>CM046661.1:38540329-43500329 GCA_025594165.1 Tamias sibiricus
TTTTATGATTGAGGGTGATAAGTTTAGTCTGACTTAGAGCTTTGTTGTAGGTTAGGGTAGGCGTGAGATATTTATATAGAATCTTGTTAAATCTTCTTAGGTTCTATATTTAGTATTGGTACTGAAGGTATAAAGTAGTAGACTTAAAATATGTAAGCAAATATGGGAATTGAAATGTTGCTCATATGTTGAGTTTCTAATTTTTTTAAAGGTTGGTCTATGTTTTATTTGAACTGTATTTGTTTTCAAGGAAAATACACATTAATCATTTTTATCAGAATTTTTAGCATTTCAATTAATTATACACTTATTTTGAAAATAACAGGTATTTCCTTAGGCTGTGGGACTATTGGGATGAAAAAGTTTTGATTCTCCTTCAGCATCAACAAAATGTTACACAGAAAAAGCTATTCCTGATAAAGAGTAACAACTATTCATAAACATTTACAGGTTTCAACAAATTGTTGAAATAACTGTCGCCTTTATGATTAATGTTCCTAAATTACATTTACTATAATCCTGGCTTACCCTAGCATAACTAGTAGAATAATGCTAATTTGGAATTTGACAGATATTGCTTTGGCAAATAATAGATACACAAAAAAAGTCATTTAATTTTAGCCTATCTTTGATTTTCTTTCTTCTTTCTTCTTCTCTCTCCTTTTTTTTTTTCTTCTTTTTTTTGGTGTGTGTGTGTGTAGTGCTGGGGATTGATCCTGGGGTTGCCCCACCACTGGGCTACTGGGCCATTTCCCCAGCTTCCCTAGGCCCTTTTTATTTTTTATTTTGAGATAAGATCTTGTTAAGTTGCCAAAGCTAATCTTGGACTTGTTATCCCACTTCAGCCTCCCAAGTTGCTGGGATTACAGGTCATGTGCCACCATGCCCAACTATTTGTTCAGTCTTAATGATTCTGTTTAATATTAGAAAGAGGCTTTAAGACATTGGTTTAAACCCTCTTTTAGAAATAACTTCTCCATATTTCTTATCAGTTAATGTAGTCATACTCAGCATTCAGCCTCACTAGCTGATGGGTGATTGCTTCATGAGAACAAATTTCTTGATATTTAGTAGGAGTGACAAGTTTTTTCTTTCCATCTTATGCTCCTAATTTTTAAGTGGAACTTGGTTGTAATATATTGAAATAAAGTGGCTTTAAAGAATTGTCTTTCTTCTAGAATTCTGATATAATAAAATGATGATGCACATTTTATTGTTAAAGGGGAAAAGATGTTAAACCTTCATTTCTTTGGTGTTTCCTTGATAATTTTAAGTTCTTGAAGATTCATCCATTTTCCTGACATCATCTGACAGTTAACTCATATTAACTGGAATTAGCTCACTGTGTTTTCCCAGTATCATCCAGGTTCCACTCTAAGATGGAGAGTATCAGAAATTTCACAGAGAAAAGAGATTTAAAAGAATATTTCCTATCCAGGGATTCTAAGAATGTTGCTTTTTGGAGAGCATATGGATATTGAACCTTGTAGTAAGATCTTACGGCCTTATATAATAGAGTTGACTTAGCAAAAGAAATTATTTCCTTAGGGAAATAAATTTTCTCTCCAAGAAAGTTCGTCCCATTCTTTGTGTTATATACTTGCATTCATTTTGTATGCATCAAGATTTTAGCAGGTCCATCCAAGTTGGGTTTCTTTATATGTCAATTATTTAATTGTTAATACTTTTAAATTTTAAGATGCTGTTTCTGATGAGTTACCTAATTAATTTTCATTTTAATGTAGGCTCTGAACCAAGTTGTCCTCTGGGACAAGATTGTTCTGAGAGGCGATAACCCGAAGCTGCTGCTGAAAGATATGAAAACAAAATATTTTTTCTTTGATGATGGAAATGGTCTCAAGTGAGCACTTCTTTTTATTTTTTTAACATTTAGTAAGTTGTGAAACAGAAAGATGTGTTTTCATTTTAAAGAAAAATATTAGAGGGTAAAAAGGAAAATTGGGAGAGAGGTATTTATGTAGATCTGAATGGAAAATTGGGAAGAAATATAAATTGGAATCTAAGATAAGTAATTGGTTCTCTTGCAGTGTGTAAAATGTAATAGTCAAACTAATAAAGGCGTACAGCTTCTACTCTTATGTGTACAGGGAGCATAGGATTACTTATATATGGTAGTTTTATGATTGTCAAATTAAAGGTCTCCTTTCTAAACACGAGTCAGAGAAACCTTAACGAGAAAGCAGTGCATTAGGTCTAGGAATTGATACTCAGGTTTCTAATATTGGTTTTCTTGGCTTTTCTAAACTTCAGATTGCTCTCATACAAAACTAGGGAATCAATGATTGACCTCTCAGGTCATTTTTGCTTCTTATACTTTATGAGGCATTATCAGAAAGAATTTTAAAAGAGCTATTTTGATCAAGCCAGACCTTCATATTGACAGATAAGAATTTCAGACTATAATACATTTTGATTTGCTCCAGTTTGTGCAACAAGATAATGACAGAATTAGGCTTTAAATCATTGTCTTCTGATTCCTAGCACAGGTCTCATTTAATATTCACTGTGTTTCTCACATGGAAGCTTTTTAGTTGTTATTAACTGCAGCAGTAAATAAGTTTAGATTGGTTTTTAAGGGATACCTGCAATGTAATGCTGGTGTCTTTCAGCATTGTCCTTGGATTTCAAATGAGAAGAGAAAATAATTCTGTTTACAGATTAGAATTCCTGTTAGGAGTAACTAGTTATAAAATATTTGACACCTCAGTGCTTGATTTAAAATGTTTTTATTGAACTACAAGTGTTTCTGCTGACTTCTGTTTATTGTATCTTTTTATAGGGGAAACAGGAATGTCACTTTGACCCTATCTTGGAATGTTGTACCAAATGCTGGAATTCTACCTCTTGTGACAGGATCAGGACATGTATCTGTCCCATTTCCAGATACTTATGAAATAACGAAGAGTTATTAAATTATTCTGAATTTGAAACAACATATTTTTATACTTAATGAATTATATCTCATTTATCTCTTCCCTTGCACCTTCATTTGTTTTGGGTTGTTACTTTGTGGGGATTTTTGTTTTTGTTTTTGTATAAGAAGTAACATCAAAAGGCATATTTGAAGGGAAAGGTTAATAGGATACTCAAACTTAACCTTAAAAAATAAAACAAAAACAAGGCCATCAGAGCAGAGTATTGTATGAATAAGGCAACTACATAATAAGAACTTGGTATATATTCAAAATATTCCCTGTATTTCCTTTATTCTTTATGGAATATAAAGTGAGCATGAAGGGTTGTTAAAACTTTCAGGTGCCTGTAGAGTTGTAAGAACTCTGAATTTTATGCTTGGCATTCATGCAAGTTCACGTTGGTTGTGACTTAGATGTAGACATTCTCTTTTATCTCTTTTAGTGTATGTTAGATTACTGGAAAAATTAATATAGTTATTTGTCAGAAGCCTGGTTTACAAAAAAGCCAAAAGTGATAGAATTTTATTCCATTTGTTTTAGGACACCCATAATGCGTGTTTTTCTTAGATGACTAGCAGCTTTCTCCATTTAAATACTAAATACCTCTTCTATGTTGTAAATCATTCAAACTTATTTTTAAGTTTAAGTCAACCAAATGTGTGTCTTTTAGTGCTATCTCTAAAAACGTTCCTTTGTGTATCTTGTTATACGTTTTTAGCATTGCCACTGAAAGTTGAAAATATTTGCATGGTTTATCCTTTGAGTTAAGATTGTTCTTGTGAGCATGCCAAGTGCCACTAAGTGATAATTATTTGCAATTTTCCATAGGTTCACATTTTAATAATTATTGGAGTAGTAATAATAGTTGGCAGTGTGCTTTTCCATTTACAAAGCACTCACTTGCATTTTATGTTAGCTTCAATAATCCAAGGAGGTGAGTAGTGCAAGTGTTAGTTCTTTGCAGATCAAGAAACTGAAATCCAGAAGTTTATTGAATTGCTCCAAAGTTAAGTAGCAAGGAATGAAGTTAAAACTTGAACTCAAATCTCGTGATACTCTTAAGCTTATCCTTTCTTTTATACCTCAGTTTATAGACTAATCAAATTTGACTTACAATTGTCATTATGTTTTTTATTACCCTGGACACCCTTTCTATCACTCCTAGGATTCCCATTGTGTATGGAAGCAACTAATTTTCAAGTTGCCAACAACTTAACATAGTGGCAATATCTCATTTTCCACATAAATTTACTTTACTCATTAAAAGTATAATAAAATGTAAACGAGAAAAAATAATGTAGGGATAAAATAAGCATAATACATGATTGAGCATATGGTCATATTTAAGATGATTTATTATTAAAAAAGAGGATAAATAAACATCAAGCAACTGCAAATTATTCTTAAAAGCAAGACCAAACACTGTAGTACACTATCAGCAACAACCAAAAAGGGCTAATATTTTCTAAGAATAGTTTGAATAATATTTGTTTTGTTTACCTCATGAAATACATCACTGTTTAGTTACATTCATTTTCGACAGCTATCATGTGGTTGTACAGTTCATGTAAAAGCATGTGCATATGAGTTTTCAAACCAGCAAAAAGGTCAAAGTTATAATATGAATAATAGACTGGGTTTGGCTCCCAGCTTTTTCATTAAACTTTTCAGGGTCTCAGTTTCCGTATCTGTAAAATGACAGAGTTGGCCTAGTTAAATGGTGATTCTTCACACAAGTCTATAAAATTTGTTTTATCTGTTCAGCTAAGAGATTGAATAGAAAAGCACCTTAGTAATGTGAAGATGGGAAGACGATTAAAAGGTTAGCACCTAAGTCGTACTGATCTGACTATTGCCGTTACACATTTTACATCTACAACATTTAACTTTACTTACTTTGTACAAATATTGGACTTGTAAACTTAAAATCTGCAGAAGTCAAAGCTTATAAAAACTGGGAATGTTGTGATTAAGTAAGGCTTGCACAGTAAGCCTGAAATATTAACCAGACATGGATTCTGGTTTAATAGCATTATACCTTTGGGGTGAGTGGAGCTATAACTCTAGCAGAGATTAATATTGAAATTGAGTTACAGTTCATTCATTTGACAAGCCCTCTTTTTGGGAATTTGTTGAGGGAGAGAAGTAGACCCTACCAGCACAATGTGGGTATAGGTTTTCACTTTTACTCAACTAAGGGAAACTGCTCAGGATTAAGAATGCTTCAACATGGGAATAAGGAATCTGTGTCTCAGGAACTCATTTTTGGGTGTGCACAGCTTTATTAGTTTACCATAATTCTACTTTTTGAAAATTTGATTTGTGTTCACTTTGATAACCATATATCCTTGGTCTCAGTGTTTTAAAGAGGTCTCACCAAGTCTCTACAAAGACACAAGGCTTCAGAAGTATAACAACCTAAGTATGACCAGAAATGTCTGAGCTCAGGCATTATTCTGAGCAAAGAGAATAATTACTGGATACTTAAAGTAATTACAGTTAGAAGTGAATTTAATTTTAAAATGTAGCACTCATCCTTTGTTTAACCTAGGAAAACTGGCTAAATCAGTGTTTTTTATTTCCATACTTGATTACCTTTAGTTTCTCTATGCTGAAAGGAAAATAACAAAAAGGTTCAGAAATTCCTAAGGGTGTAATAGGAAATGGATTATTTTGAATTTCCTTTCCTGGAATTATTTTGTAGTTCTTTGGTGGCTCTGGCCAGCCAATTAAAAGCTTTGGAGTTGGGGTGTATAAATTAACAGGTGTTATTTTATAATACTTTGAATTGACTTGTAATGGATTTATGGGGGAAAACTCCATAAGTTGTGAACTTTGATTGTAAACATAACATCTATCCATTTCAAAAGCTTTCCTTGCTTTTAGCAGAGAGCCTGTGTACATTACATGAAACTGCCAGTAGTTTGAAGGATTTATTTCAAAAAGTCGTTGCATGTTTTGATGCAATTTGGAACATTGTTTACTTCAAAAATACAGATTCACAAGAAAAAAATCCATAAAAATGTTTGAGGATTTTCATAATTGCAATAAATATTCAGCATTTTTTCTAATGAAAATGAATTTTGTTTATGAGTAAAAGTATGCATTTTGAAAAACTTTCAGATTTATGCTTTTTATGTGAAGCTGCTGAACTAAACGTAAAAGGAAGAAACCAAGTTTTGGGGGGTGGGGTAGAGGGAAGGCAGTTAATTACACCTAAATTATCTTCTCCAGGGACTGTATGCTCCTATACTAGACTGTAAGCCCTTTGAGGGCAGTCAGATTTATCTTTGTACCTTCTCCAGCACCTAGCATAGTGCCTTGCACATGACAGGCACCAAATAAATATTGATAATGAAGGCTACTGTGTTTCTGATATGGCCAAAACATGGGGACTGTGTGTAATTAACACTTTTCTCCTTTGTAACTGCTACTTTTTTTCATTCTTGAGCTCCTCTTGACTTTAGATGAAACAATTCTTTTTCCTTGCTTTCAATTTGACTATCCAGCTTAGGTAAATGGTGCTTTTGCTCCAAGTACTATGACCTATGTTGTCCCAGGCCGTTCATAAGAATATATTTTATTTATTATTATTTTTATTTATACATTTTTGTTACTAGAGATTGAATCCAGGGGTGCTTAACCATTGAGCCACATCAAACTCTTTAGTTTTGAGGCAGAGTCTTGCATATTTGCTTAGGGACTAAGTTGCAAAGGCTAGCTTTGAACTTGTGATACTCATGCCTCAGCCTCCTGAGTCACTGGGATTACAGGTATACACCACCACACCTGGTGGCAATATGCTATTTTTTAGTACATTATTTTAGTTGTTGATGGACCTTTTTTATTTTTTTTGTTTATATGCGATGCTGAGAATCAAACCTAGTGCGCCACACATGCTAGGCTAGTGCTCCACCACTAAGCCACAACCCCAGCTCTGCAATATGCTATTTTAAGCTAAGCTTCAAATGCTGTTTCAATCCTTTTTATATCATGAGATTGTCTTCCCCCACCCCCAGTGAACCTAGGTTTGTGAGGAGTAAACATATTCAGTTAAATTTTAGAGTCTACCTGTGTGCCACCTCAATGAGTGCACTGTGTCCAAAACTAGCTCCCCAAATACACCATAACCTGTTGGAGAAGTAATGGAATTCTAGACAACTATAGTGCACTGTTCTCTGGCTGATTTAGCTTATCCATTGTCTGTGAGTAGTTCTCTACCTTGTGCTTTAATTATTACTGCACTGGATTCAAGAACTGGGTAATAAGAAAGCAAAATGATGTATATATATATATATATATATATATGTGTGTGTGTGTGTGTGTGTGTGTGTGTGTATAATTTTTTGTTTTGTTTTAATTTAGCACTTTAAAATCCCAACAAACCTGGCTTGAAGACAAGCATGCATGTTTAAAGCTCTGGGAGAAATGGGTTGAAGTGTACAGCTGACTGAAAGCCAAATGTGTTTACCTAGCCTCTATCCTTGGGCTTATTGACTCTGATTCAGCTTAACTGCTACCACACATGTATCCACTGAGTTGTGGAAATTTGACTTTTCCTACTCAGAAAAAAGGACCAAAACAAAATGCTATCAAAACAGAAAAAAATTTATGCATTCAGAGTAAACTCTTTTTTTAACCTAAGTTTATACATCGGGGATATCGGGGATGTGAGGTCAGCTAGCTTTTAATTTTGGTTTTGTTTCTCTTTAGTCCTTATGATATTTCTCTCTTCTCTCTCCAGGTGAAATATTAAAACAATTCTGAGTTTAGTAGGGATGAATGAGTTATTGCTGTAGAAAGGTGTCATTTAATAGGTATACCTTAGTATATCCAAAGAAACCTTGAGCTTGAAGGACCTTCCTTTTCATGTGTATGACTTATACACATTCTAATAGGAAACAGGTGAGCCATGGGAACATGAGGTTATGGGGATAACTATATAAAGTGGGTCCACTGTGCTAATGTAGGAGCCCTGTTTGGGGAGATGGCTTAAATTGCGGTTGACTATGAGCCATGGAGATTTGGGCATTGTCGCCTTCCGTAGTCTCACGGGACTTGGCTCGGGATCTCGAGTGACTTCAGCCGAGATTGCTAATCGGGTTAGGGCCATTTTGGTGGTGTGTGTGGCGTGTGTTAGTCGTTGTTAGAGCCAGAGAGAAAAGTTAACAGAATAAAAAGCTGTTTGTTTCCAGTTCGCCTCTGAACTTCTTCCCGCGGCTTCGTTGCTCCAAGCGGCCATCGCTTCAGGCGACAACATGCTAACCCTTTTTTTTTTTTTTTTTTTTTCTTTTGTATCAGGGAATGAATCTTAACACTATACCATAACCCTAGACCTTTAAATTTTTTACAAAGAGAAAAGGTCTTGCTAAATTGCTTCACTTGAGGCCTCCCAAAGTTGCCAGGGCTGGCTTTGACTATGAGATCCTCCTGCCTCAGCCTCCCAAGCTGCTGGGATTCCAGGCATGCACCTTTGCACCTGGTTATTTTTTATTGGTTTGTATTAGTTATATACATTAGAATTCATTTTGACATAAGTGCATGGAATGTAATTTGCTCTAATTCGGTACTTAGTATTTCTGTTTACCCTCCCCCTGTTCCTTTTATGGACCTTTCTATTTGCTTACAGGTTTTTTTTTTTTTTTTTTTTTTTTTTTAATTAGTGTCTTGTGGATATATATAATAGTGAGAGCCACTGTAGTATATTCATATATGTACATAGGAAATTTTAGGTCAGATTCATTCCACACTTTTCCCATATCTTGTGTCTCCTCTCTTCTCAATCCCCACTGATTTTATTTTGATGGAATCCACTCCCCTATTTCTTCTCTCTCTCTTTTCCTTATTTTAGACTAGCTTCCACTTCCCAAACAAAACATTTGATCTTACTTTCTAGGACAGTCTTTTCACTTAGCATTGTAGTCTCCAGTTCATCCATTTACCAGAAAATGCAATAATGTCATTCTTTATGGCTGAGTAATACTCCATCTTGTATATATAGCACAGTTTCTTTATCCATTCACCTGTTGAAGGGTACCTAGTTTGCTTCCACAGCTTGGCTCTTGTAAATTGTGCTGCTATAAATATTGATGTGGCTGCATCCCTCTTAGTATGCTGATTTTAGATCTTATGGGCATATACAAAGGAGTGGGATAACTAGGTCATACACTGATTCCATTCCTCATTTTTTTGAGGAATCTCCATACTGCTTTTCAGACTTGTCCTTACCAACATTATTTGTATTCTTGACAATTGCTATTCTGATTGAAGTGAGATGAAATCTAAATGTGGTTTTGATTTGCATTTCCCATTTTCTCATTTATTTGTTGGCCATTTGCACTTCTTTTGAGAAATGTCTGTTTAGTTCTTTTGCCCATTTATTAATTAGGAAAACTATACCATTTACAGTACACACACACACACACACACACACAACTTGAGAATTAATCTAATGAAGGAGATGAAAGACCTCCACAATGAAAACTAGAACACTGAAGAAAGAAAATGAAGACCTTAGAAGATAGAAAGACCTTCCATGTTCTTGGATAGGCAGAATTAATATTGTCAAAATAGATATTCTACCAAAAGTGTTCTAAAGGTTCAATGCAATCCCCATCAAATTACCAATGACATTCTTCACAGAATTAGGAAAAGCAGTACTAAAATTCATTTGGAAAAATTATAGGCCCAGAATAGTCAAGGCAATCCTTAGCAAAAATAGCAATGTTGGCAGCATCACAATATTGGACTTTTAATGATACTACAGAGCTATAGTAACAAAAACAGTATGGTACTGGAACCAAAACACATGAAGACCACTAAAATGGAAGAGACAAACCCACAAAACTAGTTATCTGCTACTAGACAAAGGTACCAAAAACACATTGGAGAAAAGATAGTCTTTAATGGTGCTGGGAAAAATGGGTATCCATATGTAGAAGAATTGTTGTAAGGACAGAAGAGGCAAGGCAATGAAGATAGCAAGAAACAGTTTTATTTGGCTGCAGCCAGGCTCAGAGGGTACAGCTCTCACTGTAATCTGTTAAGCCCCCGAACCCTGAGTTTAGGTAGTTTCAGGATTTTCTACAGATCATATAAAGGGAGGGGCTCAGAAGTTTATAGATGTTCACATAAACGCAGCTTTTTCTTTCACTGTTCTGGGCAAGTTAACCCTTCAAGGACAACACCTGAGAAAGGGAGAGCTTCTTATCCGCTTTCTTTCCTCCTGCCAGCTGTTACCATGGAGCTCAATTAGTAACTTCTCTTATCTTAGAAATGTAGACATCTCTGTGAAGCTCCAGCTC
This sequence comes from Tamias sibiricus, assembly GCA_025594165.1. NCBI lineage: Eukaryota > Metazoa > Chordata > Mammalia > Rodentia > Sciuridae > Tamias > Tamias sibiricus. The sequence continues at coordinate 38,550,570 of CM046661.1, forward strand.
AAGGCCGGAGGTTTTGTTAAAGAATTTGTCCTTTTTAGTATCACACTCTGCATTTGCAAATACACTTCTACAAACTACTATACTGGATACATGGTTGAGAAAAACCTGGAGTGCTGATTTCTTCCAGGCCTGTGGCCAAGTAATAGAGCAACAGGAAAATAGGAAGTTTATCTACATTGAACTCTTCTGTAGAAATCCTTTTGCTGACAGCCCTAAAATCCGCCATGGTGAAGATTTCTGGAGAAGGCCAGTTAAAATTTTCTGCAAAGAGGTGCCACTACAGAATGACATTTGACCCCTATCTGTCACCCTGCACAAAAGTCAACAGGATCTGGATTCTGGTCTAGGAATTAGACCAGAAACTGCAACTACTAGGAAAAAATGTAGGCCTAACACTCCAAAATGTCGGCACAGGAACCAACTTCTTTTAGCAAGACTCCTACAGTTCAAGAAATAAAACCAAAAATCAATAAGTGGGATGCCAAAATTAAAAAGCTGCACAGCAAAGGAAACATGAAGGGAGAGCCTACAGAACAGGAGACGATCTTTGCCACCTGTTCCTCAGATAGGGCATGCTTTCTTTTTTAAGAGGCTGTTTACCTGCAGCCCTGTCTGGCTTAAGTTGGCAGGATATATTATGTTTCTCAGCAGACTGCCTATTATCTGCAGGAGATATGCAGGCCCGAAATACCAATAAGAACACAAGTTATCCTGAAGTGGGGGACTTTTGTGATACAGACCCCATTCCAGAACTTGGATAAGAATAATTCCTCTAACCACAAAATCTGTAAGAACAGATTCCATTTGTAATGGATTAGCATGGACCAAAGTGACCTAGAATTGTCATGCACTTGAAAGCCTGATGTCATCCTGAAGTCAGCCAAAAGTCAAGTGGTAGACATGGGAGGGACCCTGGAAACTTCCCTGGGACTTCCAACAAGGCTGGAGGGCAGTAGGAGTGTGTGGTCCTCCTCTCTGAGATGACCCATTCTCTCTCTTGAGAGGTTTCCCTTTTCCTATTCGTTCTAATAAACTCTGCCTGTTATTCTGAGTGACATGTCTGAAATCTTTCTGGCATAACTGCAAGAGTCAGAATTGGAAGGTGGGGAGGCCTCCAAGGCTGCCTCAGTTTTATGGCCTGGCTCTGCCCTGTAATAATCCCACTTGTTTGTGAATGTAGTTGGAATTAGGCATCTGGGAGTTGAAAAGTAGAGGGGCTGAATCTAGAATTATTTATTTAAGACAAAAGAGCCTCTGCTCTTACAAAGGTTACTGTTTCTCTGTTTCTAAGCCTCATTCCCTTTTAGGGACTTTTTAGGGACTTGAAATGGTTGTAGCCTCTTGGGTAAATGAATTAGTACAGAGTGGGAGGGAATCTACTGGCTGTGAGTGAGGAGGAGGAATGTTCTCAGATGCACTGAGAGATCCAAAACCAAGTTATTTAAAGGGAGTTGGATCCTGAGACCTCTTCTCAAACTTGTGTGGGCATTTCTTAGGTTTATTTTAGAAGTCTGGGGTTTGTCCCATTGCACAGTCTTTGCTGCTGCTTTAAGAATTCCCTTAATGCTGTTAATGCTATATATGCAGAGACAACCCAGAACTATTGGTAATTTAGTTGGAAATCATACTTTTCATTAAAAGTTTGCAAATGGCATTTTAGAAGAAGAAACTGATTGCTACTGATAGTTACTCTCAGCTCAAAATTTGAGGACATAATTAAACACTCAATTAAAATAACACGAACCAAGGGCTATAATAGATAACATCAAGATTTCAGTGACTTAAGAAAACAAGAGTTTATTTCTGTGTATTCAAGGAATGAGTGTAGTTGTTCAGATAGTTTTCACATGGTGTGCTAGGGCCCAGGTGCCTTTCATCTGTGTTTGTGACCCCAGGGTTTACAATTTTTCACTTCAAGCTGTCTGATCTGGGTTGAAAGAAAAAAAGTAGGGAAGGCTCACCAGGTTGGTTTGGCTCAGTAGTATCACATCACAAACTCATATTCCAGGCCTGAGAATGAATTGCACAGCTTTGCACAAATACAAGAGGCTTGCTGGAATCACAATCTATAGAACAATCACTTCTCAGAAACAACCATATGTTAGGCAGGAAGCATGGATCTTGCATTGCTTATATTCTATTTTTGCTTATGTTCACCCCCTTAAATTGATCAAACTAATGAACTGATTATTGTGAGAATTTTTAATTTTTTTTTTTTTTTTTTTGTATTTTGTCTATAGTGTGTAGGCTTTTAGGATTTTCTGAACATGAACATAATAGATTTTATGGGTTAAGGGTCTAACCTGTATTGGGCATGAAACTCACCATATACAGCTGTTCTATTTTAGTACTCTATCCAGAACTTTTTTTTTCCTTGCTCAGTGTTATGGTTTGGATATATGGTGGTCTCCAGATGCTCATGTGTGAAACAATGCAAGACAATTCAGAGGTGAAATGTGAAAGGCCTGTGTCCACACCAAGAGACTGAAAGCCAGTGGAGAGGTGGCTGCTGGAGGAGGGGGGAGGGAGCAGGGGAGCAGCAAGGAGCAGGGAGCAGGGAGCAGGGACCATAGCAGAGAGACAGCAGGGAGAAGGAAGTAGAGACAGAAAGCAGGGAGTAGGGGCTGGGAGTAGAGACAGGAAGCAGGGTGAAGGAGTGGGGAGTAGGGAAGGGGGGGTGCAGGGAGCCTCAGAAGAGAGAGACTGAGAGAGAGTGTTCATTCAGGCTTCAGCTTATATCTGCTGTTTGGGGTATCTGCCTTATGCTAATTGGGCCATGAGGGTCTGGAGATTGTGAGACCATCTTACTGGTTCTAGGCACATCAGGCATGTAGGGTTTAGGCACCTAGGCTTAGAAGGTGCGTGCAGCTCCAACTGGCCTTGAGGGGAAGATTTAACTGGCCTTGAGGGGAGCATAGGTGGGAGAAGGCAGGGCAGTGGGTATAGCACCATCCCTGGGTGGGGGCCTCTCTTGGGGAAATGGGAACCTACTGATATTTCTAACAAAATAATTAGATTATGAGGTGTGGTCTAATCAGTGGATTAATTTACAGATTAACTGGGTGGTAACTGTTGGCAGGTAGGGTGTAGCTGGAGGAAATAGGTCACTGGGGACATGCTTTTGGGGTTTATATTTTGTCCTTGGTGAGCAGAGCTCTCTGCTTCATGATTGCTATGTCCTGAACTGCTTTCCTCCACATTCTTCTGCCATGATGTTCTGCCTCACCTCAGGCCCAGAACAATGGAGTAGACCGTCTATGGACTGAGACCCCTGAAACTGTCAATGCCAAATAAACTTTTTCCTTCTCTAAAATTGTTCCTGCCAGGTCTTTTGATAACAATAACAGGATATGAAGCTGACAAAAACACCTAGTTTAGAATTGTCCCCTCCCCCCAAGCTATTGATGCTATTTATATCACTTGATTCAATTCAGATATGCAAAGGATCTCTTTCTAAATGCTGCTCAAAGTGTTAGCTTTAATCCACAGTTGCCCATGTTTGGAATTGGAAGGGATACCTGGAGTGTGACTCAGTTATGTCTAGGTAATTTTAAACATTTGGGACTTGTCAAAACTGCTGGGATCACCATAGGTTTGATATAAGAAACATAAACAAAATTTGTTTCACTGAAATCACACCACCATATGCACACGCTGTAGTCACTTCTAACTTCCTTGCTATCTTCAAACCTGCCAAGAAGATTCTGCTGCAGGGTTTATACTTGTTTCTTTTTTCTGGAATATTATTATTATTATTATTATTTATTTATTTATTTTGCAGCATTATTTATAGCTCTTCTTGCCACCTGAGACAGATTACACACACACACACACACACACACACACACACACACACATTTTAATTGTCAATTTCTTGATAGGGAGGCTTTTGTTTCATTATAGGACACAATACATATTTGCTGAGTGAATTGAATTAATAAGAAGCAAGGAAATGAGAGTATGGTTAATAAATTATATGTGCTGTCTACCCTAAGTGTCCTTGGGAGATTGATTACCAAGGAACTCCTGCAGACATTTGAAGATGTTCAAGTCCCTTATGGAAAATATCATAGTATTTGCATATAACCTCTGTGCATTCTACCTTATACTTTAAATCATCTGAAGATTACCTGTGATACCTAATACAGCATACATGCTATGTAAGGAGCTGGTAAATAATAGGAAAAGTAACAAGAACATAATGTCTGTACATGTTTAGTGCACAGCCATTGTAGGCCCAGCTGCATAGTACAGGTCAACAACAAGGAGACTTTTTTCAAATGTGTTTGAAATGCAGCTGGTGGGATCTACAGATGCAGAACCTGCAGATATGGAGGGCTGACTATATATGGGTTTACACAGGTATTTTGTCTGACATAAGATAGGCATTTCAGAATATCGCATAACAATTTTTCTATGGATAAGTGTATTAATTTTTACTGTAAAAAATGTTGTAGCAGTATCTCTTGGTGATAAATGCTTACTATTAAATAATGGAATGAGAGGGATACAGGGAAATTTATGTTTGAAATGGATTAAGTAAAGGGTAATCAAATCTTTTAAAAAATATTTTTAGTTATAGATGGACACAATACCCTTAATTGATTCATTCATTCGAATGTGGTACTGAGGATCAAACCCAGTGCCTCACATGTGAGAGGCAAGCATTCCACCACTGAGCCACAACCCAGCCCAAGGACAATCAAATATTTAATTTTACCTTTTTTTACCCTTTTAAGGGGAAAAAAGAAATACAGAAAAGTGCATGAGATATTTGTATAAGGTTTAATGAATAATTATAAACATGTGCCTCTGTAACTATTACTCCAATCAATGATTAGATTAGCACTATTACCCAACCCTCCCACCCCATGCTTCTGGATCACAACCTCTTCTTCACTGTCTTCACTTCTGTATGAATTGTTTTATTGCTTTATTTGAAAGTTTTGTCACCTATGCTGCATCATATGTATTACTTTTGCTGCCACGATGAACAGTAAGTAGGAACATCTTAGTGACTTGTAAAAACGTGTATTTCTTGCATCAGCAAGGGCTAGTGATTGGATTAGGATATACTTCTCCCATCTACCGAATCCATTCCAGAATCCACATTGAAAGCACTGTTTGTTTTGGGACATTGAAGAGCAGTAGCATTCATGGAAACTCTTAGAGCTTCCAAGAGTTACACTTCTAAGCTGTGGGGTAAAGGTTGTAAATAACAAGATGGCGCCTGACCATCGTCCTAGGGGAGTCACCAAAAAGGGTGACATCTGGTCGGATCATTGTTGTTATTGGCCCCAAAGTCCTCCGCCCTCAGCTCATGTCTCTCACAGCAGCTTAGGGTATGGCTTGGTGTGCGCCCTCAACCTGCCCGCCCAGTTTCCTTTTTCATTGGCTGCTTGTGGCTAAGCTCTCTATATAAGTTATGTGCTCGTCCTCAATAAACAGTTCCTGCTTCGACAGAACTCACTGGTGCGTTGTGTTTCTTGTGTGAATGACCAGTCGACTTTTTACCTCTCCCGACTTTGCCTTGTTGGGGAGTGCCTCCAGTTTCCTTCCCACACTGGTTGAGGGGAGGACCCTCCAAGGCTTGAGACCCCAACAAGTGGCGCCTAAACAGGGGCACGAAGGAAAACAGTCGCAGAACCGAGAGTGAGCAGCAAATTGAGCCAAGTGAGCGACAAGGTAAAGTATCCCTAAAAGGATGGGGCAATCTAACGCTACGCATGATGATCTGGCGCTTAAGGTGCTCAGGTTCATGCTCAAAATCAGAGGCTTAGAGCTCTCAGACTCTCAGGCTGAAAAGGTCTGGGACACCTTGACGCGGGCCACCCCCTGGCTTCCTGCCGCTAACCTCTTTGACTGGTCCACAAGGGATCTTATGGGACAGTTAATTAGAGAGAGATCAATCTGGGAGAAGATCCGCCTTTGGGGGTATATCCCACTATTTTGGCCCTCAAGGCTTGTTTCTCCCCTGGGCCTCCTAGGGGAATGTTAGAAAGTACCAAAGAGACACCTAAAGCCTCCTCTGCTGCACCCGCTAATACCCATTCGGGAGACAGTTTAAACTGGGAAACTTTTGATGAAGAGCGACTCAAGTTGCGTCTGGCATGTCCCAGTCCCACCAATGAAAAGAAAGACCCTAATACTCGTCCTAATACTGATCTCTTTGACCCTTTTGATTCCTGGTCTGGTCCACCTTCCCCACAACCAACGGCCCCTACTCTTAAACCCACCCCAAACCTTGCAGACGGCCAATGCCCTCCACCATATTGTCACCCTCTGCTTGGGGAGCATCCGCCGCCATCTTGTTTAATGGGGGGGAGGGAAGCCACTAAGGCCGCCATTTTGTGGTATGGAGGGAAGCCCACTTCCGCCCTGTATGACTTTTCCAGTAAATGTTAACCCAGGGGGCAATAGACCTGCTCTGTGGTATCCATGGGAGGCTCAGGACCTAAAAGAATTGAAAAGGGCTGTCTCAAAGGACGGGCCCAATTTGCCCTGGGCTGAAACCATCCTCCAGGGCTTAGCTCATCAACAGTGCACAACCCAGGATTGGAAGAACCTAACTAAAGCTGTTCTCCCTTGTCCCCTGTATTTAAAGTGGTGTGCTTTTTTCAAGGATGAATGTCACACCCAGGCAGAGAGAAACCAGGCCACAAATCCCCCAGTCCCTGTAACTTATGGGATGTTGTCAGGGTCTAGTGACCAGTTTTCTACTGACCTTCAAAAGGCTGTCATTCCAGCTCCCTATCAGGAACAGCTACGGGCCCTGGGACTGGATGCCTGGAAAAAATTGGAAAAAGGCCCCTTGGAGCCCCCTGTATCGGGGATTACCCAAAAGGCCACTGAGGACCTGGACACTTTTATTGAGAGAGTAGAAAGAAGCCTCCTGAGAAAATCCCCCCCCAACCCCGGGACCCTATGGGATCAATTTGTCAAAATGTTGGTTTGGGAAGGAATGACCACGGACCATAAATTGGCCTGTGCAGGAATGAAAGACCCGTCTATGGGGAGGTGGATTGTGGCAACTAAGGACGTTGGCACCCAGGCTCACCAGTCCCAGTCCTTGCTTGCTGCCCTGCAGGCACAAACTGCCTTGCTTACTGAGGCCCTTACCACCGCTCTTGTGGTCTCCTCAAATAAAAGGGGAGGAGCCTGCTTTGGGTGTGGGCAACTGGGCCATTTTAAGAGAGACTGCCCTAATAACTGGGGCCAAAACCACACGTAGTCCCAGTCGTCCCAATTGCCTACCAAGGCAACAAAAGATCAAACTAAGCCCAAGACGCCTTGCCCCCGGTGCCGTAAGGGATTTCATTGGCAGAAAAATTGTAAGTCCAAATTTGACATCGAAGGAAAGCCTTTAAACTAACTACGGGGCACCCTCCAGCCCTGTTACACAAAGGAGGCCCTCCTTCATCTAGTAGTCCTCCCAGGGCTGACCCAAAATGGACATCTTCATAGCAGAAAAAAAATTTCGCTGCCTAATTGACACTGGGGCTGACCGCACAGTACTAAGAAAGGAAGAAATACTGCCTCAGTGGGAGTTAGTCTCAGGGCCCCAACTACTCGGAGTGGGAGGCAACACTAAGTCTGAAGAAACCAAAAACTGTCTCAAATGGCCAGACGTAGATGGCAGTCAGGGAGATGTTTGCCCTTTGGTGGCCTCTGGTCTCTCAGCCAACCTATTGGGTGGGGCAAGATATCTTGGGGGAAGCAGAAGTATACATCATCACTGACCACGAAATGATTTACGATGATATCCTAGAAGATGAAAAATACCAACAACAGTTTAATTTGCCAGGCTCCCTTAACAACTATAGGGGGGACCCACTCTTTGAGGCGTCAAGGCAACATGTGCCTGCTCCCCAAGTGATACCTCACCCCCAATCCTAAGGGCCACTGTTCCAACAACCCCTGCCATTCAGTAGTTCCCAGGCCCCCCAGTGTGGGTAGAACAGTGGCCATTGCCTCGAAATAAACTTCAAAAACTAGAAGAAATTGTGCAGGAACAATTAGCCCTGGGCCATATTAGACCCTCTTTGAGCCCTTGGAATAGCCCTGTTTTACTTATACAAAAAGCCTCAGGAAAATGGAGAATGTTACAAGACCTTAGAAAAATTAATGAACGAATGGTCCCAGTGGGTACCCCCCTGCGGGGCTTGCCCTGGATCCTCTCCATTCCGAGGGACCTGACGCTCAATGTGATTGACATTAAAGATTGTTTTTTCTCTATTCCCCTTGACCCTAATGATTGTGAAAAGTTCGCCTTTTCTATTCCCTCCATTAATTTCCAGGGGCCTGACAGGAGATATGAGTGGGTGATTCTGCCCCAGGGTATGGCTAATAGCCCAGCCTTTTGTCAACACTTTATCTCTCATGTCTTACAGCCTCTTCGGCGGTGAACACAGGTTACACTTTATGTGTATATGGATGACATCATTATTGGAGCTGTGGATGCCCAACAGTTGAGTTCCACTTATAGGGAACTCCAAGACCTCTTAGAAAAAGGGGGATTACATGTCTCTCTAGTGACAAGGTTCAAACTATACCTCCTTTTAAAATCTTAGGAGCTGAGCTTAAATTGGAATGTCTGCCCCCTTAAACCTCAGCTGCTCCTCCAATCATCTTACTCTTTGGTAAAGCTGCAAAAGCTATTAGGGGAACTCAACTGGTTGAGGCCTTGGCTTCACATTTCCACTGAAGACATGCTCCCCCTCTTTGACCTATTAAGGGGCAAGGTTCCCACAGATGTCATTGTATTAACACAGGACCATCAAAAATACTCCAGAAGATTCAGTCAGCCCTCAACTCTGCCCAGTTGGCTCAGCACCAACCTGAACATCCCCTCTGCCTCTGGGTCCTCCCTGGTGCTGAGCTGTCTTCAGCTGCCCTCACTCAGTTGGGTGACCCCCTCCAATGGATACACTCGTCCATAGGGGGAGCACCCAGAGTCTATTCTCAACTTGACCAATTGGCAGACCTCATAATTAAAGGTAGAGATGCCTTGGTGAGGCACTACGGAAAGGAGCCTGATGTTTTGACAGTCCTTTATCGCTTGTCAGACTTTGAGTGGGTTCAAAGAAATAACAACAGAGTATCTTGTGCATTAGAAGGGTTTTGGGGGAAGGTCGATTGCCACTATGGGTCAACTAGGTGGGAAACTTCCTTCTCCAGGCTAAAATGGATTCCTCCCACTCTCTTCTCCAATAGGCCCCTCCCTAGAGCCATGAATGTGTTCACTGATGGAGGAAAAGAGGGATCTGCCATCATAGTTTATTTCCCTCCCTCTTGCATGCCCAAGGGAAAAGAAGTTAGCTATTTTGAGCCGGTCACTGGATCTGCACAGTTTAAAGAGTTGTATGCAGTTGCCTTAGCTTTAACTCATGTCCATGAGCCCATGAATCTCTTTTCAGACAGCCTCTATGTAGTAAACCTGCTGCCAGCTTTGGTTTCATCTTATATTAAGCTAGATAAGAATCCCATAACTCCCTTAATGATTCAGGTACGATCCCTGTTGAAGGGGCGTGCTGAGCTCATATTCCTACAACACCTAAGAGGACACCAAGACTTTCCCGGTTTCCTAACATGGGGCAACGGGGACACTGGTGGCTACAGCCCAACCCCAACAAGATCTCCAGCTGGCCCAACACCTTCATGACCTCACTCATCTAAATTGGAGAGGGCTACATCATAAATTTCCCTTGGTTCCTATAAAAGATCTGAAAGATTGTAAGGACCTGTAAATCCTGCATGCCCTTCTTACAGGTCCCACCCCTCCAGTCCCCTGGGGTAAATCCTAGAGGCCTACGGCCCAATGCCGTCTGGCAAACTGATGTAACCCATTATGCACCATTTGGAAAATTGAAGTACATATTTATGTCTATAGATACCTACTAACATGCCTGTTGGGCCACTGCCCATTCTGGTGAAAGGGCCAAACATGCTGAAAGCCATTTTTTACAATCTTTTGCCATCTTAGGCCTACCCCTACAGGTTAAAACAGATAATGGACTCTGATTTGTGAGCAAACCATTGCAAAAATTTTTCCAAGGATGGCACGTTAAACATACCGCAGGGATCCCATATAGCCCAAAAGGACAAGCCATCATTGAGAGGCACAATAAGACCCTAAAGGACCAATTAATAAAACAAAAAGGGGGAAACAGCCCCCATGATCAGTTAAAAACAGCGATGCTTAAATATTTTAAATTTTTCCAAAGACCAGCCCTTAACTGCCTTTCAGAGACATTGGTCCAACCAGATGCCCTACCTAAAGGTTGAGGTCCAATGGAAGGACCCACTAACCAGATGTTGACATGGCCCTGATCCGCTCATAAGTGCTGGCAGAGGATTTGGATGTGTCTTCCCAATTGGGGAACCAAGTCCCATTTGGGTACCCACCAGAGACCTCAAATACCGCCAATCAAAACAAATTGACCACCGAAGAGCACATTCTCTTGAGGCATGCTTTTCCCTTTTTCCACAGGAATGAAAAGACCGTGGTGGACCTTCTGTCTTGTTGTGATTGGACTCCTCATCTGCTCACTTCTAATACTCATTGTAAGTCTTAGTATATCTGAGCTCTTCCAACAATTCTCCAATTCAACTGACCCTTAAGATGAAGCTCCTTACGGTTTTGTTTGCGCTACACCTCATTAAATTCCAGGTAACAATAGGCTCAGAGGTAAGATGGGCCTTTGTTAAAAATCCTCCCATTCTTATGTCAGTTGGCCTAAATAGTCCTAGTTTCCCAGTGTTTCTCTCCACTAATTGGAGCACGAGGCTTCCATCCATCCCTCCTAACCTTGAGAATCCTAATGTTACTGTACAATGGAATCTCACAAATATGTTGTGTTTTTTCTGGACCATCAATCTGTCCGACTTTACTCTTAACCAACCCTGTGTTATCCTTAGCAATGCTAGTGTGGCTGATTTCCGTGGCAACTCCTGCTTTCTAAGTACTTGGGATGGGAAAATGTAGATTTTCCCATCTATGACAAAAGAAATGTGTCAGCTAATTATCCCCCTGCAACCTTTTGTTGGGGGACTCCCAAAAACCTCACTGTTAGAAGTTCCCCCACCTTAATCTGATTGTGTTGGCTTTCGCTCCCCTTATCCCATAAGAAATAACTTGTGGTTTGGGGGACCTTGCCCTCCCTACAAAAATGAAACCATAGATCCACAGCCCTTTCACTTCCGGCAGCCTAACCAACGTATTGCGCCCACCTTCACTGGTTGGTAACTTTGTGGGAGATTCGTCTGTTCTGACATAAGATTTTAGTCGTTGTGGCCGCTAAGGCTGCTCTTGTCAATGGTACTGCTTCCTGGAATGCCTCAATGGCCTTTGAAAATTCCCTCAACTATAATGTTACTAGATCCTCTACCTTTCCTATGCTAGGGTCATGTGTCACTCCCCCTTCTTCTTTGTCACCTTTAACTCTACCCTTAATTCTACTAGTCTTAACTGCTCTCTAATTGAGTGTCATTTAGTGAGTTGCTGGTTTTGAGACAAATATGCTGTGGTGGCCGCCTTCTGGGAGTTGTGCCACTCCCTGTGAATGTCTCCAGTGGATATCCACTTGTGCTACAACGAAAAAGGAGAGATTTTGGAATCACTGCTGTAATTATCGCTGCCATCTCTGCTGCTGCTGCTGCTGCTGCTGCTGCTGCTGCAGCTACTGCCGCTGGCATTGCCATTGCTACCAGCGTGGCCAATGCCCAAACAGTCAATCAGCTTTCGGGCAGAGTTGCAGGGGCCTTGGCAACGCAAAACATTATAAATAAACATATCTGGGTAGGAATCTTGCAATTAAATCAACAAGTTTTGTTAATGCAAGAAGAAATTGACATTCTGTTTGACATGATGCATGCTTCCTGTTCACCCAATTATGGTTTTATTTGTGTCACCCCCTTTTAAGGTTGCTAATCTATCATCTACTGTAAAGTTGCTAAGTGGCCAGTTAGGTTTGGCATGGAGTTCCAAATTCCTCAATTACGTTGCTACCCTGGCAAATCAAATAATTGCTGTGAATGAGACACACGTCAATCCCACTTTTGCTAACGACTTTCTAAATACCCTATATAAGGGCGTTCAGTTTTTTAAAGCTTGGTCAGGAATATTTACTATGATTCTTTTTTGCTTTCTCTTTAGTTTGTGGATATGCCGCCGCCTTAGATGTGAGTCTGCTGAGCAGAGGGCCCAAGTTACATCCTTAAAGGGAACTTTTGCTAATTGTGTTCAAACAATGATGGTCCGTTACCATTATGACCCCCTGTCTGTTGAAGAAATCGACACCCACATTTAAACCCCCAAATGAGGCCTGCCAGCCCTAAGTCGAGATATGCCTGAAGGCCTAGAGTGGTAGTCAATGATGGGTAAGATCCCCAGAGGGGGACAACCTAAGACAGGCACACTCTCAAGTAAGGATATCTCTCATTATAAAACAAAAGGGGGAAAATATGTGGGGTAAAAGTTGTAAATAACAAGATGGTGTCTGGCCATCGTCCTAGGGGAGTCACCAAAAAGGGTGACATCTGGTCGGGTCATTGTTGTTATTGGCCCCAAAGTCCTCCGCCCTCAGCTCATGTCTCTCACAGCAGCTTAGGGTATGGCTTGGCAGGTGCCCTCAACCTGCTTGCCCAGTTTCCTTTTTCATTGGCTGCTTGTGGCTAAGCTCTCTATATAAGTTGTGTGCTCTTCCTCAATAAACAGTTCCTGCTTTGACAGAACTCACTGGTGTGTTGTGTTTCTTGTGTGAATGACCAGTCAACTTTTTACCTCTCCCAACTTTGCTTTGTTGGGCAGTGCCTCCAGTTTCCTTCCCGCGCTGGTTGAGGGGAGAACTCTCCAAGGCTTGAGACCCCAACACTAAGCAATATAGTTTAGTTTTGTTTGGTTATGAATATAAGTGAAAGCATACCATAGGAATTCTTTGTGTGTGCACCCTGCTGCCTTGGCTGAGCATTAAACTTAAATGATTCATTTATGTCTTTGTATAAAACTGTAGTTTGGTTCATTTTCACTACCATGCAGTGACCCATTGTTATATTTCCATTTGTAGCAATCCATAGAAGGCATCATTGATTCACTGTTCTCTTACTGATGGACATTTACTGTGAATATTCTTGTTTAGGTAGCCTGGTGTATGTAATTGTTTCTCTAAGAAATGGATCTTTAACTTTTTTGGCTTGTATAGTACATGAAAGATTTTTGAAAAATACAAAACATGATTAAGCATCAGAATTTTTTATTATATTAAAATTATAATGTGATTTTGGCAAAATATCAACATTTTGAAGTACAACTATCACCTTCTTTTGCATTACTTTTAGCAAATGTATTAAATGTATCTAGAGGAATTTAAATACCATAATGATTTGATACTCAAAAACATCCATTTTCTGAAGAACAAATTCTCCCTTAATGGTTAAAAGTCTTATCATTTCCCTTTCTCTTTCAAAACATAAGTACATTCCTCTTCTACAACAAAATTTAATTCTAATGGAATAGTATAGAAAGAACTTTTCAAGTCTTATTGGTTACTCTACCACGCTTGTTGGCAACAAAAGTACATACGTAAATTGGAATTGAGCTTTTTGTTTTCTGTCACCCCAATGTTTGAAGTATTTAAAAATTATTCTAGAGTAAGTGATTTCTGTAATTATCAATAGTATGCAACTGACCAGTCATTGTATTGGACGTTTTAATAAATAATTGTTAAATGCAACTCTTTTTTTTTGGGGGGGGGGGAGTACCAGGGATTGAACTCAGAGGCACTTGACCACTGAGCCACATCCCCAGCCCTATTTTGTATTTTATTTAAATACAGGGTCTCACTGAGTTGCTTAGAAACTCTCTAAATTGCTGAGACTGGCTTTGAACTCACAATCTTCCTGCCTCTGCCTCCCTAGCCATTGGGATTACAGGCGTGCTCCACCACACCCATCTAAATGAAATTCTTGATGAGATGGAATCAAGATGGGATAATTTATGGTGTTTGTATTAATGAAATTGTCAACATCTCTTTGTCCCCAGGTTTTATCCCTTGCAGCAATGCACCATAGTAAGATTCTGGATGAGGTGTGTCTTTCTTCTGAGAAGGTTGATTGTGAAAGGAAATGGAAGAGGACTTCAAGCCTGAGCACACTGTCAACCAGATTAGTTTAGAAAAAGAATATAGGTGAGAGCAGAGCTGATTTCCACAAAAGCGGTCTATTCCCACGTACAAAGTTTTATGTTCCTCCTAATTAAAGACTAGCGCTCTCCATATACAGCCAAGATTGGAAATTTCTGAATTTTGAGGATTTCAATGCTACCATCTTTATATTGCTGTACTTTCTCAAAGTGTTTTTTCTAAGTATGAGCTCTCTTAGCTTAGACTTTGCTTACGTTTTGGTTTGCAGACTTCAGTTCATGGCAAGCGAATGAATGTCCAGAGTTATCTTATTTTGTTTATAATTTTCATTTCTCTGATTGCTAAAAGGTTAGATTTTTCAAGTGTTTATGTTTTTCTGGATTTTTTTTTAAGAAAGTGACTCTTCAATTCTGCAAATTTTCTTTCTATCTTATTGATTTGCCGTATTTTAATTTTATATATACATACATATATGTATATGTACATATATATATATATATATTACACTTGCTAGCTTGCCTTTTAACTTTTTTCATGGTGCCTTTTCATAAATCAAAGTTCTTAATATAATCAATTTTGTCATTTTTTAAAAATCTGGCCAGGACTCTTTTAACTCTTCTCCCAGCTTATGTGGTATATAAGGGAAATAGTGTCAGCTTTGAAGTCAAAATATTTGTATTTGGATTCTGGTGCTGCCTCTTTGTTTGTGTCTATGTGCACTTGAGTAAGTCATTCTCAGTTCTGTAATAGAGAGTAAGTTGCCCAAGCATCGTGTTTGATTGTGAATTGTATGTGCCTGCCATTATTATGTGTGCTTTGCATATATTTAACTCATTTGATGTTCACAACAACCCTGTAAGGTAGTTACTATTATTATTCCCATTTTAAAGAAGAGATAGTTCATATAAAGATATACAAGTAACTTGCCCAAGGTTATAAGGGTAGTTACTGCTAATGTCAAGATTGAAACCCTAGCATCTGCACCAGATTCTGAACTGTCCTTCCAATGGGCTGTGCTGGTTCCTCAGAAACATGGAGATGCTCGTACCTTTCTTTCAGAATTGATGTGAGAAAAATGTGTAATAAAGAACCTTCCAGTGTTGTTGGCACATAGTAGATTTATTATTTCTGTGAAATGTAGGGCAGATAGAGTAGTTAGGAAACAGAACTGAACAGGACACAAACTTTGAAGTCTGTTGGCAAAGCACATGCTTTTTTCTTTTACAAACAATTACAAATCAAGTTGTATAGTTCTTTCATGTTATGCAAAAAAAAAAAAAAAAAAAAAAAAAGAGTCTTGCTCCAGTGTCTTTTAATTAATATAGGAAGCATATTCTGTAAAGAGAATACTATTTTTTTCTGGTTAGAATAAAAAAAGTCTATTAGAAGACTATATAATGGAAATAAAAGAATGGGGAAAAAAATCTGTACCTGAGCTAAATCATGCAGATAAAGTTATTAACAATCCTGAAAACTATGGAAAAATTTACCCTCATTTTTACTATCTGGTAAAAAAGCATCAGAGAGAAACAAGAAATAATAAAACTTTGACCAGAAGTTGATGACACAGTACATCAGACAATGAAGATGATTTTATTCTGGTGATTGCAATATGTGAATCATTCATTTGTGTAGAATAATGTCTCAAAGAAAAGGAAAGAAGGCTGGGGCTTTGCAGAGGCAGGTAAACAAGGGAGTCATGGGGAATGGTGGACAGAGCAAGTCTTAACTGACCTAGGAGGTTAGTTATTGAATGTGTCAGAGGTGGTCCCTTGCAACATAAAAGGTCAGGGATTTTTTTAATCATTCTCTTTACTGGGAGTACACAGCTAAGAAAATGTTCATCGTTGTTATTGGTATTGGGAGAGCTAAGGAAAACGCAGAACCTCTAGTGTAATAGTAAGGCCATGGGTCAGAGTCCAGGAAGTTACAGTGGTCAAGGTAATAGGTCACAAGCCTCATCCAAAGACTAAACCTTCCAATCATGCATTTAGAATAATGATATCCATCTTATTCAACCACTTTTTTTTTCAATGCATGATTAAAGACATGAATGCTATGAATATACTTTGTATACAAACTGTTTTGTGTAAAAAGATGCTCTATATGATTAGTACGAACTGAAATACATACTACTACTATAAATAAAATTTTTTTTTTAAAAAAAGACTAACCTTCTAAAGAGATGATGAACATGAGGTAATTCTATCTGAAATGATTTATAACTTTTAACTTAAAGATTGGTATTTCACTGACTACCTGCTTTTTATATTGATTATAAATCAAGACATTCTATTAAACAAGTATTTACTCGGCATCTTCTCTGTACAAAGTTATAAAAATTATTTCTATTTAAAAATCAGTGCATTGCATTATTATTTCTCTGAAATGGTCATAACAATTCTCGATAACCTTTCTAATAGTGAAATAAATTCTGTAAGATAGATTCTAATATTTTCCTTTTGTCTGTTTCCATACTAATTAGAAATATATTTTTGTTAAGTGATTTAATGACAATTTAAGTTTTGAAAGGGTGATAGATGGGAAAAAAACTAAATATGTTATTTAAAGTCCTCTATTGGTCCTTTAAAAATTATTATAAGTTTACTGCAAGTTGCAAAAGCAGCATTTTTGATGCACCTTTCATGTAGTTTTCCCTCATGGTAACATCTTTCATAACTGTAGTTCATTATTGAAAACTAGAAATTGGCATTAATACAATCCATAGACTTTATTCAGGTTTTGTCAATTTTACACTTTTTATTTGTGTGTGTTACATTGTCTGGCCCTGCTTAAAAAAATCCTGGATAAAGTATACTAACACAGACAGTTGCTCAAAGCACATTTCACTTCCTTAGGATATTTTGTTTTATTCTGTAGTAAAGTGAGGAATTCTTAGCCCTTGCCTTTAAGATTTCTCCAATTGTTTTAGAGAGTTGAAAAATAAAGCATTGCAATTGCAAGGATTGTTAATTACAGAATAAACATCTTTAAGTGGGATAACATTATCACTTGTCACATTGAATCCCTTAGGTAAGATTCTACAATGGACAATGGGCAAGGAAGTTTAGGCTCCTAGGTGGCTGAGAATTCTTGCAGTCACTGAAAACATTAAGGAACTTCATGGTCTGGATAACCTGTACTGTGTTCAAGGTTAGGGTAACTGGTTGTAGTGAAATACTTTTGACCACGCATGACCCATGAACTGGTAAGTCTCAGACTTTGAGGGGAAACATAAAAAGTGTCCACAGTGTTGTTATAACATATGATTTTACCCATTTCTTCCTGTAAAAATATGTTTTGGGGCTGCATTAAGTACCAAGTTTTGGGTGATGTCAGCAAAGTTCATATATATTGAGACAGGTGAGCTGCATTACTTGGTTGGTATTGCTAATTGAAGCCAGAGAGACTAATCTTAATTCCTATGTTTGTCTCTTCCCTTCCAACACAGAGGATACAAAAGATCTCCAGGAGAACCTATGAAGATAGTAGATCTATATCAGCCTCATTTTTCTTTCATGACATACTCATATCACATAAAAATGTATTGAAGTCTCACAAAATAATACTTGGATAGAGATCTGCTACTTGTTCTTCTTCTGTTTAATTTAAAAAACTGGTTGTTGGGGTTAACACTAGTCAATGTCTAGGAAAGCTTGTTGTTCTAGGGAGCAAGGTAACAAGTCCTTTAAAGAATGTGATAATAAAATGGGAGAGAAAGCTAGACATTTCCCTGGTCTCCAGTCTTCAGGTGGGTATCAAAACAGAGACTTTTGTTGTATAGTAAAATAATGTACTCATAAAACACCTCAAGAGGTCCGCTTGCACAGTGGGCGTGAAATCTATCCCATATATTCCCCTTGATCGTAGGTACAGTGTGTGAAAGAAAATGAGAGAATATAAAAAGAAAAAGAAATGGAGATAGGTCTTAAAGGATCAGCAATGCTTTATTAAGCAAGAAAGGAACACTCAAGGGACAAATTAGAAGTTGATAAAAGTGCAAAAATGGATTTGGTATATTTAGCTCAAGGTGAGACTGTAAGATGTTTTGAGCACAGGTCTAGCTAATCCTAAAGTCAGGGGATTCTCCATTATAAGAAATGGCATGTACTAGTTAGTATTCACCTACTGTTTTAGCTAGGGTTTTTTTTTTTTTTTTTTTTTTTCCATTGTGACCAAAAGACCTGACAAGGAGATGGCTGACTCTGTTACTCTGGGCCCAAAATGTGGTAGAAGATCATGGCCAAAGAGTATGGTGAAGGGAAGGAGCTCAAGACATCACACCCAGAAGGGAGGGGAGAGCGAGAGACAGAGAGAGAGAGAGAGAGAGAGAGAGAGAGAGAGAGAGAGAGAGAGAGAGACTGCACACACTAGGACACACTAGGTTAGCAAGTGCTCAGCACAACAAGGACAAAATATATGCCCCAAAGCATACCCCTAGGGACCTACCTCCTTCAGGCACACCCTGCCACTCAGTTAATTCCTATCAGGGGATTAATCCACTGATTAGATTAATTATCTTGTAATCCTATCATTTCACTTCTAAACTTGCTTGTGTTGTCTCAAACATGAGCTCTGTAAAGGACACCTCATACATAAACCTTAACACCTACTATGCATCATCATCTCACTTTTTACTCTAAAAAATTGGTGGTCATCTGACATTTTCCAGTAAAGAATTCAAGTAGCTCTGAGTAGAAATCACATAATGAAGGAATTTGTGAATAAAAGAGACACTGGGTTTCCATGAGCTTTACAAAGAATAATAGGAGAAAGAGGCAAATACATCCTGTGCATTTCAATGACAAGTGAGATACATAGAAGAAATCACTTTTTTTTGTAAAAGAAATATTTTTAATTCAGTGTAAAGACACCAGAACAGGAAGCAATTTTTTATCAATATATTTTTTCTTGTTTCTTGGCTTTAAAAATTATTTCTTTACATTAAAAAATATCCAGACACTATACCTTGAGCATTTCAGTTTACTTTTCTAAAGTGGAAATTCATGCTGTCAGGTTGTGTTCTTGTGAAAGTTTTGGTAAAAACAGAATGCACCATCATTGTTGTCTTTTTCTCAAATGCTAATATTTTGCTGATAATTGGTCCTTTGGTGCCCTCTGGTGATTAGTTAGTGAAAACAAATAATAGTTGTATTTATACAGTATAGCATTCTCTTATATTGCCATTTAAAGTTTGAAATACTGAAAAACCAAGAAAAACTATCCACTAAAATGAGAGTGAACTTGTAGTTCATTGGTCTTGACTCCATAAAAATCGTTAAAAGCTTTGAGAGTGTTAGAGAAAGCAATGTCTAACTCCATAAGCTGAGACTAGGCTCAAAAAACAGTGTCATAGACAAATTATGGAACCAACCTAGGTGTTCATCAATGGATGAATGGATAAATAAAATGTGGTATATATATACACAGTGGAGTTTTATTAGCCATAAAGAAGAGCAAAGTGATGACATTCACAGGAAAATGAATGGAGCTAGAGATTATCATGTTGGGTGAGATAAACCAGACTTGAAAAGCTTTTCCTCATATGTGCAAGCTAGAGAGAAAAACGAACAACAAACAAACAGAAAGAAAAGGAATTTCATGAAAATAGAAATAAGATCAGTAGAGTAGAGAAAGATGATGGTGACAGGGTGGAGATCAGGGGAAGGGGATATTCGGGCAATGACAGGCCAAATTATGCCATGTGCATGTACAAATATATCACAATAAATCCCACTGTTGTGTATATATTGGAATGTAATGATACATTTTATTTTAAAAGGAAAAAAATGCCATAAAGAAAATTTATAAATCTTTAAGAATGAGACTATCAGAAATACATTAGTCTTATCAGTTCAGTGTGCATCATGTCAATAAATCCTCTGAAACTGAAACAATACAAATAAATTTTAAAATCATTGAAAATCAGATTAAAAACAAAACACACTAAGAGTAAGAAAGAATGGCATTTTTCTGGGCAATCTGAACTATCAATGGGTTGACAAGCATAGATGGTATGGTCCCATGGTATATAGTTGTTCATCATTTTTACTTTCTCTTTTCCTTGTCCTTATATTTTAGGTGTCTCTTCTCTCATAGCATGAAGCAGAGTTTTGAAATCAGGTTGATAAATTCTTTTAATGGGTAGTTATAGTGATTATCAATGTATTTGGAATTATTTCTTTCCTTTTGCTTTATACTTCATGCACAACATATTTCAACAATTTTTTCTTCCTCTTTGTTTTATTTTGAATTAATTAAAATGTTTGTTTTTATTTTATTTTAAATTTTGTTTGATTTTAAAAAATCAGGGTTAACATTGCAATATTACCATAAATATGTAATAAATTCTTGAGTTAATGATTCTTAAGTGATACTTAAGAATGTAAAATATTAAGAATGTAAGCTCCATGGGCTGGAGTTTTGTCTTTCTTTGCCTACTTCTATATTATCAGTTCCACGAAAAACACCAGGCAATACTTGGAACATTTTAATCATGTTCACCTGCTCATGACTTATATTTTTCTGAAGCTTATTATTTTAGTGTTTTTTAAAACTTTAATACAAATATGACAACATCATTTTCTCTGTCATCACTACGAACATCTTGTTTAGATTTTCTTCTGTCTAGTTTGATCTACTTGCTATTACTTCTTGCTTTTCATATGATTTTTAAAGTCTATTGTTAGATGTTCCTTTGGTAAATGATTGATGATGGTAATGCTCTTAATTTTTACCAAGCAATGTGTTGTCCATAGTTTTGAAAAGTTTTTCTGGGTACTTGAGAGAAGATGGGCTATCATTTTCTTTCATATTATCTTTCTTTATAGATATTATTTCTCTATCTTCTGCCATATATTTTAGCTTCAAGAATAAATCTGTCAGTCCAATCATTGTGTCTTATTCTGCAGAATTCCTGTGGCTTTTTATTAGTCTTTTCTTTCCTTTTTGATATAAGTGGTATTTTTTAAGTGCATGCATTAATATCTTTTGTGTATTCCAGAAAATGTTCACACTTCAAATGTTGCCACTCTTTTTTGTAAGGTTCAGATTAGACATGTTACACCTTACTCCATTTTCCATGAACCTAACTTTTCTCTTATTCATGTGTGTGTGTGTGTGTGTGTGTGTGTGTAAGTTTTTCTCTTGGTTCACTCTGAATTATTGTCTTCAAATCTATATTCCAGACCATTACTTCCATTTTCAGTTGTATCTAATAAGATATTTAATTCACTCTTGGAATTATTGTTATTTTATTATTTTATTTAAAATAATTCTACTTTGTTATTTTAAAATTTCCATGACACCACCCCCTCCAACCTTTGTTTTTCTTTGAGTCTCCTGGGCCTTTCTCATGTATTTAATGCCATCTTTTGTATTTGAACATTTTGTACATTATTTTCAAGATTTGTTTCCTACTGAATCTCACTCATAATAATTTGTTTCTTCTGTATTGGTGATTTTTTTTAAAAAAAAATGTGTTCCCATATTTGAAAGGACTTTTTAAAAATGCTGGACACCTAAATTGGTGATTCTCTTTTAAACGACAATTTGCATGTGCTTCTATTTTGGCCCAATTTATTGTTCTGGCCTGAAAACTCATAGATTTTCAAGGATTGTAACTTATCATGAGAATTCCAGGTCTCCCCCCTTCCCAGCCCCTCATCTTTGTGTGGGCCCTTTACACTTAGGGTATTCCTTTTAATTATGTAGGATAAATATGGTTACACATACATAGTGAGGCAAGGGAAGGCTGCATCTGGAAATTAGGAGACTGAAGTGCCTCCAAGTACTGTGGTAAAAGCTAACAAAATAATATAAAAACCCCATACAGGGAGGAGCAGTTGAGACCCTAAGGAATGAAGCCCTGGTCATTGTATCAGCAAAGAAATCCCAACCAGTTGAGGTATAGAATGGGTAGTAGAGGAAAGAAATTGTAAATTTAAACTAAGCCTTCATGAGTAGTTATAGAAATAAACATTATGGTAGCTACAATTATTTTTTTCCTTGCATGATCAGATATGTATTTACTTAATTTCTCTTACCTATTTGTGTTGCTTTTGATTAATTTTACTCTTCTATCCCATAACTTAGAGAATATTAAAATGAAGTATAATTGAATTGGAAAATGAACAATGAATGCAACTACTGATGAGACTTTGGGTCTGTCTTGTCAGGGACAGGGTGAGCATATTTTTGTTTGCATGAGGGATACTCTTATTGTTAAGAAAAAGCATTTTAATGTAAATGTTAGAAGAATGATGTATATGAATGTTGTGTTGTCAAAGAGATGGACTGCCAAGGAAACTGGACTGCCTGCGTCACCACCCATTCTTAGAGTTTTCTAGTAGCCAGAAGCTACAGAAGTAACATCACATTCTCAGACTTGCTTGTTGCTAGCACTGCAGCTAGTGATTTAGGTTTTCTACCTAAAAGATGCACTCACGGGAGCCTGACTCAGAACTGAGTCACAAGAGGAGAGAGGCAGAATGTAGGACACCCATTTTGCTGACACAAATTACTTTAGTAAATTAAGTTGTATTTCTGAAATAACTGTGAAAGCAGTGGCATTCTGATCATGGCAGTGACAGAAACTTCATTCTCTGCCCAGTTTTGTGGTATCATTCGGGAAATTATTTCTACAAACTTAGTGTAAACACTGTTCCTTCTGATCTTGTACCAGTTCTGTGAGCTATCTAGGTAGCCTTTAATAATTCCTTTCTGTCTAAACTGTACCAGATTATATTGTTTGAAATTAAAAACACTAGCCGATATTATAAATGTAAGTGCACCCACATGCTGACAGATACTTTATCCAGTATTCAAGGGACTGAGAGAGTGTGCTCTAAGATAAATAAGACTTATTTCTTATACTTAAGAATCTTATTTTAAAACTAACCATAGCTCTTGAGTTCCAGGCTATGGCCAGAAATAAAGGAAATGGTAACCCCCATGCAGTGTGGAAAGGCAATAGTCAAGGGGTTGACTTTGAGTAGGGCACACACATGTCCACATGTGTATATATTATAGTACATATTATGTTATGGTTTACACAAAAATGGAAATTCAAAAGTTTATACAAATACATATTATAAATATGATATACTTACAAAAATGGGATATTTCATATTTACTATTTTATAACCCATATTTCATTTATGACATAATGAAAATTTTATTATTTTGTTAAATAATCTTCTGCAATATCAATTTGTATGTATTACCAATATTAACCAAATCGATCTATTATATTTGACATTTAGGATTTTTGAAACAAAAACACTTCAGTGTCTTAATTTGTAAGTATTTGCATATATTTACATTTTTTACAATTATTTCTCTAGGGTAAATCCTTGTACAGGGAATTGCTGGATTGGAGATTGAAAATATTTTGGATTTTTGAAAATATTTTAAAGTATCACATATTTTAACATATTAATTAAAATGACCTTTCAGAGAAGTTGTGTCCAATTTTAAGACACCTGATAATTTATAGGGATTTTTTGCACCCTTGTCCACAGATTTTATAATTTTTTGAAAATTGTCAATTTATGGATGTAAAACAAAATCCACTTAATTTTAAAATTATGTTTGATTATTGTGAAATTGCAATAACTTGATGTATTTGTTTTTCTTTTTTATTTTGCTTCATCATAAAAGCTATGGTTTGAATGTATCCCCCAAATTCATCGGATAGAGACTTAATCCCCAGTGGAATAATGTTGGGAGGTGGGGTCTTTTGGAAAGGGTTTAGACTATGAGGGCTCTGCCTTCATGAAAGGACTGATTCCATTTTAAAATGTCTGATGGAAGGATTTGGTACTTTATTGCCATTTCCATCCTTTCTTTCATGTGAGAATACAGTGTTCCTCTCCTCTGGGGGAGGCAGCAACAAGCCACCATCTTAGAAACAGAATGGGCTCTCAGCAGCTAGCACCTTCATCTTGGACTCCTATCCTTCAGACCTGTGAAAAATAAATTTCTATTCCATATAAGTTATCTACTCTTGGGTATTTTGTTATAGCAGCAAAAATGGATTAGGGCAATGTCCTTTGCTAACATTGTCCTATGATTTTTACAATTTTTAGAATTAAAAATAATTGTTTCTTCTTCTGTCATAGAGTAGAAAATGAACTTTTGCACTTACTACTTGTGTTGTAATTATTATTAGTCTTGGATTCCTTAATTTTTTATTGGTTCTTTTTAGTTATATATAACAATAGGATTTATTTTGATATAATGATAGGAACATGATTTTAATTTGTTCTAATTCAGTCCCCTGTATTCCACCTTTCTCTCCCCTCCTAGCTCCCCCTGTTCCCTTCCCTTTACTCTATTAATCTTTCTGCTATTTACTTACAGATTTTTTTATTAGTGTCTTGTGGATGTGCATGATGGTGAAATTCACTGGGTTATATTCATATATGTACAAGAGAAAGGTCAGATTCATTCCACTGTCATTCCCTATCCCATCTATCCTTTCTTCCCTTCATTCCCCTTTATTTATTCCACTGATTTTTCCTCTATTATTTTTTTAACACTGTACCCCCATTTTGGATTAGCTTCTGCATATCAGAGAAAACATTCAACATTTGACTTTGGGGAACTATGCTTATTTCACTTAGCATGATAGTTTCCAGTTTCATCTATTTACTGGCAAATACCATAAAGTCATTTTCTTTTTGACTATGTAACACTCCATTGTGTACATATACCACATTTTATTTATCCATTCATCTGTTTAAGGGAACCTCAGTTGGCTCTGTAGCTTGGCTATTGTGAATTTTGCTGCTATAAATATTGGTGTGGCTGTGTCACTGCAGTACACTGATTCTAAAACTTTTGGACACATACTGAAGAGTGGGATAACTGGGTCACACAGTGCTTCCATTCCTAGTTTTTTGAGGAATCTCTCTACTGCTTTCCAGAGTGATTGCACTAATTTGCAGTCCCAAGAACAATATATGACTCTTCTTTGCCCCCCATATCCTCACCAACATTTTTTGTTACTTGTATTCTTTATAATTGCCATTCTGACTGGAATGAGATGAACTCTCATTTTACAAAGTAAAAATGTAGTTTTACTTTGCATTTCTCTAATTCCTAGAGAACATTTTTTCATAGATTTGTTGACCATTTATATTTCTTCTTTTGAGAAGTATCTGTTTAGTTCCTTTGCCCATTCACTGATTGGGTGATTAATTTTTTTGTGTTTTTTTTTTGAGTCCTTTGTATATCCTGGATATTAATGCCCTATCTGAGGAGCAGGTGGCAATGATTTTCCCTCCTTCTGGTGGCTCTCTGTTCATGCTCTTAGTTATTATTTCCTTTGCTGTAAATAAGCTTTTTAATCCCATTTGTTGATTTTTTATTTTACTTGTTGTACCCTAGTGTTGCCACCTGAAGTGATGGCCGCTTGGAGCAGCAAAGCCGCGAGAATAAGTTTAGAGGCAGACTGGAAACAAACAGGCTCTTTATTCTGTCAGCTTCTCTCTCCGGCTCCAACAACACCTCGACACGCCGTCCACGCTCTTCTATCCACCAAATGGCGCCGACCCACTCCGATCTCCGCTCAACTCTTGTGAGATCTTAGGCCAAGTTCCGCGAGATCTCGGGCCAAGTCCTGTGAGACCATGGAAGGCGGCAATGTCCAAACATCTCCATGGCCCGCAGCCAACCACAATCTTAGCCATCTCCCAAATCAGGGCTCCTGCACCCTAGGAGCCTTTTTAAGGAAGTCAGTTCCTGAGCTGACACACTGGAGTGTTGGGCCTACATTTTCATCTGGTGATTGCAGGATTTCTGGTCTAATTACAAGGTCTTTAATTTGAGTTGACTTTTTTTGTGCAGGGTGAGAGAAAGGTGTTAAATTTCATTCTATTATATATGAATTTCCAGTTTTCCAAACACCATTTGTTAAAAATGCAATGTGTTTTTGGCATCTTTGTCTAGTTTCAGATAACTATTTAGGTGGATTTGTCTTTGTGTCTTTTATTTCATTCCATTGCTCTTCATGTGGTGAAGGCATTCCTTCCCCTGCTGTCTTGACAAGGTCACAGTAGGGATGACAAGTGTTGACAAGGCCCACTTGTAGGAAACCAAAGCCATGAGACCCTTTTTCTGTGATTGGGACTTTTTCATTCTTATGCTCATATTCCTGACAGGAAGCACGAGTATACTTATTGCTAAATCAAATTAAAATCCAGGTGGCTAGAACATAACAGGCAGTTCATGCCTTGAAGGCTGTTCTGTGACTCTTCAGTTTATCGAAGACAAAATAGAAGACTATTTTACTATCTCAGTACATTGAAGACAAAATTGATATCAGTAGACAACAATCATTCTCCAAAGGTCTTGAGAACTTTAGGCACTACATTTATAATATCAACTAAGAACGCAAGCCCATATCTCCAGTCTCTTAAAAAGCCTAATCATTATGCTTATTTCACAAAGCCCACCATATGTAGCTTATTAGATTAAAGGAAGGTTGTGGTATATACCCAGGAAAGAAAAGGTTAATAAAATACATCTCCCCATTCAACAGACACTCTTTTACCTTACATAGGAACTTATGATGAACATAGTTAATATTGGGGGTAGGTGGACTGATGTTTAGAACTTGCCTTTCAGTTAGAGATTATTAAGATATAAGAGCTAGTGCACTTACACTAAGGAACAAAGAAACTCTCTGAGAAAGCAGCTCAACCAGTTTTTTGAGAATAAATGTAGGCATTAATTAAAACAGGACTTATAAGATTTATTTTTAGAATGATGTTAGAAATAATAATTTAGAATAATGGAAAACATTTTCAGATTCTTAAATCCTTACTTGTATGTGTTTTTTAGATGCTATAAGAATAAGTTTATAGATTGTAGGTCAACATAAGCTTTAAGACTTAGGGGGACTTCAGATAGAAATCCTAGATTAGAAATAAAGTACAGGTGTACTTTAAACTTAAAGGTTAATGATGGGCTAGGAGACTTAGAGTCTGGGTACGTAGTTTGGCATCTATTAATAAAGAAATATTACATCTCTGGAAAATCTGAAAAATGTAAATTAATGATGATTTTGTACCATGATAATTATTAAGGAAATGTCACATCCTGGTAAAATGTAAATTGATGATCTGTTTTTCTGTATCCATAATGACTATCTCAAATCTTGAGAAAATTTGGAAATTGTAAATCAATGACGTATTCTATTGATGGTTCTGAATCCATAATGAGGAAAAAGCATAATAAATATGGACCCAGAGAAAGCAGAATTAGCTCTCTCTCTGGAGATTGCTCAAATGGAATGACTCCTCCGTCCTATTCCTCGCCGACGCCACTCATCCTTTGGGAATCCCTGAACCCCACGGAGGCTGGACCTCCACATTCATGCCTGTTTTGGTGCTAGTACCATGCTGTTTTTATTACTATAGCTGTGTAGTATAATTCAAGGTCTGGTATTATGATGCCTCCTGTGTTATTTTTCTCACTAAGGATTGCTTATTGGCTATTCTGAGTCTCATTTTTCCAAATGAATTTCACAACTACTTTTTGTATGAAGAATGTCATTGGAATTTTGAAGGGGTTTGCATTGACTCTGTATAGCGCTTTTGGTGGTATGGTCATTTTGACAATATTACTTCTGCCTATCCAAGAACATGGAAGATCTTTCCATCTTCTAAGACCCTCTTCAATATCTTTCTTTAGTGTGCTATAATTTTTATTGTAGAGGTCTTTCACCTCTATTGTGAGATTGATTCTCAAAGTTTTATATTTAAAAAAATTTTTTTTTGGTTATCATGAATGGGATTAGTTTTTCTAATTTATTTTTCAGTGGATTCATCATTGGAGTATAGGAACAAATTGATCTACAAGTGTTGATCTTGTATCCTGTTACTTTGCTAAATTAATTTATGAGCTCTAGGAATTTTCTTGTGGAGTTTTTTGGATCCTTTAATTATAGGATCATGTCATCAGCAAACAGAGATAATTTGAGCTCTTCTTTTCCCATTAATATCCCTTTAATTTCCTTCTTTTTCCTCATTGCTCTGACTAGAGTTTCAGAATTATGTTTAATAGAAGGGGTACAAGTGAGCATCCTTACCTTGTTCCTGTTTTTAGAGAAAATGCATTCAGTTTTTCTGCACTCAGAATGATATTTGCTTTGTGTTTGTCATATGCAGTCTTTACAATGCTGAGGTAAGTTCTTTCTATCACGTGTTTCTTCTAGTGCTTTAAACATGAATGAGTGCTGTACTTTGCCAAACGTTTTTTTCTGCACCTATTGAGATAATCGTGTGATTCTTTTCCTTAAGTCTTTTATGTGGTGAATTACATTTATTGTTTTCTGTATGTTGAACCAAACTTGTATCCCTGGGATGAAACTCACTTGATCAGGGTGCACTATGTTATTAATGTGTTTTTGTATGTAGTTAGCCAATATTTTATCAAGAACTTTTGAATTTATATTTATCAGGGATATTAGTCTGAAGTTTTCTTTCCTTGATTTGTCTTGGTCTGGTTTTGGTATCAGGGTGATGTTGGCTTCAGAGAATGAGTTTGAATGTGTTCCCTTCTTTTATCTTTCATGGAATAATTTGAGGAGGGTTGGTATTAGTTATTTTTTAAAGGTCTTGTAGAACTCAACTGAGAATCCATCCAGTCCTAGGCTTTTCTTTGCTGGGAGGCTTTTGATAGCTGTTTTAATTTCATTACTTGAAATTGATCTGTTTATGTTTTCTATATCCTCCTGATTAAATTTGGGTAGGCCCTATGTCTCTGGAAATTTGTAATACAGTCAACATTTTCTAGCTTATTGGACTATAAATTTTCAAAATAGTTTTTGGTGATCCTTTGGATTTCAGTGGTGTCTGTGGTGATATTTTCTTTTTTTTTATCTTAGTGATATTTCCTTTTAATCATTTGAGTTTTTTTCCCTCTTTCTTTTGGTTAGTTTGGTTAAGAGTTTATCTTTTCAAAACAAAGCTCTTTGTTTTGTTGATCTTTTGCATTGCCTTTTTAAAATTGATTTCAGCTCTGATTTTAATTATATCCTGTCTTCTGATTTGGGTGTTGGTTTATTCTTCTTTTTTTAAGGCCTTGAGATGTAATGTTAGATTATTTATTTGATATCGTTCTGTTCTTTTCATCTAGGAGCTGAATGCTGTGACCTTTTCTCTTAGAACCGCCTTCATGTGGGACATGCCTGTAATTCCAGTAACGCAGGAGGCTGAGGCAGGAAGATTGCAAGTTCAAGCCAGGCTCAGCAATTTGGTGAGGTCCTAAGAAACTTGGTGAGACAAAAAATAAAATAAATAAATAAATAAAAAGGGCTGAAGATGTAGCTCAGTGCTTAAGCATCCCTGGGTGAAAACCCTTGTTTAAAAACATAAAACAAAAAACAAACAAACAAAAATCCCAAAACAAACAAACAAGAAAAATAAGCCTTCATCTGTCCTAGAGATTTTGATATTTTGTGTCACTATTCTACTTAATTCTAAGAATTTTTAAAATTTCTCCCCTGATTTCTTTTGCTATCCATTCATCATTCAAAAGTGTATTATTTAATCTCCAGGTGTTAGAGTGGTTTCTTTTTTATCTTATTATTTCTAATTTTATTCTATCATGATAACATAGAATGCAAGGTATTTTTATTTTTTATTTTTTTTGTATTTGCTAAGATTTGCCTGTGACCTAAAATATTTTAGAAAATGTTCCATGTGTTGCTGAGAAGAAAGTGAATTCAGTCATTGATGGATGAAGTAGTGTATGGATGTTTGTTAGATTCTGTTTTAGTCAGCTTTTTTTGCTTTGACTAAAAGCCCAACCAAAGCCGGGCGCGGTGGCTGTGCACTTTGGGAAAGGAGGATCGCGAGTTCAAAGCCAACAATGGGCGAGACTTAGCAACTCAGTGAGACCCTGTCTCTAAATAAAAATACAAAAAAGGGCTGGGGATGTGATACCCAGTGGTCGAGTGCCCCTGAAATTGGTACCACAAAAAAAAAAAAAAAAAAAAAAAAAAAGACCCAACCAGAACTACTGTGAGGAGGAAAAGTTTATTTGAGGGCTTACAGTTTCAGAGGTCTCAGTCCATAGAAGGCTGGCTCCATTCCTGGGGCTCAAGGTGAGGCAGAACATCATGGTGGAAGAGTGTGGCAGAGGGAAGCAGCTCACATGATGATCATCAAGCAGAGAGATTCTCCACTGGCAAGATACAAAATATATACTCCATAGGCAAATCCCATGTTCCCTGCTCCAGCTACACCCTACCTGCCTGTTGCCGCCTGCAGCAACGATACCACGGGAAAGAAATCAGAGGCAGACTGGGAATGAGTGGTTCTTTTATTGTTCTTTCTTCTTCTTCTTCCCTTCTCTATCTTCTCTCTGATTCCACCCCCACAGTCTGTTTAACTACTCTTTACCCATCACAGGTGCATTAGTTCTCTTAACAGGCATACACGTGTCTCACAAGCCCGACCTACAGGTGCAGCACGCAGTGCCCACGAGCTACTACAAAAGTCAGGTGTAAGTTGTAGTAAACAAAGCCTTGCTTTTGACCAACAAGTAAGCGCCACCTCTTGGCTCTCAGCCAGCCTCCATCTTAGAGCTACTTCCTCATCAAAGGCTCTTACACCTGCCTTCAATTACTACTCAACTAATACCATCAAGTGATTAATTCACTGTTGGGTTAAGGCTCTCATAACCCAATCGTTTATCTTCTAAACCTTCTTTCATGGTCTCACACACGAACTTTTGGGGGGACACTGCATATCCATACCATATAGGTTTATATTATTAACTGTATTTTTAGTTCTGTAGAATCCTTACTTAGTTTTTGTTTGGATGATCTATCCAATGGTGAGAGAGGCATGATATAGTCACCCAATATTATTGTAGTATGGTCTGTTTGATTCTTCATATTGAGAAGGGTTAGTTTGATGTACATAAATGCTCTGTTGTTTGAGGCATAAATATTTATAGTCATTATATCTTGTTGTATGATTCCCTTAAGCAGTATGAAGTGACTTTCTTTTCTCTTCTGATTAATCTTGGCTTGAAGTCCACTTTATCTGATATGAGAATAATAAACCTTGCTTGGTTATGAGACCCATCCTTTTACCATCAATCTGTGGATGTTTTTACCTATGAGTTGAGTCTCTTGCAGGCAGTGTATTGTTGTGTCTTGTTTTTTAATCCAATCTGCCAGCCTATGTCTTTTGATTGAAGAGTTTAGACCATTTACACTTATTATTGAGAGATGATTTTTATTTCTTGCCATTTTGATTTATTTCTAATGCTTAAATTGAACTTAATTCTTCTTTAATTGACTATTCTAGTGTAATTCCTCCCTATGTTGGTTTTCATTTCTTCTTCATGAAATATTTTATTGAGTATGTTTTATAGAGCAGGCATTCTAGTTATGGATTCTTTTACCTTTTGTTCATCATGGAAGATTTTTATTTCATCTTGAATTCTGAAACTTATTTTGGTTTTCTTGTTCAACATACTTATCTTTTAGAGCTTGGTATATATTACTCCAAATCCTCCTGGCTTTTAGAGTCTGGGTTGAGAAACTAGTTGAACTTCAGATTGGCTTACTTCTAAATGTGACTAGTAATCTTTCTCTTGCAGCTTTTAAAATTCTATCCTTATTCTGTGTTGGGAACCACTTTATAAACCATGGTTTATAGTAAACCATGTCAAGGTGAAAAAAGTTCTTGTTGAATCTTGGTTTGGATTTCATTGGGGTTTGAACATTTAGCAGATATCCATCAGTCTTTGGCTGTAGATCTCTCTCCAGTTGCAAGTTGTAGGGTGGCATAGAAGCCAATTCCCTAGTTAGCCAATTACCATCAGCTTCTGGTTTTTCAGCTCAGGGGCCTGAAGCTGACTGTTTGGACAGCACAATGTTGTGTCTTCGTTGTTTCTATTTTGTGCAGAAGTTCAAAATGCAGGCTCTGGAGTGTCTGGGTGTACTTGCTCCCCTCTATAGGATCCTTTTCATGGTAATAAAGATCCTGATGGCTGTCTCTGAGTGCAGGAACTCTGGTTGTGGGTTTTCTGTGGGTGTTCTGTGGTGCAGAAGTATTCCCCCGGCCTATGTTACTCTCTGTAGTGAAGGGTCTCAGGTGGTTCACCCTGACTCTAGTTTCCACTGCCCCAGGTTGTGAATAGCAGGCAATGATTCCCTCTGTTTATTCAGTCTGATGCAAAGTCCCCAAAGTATCCAAACAATGTCCTCTCACTTTCCAGTTGTGGTCAGAGAGGTTAAATATCTACTGACTCTATGACCCTTGTTTAGTCAATGTGTCAGGATGTCACATGTCACATAAAACATACTGTGTCCTCAGGGGATGTGAGAATTGTACAACACAGAGAAACTAAGCAATACTCTCACATATTTGCTTTCAGCATATTAACATGTATTTCAGTTTACCCAGTTAAATGAATTTATGAGTTGTGCTATGTATTTTACATTTAACTAACCATTTTTTCCCCATCAGGGTTGCTTGGGTTATGGTGAAAATATGAACAGTCCCAAAATTTCAATGGCTAAATAACACATATTTATTTTTTATTCATAATACATATTTAAGAGATTAGAAGAGTTCCAACCTTTGTAATCCAGTCCCTGAACTTGGCAATTGGAGACTCAGTCTCAGCATAAACTTCTAAGATTTCTGAGGCAAGGAAAGAGAAGGAGAAGGAAAAGAAAAGTAGGGTGGGGTGGGGGCAGAAAAGGGTGGAGAGAGTGCATCAGGCAATGTCAGTCTTTCAGATCATTTTTGAGTAGGAAGATTACTTGCAATCTATACAATAACAACAGTATACCACAGTTAACAGCTTTCACTTCTGAATACCCCATGACTTCTATTCTCTCTCTTTTGTTTTTAACTGGTTACAAATCAGGGATAAATAACAAGTCTGTCTATTCTTGGAAGGACTGTCCTGTTTGGTGGCAGTTTGTCAAAAATCCAGTTATTTACCTACACTAACTTGGTCTTAGCTATTCTCCAGAATTAAAGGAGAATTATAGAAGAATTTCAGAACTACTCTGCACAACATGGGACATCTTTTCAATGAAGCACCAAGAATGGATCTATATAGAAATGAGTCCAGCAGAAGCCAGGTAGTCAGGATACTTTAGAGAAAAACAGTACTAGAAATGGCAAAAAAGGGAAAGTTGGTGTAACTCTGGAGTGAAGTTTAGTGTCTGTCTGCAGAATATTAAGCAGACTGTAAAAGTTTGTGCAGGACTACTGAGGATAAACATATAGCACCATAGAAGAAAATTTTTAAAAATTACATTAAGAATAAGAGCAATTGCTTTAAAAAAGAGTGAATGAGTAACACACACATCTCCAATTTGACTTCTTCAAATTAAGTACTTTGCATTCTTTAGATTAGTGAATTGACACCTGGCATTGGTTGGCTGATAAGTGATGGATGGCTGATAAGTGCTACTATGCTAATCCAGGTCAGTTTGATTCTGTTCCCTATGGTTTTTTCTAATTTTCAATGAGGAGTATTATTTCATATAGTTCATTTCATCTTAAATAAAGAACATTTATCAATGTCTTGGATTATGAGAGATTGGTTGTCAATAGATCATGATACTTTATATTTTATAATCAGATTGTACAGTATGTTCAAGTTATTTTCAAGCAAATAACATTTTGTGGCAAAGAAATGCTTATTTGAAGGTTATTACCATCATCCCTTTAAACACTGAATTAGTTATTGTGAGGCACTGGAGGGAAGAAGAGAAATTATACTTATAAATGAAAGCTAACATTAAGTATTCACTTAATGTGGAAAGTGAGTCTATGACAATTTTAGTTGATTTCCACTAGATGGTACTATTGAGTTCAAGATTTAACTGCTACTTATTTTCATGCAGGAATTTGACTAATTATAGAAAATGTCTATACTGTGTCAATTTTCCCCTACCATATTAATATTTCAAAAAAATCCACATTATCTTTTAATTCATTTTGGAGGTAAAATAATCAAAATTTATAACCTGTGGAAATTTGAAAACACTAACTTCTTAAGGATTTTTTAAAATCATACTTCATATAAACAATATTTTACAAAAATAGGTTCTTCTGGCCATTTTTCATGTGTTTTAAGTTTTTAATCACAGTTATTTTTCTTTTTAGGCAAAATAGAGATTTTATTTTCACACTATTCAAAGAGTATAAAATGACAAGAAGCTAAAGTTTTTCAAATGTTGTGTCAGGCAAGATAACATTTTGAGTGGATATGTTTATGTGTAAAAATAGATTAACTGTGGGTTCAAATTTTTGTGTTAATTGCCATGAGACACTATGAAATTATGAAATATAAGTAATACTTCTTTCATCTTTCAGTTAGTGAATGATGAAGACACAATATATAACTAATTTCTCTGATTCTGTGGGTATGTTATGGCAGAATAATAAAGAGCAAATGGTGCACTATATTTTTACTGTTTTCCTAACTAGATGTACAATTGGAAGGGATTATAGGAGTTATCTAATCCCTCTCCATCCTTATACTAAGGAAAAAACTCAGGACCTGGACTACATTTTAAACTATAAGCAAGATTTTGAGTCTTTGTTGAGTACTCTCTTACTGTCTGTAAGCTTTTACCTGACACTTGCTTACACAGTGTCACAAAGCAGGGCCAGAATCATGAGGAAAGAATCAGAGCCTTCAGTCAGTGCTTGTGGACAAACTCTATTATCTTCAATAACATTTATATACTTAAAAAGTAATATCAATAACATTAGCATGAATAAATAAAAAATGCTATGTCCTTGAATTAGTTTATATAGTAAAAGGCAAAGACCTTGCTGTCAGGTAGAACTGAATGTTGAATGACAGCTTTCTTGCTTACAACCTGTGTGAACATGGGCAATTTTCTGTACCTCCCTGGCACCCAGACTTATTTGTAAAATGGAATTGTAAGATGCCGGATGCTATGACTGCATCTGTAATTGCAACTACTTGGGAAGTTAAGTACAAGGATAGCTTGGGTCCAGGAGATTAAGATTAGCATGGGAAATATTGTAAGATTCCAGGTCTAAATAAATAAATAAATGTTCTATAAAATGGAGTTAAAATCCTACTTCATGGAATTGTTCTGCAGCCAAATGAAACAAAATACTAGACTCTAAATAGTTACCCCTTTGTCTCATTAAGAAATAATTTTTTAATAGAAAATATCTTTTAAAGCTTACTTAAGCTTGGCAACATTTGATGGCGTAAGTCTGTCCATTTAGGGGTTGAGTCCTGACCCTTCTAATGATCAATCCTGATTAATTCTTTAGCTCTAGATTGGCGAAGCCTATTTGATTGATTGCATAGTCTGGCCAGATAAAACTAATACAAACCCACAGACTACAGAAATCAACAATGAGATGTAGAAAAGTCACAGACAACAGAAATGCACTATTTATAGAGGTTGTGTAACTGTTCTAGGACTAAAGTGACCTTGACTGAACTCAGCACAATGCAACAAGGCAGGATTACACATTGTACTCTATTTCATCACACTGCATCACTTTTCTGTTCCGAAGAATTTATAGTAACATTTGGTGACAGATTCTAGACATGGAAATATTCTAAAACTGTGAGCATTTATGTACTTGAATTTTTCCTTTTCATTTCTCTTATAGTCCAGCAGATGTCAGTCATTCTCTTTAGATAGTCAACATTTATTCTCACCTGCCTATAACCAGCTGAAGAGAAATCACCTTTACTTATGTCAAAGTGACAAGTTTGTTGATTTGTAACAATAGTAACTTCCCATTAACCTATCAGGGACTCAAGGCATTTTGCAAACAATGATAAATTTTTATTTTCTCATTTAATTTTTCAAAAAAAAATATCTTCATCTCAGCTTCTAAATTGTGTAACTAGGAAATAAATGAGAAAATAAGGAAGACATGCAGGGAATTTAAATGTGCATTTGTGCTAGAATAATTTGTTGTTTCTAAAGTAAAGAAGTACCTCTTTAAAAGAAAACACATTAAGTGCAAAAGTCAATGTATTCTAAATGTTTCTCAAAATATTGTGTTTTAAGCCTACTTTTTCTTTTCTTATGGAAATTAGTAGTGTATTCTCAAGGAATATGTTCATTAAAAAGGAGAAATATTTATAGCCTTTTTTTTTTCAAACCCTGAATTTATTCTGGGAAAACTGATCATTTTTATTAAAGCTTTTTTGATTCTTGTACTTCAAATTAGTGTATAGACTCAGTTTGGATAAATAATATATTCCAATACAGACATTTATGCTCATATCATGTTGAGCTGGAGCTTATGAAGAAGCATCTTTAACTGCTTCAAAGATCTTCATTGTTCATAGGCCATTTACAACCAGGAAAAATAAAAAAAAAAAACTACTATGTTTTTCTTTATTTATTGACAACTATTTATAATTACATATTGCTTCAACTCAAAATAATTTGCATGGCTTTTAAATAAAAAGCCAATTATGAGAAATATAGATTAAACACTAATTATTCACTAGGAAACAAACAAATAATCAGTGAAAAAAATATGCCAGACTAGGGAAAATTAGGGAAAGAAAAAACGTAGTTGTACACCAAACACCTTTTAATAACTTTATAAAGAAGAGTACAGTGTCATAGTTGAGTAGGAAAATATGCTATTCTAAAATTCTGAAAAAATTACATGCAAAGAGTTTTACAACGTGACAGTATTATCTAGAATAGATTCTTCCACTTTTTTATACTAGATCTTTTCCTTATGGACTTGGTAATATTTCTTACATTATCAAAGAATACATCAGAATTGATAAGGTAAAAGAACAGAGAGGTATTCTTCTTCCTCATTGTCACACATGGTCTACTTTAGAAGTGATTGCTATACTACCTCGGCTAAGTGACCAAGTACTTAGTTTTCCAATTTTCAGGGCATATGGAAAAGCGAGAAGATATAACAGAAAGGAAGAGACAAGAGAACTGCTCAGATAGTAGGGAAGGTCTAGGGACATGAAGAAAATTACAGAATAAAGCAGAGAAGGGAGCTGTATGTATTCCCTGGGTAAAGGTTGTGCTAATGAGCTGCTAGCATTTGAGAAACACTGATTGATGAGCTTCACTGACAATTGCTATGAGCCATATTCCCATAAGAAGTCACAACTGTTATCACATTATCAATGCACAGTAAAATAAACACACTGCTTTTTTCATGAACTTGAACATTCAGTCTCAGAGATGAATACAATGGAGGTAAGTAAATCCTTTCCTTCCTATTTTCCCATATCCCCACTTTTAAAGAGTTGTCAGGTATTCAATCATTGTCATGGTTGTATGAAACTCTGAGTCCCCGAAGTTTATTATTTTTCAGCAGTGCTTTTGAAATACAATAATTTAGAGATCTCTTGACTCTTGGATTTACATTACAAATGCTAGTGTTATGAAAGTTTTGTTAAATTAGTCTACACCATGAAATATGGGCTTTTAGTATGTTGTATATAAATGTGAAATTGAAACACTGCCATGATCTTTGTTTAAAGAATTTAAGCTAGTTTTTAAATATTAATGAGTTTTTCTTGAAAATGTTTTGCAAATATAGTTTATATTTCTGAGGACTGAGACTGTAGATTTGCTTAAAACAAAAATGGCAATCAGAACTCAGGTCTTTTCTGGGTTCAACATTTTTTAATGTTTCTCTGTGCCACCTGTCAAGAGCTGAGCTGAGCTGGAGAAAGGAGAAAGCTGAGCTGCCAGTCATTGGAGTAGTCAATTAAGACAACACAGCAAAACGAAAGGACAGTCCAGGCTTGAATGGCTTTCTAAGGTAGTATAGCAAGAGGGAAAAATTCCAACTTCCATAATGTTCCATTTTTCCTCCCAGAAGGACATTGGGTAAGGATCAGGTGTACTAGTGCACCCTTGGAGGGAATTGTCTCACTACCACAAGAGGCTTGAAGAAAACTCTCCTGATTTTTTTTTAATGGGGGGGTGAGAGGGGTCAGGATTGGGGGTGAGGGTCAGCAGGAGAGGGAAGGACTGTGTGTAAGAAAGTATGAGTACTGAGTTAGAGCAGAAGTTTCCTCCCAAGTAAGGAGGCCTCAACAGAGAGCCCTGGATGAAGTCTTCCAAATGGAGGTAACCAGTTTTGAAATGCAGATAAGCCCAAGAGTATGGGTGGCAGGGAATGACAGTAGGGAGTGGGAAGTTCTTAGTTCTGTACTATAACTCTGTTCAAAGCCCTGGCTTTGCAACTAGTTCTGCTTGGGGGAGAGAAGCTACCCCTGGAAGGCCTGCCAGGAATAGCCTTGATGGTTTGTTCATGGTTGAGTGTGAAAGATCAGGCACAGATAGGATTTTGGCCAGGTGCTATACTCCTATACTCCTTACCACCTTTTAATCTTAGACCTACATTATCTCATTTGCAGATTATTGGAATTGCCTTCACTTGCATGCTTGCCTAAAGATTTTTTTCTTAACGTGATCTGTACCATTAATTGCCACATTGTTTGCTTCTAAATCACCAGTTATACCATCTCATCCCTTTAATTTGGAGTTGAGTACATATTATTGTTATATCAAATCCAAATCACTCTAGCTTGCATTCAATGCCTCTGTTTGACTGGCTTCTGTTTATCCAACTCCATATTTGCACTTCTGACTCTCCTAGGCCTAAGATGTTCTTTATCTTCTTTTTACTCATGACTCTTCTTTCTCAGTTCTAGTCTTCCTATCATGCTTAGATCATCTTGCCTATCAGCTCCACCAGTCAACTTACTATATTTCTTTTAGCTTTTGTTCTTGTTTGTTTTCTGTGGTGTTGAGTTGAAACCCAGTACTTCATACCTGCTAGATGAGTGCTCCACACTGAGTACTCTTGCCCCTCTATTTCTTTTAAAACTCAGCAAGGCTTCTCCATGAGGTCATTGCCTTGGTCCTCACCCTGATTCTTTTTGGTTTTGCTGCTGCTTCGTGAATTCTTCATCCCTTGTTTGCCTCATTTTTTACTACCACATTACTGAAGTAGAAACACTTATTTATCAAACAGCTTCAAATTATTCTCTCGTTGCTTATTATTATTATTTTTTTTAAAAGATGTGATAGTCCCGTCTAAATTTCAGGTGTTACATTCCCATCTTGGGCACTATATCCATGTCTCTATGGTGGCAGGCACAGTGCTTGTTATTTTCATTCATGTCATCTAATTTAATCTTCACAAAGGCCCACAGTCAGGTGATTTTTATCATGTTTTTATACAAGATAAAACTGAATCTCAGACAGTTTAGGTAGTTTTGTCATATGTAAAAGACCAGTAGAGTTGTGAAAAATTTTGAGCTCTTTCTTGCTCCAATGTCCATGCTTTCTTTTCTTCTCCAAGATGCTGCCATTGGACTAGAAGCACAATAGTGACAGAATAAACAAAGGAGAAGTAATGATAATTTATGTTTATATATTCTCTACCTTGAGAAACAGTATGTCTATTTATCTTCATAGATAAAGTTATTTCTAAGGTTTTACTATTTAAAAAAGAGATGCTTAATGTTATTAATAAGACAATGTCATAGAGTCATAGGCCTTGTTTCTGTGTTCCAATGTCTTCATATTTCACCCAAGCTGTGTCCACTTTTTTGTGATTGGTTAAGTTCCTACAGGCCTTGGGCCTTGTTTTCCTCATTTCTCAGATGATTTCTGAAGTCCATTTCAGGTTTGAAATTCTATATTATTTATTTTTACTAAACTCTGGATTTGTTTTATTAAAAAAAAGTTCTCAGTTCTCCTTCCCCAGTATATAACTTCTGTATCTCTATGTCCTATCATGGTGCTATCTTTCTGTGGGAGAGATTTCCATCTGAGAATTAGAATATGACACTTTTTTCAAAAAATTTCCATCATATGACTTAAAGTGTCACATCTTTACCTGAAGTTCTCTTAAAAGTTACCAATAATGTATTTATTTTTATGTAAACATTTAACCTAAGCATCATTGTTGATTTAGTCTCATTCTTAAAGTCATACTTCCATAGTTTCTGGAGTCAAATAAACAATTTCGAGGGTGCTTTCAATTTCTTCAGGTTCTGGACATGTTTTTAATGCATTGATATTGTCATTGTCATTTCTACTTAAAATGTGTTAAAACATTATCTTCATAGCAGATATCATAGGAAAATTCTCAAGGACATACATTCAGTTGAAGTAGATATAAAAACAAATATACAGTCCTCTTTCCCTGGTATGACAAGAGGAGAAAAAAGAAAAGGGAATTTGCTAATGGTGTTCCTACGTGAGCAGTACAGTTTTCTGTATGTGAACATGATTTGTGTGTGAACTTCAAAGTGTGCGCTTGTGGAAAGTCAAAGCAAAATTAATGAACTTAGTAGGATATATTTTTCACTATACATTCAGTATATGTTTTAAAACATTGATTTTTTTTTTCCATTACTGTTCTTTGGTCTTGAGAAAAGGGAAATGGTGCAGGATGAGATGGTGAGAATAGTTAAAGGAAACAATAGTAATGAGTCACAGTGTGAGGCTGTGTTTCAGAGATTCCCATGTTTAGCAAAAATGCTTGCAGAGTGTAATGAGGGGGAAAAAAATGCTGCTTTCAAAAAATATTGTAGTAGCCAAGAAGAAAGTTCAAATTTTAAAAAGCAAAATGAATGTCCACGTCATTACATACTACCCCATTTCCTTGAATTATGGCCGTGTGAAATTGATTTCTCTGTAGATTGGATTCACTGGCAGTTTCCTTTCCTACAGGGTCCCACAGTTCCTTTTCCTTTCTTTAAAGAGCAAAAGTGCCCCTCAGATTTATTATAAATCGTAATGTCCATCTTCACCACAGGAACCAATCTGATACGGCATCTGCTTTGCTGAACGGAGGTGGGCTTTGGAGACCTCCCTGCTTTCTTTGGGGACGTGCACATTTCTGATAAGAGAGGCAGCTACTGCTTTAAAACAATGTAGTCCGAGTTTACACTGGCAAGTGGCTTTTCCTTATTGGTGTGGAAACACAGCTGTACCCTCTGTTTACCAGGGTTCTCAATATCAAATCTCTGAAGTTGTGATCTAGCTAACAAGCATTTCTATTGATGATAAAGTAGAGACTTCCCTGGACTATAAAAGGAAACAGATTGTCTTCTTGGGAACCTGGATCTTGACAAATAGATTTCCTTTCTCACTGGCTAACCTTCACTCCTTTCTGCATATGGATCTTGTTAGGATAAAGCATAGCTTTGGAGACATTTATTTTCAAATAAATATGGTAACTGCCATGCTAAAGAACAGAGTTTAAAAGAAAAGTCTCATGTTAGTCATTTTTTAGTGATTACAAAGACTTACAAGCAAAACTACCTATGTTGGTTAAATCTACCATCAAATATACAGATGTATCCAACTGTTTTTCCATTAATATGTCCCTGCTTTCTTACTAAGCTCCTTAATTCTTTTTAGTAAGAGAGAAACCTCCCTAGTTTCCACTGTAAGTATATTATTGCTTGCAAGCCTACCTCTAACATTAGCAAAGTCCCAACCAAAGAACAGATGTAAAATCCCATAAGATTTGGCTAAATACCTAGCAATTTTAAACTAAGCTAACAGCAAATTAAGTAAAAATACGTACTATTTTCTTACCAACTTACCTTATAACTTGGAAGTGTTGATTTGGATTTAAACTTCTTGGATCATCTCAAATTCTGAGTTGGGATGTGATGGTAGGTGGTGACAGCTGGCTTCTGGCTTCTGCTTCTGCCTTGGCCTTTTCCCTACTCACCATGAAAGGCCTCAGATGCTTAAGTGTGGATATTTCAGCTTAGCTGTGTTCCTAGGTTCCATCCATACCTCCCCCTTCCAACAAACAACTGCCCCTTGATCAACTGCAGGACCTATAAGTGTAGACACCAATGGCATATAAATCCTTGTGGAGAAAAAGTCCATACAAACAAACAACAACAACAAAAAAAAAATACTGGAAACAGGCTTGAAGC
Source organism: Tamias sibiricus (assembly GCA_025594165.1). Taxonomy (NCBI): domain Eukaryota; kingdom Metazoa; phylum Chordata; class Mammalia; order Rodentia; family Sciuridae; genus Tamias; species Tamias sibiricus. Next base: position 38,592,668 of record CM046661.1, read on the forward strand.
TGTTAGGACTCGGACTTGACCATTACAATATAAGAAGGGTGGTCTTGAAAGGTTAGTATAGGCTCAGTGGTGAAAGGGGAAATGTCCCCTTGGTTGCATATAATCCTCAGTTCTTTTGAGGACACAGCCAGGGAAATGCAGGGTGTCTAGGAAACAGTACTGGTTACTTGAATCATGGATACACAGATTTTATGAAATTCTGTATTGAGACTAGCTAAGAATATATATAATAACAAAGCAACAGCTTGTTAAGGTGTTTCTTAAACTTTTAATTTGCAAATCTAATTAGAATAGATATAATCTATGGCTAATCACACAATGTTATTGAGGAGCACAATATCCTATGCCAAGTATCAACTGTATCTGAATGACATTCAACTTTTCAATCCACTTCTATTTTTGAGACTGGTATACAAATAAAATATTCTTTTAGATCTTGTATCTATATCCTTAATAACGATTAAGTCATTTACAATCCAATTAATGAGCATCTGTATTGTGCTAGACATTATGCTGGATGCTGGGCAATTCATATGTAACTACCCCCATAGAGATAGATAAAACATACATTCTATTTGCAAAGTGTTCAATATTGGAGAAGATAACTATGATGGCATGTGGTGAGTGGTTATCTGAAGGGATTTAACAAATTCCTACAGTCAGGATAGTGTAATGTGAAGTAGATGGTCTTCAAGCTTAGAGATTCCTTTAATTCTTAATTTTACAACTAACTTAAGTTCTTAGTGATAAGCCTTAACTTTTTATCTGTGATAGATTGTGATAAGAAAACATGTATATAAGCTGGGTACGGTGGCCCACGCCTGTAATCCCAGCACTTGGGAGGCTGAGGCAGGAGGATCCAGAGTTCAAAGCCAGCCTCTGCAATGGCGAGGCACTTAGCAACTCAGTGAGACCTTGTCTGTAATAAAATACAAAAAAGGGCTGGGCATGTGGCCCAGTGGTCGAGTGCCCCTGAGTTCAATCCCCGGTACAAAAAAAAAAAAAAAAAAAACATGTATATAAATGTAATTTTCACTATGTGCTAAGCACTTTGTGTATATATTACAACAAACTTGTGAAGTATTATTATTGGGTCTTTGTATAGAGGAAGAAAATGGAAGCATAGAGGGGTTACTTAAGGTACCAACGGTTATGTAGTTGGTGAAAATGAAGCCAAGATGACAACCCAAGTAGTTTGATGCCAGCATTTATAATTTTAACCTCTATCTTTACTTCCTTGAATGGAAAAGTACATATCCTGACATGTAGTAAGAGCTTGGTACCTTACCATTACAATTATTTTTAGGGACTATACCTCCATAAAGGGGAGGCAGGACAGTAAGGAAAGTGTTCATATGAGCAGAGATAAAGAAACTGAACTTGAAGAAGTCATGGGTAGACCAAATAATTCCGGGAAAAGGATCAGAGAAAAGTAGAGATGATACTGAAAGAAGCCTGGGACTAGGGTGAATGCTAGGGAGCCATGAGAAATGAGGACCAGAGTGTAGAGCATCATATACACCAAACTAAATAATTTGAGCTTTATTGTATAAGAAATTGAGGGTGGGGTAGGTTGACAAACTTTAAACAAGGAAATGATATAAAGCGAATGTCAATGTGATAATGTTATAATAATATAATATAATAATGGAAGATAGCTTTAATGATCCTACCACTCATTTACATGGGAATCATTTAGTTCTAACATTTGAGTGGTTGCTGTCTAGAAACTAGCTCTTCACTAGCAGGAAAACAGAAAAACACTTCAGCTGGTATGGAAGTTGCATTTCCTTTGATCCAGTGCTGTGACTTTGCTACCTTAATGACTAGTTTCTTTCCATTGGAATCCCCTAATTCAGATGGTATCCCAATGATTAACTTCCATGTTGTGTCTATTGGGACTCTTATTTTTTCCATATTGAAATACATTAAAAATAAACTCCATATAATTCTTTTCAACTTTTTATTTTTTGGCACTGGAATTGAATCCAGGATGCACACATGCTAGGCAAGCCACTGAACTACAAACATTCTCAACACTTTTTATTTTATTTTGACATAGAGTCTCCCTAAGTTGCCCAGGCTGACAAAGAACTTATGATTGTCCTGTGTCAGTCTCTTGAGTAGCTGGTATTACAGGATTGTGCCGCCACAGTTGACTAAATTCCATATAATTCTTAAATTTGCTTTAAGTCCACAAAAAGCAATTCTTTATGTAAAATATTTCCCAAATATTTTTGGAAGTACTATAAGTACAAGTTAGTGTACTAAGTTTTGTGGAAGAGGAAAAGATATAAAGATAAAAGGCTAAGTTAATTAAACGTTTCGCATAATTATTCAAATTTTATAATTCAAATGAATTCTGTGTATGCATCTATATTTTCTGTTTAGCTCAGTCTCCTTGTGATAATCCTGAAAAATCATGTTGTAGTCTTTCCAAGTATCTATTACTGCCCCCATCTCCCATGTCTAATGTAAAGCTAAACTGTTTATTTAACAATGGTGACTGGAATCAATGGATTAGTATAACTGTGTAAAGCTGATCCAACTATTTCCCTAAGGATATATATTACAAAATGAACTTCTTGGCAGAGTTGGTATGGTGCTACTGTTTTTAAAGATGGTGTTTTGGTTTTTAGAATGCAGTAGTTCAAAATTCTCGATGTGTCATAGAGAAGTTTTAAAAAATTTGACCTCTTAGATACCTCACTGAAATATAACAAATTAAAACTACAACTTCATGTGCATGAAATGTTAAATACACACAACTCTCCTACATATGTACACCATGCTTTTACACTGTGACTGTGACAGCATTGGGGTGGAAAAATGGGTTCAGCAATGTTGATTGAACTGACTTGTTAAGTGATTGGGTTGACTGACTATTCTTCACAAAGTCCATTATTTCTTTGTCTGATTTAATTTAATTGGTTAATTATTGTAGTGTGAATAAACAGTTTGTTTTCATACTTTATGTTTAAAGGAGAGACAATGTAAGTCCAATTGTAAGAATCTTATGTTTATTGCACCTTTACAATTTCCCTTCTACTTGACAGATTTCTGGGCATCTCTTTCCTTGTAAATGCTATAGCTGTGACCCAAATCTGGTTATTACATGCAATAATTTTTTAGTGATCCCCTTAGTAATCATACCCTCTTACTTTTCCAGCAAAACAATTTTTCTAGGATGTTTTCTTCCAGATACTGTTAACTAAATTTTATGGTTTTATGTTACTCACAAAGACTTTGTAATTTACATAAAACTTAAGGAAGACTTAACCAGTTTAGAGCTTAGAAATATCTAGTGTCTGTCCTGTTACAAGCAATCGATATACTGCTAAATTCATCTGATACTTTGGTGATAATGGTGACAGTACTACTGTGCCATTATTACTGTAGCTTATTGAGAACTTTCTACATTTCAGTTGACATACAAGGTACTGCACATGGGTTATTTCATTTACTCATCACCACGATCCTGTGAAGTAAGCACCACAGTCATTCCCTTTTACAAATGAGAAAAATGAGATTTAGGTTAAATATGTTCAGTCACATAGCAAGCGAATGTCAGGGTCATCATTTGAAGGTGGATTCTTTTAATGAAGAGCAATAGTTCCTATCCATGAAGCTGAAATCCCATGTGTATGACCTGCAGTCATTGTCCTTATCATTTCTTTTACATAATATTTACATTTCTTTTACATAGTATTTACATAATATTAAATAATATTTGTAGAGCACTTTCTATGTGATGGGCACTGATCTGAACACTACAATGTATTTACTTGTTAAATCTCCCCAACTTACAAGCTATGCACGATTTTTACATATGAGAAAACTACACAGAGAAGTTAATTAGCTTGACTGATATCCATTAAGTCCCCCTGAAAGATACTCACATGCTATATAAACTATTGTCACTAGGTCGTATACTCATATGTAGGCAAATGGATTAACAATGACTCTAGACATATAACTTTACATTAATTCTGCAGAGCAAAAATAACCCAGATTTTCATATTTGGACATTATAAAATTATATAAATACCAAAGATCAAATGCAGAGTACATTAAGCACACATAAAAGGCTATGAAGAACTCTCAGGGAGTCACTACTTAATTTTGATTATTTAATTTAAGAAAAAGTCATATTTTTGGTCAAAATCAGGCTGTAAACTGTCATGGCTGAGGTTTTAACAGTTAATTTTGTTTCAAGCTATTTGTGAAATTTAGCAAGACTGAGGTTTCATAACCTTTAATTAGCTGATCAAATCCTTTTGGAAGAATACGTTTCAGTGTTTCTATGCACCTAACAAAAGCAGAGAGCCTTATTAATTTTTGATAACATTCAAATTAGGTTTATTCATATGACCCAATACTCTGTGTATAAGATCTAATTTACAGATACCTTCAATCCAAAGAGAAAAACTTCAATCCTTTATTTTCATTTCCAGTGTGATTGTTTCTTCCTGGAACATGTTGTATTCATATATATTTTTCTTGATGGACACAAAACCACGAATGCCATAAATTCATATGAAGAATACAGGATATAGCCTAAGAATATGCCAAGATGAAGATTTGTTTGCTGTACTCAAACTAAGGACATGTCCAATAAACATTAATAGAATCTGACACTTTTGTTTTAAAAAGGTGTCCATTTATTGGCATCAAGATAGACATGAAGACCTATGGAACAGAATAGAAGACACAGAGACAAATCCACATACTTACAGCCATCTGATACTTGACAAAGGTGCGAAAATATATTTTGGAGAACAGACAACCTTTTTAACAAATGAGAAACCTGGATAGCTATATGTAGAAAAATGAAACTATAGACTCCTATCTCTCACCCTGCACAAAACTCAAATCAAAACAAATCAAAGACTTAGGAATTAGTCCAGAAACTATGAAATTGCTAGAAGAAAACATAGGGTCAACACTCCATCACACATGCTGGCACCAGTTTTCTTAACAAGACTCCCAAAGTCCAAGAGATAAAACCAAGAAGTAATAAGTAGGATGCCATCAATCTAAAATGCTTCTGCCCAGCAAAAAAATTATTAAGAATATGAAGAGAAATCCTACAGAATGGAAGAAAGTCTTCGCCAGTTACTCCTCTGATAGGGGATTAATAGCAAGAATATATGAAGAACTAAAAAAACAAAACAAAACGCCAAAAACAGAAACAAAAACAAAACAACAATAAGAAAAACCTCAAAACCCAAAACTAATGAACCCAATCAATAAACAGACAAAAGAATTAACATAAAGAGAAACATCTCAAAAAAAGAAATGTAAATGGCAAATAAATATATGAAAAACTGTTCATCTCTAGCAATCAGGGAAATGCAAATAAAAACTATACTAACATTTTATCTTACTCCAGTCAGAATGGCAATAGCCAAGAACACAAACAATTATAAGTGCTGATGAGGTTGTGGGGAAAAGGTACACTTATACACTGTTGATGTAACTGCAAACTAGTACAACAACTCTGGAAAGCAGTATGAAGATTCCTCAAAAAGCTAGGGATGGAGCCAGGTGCGGTGGCACGTGCCTGTAATCCCAGCACTTGGGAGGCTGAGGCAGGAGGATCCAGAGTTCAAAGCCAGCCTCAGCAATTGGCGAGGCACTTAACAACTCAGTGTAACCCTGTCTCTAATAAAATACCAAAAAGGGCTGGGGATGTGGCCCAGTGGTCGAGTGCCCCTGAGTTCAATCCCCGGCACCAAAAAAAAAAAAAAAAAAAAAAAAAAAAAAAAATCAGGGATGGAACCACCATATCACCTAGCTACCATCCCACTCCTTGGTATTTTCCCCAAATATCTAAAATTGGCATACTACGACAACACAATCCACATCAATGTTTATAGCAGCATAATTCACAATAGCTAAATTATGGAATCAACCCATATGTCTATCAATAGATAAATGGATTAAGAAATAGTGATATATATATATATATATATATATATATATATATATATATATATCTCCATACACTATAGAGTTCTACTTAGCTGAAAAAAGAATAAAAACCATGAAATTATGGCATTTGATAAGTGGATGGAAATGGAGAATATCATGCTAAGTGAAATAAGCCAAACTCAGTAATTCAAAGATGGAATGTTTTCTCTTATGCAGAAGCTAGAATAAAATAAATAAAAGGCGGGAGGAAGGGGTAAGATAACATAAAAATAAAGGGAAGATTGGTAATGAAGAAGAAGATTAAGAGACAGAGTGGAGGGATGAGTTAGAGGAGGCAATGCAGGATGAATTATTTAAGGAATTATGTTAGGTGCATATGCAAATATACCATGGGGAATTTCACCCTTTTGCATAAGTAAAACGAACAAATCAAATATAAATAAATAGATGGAAAAAAAAAAGGAAATCTAGTAAAAGGAGGAGAATGAGGCATGGAGGGAAGACAGAGGGAAAATGGGGGATCACGAACTGAAATCAAATTCCATGCATGCAAGAGTTTGTCAGAATGAACTCAGTTACTATGTATAACTATAAGGTTCTAATTTAAAAAATGTAAAAAAAAAATGCTGTCCATTTACAGTTTGTTTGTTTGTTTATTTTTGGGCTGGGGATTGAGCTCAGGTCTGGAAGCATGCTAGACACATGCTCTATCACTGAGCCTACATCTCTAGCCACGTGTTAATTTAGTATTCCAGATTAATCTACCCAACCATCAAGGTTAAGTTTCTTATCATGTCCTAAAAAATCTCTGATTTTAATGCTGTGATTATTCAGATTAACTCTTTCTTCATATAAAAGAAATAATTCTAGTCCATATATACAGTTAAATATATTATTTTATCTTAAGATATTCTCAACAGAGTTAAACAGAAAAGCAAGCAAAATGGCAACATAAAATTTGTCTTAATCTTTACTTCTGACATATTTGGTTCACCAGTCAAAATTTAATTAGAACCAATCCTTTAAAATATTGTTACAAATCAGCATGAAGAGATAGCCTACAGAAAAGGAGAAAATCTTTACCACATGCTCCTCAGATACAGCATTAATCTCCAGGATATATAAAGAACTCAAAAAACTTACCACCAAATAAAACCCCACATAACCCAATTAATAAATGAGCAAAGGAACTGAAAAGACACCTCACAGAAGGAGAAATATGAATGGTCAAAATGTATATGAAAAATGTTCAACATCTCTAGTAATTAGAGAAATGTAAATTAAAACTACACTGAGATTTCATCTCAGAGCAGCAATTATCAAGAATACAAGTAACACTTAAAGTTGACAAGGATGTGAGTGTTGAAAAGGTACACTCGTACATTGCTGCTGGGTCTGCAAATTGGTTCCAGCACTATGGAAAGCATTATGGAGTCACCTAAGTGCTGCAACATGTGACTAAATCAGTCAGGGTCACTCCAGGTGAATTGGGCTGCTAATAAATAACCACACAGAGACAGAAAATAACTTTTTTGGGGGTGTTCAGTGACGGCACCTCGACCTCAGCTCCCACAAGGGAGGCTAGAGAGTCAAGAGAGAGAAAGAGGGGGGGGGGGGAGGGAGAGAGAGTGTGCATACCTGAAACCCTATTTATTCGGAGGAAGATACTTGAAAAAGTTCCACCCAAATGAGGCAAGAAATTGGGCTTCAGGGGGTGTCGCCCAGTCCCACTGGGTGACACCCACTCCCAGAGCTGTAATTCTTTGCTGAGCAAAGGTGAGGCCCACCTGCTTTCGAGCTACAAGCGGAAGCCAATTCCACACCTTCATTGCTCAAGGCTAGGGGTATATGCTCAGCTCCTATGTGCTCAGCTCCTGTTCATGGTGGCCCCAGACACCTAAGAAAACTTGGAATGGAACCATCATTTGATCCAGTCAGCCCACTCCTAGGTTTATACCCAAAGGACTTAAAATCTGCATACTAAAGTGAGGCAGCCACACCAATGTTTATAGCACCTCAATTCACAATAGCTAAGCTATGGAACCATCCTAGGTGCCCTTCAACAGATGAATGGGGGAAGAAAATGTGGCATATATACACAATGGAATATTACTCAGCCTTAAAGAAGAATGAAATTATGACATTTGCCGGCAAATGGATGGAGCTGGAGAATATTATGTTAAGTGAAATAAGCCAATTCCCCCAAACCAAAGGCCAAATGTTATTTTTTTAAAATTTTAATTAGGTATATATGACAGAAGAATGCTTTGATTCATTGTACACAATTGCAGCACAAATTCAAATGTTCTTTCTGATATGTAGATGCTAATTTACAATAAGGGGGGGCTAGGGAAGAATATAGGTACTTTGGATTGAACAGAGGGAAGTAAACAGAAGGGAGAGGGCATGGGGGTAGGAATGATAGTAGAATGAATCAGATATTATTACCCTATTTGGCACATATTATTACATGACTGGTGTGATTCTACATCATGTACAACCAGAAGAAAGAGAAGTTATATTCCATTTACGTGTGATGTGTCAAAATGCATTCTGCAGTCATGTGTAACTAATTAGAACAAATAAAAAATATTGCTACTGTCAAATAACCCTTGAGTTGATTCAATTTGAAAGATAAGTGGTGTTTGTCAGGTGAAATGCTTATTTGATCATGTCAAAAGATTTTGGCTTATTTAAGAGTGACTTGTGTATATATTTCAATGGGCTTATGTTTCTTAAACTGAATAAAGAATGGAGCAAAGGGGAGAACAACTTCAGTGAGGACAGGAGGGAACAAGAATTATGAGGAGAAGAGGTTATTTTTTAGGAGTATAATATCAGAATATGGCAATGTCAGTAGAGGCGCTGCAGAAGATGGCATGGCATACTATGTGACACGTGTAGGGCAAGAACACAGTGGGAACCAAGGTAGAGCTAGTCAAGGGAGGAGGATAGTGGAGTTCACACGTGTCATCCACATGGCTGTAGAAATCACCCAGGAGGCCCGTAAGAAAGGAAAATTGTAAACCAAGAGTCATGGTCCATGAAAAATCTAGCAGAGCTTCAATTAAGGGGCCCAAGTTTCTGAAATAAACGTCTGAAAATTTCCTGGAGTATAAAGAAGAGCACTGAGATTTTGGAGGCTATGGATAAATTTGCATTTTCCCTTGGAGAGACTTTGGAAAGGAAAGTAGGGCCAATAGAGCAAGATTGAGTTTCAGGTAAATGAATTGATGAAGGGCATGTCCTTTAATAAATCAAAGATAATAAATTAAAGGATTTTCCTTGGTAGTATAGTAGACGTAAGAGAGACAGGGTGGTAGTGGCTAAAAGATAAAGGTGCATTAGGTAGTGGCAGCTCAAGCAAGAATTGAACTAGCTTTTGAGGAAAGCTATAATTATTTTTCTCTTTGTTGGCGAATGACTCATGATTCAGGAATAAAGGAAAAGACAGTGATGGGAGGTACATTGGAGGATTGGTGTCACCATGGGGAAGGAGCTTTGTGAAGAATCAACCTATCCATAATTTTAGTTGGGAGAAATCTTGCTGGACAAACTCACAACACATCAGCCTTTTCCTGACTTGAGATCTCACACCAATGAAAACAGCCAACACTGAAGAGACACAGTATGCTTGACATTATGCTAAGATCTTTGAATTTGCTATTTTATTGAATCTTCTCAAGAGACATTCTTATCTACATTTTTAAGAAAAGGAATCTGCTTCTCAAAGTTAAGTGACTTATTTGAGATTGCTTGAGTAGTAAGGGCTATAATTTGCACATAGGTTGGTCTCACTCCAGAGTCCCAACTTTGCGTCACAAAATTATATTTGCTATTACCTGTAAGAAAGCATTAAGTGAAAAAAAAAAAAAAGATAGAGAGAAAGCATTAAGTGAGATAATATCATCATGTCACTATGCTTCTTGTAATTCTTTGCCTGTTGCACAAAACCCAACTTATTAGTATTTTACGATACCCTTTCGGGATAGTAGTTGTCTACTTGTAAAAATTCATCTTCCATAACTCCACCTTCTCATCTCTATGTCAACTATTCAAATCTTTCTGAGCTGTAAGTGCCAGAGGCCTGACAAAGATTTCCTTAAATGTTTGGCTCTAAAAAAGAGAAAAAAGATCTTTTGTCTGTTTTTAAATCTTCCAGTGTAAGCCCCCCATGGCTGAGAGTACTGGAACCAAGGCAGGAAAGTTAACTTGTAACTCAGGGCATTGAGAAACATGTTGCACAACAGTTTTAGAGGACATGCTTCTCAGTGTCCATTCTGGCCTCTGCAGGAATATAGGCTGCTGTCCCCACAGCTGCAGTGTGGCGGAGCAATGGCGGAGAGTTTGCGGGAATGGATGGTTTGCACCTGCCAGTCATTCAGGAAAAGTCAGCATTCTCTTTATCAAGCACTCCCCTGGGTGTTATAAGTGCCCAACTCGATTGTAGATGACCAAACTAAGAAATACTGATCTATTTTTTTTTTGCCTGAATGGTTGTTTCACTAGAAGGAGTGACTCTTTAAGAGTTTCCTACTCTCCCATTCTGCATCTTAGATAGCTTTTGAACCAGTATCCATTTTAAGTTTGTGTATTACTTTTTGTTATGTCTCTTTTAATCTAGAATTCTCCCAGACTCTGTTAAATTCATTTATTACATTGATTTGGGAGGATATCAGGACTTTTTTTTTTTTTTTTTTTTTGGTAGAATATCCCAAACTTGGGGTATATCTAGTCATTATCTAAGTGAAAGAACAGTGAAGAAAATAGAACCTAGTAAGTGTTTTTATCCTTGCATTATCTGTAAACATGCAAATATCTGCCTCAAAAAGTGCCTGTATATTAGTTAGTTTTTATTTTTTTTAATTTTAATTTTTTAGTGTTTATTTGTATGAGCTTTCAGCTAAATTAAGGATTTCACCTTCATGATTTATCCAAGCCAGCATCTTATCTGTCCTCAGCTCTGGGATCATTCTTTCTGCTGTTGTACACATCTAATACCATCCTAATTCACTGAGAGCACTCTATAGAACTCATTACTTTTTCTTCATTTACCCCTCATTTTTCTACCTCATTGAAACAATTAGTTATTGCCTAGATAATTACATTTTTAGAGCTTTCAAACTCTCTTAGTGCATCTTTTTTAAGAGAGACCCAGAATATAGAACCAAATCCTTTCCGTTGTGTTTGCTGTCTGCCTCAAATCATTTCATGATGGAAGCTTTCTTTCTCCATACCTCTGATATGACTTATTTCTTTCTCATAATAATTTTTTCTATTGTAATGCATTCCTCCCTATTCATTGATATTAGTTCTAGCGTGACAGTGTCCATGCTTCTAACTTTAAATCAATAAAAATATCAGCGAGGTCAAACCTTGACAGGTGTTCTATTTTGAGCTAATGAGCCTTTGTCAAGTCTTTGAATGGATGACATTTTCCATCACTGCTATATAACAATTCTGGGTCAGCTTTATTGTCCAAATCTTCTTTCTTTTAGTTTTATCCAAATGAACTCTTTCTCGTATTTTTCTTTCTCCCATAACTTTAATTACTACTAGCTTCCCAATTAAGATGTCTGTTTCTTTTTTCTTTTTTTTTAAATCTTGAAATGGTGTTGTATATATAACAAAATAGTGATGAAACATTCCCTGTATATTGATGATGAGACTTTTAAAATTCTACAATCTGATTGGAGAGTAAATTTGACTAAATATACACATTTCATACACACACACACACACACACACACACACACACAATGAGAGTGAGAAAAGGAGAGAGGACATTGAAAATGGTTATATTTGGGGTATGTAGCTCAGTTGGTAGAGTGTTTGCTTTGTTGGATTCCGGGCAGGGAGGCTGAGCCTCCCAGGTAGAAGCCACACCTCCCAGGTACTTTGTGAAAAGACTACATTTCCCAGGTGCCTCAGCCTGGCCAGCGAACCCGGCTAGCAGGTGTCCTGGCCACAACCTCCTGACCTCCGGCAGCCTATAGAGCAAGGGCTCACTCCAGGGGGCTCTCTGACCACCACTTCGCTACTTAAGCCTCCCCCGGACTGAAATCTCTCTCTGTTAGCACCTGTCCCTGTCCGCCCTCTTTCCTCCACGCCATTTTTGTCCCCTTCCACGCATGGCCCCTAATAAACTTCCCTTTTATTAAATAGCGTTCCCAGCGTAAGGAACTTTGCCTAAATTCTAACATGCTTAGTAGGCCCGAGGCCCTGGGTTTGATTCTTGTCTCTCTCTCTCTCTCTCTCTCTCTCACACACACACACACACACACACACACAAAGTTAATATATTTAAATTCCAGAATTTTTCCAATAGAAATTATGAAAGGTACAATTACAGGCTTATGTAAAAGCATTTCACTCCTCAATGTCATTTATAGTTATGAAATTACAACAAACACTCCTGGATAAAAGAATCGATGTCTGTTTTTATTATGTCCAAATAAAGACATCCTATAATAGTGAAAAATCATACATTTATAAGTTATTTAACCTTGGCAAAACAACTTATGGCATAATGTTAAGTAAATACAGGAGTATATGAAAGACTCCAAAATTATCTGAGTCCCCAACCCCAATACTGGGGATTGAGCCCAGGAGTGCTCTACCATTGAGCTACATACCTAGTCCTTTTATTTTATTTTTTTTTATTTTAATTTTATTTTTTTTTAAATTTGAGATAAGTCCTTACTAAGTTGCTAAGGCTTGTCTTGAACTTTTGATCAAACCTCCTGCCTCAGCCTCCGAATTGCTGGGATTACAAGGGAGTGCCATCATGCCCAGCTGTCTCTAGCTTTTCAGACACTCAGCTGGACAGTCAAAGGATTCCACAGATTCCTCTTTCAGCTGCTGACATGTCGTCTCTGCCAGCTCTGGAACTACCCTCTGGATAACTGAAGATAAATGATCTTTCAGTTCCTTTATCTCCAACAATCTCTTTCTCTACCCATCTGCAGTTGCCTTCTGTCATGGTCATACCCTAGAGCTTGTTATTACCTCCATCTCTATCATACTCTGTTATCTCAGTTTTAAGCATCTCTTCTTTTGAAAACTGTGTCTTATCTTTCCCATTCGTTTTCCCTAAGTGTCTAAGATACCAATAACTTTTTGACCCCCATAGGCATGTCTAATTCATTGACCCTATCACCTCCATAGTGCACTCTAGGAATCTTTCACACCTGCCTTAAATCTTACTCTCTGAATATTCTCATTCTTAGAAAGAAAGCTGGCCATAGCTGGAGGGATATATACCATCATAACTACTTTGAAAAATATGTCAATGACCATGAATCTCAAGCAGATTGAGTGTTGCAAGCAAATACATTACCTTTCCCTAATTTATTTTTGCTCTTGTTGTATTAGGTCACTATCTTTCCCAAATTCCCAAGCTCTTCTCCAATTATTCTCAATGGCTGATGTTGCTCCCTATTTCCCTGAGCAAACTGAAGCAATCAGAAAAGATCCTCACCACCACATCTACCAACCTGTCTCTGTTAGTGCTTTGTTGTCTTCCTTTATCATCGTCTGTCATCTTGGTGAAGGCAACTCTTATGTGTTATATTCCATTCTCTGTCATCTGATTTAGGATCAGTCTCTTGGAATTTCTTCCCCTGTTTCTATACAACTACATCATGATAGTTTTTTATCTTTAAAGAACACTTTCTTGGGCTGGGGTTGTGGCTCAGCGGGAGAGCGCTCGCCTAGCACGTGTGCGGCCTGGGTTCGATCCTCAGCACCATGTAAAACATAAATGTATTGCATTGTGTACAACTAAAGCAAATAAATAAATATTTTTAAAAAAGAACACTTTCTTGATGCCACGGTGCTTTTCATCTAATATCCTAATTTTCTGTTCTAGCATCAAATTGCCTTAAAAGTCTTACACTCAGGATCTCTACTTTCTACTCCCTTTTTTCTCTTGAACCAATACCAACTTCAGTGAAGTTCTTGTCTCTGTCACTGCATTGAAAAATCTCATATTAAGGCTGTCAGAGACTTTTGCATTGCCATCTCTGGTCAGTTTTGTTGTTCTTATTTTACTTAACCAATAAACAGCATTTGACCTAGCTCATGCCTTTCCTAAATTTTTTTTTCTTTCACTTGGCTTGCAGAACAGTGCTTTCTCCCAGTCCTCCTCCTACCTCCTTGAACATTTCCTTTCAGTCTCTTTTGCTCTTCTCCTTACCTTTCCAACATCTGTAGAATCCACAGGAGTTGAATGTTTTATTTTTCCACTAGCTGTCTCTACTTCCTAGGTGAACTCATCCTTTATAGACCAAATTAATACCTCCAGTCCCTCTTGAACTCAGATGTCACATATCCTAATGGACATCCATCTAGGAATTTGATAGGTTTCCCCAATTTAACATGTCCAGAATTGAACTGTTGTTTGTGCACTCCTCCAGCCACCAATGGTATATATTCACCCCCTTGTCATTTTATAGAAAGCCTACCCATCTTCCAGTTTCTCAGGCCAAAATTCTCAGAGTTATCCTTGACCAGCCTCACTCCTCACTGCCAAACTACCAGTGAATTCTGACTGCTCTTCTAGAAGAGTCTGACTACCATTTATTATATCCTTTACTATAATCCTTTCCCAACTTACTATAAATTCTCACTTGGACTTTTGCATTGTTTCTTGTTATCATTGCATCTGACTTTGCTCCCTTGGTATATTCTTCACAGAGAACCAGAAAGATTCTTTTAAAATATAAGTAAGACATAATTCTGCAAAAAAGACTCCAAGGCTCACCTCTCAAGCAGGGTGAACCCTGTCTGACCTCGTTTTAGATTACTCTCCTCATTGCTCTCTTTGGTCCAGCCCTAAGGATTTGTTTGCTGTACCTTGGACCTGCTAAGTATATGATGCTTCAGGGCCTCTGCAAGTGCTCTTCTCCCGGCATGACCTCTCTGACTAGAACTCCCTGTTCATCCCTTTTTCCATTGTTCTACTTTGTTTATTCTATGTCCCTTATTAACACCTGAAAAAAATCATATGTTTATTTGTTTATTTATCTGTCTTCCCTAACAAGTTTCACACTGAAGAAGCTGTGTTTTGTTCATTGTGTCCCCAAGGCCTAGCAAAGTACATGGCACACAATAGTCACTCATAATAATTTCTGAATGAATGCACACAATTCTGTAAAAAGTGAGATGACCCACTCTTTATATACTCAGGAAATTAAGATACTATCAGTTTATTTTCCTTTGATTTATTCTATATTCTCACCCTTATTATTAATATAATTTCTTTATAAATTTATTTTCTATGTAGAATTTCCAGCTAACCTAAGACCCACAAAGTTATTTGTAACTTATTAGAATTTAAAGAATGGATCAGGGATAAGGAAAAGGTCTAAAGTAAAGATTTTCTTTAGTCAATTCAGTCAAACCTTCTTTGAGATTTGATATTTCTGTTTAGTGGTGATACTATCTTTACATAAAGAATATAGCCTATTATGTTGGTAGGCAAATTGAAAATAGGCATTGCATTTGTGAAGGCATAAAATTAAATGTAATGCTTATTACCTTGAAATGTAAGTGTTAGCTACCAGTTTCTCAATTTTACAAGATATGTGGAAGAGACACAGATGTTCTATTACCTACTCCATCTAATTTCTCTTTTCTTTCCTTAGACTTTTCTCTCATTAACTGCTTCTCAGAATTACAGTCTGCATCTTGGGAGGGATAAGACAAGTGTAGTCATTTTCATTGAAAGCTTTCCTATTCATTTCCCAAGGTGATGGAAATATTGAGAACATGAGTGTTAAATATTTTAAAGAGTTTTAAAGGATAATTTTATAAAAGTATTAGGAATGTGATGAGAACTTAATGTAGTCTGATGAGCACTGAGAGGTTGCTGTTGCTAGTTGTGTGACCTTAGGCATAGTTCTTAAACCACTGGTTTTCAATCTTCTCATCCAAAAAGCTGGCAAAATTATACCATCTCATGACAACATTTAAGCATGAATGGGGCAATATACAAGTATACTATGCAAATGACAAAATACCATTCTATGTCTTATCAATAATAGTTATTCAAGTATCAACTGTGGGATGATATAAAACTGATAGGGGCTTTTCAACTTCCTCATTTCATAGATGAGAAAACAGAGGCCCAAAGAAATAATCTCCTTTCTCAGCCGACTGGAGAGCTTGGTTGCTTCCTGTTCTTTGCACTACAGTAGGCCTATGGCTTGTCTCTGTATTGTCTGTTGCTATGAATAGTTTTTAAAGTGGGAAAAAAAGAATAACACTTCATGGTATATGGAAATGTTTAAAATTCAAATTTCTGTGTCTATAAAGTTTTATTAGACAGCTGTACTCATCGTGTGTGTGGCCTATGTCTTTGGGCAACCATGGCAGAGTTGAGTAAATGTGAAGGAGACAACATGTCCTAGAAGCCTAAAATATTTGCTACATGTCCCTTCACAGAAAAAGTTTGCTGACCCCGACAGTACACCACTGAGTCTTTACTTTGGTATACTGAGCACTCAGAATCAAGACCCTGTTAATTTCAAATTTAAAAAACTAAGAGGATATCACATGCTTTTTAAGTTTTGTATCAATCTTTTGAAATGGTAAATGGTAACAATTAAATCTATTTCAGACAAAAACCTGCTTAAATTGTTTTGATAGAATGAAAACAAAACTAAATATGATTCATGACTTGTTTATTTATGATGTTTGTTTCTTTCTTGCCCATTTGCTTCACCATGTTTGTTTCTGTATGTATACACACACACACACACACACACACACACACACACAAAATCAGCCTTAGTCTTATTTGCTGCTACAATGTATCTAGCCCAATCTGTGCTAAAAACAAAAATCAAACCAAAATTTAAAAAAAATACAAAAACACACAGAATTATTCTTTAATCTCAAAAGAAAGGGACAGTCATGAGATTTTGAGATGACATTACTAGAAAATGCTAGTTCCTGAAATACATTTTTAGAAATTAGTCATTTTAATGTTTCATCAGTGGAGGTAGATATTCTACAATTACTTTAAAAATATTTTTTTATACAGTTTCTATGTAAATGGCATTTTTGAATGTAACTATATTGAGTAATGATGCAACTAATTTAGCTCATTGAAATTATTAATACTATGGGGATGATAACTACATGGTTATTTTTTAAGACAGTGTATGCCATAAATTATTGTTTCCAACTTTATGCCAATACCTAAATCATAACATCATAGAGATTCTGACAAAGTTTTGTCTATGAAATCTGTGTCCTTAAATATCTTAAACAATGGGTTGAAATAAGGAAATGCATACCACTAACACCATGGGTGCTTTCTGATGGCAGATTATTAGAATTGAGTATAACTGGTATTTTTGTTTGTTTTTGTACCAGGGATTGAACCCAGTGGCGCTTTACCACTGAGTTACATCCCCAGTCTTTTTTATCTTTTATTTCGAGACAGGGTCTTGCTAAGTTGCTTCAGATCTTACTAATTTGCTGAGGCTGGCCTTGAACTTTCCATCCTCCTGCCACAGCCTCCAGAGGCACTGGGATTACAGACTTTTTAATGAAGGCCACTATGTAGTCATACTGCTGTCAAATATGTTGCCCTCTCCCATGCCCACTTTTGCCAAAATGAATTCTTTAGTTTGTGCCGTTTTTGTCCTGAAATAAAATAATAGAGTTTTGTACCTAAGAACATTAGACAATTAATTTTAATTCATTAAATTATTCCAAATGTGAGGTCTCTTTTCTCAAATTTTGTTATCAGAAAAATACACCATAATATCTCACAGTAAATAAAGAAATACGTACTTAACTGCTCCATTTTGAAATTATTTCTGTGGGTTTAGAAATTTAAAGAGGTTGATAAATACTGGCTCATATACATATAATGGTTTTACATGATTTTCAAACCAGATTCAATCAAACATTCAGAGAGTTCATGTTCTAGATGTAGATAAACTTCCTAGATTGAATATTTGGATAGAAATAATGGAGAAGTTTTTCCAAGTGTGCTTAAAGGTTTAAAAGGATTTTCTAGAAATTTGAAAGTGCTTTGTTTATTGGTAATTTTGAAGAGAATGTAGTTAAGGATTTTGGGGTATGAGACCTGTAAAGATGCTGCAAAGGACTTGCTCTACAAAACCTTAAACCTTTTTTTTTTTTCTTAGAAATGATTTTTTTTTAACCAGAAAAAAATAATTTTCCAAGACCTTTTAAATGATTGGCATTTAGTGAAATTTAAACTCAAAAATTGAGCTGCTTACTCATTTTGGATTTCAAAAACTAATTCTGAGTTTCCAGAGTAGACGCTCTACTCTTAGTGTCCAGCTGCAGGTGAAGTTTTATACTGTTCAGTTCTGACAGTTGCCTTCTCTTTCCTCCAAAAGAAATTTTCTCTGGGACCACACGAATAGTCATTAGCCATTTTTCTGTTGTCTTGAAAAAATAAGAAAGTTAAAATATCTTTGTGGATAAGTGACAGGCAAATTAAAAACCAGATTTAATGATTGCTGCTGCTGATAGGCAGTTCCTGAGGGAACCGAACACTTCCTGAACACTTCTCAGCTATGGAGGAGGAGTTCAGGGAAAGAGTGGGTGGCAGTGTGTGGCCTGCCAGTAACACCAGTAGTGTGAGTGAATTGGTGTCTAATCACCACACATGAAAAGCACTCTACATAAGTGTCCTTAGAGTTTATCAAAAATTCTTTATCAGCAGATAAGTAATATTCAAAGCAAGCTTGGGGTTTCCAGTTTTAATATCTTCCTCTAATGACCCATCAAGGGTTTTGGATTTTGTCACTTCTTCAGGTCTTAACTCCCTTATGAAGACTCCCATGTCATGTAAAACTTAAATATTTAAGTACCAGTAAAAACTAACTGCTCAGTCTCCTGGAATATGTCAATGTTTTCAAAGTAACACTTTAAATAGATTATTCTTAGTATAGAAATTGGCACAATGTAATTGAAGTTAGAGCCAAGAGGGAAAATTGCCTGAGTTAAGAAAGTTTTTTAAAATTCAGATTTGGAAAAAAGAATGACTTAAAAAATGTTCTTTCTTTCTAAGGATTTTCTCTTCTAAGTGGATAAGGCTGAATAAGACAACTCTCTCTTATCCGGGAAATAGGATTTCCCAAATTATGCTTAGTGAAGTATCTGAAATTGGTGCTACAGATTAGCTTTCTTTAGTAAAGATGGCAGGCATTCAAACTGATGTTCAAAAGAAACAACAAAAGTTATAATGAGTCCACTTAAAATAGCTATATGAAAATTAAGGCAGTATGTCACAGTAAAACCAAACTGAACCAACTCAAAAGTTGGAAGTGAAGGGTAGCACAATATGCCTCCTCAATTATGCCACTTTTACAGAAAGATTATTTTTATCTAAGGGCACTTGCAAAAGTGAGGCAAGAATGGCATGATAATCTCCCCTTTTCTTCTTACAAATAGGAGACAAAAATCTTCCAGGTGAAGCATTCCTCCCTACCCCAGGAGGGAAGAAACATTCTTCAGAAGGGTGTTATAGCTGAGGGAATTTTGTATAAACACATCTTTTAAATATAATTCTTATCTTGCTTTACCCCCTCTCCCTCATGTCTTAGTTACATTTCTGTAGTGACCTCTCTTTGTTATGTCATGCAAAACATGTAAATTTGTGTGATTTCCCCCTTCCCACCAGTGCATATTGGGAATAATACCAATAGCTTTATATTTTTTACCCTGTTAAATATCAAATAAGAAGATATCTTCCTCCTTCTTCTTTCTCAAGTCCACCCCAGATTGTGGAATATGACAGGGTTCCAATAGTAAAACAGTAAATTTTCTCTCTAGCTCAATTCCAACTTGAGACATCTGTAGACACCTCTCTCTCTCTCTCATACCTCTCCAAAGTAGTCCCATTCTTCCAGGGGCCTCCCACTTACTCTCCAGTATGTCAACTGAATTTCCTGCTCCTCTTAATGATTGTGTGAGTCACTGATGGCATCCACAGGAAGTCCTGATGGATACAGTGCCTGGGTGGATGTGATTCTATGGAACTCCATTGCATTCATAAGCACAAACTTCAAAAGAGCCTTACTATCACAGCGCTAACATCTCCACATGTGTACCTCACATCATTTCAAAATTACCACGTTCAAAACTCAGCTCCTGATTTCTATACGCAATCCTGTTTCTCCTCCACCCAGTAAATGGAAACTCCATCCTTCAATTACCCAGGACAAAGCTTGGATTCATCCTTTAATTTTCTCTTTCCATCATATCCCATCCTTCTAAATAAAACCTGTTGGCATTCTATTAACAGTACATACAGAATTGGAATGCTTCTTACCACCTCTACTGCTGGAACCAGATAAAGAAACAATCATTTTTCATCTTCGTTTGAGAGTTTTGCCAAAGGATGGAGAAGCCTCCTGCTTTTATTTTTACATTTTGGTGCTGAGGACTGAACCCAGAGGTGCTTTACCACTGAGCTATCTCCCCAGCCCTTTTATTTATGTATTTATTTATTTTTATTTTGGGACAGGGTCTTGTTTAATTGCCCAGATTGGCCACAAAATTGCAGTCCTCCTGCCTTAACCTCCATAGTCACTGAGATTACAGGATTGGGCTGCTGCGCCAGGCAGCCTGCCTGCTTTTTAATTACTTCTTTGTGGTTTATTCTCTATAAAGCAACCAATGTCCATGTTTAAAAATAGAAGTCAGGTCCTGACACCAATTCATTTAAAACCATCCATTGATTTTCTGTCTTACTCCATCCTTAACTTACCTTCACTTGTATAAGGCCTTACACATTTGGACTACTTGCTGCTTGACTTGACCTTGTCTCTCTTGTGTTCCTGCCATATGAGCCCATCTGCTGTTTCTCAGGCAGGCCGTGCACACTTCTATTAGATCACTTGCACTTGACCTGTTTGTTGCGTGAAATTCTGTGCCTTTACTTAGGCTTGATCTTTGGCTTCCTTCAGGTGCACTCAAATGCCACATTAAAACAGTTATCTATTGCCACAAAAATGCTCCATAGAAAGAAGTGACAAAACATCAGTTCCATTCCAACAATTAATAATGATTTAACTCATGAGTTTCAGCTAATCTGGGTTGGACTTGGCTGATTATACTTGGGCTCACCCATGTGTCTGTCTTCAGCTTCAGGTCCGCTTGCCATTTCTTTCTGATCTTGGATAGAGGCAGCTGCTATTGTCTGATCTAGTATGGCCTCAGCTGGGATAATTGGAGTACCACCTCTTTCAACTTAGCCCTGGAAAACCTGCATGGTTATGGCCAAATAAAAAGAGGCATGTAAGTGAAACTGTGACAGGTCTTTCCCAAGTTTCTGCTTTACCTTTGTTCTTATTCCCCTGGGCTCCAAACGTCACTGTCAGTCAGATTCAATGGTTGGGAAAACAGATCTTGCATTTTAGTGAAAGGGACTGTAAAGTCTCATGGTAAAAAGCCTGGATAAAGGAGGAATGAAGAATGAGACCAATGATGCAATCCATCAACCAGAACATCTTATCAGTGAGTCTCTCCTGACCACCCCACATAAAATAGCAACATTTTTTCCTGACTCACACTCTCTATCAGTTCTATCCAGCTTTGTTTTTGTATCTGTTTCTGGCCTCCTGTATGTATCAGTCATGGTTTAATCTGAGAAACAGAACCTTTAGGAGACATGTATTGCAAAGAATTACATGCTTATGGAAGCTGGCTAGGCAAATCAGAAATCCACAGGACTGGCCGCCAGAAAGAACAGGCTGACTCTCAGGCTGCAGTCTATAGGTGGAATTTCTTCTTTTTTGAGAAAGACTCAGTTCTGCTCTTGAGGCCTTTCAAATTATTGAATCAGTTGCTTACAGATTACTCAGGATAACATTCCCTTACTCAGTTAATGTCTGTGAACTTTAATCCATCTAAGAAATACTTTGACCTAGACCTAGAATTAATGTTTATATTAATAGCTGGGGGATTATAGGCTAGCAATGTAGGCACATAAAACCAACTATCACACTGTATATTTAATATTTACATGTCTTTCCCAACATGAAAGTTAACTACGTGAGCTTGGACTTTTCCTTTTATTCCTAGAAAAACATACCTATAAAGAAATATTTGTAAAATTTTATTTAGTTGAGTTTGTGAGTTATAAACCTAAGCTACTATTTCTTTTTTTAATTATTATTCTAATTTATTATACACATTTGCAGAGTACATCTCATTAAAATCACTTTTAAGCCTTTTGTTGATTTTCTGCCATGGAGCATGATATAATATCTTTGGCCTTTTCTCTCTACTGTAATACAAGCATTTCATGCCCACCCATATTCTCATGTTAGTAGTGAAACAGTTTATGTTTAATGAATATTCCTCTTTCACATTATCCTGAGTCTATAAATACTCTTCATAGCAGAGACCTGCAATGTATGGTGATTACATTTTCAGTCTAGGATATAAATATTTCTTCTCTTATAACTAATTGTCTACTTTTTTGTTAACTTTTGAAAATACATCCCAAATCTTCCTCAAGTACTTTAAATTATACATTTCTCCCAAATATGATAATATATTTTCAGTGAGATATCAGACTCCTATTTTGTTCCCTCTTATTCCATTTTATTACCTTTTAGGTCTGTGCATCTTTATCATTCTGGGACTCTATATCTCACTACTATCGTTTTTACTCTTCTGGCATTAATACCTGAGATCCTGAATTCCAAAATATTTTTCTTGGTTTATTCCCTCACATTTTAAAAATAATATTATTTTTGTGAATTATAGCCTTAAACATTAAAATATGTACATCTTCATTTGTCTTTCTTAAGTTAGCCTCCTCAATACTTACTATCTTTTGCCTTTTTCATAATAGCCATCCCAGCAGGTGAGAGCTGGTGTCTCATTGTGGCTTTGATTTGAAGTTCCCAGAGATTAGTGATGTTGTAGGTTTTTATTACCTATTGGCTAGTTGTATGTCTTCTTTGAAGAAATGTTTATTCAGGTTCTTAGCCCATTTTAAAAAAAAATGTGTGTGTGATATGATATTAACCACTTATATTTACGTATGGTTTGCAGATATTTTTTCCCAATCCATAGACACATTTTGATTTTGTTGATTGTTCACTTTGATATGCAGAAAAGTTTTAATTTAATGTAGTTGTTTGTTTACATTTGCATTTGCTTTTAATTCTGCCTTTGTTTTTATTTTTGCTTTTGTTGCCTGAAGTTTTGGTGTGATATCTAAAACTTTTGGTATGATATCCAAAAAAATCTTTGCTAAACTCACTGTCAACCAGCTTTCTCTTGTTTTCACCTCATGTGAAGAAAAGCTCAAAGACTGTAGGAAGATCAAGCCCAGTAAACAAATGAGAGGGGTTATGGGGGTAAGAAGGAAAATAGAATGAATCAGCCATTATTATCCTATGTACACATATAACTATACAACTGGTGTGATTGTATGTCATGTACAACCAGAAGAATGAGAAATTATACTCCATTTATATATGATGTATCATAATGTACTGTCATGTGTAACTAACTAGAACAAATAAAAATTAAAAAGGAATAATGTATCCTGGTGAATATTACTTTCATATTTCAAATGGCAACAGTCTGAAGATGCCCTAGTGGGGGAAATGTGTGAATCAAATATTTATGATATCATTCACTTGGAAATAACTTTTAAAGGTTTATTTAGTTATAGCTATGTATCATCTTGGCATGCTCCGTGCCTATGTAAAATCTGGCATATCATACAATAGAAAAATTCCCTTTTCAGAGAGTTTAAAAATTAAACAACACAAGTTCAGATGATTAGAAATGGTTACAAAAAAACATTTAAGGAAGTGGGTGTAGGGAGGCTCAGGCCTGAACTTTCTTTCAAGTGTTGCTCTGTAATGGTCTCTGTGGAAATCTTAGAGGATTAAGTCTAAACCTGAGGTGCCATCTTGTTTTTCCTGCTGAAAGATTCAGTAGTTGGTTCATTCATTTATTCTTTCTTTCTTTCTGCTAGGCAGACCACTGAAAAGGTTGACTATCCTTTTATTTTAGTCTCAATGAGTGTACTTTGTTCTTTAAAACAAACATCTCTTTTCCATTTGGGGACCACTCTGAAGTCAATCTAATTCCTCCTTTTCAAAAGTTTTTCTGTATTCAGGTTATTGTGAAGTCTCAGGTTTACTGAGGTAAGGAAAGAGTTGGGGAATTGAAGGAAACTTGTGAAAGAGGAGTTTCCCCTTCCTTCTACCTGGGACCTTGCTGTCAAAGCATGTTCCATAGACCAGCAGCATCTACATCATCTAGGATCTCCCCAAAATGCAGAGTCCAAGGCCTCCCTCAGGACCTCCCTGATCAGAATCTGTACATGACAAGATCTGTTGGGCTTAGTAAGTAAAAACTGAAAAGCACTGGCCTTGAAGAAATTACTAGGTGAAATCTAATTTGACCAACCTTTTCCTCTCTAATGGCCCTCAGAGGGGCCTCCTTTTTACCTGGGTGTCCTCCAAGGGAGGGGCTGATGTGTGGACAGCAGCAAGGAGCTGTGGTAGATGTGGCTGTCCATTAGATGTGGCTAAGAGATTCTTTTCATGTTTCTGTTTTCCATTTTTAGAAAAATGTTCTAATATTTTGTGGTATATCTTCATTAAGTTTTTGTGATTTACTCCTAGCTGCTGTACTTTTTTAGGTTTTCATTGTATTTATTGAGGTTCTTGTCTTTGCACTTTAAGTGGTTACTATTGAGATTATACATGTTTAATTTTTACAATTTAGAATATTTTAGCACCAGGAGTATAGAAATCTGACTGCTTTATAGTAGGTTTCTTTACCTTCCCTCCTTCATGATGAAGTGGTCAAATGTATTATATTTACATTCATTGAAAAGTCAATCAGATAATGTTACAGGTTTTGCTTTCAATCTTTGTGTACAGTTTAAGGAACTGAAAAAAAATTGTCTCACATGTATGCAGATATATACCATTTTGGTGGTGCTCTCTCTCCATTCCTGCCAGTAGTCTGCATGTTTTATATGTTTCAACATATAAAATTTATATGTTGAAACCCAATCACAAATGTTTTAGTATTAGCAGTTATTTAAAAGGTGACAAGCTCATGAGGTTGAAACCCTCATTAATGGTATTAGTGTCCTCATAAAAGAGTCTCCAGAGAGCTGCTGTGTCCCTTTTGCCAGGTGAGGTTACAGTGAGAACTTACCTGTGCACCAGAAATTGAGCCTTTCTCTGCTGCTGAGAATGCCAGAGTCTTGATCCTGGACTTTCCAGCATCCAGAACTGGTGAGAAATAAATTTTTGTTGTTTATAAGCCACTCAGTCTATGATAGTTTGTGATAGCAACCCAAACACATTAAGGCAACCTGGGAAGTCTGAGTTTTCCTTTGCTATCATTTCTGTATATCTGTAAACGCTCTTTCACCATTTCTTTGACAGTGGTTCTGTTGGTGGTAATCTCTAGGTGTTCCTTCAACTGAGAATATCTAAAGGATATTTTTCTTAATTTTAGGATTCCAGAGCGACACTTAAAGTTGTTCAGTCTTTTGAAATGTCATTTCTCTGCATGTTTCCCTTCATGGCTATTGCAGATTGGAATGGCCAGAGAGATGTAAGCTCTTGGAAGAAAGTGAAACTCTTGGAAGAAAACTTATCTTAAAATTTAGAAGAAAACTTGCCACATTTGTCTCTTGTCCTTGTCTCTGTGTAGAACTCATGTTACAGCATTAACTTCAGCAGAAAATCAGTGACTTTAGGGCTGGGAGGACGATGCAGAAAGAGCCTGGGCTGTGAATGATTATTTTGCATTCTATGACAGCTTTGTCAAAACTATTTCTGAACTAATTTTACATGAGATTGCAAACTGCATTTTGGTGCCTGTTAGTATCTGCTGAAATGAACATGTAATGGTGGTAGGAATCATGGCTTTTCTTTGTCTTATTCCCTGGGGGATCTCTTTGTTACAGAAGAAATTCTTCAATGGATGTTTACTCTTTAAATGGAAAACATTCTGTATATACATTTTAAAATTTGTTAGTGTGGGTGGCAAGGTGGAAAAAAACTCTCCGTATAGAGAGAGCTCCTTTCTCTCTACTTTCATGAGATGTATATTACATATCATCACATGACTTGTAGGTACTCAAAAAGCTTCTTTCTAACTTGCATTATTTATATTTTCATATACAGTAGTCTTCTCTTCTCCATGATGTGGATTTCCAGATTCACTTCTCTGTAGTCAATCTTATTTCAAAAATATTAAATGAAAATTCCAGGAATAAACAATTCATAAGTTTTAAATTGCACACTGTTCTGAATGGTGTGATGAAATCTTGTGCAGTTTCACCCAATCTAGCAAGGGACAGGAATCTTCCCTCCGTTCAACATGTCTATATTATGTCTACTACCTTCCCTTTAGTCACTTAGTAGCCATTTCAGTTGTCAGATCAACTGTCACAGTTATCTGTGTTTGTGTTACCAAAGCCCAAGAGTAATGATGCTCGCAATTCAGATGCTGGCAATTCTTCTCTGTGAGAGAGTAGGGATGGGCGTATTTATTCCACTTAAACTGACTCATTTAAAAAATATCTCTGCTATGATTCTGGATAAGGTTTGACTCAGTCCCCCAAGGATTCATATGTTGAAATTTCATATCTACTGTGATGTATTAAATAAAAGGGTGAAAACATCCAGCTATAGTGTTTAGAGGTGCGGCTTTAGGGAGGTAATTGTGATTAGATAAAGTCATCAGGGTGGAGTCTTTGTGACTGAATGAATATCAGTGGCCCTACAAGTAAAACAAGAGAGACCAGGAGACATATATGCCTGCACTCGGTTCCTTGCCAAATGATGCCCTGCATAGTCTTAGGACTCCACCAAAAAGAGAGTCATCCCCAGGTGTGGGCTTCAACCTTGAGCTAGACCTGTGAGCCAAATAAGCCTCCCTTTATAAATCAGGTATTTCATCATAGTTTTAAAAAAATGGACTAATACAACCCCTCTATTGCTACCGTATTTTAGGCAAAATATTTGATTACCTCTTCTCTGTTTTCTAACAGGCCTTATAGCTATGTTAAACCATTACTAACACTTTTTCTAGAATTATCTTTCCAAATGTAGATGTGGCCATCCTTATTTCGTATATATATCTTTTAATGGCCTCATTGTCCCAATGACAAAAATCCATACCTCATCTATGCTATGGTTTAGACATGGTTTGAGTGTTCTCCAAGACTTGCTATGCTGAAATTTAATCATTTTCCTGAGATATTGAGAAAGTGGAAATTTAATCTGACTGTGGTGTTCAGTGGGGGTGGGAGGATGGGTAGTGATTAGGATTAGATAAATTCATTAGGTTGGAGTCTCCATGTTTGAATATAGGTGGCTTTATAGAAAGAGGGAGAGAAACCAAAAGAGACATTACATACACCTGAGTGCTTCCTGTCTCTTGTCATGTGACATTCTGTGTGCCTCAGGAGTTTGCCAGCAAGAAGGCCATCACCAGGTGAAGTCTCTAGAATTTGTGCCTCCAGAATCATGATCCAAAATAAGCATCTTTTTCTTATAAGGAAACCTGCCTCAGGTATTTTATTATAGTAATCAGGAATGGACTAATATAACTTACATGACATTCAAGACTGATTGATATGGCTTTCATAATCCTACTACAGTATTTTTTAAAATCACCCTTCACCCTAATTCTGCCTCCCCAAAGTGCATACACACATACAGTTTAATTCATATCAAACTACTTTTAGTTTTGCAACTCTTTTTTAATTTAAATTAATTCGATACACAAAACATAAAAAATATACAATGGGGTATCATGTGACTTTCTGATACATGTATAAATTGTGTAATGTTTAAATAAGGTTAAATATATCTATCTACACAAACATTGAACATTTCTTTTTGGTGAAACATTCAAAACCATTTCTTCTGGCTTTTTGGAATACATGGTACATAATTATTATCTACAGTCGTCTTACTGTGCAATAATACATCAGCAGTTCTTGCTCCTAGCTAACTGTCACTTTAGTACCCATTTACTCCATACTCCCTCTACTCTCCCCAGCCACTGGTAACCAACTTTCTACTCCCAACTTCTATGAGATCGAAATATGAATGAGATCATATGGTACTTGTCTTTTTGTGCCTGGTTTTTCTCAATTAACACAATGATCTTTAATCCCAACCATGTTACTGCAAAAGACAGAACTTAATTCTTTTTATAGTTGAATAGTGTGTATGAACTACATTTTCTTTATCCACTTATCAGTTGATGGACACGTATGTCATTTCCATTTTTTGGCTATAGTGAATAATTCTTCAATAAACTTGGGATTGCAGATGTCTATTCAAAATACAAACTTCATTTCCTTTGGAAGTACACCCACTATGGGATTGCTGGATGATGTGGGAGTTCTACTTTTAATATTTTGAAAAACTGAAGGAGCCCCAATTAGGGAGATGGCTATTGCGGTCAGCTGGAAGCCATAAGTTCCACCTGATAATAAGTACGTATGTGACGCACCTGTAAATGCACGTGAGGCACCCGCAAAGCTAAAGGTATATAACCGGGTGAAAGCGGTCGGAGTCAGGAGAAGAATGAATTCATTCAGTCAGTCATGCAGTCGCTCGGTCGGAAGAAGAGTTCGGGTAGGAGAAGAAGAAAAGAATCAGAGCGGCCAGAATGTAGGCAGAGCGGTTACAGAAGAGAAACCAGATAGAAGAAGTAATGGCTGGTCAGAGTTAGACCGAGGCTCCCGAGGAAGAAAGAAGAAAGAAGAAAGAAGCTCTAAAAGCTAAGCTCTCTCTCTCTCTTTAAAGAAGAAATCTCTCTCTTTTCAAGCTCTCTCTCTTTCTCTCTAAGCTCTAAGAAGAAGAAGAAAAAGGTATCTCTAATCTTTCTCTCTAAGCTCTTTCTAAGAAGAAGAAAAATCTTTCTTTCTCTCTCTAAGCTCTCTCTAAGAAAGTAGAAGTAAAAGTAGTAATAGCTTTACTCTGCCTCCGAGAGTTTTCCTCCCGCGGTGTTTGTGGCTGGCCACGACAGGCAGCTTACAAAAAACAGTCATACCATTTTCATATGGTTACACTAATTGACCTTCTTACCAACAGTGTTCAAGAGATTCCTCTTCTCCACATCCTCACCAACACTTTTTATCTTAAATCTCTTTCATAGTAGCCATTCATACTGGAGTGAGGTGATGCCTCCCTGTGGTTTCAATTTGCGTTTTCCTCCAGCATTTTTCATATACCTGTTGGTCTTCTTTGGAGAAAAGCCTATTTAGGTCTATTGTCCATATTTAGGTTATTTAGTTCTTTATCATTTAGTTTTTGGATTTACCTATATACTCCAGATAATTTGCAAATATTTCCCCCCATTCTGTATTTTTACAGTTTCAATCTTACATTTAAATGTTTAATCCATTTTTATTTATTTTTTGTAATATGTGAGAGGGGATCTAGTTTCAATCTTTTGCCTGTGAAAGCCTGATTTTCCCAACAGTGTTTATTGAAAAGACTGTCTTTTCACCAATTCATGTTCTTAGCATCTTTGTTGAAAGTCGGTCATTCGTAGATGTAGGTTTACTTCTACATTTTCTAATATGTTCCATTGGTCTATGTATCTGTTTTTATCCCAATATCATGGTGTTGCCATTACTACAGCTTTGTATATGTTTTGAAGTCAGGTAGTATAATGTCTCTTGCTTTGTTTTTTTTTGCTCTTTGAGTTTTGGTTTTATGCATTTTGTAGTTGCTGTTGTTTCATACAAATGTCAGGACATTTTTTCTAGTTATGTGAAGATTATTATTGATATTTTGATGAGAATTTCATTGAATCTTTAGGTTGTTTTGGGTAATATGGATATTTAAACAATATAGGTTCTTTCAACCCATGAACACGAGATATCTTGTGTGTGTGTGTGTGTGTGTGTGTGTGTGCATGTGCGTGTTCTTCAATTTTTCCCATCAGTGTTTTATAGTTTTCATTATAGAAATATTTCATTATTTTCTTAAATTTATCTCTAGGGATTTTGTCTTTTTTTTTTTTTTTTTGAGCTATTATAAGTGGGATTGTTTTCTTCATTTCTATTGCAGATAATTTACTATTGTCATATAACTACTCTACTGATTATTGTATGTTGATTTTTGTCTCCTACAGTTCTGTTAAATTTAGTTATTAATTCTAATAGTATTTTGGTAGAGTCTTTGGGGGTTTTATATTTATAAGATCATGTGTTCTGCAAGTAGTCATATTGGACTTTCTCTTTTCCAATCTGGATGCCCTTCATTTCTTTCTCTTGACTGATGGTTCTGGCTAGGACTTAATACTAAGTTGAATAAAAGTGGTGAAGGTGGGAATCCTTGTCCCAAATCTCATAAAGCTTTCAACATTTCTCCATTTAGTATAACATTGGATATTGGCTTATTTCATATTACACTTATTATGTTGAAGTATGTTCTTTCTCTACCTAAGTTGTTTAGAATTTTTATCATGAAGAGATGTTGAATTTTATCAAGCAATTTTTAAAAATATTTATTTATTTAGTTGTACACAATGCCTTCGTTTTTACATGGTGCTGAGGATCGAACCCAGGCCGCTCACATGCTAAGCGAGCGCTCTACTGCTGAGCCACAACCCCAGCCCTATCAAGCAAATTTTATCAAACAAAAACACATACAATTCTACCCATAGTTATGTCAAACTACTTTTAGTTCTGTGTTCTCTATTAGCCTTAATCCTTATCTTATGCATTGCTTTCCCATAGAATGCTCTGCTCCCTTCTCCCATGTACTCATTGATTTCCTTTGAACGAGGATGGATAACTTGTTTCTTTTATTGGAATTATCCATTCAATAAAGCCTACATCCCCCTCCTTAGAATCTCACTTCATCCACACATAGTAAAGTCTAGGTTGTTTGAAGGCTGACTTCTACCTTCTTCACTATTAGCAGGAGGACTGTTTGATGATTGTATAATCAACAATAGAAGCTTGTTATTACAGATATATTTATAATATTCACATAATCCTGTGCAAACCAAGCAAAGTGTATGCGTGTGTAGGTGGGTGGTTGTTGAACATGTAATATACATTAATTTTCGGCAGACAAGTGTCCTAATTTTCATGCAGTCTGCTGTGTATCAAGATTACTTGAGGACCTGGCACGGGAAATGTTATCTTGCTCCTGAGTTGTTCCTGTTATTCCAACTAACAGCAGTGATTATGTTTGAAGTCTGTCTCATATTGTTGCACTTCTGTTGATATTTAATACAACAGAGAACAGCTTGCAAAAAGCAGTACTCATCCCTGCTGAGAAAAAAAAAGAGAAACAAGTGAATCCTCTGCTAAGCAATTTTAAATGTTTCTGCTGTAACCTTAATAGTGTAATTTTAGCTTCTTGGCACTCAGTGAGGTCAACATTGGTATACTTATGCATTATACTGGAAAATTGGATCCAGAGGTAAATTGGAGTTTCCTTTTTTCAAACGTTGTCTAGCCAAGATATACAATCCATGAACAAGAGTACTTTGATGAGAACACTGGTGAAGTGTATACCTGGACAATAACTTGTTTTCTCCTGTCCTAAAATGCCAAAAGTTTACTCACATTAAGTTCCCATTTATATTTAATATCATTTTTATTTCATATTATGTTTGAGTAATTTAAATTGCAGAAAAGGCTGGTTTACTTTATTGTAGAATATTAAAAAACGTGGGAAGCACCACTGAAAACCAGTATTTCTTGCATGAATAAGCTTTTTTTTTTTAATTGCTTTTGGGAGGAAATATTGGTACATTTAAAATTTCCACCATTTGAAAGATAATCTGAATTCCTAGTTTTTAGGAAGCTATGCCAACATTTTTCTTTTTATCACTTAGAGGTTCTCTGAGAGTCACTAAATTGTTTGCTAATTATTGCATTGGCATTGTGATAACCTTGTGGGATGCAACCAAGGAAAAACAGTTCAATGAGAGTTATTAATTATACTACCAGCAATTTAGGCAAATTAATGAGTAATATTACATTGGTAAAATGGCAATTACTTTACAATTACTTAACAGGAGCTAATTCCTAACCAAGACGTGTGTGTTTAAAGAAAAATGGGATAGAAGAATGAATGATATAGAGTTGGCAGCAAAGAGTTTTTAACTAAAATCTGAATATCAGTAATAAACTATTTTGAAAGTCCTTTATTTGGGACTGAGTATTATCCAACACATCTCAGTCTCTGGGGTATGCAACCTGAGCTGGAAATCTCTCAAGAAACAGCTCTCTCATGGTCTTCCTTGTATTTCCTGTGTGAGTCAAATGGAAATACCACTAACAGGGATATTTTAAAGAACTACAAGACAAAAGAAGCAGCAACAGGGGAAAATCAGTCAAGCCATGCTTTTGATTTTTCTTTTCTAATTTAAGCTAAAGACTTATAGATTATGGTCCTCGAGTAGCCATATATTAAAAAAACTGCATTTAGATACCTTCATTGCCTACTAATTTAACACATCACGGACTATAATTCCATTACAAAGTTCTCAAGCCAAGTTTTTAAAGATAAAGTCAGATCTAGAGGTTCTTTAGCAGAACAAAGATGGCATAGCATCTTGACTATAAACCTGTGAAAAGAAGATAAAGGACAACTGGGTGTGCTCTGACATACTGAGCATCAGGAGACAGGAAACTACTCTCTAGGTATAGATAGTAACTTCCTGTACATGTGGGGCAAGATATTTCACCCTTCAGGGTGGTGAATTTGATCAGAGTGTTTCGTACTTTTAATTTTTCTCCTTTCAGTTTTTTTAGCAGTGATTCTTTATGCAATTTTAAGCAAAATCTAAGTTTTTAACAAATATGCATGCTATTCATTCAACAAATATTTATTGATTATCAACTCCATTCTGGGGACTGTTCAAGGGGTTTGTGTATGAAACATGAATACATTGAAGTAGATGATGATGTGATTGAGGAATAGGAATCCTGTCTTCTTGGACTACATCCTGAAACTGAGAGTTTTAAGGGAAAACATTTAGGAAGTCACTGAGATCTCCCTTATCTTCCTTACTATACATGGTTCCACCAATAAAGAGGGGGTGTGAAATAATTAGCCATTGTAGCAGTCATCACAAATATACCCAGGATTATCACAGTCAGGTTCCTGGTATACAATATCATCCTATTACATAGATATTTATTTGCTTTTTAGTTGGTACTATAAGAAGAAATAGGCAAATATATCACATTCTTTACTTGTGAGGTCTTTGTCTTTCTTGTTTTCAATTTTTCTTCTCTGTGTTCAGGTTCATCTTTATCTCACTAGGGAGGACAACTCATTCCCTAGGACGCACCTTTATTTTGCACAATTGTCCAAGGAACTATTATTTCTTCTAATTTTATTTAATAAGTAATGTTGTTAAGTGAAATAAACATTGCACAATCTATTTGATATCTGAACAAGTTAAGGTAAAACTGAAATATATTTGAATTCATCTGGGCACGGAAAGTGTGAGAGAGAGAGAGAATTCTAGGAAGGCGGGGAGAGAAGAGCAGTTGCCATTCAAGATTTACAAGGAATACTTAGGCTGTACAGTTAAATTATATAATCACTAGTCTTCACTGCCAAAGAAAATTTCCTCTGGTTCCTTGTATTTAAATTCACCAAATAATGTACCAGGTGTTTTCTTTCTCTTTTAAGAAAAAAGATAGTCTCTGAAATTATATGAAGTTTAAATGATTTAAATCCTGGTTAGAAAATTTAGCTTGAATCTAATGGTTATCATCGCCTTACATTTCAATAATATTTCACTTCCCACACCTGCCTTCCAGAGCAGTTTCAATCATGAATAACAGTAGGGGAGAAAAACGATAAACATTATGTGTGCAGCAAAGGTCTTGCAGTTTTGAGCCAAGTTGGAAAAGGAGAACAACTATTACTACAGGGCTGAGCCCTGCGGGGAGTCTGGAGCTCTGCCCCGACAATACCAAACTCTGCAACTTTATTCTCTTTGTGGTTTTAAAAAGACTTGATCTTTCTAATATTACATTCTGAAAGCCAACTTAATAGATACTCTATTTCTGGAGAGCTTTGTAGGCAGAATTATGGAAAATTCTTGTGGTTGTTGTCATGTTTTTTGATGAAGGAGCAGAGTGCAGAATAAATTTGCCTGATTTGCATGAAGTTTGAATATTCACTGACAGTGATTCCTGAACTGAGTCTTCTTTATGCTGTAGGAGAAGAGAAGCATTATTTCAAGCAGCTGGAAAGTTAGCCTGGGGATTTAAGATACGTTAGTTTAAGAAACATTAGTTTTAAGATACATTAGATTTAAGATACGCCAATATGGTTGGGAGAGGGTTGGTGAATGAAGTAGTCAGAGTGAGTACTCTGTAGTTGGAAAAAAGAGGTGTTGACCTGTTTGATGTGATTTGAGAAGGGGTAACAAGGCCTTCCTAGTCAAATACCTCACTTCCAGTGCCTGTCACATTGTAATCTTTCCTCAGAGATATGATCTTCTGTGATCCTGTTGAAACAAAAATAGGTTATCTGAAAGGCATATGAGCCACTGCTACCTTAGTGATATTCAGGTCATCAGATAAATATGCAGAAAGTAGGAACCTGAAAAAATGGTAATCACAGAGGGAAGTTTTGGTTGAGAAAACAAGGATGGGCAGGATGAAGAGTAAGTGGAAAGATCCAGTGGAGCTAACCATGGGCCACATGGGAGGACCCAGTGCCCGACAAGTAGGGTGGATACAGCATTGACTCAGTTCCTGCTTCCACTGAAGTAATGAGTGTACAAAATCATCTTGCCATTGGAGTATTTCTTATGAAAACTCCCCAGATAAGAGACACATCCTGTTTTCCTTGATTTTTTTTTCCCCAGTAGATACAGAAAGAGTTGGGGGGGGGCTAAGTCCCTGATCTCTACATCTTTAATATTCCTTCATCCAAACTTAATTCTCCTCACTTTATTTTGCAGAAAGTTTTAGCTTTCCACCTTGTACTTGGTTCTGTTTCTCTCTTTGTTATCTGAAGACTCACAAATGGTCTATGCAAAATAATTCACTGTCAGTGGTTGGTTCCAGCGTTTAGAGGTAAGGAAGGAGAAGGATTTGAAGGTTCAGCTCCCGCCCCCCCCCCCCCATTTTCTTCTCCCACATGTTTCAGATAGGAGCCGAGAGGAATATAGATGCTTAGGAATTTCCCTTCTTCAGCAACCCCACCAAACCCAACCAGCAGCTTCTGTGTGCTTGGTATCAATATCTCCTCAGTCAACTCAGTATATAAGTATTTTATTTAGAGACAGGGTCTCACCGAGTTGCTAAGTCTTTTGAACTAATATGATTCAGTTAATCAAAAAATAAACCATCATGTATTTCTAAATGGCTATTGATAAGGATCTGTGCTGGATAAGTGTTCTCTCAGGTCATCTTCCTGCCTATCCTACATTATACCCAGAAAGGCTAGGGAGTCCTGCAGAATCAGGAAAATTCATCGTCCTTAAATGTCCTCAAACATTGAAGGCTACATGTTGAATGTGTGGTTGAGAATATATAAGCTTTGCTTTCCCAGTATCCTGTACTGTTTTCTACTTCAGAGCTTTTATTGTGATTGTAATGAAAGCAATTGATTGGATTTTATTTGTTTAACATCTTGCCTTCATTTTATTTTCTTTTATTTTCCCTCTTACATCTCTTTGGAGCAGGGTCCTTACTTGATTTTGCCTACCATGTTTTCGGGTGGGGTGAGGGGGAAGCCGTGTATCCAGAAGTTCATAGCAGAGAGCAATAGCTGTCATTTGTGAGGATTGCCAACGTGCTTCAGGTCCAGCAGCAGGAAAGTCCAAAGATTATTTTGGATTAATCATGTCACTCTAAACCTCTGTCTACACCACAAGACTGTAATGACATATTTCTTTATCTGGGAATCCCCAAACTGTTAGAATCAGGAAGTAGTGGATGCCTCATATCCCAGTGTGGCTTGGACACGCTGCCAATGTAATCTGGCTTGACCTGTTCCTATGTGTGGCCCAGATTAAATTCAACACAGAATCATTTTTGGCTTCTGTGGGTTTGGCCTGATGGTAGCCTGGACTCGCAGGCAGCCCCCAAATCCCAGTTGTTATTGCTGTTTAAATAAAGGACATGGACACTTTGACAGGCTCTCCATGCAGCACCTCCCTTCTGGAACCCCTTCCTGTCTTCAGTGTAATAGCTTTTTGTCTTTCATTCTTGTTTCCAGCTCTCCTAAGATTCAAAAGAATTCAAAAAATGAAAATGGCAACCAACTTTTTTGGGGATCTATAACTGCATGTGCAATGAGAATGGGAAGAAATCTTTCAATCACAAACATTTAAAAAAATTTTTTAGTTGTAGGTAGACACAATATCTTTATTTTATTTATTTATTTTTATGTAGTGCTGAGGATTGAACCCAATGCCTTACATGTGCTAGGCAAGAGCTCTACTGATCAGCCACAATCCAGCAGATTTTTTTTTTTTTTTTAACCTCTCTGATGCTCCTGGTAAAAAAAGGCAGACAGCTGGTAGAACATTTCTGTGCTGTTCTCAATTAACTTTCCCTTGTTCCCCTCAGTGAGAAGAGAATGAGCCTTCTCCACCCAACTGTGCTGTGACTGGAGTGCATTAAGATGCACAAACAGCAGCCTTGCTTGTGAGTCTTTCTTTTCATATTTTTGTAGACAGCTTCAGTCCAAATAAGGTTCTTACTCCTCCTGAGATAATTCCTAACATTTCTAAACGGGTTTCAAATTCCCCACCAATTCCATTATCAGTAATGAGCACCATATTTCACAAATGGGCCAGTTAGTGGTACAGATATATATTTGTAATTGTATTTGGTTTTATTTGACATGTTTTTAGGAACTCTGGAAAATGAATTAATTAATAATCTGGGCATGGGGGTTGGTAAATACAATCTTATAATTATGATGTGAATATGGAGGATTGAGAAAAATTAAAATAAAAACAACACGACTACTAACATCTAGAGTTATGTAACTCTCCCTCTCTGCCTCGGAATATTGTGCATTTTACTGTATTTGGGTGGTTTTGAAATCCATTTTAAAAATCACTTTCATGTTCTTGAATATTTTTGGTGGTGATAGAAGTTTTTTCTTTGAGGGTAAATTTGCAACTTAAAGAACTGCCCACAGGACAGAAAAAGCCATTGAATAAAGCAGATGGTTATGGCAGGTGATACTAATTTAGTTTAAAAAATAAAGGGAAATGGAAGAGATTTTCCCCTGTTAATTTTACATTGTGGCCTCTGTGGGCTAATTCTGTAACCTTTCAAAGTGACTCTTAAGAGATTACTCTAGATTGGCATGCCTTTTCTCTTCTACTACAGGTTCTATGTAATGTGTTCTTATTTATGCTCTAGTTTTCCTGGAATCAGTTGCTTGAATATTGCAGCTCTTGCTGGGTCTCCCAAGCTTCCTGGAATTTTAGTCCATTCCGAACAAGTGCTTAATTATATCACATGCCATTAAGATAATTAAATTATGCTTCTGCCTTTGCAGAACGCTAAAAGCAAAATAGCTTCTGTATTAACAAATTAAACATTTAAAATACTTTTGGAAATGTTAAATTATCTTCAGGTGGCAAACTGGATTTTAATAAATTCAATCCCAGGTTGTACCTTAGTTTTTTATTTTTGTTTTTTGGGTCTCTCCTAGAGCATGTATTCAATTAAGCTTACCTGACAGTGAAAAAAACCAACATATTCTAAACATGTAGGTAAAGCTTTCATCAAACTGCTTTGCTGCTTCTTGGCCATAGCCATTGCTTTTTTTTTTTTTTTTTTTTTTTTGACTTTTTTTTCAGAGTTCACACTTAAGGCACAACTTAATGCTTGTGTGAGCACCACCTATTTCCTGTTATTGTGTTTCTTATTATAGGCTGCCCTCCTTAGAACTCTTATCTTTTCATCATCTTTTCAGTCCTTTTAGTTGGGGTGACTTTGCCAGAGGCAGGGAACATTGAGTTGAATCTGTTCATGTTTGAATGGGAACCACACCATAATCTATCAAAATAAAGGATGAATGTCCAATATGCTTACCGCTTTTGTTGTGGTTTTGCTGTTGCTGTTTTAACTGCAAGCCAGAATGGAACTTTCTGAATTTTTAAAACACTTGTATTTTTTTTTTAAATCTAAGTTTGGGTCTTAATGTGTCTACAGATCTCTTTTACATTATTTTTGGCTAAAACCAGAAACAAATTGTGTTGAAAAATATTATGAGAACACCTCTCCTTCTAAGATTTCTAGCTCAATATAGTAAACTCCAGTGGTTTGGATTATTCAGATAAGACTTAAGAAAATATCCACTGTTTTAGATTATCTGCTTAGCCGAATCCCAGTGCTGAGCTGCTAGAGGTTTTCTTATCTAGAATGAATAAGTACATGTTACAGAGAGACCTGAAGGAATAGCTTAATGAGCTACTACTTAAATTTGAAGGGAATCCAAAATCCCATGGTTATGCTTTTAATAGCACAGCTAAGGAAAATCAAGTTTATGTACATTTTTCAGGCCAGTAGATATTGTGCAGGATGCCTGTTTCTAACATGATTAAAATATGAAATATGTGTGGGAATTAACCCAATTATTCCATAATATAAAGAAAAAATATTTTAAAGATCAAAACTCTACTCATTTTACAAATAGTTATTTAAAAAAAAACTGATTTTACTGACAAAAACGTGGATTCTAATTTGAGAGGAGTACCATTTTTAAATTTTCTTAGTTTATGAACAGTGGTGGCAATTAACTCAATAAACACTTTCTGAAAAATCTTCTCTGTATTGGGTGTGATGAAAAATACTGGTGACAGTGAAATAAATATAAAAGAATTGTTCTCAGAGTTCTAATTAAAGAGATAGTCAGGTAAACACACATTCTCAATTTACATGTACTCTGAGCTTTAATACAATTATGTAGAAGTTTCTGTGGGAATAAAGAGGTTGGCACACCTAATGTCACAGGTGATAACTGTAGATAAACTATGCAGTGGTTGCAAGATGTGCACCAAATCCTGAAGGAAGAGTGTGAGTTTCCTCAAAGATAGAAGGGTCAAAGGACGTAGAAGCCATGAATTTTAGGAACTGCTCCATGAGCTAGACGACGTTAGAAAACTGGAAGCTATCATTGTATATATCTTAACATGGTATTGTAGCTCTGTTGTTGTTGCTATACCATGAACCATAAGTTCCCAGTGTCTTTCTTTGTTTTCCTTGTGCAAGTTTGGGATAATGATAGGTTTTTATGAAGATTAAATATATTAACAAACATGAGCAGTTAGAACAGTGCTCAGAATACAGTAAACAGATAATACATTTTAACCATTATATTAGCTGTTATTTTCACATCTATCCATTCTCCTTGATAATGTTACAAGAAAAATCACAGGGTAGTTGATCAATTCATTCATTTATTCACAATTATTTATTAAGCACTTAGGATGTGCCAGACACTGGGAATTCAAAAATAGAAAGGTCAAGTGTCTGCCTTAATGGAACTGAAAATTCCGGGCTAAACTAAAAGAAAAACAAGTAAATCATCAAACAAACAACAAATGATATTAAATTCAAAGACCCATAAGCCCTGGAACAAACAGCATGGACATGCTTGGGAGTGGGGCAGGATACATTTCACATCTTGTTACTCCTGGAAGAAGTAACCTAAATGCTAACATGGAGCCAGCCCTGTAAAGGCCTGAGGTAGAAATAAGTTTGGCACTTTCCAGAAATAACAAGAAGGACTTAGGGTTTAGAACATGTGAGAGGAAGAAAACTGGGAGGGGTGAGATCACATAAGGCTAAGTAGAGATGGTAAGACTCTTGACATTTATTCCATGTGTAATAGAAAGTCTCTTTGGAATAAGTAAAGAACTAAGGGCCACAATCAGCCAGTCTTTCAAACACTCCTTCACCTCAACTCACCGTGTCACCAATTCTACTCAGTACTGCTCTTCGAACCATTGAGTCCTTGACGCGCAACCATTCCCCTTCTAAGGACAAAGCCATCCTGCTTCGTAGAAGGCATGAGCAATGTGTCTTTATTGTTCTTTCCAACCTGGTCTACCTTTACCTTGATCCCATCATTTGAATATGTTTTTTCCTATTAATTTTTAATACCACCATCTTTCTTCTCAAAACAACAACAACAATAAAATGTGTGTAAAACTCATTCTCTGTCCCAGGCACTGAATTAGGTTCCATGGCTAAAAGGGTGAAAAAGACACAATTGTTGCTTTCAGGAATGTCATCATCAAGAGGAGCAAACAGTCATAGTAGGAAACAAGAAGCCGCAGAACAGTGTGTGTGGTATCAGACAAGCACAGAAAGAGTATAGGCAATAACCACATTACCTGGGGGACACTGGCCTAAGCCTTCTAAAAGCAGTGATGAGTGTGAATGAACAGGCAAAGGGCTTGAGAGGAAGTGCCAAGGTGAAGGAGGTTTTCTCAGCCAGGGTGAATAATCCCGAGGAAAAGTTCAGAGGCCAGAGAGCACATTGCTTTCCTGAGAAGGAAAGGATCAGTGTGACCTGAGTTGGAACCAAGCTCCTTAATTTAATTTAAATACTTCCATTGCTTCTACTACTTCAACCTTCTCTTAGTCATCTTCCCTCAGGACCCATACTTCTTTAATTGGTCATTACTGCCATTGCTGTGAATCAAGTCTTTAATAACCGTGTGACTTTTAACAACATACTGACCCTGAATATTGGTTTCCCCACTTATAAAATTGGGTTACAAATGAGTATGTCATGATAAGTTCATGAAAATTGCTCCTTATGTTGTGGGATGGATATAGCTAGCAGAGATGCTGGTGTGTGGAAAGAAATCAACAAATATTAGTCTAGTTCTATTCCTCCATTGTTTTTAAGAGTATATATTTATTGCTTAAATTCGTGACAGCACTAATGTTGCTTTTTATTTTATTATTTTCCAAAGAGCTCATGATTTCTCAATTTTCTTTAAGCTCTCTGTACCATATTACTGTTTTCATCCATACCTTGTCTGTCCCTTCTCCATCAAAATTGATTCATTGGCTCCTTTTTGAAAGCACCCTCCTCCTATATTTCAGTCCTTTCTCAGGCTTACAAAATCTTTTTCACCATATTTGCAAAGTCCCTTTTTTCCTTCATTGTCCTTCACAGGTAATTTTCTATGATGTATCATGGGAAGAGAAATTGTGACTTCTCCCAGCTTCTTTCAATATGACACTTCATAAATCAACTCTGATAAGCCTTTTCTGAAAAAAAAAAAAAAAAAAAGATATTGAGATGCATTTATAATTTTTCCTTTTTTCTCCATTAAAATGAGTAATAGTCCTAGAGAATTTTCCCTGTTCCCATTCATTTTTTCATCAAATTATTGAGGAAATAAAAAATAGAATGGGGTTACCTTGTGTCTAAATTTACTCAATTAACTATGAGTGACTCTCACATTAACACCCTGTTCTTTGTGGTTGAGGGCTTAGTGTTGAATTTCCTGACTTCTGCAAATTTTGAGGCAAATGAGGTACAAACTATAGGTGAGGATCATCAGAGCTAGATGGCTTCTGTATCATAAATTTAAGCTAAGGTTTTAATAAGTTTAATAACACACACCCAGCAAGTTCTATGCTGATGACCTCATTTTGCCAGCTCTTTCCTTCTATCCTCTTGGACAAAAGGATTTTTTAAAGACTCATTTTGTTCCAGAACTTAAAGAATAACTGCTGGCAGGGAGTCTCTCATCATAGAACTCTCTTGGCCAGTTGAAATAGTTGTTCATTGTTGAGCTGTTTTACTGCAAATGTGAATGGAAGATATTTGAATTTACATGTAAATGGCACATAGTCTTTTCCTGTATTTTACTTTTGGGAGGAGAGCCTACTATCAAACAAGTAGAGAAAATTAACATCCTGCCAGAGGTACTGGTGAATCATGTTCAGCAGTAGCACACATTATATCTTATCCCTTTTGGTTCTTTGTATCTAAAGTTTCATTTTTACATCATTTTAGGGAGCTGGTTTGGATTAAAGTCACATACAAACTGAACTGTCTCCAACATCTACATCAGGAAGTAACTCTAGCTCAAGATAAAGGTCACTGGTGGGACAACAGGTTTGTATTGCTTATTCTGGCTTCTCTTTTCCTGTCCTGCAGATCATTTGGAAGAACTACCAATGACTTATCCTTAAGCCTTAAATGTTGAAATAAAAGCTATTGCATGTTGATTAACACTTCCTTTGATGAAGTATGCAAGTGTCATGTAAAATGAAGTGATTCTGCTCACGATGGATTGGAATGGACATTCCCCTGGAGTGTCTTTGAGCCAAGCCCACAATGCTTTGGCTCCAGTTGCTCATGGAAACTTCTAATTGGCTATTTCATAACACTTGCCAATGGCTTTCAAGAAGAGTTCTTGAAGTAGCACATAGATGTGTTTATGCATTTCCAATGCTGAAATTGGCTAAAACTCTGTAGTGTCATGGAGTTTATTCATTGAGTTACTTTGAAAAATCATAGACTGTTTAATGGGCAATTATTATATTTGAAGAGCTACTAGCATTACATAAAAATCTAAGTAATTCATATTTTAAAAAATGATCATTTTTTAAAAATGATGTGCCTTTAGACAGACATTAGAATGTAATATTAATACAAAGTATATTTTTCAGACTTAGAATGTTTAACTGTCTTCAGTGAATCACAAAATGTATATGTTGACATTTATACTGATCTGAAGATTAATCAGTGAAAAGCAATTTTATAGTAGAGCAATTTATGTAGGTATCAAAATTCTAAGTGATAATTATCTTCATATCTTGTATGGTAATATGTTCAATTATCCACATTTTGAAGGAGAAAAATAGACAGATGGGTTTACATTGGCTAAAGATATTAGAAATACTAATTTTCAGTTTATTCTGATTTTTAAAGGTTAGTTCCACTGGCCATGTTTTCCTGAAATCTCAAAGAAATAAATTTAAAAGTTTTCTGTGTTTTTGTGGCTTGGTAGCTAGCAATGCTATTTAATAAAAATTCATAAAATCTTAAAATACCAATTATTATAAGAGGACAATTTGACTAAATTCTTCTAGGGTTAAACTAAATCAGAATTTTTTTTAATTTTTATTTTTTGGAGTAACACAAAGTAATTTTATATAATATTTTCTAAAACTTAAGAAGTAATAATGTTCTGTATTTTTCATCATATTTATAAACAAAATATGATTATATAAATTGCAGTATGAAAAGGTGTAGGTATTTCAGTTTTCAAAGTACTCCAAATATTTTTGTAATGAAGAACAAAGAAGTAATCATAGCAAATGAGAAAATATACCTCATATGTCTTTATCTATATCCATTCACTGACTAAATCAGTTTTTAAATAGGAAACTCACATAGGAATGTAAACTAACAGTTGAACGGCAATCTAGAAAAACTCACAAATGTTTGAGCTATTGTTCTTCATGTCAAGTTGCTTTAAAAGTTAATTTAATGTTGTTTCTTTAGAATTTATATCATAGACATTTTCAACAATACTTGTAAAGAATAAAATATCAGTAACTTTTACCACTCTCAACATGTGGCGGTTCAGTCTTTAGACCTATTCTTTGTCTTTGGGTGTTTTTTTGCTATAGCTTAAGGGTTACTTCTTAGCCTTTCATTGTTTAATTGGTTCTGGTCTGTAATATAGTTACCTGATTATGCATCACATGTAATTTTAAGTTTGTTTACTTTTAAACTTTTTGTCTTTCCAACTACAAATTTAAACTCCTTAAGAGTTTGGACTATATCATTTCTGTTCATTTTCTTCCAAGTATCTTCCAAAATAGTTCACATATATATGTGTTTGATTATGTCTTCCATATGAATTATCAAATTATTTAAATTGGTTTTATTAAACCCTCTCCCCCCCCCCCAAAAAAAAAAAAAAAACAAAAAACAACCCTCAGGTTGATATTTGATTGACACTGAATTACAATTCCAGAGTCATGGGGAGAGGAAGAATGGACATTTTCATACTACTGAGTATTTTCATTCATAAACGTGACTTTTTAATAAACATTTTAATTTACTCAATGGCCTTTTTTGGGGGAGGGTCTCTCTATACAGTTATTATTCTTCACCTAAGTTCTGCACATTTCTACTTAAGTATTTCTTGTTTCTTGTTGCAACTTGCTGTGGTCTGAATATTTGTAATTGCAATGTTGAATTCTAAAATCCCATATGTTGTTATTTAGAGGTGGACTTCGGGAAGTGGGTAGGTCATGAGTGTAGAAGCTTGCGAATGTGATTAGTGCCCTTATGAAAGAGGTTTGAGTTGTTTAAATGCCCTTACACCTTCTATAGAAGGTGCTGTATGAGGAACAGAGCCCTTACCAAACTGAATCTGCTGTACCTTGAACTTGGACTTCCCAGCATCTTGAACTAAAAGAAATGAATTTCTGGTGTTTTAAAATTATCCTAAGGCATTTTCTTATAGCAGTCCATGGACTAACACTACTTTTATGGGGATCCTGTTATGTTTTGCAAACATTTTTTTTTCTGAAAGTCAGCATTAAGCTACTCACTTCATTGTCATTGTCTTTGTTATGGTTTAGATATGAGATGTCCCTCAAAAACCTCATGTGTGAGACAATGCAAGAATTTTCAGAGGTGAAATGATTAGGTTATGAGAACTTTAATCTAATCAGTGCAGTTATCAATAAATTTGGCATTTCTGATAAGATTTTGCTTTGAGTTTTTAAAGTTAATGAAAGTTAAGCACACTAATGACACAGTTGCAGTTAACAGTTCAAATTGTTAATTCCTGCACTTGGCCTTAAACTGATAAAGTTGATGCTAGAAACTTCACATTCTAAATTACTCTTTGTCTTCACCATTACTATTTCTGAAGTTGTAAATG
This sequence comes from Tamias sibiricus, assembly GCA_025594165.1. Classification (NCBI taxonomy): domain Eukaryota; kingdom Metazoa; phylum Chordata; class Mammalia; order Rodentia; family Sciuridae; genus Tamias; species Tamias sibiricus. Next base: position 38,637,509 of record CM046661.1, read on the forward strand.
GGCATTCTTGCCCACAAATCTTTGATGCCTGCAAAGATTATCTCAATTTTTAATTTTTAAACTTAAGGAAATTTCATAAAATAGATCAGTATCAATTTGTATTATTAATCTATGTTTTATTACATTTTTGACACAAACCTTTAGGCTATACTGACTGCTAACTTCTGATTGTATTGCCATCAACCAATGTTAATATTTCTTTTATAATTTTTCTGAAGTTATAATTATAGCCAGTAATATGTTCATGCTCATTTTTAATATTCATTGTTGACTATAATGGATCAAGATGAGTGCAACAAAATTACATTTTATTTTGATAAATGCCATGCAAGATATTAGAAAAAAAGATTTTGTAACAATCAATTGGAAAAATAGAGTTAAAAACCTAAAATCTTGCTTTACTAAAAGTAAAATTCATCAGAAATTTCCAGAAGTAAAATCACCAAATGTGGGTATGTATTTACCCATATACTTACAAAAATCTAGATCAATGTATTTCCATATTTAATTTAATTTGTAATTTTTTGTTTTTCAATTTTTGTTGAAATAATTTTTTTTATTTTGCTTTAAATACTTTTGAAATCTAACAAGTGTCACTTATAGAAATAAGCTAAGATTTTGAAAGATATATAAAAATATTTACAAACTTTGAGTTTACTAAGATGAAAGACTCTGCTTAATTTTTTTTCTAAGAACAATTTGCTCATTTGTTCCCTAATTGCATTTATTTGCAAAATCGGGCCTGCATCTTCTACCTCTCCATCTATAGCAATGATTCTTATAAATAAAGCATCTTTTCTAAATCCTTATGTGTTCATTCTTTTTTTTTTTTTTTTTTTTTTTTTTTACTTAGTGTGATTTAATACTTTTGAGGTCTGGGAAATTTGACCTTCTCTGGCACTTTTCATTTTCAAAGGTTTGGGATTGAGGCTTCACAGAAAACTGAATACATAGACTCTTTTATTATTTCCTGATCAAAGCATCATCTCAGAATCAACTACCATTGCCCAAAAGGAACTAGAAAACTAAAGAGGACTTTACAAAGCAGGCATGATTAAAAATTAAGTTCCATATTCTCTATTCTGCCTACTAATTATTCTTTTGGCAATGTACTTTCTACTGTTTATTTTACCATAAGGGGTTCTCTTTTAAGAATTATTTTTTTCCTAATTCATTTTCCTTCCTTCTCATAACATGGCTTAGATTCTTCAGCTGCTTCCCTCTTTTTCTCCCAGTGCCTTTCTGTACCACACAATAATGAAATTGGATGATTTATAAATAGCAACATAGAAGAAAGACATGAAATGTGAATATTTAATGTGATGATTTATTTTATAACACTATCTTATCCAGCCTCCTGTTTTACCTACATGACTTATTCCCATACATGATTCACATTATTTTCACTGAACTTTACTGCTTTAGGATAGATTAATCATACACTTTATTACAAAGAATATTTCCATTTAGGATGCACCTGTACAAATGTGAACAAATATTCCTTCATTCCACAGTTCATTAGTATTTTGATTCATTGAGGTGCTAAAATTTTAATTCACATGAAGTATTTCTAAGTAATCAGTTCCAAAATGTTAATTTTGATTTTTTTTCTACCCAATTTAACTAAAATAGGGAGAGGACCAAACAGTAAATTCTACTGAATCCATCAGCAATGGAAAGGACAGTAGGGTCTTGGTTTCACCTCTGCTGTCACGTTGATGGATTAGCTTATGTTATACATGGGTTATGTGCCAAATGATGTCTTTTGATTCTGATTCAAGGAAAACAGCAGGAATCTTGAGTGCTGAAATTCCTAAAGGAGTTGTTATTTTTGGCCCTTTTGAAGGAAGTAAAGCAAGACTCATAGCTAAAGAAGATCAAAGGGTCAAAGGCAACTTCAAGTAGACGTTACCCATCTGATGAGACACAACAAGTGGAGTTAATACTAGTAAAGAAGCAGTGGAGTTTGACAAAGTTTCTCCCTGCCCAATTATCTAAAAGCTTTCTTTGCCCATATCTGAGGTGCTTAGATGTCTGTGCAGTCAGGTCAGCAGACAACTTCACAGAGTCTCCAGCACCTTCCTGTGGCATTGGGAAAACCATTTCTGAGCACCCAAAGAAGTGCAGAGAAGTAGCTGAGGAGGCTGGCAGAAGTGCTGACACAGAGGCTGGAGCAGGACCTAAAAACTTAGGGAGGTCAATATTAGCAGAAGATTTAGTAAGATAGGGACCAGTGCTCAAGGTCAGAAGGATAGATCTGCAGAAGCCAGTAAGGCTAGTGGTGAGCATACAAGGCCATCTCCTATTCTTTCATAACAAGGATATATATAAACCACCTCAGCAACCTAGATTATACTCAGGGAGAAGAGAATTAAAAATATGATGTGGGAAGCATCCTGCATTAACAGAATAGACACCCTGGAGTTGATTGAATTACCCTCAGTGTATAAGAGCAAAGTATTTCATTACCAAGCAGTGATGAAGTCTTATGGGCTAAGTTTAAGTATTTAAGTATAGAGGAATAACAGTACATTTTTGCACACTTTGGTATGTGGACAATGTAAACTGTCCATGTTGTACTTCACAATGTGCTATTCCATATAGAAGACAGAATATATATGCAACCTGTATTTTTCTGATTCCATAGTACATGGTGGAAATTATCCCATTATTAATTACAAACAGGCTATAGGTTTATATTGAGAAATGATTTTTGTACTCTGATTTTTTTTAAAGAAAGTATAGCATTTATAACACAAACCCTTTTCTGTTGATGTACTCATCTATTGTCTTTTAGCAGCTAGATTTGCATGAAAGTGAAATAAGTTAGGTCTGAAAAAAATGTGTTAACTCTATATTTTTTATTATTTTCTTTCACAGTGTAATTCGAACTTTCATTAGTGATATTAACATGAAGTTCAGATTTACTGAGAGGTAACATCCAGCATTTGAAGCCTCACCCCAATGTATATGTAAGAGCTTTGTCCACTAATGAGGATTCTTTCATGTTACTGGTTTTGTAAAGCCTTGTGCTGTGAATGGACCGTCAATCAACTCACAGCTGCACTGAGGCCTTCAGATGGCTGTATCCATGGCAACATGCCAAAAATGGTGACACAAATTAATCCATTTGTGTGGAATTCTCAGTGAGAGTCCACTTTCATCTTTCAGAGACTACTGTTAGGAAGTCTGATGATAATGTAAAATACTGAGCAACAGCAAATAGTGACAGACTAGCCCCAGGATCTTCTCCCTGTAAACAGTGGGGCTTCTTTTCCTTTTTATCTGTTAAAGATGACAGGAAATAGGTGGAGATTTTATAATGCCACTGTAATGTTCTCTTAATAAAAAAGTTACATTAATTTAATGCTCTCACATAGGCTCCTTTTCACCTTGACTCACCAATACCATCTGATCAGTCTTGAAAATGAGTGCAAGGGTTTACACAGTGTTACAAATCTGAAAAATAATTTTTATCTTGATTCTTTATTGTTAATAATTTTCATATAACATATAGCATGAGAGATACCTCCAACATCACAGTTAGAGTTAGGTAGATTACTCTGTTAAATGAAAAGATGAAGCTAAGTCTTTGTCTCTTAGAAAAGAACAATCCCTGAATGTGTTCTTGTTAGAATTTTACATTAGTCCAGCATCTAAATAAGTCTGCTCTTCAATTATTATATGCTAAAACAGCAAATTCTGTGTTGTATTTAGATGAATTTATTTAATGCCAAGTTGCAAATTGGATTGTCAAAATATTTCGATGAATTATGAAAGCAAACTAAACATGAAGAGCAGATACTGCCTTATAATTTAGAATTTACAGTCACTATTCAAAGTTATTCAAATGAAAGAAAATGTAAGATGTATTTTATTTCTTCTTCTTACTCCTATCTTGAGGATTTCGGTTGTGTTTTTACATACAGAAATTTTTCGATCATGCAGTTCTTAGCTTTCTCAAGGCATGAAAACTTTGAGAATCTAACAAAAGCTCTAGACACCTGTGAAAAATACAGATTTATATGCTGCCCAATCTACATATATTTTTGGTTAATTATCTTCTTTTCATTGTTTGGCAAAGGAGGGGAGTAGTAATCACTGTGAATACCCTCATAACATTTCGTAAAACAAAGACCCATTTTGTATGGGATAAGACTTTACACAGCCGCCTCCCAGTTGGGGAAGCATGTTTCCCCTACACTAAATGCTCCCCATCCCCCATGAACTTCTTGTTACAATCTAAGGCGGGAATAGAAGTGTGTCACTTGAAAAATAGTTGTGAAGGTCATAACGCAGAGGTACACAGGTAGAACTAAAACACTAAGATTTGTCATAAGATTGTAGGACTCTCACCTCCCATACCTGACCATTACCATAACATAATGTAATAACAGTGAAAAATAACAGTGAACTGCAGCTGAAAGAGTTGAAAGACACAGGTTGTTTCTGAGGAAGAGTTGTTAGAGCAGCAGAAAGCCAAGAAGAGAGACAAAAACATGGACAACAGCTATACCTCTGGCTCCTACAACTCCAGGAAACATTAAAAAACTCCTAACCAGATTACAATAAATCCTCACATGAAAGAATGGCTGACCTTAGTTATTATCATCCAAAATATCAAATTATTAGCACAATAAAGGAAAGAAAGATAGATACACTCTGAAGAAATCAAGGAACCATACACAGAAAGAACACAGGTGTTGGAATTGTCAGGCAAGAAATATTATATGGCTGTAGTTAATAAATGAAGAAAAAGCATACAACAGTCAAGATCAGCTAGATAATATAAGAACAGGTGAAAACTAAGAAAGAAAGTGAAGGAAATATTAGAAATAGAAAAATCACTAAGAATTAAAGAATAACTTCAATAGGTTAATTGGTAGATTGGACATAGCAGAGGAAAGAATTAGCAGAATCAATAGAGTGTTTCAAGAGAAACACTCCAAGCTGAAATAAAAAGTGAAAAAAATAATTTAAAAAAAATGGAAGAGAACTCTGAGACAATTTAAAAAACTGCAATACAGATATAACTGGAATACTGGAAGGGGAAGAAAAAAACTGGAAGCAGAAATATTTGAAATAATGATGGATAAGAATTTTCCAAAATTAATGACAGACATCAAGCTATGATCCAGGAAGCTAAGAGCACAAAGAAGGATAAAAACAAAAAGGAATGAATTACACCTAGACATCATATCCAAACTGGAGAGAGAGAGAGAGAGAGAGAGACAGAGAGAGAGAGAGAGAGAGAGAGAGAGGAGACATCTGAAGCCAGACATAAGGGAAAAAATTCACTATATTTCTTTAGAAATAATGTAACACTAAAAGGAGAAGTCTCAACAGAAACCATGCAAGGAAGAGGAGAGTGGAGAGAAAGTGTTGAAAGAATAAACTCACTAATCTAGAATTCAGATTCAAATGAACATGTCCTTCAAAAGTAGAGGAGAATGAAGACTTTCTCAAATAAAACCCAAGAAACTTCACCAGCAGACTCACTCACCCTGAAAGAAATGTTAAAAGAATATCTTCAGAAAAAGGATAGGTCAGAAGCCCATAAGTACATGAAGAAAGGGAGAGAAGTAAAAATCAAGATAGAATAAAATATTTTATTGTTCTTAATTATTAATTAATTTAAAAGGAAATCTTTATGTAATGTAATGGTAATAATGTATTGCATGGTTGTGAATTATGGACAAACCAAACAAATGACATGAATGTAATCAGGCATAGGATGAAAGAATTGTAAATATTTTCTTATGTGACTAGGCCTACAATTGAAGCAGTATAGTGTTATTTGTTTGAAGAGTGACATAAATAGTTTCAAAAACATTAGAAACTGCATAGTAACCACTAAAATTATTTTATAAAAGAATTACAATTGATATGATAAGAGATGATGTAAAATGAAATCTTAGGAAATGTTCCATTAAAACCTCAGAAAACAGAGAAAAAGGGGGAAAAAGGAACAAAGAAAATGCAAGGAATAAGAAATGGTTAAAAACATGGAAAATATTAAGCCAAAATTTTAATTATCACTTTCAATGTGAATGATACAAATATACCAATTAAAAGACAGAGATTAGCAGAGGGAATTAAAAGGAAAATAAAACAAATATAAGACCCAAGTATTTGTTGTCTACTGAAAGCCCACTTGATATATAATGACTCAGAAAGGTTAAAAGGTAAGATAAAGGAAAATATACCATGCTAAGTTTAATTGAAAGAAAAATGAAGTTGTTATATTAATTTCTGACAAAATGGGCTTCAGAAGAGGAAATACTATCAAGGGATAAAGAGGAGCATTATACAGTGGTAGAGGGGTTAACTTTCCCTGAAGACATAATCAATACTTAAAGTGTATTCCTGTAATAATAGAGTGTCAAGAGACATAAGAAAAAAACTGATAGAAACAAAAGAATAAAAGAAAAATCCATGATTGTGGTTGAAGACATCAACACCCTTCTTTTAGGAATTAATTCATGAAGGGAGAAAATTAGTGAGGATATAGCTGCCCTCAACTGCTATGTGACTAGCATTTCCTTAACACCAAAAACAGATAAAGAAATATTAGAAATAACAAGTAAATACATATAATTTATGATCACAGAGGCAAACACTTCAATAAAATATTAGTAAATCAAATATATCAATGCATAATAATAGTTATATACTAAAACCAACTGGGATTTATTGCAGGTATGCAAGGCTGGTTCAAAATTTGAGATCAATTATATAATCAACCTACCATACCAACAGGCTAAAGAAGAAAAAGTGTATGATTATGTCTCTCAAAGTAGAAAATACATTTGAAAAATTCCAATAATTATTCATTTAAAATCTCATAGGAAACTAGAAATAGAAAACTTTATCAACATCTACAAAACATTTACAACTACTTATGTTGAAAATTACTACCAAGATTAGAAATAAGGTAATGTTATCTTTTTTCTCACTAGTTATGTTAAACATCATATTGGTAGTTCCAACTAATGCAATAAGACAAGGAAAGGAAAGGAAATTTATGTAGATTTAAAAGAAAGAAGTGATATATTATTCACAGATGACATTATTTTCTCTGTAGGAAATCCTGAAGAATTGAGAAATAAAAACACATGGAAATCAACTATTTTCACATATACCAGTGGTGAACAATTGGTATTTGAAATTAAAATTGGTATTTAAAAATTAAAAGATTTTAATTGGTATTTTAAAAAAACAAACACACTTTAAAATAGCACTTTCCAACCTGAAGTACTTGGAAATAAATCTGGCAAAATCTATGTAGCATCCTTTGGAAAACTATAAAACATTGATAAAAGAAATCAAAGAGCATCTAAATAATGGCCAATGAGGAGGGAGGATATGGGAGGGGGCAAAAGGGTGAAGAAAAAAAAAAGATGGTAGAATGAGATGGATATCATTACCCTAAGTGCATGTATGAAGTCATGAATGGTGTGAATATACTTTGTATACAACCAGAGATATGTAAAAATGTGCTCTATAAGTATAATATGAAATGTAATACATTCTGCTCTCATTTCTAACAACTTAGAATAAAAAGTAAATTTGAAAAAAAAGTAAAATGTTTGCTTATATTTCATACAAACTGCAAAGCATGAAATTTGAAGATATTTAACTGTACAATGAAATTGTTGCTCAAATCTTAAATTATTTAAAAATATATTTTAAATTAATCTTTTAAAAATATGTATTAATCTCTCCATTATAATTTTCCTAGAAATCAGCCCTAAGCAATAGCGAGAACTCAATATAATCTTATTTCACTTAATTATTTTGCTAACTATGCTATTTTCTTGTTTGAGCATTCTGTGACATAATGTTGAAATGGAGAAGAATTAGATTTTGGTGTTATGGTCTCAAATTAAAATTTTTACTATTAAAAAAAAGAATTCCATCTTTATACACTGAGAATCAAATTGTTAGCATGCAGTTCTTCTGGAATTAAAGAAGATATTCAATGCAATTCCAAACACAATCCCAGCAAATGATTTTATAGCTATTGAAAAATTTATTTTAAACTTCATACAAAAAGTCAACAGACCTAGAAAACCCAACACAATTCTGAAGAAAAAACAAAGTTGCAAGACTGATATTACACAATTTCAAGACCTAATATAAAGTAACAGTAATCAAGAAAGTGTAGTACAATCCAAAGTTCCTTCTGTCTTCCCTACCCATCTACCCCCTCCATGGATCAGCATCCATTTATCAGAGAAAACATTTGGCCTTTGTTTTGGGGGAATTGGCTTATTCCACTTAGCAGTATGTTCTCTGGTTCCATCCAATTACTTGCAAATGCCAAATTTTCATTTTTCTTTAAGGCTGAGTAATATTCATTGTGAACAAAGGAACTTTGGATTGTGCAGAGGCAAGTGGGAGGAGAGGTGGGGATGTGGGGATGGGAAGGACGGTAGAAAGAGACAGACGTTATTACCCTATATGCATGTATGATCACACTACTGGAGCGACTCTGTACCATGTACAGCCAGAGGAATGAGAAGTTATGCTCCATTTGTGTACAATATGTCAAAATGCATTCTACTGTCATGTATAACTAATTAGAGCTAATTAAAAAAATAGAAGGGAATCCAGGAGAATAGAAGAAGGAGATCAGGAGGGAGGGAAGAGAAAGGGAGTTACTGGGGAATTAAATTAATCAAATTACACTGTTTTATTGTGTGTCTGTATGAATATATTATAACAAATTCCACTGTTACATATAATATAATGTGCCAATAAATAAAGAAAGAATGTGGTAGTTAAATAATATACAATTGATCAATAAAACAGAACCAATGATCTCTGACAAGTGGGCAAAGGCAATTCAATGGAGAATAGAATTTTCAACAAATGGTACAGGAAAAATTGGATGTTCAACAAAAAATGAACCTAGTTATAAATCTTACACATTTTCTGAAAATATATTATAGATCTTAATGTAAAATGCAAAGTATAAAATTCCTATAATAAAACATAAGAAAAATTTTATGTGACCTTGACTCTGGTGATAAATTTTAGACATGGCACCAAAAACATGATACGGGAAAGGAAAAATTGTGTTGAGCTTCATTAAAATTAAAAACAAATCAAAAAACTATTTCTCTGTGAAAGAAACTATTTAGAGGATGAAAAGACAAGCCAGAAATTGGGAGAAAATATTTGCAAAACACATATTTGATAAAGGACTTGCATCCAAAATATACAAAGGGCTCTTAAAACTGAACAAAAAGAAAATAAACAACCCAATTAATAAATGGGCAAAGCATCTGACAAGACACCTCATCAAAAAGTATAGATGGAAAATAAACATCTGAAAAGATGCTAGACATCATTTATCATTAGAGAATTATAAATGAAAACAATGAGATACTAAACATCATTAGTAGGGCTGAAATTTAAACAAAACAAAACAAAACAAAACAAAAATAAATAACCAACTTCTGGTAAGACTGTGGAGCAGCAACAATTATTATTCATTGCTGGTAGAAATGTAAAGTGGTACAAATTCTCTGAAAGCCAGTTTGGCAGTTTCTGACAAAGGTAAACATAGTCTTACCATATATCCAAAGACCATGTTCCTAGGTATTTATCCAACTGATGTGAAATGTATCTTCTTACAAAAATATGCATGCAGGTGTTTATAACAGATTAATTCATAATTGCTCAAAACTGGGAACCCACATATCTCTTAAAAAGTAAACAAATTTTGGCACATTCATATAAAAGAATATTAATCATTAATAAAAATAAATGAACTCTTAACCCATGAAAAGACATGGATAAGTCTTAAGTGCATATTAGTAAGTGGGAGAAGCCAATCTGAAAATGTTGCATATTATTACATATTATATGACTTGACTAATTATATGACATTATACAAAAGGCAAAACTACAGAGATGTTAAAACATATCAGAGATTGCTAGAGGTTCATGGGGAGGGTTGTTCCTTTTAAAATGGTAAAAAATTCTGATACTTTAATTGTGGGTGCATGACACTAGGTATTTTTCAGAACTCATAGAACCTTATAGTGAACTTTAGTGTATACAATTTTTTTAAAAAAATCCTTTTGAAGTTGGTAAAATTTCAGAACAAAATGCAGAGTATGACAAAACAATCTGACAGTAATACAAATGTGTGAGACAACCTTACTGAAGTGATGGGGGTAGAAGTGCTGACCTATGTAACTTTGGAAATGAGTCTATGAAATCAAAGGCAAAGAAACATCACATAAACACTTTACTCTAGTTGATAAAGTTGTTTCCCATGGGATAGGCTAACAATGCTGACACTGAGATACATGTATACTGGGAATGAACAAGTAAGTAAAATAATGGAGAATGATGGAAAACAGATTTCTCATTTTTGGAGTGGAAAGTTATAGATAAGCAAGGGCAGCAGGCTAGAATGATCCACCTGTGAATGGGTTAGTATTTGTGATGATTAATCTTGATTGTCAACGTGATTGGATTGAGAGATGACTAGGAAATTAGTAAAGCACATTCTGGGTATGTCTTAGAGCCTGTTTCCAGAGATGATGAGCATGTGGCATGAAAAACTGATTGGAGAGACACTCCCAGAATGTGGGTGGCACCATTTAGTAGGCTCAGGTACAGATAGAATAAAAACAGAAGGAAGAATCTTGCCAGTATGAGTAAGCTCAATTCTTCTTCAGCAGGTGTGTCCATTGTTGCTGCCATTGCCCTTGAACATCAAACTCTAGCTTCTTTTGTCATCAATGTGGACTTGTACCAAGCAACTCTCCAGAGGGCTTCCAGGTCTTCAACTTTGGACTGGGGCTCCCTCTTGTTATTAGGCTCCTAGCTCCTCTGGCTTTCCAGCATGCAGATGGCCATTGTGGGACCATGCAAATTCTGATCCTGTAAGCTAATCTAATACATCTCCTATTATAAACAAACAAACAAATAATTGTGTTCCTCTAGAAAACCTTTAATAACACAGCATTGTAGAAATCAGCAGGAACTCATTTTTCAGAAATTTAAATATAGAAATATTATTTAGATTTAAATTTAAATATTTCTAAATTTAAATTTAGAAATATTATTTAGAAATATCATATAGATTCAGAAATTTAAATATAGAAATATTATTTAGCTATGTAAACACATAAATTAGTATCCACACATATATTTATTTGCTCTTTAAATTGATAGGGCCTAGAAACAATGATAACTGTAGTAGCACAAGCACATATATACCTAGATCTTTTTTGTTAATGTATTTATTCTAATTTTTGTACATGACATCAGAATGCATTTCAGTTCATAGTACACATATAGAGCACAATTTTTCATGTCTCTGATTGTACACAAAGCAGAGTAACACCATTCATGTCTTCATACATGTACTTAGGTAATGATATCCATAGTATTCCACCATTTTTTCTACCCCCATGGCCCCTGCCTTCCTCTTCTTCCCCTTTGCCCTATCTAAAGTTTCACCATTCCTTCCATGTCCCCCATCCCGATTACGGATCAGCATCCACATATCAGAGAAAACATTCAGCATTTGTTCTTTTGGGATTGGCTTACTTCACTTATCATAATATTCTCCAACTCCATCCATTTACTTGCAAATGCCATGGTTTTATTCTCTTTTATTGCTGAGTAATATTCTATTGTGTATATATAACACATTTTCCCTGTCCATTCATCTACTGAAGGGCATCTAGTTTGGTTCCACAATTTAGATATTGTGCTGCTAAACATTGATGTGGCTGTGTCACTAGAGTATGCTGTTTTTAAGTCCTTTGGGTATAAACCAAGGAATGGGGATAGCTGGGTCAAATGGTGGTTCCATTTCAAGTTTTCCAAAAACTCCCCATACTGCTTTCCATATTGGATGCACCAATTTGTGGTCCCACCAGAAATGTATGAGTGTGCCATTATCCCCACATCCTTGCCAACAATTATTGTTGTTTGTATTCTTAATAGCTGCCATTCTGTTTGGAGTGTGATGAAATCTTAGAGAAGTTTTGATTTGCATTTTTCTAAATGCTAAAGATGTTGAACAGTTTTTCATATATTTGTTGATTAATTGTGTATCATCTCCTGAGAAGTGTCTGTTCTTTCCTTGGCCCATTTATTGATTGGGTTATTTGTTTTTTGATGTTGAGATTTTTGAGTTCTTTATATATCCTAGAGATTAGTGCTCTATCTGATGTGTGAGGGGTAAAACTTTGCTCCCATTTAGTAGGCTTTCTATTCACCTCACTAATTGTTTTTTTTTTTTTTTTTTCTGAGAAGAAGCTTTTTAGTTTGAATCCATCCCATTTTTTTTATTCTTAATTTTATTTCTTATGTTCTAGGAGTCTTATTAAGGAAGTCCAGGTCTAATCTGACAGGATGAATATTTGGACCTACTTTTTCTTCTATTATGCGCAGGAGCTCTTGTTTAATTCCTAGGTCCTTTATGAATGTAGAGTTGAGTTTTGTGCATGGTGAGAATAGGGGCTTAATTTCATTTTTCTGGATATGGATTTCCATTTTTCCCAGCACCGTTTGTTGAAGAGGGTATCTTTTTTCCAATATATGTTTTTGGCACTTTTGTCTAATGTGAGATAACTGTATTTATGTGGGTTTGTCTCTGCCATTGGTCTACCAGTCTACTTTGGTGCCAATACCATGCTGTTTATTGCTCTGTAGCATAGTTTGAGTTCTGGTATAGTGATGCCACCTGCTTTACTCTTCTTGCTAAGGATTGCTTTAGTTCTTCTGGGTCTCTTAGTTTTCCAGATGAATTTCATGACTGCTTTTTTCTATTTCTATGAGGAATTTCAGGGATTTTGATTGAAATTCCATTGAATCTGTATAATGCTTTTGGTAATATTGTCATTTTGACAATATTAATTCTGCCTCTCCAAGAACAAGGGAGATCTTTCCATCTTCTAAGGTCTTTAATTTCTTTCTTTAGCCTTCTGTAGTTTTTATTGTACAGGTCTTTCATGTCCTTAGTTCAGTTGATTCCCAAGTATTTCGTTTGTGTGTGTGTGTGTGTGTGTGTGTGTGTGTGTGAGGCTATTGTAAATGGGGTAGTTTTCCTCATTTCCCTTTCAGAGGCTTTGTCACTGATATACAGAAATGCCTTTGATTTATGGGTGTTGATCTTATGTCCTGCTACTTTGCTGAATTCACTTATTAGTTCTAGAAGTTTTCTGGTGGAATTTTTTGGGTTTTCTAGGTATAGAATCATATCGTCGACAAATAGTGATAATTTGAGTTTTTCTTTTCCTATCTGTATCCCTTTAATTTCTTTTGTCTGTCTAATTGTTCTGGCTAGAGTTTCAAGAACTATGTTGAATAGAAGTGGTGAAAGAGTGCATTCTTGTCTTGTTCCAGTTTTTAGAGAAAATGCTTTCAACTTTTCTCCATTTAGAATGATGTTGGCCCAGGGCTTAGCATAGATAACTAATGTTGAGATATGTTCCTGTTATTCCTAGTTTTTCTAGCGTTTTGAATATAAAGCGGTGCTGTATTTTTTCAAATGCTTTTTCTGCATCTATTAAGATGATCATAAAGTTCTTATATTTAAGTCTATTGATGTGATGAATTACATTCATTGATTTCCATATGTTGAACCACCTTGCATCCCTGGAATACACCCCGCTTGATTGTGGTGTACTGTCTTTTTGCTATGTATTTGTATTTGATTTTCCAGATTTTTTTTTTTTTTGAGAATTTTTGCATCTATATTCTTTAGAGATATTGATGTGAAGTTTTCTTTCTTTGATGTGTCTTTGCCTGGTTTTGGAATCAGGGTGATATTGGCCTCATAGAATGAGTTTGGAAGTGTTCCCTCTTTTTCTATGTCATGAACTAAGTGGAGTAGTATGGGTGTTAGTTCTCTTTAAAGGTCTCGTAGAACTCAGCTGTGTATCCATCTGGTCGGTCTTTTCTTCGTTGGTCGGCTTCTGATGGCATCTTCTATCTCATTGCTTGAAATTGATCTGTTTAAATTGTGCATGTCATGCTGATTCCGTTTGCGCACATCATGTAACTCTAGAAATTTGTTGACGCTTTCAATAATTTCTATTGTGCTGGAGTAAAAATTGATTTTTAACAACTTTCTTCAATAAAAAGCACCAGAGTTTCTTGTAAAAATGGCTGATTCTAGAACTGGGGCAGGAAATAACTAGGATGAGCTTGGAGCATATTGTAGCACCAGAAAGTAAGGACAAATTCAAAACACACAAAAAATAAAACTCTACAATGATGTAAGGTAATGATGTCTAAGGTCCAGTGGGGTAAGACTTCCTAATGGCAGTGAGGAACAACTAATTAACAAATTAGTATTGAATTATATACCAATATATAATAAATACCCATGAGTCTATACTGTTATAAATGATTAAGTAAATGCATAAATGCTGAAGAATGGACAAATCTCTTTTGCAGAAGAATTTTTGTAGTTACCTAACCATCTGAAAAGTGGAATATAACTTCTTATTCTTTTATGCTTGGGCTAAAAAGAGTGACTTCCATTGAAAGATTACAGTGTAGAAATGGGGGGAAAGAGTAGCATCATAGAGGAGAAATCTGACAAATACTGCTACAGTCAAGTGACCTTGGTCCACATTGAAAGTGGTGAGTTATGTTGATAAGTATGTACCATTGACATGAGATGTTGAAAATGGCACCTTGGTTCTAGTGTCTTCTTAACACCCATACCCTGCCTAACCATGAGAAAAATATCAAACAAGTCCTAGTTGAGGAGCATTCCACAAAATACCTTACCAGTGCTCCTCAAACTATCAAGGTCATCAGAAACAAGGAAAGACAGGAAACTGGCACAGCCCAGTTATCTACAATGTAACAACTAAATGTTGTGTGGTTTCTTCAATGAGCTCATTTAACAGAAAAAGAACATTAAGTAAAAGCTAAGGAAGTGTGAATTTAGTTAATTAAAATTTCAATGGTAAAGTGCCTCTCTCTACATGCAATTATTTCTTTTTGGAGTTTTCAATAATTCTTTCACATCCTAGAGGGTTCATGAAAATTAGATATGGGAGCTTTGCAGGTTAAAGCTTTGCTCTTCATAAATATGAATAAATACGACTGTGTGATGTTCTTAATACTTGTCCAAACAAGATTTCATTAATTGAGCATTTGCCTAATTCCTAAAACTTTGCTAGGTTACTTCTGGATTTCTGTTAGTTGCAACTGAAAGAGCAGAGGCTGTTTGCCTGCAGGAGTTGAGCAATGCCTAAATCAGAAATGTGTCTCTTCTAGCTCCTTTTCTCAGATAGCAATTCTGACTGTGAAATTAAAGGAAAAAATTAAAAAAAAAAAAAAAAAGGAAAATAGACAGCTATACTAAATTAAGAGAGCAAAGGAAAGCAAAGTAGAAGTTTCTGCCCTGAGTTCAAGTCTTAGGACTAAGTACTTGTGAAGGATCTGGTAATGTGGTTTTGGTTTCCCTATCTTATCAGAAGACATAACAATTGTAATTTTTTAGTGGTATTTGCTTAAAGATGTTCAAATACAAAAACACTTTAGAATGTTACATCTTAAAAGAAAACAAAAATTACTTCTTGAGATTTTAAATTGCCTCCCCTTCACTTCCTCTCTTCTCTGTTTTCTATTGTATTCAGACAGCAAAGAATTGTCTACAGATGTGGCCATTCTTTATAATTAATTTATTCATCAAGTTTCATCTATCTTACTTTTAATCACATCACTCAGTCAAAATAACTGTTGTTAAAGGGCAAAAGTAATATTCATATTTTCAACTCTGAACTTATTGTGTTTTTTTATTCTGCTCATCTTTATCAACAGTAAAAATTTTCCCACTTTCTTTTGGTAGTACTCCATACTATACTGGCTACTCCTCAGCCTTGTTTTCCTAGCAACTCCTCTCTGGCCTCATATTTAACTTTAGTTAGAGTTTAATTCTTGGGCTGTCTTCCTTTCTTCTCTCCCTGGGTGATTTTATTTACTTGATAAATTTACAGAATATCTTATGCTATTGATCTCCAAGTCAAGTTCGGGTCCCCCTTCTGGGCACCAGATTAGCATTTTTGTCTGCCCACTTGATCTTCCCTTTGGTATTTTATAAACATCAAACTAAACTGACCTCAAACTGAAACGTTTTCTGTTATCTAAGACTTCTCTGTTTCCAGTGAATGGCACTGTCTACCAAAAAGCCCCATCTGGAAGTGAGGGAACTTTTGTGGTTGAATAATTTTTAAAGTTGTTTATGAAATTATCTAATGATAAATTTTAAGTATGAATAGCTAAGATTTTTGATTATTTATTACAAATTATCATGCACATAAGATTTATTAGACAAGAACAATCTAAATTCCAAGTGGTTTTTAAATTTGAATTATACAAATATGAATTTTTATTTAAAAATAAATGATTTTAGTATGTTATTTTTGTAAGAATTTGGTTAAATATTTGTTCATTTTGATGTTATGGCATCTTTCCTCAATAAACTTATGTGATTTGTAATACTTTTTAGATGACAAAACCAAAATACAAAACTCTTCTTAAAATAGCACAGCTGGGTGCAGTGGTGCACACCTGTAATTCCAGCAGCTCAGAGGCTGAAGCAGGAGGATAGTGAGTTCAAAGTCAGTCTCAGCAAAAGTGAGGCATTAAGCAACTTAGAGACCCTGTCTCCCTAAAAATACAAAATAGGGCTGGGGATATGGCTAGTGGTTGGGTGCCCCTGTTTTCAATTCCTGGTAACAAACAAACAAACAAACAACAACAACAACAAAAAAACCACAGCTGAAATGTATCAGAGCCAGAAGTCAGAACAGAGGATGAGGGTCTAGAACTTTGCTGTTAGTAATGACTTACATCACTGAATGTTCTGAAAACTCCAGGAACATTGTCTTCTTGGTTTTTTAAAAAATCTTGTGGTTTGCATTACTAGTATGTATGTATTTGTTAACTAGCTGATTCTTCCCAAGTAAATAGAATATGAGAAAATTCTTTCATTGTGAAAAGCATCCCATCTTTTATGGTATTTACTGTAACTTTTAATTAAGATGATCAATAGTGTTATTAATTAACAACACCTCAGTTTTACAAAGCTCTGAAAAATTTTTACATTTCCAAAATTAGTTTTATTTTCAGTTATCTGATAAACAAGTCCTGGGGAACACACACACACACACACACACACACACACACACACACACACACCATGATCATTGTAGTTAATGATTCTGTATTGTTTATTCAAAATCTGATGAGAGCAGACTTTAAGTGTCTTCACCACACATTTGTACACACGCACACACAAACGCCACCTACGGGTAGTGATTTGATGTGTTAATTTGATTGTGGTAATCATTACCCAATGCATACATATATCAAATCCTCACATTTGTACAGTTACAATATATACATACAAATTTTATGTGTTAGTAACATTTCAACAAAGATAGAGGGGCGGAGAAAATACAAAATAAAACTAGTTTAAAACTCACAAAACAGCATAGTCTGAGTACCAGACAGCTTTTTAAATAGTTCATAACTGCAAGGGCAATCCATTATTAACTGCCCTTTTCCCCTCACCACCAGTGGTCTGCAGCGTGACATTTCACATAATAAGACACTTGAGTATAAATCATTCTTCAGTGTTTTTGCCAGATTTAGTAAAATGTGTTTTTCCCCTAATTTAATAACAAAAGCTTTAGGTTTTGAGTTACTTCATATTTTGACTCTGGTCATGGTATAGAATTTGAGCCTGGGATGATTGCCAGGGAACATACTCTGGTTCATGCAACATCAATGCTATTTTTACTACACTGGCCCACATAGTGATAATCTTTGGCTTTTGAGGTCATGCATGACATTCTTCTTGCCTGCTATATTTATAACATTTTGTAATCTACTTTCAAAAAAGAATGTTCATTAACAAAGCATCTGTCACGATCTGGTAGGACTACTTTACGATGAATTCCCAAGTGCTTGGACATAGAACCAAACAACTAGGCAATTAGTGAGAATTAAATACATTTCTATTTAGTTATTTTCCTCATTTTATCTTTTGCCAGATTTAAAGCTACAGTTATGAAGGTTGCTTAGTATTAAATTATAAATATTTAAATAATTTTGATTTAAAGATAGAGTACATGTCTATCAAGCCCCTGATGATATGGACCAGAAAAAATGTAGTTTTTCTAGATTTTAGCCATTTTTCTATTCCTTGTTCCCATTGCTAAGCAGATTTGTTCTCTGTAAAGCATCTTGAGAAAACTCAGCATTTGAAGAGAAGTCAATAGACATCAGGCTCTGATATTGGAGGGGGCCATAACAGGTTATTTGTGTTTAGGGAGTGAATAATACAGCACTTTTTAATTTTCATGAGGGTTATCAGGAGAAAATCCCTCATGGCTGGAAAATGTATGGAAATCAATCATGTAAATTGCATCCAAAAGTTCTATGCAATTATAGATGTTGGAATATTGTTGTATGTTTCACTTAAGGAGTTTCTTAAAATTGACTGAATATGTGGGTTAGAAGACATCTAATTCTCACCCAGTAGGATGTCCAACTTACCTTCATAAATTTAGAAGCCCTTAATGAGAATTTAGAGAAATTAAAATAAATATTTCTTACAAGATTGAAAATGCAACATAATAAGATAAATTTCATGTATCTAGAAATTATAGAATAGGAATGTTTACTTATTTATATCACTATAGTTTTACTTTTTATGTTTCCTGAATTCACAAGAGAAAGAAAAATAACACTCTACTCTTCATTTAAAAAAAAAAAAAAAAAAACTTTTGTAATGCATCATAGAAAACATAGATTACACTTAATTGCCTATATTTCCTACATGTAGCTTGTCTATAAGGATTTTCAATGTATTATATGCCATTTAATATTTTTGAGTGTTTACTATTTTCTAGACATGTCCCTTCTAAATTGAAAAGGAAGGGGTCAGAGGATCTGTCCTCCCTGCCGTGTAGTGACACCGACAGATGATGTACATGCCCACTGGTAAGTGCTATAGGAGACAGAAAGAACTGCAAGATGTGGAAGCAAAGACAACATAATCAGAAAATCAGGACAAACTCACAGTGAACTTACATTGTGAGCTTCTGAGTGCGTTGGGTAGCTGCTTGAAGTGTAGAAATGGAAAGAAGGATTTTTAAAATGTTATTTTGAATTTTCAATGAATGACCTGGGGAAGAGAGGGACTCTTAATCTTAAAAGATTTGATGTGCTTGGGAACCATGATAGGAACTTTTCTGTAATAAGAGCAGAAAACGACCAAAGACTGGGGCAGAAAGTAATCCTGGAAGGCTGAGTGCTGGGATGTCATGTGAAGAGGCAATATAAGAAGCTTTTGAATTCAGCTGTTTTCAAAGTTTGTCACAGTGTTTTTTTTTTTTTTTTTTTTTTTTTTTTTTTTTTTTTTTTTAACTTTTGAGGACTGTCAGTCCTCTAATAATCCAGAAGCAGTTGTGGAAAATATTTTATTTTCTTCTAATTGTTCTTCAATGATTTTTTTTTCAAAACTCAGGGATTATGAATTTAGATGTCTATAAGGAACAGATAATGAAAATAGGTGGAATAGGCTTAGTGAAATATGTAGCCTTTTTCTTGGGTATAAGAGAGAAGGGCACGTAAGCTCTGATGGCCTTTCTGTGTGGGCAGTACTGTCCCACTTGTTCCATTCAAAGAGCCAGCAGCGACCAGTTCTACCAGTCCTGCTAAATGGGACCTTGCCCCCAAGTCGCCAGATCTCCTGTTTTTGAGTTGCAAGAGAAACCAGAAATCCGGATATTTATGAGATGTCTCCCAAGTTTTAAATGTTGTCAAATTCTTCACATTAAAAAATACTTTGTGTGCCAAGTTTACAGCATGGCCACACTAAATAAGCTGGAGTCCTGGTCAGGCTGTGGGCTACTCCTCACCATTGCTGTTTCCCTTTGTTAAGATCATACAATATACTCAACATCCTGTTTTATTCCATTAAGTTTAAAGCACAATGGAATTGTTATAAATTCAACATCCCCTCTTTTTTCAGTATGAGAATTTAAAAATACACAAAAATGAAAGAATAGATATATACAATTAACCACCCATATACAGTAATTGTGAGTCTCTTGCTTGTTTTAAATCTTTCAAAAATAATCCTTAGGTAACACTTTAGATAGATAAAACTTCCTTTGCTCCCATTTTAATTACATTTTCATCTCTAGCTCATCAAAAATTACTATTCTGAATTTAATACTCTTTGTATTTACATTTTAGTATTGATAATACCTTATATACATAAATAAGAATTATTTGTAATTAAAAAAAATTTTAAATAAAGGACATTACCCTATATTTCATGTATCATGTTGTCATTTTTTTACTCAATAATATTCTAGGAGATTTAGTCAATTTGATTTGTAAAACTCAGTGTTTTAATTTTCATAACTATTGAAAGCAGCACTATATATCTTCATGGGTATTTACCCATATTCTGTTGATGGGTATTTAATTTTTCCACATAAATTTTGCTACAATGAACATCTTCATATGTGTTTACTTGGGCACATATACCTAAGTTTCTCTAGAGTGCATATTAGTGGGTTTCTGTGTGTATATCACAATTCACTTTTATATGTTACTAGAATGCATGAATCAATCAATCAATAAACAGAAGGAAGATGAATAGAGTGGAGAAAGGTGATGAGATGGAGGAGGGAAGGGAAAGAAGAAGAACTGAGGATTGAAATGGAGAAAATGATATTACATGCATTTATGAATATGTCAAAATGAACTCCACTACTAGATATAACTATAGTGCACTAAAATTTTAAAAATTAGGAATTAGTTAAGGGGAAAAACATTACCTATCTTAGCTCAGGAATTTGTTCAATTGTGAAATGTTGCAATGCAGTTATCTTTATTTTTCCAAATTCTAAAGATGCCAGTACTCATCATTCCATTTTAGGCTTTTTTTCTCACTCAATGATTTGTAAATTACTGTCTGCTGCATCTACTTCTGGTCAATCAATACCCTGATGACCCTTGTCTTTCATCTTTTCGGAGAAATGATAGAGCTCAGACTAGTCTTTCTCATCTAAATTATTTTCTCATTTTCCAGTTATTAAAGCACATATAAAGCCAATTGAACTGTGCTCAACTGGACTCAGATTTTCATTTCCAATTAACATTAAATAGATGTGTCCATTCTTCTATGTTTTAATCATTTGATCGATAAACTGAAAATGCTTAAATGTTTTAATTATCTCTTCCCTCAAGTAGGTGTAATGTCAGTCTGTGCTTCTCAAAACTCATATTAACAACTTTACTGTGGTCTTAACAAAATATATAAATGAAGAAGAAAACTACATGCAATCTCAATAGATGCAGAAAACGTGTTGACATCCACCCATTATTAAAACACTCAGCAGAATTGATATAGAAGGAACTTACCTCAATACAATGAAGACCATACATGATAAGTGCATGGTTAACATAATATTTAATGGGAAAAATGGAAAACTTTTGGATATGACAACAAAGGCAAAAACAGACAAATGGAATCTCATCAAACTAAAGAGCTTTTGGACAGCAAAGAAATTAAGAGATTAAAATGCAAACCAATGGAATGGGTAAAAATTTTTGCAAACTACACATGTAATATGGGGTTAATATGTAAAGTATGTAAGCAATTCATGCAACTCTGTAATAAAAACCAAATAGCCCAATTTAACAACGGGCAGAAGTCCTGAATAGACATTTCTCAAAGAAGACATACAAATGGCCAACAACTATATGAAAAGTTCCTCAATTTCACTAATCATCAGTGAAATGAAAATCAATACCAGAGTGAGATATGTTCACATCTGTTAGGATGTTAATTGTCCAAAAGACAAACGATAATATGTGTGGTTAAGGATGTGAAGAAAAAAGGAAGCCTTGTATTCTGTTGGTAAAAATGTAAACCCATACAGCCATTATGGAAAGCAATAAAAAACTAAAAACAATTCTTTCAAAATAGAACTAAAAGAACTACATGTGATCCACTCACTTCTGGGTATATATACAATTAAAATAAAATCAATATCTTAAAGAGGTATCTGCATTCCTATGTTCGTTTCAGCACTATTTATAATACAAAATATGGAAACAATCTAAATGCATGTCAACAGATGAATGCAGAAATTACGGCATTATGGCATAAAATATTCTATGGAATATTATTCAACACTAAAATGGAAAGAAATCTTTATCATTTGAGATAGCATGGATGAACCTAATGGGCATTATGCTAAATAAAATAAGCCAGACATAGAAAGATATGTAGTACGTGGTCTCAGATGTGAAATCTGAAAACGTCAAACTCACAGAAAAAGAGTAGAATGGTAGTTATTGGGGTCTGGTAGGAAGGTGGAATGGGGAAATGTTAGTCAAAGAGTAGAAAATGTTAGTAATGCAAGATAAATAAGCTCTGGAGATCCAATGTTCAAAAATGTGCCTAGTTAATAATATTGTATACTTTTAATTTGCTGAGGGTAGGTTTTTTTTTTTTTAATTCAAAGTTGTATATATAACAGTAGCATGCATCAATAGAGCACTTTTTTACATAACACTGTTTGTATTCAAAGTATATTCATACTATTCATGTCTTCAATCATGCATTTAGGATACTGATATCCATCTCATTCTACCATCTTCTTTTTTGTTTTTTTCTTCATACCCCCTTACTCCCTCCCTCCCCCTCCCTCCCCATTGACTGTTCTAGTGTTCCTTTAATCCTCCTAAGTTCCCTAAGCCAACCCCACTGTGAATCAGCCTACTTATATCAGAGAAAACATTCAGCATTTGGCATTTGGATTTTTGAGATTGGCTAACTTCACTTAGCATTATATTCTCCAACTTCATCCATTTACCTGTGAATGCCATTATTTCATTCTCTTTAATTGCTGAGTAATATTCCATTGTGTATATATACCACATTTTCTTTATCCACTCATCTACTGAGGGACATCTATGTTGGTTCCACACGTAGCTATTATGATTTGTGCTGCTATAAACTTTGATGTGGCTGTGTCCCTGTGGTATGCTGTTTTTAAGTCCTTTGGGAATAGACCCAGGAGTGAGATGGCTGGGTCTTAAGGTGGTTCCATTCCCAGTTTTCCAAGGAATCTCCATACTGCTTTCCATAATGGCCGCACCATTTTGCAATCCCACCAGCAATGTATGAGTGTGCCTTTTCCCCCACATCCTCTCCAACATTTATTATTGTTTGTGTTCTTAATAGCTGCCATTCTGACTGGAGTGAGATGAAATCTTAGAGTAGTTTTGATTTGCATTTGTCTAATTGCCAGCGATGTTGAACATTTTTTCATGTATTTGTTGATTGATTGTGGTATCTTCTTCTGGGAAGTGTCTTTTCAGTTTCTTGGCTCGTTTATTGATTAGGTTATTTGTTTTTTTGGTGTTAAGATTTTTGAGTTCTTTATATATTCTAGAGATTAGTGATCTATCTGATGTGCATGTGGTAAAAATTTGTTCTCAATTAGTTGGTTCTCTATTCACCTCACTGATTGTTTCTTTTGCTGAGAAGAAGCTTTTGTTTGAATCTATCTCATTTATTGATTCTTGATATTAATTATGCTACAGGATTCTTATTAAGGAACTTGGGGCCTAATCCGACATGTTGGAGATTAGAGCTAACTTTTTCTTCTATTAGGTGTATTGTCTCTGGTCTAATTCCTAGGTCCTTGATCCACTTTGAGTTGAGTTTTGTGCATGGTGAGAGATATGGGTTTAATTTCATTTTGCTGCATATGGATTTCCAGTTTTCCTAGCACCATTTATTGAAGAGGCTATCCTTTCTCGAATGTACATTTTTGGTGCCTTTGTCTACTATAAGATAATTGAAATTATGTGTATTAGTCTCTGTGTCCTCAATTCTGTACCATTGAGGGAAGGTTTTAAGTGTTCACTCACACAGAGTTGATTATAACAGGTGTTAGGTAGGTTAATTAGCTTGATTGTATCAACCATTTCACAGTATATACAAATATCAAAAACAAACTGTATGCTATTTTTTTGTAGGGGAGAGGTACTTGGAATTATGCCAAGAAGTACTTCACCACAAAGCTGTGTCCCTAGTCCTTTAAAACCTTTTTATTTTGAAACAGAATCTCACTAAGTTGCTGAGGGTCTCACTAAGTTGCCAAGGTTGGCCTCTGATTTTTGATCCTCCTGTCTTAGCCTCTGGAGTTGCTGGGCTTACAGATGTGTGCCTCCGAGCCAAGTTATATGCCAATTTTTAATTGTCAACTATATCTCAACACAGTTAGTGGGGAAAGAAAGTTAGTCTCTTCATTGTTTTTGCTTCTCTCCTGAAGTTCTCTTCTCACTTCACTCAGGAAACAGCCTGGAACACTCTCAAGAAATGCTTTCCCACATGAGATGACAAAGATAATTTGCATCCTTTCTTTCTACATTCTGCTCTGCTTCTCTGAGCAGTAAGTATCACAGCAATAGAGACTGAGTAAACTTGCAGCATTGGGAGGGGGTATACTCAATTCAGGAAACTGATCAGATTTACTGCAGTTGGGGCAGAAGACCTCAAGAAAGAGATGGAAAGAAATATGGGGAGCAGAGTTGCCCTGGGCATTGGTCTGGCTCCTGTGCTTTCACTCTGGCTCTTTACTGAAGTGCATTCTGCTGCAGTACCACTTTGTATCTGCTGTCCTGTGGTGGCTCCTTCTGTATACTGAGACCTGCATGGATCCTTTTAATTCTGAAGCCATATAAGATTTTGATCTTGGCAAGTGACTATAGCTTATGAGATCTTTGTCCATAGGAGAGTGGCTGTTTTTGCAGACAGGACTACAGAAACCAGACCATCAGGGAACAGAGGTTTACTGAGGTTTTCGTTTTTAATAACTAGTGCCAGGCGTAGGTAAGCAGTGCCAGATAAGCTGTAATAGGATCCATTCTGCATGCAGGGTCAACAAGGGGGCTGTGAAGAAGAAAACATCAGCCTCAAGTGGCTATACAGTAGCTGTAGAGTCGGGCCTCATGGTGTGCTCTCAAGTTAATATAGAGGGTGAACTGCATTTTAGGGAGCAGTCATCCGTAAGACAGCTTTCTTAGACCTGAGCAATAATAACAAGAGGCAGCACAGGCAGCAACTCTAGTATGCATCTGGAAAACTTTGCAACGAGTGTGTGGTTGCTAATACCATTGGGGTGCCTGGAACATTGTACTCAGAAGGAAATACAAATTAAGCAATGTTTAATGTTATGGATAGAAAAGCAAAGCACCACAGATCAGAACTCGTGACTGGACTGCCTCCTTTGGGAACTTCTCAACTTTCAACATGGCAATAATGCCTTCCTTCTCCCTGAGAAGGAATATTTATTTATCTTCTTAATATTTTTAAAGATCAAGCTCTTTGATCTTCTGAGAAAGAAGGTAGTAAGTCGAAGCAGATTTTTCACCTGGGAAATAGTAAAAGTACTCTGCCACAATCTCCCTTTTGCTCAGAGTCTTCCTAATACAATTGAAGTTCATACATCATGGATTCTGGGCAGCTGACTTCGGAGGATTGGCCTCCTGGAAAAACCAAAACAGATTTTTCTCCGTATACTTTCCTCTAGGTAGATCCCAAAGAAAAGTCTTGGTCACAACCCTGGCCTGGACTAAGTACGGGATGCTGCTGTGATACTTACCAACACAATTTCCTGGGTTCTGGGAAGATGATTTTTCTTTGGATGATTGTTTTTGAGTTTGAGGTTGACTTCCTAAATTTTATGGATGTGAGGTGATGGTCATAATAATCTCATGATTATCATGTAAATCCTGATAAAACCTGGATTCTTTACAAGTGGGCCTCAGGTGAGTCTTGAAAGTTCACTAACACTATGGTTTCTGAAGCCCTGAAGGAAGACCGCTGATCTCAGGAAGAGGCTGCCTGGGGTCTATAAATAGTTGATGTTTTCCTTTTACATTTCCATTTTAATCTCCTTACTGATTACTTTGGGTTCAAATTTTCAATTTCTTCTTTCAATTCTTGAACATTAAAAAAAAAAAAAATCTTTTCACAAATACATTCACTTGATCTGGACTTTAAATTTTACTGATTTTTAGTTATATACATTAACATTCTAAAGTTCTAAAAATATTATTTTATATGTTATTAATTATTTCATTGTATTTTGCATTTTCCCCCTTTTTTTGTTCAATAGTTTTGCTAGACATTTATTTATCTTCTTAATATTTTTAAAGATCAAGCTCTTTGTTTTGGCAATATTTTTAAGTTCTTTCAATTTCATTCCTTCTTGCTTTCTCTTCCTCCCTTTCCTTCTTTCTTGAACCTCAGTGGAAAGAGTTAATCTTGTTTCTCATGTCAATACACATGTGAGCATTGAGCCTTACAAGTCTCTTTTGCTTGTCTACCTGTTCTTTGTCAGGTTCTGCAAAAAACAGGGCCTGAGGAAAAAGTATTTTCGTGAAAATGTCATTAGGGTTTGCAATCTCAGGGAACACAAGTGAGGAGAAAGGAAAATGAGACAGAGGAGGAGGAAAAGCCAATATGAGGTATTTGAACTTGTAGAATATACAGCTGATTATTTCTCAAGACATTCTATTCCAAGGAGCAAAGAAAGAATAGATCTGCTAGCATGCATTTCCTGCTGGTTAAAGGTTTATGCCTTATGGTGGTAAACACTTGCTTGAGTTTTGTGCCATTTTGTGTAGCTATGTGTTAAGGAGTTGAGAGGTGTGTGTGATGGGCATCATCATGTTGTATCTGTGTGAGGCACTTTTCCTCTATTAATTAGGATGCTTACTGAATTTTTTTTTTTTTTTTTTTTTTTTTTTGTGGTACCAGGGATTGAACTCAGAGGCACTCGTCCACTGGGTCACATCCCCAGCCCTTTTTTTGTATTTTATTTAGAGACAGGGTCTCACTGAATTGCTAAGTGCCTCGCCATTGCTGAGGCTGGCTTTGAACTCGCGATCCTCCTGCCTCAGCCTCTCAAAGTGCTGGGATTACAGGCGTGCGCCACCGCGCCCGGCTGCTTACTGAAATTTTGAGTTTGCATCATTTATCATTCTCTGTGGCAGACAGTAGACTTGATAGCTAATCTAAAGAGAAAGTTTCCGTATAACATATAGCTTGGATGTTGCATAATCAGGAATAAGTCAGCAATAGGAAACATCAAACCATACTGCAGCACTGTCTTGTGGAACACAATGGTGGTGCTGCCTGCCACTCTGGACCCACATCTTTTGGGACCAAATGCTCTGACCTCTGACCCAGCTTCCCCTGAAGAACCAGATCTTCATTACTTCAAGCGAGATTCTCGACTATTCTCCCTGCAAGTCTCATATATGTCTGTATGGTAGAAGTCAGATTCCATACAGGATCCTTCCCATAGAAGATGTAGCTTTTAGCTCTATGACCCTAAGTAGGTAGAATTTAAGAATTCTACTGGAAAGGGTTTGAATGGGTGCTAAAATAGCCAATTTACTACTGGTATATTTACTACAAGTCTG
This sequence comes from Tamias sibiricus, assembly GCA_025594165.1. NCBI lineage: Eukaryota > Metazoa > Chordata > Mammalia > Rodentia > Sciuridae > Tamias > Tamias sibiricus. Next base: position 38,665,037 of record CM046661.1, read on the forward strand.
GAATTATCCACATAAGCAAGTTCTTTTTTTATTATTAATTTGCTAGTTTTAAAAAAATTTAAATGCCTACAGAGATATATCAAATGAATTTTATGCACCACAGCCTTAAGATTTATTGTGTGACTTTGTTATTTGCCAAGGCTTTCTACAAGAGAAATAAGTATGGGTACACATAAGAAGAGGTTGGACCATGGCCCATAAGCCTCGGTGTAGGACCCAAAGAGAGGGAAATGATGAGACCATTTACTTTCTATATGTATGCTAAGTCACAAATCAAGTTAACCAGAAGAAAATACCTAAGAATGTTGAAATATTCTCTCATAGAATATGGTTAATCTCTAATATTATGAGTTATATTGAGAGTATTTCTAATGCTAAGGTATCTTTACATTCTTCATGACAAACTCCTTAATAATTATGCATTATTTGTGTGAGTGTATTTTTAAATTCATTATCTTCTTCATTGTTTTTTTTCAGACACATTATTGTCTAGCTCTTTGCATATTTTTGTGAAGTCTTCATAAACAATATTGTCAATGGTTACATTATGATTATTTTAATTTTTTACTTTTATAAGTCATCCTGTAATGTATTTTTTTTCAATTCCAATGACTCATCTTTATTGATAAAATAGGCTTCTATCCAGTATATGGTCTCAGACACAAATTTAAAAGTTTTTAAAAATAAAAGAATGGAAAACTCATTAGAAATAAAATAAATGTCTTTCTATACCTAACACCTTAAAATTATATCCAAGCAATAAGAACAAGAATAAATTAACTCAGTGTTATTTGTTTATAAAAATATTTATCAAGTAATATTTAATAATTAGACTGCCTAATGAATTGCCTCAGATATTATCTCAACTGTGCAGCTTATTTTCTTTCTTTAATTCTTCCTTGAGATAAAAACTATTTGTTTTTTTTTTGGGGGGGGGGGGATTGAACTCAGGGGCACTAGACCACTGAGCCCATCCCTAGTCCTATTTTGTATTTTATTAGAGACAGGGTCTCACTGAGTTGCATAGCACCTTGCTAAATTGCTGAGGCTAGCTTTGAACTCACTATCCTCCTGCCTCTGCCTCCTGAGTGCACCACTGCACCTGGCCAGACTATTTGAACAAATGAATGCACCATTGAATTAAGAGCTACTTTCCTAAAAAACAACAGAAAAGTTTAAAAATAAAAAGCTGCTATTTACTCATAAAATATCAATTAAGACCTCTGAATGGAAAAAAAAAATCTATTTGATGTTTTGGGCCACTAGTCTTCTTCTAATAAATCAGTCGTATCCATTCCTCTGATCTCAAATTAAGATAGAAAATTTCTGAATTAAAAAGTAGTTTTGAATTTTAGCAATATATGAAATTATACATAAATATCACCACATGTAAAGATCTTTAACAAATATACTCAAAGCCAGAATTTGCTACTCATGCTAATTTTAATATATTTAATATAAATGAATATTATATACTTAGACATATTAGATACCATTATTTTATTTTATGATCACTATAAAATAAGAAAAAAATAGTTTTTAATTGTTGTTATAGCAAATTTCTGTATTGGTGGCCTTTACAAAATTTACATACTGTTTGATTTTTTTTTAACCCCCTTTAAAAGTGGAAGGTGATAAGAAAAATGCCACAGGTTATGAGGACAGATGGAATTTTAAAATAGAGATTTTTTTTTCTTTGAAACTTGAAACTACTTTTCTGTATCAAGAGCAATTATTTAAAAAAAGTCTGCATGAGCCAAAGGAATTCTGAATTTACTTTGAAATTACTGCATCTGTCTTACTACATCAACCATTTTGACTCTGTCAGCTAAACAAACTATATAATATCCTTCAGTATCAACCAGAAAAAAAGAAAAATCTTCTTTTCATTATTTACTGTAAGCCAAAAGCTATTCTTTCAGAGGAGTGGTTTAAACTTATTGAATATGTCTATTATAAGATCTCCTTCCTTATAAAGTATATTCCTTCTCCTTCCTTGCTGAAATGATATTTTATACACTTTTGCAAAGTATGGACAATTTTTAGCTAAGTATCAGTTATGGTGTGTTAGCTACAAAATTAAATTGCCTCTTTTATTAGTGATGCATGCAAAACATCTACAGCATTTAAACTTGAGCTTTCTTTGACCAAAAAAATTTCAATTAATGGGAAAGGAGACAATCAATAAAGCTGAAGTCTCATGGTCCATAAGCTATTTGCTAACTGTGACACCAAAGAACAAGGATAAAATTTAGAATGAGGATATCCTCTTCCATTCATAAAACCATGGTAAAATCTTAAATTTTTAATTTGGCATAATTCTATGAATCCTCAGACATTTACAGGTAATCTTCAAGTTTAAGTACATCCAGAAAGCCAATAGCCTGGCTGAAACCTCTTGATCTGTTAAGCAGTCACAGTGAAAACCTTTCATTTGCTCACCAATTTAACAATGGTGTTTTGGAATAGAGTTTATGACCATTAACTATACACGTTTTTGTTGTTGTTGTTATTGGTTTGAGAGTGAACTGTACATATTACAGAGGAGAAAAACAAGGTTGACTGAAGTTGAATTTTCTGTTCATTCTTCTCTAATTGAGCAGTTCTGGTGACCATTTGAAGCCATGCATGAGGTTCCCAGAATTGGAAGCCCTTTAGCTCTTCCTTAGACTCAGGTCACTATTGGTCACTAATGCTGACAAAGACTACTTTCTGAAGCATCATCCTATGATTCATAAGTGATTCTTGAGTTATTCCGAGGATCTATCTCAATCCTTTGTTTTCTTGTTCAAGTTGAAATATTCCTTCCTGTTCCTTGCAGCCATGTTGCTCACCAAATTCAATGACTCTCCTCATTCATATTGCCTTTTCATTGATCTGGTCAGCATGTGCTTCTAACACATTCTGATTTGCTTCAAAGTGCCTGCCTCCCAGTCCATGTTGAGGTGCTTCAAGGATGTGTCAAGATGCATCAAGGAAGAATTCTTTGGCTTTATTATGATGTACCATATCAATCTTGGTGTGTAGCTCCTTTAACTTCATTATCATACCTGGATAATCTTTTTTTGGCTAGACATGTGCAATCTAAACAATTATTCTTAGTTGCTCCTTATAAGTTCCAAGGCAGACTCATGTTCTTTGGGGGATGTATGCAATTCTTTGTTCTCTTGTTGCAATTCTCTGATTTGTCTGTTTTCTTGCTGAATTCCCATGACTAATGTTTACTGTAGCTGTTGTCTTGGCACTTAAGTTCTTGAATTTCTTCCTGTTATTGTGTCCTTGCTTCTATTTGTTTGAGAACTGTCATTTGCTCAGGGTATCATCATGATCTTTCAATCTTTCAACAAGGGCTTTAGTGTCAGCAACTGTCTTCTCATTTGTGCAACTCATTTCTAGAACACTCGGCTTTCAGTCCCTCCAGTTGTACCTGTGGCAACTAACTAGGATACAAAGTTCCTGCCAACCCTGACTTAAGAACCCAAGCCAAGAGCCCTTGTTCTGCCTCTTCAGCTAGAAGACACAGAACAGAGAGAGAGAGAGAGAGAGAGAGAGAGAGAGAGAGAGAGAGCGCTCAGGAGAAGCTGGGCAGCCCGCAGGAGCTCAGCCCCAGCCCTGGCCACTGATTAACCTCCAAGGTCCGCCTCCTACCAACTAGGGCTACTGGCAGCGACAGAGCCTCGCTGGAGAAGAGCCGCCCTTCGCGGGCGATTTGCATGAGAGATAGTGGTCTAAAAGTAACTAATACATATTTTTGTACCAGAATTAAAATTACTGAATGCCAAGTTGTTTGTTTTTTTTTTTTCCCCAAAGAGTTATGCCAAACTGTTTCCACCAGCAATGTGGGAGTGTGACTGTTGGACTGTACCCTCTAGTAGCATTGAATATTCTCATTAAGAAAATATAATACCTGCTCATTAAAAGGCAAGAAAAGTTGTTTGTTCATTTTGATTACTGATGAAAGATATTTATCCCTCCAAATTCTAGAATACCAGAATTGTTTCTTCTTTTTTCTAAGAAAAATTTAATTAAAAATTTATTAAATTCCATCATACATTCAGAGAAGTACTTGGAACTTAACAAAAGAAGAATGAATATTCTTGATTGCACATGAAACATTTTTCAGTATTATTATGTAGACAATAAACATTTCAAAAAATTTTCAGAGATTAAAATACAAAGTATATTCTGACTACAGAGGAATGAAATTAGAAATCTTTCAGAGAAGGAAATTTGGAAATTGTGGAAATTAAATACACTCAGTGTCAAAGAAGAAGTCACAATACTAATTAGAAAATGCTTTCATATGAAAAACTAGAAACAAAATATCAAAACTTATGGAACTCAGCTAAAGCAGTCTTTAAAGGAATATTAATATGTGTAAATAGCTGCATTTAATCCTTAGATAGCTGTATTATTATAATCTGGAATCAGAAAGGCAACATTATTACTGATTTTAAAGAAACAAAACAGATTATAAGGAATTACTATGAACCAAAGTTAAATATGCCAAAAGTTTAGATAATCCAAATGACATGGATAAATTCTTTTACAAATACACAAATTATCAAAACTGACTCAAGAACAAAGGTATGGACTGGCATTCCCTATGAGTATAAAGATTATCATCCTTCTCAAAATACTATCAACTGATTCCAAAAACAACAACAAAAAAAAGTATTATATACCATGACCAAGTGGCTTTTATCCCAAGAATGTAATCTTGGGTTGTCATTTGAGAATCAATCAATGTAACACACCATTATATGTAGACTGAAGGACAAAAACCACATGATAATCTCAATAGGTAGAGAAAAAGTATTTGACAGAAGTTAACACTTTTTATGCTAAAAACATTCAGCAAACTAGGATAGAAGGGAACTCCCTCAAACTAAAAAAGGGTAAAGAGATAAAGGGCATTTAAAATAAATCTATAGGTAACATCATACTTAATGGTAAAGGACAAAATGCTTTCCTCCTAAGACTAGGGATGTAAACAAAATTTAAAAGCAAAATTCCAAAGATGTCCATTCTGATCACATTTTCAACATTAAGCTGCAGCTCCTATTCAGGAAGTTTAGCAAGGTAAAAAAACATAAAATGCATTCAAATCGGAAATAAAATTGGTAAAGTTTTCTCTATTTCGGATGACAGTATTTTGTACAATCCTGATGAATTCACATAAAATCTGTGAAATATATGAGTGTTCAGCAAGGTTGCAGAATACAAGATCAATCTAAAAAATAACTTGTATCTCTGTTCACTATCAGTGAATAATCCAAAAATAAAATGAAGCAAACTTTTCTCCTTGTGACACTACCAAAAAAGTAAAATAGAAAGAAATGTAGCAAAAGAAGTTCAAAAATAAATATGCAAAGCCTCCTTGAAAGAAATTAAAGCCCTAAATAAATGGGAGACATTCTGTGTTCATTGATCACAAGATTTGATATTGTTAAGACAGTAACGTTCTCCACATTGATTTCATATTCAGTGTAATCCATATCAAGATTCCAGCTGCCTTCTATGCATAAATTGACAAACTGTTTCTAAACTCCTATAAGAATGCATCTATAATTGCCAAAGTAATTTGAAAAAGGAAACACAAAGTTGGGGGGATTACCCTTCTTGATTTAAAACTGACTACCAGACCAAATAAATCAATTGGAACATGCAGCATTACTAATTATTCTTTTTAATGGATGAATAACATTGCATTGTGTGGTTATACCACATATTGTTGATCACTAAAATGTTATTCTACCACTTATAAATAGGCCCATCTTTTCTTTTTCCTTTTTAGCTGTGTTTTGGGATGGAACCACAGCCCTTGCTTTTGTTAGGCAAATGCTCTACCACTGAGCTACGTTCCTAGCCCCATAGGTACCATTTTTAATAAGCTGACACTGTTCAATTTTGTCAAGTGGCAAAAAAAGTCATTGCTATTTTAGGAAAACAAATATATATTTGAACTTTCTTTAATTTTCTAGGGTTTTTGTTTTTAATTTTTGGATTTTGAGGTGGAATCATCTGCTCTTTCCATTTCATTTGAACCTTTCATCAAATGAACAGGTGTCTAAGATTAAATACATTTGAGGAATTCTTCAGAGTAGCAAAACTATGGAGTCTTATGTTTAGGAAATGAAACTTGTATCATTTATTCTTTAAATTGATTTTCTTCATTATCACTAGCATACTTATTTATATTATGAAAGCAAATTTTTTTCTACTGCTAAAGTCATCTTTTGTCTGATTTTAAAAGCAAAATTCCAGTTTAATGACAATATCCTCTAGCTTAGAATACTAAGATTTACCTTGGTTCTTTGAGACTAGTTTTATTAATTTATTTTTTTGTTATGATCAATCAGGAGCCATTTTAAATGCTATTTATTCTTTAGCATAATTGTTTTTCAATGAAGTAAGACCAAATGTGCATTCTGAGAACTGTATTATTATAATATTTTGGGAATTGTTTAGGAAACATCCTTGTCTTATATCCTGAGTGTCTGTGAATGTCATCCAGTTTAGAAGGCACACCTAAAACCAAGAAACAATCAAATGACTTACATTTCCCCCATGCACTGTGACTAAGAGGGAGTGTTTTCATCTTCACAATAAGAGGAAATCTCATCTCTTTGCAACAGATTTCCAACATTATCTCTACTCTCATTGCTTAAGGAGAAACTATAGTAGCAAATTTTGTTATAAAAATAAATGATGATTTGAGTTATGAAGAATGGTGTGTGTGTGTGTGTGTGTGTGTGTGTGTGTGTGTCTGTGTGTCTGTGTTTTCCTTTCCTTTTCGTTTTAGACCAGTGTTTGTTAATGTTAAAGGCACATTTATTTTAAATAGCAATATGACCAGCAAAGCTTGAAAAGTTCTCAGCAATGTGTCCATGGGGTGTTTAGAAAGGCCATTTCAAGTCTCATCTTCATGCCTAATTACAGAGTTAAAAGTTTGTGACTAATTACTTTCACTAACCTCTGAATTTACTGACATGGCTTCTTTTTCTTTTACAAAACTCAAAGCGATTTGTTTACTTTTGTTTTTGTCCAGACTTGAAAGAAAAAAAATTGTTCAGATGTTGTAAGTTTTATAAGCAGGATGTGTTCTTATAATGAAGAGAATTAATAGGTTAAGGAAACACAAGGGAAGCAATTTTTCAGTTGGACGACTATTATGTCAGAGTGATAATACCTAACAGTTCCTTCTGAGAAGTATGATTGCTTTTCACCAGAGATCACAGACACACATTAAATATAGACACATTCACAAATAAATATTTTTACTTGATTTGGCCCCAGCAATACTTTTAAATAGAAGTAATTCTATTTATTGTTATAAGTAGGATTACGTTTGGGAGGAAGAATTTAAAACAGAAAGAGAATTTATGTAGCCAAGTAAAAATAAAGTAAGGCCCAGAAAGAATAACAGAATAAAAGAAGGAATTCAACATTTTAAAGTAAAGACAACTTATTATGTATATATACATAGAAATATAAAGAGTACCCAAGCAAATTTCACAAGTTAGATTAAAAGTAACGTTCAGATCATTTACTTGTGTTACATTAATGACTTAATTGAAATGTTCACCTCCAATAACTTATATGAACACTGTACAAAATGTAGAATGCCTCCTGTACTTGACTGGTAAAGAAAATGGGCACACATAAATTTACAAATATATTCTATTTGCTCCTCATTGTTTGAAACTTTTTCCTTTTCTTTTTAGTTTTCTTGCTTCATGAGTATCACACATAAACAGGGGAAATGTCAAAAGGATGAGTACCTCAGAAATGTGGAAGAAAGAGAAAGAGAAACAAAGAATATAATCCTTAAAAAGGATTTCCTAAATTACAATTTCTATCTTTAAATTTTTTTTCTTTTTAACAAAGAGAGTTAGGAATGCCACACTTGGTAACAATGTGATATGCTCTTGAAACTTGTTTTTCCCCCAATGATAAAGCCTGCTGAAACCAATGTATTTTCCTGTTTTATTGGTAAAGGCTCAGCAGTTGAATTAATTTTTGTTTGCTAGATAGTTATTTATGTAAACACTACATAAAAGGCAGCACAGTTTTAATGAGGAAATGTGAAATGAGAAAATTTGAGTTTTGAGCTGTTCCTTTGGTATATGGTAGAATCTAAGATGCCTGTCATGGGTTTCCTTTTGTCCATCTAAGTGGAGGTAATATAGCCAGACTGACTGACCCCACAGGGTTATTATTGAGGCAAAATTAGATGATATCTGTTTAAACATGTGCTCAAAACACGAAAAGACATCATTTAAAGGCAGAGTTAATACTATCGATAAACAAAAATTCTGAAAATCTGTTATTTTAAATTTTCCAAGTTTTTTCTTTCTTTTCTTTTCTTTTTCCAGACTGCTCAGTACTGACACCATGTTTAGTTATGTGTATAAATCATTGTCTAGTCCAGAACTGTAATTTTAAAAAAATAGCCAAAAGCATAAAAGTAACAGAAAATGCTATTCTTCAGCAGACTGTTTTACCTTCCATGTTTTACCATGTTTTACCTTCCTTCTGTCCATTCAGCTAAATATATTTTCTGTGAAATGTTAAAAATTAAAATCGAAATAATTAATATTATTGTTTGTCACTTACTCAGTACTTTATGTGCCACACATTTTCTGTAGACCTTACATGTATTATCTCATTTAATTCTCACACTAGTCCCATGAGGTCATTATTCTTTATGATCCTAGAATGTCATGAGCATTAACATGTTCATAATTACTTACCACTGTCTCCAATCAACAATTGGAAACTTTAGGATTTAAAAGAGCTTACACATTGCTTTCTATTTCTTTCCCTTATTTTATTTTTCAGATTTAAATTTCTACAAGTTTTCTTTATGCATCAACAATCCATCTCTGCCAAAAACCAAAACCTTACTTCCTTGAGCATGCTACAAATCAAATTTATGAAACAACTGGCATAGTTGTTGTTTATATTTATTAGCAATTACAGAATACTATTCATTTACTTGACAGAGGTAGTTTACTAAGGATAATTTCCCCAACAGGAAATAATAATTAGTAAGTGTGGGAATTTAAAAATGCAATTTTGAGACATTTGTGTTTATAGAACCAGAACTAATACATGGTAATCCTGTATTCCAACTAACATAACTAATGTAATGTAAAAAACAGTCAAACACCATCAATATTTTTAAAATTTATAAGTAGATACATTTGCTATTTTTCTCCCCTTCTGAAAGTGGTATCAGAAATGAATCCAATACAGTTGGGGGTCCAATAACACTGAAATCTTTAAACCTAAAGATAACATTTCCTTAAGAAAATTGATTATATTAGTAGTTTTATTTTAATAACTGCTTTATTGATGTATATTTAAATACACAGACCTTCACATACTTAATATGTACAAATTGATGAGTTTGAACACAAGCAAAACTCATGATACTATCAGAAAAATTGAGGTAATAGACATATCCAACACTTCCAAAAGTTTCCTTGTGTCTCCCTCATTTTTTTAAAAAAATTATTCTCATTTCTTATTATGACAGCAAAACGCAATTCAATTAATATCACACATATAGAGCACAATTTTTCATGTCTCTGGTTGTACACAAAGTGGAGTCACTCCATTCTTGTCTTCATACATGTACTTAGAGTAATGATGTCCATCTCATTCCACCATCTTTCCTATCTCCATGCCACCTCCTTTTCCCCTTTGCCCTATCTAAAATTCGTCTATTCCTCCCATGCTTCCCCCATCCCCATTTCCCTCTTTTTTTGTACGTGTGTGATAGCACCTCATGAGATTTACCCTCTTAACCAGTTTTGCAGTGCACAGTACCATCTTGTTCACTATAAAAAATATGTTGTTTGGCAGATCTCTACAACTTATTCATCTAGCTTAACTACAACTTTATACCTATTGAATAACTTCTCATTTTCCCCACTATCAGTCCCTGGCAAACATTTCATCTTTTCTGCCTCTATGAGTTTGATTCCTCATGTAAGTGAAACCATCCTGTCTTTGTCTTTCTGTAACTGGCTTATTTCAGTTAGCTTAATATCTTCCAGCTTTGTCCATGTTGTTAAAAATGGTAGGATTTTCTTCTTTTGTAAAGACAAATAATATTCCATTGTATATATCTAAAATATTTTCTTTGTTCATTCATCTATCCACAGACATTTAGGTTGTTTCCATACCTTAGCTATTATGAATACTGCTGCAATGAATGTTGGAGTGCAGATATCTTTTTGATATACTGATTTCAATGATTTGGCACATATATTCAGAAGGGGGATTGCTGGATCATGTGGTAGTTTTTATTTTTAAATTTTTGAGAAAACTCCATACTATTTTGCATAACTGTTACACCATTTTACATTTCTATCAACAGGGTACAAAGGCATCAATTTTTTCAGATCCTCACCAACACTTACCTTTAAAACTTTTTAAAATAATATTCATCCTAACATTCATGAGATGATGAAACCCCATTGTAGTTTTGATTTGCATTTCCCTAATAATTAAAGATGTTGAACGTTTTTTATATAACTTTTAACCATTTGTACAACTTTTTTGGGGAAGTATTTTGTCAAGTCCTTTACCACACACAAAAATCAACTGAAAGTACAATAAAAACTGTAAAGCTTGAACCTGTCAAAATTCTGGAAGAAAAAGTAAGGGAAATGCTTCTCGACATTGGCCTTGACAATGATTTCTTCGCTATGGCACTAAACACAGGCAATGAAAGCAAAACCAGATAAGTAGGATTATTTCAAATTAAAAAATGTTTGCACAACAGTAGAAACAATCAACAGAATGAAAAGCAGCCTATGGGATGGGAGAGATGATTGCAAACCATGTTATCTGATAAGGTGTTGTTTTTCAAAATTATATAAGGAACTCTTGCATCTCAAATGCCTCTAGTTCTTTTGAAACTTGACATTTTGCTAGTGGACAGATGAAAATAATGTGCATGATTTTGGGTTAAGTATAACAGAACTATTGGGAAAAATGTTTTTAGGGTCATTAGCATTCACATGAAAATTTATAAATTTAAAAATAAAATAAAAATAGTTATCTTTATACCATGGAGTATTCTTACATGATATTCTTCCGTTGACATTATTATACACTTTGGTTCCAGAAATAAGACAATTTTAAATATTCACCTCTACCTTCACAACTTTGAAGTACTGTTTTAAAAGCTTAAAATAATTTTCAATTTCTGCCAAAGTAGGAAATATAAAGAACCCTTTTAATTTTTTGCTTTCTTTGTTTTCCAGCCAATATTCTCTGCAATTGCTCATAAAATATTTATCATAAATCAAGCATTTGTAACATGAGAGATATTGCCATTATGCACAATTATTCTTTTTTTCCTGGATAAAATCTGTTTATGGCACCAAATATAGATAAATCACACCATAATATAGTCAGTTATCTTCATCAGTTCTCAGAGGACCAGAAAATGAAGCAACTGAATGCAATTTGGGTTTTAGAATATTATTTATGTTGAAAAAGAGGGTTCTGATATTTGGTTGTAAAGAGATGATTCTCCAGATACTGTTATTTCTCACTTATTATAAAAATATTATGCAATTTCTTTCATTCTTCAACCCTGTTAGATTTTGGGAAGGACTCACAATTTGGGGTGCAAAGCAATGCTAAGCACTTTCATTGCCATCTATAGATGAACTGAGGCAGGGAGTAATACATTATTCAGCACACTGAAAGGATATTTCTGTAGGAGTCACACCATAGATTCTAAGTATCTGAAATAAAAGGACTTGGTATATCATCATATGTCATGCCAAGAAGAAATAAATCTTTTTTTTTTTTTTAAAACCCTTATTGTGTAAAGATTGCTGCTTATCTGAGAGGCCATCCATTAGAATTTTGATCAAATTTTTAGATTGTGACACAAATATCTACATCTAGATATACTAGGAGTGTCTCTTTAATTAGCACATTATAAAGGTAGAAAGACCTAAAAGAGTGGATTCTAGTTCTAGCTATGGTACAAATTACCTTTCTGCTTTGCACAAATCACTTGGACTTTCAGTTTCTCTTTACATGATACCTTATTCCTATGAAAAAAGTGATCTACTTGGTTGTACCATTTGATGAAATCCACTGAATGCCTCCAGAGGCCATTAAATAGCATTAGAGAATAGAACTATGAAAAAGGAATGGGCCTGGTAACATCTCACATATACATTTTAGTCCATATTCCACAGCTAGCTCTGGAAAGTTGGGTTTATTTTCTAGGTCTTTATTATTTAATCTGTAAAATGAAGTGATCAGACAGGCTGGTATCTGATTCATCCCTCCTTTCTAAAATACCAGTGCTACTTTATCATCATCTGAATCTCATATAATACCCATTAGAAATGTAACAATATCTTTAAATATTATTTTTTGAGATGTTAGGAAACTAGACATATATTTATTTGTGAAATAGAACTAGATGGGAATGTTCTCTTCTTGGATTTTGAAAATCACACCTCCTTCCCATCAAAAAGAGCAAGCAAATCCATGGTCTTTAATTAAAGAGGGCCTCTTGCAAAGCAATAGTTCATGGGAACCTTAGGGGTAAAGTTTGGGAGAAGGGGAGCTAATTTATGGTGAGAGGGTAGATTCCATATCCTTGTTCAATGGACTCCCATCTTTTATATCTCAGGATGGAGATAAAAATAAATGAACAGGGCTGGGGTTGTGGCTCAGCGGCAGAGCGCTCGGAGTGCGTGCGCGGCCCGGGTTCGATAAAAATAAATGATTACACACAACTAAAGTCCTAATAAATATTTAAAAAAAAAAAAAAAAAAAAATAAATGAACACAGGTCCCAATAAATGGGATGTTTGAGGAACAATCCATTAGTGCCAGAGGCTGTGAAATAACCACCATCATTGTGATAACAAAGGTGGACTGATAACTCTCTGGTCCCTTGCTCCTGGGACAGCAAGCATTAATTGGCCAAGTTTCTTCTGTTTTTGATATTGTAGATAATAATACCATAGAGGAGTCATCTTTTGAAAGCATTACTTCCAATAGCACATGGTATAGCATTTGCTATCTTAATTCCATAATTTCAAATTCTAGTTTTAAAGTAGAATTTGCCAAAAATTTTCATCCTTCTTTGGGATTTTTGATGCATACATTTTCTAATATATTATTTCTTGTGAAGAGCAGAATGAATTAAGTATGGCCTAGTTGGTAACAACATGGTGCTAATAAGACCCAGTTGAGGGGTTTGGCCTTTATCTCCAAGCTTACAATAGATGGCATTTATTGTTCCATAACCACAGGCTATAATAGGCCCATATGAATGGTTATCTTCCATATGCTTTGACACACAAGGGTTGAGGTGAGAAAGTGTGCACTAATTATGAAACTCCATTATCACTTTTGCAAAAGCAGTCAGAATTCCTAGTATGGGTCAAGACATGTAGGAACAAACAATGCATTTGAAATTCCAAAACTGGGGGTACTGGAAGTTCATAGTATTCAAAGTTGCTGATGGAGTCCAGAGTCTGTTAGAACATAAAAAGCATGTGGTTTTTATTTTGAAGATGTAAGACAGTCTGCATATTTGAACTTTTTTTTTTTTTTTTCTCAGATATTTTCCCTGTTGTGGGACATTTGACATGGTAGAACAGCATGTGCAGACAAGGTACATGCATAATTTCATTGTTTAGAATTAGTTGTCACAAAAGCATGCAGTTATCTTGAGGTTCCTTTCAAGTTTGAGGTCTGAAAAAGGATAGATTAGCATGAAGGCTACCATCACCTTATCTAACCCAGTCCAATAAAAAACTCAGTACCTTTGGCATTTTTAATAGTTTAATTATACACTATGGAAACTTCAAAGGCAACTAAGACACATTTCATGATTTCCAGAGATTTATATTGTATTGAAGGAGGTGTATATGAATAAACTAAAAAGAATAGAAAGTAGACCCTGAAAACAATGGTACAAGAGCAATTGAGTTAATGGCGAAGAGACCAAATGACCAATTCCAAATGAGAAAAGCATAGAGGCTTTCTGGTGAAGTTATAAAACTTTTCAAAGCTGGGAGAACTTAAATATGCTAAATTACTGTATTTATTAACTTATTTTGTTATTTATTCATTTCTCCACTAGTTTAATAAAAAATACTTTGGAATTTTCACTATGTACCAGTTACGTTGGGAAGTTTTACATTAATGGATCATGCAATATTATGGTACAGAAAGACTTACAATAAATAATCAATTATCACATGACTTAATACAAACTGATGTGTGTTAGCCTAGGGGTTCAAGGAATGAAACTTGACCTGATGTCTAAAAAATGACTAGATATTGACTAGTGATAAGAAGGGTTGAGAGGCATATTTCAGGTAAGAAAATAACAAATATTGATAACTCCTTGATGCAAATTAATAAGAATAATAATTTTTTTCAGAGACAGTTTGTTATGGAGAGAGAGAGAGAGAGAGAGAGAGAGAGAGAGAGAGAAAGAATATACTTGTTAAAAGCACTATTATGGTTTGGATATGAGGCATCCCCAATAGATTCTGTGCTATGTTCAGAGATAAAATGATTACATTATAGGAACTGCAACCCAATCAGTGGATTGATCCATTTGATGGGTCAATAATTTAAAAGGACTATTGTATTGGAAGGTAACTGTAGGCATTTCATGTATGGCTTGAGGGAGGTCTCTGAGGGCATGTCATTGGGGACTATATCTTGTCCCCAAGACTCCTCTCCCTCTCTGTTTACCAGCTATCTTGAGCAGAGAAGCTTTCCTCAACCTCACTCTTACATTGTGATGTTCTGCTTCATCTCAGGCCCAGAGCAATGGAATGGGTCAACCAAAGACTCTGAAATCATGAACCCAAATAAATTGTTCCTCCTCTAAGTTATTCTTGTCAGATATGTTGGTTATGGCAATGAAAACCTAATTAACACCAGCATATACTCTGGAACCAGATTACTTGCATTCAAATCCCAATTCTACCACTTACCAGCTGTGTAATTTTGGATACTTCCTTTATTTTCTCCAGGCCTTGTTTTCCTCACCATATATAAGACTCACCTCAGAGAGTTACTTATGGATAAAGTATGTGAAGGAAATGTGAAGATTATCAGAATTAAAATGGTATTGCTTGTGTCCAACCTAACCAAAAATAAAATAAAATAAGTAAAGCAAGGAAGTTATGAAGAAAGGGCTTTTTACATATAGTTGTCTGATAGTAACTATCATAAAAGACTTAATCACAAGCTAACACAGGGGCCACTGCAAACTTACACAAAACATATAAGGATATTCTACAAGGATTTCTGCTGAGCAATCAATTTACAAGAACATTTGCCCAGCAACTGCCTGTTCAACCTTGGACTGACTTCTCTCTCATTATTGGTCATTTTAGCCTAATCATATGGTTTCAAAATATCTGATGTAATCCTTTCATTTTTCTCTTTAAGAACATCCCTTTGCCTCAACTTTTTGAATACCCATAGAGTCAAAATAAAGGATAAGTTTTCTTATTTTGCTCAATATTTTTTTTTTTTAAGGAATAAGTAGGTTTGCCCATCCTCAACTACTAAGTTGTGCTACGACATTATATCTGAATAAAATGATGAGATCTTTTGGATAATAGATTGTATATTTCAATTGAAAGCTGGTTAAATTAATTTTGAAGATGGTTTAAATGGTCTAGAAAGATATATCATGGTGAGGTGGCTCACTTTTATAGCAGTTTACTTTGGTAAAGGATTATCCTTATAAACATAGGCCATGTGAAATTATCAATCCGCCACAGCATTTTCTCAACAGAAAATGGGCAATATTATTCATTTCTAAGACCATTACCAGAAGATAAACACCAGAGATTAAAAACTGTCAACCCAATAATTTGGTTTCTTAGTACCTCAGTCTAACAGTTTACTGAAAATTCCTACCAGGAAAATCTAAATGACATCTCCTGAATGTCATTATGCAACTGGTTTAATGATATCATGGTATAAATATTTACTTGTCTATGTACATTTCCAGTTGATAAAAGATTAAAGTTTAACATGTGAAAAAAAAATCACTTTACCTTCAAAGAGGCTTAGATTATGCTATATAATTTGGTTTACGTAACACTATATTTCCAGGTACCAAATTCTTATTAAGTAAAACCACATGAAATAAAATTTGATAAAATATTGTATTGTTGTTTTAGATTTTTTTACTGTTGTGACTAAAAGGCCTGACTAGAACAACTTTAGAGGAGGAAAAGTTTATTTGGGGGCTCATGGTTTCAGAGGTCTCAGTCTGTCAATGACTGGCATCATTGCTTGGGATTTGAGATGAAGCTGAACATTATGGCAGAAGAGTGTGGTGGAGGGAAGCAGCTCACATGGTGATCAGAAAACGGAGAGAGACTTCACTCATCAGATTCAAAATATATATTCCAAAGGCACGCCTCGCCCCCAATGACCCAGCCACACCCTACCCACCTTCATTTAACACTCAGTTATTCCCCACCAGGGAATTAATTCACTAATTAAGTTAAAAATCTCATAACTCAATCATTTCTCCTATAAATCTTGCATTGTCTCACACGTGAGCTTTTAGGGGGACACCTAATATATAAATAGTTGTTTGGTTTCCAATTTAGGTGTATGTTAGTACTTCTACCCCACATACTTCTACTTCCTCATTACTTCTACTTCCTCACTCCACTCCATTCTTTTATATGTACACACACACACACACACACACACACAGAACAACTTCTTTTATTTGTTCTTTTTAGTTATACATGACAGTAGAATGTATTCTGTCAAATCTTATATACATGGAGTGAAACTTCCAATTTTTGTGGTTGTTACATGATGTGGAGTTACACTGGTTGTATATTCACATATGAATATAGGAAAGTTATGTTTGATTCATTCTACTGTCTTTCCCATTCCAATCTCCCCTCTCTCCCCACCCCTTGCCCATTGTGAGTCAGCATCCACACATCAGAAGAACATTCAGCCTTTGGATTTTGGGGATTGGCTTATTTGAACTTAGCATGATAGTCTCTAGTTCTATCCATTTACTGGCAAATGCCATAATTTCATTTTTATTTGTGGCTGTCTACTTTTACACTTTCCTTTCTTAGGAAAGACATTTTCTCCTTAGTAAAATCCACTCAACTTTTGAGTGGAGGCAAAATCTGTCCCATAGTGGAAGGAGCCTGACACAGTGTGGGGGTTTGAAGTGTTTTGCAAGGGATGAAAATATTAAGAACTGTCAGTGATAAAAAAGGCATATATGCCATGGTAAAAAGGTCAGACTTTATCTTGTAGGTAATTGGGAGCCAAAGAGAAGTAGAAGTAGTTGCATAACTAAAATTATTTGATAATGTGTGCATTATTTTAATGTACACATTATGGCCATATGTTTGATTTATCAATGTTGGTTTTCTAGAACACTTATATACAACTATGTAACATTTGAATTCTTTTTCAATCTATGTTTCTCTCTTTCTGTCTTTCTGGAAAAATCAAGCAAAGAGTAAATCCTTTTCTCTTGCAACTTATAAGAAAGCATTCTTTGAACCAAAGCATCGTAGATTGTTGAGGTATGCCATGATATAAACCACTGTCTGTCTAAATAACATGACAATCCCAACTTTTTGTCTTTCTAAAACCTGAAACGGCACAGAAATTTAGAGCAAGATGTAGCATATGAGCACAGTGAAAACAATAGTACTTTCTATATTGCTTCGGTAATCTGTTTTGCCAGGTGTTGTGGTAGGTAAATAAAGAAACTTTTCTTTGATCGTGTCAGCAAGACAAATGATACAATGACTATTTCTCACCAGATTCATTTTATTTCAAAATGAGATAATAGATTATTGAATCAAAGCCAGAAAGTCAATCAGGCTAATCTCAATACCAGACCTGAAACAATTAAATGTCTCCATTGTACAGGAGCTCATATTTGGCTGATGAATTAATTTTAATCATTTTCATACTTTATTTATATTAAGGCCTTGATTATGACTACCTTGACAGTAAGAAATGACTTCATTATACAAGTAGCTAATTAAATAACTACCTAGATACCAATAAACAGCTGAACATAGAAACCAAAGATGTTTAACAGAACTTAAAATAAAGGTACAATTGAACGTCATTCTTTTTAGTTTCTTGCCAAGTATTAATTACCTCTTTTATATAAACAACTGAGATACAGCCCTTTTAAAATTGGGAGAAAATTAACAGAAGTGTCAAATGGTCAAACTATTGGCACAATGATTATAGGCAACTGGCATTTTTACAGAAGCTCCGTCCCCAAACCATCTTCTAACATTGTTCTTTAACTAGATGGATATCTCACTTTTTGTTATTAAACCCATAAATTTGCAATTGTATCCACTGAGCTTGGATTACTAACATGTTATTTACTATGTTATTAAGAAATGGGAAGCCTTGAAAATATATTTTCCTCTTAAAACTTTTATTTTTTCCCCCATAAACTTTTTTTCACCAGTTACTTCTGTCTCTGTTTAGTCTCTAGGCTAAATTCTTAGTTTGGTTTCTGCCTCAAGTAGGATGCACATTAATTAATTAATTTATTTACTCAGTCATCAAGTGAATTAATCCATCCATAAATGTATTGAAGTGATGGGGAAAGAAGGAAGTGTATATTAGTAAATTCCATGACCTCAAAGAAATTCAAATTTGTGAGAATCCATTAAAGAGTGAAAATGCAGCATAAGTACAATGTAGGATATACGTGTTTACACTCAAATTGTATGTGAAAACCTAGTTTAATGGCATTGACAGGTCTATGTCACTAAAAAAAATAGTATCTGAGATTCATTTTGATAAGCATTAGTAATCAAATTCTGTGGAAGGTTTTAGGTGAGGAAGTTGTTTCTGATATTTGGAGAAGTAATAAGAAATCAGATAATAATAATTTTCATGTCTTCCTTTTGTGATTAAGTTTTGCCCTTAAATAGTGGGGAAATTGAAAAGAGTAGTAATCTTCAAAGAATTTTCAATCATGGCAGGATCTAGTTTAAATTTTAGAATGATTTGAAGACCTGTTAAATGAAAATTAATTCTAAGATTAATTGATTGATTGATTGATCTGACCACTTACTGATTCCCTGGAGCATGCGTCTGGCATTATGGTTAGCTGAGTCTCCATGAGCCTCATCAAGGATCCTCTCTGCCAGACTCAACACATCTGTTTTTAGGTCATTACTTTAAGTACCTGAACCCTAGTGATTCTTTTTAATTTCATGACGATCTGTAGTTTGTTGATTAAACACATTTTTCACATCCTTCCCCACTCTGATGCTCTCACTTCTCTGCTTGTCTGGTGTTTTTAACATGATCCAGCTGTTCCTTCCCCACTGCTCCATTTGAAGTAATTCCAAACCTGCGTTAAGTCCACCTCTCTTGCATCCTGGCTATTGAAGAAAAACATGCAACTTTATGTCAATGATTCTTTGAGGCCGACTGGCAATTCTATTTCACTTCCTTCCTGCTCTACTGTAGAAATAAAAGCAACCAGAAAAGAACGTCTGTGGTCCCTTCCACGTCTATCCACCCACTTGCCTGTGTAGCCACCTGCCGGCCTTCGCTTCTGTTTTGATGGATGAGTTGTCTCTTCCTATCTGTGGCTGACCCCTTTCCTTGCTCACTTCATTCCATCACTTTGTTCATAATCAAATTCATTGCCCCAGAAAAAAAAATTCCCTACCCTCTCTACCTAATTATGTTTTCTGTCTGCAGGATCATTTCCTTCAGCATATAAACATCTTATACAATCCCTTGCATTAAAAAAAAATTTCTTTGTTGATCTCACATTCAAATCTAGCCATTTTTCCATGTTTTGTTCTGCTTTACTGAAAATCCTTCCCCCCAAAAAAACCCTATATTTGCCATGTCCCATTGCTTTCCTCCTATTCTCTGTTGGACATATTTCAATTAAACTTGTATCACCCCCTATGCTATCCAAATGGCTCTTGTCAGGGATCTCTAAATTATCATAACCAATGGTCATTTCTTCATCCTTATCCACTCATACCAGGTGCCTTATTTGGAAGAATTTATCACATCTTCCTTCTTGAAATACTTTCATTAGTGGAGGGGTTTGGGTGAGAACTGGGAGGGGATGTAATACTGGGGAATTAAGGGCAATAATTTAAAAAATATATGTTAGTTAAAAAATTTTATCATTATAAAGCAGCTTATTTCTTTTAAAGTTACCTGAAGACAACAAGATGCATTCTTGTCTAATCAAAGAGAAATTTTTTAGTTCTCTTTTTACCACTTGTATGGATAAGGTAAGGACCTTTGGTGTCTTTGATTTCACTTAATGCTTTCCAAATTTTGTACATTTTAAAAAAGGTATTTTAATGGTAGGTGTTGAAAAAACTTACAACATATTATAATTGTTATTTTGTTCAGCAGTATTCAGTTATTTACCACATACTTTTCCCTTTTCTTCTGTGTGTTCCTTCTGGAGGGGTTCATCTGAACTGTGCTTTGGTTCCCCAATTCTAGCTTTGACTAATCTTCTATTAAACCACCTATTGCTTCCTTAATTTTGCTCTCAAAGATCCTTTTTCAATTCTGCTTTATCTTCTTTTTTATATGTTTTCATTTCTGCCCAACTTTCCAATTCTCTCTTTTATTTTCTGGAACATAAGAAATATGATCCTTTTTAGTTTAGTGCCATATACCCCACAAGTCTGTTAATATTGTCATTTAATTGCAATCCTTTAAGAAAAGTTGTCTTCTCAGGAGTCAGGTTATTTTTTATTTGTACAAAATATGTCATTAAACATTATAGCAATAAATTGAGAGTCATCCTAGAAATTGAAAAGATTCCTTGTGGAGCTTCAACATAACTCTTAGAAGGTACCTCATTAGGATGCTGAAATAAGCACACAGGGTTTTCCTGCACTTGCATTCTCCTTTGTAGGGCACTGTACTCCAGTATGTGTTTTACATAAAAACTCCAAGAATTCTTTTATTGAGCTTCCCAACCACTCAGTCAGATTCCTTGGTATCAGAACGTATTCCTGGGGTACATCAAGTCTCAGCTCCTGAAGTCATCATTTGGGATTGGGATATTTTTGTGTCTTCCAGAATTGTGGCTGGCTTGATCCATCCTTCCTTCCTTCCTTCCTTCCTTCCTTCCTTCCTTCCTTCCTTCCTTCCTTCCTTCCTTCCTTATTTAAACACTGAGAATTAAAAAGAGGAATACAATTAGGCTCCAAATATAGAATCATTTTAAACTGTTACACTATTCCTTTTAGCTCTCTGATGTCTTCAAAAGGATAGTTTTTTACTTTTTAATCTGACTTTGATAGCTTTTCTCAGAGTTGTGGTTGGTCTGATTTATATATTTCACCTGCTACCTCTGGAATGAGAAGTCCTTGTGGGGCTTTCTTTTGAATCCCAGAGCAGCACTTTTACTTTTTAAGGCTCTTACCTCATCCCTCCTTGTCCTCTCCTTCCCTAATTTTCCTTGTCTTTCTAGTTTAAGAATGTTGAAGGGGCCTAAGCTCAGTCCTCATCCTTATCCTTCTCTATTGCACTCACTTTCTTGTTTTTTTTTTTTTTTTTTTTTTTTTTTTTTGTGTGTGTGTGTGTGTGTGTGTGTGTGTGTGGGAGAATAGCAAGGATTGAACCCAGGGGGCACTTAACCACCCAGCTACATCCCCAGCCCTTTTTATTTTTTATTTAGAGACAGGGGCTCACTTAGTTGCTGAGGCTGGCTTTGAACATGTGATCCTCCTGCCTCAGCACCCTGAGCCATTGGGATAACAGTTGTGCGCTAAGGTATCTGGCTCTATCACACTCACTCTCAAAGGTGTTCACATCTTGCTTTAAGGCTTCAGAGAGCTTCTACATGGTGATTTACAAACCAAGTTGACTAATTAGATGCCAAATTAACATTTACACTTAATAAGTCCCAGAATGAGCTTCTACTTCTCTCTCTCTCTCTTTTTTTTTTTTTTTTTCAAGTTGCTGGTTTTATATATAGAATTTTTACAATTGATTCTTCATACATGTATTTAAGGTAATGATGGATAACTCATTTTACCATTATTCCTATCCCCTTGCCCCCTCCCCTCCCTCCCCCCTCTTTGTTCTATTTAAAGTTCTTTCATTCCTCTCATCCCCACTCCCTTGCCTTTATAAGTTAGAATTTTCATATCAAAGAAATCATTCAACTTTTGGTTTTTGGGGATTGGCTAACTTCACTTAGCATTATTTTCTCCAACTCCATCCATTTACCTGCAAATGCCATGATTTTATTCTTTTTTAGTGCTGAGTAGTGTTCCATTGTGTATATATACCAAAGTTTTCCCTATCCATTCATCTGCTGATGGGCATCAGGGTTGGTTTCCACAATCTAGCTATTGTGAATTGTGCTGCTATAAACATTGATGTGGCTGTGTCCCTGTAGTAAGCTGTTTTTAAGTCCTTTGGGAATAGGCCAAGAAATGGGATAGCTGGGTCAAATGGAGGTTCCATTCCAAGTTTTCCTAGGAATCTCCATACTACTTTCCAGATTGGCTTCACCAATTTGCAGTTCCACCAGCAATGTAATACTGTGCCTTTTTCCCCACATCCTTGCCAGCATTTATTGTTGTTTGTTTTTTTTGATAGCTGCCATTCTAACTGGAGTAATATGAAATCTTAGAGTTGTTTTGATTTGCATTTCTCTAATCGCTAGAGATGTTGAACATTTTTTCATATATTTGTTGATTTTTTGTATATCATCTTCTGAGAAGTGTCTGTTTAGTTCCTTGGCCCATTATTGATTGGGTTATTTGTTTTTTTGGTGTTAAGTCTTTTGAGGGCTTTTTAAATCCTTGAGGTTAGTTTTCTATCTGATGTGCTTGTGGTAAAGATTTGCTCCCATTCTGTAGGTCCTCTATTCACCTCACTGATTGTTTCTTTTGCTGAGAAGAAGCTTTTTAGTTTGAAGCCATCCCATTTATTGATTCTTGGTTTTAATTCTTGCACTATAGGGGTTTTATTGAGGAAGTTGGAGCCTAAACCAACATGATGGAGATTTGGGCCTACTTTTTCTTCTATTAGGTGCAAGGTCTCTGGTTTAATTCCTGGGTTCTTGATCCACTTTGAGTTAAGTTTTGTGCATGGTGAGAGAAAGAGATTTCATTTCATTTTATTACATGAGTATTTCCAGTTTTCCCAACACCATTTGTTGAAGAGGCTGTCTTTTCTCCAGTGAACGTTTTTGGCACCTTTGTCTAATATAAGATAACTGTAGGTGTGTGGCTATTCCAGACCTTTAATTGTACTACAAAGCAATAGTAACAAAAACAGCATGGTATTGACACCAAAATAGACCAGTTGACCAATGGTACTTCTCTATCTTGAACTAGTCACTTCCCTAGCTGTTTACTGTCACAGGAATTGGCAACTCCATTCTTGTCAAGTGGGTTAAAGAACTTGATGCCTGTTTTGCCTTCTCAATTTTCTCTTAAACCCCACATACAGACCATCTGTGATTTTATTTATCATCAAAACAGATAACAAATTTTCTGAACCTCTTTAATAATATTCTGGCCCAGAATCTTGGATTATTTTAAAAATCATTTCACTGTTTTCCCTGTTTCTACAATTGCACATACTTCTCCCTTCACTGTCCACTCCACATTCAGCAGTAATAATGATCATCTTGAATCAATAAAATGATATAATGTTATGTAGTACTTACCAGAACTCTTCTAGATGCTTTAAATATGTTGACTTTTTAAAATCTCACACAATCCTATCAAATAGTACTATTAAATGTCCTTGTGCCACATATGATGAAATAGAGGCACAGAGAGATAGATACTTAATATAACTTCCCAGACATATACAACTGGAAGTGGCAGAGCTGGGAGGATTTGAACCTTACACTTAGCCTTTCCACTTCAGATGAAATTTTAGAGTAAATCAACATCATCTCTTTCTATGGCTCTATATGACCTGCTCTCTGATCCTTTTTAACCCCCTTATCTACCACTGACTTCCTGGATCACTGTGTTCCAGTATTAATGATCTCCTTGCTGAATTTTCTGAGCATGCCCTCATCTCAGGGCCTTTGCACTTGCTGTTCTCTATGCCTGCAATCTTCTTCTCCAGATACCCAGATGGATTGCCTTTTGATATTTCCACTCAAATATTCCATCATGAGAGAAGCTTTCCCTGACCACTTGGCAGAGTCCCAATCCCTTTTGCAGATTAAAATTTCTCCATAGCACCAATCATCACTTAGTTGATATGTCTTTGAGGATGGCAGAGGCTTAGTGTGGTGTGTTCATTCCTATCTCTCTGAACCTATACTGGGAACATTTTTGATTGACACAACTCTGAGTGGGGGCACTACTGCCCTCTAGTTAGTACAGGCTAGAGATGCTGCTGAACTTCCAACAGCACATACTACCCCTAGCAAAGAATAATGGACTCAAAAAGTCAACAATTCTGGGGTTGAGAAGTCCTAGTATATAACAAGTGAAGATGGTCAGATTTTAGGATGAGGCTGAGGGAGGAAATCCCAAGAAAAACAGACAATGGCCACCATATAAGTATCCTATTTTTGCACTGGAACAAAGACTATCCTTAGGAACACTGATAACAGGAATATCAACACAGTGATGGGTGGCATCTTGTGTGAACTTGGAAGACAATGATCACAGATGGACGGCAGCTTATCTCAGCTGGCCTCACACTAGTTTCCCTGGGGTGTTTTGTGATTACGCACATCCCGGCCCATTTCTCACTGATTGCAGTGAGGATCATGCTGTGTTATATCACCGAGGTGAAATATCATCAAGTTTTAGAGGAAACAAATCTACAAGATGCTCCATAAAAGTAATCTCTACGGTTTTGGCACCCAAGTCTAGCAAGCATTGATGAGGCAAGCAGGAAACCTAATGAAAATAATACAAGGAAATCTTTTCATCAACACCCATCCCTAATGTCTCAGCTCTTGGGTCATTGTTTTTGCTTCTCTAGGTGAAATCTGCATCTGCAGCCAACATAGGAAGCTCAGATTTTAAACAAGGCAAGCAGTAATTCTTAGCACATGGCTCCATCAGTTAAATGGTGCCAACTCTGACTCAATTAAGATGTAGTGGTTTTTAAATGTGTTTATATTATAACCTCTCCCTCCCTCATGCACAAGCAGATAGACACATACTCATAGAAAATGCATGTCTAGTGTTTGTGATGTAGCATCTACTTTTCTTCCATAGAAACATGTACAGAATAATTATGTGTGATTAAAAATCTTTGTTTTATTGTCCAGGACAGCAAAGGAATTAATTTAGTGGTTTGCATTGACTTCTTCTTTCTTTTGACTCGAATGAAAATGGCAAATTTTGCAACATTATAATTATTTTATGTATAAAGAGAGCTAAAGATAAAAATAATTTTCTGCTATGCCCCCTACATGACTCCTGTAAAGTTAATAGAACCTCATGGAAAGGATGAGCCTCAGGAACATAAATCCCACTAGGGTGTATTTATCGAGGTAAGCAGTTGCGTGATGGGTGTGTGAAGGCAGGACTGGGGATAGGGTAGGGCAGGATATCCTCTTCATCAAACATTATACATTGCTTTCCTCATTATTAATGTAGCAGAGTCACACAAAATGTCCTGGCTCAAACTCTTACAGGACCATAAACTGAACCCACCCTTCTATTAGGTTCAAAGTAAAGTGATCCTACAAGGAAACTTGTAATGTCCTGTCTAGAGAATGTGGCCAGATAATGAGGATTAAAAAATGGCCTGGTGGCATTGTGAATAGGTCAAAGTACTTCTGCAAGGTGCAAAGGAAACATAAATGACCCAAACACTGGAAGAAAACATAGCTTAGTAGCAGAATTGTTTCTATTAGAATAGGCTCATTCTTCTTTAACTCTTAAGTTGTATTTCCTTCTGATTCCTTGAGCAAAAAAGCAAGAGTAGGCAGTAATGATCTCAAAATATGAGCAGGCATTTTACTAGAGCTTTGGTGCTTGGTAAGAGTTCAATAAATAGTTGCTTTTAAAAAATCACCTGGTAAAAGTCTGAGAGTATAGCTCAGTGGTAGAGTGCTTGTCTAGCCTGTGTAAGGCTCTGGGTTCAGTTCACAGTATTGCAACAAAAATGGGAATCACTTAGCAAGCACCAAATATATGCCAGGCACTGGAGACACAAAAATACGAAGAAAATTAAGATATGCCATTTGAAATCCAGGAATTTAAAATGAAATTAGAGATGATAGATAATGCTAATCATGGGTAACAAGTGGTTGGAAATTATTGCCCATGAACCAAATCTGGCTCACTCCTTGCTTTTGTAATCAAAGCTTTATTGGAACACAGTTCTCCTCATTCATTCTTGTATTGTCTATGCTGCTTTCACACCACAACAGCAGGTTTAATAGTCACAACAGAGATTGTTGGTAGGCAAAGTCTGAAATATTTTTTTAAATATTTATTTGCTTTAGTTGTACACAATGCATTTACTTTTATGTGGTGCTGAGGATCAAACCAGGCTGTGCACATGCTAGGGGAGCACCACTGAGCCACAACCCCAGCCCCAAAGTCTGAAATATGTACAACCTGTATTTCACACAAAAAATTGGCTCAACCATAGCTTGCAATGACGTCATACACATGGAAGTAAACACTATATAAACATTATTGCAACTAATTATCATTATTGTTCATTAAGGTAACTACTATACTATCCATATTTTGTAGTTTGAAATGTAACTTAAAAATACTAGGTTAGGTTCTCCATGTCACCCAGGAAGTAAACTGATCTTGATTTTGAAACCAGGCATTCTGATCTTATAGATCATGCTCTTGGCTTATATACTTTATAGACAGGAGCTAAAATTATTTAATAGGGACAGATATGTCTTTCTTAATATCCACATGTCCAAGAAACTAGTTTAACTGATTTTATTATAGCTGAATTAAATTTATTACTTATATTTCTTCCTTTTTTATTGGTTCTTTTTAGTTTTATATAACATTATGATTCATTTTGACATAATTATAGAAGCATGGAATATAATTTGCTTTAGTTCAGTCCCCAGAATTTCCCCTTTTCTTCCCTCCTTCCATCATTGTTCCCTTCCCTCTACTCTACTATTTATTTATTAGATATTTCTGCTATTATAGATTTCCTTTTATAGTTAGTGTCATGTGGATACACATGATGGTGAGATTCACTGTGCAGGGTTAATATATGTACATTGGTAAATTAGGTCAGATGCATTCTGCTACTATTCCCTTATCCTGTGCCTTCTCCTTCCTCCTCAGTCCCCTTCATCGACTCCACCAATGTTTTTTATATTCTGATGGAATCTCCCACCTTTTCCCTTTCTTACTCTTTCTCTTTTTTACACCTTATTTTGGACTAGATTCTGCAAATCAGAGAAAAAAAA
Organism: Tamias sibiricus; assembly: GCA_025594165.1. Taxonomy (NCBI): domain Eukaryota; kingdom Metazoa; phylum Chordata; class Mammalia; order Rodentia; family Sciuridae; genus Tamias; species Tamias sibiricus. Next base: position 38,692,490 of record CM046661.1, read on the forward strand.
ATTGACCTTTGGCTTTCTGAGTTGGGCTTATTTCATTTATTATGATAGTCTCCAGTTCCATCCATTTACCAGCAAATGCCATAATACCATCCTTCTTTATGGCCGAGTAATACCCCATTGTGTATATATACCATCTTCATCAGTTGAAATCCATAGATTGGCTATTGTGGATTGTGCTGCTATAAGTATTGATGTGGCTGCATTCCTATAGAATGCAGATTTTAGATTTTTTATATTTATATCAAGGGATGGGATAGCTTAATCATATAGTGGTTCTATTCCTTATCTTTTGAGTATTTCTTTTTCCCTGTTGGCAGAAATATATTCAAGTTTAGACCAAAAACCACTTCAAAGTTTTCCCTTTTTCTTTAACTGTTTGATCTTGGTTCTCAGGGCTATGGTAGATTGATAGTGATAATGGTTATAATTCTTTACTCTGTATATATTCATGCCCTCCACCATGTAGCTATGCAGTGTATTCCCAACTGTGATGGGGTGTCCTTCTCCCCTGACTCAGTCATGTGACTTGTATGATCTACGGAGTATTCTTATTAGAAATCACAGTGAGAGATAAACACAAAGTCCTCAAATATCCTCTCTTATATCTCTACTATGATGTGAGAATATGGCTGGGATAAGCTACTTGGAGGTGAGACACATGTAAAACAGAGCCACATCATCTTGGTGTTTCATCTGATAACAAGTTGATTTCCAGACAAGAAGGAAACTTCAGGAAAAAGTGAACATTAATGTCTACTATTGTATTCCACTGTGATAGTTATTCAGGACTGTTGATTTGATTGGACTGAGATATACCTAGGATTAAGACACTTCTGAGGGTGTTGATGAGAATGTTTCCCGAGATGATTGGCATGTGGGACAGCACACTGAGGGTGGGAAGACTTACCCTAAAAGTTGGAAGCATTGTCCAATAGGCTAGGATTCAGAATGGTAAGAAAGGTGTGAGAAGAAGGAAGCCCTGGGGACATAAAATCAGTGCTTTTTGAGCAGTGAGCATATTGCTGCTGCCCTCTCCCCGAGGACATTGGATTACAGCTTCTTCTCTCTTCCCATGTGAATTCTCACTAGTGTTTCTCCAGGCTACTTCCAGGCCTTCAACTTGGGACTGGGGTTGCATCCTTTGTACCTCTTATTCTAAGGCTCCAGCATCTTGAAATGAGCAGCTGCCAGTTCCCCCAGCTCTGCTGTGTGCAACTGGCCATTGTCAGATTATCCAGCTCCTGATCATGTAGCTAATATGATAAATTCCCTTTTATAATCATACATGTACATATTCCATTGGTTCGGTTCCTATAGAGAACTCTGATACATTCAGTGAGTGCTTATAGTTATTTGCTATGTAACATTATTTTGGTGATCCAGAATGGACATAAGGGAGTACATTATCTAAAAATAATGTGCAGAATGCAAATGAGTGTTAGTCTGGTCCTTTGTTATCTTCTTTCTTTCTTTCCCTTAGAAATGGGGCCTTGCTATTTTACCCAGCTGACCTCAAACAAATTTGAGCCCAATTCCGGGGCTCAAACAATCCTCCTGCCTTAGTCTCCCGAGTAGCTGGGTCTATAGGTGCATGGTACCACACTTATTATTTTTTACTTCTGGAAATTTTTTTATTTTTCTTTTGGTGCTGGGGATCAAACCCAGGACCACACACATGCCAGGCCAGTGCTGTACCACTGAGTTATATCGTCAGCTCTACTGACACCTTCTAAAAAGTAGATTCTCCAATCGAGTTGTTGAGCATCAGTACTTCTTCAGGGTATATAGTTCAGAAATGTGGTGTAGGGAACTAATTATACAAAACAAACAAAAAAAAAAATCCCACAGAGTTGGAAAAGTAGAATGGTTATCACTGAGGAGTAATTGAATAAGCTAGAAAATTAAGCCTAAAGTTTTAGAAAAAAATTATGTGAAAAAAAAATTGAGAAAGAAAGTAGGAAAAAAGAGGTCAATGAGATTTGAAGAAAATAGTTCCAATAGGAATAATACCTAACTATCAGGGATACAAGAAGAGAAGGGAGAAAAATTCATTCATTAATGAAGAAATAAAATAAAATTAAAATAACTCAAACTGACAAAAATATGAGTATTTTTAAGATGTAAAATTTAATCCTCAAAGCACTCCTATGATGTGTGCAATATGATTGTCACATTTTTGAGGATGGAAGACTAATACATGGTGTTGTTGATATTAATAAGTACTTTTATGCAGACACTCATCTTCATGACACCATTTGGTAGCCCTCAAAAAATTCTTGAAGTATTTATTATGATTATTTTAAGTTATATGGAAAACTAGCATATAGAGAAATTAAATAACTTCACAAGGTAGCAAAGGTAATAAATGCCTAAAACTTGGTCTTTATCCAAATTGTTCTGACTCCAAAGGAATGTGCTTAACAGAGTTGCCATAGAGATAAGTAAAAGGAAGATTCACAACTAAACACAGATGGAATTTTTAATTTTCATAGTAACACAGATAAAAATGTTATGGAATAGTATCGTAAAATTTTAGAGTTTATGTAATATTAAGGCAGACTATCAGATTTGTTTTATTTAGTCTAACCATAACTCAATAATGAATTTAGGACTTCTGATTCCAAACATGATAGAGTAACTGGTAATGATTTACCCTCACAACATAAACAACTATAAAACTTGAAAAACCTATTTTAAAAAGTTTTTAGATGTTGGAAATGGACAGTAAATGCCTATGATTCCTGAGAAAAGAAGAAAGGAGCTGAGGTAAGTCCTATAATTCCTATTGCTTTTTGCCAAATATACTTTATCTACTTGCAAAAATATATATTCAACACACTTCCAAGGAAGATAAAAAAATTAAGACCCTCTTTATCATCTTATTAATGATGTCTACAATGTGGTCAGAAATTCCAACAATCACAGAAGGAATATATGGACAATAACCAGTAGGAATATCAATTCATAGATGGAAAAAGAAGGTAAGGACTTTAAAATAACTATTACACATACATAAAAAGAAAAGAAACAACAATAACTGGGAGGAAGGTTAGCCAGGCCAGCCAGGATAGCAAGGAGGGCTTGGAGAATGTAGCAGATGTACAGGGATGGATGAGACAAATAATCATAATTAATATCTTGATAGTAAGGAAGATAACAATGTGGACATGGAAGGTCAAATTTGGGCCAAGACCAGATGATTATATACAGTAGAAGATTCTAGATTCCATGAACCCAGTTCAACCCATGAAGGAGGAGTGGATCTATTGGTATCAGAAAAATGGGATTTCAGGACAAGGAACATAAAATAAAAGACATTTCATATGATCAAGAACCCAATTCATTAATAAAAAGTAATACCTCAAGCATATCAGATATAACACTAACCTCAAGGATTTATAAAGCTCTTAAAAGCCTTAACACCAAAAATCAAATAACCCAATCAATAAATGGGCCAAGGAACTAAACAGACATTTCTCAGAAGATGATATACAAAAAATCAACAAATATATGAAAAAATGTTCAACATCTCTAGTGATTAGAGAAATGCAAATCAAAACAACTCTAAGATTTCATCTTACCCAGTCAGAATGGCAGCTATCAAAAAAACAACAATAAATGCTGGCGAGCATGTGGGGAAAAAGGCACACTCTTACATTGCTGGTGGAACTGCAAATTGGTGAAGCCAATCTGGAAAGTAGTATGGAGATTCCTAGGAAAACTTGGAATGGAACCACCATTTGACCCAGCTATCCCACTCCTTGGTCTATTCCCAAAGGACGTAAAAACAGCTTACTACAGGGACACAGCCACATCAATGTTTATAGCAACACAATTCACAATAGCTAGATTGTGGAACCAACGCTGATGCCCATCAGCAGATGAATGGATAAGAAAACTTTGGTATATATACGCAATGGAACACTACTCATCACTAAAAGAGAATAAAATCATAGCATTTGGAGGTAAATGAATAGAGTTGGAAAAATAATGCTAAGTTAAGTTAGCCAATCCAAGAAAACCAAAGGTTGAATGATCTCTTTGATATGAAGATACTAAGTTTTAAAGGCAAGAGAGAGGAATTAGAGTAATGAAAGAGCTTTAAATAGAACAAAGAGGTGGGAGGGAAGGGAGGAGGCAAGGGGATAGGAATAATGGCAGACTGAGTTATCCATCATTACCCTAAATACATGTATGAAGACATAATTGTTGTAAAAATACTTTATATAAAACCAGCAACTTGAAAAATTGTTCTCTTTATATGTAATATGAAATGAAATGTACTCTGCAAATGTGTATAACAAATTAGAATAATAAAAAATTTTTAAAAAGTAATACCTCTGAGTATGTGCCTAATAACAGAACTTCAAAATACATAAACTGAATAGAAAAATCAATAATTTTTTCAATACTCCTCTTTCTTTTTTTATTTGTTCTTTTTAGTTATACATGACAATAGAATCTATTTTTATATATTTATATAAGCATGGAATATATCTTATTTTAATTAGGATTCCAGTCTTGTAGATGTACATGATGTTGGGATTCACTGTGGTGTATTCACATATGTACAGAGGAAAGTTATGTCAGATTCAGTCCACTGTTTGTCCTATTCCTACCCCTGCTTTTCTTCATTCCAATTTGTCTAATCCAATGAATTTCTATCCTTTCTCTCCCACCCTTTCTTGTGGGTTAGCATCCACATATCAGAGAGAACATTTGAACTTTGGGTTTTGGAATTGGCTTATTTTACATAGTATGATAGTCTCCAGATCCATCCATTTACTGGCAAATGTTATAAAGTCATTCTTCTTTATAGATGAGTGATATTCCATTGTGTGTGTGTGTGTGTGTGTGTGTGTGTGTGTGTGTGTATGTGTGTGTGTAGCAATCACATTTCTTTATCCATTCATCCATTTAGGGGCATCTAGGTTGGTTCCATTGCTTAACTATTGTGAATTGAACTGGTATAAAACACTGATGTGGCTGCATCATGGTAGTATGCTAATTTTAAATCCTTTGGGTATATATGGAAGAGTGGGATAACTGGGTCAAATGGTGGTCCCAATCCAAGTTTTCTGAGGAATCTCTATACCGCTTTCTGAATTGGTTTCACCAATTTGGAGTCCAATCAGCAAAGTATGGGTGTACCAATTTCCCCACATCCTTTCCAACATTTATTGTTATTTGTATTCTTGATAATTGCCATTCTGACTGAAATGAGATAAAATCTCAGTGTAGTTTTAATTTTCATTTCTCTAATTACTAGAGATGTTGAATATTTTTTCATATATTTGTTGATCATTCACATATCTTCTTATGTGAAGTGCTGTTCAGATCCTTTGTTCATTATTGATTGGGTTATTTGCTTTTTTCTTTTTTTTACTGTTAGGTTTTTAGAGTTGTTTACATGTCCTGGAGATTAATGTTCTATCTGAGGTGCATGTGGTATAGATTTTCTCCCATTCTGTAGGCTCTCTCTTCGTGCTCTTGATTGTTTCCTTTGCTGTGAAAAAGCTTTTCAGTTTGATATTATTCCATTTATTGATTCTTGACTTTACTTCTGGTGCTTTAGAAATCTTGTGGAGGAAGTCTTTTCCTAAGAGGACATGATGGAGCCTACAGTTTCTTCTAATAGGTGGAAAGTTTATGGTTTAACACCTAGGTCTTTGATCCACTTTGAGTTTTGTGCAGGGTGAGAGATAGGGGTTAAATTTCATTCTACTACATATGGATTTCCAGTTTTCCCAGCACCATTTGTTGAAGAGGCTCTCTTTTCTTCATTGTGCATTTTTGGTGCCTTTGTGTAGTATGAGATAACTGGATTTAGGTGGATTTGTCTCTGTGTCTTCTGTTTTATTCCATTGGGCTTCCTGCCTGTTTTGGTGCCAATACCATGCTATTTTGTTACTATATCTCTGTAATATAATTTAAAGTCTGGCCTTGTGATGTCTCCTGCTTTGCTTTTACTCACTAAGAATTGCTTTGGCTATTCTAGTCTTCTTATTTTTCTAAATGCATCATGACTACTTTTGATATTTCTATGAAGAACATCACCAGAAGCTTAATAGTAATTGCATTAAATCTGTAAATCTGTATAGTGCTTTTGGTAGTATGGCCATTTTGATAATATTAATTCTGCTTATCCAATAATATGGGAAATATTTCCATCTCCTAAGGTCTTCTTCAAGTTTGTTCAGTAGTGTTCTATAATTTTCAATGTAGAGATCTTTTACCTCTCTTGTCAGATTGATTCCTATGTTTGTGTGTGTGTGTATATATATATATATATATATATATATATATAGAGAGAGAGAGAGAGAGAGAGAGAGAGAGAGAGAGAGGCTATTGTGAATTAGATAGATTTCCTAATTTCTCTTTCAGCTGATTCATCATTGGTATATAAGAATGCAATTGATTTATGGGTGTTAATTTTGTATCCTGCTATTTTTTATTTATTTAATTTGTTATACATGCTTTTAGAGTGCAATTCCTTTCATATTACATATAAAAAGCACAGTTTTCCAAGTCATTGGTTATACACAAAGTATTTTCATACCATTTGAATTTTTATACATGCACTTAGTATATTGATGTCAAACTCCTTCTGCCATTGTTTCTATCCCCTTGCCCCTTTCCTTCCCCTCCCCACCTTTTTTCTATTTTACTGACTTTATTTATGAGTTCTAGAAGATTTCTAGTGGAGTTTTTTGGGTCTTCTAAATGTAGGATTGATAAACAGAATTTGAGCTATTCTTTTCCTATTTGTATAGCTTTAATTTCCTTCTTTTGCCTAGTTGCTCTGGCTAGAGTTTCAAGAACTATGTTGGATAGAAATTGTAAAAGAGGGCATCCATATCTTGTTCCAATTTTTAGAGTAAATGCTTTCAGTTTTTCTTCATTTAGAATGATGTTGGTCTTGGGTTTGTCATATATAGCTTTTACAATGTTGGGGTATGTTCCTATTATCCCTACTTTTTCTAGTGTTTTAAACATGAAGCGATGCTGTATTTTGTCAAATGCTTTTTCTACATCTATTTAGATGATCATGTGATTCTTGTCTTTAAGTGTATTTATGTGGTGAATTACATTTATTGATTTCTTGCATCCCCAGAATTAAACCTACATATAGAATATTTCAATAATCAATGACTGAATACACATTTTTCTCATCAGTACATGAATTATTTTTTAAAATAGTCCATATCTTAGGACACAAAGCAACTCTTAGCAAATACAAGAAAATAGAGTTAATACCTTGCATTCTATCAGATAATAATAGAATTAAATGAGAAAGCAAAGATAAAATAAAAAATAGAAGCTACTCTAACACTTAGAGGCTAAATTAGATGCCATTGAATGATGAAGAGATAGCAGGAGACATCAGGGGTGAAATAAAAAAAAAATATTTAGATGTAAATAAGAATAGTGATACAAAATATCAGATCTCTGGGACACCATGAAGATGGTTCTAGAGAAAAGTTTATATCACTGAGATCATAAATTAAAATAATAGAGATCAAATAAATAATATTACATCCCAAGATTCTAACAAAGGAAGAACAAATCAACACTGAAACCAGTAGAACACAGGAAATAATAAAAATCACAGCCAAATCAATAAAATTGAAATAAAAAACAATTTTAAAATCAACAAAAGTTTTTCTCTGAGAAAATAAACAAAAGTGATAAACCCTTAGCCAAGCCCACTGAAAGTATAAGAGAAAAAACTCAATTTATTAAAATTCGTGATGAAAGAGGAAATATCACCACAGACACTACTGAAACACAGAGGATAATCAGAAACTGTTTTGAAAATTTATGCTGCAATAAATTAGAAAATCTTGAAGACATCAACAATCTTCTAGAGACATATGACCTGCCCACATTAAACCAAGAGGATATAGAAAATTTAAACAGATCAATTTCAAACAATGAAATTAAAGACATCGTCCAAAACCTACCAACAAAGAAAAGCCCAAAGCTGCATGGATTCTCATAGGAGTTCTACCAGACCTTCAAAGATGAGTTAACACCAATCTTGCTCAAATTATTCCACAAAATGGAAAAGGGAATCCTTCCAAACTCATTCTGTAAAGCTAATATAACCCTGATACCAAAACCAGACAAAGACATATGAAGGAAAAGAAAACTTCAGATCAATATCCCTGATGAACACAGATCAAAAATTCTTAATAAAACCCTGGCTGGCAAATTCCACACAAAAACATATTTAAAAGCTGGGCGCGGTTGCACAAGCCTGTAATCCCAGTACTTTGGGAGGCTGAGGCAGGAGGATCGCGAGTTCAAAGCCAGCCTCAGCAATGGTGAGGCACTTAGCAACTCAGTGAGACCCTGTCTCCAAATAAAATGTAAAAAAGGGCTGGGGATATGGCCCAGTGGTCGAGTGCCCCTGAGTTCAATCCCCAGTACCACACACACACACACACACACACACACACACACAAAAACATATTTAAAAGATAGTGCACCATGATCAAGTGGGTTTCAATAATCCTCTTTCATGAAATAATAGAATAAATAGACCAGAAAACCAAGAAGGATATAAAAGACAAACAATTCTATCAAATAATTTGATATGTGATATTTATAGAACAACTCCCTCAACAATAGCAAAATGTATCTTCTTTCCAGATTTACATGCTAAATTCACCCAGTCTTCATAGTTATAAAGTTTAAACATCATAGAATATGTTCTCTGACCACAGCAAAATTAAGTTAGAAATTAACAATACATGTCTGTGAAATCCTCAAATATTTGGAAATTAAGCAACATATTCTTATAGGACCACAGACTCAAGTAATAATAAGGGAAATCAGCAAATAGTTTGATGTCAATCAACATAAAGATATGTATGACAAAATTTGAGGGCTTCAGCTAAAATTGTGCTTAAAAGGAAATTTACAATTTTAAAGGTGTATATTAGAAAAGAAGAAAGTGATAACATCACATCAATCACACTGTCTTCCACATAAAGAAGTGAAATAAGCTGGGCATAGTGGCACATACCTGTAATTTTAGCCTCTTGGTAGGTTGAGGCAAGAGAAAGGCAAGTTCAAAGCTAGCCTCAGCAACTTATTGAGACCTTCTGCAACTTAGAGAGACCCTGTCTCAAAACACAAATAAAAATAAAAAGTGCTGGGAATGTGGCTCAGTGGTTAAATGTCCCTGGGTTCCATCCCAGCAAAACAAACCAAAAACAATCTCATACGTGTGAACAATATGAAAACCTAAATTAACTTTTTCTTCGAAGTCCACACTGCTTGAATTATGATGGATATCTGACACTCAAAATACTTACCCATTGAGCATTGTGATGTGTACCATCTCAACAGTGAGATAAGTAGAGCCAGTAAGGTTGTATATATAAAGAGAGCAGGTCCAAATTTTGTATTTTCCACCACATATTTAGTGATTTCTTATCTTCTACCAAGGATATGACATAGGAATTCTCCTCTTTGACAATTCTTGAGTTTAAACAGCCTTCATCTAATGATGAAATAGATCTGTAGTAATATATTGCTATATGACAATAATAGTATATTATGATTCCTGCAAAACAATTTCCATAAGAAAATTTTGAGTATAAAATGTCAAAATGTAAACACAATTGAAATGAAGAACAAAACAGACAGAATTGAATTGTAATAGTCAGAAGACTTAGTTCTCTTCAGCATTAAATTTATGTGAGTTGATTACTAAATTAATTGCAAAGGCATATTATTGCACTGGGAACAGGGGTGGTCTTAACTTTGTGTTCTTATCATGATGGAGGTTAAAATTATTCTTTCATTAACATGAGTGTGATAGCAAAGGGCTTCTCTCAGTATCCCCAGAGAACTAGTCATTATCATATAATATTCATGTCTATTATAGTTTAACTACATTATTTCAGCAAGATTTTTTTTTAACCTGTTGGAAAAGAGTTAAGATAAGCTGAATTTTTTACTTTGTTTTCTCTACTTTGTGTAGCATGATTTGTTAGTATTCATATTAACATTTATTTAACTACTGGCTTTGATTTTCTATTAAGAGCATGTTGTTTTAATTGCCGAATGCCTTACCTAATCATAAGCTCATAGGTTGATCAGGCAGAAGTGAGATGTATTCCATCCTGTCTCCTGACAGGGTTCCCACCAGCCCATTCAGTGCCTGAGTCCTGCATTAGATGCAACTAGTGAACTAAAATATCAATCTGAGAAGACCAGGCAACTAGCAAATGTGGAAATTAGATTTAGCAGGGTGCAGAGGTGCACGCCTGTAAACCCAGCAGCTTGGGAAGCTGTGGCAGGAGGATTGCGAATTTAAAGCCAGCCTCAGCAAAAGCAAGGCACTAAGCAACTCAGTGAGACCTTGTCTCTTAATAATACAAAATAGGGCTGGGGGTGTGGCTCAGGGGTTGAGTGCCCCTGAGTTCAATCCCTGGTACCTAAAAAAAAAAAAATAGATTTACAAATCATTAAGCAAAGATTACCTACAGTTCTGCATCATAATCTTCTTGGAGAAGAAAGGAAGGAATGGTTGCACCCACTTGTGATCTGTGGATCCCTGCACGGTCAGGTAGTTTTGTGTAGGTAATCACAGGTATTTACAGAGAGAGACTCAAGGGAAGAAAAGGATGATGAAAGTCAAAAGGGTATACTGATATCAGGGATTTTCTACACTTACGAATTGGCTGCCACCTGAAATTGTATCTTTCTTTATTTTCTTATCTTTTCTTTTCTTTTTTTCTTTTTTTTTTTTTTTTTTTTTTTTTGATTGGGGATTGAACCCAGGAGCACTCTATAATCCCAGTTCTTATATTTTTCAATTTGAAATGGGGTCTACTTAAGTTGCCTACAGCTGACCTTGAACTGAGTACAATTCAGAATTCAATGCTGAATTCTTTTTTTTTTTGGTACCAGGGATTGAACTCAGGGGCACTCAACCACTGGGCCACATCCCCAGCCCTTTTTTGTATTTTATTTAGGGACAGGGTCTCATTGAGTTGCTAAGTGCCTCGCTATTGCTGAGGCTGGCTTTGAACTCACGATCCTCCTGCCTCAGCCTCCCAAGTATTGGGATTACAGGCGTGCACCACCGCGCCCGGCTCTGAATTCATTTTAAAGAAGATAAAATTCATTTCTGTCATTCCTTTCTGAAGACTTTCAAAGTTTACATTTTCCAAAAAGATTTCTGGGATTAAAGCTTTCTGACTGTTTTGTTTTCAACAATGCTCATGAACTTTATTCTCCATGGTTTGAGTACATTTCTGGGAATTGTTTGTATCTAAAGCTTGGCTCTCAACTAAATTAGGAAGTCTCTGAGTGCATCAATCGCGTTACTTCTTAATGAATTCTCAGATATCATCTATTATGAATTCTACATACAAGCACAAAATGTTAAATACAATACTTAGATTAATCACTAGCAAATTCCCTTTGATCATTAACTTTTTTTTCTCTTTTCCTCATTAAAACATCATGTTTTCCTTTATCTTCCTTCTATTCACCTGGTTGCTACCTTCTCTTTTTGAGAGTAGAATATAGTATTTGCAGAATTTTGTCCTTTATCCTGCTGCTTATTTGATTCCTTGTTTTTATCCAGACCCAAGGCTACACTGACACATTTCCAGTAGTTTTTCTCCATATAAGACACAGAAAAATGATGTGAAGCAGGATTATCGTAATAGTATAAGCAACAAGAAGGACGTGAATTGTTATAAGTAAAACCCATTCAATCATGAAGACTAAGGGTTGAACAGAGTCTTCCAGTGTGTGTGTGTGTGTGTGTGTGTGTGTGCGCGCGCGCGTACGCTTGTGTGCTTATGTATACTCTAATTTAGCCTCAGTCAGCTATGACACACACTTAATTCCAGGGAGTCTTCCCTAAATCCCAGTGATAAACTTTCTCCTTCAGGTTCATAGATAGCTAGTTTAGTATCACTAACAAGATTCCTTATAGGTACAAAGGGCTAATATCACAAAACCCATATGAACTCCATTTTTCACTTTCCTCATAACCTCAGATAGGACAAAGAACTAAAAATAAAACAGTATCTGCCCATGCATGGGCTTTGTAGTCTTTGGATAAAAGAAGAAAGGCCAAGATGAGGCAAAATGGGAAACTTCCCTCCTGTTTTGCAGCGGGTCTCTCCAACCTTCCTGTTTTCTGGCCCTTCAGTGTTTATGGTCCTCCTAGTCCCCTGTGGTTGTCCTTTTGAGTTTTTCTATAGTTCTGAGTTGATTCTATCTTATTATCTTTTCTATAGAAAGATATCCATTTTATTTTTTACTAATTTAAGAGAGATACAAAACTTGACAGGAAGAGTTGCTTGTTGATCTTTGAATCTTGAAGAACTGTGCTTTAACTTGGTTTGAGGGGAAATATATGAGTAAAAAGAGATCCTTTCACATTAATTTGAGAATAAGCTGCCTTAATTTACTATTTTCTCATTTCTCCTCTGGGAAGCTGAAAACAGGCCATCTTCAGGTCACTTTGTATCTTTAATATTGGACTTGGGGAAGATACAACAGGGAAAAGATTATCATACCATACATAAATACCTGCTTTGTCTTGATGCTCGCAATCAAGATTAAATGCTTTTGACTTTCTGGTTTTGGGCACCTCCGTCCACCATAAGGGACAACTCCATTCAGCTGTTAGGAGAAAACTGTCCCTGGCTCTCCTGTGTTTCTGCACATCTTGTGAGAAGAAGCACTGATGGCTTTTGGTTTTGGACTTTCATTCCCAGTTATTTGTATGGTGAATAATCTTAGAAGATCAAGATGGTGTCTTCCTCCAGAACAGAGATATTTGTATGCTGACCAGTATAGCACAGAGAGTATCTTCCTGCAGGGCCAAAGATGGGCATATTTTCCTGCACCCTAGTCTAAAAGATTGGATTTCCTAAACTCAGGGTTTTGGAGCACTCCTTTGCACCCATGGGATTTATGGGCAAAAGGAACTAGTGTCAACATTAAGATTATGCTATGTATTCTATTACATAAGTAATGTTTCTTGCTTCAACCCAGTAGTTTCCAGTCTTCTGCAAAAATCCATGAAGCTGTAGCAGGCTAGGTTGAATAAAACTTCAGGTACTCCATGTTGCTGCCTGCAGCTCTCGCCGCCTGCAGCAATGATACCGTGGGAAAGAATTCAGAAGCAGACTGGAAAATGAATAGGCTCTTTATTCTTGCTTCTTCTAACTTCTCTCTCCAGCTCCAACAACCTCTCCAACTCCGACCACCCCTCTAGCCAACCTCACCCAGTTAAATACTTTTTTCCTTAACAAGTATACACGTGTTAACAGCTCAAATTTACAGGTGCGTCACACAGTGTTTACGGGCATAGAAAGATTCTTAGATAAATGCATGAATATCAGGTGAAAATACTGAAACACCTCTTATGGCTCTCAGCTATCCGCCATCTTAGCTATCTCCTTATTAGGGCTCTTACATTTCCCACCTTTTATTTTAAAGAGGGATAGCTCTAGGGCATCTACATGTGCAAAAAACATTCTTACCTGTTATCGGATAATCAAGGCTGTGCCCTTGACTCCTGTCTTAGGTTGATATGTCGGCCACATGAGACTTTCCCGTGGATGGGTGATGTCCCTCACCACATCCGGATCGACTGTGCCTGTCTTAGGTTGTCCCCCTCTGGGGATCTTACCCGTCATTGATTACCAGCTGTCCAATCGAGCCAACCAAACATGAGGAGATGCTTCAGTTCTAAGGCGGCAAGCTTTGTGCTGACGAGCCAAGTTCCATAGTGTATCAAATTTTTTAAACAAATCAGCTGCCCTAAGTTCCATTAAGTAATGCACTGAGTTCTCTAGACAAATACCCACAAGGCATTGCCACGTGCAATGTCCCAAACATAGAAATATTTATAAAAAATGTCCATTTGCTAACACGTTGATCTAGGAGGCCTCGTGCATGCAGAGCAGAAGCCACACTGCTGGTGAAGTTGTTTGATGCTTGAGCAGCAGGGATGCTTGTAGCGATTGCGATCCCTGCAGCTGTAGCAGCAGCCGATTTTTTTTTATGTCTAGACAATGCCACTGGCAAATCTTCAGGGCCCGCCACCTAGAAACTCAAGCATCAATCATTAGAGGAAAGGCAGTGCCATTCCAGCACTGAGTCAAGAAGCGAGTTGTCAAAATAAAAAATAGAATTATTAGATCAGGTAATTAAAGATGATCTCTACTCACACACATTGCTGCTTGAGCTCCCACAAACATAAGCTGGCAAAATATCACATTCAGAATGGATTAAAGAAATACTGATGGTATTTAGCTGACAAAATATTATATTTAAGATAAATTAAAGAAAAGCAAAGAGCATTTTAGAAAAATAATTTGTTAGCTGGAACCCCTGAGTCTCTGCATACACAGCAACCTTCCATGAATATACCTGTTGAAACAATTTAAATTAATCAGCTATTTAACTACCAAAATATCAGGTTATACAGTATTAGTCATATTCTTTGCTGAAGAGAAGTCCTAGAGACACCTATAAATTAAGATTGAAGGTACCTTCACTTTTTAACTGTTTACCCAATCTAAATACTCTTAACTTAAAATGAATTAAAGTTATTTGGATCCATATATATATATATACATATATATGTATATATATATATATATTATATTATTAATTTTCATGAGCACTCGGTTTTTGTTATTGTGACATCACATTGGACAGACACACAAACATAAAGACATATATTTGTGACATCACATTTACATGAAATCTAGACAAGTGCACAGACATAAAGACATGTCTAAAAAAGAAAAAATACAATTGTGTGCACACTAAAGAGAGATCTTCTCGTCCCGGCCAGGAGGAATGAGACTTAGGTTGTGAATTTATTGAAGGACTCTTCTAAGGGAATCATTCCACAACAACTTCATCTTGGCCCTTTTGATTTTGTATTTGTTTTATTAATCTTGATTCCGCAACAACTTCATCTTGGTCCTTTTGATTTGGTAACTGTTTTATTAATCTTGATGGTATCCATACTGGGGAGGATTCGTGCTGTGGAAAAACACAAACAGATCCTCTCCCCCCAATTAATACTGGATCTGGGCCCTTCCATGTGCCTGAAAGAACATCTTTCCAGTAAACCAAAGGTTTATGTTGTTGGTGTGGATTCCAGTGTCTGTCTCCAGCCGAATATCCTTTGGAATCCAAAGTTAAAAAATTTAAAGTAAAAAGGGCAACGGCCAATCTGTCCCTAGGATTTGTCCAATTGCTTACTTTTTGTTTCAAAAGCATAATTTTGAGTGTACGATTAGCTCGTTCAATTATACCTTGGCCTTGAGGATTATACAGAATACCTGTCTTATGTAGTAGACTGAATTTGGAGCAAAACTGTTTGAAAGATGAGGACGTATACGCAGGGCCATTATCTGTTTTAAGCATTTTGGGAATGCCCAATGCAACAAAAGCTTGTAGACAATGAGATGTAACATCTTTAACGTTTTCTCCAGCATATAAGGAAGCAAAAATCATGCCTGAGCATGTATCTATGGTCACATGAATAAATCGCAATTTTCCAAAACTTGGCTCATGAGTGACATCCATCTGCCACAAATGATTGGGCATTAATCTTCTTGGGTTAACACCATAATGTGGATTGGGCAAATATGTCACACAAGATTGACAAGGCTTCACAATTGTTTGAGCTTGATCTTTAGTTATTTTGAAACTTTGTTGTAAAGTAGTACTATTAACATGAAATTGAGAATGGAACGAGGTAGCTTGTTGGACCGCTGAAAATATAGATTGTTTGAGTGAGGGCATCGGCCTTTTGATTACCTTCATGGAGAGGACTAGGCAAATTAGTATGAGCTCTGATATATCCAATAAACAAAGGTTCTTTATGTTCCCATAGAAGGTTTTGAATTCGAAAAAAAAAAAACAATTTAAAGGCTGGAGTATGAGGTGCTATTGGACCTGCTAGCTCCAATTTAGGGACAGCATGTACAATATAGTGGCTGTCTGAAAAAATATTTATGGGCTGTTCTTTAAAACATTCAAGAGCTATAATAATAGCTTCAAGTTCAACTAATTGAGCTGATTTATGGGCAGTAATATGAATCATATTTTCTTTTTGAGTGACTACTGCAGCAGTACCATTTGAGGACCCATCTGTAAATACATTTAATGCCTTAGGAATAGGTTGATTTTTTATTACCTGTGGAAATATAATGGGATGATTGATACAAAAAGATAGTATAGGAGACTTAAGAAGATGGTTATCAAAATTTGCAGAAGTAGAGCATCTAGCTATAGCCCAATCATTATCATTGAAGCACAGATATTCAACCTGTGATGATGAATAGGGACTAATAATAGTAGCGGGGTGAATGCCAAATATTTTAGTAGAAGTCTTAAGTCCTTCAAGAATAAGTTTAGCCACCATGGAGGTATAAGACTCAATTGTACTTTTAGAAGAGACGGGCAAATGTATCCATGATAAAGGCCCCTGTTGTGAAAATACTCCTGTGGGTGTATATTGTGAAGAAATAATGATCAATATCAGCGGTCGAGCAAAATCAATTCTATCACAATGGGATCTTTCAATGGCCTTTTCTACCAACTTTAAAGCTTCCCTAGCATCAGGAGTCAATGTTCGCGGTGAAGATGGATCAGGGTTCCCGCGAAGGATATCAAATAAGGGTTTTAATTGGCCAGTGGTGAGGCTTAGTGTAGGGTGAAGCCAATTAATGTCTCCCAGCAATTTTTGGAAATCATTAAGAGTGACCAAATATTCCTTATTTATTAAAATTTTTTGAGGCCTAATAAAAGTATCCATAATTTGGAATCCTAGATATAATATTGGAGATATAGTTTGAACCTTTTCTTCAGCAATGTTTAGTCCATATCATTTCAAGTTTTCTGATATATCGCTAAATATGATGAATAAGACTTCTTGATTAGGATGAACAAGCAAAACAGGAGGCACATAAGCTTTGGGTATTTGTTCTTGATAGGCTGAATAACTTTATCTACATAGATTTGACATATAGTGGGGCTATTAGCCATTCCCTGGGGTAAAACTTTCCATTGATATCTTTGATCAGGGCCATTATTATTAATATAAGGAACTGAAAAAGCAAACCTGGGGGCATCCAGAGGATGTAGAGGAATAGAAAAGAAACAATCCTTTATATCAAGAGTTATAAAATGGAAATTTTTAGGAATAGCTACAGGATTAGGAAGTCCAGGTTGGGTAGGGCCCATAATTTGCATGGTTTTATTGATTTCTCTAAGATCATGTAACAATCCCCATTTTCCTGATTTTTTTCTGATCACGAATATTGGGGAATTCCAGGGAGAGGTGGAAGGTTCTATATGTCCTGCTTCTAGTTGTTCTTGAACTTGTAGGTGGGCCGCTTGTAATTTCTCTCTAGATAGGGGCCATTGAGGGACCCAAACTGGCTTATCAGAAAGCCATGGTATTTTCAAAATTGTTTTCTCAGTGGCCCCTAAAAAAATATCCTTTACCTTTACGGTGATGATTTCCTTTTGTAACACCTGCAAGCTTGGCTGTGAGATGTACTCCCATTTGTTGTAAAACATCTCTTCCCCATAAGGTAACTGGCAAGCTGTACAAAACATAAGGCTGAAATGTTCCTTGATTCCCTTCATCATCATCCAATTTTAAAACTGTTGCATTTTGTTCTGGGCTATTAGAATATCCCAAGCCTCTCAAACTATTTGAAGCCTTCTGCAGAGGCCAGTGTTTGGGCCATTGTCGTACGTTGATAATGGAAGAGTCTGTCCCAGTGTCAATCAATCCCTCCATCTCTATACCTTGAGTTTTTATTTTGCACATAGGCCACCGTGAACAATCCTGAACCCAGCAAGCCATAGGTCCTGAGCCAGTGGAACAAAATCCTCTATTGTTCCTATTTTGAGGCATACTTTTAATGAATCATGTAAACTGGGAAGGAGAAGCAGCTGAGCAATTCTATCTCCTTGGTTAACAGAGCAAATGCCTCTAGGTGAACTCTTAATTTCTCCTTGGTAGTCTGAGTCTATTACACCTGGAATCACTTGAAAACCTGATAAGCTTTTAGAGCTTCACCCGAAGATAAGTCCTACAGTTCCTGAGGGAAGAGTTCCCCTGACTCCCGTGGGAATCAGTTGAACCCCCCATTTCAGGTGTTAGCACTATCCGGGCGGTGGAACAGAGGTCTAGTCCTGCACTTCCTCTTGTTCCTCTAACAAGGGAGTCAATGGGTAAGAGGGATTGTGTCAAAGAATCATCTGGATGGATGTTTGAGGATACTGTTCCTCTAATGCCTCATACATTTGTGGGCCCTGGGGCATGGGGCCTCGTGCCCCGTTTTTTGAATTCCTAGACAAAATGTTTCCATAAATATTGAATTTAGATCTGCACTTATTAGCCCAATGGTTTCCTTTTTTACACCTGGGGCAGCGGCCTGGGGCACAATATGAGCTTGGTCTTATTTCTCTTTGGGGATATTGTCTAGAATAACTTGATTGATTATAATAATTTTTAGGTTGAGCCCTTTTTGTGAAATTTTGAGGGGAAGTACCTCTCATTGCTACTGCAATCACATTTCCTGTGACAAAGGCATCATTTATGTCTTTGCATAATCTTATATATGCTGAAAGGTCCCTTTTAGATTTCCAAGGTCTGATAGCGTCTTGACAATATTTGTTGGCATTTTCATATGCCAGCTGAACGACTAATGGCATAGCTTGATCAACGTCTCCAAACACTCTACCTGCAGTTTGCAAAAGCCTATCAGCAAAGTCAGCATATGGCTCATTAGGTCCCTGAATTACTTTAGACAAGCTACCCTGTAAGTCCCCAGTTCCTTGTAAAGTTTTCCATGCCTTCACAGCTGCAGCATATATTTGAGCGTAAACTCCAGGATCATATTGAATTTGAATCTGTAAGTCAGCAAACTGCCCTTCTCCAGTTAACATGTCTACATTACGGTCTGGAAATTCTGCAGTCGCATTTCTTCTAGCTGTTTCCACACAAAACTCCTGGAACTGTGACCTCCAAAGCAAGTATTGTCCCCCGCTCAATACTGCCTTACATAAGCCTTTCCAGTCTGAGGGGGTTAAAGTTAAAGTGTTAAGGGACTCCAACATACTCAACGTGAAAGGAGCTTGGGGCCCATAGGTCATTACTGCTTCTTTGAAATTTTTTATTGTTTTGAAGTCTAGGGATTGGTGGTACCTCTGCCCATTTTCATTTTCAAATACTGGCAGATCCCAATGTCCCTTCAGGTTTTGATGTTCGAGGGCACGCAAGCGCTCAGAAAGACAGTTAATCTCTGTTTCTAGGGCACGTAAGTGTTCAGAAAGACCCCTCATAGTTTCTGTAATTGTTTCAACCCGTGAGGGAGCAGAGGGCACAAGTGGTTCCTCTACTTGAAGTCTTAACTGACTCAGTGGAGGAGGCTGTGCTTTCATGGTTATTTGACTCCTCCCCACTACTATTACTTTCATTAGTAGTAACATCCTGAGTTCCAGGTTCAATTGAGAGCACATATTCCTCAGCTATCTCTAATAAATCTTGGATAGCTTTAGCTGCTCGGATCTTCATCATTTTTGAGTTCACACCAATACTATCCTTACTGTTCCTATCTGACTCAGTGGAGGCTATGCTTTCATGATCACTTTCCTCCTTACTATCAGCTATATCAAAGAATTCTTCCATTGCCTTTATCACTCGGGTTTTAGTTATTTTCGCACCCATCTTTAGAGACTTCTCAGTTCTTACCTGCAGATTCGGAATGCCCCGTATGGGCCACCACTTGTTGCCGCCTGCAGCAACGATACCGCGGGAAAGAATTCGGAAGCAGACTGGAAAATGAATAGGTTCTTTATTCTTGCTTCTTCTAACTTCTCTCTCTGGCTCCAACAATCTCTCCAACTCCAACCACCCCTCTAGCCAACCTCACCCAGTTAAATACTTTTTTTCTTAACAAGTATACACGTGTAAACAGCTCAAACTTACAGGTGCGTCACATAGTTTTCACGGGCATAGAAAGATTCTTAGATAAATGCATGAATATCAGGTGAAAATAGTAAAACACCTCTATGGCTCTCAGCTAGCCGCCATCTTAGCTATCTCCTTATTAGGGCTCTTACAACTCCACAATTCTTAATGTCATACATTTGTCTTTAGAGACTTTTCCAAATGGCAACCAGGAACACACTCCATTACAAAACTCTAAGGAATGTAAGGTTCAAGTTTAATCAAGTAAGTATTCACTCCATGACAAGAATTATTAGATAGGTACATGCAAAAGAGGAAAGTTGGACCATAACCTCACAGTGTGTACAAAATAATTTCAAAATGTATCCAATACCTAAATGTAAGAACAAAATGGTAAGTAAACAGAGGTAATTCTTTATGACCTTTGGTTTGGAAATGGATTCATAGATATGACACCAAAAAATACAACTAACAAAAATTAGATTAAGTGGGACTTTTTCAACATTAAAAACTTTTACATTTCAAAGAACATTATTAGGAAAGTTAAAAGGCAAATATATAGTAGGACAAAGTATTTGTAAGCTATGTATCTAAGAAGGGACTAATATCCAGAATATATAAAAGGATACTATTCAATAGTAAAAAGATAACCCAGTTAAAAAAAGCAGAATAGATTTTTCAAAGAACTTGAGCAGACTTTTTAAGTAGGAAACATAAATGGACAACTTGCACATCAACATCAATTAGTCTTCAGGAGAATGCAAATCATAATTAGATACCATTGTATACCCACTAGGATGGCTATCCATAGAAATTCAGATAACCAGAAGTATTGGTTAGGGTGTGGAGAAATTAGAACCCTCCTACATTGCTGTGGGAATGTGAAATGGCACAGCCACTTTGGAAAACCCTGTGGTAGCTACTCAAAAAATTAAACAGACTTACCATATGACCTAGAAAATGATCCAATCCTAAGTATGTACTCAAAAGTATTAAAAACAGATATTAAAATATATAATTGTAAAATTAAGTAATAGTACCTACTGTAAAGGTAGGGTAGAAATTATGTAACATTTTGGCTTTTTAATAAAATGTTGTAGATGTCTAACACTCTTCATAAGACTATGCATGCATTCGACATTTATTATCTTCAGCTATAATTCCAAGAAATGAAGTCTTATTAAATACCCTGAGAATTAATATTTTAGAGACCTTGCTTTCACATCCTGATCTTTCAGTTAAAAGCAGACATACTTCAGCAATAGCCACATAATTCAACAGTTTTAAACTATGATTTTGTGCATAAACTGGTTATTATAGAATTATACATAATCCTGTTTATCTGCCAAAGAATACTTTGAGCTTACTTCATCTTTTCTATGATTACTCCTTTTACTTTTCAGGCTGCATAATGTATTAACCATATGAACTCAGCATGAATTCCATATTTTAATATCACCGTAAGAATGATGGTTGATAAGAGGAATTCCCTTAATGCTCTGACAAGAGAGTTAATGAAAAAATAGAAGCATTTTCTCTTTCCTCTATTTTACAAACAAACTAATTTTTAGGAACCTTACTTATACTTTTCTGCATGCATGTTCTTGCCACAGAAAACAGAAAATTATTATTATTCTGATGGTATGATTTTATCATTCCAAAT
This sequence comes from Tamias sibiricus, assembly GCA_025594165.1. Classification (NCBI taxonomy): domain Eukaryota; kingdom Metazoa; phylum Chordata; class Mammalia; order Rodentia; family Sciuridae; genus Tamias; species Tamias sibiricus. Next base: position 38,714,149 of record CM046661.1, read on the forward strand.
CCACACAGGTCACAAAATAAAATTTATCATACTATCCAACTACTGTCAAGAAAACTATATTAATGTTAAATATTTTATAACTTCAAGCACTTTCTTTCTCATTCTCCAAAATTTAATTGGCTGATATGGAGTCATTTCTTCAACAATGGCCCTTGATAATAGAGGTAAAGAAAACAAGAGTGAACAAAATAAATATTCTCCTCCTTATTTATATTGTAATTCAGAGAAGAAAAATAAGGAATAAAAAGAGTATCACCAGAGTACTGTTATAACTATAATAAATGTATTGATGCCAAAATATTTAATAATAAATGCATTGATGCCAAAATATTTAGTAGTAAAATTTAAATTACTTTTGTGGAAGGCAGTGTGTAAGAAGATAGAAAATATTTTATCAGAGGATATTTAATTTCACATTTTTGGTTAATTTATGGTAAGAGTCTTATTTAAATTCACTGTTACTTAAAATGATTATTTTCTTTTAAATATTTTTTTAGTTGTAGGTGGACACAATACCTTTATTTTATTTATGTGGTGCTGAGGATCAAACCCAGGGCCTCACACGTGTGAGACAATTACTCTACCGCTGAGCCATAGCCCCAGCCCCAAAATGATTATTTTTATAATTTTGTTGCTCAGAATAATTTTGGCCATCTTGTGTGTTGGAGAATTTAGTAGATTCTGTAGAAACTTTTTTTTCCCAATTCATTGATATGTTCTGGTGATATTTCCTGAGAATATTTTTTACTTTATCTGTAGGCATTCATGTGCCTACCAAAATATGGAAGACTCTTGTTCCTATCATGTTATACTAAAAGTTGGGGAGTTATAAAGTTTAAAGTTGAACCTATCAACTTCCATTCCATGGGGACCTATGCATAAAAATAATTTAGGTAACAAAATTGCTAAAATTTATTCATCACTGACTATATTCCAGGAACAAATCTTTAAATACTAGCCCATTTTATTACCCCAATAATCATGAGGTAGTCACTACTATTATTTCATTCTACAGATGAGGAGACTGAGGTACTAAGATGTTAAATAAATTTCTCAAGGTCACTCAAATTGTGAAAGTTTTCACCTTGTAACTTCAGCCATAGTTGTTACAAAGTCTACACTCATAACTATTCTACTGTAGGGCTTCAGAGAAATCATGGGTAGATGGGCGTGGTGACACACACTTGTAATCCCAGTGGTTTAGGAAGTGAAGCAAGAGGATTGCAGATTCAAGGCTAATATCAGCAACTTTGTGAGGCCCTAAGCAACTTAGTGAGATGCTGTCTCAAAAATAAAAAATAAAAAAGGGATGGAGATGTAGTTAAGTGGCTAAATGCTCCTGGTAACAAAAAACAAAACAAAACAACAACAACAACAACAAATCATGGGCAGATTGGCTCACTTACAAATTAAATTTAGTTATTATGTTTTCAAAATTTAATTGTCATGTTTTCTTCATAGGTCCTTAAGTTTTGTAGTATGTAATCATTTTAACAAGAGTATGGTCCTCTTGAATGACAAGCATATGATATTAAAAGTAAAGGAAGCAGGGAAATGTAGTGAGAAAAATTTACAGTGATTTCTAAATTTTTTCAAAACAAAATCATTATTTAATCTCTTTCCCTTTAATATACATGAGGACTAAAAGGAAGTAAGTTTTATTCTTATAGAGCAACAACATGGAAACATCCACGTTCAAGTTATTTTCCTTGAAATACTATTTTGTGTCATGGTGAGTAAAAGTGAAAAAGATAATGAAGTGGATAAACTAAAAATCTGTCCTGAAGATCCCTAGAACCTTCCTAGCAAAATTCTCTCTGTCTAGGTTTCATTGCATCCGACAAACCTCAGCTTGAGTCTCCAATGGTTGTCATGAGGTGAACAGCTTTTCAGCATTTGTATTCTCATAATTATTATTTAATGTTTATTAGATCTCCAGAGCATTCAGTCTGCTGTTGCTGACACATTATTGTAGTTTTTTAAAAAAATTTTTAATCCAGTATGGAATATTATGCAGAGTCTTGGTTACTTTTCTGCACTTGGTTTACTGTTTCTGCTCTTCTCATTCTGGGTAGATCCTCTGAGGCTTGACAGGAAAGAACTGCCTTGTATCCTGAAATATGCCCACTAGTTTTTTAAAGATCATTCTCATAGACAAATTTCAAATTGCATGGGTTATATGTGCATTGTGCATTGTGTTGTATCCTTTAGAGTAAGTTGATTAAAACTGGCAGAAAATTAACAAATATGATTTATGCATAGGGTATTTCTTACAGCATTATTTGCAATAGCAAAATATAAGAAACAACTCAAATACCCTTTTAGGAGACTTGTTAAATGAGTTTTGATGTATCCACATCGTAATGCACTGTTCAGTTTTAAAATAGAATAGAGTATCTTTATATACAGCTATATATAATTGCTGGATGCATTAAGTAAAAAATAGAGTCAGAATAACGTTTACAATACAATCTAGTTGAGTATGTCTACATACACACAATTTGTGTGTGCATGTGTATACTTGTTTATATTGTCAGGAAGAAACAACAGAAGGCTAATCCAAAAACTAATAAAAATTCTTGTACGGAGAGGGAGAAGACAGAAGAAAGAGGCAGTGCTGGCAGCTGGTGTTCTTTGAACATTTTTATTTTTTGACTTTGGAGCTATGCATTATCTTACAAAATAATAAGACCAAAACGAGAAGAAAAATAATCAAAGCTATCTCCCACCCTAAGAAAATCTAAAACTAACTAAAATAAATGTTAACTGATTGGAAACAAATCTGAATAATAACATGGCAATAAAGTACTAACCAGTGCAGACAGTTAGATAGATGAGTCAATTTATTTTTATTGGGAAGTATTATCAAGGAGAAAAAAAAATTAGCCTTTTCTCTATGTGTCATTAGATTTTAAATCAATTACTGAGCTTTTGATATTTGCCATGAACATGATCTAATATTGCAAAATGTCTTTGTGTCCTCTGGGTATAAGAGAAGCTAAACAGCATATGAAACATAGACCAAAATATTCACAGAATGATCAAAGTGGAGGAGGGAATGATCCTTGTTCCCATTTGCTTTGCCTCTACTGACTTCTCAAGTTCCTTGCTTGTCAAGGTTATAAAATCTGTCATGTTATCAGATTTCATGGGTTTATAACAATGATGACCCCAGCGAGTTTCCCCTTTGTCTGATGGCCCATACATTCATCCATGGCTGTCAAACACTAGTAGGTGGAGGTTCCTGCTCACTTCCAGATGTTGTGATAAATATTGCTTGACTTGCTGATCTTCTTCGGATTTGAAGAGTTATTCCTGATGGCCCCAAATTATCTTCCAGACTTTAACTACCTTATAAAAATAATTGTTAGGACTAACATTTTTAAAAAGTTTTGTCCCTTTATACACTACAAATTGTTCCATTGAGTGACAAAGTATAAATAGAGAAGAGTCAAAATATTTCCTAGAAGCAGAACAAAGGGAAATTACTATATCACAAATGATAATTTAGGGAGTATAATTGATAAACACCTGAGGAATTGCTGGTAATTTAGAAAAGTTTAATTACTCTGAAGACAGTTGTATCAAAAACAAATATAGTGTATAAATTGATCTGCCAGGAGGTTGCAACTTGGAGAATCAATCACCTTTGTGTATAAACCAGCTTCCTTGTACTTGTTTCAACAAATTGAAAAGAAGCACTACAAAAATTCTTTGAAGATATCTGAATGAAATTGACTAGAAAATGGATTGTTCATTATGAAAATGCAGCTTTTGCCATAAAAATTTTTACTTGATTTCTCCCCTAGATATACAGCAATTGTTATCAGCACGTTATCTTCTCCATAGTGAAAGAATTTTGATTCTAGTTGTACTTAGAAAATAGCCACAAAAGGTAAAATACTGTGTCTCTGTTCTTTTCCAGAACCATGGAAACTTATAAAATTTTCTTATTTTTGTTTTTTTTCAAAAGTCAGTAGTGAAAGAATTGCTGGTTTGAATAATTTTATTTGTTTCAAAAGTGGGAATACATAAAAAAAAAAATATTTGGAACCAAAAGGATACTGACAGTATTTGTTATTTCAAAATATTTCCAAAGCACCTCTGCAAAAAGATTTTGAAGTTTGAAAATATGTAGAATGTGCCAAAATGTTTGCAAAGTTTATTATCAGAATGTGTAAGTAGATTAGTGGGGATGGTCTTATACATTTAGAATTAAACTTGATTTCCCAAATATCCAACTTTGCTTCTCAATATAGTACAATATATGCACATTGTTGATGATAGCCTGTTTTTTTTTTTTTTATGAGCAACAGTTCAAAAACTTTTTACATCATGTTATTACTTCTTATATAAATTATCTTCCTTTGGATGTGTGGATTTATAATCTTATCACTTTTACTGAACCTCCTAAACCAGTTATAATCCTGGGGATTTATCCATAAGAACTAAATAGCAATTTGGTAAATATTCTATCCCTCTTATCATCTAAATGAAATGGGCTAAGATATCAGCAGTATGCATTCTTGGAGTACTTAATACGGTGGGAGAGGATGCTTTAATCCTCTGTTAATTTTTTTATTATCACTGAACAGAAAGACCTAATACATAACATGGTTAAAACACACACACACACACACACACACACACACACACACACACACACACGTGTCAGCTAAAAGAGATTAGACGCTGGCAACCCTAACAAATATAAACAGAATGTGAATCAAAAGGACCAAGCAGGAGAGTCAATGGCTGTGTGCCAAATGGCACCAATACAGTCAGTGACAGGGCTGATTTTACACAGTCACAGCAAAGGACAGGTCTTTGTGCCCAAAACTCAGAGAAAGGATGAATTGTAGAACTGGAGCTCAAATAATCATAGTAACAATAATAATCAGAAGAAGTAGTCATAGTAGTGGACTGTGTTAGCACTGTACTTCTTTTGGTAGAATAGCCAGAGAGTAAGGTTGTGGGCTCTGAGGCCAGCCTGCCTAGATGGATTCTATGACAGGGTCAAGTGCACTAGCCCCTCAATTTCACGTTTTCCTCGTCTGTAAACTAGTCTATAATTACAGCACCTGTTTGACAGGTATTATTGTGAAAATTAATGATTTCAATTATCTGTGCACTTAAAAAGTACCTGGGACATAGTAAACTCTCAGTAAGTATTATCTAATACTTCTTCTCTAGGAAAGGGAACAGTAATGTGGCACTTTGCCAAAAATTATAAAATATAATATAGGTGATGGTCCTTTTATTTATTTTTAAATATGTTTCAAGAAAGGTTGAGGACAGACTGTAATATTCTGCAAGAATTGTATATAAAGATATTACTATATTTCTATTGATGACAATTGAAAATATAACTCTTAGTTTATAGTCTAATTAAAATATCAAAAAGGACAAGTTAGATTTTAGGGAGATGTTCTCCAGGTAAAGAGTGTCAATCTAAGATTACTTTAGCAAATGGGAGGAGCTTATGCCGCAGGCAATATTGTTGCTCCTACCCACACTGGGGGCATTCACTTTCCCCAGCAGGCTGCAGCCTTCCTACTAGTCCCAGGAGAATCTCTGCCCCAGGGCTCTTCCTGGCATACCTAAGTCTGAGATGCCCCTGGGGCAGAGGTCCTTGGAACAGATCCCAGGAAATGGTGAGCAGGAATTGGGGGCAAATGACCCAGCTTCCTTACCTTTGGGGCAGAAGCACTTCAGTGCATTTCTATCCTGTCTCCCCCAATTCTCAAGCTATGACCTGCTCATAACACACCCCATATCAGCATCTTTCTCTTCCCTGTCTCACCTCTCTGTGCCTTACCATTCCTTCCTTAGATCACCTCCAAAAAATCAACAAACCTCCAAACTAAGACATTCTCCTCTAAAAATTTATAGATAATGATGCTTTTCAAGAAATTTGAGGAGTGTTTTCTCAGAAGTACAGAGATAAATATATATGACATTTCTATTTTATTTTAAGCTATATCTTTCTATTTCTAAATGTAAAACAATATATCTTTACATGCATTTTAATGAGAATTTATGTCTCCTATTAGATCTATCTTCAATAAGAGAAAAAATATACATATTTCTGGAATCGCAAGACCCTGAATTCTCCATCAGCCACGTGCTATTGTTCTAGGTGCATACTCATATGGAAAAGAGACACTATAAAAGATCATGTTAATTTTTAAAAATTAATTAATTTATTTTAATTAGGTAAATGTGACAGCAGAATGTATTTTGATTCATTGTACACAATTGCAGCACAACTTTTCACTTCTCTGGTTGTACAACATGTAGCATGTCATACCATATGTGCAGTCATCTTAGATACCTTACCTAGTGTAATGATGTCTATCTTATTCTACCATCTTTCCTGCCCCCATTCCCCCTCCCCACCTTTCCCCTCCCCTTTGCCCCATCAAAGCTCCTCCATTTTTCCCATGTCCCCCCATTATGGATCAAGCATTCACTCATCAGAGAGAACATTCAGCCTTTGGTTTTTTGGGATTGGCTCATTTTGTTTAGCATGATATTCTCCAACTCCATCCTTTACCTGCAAATACCATAATTTTATTCTCTTTTAATACTGAGTAATATTCCATTGTGTATATATACCACAGTTTCTTTATCCATTCATCTATTGAAGGGCCTTCACAGTTTACCTATTGTGAATTGAGCTTCTATAAATATTGATGTGGCTGCCTTTTTTTTTTTTTTTTTTTTTGGTACCAGGGATTGAACTCAGGGGCACTCGACCACTGGGCCACATCCCCAGCCCTTTTTTTGTATTTTATTAGAGACAGGGTCTCACTGAGTTGCTAAGTGCCTCGCCATTGCTGAGGCTGGCTTTGAACTCGCGATCCTCCTGCCTCAGCCTCCCAAAGTGCTGGGATTACAGGCGTGCGCCACCACGCCCGGCTGATGTAGCTGCCTTTTAAGTCCTTTGGGTATAGTTGGAGGAGTGGGATAGCTGGGTCAAATGGTGGTTCTGTTCCAAGTTTTCTAAGGAATCTCCATACTGCTTTTCAGGTTGGTTGCACCAATTTGCAGTCCCACCAGGAATGTATGAGTGTGCCTTTCCCCCCACATCCATGCCAACACTTATTGTTGTCTGTATTCTTGATAACTGCCATTCTGACTGGCATGAGATGAAATCTTAGAGTAGTTTTGATTTGCATTTCTCTAATTACTAGAGTTGTTGAACATTTTTTCATATATTTGTTGATCTTCTTCTGAGAAGTGTCTGTTCAGCTCCTTAGCCCATTTATTGACTGGGTTGTTTGTTGTTCGTTAAGTTTTTTGAGGTCTTTATATATATCCTGGAGATTAGTACTCTAATTATTTTGAGACTTTGGTCTCAAAAGCTCAGAATGGAGAGGTGACACTTAGCTGAATTGTGCTGTCTTCTGGGAGAGGGAAACTTGTCCTTTTCTCCACCCTCTTTTTCCTCAGGAGAGTAGGTAAGATTTTGAATTGTTCAGATTCCAAGGCACAATGGAAGCCTCTTTTGCTGAGGGTGGAGATTCAACTGTGAAGAAAATATTCTCTCTCCATTTCTGATCTGGCAGATGGCATTTTGCATTTCATGGTTAAGTGAGTTCTGAGATTCCATTTGTACTTTGGAGGAAGAAGAGCAGGCATAGTAGCTTCCTTGATTCAAATTTAGATCTAACCATTGTAGGAACAATAAAATACTTCCACCTGATTCAGCCTAAACCACTGGGGTTCTGCTTTGGCACAAAATGCAGCTAGTAAGAAGTATTACATTTCCTCCCTTGCCACAAGTGTGCATGTGTCAAGGACACTCCAGAAGGAAGTGTTTCTGGTCAAGGCAGGAATCAGGGAATTTGGGTATTCATAAAGTTCCACCTTAATAGGTTTCCAGTATATAATCAACTTCTTACTTGCTGAAAATATGGGAGCCAGGGTAACTTCATTTGTATAGACTAGGCAGAATAAGGGCATATGCCTAAAAGTAAATTTACTTAATCTTTTTGTATCCACATCCAAACTTTGAATACTAAGAGCAGGTGAAAAAAAAATGTAAACCTAACAAAAATTATATCAAGACATAATTATCTTGGATAATATACCAAGAGCATTTTACATTTTAAAATCAAGAGAATAACAGCTGTCCTAGGGTGGTCCATCTCTCTACATTGATTTCTGGTTTCTACAGGGAAGGTTTTTCAAGTAGTAGTTTTTTTCATTCATCCCACATGTATTTAGTGAGTACCAGGCAACACTAGGAACACACAGTGGAGAAAATTGTAAAGCCATGTATGTAACTAATGGGCTTTATGCAAACCTAGCTGCATGGTAGTAAAGAGTCCAGAGAGAAAACACAGAAATTCCTGCTGCAGAATGTTGGTTCAAATGCCAAAGACACTTTTAAAGTGGGACCCACAATTGTGAATGCATATCAAAGTATTTCACACATTTAATGAATATTAAAGTATTTACTATACCAGGAAAGTCTGCTAGAGGCTTCTGCTCAAGTATCTCCTAGCATTTATGCAACCGGTATCCTTCCTACAGCATTAAGGTGAAATAGGCTCTGGAAAAAATCTAGTGCTACACAAACTAGAAAGAGGAAACAGAAATAATCTGAGACTCGGTTGGCATTCATGCTTTGTGGGATTAAATGACCCATAAGCCTGTATTGTGCAGGGATTTCCTTTTGTATTAAATTATGTGAACTGTGTTGCAGGGATTCCTGTTCCTTCCAGATGCACATATTTTAATGAACTATAAACTAGTATTAGGAGTAGTTACAATCAAAAGTCTCAGGGAACTGGAAGGAATATGAAAGGTTATTTGGTCATCTGGGGTTGAAGGCAGGTGGCATCTGAATAGTATCATCATATGGGACTGTGGCTGTCAGGACACGTGGTAGTGAACAACTAAATGAAATAATTTGAGGTATCCATCAAAGGCGAGTTTGACAGTTTAAGTTGCCTTTGCCAAGGAATACATAAAGGTCCTGGGCTGAGCAGCTACTCTATTGTCACTGAATAAATTAAAGGAAGAAAGCAATGAGCTCAATTTTTTAAATTCTTCACAAAAAGTATAGACCAAATCCCTGGAGTTTCCTATGACTTCTAAATGAATCTCTCATCTTTACAGTTGCAGAACTGAAATAGCTAAAAAGCAAAAATACTTTATTTTCTGCTGTTTGTAGATTTCCACATCCAGTGACATTATGACCTTAGCAAAAATCTTATGGTAAAGTTGGGGCAATGATTGGCAATAATGGAACTTCTAGCTAGAAGTGAAATGTGGTTATCTAGGACTAAAAGTAAGCCAGGTATCCATCCCCAATGAACTTCCCATATCAGCTGAAGGAATGAACACTTTCCACTTTCTAAGAGGTTCTGGTGCTTTGCTTAAAATCTCAGAATGACACTGACTGGATGGGATTACATCTCAGTGGGGTGCAGCTAACCCCATCATACTGCATTATATTCAAATCTGCTACTAAATTAGATCCTGTCACAACTGTGAGTAAGGGTGGAGTGGGGGAGATTACAAAATCAAGACTAAATGAATACGACTTACCCACCTGCAGCATTTTTTCTAACTCTTATCAACAAAGTCTGGGCAATTTATGTGGGCTTTCTAAAGCAAAGAGGGAAAAATATAATTTCAGATTGGGCAAAATTTATCCATGATTGTCAGAATTCTGGATTCAATATGACTTCACTAGATGGAAGTATTGGTCATTGTTTGGTTTAGTGGCTTAAATATGGTCTCAGGTGATTCTTACTAAATCAAATTGAGAAGACAGAAACTTTTTTGAAAAATTATATCAGTAAAGGAACCCAAAGATACTGGGAGGTAAAATATGTTGAAGTAAATTTATCACATGTGGCTGACTTCTCTCCACCTCACTTTGACCCAGATGACTAGGAAGACAGACATTCATCAATGCCTCAATACCTGTGCTGCTGAGAGCAGTACTGTCATGTCAGATCTTTCCTGGTTGATTGTGGCTAGAGCTACAGAAGTTGCTGTTGAAATGTCTCTCCGATTTCACGGGATAGGGAAAGTTCCTGGGGTGACGGAAACCAAGTGGTCACACTCAGTCACCAAAAGCAAGATGGATGTGATTCCTATAGTTGGCCTGAAGCACTGTGTGATAATTGAAGTGATCTGGTCTGTAAGATCATCAGTAGTGGCGAGATAACTTGGGATTCCTAGGGTGAAAACCGATGGCAAGCCCATTAACATCCTATTTGATTTGTATATCTGAGAAAATACAGATCAGGTGAATAAAGTCTACCTTGGACACAATAACACTGTACCGTCTCCTTCAGTTCCCTAGGCCTTTTGAGAGAAGGAATGTGCAAGAATTAGAAAACAAATAGCATCACAACCCGATAACACTCTATGAATCTTCCAATTACCAATCCTCAAAGACTCTATGGTTATCTTTAAGATTAACTCTAGGAAGAGAGTTATGATAGTCAAAAGAGTAGTTTCAACATGCTTAGACTTCCTCTAAGGCTAGCCTACTGCAAGCCTCTATGGAAATAACTATAGCCATACATTTGAAACAATCAAAGCTGGTTCAGTATGAAGGCCATGAACTCTGCTCTAGTTTCTAGACTCCAGCCCCTGATGACACCAGGGAGGAACTTGGAGACCAGGATTCTGCTTTGTTCTACTGTGGTAACTACAAGACTTGAGCCCCAGCCTTTGATCATACCAGAAGAGGGATTGGCACTTTTCTAATCATGTACTTTAAAGGTCCCAAAACCCAAAGGCTGGGTTAACTCTCTCAGGGTCAGATGTTGGGTCTTACTATATTCATTTGTGCTATTCCAGAATTCAAAGACCACACAGGATCACACACTGGTTATTGTCCCTGTGACTTTTCCAATAAATGCTGTCTTAGACCTAGTGTGTATGCTGGTAGATTTTTCGCCCTTATTTGTTTAACAATGATATTATCTAACACTTGCTCTTAACTGATTCCTGAGGCATAGAATACCAGTGACTACAGGTCTAACAAAAGTGAGGCCAACGAGGGTCAGATGATGTTAGAATTTTAAGCAAAGGCCACAATCCAACTTGTGCTTTTTTTCCTCAGTTACTGAATGCAAAATTTAAAAATACAGTTGATTCCCCTTTATTGACATATTCATATTTACAAATTCTCCTGCTTGCTAGAATTTATTTATAATGTGAAAATTCATACTGGTGGTATTTTTTGCAGCCATCCATGAACTTTTACAACAGCGGGTAGTTTAACTACCCATTTCAACATGTTTCCTCTCAAGATCCAAGAGAGATTTTTATGATTTAGATGTGAGTTGTCACCCAAAAGCTCATGTGTGAGACAAATGCAAGAAAGTTGAGACTTGAATAGGTGAAGAGAGCCTTAGCCTAACCAATGCATTAATCCCCTGAAGGGATTAACTGGATGGTAACCCTAGGAAAGTAGGTTATAGCTGGAGGAGAGGGGTCCATGGAGATGTGCCTTTGGAGTTTATATTTTGTCCATGGTGAGGGAAGTTATCCCTCTGTGCTTCCTAGTGGCCATGTCCTGAGCTGCTTTCTTCCTCCACACATTTCTACCATGATGGTCTGCCTCACCTTGGGCTGTGAACAATGGAGTCAGCCATCTATGGATTGAGACCTCTGAGACCATGAGCCTCAAAATAAACTTTTCCTCCTATAGTTTTTCTTGTCAGGTCTTTTGGACACAGTATTGAAAAGTTGATTCAAACAGAAATGGTTGGCCTCCTCGTTTCACCTCTGTGTGCCCAAGAAACCAAACAAGCCTCCAACTCAGACTCAAGTTCTCCCACCACACATTCACAACACAGACCACTTCCAAAAGTCAAGGTGTCAGGGGTTTCCCCACACACCAAGCAAGCAATCAATAGTGCAGTGAACATCAGCCTGATGTTTCCGAATCCCGTTCAGCTCTGACAGTCTCTACCTGGAAATAACATCAGATCTCATAGGTTGCAGTCTCAGTCTGTAAGACTGATTTCCCCCACCCCTTGCAGGTGTCTGCTTCAAGCCCCAGGTTGTTTGATCTCTGCTTCTAACTACCAGCTGTAATTTGGGGTCGCCACAACCAACTCCTTGGGTTCAATTAATTTGCTCCAGCAGCTCAAAGAACTTAGGGAAATACTTATGTTTACTGGTTTATTACAAAGGATATTACAAGGGATGCAGAGGAGAGATGCTTAGGAGAGTGGTTGTGGGCCTTCTGTGCCTGTGGTGCATCACCCCCATGGAACCTCCACATAATCGTTACCTGCAAGCTGTCCAAACCCTATATATATATATATATATATATATATATATATATATTTATTTTATATATTTTTAAAGACTTGTATTATCACATTATAGCTATACATAATAGTTGGGCTCACTTTGACATGCTCATACATGCATGGGATTTAATTTGCTCCATTTCAGTCTCCAGTACCTCCTTTTTCCCTTTTCTCCTGCCTCCCCTTATTCTCCATTCTCTACTCTGCTGGTCTTTTGACTATTTATTTATTGTTTTCTTAATTGATTTTTTATGGATATACACAAAGGTGAAATTCACTGTGGTATATAAATGTACATAGCATGATTTTGTCAATTCATTTTGCATTTCCTCCCTTTTTCCATCTCTTTTCCCTCCCCTCAACCTTCTTCCACTCCTCCCTGATTTTCTCTTTTGTTCTCCTGAGATTCTGACCCCTCTTTTTATTCTGCCTTTTGCTCTAGCTTCCATTTATGAGGGAAAACCTTTGATCCTTGCTTTTTCTGAACCTGGCTTATTTTATTTAGCATGTTTTCTAGTTCCATCCATTTACCAGCAAATGCCATAATTTCATTCCCCCTCCTCCTCCTCCTCCTCCTCCTCCTCCTCCTCCTCCTCTTCTTCTTCTTCTTTCTTTTTCTTTTTTATTTTGGTACCTGGATTGAACTCAGGGGCACTTGACCACTGGGCCACATCCCCAGCCCTTTTTTGTATTTTATTAGAGGCAGGGTCTCACTGAGTTGCTAAGTGCCTTGCCATTGCTGAGGCTGGCTTTGAACTCACGATCCTGATGCCTCAGCCTCTCAAGTGCTGGGATTACAGGCATGCTCCACTGCACACAGCTTCTTTATGGCTGAGTAAAACTCCATGGTGTATATATACCACATTAAAAAAAATGTATTCATCTATTGATGGGCACCTGGGCTGATTCCATATCTTGGCTATTGTGAATTCTACTGCCTGTATTGCTATAATATGCTGATTTTAGGTCTTTTGAGTAAGTAACAAGGAGTAGGATAGCTGGGTCATATGGTGGTTCCATTCCATGTCTTTTGAGAAATTTCCATACTGCTTTCCAAAGTGGTTGTACTAATTTGCAGTACCACCAATAATGTATGAGTGGACCTTTTATCTCACATCCTCACCAACATTTGTTATTACTTGTATTCTTGATGATTGCCGTCTAACTGAAGTGAGATGAAACTTCAGTGTAGTTTTGATTTGCATTTCCCTGGTTTCCAAGTGTATTGAATATTTATTCATATATTTTTTGGTCTATTTCTTCTTTTGAGAAATGTCTGTTTATAGTTGTTTGCCCATTTATTGATTGGGTTATTTATTTTTCTGGTATTATTATTTTTTAAATTTTTTATTATTCTAATTTGTTATACATGTTTGCAGAGTACATTTCATTTCATATTACATATAAAGAGAACAATTTTCCAAGTTGCTGGTTTTATATAAAGTACTTGTACAACAATTGTGTCTTCATACATGTATTTAGGGTAATCATGGATAACTCAGTCTGCCATTATTCCTATCCCCTTGCCCCCTTCCCTCCCTCCCCTTTCTTTGTTCTATTTAAAGTTCTTTCATTCCTCTCACCCCCTCTCTCTTGCCTTTATAAGTTAATATCTTCCTATCAAAGAGATCATTCGACCTTTGGTTTTTGGGGATTGGTTAACTTCACTTAGCATTATTTTCTCCAACTCCATCCATTTACCTGCAAATGCCATGATTTTATTTTCTTTTAGTGCTGAGTAGTGTTCCATTGTGTGTGTGTATATATATACATTTTAGGTATATATATATATATATATATATATATATATATATATATATATATATATATACACACACACACACACACAAAGTTACTATTGTTACTATTGCTTTGTAGTACTATTGCTTTGGTGTGTATATATGTATATACATATATATACACACACACCAAATTTTCCCTATCCATTCATCTGCTGATGGGCATCGGGGTTGGTTCCACAATCTAGCTATTGTGAATTGTGTTGCTATAAACATTGATGTGGCTGTGTCCCTATAGTAAGTTGTTTTTAAGTCATTTGGGAATAGGCCAAGGAGTAGAATAGCTGGGTCAAATGGTGGTTCCATTCCAAGTTTTCCTAGGAATCTCCATACTACTTTCCAGATTGGCTTCACCAATTTGCAGTTCCACCAGCAATGTAAGAGTGTGCCTTTTTCCCCACATCCTTGCCAGCATTTATTGTTGTTTGTTTGTTTGTTTTTAAGTGACCTCAGTAAAATTATTTAATTTAATTAGGCCTTAGTTTTCTTATCTACAAAACAGGGATATTAATGATATCTAAACCAAAGAGTTGTTGTTAGGCAAGAATACAGTAGCATTTGTAAGTCAGTGGTTATATATTTTTTTATTCAATGTTGTATTTGTAATAGTAGAATGCATTACAGTTCATAATACACACATAGAGCCTCTTTTCACATAACACTGTTTGTATACAAAGTATATTCATACTATTCAAGTCTTCAATCATGCATTTAGGATAATGATATCCATCTTATTATACCACCCCCCACTTTTTTTTTTTTTTGATAGCTGCCATTCTGACTGGGGTAAGATGAAATCTTAGAGTTGTTTTGTTTTGCATTTTTCTAATCGCTAGAGATGTTGAACATTTATTCATATATTTGTTGATTTTTTGTATATCATCTTCTGAGAAGTGTCTGTTTCATTCCTTGGCCCATTTATTGATTGGGTTATTTGTTGTTTTTTTTTTGTTTTTTGTTTTTTGGTGTTAAGGCTTTTGAAAGCTTTATAAATGCTTGAGGTTAGTGTTCTATCTGATGTGCTTGTGGTAAAGATTTGCTCCCATTCTGTAGGTCCTCTATTCACCTCACTGATTGTTTCTTTTGCTGAGAAGAAGCTTTTTCCTTTGAATCCATCCCATTTATTGATTTGTGGTTTAAGTTCTTGTGCTATAGGGTTCTTATTGAGGAAATGGGAGCCTAAACCAACATGATGGAGATTTGTGCCTACTTTTTCTTCTATTAGATGCAAGGTCTCCGGTCCTTGGTCCACTTTGAGTTAAGTTCTGTGCATGGTGAGAGAAAGAGATTTAATTTCATTTTATTACATGAGGATTTCCTGTTTTCCCAACACAATTTGTTGAAGAGACTGTCTTTTCTCCAGTGAATGTTTTTGGCACCTTTGTCTAACATAAGATAACTGTAGGTGTGTGGGTTCATCTCTGTGTCTTCTATTCTGTACCATTGGTCAACTGGTCTATTTTGATGCCAATACCATGCTGTTTTTGTTACTATTGCTTTGTAGTACAATTTAAGGTCTGGAATAGTAATGCCACCTGCTTCATCTTCTTGTTTAAAAATCGCTTTGGCTATTCTGGATCTCTTATTTTTCCAGATGAAATTCATGATTGCTTTTTCTATTTCTATGAGGAATGATATTGGGATTTTGATTGGTATTGCATTGAATCTGTATAATGCTTTTGGGAGAATGGTCATTTTGACAATATTAGTTCTACCTATCCATGAACAAGGTAGATCTTTCCATCTTCTAAGATCTTCATTAATTTCTTTCTTTAGCGTTCTGTAGTTTTCATTGTAGAGGTCTTTCACTTCTTTTGTTATGTTAATTCCCAAATATTTTACTTTTTTTGAGGCTATAGTAAATGGGGTGGATTTCCTAGTTTCTCTTTCCAAGGATTTTTTGCCGATGTATAGAAATGCCTTTGATTTATGGGTATTGATTTTACATCCAGCTACTTTGCTGAATTCATTTATTAGATCTAGAAGATTTTTTGATCTTCTATGTATAGAATCATATCAGCTGCAAATAGTGATAATTTGAGCCCTTCTTTTCCTATCCGTATCCCTTTAATTTCTTTTTTCTGTCTAATTGCTCTGGCTAAGGCTTCAAGAAGTATGTTAAATAGGAGTGGTGAAAGAGGGAATCCCTGTCTTATTCCAGTTTTTAGAGGGAATGCTTTCAATTTTTCTCCATTTAGGATGATGTTGGCCTGGGGCTTAGCATAGATGGCCTTTACGATGTTGAAGTATGTTCCTGTTATTCCTATTTTTTCTAGCATTTTGAACATGAAGGGATGTTGTATTTTGTCAAATGCTTTCTCTGCATTTATTGAGATGATTTTATGATTTTTATCTTTGAGCCTGTTGATGTGATGAATTGCATATATTGATTTCCTTCTATTGAACCAACCTTGCATCCCTAGAATGAAGCCCACTTGATCGTGGTGCACTATCTTTTTGATGTGTTTTTGTATTCAATTTGCCAGAATTTTATTGAGAATTTTTGCATCTATATTCATTATAGCTATTGGTCTGAAGTTTTCTTTCTTTGATTTGTCTCTGACTGGTTTTGGAATTAGGGTGATATTGGCCTCGTAGAATGAGTCTGGGAGTGTTCTCTCTTTTTCTATTTCATGAAATAGTTTGATAAGTATTGGTGTTAGTTCTTCTTTAAAGGTCTTGTAGAACTCAGTTGTGTATCCATCCGGTCCTGGGCTTTTCTTTGTTGGTAAGTTTTTATGGCATCCTCTATTTCTTTGCTTGAAATTGACCTATTTAAATTGTGTATATCATCTTGATTTAGTTTGGGTATATCATAGGTCTCTAGAAATTTGTTGATGCCTTTGTTATTTTCTATTTTATTGGAATACAAATTTTCAAAATAATTTCTAATTATCTTCTGTATTTCTGTGGTGTCTGTTGTGATATTTCCTTTTTCATCATACATATTGATAATTTGTGTTTTCTCTCTTCTTTGTTAGCATAGCTAAAGGTTTATCAATTTTATTTATTTTTTCAAAGAACCAACTTTTCGTTTTATCATTTTTTTCAATTTTTTTTGTTTCAATTTCATTAATTTCAGCTCTGATTTTAATTATTTCCTGTCTTCTACTCTTTTGGAATTGATTTGTTCTTCTTTTTCTAGGGCTTTGAGATGTAATGTTAGTTCATTTATTTGTTGACTTTTTCTTTTTTTGAAGGAATGAGCTCCATGCAATGAACTTTCCTCTTAATACTGCCTTCAGAGTGTCCCAGAGATTTTGGTATGTTGTATTGTTGTTCTCATTTACCTCTAAGAATTTCTTAATCTCCTTCTTGATGTCTTCTGCAACCCATTGATCATTCAATAGCATATTATTTAGTCTCCAGGTGTTTTAGAGTAGCTTTTATTTTATTTTTTATCATTTATTTCTAATTTCATTCCATTATGATCCAATAGAATGCAGGGTAGTATCCCTACTTTTTTATGCTTGCTTAGAGTTGCTTTATGGCATAATATATGGTCTATTTTTGAGAAGGATCCATGTGCTGCTGAGAAGAAAGTGTTTTGGCTCATTGCTGGATGATATACTCTATATATGTCAGTTAAGCCTAAGTTATTAATTGTATTATCGAGTTATACAGTTTCTTCATTTAGCTTTTATTTGGAAGATCAAGCCAGTGGTGAAAGAGGTGTGTTAAAATCACCTAGAATTATCGTGTTGTGTCCTATTTGATTCTTGAACTTGAGAAGAGTTTGATTGATGAATGTAGAAGCTACATTATTTGGGGCATATATATTCATAATAGTTATATCTTGTTTATCTATGATTCCCTTAAGTAGTATGAAATGTCCATCTTTATATCTTTTGACTAACTTTGGCTTGAAGTCTACTTTATTTGATATGAGGATGGAGACCCCTGCTTGCTTACGTAGACCATGTGAGTGATATATTTTATACCATCCTTTCACCTTCAGTCTATGGGCGTCTTTTCCTATGAGATGTGTCTCTTGAAGGCAACATATTGTTGGGTCTGTTTTTTTAATCCATTCTATTAGCCTATGTCTTTTAATTGGTGAGTTTAGGCCATTAACATTCAGGGTTATTATTGAGATATAATTTGTATTACAAGTCATTTTTATTTTTTTATTATTTTTGGTATTTAGTTTTTCCTTTGGTTGGTTTTTCCCTTTATTGTAGTTCTTCCCTTTACAGATTTTCATTATTATTTTTCATTGCCTCCTCATGGAATATTTTACCAAGAATGTTCTGTAGAGCAGGCTTTCTTGTTGTAAATTCTTTTAGCTTTTGTTTATCATGAGAGGTTTATATTTCATCCGCAAATCTAAAGCTTAATTTTGCTAGATATAAAATTCTTGGTTGGCATCCCTTATCCTTTAGAGCCTGGTATATGTTGTTCCAGGCTCTCCTGTCTTTGAGGATCTGGATTGAAAAATCTGCTGAGATGCAAATTGGTTTTCCCTTATAGGTAATCTGACTTTTCTCTCTTGCAGCCTTAAAAATTCTACCTTTATTTTGTATGGTAGACATTTTCATTACAATGTGCCTTGGTGTGGACCTGTTGTAATTTTGTACATTTGGCGTCCTATAGGCCTCTTTTATTTGATTTTCAAATTCATTCTTCCTGCTTGGGAAATTTTCTGATATTATTTCATTGAAGAGATTGTGCATTCCTTTGGTTTGAATCTCTGCACCTTCCTCTATTCCAATAAATCTTATATTTGGTCTTTTAATGGTATCCCATAGTTCCTGGATATTCTGTTCATGGTTTCTTACCATCTTCACTGTGAGGTCAACTTGATTTTCAAGATTATATATTTTGTTATCATTATCTGAGGTCATATCTTCCAAGTGGTCCAATCTGTTGGTGATGCTTTCTATTGAATTTTTTTAAGTGGCTTACTGTTTCTTTCATTTCAATGATTTCTGTTTGTTTTTTTCTCAAACTCTCTATCTCTTTCTTGAAGTAATCTTTTGCTACCTGGATTTGTTCTCTTATCTCTTTGTTGGAGAGATCCATTTTTGCCTGTATCTGTTCACTTAGGTAATTTTTTTTAAATCCCTTATCATTTTAATTATGTAAATCCAGAACTCCTTCTCTGACATTTCACCTACTGTACTTTCTATGGTTTCTATTGTTGTAGTATCTTGGTTTGTTTGGGGCTTTTTTCTACCTTGTTTCTTCATGATGTCTATGTATTTTCCTCTCTTGCAAGGTAAGCCTGAGATATTACAGCTTCTGCCCTTTTGTCTTATAAGTTCCCTCCAGGTAACCCAAAACCTCACTTTTTAGGGAAATATTAATATTAGAGCTTTCAATGTACCCAATGTGTGTCCATATATCAGTTAGTTTCTATTTTTATATTTACAGTTTTGTCGCTATAAACAGAAGTGATGAGATTAGTTATCATATACCATATAGTTTCTATTTTGCGTGGTGGTTTACAGTATCTAATGGTAGAAGGGGGAAATTAGAGGTTGGCTTAAATGTTTATGAAGTAAGAAGTGAGAAAATAGAGGTATTAGATTATTTGACTAGTGAGAGTATAATCATTAGAATTTGGCTGTTAGTAGAAGAAGAAAGAGATAGGCAACCCCGTGTAAGATTCCCTGTTAGTTCACAACAGCATAACTGGTTACACCTTTTGGTACATCCTGCTCCCCAGGGACCTTAGTAATGTCTTACCTGGACTTTTTTGTTGTTCCTTGATAGTAGAGTAGCTAACTCAGTTTTGTGGCAATGGCAGCCTCAGGTCTAAATTATATTGGTGTTGGGTTGAGTAGCTATGGAATCCCAGTGCAGTGTGTCTCTCTGAACAGATGCGGGTTGCCTCTCTGATTTGTGGGCGTGGAATGGGCCTCTCTCTCAAGATCTCCTCCTGGCTGCAGTGTGGTGGAGCAGGTAGTCTGGCTTTCTTCTCCCCACTCTCCTCCTCCTGGTGGCTGGGCCGCTCCTCACAGTCTAGTTGTTGGGCAAGTGAGCAGCAGGGCCCTTCCATAGGGTGGAGCCTGCAGTTCCTGGTACTGGTGATGGTGTGGGCTGGTGGTCAGGCAGGCTGGTGGCTGGGCCACTCCTTCAGGTGGGTGTCTACTGCTTGTTCTGGTGGTAGCTGAGCAGGTCTCAGGGAATGAACAGGCCATTCCTGTGGACGGGCCCTCTCTGCAGCAGGGACCTGCTATTCCCAGCCCCGGAGGCCATGGCAGCGTGAGCTGGCTGCTGGGCTGGTAGCTGGGCAATATTAAGTTTTTTTTTGTGTGTGTTCTTTAAATATTCTAGGTATTAATCCCCTATCAGAGGAGTCGCTGGCAAAGATTTTCTCCCATTCTTTAGGCTCTCTTTTCATGCTCTTAATTATTTCCTTTGCTGTGCAGAAGCTTTTTAATTTGATGCCACTTCATTTATTGATTCTTGATTTTATTTCTTGAGTTTTAGGGGTCTTGTCAAGGATGTCAGCACTGTGTCAATGTGTTGCAACGTTGACGGTATATTTTCTTCTAGCAGTTACAAAGTTTCTGGTTTGATTCCTAAGCCTTTGATCCACTTTGATTTGACTTTTGTGCAGAGTGAGAAGTATAGATATAGTTTCATTCTTCTACACATAGATGTCCAATTTTCCCAAAACCATTTACTGAAAAGGCTCTGTTTTCTCCAACATATATTTTGGCATCGTAGTCAAGTATCAGATGACTGTAACCATGTGCCAAACCCTGCCTTTTGGAGACTCTATGGAGACTTCATTGCACAGACACAATTGTTAACAGACCAGATGGAAAAGCCTTATGAGGGCTGTCTGTTCAGATTCTTCTTGGCTTCTCTGTGCAGCATTGTTTACTCTCAGGTATGGGTCAGAACCCCTTTGGAATGAGGAGGGTCTTTTGAGATGCCTTCAGATATGGATAGGTCAGATAATTTCTTTTTGAAAAATCTGTTCTTTTTAAATACACATGACACTAGAGTATATTTTGACATATTATACATAAATGGAGTTCATCTTATTCTAATTAGGATTCCATTTTTGTTGTTGTACATGATGTGGAGATTCCTTGTGATGTATTCATATATAAACATAGGGGAAATTGTTTCCAATTCATTTCACTCTCTTTCCTATTTATATCTCTACCATTTCTATCTCTTCATTCCCATTTGTCTAATCCACTGAACTTCCCTTGTTGTCTGTTAACATCCACATATCAGAAAGAACATTTGGCTTTTGTTTTTGTGGGATTGGCTTATTTAACTTAGCATGATAATCCCCAGTTCCATTCATTTATCAGCGAAAGTCATAAAGTCATTCTTTTTATGGCTGAGTAATAGTCCTCTGTGTGTGTGTGTGTGTATGGTGTGTGTGTATGTGTGTGTGTATACACACACACACACACACACACACACACATATATATATATATATATATATATCACATTTTCTTTATCCATTCATCTGTAAAAGACACCTAGCTTAGTTCCATAGCTTAGCTATTCTGAGTTGAGCTGCTATAAACATAGATGTACTTGCATCATGGTGGTATGCTGACTTTAACTCCTTTGGAAATACACACACACACACACACACACACACACACACACACACACTGAGGAGTGGGATATCTGGGTCATATTGTGGTTCCATTTCTAGTCTTTTGAGGAATCTCCATACTGCTTTCCAGAATGGTTGTACCAATTTGCAGTTCCACCAGCAATGTAATGAGTGTACCCTTTTTCTCACATTCTCACCAACATTTATTGTTCTATTCTTAGGTGAGAGAATTTCTTTATTGGCACCTTGATGGTGTTAAGGTGCCTGATAATACTCTCCACTGTATAGGGATGTTGTAAGGTCAGATAAGTAAATTCTGTGTTTGTGCCCCAAATATTGCAGTATAAAAAATTATAAAATTGTGCTATTATTAGTATTCTTAGGAATGGCTAAGTGGAAGCTTCTGAAAAAAAATACATACCTGGTGAAATCACAAACATTTGTAACATCAGTAAAGGCTTGAAATATGGAGTGGAGATTTCTATCCCCTTTATAGTTAATTGTCTGGTTTGGCTAATGAAAAAGACAAACTGATCATGAAGAATGAAAATAGATGATCAGAAATTTAATCAAGAAAGAATTCAAATCACAATTTTATACCAGATGTAATGTCTTCATTGGAAGAAATCAATGTAAACCTTGATAAGTATCCACTGACTTTACAAATGCTTTTATTCCCCTCTATCATCCAAAGCTGGAAATAACAGAAACTTATCTGTCAAGTAATAGAATCAATAATATATCTTCACTGTCTTCCATGAGGTCATATCAGCTCTTCAGTTCTGAGTCCCATGCCATTCTATAGGGAGTAATAACTACCTCGTGAGCACTCAGGGCATCACAGTGATGACACTAGGTAGTGCAGCAGAATTCTGATTACTTTGATAAAATCCATAAATACCACACTCTTGGAAATAAATGACCCCAAAGTGTAAGGACCTGACACTTTCATAAAGTTTCCAAGGTATCTCCCCTCCAAAATTAAAAGGAAAGAGAAAGAAAGAGACTTGTTGGTTTTGAAAGAAACATAAGTCATGTATCTGTGAGCTGCACCGCCCCCGTATAAATTGTGAGTTTGACACAAAGAAAATGAGCGCTCCCCTCTGGGTGTCAACTGTAATGAAAGCAGCTCTTACAATGGGCCCTCATTGGTCAATGGATCCTATGGATGCTGAGGAGATCCAGTGCTAAGAGAAACAGATGAAGCTCTGATGATTTTAAAGGGCAATCATGTCTTTGTCTCAAAGCTCAATAGCCCTTGACTTGCAATTGGGCTGTAGCAATCAACGAATACCTGCATAAAATATCGCATGGCCACAAGATATCAGTTGTCCAATGTCAACTGAATATTATATGACTCATTATGTTATAAATTTTTATGCCCGTAGTGGTTGATATTTTCATTAAATAAATATGTGGATTTGGGTAAGTTTCCTCTCTGTTTTGGTTTCCACACTAACTAGGGGTTAATGATAATGATTAAATGGACTAACATATGAGCAGCCCTTACAGTAGTGTCTGGCAGACAGTAAGGGTTTATCAAGTTAGCTACTGGGTTATTGTTCTTCTTTCAGAAATACTCACCATACTTTGAAGATGTCAGAAGTGCAGGGACAGGAAACAAAATGCTCCAGTGGATCATTAGGAGCACTGGTGATTCACTCCTGTTTCTACTGCACAAGGCCTAGGGATTGTTTATATTGGGGGTCATGGCACCATATAAAGTTTCCTAATTCACAGTGCACATTACCCCACGGAAGAGTGGATCCATTCTCACAGAGTGCAGTCTTGAACTATTTCTTTACCTGTGTCTTCTACTATTTCTTCCAGTGCTTGCAGAGAACCTTCTTGACTGAGGGTTCATTTATCTCATGGATGGGCCAGAGCAGTACTCCTAGGTATGGAATATATTGTCTCCAGAACCCTAAGAGAACTGCCAAGATTTATTCTTTCCTCTGTGAGGATAGGGAATTCTAGATGGAACAAACAGTGTGCCTTCACTGTGAAGGGACTATACCAGCACGTCCTTGTCTACTTGGCTATAAGATCTTTACAAAAGTGGCAGGTCTCTGATTCTTCCCATAATTAGTCTCCAATCCTCTGGAGCACTGTGCCTTCAGAAGGTCTTCTTGCTCATCCTGCCAAGTTAACGTTGATGCCATTGACAAAGTAGATCAGAATGATGTTTTGTGGCATGACCAGACAGGGTAGATCTCTTCAGATTTTCTTTTAACAGAGAGTAAGATACTAAAGAAAGCTCTGGAACAAAACTGAATGTGTATTGATTTTATTTCCAAGTGAAAGCTAATAATTTCTGATCATCATTTTCAATTAGGAAAGAAAAATGGACATTAAGCAGTGAAATAACACTGTGGGATGTCATGTACGCGAGGCCACATACATCCTTTCTACCAATGATCCAACTTCCATCATGTCAGTTGATCAAACTATTTCTTGAAGTACTTCATAATAACCTTTCAATATCCATGCTTTTCTTGCAGGAGCCAGAGTGACAGATACAGTGGAGCTATAATAGACATATAACCGTTGTGGTAGACACCACTCACGCCCCTCCATTTTTTTTTTAAAAAAAGATCTTTATGGTTTCCATGAATTTTTATCATCTTTTTGACATGAAATATTTTCCAAACTTATAGAAGGCAATTACCAAACAGGCCAAGAACCCATTGTGAATGTTGCTCCAAGTTGCTCAACTTTTCATCACTGTAGCAAAATACTTAAGGCAGGATACTTATGAAGAAAGAAGGTTTATTTAGCTCACAGGAGGTTCAAAAGCATGTCACACACTGGTACTGGCTCAGTTCTGGTGAGGACTCTCTCAACTAAGACATGTCTAAGACTAAGATGATAATGAAAAGACCATATTTGGAAGCAGGCAATTAATCACATCTTGCTATAGAAAGTCAGAGTATCTGGGTAAGGACAAGCTCAGGCTTTTTAAGCCTATCATAAGAACTACCAAGAGATTGTGTTAGATCTACCTTAATACCTTGTAAGGGCACACACTGAATGATCTAAAGAGCACCCAGTAGCCTCTGCTTCTTAATGTCCCACTTTACATCCCCACACTAGAGACCATGCTCCCAATAAATGGAGAACAAAATTCAGTCAAACCATCCTGCTTCAATTTTCAAGTCAGTTATTGTTACGCATTTGGGAACTTTGAAAAAGACAACTGGATGTGACAACTAAACCTTCAGTCCCACTGTAAGCTGGCTTTATGGTTTAGCTATGAGATGTTCCTCAAAAGCTCATATGTGAGATGATGCAAGAATGTTCACAAGTGAAATAATTAGATTAAGAGAACTTTAACCTAATCAGTGGGTTAATCCATAGGCATAAATAACGTGGAGGTGAATATAGGCTGGTGGTGTGTGGCTCCACTTAATACCTTCTCATGATAGTAGAGAAGGTTATGTGGAGTGGGGAGAGAGGGACAGGCCTGGCAACGTTGTACCTACAGCTCAATTTGCTGTGAATGTAAAATTGCTCTAAAATGTAGTTTATTTTTAAAAGTGTTTAGGACATCAAAATCTTAAAGGGCATCCACCCAAATACCCTCATCTTATTTATAAAAATCTTGGGTTTTTCACCACAAGGACCACAGCTTAGTAAAATAGACTTTTGTCGATTTTGCTTTGTCTGAGCTTCCAGTAGTCTTTGAAGACTAATTAATATAATTCTAATACTATCTTGAAATCTATCTGCTTTTCCCAAGAGAGGAAAGGGGATTGTTTTAGGCTATCAAGGAAACACTCTGAGTTTCAATTCTTGTTTAATAGCACTGAATTTTCATTAAGGCCATTGGTATCACTTAATGATAGCAGCCTCTTTCCACTGTCTTTTTTGTACCTCCGTCTTTTTTGTACCTCCCAAGTCACCACCAGTGAATGATCAGCAAATGGGCTGCCTCCTTATGCCAGGGACTGATTATTCATGGTTCACATGTCACTTGGAATGGTGCTCTCATTACTATCTGGGTGGTTAGTAATAGAGTCCTGAAAACTGCATTTTCCTGTTTGATTTCTTGAACTATTATTTGTGTCAGTTGGGTCCTCTAGGAAGCAGACACTGGGATGGAGACAAGACTGAATGCAATTTTTTTTTGTAGAGAGAGAAAGGACAGAAGCAGAGCTGTGCAGAATGAGCCATTAGGCTATGATACAGATCTGACATGATCTCTGCTAGTGCAATGGAAAGCAAGGTCTTCCTATTAAAAATGCCCAGAATTTGGATGTTTTATGATTTAAATATGAGGTGTCTACCAAAAGATCATGCATGAGACAATGCAAGAATGTTCAGAGGTAAAACAATTGGATTGAGAGCTGTATCATAATCAGTGGTTTAATCCATGATATGGATTAACTGGGTGGTAATTATAGGCAGGTAGAGTGTGGCTGGAGGAAATAGGTTATTTGTACATGATTTGGGGGTTTATATTTTATCCCTGGTGATCAGATCTCTCTCTCTCTCCCCCCCCCTTCCCTCCTTCTCTGTCTCATTTCTCTGATTTCTGGCTGTCACACTGTCATATCCTTAGCTGCTTTCCTCTACCACAGCCTTCTGCCATAATGTTTACCCTCACCTTGGGCCCAGAGCAATGCAGTTTAACAAGTGAGGACTGAACCTCTGAAACCATGAACCAAAATTAACTTTTCCCCCTCTAATTTGTTCTTGTCAGGTCTTTTGCTCACAGCAATGCAAAGCTCACTAATACAGAAGTCATTGCTGAGAAGTGAGGTTAGTGATATGACTAACCTGACCATGAGATTTGGAAGCATTTGGAACTGGTTCATGGGAGAAGTTTGGAAAAGTTTGGAGATGTGGGCTGGAGAAGCCTTAGATGGCTTAAGTACAGTTTAATGGGTGATTTTGTGGGGTCTCAGAAGACCAGAATACTGATAGAATTGTGAAAAGTAAAGACTGGGTTCAGGAGGTTTCACAAGGGAAGAAGGACTCTATTGGAAGTTGGACTACAGTACATACATGTTACATTCTGGCAAATAAGGAGGCTACATTTTGCCCATGTCCTGAGAGTGCTGAAGTTAAAAGTGATAAACTAATTTCAAGGCAGCACAGCAGTCAGTCAGTGGCATGAATAGTACCAATGACTTTTAACTAAGTTTACTTTGAAAATCAGTAACAAAAAATCAGATTGGGAAGAATTGAAAAACTAGCAATTTGGCCATGCATAACTGGGGCCAATGAAGTTGTGATTGTTGAGGGCATTAAAAACAGTAAAATGATTGCCCAGAGATATAGGAAAGATGCCTTGAAGTCATCCTAGAAATTAGCAAGACCACACACAATGCAAACTCAAGGGTTAAAAGTAAAAATCCTTTAAAGAGAAACCATGGTGCACCCTTCTTGCACAGCGGGACAAAGGAAGCTGTTTCATGCTTAGCTACCCAGGCACTCAGGAGCTGCTACAGCCATAGCTCCAGGAGGTCTGGGTTCTTCTCAAGATGGTGAGAGTCCTTGGCTTCATCCACTGGTTCTGGTTCTGCAGAAATGTTTCATGCTGGAGTTTGGATTCTTGGAGGCCAATAAGATTTTAAAGGGAAGTCTGAGATGCCTGGCAAAGTGAACCAGGATCGGAATTCCTGTAGACATCCCCTGAGAAGGCAATGTGTGAAGATGTGAGAAGGAAGCCTAAGCTTCAGTGGCAAACACTGAGACCAAGAGATGCCAGTAACATGGAATATATGCTGAGGAAAGTTGCAGAAATCAAGCAAAAATAAGCCAAGAGAGTGGTCATGTGGATAGTAGCCCAAAGGCCATAGTAGTTGAGCCATACAAGTCCATTGGAGACAATATCATGATTCCATGTGCCCCAGAAGCTGAAAGTGGAGCTACAAAACTTGGCCAGCTAGATATTGGTCTTATTTTCATCCCATTTTTTCTATCTCTGCCCCCATTTTTCACTTTTGGAATGGAAATATTTACTCTGTGTCTTTATATATTGGATATATATATATATATAACTTGTTTTTGACTTTTGCAGGGGAAAACATCCCTGCAAAGAATTTGCCTTGAGTCTCAGAGGACACTTTGGACTTGGATTCACTTTTGGGCAATGCTGAAACTTTTGACTATGCAACTCTTGGACATGGACTAAGTGGGAGATGGGCATGAGTTTTGGGGATCCAGGGGTGGAATATCATGGCTTATATATGAGGTGTCCACCAAAAGCTCATGCGTAAGACAATGCAAGAATATTAAGAAGCTAAATTAATATATTATGGAAGCTGTAAGCTAACCAGTGGATTAATCTATGGATATGGATTAACTGGGTGGTAACTATAGGCAGGTAGGGTATGGTGGGAAGAAATAGGTTATTGAGGGCATGCATTTGAGGTTTATATTTTGTCCCTAGAGAGTGGAGCTCTCTACCTGTGCTTCTTGACTGTCATGTCCTGAGCTGCTTTCCTATTCCATGCCCTTTCACTGTGTTTTCCCTTACCTCAGGCCCAGAGCAATGGCTGACCACGGACTGAACTTCTGGAACCATGAGCCAATATAAACATTTCCTCTTCTAAGTTGTACCTGTCAGGTCTTTTGTTTCCAGCAACACAAAGCTGATTAAAATATTAAAATATGAATAATTGGTGACAACTTTGTATCTCAATTTTGTTCAGTCATCAGTTAGAAGCTGTCAGATAACCAAGTTTCTCAAATTGAATCCTTTATCAAAATGGACCTGAGAATACTGAACAAAAGGAATAATGCTGGAGGCATCACAATACCTGATCTCAAATTATACTACAGAGCTCTAGGAATGTTGGTCGCATGGGACAGTCTCGAGAGATTTGAGCAGTGACTCAGCAGATCGACATTTTTGGGCATTGTCGCCTTCCGTAGTCTCACGGGACTTGACCCAGGATCTCGAGAGATTTGAGGAGTGACTCAGCAGATCGAGCAAGCACCATTCCTGCTCGGGCGCATGGGATGAGACCAGAGAGAGAAAGGACAGGGTTATCGCTATTGTATAGATACATTGTAGTTTCTTGTAAGAGTAGGTGCCTTGGTTTCTTGTGAGAGTGTGTATGTGTTGTTAGAAATTACAAGAGACAGAGACAGAAAGATTAAAGAATTTTTTCGTCTCCATCCTGTCTCCGGACTCCTTCCCGCGGCGCTGCCGTTCCAGGCTGCAATCCCTTTCCGGCGGCTAACACTCTAGTAACAAAAATAAAATGGTATTGGCACCAAAACAGACATGAAAGTCAATGAACTAGAATAGAGGAAACAAACAAACAAACAAAAGCCCACACCGGTACAGCCATTTTATACTTGACTAATGTGACAAAAACGTACATTGGAGAAATTTAACAAATGGTTCTGGGTAAACCGGATATCTATAGATAGAAGAATGAAGCTAGATCCTTACTTTTCACCCTGCACAAAAGTCAAATCAAAGTGGATCAAAGAACTAGAAACTAGACCAGAACATTGCAACTGCTAGAATAAAACATAGGTTCAACACTCCAACATATTGGAACAGGCAATGACTTCATTAGCAAGATTCCTAAAGTTCAACAGATGAAACCAAGAATCAGTAAGTGTGATGAAATAAAGTTTAAAAGCTTCTGCACAGTTAAGGAAATGATTAGAAACATGAAAAGAGAGCCTAAAGAATGGGAGGAAGTCTTTGCCAGCTCCTCCTCTGAAAGGGGAGTATATCCAGAATATATAGGGAACTTAAAAAAAAAAAAAAATAACACACACACACACACACACACACACACACACACACACATGCAAAAAGTCCACCCAAAATCTCATCAATAAATGGGCAAAGCAGCTATAAACAGACATTTCTCAAGAAATACAGATGACCAACAAATACATGAAAAAATATTCAACATATGTGGAAAACAGGGAAATGCAAATCAACACTACACTGAGGTTTCATCTCACTCCAGTCAGAATGGCAATCATCAAGAATACAAGTAACAATAAATGTCAGCGAGGATGTGGGGAAAAATATACCTTCATATACTGTTGGTGGGACTGCATATTAGTACAATTTGGAAAGCAGTATGGAGATTCCTCAAAAGACTAGGAATGGAACCACTATATGACCCAGCTATCCCATTCCTTGATATTTATTCAAAAGAAATAAAATCAGCATATTATAGCAATGAAGGCATATTCATGTTCATAGCAGCACAATTCACAACAGCCAAGATATAGAACCAGCCCAGGTGCCTGTCAACTGCTGAATGGATAATGAGAATGTGGTACATATACACAAAGGAGTTTTACTAAGTCATAAAATAGAATGAAATTATGACATTTGCTGGTAAATGAATGGACCTGGAGAACATCATGCTAAGTGAGGTAAGCCAGATGCAGAAAGTCAAGTTTTTTTTTTTTTCTTCTCATATGCAAAAGTCAGAGTGAAAAAAGCCAGGGGAAAGGTGGAGGGGAGATCCCATGAAAATAGAAGGGAGATCAAATAGAGGAAGAGGACTGAGGAGAAGGGAAAAGGGATGGGGAAAGGGAGAAACTGTGGAATAAAATTGAACTATGCTATGAACATATATGCATATGCCACAGTGAATTACACCTTCATGTGTATCTATAAGGCTTCAATTAAAAATAATACTAATAAATAGAAGGAAGACAGAGTAGATAAAGGGAAATGGGGAGGGAAGTGGGTGGAAAAAGAGAAGTACTCGGGATTGAAATGGAGCAAATTATATTTGAGGCATATAAGGATATGTCAAAATGAGCTGTCCTACTATGTGTGAGTATGATGCACTAATAAAACTATTAAAAAAAAAGATCTGAGAGATTGAGTTCCACTTCTACCACACAATTTTCACAATAAATTCAGTTAGTTACATACAGTGATGAGAAAGATCTGCTGTTTGTAATAATGGAGAGGTTCATTTCTTCCCCAGTAGAATAATATTTGTATATACAATTTTCTACCTTGCCTTTTAACAAACTTAAAACCATTCCAGAGAAAGTCCAAGGTCCATAATTCCACATTTGTCATTATAATAACTTTAAATGATTGTATTACATTATAGCTAATGTTTTATTCATTGTTCATTTGGACAGTTTTTAAATGAATCTAATAGTAGGCATTTGGGAATATATAAAGTAAAAATGACATTTTTCAATAGTACAAATGCTTTTTCTTTCTTTGGAAAAAGGGCCCAAAAACGTGGGGTTAAAAAAAAAATCATTTTGAATGTAGTTCTTCCCTGTGAGACTTTAGCATTCTCATTGACCTTTGAGTCTGAATGCAAAAATAGAAGACTTTATCATAGCTGTAGCCTGTAGAGCTATTTTTAGATGTACAGCGTCATGACCTAAACGTAATAAAAATCAAACACAAAGAGATGAAAGTGGGAAACCTTCTTTGCAGAAATGCCTTTAGGGCTATATCCTGCCTTCATTCTACATGAAGAATTCCCACAGAAATCAATAGAAGATTAAAATAAATATCAATGACAGGATACAGTCCAAATTATGAATGCAAAGCCTTAAACTTAACTGGCTAATTGTTTTTCTGAGGACTGGACTTGGGACAGTATTTTCAAGAGAGAAAACCAACATTTTGGCTGTAGACAAACCAGTGTACAGCACTTTGTATAGCAGGGCCTTACCTATGGGAGGTATGTCCACCCTTTGTTTGTTGAAAGACATTGGTTAGAGGAAAGGGAAGTCTCCAGAACAAGCATCACGATTTTCCATTAGTGGGTTAGGTTACCACCCTGCCTTCCTTATTTTATCGAGGATTAACAATATATACAGTGAAACCCTTTCACTTCTAATGCCCCTTGTTTAGCCACAATATTCAAAAATTTATTAAGAAATAAAACCTAATAATATCACAAGTAAAAACTTCAAAGTTAAGATTGAGTAAGAACAGTGACTTTGAGGCCCATTGCCTACAAAATATTACAACGGGTAAAAATGTACACAGTGTGTTTATGTTGTCAAAGTTGCTATCTAGAACACTGTAAACAGAGGTTTGTGTAAGAGTCAAACTGCATTTATGATTAAGCTTTGCCACCATGCCACAAAACCAATGCACAACCTTGGGCACATTAGCTTCTCTGAGTTACTTTCTCTTTTGTGTATAAAAGAGGATAGGATTCTTTCTGGGTAATGGGGACATAACTCAAGAAAGAGCAGCAAAAACATGTAATAGTTTAGTTTTCTAACAAAACTAGAAACCAGGAACCATGAGCAATGTCTTAGTACTCCAGTACTAAGTACTTAGTACTGTGCTGGCTGGCCTGAGGGTTTGTCTCCTTTCCTTACCATGGCAAGACATCTGCCACAACTCCAGGTATCACATCTTTGTTCTAGGCTACTGATGTGTTAAAGGGAATGGTGTCATTGAGGTCTGCCCCTTTGATTAGAAAATGTTTTCCAGTTTCTCCTTTGCATGTATCAACTTTTGTTTCCTTGAACTGTGCATTATCACCAATCCTAGCCACAAAGGAGATCAGGAAATAGAAGGAACATTTATGGTATAAGCAAATTGGACTGCATAGCCCTTGATATCATTTATTTTAATTAGTTAAATGTAACTACAAATTTGCAATGTTATTTTAGGCAAAAAGTGGGCACAGAGTAGAAGCTAACTAACTGCTGTGAGGTGCATAACTATATTTGTTTTATTTATTCCTATACCTGCCCTGTTAGGGTACCAGCAATATAACAGTACCAATGTGGCAGAGTGATTGGCACATGGTATGCAGCCAAGAACTATAAGTGTCTGCATCATTAGTAATCATTTCAATAAACATTAAATTAGTGCTTATTATGTTTGAACTATGTCATAGGAGGTAGGAGAAATGGAACAATTCTAGGAATGCCCACAAGCCTCAGGGGATTATAATCTCATGGGCAAACAAACCTGAATCCAATCAACTATAATTCCAGGTCATAAATATTAGAAGCATAATTAGACATTTAAATCAAGTGCTCAAAAGTATACAGTGATGGCAATTATTTTCCACTGGGAGATTGAAGAAGAGCATTGGGGAAAATCTAAAAGGAAAGATCCATTTCTACAGTGGTAAAAGATTAAAATGACCATGACAATATTTCACAAAGGAACTCATATTTATTTGGAAATGAGGGGAAAGACAAGTGAATGAATCTTTGGGGAATGACAAGAGTACTTGGTTTTCAGTATTTAACAATTAAAAGGAAAGTACATAAAAAGGAATTATTTTATGAAGTTAAATGATCCTGCATGAAGACAGGGAAATACTAAAATTACAAAAAGATGTCAAGTACACAGCGGGAAAAGAACAGTTGGATGAAATAAAAAATAAAAGCAAAAAATAAAAATCCTAAAGGACTCAAGATCTTAAACAGTGAAAATAGTAAAAAAAATAATTTTTGAAAGTACTAGTGGAAAAATGATAGTGCCTTTGATTAACTGTAAATGTGAGCACAGATTGAATTTGTTATAAGGAAAGCTGTTCAGAAAGCTCCCAAATAAATCAATATACTTCCAAATTTACCTTAGGTTGAAAATGGTTTGATCAAAAAAAATCTTTCCTCATGCTGTGTGATATGAAACCCTGGATCCGAAGCATGTTAGTGGTACTACATTAGTTTCTTTAATACTGGTCTCTGCTAATATTTTAAGATGATTGAGGCATGAAAATCTGTCTGAGATTAAAAACCTGCTGTGTAGCCCAAGGAATGTAATGGTAAATGAAATGTGAGGAAGAATTCAATGTACATGTTTGAGCTTGTAGAATAGCTATGTTGAATGAAAATTAAACTGAGAAAAACAATTGTGTTTTAATGTAGCCAATACATGGACTAAATTAGACAGTTTATAAAACCTCTCATTAGGTGACCACATTAGAAACTCTGACCACAGGAATATGCATTTCCTTTCTCTGATGGTGAGCTAATGTTTATTGAGCAGCTACTTTGCTAGTGAGATACACATTTTTCATTTAATTTTCCAGTAACCCAATGAGGCAGAAAGCACTTGGTAATAGGAAAAACTGAGAAGTTGCAGTCCAATTGTGATCACACAGTAAGACTAGACCTAGGATTCTTTCTCTTTCTTACCCTTGCTCCACAAACCATTTCTCTTCCTGTTGTTTGAATCACTAAGTGTGTCTGAAAAAAATAGAACTTGGAAGATTGACAAACCCCTTGATATTAGTATTCTTGACTATATTTCTTTTTTTAATTAAAAAAATTTTAATTAAAATTCTTGTTAAGTGACACATAAAACACAAAAATTATCCATAGTGATGATGCACCATGTGGCGTTTCACTAAATGTCTACATTGTGTAATCAGATTAAACTTATCTACCTCATCAAATATTTACCACTTCCTTGTGGCTGAAGAATTCCAAATCCTTCCTTTAGCTTTCTGAGATACATGTACACAATCTCTAGATACATTCACCCTACTGTGCAATAGCACACCACACTTCTTATTCCTACCTATAAATTAGTAAAATTAGTACTCATTGATCATTCTTTCCCATTCCTTTCTCTCCTGAATTCTCCCCAGCTTCTGGTAACCACTATTCTACTCCTAATTTCCATGAGATTTTACTTTTTTTATATTTCACATATGAGTGAAATAATGTGGTACATGTCTTTCTGTGTTTTGCTTATTTCACATAACATAGTGATTGATATTCAGTTCCCGCCACATTGTCACGAATGACAAGATTTCATCTTTTTATATTGCAGAATAGCATTCAATTACATGTATGTACTGTGTTTTCTTCATCTATTTTTCAATTGACGGACATTTAGGTTTGTCCATCTCTTGACTATTGGGCATAGAGCTGCAATAAACATGAGAGTGACTGTATCTTATTTGAGCTATTAAATGAAATTAAAACTAAAGTGCCAGTTGTTAAGGTTTGGATTTTGAATGTGTCCCAAAAGTTCATGTATTCAAGGTTTGATACTCAATGAAGCAATGTTCAGGGGTAGGGCTTTTGGGAAGTGATTTGATCATGAGGGTTTTAATCTTATCAACAGATTAATCCATTGATGGATTCATAGTTGGATGGACGATTAAGAGGTGGCAGAAACTCTAGGAAGTGGTACCTATGTCTTGTCCCCAGTCTCACTTTTTTTTTTTTTTTTTTTTTTTTTTTTTTTGTCTTTGCTTCAGTGCTTCCATGAAATGAGTAGCTGTCATCACCCACCATGTTCTGCCTCACCACAGACCTAAAGGGACAGGGCTAAGTCACCAAGAGTTGAAACATCTGAAGCCACAATTCAAAACAAAATATTTCTTCCTTTTAAGTTGTTTTTCTCAGGTGTTTTGTCACAGTAATGGAAAGCTGAATAACACACCAGTAATTCTTCACTCCTTTTTTTGTTTTGTTTTTAATCTTCTCTTAAACATTTGACATAGCCTTGTTCATGCAAAGGCAGTTCTTACCAATAAGTAAGTTTATCACTTGTTTTTAGAGTTTTAAAGGAATTTACTTCTTTTGCTAGGGAAACATAAAATCTGTTCTGTTATAATGTGAATCAAAGAGTTTAATGAATTAAGATTATCATATGCAGGTGTACTTCCTTGTAAGTATCCTGTTCAAGGTTTAATGAGGGAATGTTTTGTTTGATTTTCCTTCTTTAAATCAAGATTATTCATTTCCTGAATTTTAAATTTATTGTTATATTCCATATAACAATGGCTTTTGAAATAAAAAAGATACAAACACAAACAGCTTTCATATTGTATGTCATTTTCAATGGCATTGTACTAAGATTATTGATATGAATACAATTTTCTTTCATTAAACTTATTATGTTGCTTTTATGAGTAATGATTTGTGTACATGGACTGTGGTCCTGGGAACTGTGTAAAAAGAACTAGTCTTGGGAGTTATTTGTGTTGCCTGAAGATTCAGGGCCCAGAACAAAGGAGATGAAGATCTAAGGGAAGGAGACTAGCCTGGAAGCTAGGAAATATCTAAAAATTTGAGTCTATAACATCAGATAGTACAAACACAGGAGCCCAAGTAAAGTTTCTTACAGAGCAACTGTGAACCATTGTGAAAAGTTGAACCCACAAGAATTCCCTTGGGTACAAGATATGAAGTAAAGATTTTTTCATAGCTTGGCAGCAGTATATCTAAATGCTGGGAAAGAGATAGATCAATTTTAAACACTTAAAGTTATTAAAGTTTTGCTTTCAAAATCAGGTCTCTCAATGGAGGACAGTTCAGCTAATAGGATAATTTAACCAAGAAAGAATATCTAAAAAAAAAAAAAAAAATCCTTAAGGACTGATATAGGAAACTTTTTTTTTATATCTAAAAAAAAAAAAAAAAAATCCTTAAGGACTGATATAGGAAACTTTTTTTTTTTCTAAGGCAACAAATCCAGAATTTATTAAATTGTACCATGGACATTCTACAAGTAAATCTAATATTAAAAATATTAAAAGATTTTTATAGCAATATCCACAGGGACTTTTTATTCCTTGACCTCATTTTGCCCCAAGATTCAAAATCCATACAAATTAAGAGGTGAAAGCTGACAAAATGTTTGAATGAGCTTAAAATGGCACTTTATGAATTTAAAGTAGATGGAGAGAGGATGACCTGACATTTGCCTAGAGTAACACACTCACTAATTGTAAGCTAAATAGAAAAATTTTTTGTGAGAGTAAAAAATATCTTAAGGAAACTACAGCTTCAAGAAATGTATAATGTAAAAATCCTCTGGGTAAAAAAAATGGTGTGAGAATTTGCACCTAATGAATTGTTATACAGTAAGACAAAACAGACTTTAGGATCTGATAGTAATAGCTCTGTACAAATGGGGCGTCCACTGATGTTAGGCACTGTACTTGACATTGCATTCGTTACCTCATTTATCCACACACTAACCCTTCAGAGTAGCTGCCACTCCTCATTACGCAGATAAAATGAAGAAGCAATCGAAGAAATAGGCCTCCATGAGGTTGAATGATTTGCCAAACCTGGGATTGGAAGCTATATTTGCCTGACTCCAAAGCTCCATTTTTGAGCACAGCATAGATACTTTTTAAAATTCCATCTCTTCCCATGTTATTCGTTACATAAACAAGGAAAATGTATATTTGGAGAGGTATCCTGCTAACACTGGAATCATTTATCACCTTGATCATGATAAAAATATAGAATTAAAAAAAAAATTTTGCTGTGACACATGACTAGATCAGTCAGGGTCACTCCAGGTGAATTGGGTTGGCACTGAATAATCACATAGACAAAGAAAGTACCTTTTTCTCGGGGTCCAGTGACAGCTCCTCAGTCCCAGCTCCCACAAGGGAAGCAGGAGAGGCAGACAAAACAGAGAGAGCACGTCTAGACCATCCTATTTATTGAGGGGAAGACATTTGAGAAAGTTCAAGCCAAATAATGCAAGGGATTGTGTTTCAGGGGGTTGCTTGTTGATGTCTTGGGTCAGCAGATTGACTAGTATCTCTGAAAGCCACACCCATCTCAGGTGCTGTGTGTGATCAAAGGCAGAGTGAGCAGATCAACAATGTTAGTCCAGTCCCCTCATGCGCTCAAATGGTCATAGCTCACGCACACAGCCCATGGCTGGCTCACGACAACATTTTTTATCATTACCTTTAAACATTTCAAGCCAAGTCGTTTTGGTACTTGAATTTTGATACAAAATTGAGAAATAAGATGGAAAGTAAGATATATGAAAAATCAAAGCACTGCTTTTTTTTTTCCACTTTATTTTAACTGATAAAAACTAAGTTTATGGGCCAAATACTCTCATCAAACAAATCACAGCATTAGTTAGGACCACCTACTCAGTCAAGATATTAAGGGCCACTGGTGTTGGGTCTGAAGAGCCTGCTCTCAGGAGCAAGAGTGAAAAATCTGTCCTGGGAGCTAAGAGTTTCCAAGAGGAAAAATGGTACCAAGTTCTTTCTTTCTTTCTTTCTTTCTTTCTTTCTTTCTTTTGCAATTTGTCCATCACATAAATCACTAAACCTGCTGAGAGCAGAGTTAAGGGGCAGAGAAAAGGTAGTTCTTGCAGTAATAATACTGTCTTCAAAAGAAGAAAATCCCAACAGTTCTCTCATTCTCTTACCTAACTTGGCTGAGCTTCTAAAACTGAACTTAGGTCTCCCTCACTAGGAAATGAGCATCCTAGAATGGCCTGGGTACTACTTTCCAAGATGATTCTTTACTAGTGTCTCAAAGAAGACTCACAGCTCCTTTAGCATCCTCTTGGGACCCTTCATGGGAAAGATACATCCTGGCCTGAGAAAGCTCTAAAATAAGGGCCCATTACTTAAATATACTGCATAGCTATTCTGTTTGAGTTGAAAATATATTCTCTGTTCTCTCCCCCTTCTCCCAAATATGTGCAATCTTTTTTCTCTTTTTTTTTCCCCACCTTATTTTTCAATGCAACATATCATGAGTTCTGTAAGGAAATTTAATGTTATCATTAAGAAATATAATAACATATATATAAATGCTACATAATAAATGCCAGAAAACTTCAATAGAAGCCCTCTTTTGCTTTCAAATTCACAGGGAGAAATTAAAAGCTATACCTATTGAGCTTCAAAAGAATTAATATTTAAAATCTAATATTTTTGACAATATGTGTGCAATGTTAGAAATGAAAAGAATCTCTCTTTTCTTTTTTATTGTACTCAACCTATGTGAGAAGGTTTTTTTTTCTTTTCCCAATTATTTGTATTCATGAGAATAGGTGGTATTTCTCTGGTACCTCATATATTCTATTATTGTAACACAAGATAGGTTATGTATTTCCTTTCAGAATCCAAAAAAGTAACAGAACCCACAAGATTATAACCACACTGTCCTTCCACATATACTGACTTTAAAAAAAAAAAAAAATTGGAAATCCTCAGATTTCAACCAATTTTTCCAGGTGAATATTTTTGAGCTCATTATTTAATGTTAGCTAAAACTATAATAAAGCCTCAGTTATTTCTAAGTGAAAGAAGGATGGATCAACCCAAATTTTGGCAGCTTAAAACAACAAACATGCATTATCTCACAGTTTCATTTTGGAAATCTCGGAGCACTTTTTTTCTGGTTAGTTCTGTCTGGCTCAAAATCTCTCCTGCAGTTGTAGTCCAGTGGTCCTCCAGGGCTGTAGTGACCTGAAGCTGGAAGATTTATTTCCAAACTTTATTCATGTAGTAGGCTATTTCATTTATTTATTTATTTATTTGGCTGAAGACTTTTCTACAGGCTACATGAATGTCCTCATGACATGGCAAATGACTTCCCTGAGGGTAGTGCTCTAGGAGTGACATCACATTGTCGCTATGTCTAATTTCTGACCTGAAGCTGGAAGATTTATTTCAAACTTTATTCATGTAGTAGGCTATTTCATTTATTTATTTATTTATTTGGCTGAAGACTTTTCTACAGGCTACATGAATGTCCTCATGACATGGCAAATGACTTCCCTGAGGGTAGTGCTCTAGGAGTGACATCACATTGTCGCTATGTCCTAATTTCTGAGTCACACACCATTTCCTCTGCCTTATTCCATTTATTATAAATGAGTCACTGGGCCCAGTAATATTTGCAATGGAGAGTATTACACAAGGATCTAAATACCAAGACAGGGGGCATTGGGGGTCAACTTGGAGATTGGCTTACAAAAAAGATGATGGGAAAAAAATTTCTTAATTTTCCACTTTTACCAGGATGCCACAGCTTAGCACAAATTAATTGGAATTATAATTTGTTTACTTAAATTTAAAAGAGGGAAATCTTCAGCAAAAGGTTTAATACAATCCACCTACCATCTCTGGGAGCAGAAGCTTCACATGCATAGTTTCTTAATTTCCACTTGTTCTGTGAATTCTGGGTTCTTGACACTTTAGTGCTATGTAGACAATGAGCTCTCCTTGATCATCTAGTTACCATGCATAAAGTTATCTAGTTATCCTGTAGAAAGACATTTTTAAACCTGTGTCATCATGGCTAATGCCATGTCATAGAATTACTTAGGTCTAAGAAGTATGTTTTTTTATTTATGGCTTTCATCTTGCCCTCATATTTATTTCAACCAAAAAAAGCATTTACAACACATTCCTGAGACAGAACTGGTGTGGAAGCTTCTGCAGCATGGGACCCCAAGGCTATGGTGAGAGCAGGGTCTCTTCCACATGCTCCTCAAAGCACTGTCTCTCCTCCACTTGTGGATTCTATAAACTCAGGTTTCCTCATGATATAGGAAACCATCAAAAGGCCCCTATAATAATAACATCACCTTGAAACTCATCAAGTATTTCTTTGCACAGTATACACTTAAGCCCAAGGACAAGCTTTATAAGGCCACTATCCTTTTCTTGGCTCTGAATAGAATAGTTTGAGGCAGGTAATTATTGATCTTTTGCTGCCTACCAAAGCTTGGTCCTAACAATTTAAAGACAGAATGTCAGAAGCACTCGGTGGCACACATGAAACAAAGCTGCCTTGCAGTTTAAAAGCAATTATACAAAGGTCTACAGATTTATGGAGAAACTCCAGGTTTTCTTTAAAATTTAATTGGTATCTCAGCTGCTCTTAAGCACTAAGACCTCTGCAGCCACTGGCACCTGTAATGGGTTTCACTGTCCACATTTCCTACACAAGTGTGTTCCTAAGTCAAGAAGCAACAAGCTCCGATCTGCCTGAGCCCATTGAAGGCTTTCACTGTGTCAAGTGTCTTTGTTGAGGCCCTTCTAGACTTACCTCCACGATAAACTCGCTTTCCCATAGAGCAATACATC
Organism: Tamias sibiricus; assembly: GCA_025594165.1. Classification (NCBI taxonomy): domain Eukaryota; kingdom Metazoa; phylum Chordata; class Mammalia; order Rodentia; family Sciuridae; genus Tamias; species Tamias sibiricus. The sequence goes on from CM046661.1 coordinate 38,754,550, forward strand.
ATAATTTGCATTTGTAGACCCACGTTAAAATATCACATGCCCTGAGTCTTAAAGATGCTAGCTTCTGCCACCTCAGTTAAGAGCTGATTGGATATAAGTCATTATAGACCTCAACATAGTCTGCTACAAAAACACATGACGTAGCCCTAGTTAAAGTTTCTCTATGTGTTTGATATTTTTCTCTCCAGTTTTTCTACTTGCATCTCATTTCTCAATGCTTCCAACAAACACATCAAATATTGGTGTCTTTAACGTTATCCCCCCAAATGGCAGAATCCCCCCAAATAATGAGATACCTGCCTGGAGAAAGACAGGTGTGATTGCATTCTTTCTGCCAAGAGGCTGGTTTCCAAAGAAATAAATGGAAATTAACCAAGATGAGTGTGTCCAGCTTATCTTCCCAAATTTACCACCTAGAGAAGACTAAGATTGTGCGTGAATTAGCAAATAGGCAGACATTAGCTAGAAGTGGATCACACTGATTGAATAAAGAAACAAAAAAACACAACCACAGTTAAGAGTAATCTCTCTCTTTTTAATCTTGTGATTGAGAAGTTCTCTTAGACATAATAGAGACCTAAAGGAGTCAAAAAACTTTTATCCTGGGAGAATGTGAATGTTTCCCGTTGTTGTGAAAGTGCCTTTGTTGCCACTATAAAATGTCCACTGTGGGATTTGGGAAGAGATGAACACATTGGCCAGGAAAGAATCAATTTTGTCAGAGAAATGTACTCTTCTTCCTAATCTGCCCTTTATGCTGCATAGCATAGTGATCTGGTTTCAAACCACCTTCCTTTTCTTGAACCATCTTTCTTAAAGGTCAGCAACAGTCTCCTGAAAGCCAAATCCAACAAACATTTCTCAGTTCTTTTCCAATATGATCTCTCTTTGATATTTGAAACTTTGCTTGTTGAAATGGTCTTTTCATTTCCCCCAATATTTCTTTTCCAAAACCTCTCTTCTGCCTTAGCTTCCTTAACCCTGCATTCTCCGGGTTCTTTGGCCATGTCTTTCCAGGCTCCTTCTCCTTCTCCTGCTCAGGGACATCCTTAGGTGTCTGCCCCATCTCCATTGTCTTCTACCCATACACTGTCTACCTGAGCAGGGGGCTCTTCCTCATGGTTTCTGCAACAATCTCCCTGAGAGTAATTGAGTGTGCTATACTTTAAGTCCCAAACTGAACTCCCAACTTCATACTGGACATAGAACTTATATATATATGTTTGCCTGTTGAATCTAATTTATTAAAAAAAAATTTGACCTGTATTTTTCATATCTTTTTCTTTTTTAATTTAATTTAATTCGTTATACATGCTTTAGAGTGCAATTTCTTTCATATTACATATAAACAGCACATATTTCCAAGTCATTGGTTTTACACAAAGTATTTTCATACCATTTGAGTTTTTATACATGCACTTAGTATATTGATGTCCAGCTCCTTCTGCCATTGTTTCTATCCCCTTGCCCTTTTCCTCCCCTCCCCCTTTTTCCTATTTAACATTCCTTCATTCCTCTCATCCCCCCTCCCTTGCCACTATAATTCAGCATCATCCTAGCAAAGGAATCAATCGACCTTTGGTTTTCTGGGATTGGCTGACTTCATTTAGCATTATTTTCTCCAACTCCATCCATTTACCTGCAAATGCCATGATTTTATTCTCTTTTAGTGCTGAGTAGTGAAGAACTTGTATATATTTTCAATATTCAAAATAAACCTTTTTTCTTTCTTTTCTCCTCTATCCTGCTCTCTCTTCTGGAACCTGCTTACCTGCCTTTCTTCCTGTAGTCCTTACCTTGATGGATCAGATCTTCACTCTTCCTGTCACTCAGGCTAGAAACAACATGGTCATCTTTAGTTGCCTCATTTCCCATGGTTATCTGGGCAAGTTGAAGACTGTTTATCTTAGGGATTTCTAATGCACTGGAATTAGTTAGACCTGAGTTCTGTCCCGGCTCTATAATTACCAGCTAGGACTCCAGCAACTTAAACTTCTCTAATCTTCAATTCCTTCATCTGTAAAACAGGCTTAGTGAGTAGAATGTACCTCATAGGGATGTTATGAAGATTTAATGGAATAATTGTGCATGGAGTCCTTAATACATGTTGGACACAGAGGCTTAAGGCCAGACCTATTCAGTTGCTTGTTTATCTAACTCTGGATTATCTCCCTTCTTTTACATGGGCTGCCACTGTCTTTGTTATTTTCTTTTCTCATGTGCATTCCTGCATCTGACTGGTCTCCTTTTTTATAGTTTCTCACACTTTAAATCCATCATTCACACTTTCACAAGCTTTATCTTACTAAAGTCCAGGCCCTCATGCCACACTCTGGTGCTTCAATGCCCCAGTCACTCCCTTAGTTTAGAAAATACTGTTCAGTCCTTAGCACAGCATCCTGGCTCTCAGTAATTTGCTCACCACTTGCTTCCCTCCTCCACACATAGGTTGGAGGGACACTGGTCTTGTCTCTGAGTGTACTTTCATAAACTCATGGCTTTTTATTTTTTTTTCTTCAAAAGAATGATCTCTCACCCTGAAATTCTCTAAACCTCCCATGTTTCAAATATGGGCTAAAATTCCTTTCCCTTCTGCTTAATTAGCAAAATTTCTTCTTATTGTCCTCATAATTTGTTTTAGCCTCATCCTTGTGGTTTATATGTTCATTTCTGCAACTTCATTAAGTTCCTTAAGAGCAAGGGCTACATCTAATTCTTTGAACTCAGTCATCCATACATCACACGGCCCAGCCAGGTGATTAGAATACACTCATAGAAATGAATTTATGACTCTAATAAACATTCTAAGTTAGGATTTTAAAATTATGTGTTCTACTCCACCAAAACAGTTCATGTCTTTGATCACCATTTACCTCTTTTATACTTCAATGGTACTGAGTGAGCAAGGCAGGGTCCATTATAGGCAGCCTGCCATGTCAGCACAGAGGAAAAGTGGGAGGCCAGTTTGCCACTGTGGCATAATTAAAATGTAAAAAATTAAATCCGAGATATAACTGCTAGTTATAATAAGTAAACAAACCCACATGAAAATTTTAATTAAAATAGCCATCAAGGATCCAGATGGACATAGTTTTCAGAAATTATTGCAGGTTTCTCACACCCAGAGAATCATCAGTCCTAACTTTACTTAGAAACAGTAGTTTGAAGAAACTACTTAGTATCACATAATCAACAGATCTCTTTTCTGTGTTCATGCAGTTTTATTTCACAGTCTTATTTATTTCTTGGTTTTATTGAAGTTCTTGGCCAAATGTGAGCCCTGTTGAGTTAATGAACAAAAGCATCCTTTGCTAGCTCTGCTGAAACTAGACTATAGGCTATTTCACAGTGAACACACCTCAGATTCCTAAGCAAGGTGCCAATATGCTCTGCATTATTCATAGAGAGAATTAAGAAAGGCATCTCAGTGTGATGGATTAGAACTCTACCAAGTTCCTCAATGCCTGATAAAGTAATATTTTCATTTTCAAAATAAAAGAAATCTTCATTCACTGGATTGAAGCACAATTTGTCCATTTAAGTCTCTGCTTCTGAGTGGCTAATGCATCCATAATTTCTCCTGTGCTTCTAATGTCCTAATTGCAAGACCCAAACACAAATATAAATCCAATAAACAAACGGAAGTTTGACTCCAAATTAAGTAAAATTATAATGATTTTCAAAATTTAAAGTCCATGCATATATAAGAATAGGAAAACATGAAAAAGAAAGGAAAACCTGATTTTATTATCCAAATGCATCTACTCTATTATACTACTCTATGTATTATAATTTTATTACTATATTATAATATTATTATTACTCTATTATAATATAATATTATTATTATTGCTCTGTGTATTATAATATTTCTAGCTGTTTTCTTATGCATTTTTACAACCTTTAGTTATAATTTGATAAATAAGTGAAATCTTATAGAATCATGTCATTTAGTCATTTAACATTTTAAACATTTTTATATTAATAAAACTTTTCATACATAAAATTTAACAGTTTCAAAATAGTTCATCATATGACTATATCATCATTTATAGACCAGTCCCTGTGGTTGGGTATGGGAGCCTCTTAAGGTTTTAGCCATTATAAATAATCATGCATGTAAGCTGCCTGGTACCGAAAAACCGGGCAGAAAAACTCTCGGAGGCAGAGTTAAGCTTTTACTACTTTTACTTCTACTTTCTTCTGTCTTCTGTCTTCCTCAGGAGCCTCGGCCTAACTCTGACCAGTCATTACTTCTATCTGGTTTCTCTTCTGTAACCGCTCTGCCTATGTTCTGGCCGCTCTGATTCTTCTGACCGACCGAGTGACTGCCCGGCTGACTGAATTCTCCGTTCTCCTAACTCGGACCTCTTTCACCTGGTTATATACCTTCAGGTTTGCGGGTGCCTACAGGTGCGTCACATACATATCAGGTGGAACTTATGGCTTCCAGCTAGCTACAACAGCCCTTCCTAATTAGGGCTCCTTCACATGCATAAATAGTTCCATGACATAAAACTTTTCTTCATAAGGAGGATAGAGAGAGAAAAATCTATCTACAGGGCCTCCCACTTCATACAAACAGAAACCCATTTCCCAAGGGGAATCCACTTTGTTACCTTGTTGAACTTGATTTCCTCCATGCAGTAGAGCACATATGGGCATGGCCTTAAACACCACTTCATTTTTGTGGAAACTGTCCTTGGTTCAAGAAAATCATATCACCCAGGGTAAGATAGTCTTTTCCACAAATTTTGTCTGGACTTTTCATTCAGGCTACTAAGCTAGTAAGTAACTTTGTTCATTGAGGGAATCAGCATCAAATGACAGAGAAAAAGATAGAATTTTGGATACCTCATTTGATTTTTTTGCCTTGCTTGAAATGTGCCCTGTGCTACTACTTTTCAGGTATTTTCACCTACTTAAATAGTTATTCAATTATTTTAGCTTAGGTTAGTTTCAGTGTGAATAAAATTATAAACCTGAAGTAATTCTAATAAAAAAATGAGACTTCCTTGAGATGTTCACAAGACTGCAGAATATTAAACCCCAGACTCTCCTTCTTCCCATGATGACAATGATAAACACACAGACCAATCCTCTGCAAAAAATACGGGAACAAACTAAGAGATTCCTGCAGACAAGTGCAACAGCAGTTTCATTAAGGCTGATGGAAAACTTCATGACACTTTCATGTCCCCCTCCTGCCTCAACACCAGGATGTACATCAAACACATGGATACCAACACAAAGTTATACCAATACAAAGGACAGAAAACATGACCCAATCAAATAAACAAAATTCTTCAAAACTTAACCTAAAGAGGAGATCCAAGATGGTGGAGCAGAGGGAGGAAGCACTCCTTGTCACTCTGTGACCCTGGTATAAACTAATGAGAATACTGCTTCTCTGAGAGGTACAGAGGACACCTCCACAGCTGCTGTCATGCAGAAATCATCACAGCTGTGCCCGCATGCAGGGATCTGCACTTCAGCATTAAAGGAGGCCTCCCGTCTCCCAACTGCGGCTACTAGCCCACGTAGTGCTCCCAAGTGCATTAATAGGATCGCTACATCAGCACTGGCTGCAGAATTCCCAGACACTGCTTCCATGAGGGACACCCAGCTGCTACCTACCCACAGGAACAAAGGCCACCACTCTCCTGTGGACTCCCTTCTACCAACCTAGAGTTCCACCGGTTGCTCTCCCAGTTGTCTCCATCTTGCAACTTGGCAGCTACTGCCTTCTCTGTGTGCGGTAGTCTGCCTACACCTGGGGACATTCCACAGGCTCAGAATACAGCCAAGGACTGCAACTCTGCACACCACTGAACTCATCTATGAACACATCGCACAATGTCATTGCCTGCCCCCGCCGACCCAACCTGACACCCCAGCGTTGGAAACATTGGAAACCAACGCCATCTTGGGTCATCTTTCTCACCCTCTTGGGTTATCTTTCTCGCCATCTTGAGGTGGGGGGCAGCTTTAGCTGGAAAGGTAACCAGGATCCATCTCTCTCCTCTCCCCAGCAGCCAATAACCCTGTATAATAACTGCCTGACACAAAACAGCTCTCAGTGGGACTGGTCCTCAAAATATATAATATAATTTATAAATATATAAAATATATAGGCCACACGGTGAAAATGGTAAGAAACCATGAGAAGAACATTCAAGAAATATGGGATAGCATAAAAAAGACTAAATTTAAGAATTATTGGAATAGAGGAAGGCATAGAGTTCGAAACCAAAGGAATGAACGATCTATTCAATGAAATAATATCAGAATACTTTTCAAATGTGAAGGATGATTTGGAAAAAACCAAATCAAGAAGCATACAGGATGCCAAATGTACAAAATCACAACAGATCCTCACCAAGACCCTTGATAATGAAAATGCCTAACATACAGCATAAGGAGAGAATATTAAAAGCCACAAGAGAAAGGAATCAGATTACATATAGAGGGGAACCAATTAGGATAACTGCAGATTTTTTAACCCAGTCCCTAAAAGCTAGAAGATCCTAGAACAACATATATCAATCTCTGAAAGAAAATGGATGCCAACCAAGAATTTTGTATTCAGCAAAATTAAACTTTAGATGTGATGATGAAATAAAAACCTTCCATGATAAACAAAAGTTAAGAGAATTTACAGCTAGAAAACCTGCACTACAGAACATCCTTGGCAAAATATTCCATGAAGAGGAAATGAGAAACAACAATGAAAATCATCAGAGAGAGGTATTACACTAAAGGAAAAACTAATCAAAGGAGAAGCCAGCCAAGTTAAATAACAAAAATAAACAAAATGGATGGGAATACAAATCATGTCTCAATAATACCACCTGATGTTAATAGCCTAAACTCACCAATCAAAAGACAGAGTCTAGCAGACTGGATTTAAAAAACAAAACAAAACAAAAAAAAGACACAACAATATGCTGCCTCCAGGAGACTCATCTGATAGAAAAATACATACACAGACTGAAGGCGAAATGTTGAGAAAAATCATACCACTCACATGGACTGTGGAAGCAAGCAGGGGTTTCCAACCTCATATCAAATAAAGTAGACTTCAAGCTAAAGTTAATCAAAAGGGATAAAGAAGGACATTTAGTACTTTTAGTACTGCTCAAGGGAAACATACACCAAGACATAACAATTATAAATATGTATGCCCCCCAAAATGGAGCATCTATGTTCATCAAACGAATTCTTCTCAAGTTCAAGAGCCAAATTTACCACAACACAATAATCTTGGGTGAATTTAACATGCCTCTTTCACCACTGGATAAATTTTCCAAACAAAAGCTAACAAAGAAAATATAGAGCTAAATAATACTATTAATCACTTAGACTTAAATGACATATACAGAATATTTCATCCTTCAACAAGAAATGCACTTTCTTCTCAGCAACACATGGATCCTTCTTAAAAACAGACCACATGTTATGCCACAAAGCAACTCTTAGCAAATACAAAAAAGTAGAGATACTACCCTGCATTTTACTGGATCATAATGGAATGAAATTAGAAATCAATGACAAAATAAAAAATAAAAATTACTCCAACACCTGGAGACTAAACAAAATGCTACTGAATAAACAATGGGTTGCAAAAGACTTCAGGGAGGAGATTAAAAAGTTCTTAGAGGTAAATGAGAACACTGACACAACATGTGGAAATCTCTGGGATGCTCTGAAGGCAGTACTAAGAGGAAAGTTTATTGCATGGAGTTCATTCCTTAAAAGATAAAAAAGTCAACAAATAAACATCTCAAGGCCCCAGAAAAAGAACAAACTAACACCAAAAGCAGTCAAAGACAGGAAATAATTAAAATCAGAGCTGAAATTAATGAAATCAAAACAAAAGAATCAATTGAAAAAACTGACAAAACAAAAAGTTGGTTCTTTGACAAAATAAATAAAATTGACAGACCCTTAGCTACACTAACAAAGAGGAGAGAGAAAACTCAAATAACTAATATATGTGATGAAAAAGGTAACATCACAACAGACACTACAGAAATACAGGTGATAATTAGAAATTACTTTGAAGACTTGTACTCCAATAAAATATATAATATCAAAGGCATCCACAAATTTCATGAGTCATATGATTTGCTCATATTGAATCAAGATGATATACACAATCTAAACAGACCAATATCAAGCAATGAAATAGAGAATGACATCAGAAGCCTACCAACCAAGAACAGCCCAGGACTGATTAGATACACAGCCGAGTTCTACAAGACCTTTAAAGAAGAACTAATACCAATACTCTTCAATTTATTTCAAAAAATAGAAAAAAGGGGAGCACTTCCAAACTCATTCTATGAGGCCAATATCTCTCTGATTCCAAAGCCAGGCAAAGAAAACTTCAGACCAATATCCCTAATGAACATTGATGCAAAAACTCTCAATAAAATTCTGGCAAATCGAATATAAAAAATATCAAAAAGATAGTGCACCATGATCAAGCAGGATTCATCCTAGGGATGCAAGGATGGTTCAACATATGGAAATCAATAAATTTAATTCATCACATCAGTAGACTTAGAGATAAGAATCATATGATCATCTCAATAGACGCAGAAAAACATTTAACAAAATACAGCACCCCTTCATGTTTAAAACACTAGAAAAATAATGGATAACAAGAACATATCTCAACATCATAAAAACTATCTATGCTAAGCCCTAGGCCAACATCATTCTAAATGGAGAAAAATTGAATGCATTCTCTCTAAAACCTGGAACAAGACAGGGATGTCCTCTTTCACCACTTCTATTTAACATAGTTCTTGAAACACTGGTCAGAGCCATTAGATAGATGAAAGTAATTAAAAGGATATGGATAGTAAAAGAGGAACTCAAATTAGCACTATTTGCTGATGATGTGATTCTATACTTAGAAGACCCAAAAATTTCCACCAGAAAACTTCTAGAACTAGTAAATGAATTCAGCAAAGTAGCAGGATATCAAATTAATATCCATAAATCAAAGTCATTTCTGTATATTATTGACAAATCCTCTGAAAGGGAAATGAGGAAAACTTCCTCATTTACAACAGCATCAAAAATAATAAAATACTTGGGAATCAATTTAATGAAAGAGGTGAAAGTCCTATACAATGAAAACTACAGAACTCTAAATAAAGAAATCAAAGAACATCTCAGAAGATGGAAAGATATACCTTGTTCTTGGATAGGGAGAATTAATATTATCAAAATGATGATACTACCAAAAGAACAATACAGATTTAATGCAATTTCAATAAAATTCCCAATGACATTCCTCATAGAAATAGAAAAAGCAGTCATAAAATTCATCTGGAAAAACAAGAGACCCAGATTGTCTAAAGCAATCCTTAGCAAGAAGAGTGAAGTGGGTGGCATCACTATACTGACCTTAAACTATACTACAGAGCAAAAGTAACAAAAACAGCATGGTATTGGCACCAAAATAGACCAGTAGACCAATGGTACAGAATAGAGGATACAGAGATTAACACACTAAATTACAATAATCTAATGTTAGACAAAGACACAAAAAAACATACATTGGAGAAAACCTCTTCAACAAATGGTGCTGGGAAAACTGGAAATCCAAATGTAACAAAATGAAATTAAACCCCTATCTCTCACCATGCACAAAACTCAACTCAAAGTGGACCAAGGACCTAGGAATTAAACCAGAAGGCCTGCATCTATTAGAAGAAAAAGTAGGCCCTAATCTCCATCATATTAGATTAGGCCTCAATTTCCTTAATAAGTCTCCTAGAACACAAGAACTAAAATCAAGAATCAATAATTGGGATGCATTCAAACTAAAAAGCTTCTTCTCAGCAAAAGAAGGAATCAGTGAGGTGAATATAAAGCCTACATTATGGAAGCAAATTTTTACCCCCACACATCATATAGAGCATTAATCTCTAGGGTATACAAGGAACTCAAAAAGCTAAACAGCAAAAAAAAAACCAAATAACCCAATCAATAAATGGGCCAAGGATCTGAACAGACACTTCTCAGAAGATGATATACAATCAATCAACAAATATATGAAAAAATGTTCAACATCTCTATCAATTAGAGAAATGCAAATCAAAACTACTCTAAGATTTCATCTCATTTGAGTCAGAATGGCAGTCATTAAGAATACAGACAAGCCGGGCACGGTGGCTCATGCCTGTAATCCCAGCACTTTGGGAGGCTGAGGCAGGAGGATCACGAGTTCAAAGCCAGCCTCAGCAGTGGCAAGGCACTTAGTAACTCAGTGAGACCCTGTCTCTAATAAAAATACAAAAAAAAGGGCTGGGGATGTGGCCCAGTGGTCGAGTGCCCCTGAGTTCAATCCCCGGTACCAAAAAAAAAAAAAAAAAAAAAAAGCAGCATACTACAGGGATAAAACCACATCAATGTTTATAGCAGCACAATTCACAATAGCTAAATTGTGGAACCAACCTACATGTCCCTCAGTAGATGAATGGATAAAGAAAATGTGGTATATATACACTATGGGATATTACTCAGCAATAAAAGAGAATAAAATCATGGCATTTACAGGTAAATAGATTAAGTTGGAGAATATAATGCTAACTGAAGTTAGCCAATATCAAAAAACCAAATGCCAAATATCTTCTCTGACATAAGGAAGCTGATTCATAGCGGGGCATGGAAGGGGATAAAGGGAGGAATAGACAGGCTCTAAATAGGGCAAAGGGGTGGGAAGGGTGAGGACAGAGGGTTAGAAATGATGGTGGAATGAGATGGACATCATTTTCCAAAGTATATGTATGAAGACATGAATGGAGTGAATATACTTTGTATACAACCAGAGATATGAAAAATTATGCCCTATATGTGTAATATGAATTGTAATGCATTCTGCTGTCATATATAACAAATTAGAATTAAAAAAAATACTTAACCTAAAGAAGCTCAGATATGTGAATTATCTGACAAAGGATTTAAAATAAGTTTTATAAAGAAATGAGAAAATGTAACTATGGTCTGATATCCCTGACGAATATTTATTCAAATTTCTTTAAGAAAATAATAGCAAACCAAATCCAACAGTACATTTACAAAGTTTATAGACCAGAACCAAGTGACCAGGATTTATTTTTGGAGTGCAAGAATAGTTTAACACATTAAACTAAAAAATGTCATACTACATTGACAGAATGAAGGATACAAATCACAAGATCTTTTAAATACATGCAGAAAAAGCATTTGATAAAATTCATGATCAAAACATTTGCTGAACCAAGAATAGAGGGAAATAAAGGGAACATAATAAAGGCAATTTATGAAAAGTCCACAATTAACATCGTGATTAGTCAATGTTGCAAAACTGAAGTATTTTGCTGTAAGACCAGGAAAAAGACATGGATGGTCATTTTTGCCACTTTTATTCAAAATAGTGCTAAAAGTTCTAGTCAGAGCCATTGGTCAATAAAAAGAAAATTCTATATTAGGAAAGAAGAAGTAAAATTATTGTTACGCTTCTGGTTTCCTGTCTTTTCCTGAGATTTCTCATTCTCATGTATTTTCTCACCATTATCACACCATCCACCAAGAGTTCTCCAGATAATGCTGGTGCCATGTTTTTGAAACTTCTCAACTGTGAATGAAATAAGCCTTTTAATTATAAAGTACCCAGCTTCAAGTAATTCACTGTAGCAATGAAAAACTGACCAAGGTATAATATGTGAACATGTACTATCTTCCAACTTAATGTATTTAATTTATTTTAGTTGTGTTTTGTAGGTCTTATTGTGTGTTTCACTACCTTAGTTAAGTTTACTTTATTTTATTATTTGGATGTTATCATAAACAGAATTGTTCCATTTTTTTTTTTTTTATTAGCCCATAGAAAGGTACACTTGTACGTTGTTGGTGGAATTGCAGACTAATACAACCACTCTGGAAAGCAGTATGGACATTCCTTAAAAAACTAGAGATAGAACTACCATACAACCCAGCTATCCAACTTCTTGGTATTTTCTCAAAAGATCTAAAATTGGCATGCTACAGCGATACAGTCACTTTAATGTTTATAGCAACACAATTCACAATAGCTAAATCAAAGAATCAATCAAGATGCCCATCAACAGATGAATGCATTAATAAATTGTAATATGTTTATTACAATTATATATATTTTATATTATATATAAGTGTGTGTATGTATATGTGTGTGTGTGCATATATATATATATATATGATACATATGTATATATATATGGCTTAAACATAAGACCTGAAACTGTAATACTATTACATTTGGCAATGATTTTTTGATATGACCTCAAAAGCATAGGCAACAAAACTAAAAGTAGACAAACATGACTATGTCAAGCTAAAAAGCTTTTACATAACAAAGGAGTGAAAAGGCAACCAAAAGAGTGAAAACACAGCCTAAATAATAGGAGAAAAGTTTTCATAAACCATATATCTGATAAGGGGTAACAGTCAAAATGTTGCTGCCAGAAAGGGATTGCAACCCAGAACGGTAGCGCCGCCGCGGGATCCCAGGCCAAGTCCCATGAGACTACGGAAGGCGGCAATGCCCAAACATGTCCATGGCCCATAGTCAACCACAATCTTAGCCATCTCCCCAAACAGGGCTCCTGCATCAAAATACAAAGGAACTCATACAACTCAAAAGCAAACAAAATGAATAACTCAATTTAAAAATCTTCTGAAGACTTGAAATAGGCATTTCTCCAAAGATAACATAGAAATAATCAAGTATAAGAAAAAATTCTCTAAACCATCGATCATTAAAGAAATATAAATAAAAAAGGACATACCACCTCACAACTGTTGGGATGATCATTATAAAACAAAACAGAAAATAACAAATGTTGACAATGATGTGGAGAAATCAGAACACTTGTGAACTATTGGTGGAAATTTAAAATTACAGAAAGCAATACGGAAGTTCTTAAAACAGAACTATTATATGATCCAGCAATTCCACTTCTGAATATTTACACCCCCACAATTAAAATCAGTATCTCAGAATAAATAGTTCACTTCTATGTTCATTGCAGCATCATTTACAATTGCCAAGAGGTGAAAATGACCTAAATGCTTATTTATAGCTGAATGGAGAAAAAAAAAACTTGGTTGCTAGGGGATTGGAGGAGGTAGAAATAGGGAGGTGACATTCGATGGATATATAATTTGTCATGCAAGATGAAAAACATTCTCTAGGTCTGGATTACATTATACTTAACATTAGCAATACTGTACTATACACTTAAAAATCTTGATAAGAAGGTAAACTTTATAAAATGCACTTTTTACTGTAACAAAATAATTATATCTCCCCAGAAGAATTACTGGGTCAAAGATGTGAATATTTTTGTCTCTTAAAAAGCATTATTAAATTGCTTTCCAAAAATCTTGTATCAAATTAGATTTTCATAGCAAAGATCAGGAGTCTCTTATGGTACATGCATATTGAAAGTGGGAATTCTCATTTGTAAGTGTTTCTTATATTTTATTGGCAAATAAAAATGACTTTTCTATTTCTTTTTCTTGAGTTGCCTGTAACTTTTGTAATGACTTTCTTCATACAAAATTGATTCAGTTTAATAATTTTGAACATAAGACTTTATGGCTCAAATGTTTTCAAACATTGCTTATCTGGTACATAAATAGCTCACCATTGTTCCCTTTGTGTGTAGAGTGTGGGGTGGGTGGAGAGAGGAGAAAAATAATGTGGCTTTTAAAGAAGCAATTAATTATAAAAATTCCTACTGTTTTAAACTCGAAACTCTATAAACCCCCAAATCAGAGGCTTAGTCATGGCCCTCTGTTCTAATTTTTTCTTCCTGCCATTGATACAGATAGACATTCTAGGGAACAAGATGTATTTGAAAACTATGGTTGCTTCTCTTATATTTTCAGGAAAGGTTACACTGTTGACCTATCATAGAACAGTGCTCTAACAAAGCTGGAAGGCGCTGAACAAATCCACAGTGCTGAGATTTTATTATTTGCACTCCTGGCAGGCTTGCTCTTCAGAGAAATTTGTAGTATATTGGTGAGCTCCTTGTTTCTTACAAACAACCTTAGTTTTTTAACCTTGCTGCTTTTTTTAAATCCTTGTGTCTTGAACATAGAGATTGCCATTCCCTATTCATTTATCCATAAACAAATATGGCTAATTCAGGGTCTGCCTGTTAGTGTCTACCCCCTCCCCATAAGATCCTTCCATTCTGGAAAATATTCTTCTACCTTTCTATATATTTCTAATATTTTATCCATTGTCTCAGTGCTTATCACTTTCTATGGTATATCCTGGTACTTTAAGTAAATCTTTATGGGCCTATTATTTCCACATAAGAAGAATTTTTATCTGATTCCTACTCATAGTCCCTGTCAGGATGGCCTTAGGCCTTAGCCTAAGCAGCTCCATTTTAAAACTTCACTTTGACCCTGCAGTCCCCACCAGGCCCATTTACAGAGCAACTCCAATATGGTCACCAGGCATAGCCTGACAAAGTAAACCACTCCTTTCAACCCTGGCATAATCCCAGAAGGAAGTCTCTGTCATGTTACCTTCAGACCGATAAGTCCCTGCCAAAGGCAAGAGGCGAGAAAATCTGGGTGGGGACCACAAGATCAAATGCCTTAACCTCAAGACAAATGATATCACTGAGAAACCTGGTAGCAACTGATAGGGATTGAAAGGCCAGTCAGAAGCTCCAAAATTAAGTATAAATGATGGAGCCAATGAACAGACAGACATTCAGCCAGTCAACACTGATACCCACTTGCTGGAGAGCCTGATGAGGACCTGGACTGACGTCCCAACTCTGCTGTTCATTTGCCTGAACCTCTGCATCGTCCTCACTGCTCCCACACTCTACCACCACATCCTGATGCTGGTGAGGAAAGGACTTCTCCTTACAACTCTCTCCTCTATCAGCTCCACACCAGGAGAAGCCTGCCTTGGTTCCTGCTCTAATCACCACAGTCTGAGTAAGTGTGCATCTGCTGGACTCCAGCCTAAGACTTAAAGACTTTAATCCAGCACTTAAGCTTAGCATGCAGAGGGAATGTCTGTCATGAGCCTGTCATGATTAAGTGTGTTTGCAGTGCTTAGAATTAACTTAGAATTATTTGCTGTGAATTGATTATGTCTATTGCAGTGCCTAGCATTAAGGATTATCCTTTTTTTGATTAAGAACCTATAGAGTGAAATTTTATCGAGTGATTTGAGTGAATAAAGCATTGAAAAAGGCAAAATCACATGGACATTCTTTATTTCTCCCCCTCTGACTGCATAAATCACACCTTAGCCCACTGCGACAGTCTCTGTAGTCTTTCTCATCATAGGTGTTCAATAAAACTTGGAAGAAATTGATATCTCTAATAAGAACCCAATGTTAAGGAAAAGGACTTTTGAAAATTGTTAAATTACACTATTTTTAAAGCCAGGACTTTATAAATATTGGTTGTTAGATTTTGCTTATGAAAACCTATGCTAAGCTGTTAAAACATTTTTTTTTAGTTTTTGTTCTGTTTTAATAAAGTTATTGTTATAGTTTGGATATGAGGTGTCACCCAAAAGCTCACGTGTGAGACAATGCAAAAAGGTTCACAGAAGAAATGATTGGATTGTGAGAGTCTTAACCCAGCTAGTGAATTAATCCCATTAGAGATTAATTGAGTGGTAACTGGAAGCAGGTGGGGTGTGGCTGGAGGAAGTGGTTAACTGGGGGTGTGGCTGGGGGTATATATTTTGACTCTGGAGAGTGGAGTCTGCTCTCTCTGCTTCTTCATCACCATGATGTGAGCTGCTTCCCTCTGTCACACACTCTGCCATGATGTTCAGCTTCACCTCGAGCCCCAAGAAATGGAACCAGCCATCTATGGACTAAGACCTTTGAAACCGTGAGCCCTCAAATAAACTATCCTCCTCTACAATTGTTCTGGTCAGATCTTTCAGTCACAGCGATGAAACAGCTGACTAAAACAGTTATTTAGCATCAATACACCAAGAAAAAATTATATGAGTCATACAAATGCAGTATCTCAATGTGAATGTATAAAAATAATACGTATTTGTTGGAGTGACAAGTGCCATATGAGTCATCCTGCCATAATAAACTCTAAAACTGGGAAACATAGGAAGCAAACGTTTTCCTCAAAGTGGCCACTGCATAGTGTGAGACTATGCAGTGACAGGGGGGAATTTCTCATCGTGCTTCCATGATTGCCTTGTTCTCTGCCTGGGAGCAAATTTAGTGACTATGGCACAAGGAGCCTAAGAATGAAAGGAGAATAAAGGTTTTCTGAACAATTGAGAAGACAGAGATCAGAGCTCAGGGTATGTTAAGAAGCTTAAATCTGTGGATTAAGGCATGAGAGGTGAGGAGGATGTGCAGGGAGGTGATCCCAAAAGACTGTGCACAGCAATGCCATCAGCCCATGGCTAGGGCTTGAGATGTGCATGTATAGGAAAAGACCATGTGATGCTTACTGGGTTCAAGGTATTATGAGATTAACAGTGCAACAGAGGTACTATAAAATGGGCAGTACTGGAGAAAAGCAGTCCTAGAGATAATCTGGAATAATCTCACTTTCTACCTCCTTAATACTTGTGGCATTCAGAAAAAAAAAAAAAAAAAAAAAAAGATAAAGAAAAGAAAAAAAAACCCAAAACCAAACCAAAACAAACAAACAAACAAAACACCAAAAACCTGGTATCAGCTCAACACCAGCTCAACAAAAAACAAACACATACTAAATTCAAGGACAAATGTCTGAATGATATCCACTATCATCCTGCCCTTACAAACATTAAAATCAAGCCCTAGAAAATGTGCAAAAGAAAAAAAAAAAAAAAGAGTTTGGAGATTGAGTTCTGCCAAATTACAGGGATTAACGCACCACTTTGAGATTGATTCATGCATAGCCACCATAACAGCAAAATCTCAACTACAAACATCAACATAATCAATGTGAAATTGAACTACCTTCTAAAGCAAGAAAAAATACTTTTTAGAAGAAGATATTTAAAATCCAGAGTTTTTTACAATGTATTATTCAAAAAGTTCAGTATTTTATTTTTAAAACTCACAAAGCATAGTCAAGAATAGAGTGATCACTACAAACCAACTTTGAGATGGCCCAGTTGTTGAATTTAAGAAAGCCCTTAAAGCAACTAATATAAATTGCTCTTAAAAAATGGCAAATCTATGAGTGAGAAGATGGGGGGTCTCCACATAAATGTGATAACTACAAAAATAGAATCAACTGGAAATGCTGGAATGGAAAAGTACAATAACAGAAATGAAAATTCTACTAACAAAAGTGAACTAAAGAGATGATTCAAGATAGAAAAAAATATTAAGAAACTTGATGACAGGCAAAGAAAACTATTTCATTTCAGTAACAGAAAAAAAATTGAAGAAAAAAATGTCTTCAGTAAACAAAGCTTTATGAGTGTATGGGGCAATAGTAGTATAATTTATGTTTGGGTTAAATTCCAGAGGAGGAGGAGAAAAAAAAAAAAAAAAGAAAAAAAGGAAGGAAGGAAGGAAGGAAGGAAGGAAAAGAGAGAGAGAGAGAGAAATAAAAATATATTTGAAGAACTAAATTCTAAGAGCTTTTAAATTTTGAGAAAAATACTAACTTACAAATACAAAAAGCTCAGCAAACCTCATGCAGGATAGATATCAAGTAATCATAACTAAGCACATCATAGAGAGAAGGAAGAATTCCCACCCCCCCCTCTTTCTGTGTGTGTGTGTGTGTGTGTGTGTGTGTGTGTGTGTGTGTGATTTGGTACTAGGGAATGAATGACCCCAGGTATGCTTTACAACTGGACTACATCCCCAGCCATTTTTTAATTTTTAATTTTTTTTTTTTTATTTTTAGACAGAGTCTTGCTAAGTTTCTTAGGGCCTTTGGCCTGGGCCTTTCAATCTTCTTGCCTCAGCCTCCCAAGTTGCTGGAATTACAGGCATGCACACCCATTCATGGCAGAAAGACAAAGTCTTGAGAGCAGCCACAGGAAAAGAAAAAAATGTACAAAGGCATTGGAATAATAAAAATTGCCAATTTCTTGTTAGAAACAACATCAGCTAAAAGACAAAGGAATGGAATGTTTAAAATGATTTATAAAAAAAGAAAGCCACTCTAAATTTTATATGTAATAAAAAAATGCTCAAAAATAGAAATAAAACAAAATCCTCCTCAGACAAAAATGGTTAGACCTCATGACCAATAGACCTGAACCACAAAACATTTTAAATGATGTACATTACATTGAAAGAAAATAGTAGCAACTAGAAAATTGAAGTCAATATAGAGGATCAAAGAGAACTGAAAATGACAAATTAATGGGCAAATGTAGATGACTATTTTTCTTTCCATAATTTACTTTAAATTAAAAATAATACTGTAATTCAGACTTTAAAAAAACACATAAAAATGCAAAAGATAAAGACAGTTGAACAGAGTTGAAAAAAAGGTACAGGCAATCATTATATCTATGAAGTGTGAAGCAGGAAGTGGGAAGCAGAATCAGGAAACAGGAAGTGGGGAGTTGGTGCTACTTTAAGGGACAAGGAAGAAGCAGGAACTGAAAAGTTCGAAGTGTGAATTGTGAAAAGACATAATACTAACTCTAAGTAGACTGATAAAGTAAGCATTTTTAATTTTACAACAAGAATTGAAATGGTACATACTGTTAGTTCTCAAACAACAGCTAAAAGATAATAGAAGCCTGTAGACAAAACAAAATGCCAAAAATATTTCATAACTCAAAAGAATAGTGAAAAAGTCCCCAAACGGCAGTGGGAAACAAATATTAAAATTATAAGCATAAATGGTAACTAAAAACACTTATGTAGGGACATTGCTGAGTAGTATTCCATTATATGGCTGTTAAGCAATTTTTTATCCATTCATCTGTTGGTGGATAACTGAGCTGCTTCTAACTCAGGGATTACCATGAAATATGACTTTTGGGACGCTGGAGAATTTAGAAAAAAACCAGTCTACTTAAGATATTGGCCAATACTTAATGAAAATAAAATAAAGATATTTAATTTAGTAAAGTAGGCCAATACTTAATGGCCAATGGGCCAATACTTAATTAAAATAAAGTAAAAATCTAGACTGGTGTTTTTCTAAATTCTCAAGAGTCCCAAGAGTCATAGTTCATGATAATCCCTGATTTAGAAGCTCAGTTATCCACCAACAAATGAATGGATAAAAAATTGTTGAACGGCCATATAATGGAATACTACTAAACAATAAAAATGAAGAAACACAACATGGTTGTTTTAAAATATTATGTTGAGCAAAGGATCCAGGATAAAAAGTGACCATATTTTATGATTCCATTTTTATGATGTTCTAGAATAGGCAAAACTGATTTATACAGACAAATTAGATTAATGGTTTCCTAGGTCTGGGTATATTATATATTGATTGCAAAGCAGTATCAGAAAACTTTTGGTAATGATAGAAATGCTCTGTATCTTGAAAGGAGTAGTGTGTAGTAAATAGTTATATAGTCAAAAGTTACCAAATTGTATTATTCAGCTGCATGTGGATTTTACTCTATAAAATTTATACTTCAATAACATTTATTTTAAAATGTTTTAAATTATTGTATGTGTTGTAGATTTGTGTTAAACTTACAAAATGTGATTTATTTTAAAATTTTTAATGACATCAAAAAAGGTGTGAACTGTTTGTTGAAAGGGTCATGATTCAAAAGTTTAAAAAGCAATGTATTAAATGAAGGAAATTTGAGAGAGGCCTTGTTTTATTCATTTTGATATACCATTAACCCTAGCATGGTGGCCAATTGGAAATTTTGCTTGATACATTTTTACTGAATTTTTTTCATGTTAATTTTCAGAAAATTCCAATTACCTTGACAGAGCAAACAATTATCTTTCATATTTGAATATAAAATTCTTATTCATCTCTAAATTGAAGGCCTAGTTTACTAAATTAAAGATCTTTATTTTCATTAAGTATTGGCCAATATCTTGAGTAGATTGGTGTTTTTATAAATTCTCATGTTTATGACTGTTGACTATCTTTTTTTTTAACCTACATATTATTAGGAAATTGGTTCCAAACTGTGTCATGTAAGATATGGATAAGAATAATTTTCTGTCAGAGAGATATGCTAAACATTGTGATTGTCAGTGAAAGGCTATATTTTATCATACTTGAATGTCCTTTTTAAGTGGACATATTAATTTCTGCTCAGATAATTGCTCTCTAAAATATGAGGTCAGGACAAACAAGAGAAATTTAAGTTTACACAAGAAACTTTTTGGTTCAAATTAGGTTAAAACATACCATTATGATACTGTGCACTTGGAAACTGTAAAGCTTGTGTGTTGCCAATTACTCTGGAAATCAGGAGCTGTAGACAGATTTTGAATCTGAGCCTAAATTTGCTGACATATAAATAGGAAGGCACGTTTCCTTAAAGGATATACATTTTTTTTCACCCTGGAGTATCAAAGATTGCTGTTAATTTTAAGTGTATCTTATCCTAAAACTCTGTCTTGAAGTTGAGCTCTTCTGTTTTTTTCTTGGGAATACATTCTTGGAGCTCATTATGTTCCTGCATATGATTTATCCTGGATTAAAAAAAAATGTAAGCACATTTAGTTTTGATTATAAAGCTGTTTGGAACTATTTTACCTCAACCTGATTTGATTGTTTTGTTGCTTTTCATTCTTTTTGACAGAGAGTTATATTTGTAATTGAAAATAAATGAATAATAATACTACTCTGGAGGAGAAGTTTAGTAATAGAGGCTATTTTGTGCTGAAAACTATTTAAAAAATAAAAAAAAATGTTTCTACATAGATTATTAATTACTGTAAATTTATCCTATATAAATAATTCTCTATAGAGCTCAAATTACTAACCAGGTAGTCCTTAGTGAAACCTATAATATATTGCTAATGTATATACTATATTTCTATACTGCTAATTTGTCTATAACAATAGATTATAAAATAGCATTAGTCTAGCAATAAATCATGATTTGATTAAGGTCCTTCATCCATCAAATGAGAACGCAAGAGCTTACCAGCAGAGCATCACTGATTTATCTATCCTGAATTGTTCTCAGTTGATCTTCTTTCTTCTGCTCTCCTTCCTCCTTTATATTTAAATAAAACAACAGTAAAACCCTAAAAGAGGCAGCCCATCTGAAAATCAGTCTGAATTCAGAGCTCCTAAGAACTTCATATCAAGTATTATTTAAACTTAAACCCTTTCAAACATTGCTTATGATTTTAAGATTACTTGGGATGACTAAAACAATATGGCCAGTGGAATCCGGTTGATGGTCAGGGTGGGTCTTGTGATAGGGGAATGGAGTGTTCACTGAGTTGAGAGATCATGTAGACAAATGTGTGGTCCATTTTCATCCAGTGCTAAACTGGATACATAGCTTGACAGCAGATAACACTGGCATGCCAGATATTAGAAATTTACAGGCCATTAAAGTCACACAAACAAATTAATGCTGTGTAACCTTGAATCCAAGTGGAATTTCAAGTAGCATGTGCTTTTTGAAAAAGCAAGTGAAAATGTCATGGGGATACTAAGTTTGGTGTGTGGTGAGGCCAAAAGAAGGCACCTAATTGTCTACATGTTTAAAAGATATCAATATATGTCTTTTTAATCCCTGGACTTTTACTCTTTAGTTGTTTTTCATCTGTTGACTTGTGATTCTCTTTTTCAACTGTATGACTTGTGCACTTTGTATTCAAGGAACTAACCTTTTTCAAATTCCCTTTCATATTTTGGATTTTTTTCCCAATGTGAGTGCAGAGAGCATAAAAATACACTAAAATCCATTTATCCTAGCTACTTTTATAGGATACATATTCTTAATGCTAACATTTTCTTTATGGTTTCCTTTAATGACATCAGAAGAATAATAAAAAAAGTAAAAATGATAGACTTATTCATCATGAGTAATAACTTTACTTTTTCTTGGTTCAAGTTGATTAGTATTGATAAAATTAAGTTGCATAGTGATTGTTCAGCATAGATACTTGCGAATTCCACTGGTGGTGATAGCATCATTTTTTGTACTACTAAAAAAATTATACAGAAAACATATCTTTATTTCAGATGTATGGTTTCATTTTGTGGTTATAGGGTGAAAGTATATCTTTAAAAAATAAAATATCAAGTCCATATGTTTTTGCTGTAGTAAATCCAATTCTGAAATTAAGAAGGTGGTAATAATTTTATCCTTGGCAAAATATAAGGTGCAAACAGCTATATTTTTCGTTTCTGCTGATGTGAGTTTCCCACGTTAAGAGAGGAAGTATAATAGATGTGTGTTTTTAAAATTTTTTTCTCAGTTAATACTATGATTCGCATAATAAACCAAATATCTACCTAGTATAAACAGGTATTGGGCATCATTTGCTTATATGGTTAGTGTTTGATAGTGGTTAGTGTTTACTTAGTGATTACTTTTCCTACTCAGAGTTTTCATGGTACTTTGCAATATAGAATTGTGTAGAATGTTTTACTTTGTACCAATTCATAACAATTATATCTTTAATTTCATAAGCATTTTGGGTTTATTTCACAAACATTCTGAACTTATGCTCTGCTGGGCTTGTCACTTTGGGGTCCATCATGTCCTTGAATGATTGCTCTTCATTTTGGAGTTATTTCTTGTCCTAAGAAACACCGAAGAATTCTGAAGCTTCCTATAACTGACTGGGAAATGACAAATCGTGTTTGATAGATTTTCTTGTTCCCAAATAGCAACAGTTCGGCACACACTTACTGTCTAACTATTAAGGGAAACAAAATAAAGCATCTCAAGGAATCTCAGATGACTATTTATACTAATCTGAAGAAATTTATAGCTGCTGCTTCTACATTCTGTACCAATCCGCACATATTTTTATTTATGTCACATACATATCCTTTTTTAAAATTAAGAATAGATTAAGAAATAAAGAACTGTTATCAAATAACAGAAGTGAAGGCCAGATTAGTATATTGGTATTTCACTATTGAAACTAATATCAAACTATTTCTTTTCTTCAAACTATTACTTTAGAATGCTTTCATCCAATCCATATTTCTGGATGAATAAGTGCATAGATCAGGTAACATGTTTATAAATACTTATTGATTCCTTCTATTCTGGGCTACATACTAGACTATAAAGTGAATAAGCCATCCTCTCTCCAAGGGCTTACCACTTGGTTGATAGATATGTAAGCAAACAGGTATGTTCCAATGGCCTGTGTGCGTGATAGATGCAGAGCAGAATAGAAAGCATGGGACAGAAGTGGCCAGTTCTTAGGAAGTTCAGGAAAGCATTTACCACACAGGTGACATTTGATTTGTATCTTGAAAGATATGTTGAGGTTTTCTAAGCAGATGAGTGTGTGGAGAAAAAAATCTTTCCATCAGAGTCAGAAACAGGAGAAGTGAAATGGAGGAATGAAATAAGATGTTGGGATCAGGTAAAGAGCTATTGCTTGTGATTGAACTGTAGCTAGAAGGAGAGACAGGGATGGGGACGAAATCACTAAGAGCTCCAGTTAAGGAAGACAATGAAAGAACACATTTTGCAGGAGTGTATAATGGACCTTGGATAAACTGCCTCACTTTGGTGGAAACCATTAGTTTTTAGTAAAAACGACAAAAAAAAAAAAAAAAAAAAAAAAACACTTTCAGAATTTTGAACAACAGATTCTGGGTTTGAAACTCTGAACTCTTAGCATAAATATATCAGAAACTATAAGAATCACAGTTGCTAAAAATTATGTAGTATAAATCTACCAATAGTTGTGACCTTTTGAGAAATACAATGGTTTGAGAATTATGCAGAGAAAAGTCTTCTATTGGTCAAGAAAAAAATATGGAGATTCATGTTGCTTTCATAGCAGCGTATCTTCAATGATTTATCTCAAAATCACCTGGTGTGCTTGTTTAAATACCAAATAATAAATCCTTGACCTTGTCTAAAGAGAGTTTGATTCAGCAGGTCTGAGAGTAAGTCTCTGGACTCACATGGCTAATAAACTTCCCAGGTGATCAGAATTTCCACATAAGGTTAGGGATCAAGGCCCCTTTTAGTTGAAATGTGTGGAATACTAGTTTTTGTGGACTTTAATGTATATTTCTGTACTTCAAGAATATTTGATTGATAAAGTGGAAATTTTCTCCTAATTAATTCATCTACAAGAACACAGCCATAACCAAGCCCACCCATTGACCATGGGGGACCAGGTTACACCGATTTGAGGGTAAACTTCTATCTAGAACATTGGTTTTGGAAGTAGAGACCTGTAAACAATGAGCAGTAGTCCCAATACCCTTGCTTTCTGCTCTCTGTTAGCATTGAATCTACCTATTCTCCACATGAAATATTCCATTCAGGAAATGCTGGATTTGCTTTTATTTGAGCTCATCTTGGCTCTTTTCTAATATATCAACAGACAAAAACGTTAAGTAGAAAAATGCAAGCTGCATGCTCTCTTTAAATTCTGTCCAGGCACATAGCAGAACACTTAGGAGAGGTTTGGCCATCATCCCTATTGAATAGCATTTGGTCAGGCATTTTTTTCTATTTTGTTATATTTTTAATGATATTAAGTAAGGAAATTATTGTCATGGTCCAACAGTTATATGAGGATTGCCACTGTGATGTTGAAATTTAAAATTCTAAAGGATGAGAAATGAGATAGAATGCATGGCTTCCAATCTGTGCTTCCTGAATTCCCACTGCCCTTCTCTATTCCTCTCCTCTACTTCCTTTAGGCTGTGACTCAGTTACCCTCCTTTTTCCATCCTTCTCTTTACCTTCTGCTAATACAGGCAGCATCAGGACAAATGATATTAGGATTATCTTCAGTGTCAGTTTTTCAGTTGGGTGATCTGGTTTTTCCCAGTATTGTTTTATTACATATAGTTGAAAGTTTCATCTTCATATTCTAATTATTAAAGTAAAATATTTCTATAGCTTTTATGTTACATTTTCAGTTATATAATTAAAAGGTAATCTTTGATGGTTAATGTATAAGGATGTACATTTCATAATTTGCATGTTAAAAATGTAATTAGCAATAAAATGATCATTTGTCCTTTATTATTTTTTTAATTTTCTTTTCTCACATTTTAGATGCCAAATTTGGTGAATGGAGAAAAGGAAGATAAACTACCTTTACACTGTCCTTACCTCAGTTACTGATGACACAGGGCAAATTTCTCTCAGGGGGATTCTTTAGACATGTCACAAATTCCAACAAATTCAATCTGTTAAAGTACAAATTTTAAAGACAAAATGGATGTGAGGATTGTGTGTGTTTGTGTGTGTGTGTGCACATGTGCACATACACACATGCATGTTCCTGTACCTTTATGGTTATTCAGTCTTTGAAACAGTATTTGAAACAGATCAGAAGTTCTTGAACTCAATATGAGACTGGAACACACTAGATGGTGCTGTTATCCCAACAGCAATCATGCTCTGGAAACGGTGCTTGTGTAGAGCAGAGGGAGGGTAAAGGGAATCATGCCCAGAGTGCATGTTTGATTTTGCCTTACGCCAGAGGATACACTAATATCAGATTACAGAGTTCACTGTCACAGTTTTCATCTTACTCGGAGATGACTTGCTGAAGTCCTGTGCCAGAACAACATTGTTTTAATAAATGTGTGCATGTGAGTACATGAATGCATGTGTATGTGTGGGGTGGAGCAGGCACCCTGCTTTTATCTAATTTCTCTCTAACTTTATCTCCCATTGCTTTCTTAAAAGAGCACTATATTCCAATCAGAATTTCTAGACATATCTTATATCTTCCTATCCACTTACTTGTCTCCCACATTTTCCCTCCAACTGGTATTTTACCACCATACTTTGTATTTGTCCCATAAGACCAATCTCAAACACTATGCCCTTTGTGAAGTCCTTCCTGACAGCCTCAATCATTCTTTCTTTATACTTAATTCTCACAACATTTCCTTGTTACTTCTCTTTTGCATATTGTATTCTGTCTGACATTATTTTCATACTATTCTTCTTATCCTGATAAGGTCTTTGAGAACAGGAACAGTTTCTTATGAAATTTTTCTGCCTTCCTCTTACTTTATAAGCCTTTACATGAAGCACTGTTCCTTGAGAGTGACTGATGCTTACAAATGCAATGAAGGAATAAAAGAGTAAGCCAATGAATTGCTAATAAGATGAATTTTCTAATTGTTCTGGATACCCCTATTAGCTCTCCAAGTTTTTACCACATCACTCTGAATCCTGAGAAACTGACCTCTGTGAATTGCATCACCAGATGTTGCCCTCTGGCCTCCAGGTGGCATGGCCAAAGAAAAGGACTTCAAGAAATATAAAGGTAGGAGAAGAGAAGAGTAAAGGTATTTATTGTCTCATCACCTGAGCCCAGCCTTGAGTTGGCCATGGTTGCATTCCAACCCCTAAAGCCACAGGAATCTAGTTCCAATCTTTTGCCCTTTCAAGTCAAGGAATAGTAGCTCTGGGTACTTCACTATCCCTTGTAGCTTATTTTAACTTTGTCCCATTATTAAACTCTCTGAAATCATCCCTTTTGCTTTGTAAACAATGACCCACATATAAACTGATCCACAAAAGACAGTTAATCACAAAAATAAATTGGCTCTTTCAAGAAATCATTCTTTCTGATAATGTGACCAAGGGTCAAGATTTTAAAGGATTATTTATACAACTGAGGTTTGATTTTACCTTTACCCTGAGTCAGAAGACTGCCATATCTGGCACACACACCAATGCTGAGTTACAGAACTGTTCAAAATAAGCATCTTAAATACTTAAGGACAGTTATTAATTTCCTGAAAAAAGAATTACCTACAACAATATTAATAATAGCTTTCCTTGGGCAAAGCCTATGTGCCATCTACACATTATCTCATTTTGAAACATTCCATCAAATATTTGTCTGCTCACACACAGAATCACTGACTCATAGAACTAACACTATGGTTTTCAAAAACATTCTATAACTGACCCAGGGGTCTCAACTTAAATTTTATCTTTAACAAGCAAATCAAATGCATTTGACTTCCTGAGATTTCAGTGAATAACCAATCAAGATGGGCATGAAGCTTTTGGAAATTATCCTAAAAATGCCAATATTAAACCCTTCATTATGTAATAAGATTCAAATGAAAATGATTTTTATGCTCTAACAAAAAATAAAGAAAGGATTTATAATAGTTGAGAAATCTGTTCACTCTTCCAATGCAGACAAGAGCCATGAGAACCTTCTGCACTTCACTTTTTCAGCTATAAAATGGCAGTAATTTATCTCGTTCGCTTAGGTTTTATGATGATTAACTGGTACCATTGTAATATCTGCTTGGAGCTGACAAAAAGTGCTATGCACATATTGTTTTTCTTCTTTTCAGCAGTCACACGGTCATTTATTGGGCAGTCCCATCTAAAGCCCAGGTCTCCAGATTTCAACTGCTGGGCTAGTTCCACCTTGCTGATGCTACCCCACATTAGTCTTCAGGTATATTATTTCTTTCTCAGCTGTGCTTTTCTTTTTTGGTTGATATACCTAATTTAGCATATCAAGAAAATATAGGCTAAAATACAAACTTTAATGGCCTCAGGGTAGACAGGTTGGAGAAAGGGAATAGGAGAAGATCAGAGAAGCCTTTCTATTTCTGTGCTTCTCTCAATTTCCTTTGATTTAAAATATTGAGTATGTTGTGTTAGTTAATTTTTGTCTTTGTGAGCAAAGTATCTGAAAAGAACAACTTAGAAGAGGAAAACTTTTAGATTCAAAGTTTCAGAGGTTCAGTCCAAGATTGGTGGAGCCATTGCTCTGGGCCTGAGGTGAGGCAGAAGGACATGGCACAAGCGTATACATGAGGGAAGCTGCTCACCTTGTGGCAGCCAGGAAGCAGAAAATAAAAGGGGAAGGGGCCACAAGGAAGATGAAGTTTTCCAGGGCATGCCCACCTCCTCCAACCTCCTCCAATTGTTCCATTCAAACTAGGATAGATTGATTATTTACAGCTCTCATAATCAAATAATTTCATCTCTGAATATTCCTGCATTAACACAGAAGCTTTTGAGGACACCTCGCATCCAAACCATAACACATGTCAAGGGACCATATTCTTTTTTTTTTTTTAATTTTTTATTAGTCTAATGTGTTATACATGTTTGCAGAGTACATTTCATTTCATATTACATGTAAAGAGCACAATTTTTCGAGTTGCTGGTTTAATATAAAGTATTTTTACAACAATTGTGTTTTCATCCATGTATTTAGGGTAATCATGGATAACTCAGTCTGCCATTATTCCTATCTCCTTGCCCCCCTCCTCGCCCTCCTCCAAGATACCATATTCTGATGTGGTGTTTCCTCAACTCCATCGCCTCACTCTTCCAACTGGCCAAATGCCTTGCAGTCATTATTGACCAGTTTCCAAACATGGGCCTCACAAACTGGAAGGATAGCATGCAGCCTATGAGTTTCTATTTCTCACAATCACATGCATATCAGTTCTCAGAATTCCAATTTATAATTTGACCTATTTTTTTGGCTAAGTTATAGGTCAGACATTGGTGAGACAAAATAGTTCTTGGGGAGATGAGTTTTTAATTTACATCAAATGTAGTTATTTATGTCAGATTTTATTTTTTTTATCAAAATATAGTTTATGTTCAAATATTCCACTGCCTGAAAGATTAATTTGATGTCTTTACTCTTTGGGTATCAAGAAAAGGACAGACTATACAGAATTAATGGATAAATGCAAGAATGCAATATAAAATCTGTAGAGAAAAATGAAAACAACACCATAATTTCAGTCTCTAAAATACAGAATATAGTCCCTAATTATCTTTAAAATATAGTCCCTAATTATCTTTGAAATTTTTCAGTGTTTCTTCTTAATTTTGCCACCATATGTAAACCAGGTATCAAATACATACATACACTTACTTGTATATGTAAACATACATACATACACACATTTATATGCTTGTGATTTTAAGAGTAACTTTCACATTTGTGAATGTATACAGGAAAATAGATGGATAAGTAGTTGATAGATATTTCCAAGTTCATACACATTTATCTTAAGAACATTTTTCTTACAGTGATTTCTAGACCTAAGAATTTTGTGAAGCAAATCAGTTGCCTTGCTCACGAGGCCACCTTGGTCAACATCAGCACATGTGATGAGTGAAGGACAATGGATGCTGTCAACACAAGCTACAAGAGGATATTCCATTTGACGTGTAGCTTATCTCCCCAGAAGAGAGGTTACTTACAAGATGAGTCAGAAGGCACATGCCAAATCCAGACCACAACAATGTGCACCGAACATAGAAGGGCCAACAGTGACACCCTGCAGCACCATTTGTCCTCGGTTCCCTGCTTAGAGCCCTACATTACTTCCAATGAAGGAGAAATTTTTAAAAAGTCCTAATCATCTTCTATTCCCATTAAACTATGTTTAATGAAGTAGAACTGGAAGATAATAGTGGACCAAGGATATAAATGTCTAACAACTGTAATATATACATATATAATAATATATATTATTATATACATATACCATATATAATATGTGTATATAATATATATGTAATATAATATAATATACAACATATGAATATAATGTATGCATACAATATATTTGTAATATATGTATTATATATGTATATAATATATGTGCATGTATGTTATTATATATATTATATATAATATGTATTCATAGAATAAAAGAATGAGATTATCAGTAACACATATGATTCCCTTTTATGACTATTGATATTAATATGATAAAATAATTTTTGAAGAAACTAGAGACACATATTAAAGTTATCTCAAACCTCTTGGCAACAAGGATAAAATAAGAAGGTACTGCATGAGAATATTATATAGCAATTAATAGTTTTGATTTTTGTTAATTAGCCTGTTTTGTCCTTAGTGGAAATGAAGCTGATCTTTACTTGGTCTACTGAGGACAGTACAAGCTTTAAGATTTCACTTACTAAATCTTGCTAACAATGTGGTTTTGCACACTTGGGAGCTGAAATCTTAATTGCGATATTCATTGTTAAGTGAGTGATCTTAGCACCTGCAACCAAAGAGCCAAATGTAGATCCTAGGAATGTGTTACATGCAATTGAAAGCCATTTAAATATCAAAACAAAAGTTGAAGCACACTCAGAATAAGATGGATATTGAAAGAACTGTAAATAAAATTTAAAAATAGGCTCATTGAATACAACCTAATTATAGAGTTATATATGCCAGACAATTGCAGATTCAAATCCTTTTTGAAAATTGGGCAAGGTATTACTCCAATTCAAAGACAAAGTCCTCAAGAGCACCCATTTAGAAAATTTGAACTTTGAGTGCCCATTGCTATTGTAGCTGACCATAGACATAGATCAAAGAAAAAATTGCTCTAGACAACATATACCAACATATACATTTTTAAATTCTTTTTTCTTTTTCTTTCTTTCTTTTCTTTTTTTTTTTTTTTTTTTTTTTTTTTTGCCCTACTAGGAATCTAATTGAACCCAGGGGCACTCTACCAATGAGCTACATCTTCGCATCTTCAGCCATTTTTATCATTTGACATAGGGTCTCACCAAGTTTCCCAAGCTGTCTTCGAACCTGCTATGCTCCTGCCTAGCCTTACCAGTGGCTGGGATGACAGGCATGCACCATCACATATTTCATAACCCAGCAAAAGAAAAAAAAATCTCTCTAGTAATCATAAAATCCTCATTACTAGAGAAGATAAACTATTTTCTTGGGGAAACGACCCCAAATTACCTTGTGAAAGTAGAAAGTTCATTAATGGGTATTGAAGATTCTCCTAGGTGAATCAAATGTTCTTTTCTTTCTCTTCATATATGGATTTACTGAGATGAATGTGGGTGTGTGGCAGCCCATCTTGAGAGGACATTTCTCAGATTCCTTTACAGTTGTAGCCATGTGTAAACTGAATAGAAGTGAACTTCGCTCCTTCCTAGTCTTCCTGGTAGGATATTTTCAGTGCCTACTATTGTTCCTCCTTTTGGCTGGGTGGGAGATGGCACATGTGGGAGCAAAGGTCTTCAAGTTTAAAATAGAAACCACATTTTGGAGATAGAAAAGTAAATCTAGTCAACCCATAGAAGAGGAACCACGCTAATACCTCTAAACTCTTACATGAGAAAGAAATAAAACTGTATTTTATTCAAGCAAATGCATATTTTTATCAGCATTATTGAAAGATAATTCATATGTCATGGAGTTTATTTCTGTTAAGTGGATAATTCATTGGTTTTTAATGTTTACTGAGTTGTGGGACCAATATCATAATTTAACTTTAGAACATTTTCAACACGCCCTAAAGAAAACTTCCATCCACTAGCAGTTAGTCCCTAACTCCCAACCCCTCAGCAGCGCCCCTCTAGTCCTAGACAACTACTAACTTTCTGTCTGTGTAGCTCTGCCTGTACTGGACATCTATATAAATGATATTATATAACATGTGGACTTTAATGACTGGCTTTTAAAATTCAGCATGGTGTTTTTGAGGTCAACCCATTTTGTAGCATGTGTTAGTATTTTATTCCTTTTTATTGCCAAACATATACTCTGGTGTATGGATTTACCAGATTTGCTTATACATTCACCAGTTGATCAAAATGTTTGTTTCTACTTTTTGGCTGTTACGAATCATGGATGTTAGAATACAAAATTTTTGTGTAGCCATGTGTTTTCATTTTGGGGTAATATATACCAAAGAATGCAATTGTTGTATTATATGATAACTCTGTATTTAACATTTTGAGGAATTGCTGAAGTGTTTTCCAAAGTGGATATGGCATTATACATTATCACCAATGATATATATATAACAAATGTGTTTTCAGGTTTCTTTTTTACTACAACCAAACTTCTACCCAGAGGTGGTATTCAAAATATTTAACAACTAGTGCAGTGTGGATAAAAATCAGTAGTATGGAGAAATTTGCTTAAACTGGCTTATGAGAACCAATTGTTGATGTACTGGGGATTGAATCCAGGTGCCCTTTACCGCTGATTGCATCCCCAGCCCATTTTTTTTTTCTTTTTTTTTTCATTTTGAGACAGGGTCTCACTAAGTTGCCAGACTGACCTTGAACTTGTTATCATCCTGCCTCAGTCTCCTAATCTGCTGGTATTACAGGTCAAGAACCATCATTAATTAGGAATTTTAAAAGTCAGTTATTTAACCTGTGGTTGTTTGAAGTGGCCCATAGGTGAATATTTACAACACAGAAATTGGCATAAAAATAAACAAACAAAAACTAATCAGAGAAATATATTCAAAAGCATTAATGATATTTTTGTTGTTTGAAATTATCTTAATATATGTGATATTTAAATATTTGGAATAAATTTGTCATTTCAGAATATTAAATATTTAACGCATTTTACTTATATTTGACTTAATTGAAAATTGAGTTAGACTCATGATTTTAAGTAAAACAAAATGATATTATTAGTAAACTGTGTTAGAATTTTAGGATAATTTATGAGTCATTCTCTAATCAAATTTATTAAATTCATGAATTTAATAATCTAGTTTATTAAATTTATTAGTTTTTTTGTAGGAGGCATTTTAAATATTTCAAAAGAAAATAAGTAGAGTAGAGTAATGGATGCATTGAAGCATATTTACTAAAAGTGTATCTCTTGATACTTGTCAAAATTTGCCAAGCTGGGGATATAGTTGAATGGTAGAACACTTGCCTAGCATGTGCTAGGTCCTGGATTTATTCCCAAGCACCACAAAGGAAACAAATTACCAGGTTAGTGAATAAATAAGGGAAGTTATTAATTAAACTTCAAGGACTTAACACATTTTAAATATTTTTTAATAAATCAAATATTAATTTTATAAATCATACTAAAATCCCTGTTATCCACTGAAGATGCTCTCGAAGGCATAAGGTTATTCAATGACATGTAGACTCTGTCTAGGAAGGTATTTCTGGGTTCCTGAATAAATGGATTCAAACACAGGATTCTAGAAAATACTTAAAAGGATATACTGAGAATGACTATCTCTACATTCAAGAAAAAAAACAACCAAATGTTTATACTGTACTATTCTGATAAAGATTTTTGTTTTCTATTTCTTCTTTACTTAGGAGCGTGTGATAACACTTTTTCATCAGGAGGGAGAAAGTGACCCTGTCCAGGTCGAAGTGCCTCTTCTTGCACATTCCAGTGATACTTGTCCATGGGCCACATGGATACATTAGTCTGCTCAAACCCTATTGTTATAATTATTTTCAGATTCAGCATCACTGTTGATGTAATTGTTCAAAGTTTGTCTGAAATGGTAAAGCTTTCCTAATGTCTTTTTATACAAATTTAAAGTGCTCTGGAGAGTGCTGGTTGCCAAATTGGGAATGTTATCATGGGAATGGCGGTATTCCAAGGTCTTGCCTCCATGAATTTTAGTCTCAGCTCTCTCTGGACTGCTTGCCTTACTGAAACAAAGAGAAAGGCTATATTCTGAATTTTCTCATGGGAAGAGTTCCTTCTCTGGCTCAAAATACAATTTAAAACCACTATATCCAATTATATTAAGATGTCTTTTGTTTCACTCTCTTTAACATCTCTCCTGGTAGCAATGGTTCAGGGGAATCCCTGTCTTTATTTTTACTTATTTTTTTTCCCATTGAAATTTTTTTCTCACTATTGTGAAGGCTACCGTTATAACTTAAGGTAATTATAAAAACCATGACTTATTGCAAAACCTGATTAATTCCATGTAGTTTATCTGTACTTCCAAGCTTTAAATATGCAGATATTTCATTGTTTGCTTTTGTGTATTACATTCACAGGCAACTTCAAACTACATGTCCACAGGAGGACATCTCCAACAAACTTCACTGTCTGTCTGTTCTTTGCCCTGTCTACATTTCATTGTATCACACATTTACATTCTTCTGGGGGAAAACTGCTTAAGACTCAACATAGTACAGTATGACAATTGTAAAAATTCCTTGATTCCAATGTTCCTGCTATATATGAATAGTTCATATCCAAGAAAATAATAAAATTTTAAAAAATATTCATCCAATTGTCACAAGAGAAAATAGACCCAAATTCCTCAGCAAACCTGTATAAAATCTTCCAATTATCTAGAGGGAGCCAGATACCATGGGTTTCAACTGCATTGCTGCGTGCGTGAGATTTTGGCATCTATTTCTCAGACAACTGAATGTTTGTTAATACTAAGGATGCCTAATCTACTAAGTGATTTCATAGTTTCAACTGGGGAAAAAAAAAAACTAATCAAACCACTACTGGGAATGTTTTTATTTGTTTGGCAAGAACAATTATCAACTAATATTTCACTGTAAGACAAGACCACACAAGTATCTCTGAAACCATCCTTGTCAAATGTTGCTTGCCCTGACAAAACACCTGCAGAAGAAAACTGACAGCAGGTTATTCTGACGCTCTGCAAGGGAAAGTAGATGTAGTTGCAAGAAGAAGATATAGAAATAATTTTAATTTTCCTTAAAATACCTCAATAATACTGAATAGGAGTGAATGACTAAAAACAATAGCATATAATAATGAAACTAAAGTAAAGGAACAAGAGACAGATGATTTCATGTGACCCTATTCAGACTATGAGTATAAGAAACCTTCAGACCATGCCAGGTTATTGAAAAAAATTCTAAGAGCAGTTTACAGCCTAAGGAATGAATTACTTTGTATGTGATTCAAGACACCATTCAATTAAGATTTATTCCTAGATATTAAGGGTCTTAACAATTGTATTTGGTGAGTTGAATAAAAGCAAATTTTTATGAAACTTAAATCAAGTTTATGAGATGAATTCCACTTGGATCTGCTACTTTAACTTACATCCTGAAATATTTTTTGTTTTATTTTGTTTTTAAGTGGAAGACTTTTCTTTCCTACAAAAATACATAGCTGTAGTCTCCTTTTTCATCTTTCTCCAGTAGGCCTGATAGTTCTAAAATCTGTTCTCTTCTACCAAACTTATGTACTACTTGCATTGATAACAATGAAAATATGATAGTTAAATTAACAGCATGACAAAATTCTAAGTGATTGAATATGCCATA
Source organism: Tamias sibiricus (assembly GCA_025594165.1). Lineage (NCBI taxonomy): Eukaryota > Metazoa > Chordata > Mammalia > Rodentia > Sciuridae > Tamias > Tamias sibiricus. Next base: position 38,789,732 of record CM046661.1, read on the forward strand.
TAGTGCATGATCTATGAGTCTACTATGATGAAACAAGGAAACTATCACTTTTAATTTGTATGTAATGACATTTTGATATATTAAAGTTAAGAGATTAGGAAAACTTGGAATGCTTATAGCTACAATATTGACAAATGAATATGTGCAGAGTTTTTTTTTTTTTTTTTTTTTTTTTTTTTTTTTTTTTTAAAGTTTGCATGCTAGCCTTCTGAGAGTTCAATGCTGTCTTGATACATCACAGAGTAAGTCAAAGTGGTAAGTTAAGGATACAGGCTCACACCAAAGTGCATCTCATGCTCTTGCTCATACTTCTTTTTCCTGTCTTCCCATTGCCCTCCCCCATACTCTTTTACTCTCTTTTGCTTAAGTCTGAACCTTAAAATTACTGCAATAATGTAGTTTGCTTGTACCAATAACTTTCTTGTCAGGAGACATCTGTTCTGTTATGAAAAGTCTCTTCTAGTAAAGCATCAATCATGTCATACTTGTAAAGCAAAACACATTTTTTTGGGGTCCCTAGATAGCAAAATACTGCTGAGAAAACAAACTGTGCAGAAATATTAACTGTGGCATATTAATACATGTACTCTTCACATTCTTTATTTGTCTCCCCTTGGTGCCATGTGATTCTGACAGTACTTGCTGCTGACCTCTTGTCTCTGAAACCACTAAGGACTTGTCAGTGTCCTCCTTAAAAGCATCAAAGTGGGCTGAGTGCCATGGAGATCCACATGATAGGAGAATCATGCTGAATTTTAGGCACTTGGATTTTATATGCTAAAAGCACAACTGTTTAACACTGTTGCAACTGTCTGAGAAGCTTTCCAAAGTGTTCCTACACAATGTCAAGCTATCTGGAAGTTGTGGTTGATCATCTTAGGTGTTTTCAAATGCTCAACTGCTTGGCATCCCTGATACAAAACATCTAGATGATGGATCTGAACTTGCACTTGTCATCCTGAGGATTTTTGCATTATATTGACATGCTCACCATGTACTTTTATAGCATTGTTGAGAGAAATGAGACTGTATTGCTCCTTACCTACATCAAGGTTTGAAGCTGGGGGTGAAAAATAAATTGAGTCGTTTGGGTAAATACCTCTATATCCAATATTACTCTGGACATTGTTCAACCTAAAAGAAATAAACTAGTCAGTGTGTAGCCAGGAATATAAAATCATGCTAAATATTTCAAGTAGAAGACAATTGGGAAGAAAGCACTTACAAGGTCTGAATAAGCAAAAGGGAGAAAGGAATACCAAGGGAGCCAAGAGAAAAGAGTGGGAATATAAGCAAGGCAACTGGACTGTCCAGGATTGCTGGGGCCTGCAGGCAGCCCATCCCCTGCTCCTCCCCCTGTGTCAACCACCCCCAATCGCCAGCCATAGTCACTGCTAGGGGGTCCAGAACCAGGAAATTTCTCAGCTCATTCTGCTTTCGGGTTTCCTGACAATGCTTTCAAATAACAGAAATGAATTGGAAACCAATGGGGTTTCATTTACAGACTGGCAACCCCAGAAGTTCAAAGCAGAATATAGTGGGACAAATATGAAAACTAGAAAAAACAGGTAAATAAGCAATGGTGTTTTGCCTGGTCAACACTCACACACATGAGATCAGATTATAATTAATATCAAAAGTAAGATGTAAATGTTAGGTACAAAGGGAGATACAAAAAAAGGGAAGGTTGTCACAAACCCACAGCCCAGTGATATGTGGAGTATATAAAGATAGCAATGACATTTTCCTGTGTAGTCTATTAGCCTTTTTATATAAACTAAGACATTAGAACTTTTCTAAAATGTAAGTTTCTTCAGTAATCCATGGATATTTTCTTCTTGTAAGATATTAAAATTTATATATGCAGTTTAATCTCTCTTTGATTACTAAATCAATCCTAGTCTCTTTCCCAGAAATAATTACTGTCAGTTTGATGTGTATTCAAATAAGCTGAAGCATCCTTCAGTAGGAGGAATGACCAAGTGAAATATAGTATATTTACACAGTGGAATATTTATGCTGCCTTTTAAGAGAACAAAGTAGATCTATAAAGATTTTATGAACGGCAAGTAAAAAATTTAATTTGCAGGATTTGTACTGTATATTCCATTTATGAGTTTTTCTAAACAAACAAAAAATAAAGACTTATTTCTTCCCAGTGTGTCCTTCTAACATGGTCTTCTGTGCCAGTGTATCCCAGTTTATGTCTGGTCACCTCCCAGATTGACTGACTCTGACCCCTTCCCCTCCCTGTGTATCACCCCTGATTCTCTGTTGTATTTTCTCACAACTCAATTGACCAGAAGAAAGAACACTAGAAGTTGCAAAAAGAGACAACAAAAGTACAAATGAAACAAATGAAAGCTAGTGACAGGTAACATAACATCTTGGGATTTTTTAATCTTTGCAGAAAACTTAATCATAGGAAATGTTTTCTTATGAATGCCATAGATTCTCAGATTCTGTTAAGGACTTAACAAACCTATTTGATTCCATCCTTCCTCCCTTTCTTCCTTCCCCTCCCTCCATCCCTCCCTCTCTTCCTTCCTTCCTTCTTTCTTTCCTTCCTTCCTCTTCCTTCCTTACTCCCAAAACTAAGATATGGCTCCATGCAAGTTAAAAAAATTTCGATTAAAGGAGAAATCTTGGAAAAAGATAGCTATTTGTCTTTGGGTGAAATCTTTGCTAGACTTCTAAAATAATATGTCTAAGAGAAGAATCACTGAAGGAAATGCAAAATAAATTCAGCTGGAGTGAATACCCTTAAGTAATTCAGGCATTAAAGGCTCATTCTAATTTCTTTATGGTCTCCCCAAAAGAAGCTTTATGGTCTCCCCAAAAGAAGACCTGAGGTAAAGTTTGTAGACATGGAGTTTATATAGAATATGCTCCCAGGGAGCAGAAGTGAGGGATGGTTGGATTGGAACCAGGAAAGAGAGAATATCAATGCAGGAGTTATCAAGTTGATCACCTGCAAGTACATATGATAGGTGCTAGATTTCACCATGAATTTCTGAGCATCTTTGTAAAATTCATCTCAGAACTGTCAATCAAAGAATGAAAGAAAAAAGAAAAAAAAAAAAAACAAAAAAAACAAAACCTTTCAGTTCCAAGGACTTTGAAACACCTCTATTCTTCAAGGATTCCACCACCCCGCCCCCCAGAGTATTCAATAATTTGCATTTATGGGTTGTCCATTCCTGAGTGCCAGTTGCTCATGTGGGTCTCTTCCACCATTTGGTTAGAAAAGATACAGAAGAAGGAGGAGGAGGAGGAGGAGGAGGAGGAGAAAGAGGAGGAGGAGACCAGAGAGGTGTTGAAAGTCCTTGAGATGAGGCATTTTGAGGTCATCCAATGCAAAGGTGATGGCAGTGATACAGCTGGATATTGGTGACAAGTTCTGCTTCCTCACATGTTGAAGTTTGAACATTAGAGAAGCACACCTAGGCAAGCATATAAATTGGGGTTTATTTAAAAAGCAGGGAGAAGGGGGCCATAGCTGGTATCCTGGTATCCTAAGAAGCAAGGTGTTCTGCCCTTTTTATATGTCCTAGGCTTCCTTTGTTCTCCTGCCCTCTTCCCTTCTCCTTCCTGCCTAGGCCCAGTAATGCTCAGTGGGATGGCCAAAAGGGAAACAGGTGGGCTGAAGGGGGAAGGGCAGGCTGGAACAGCCCAGGACACATTAATAAACAACCTGTAGGGAGGGGCAATTTCTGGGCCAGGTTACCTTAGCAACAGGTTAGAGCAGGGGCAGATTCTTGATAAGGGTGGAGGAAGGGCTCTGAAGGAATTAACATTTCATTCCCTTAGGGGACAGTCTCCTACTTCCCGTGTGAATCACTCAAAATTGGCTTTCTTGATCCTACCTGACTCGATTTACCTATCTATACTGACTGCCTGTCTAGTTCTTGCTTCAGCAGCCCATATATAATTCACCACCACAGCTATAGCTATAGGCCTAGAGAACTTGTAGCAGAACACAAGAGGTGTCAGATCCATGTTTCTTAAAAACTGCCCAAATTTTAACACATGAGTCACATACTGCTAGGTGCATGTGAGTGCTGTTTTATATTTAATATGTATTTCATTTGCCTGTCTTTTACTGCTTGCCATTATAGGATGAAAGAGTTATAAATGGCCACATATTCTTAAATGCTCCATAATTTTAAAGTATATTTGAATGTAGAAAATGTGCTCTTTGAGAGCAGGAACCATGATTTACTTATTTCATTACCATGTACACAGTAGAAGAACAGGCAATAAAAGGAACTCAATAAATATTAAGTAATGGTGTACATGCAAAAGGTCTTCAAAGGCAATAGAAGCTAAAACAATCCAGTTCACCTGTTCCTTTCAATAGCAAATGGGTTTGAGTGAGTGAACCCTCCTCTGTTCACTATCTACTTATCTTTTTCTTCTAATGAATGTGAGGGCAGAAAGGAGTAATGGGTACTAGAATGGGTGGGGTATTGTAAGAGTGGGAGAAAATTAAATATTTTCTGAAAATATACCTGATATTTTGTAAATCATGTATCCTGGCCCTGATATGATTTTAACTCATGTTCAGGCCTTGTTTTTCTCCCCTAGTTTTTTTGTCTCATTATGTCCAAAGTCTGTCCATGACCTCTCAGTCACCAATTATTTTAATTTCCATGCAGTTCAATTCCTATTTAAAATTATAACATAAAATAATTGCTCCCTTCTGAAGTAGTATGGGCAGAGTTAGAAGTTATGGGGTAATTTCTAGAGCCTGCTGTAGGCCATTCTGAATTTATTATTATACTAGCATTGGCTTCTCAAAAAAAAAAAAAAAAAAATATGGGCCAGACTTCAGAAAAAAAGTAATCACTTAAAAGGGGACAGTCAAATGCAATTTTAATTCAGTTAATAATGTGTCTCTGCTTATCCAGGGACCGTCAGAGAGGGGTGCTGACTTCTCCAGGATGTTGGTCTGTTTACACCAAACTGACTTGATGTTTTTATCTGTTTACAAAGTGGTGCAAAGTGTTTACATAGGAGTGACCTGGATTCTGTGGGTCTGCAAGTCCTGTTTGCAGTAGAATGTTTCCTAATCTTCCCTGGTGCTCTAATGGTTTGCACTTAGTGGAGTCTCAGCTCCAGTTGAAGAGACCTGTTTGGAGAATGGCTCCACTTTAATACCAATATTGTCTTCCTTCTTCTCCTGAAGAATAGTCCTAGAAAAGCTCCTCACTTTTACCAGACTGTTTGCCTTTTATGTCAGAGCCAATTCAAATTAAACATTTCAGATATCTGAGAATGGGTATTTTTTAATGATTAAGAGATTGGAATTCTACACTGCAACAGAGAAAAACAAATGGAGTTCAGTACAACCTCTGGTTAGCCATAATCTTCTCAGAACCATAATTTCCACTAAAGTATATCAGCCTCATCTTTGGTCTATTTAAAGCTATTCCTGGATTTATCTCTGGAAAGCATAACTGGGTTTCTCTACATTTTAACATGGCACCAACTCATAGGGATGGGAACTTTTTACTTAAGGTTGAGTTAAAAATCTTGGTGATGAAGGAAGTCAGGCTGGCCCTATCTACCTTACAAGGGTGATGTGACTGTCAAATACAGTAAAGTATATGAGTGCATTTTGTAAGCAATATGGAAATGAATATGTATCAGGTTAGGAACAATATACATTTTATTTGATTCCAAACCTGAACACTATTCCTGGACTTAAATTCATTACCAGGAAATGAAGAGTGGGGGAAATGTGAAATGGAAATCACAAGTCCTGTGTTTTTAATCCACATAGTGTTCAGATACTATTTAATGTTAGTTACTGAATTGATAATTATTTACCTTCCCTGCATCTTGAAGTCCTCACTGACAAGTCACTAAGTTAAGTGATCTCTAAATTCCTTTCAGTTCTGATTCTTTGTAGCTACAGCACACATTCTCAATGAAATAGAAAAGCTTGACGTCATATGACTTAATTCTAAAATGGGCTTTTGAACATTTTATTTACTTTATTTTCAGATAATTGCTTTGACAAAAGATCTTTAATAATTGCATCCCTCTTTGCTCTCTATTATTATGTTAAAATAAAATATCACTGTTTCTATAATACACTATAGAAAAGTGATATCAGATTTTCTTTAAGTAAGGGACAATTTGAACTTGAAACACACTTATGTGAAACTATTTTGAATAAATTCAGAGTTTCCTTGGGCTTCTGGAAATGAATACCCATCTCTCCAGCCATCAATCCTAGACCCTTCCCACCTGAACCAATGGAGCAGGGAAGGACTGGAGATGTGGAAATGGGGTGAAGTTTTGATGTTGTTTAAACTATGCTGCTGACCAGTGTTTCTCCAAGCTTGTTTCACCAATCATTAGTTTTATGAGATGTTACAGATAAGGCATAAAGAAAGGTTCCATGATTATACAAGCATGTGGAACAGTGGATGCAGCCAATGTAATCCAACTGCCTCAGTATGAAACTTCATCAGAGATTTTAATAAGGAGTATTATCCATCTAGGTATGACATATGTGTTGTATATAAACATAATTGATCACAGGACCCTTTATGTTTGCAGACTTATAGGACTAGGTTTCTGGAAACAAAAGCTAAAAAGTTTTGTTCTTGTTTTTAAGGAATTGAAATTAATGGAGGAAAGTAGATATTCACTGAAACAGCAAGAAAGAAAACCTCATGGGTAGGGTGTATCACTGATATGTGTTACCATGGTAGATTACATCATGTTGAATACTAGTAAGGATTACTTATTAGTTTTATGCTTACCTAAAATATATTTGCTGTTTTGGATATGGTCTGAGTGTGTCTCTCAAGTTTTCATGTATTGAAATTTAATCCTCATTGTGAGGTATTGAGTGGAAACTTAATCCAACATCTATGCTTAAAGATGGGGTCTTTAGATGGTGATTAGGATTAGACTGTCATTAGTGTAGGGCTCCCATATTGGAATAGAAGAGGAAGAAAGGCCAGAAGAGACACACATAAATACATGCTCTCTCTCTCTTGACAAGTGGTGCCCTGCACCTCTTCCAGAAAGAAGGCCATCACCAGATGCGGTCCTTTGACTTTGGACCTCCAGAACAGTAAGCTCAAGTAGACCTCTTTTCAATGAAATTTATCCTGTCAGCACTATTGTGTTATTAACAATAGAAACAACTAATACAATACTTACTTGTTAATTTAATTTGCTTTGTATGGTACCCAGTACACTATGAAGGGCATACAGACATTTAATAAGTACTTTAAATGCTAGGGTAAAACTTTCTAGAATATGTTTTGTAGCTGGTTAGTAAAGATTTTATGGTTTTCCAGTTTGAATCTGGAAAGTCCCTCAAAAGTTTTTGTGTTGAAGGCTTATTCTTCAGCTGGTGTTGCTACTGAAAAGGGTGGAACCTTGAGGAAGTGGGGCCTAGCAGAAGGAAGTAGATCTCAGGGGTAGGTCATTGAGTGATATATCTTGTCCACAACGCCTTTTCTCTCTGTGTGTCTGCTGGCACTGTGAGGTGAGCAGCTCTGCTCTGCTATATGCTTTCCATCATGTTCTGCCTTACAAAGGCCCAAAGTGACATGCCCAAGGGACCATGGATTGAAATCTCTGAAACTGTAAGCCAAAATGAATTCTTCCTCCTTTATGTAGCTTTTCTCAGATATTTTGTTACAGTCACAGAAAGCTGACTAACACATATGGCTACCTTATTACTTAATTCTTTTCTTCCTTTCTTCAGCAAACATTTATTGAGTGCCAGATTCTGTGGTGCTACATCATTGACCACTTAAACACAAACTCTTCCTAAACAAGCCTTGATTAAATAAGATAAACATATATGTATTTAAAAGTTGCAATAATGTGATAAATGTAACATTTAAAGCAAATACCAAGCAGAAAGGCAATGAGGAAAGAAAGCAATCTCAAAGAGTGCTAAGAAATGTTTTCCAGAGAACATCTACCTGAATTTTGAAAACAGAATAGAAGTTTGCTAAATGGAACAAATCAGTTGATTCTAATATCAAGATTAGACATTTCTTTTTTCTTTTTTTTTTTTTCTTTTTTTTTTTTTTTTGTGTGTGGTGCTGGGGATTGAACCCAGGGCCTTGTGCAAGCGAGGCAAGCACTCTACCAACTGAGCTATATCCCCAGCAAGATTAGACATTTCAAAGCCAAGGAGATGTGAAACACTTTGCTGAGGGTGAGAAAGTATAAGCAATTCGATGTTATTGGAACATAAAGTAGAAAGAGCAGAGAAGAAAAACATAAAGCTTAAGAGTTTGACTTTCTGTGCTTTGCAAAAGAAGTCAGAGTCTAACTTAGGCAGTGAAGAACTATGAAACAAAAAAGGTAAGACCATGATAAAGTATAGGCTTCAAAGCTGACCCTTGGAGCAGTTGAGAGATACTAGAAGTAGTAGGATCAGTTGGAAGGTATTACCATTATCCAAGTGATAAATAATGGGAACTCACATGATGGCACTAGTGGTGATGTATTTGGAAGGGATAAGGACATATTTGAGATACTAAAGATGTCAATTTGATAATACATATTACTAATTGACTATAGGGACAGTTAGGGCATGCCAAGAACCATGGATCCCTCCCAGGGGTGTGGATTCTGACTTGGGATTGGCAGGATAACTCTTTCTGTAACAAGATAGGAAATACAGAAGAATGGACATTATTTTGAAGTGTGAAATGTAAGTTTGTTTTTAACATACAAAATTAGAGGTGATTTGGAGATACATAAAATGGAATCTTATTTTCTGATCTCCACAGAACTATTGTGCTTGAAGTTATACATTTGTATGCCCTTGGATTTGGGGTGGCACATAAAATATGCTTGAAATAGAGGGTGTAGTATTAAAAGAGAAGTCTGGAAGAGATAGCATGTTATTACACCAGGAACAAAGAAATAGCATTTTAAGAAAAGAAATGAGAACCATCTCATTCCAAGATCTGTATCTAGGATGTAAGATGTGAAAGACATACAATGAGAAAATATTAAGGAGAAAGTTGTGAAGAAGAATAAATAAAAAGCAAAAGCCACAGAGAAGTGTTTTGAGATAAAACTAAGGCTTGTCTTGGGATTTGGCAACAATGATTCACTGTGACCTTTGTTAGATGCTTCCAGTGGCACAGGGGGTACCGAAGCTAGATTGCCTTGAGTGGTTGAGATATAAGCAGGTGAGAACAATGGGTTTTGGTGTTTTTGTCCCTCAAGAATTTTGGATGAGAAAAAGAAAAATAAGAATAACTAGAAGGGCTAAAAGCTTAAATAAAAGCTTTTATTAATGTAATTATTTTAGTGTTGTTGGAGTAGAGAGGAAGGACATAAGGAAATGAGAAAGAAAGGGAAGGAGGAAGGGAACAAGTGAACCTGCATACAGGCTGCAGTGTCGCTCGGCCTTGACACTGACATTCTAGGCCAGATAATGCTTTATTATGTGAGTGCAGTATCTTGTGCATTGCAGGATATTTATCAAGATTTATGGCTTCTACCCAGGATCCAGATGCTTTTCACTTGTAATAATCAAAAATGTCTACAGATAATGCCAAATATTCCCTGGGGGAGAGGGAGGCAAAATTGTTCCCGGGTGAGAGCCAGTGGGCTAGGAGAAGAAAGCCATGAGAGATTCTGAAGATATAAGAGAGAGAAGGGAAAAACATAATGAAGAGTCTACCCAGGCAATAGAAGATGAGAGGATTCAGAACACCGATAAGGCCCTTTCCTTTGTGCACAAGAGACGTAATCTTCCTCAAACACCGAAATAGGGAGGGAAAAAAAGTATAGGGAGTCTAAGAAATTTGAATTTAGGGTTGGAAACATGGTCAGAAAGAAAAAGGATGATTTATATTCCTTTGTGGGTTATGCAGATGAGGTCACCTGGTAAAAATGAACAGCAGCAAGATGAGGAGGACCAAGGAAGTGAAAATCACAGAGGCTGAGAGGGCTGGACTGGATGTGAGCAGGAAGGGCCATTTTCCAGAAAAGTCTTGAAGAATCTAATTGAAGCCCCAATATGGAAAGCCTGAATTTGAAATAGTCCCAATTCCAGTAAAGGTATGTTATTGCCCCTAGCCATGACCAGCCTCTTGGTTAAAGAACAGAAGAGGGCTGCTTGTGTTGTCGCTAAGGTGTTGGGTGTCTATAGAGAGCATGGCATTGTACGTGTCATGGGATTCTCCACAAATGGTAAGGAGGGTGGCATAATATAATGCTGTCAAGACAAGGGCATCACAGATAATGTCAGAGATTACTGGATCTTAGGTGACATTGAGTTCAGTGGGGTTTTGACCTAGAACTTATCAATAAAATCTTAAAAACAAAACAAAACATGAAGGCACTTCAACTTTACCCTCCAGAGGTAAGTTATCGGTGTTCTCCAAAGGTAAGTTTGAGGATGATGTGTTGGGACGCAGGAAAAATACAGATACTGTACCCAAATGATAGTGAGATTCACCATATTTCCCATTTTTAAAATCTGTTTGTATTGTTTTTTTTCTATGTATTGTATTTTTGTATTTTAGCACTCAAAAATAAGATGCTTATCATTTACTATTTAATCTGTCAGCTCTCTTTACATACTAAGTAAATCAACCCTATCTGACAACTATTGAGAAGGTTTACTTTTTCCCAGTTTTCTCTTTATTTTGTCCCCTGACTTTGTGATTTTATTCAGGAAATTTTGAATTGTTATGTATTACATATATCAGTGTGTCTTTCTATGAAATCATAGAGGTTTTGTGACTTCCTGTGAAAGGATTTTCTCATACAGACATGAAAAAATAATTTTCTTATGTTTTTTCCTAGAATTTTATGGCTTTTCTTTCTGTGTGTATTTACATTCGCAGTCCATTTGGAAATTTATTTTGGCAGAGGAAGTAAGCTAGGGATGAAATTTAATTTTTTTCCCAGAGGGCACAAGTTGTACAAACATAATTTATCAAATACCATATTTTCTCCACTTTTAAGCAATGCTACTTTTTCCATAAAATAAATTTATGCAATTATTTGGGTCAGTTTATATACTCTCTACTTATCCCATTGATATGCTTGTTTATTTGTGAATATACACATTCTGGAAGCTCCATGACAACAAAGAGCCATTGGTTAGACTAAACTCCTCCTCTCATGATGAGGTCTAAAATACGTGATTTATCAGAGATCATTCAGGTAATCATAGAGCTCATGAGCCCAAACTCATGTTTCTCTGTTTAGTATGGTTACACTAATGTCTCATTAGCTTTCTACGAAGCAATGAGTTCTTTCTGCTAAATAGCCATTTACTACACTGGAGATAAACCAATCATTTCAAGAAAACATTCCTTTGGCCATTCTGGTTACTAGGTGAGGGGATACCACAGATGGTTCAATGAAAGAAAAAATGCTTAGAGACAATGACTGCTCAGTAGTCATCAAAGTGGTTTGTTTTTATTTTATGTTGAACTTCAGGTAGAGAACTGTGACCACTTTGGGTTATTGGGAAGATAATAGTGGAGATTGTGTGAAACTGGAATTGGGGTTTTAGGATAATGTGTTGGTACACAGGAAAAAGTGTAGATAATGTACCCAAATGAGAGCCAGATATTTAACATAATCCATGAACTAATTTTCAGTTGTATGTGTGAAGGTTTCTTGTTTGTTTGTTTTACAAAATTTTTTATGTTGATTTCATTTGATAGAAATCATTTTCTTTTGTCCTAGTGAGAAGACTAATAAAAGAAGAAAATTATGTGGATTATTTATGCTTCTATAGTTTTAATTTCAAAGATACACTATCAATTTAACTGCATTTTCTCAAACTTGGGAAATGTTAATATTAACTAATAGATATTATAGTATAGATTTTTGGAAATATTTTTAAAGTTTAAAAAAATAAATGATATATATAGTTTTTAGAACCATGCCAAAAAAAAGGAATGAATCATTTAAAATCTTATATGTGATTGTTGAATTATAACAGTATTCCTCAAAAGTATGAAATGCCATTATAAGCCAATTGTATGAAAGTATGAGGTAAGTAAGGGGTGATTCAAATGCCACCAAACCCTGAACAAGGACATTGACCCTTCTAGTTAGCATGTGCAGATACATGGGATAAAAAGATCACCTGCATAGTTTGCCCTTGCCAGATAGGAAATATTACTATTAATAATTAAGTGTATATTTAATAATCCTCATATGGCAGAATTTTCAGGAAAATTTTATTCAATTTAAGCCTTCTTTGCTCCTGTTAATTAACACAAAGCCATAGATAAAATTTTTCAAAAAATATTTTTTGAGCACAGACTAACAAGAGATGCCTGGTAAACATTGAAAGGCTTAAAATCTTAGCCAGCCTAATAGTTTGATGTCCTCTGATTTGCAAATTGCTTTAGTGCTTCCAAATGAGTGTCAGGAAAATAACTGCATGAATAGAGTGAACCGTGGTCAACCATGAGACCCTTATTTTAGCTCTCTGCAGTAATCTTAGGATTCAATTAAATCCTAAGGTAATAGAATTCAAGTTTCCTGGTGGATTACAAGTTATCATATAAGCACTACATTTTAATTTTAGAGGTTGCCTCTTTTTGGAAAGAGGAAACTTTGGGAAGCCTAGTGATTAGGAACTTGAAAACTGGAGCTTTTGAGTTTATCCAAAATTAAAGAAAACTAGAATCTATGCATTGTTGAAGCCTGGAGAAGCTGAGTTATAGGGGAATAAAGATATAATTTATGGTGAATATTACATAATATGATGAAACACTTAAAAGACTGAATTCCCCCCATTTCTTAAAAGATCATTTATCTGAAATAATTCTTGCCCAGTTTAAATCCATTTTGGTGGCACTGGTATTGTGAGGATGCCTGCAGTAGCTGAGTTTCAGAGTAACACCAGCATATGTAGATAAAATGGTGAATACAATGTGTCTCTGAAAGGGAAAGGGGATAACTACTGACAGTCTCAAATTATCATATAGTAGTGGTATAGTCAAGGCCGTCTAGAATGCAGCAGAAGCTTTTTCATGTACTCACAAGAGCTTATGTGACTCTGGGCAAAACTTTGGCTCTATGCTGTAGTTAGGTCAATAGCAGAAGTGCAGAAGTTTGTTTGTTCCTTTTCTTTTGTTTCTTTTTTTTTTCTTTTCCTTTTTCTTTCTTTCTTTCTTTTCTTTTCTTTTTTTTTTTTTTTTTTTTTTTTGATAAAGAGTTCACTCTCCTACTTTCCTTCCCATAGACATTCTCTATTTTCACTTCAACTCACCTTCATCAAAGATCCTGATCCTTCCCATACTCTCTGCCCTTCTGTTTAAAAACCTGTTCTGTGGAGGGATCCAAAACCAGTCATTCAGTTTCACTTAAAGTTTTTTTGAGATTACAGATTGAAGTCTTCAATAATAATATATCATAGATATCTTTATAATTGATTTAGGTGAGGTTTGAGAAATTTTTAAGTTTCTTAAAAACCAATGAGTATATGTTGGTGACTTTGATTTTTCAGGTACAAATGTTGAATATAATTATATTTTTATCTGCTTTAATGCATTATCATACCTACATGTACATAAAATTATTTGATATTTAAAATAAACATTAATCAAAAAATTTCATGTGGAGGCAAGTAAGAGATATTATTGGCATTGTTTTCATTAGATAAGGACCCTTAATCTCATATGAAGACAGAGGTAGGACTAGAATCCAAGTTGCTAATGGATTTCATTCTTTAAGAGATGTTGGACAAAGCACTATTTTTTATTTTACTTATATTTAAAATGAAATGTTGATACAAAAATTCAACTGTGTTGAAATCTTGAGAATGCATTCTTCATTTTTCTGTACCCACAATATTTCAGGGATAGCCACAGGATGAAGAATGTTACAATGCTATGTTAGAAATACAGACTTATGTTGAAATATTACTTGATAGCTTTTAAAAAGATAGTGAGATGTGGTGAAATCATGAATTCTGAGGGAGATCAAGGCCAAGGTTGTAGAATAATTTCAGATGGGGCATACCAGTAGGTAGAGGAAAGCAAAGGGCAAAGACAAGTCATTCTAGGTAGAGAGAACAGTATTAGCCAAACCAAGGAGACATGAAAGACCAGAGAAGGATCACAGAAAGGTGAGGCTGGAGACAACCAGGGCAAGGGAACAGTTGAGAAGACACATTGTGAGAGGTGATGAAGAGTTAAATGTCACACCAGAATTTTGGGGCTATATGCTATACAAATAAATACGTTATGAGCAGAATTAGTATTTTGGTGGTATATCAGGTAGATATAATTAAGAGTAAAAAGGGTATTCAAAAAGAAGATCTGAGTTTGAATGAAAGTAGTAGACATCAGGATAGAAAAAGAGGGAGCACAGTTGAAAAACAAATTTGGCATACTTGACTATGTTCAGAAAAAAAACTAAATACAGGCATAACAGTGGAAGGAGAAATAAGAAGGAATAAAGATAAACTTAATTTCTAGATAAGACATCTGTGGGGATGCAGAAACATCATTAACTGGTTTTACACCATCAGAGGCAAAACAGGTCTGGAAACTTGGCTGGTGAGAAAAAGTGAAGCATTTGGTTTTGGATTTATTGTCTGGACAATTTCAATGATGCATATAAGTCTTAAAAATGAAAAATAGAAGTCTAGATTTAAGGATAGAAGCAGAACTTGCAAATGAAGATTTCAAAGATGATTAGGATCCATCAGGGTCTCTGCTTGATGAATTGGAGGAATGGGAGGAAAACACTTGGCTAATAATCCTGAGAAGAAGGAAAGGTGAGCAGAAGGAGGAGAGACCTAAGCAGGAAGTCCTGGGTCACACTGTGATGAAGCAGTTGAGAAGAGGTGATACCATGGTCAGGGTGGAGGTAAAAGATGACGAAGGAAAATCAATATCAGAAACCAAAGGAGGGTCTCTTGAAGGATGAGAGAAGAGTCAACAAGTTTGGCTATCACAGCAACTTTAAGTGGGGAATAATGAGAAGAGGGACTGACTGGGCTTGAGGATGGCATTTATGTGCTCTTGGACCTAGGCAATCCACATGGGGTAAGAAAGGTAAGATCCACACTGGGTGCTGGGGAAATGGAGAATGAAAAGTTCTGTTCAGAAATTAATAAGTGAACACATTTGATGTACACCCCAGAAAAGTGTTGAACATGTTCTATATGCTATATAATATTATCCGTGTTAGAAACATGACAGCAAAAAACACACACACTCCTGGTACACAGTAGGTCCACTTTCTGCTTAAGGGAAGGGACCTACACATAGATAGATCACTGTCAAGGCCATTTAGCATAATGTGACCCAATACAGTCTCTTCCTAAGAGTGGATTACTTATAAAGACACTGAGAAGTTACAGCATTAAAAACTAAGGATCACAATAAAACTAGTGTAAGAATCTTCAAAATTTTTCAGTTAACTACAAAATCATGAAAGTCAGATTGATCAGTATGATTAATGGTCTATAGTGCCTTCAAACTTGAAATACAGTGAACTCTCTGACTTGAAAAGCTTTATAAAGATGGTTTTTATTGATCGATCATAGCCCACACACTAAAATCTATACCAATTAGAACTCTTCAAATATTTGTCTTATATCAGAGAAACAAATGCCCTTCCCCACATTACCATGCATCTCTCTTTTTAAAGATGTTTGGCTAATTCAACTGTCAAAATACAGCAGAAGAAAAGGGCAGTGGACTGCCATTCAGTGCACGCGAGAGGTACAGTCTATGTGAGGAAAACTCTCAGTGGGGCTGATGGTAGCAGTGTGGTGCAGGACTGCACTTTCTCAAAACTTCTATCAGTTCATAATGTCATCGGACCAGAAAGCAGTTGTAGCATAAGTTTCTCCTTTGTCCATGGTGCAAATAGATTTCCTCTCTTTTGAGACTGAACAAGGTGAAACAAAACACCCAGACAGTAAAAAATATTTTATCGTAATAGATGTGGAAAGTCTGGAGTAATAGCATCCTTCTGCAAAAAAACACATCAGCCAGAAAGTGTGTGGAACTGTCAACAGCATGTGAGAAGGCATGTCTTCTACAAGAAGAATAAAATATCATATATGGAAATAAACTCCAAAGGAATGAACTAGTAATAGTAACTCAAATAAGGCAATTATTCATAGTTTAACCTTACTAAAGCTCTACCTATTGGCATTTTATCAAAAAAAAAAGACACAAAACTATAATTCTAAAAAACAAAGAGCCAGATACACGATTTAATTTTTTTTTACTTATTCAGTCTCCTCAAAAAGGAGTGATTATATCCTCATTGACAACCCAAAGATTCCTTATCCAGTAGCTGCCTCCTGATTTTTTCCCCCAAATACTTTTTCTCTCTCTTTCTTTATCTCTCTCTCCATTTCCTCTCACATAAAAAAAGATATCAGGTCATTCAGACTCTCCTCTCACTTCTCTACTTTCTTTCATTCTCTTATCAGTTCTTCAGCCTTTTCTTTGGCAAATAGATTCACTCTCTTATTTTCTTTCACTTGTCTCCTTCAGCTATTAACCTAACAACTATCTAGAAACTAGAAGATAAAAATGAAATGTCCCAGGAAATAGGTAGAAAAGCTGAGAATGCATGTATGCAAATACATTTTATTCCAGAGTGCTTTGGTACAGTACCATTCAGAATGAGAGACAAGGGCATAGTGGTTCTTTGTCATTCAATCCTCTGCTGGTTGGAGAGGTGTGTGGCTCCTGCTAGGAGGAAGGGTCCATCAATTGTCTTTAGAAACTGAGGCAGAGATAGCAGAACATCTTCCTTTTTCCTTGGTGACTAAAGCACTAGGATGAATAAAGACATCCTGTGAATCAGAACAAAATCCAAGATATGCTCTCTAGTATACAACAAGGTCATCTTCTAACCAAACTGTCCATGTGCTGTGATCTTGGCTTTGTGTCCTCTCTTGGTTCATGACAATTTTCTAAGGTTGATTTTCTAGTTTTCCATACCTGTCTAATAGCATGCCAGGAATTAACATTTGGCTTATATTAGTCAGAATTATTTTATTTTTCTTGTAAGAAGAACTCTGCCTAATATAGACACTAGTATTGGAAGTTGGGGTTGTAGGCAACATCTCTTAGAGTGACAGGAAGAGGGCAACCGACTTGGGAATTTGGGGGTTGGAGTGAGGGTGTTCACTTGAGTTTGAAAAACAACAAAGACATTGTTAGTCATGACAGGGAATGTTGCAGCATGTAGCACACTGAGACAAACCCACCCTCACACCCAGAGTGAGGTTCTTGTTTTAAGCAAGTTTTCCAGGGGAGCTATTGTTAGTATCTTGGAAGAATATGAAAGACATGAAGGATTCCATGCTTGAGGTAAGGCAACTCCTGGCAATGGCACAGGACAGCTTAAAGAAGAATGGATAGCTGAAATCCCTAAGTTTTCAGCCCAAGAAACATTTGGCTATAGAGAATTGCTAAAATCAAGCTAATAAGTCTGAAAAATGTTCCCTTAAGGCAGATATAGTCAAAATCAAAACACACATTTTAAGCCTGTTGGTCACCACATTATCATTGGATTCATAGCCATTCCAGATTTCTTACAGTAAATGTCAAAGCATTTGTGGGGGGTTGCTGAGGGGAAGGAACAGCAGGAGCCAAAGGGTTGTTGTAGAAGGATCAGAATGGTGGGGACCCCTCAATCCCACCTGAATCCCCATTGCCATTTGGAGAGTCTCTCTTTTGTCTTCTGGTGGAACTATTTCTCTCTTTAGATGCCTTTTAATCTCCTTGTGATAGAAAACCTATTCTCCGAATCAGACGTGCATTTCCTATGTTCATACATGAATACACGACCAGTGTAACTCCACATCATGTACAACCACAGAAATGGGAAGTTATTTTCCATGTATGTTTGATATGTCAAAATACAGTCTACTGTCATGTATATCTAAAAAGAACAATGACAACAGAAACAACAACAACAAAACCTATTCTCTTAGGGCTCCCCAACCCCACAAGGCCCTCGTTTGTTTCCAGATTTATGACTAGAGTCAGATTGCAACATACCCCAGAAAGTTAAGTTTTATGTACAAAATAATTATAGGATTTTGTTCATTTATATCAACATAAATATGGAAACTTTATGTGAGTATCGATTCTTAGCATATTTACTCAAAAACAGAGGATCAGGCTAAATATATCAATATATGTGAATTCATTAGAGATTCTGGATTCTGTGTGCTGGCTTAAGCAACTGGATCTTGTTTCAGTTGTTTACTCAACTGCCTGACAGAAGTCTGGATTCAATGCTGATCCACTTTAAACAAAGTTGAGATACCCAAATTACCTTGTTAATGTAAGGAAACAATCCAAATACTTTGCGAGATATGAATGCTAAAGTGAATTTAGTATATACAAACCACCTACCTATTCCCTGAATGTGTCCCCTCAAGATGGCACAAAATATTTTTCTTATCAAGGTTTTGAGAAATAAGGAGTAAGGAAAGGGTCAGAGAATCTTTGACAAGTTCTTTATGGTAACTATTCTTCAAAGACTAATAGGAAATCTCCTCGCTGGAAGAAGTTCCTTAATTTCAACGATCATAGGAAGTAGCATGGACAGAACTGTATCCCTCCAAAATTCCTGTTTTGAAGTTCTAACCCTAGTGTAATGGTTTCTGGAGGAGGCATCTTTGGGAGATAATTAGGTTTAAATTAGATTTTGAGGGTGGGGTCCTTGTGATGCCCTTATAGTACACTAAGAGAACCAAACAATTATCATTTTCTCTCTATCTTCATTGTTTCTCTCTCTCTCTCTCTCTCTCTCTCTCTCTCTCTCCCCTTCTCTCTCATGTTGTCATTTGAAGATATAGTGAGTAGGTGGCCCTATGCAAGCCAGGATGGGAGCCCACGCTGGAAACCCAATTGGCCTGCACTTTGATCTCAAACTTAATAACTGTGACCAAAAAAAAAAAAAAAAAAAAGTCTACTTCTTAAGTCATCCAGTTCATAGTACATTGTTATAGAATCCCTAGAAAGATAATATAAGAAGATCTTGAAGAATCCTAGCAAAGTAAGGGAACTTCATCAGGAAGAACTAAAGTAGATGTGGTCATCTTAACCAACAGCTAGGCTGGTGGGTTAATCAGAATGAATCGGCCTGAAGAAACATTTTTTTGAATTTAGTTGTTGATGGACCTTTGTTTTATTCATATGTGGTGCTTAGAATTGAACCCAGTGCCTTACACATGCTAGGCAAGTGCTCTACCACTGAGCCACAACCCCAGCCCAAAACACTTTATTTGTTTTTTCATACTGAGGATTGAACCCAGGGGCACTTTTACCACTGAGTACGTCACCGGCCCTCTTAAGTTTTATTTTGAGACAGGGTCTCGCTAAGTTTGCTGAGGCTGGTTATGCACACACAGTCCTCCTGCCTCAGCCTCCCAAGTGGCTGGCAGTAGAGGCATGTGCCAGCATGCCTGGCCTAGAAATCTTTTCATTGTGGTTAATTTGCATTGAACCCTTGTTTCTTAAATAAATTAGCAGGACATTCAGGGAATAGGCATATATTTTTAGCCTAAAATAGTTACTGAGTAGAAGCCCAGCATAAGTCATCATGAACTTGACTTGTATACATAACTTCCATATTTGAGCTTGTTCACAGACCCAAGAGTTGAATGGAGGGGAGATCAGGTATTTTGTAGCAGAATTTCATACTTGGTGAGCATAACACACTGTTGTACCTTGCAAGGGTGTTGAGGTGCTGTTCCACCTCATGTGCTAGGATTCCACAGGGCATCCTAGCACATGAGCTTACTGGACAAGTACATCCTACTCTGCTGATTCTCTGTTTATTCTGATAGGCTGTAGAAATAGTATTTCCTATGTGCACAGTGATGCAAAGTCAGGATGAAAACCCTAACATGGAGAAGCAGTCCTATATTAAAATCATAGAAAAATATAAAAGAATGTTCCTCCTGCTGGGTGAGGTGGCACACGCCTCTAATCCCAGCACTTGGGAGGCTGAGGCAGGAGGAATGTGAGTTCAAAGTCAGTCTCAGCAATGGCTATGGCACTTAGCAACTCAGTGAGACCCTGTCTCTAATAAAATACAAAAAAGGGCTGGAGATGTGGCCCAGTGGTCAAGTGACCCCGAGTTTAATCCCTGGTACCAAAAAAAAAAAAAAAAAAAAAAAAAAAAAAAGTTCCTCCTAGACTTTTCCAAAGGAACACCCAACTCGTTATCCATCAAACTATGCACCAGAAAATTACTACCCGAGTACCTCAGTGAATTTTAACTTTAAATTTAAGTAATTTACGGGGTCCCAGAAAGACTTTTCAGTTCACTGGCCAGAGTGAAGTTATCAATAT
Source organism: Tamias sibiricus (assembly GCA_025594165.1). Classification (NCBI taxonomy): domain Eukaryota; kingdom Metazoa; phylum Chordata; class Mammalia; order Rodentia; family Sciuridae; genus Tamias; species Tamias sibiricus. The sequence goes on from CM046661.1 coordinate 38,810,053, forward strand.
AAAATGATATTGAGATAAAATGATAATGGAACTTGGGTCTAAGTTGCACCAGAGGCTCAGCAATACAAAGAACCCACTCCATACTTATTTCTACTAAACCTGAGTAAATATTCAGAATAAATGCTCTTATAGGGGTGTGTGTGTGTGTGTGTGTGTGTGTGTGTGTGTGTGTGTGTGTGTGTGTATGTGTAATCTTAATTCCTATATCTATTTCTGTGCACACACACACCCTGTGACCACTGGAATAAGCAACTCCCTCCCAAACAAATGAATTAATTAAAAATCAATGACTACATCTTAGGGGAATGTAAAAACATATATGGATCTATTAATGAATGCCCTTGCTATAAAATATATGAAAACAATACAAAAGCTAAGTAGCCTAGCTCCTTGAACTATGCCAGCAAGCAAAGAATACCAGAAATAGTTTGTTTTCCTTATGGCCAGGATAGCTATAGAATTTCACCATCTTAACTCAGAGGTATTCTCTCTCTCTGAGTTTTGTTTTGTTTTCAAGGACCTTGATTATCTCATTATCTCAAGGATTATCATGCTGCTCCACTACATTTATGACATCATGCTGATAGACTCTGATGAGCAAGAAATGATGGGAACTCTGGATACCTTGGTGAGAACATGAATGCTGCGAAGGGGAACATAAAAATACATATTCAAATTCAGTGGTCTTCCAGCCAGACTTAATACATAGCACACCATCCCCACCAAGCAAAAGGGCATTTTTTTCTTTATGCTTTATTCTCAGAATATTTAAGGGCCTTTCCGCACAATAGAGGGAATTTAGGTCAAATTTGAATGGAATACTTTGGATGAACTGAAAGATGATCAGGCTTTGTTGGGTTCAGAGCCAGAGAAGGCTCTCTAGCTTGTCCAGGCTGTTGTCAAGCATTGAGTGTCAGCCCTTATTACTCAGTAATAAGTAATTTAATTACACAGTTAGGTGAGATGATTAATTCTTATCACCAAGGGCAAATAAGACTTCAGCAACATATCTGAAAAGGAAACTTATGAAAGGAGCCAAGGTCATCTCCCAGCATTTCTTATTATGGTACCAATTTCAATAAAATAAGTTAGTAGACAGCTAAGTCAAATTCATAACGACAAATGAAAAAGAACTTAGACCCACCAAGAAACTTTTGGGTAAAACTACCAATCAGAGAATTCCCAAAAAGTTGAGGCTTTGGACACAGGTGAGAGGAAATTCAAATTATTATAAAATTATTATAAAAATTCAAATTATTATATTCATGATCATTGTACAAATGAGGACTCTGATCTTATTTTTTCTAGTTGTGATATATATTTACTTACAGATTTTAGATATTTTCTTTTTCATTCATTTAAATTTCCTCAGTATTGTGTAAGGGAGATAACTTTGTCTGTAGCTGGCAGACTATCAAAAGAAGAAAGCAAGGAATTGACCTTACTCTGTTGTTCAGATCTGAGCCAGATGCAGTAGCTCATGACTGATAATGCTGGAATTGCTTCTCTTGGAGAAGATGTACGTGGTGTTTGATATCACAGGCAGGGACCATTTTTGCAAAGACTGAATATAGGATAAATTATATATATGGGTAAAGAGCTACCCAAACAAAAGGGTAGTGAGACATTTGTCCTTTTCAGTGTGTCCTACACCAGTACTTTCTCTATGTCTGAAAGAACTTCTTTCCCTTCCAGGCTGGGAGTCTGGGTGAAAGCACTGTCCACCTTGCACTTTGAAGAAAGCACAATAGGAAGATGCACCTTTCCCCTTACCCTCTCCCCCTGAAGTAAAGGAAGATGTGAAACCTACCATCATTGATTCTTGAAGGAGTGGAACAACGACCTAGACATATGGGAAACCATTAAAGGCATCATTGGAAGCCTCACAAGCCTAGTGGCAGCAGTGAAAACAGGAGTCCAATGGTGCTGGGGTCTAATGCCCAGGGTGGTGGGGCCAATGGCAGCATCTTAATGAAACTGATCTTGTGATATGACCCAGTCGGAATCAACCACAGAGATCCTGTTATTTTCCCTTCTATTTCTTAGTTTTGTATTCCAGATTACCTGTGAATTCTTGTTTCTGTAGTAAGGAGGGAAATCATATTGGTAAAGAACAATCAATCTGCAGTAGTCCTAGTACTACTACACACTTAGGTTCACTCCAATTCTTTGAATCATAAAGAATGCTATGACATGCCTTCACCTTATCTCTTTGTAGACCCCAATGGGGTTTGTCTGGATAAACCCAGAAAGAGAAAGCTTATAAAAGAGTCTAATCATATTAATAAGCTAAATCTGTATAATTATTACTAGAATAGCTGTACCCATATGCTGATCTTACCCACACTATATTTTCCCTAACTTTGTCATCACATATCATTTGATATTGAGTTTTCACTATACAGTTCAGTGGAAAATTGTGACATATCATCATTTATAGTTAAAGATACATAAATTTAAGCATTTTTTATTTAATTTATTCATGTTTATATTCTTAGGTCATTTAAAAAAGTAAATAAAGAAATATATATGTATATACATGGATATATGTAAATTTAAATATACACATATTTATTTCTTCATGTATATATTTAAATCTACATATACCTATGTGTGTGTGTGTGTGTGTATATATATATATGTATATATATATGTATATACTTCATTTACTTTAAAAATTCTGTTGGAATTTTAATAAAAATTTCAACTCATTACAGTGATCATTTTTATGGATAAGAAAAAAATATAATTTGGTAAGGGGAATTAAGAGTACTGTGAGGGGTAGTTTTCAGAATTAAATAGGAATGGTCATGATAAATCTTTTTTTTTGTGGAGGAGGAGGTTCAGGGATTTAATTCAGGGGCACTCAATCACTGAGCCACATCCCTAGCCTTATTTTGTATTTTATTTAGAGACAGGGTCTCACTGAGTTGCTTAGCACTTTGGTTTTGTTGAAGTTGGCTTTGTACTCACGATCCTCCTGCCTTAGCCTCCAGATGCTGCTGGGATTACAGGCAGGTGCCACCATGCCAAGCATGATAAACTTAAATGAGTCGTAAGGTTTGAGCAAAGACTTGAAGGTAGAAAGAGAGTCAGTCAAACAGATGTGTGTTAGCTTTTCATCACTGTGACCATAACACCTGACAAGAACAACTTTGAAGAGAAAAAGTTTATTTTAGCTCATAGTTTTAGAGGTTTCAGTTCATGGTTGGATGACTCCATTGCTCTGGCCTGAGGTAAGGCAGGACATCATGGTAAAAGGGCACGATGGAGAAAGCACCTCAGCTCATGGCAGCTGGGAAGCAGAGGGAGCATGATGAGCTAGGGACAAGGTATACAATCACTAAGGGCACTCCCGCACTGACCTACTTCCTCCAACCATGCTATGCCTACCCACAATTACTACCTACAATAACCTCCCAGAAATCCATTCGAATTATTAATCCATCTAATGGATCAATCCACTGATTAGGTTACAGGTATCATGATCTAATCATTTCACCTCTGAACAATCCTGAGTGGTCACATAAGATTTTGGGGGTGATGCCTCATATCCAAATCATAATGAAGTATCTGGGAGAAAAAGAGCATTCTAGGCAGAGGGAAAAGATTAAGGGGGGGGGGGAACAATGCTAGAGTCTGCACAAAGAACAGCAGGAAGGCCATTGTGGTGGGATGGAATATATGAGGGGAAGGAGCAGAAGGAGAAATTTTAGAGTTGAGGAGTTGGAGGTACAGACCATGTGTGATCTGTAGATCCCTGTAAGGACTTCAGCTTTTATTCTGAGTAAATGTGAAGGTGTGGCAAAATTTTGAGCAAAGAAGTGAGTGACAGTATAAGGAAAACTCTGCTAAAGTGCTGAGAATAGATGTAAAGGGATAAGGGTAGAAGTTGTTTGGGACATCGAATATTATATGGGCTAGGGTTATAGTGAAGATGGTTCAAAGTGATCACATCATGAATGTGTTTAAAAGATTGAGATAATAAGATATATAGATGGATTGGATGTAGGATGTGAGAGAAAGAGAAGGAAATGATGGTTTCAAGGATTTTTACTTGAGAACCTTCAAGGATGCAATTGCTATTAAGCCAAGATGGGGATGGTTACTAGTGAAATTGGTTTAGGGGAGAAACCCAAAAGTTAAGTTTGGGACATTTTAAGTTTGAAATGTTTAGTAAACATCAAAGGGAAATGCAGACTTGGTAGTCGGATACAAAACTCCAGCCTTTGGGTATGAGATAGATATGTAAATTTGGACACATATGGCAGTATTTCAAACCATGAGAGTATATGGAATGTCCAGAATGTATACATAGGAAAGAAACAGGAATTAAGCCCGAAGTGCTCATCCATTAGAAATTCTGGGAGGAAAAGAGACATAATCATAAGAGGCACAAAGGGACACTCGCACGCGCACACACACGCACACACACAATCAAAACTTTCAAATTTTCTCTAAGTATTATTTTAGGTTTTCACATAAATTTTAAATATGGTGATCTCATTGTCATTCAGCTTTATGTTGCTTATAATTTACATTGCAACTGCCTTTTTAACCCAAGGGTAATTTAGTAGTCTGTTTTTTACTTTGCAAACATATGGGACTATTTTAGCTATCTTTTGTTATTGATTTCTAACTTTGTAGCATTATGGTTTGTATCATAGTTTGCATGATGTTGATTCTTTGGAATTTATAGGAGCTTTTTTTGTGACCTAGTATAAGTTTGCCTTTTATGATTCAAGAGAATGCATCTCTGTCTTTGTTAAATGTAATGTATATATTCACATGCTTATTTATTGTAGTATTTAGAATTACCACAGCTCTGCCTACTTTTGCATTTTAATCTGTAAATTTTATAATGCTTAAAATCTTTAATCACAATTTTTAATTTTTCGTAATGAATATTGCCATTTTAAAATACATTTTGTATTTAAAAGTGTCATGTATATTTATTTTAACTATATTTACTTCATTTAGAGTTTTTTTTTATCAGCATATAATTTTCCCCTAATTATTTTAGTGTGTTTTAACTTGAACTGTAAGGTTTTAATATTAAAATTCCTATGTACTTTTCAAGTTGGCATTATTTGTATTTACCTAGTGTATGTTTTGTTTTTCCATCTCTTCATTTCTCTACTTTATGGATTCTTTTATTTAAAACATGTTTTTTACAAGTCACATATGCCTTAAAGTTATTTTAAAAACCCAAGGCGAGAGTCTGTTTTTTCATTCATGAGTTTAGACTCCTGTGGAAAGTATTGTTTCATTCAGTCTTTGTTCTGCGATTTTGTTTTGTGTTTTTTTATTAATCAGGGTCTTTTTTTTTCTTCTTCCCTGTCTTCTCTTGGGAGAAGATCAGTTTTTGTTAGTGGAGCCTTGAACATGATGATTTTATCTTTATTCATCTAATGATTATCCTTATTAACATTCATATAGGTCTTATAATACCTGTCTTTTTGTTAAGCTAAGTAAGTAACTTAAGTGTTTTCTCCTCTCTGTTCTCACAACCACCTTCTCTTGGAGAATATTAGTTTTGGATTTTCATACATCTGCTATAAGGGATGTTACTGTTGTTATTTAGAGGATGATAGGATTTACTTAGTTAATTATTCATACCTACGTTGTTTATCTTATTGTTTCTTCATTGTTGGTGTACTTTCATTGCACAGTAATAGTAAAGTTTTTCTTATGCTAAAATGTTGCAGTCATCTATTTGCTAAAATATTTTTGTATCACCTTGATGTTTAAATGTCAGTTTTTACAGAATATGAAATGCTAGATTCAAAATCATTTTCTTCCAACACTTTAAAAATATTATCTTATTACCTTCTCTCATGCAGTACTCAAAAAATTTGATGTTAAAACCATTCTGATTTCTTGATAAATGATCTGCAACTTGCCAACATTTTATCAGGTCTCTGTATTTAAAAAAAAAAAAAAAACTTTAATAAGATATTTCATTCTGAGGCTTTCCATCTTTTTAAAAAAAATATTTCATTATAAGAAATTTTTGATCATGCAATCTTGCAATGTTTTTCAAAATTTCAGTTCTTCTTGGACTGTTCTTAGGAGGGTGCTAATGTTTGTACTTCTCTTTTCCATCTCATTTTTTCCATCTTTCGTGTCTTCCTTTGCCTGTTGGAAAAGATCTTCAGTCAAATCTCCCAGCCCACTTATTTATTTGTAATCTGTTCACAGTCTGATTTCCATACAGTTAATTGTATTTTAGCAGTCACATTGTCATACCTAGTATCTTCCATTGATTTTTTAAAATTTCTATTTTTCAGTTGTAGATGGATGCCTTTATTTTATTTTCTTATTTTTTGTATGTGGTGCTGTACTGCTAGGCAAATGTTCTGCCACTGAGACACAAACTCCAGCCCCATCTTCCACTGATTTTTTTTAAAAATTGTGCTCAATGTTTCTAATCCTTTCTCTTACATTTCTAAAAATATTTCTTATTCTTGTTTAAATTTCTCATTTTTCAAGACTATGGATTCTTCTTCTAGAAGAAAGGGTTCAATTAGTTGTCTTTCTTTCATGACTCTAGTCCCATAGGAGGGGTAAATACATAAAACCCAGTTTGTTCCCATCTCATGAACTCAGGAGCAGAGATTGGAGGTGTGCCTCAAGGCAGAGAGCCTTGGCTTTAAACCAAACCTCAACACTTTTCATCTCACCCCATTGCAGGAAATGTTAGGCTATACAGGAAACCTGTGGTTTCCTCTGCTCCATCCACCTTTCTTTTAAAAGAGATGTTAATTTCAGCTGCAATCATCTATCCCAGAATCTGGGAGTTAGAATATACTGAGGGACTGACCTGCTTGCTCACATCATATCAGCCCCTTGCACGGCTGGTTCTAGTGCTGGGGTGAAATCCTCAGCCACCCTGCATGGCCCTGTACACACTGTAGCTACAGAGCCCATCATTAGTGATGTTATATAAGGAACGGAACAACATGAAAAATAGTGAGGCACCTCTGGAATGGCATCCACAAGCTGAGCTCTACACTTACGGCACCTGGCCTGGTGGGCTCTTTTTATGTGATGCTGTTTCTGTTTCTTGCAAGGACCCATCCATTAGCTATGTCTCCCAGAGCTCCTCACTGTTTTTGTGTAACTTAGGTGTTACATTAGCTTCCCTCTGACTTGTGTAACACCTCTTCATTTCGGCTCTTAGGTTGGGGAGCATGGCTCATTTCAGGTCCCAAACTTGCTCATCACTGGAAGTTTCCCTAATTTATAAAGTATATTACTTTTTTGGGCACATAAAAATGATTGCCAATTCCTAAGCAGAATGAAATATTTAGTTCCTTTCAGCTCCAGATGCTTCTAGAGTACATTATTAAAACCAGGCTGGTCTCAGAAAGAAGTTTAAAAATTAAGTTCATATGCCTAGACAAATCTGTTAGTGCACTGCTTTTACTGCTCTGACCAAAGTATTTCCAACATATTATAAAGCAATGTTAGCACACATAGGATGGATGTATAAGAGAATAAATAAACTTGATTTCAGGCTTGCGAGGGAAGTTCATTTTCTTAAGCACTAGGTGCATGACCAAAATTCTTTGTCAGGGGAAACTAGAAGGAATAGACAAAGTTCTCTACAATTAAAGAATGGGGCAATTGGAGTTGAGGTGTCATACTGGAATACTAAGCAAGTCATGAATCAATGATGGAACTTGGCAGTTAGTCAGGAAGGAAAGGTGGGAAGGAGAGGAGTGGACTGTAATCAGGAGATATTATTAACAGTGTGAAATTCATTAACCTTTATCACCAAGTTTGGGCACAGAATGACGCCTATTGTACAAATGGTAGTATGTTCATTTTTTAGTTCAATGATAACAAAACAAGAGCCAGAATTATTTAAGCATTTACACTGTGCCAGATACTATGCTAAGTTTGTTATGCACATAATCCCATTTAGTCCTCATAAATTTTTTTAGGTAAGAATTATACTCTATTTTACAGATGAGAAAACTGAGTTTGTAATATTATGGCATATTCCCAGTGTCACTGTATTAATCAGCCTTCTCTTACTGAAACAAATACCTGAGATAATCAATTTACAAGAAGGAAAAATTTATTTTGGCTCACAGTTTTGGAGATTTCCGTCCATGATCAGGTAACCCTGTTGCTTCAGGCCTGTGGTGAGACAGCTTATCGTGGTAGAACTATGGGGCTAAGCAAAACTGCTGTCCTCATGGCTGAAAAGTGAGAAAAAGAGGAAGAGACTGGGGTCCCACCATACTCTATGAGAGATCACCTCCAATGACCTGGAACCTCCTACTAGGCCTCACTTCTTAAAATCTCTACCACCTCCAAGAGCACCATACTGAAGCCCAAGCCTTTACACAAGGATCTTTAGGAGACGTTCCAGATCTAAACTCTAAGAGTCATAGACCAAGCAGAGTTGGCAAAATTTAAACTTAGGAGGTCCTACTCCAGAAGTTTATAATGCAGAGGTTTGTAGATATTCCCTTGAAGAGTTCAGATTAATTAATATAACAATTTTAAATGAACAAAAGTAAATAAAAAAAGAAATTATGATGGAATGCATTTATCTTTCCTTTTATAGGGGTGTTATAAGGCATTTTAATAATGACCTCCTGGGTATGGTGGTGCATGCCTGTAATCCCAATGTCTCCTGAAGCTGAGGCAGGAAGATCACAAGTTCAAAGCCAGTCTCAGCAAATTAGTGAGGCCTTAAGCAACTTAGTGAGACCCTGTGTCTAAATTAAAAAAAAAAAAAAAAAAAATTAAAGGGCCGGAGTGTTGCTCAGTGGTTAAGTGCCCCTGGGTTCAATCCCTGGTACCAAAAAAAAAAAAAAAAAAAAAAAAAAATGTTTTGCGTCTGAGACATTAAGTTACCCAAAGAAAGATCTTTGATTCTTCCACAAGCCAGTGCAACCACTAAATAATTTTTGGAATATCTGATCAAAAAATGTTATAGTTTCTTCTATTATCTTTTAAAATAAAATAGATTAGACTCTACCAAGGATGTCTGAAGCTTAGATGATGATGTATGGAGAGAGATAGTTGAGGTCACTGAATGGGGGGTGTAGGATGATGGCCTTTTATTGCAGAGGGGCAGATGCTAACCTTTGAACCTATGAATAACTTTGTTTCAAAAACAAGCTTCTTTGCAAATGCAATTAAGGAGCTCAAGGTGAGGTCATCCTGGATTATGTGGACACCTTAAATCTAATTGACAAGCATCCCTATAAAAGACAGAAGAGGAACAGACACAGACTCATGTAAAAAACTGGACATGTAAAAACATGTAAGGAAGGAAAAATATCCTGTGATGTTTTCAAAAAAAGAGAGTGCATGAGAGTCATCCCCAGAGTTAGGCCTTGGTGCTTATCTATCGGCTTTCATTTTCACCTCTGATAAAGCCATATAAGACATACTTATAAAATTTGAGAATGACAAAACCTAAGGGAGGGTTAATAAGTTGAAAGATCAGCATGAAGTAAAAGGCCAAATTCCAAATTATGAAATTTAGGTGATAATAAAATTCACTATGGAGCACTTATTATTTGTTAGGCATGCAGCTAATTCTTTAGAAGTCATTAAATCATGTCCTTTTTAAAACAATCTCTGAGATGAACATTAGTGAGTGGAAGATGGTGGCCACCAATATTAATTCGCTTAATTATTTTAATGAAGGACCCATACCTAAAATTAAGTAGATACAAGTCTGAGCTTACTTTGCACAAAATGGATCTCATTCATCTCACCTAGAGAACTGTGATGACTGGGCATTTCAGATTTTAAGGATCATACTGGGAGTTTTTGAAGGTAAATGACCAGCCCAGACTATGCTTCCATTTTTTGGAGGTTGTTATATTGAAAGAAAGAAATAGAATTGTATTTGTGCTTCCAAAAACAGAAGTAGGTTGACGTTCCAGTGAAGAAAATTGCAACATTATATAAAGACACTTTTCAATAATTAGCACAGTCTAGTTATGAAAATTAGATGATCTACTTATACAACGAGAAATCTCTGTTCTTTCCAAGTCTTATAGCAGCAGCCAGATATGATAGGAACATTTCAGTAAAGAGCACGACAGTGGAATGATGCTGGACTGGATAATGTCTCAAATTCCTTTTGACACACAGACTCTGTTTCTGTGGGTTTCTGGCATTAATTGCAAAGAGGAAACAGAAGATGTAAGCAGTCTGGTGACGTAAGGCAATTCAAAAGGACAACCTTTATTTTATAGTTTCACAAGATTGCTTAACAGCCCATCAGCAAGTCAGATGAAATAGTGAGATGATTTTCATAACTGATTTATCATAACATTTCTAATTTAACATATAGGCATGGACTTCACAAGGCACAAGCTGAGCACTGACTAAATGGAAAAAGTTCAGACTTGACCTTGGGCTCTGTCATGCAGCAGCTGTGTGAACGTGGGAAAGTGACTTATCTGCTGTATACCTGGGTTCCCTTATCTGTAAGATGAAAACGTTAGTAGAGCTTCATATAATTTTGCATTAGGAAGATTAAATGAGTTGCTCATGTGAAGTTCTTAAACTTTTGCTTTGTACATAGTAATAAATGTTACTCAAATACACATTCAATAAGAAAGCTAAAACAGCAAGCTGTTCAGGTGGATAACTAGAACATTCTACGAATTTACACATATGACATGGAAAGTACATTGCATACCTAGATGAACATGCCATGCCCCTGTACGTGTGGACTTAGTTTTCACGCATTTCTTAGAACCAGGAACTAAAGAAGATGCCAGAGTTGAGTGCTTTCCGTCCTTTTGACTTGAATGCAACCAGTAAGCCTGTGTAGAGAATCCCTATGACCTGGCAGTGAAGGAAAATACTCATAAAGATTTTGAGTTTAGGAAATGAAAAGATAGAGAATATATGAAAGGAACAGTTCGCAGTCCAAAATGTAGAGTCAAATTTCTGCTCTGCTCTTTACCTGTGGCCCAGGCCTGGTCACAGAAGTAGCAAAAGCTCTGTTGTCTATTGTATAGTATAGAAATAAAAATACCTGCGCTGCCATTTCACACACACACACACACACACACACACACACACACACACAAATGTGAAGTTCAGATGATAGGGCAAAGGTAAAGTTCCTTTAAACTGTAGTACCCAGCATCAGAATTTGTGTTTCTGTTACATGTGGGGATAAACTAGTTGGACTCATCAAACAAAATGAGTTCTCTGAGTCCTTCATGACTGCTGTTATCATAACTAATGTAAACAGAGAAAGGCTACAGGGATTCAGGTAGCAACAGCTATTCCTCCCTCCACTTAGGCTACCTTTGTCCAGTTTGGAGTTTTCAGATACAGAAGTGTTTGGGCCAAGCGGTAGGATGAAGGAGAGACAAAAATCATTGTTCCCCTTCCTACTTCCTGGTTCCCAGCTCCAAACCTCTCAGACCTGAAGAGCTGAAGAGTGTGTGTTTTAGGGGTGGGGGATTAGGAGGAAGATAGGAGAGAGAAAATTTTCTAGGGTGCATGCACTGCTATGAAACTGACAGTCTTAATACCTGAAAAATGAGACTGCTCTTTAATACATAAAAAAGAATAAAAGCCTATGAAATCATTTTCTGAAATGTTCTAAGGTCCAGTACCAAGAATACTTCAACTGGAGTCTGAAACACTGCAGAAAGGAAGAATAAACAGGGTATCTGTCCCTTGTGTTTCCAAATGCAAGGCTTATGCTTTGGTGGCTCTCTTAACTAGAAATAGAACTCTCAGTTCCAAATAATGTTCCCTCAGAAGTTTGAAAGCATTTCTAATAATATCACCAGGTACTTAAGAATTTGGAAAGTTAATGACATTATTGCTTTCATAAATAATCTTTTTGTTTTCCACTTGTGGGCATCTTTTAGCATCTTTGATTTATTCTTGAAGTGCTCAAATTTCACAGGGAGGTATTTCACTGGAAAATAAACTCTATACAATCAGGAGTTTGTCTTGTTCACTCTGATTCAAAGCCCCTTGTACCACCTTGTCTGCCCATAATAGGAACTCAATAAATACTCACCAAATACAATTTGGGGATGAATTTATTCCATGGTACACTTGGAAGATGAACTTAATCTAAAAAATTTCTCTTCATTGTAAAAAAAATCCCCTAAGTTCATTTTCATGTGCGTGACTCTCCTATACTGTCCTTCTACTATGGCAATAATGAGGTGAATTCACTCAATTTGTTTAGATCTTATAGTAATTGCAACAATCCAAATAGCTGAACTAGCATGTCTCCATGTCATTTGTTCTATTTTCCTCCAAGGGTCATCTGGTTATTTTGTTCAATGAAATAAATGTCTCTTTGTAGTTATTCATCTGAATAGCTGAGTGACTCTCAATGTTGCAAAGCAATTGCCTGTCTGTTCTGTTATTAGCTATGAAATTTCTTGTCCAGGTAAAGCATGGAAAATAATTCTATTTTAATAGAATTCTTAGAATAGAATTTTATAATGCAATAGAATTTTAATTGAGGTGGCTGCTTCAACAAATGTCCAGAGCAGTGAACTCACCAATGAGTATATCGTGGTTTTCTGAATTTCACATATAAAGTGTATGTTTAAAAAAGAGAAAGAAAAGAAACCTAAAACTATGGGGACCATGCAACTTCTTAATTTTAATTTTTCTAGGGAATTATATTTTAGAATGCTGCTACTATCTAACATTGCCATGATTTCATTGAATACATTACATTTCAAGCCCTAAAATTTAGTACTTAATCTACAAAGAAGGGAAACCCATAACTTTAAATACATTTTTATATTCTTTATACATTTATTCATTAATCCACTTATTCATTATTTCTATCATTTCATTGAACAAGAACAAGTTTGCAAGATCATTGACACAATAAGCAAACAAACATGAAGAAAAGTTGCTCCTAGGATCTGACCTCCAGCTTCAGGGCAGAATTTTGTGGTTTTCGTTGCTCTTGATATATGGTTTTTTGCTATCATCTAACTTCAAGAGAAATAAAATAATGCACATCCTCAGAAAATTATTTTTATGATGATTCTATTAAGTAACAGCAATAACCAAAACATGGAATTAGAAATGACATTTTCTCTACATTTATTTTTAAAAGGCTCCCTATTTCTTGATGGAAGAAGAGAAATAGGCAATGTAATATGGAAAGTAATGAAAATGGTGAGGCCACATCCAATTCCTCTGGGACATTTTTCAAGAATATTTTATCCTTTTAAAAATGTTACTCTTGTCTCATTGCCAAGGTCAGTGATAGCTTGGACAGTCCTCTATGTATGAACAGTTTAAATGTGACCTGTCAAGCAATATACTCATTCTGTACTTTTTAACTTAAAAGTATTTGCAACATTTCTCATTTGTGATAAGTTAAAATACATTGTACCACACATGCTCCTTTTTTCCCTTATTCTTTTTTTCTCTAAAAATTAAAAAAATAAAAAAGACATAGATACACATTTTCTCTTCAGAACTTGAACACACAATGTACCTCTTCTGAGGAGGAAGTTTCCTTGTAACTTGTCCAAAACTTAAGTGGAGGAGTGCAGAAATTTGTAAGGACCCTCCTACAAAGGAAATGAAACAACATTTCTAATAAGGCAAGATATGGAAATGAATTTAAGAATCATCACAGATGAGAATGTGAACAACAAAATAATCACTTTAAAAAAAGCCATAAAAAGGTGTAAATTATTGGTGTGAACACTGAAAGCAATTGCACATCTTGCATGGTGCCTGGCCCTTGTAACAATGGGTTTTCATGACAGCCTTGGGAAGTCTCCAGAACCACAGTTTTCTATGTCCTCTCTAACTAAGCATGTTTATTGAATGAATCATCCCTTCAATTCCACACATCTTCCACCATACTTTACCAGAGACATGAATGACCACAAATAGCAGAATAGTAATTCCTGACACAGCCTGCAATATGAGGCGAGCCATTTTACAAATGGCATAATCCCAGAGCAAACTTCCTTATTGTGAGTATTAAATGATGTCACCTGTGAACCATCTCAGTGAATGGCGTTTCCTGCACTAACTCCTTTGATATTTACTTGACCATTTTTATTGCCTCTTTACATTTTTTTTTACACTATTATACACAGGCAACCCTATCAATGTTGAAGGCCTAGCCATGAAAACCCAGAAAAAACACTGATGTGTGGAAATGGATGACAGGAACAGAGAAGGTGTGCAACTGTGTGGGTTTGCACATGAGAGGAAAAGGCAGAACTGAGATGGAGACTATTTTTTCTTGCATGTTAGAACTCAGCCTCTTAAGATTAGAGTCACATTGCCTCTGAAATTTTATTCTCTGGTGTTTTCTGGGGTAACTGCCTTCTGCTGAGAACTCTTTTCACTCAAGTTGAAAGTACACAGAGATGTGTTTTCCTGTTTGCTTCAGTACCCTACAGAATTACAGCTCTCTCTCTCCAGTTACAGCCAGGCATGTTTCTATGAGGAAATCAGAAAAGAATCCCTTGATGTTCAGACAACTCAAAGAATGAAGATGATTCAGCCTGATTCTGCTTTGCTACTAGTAGGGAGTCTTTACTGTCATTGTTAGGATGTTGTCTCCCTAAAAGACAAGCTGAAATTCTAACTTGCAGTATCTTTGAATGTGACCTTATTTGGCATGGGTTTTCTTCAGATTTAATTAAATGAGATCGTACTGGAGTAGGACAAGCCCTTAATTCAGTATGACTGGTGCCCTTATAGCAAGAGGGAAATTTAGACACGGATGCACAGAAGTCTCCATGTGAAGACAGAAACATTGGTTGGAGTTGTGCTTCCACAAGCCACTAAACACCTGAGGCTACAAAGGCCTAAAGAAGTGAACAAGGGTATAAGATTCTTGGTTGGCATCCCTTTTCTTTCAGAGCTTGGAATATGTTGCTCCATGATCTCCTAGCTTTGAGTGTCAGAGTTGAAAAATCTATTGTGATACTAATTGGTCTCCCCCTGTATGTAATCTGATTCCTCTCTTTTGCGGCCTTTAAAATTCTATCCTTGTTCTGTATGCTAGGCATTTTCATTATAATGTGTCTTGGTGTAGATCTGTTGTAATTTTGTACATTTGGTGTCCTATAGGCCTCTTGTATTTGGTTTTCCAATTCATTTTTCATGCTTGGGAAATTTTCTGATATTATCTCATTGAAGAGGTTGTTTGAAACTTTTGTTTGAAACTCTGTGCCTTCCTCTATCCCAATTACTCTTAGATTTGGTCTTTTGATGCTGTCTCATACTTCTTGGATGTTCTATTCATGGTTTCTTACTGTCTTCATTGTTTGGCCAACTTTATTTTCAAGATTATATGCTTTGTCTTCATTGTCTGAAGTTCTTGCTTCCAGTTGATCTAGTCTGTTGGTGATGCCTTCAATTGTGTTTTTATTTGGTTAATTGTTTCCTTCATTTCAAGGATTTCTGACTGGTATTTTTTCAGAGTTTCTATCTATTTTTTGAAGTATTCTTTTGCTGCCAGTATTTGCTCTCTTATATCTTTGTTGTAGTGGTCAATTTTTGCCTGTATTTGCTCATTTAGGTTATTCTTTGATTCACAGATCATTTTAATTATGAACCTTCTGAACTCCTTCTCTAACTTTTCATCAACTTTGCTGAGCATGGGTTCTGTTATTGTAGCACCCTGGTTTGTTTGGGGTACTTTCCTTCATTGTTTTTTCATGTTGTCTATTTGCCAAGCTTTCTTGCAGTGTAGATCTGAGATATTACAGTTTCTACCCTATATTCTTATAATATCCTTGCAGGTTGTCTGTGCAACATCTCTGGCAATTAGAGAAATGCAAATCAAAACCACTCTAAGATTTCATCTCACACCAGTCAGAATGGCAGCTATTAAGAACACTAACAACAATAAATGTTGACGAGTATGTGGAGAAAAAGGCATGTTCACACATTGTTGGTGGGACTGCAAAATGGTGCAGCCAATATGGAAATCAGTGTCAAGATTCCTTGGAAAACTTGGTATGGAACCACTTTATGACCCAGCTATCCCACTCCTCAGTCTATACCCAAAGGACTTAAAAAGAGCATACTACAGGGACACAGACACATCAATGTTTATAGCAGCACAATTCACAATAGCTAAACTGTGGAACCAACCTAGATGCCCTTCAGTAGATGAATGGATAAAGAAAATGTGGTATATATACACAATGGAGTATTACTCAGCAATAGGAGAAAATAAAATCATGGCATTCGCAGGTAAATGGATGAAGTTAGAGAATAGGTGAAGTTAGCCAATCCCAAAAAGCCAAATGCCAAATGTTTTCTCTGATATAAGGAGGCCGATTCACAGTGGGGTTGGGATGGGGAGCATAGGAGGATTAGAGGAACACTAGAATGGCCAATGGGGAGGGAGGGGAAGGGAGGGGACAAAAGAGTGAAGAAAAAAATAAAGATGGTAGAATGAGATGGATATCATTACCCTAAGTGCATGTATGAAGTCACAAATGGTGTGAATATATTTTGTATACAACCAGAGATATGTAAAAATGTGCTCTATAAGTATAATATGAAATGTAAATTAAAAAAAAAAAAAGAAAAAAGAAGTGAACAAGGACAGTTCCCTAGAGCCTCTGGAGACAGCATGGCCCTACTATCACCTGGATTTCTGGCTTCTAGCCTGTTGGACTGTAGGATAATATATTTTTAATTATTTTATGCTACTTGGTTCATAGTTTTTTTTGTTACAGCAGCCATAGGAAATTAATGCAGGAGAGTTTTAGATGAATTTAAGTTAAAACAAGAAAACATTGAACTTTTCCAAACCTCTCTTGTGCATTGTCCAAATAAGTTGACAGCTTTTTACATTGTTCCAGCTATTTCTCCTGAAAAAGAGGCCATTAAAGAGTAGGTACTTTAACTGTCTACCTTCTGGCACAGCTACTGAACCACTGATCAGTTTGGAAGTAGGAGCAGTTCTTCCTTGGAGCTAGGTACAGTGGAATCAGTGCTTGATTCCATTGCATGGCCTGAAGGAAAAATCTCCCTTCTACAAATGACAAAGCATTTCCCTGGCTGAGAAAGAAAGATGGAAGTCATATTTCATATATTTAGCGATGTCTATGTCTTTAGACATAAATTGCATACTATGTATGGTAGTTCCCTAATAATTTCTGTGCAGCATTAATTGCCCAAGTATAGTGGTCTTCTATGGTTCAAGATAAATGAAACCTCATATAATATATTCATCACATTAAATTGCACAATAAATCGTCATTAAATGGGTGAAAAAGAGCTCACACAAAAGTATTCTGATGCACAAATATCTGAATGAAATAATTTATATTTATATTTCAAGAGAAAAAAAATTAATCAGTAAGCTAATTTTTCTGAAGTGAATACTCATGGTTACAATATTGCAAGAGACAACAACCCTAAATGGTTCTGTGTTTTCTTCACACTACATAGAACAAATTGTATGACCCTGCAGAACTTGGGCATACAAAGAACATTTTCAGCTCTGTTTATAGATGCTCTTTACATAGAGATCTTAGGTCTAGATTAGGACTAATTTTTAAAGATCATTATTATCTAAATAATGTACTTCCTGGCAAAGACCTTTGATACGAAATATATTTGCTACTAAAGAGCAAAGGCCAATTTTTTCTGGTGTTGAATAAAAGATCCATTTCCCCTTAATCTCTACAGACAACAATATTTAGGTCTTAAAATTATACTTTAGGTTTTGAACATAATGGGGTGCCTTACAAACATTTATTGAAAAGTTTGGATTATTATCCTTGAAACATTATGTAACAACTTTCTGGGGCTTTGCATACTTGCCCACCAGCCTCATTACTAATGTATACTGAATACTATGTACTAAACACAATTCCAAGAATTATAAGATAAATAGCCTGAATGGGAATAGCTTCTGCTATCAAGGAATTACAGATTGTTTGAGGAAACAAACATCAATTTTGAAATAGCACAACAAATTGATGCCTAATACTAGTCACTGACAATAGGGGCATATCCTAGTTTGTTTGGACAGTCAGTGAAATGGAAGAGCTGAGTGCCTCCAGACCCATTCATTGGTTCAAGGCAAAGGTGACCTCCTGGGATTAAAATCCCTGCAATTTGAGAGCAAGAGTTCCTCCTATCCATAAAGGTATTATGCTTTATGACCTATTCAACAGTGTGCTGCATGTTAATGCAAAAGTTCAATTATTTCAGATGATCACAGCAAACTTTAGAATGAAATGTAATTGGGCATGGGACAACATTGCTGAATGCAGCTACAGCCCAAACTGTATCAGAAGGAACAACAAAACAAAGCTGCAGGATTCTGCCTAACTTCAGGAGATGAGGAAGTGCAATATTCTGATGTGCTGGAAGCAGGGCATCATGGGATACTAGGGAACTGGAGGAATGCTCATGGTCCCTAGTGAGCACAGATAGTTTATATTTTTTACCTAATAATGTTAACATGCTCAGTTTGTATGAATACATTTCTGTTGGCTGTTGGCTGTATATTCTAGAGCATCTTATATTGAGATATGTTTATTTAGGAGCCAAGTTATTTTTGATGTTTTGATAGTCATTGTAATTGAAAAATTATTTCTAAAAATCTTTAGAATTTAATGTAATTGCATCATTTGAAGAGCAAATGTTCACTAGGTTCTGTGCAGCAGTTTGACTGCTACTGTCTTAATAAAAATGAAAACTTGAGTTTCCCTATATCATCTAGATGACCAGAACTGATTAACTTCTAGTTCAGAACAACTCTGTGGCTATAACCCATGGCTTTCAGCTTAAGGTAGAAGAGGATATAAACTGATTCTCTATATTGGGTATTCTCTGAGATTTGTTCCATTCTTTCCAAAAGGCCACCAGAACCAGTTCTTAACTTAGTAGCTGTTCTGACAAGTAAATGATTTTAAAGCAAAAATGTTTACTAGACTTACATCTATCTCCAGAGTATTGCCTTTATTCAAATTTTGAATTCATAATTCTTCTCTGTCTTTTCAGTCTCCTTTAAAATATTAATATATATTTAACCTACAAAATTGGCTCCTAATGAGAAGTTTCTTTTAAATCATCTCCCTTGCCATGAAGCAGGTGTTAGCTCAAGTATTTTTATTCTTAGTACTACTGATATTTGGGGCTGAGTAATTCTTGTTGAAAGGCTCTGGACTGTGCATTATAGACATGCATCAGTATCTCTGGCTTCTACCAGCTAGAAGCCAGTAACATACACACTATCCACCATGATAATCAAAGATGTCTGCAGACATTGCCAATTGGGTCAGGGTGGGTCATTTTTGAGTTGAGCACCACTTCCCTAGAATATTGATATTTAAAACTAAACTTACCAAAATATTTGTAATATGTTATAAACTAAGAATAATTGCAGTCATTTTTTGTTGTTCATTTGCTTCAGATTTCAGCTTTATTGTATTGAAAAACGGGGCCTTTAAAATCCAATGGGAAATTACTGCAATGCTGTGATAAGGTGGAAAGAACACTGATTTTGGAGCCAGGCAGAACTGGATTCTAAACTACCTCAGCTGCTTACTTTGACAGACTACTAACTGTACTGCCTAAGGCAAGTTACTTTACCTCTTCACCCTCACTTTCTACCTCTATAAATTATGATTCTTCTAGCATCGCTGGTGAGTAATTTCTTTTTCGTTTGGTTCAATTATTCACTTGGTGTGTACAGTATGTAATGCTAACATTTTTTTTTCCTTTCAGATACTTTTTCAAATACAGATTAGATTCTTTCACTGAAGGCTTTGTTGCCAAGTTGGGGTGATGGGAGTTGGGGGTGCCGGGATCCATTAAACTGAACACTTAATCCACAAAATATTTTATTTAATTTGGATTCTTAAAGAGTCTCCAAGTAAAACTCAGTTTCAGTCTTCTTTTGGGATTGGGAAAAAAAGACAGATAAAAATAGTGCTTCAAATTCTCTTCTTGGTTTGTTTTCACATTTTTGTATATAGATTGAAGAGATGGAATATCAGAATGTTATTGGTGTAAGACAAATAGCAATCTTATAACCTTTCAGTTTATAATTTTAATTTTCCATATCAACTTGAATCAGAGAAATAGATATCCTTTTTATTTCTATAGTTCTAAAGGAATATTCACTGGGCACCAGTTGTCAGATACCATGGGGTTTTTAACATATTCTCTCATTTGGTTTTCACAAGAAAGTCTGAGGTTTTCCCATTTTACAGATTCAGGAATCTCAAATATTTTGAAAAATATGGATCCATATTCACTCAGCTAAAAGTAAATAATCCTAGCTCTGTTTTTAACCATGAAACTTTGTGCTACCTCTAGTAGCCAAATGCAAGAGGAGAAATGAAGATTCTAGAAATTCCAGAGGATACTGTACTATCAGAGGAGCATGATGTAAAATAGGAAGGAAACTTGAAGAAAGAGTTTCAGGATGTGAAAAATAAGTGATGGAAATAAAAGAAAGAAAACAGAGGGTGGGATCAGAGGCTTGGATTTATAGATAACTCACAACACTTATCAGATTAAAGGAAACATCTTTATTTTTAATTCAATAGAAATTCCTGCAACATCTATTGAGTATTACGTGTTTAAATACAGGATTATAAATGATACCCTATTGCCCACTCAGAGTTTACTTATGGGAAATAAACCACTCTTTGACACAGACGCAAGCTTCTTAATCATCAGACAGTTCTAGCATTTGGACATTTATGGAACCAGGGAATTATATTTTAAAGCTTCTGCTGAGTACAGGAATGCTCAATGGCCATTCTGTCTCAGTGAGAAGCATAGATCTTGGATCATAGATCTTGGATGGAAAAGACCTTTGAGACTCTCAGGTGGATTTTTCTGCCAGGGCAGAAGAAGTAATGAACACTATTACACAGAGACTCAGAAGACCATGCTTCAGTGATGACTACTTAGCAACGCCTAACACTTCATCATGCGTCTGTCAAGTGAAGACTGAGTGTATCCTAAGCCATTTTAGTGCTTGGCTCTCACTTAACCGTCAGCTCTGTCCTCTCTCTCAGTTTTATAGCCCACACTTTCTCCCAAGAATGGGAAAGAAGCAGCAAGGGGAAAGGAAAGTTGTGAACATTTGTTCAGGTTATATAATTCTTCCTTCTAGGTAGCTACTTTTTTTTTTTTTAATTGAATAGTCTAGGTTTGCATATCAAGGTGCTATTCACAGCTGGTATTAGATGGAATTTAATCTTGACTTTGCAGACTTCCAATAGGGGCTGAATGTATAATCCATGAACAGGTTTACAAATTCTCAAGGAAAGCCAATAAATTTATATTTTGATGTGACTATCTCTCTTGAGATGACAATTTGCAACTGATTCTAGTATTTGCAAATACTCTACACTTCACACAAAATTCTTCTGTGCTCTAAATAGATCTGAAAGCTGACGCTTTACTGCCTGTGAAGACAAACAAATTCAAGTGAAATCAAGCTCCTTTGAGCTGGATATTACACGACAGAAAATGGGAAAAAAAGAATGAATTTGGGGTCAACTATTGTGAGAATGAATGGTTATGTGTCTCTGGGCTAGCTAATTTTTATCATCATCTGTTTCATTATTTGACAAATATAGTGGGATCTGTCTCACTGGGTTGTTCTGAAGGATGACTAAAACAGTTCTTGTAGCCCAGAAAAGGGTAAATGACTGTCAGCTCACACCTGTTTCCATTGTCCTTAAGAGTTTCAGAGATGACAAGTTTATCAGTGTGATCAAGTCTTGTTTTGGCAACTCAAATCATGTGGTGCCTATAGGAGTTTTTAGAGAGAGAAATGTTGGGAGAAAAATGGTTCAAGAATTTAGAGAGCATTAGGGGTAGTGGAACACTCATTTCAGAATCAAGTCAACTCTGCCCAAATCCGGCAATGTATTTGCCCAATTCTGGTTGGCTTCCTGGATCTCACCTTGCTTAACTTTCTTGCCTTATTTATCTCCTTAGGGGTTTAGGATTTAATGGCTGACACTTCAGAACTTCTGTGTCCTTTGCTAATAGCAGGCTTGAGCTCTTCTTCCCCAGGGCAGCACCCATTCTGCCACCCTTTTCTGCAGCCTTTGCCAGATGCTTTGAAAGGCACCATCTATTCTCTGTGGCCCTTGAGTCGCCACTGATGCACAGGGAAGCTGGTGCTGTCAGTCCCTCTTCTGTTTGGTGGTGCATGACTGTTTTGAAGATTATTAAGAATGCTGCATCTTTCTTTGTACTTAGTTTCCTATTGAATGTGAAGGAGCATGAGAAGAGAGTTGTGGGTTTTTGTTTTTTTTTTTTTTTGAGACTTAATTCAAAAGAATTGGGGGCAGATGTATTTTCCAAACTAGGTCTTCACCTTAGAAACAGTAAGCTGGAAGTTGAAAAATAAAATTGTGAATGATGCTTTTTAAATGGTCACATTGATTTCATTAGACCTCAACACTTTAAGGTAACACAATAGCAGGAATTTATTTGAATGTATATTTTATATTTTAAGAGGATAATAAACACATACAACATCAACATATTTCACTGTCACATTATATAATTCAGACATACTTTAGTATGTCTAGGAAGTCCATATATTACTGAGTGAAAAACCAATCCAAAATATAGATGCTGTCTGAAATCCAAATCTATTTCAGTTATGCAAATCAGATGATGACTGAAAATCACCCAAACGTAACTATAAATAGTATCAAAATTCAATTTGCTGCAAAGCAAATGAGCATATTTACTCACTGCTTTAAAAACAAAGCTTTAAAATAAATTTGAAAGTAAAATAATGGATATTTGAAATAGTTTTCAAGGCACTGCCTTGAGGTACTAAACCTAGTTATGGATCATAACTTGAGTTTGATTGGTCCAGGGCTAAATATCCTGCAGAACTTCCCCAAATTACCTATTTTAATGCTTCAATCCAACTGTCATTTTTTAACATTTGCTGGTTCCTGTTAGCCTATCAAGTGTTTATTGGTTCACAAAATTTCAAGTAAATATTGCTTTGTTCACTTCTGGCTTCCTATGCTTTAGCTCCAGAATGTTCTTGGCTAAGAACATTCTGTCAGTTACAGTGTGTTGAGATATAGTCAAGAACACCACTTATTTGGACAAACCTGTAAGTGGCTCTCAGAGAACAAGTACCTATTGTGGTGCAGGAGTGGAAGGCACTTCCTTCAAAAGTCATTTGAGATAAGCAGGTTGCTTTTTATACATATAAAAAATACCACTCTTGCATATAGAATTAAATTGAGGAAATACAGAAAAGATGCCTTTATCATATAATAAGGGAATTGACTTTAATTTCTGTAACATACCTCTTTTAAAGATGTGGAAATGGGGAATGGGAATGGTTTAATAATACATGTGATTGTAAAACTTGGAAACATGATGCTTCTAATTGCAAGACCCATGAAATAGGAAGAAAATAAAAAGCTTGTCTTGTTTTCTAAAAGCTGTCTGCATTTTCTATATCTCAATATGTCATAAGTTTAAAAAGCAAATTCTGCTGTGAACTTGAACTTTGTACTTTAAGTTAAAAATCTTAGCTGGTGACACATTACAGATGATAAGACTTGGTCTTCTTCTTCCAAAGCATATACACACTCCTCTTGCAACTCCTTTGGCTGCATTGTCCCATTTTATGGCAGAGTTGAAATATTTCAAACTAAGATAGCAAAGTCAAATTCAAGGACTTCCTAGCACAATTTGGTGAACTGCCAAGCATAGCAGTATGCTCTTGTCAGGTACAACTCCATCAGTTTCTTAAAAGAGAAAAGGATTTGCAGGATATGCCATAAGGAAGTAGAGCAAACTCTTTATATATAATATTGAATTATATTCCTTGACACATAGTGCTTATATCTTTTATAGAACCACTAAAAGAAGATGACAAGACTGAAAATCAAGTGCAAATCTTAGTAGAAAGGCTTCTATCTGATCAGTCAATATTATGAGCAAGTAGAAGATTTGGGGGATTTGCCCCAGATAAACACAGCAGTGCATTGTGCAATGTAAATATTACTACTTGACCTTCTCTTTTGGCAGCCAGCAGGCTGTAGCCTCAGCCAGGCATAGGGACCTGCCCTTCAAGTTTCCAATGTGCATTTTTATTATGCTACTATCAAACTCTGTGGCTTGTCTTTGGATGTGGGGTCATTGCTTATGAATGTGTTATATGAAGTTTAAGTATGTGTGTCATCATCAGGCAGAGCAGAAAATCTCCAGGGATATAGCCTGAATCATTTGTCAATGAATCCTCAGCTTATCTAAGGTTTTTAAGTGAAAACCCACAGTTAGGAAATCAGCAGTGTTTTTCATTGTCATAGCTTCCTAAGACTGCTCAAGAAAGCAGAAAATGCTGTGAAAATATCAGGGTTGATCCAGCAGACCATTTACTTTTTTATTAAAATGGGAAACAATGCTTCTAGGCATCAAGGCAGCTTCTAGGCAACTGTGACAAGCAAATGGGAATCTAGTCTTTAGATTAGTATGTTACTAAGAAACACACTAGTTCACAGCTGCCCATTTACCTAATGTGGATTATTTGTAATGGCTCTTCTAATGTGTTGGATATTATGTTGCACAGTGTCCAAACACAAGCTTTCCAATTTAATTACATATAATGATCTGAGAGAAATATTTTTTAAACATTCATCACTAGAAACTATTTTAAAACAACTAATCAATGTATATGCATATACTTTTGAACAGTGGGTTGAAATATTTAAAATTATTATTAAAGCAACCTACAGAATATGAGTTAATTCTTGGAGAAATTGTACACAGTGATAATGGTAGGAACAAGGTGAGAAGGCACAGTGTTTGTAGGTGTCCCGCTCAAGCATGGGGCTTGGCAGAAGGGCATCTGCTTCATTTTGCAAATTAGAGGTGAATCTGTTGTATCTGGGTCAGGCCCATGACCTCAATGTGCACTTAAGACATGTGCACTACAGGGTATGTTTTTCCTAATCAAGTGTCCTTAAAGACATTTGTAAGTAGACTCATAGTTTCTGATTGTATACCCAAGTCCATAAAATGACTCTGTTCACAAAAGGAAAATTCTAGTAGCATAGAGAAGAGTTGGATAGGCTTTCTCTACTAACAAGATTTGATGAACTGTCCCAGGTAGTCCCTCAGACTTTACCTACTTAAGGCTTACAATCTCCACAATATGTGGCTAGAAACCTCTTCTTTCACTGTTTAGTACCCTTAGCCATTGACTTAAACACATTTTATATTCATCAAATCATCGTGCATGTGTCCTGAACTATAAATAAGTGGTGAGAATTAGACAATTCAACGGATGAATTTTTATACTCAAAAATAACAAAAGCAGAGGAAGACACAAAATATAAAACTACCCTTGCATAAAAGACATTAATCCAATTTGTTGCATACATACAATTTGCATAGAAAATATGCCTGACTAAAATGCTATAATCCTGATTATACGGAGATTGCTCCCTCTTTCATTGGAAACTTAACTTTGGAGATGGACTACCTGACTTGGATTCAACCCACACATAGGAGATGGCAGAAGAATATTAAAGACACTTGGTTTAGGGGGCAAATACATCTGGCTTAGAAAGGTGTTTCTTCCCTAACTTTTGTACTGTAACCATTGTCATGTCACTTGCAGGATATGCCATAAGGAAGTAGAGCTTTTTCCTCATGGAAAGTTAATCTTCATTTTCTTGTTTTCCTAATGTAATAACTTTTAGCTTGCACAGTTGATATTAGGATTCAAGGGGTAGCATGCATTAGCATCAAGCATGCAATTAACTCTGTGAGAGGCAATTGGGTATACTGGCTAAGAACCTAGTCTAGTTTGGATCTTACATCTGCCACTTTTAGTTCTGTCCTTGGACAAATATTCTAACTTTCTGTGTCTCAGTCTGCTCCCTGTAACAGAGGAATAATAGGCATAACTACTGTTGCTGCAGGGATTAAATGAGTTACTATATCCAAAGTGCACATAACAGTATTGGGCAAGTAGAAAACAAGTGCAGCTTATTTTAAAATAATGTCAAATACTTATTATTATGGTTTGGATAAGTGTCCCCCCAAAGGCCATGTGTTAAAGGTTTGGTCCCAAAGGTGGCACTATTGGGAGGTGGTAGAGCCTTTAGGAGATGGGGCCTGGTGGGAAGTGCTAAAGTCATTGGGGCATGCTTTGAAGGGGATGGAGGAACCCTACTCCCTTTCTCTTCCTCTTTTTCTTTTCCCTGCCATGGTGGCTTGCTCCACTATATGCTTCCACCATGATGTGTCACTAGAGGCTCCAAGCAATGAAGCCAGCTTTTCATGGACTAAAAATCTCCAAAACTATGAGCCAAAATAACCTTTTTCTCTTTATAATTTAATTATCTCAGGATTCATTTATTTATTTATTTATGATACCAGGGATTGAGCCCACGGGCACTTAACCGCACTTAGCCACATCCATAGCCCTTTATATTTTATTTAGAGGCAGGGGCTCTCTAAATTGCTTAGGGCCTCACTAAGTTGCTGATGCTGGTTTTGAACTCACAATCCTCCTGCCTCAGCCTCCCTCCCAGGCCCTTGCCCAGCCTTATCTCAGGTTTTTGTTATATTGACAGAAATCTTATGCACTTATTATAATTAAGCCTTATGATCTTAACCCAGGAAGGATAAATTAAACTAGTAGTAGGCAAGAGTCACTAGTTCCCTCCCCATCTTGGAATTCCATGCAGTATATTCTGGAACCACCCTGTACCATAATTCTGAGCTTAACTCTATATCTTAAAGATGAATAAGATGCAGAGAAAGCACACATGTGATAACACAGGGAAATTAAGAGAGTTTCATTTAAAATTATTTAATTTTTTTCTCTCTTTACCATTGGAATTAATCTAAAAAGCATTTTATTTGACAAAATATGTATATCTAAAACCATTTTTTCACTGTGCAGGAATGCACAAATGCATTCAAGATCTACTGTGTAGAGGCATCATGCTGACCTCTGGTATATATTTGGGGGAAAATAAATGGTTCTTACCCTAGTGGTGATTATAGTCTGGTAAGGGAGAAAAATAATGTAGGAGAAAACAAACAAAATATGACTATGAAATTTTATAGCTTCTGTGAAACAGGAAGAGGGTGAAGTCTCTGTGAGGAGATCCTTCAAGGTGATACCTGAAAAATGAGAAAATTTCAATCATGCAAGCAACAAAAGGAAGAAAATTCCAAGCAAGAGAGCCTTCCTGAAAACTCAGAGTGGGGATGTTGATATGCAAAGAAAATCAAAAGCAAGAGCTCAGGCTGGACCATCGTGGAGAGCAGGAGAAGTCTGAAATGTGGTAGATGGGGCATTGGTAGGCTCCTGTGAACCATCAAAAGGAGAATTAGTTTTATGAAAGATAAAGCTATCCATGGAAGGATTTTACACAGGGGAATTACATCACCCATTTCATGCTTTAAAAAAATAACAACAAAACATTCAGGTAACAGAGAAAAGAATGGATTGGATTGGGCAGGTTGGAAATGGAAAGTCTCCTATCTGGGCAGTGTGGTGGTCAGGGAGGGGGATATTTTTTCCTGCACAAGAAGGTGGTAGGATAAATGGAAAGAAGAGAAGCAAAAAAAAATGCATTTTCCCTAGATAGCTTCCAGGCCCCTCTCAGATCTCACTATAATGTAATTTCACTACCTTAAGAATTTCTCTGTCACACCCTGCCCAGACTAGATCAGGAACCACCTCCTCCTCCTCATTAAAAGCTTCATAACACCACAGTGTGGTGAATTATAATTCTTAAGGGCAAGGACTTGGTCTATTTTGCTCAGCATTGTATCTCTGAGATCTAGCAGAGAACCTGGCACCTCATTCTAACTCAGTAGGCTATTTGTTGAAAGAGGGAATGAAATGAGTGCTGTATCATCTGCTAGGAAAAAGATAAAAGTCCCAATTTCCAAAGAGATGAGAAGAAATGAAATGTTTGGAGAGGAAGAAACCCTTTGAATTGGTGATTCAAAGTTTGTTGAGACAGAAATTCTAGAAACATAAGGTCAATAAGGTCATCTGGAATCGATAAGGTCATCTGGAATCAATAGAGCTCATTCTGAACCCTGAAGCACACACCCCCACCTCCCCTTCCCCCTGTGCTGTGAACAAACCCAGTATAGATGGCCTCACTAGGGAGCTGTCTTTGATCCATTTGTGGAATGTTACTCAAGTCTGCAAGATCAGAAGGTGGCAGCTTGTTGAAAGCACTTAAGACCTCATTTCCCTCTCCTTGTAATCCCCTTACACACCAGCAATGACCAGCTCTGTCCAGTTACATGAGATACAACCAGCCAGGCCAGGGAAGCATGAGGGAGGTCTACCACTTAAAAGTTTAGGGAGAATATTGGAAAAAATATCCTCAGAGCAAAGCAATAACCACGCTGTTGCTCACGAAAACAACATTTTCCTTTCTTTTCTTTCTTTTTTTATTTTTTTATTTTTTTGGACCAGCTGTGCTTCTTTGATTTAGGTTTGGCCAACTGTCAGGCTGCAGACTAGTCTCTGTTTCAATTAAGAGCAGGGAGTCTTAAGGATTAAGAGTACATTTAGCTATCAACTTCTTATCTATGAGTTAGGGGGGGAAAAACCCCATCAAGCCTACCTACCATTGGTGAGGATTTATGGAGCTTCTGAATGCACTGTTTGAACTCCTTTGACTGGTTCATCCAAATAACTTGTAGGAATGATTTATTTTCCACCATCTTAACCAGTAGTTTGAGTTAGGCAAAATAACTTTTTGTTTTTGTATTATGTAAACACAGTTTTTTAATTAGGAGTAATCAACATGAAAATATAGCTCACTGGGATTGAAATAAGTGTTTGAAAAGACTGCATGAGAAGAAAATATTTAAAAACCAATTTTGCAATGCCCCCTTCTGAGAAAAACAGAAATTTCAATTTGTTATCAGCATCACAGCATCTTATAGAGCAGAAAAGAGGTATATGCAATATTATACACAAAAACTCAAACCTGGAAATGACACAAGGTAATCCAACAGGAGAATGGATAAAAGTCATATAAAAGAATTATATAGCACAGAAAAAAGGGCACTGTGGTGGTATATGACATTAGGGATGAACCTTAACAATGTATCCTTAAGTAAGAAGTTAAAAATGGATGACATTTGTATATGTTCATTTTAGGAATCTATAACTATCATAAAGTTACATAAAAATGAAATAAGAGACTCAGGATGATGATTGCCTCAGGTTGGGTAGGGGTAGAAAGATAGAATGGAGTCAGGGGACCACAAGATTAGAGGTAGACTATTGTCTCTTCTTAGGTGTAGATTTGTAGAGTAGGGATTTGCAGGTGTAAATGATAATTACATTATTAGGAAGGTAGAGGAAGGAAAAGAGAGAGGAAGGGAGGAAGAGAGGAAAGTAGGCAGGGAGGTAGGAGGTCCTTACATATATTGGGTTTTAGAATAGGTCATAAAATAAATCAGTCAAAATTTGTGCTGTGGGAAGCCACTCCTGAGTTATTTCTTGTCTTCCCTCAGCCTTGAGCCAAGGAGATTTTGGTTTGGCATTGCAAGTCCTTTTGTGGCTCCTCCCACTTAATGGATTACGCAATGCAGGTGACCTCAGTCTTTGCTTGGCTAGGGAGATTGCTCTGTCGCTCCTGAGTTAGGCATAACCCATTGGGCCTGGACAGCCCACCTCTACCTTATTTGGCAAAAGAACATTCTGTAGAAAAACTTTGATGCCCCCATGTAAATAAACCAAATGCAGGCTCTCTCACTCTCTCTTCCCAGTGTGGAAGCTAAGCAGCTAAGGTTGTAGATCCCTCATGCCCCCCCATCCCCCCACCCCGCTTTCTAAAATTACTTTCTGTGTAGTGTGGTTTTCTTACCACCTTCTTTTCTTAGCTTTATTTTGAAGCCAGTTCACTCCACACAGAGAAAAACCAAATTCCACCGATGTGTGGGGCGTGGATGGGATTGTGCAATCTAGGTAAAAAATATGCACAGAGACAGAGGGAAGAGGAGGAAAGAAAGGGATGGAGGAAAAGGGAGGAAAGGAGGGAGAGAGAGAGAGGTTGGGGGGAAATCACATATAGCAGTTGAATCAAAAGCATTTCTTGGAACATGAGACAAAGGTCTCTTTCTTGGGTCATTTGGGGTGTTTTTCCTCTCCCACCCTTTTATTAGTAGAGTTAGAAGCACCAATCTTAAGGAAAATCTTTTTTATAAAATTTAAAAGGAAATCACAATGACCTGTCACTCCACCTCCCTCGCCTCTGTCTATGCCACATCCTCTCTACTCTACCTTCTAGGAGTCTCTCAAAGTCAACCCTAACTCTTCATGTGTTGGGTCATAAAGCAACCTCTTCACCACTTTGTTTGCTTCTGGTTTCTGTAGCTAGGCTTGTGTTCAAAAGCTCATGCACAATTTTCTCTCCGGTGTAAACTTCAGCACTAAGTCCTGCTCAAACCCTTTCATGAAAGTGTAAGACAAAGTCTATCACCCTGGAAAAGCAACTGGGACCTTACATAATATGGTTCTTTCATTCTTGCCACTCCCCCACATTGACAGTAAATAGATTGTCTTACCCAAAGGACATGTTCCTGGTTCCTGTATTTTGTTCTTTTTTATCTTTCGCTTATATTCTCACTGTATCCCCAATTATTGTCAGCTTTCTCCACATTATTCCTTTTAGGAAGGTTTGCTTTCTGACATCCCCCACAGCCTGCCCTCTTGGTTTTTCTCTGCCCCTTGAGCTTTCCCAGTGAATTTTGGCTAAGGGTGTGAGACTACCACTCCTAGTTCAGGGTCTGATGATCAATAGATGCTCTATCAGGGTTCATGGTACAAGTAGGTTAAAAATGCTTACTAAATTGTTAACTTGCTTTGCGAATAAAAATATACTCCCTTTATTACTTCTTTATTCTTATATTTAATTTAGGGCATGATGGTGTATGCCTGTAATCCCAGCAATTGGGGAGGCTGAGAAAGGAGGATCACAAATTTGAGGCCAGCCTCAGCAACTTAGTAAGGGCCTAAGCAACTTAGTGAGAGCCTGTCTTAAAGGAAAATATTAAAAGGGCTGGGGATGTGGCTCAGTGTTAAGCACCTGGAGTTCAATTCCTGGTACACAAAGGAAAACAAAAAAACATAACTCATATTTCTCTTAGCAAAGAATTCTGATAATACTTCTCCTGTTCTTAAAGCAAAATTTAGTTAAGTTTTGTGGATTACAATTGCAGAAGCCAGGATATTTTTAAGATAGATGTAAACGGGATGTGTTGAAACTACAAGTAAATTTTGCATGAAATATCCTCATTATTTTAACATTTTAGCTCACAGAAAGTCTTATTTTTAACATCTCTATCTATGTCAAACTTCAATGATTGGCTAAATCATTTTATTATTTAATTCTAGAGAATCCAGTGAAGTGGAAATAATATATTCATAAGAATTGTGTTAAACAAATCTATATTTGAAAAACAACTGTTTTTTTTTTAAAAAAAATTTTTAGTTGTAGATGGACACAATACCTTTATTTTATTTGTTTATTTTTGTGTGGTGCTAAAATTGAACCGAGTGCTACACACATGCCAGACAAGCATTCTACCACTGAGCCACAACCCAGCCTGGAAAAATAATTATCCTGAGCATGATAATGCTATCAAACTTCAATAGGATCAATTGTAACAGCAATTAAATTACAGCAGTTAAACTGAAAGGAGACAGATTAAGGTTATTTTAAAACAGAGGAAACAACCAGGCCTGGTGGCACATGCCAGTAATCCCAGCAGCTCAGGAGGCTGAGGCAGGAGGATCATGAGTTCAAAGACAGCCTCAGCAAAAAGCAAGGCACTAAACAACTCAGTGAGTCCCTGTCTAAAAAAAAATACAGAAAAGGACTGGGGATATGGCTCAGTGGTCGTGTGCTCCTGAGTTCAATCCCCGGTACCAAAAAAAAAAAAAAAAAAAAAAGAGAGAGAGAGAGAGAGAGAGGAAACAAGGCAACTGACCTGCTGTGGTTATGTGTATTGAATCAAACCTTCATGTGACTCTAATTCCTGTAATCCTCACAGTTTACACCTCTTCCTTCCTTGGGGACTTCTTGATCTAGGGGATCTTGCTGCTTTTAGACCTCTGTGGACAGCAGGTGGAATGGAAGGAGGAAAAGGGTCATTGGAAACACCTGGAACTCAAACTGTTTTAGCCCATATTTATCTGCTGCAATAATTTACTTTTCTTAATCTATTAGGTTTTCTGTTGGTTGACTGAGCTACCCTTCAACTCTCTTAAAGCCTTTTTTTTTTAATAGAGGAGAATCTGGTTCCAATAGAAGGAAGCAAGTCTTTCCGATTCTTGGTCCATGACTTTGGCTATCTTCCCCCACAGGATGAACTTATGAACTGTGTAGTTCATGTTTCCCTAGGCTGTGGGAAGCTCGTTCTCTGTTTCTGATGATCACATTTCCTTCTCCACTGATGCTGTCTGAGGTTGCGATACATGTTCTTGATGTCCTTTAGGAAGGACCCAGCATTCCTACAAACTGGGATTTTTTTTTTTTCAAAATATTTATTTATTTGTTTTAGTTGTACACAATGCCTTTATTTTTACGCGGTGTTGGGGATCGAAGCGCACGTGCTAGGTGAGTGCTCTACCGCTGAGCCACATCCCCAGCCCAACAAGCTGGGATTTTTCAGGCTGCAAACACATTTGCTCGGGTTGGAGACTTTTATTGGTCCTGCAATTTTTTTTTAACTCGTTTTTAGTTGAAGATGGACACAATACCTTTGTTTTGTTTATTTATTTTCATGTGGTGCCAGGATTGAACCCAGTGCCTCACACATGCTAAGTGAGTGCTCTACCACTGAGCTACAACCCCAGTCCCCAGTCCTGCAAATTATTAATTAATTTTATTTTCTTCAAGTAAATTTTAAAAATGTATTTCTTGTTCTTCTCCTGCAAGTTCTTTAAAGGAAACATCTGCAAAATAGCATCAGTTTCTTCAAATCATGTTCTGGTAGAGTGTGCATGCCTGCCTGTTTGACTCCTTCCTTCCCTCATTTGCTATTTGCAGTGCTGGGGATTGAACTCAGGGCATCAGACATGCTAGGCAAGTGCTCTACTGCCAAGCTACAATCTCAGCCCCTAATCTCTACTTTATAACTTACTCTTTTTCTCTAGTTCCAAGTTTCCATCACCCATGTAATCTCCTAAGACATCACAGAAATAAAATGTGTCAAATTTAGCCCAAAGAAGACTCAGTCTTGCCACAAAGGCACATTTCTGAAGAGAACTCAGTGCATTGGAGAACAGTTCTAGAAAATCCCAGGAAGGCATGTGCTGAAGATGTCAGGGCCACATAAGGCAAGGAGCCTTGGTCACACCCAGAGGAGCATCAGCCTCATCCAAGAACACTTGGGTTGAATGAGGACAAACTAGCTCTCCAGAAGACCTGTGAGATTTTAAGACCTTGACAGTTTAAATCAACATCCCCTGAGTGCTTATGATTGCACTTGAGGTCTCTCAGGCATATTTATGATCTTTAGCAGAGTTTCACTCAGAGATTTTAACTGGCTCTCTTTAGTATTCCCAACATGCTGCATTCAGGTTCTTGAGTTTCCAGGCGCTCATTCTGCTCCTTAAACACCCATATTCTCTGAGTTCACACTGTGTTTCTTGGGCAAGCAGCTTCAGGCTTTCCTGAAGATGTCTGTTTACATTCAGATTGTGCATTATTTCCTCCTGAACTTATTCTATATTCTGTGGAGGTGCTTCCAAGATCTGGTTTTCATCTATCACCTGAGATTAGGAGAGATCTTGATGCTTCTCTGAGTCACCAAGTCATTTGTTGTAGGTGAAGACCAAGCAACAGCACAAGAAATGAACATTTAGGGGGCCTTGCTTTTCTGCCCTTTCTCAAGGCAGTCTGCTGTATCCTTAAGTGAAGCCCTGTGTAGAGTTTTATTAAGTGCTTCCAAACACAGAGCTTTAACTTTAGAGGAATAGCCCCCACCACAGATAACTTGAGGGGCTTCATAAGTTTCTGTAATTATTTCAACTTTTCACTAACTGTGATATTCTACAACGTGGGCAATGAATTGTGTAGCTAACATTCCCCCCACTTAAAGCATATTGACTCTTTGCCCCATATTGACTCTTAATAATAAAAACAACCACAGCAGGATACACTAGGATCTCCCAGGGAAAGCTAAGGAGACATGGGACTTCTCTCAAGTATGAGGACAACACCAGCCAAGTATCCCACAATTGCTCCAGGACCAGCTAGAAAGATTTTTTTTATATGATTGGCCATTTGTATATTCTTTTTAAAACTTGTTCTAATTAGTTATATATGACAGTAGAATGCATTTTGACACATCATGTACAACTCCTTTTATGCATGATCATCACGCATAAATGGAATTTTACATGATGTAGAGTTATACTGGTCCTATAATCATATATGCACATAGGGTAATACTATCCAATTCATTCTACTACCTTTCCTACCACCAGACCCCCTCCCCTCCCTTCACCCCCCTCTGCCTAATCCAAAGTACCTCTATTCTTCCCGCTCCTTATTGTGAATTTAGCATACACAATGGAATATTACTCACCTTAAAGAAGTAGGAAGATGTTTTTGAGATAAACAGCAGGTGCCCTGTGGCTCCAAAGGGCACCATTGCTCTACCTATGATTGTCAGTTTGCTGTGGGCCATGAATGACTACATGGAATCCTGTAGAATGTTTTTTAATGCAAATAAGTGCTGGCAAGCAGAACTGAACATCAGTTGGGCTGTTGGGAAGGGGGTAGCAGCCAGGTTCTATAAAATAGTACTTTCTAAATTTCTCTGTTCACTGTACATATGGAAAGTGATTTTACTTATATAGCCATTTGAAAAAGTAGAAAGCACTGATTGTAGCCATGGACCAGCCTGGATCTTGAACCACCCTGGACCCCACCTGGCCTGCAGCAAACTCAGAGGAGGAAAGCATAGTGCCACTGCATACCAACTTTTGTGCACACAGTATGCAAAGGCATAATGGCATATAGCATGTGAGGCACACTGCAGTAGGGGGCTCACATGCCTATATCTCCAGGTGAGGTCAATGCTCTTGACTTAGAATATCTTCTGCAGCAGAATAGTGTGATTCCACCTGCACACTTCACAGGACCTCCCTGCTCCCAAAGGCTCCCAACTCAGCTTTGTATATGGTCAGTATAGACAGGCAGCAGAATAAGACTGAAGGGTCTTACCAATGGTATCAACTAAGACACCTCAAGTACAATCATAAGAACTCAGATGAAGTTAATTTAAATTGCCAAGGTCTTAAAATTTCTTGAATATTCTGGGGAGCTAGTTTGTCCTCGTTTGATCCAAGTGTTCATGGATGGGGGGTGACTCTCCTCTGGGTGTAACCCAGACTCCTTGTCTTATGTGGTGCTGGCAAATTCAGCACATGGCTCCCTGGGTTGCTCTAAAGCTGTTCACCAGTGCATACCATCCTCTACAGAAGTGTGCCTCTGTGGCGAGACCTCACCTTCTTTTGGCTTAATTTCTCACCTTTATTTCTTCAAACATCTCGTTCTCCTAGTGTCTGCCTAGCATACCCAGGTCCCGAACCTCTTATCTATTAACTGGGACTTTACTATGAACAACTTGTCTCCAGGATGACTCCCAGGAGTCCCTGTCTGTGCTCTGTCCCCATTAAAAAACAGTCCTCTGGGTCTCAGTCCGTAGGGCCCACTCTCAGTTTGTTTTCTATCTGGTGGGAAATGGCTGAGTGTTGAGGCCTGTGCAAGAGACAGTCCTGCTCAGAGTGACTCCTCCTGCTGCTGAAATTAAAGGTTGGTGATCTAGACAACCTGGGAAAGAATGCTCCCAGCCAGAGGGGAGATGCACAGTAATGCAAGGGTGTTCTTTTTTCAGGGGATTCCAGACCTAAGGGCACCATGGCTCAGTCATGTTACAAACTAGAAGGTGCTGGAACATGGAAAAGTGAATGTGCCTGGACCAGAGAGATGCTTGGAGGGGGCTTCCAGAGCCCATGGCATATGCTCATATATTTATGGGAAACTGTGTGGAGCCAGTGATGATTGTAGTGGCTGGCAAACAGAAAATCCACAGGACAGATCAGCAAGTCGGAAATTGAGGTAGGAGCTGAAGTTGTAATATTGATTCTGAAGTCTATAGGGCAGGTCAGCAGGGGGAAGATTCAGGGCACAATTTCTAAGTTAAAATTTTGAGGCAGAATTCCTCCTATTTTTAAATTATACATAATTTTATTTCAAATATACTAAAATGAGGAGGACTTTTTAAAGAAGACCAAGGGGCTTAGGATATTGCCCAGTGGTGGAGTACTTGCCTGGCATGCACAAGGCTCTGGGTTTGATCCTCAAAACTTCAGGAAGGAAAAAAAAAAAAATAAAAGGAGGAGGAGGAAGAGGAAGTAAGTAAATAAAATGTTGCTGAGATGTATATACACATGAAATAATATATTTTCAAGAATTGACAAAGATTCACAATTCAGACGTGACATCCAAATATCTCAGAAAGCAACAGAGACAAATGTTTTCGCTTGACCCAACTTGAAGCACTGCTTAGGTGAGGGATAACTTTGTACCCCAATCCAGGGCCAGCACCTAAAATGTTTATAGGCTGCAAAACTCTGCCTTGGAAAGAGAAAATGATGAAGATTTTCAATCTTTAGATTTCCTGCATGCCCAAGAAATCATTGCCATCTCCCCTGATTTTGGAGTAGGTGCTGTTCTGCAGCATCCTTTATTTTAACTCTGAACCTGAGAATAGGGATTTCCCAGCACAATACCACTGTGACAGAGGATTCTCTCTGACGCAGTTGTTGACCTGGTTGGCGCCAAGGCCCACTTGGAGAAGATTTCCTGCAAGGAATTGAGTCAAGGAAAGTTTTTCACTGCTGCATAATTTGTTTTATATTACCACATTGCCTATTTTCTTTTGAGAGGAGTGCCCTTAATGAACTACTCCTTAGCATTGGCCTGGATGCCATTCACTGTTGTACCGTGAGGATATTCTGTTTCTTAGTTTAAGGTAGGTTTCCCTGTTAAGATGTTTTGTTATTTCAGCAGTCTTCAAACAGAGACTAAATAAATTTCCATTGGGTTGGCACTTCCTCTCATTTCCTGAAAGAGGGGCTGATTGTTTTGACAGCTCCCCAGGGAATATTACAAGCTCTCTCTAAACAACTGAAATGAAATTGAATGATTCCCCTATGCATAGCAGTCACATTGAAAACGCAAGGAAGGTCATTTATAGTATCAACATGGAGGCTGGGACTGTCTACAGTAGAATTTCTGAAGCCACCAACGGAGTTAGCACAGAAAATGGTAGAAAAAATTTGATCCTGTTGAAATGCTTTTGCAGAATACTTGGCTTTTGTAGTAACATCTGCAGAAGAATAAAAAGGTTTGACTACTTCTGAGGAGAATGACAACAATGTGACTTTCAACAGAAAGTGCAGATAGTTCTGCTCAAAACAAGGCAAGAACTATTAATCAGATAAGCCTTGCAAAGATAATGGATGTTTCTGAAAGATGATTACATCTCTTCAGTGCTTGCATTGCAATTAGATTTGAGTGTATATGAAAAAGAAACAAGCAGAGGTACTAAAGCTGTACTGCAGCCCACTCAAAATGATTGAATGATTATGCAA
Source organism: Tamias sibiricus (assembly GCA_025594165.1). Taxonomy (NCBI): domain Eukaryota; kingdom Metazoa; phylum Chordata; class Mammalia; order Rodentia; family Sciuridae; genus Tamias; species Tamias sibiricus. The sequence continues at coordinate 38,847,719 of CM046661.1, forward strand.
AAGAAAATTCCTCAGAAGTGTGGGATGATCATAACTCAATTGCTCCAGTCCTGATATAAGAAACTATCATTTGACAGTCACTTAAATTGATATTTGTTTCAATAATAATGAATTGCTCATTTTGCAAATGAACCCTAAATCATTGGCCCTGGTAACTAACTAAACTTTCCTAACACCCAAATTTCAGGGATTCAGTCATAATTAAGGAGTGATCAAGGTAAAGCCCAAGAAATTAAATATAAATTATCCTGAGGTTCAGTGAGTCTATGTAAAATGGCAACATTATTGGAATGATCATTAAAATGAATTTATAAAACACTTATTTTCTTACGTGCTCCAAACCAGTGTGCTCTTTAATCTAGGGAAATAAATAACAAAAGAAAAGGGATAGGGAAAAAAGAAGTCTCTTCCTATTCCTTTCCTGTCCAAAGCTTTAGTTGATCTGGTTATTCAAGATTTGTCATTTTTTGAATGTTATACTTTATTCTGTCAAATCAAATGTTATTTTATTGCTTTTTTCTTATCCCCATTGTTCAATGATCGTCTAGCTTTCTTAGCATACTACAGGGACACAGCCACATCAATGTTCATAGCAGCACAATTCACAATAGCTAGGTTGTGGAAACAACCCCGATGCCCATCAATAGATGAATGGATAGGGAAACTTTGGTATATATACACAATGGAACAGTACTCAGCACTAAAAGAGAATAAAATCATGGCATTTGCAGGCAAATGGATGGAGTTGGAGAAAATAATGCTAAGTTAAGTCAGCCAATCCCAGAAAACCAAAGGTTGATTAATTCCTTTGCTAGGATGATACTGAATTATAGTGGCAAGGGAGGGAAGAGGAGAGAAATGAAGGAATGTTAAATAGAAAAAAGGGGGGAGGGAGAGAAAGGGTCAAGGGGAGAGAAACAATGTCAGAAGGAGTTGGACATTAATATACTAAGTGCATGTATAAAAACTGAAATTGTATGAAAATACTTTGTGTAAAACCAATGACTTGGAAAACTGTGCTGTTTATATGTAATATGAAAGGAATTGCACTCTAAAAGTATGTATAACAAATTAAATTAAATTAATAAATAAATTTTTTTAAAATATGGAAAGATTAAAGTAAAAAAGCAAAATATGCTGAGATTCCAACCCACTACTGTCAAACTTCAAATTATGTGAAAATAAACCCTAGTTCAAAACATTAAATTCTGCAGATATCCATTGTAGTATATTGGTGGCACACCCTTAGACCAGTAAGTCTATTTGATGTGAGATTACCATGGATCATTTGAAAATACAATTTATTCTGAAAGCAGCCATTGGAGTGACACTGACTGGGTCAGACATTTGGCTTCCCCAATCACAGCTGTCTGTCCACTGGCAAATTACTTTACTTTTCCATGCCTCCGTCTTAAAATCTGACCAAGTATGGATTATGGTACATCTACTCCATAGGGTCACTGTGAAGATTATGTGAATATGCAATTGAAAGCACTTAGGATACTGATTAGCTCATGCTAAGAATTCAATAAATATTCACTGTATTGATAGTGATAATAATAGTAATGTGCAGCAAGCAGCAAGACACTTAAACATGTCAGTGAATAAAGACAGCTGGAAAATATTGAATTCTTTTCCTTGATGAGTTTATATTGGGATAAGACAAGTAGATAGATGACAATAATGGAAGGAATATTCCAAAGTGCTTGCTGTCACATCAAATTTAAAGAATCATTAACACAGTACAGGATTCATACATTCATTTCTACTTGGTAATCTATTAATTATAATAAAAAAAGTTAAGTGAATATGTATTAGCTAATTACAATGAAATGTCTAATATTTAACAATTAGCAAGCCAGAATCCTCCCAAATTTATGATCTTTAATATGAATAACTTTCAGATATTTTAAGGATAAAGTTTTCCATACTTTTAAAAATTAGTGTGTTATCTTTGCTTTCCATGATGGTTTAGTTTCAGCCTAATTTCATATAAGTAAGCATGCTTTCATTTCTTAAATTCCTTTTTCACATATCAATCAACTGATGGTATTTCTTGAAAATCTCCTGCATAATTTTCACTATAACTGCTGCTCAAAAGAAATAGATTTCTTTTTAACTATAACAGGATAAGAACCCATAACAAAAGATATTGAATGCTCCTTATTACTTATGCAGTGAAAGAACTTTTCTATAGCAAATAATAATAATAAATAAATAAAACAAAGGGGAAATATTATCAATATTTATGACCAAAAAAGGTTAGCAACTTAATATACGTTAAGAGCCATTTCAAATAAATAAGGAAAATATTTATAATGAATAAAAGAGAAAATAATGTGATAATACAATTCACATTTTAAAAATGCAACAGTCTTTAAGTACATGCAGTATGCTCAGCTTCATTAGTAATAAAATGTGCCAGTTTACTTGTCACCTATCATATTTTCCAAATATTAGTAGTAACAAGTGTTGGTGAAAGTACAAGAAAATGGACATTCCCATTCCCAGTCAGCTGTGAAGCTGATTGAACGAGGAATTAATCCGACCCATTTGAAAACCATACTTTTAAGGAATTTCCATATTAAAATAAATATCGATGTATATAATCATAGGAAAAATCTTATAATATGGGAAGTAAATCACTTTGAAGGCTATTTACCCTTGGTCCTAGATTTTCCACTAATGAGGCTGTAGCTTTATGTAACCCCCCTCATTTCTCCTCCACTAATAGTTGACTCCCATGGGTCCTCCAGGCCACATCAGGAGAGTCAGAGGAGCCTCAAGAGTTCAGTTTCTCTATTTGAAATATCTCCTGGCTTCCACATCATCACTGTCAAGAGGGCATGGATGCAAAGAGGGCATTGCAGAACTCCACACTCTCCTGAACAGAATGCCCCTCTTATTCCACCTAAAAATCCAGGAGTCATGGTTTGGGTGTGAGGTGTCCCCAAAAGCTCATGTGTGACAGTGCAAGAAGGTTCAGAGGAGAAATGATTGGGTTGTGAGAGTCTTGACCGGATCAGTGAATTAATCCCCTGATAGAGATTAACTAAGTGGTAACTGAAGTGGTAGGGTGTGGCTGGAGGAGGTGGAAATTGGGGGCATGGCTTTGGGGTATATATTTGTATCTGGCAAGTGGAAATCTCTCTCTGCTTTCTGATTATGGTGTGAGCTGTTTCCATCTGCCACACTCTTCCACCATGATGTCCAGTCTCACCTTGAGTCCTGAGGAATGGAGGCTGCTATCTATAGATTGAGTCCTCTGAAGTGTGAGCCTCCAAATAAACTTTTCCTCCTCTAAAATTGTTCTGAACAGATCCTTTTAGTTACAGCAGCGAAAAAAGTGACTAAAACACCAGGCCTCACTATCATTTCTGTGCCCTAAAATAATTAGAAATCATTTAATCATGACTTTATCTTTCTCTCCACAATAATTTAAGGACTTCCTGGTCTGAAATGCCCAAGACTCTAATCCACATTGCCATTCCTGACTCCCTTTCCTTTCTTCCATCACACCTAAAATGCTTTTCCACTGTAATCAGAAAAATCTCTGGCTCTTTAAACTTATTCTTTCTTCTCAGAGCAAGGCTTCCTTAGCAGTGATATCAAGAGGTAACTGTTTTCTCTTCCATATCCCTTGTGCTTCCAGACCAGGAGGGATCTTCCTCCTTAAACAATCTTCTCTTCTAATACCCTCAACTCTCCCAGCTTTGCATTATATGTCACAAGATGCTCCATGACAGTCATCTACTGAACTCCTAATGCAGATGTTATTTCTTGATGATTCTTACTCTTTCCAACCCTACGTTCCAACTCCAAAAGTCATAAATCATGTAATACTCTGTCTTATTGGTTTCTTGATCTTATTTCCTACAACATTTAGTTGATAAACAAATGATGTCTTTCATTCTCTACCCTATCTCATTCTCTCACTCCCACACCATGCTCTAGGACTCATCATTATCAATATCTGCAATTTCTCTATATTCTCAAACGCATATGTGATACTCTGAGACTTCTCCAGATTACTCCCTCTATTTACACATAGTTTTTAGTTTATGTGAAAGTTACTATTCATTAACCAACCACCTCTTCATTACATTATGTCCCTCTGATGTAATTTAAATTTCATCGTTATTAATTATAATCCATCCCTTGTTTCTGATCATTATTTCTTCACAAAAGCTCCAACTCTGGCTAAACCCAAGTTTCTACCTACTATTCATGTGCACACAAATACCTCTTTCAAGGTGGGAGTATCAACACCTTGGAAATTGCCATACTCGACAAATTAGGAATATTGTTTGTCTAGCTGTGAAGCATTTACCAGCACACCACTGGAATCCTCTTTGATCCACCTCTGGCACTATCTGTCTTGGTTGGATTTCTGGGAAACAGACTCTTGGATGCAGATTTGTCTGTAGGAAGTTTATTGAGTTCTTGAAAATAACACAGGTGAGTGAGTACAGGAAACAAGACTGAAGGAGTTGAAATATAATGTTGTCCTGCAGAAGGCCTCAGACAATCTCTTGATGAGTTTCAGAGTTGGATGGACCTACAGAGTGGTCCAGAATTGAAACTTGGAAGCTTATCTTTATGTACTTGCATTGGTTAGCCAAAGGATGCCTGAGAATTTTTGCTGAATACCCATGGCAAGGGCTGTCCTGTGAATTGTAGATTACTTAGGAGCACCTCTGACCTCTCCCAGTTTGTTACTAGTAGCACCCCACCACCACCACCACCACCAATTGTGACAACCAAAAAATGTATCCAGACATTTGTTCCTTAGCTGAAAATGTCATCTCTAGTTTAGAACCATGTATATATGGATGCTCCTCAAATTACAATGGGGTTACATCCCAATAAACTCATGGAAAGCATCATTAAGTTGAACATTAATTAATGACTCTAACCTACATAACATCATATCTTACCATAGCCTACCATATATGTTCTCAGAACACTTCTATTAGACTACAGTTGGGCAAAATTATCCAAAGCAAAGCCCTTTATAAAATATAATATGGTATTGACTGTTTCATTTGTTGATTACTGTGTTGAAAGAGAAAAATGGAATTTTTGGAGGGTATAGGAGGCACAAATGGGCATTTTGTAAACAAAATTGGCTGTAAAAATACAAAACATAGTATCCCAAATGGCTAGTAACACAGTACACTGTAGGGTATCAGTTGTTTGCTGTTGTTACTGTGTGGCCAAGTGGAAGTTGCACTTGGTGCTCACCACCATGAAATAGTATCTTAGGGCTTTTTCCTAGCCCAAGGTAATATCAAAATTCAAAATTTGAAGTATGGTTTCCACTGAATGTGTTATCATTTGTGCACCAAAAAATCTTTGAAAAAATCATAAGTTGGGATCTATCTTCACATGTAAGAAATACAGAGAAGCCAGGTGCAGTAGCGCACTCCTGTAATCCCAGCACTCTGGGACGCTGAGGCAGGAAGATCGCAAGTTCAAAGCCACTCTCAGCAATGGTGAGGCACTTAGCAACTTAGTGAGACCCTCTCTCCAAATAAAATACAAAAAAAAGGGCTGGGGATGTGACCCAGTGGTCGAGTGCCCCTGAGTTCAATTCCCGGTACAAAAAAAAAAAAAAGAAATGCAGAGAGCACAGGAGACAGAACAGTACATTCATTTGCCTACATTAGAAAAGGCTTCAGACAGGCTGGGCTTGTAGCGCAGTGGTAGAGTGCTCACCTAGCACATGTGAGGCACTGGGTTTGATCCTTAGCCCCACAAAAAAGAAGTAAATAAAATAAAAGGTATTGTGTCCCTCTACAACTAAAAAGTTAAAAAAAAAAAAAAGGCTTTTGACAAGAAGTAAAGTTTAATATTATTAAGAATTTTCAAGGCAATTCAAACATTTGGGAAAGGACTCAGAGTGAGCAATTATTAAAAGATATTCAGTACTGTTGTTTATTGAGCTAACTGAATCATCAGGTGGGACAGCTTCCAAATGAGTTGTTACGTAAACTGAGGACTTTTGTGTGGGTTTAGATTTGCAAGATGTGGACATTATAAATAAAATAATAATAATAGCTATCTCTTTATATCTGAAATGAAAAGTCCTACATCTTGATTAAATTACCCCTTTTGGTGACCCTGAAATGTCAAACTACTGCAGGAAAAAAAAAGACACAAATCAATTAATGTGAAAATGTCATAAGAGTGGAATTTTTCTCATCATTAGATTTGTGACTGCAAACAGATGGCAGAAAAGCATGAGAACAACTCTTGTTCACTGTTGCAGCCATATATTCAAAAGCATATGCAATCTTCACCCAAAGTCTGATTCTAAGTCATATTTTTAGAAAAAAATTGAGGTCTTTTAATGTCACTTTTCACATTTCCATTTTTAGTTTCCTCTTTAATGTGTCAGTGCATTTTTATTTTTTGCATACTAAAATTGATGTTAAACTCAAGGCATTGCTTATATAAAGTCAAACTGAGATAATCAGAAAAAACCACATGATTGATTGTTCAGATTATTTTTTTCATTCAGCATCTTGGCCTCAAGTAAATGTAGTACAAGTATGACTTTTAAACAAATTATGACTTTTCAGACTTCTGACACTGAACAACAGAATCTATACAATTGGTTCCTCCCCTATCACTTTTTTTTATACTTGGGATCTGTTGTTGTTTATTTGTAAACATTTATTTTCTTTATGACATCATAACTACCTAACTTCAAAAAATAGCATGGAATAAAATTACCTTCTTATCTGGAGTGCATGTAATTAATAGGTACGATGATATGGCACAAGTTTTGGACTTCATGTGAGTCTCAATAAACTGCTCTGCATCTTTCTTCCCCTGGAACAGTTCTCTGGAGGACTATTACCTTGATAACTTGATTGAAGTAGTCAGACAATAACAATGATCACGCCCTGAACAAACTGTGGGAAAAGTCAAGTAGTTTGAGCTGATGATGTACAGGAATTCTTCATATCGTATGATTTTCTTCTTTCCCATAACAATGATGAGAGAGAATGATCATTTGAGAGTAGACTGCCAACATTGTTCTGTTCTGTAAATAAATTTTAGGAAATTAGAAATACATGAACATGTGGGGTTATTGTATATGTTAACATACCTTTAATCATAAGAATATTATTAACAGTATTTTCCACACAAGGTTTTCCAAAAGTAATTTTTTACATGAAGGTTCTCCGATAGTAATTTCAATCTGTGGCTAATACTATGCTATAGGATAATTAATAGAGGACATTTTCCCACTCATACCTTAAATACAATTTCAGTTAAAACTCACACTAGAACTCAATTCTAGGAGGGAGTAGACACATTTCCCACGTTTCATCCTCTACAAACAATCAAAAAGAATAGCTCTTATATATAAAACAAACTCTGAAAATTGGAGCGAAGGAATGACTGGGGAACTTTAGGACTGGAAGCTTTTATTAGCCTAACATATTGTAGACTTGGAGAGAAAGAAGCCAGTAACCCAGACCCACCAACTGTTGCAGATACAGAAAGAAGCTCCAATGAAAGCTTGCTCTCTCTAGTCAAAGGACCAGAAAAAGTGCAACCCAGCATGAAAACTTTCAGATAATAACCCTCTACTCTAGCAAAACTCCAGGGTGACCCTATTGATACCAAGAAGTCTAAGTGGTGAAACTAGTGTGACTTCCTCAGCAGGCAGTTATGAGATGCCCCAGACCACCACCAAGGTGGCAACAGAGGGGACGTAGTAGGGATTTGGGGATTTCATCCTTGCTGAGTGGAAACTAAGCATTCCTCCTCCATGCACAATCAGTAGAGAAGTCATGGTGATCTAGGACTTCCAACTGCATCCGTCAGTCATGAGATGTCTTTGCCTTCCCCACTGGGATGATGTCAGCAGATGTCTCCTGATGGATTTTTACTTCAGCTGAGAGGCACTAAGACAGTGGAGGTTAAATGGAGAAGAACAAAGAAGAAATTCTTACCCCTCTAGGCCAGGGTAATTTCAGAGAAAAACTAAAGGGAGGAAAGAAACTCACTTCTTCCCCAAGAGGATCAAGGAGACCTCTCCCCTTTTGGTTTCAATAGATATCATGTGGGGGACTTGGATTTCTACCATTGCCTTTTAATAATAAGGTGGCACTTCCCATTTCCCTAGTTGAAAATGTGTCAGAGGATACAAGCTGAAAGAAAACATCTAAATAAGTTTCTGACTCTCACAACATAATGCCCCATATAATCAGGTTTTCATTGAAAAATCACTCTTCATAACAAAATACAGCAAAAATATATTTTGAATTTAAAAAGACAATTAACAACACAAACACTAAGATGGCAGAGATGGCAGAATAACCAGACAATGATTTCAAAGCAGATATCATAAAAATGTTTCAACAAGTAATTATGAATATGCTTGAAATAAATGAAAAGAAACAGAAATCCTTGTCAAAAAAAAAAAAAAAAAAAAATAGAAGGTATGAAGAACCAAATGGAAATTTTAGAATTCAAAGCAAAGTAAAAAGTTCAGTATATGTTACCAACAGCAGAATGGAGGAGACAGAAGAAACAGCCAACTGGAAAACAGAACAATAGCAACTACAAAATCATAAAAATGAAGAAAAGAAATTAGAAAAAATGAACAGAGCCTAAGGGATCTGAGGAATTATAACAAAAGGTTGAATATTGTGTCATCAAAGTCATGGAAGAACAGGAAGAAAAGAGGACAACGAAAAAGTATTTGAAGAAATTATGGATGAAAACATTCCAAATCTATCAAAAGATGCAAAGAGTAAATTGGGTGGAATTATTTTCACCCTATTTAATGACCTACACCTACAGTAATGAAGACTGTTCTATTGGTAGGGGAATAGATGGAGAAATCCAGTAAAACAAACCCAGATATAGACCCAAACGAATATGCCCAACTGATTTCTGACAAAAATATGAAAGCAATGAATTAGAAGAAAAATCGACTTTTAGAAACCCAAAGGGTGCTGGAGTTGTTGGACATTCATTGGGGGAAAAAACAGCTCTCTAAACCTCACACTCTATATAAAAAGGAAATCAACGTGAACCAAAGACTAGTAAAACAGGAAACTATAAAAAATTGAGAAAAAAGCGAAAAATCTTTAAGATCCAAGGCTAGGCAATCAATTTCTATATATTCCCCAAACACCATAAATTTGATAAATTGTATTCTTCATTGAAATTGCACTAGGAACGCTCAGATGAAGAGGATTGAGCTATTAACTGCAGATGAGGAGAAAACATTTGCCAAATAAATATCGGACATAAAAACCTAATGCCTAGAATATATAAAGGGCTCTCAACATTCAACAGTACAAACTACAAACAAATAATCCTATTAAAAAATGAGCAAAAACAGAGATTGATGATGAGATACAGATGGCAAATAAGCACCTGGAAAATATTCAACATCTTTTGTCATTAGGGAAATGCAAATTAAAGCAATCAGGTATTACTACACACTTACCTAAATGGCTTATATTTTTAAATAATTGTGACAGCAGAAATACTGGCACGATACAGAGGAATTAGATCACTCATACACCACTGGTGAGGATGTGAAATGGTCCAGCCACTCTGAAAAATAATTTGGCATCTTTTTAGAAAAATAAATCATAGGAGTATAGTGCAACACAGCAAGTGGTCTCAAGAGCACTTACCCCAGAGAAATGGAAATGTGAATTCTCACCAAAACCCTGTATACCAATGTTCATTGCTGGTTCATTCAGAGTTGTCCAAAACTGGAAACAACCCAGATGTCCTTCACTGTGTCAATGTTGAACAAATTGTGGAATGCTACTCAAAAATAAGAAGCGATTAACTATTTATGCACCCAAGCCTGGATAATCTGCAGAGAATTATATGGAATGAAAAAAAAAATCCTGAAAGGTTACAGATTGTTTGATTCTATTCATAAAATATCCTTACAATGACAAGATCACAGAAATGAAGTATTTGTCAGGGGTTTTGGATGCCAACAGAGGAGTGATGGGGTAAGAGGGAAGACAAAGGGAAGTAGATGTGGCTCTAAAGAATGACATGAGACAATGATGGGAATGTTTTGAACCTTGCTTGTTTCAATGTCAACATCCTGGTAATGATAATGTACTACAGTTTAGGGGCAAACTGGTTAAGAGTTCATAGAATTTCTTTGTCCTATCTTATAATTGCATATGAATTTATACATGTATCTTAAAATTAAAAAAAGATTAATTAAAAATTAAATCATAAGTAGTCATTGAATTTGATCTGTGTCATAATTCTGGCTTCCTGGCTCCATTTCAATACTTTTTGATAATTTCTCACCTTATGAATCTCATCTGCCCAAATAGGAGACTGGAAATTTACTTTCTCAAACATTTTAGCTAAATCACAGGCAGTAGATATACCTGCATGAGACTTCAAGCAGAAACGATATAACTTGAAAGATTTCTATACAATCCATTCTTTTCGTTGTTGTTGTTGGGATGAGGTTGGGGATTGGGATACAGGCATCATTTTGCTTGCTTTCAGGGATGGCACTGATGGTGGTGTCAAGTTTCTGATACAAATGTGGCACTGGCACATTTGAAGGTGGTGGCAAAAGAAGGTGCAGTTCACTTGAGAGCAAGTCAATGTATTTACAGTTTGGTAATAGTAATGGCAGGTGTCTACTCATATGGCCATTCTGGGTCATCAGAGTACTAGAGACTGAGCTTTAAGCATGGATGTCCAGTCCCAACATTTTTGAAAACGACTTGTTTACTGAGGCAGGCTCCTGCCTCGTCAAGAGAGCAAGATAAACAAGTGTACACACCTTCTAACAACTTTGCATTAAAGAGATAGACTAAACAATTGCCCCTTGGTATCCAGAAAGGGTTACAGGGCCCCCTATGATATCAATTCCATAGATGTTCAAGTTCATTATATAAAATGACACAGTATGGGCAAAATCTATGTATATGCTCCTGCATACTTTAAATAATTTCTAGCTTACATACAATATCTAACACAATGTAAATGTTATGTTAATGATTGTCAAAATGTATTATTTAAGGATTTAAGGATGAGTCTCTTCATGTTCAGTGAAGATGCATTTGTTTTTCAAATACATTCCATCACTTCATTCTGTGTATGAAGGACCTGTGGCTAAGGAGAGCCAAATATATTTGGAAAAATTTAAAGAATAATTTAAAAAATGCTATATTAACTATATCCCAAACAGAAAAAAAGTAAAATCTCAATACTCACAAAAGAACTAATATTGGATTAAAAGCCACTCAAGATGAAAAAAAAAAAAAAAAAAAAAAAACAAAAAAACAAAAGAGGCATCCCCTACATTTGGCAAATCCATTGAGGCTTCCCCAAACCCATTTCCTCCTGAACCATCATCAGCACATTTCTGAAGCTTATTTGATATCTTTCTTTAAAAAATCATCAAGTATAAAATTTAATTTTGTGGCTTTTCAACCTGTTATAGACCATCTGACATAATATCATACATTATTTTCTCAAGATTCAAGACAAGAGTTTCCCAATTTGCTGACTATAAATCAACTTCATGAAGACTGTAATTATTGGGCAGTTTTCCTTTACTGTAATAGCAGATAAATGATTATTTTACATTTGTTTATCTATAGAATTATTAACCAGTGATGTTAGTTACACTGAGTATGTTGTAGAAAAAACTATTTGATTTCTCTAAAAAGTTTTTTGTGTTTGTTTCACAGAACAAGGACACATTCTAGTGACAAAGGAACAGGGACAAAAGAAAGGAAATGAGATGGATTATTTTGGAGAAAGTTCATCATTAAGTTTATCTCTACCTTTTTCTCATTGACATTTTTGTCCTTCTTTATAAAAAGTGAATTAAACTTGTGTATTATACTGACGACCAAACTTCTGGGTAACTGAGAACTTGAAACTCTACCTAAATTCAATTGAATATTCTCTTTTCCTTGAATAAAATCACTTATTTTATTTTACTTTTCTTGGGCCCTTTAAAAATGATAAAAGAGATTTTACTGAGCAGGCAAAATGTCTAATATTTGTCCTCACAACTTTATCTATTAAAAACCTAATATTGGGCTGGGGATATAGCTCAGTTGGTAGAGTGCTTGCCTTGCATGCACAAGGCCCTGGGTTCTAATCCCCAGCACCACAAAAGAAAAAAAAAAAAAAAAACTAATATTACACTGTTTCTTTCATTAATTTATTTCTCATCTTGGAAATTTACAGGTCATTCATTAGCATATACTTCCTCTTTTTGATTCACGAAAGCTAGAGTCCTTCCAAACCTATTTTCTTACTCATATGGATTTATATAGAAATATGCACAAAATATGTACAATACATTCACCAAATGTTGTTCTTCTATATCCTACCTAAATACCAAAATCATTCATGCTCTAATGCATTCATGGAATGTCTATGTTATACAGCAGAGATATCAATTTTTAAAGGAGATATAATATTAGAGAAAGGTTTATAACTTAGGAATGATCTCAAAAGCACTAAATTTATTTAGACCTGTTGAATTTTCATGTAAAAGAAAGAAATATGAGCTGTTGCCTTGGCACTCATTAAGGACACATTAGTATCTGTTACTTATAAGCAACTGCCTGAGGCTGTACAATATTCTGGAAAGGAAACAGAAAAGTTTTAGGGAACCTATTTACATTGTGCCTCTCCCACTTGCCTGAGACTGTTAGTCATTAAGTAAATCTTTGTGATTCAATATCCCTATCTTGTAAAAGCGTGATAATATATGCTTTGGTAATCTCCCACAGATTTAAAATAAATCAGTGCTTATTATCTAGTTGGCATTGTACTGAGTACTTTACATGCATGGCAGAATAAAATGATACACACAATGTCTTTTTACTTCTAGTATTTACAGCTCCCTCTCTGTATTTCCCACCTACTTTCTCGATTCAGGGAATGGCAGGAGGCAGGACCGTCTACACTTACTGTCCTCAGGGTAGCATTCTTCCACAAGTAAAGCAAGGAATCTGATGAGCTTTTTGCTGCTGCTATTGTTGTTTTAAAGTAGAATTTTCAGCCTCGTGGTGGAGTCCATGTCACTGAGGAAATGCATTTTTGAGTTTATTGTGTATCTTTTGAATAGCAAAGCCAGGTTTCCCATACTCCACAAAAAACAGAAAATAGAAAGTAAAATCTGGTATTTCTCCCTAACCACTTAGATCATAGTCAAGATTCTAATGGGGGCGGGATCCAAGATGGCAGGTCAGAGGGAGGAAGCATTCTGTGTCGCTCTGTGACCCGGGTCTCAACTAGTGAGATTACTGCTTCTCTGAGAGGATAGAGAACAGCTGCTCTCTGCAGAAATCATTGCTGCTGCGCCCACTCGTGGGGCTCCGGGCCTCAGCATTAAAACAGGTCTCCCAATTCCCTCGATTACTAGCCCAGGCAGGGCTCATGAGTGTCTTAACAGAATCACCAGAGCACCAGTGCAGAACTCCTAGACACAGCTCCCACATGGGACACTCAGCTGTCACCCACCCACAGGAACTCTGGCTGCTACTTCCCTGTGGACCCCCATCTACCAACAAGGGGCTCCACTGGTCACCTCCATCTTATGACTCAGCAGCTACTGCCATAGTCACCTATGCATGGTAGTCTGTCTGCACCTGGGGACATTCCATAGGCTCTGAAAGGCAGCGAATAGCAGCAACACTGCATGCCACTGAGCTCATCTCTGAACACATCACAAAACATCATCATCTGCCTCCCCACACCCAACACGACACCCTAGTGTTGGAATAAGACCGCCTCCATCTTGGGTCAACTTCCTGGCCAATTTTGGAGGGGGCAGCTCTCAGATTGGAGCTTCAGCTGTCCAGGTAACCGGTCTCCACCTATCCCCTCTCCCCAATGGCTGGTAACCCAGAATAGTAACTGCCCAACACAAAACAGCTCTCAGTGGGACAGGTGCACAGTGTGACCAGGGCACTGCCAACAGGAGCCCTGGAGAGAAAGGCCCCTTAATTGGGATCTACTAAGGGAGAGAAAGAGAGTACAACAGTTTGGAGACTAACAGAGACACTAGGAATTGGGAAATCTTTAGGCAAGATAGGGAGGTGGGACCAGGCACTCAAGTTATACTTGTGGGCCCAAAAAGAGACCTTCGAGGTGAAGTCTCCCTTCAGGGGCTGGTGGGTGCCACACCTCACTTCCAGGTGCCTTGCACCAGGACCAGCCTTTCTACCCTGGTTACCTTCGCCATCCTGAGGGCAGAGATACCAGCTAACACCAGTCAACCCCACCTATTGGATGGGAAGAGAAGCGGAAAAGATACCAAACTTCAACCAAAACAATCAACAATCCTGACTTCTTCCTTCAAGATTTTTTAAAATTTTTAATTTTTTTTATTTTATTTTTTCTCTTTTTCTTCTCCCCCTCTATTCTCCTGCCCTCACATCCCCAACATAAGTGAAACCAAGTACTTTGCATAAATTAGGATTTTAAGAACTGGAACATCTGAATAGTATATTATATCTATGTTGCGTATTCCTATTTTTCTTCACTCACTTTTTCCTCCAAGTTTTACCATTTTACATCCTTTAATTTCCTTAATATATATGTGTGTGTCTGTTTTATGTACTCTATTGTCTTCCCATGGACTTGTCTACCCAAAATTACTTCCTGTCTTTTCTCATGCTACTGACACTCCTCTTTAGATTTCTCTTCCTCACTTCCTAAGATATACTAACTTTATATCCTCACATCCTGCCTCCTCAGCATTCATTGTCCACTGTCAGAAACTGGAAACCCTTTTACAAACCTACTGATTATATTATAGATAATAATCAAATTTAACATTTCTGTACATTGTGACCAAACTGTAAATGCCTTAATAGCAACAAAATTGTTTCATAGGTTGTATATTATTTATATTGGGATCTGTTAACATTGTCTTGCCCCACAAAGGAGAGTTATTGGAAGCCTACAAGAACACTATCAGCCTATAGGGTAAAAACGGTAACCCTCAGACCCACAGTGCCAGAAGGGGAGTCACATGAGCAACATGAAAAGACAAGGGATGAACGTGATCAAAACAAATCAAGATACCACATTATTAGAATCCATGGCCAGCAAAGAGGAAGAAATGACAGATAAGGAGTGCAGGCTGTACATAATTAAAATGTTTTGTGAATTAAAGAATGATATAAGAGAGCAAATACAGGCAGCAAAAGATCATTTCGACAAAGTGCTACATAAGTAAATACAGGAAGCAAAATATTACTTCAATAAGGAGATAGAGGTTCTAAAAAAAAAAAAAAAAAGAAATCCTTGAAATGAAAGAAACGATAAGCCAAATTAAAAGTTCAGATGAAAGCATCACCAACAGAGTAGACCACCTGGAAGACAGGACCTTAGACAATGAAGACAAAATATATAATCTTGGAAAGAATGTAGACCACACAGTGAAGATGGTAAGGAACGATGAGCAGAACATTCAAGAAATATGGGATAGCATAAAAAGACCAAATTTAAGAGTTATAGGGATAGAGGAAGGCATAGAGTTCCAAACCAAAGGAATGAACAATCTATTCAATGAAATAATATCAGAAAACTTTCCAAACATGAAGAATAAATTGGAAAAGCAAATGCAAGAATCTTACAGGACACCAAATGCACACAGTTACAACAGATCCACACGAAGGCATATAATAATGAAAATACCTAACATATAGAATAAGGAGAGAATATTAAAAGCCATGATTGTCTCAATAAAAGCTAAACATGAATATTAATCTGGCCTAAAATCTCACCAATCAAAATGAAAGAATGGTTTTTTAAAAAACTAGAAAACCCCAAAATATGCTGCCTCCAAAGGAAAAACCAGGAGGCTGGGACACATAATAAACTGATAGGAGAAGACATGCAAAGACTGAAGGTGAAAGATTGGGGGGAAAATCATACCATTCACATGGACTGCAGAAACAAGCAGGGGTTTCCATCCTTGTATCAAATAAAGTAGACTTCAAGATAAAGTTAATCAAAAGGTATAAACATGACATTTAATACTGCTCAAGGGAAACACACACCAACAAGATGTAACATTATAAATATATATGCCACAAACAATGGAGCATCTATGTTCATCAAACAAATTCTTCTCAAGTTCAAGAGACAAATTAACCACAACACAATAATCTTGGGTGACTTTAACACACCTCTTTCACCACTGGATAGATCTTCCAAACAAAAGCTGAAAAAAGAAAATACAGAAATCAATAATACTATTAATAACTTAGACTTAACTGACATATACAGAATATTTCATCCTTCAACAAGCAAATGCACTTTTTTCTCAGCAGCACATGGAACCTTCTCTAAAATAGAGAAAATATTATGCCAAAAAGCAACTCTTAGCAAATACAAAAAAGTAGAGATACTACCCTGAATTTTATCAGATCATAATTGAATGAAATTAGAAATCAATGATAAAATAAAAAATAAAAATTACTCCAACACCTAGAGACTAAATAATATGCTACTGAATGAACAAAGGATTTTAAAATGTTGGGGACTTTAGAACACATCTACAGAAAGAATAGAAAAACTTAACTCTCTGGTTGCCTCCCACTCCCTGGTAGGGAACTTGGCCTAATCCCTGAAGTGGTGTGGGAAATCAGATCGCCACTAAGATAGGCTAATGGCTCCGCCAATGTGATTCACTCATGCTCCCTATGTGCTCCTATGATCTTTCTGCTGATTGGCCCATGTCTTCTATAAACACCATCCATCTTCTTCAATAAATGAGTTCCAGCTCTGACCGGGCTCCCTGGTGCATCCCTGATTGTCTTCCATCGTGAGGGCTGGCATGGGCCTCCAGCAGGCTTCTACTGTTCTCGGTCACACCTCCGCTGGGGCGTGTTTATCCCCTAGACTTCTCCGCTGGCCAGAAGAAGCTAAACCCAGGTCAGGGGAAAACTAAAAACCCCAGCAACTCAAACAAAACCCCAACAGTAAAAGACATCAAGGAGGAGATTAAAAAATTCTTAGAAGTAAATGAGAACACTGACACAACATATCAAATCACTGGGACACTATGAAGGCAGTACTAAGAGGACAGTTCATTGCATGGAGTTTATTCCTTAAAAGAAGAAAAAGTCAACAAATAAATGACTTAACATTACATCTCAATGCCCTAGAAAAAGAACAAATTAACACCAAAAGAAGTTAATTTGTTCTTTTTCTAGTTCTTGAAACACTGGCTAGAGCAATTAGTCAGATAAAAGAAATTAAAAGGATATAAATATGCATGCCTATAATCCCAGCACTTTGGGAGGCTGAGGCAGGAGGATTGCAAGTTCAAAGCCAGCCTCAGCAATGTCGAGGCACTTAAGCAACTTAGTGAGACCCTGTCTCTAAATAAAATACCAAAAAAGAGAGCTGGGTATGTGACCCAGTGGTCAAGTGACCCTGAGTTCAATCCCCAGTACCACCAAAAAAAAGGATATAAATAGAAAAAGAAGAACTCAAATTATCACTATTTGCTGACGATATGATTCTATACCTAGAAGACCCAAAAAGTTCCACCAGAAAACTTCTAGAACTAGTAAATGAATTCAGCAAAGTAGCAGGATATAAAATCAACACCCATAAATCTAAGGCATTTATGTATATCAATGACAAATCTTCTGAAAGGGACATGAGGAAAACTACCCCTTTTACAATAGCCTAAAAAACAAACAAACAAACAAACAAACAAAAACCTTGGAAATCAATGAAAGAGGGGAAAGTCCTATACAATGAAAACTACAGAATTCTAAAGAAAGAAATCAAAGAAGACTTCAGAAGATGGAAAGATCTACCTTGTTCTTGGATAGGCAGAATTAATATTATTAAAATTACCATACTACCAAAAGCACTATACAGATTTAATGCAATTTCAATCAAAATTCCAATGGCATTCCTCATAGAAATAGCAAAAAACAATCATGAAATTCATCTGGAAAATTAAGAGACTCTGAATAGCTTAAGCAATCCTTAACAAGAAGAGTGAAGCAGGTGGCATCACTATACCAGATCTTAAGCTATACTACAGAGCAAGAATAACAAAACAGCACGGTATTGGCACCAAAATAGACTGGCAGACCAATGGTACAGAATAGAGGACACAGTGACTAACTCACAAAATTACAATTATCTTATATTAGACAAAGGCACCAAAAACATACATTGGAGAAAAGATAACCTCTTCAACAAATGATGCTGGGCAAACTAGAAATCCATATGCAACAAAATGAAATTAAATTCCAATCTCTTCCCCATGCACAAAACTCAACTCAAAGTGGATAAAGGACCTAGGATTTAAACCAGAAACCCTGCATCTAATAGAAGAAAAAGTAGGTCCTAATCTCCATCATGTTGGAGTATGTCCTAGCTTCCTTAATAAGACTCCTATAGTGCAAGAATTAAAATCAAGAATCAATAAATGGGATGGATTCAAACTAAAAAGCATCTTCTCAGCAAAAGAAACAATCAGTGAAGTGAATAGACAGCCTACATTTTGGAAACAAATTTTTACCCCTCACACATCAGATAGAGCACTATCTCTCAGATATATAAAGAACTCAAAAAACTAAACACCAAAAAACAAAACCCAATCAATAAATGGGCCAAGGACCTGAATAGACCCTTCTCAAATGATCATGTACAATCAGTCAACAAATATATGAAAAAATGTTCAACATCTCTAGAAATTAGAGAAATGCAACTCAAAACTACTCTAAGATTCATCTCACTCCAGTCAGAATGGCAGCTATCAAGAATACAAACAACAATAAGTGTTGCCAAGGATGTGGGGGAAAAGGCACACTCATACATTGCTGGTGGGACTGCAAATTGGTGCGGCCAATATGGAAAGCAATATGGAGATTCCTTCGAAAACTGGGAATTGAAACACCATTTGACCCAGCTATCCCTCTCCTCAGTCTATACCCAAAGGACTTAAAAACAGCATACTATAGGACACAGCCACATCAATGTTTATAGCAGCACAATTCACAATAGCGAAACTGTGGAACCAATCTAGATGCCCTTCAGTAGATGAATGGATAAAGAAAATGTGGTGTATATATATATATATATATATATATATATATGTGTGTATATATATATATTCAATGGAATATTACTCAACAATAAATGAGGAGAAAATCATGGCATTTGCAGGTAAATGGATAGAATTGGAGAATATAATGCTAAATGAAGTCAGCCAATCCCAAAAAAACAAATGCTGAATGTTTTCTCATATAAGGAAGCTGATTCATAGAGGGGTAGGGAGGGGGAGCATGGGAGGAATAAACAAACTCTAGATAGGGCAAAGGGGTGGGAGGGGAAATGTGGGGACATGGGGTTAGAAAATATGGTGGAATGAGATGGACATCAATATCCAAAGTACATGTATGAAGATATGAATGGTGTGAATATACTTTGTATACAAACCAAACATAAGAAAAATGAATATGAATTGTAATTTCCACTGTCATATAGAAGAAATTAGAATTTTATACTGGCTGGGAAGAGGAAGACAAACTGGAGAGGGAAGAAGGGCATAGTGAGTCTTTCTGCACAGGCACCATGTTGAAGAGGATGTGGAGAAACTGGAATCCAGTGCACTGTTGTGGGGGTGCAACATAGTGAACCACTATGCAGAACGGTTTGACATTCAGAATTGAGGGGTAGGGAGGGGGAGCATGGGAGGAATAAACAAACTCTAGATAGGGCAAAGGGGTGGGAGGGGAAATGTGGGGACATGGGGTTAGAAAATATGGTGGAATGAGATGGACATCAATATCCAAAGTACATGTATGAAGATATGAATGGTGTGAATATACTTTGTATACAAACCAAAACATAAGAAAAATGGCACTCTGTATGTGTACTATGAATTGTAATGCATTCCACTGTCATATAGAAGAAATTAGAATTTTATACTGGCTGGGAAGAGGAAGACAAACTGGAGAGGGAAGAAGGGCATAGTGAGTCTTTCTGCACAGGCACCATGTTGAAGAGGATGTGGAGAAACTGGATCCAGTGCACTGTTGTGGGGGGTGCAACATAGTGCAACCACTATGCAGAACGGTTTGGACATTCCTAAAAATTAAAAATAGAATACCACAAGATCTAGCCTTTTTGCTTCAAGGTACATATCTAAAGGAATTGAAAGCAGACACTCAAAGATATCTGGGCACCAATATTTAGAGTTGCATTATTCATAATAGCCAATAGATGGAAGAAACCCAAGTGTTCATCAATGGTACATAGATAAACAAAATGTGGAATATACATACAATGAATATTATTCAACCTTACAAAAGGAAGGAAATTTGGACACATGGTACAACAAGAATGAACCTCAAGGACCATGCTAAATGAAATGAGCCACTCACAAAAAGACAATTTATGATTCCACTTACATGATATATCAAGGGTAGTCAAATTCATAAAGACAAAATAGAATGGCAATTGCCAGGGACTGGGAAGAGGAGGAGGAAATAAGGATTTCAGTTTTGCAAGATGAAAAAGTTCTGGAGTTTAGTTGCACAGCATGACTATATTTAACAGTACTGACTATACTCTTGAAAATGATTAAGATGATAAATTTTATGCAATGTGTATTTGGCTACAATAAAAATATTTACTTAACATTTGCTTCCAGGACATATATAACATGTTCAAATACATATAGGATCCACTATCTGGAAATCTTCAGTAATACATTGTAACTGAGTCATATATTCCTTCTGGATAACTATAATTATAAGTAAACACTTAAGCATTTTTTAAAATAGATCCATTTTAACTACTTCAACATCCTTTTTCCCATTTTCCCCCCTTACTCAATGTCTTCAAAATACTATTATAATATATTGCTACCCTCTTTCGGTGTATATTTTTGCACATTTTTTATGTCTAAATACTTATATACCCTCACCCATGTTATGACTTGGTTGTAAATGACACATAAGTTTTACCAATATGAAATGGTGAATGTCAAATTTATTTCTAAAAATGAGTATAAATATACATGACTGCAGTTATTAATCAAGATAGGCTGGGCCTATGTTGCAATAATAAACCTCCCTCAAGTCTCAGTAGCTTAATACAACAAAACTTTATTTCTAAATCTGTGAGTAAGGGTCAGCAACCACCCTTCTTTCTTCTTTCTGGCCCCTCCACCTCAACTTAAGCATCTAAAATAATTAACGTTGAAGGGTGTATGAGCTTGATAGCACTGCTATAAAAAACACCTTTCACCAGGTCACTTATAACAACAAAAACATATTGTCTCACAGTTCTGGAAGCTAGAGATGTAAAATCAAGTTGTTGGCGGAACCATCTTCTCTCTAGGCTCTAGGGAAGTGTCAGTTCCATGTCTTTCTCTTAGGTTCTAGTGTGACCAATGGTCCTTGATTTGCAACGGCCTAACTCCAGTTCCTACCCTCCTGTCACATGGTGCTATCTCCTAGTGCATCTTCACATTATATATATATATATATATATATATATATTTTTTTTTTTTTTTTTTTTTTTTTTTTTTTTTTTGGTACCAGAGATTGAACTCAGAGGCACTTGACCACTGGGCCATATCCCCAGCCCTTTTTGTATTCTTATTAGAGACAGGGTCTCACTGAGTTGCTAAGTGCCTCACCATTGCTGAGGCTGGCTTTGAACTCGCAATCCTCCTGCCTCAGCCTCCCAAGTGCTGGGATTACAGGCATGTGCCACCACGCCCGGCTACATCATATTTTTTAAGGACACCAGCCACATTGGACAAGAAATCTATCCTCCTCCAGTATCACTTCATCCTAGCTTCATTAATTTCATCTGTAACAAACATTCCAAGGTACTGGAGATTAGGGCTTCAACAGATCTTTTGGAGTTGTATAATCTAACTTACAAGAAAGAATAGTGGAGTTGAGGAGAATCATGCAGTGGCCCCTCAATTCTTTGGTCCAAAAGTGATACATATTGCTTCTTCTCACAAACCGTTGGCTAGAACTGGTCACATGGCCCCATCTAACTCCAGGGATGGAAAAGCATCATTCTCTCATGGGTCTAGTGGGAAAAGAGGACTAGATGTAGGAAAACTCCAGAAGTATTTATGACTTTAACATTATACAAAGGAGAATGGTACACTAGAATATAAATACAAACATTCTTCATCTTTTAAACATTTTTAGTAGTTATAACTGACATTTTCCAATGAAATGGATCTGATAAGTATAAAGCTTAATGATTTTGGATTCTATTGTGTGGTTGATCTTCTGAGATGCTGTCTGCTTCCCCTATAGTTGTTTCACAACATGTCTACAAATTCCTTTGCCAAAAGGTGGCATCTCAATCTCTTCTCTCTTAATATGAACCTGCTTCTGTGACTCACTTCTAACAATTAGAATTTAAAGCTGTGATGCTGGAAAACTCTAATCCAAGGCTTAGTCAGAAAAGAAGGTATATTTTCCACATGGCTCTCTCTTTCAGGGAACTAGCCTTGGAATCCCTGAGCAGATACATCAGACAGCCTGCTATCCCAAATCCACCATGTTGGAAAGGCCATGCATGCATCAAGGCTACAGAGACCACAGAGATATGCTATGGATCACCACTGAAGCTAGAAAAAAACTATTTAACTTTTCCCAGACTCAGTGAGCCCCCTTGTGATTCTTATCTCCAGCATTCACATCTTCCATTTGAGGCCAAAACATCACAGAGTTGTTCTGTACTCGGTCTGAATTCCTCACCTACACAACCAGAGGAGAACAAATGTGCCACCAAAAGTTGGGTCCATTGATTATATCTTCACAGTAGGGGACAGCATAATATATGCATTTCTCTGAAAGTATCAGTATTTGACAAAAAGGATAAGTACAGAGGCACATGCTTCTCTTGTTTTCCCCAGATGGTAGAATGGTGGAATCTATGAAGAGCTGAAAACAAGAGGCTTGCTCCTTGTAATTCTTAGAGATATTTGGAAAGTATTTGAAAAGCTAATCTGTTATTTTTACAAATCTCTCCTAAAGGTATTCCAATCCCTCTCTTTTGTAAATAGTCTTTAGTAATAGGAAATGATACATAATCCATCTCCCACTTCAATAAAGAAAATTGATCACATTTTCCACAGTATTCTGACTTCAGGAGAAATATAAATGTTGCTTGCTCTTTTTACATTGAAATTTATTTCTATTTCAAAATAGTTCTTGTTTTCTCAAAGGGCCACTTATCACTTCACAAAGTTGTATCTCTAATCCCTTATCAAAATATTTTTTCTAATATTTCATCTTCAAATTCTGTATAAGTTAACTATTTGAAATTTATTTCCATGAATTTGCAGTTTTATCTTGAAAAGAATCTTCAAATGTCATTTGATTCCTGTAGTGAACTTGAAATGGTAACCCTTTTGTCAAAAACATTGTTGGGAAACAGGCAGAAACATTGGAATACATGTGTAGAGTTTCTAAAATATATTTTATAACTCTTAGTAGTTATTTTACTCTGTTATTTCTGTTTGCTTATCTGAGCTGCTTAAAGTAGAGGCTGTGTCTTTCTCACCTTAGAGACCCTGTTTTCAGCAGTTTCAAATGTAAGGTGGGATCCAATGAATATTTGCTAAATAAATGAGAAAAGGATATTTTCATCAAGTGCCACTAGTTCTCTGGAGCAAACATGTTCCATTCCTAAAGTCTAATATATAACATTTAAATTGCATATAAAATTACATATATAAGCTTACATAATTTAAAAATAATTGGTGTCACTGAATATAGACTAAACATAGTCTTGTTCTGTGACTGTGTCCTTATCAGAAGTTACCTAAACCTGTAATCCCAGCACTTTGGGAGGCTGAGGCAGGAGGATCGCGAGTTCAAAGCCAGCCTCAGCAATGGCGAGACACTTAGCAACTCAGTGAGACCCTGTCTCTAAATAAAACACAAAAAAAAAGGGGCCGGGGATGTGGCCCAGTGGTCGAGTGCCCCTGAGTTCAATCCCTGGTACCACAAAAAAAAAAAAAAAAAAAAAAAAAAAGTTACCTAAAATTACTTTCATTTAATGACTTGTACAAATTTGAGATTTTGATGGATCATGGTAATGTTTTACAAGTCCAAGTTGATTGCTCATGAAGACTCTGATCACTTTTAAAAATCTCTTTAAAGAGACACTGCGCTATTTCTAATTTGATTCTTCTTTACTATTTTTTGTGAAGACTATTTCCTATGAAATAAAAATTCATGTAATACTAAGAGAAAATCATCCTGTTTTCCTATTGATAAAATATTAGCACTTGATGATTTCTGTAATATCTTAGATAGAAAAACAAAATACATGTTATATGAATATTTTAAAAAGCTAATTTCTGAATGAAAATTTTGGCTGAGGAAAGAGCTAAATCTGAGAGAACTTCAAATTAAGCCGAAGTGTGTATAGCAATTTCCTTGTGCTGTACCTATTACTAAAAAGAAAAACAAAATAAAATACATTACATAAAATAGGTTTTTTTTCCTGGTTCTACTAAGAATCCATTTGATATTTTCATGGTGACTGAGAAAATTTGAAACATTAAGTCTACTTTCAGTTTCTAGATTTATTATCATACCACACAATGTTGAGAATAATTTCATTAACTTTGCTCTATACCTGTGGCTATTTTTCTTATATTACTCATATTTTATATTATCTAGCAATGTTAATGTAGACACATAAGTAAGGCATAAAATATGAATTGAAATCTGCAGACCTGTTGTAGTTCTTAGGATTACTTGCCCAGACCTACCTTCTTCACCACTCTCCTCTAATATAATAATTTTGTGTAATTGAAATAGGAAAGTGCTAAGATTAGAGTCTGGGGAAGGGGTTTGATTGAGGAAACTGGCAAATAAAGGTCAAAGAGTAAGAAAAAGGAAAGAATGTATATGTTCTTTAATCACGGTGAACACAATTGCTATCTATCCACACAAATACTGCCAGATTCAATTATGGTATCCCCTGGAGCCATTCTTGCAAACAATCACTTAGCTTGTCACCTATATTATTTCCTTTGCAATGGGAAAGCCATTTGTATTCCCCAGCTGAGCTGGAAATCGTACATATCAAACTTGTAAAAGTTTAATCATGCATGTTCCTAACTGTTTTCCACAAGAAGTTTGTGTCAACACACTAGATGCTTCTGAGTGGTTCACTGCTTGTTTGTACCCACTTAAACGTCAGAATCACTTTCTTAAACTGGGAGTCAAGAGTCTATGAGTCTACAGATGCAGTTTCATGGACAAAGATATCCATGTCCTTCTTTAACTTGGGTTCTCTCATCACTACAGTTTGAGACATGATCATGGATCATGTAGAGATTTTTCCCATTAATCAAAATCATGCCTTTGATATCTCTCATGACTCCCTACCCTTTTGTCATAAATATCATTTAAAAGATATCATCAAAATTTGTTTTAGAGAATTTTTCTCTCTCTTTGATCATCTTCCTTTCTAAAACATTTTCTGATTCAATTTTTTAAAAAAATAAACATTTATTTAAATATTTATTTACATGATGGTATAAATATATGCTATTCAGTGTATGCTTGATTATTTATCTGACAAGTTTACTTGTTTTTCTTATGTGAAACTATTGTTTATAAACAATATTCCACTAATCAAAGTTATACAAGGCTGAATTCATCATATTGGCTGATCTGGGCTCTTTTCTGGGAGTGCTGGGTAAGAATCAACTTCCAAACCCATTTATTGAGGGAAGACTTCAGTTCCTTGCTATTGGAGAACTGAAGACCCATTTTCTTGCTGACTGTTGGCCAAAGGATGCTTGTAGCAAATAGAAGCCTAATGACTAAAAGTCATTAAATGTGAGTGAATTTGGTTTTATTCTGACAGTGGTATATAAACAAAAGTTGCAAAAACACAACATATTGCTGATTACACATTGCTGTGTCACATCCCACACTCAGTGTTGGTGCCGCAAAGTCCACAAAGGTGAGTGACACAGAGCTTCAGAGAACTCATCAAGGAATGAGGGATCAAAAGCTATTTATAGGCATGTTTGTAACTTACTAGATAATAAAAACACAGTTTATGATATATTTTATGTTTACTTTTTTAAAAAGTCTGTGAGAATATTATGTCAAAATGTTTACAATAGTGATTATCTCGTGATTGTAAAATTAAAGTGGACATGCAATTTTATCCTTATATTCATTTATCTTCTGAATGTTTTAGAAAGAAGTCATATTCTCTTTATAACTCAGCTTGAAATGAAAATAGTCCTACAGAAAATGTGGCATAGTTATCAATAAATGGAGAAGGAATGGGTTGGCTACTCTAAAAGGGAAACAGAACTGAGAAAGTATAGAGTTGAGAAAAGAGAAGGACTATTTAGGGAGAATGGAGAGTCCAGTCCAAATTTACTAAAAACCAGGGAGTGGCCGGAAAACCTATGGAGATTTTTGTGGCATGCTTTGAAAGTTAAGAGCAGGATTCTTGTATGGTTTGGAAGGAAATATTGTAAATATTTAGGTAGGTAACAAAATCAAAGTAGTGTTTCATTAAGATTACTGTATTCCTGGTACTTAATTTAAGAAAGAGTGAAAAATGGAGGTGAGAAGAACTGATAAAACAATGCATAATTGTTTGATCCTTGTTTCCTAGAAAAAAAAAGACACTTTGTAACTAGAGTCAGGCCAGCTTTACTGAGCAACAAGATGAAAAAATCTTAAAAGTAAGCCTAGTCTTATTGTATGTATCCTGGGCAAAAGAACCACATGTTCCTTGGTAGATTCTATAGAAATAATCTTGTTTACAAAGGAGTTAGTTTCTATATGCTATATTTTCTTTACGTAAAAGCTTCACCATAGTTATAAGAACTAGTAAAAATTACTTATTAACTTTTTTAATTGAAAAGCCATTTTTGTGACTGGCACTTTGTATTACCAGTTGATTTGGCGATGGAAATATAGCTCCCAGTCCAACAGAAGTGTTAGATAGCCTGAGTGTTTTTACTGCAAATATGCTGGGCAATTGAAAGGAATGAACAACAAATCAAAGAGAATTTGGAGAAAATATTTAAATAGGAAAATAATTTTATTTATCTCTGAAAACTAGTTTTAAACTTTGTCTTAATAAGCATGACACTTCAATGTATCAATTGACCATTTACCACTTACAATCATAAATCAAATCTTCAAATTCACCTACATTTCTAAAAGAATATTTCTGAACTTAGAAACTTTTCCTTAATTGGGAAATAAAAGTGTACAGTTCTCTGTGTTATATTTCCAAAATCCTTTCAGCTTTTTTTTTTTTTTTTCTTTCCAAACTTCAATGATATAAACCAGCTCTGTGCTTCCAAATTTCTGGAATAGTTGCAGATGAGTAGATATAAATGCCAACTTTCTGGTTTGGTCTACTGTCATTATTTTGGTAGTAACTTTTGATACTTGATGCTTTTGAATACATTTATAGGAGAAATGAAGCTTTTCTCTTTTGTTTTTATGGAGAAAATGCACTCAAGCAAGGCCTGTTTTTCTAAGTTTTTTTTTTTTTTTTTTTTTTTCAGTGTCAGAGGAAAGAACCAGTAACATCTGTTTTCCTTCAAGTCTCTATGATTTTCCATGTCCATTCCTCAGTTATTACCAACAACTGAGTGAAAATGGGTGATTTTTCTAGGATGCATTCTAAAAAACAGAAATAAACTTGGGAATATAATGTTTCTGAATCAATATAACTTGCACTATGGTAAGCAATTAGCTTGTAACAAATAGAGTTATGACCTGAGTTGACTTTCTATTTAAGTCTGAGTTGCACTTAATTCATTTCATCAGGGATTCAGATCTCTATGCATCTGGTAGTAGGAAAACTTGAAAGATACAGGAATGACATTGAAGGTAGCATTAAGGTCCCAAGGGTCTATGTAAGACTTATCTTCATAGTCCTGCCACTAACTTATTTAAAATACTGAAGAAGATATCTAAATTGGTCTCAAATTTCATCAGCAAAATGAAAGTAAATAGAATGTATCTACATTATTGGAATTTTCTGAACTTTGACAAATTTAGATTTTAAATTTAGATTTAGTAAATATTAGTCATTTACTGTACAAATTTATAAAAATGTGACTTACATTAGAATCCATAAAAAATAAGATTATTATACAACCAATAGGACATTTCCAGAACTTATCAGTATTGCATGTGAAATCAAATTTTCCGGATTTTTAAATTAATTTTCTTCCTATCCATATCACATTCTTCCACTAAATGTACATTGCTATTATTAGCTAATATAGCCCAACTTTGTAACTACTGCTACACCCAATATTAATTTTAAATATTCATCTATTAATGGTCCATTGTTCTGTCTTCATTTAGGTGTAGTGGAAACAAAGGGGAAGACACAGTGGATACTTCATAAAAGGGTACTCATAAAAGAAAACATGCTGAGTTCCTGAGGTAATAGTGATTGAAGTAAAACCCTGTGCTTACAGCCCACCTGTCATTTTGCAAAACGGTAGTTAGAGCTTGGGGGTTTGTTTTGAGACTGCCGTGGGTACAAAGCATAGCACTAGACACGTTCATAATCATTTGCTCAATTAATTCTCAAAAACCCTATGGAATGTTTTACTTCCTCCTATTTTTCCAGATGTAGGAGTTGAGGTTCCACATGATGAATGACTATGTCTTTAATCACAGATGTGGTTGAAAGCAGAAGTGGAATTTAAATTCTCTTCCTGACTCTAAAAGTGTAACTCAATGCATAGACCACTTTCAATTCCATACGAGTTGTAATTAGTTCTCTCAATTGAAAAGAATAAAAGTTAACTGATGGATTTTGTTTGAAGTTTTAGCAGTGATTCCCTTGATAATAATGAGTATGACAGGCAAAATTCTAAGATGATCTATAACCTTCTTCCACTGGTCTTCCTCTGTGATTATGTAGGAGACAGAAGATTATCTAGGTGGGCCTAAGCTAATCACTTGAGCCTTTCAAATTTTTCTTCAGAAGGACTAAAACTGAGAAGTCTATATGAGGGAAGTTAACCACTGATGAGGCAGAGGATCCATGGAGTAAGACCTGAGAGTGACTTCTATTTCCTACAAGCATCCGTTGGCCAACAGTCAGTAAGAAAATGGGTCCTCAGTTCTCCAACAGCAAGGAACTGAAGTCTGCCAGCAATGGATGGGCTTGGAAGTTGATTCTTCCTCAGCACTCCCAGGAAAGAATCCAGCTTAGCCAATATCATGAATTCAGCCTTGTAAGACTTTGATTAGTTAAATAAACCTTCTGAACTTCTGACCTGTAAGTATGTAAACTAATCCATGAGTGTTGTTTCGAGTTGCTCAATTTCTGTAATTGGTTATGCAGCAATAGAGAACTAGCTCATTGAGTTATGGTGGTCAATGGAAGATTGCACATAGTTACACATGCTATTGCTCTTGACACAATTCTTAATCATGAACTTGGTTGTCAACTTGGATAACTGGATCCATTTGTTATTGTTTTCTTTTAGGAAGAGATTTTATTCCACCGGAATTCTTGTTCTCCTTTATTCGAGCAGGTCAACTTATTTTAAGTCAGACAAATGAATTGATTCTGTCACCTTTCATATTTTAAAATATTATTACTTTTAAAAGAGGATAGAATTTGGTCTAAAACATAAGCTTTTCTATATGCACAAATAATAGATCATATTTTTAATAAGGGATATAAAGACTAACCTTCTAGTAAAAACTTCTGTCTATAAAATACCTGTGTTTGGGGGGGGAGTTATCACAAGAGTCTGGTGCATAGTTAAGAATTAAAAATGCTTTTAATCCACTGGAATATCTGGCTACTTTACTATAAAATCTTGTTTTCATTAAAATGGTTTGGGCTGAACCTTTCTTTGATAATTTAAAATTCCTTTCCACTCTCCCTCCTCTTTCCTGACTCCAACCCCCATGCTCAAAACATCACTGGTATTTTGGCAAATCAGGCAAACTTGAAAACAAATGACTTGCTTACATTTTCTCCAGCATCTGTCTAACAATCACACAAGAGCGTGTGGATGGCCATGCTTCCTCTGTATTGCTGTTGTGCACGTATTTGATTTTGCCCTTAAATCCTCAAGAGCTGTTTATAATGCACATAGTACTAACTGATCTCATTATCCCCTTCCAGTAGCTTTATGTCCCATGAAAAAACTAATTGCTGAAATGCCCTAGGCTTATAAACAATAGCATTTGTAGTATTGGTGTCTAGTCACTTCTTCAATGTTTCTTTAGTCACTTCTTCCTTCACTTTTGTACTCTTTATTCTTGTTTTGGTAACTAGTGATGTGTTAAAAAAAAAAAAAAATTCTAACCTTAGTACTATAAGACTGCAAGAACTGTATCATACTCACTGATTCTGTGGGTCAGGAATTTGTACAGGGGTGGCTTATGTCTGCCCCATAACGTCTGGAGCCTCAACTGCAGTGGATTTGAATATTTGAGAGCTGAGATCATCTGGAGACTTCTTCACACAAATTTTCTGGTATCTGAATTGGCATGACTCAAAGGCCAGACTCAGCTGGGACTGTTTATTGAAGCACCTACCCATGGCCTGTCCATGTGGCTTAGGATACTCATAGCAGAGTGGCTAGACCTTGGTGGGGGACCATACGAAGGGGCAATGTCCAGGGTGAGTGCTTCAAATGACCAGACCATAAGAGCAGTGGTGGTATTTATGACTAGTATAAAAAATCACATAGCAGCACTCCTAATGTACTCTATTGGTTGAAACAACCAAACATCCACTCCCCCTTCTTAACAGAAAGGGGCAAAGACTACTCTTCTTTATAGGAGGTTAGCAAGGCAGGCACATTTTAGAAAAGTACTTTGGTTGGGATATTTTTATGTATCTTTGAAAGATAGTCCTCCAACCACAGCAATAAATATCACACCTGAATACAAATAAAACCACCCTCTCCCAAAGCTTCCAAAGTCTCATCTCATGTTCATGGTCCGTAATTATGTCATCTAAATTGGGTGATGTGTAGAAGAGATACCCCATGTGTATTTCTTCAAGCATGAGCTCTTTCACTCTGACCTGTGAATGTAAGAAAGAGGTTATCTGTCTCCCAAACATGAAACATATAACAAACTCCCATTCAAAATGGAATCACTGTTTCATAGCAATTCTGAAATCTAGCAGGGAACATGTTACCAGTTCCTTGACATAGATCTATGTCATGAACTGTCCATGGGTTGTGTGTGGGTCACTATGCATCGAAGCCTAGTGGATAGAAACACCTGTGTCTGGGAATGACCAGTGGACATTTTCTCTGGTCAATTGCCATGGACATTGTGAATTTCTATTCCACTCTGCCATGTCCCATAGAGCACCTGAGATGGGTGTGACTTGCCAAGATGCCAATCAACCTGCTGACTGCAAGATATCACGAAGCAAAACTCCACTCTTAAAACCTTATCCCTGCCTTTGATGTACCCCCTTGAATAAACCACCAGAGCCATCTTTCCTTTGTCTAGTTCCAGCCCTTGTGTGGACTGGGTGTATCAGGTGCTCTGCTTTTGTAAATATATTTCTGACCCTTTGTCTTTTGTTCTTCACTAATTATTTTAGACTTGTAAGTTTTCAGGTGGATTACACCCTCCTCAGGGGGAAGAAGAACCCCCCAATGAGATGTTGGCCTTTGCCCCTATTAGATCTACACCCCAAGAGATGCTCTCTGTGGCTCTTGGGATCATTTGGGGTTCTTTCTTTTACTCCCTACTCAGTCTTTCTTTTTATGAGCAGTGGCCCTTGTCTGCAGTTGAAAAGATTTGTATTTGTTTATTTCTTTATTGCTTTCATCTTGTATTTTGCCTGAAGAAAGGGATACTGTCTGTCCTTTTCAGTATCAGCTGATATAATTTCTTTAAAAGCCTTTGGAGATCTGTGGTATGTCAATTAATAAAGCTACTCATTTAGACAAAACCAACACTGACAAATCTCTTAGATATAAGTCCATTTCTACTTTGGGTCCCTTCTGGACTTCTGTGGAATAATGTTCTTAAAATCTTCAGAAGCCCAAATATATTTGTCTTAACAGAAGCATAACTTGAAGACTGTTGAAAAGCTTTTTGTTTCTTTGAATGTGTTCACAGGGCACATGCACAAATCTTTCTCGGGTCTCTGAAATAGATGTTGGAGTCACACCTAAGGTTCATCTTGACTCTAGGACAATGTTTTCCTTGACTCTAGGACAAAGTTCCTTTCCTCTAGCTTCCTACAGCAATCACCCCATTCTCATTCAAACCTTCACTGATTTTCCTGTGACTGCAATAACAAACTACCACAGGCAGGATAATTTAAAGTAAGGGAGATATATTCTCTCACAGTTCTGGAAGATAAGTCTAAAATCAGTTTCAGTGGACAAAATCAAGGTGTTCCCTCTGAAAACTACTTAGTGGAGTTATGGATTAGATATGAGATATCTCCCAAAAGCTCATGTGTGAGACAATGCAAAAAACATTTAGAGATGAATGATTGGGTTATGAGAGCCTTAATCTAATCAGTGCATTAATCCCCTGATCTGAATTAATGATGGTAATTATAGGCATGTAGGGTGTGGTTCCCTGGGGGTATTCATTTGGGGTATATATTTTGTCCTGTTAAGCAGGGTGTGTGCTCTCTCTCTCTCTCTCTCTCTCTCTCTCTCTCTCTCTCTCTCCCCTGCTTTCTGGTTCAGTGTCCTGAGCTGCTTTCCTCCACCCTATTCTGCCATGATATTCTGCCTTACCTCAGCCCAGAGCAATGGGGTTGGCCATCTATGGACTGAGACCTCTGAGATTATGAGGCCCCCAATAAACTTTTTCTCCTCTGATTGTTCTTGTTGTGTTTTTTTTTCTGTCACAATAGTGAAAAAGCTGACTAAATCAGCCTCTTCCAGTTGCAGTGACTGCACCACTCCAACCTCTGCCTCTGTGTTTATGTTACTTTCTTCTCCTCGTGGGTATCTCATCTTCCTTTCCCTTTTTCTTTTAAAGATGTATGGGATGGCATTAGAAGCTTCCTTGGATAAATCAGGATAATTCCCCTGTCACAAAATATCTTATTTAATCACATCTACAAAGAATCTTAAATCAGGTAACGATTGTTTCAAGTTTCAAGTATGAGAATGTGGACAGCTTTCGAGGGGAAATGTTTTATGCTACTATGACATCTTTTGAACATTTACTCGACACATAATCTTTTTTAAAAAGTCCACCTGTTTTTGGTATTGCTTTGGCAGTGTTTCATCACTGAGTATGCAATTCTATTTAACTTAACCGTTACTGCACAAAAAAAGCACCCCAAACATTGTTCATTAAAAAGAAAGAAAGAAAAAAATAAGTTTATTCTCCTTATAAGTGATGTGGTTCAGGTACAGCAAGATGTCTTGTTGCTGGTCCATGATAAACTGTGTTGATTTGAAGACCAGTGGTTTGGTATAAGTGATGTAGAGGCTTCTTCCTGCACAGTGACTAGAAGCCTGGGCTCAGGGAAGAATGTAAAACAGAGCATCCACACATAACTTCTCCATGTTGCCTAGGCTCCTCACTCCATGGAAGCAGATTATAAAATGAAGCATCCTAAGAGAGTGCTTGGAGAGTTTCGTCCATGTCCACTGTGCTTTCTTGATTGGAGCAGGCAAGGTACCACCTCCCCGCTTTGGAAGAAGATGGGACTTTGACAGGGCAATTGCAAAGCATATACTTATTACTGCAGTATGTGAGGCAAACTGCACTATCTTCAAAAAACATACTTGTCACAACTTTTTAATTTTTTTAATTGTATTTCTAAAATATGCTGAGTTTAGGGTACTTTTAAAATTTTGCTTTTGTCATTTTGTCATTTTGTTTTCTGTTTCTAAGCCATTATCCTAAAGTATATTTTATCTTTTTAGTAAAAAAGGAGCACAGAGCAGATTAAGCATTCACAATGAACAGATGCTCATCTCCATGTGTAGGGTAAATTTAGAAACCTATATGATGTGTAAACAGCCTCTATGTTAGCAACTTGAGTCTGCCTTTAAGGAGTGCAAAAGAATATGCTGTTTATGCTTTACACTCAAGAGTCAGATAGTTAAAAGAGTAAAATCTGAAGCCAGCTGCCCTAGGTTGAATTCTGGCTATTTGTATATTTCAAAAAAATGTTTTTAGTAGTAGATGGACACAATACCTTTGTTGTATTTATTTATATTTATGTGGTGCTGAGGATCAAACCCAGTGCTTTACATGTACTAGGCAGGTGCTCTACCATTGAGCTACAACCCCAGCCCCAGCTATATTATTTATTAATCTATAATTTAGGGATTTTTGTTTAACTCTGTGCCTTAGTTTACTCATTTTTGTAATGGAGACATTACTAACATTACATATAATAAGATTAAGTTAATACTTATATGTGAAACAAAGAAAACCATCTCAAAAATAGCAAATAATCAACAAAGAGATTATATAACAACTCCATTTTTCAACTCATCATTCTTACTAAATAGTTAAGAATACACCCACACAGAGATACCCCAAGTATACACACTAAATATATGAAGCCTCGAATCACTGTCTTCTGAAATAAATGGCTAAAGAAAAACGTGGCACTGTCCTGAATGTTAATGCCTGAGAGTTCTTCAAAATGTTGTTTGACATAAAATTTAAAAGTCATCGAGAATAAAAGAAATGTTTTTATAATACCTGAATTTCATCTTCCTTTTCTGCCTTAATAATTCTCTAAAAGTTGAGTGCTTTGGAAGATGCCTGGAAAAATTTTCCCTCCATCATTTCTTCCTCAGAATCAGTTTTTCTCTTTTTAAGGACAAGGATTAGTAGAATTATCTCAGCTGCTTATTTTTAAGAGAGATACTTAAAGAGGGTCTGAATAGTTTGCTATATAGTTATTTCTCAGATGGTGCCTGTGGAAAATATGTTGAGTTTACTATAGAGAGAAGAGAGGGGGTCTCTCATAAATAGATAATTATTTGGCTTACTGTTTTTCATGGCAAATTTGAATGCATTTTCCTTTTATGTACCAAAACTAAAAACATGTTTTTTTTTTTTTCAGGTTTTTTGCCTCTGTGACCAAAACACCTTACAGGAACAATTTCAGAGGAGGAAATGTTTATCTAGCTCACAGTTTCAGGGGCCTCAGTCCATAGACAGTTGACTCCATTGCTCTGGGAGGCAGGACATCATGGTGGAAGGATATTGGGGAGAAAAACAACTCAGAACATGACAATCAGGAATCAGAGAGTGCTCTGCTCACCAGGAACACCCCAAAGACATGTGCCCAGTGACTCTCCTCCTCCAATTATACCCCACCTGCCCACAGTTACCACCTCGTTAATCCAAATCAGCGGATTAATACACTGACTAGGCCAAGGCTCTCATCACCCAATAATTTCACCTCTAAACTTTCTTGTATTATCTCAGGCATAAACTTTTTGGGAACACCACATATCCAAACCATAACAAACCATTTTAAGAAAATATAACCATTTTGAAAGTGAGGAGTCGAAACTATGATGATACAGGAATACAATTACATTAATGAATTAAAGAAAAAAGTGCAGGTTGGAAAATATTGGAAATGGTAAATGCTAGAATTTAAAAATGCAAAGACTGACTCTCTAGATAATTAGGTTAAATTTTTCCCCTCATAGGAAATTGGCTGCAAACTTTTTTAGGTGTAGTTTTGAAGTGTCAACCCTGGGATAAAAAATTTGGGGTTTTCTCAAGATTTTTGGTCTGTATCAATCTCACTTTACTTGAATTCCAGCACTTCAAAAATGGCATATTAATGTCATCAATGTTCTTTCAGGGAGGTATAACCCTCCCTTCCTCAAATCTCCTCTGCCACTGACTTCTAATATGTGAATATTTTGCTATTTGGAAGTCTTCCAGTTTCCCCATGAAGAGCAAGTGGCCACTTTGTCTCTCTGACTGCCACTATCAAAGTGAAATAGATTTGTGGCTAGAGAAAACGCTGAAACTTATTATTCTTTTCTGGTGGCAGAGGGCAAGTGTTCTGTGGCTACACAGGCTCTGGGTGCATTAATTTCAGCTTTGGTGGCTTTTGCAGTCACCTGCATGCATTCTTAATTTTTAGGATATCTCACTACAAGCATTGTAGTTTTATTTTCCTTTCTTGACATGTATGGTCGCCATTAGAACCATAATTTTATCTAGTAGTTTGTGACCCTTGAAATGTTCTTTGTGCATTTTTCCGTCAAAATTCTGTCGGGTTGAAACTGAACATTGTTTTCTGGAATTTATAATGACATGGGAGGAAGATTAGATCTCTCACATAATTATTCAGGATCTGGCAGATTCTTGAGCAGAATTTTAAATGATTAGAAGTTAAAAAGGCCCTTTAGAGTAATATAATGCTTCATTATCCTGAATTTAGAGTACATTTTCACTCAGGGCAGATAAAATATGTATGTGAATACAGCGATGTAGTCACCACTTCTGAGGTATTGAAAACTCCCACCTATTTGTCCTAAGTTTTTGAAGAAGAATGTCCCAAAAGAGCATTAGACTTTCTGTTTGACACAAACTCTAATTCTAACCCCAGTCCTAATTTCTCCTCATCATGCACTCCTCACCACTAAAAATAAGCTCCTGCTTATTCCCTACTTCAAAATTTATATTCTTTAGGAGAGCTATAAAATAATTTGTACCCTTCACCAATATTATTCTTATTTCAGGCAATGTTTTGATTTCATTGGCCTCTACTTTGAATGAAAACCACAATCTAGAGGAGGGTGCAACTGGTATCTCCATCTAACTGATTAAAAAAAAAAAAAAAAAAAAAAAAAAAAAAAAAAAAAAAAAAAACAGACTCAGAAAGGAGAGTTAGCCAGTATTCTCCAAATCTCTAAATGGGGACAGTTATAGCAAAATTGTTAGCATTTTGAAGAATTAAAAGAAATTGGTATAAATACTAAAGTAATGCCTATAATATCAAGAATGCTTCATTTAAAAAAATAACTAGGAACAACCTTATTGAGATGAAAATCTCTCTAGATTGAGTATGGTTCTATGTCATTTGAAATGGAGGACTCAATTTATCCCCTTACATATTAGATTTTGAAAAGCCAGCAAAATTCAGGTTCTAGAATTCCTTTTTTTTTTTTTTTTTTTTTTTTTTTTTTTTTTTTTTGTGGTGCTGAAAATTGAACCCAGGGCCTTGTGCATGCATGGCAAGTGAGCTATATCCCCAGCCCCTATTTTAAAAAGATGGAATTCCTTTCAACAGGAAATAGCTTGTCACTCTCTATATAGTGATTGCATGATACCAATAGGCCATACCATTTATTGAACAATGGTTTGTATATATTATGACTTTCTATTTACAAGACAAAAGGTTTGGTACACAAATATTTTTTTTTGTCTAGAATTTGTGAAAATAATAATTGAATCACTTCTCTTCTGCCAATCTCTAACTCCAAGCTTTTTGTCCCAATTTGGCTAAAAATCACTGAAATATGCACAGAAGAGAGTGGAAGGCAGTCCTTGATTCCTCTGCTCTTTAAAGTTGTTGGGGTTTTCACTTGTTAGCCAGTCAAGAAACTGAACAGCAACATCTTAGACAAAGACTAAAAAGCAGGATATTGAGAGAGTGCCTTGTCTTTCTGAGATCTATGGAGACCTGTAGGAAGACTTATGTCAGCCTCAGGTTCTTGATCTGATTCTCAAAGCCTAGGAGAAGGGCTGAGTGCACAGGCTGAAGCTTCACCATCTTGAATTTAGCGAAGTAGGATTCCTTCAATTATTTCTGCAGAAACAGACAACTTCCTACCTACCTAAAATGAATCATAGGGATTAAATAGAAACATAATTTCCCAAGTAAAGAATTTGGAGATAATTTGTAAGAGAGGTCAATCACCTTGGAAGCTTGAATTATTTGACTGAAGATCAAGAGAAAACATAATTCAAAACCCAGAGAAAATATATTAAAAGGTCGAGAATCATGAGGGAAAAGAAAAGCACATTTGGCAGGATAGATTTAAGAAGCCAAATATCTGACTAACAGAAATTCTAGAGAAAAATAAAATTAAGATACAATAAGTATTCAAATAAGATTGTATTAAATAGTTGTTGTTGTGTTATAAATTATCTCCAAACTAAGAGGTGACAATATACTTCTATTACACTATACTTTTTTTTTTTTTTTTTTTTTTTGTGGTACTGGGGATTGAACTCAGGGGCACTCGACCACTGGGTCACATCCCCAGACCTTTTTTGTATTTTATTTAGAGACAGGGTCTCACTGAGTTGCTAAGTGCCTTGCCATTGCTGATGGCTGGCTTTGAACTCGCGATCCTCCTGCCTCAGCCTCCCAAAGTGCTGGGATTACAGGCGTGCGCCACCGCGCCCGGCTACACTATACTTTTATTATCTCACAATTTCTCTGGGTCAGGAATCCTGGCTCTGACTCAAGGTCAGAGATTGAGATCAAACTGTTGGCCTAGGCTGTACTCTCTGAACTTGACCATTGTTGAAGTATTCACATTCAAGTTCACTCAGTTCCTTACCTTATATGCCTTCTCCATAGAATGCCTCATAGCCTGGCTTTCCCCAGAGCAAGTGACAGAAGAGAGAAAAAGGGAAAATGTGTACAAGAGTCCTCAAGACAGAAGCCAAAGTTTCACGACCTAATCTTGGGAATGACATACAATCACTTCTGCTGCATGCTGTAATAGTCCAAACTTGGTACAATGTTTGAGGGGACTTCACAAGAAATACCAGGAAATGGGGATTCTTGGGATCCAAATGAGGTGTTTCCTGCCAAAAATATTAAGAAGATGTACCTATGGAATTGAATAATGTGAACCTGAAATTTCAGAGGTCTAACTCAATTCTAGGCTAAAGCAATAAGAAAATATGTGCACAGATTTTATAGAAATGTCTTGAACACTAAATAGTAAGTGAAAACCAAATAAGCTTTAAACTCACTTGTTACCACAATGGGGAAAACATCAAATTGGCATGAGACTTATCTTTGCAAGAACATTAGCCAGAAGACAGTGGAACAGTATCTGCAGACTAGTGAAACAAAAGAATAGCAACTCAGGAACTCTAGATCAAGCCAATCACACGTACCTAAAAAAATAAGCAAGAGTATAGAGTGTGTATCATTCATCTACTACATGACAAGCATTATTGATAAAAAAACATTAACAGAACCACCAAAACTTATGAGATAAAGAGTTCAAGATAGGGAAAGATACGAAATAGATATAGCATAGGACTATGCATATTCATTAGAAAATACAACACAAATGGTAAAATATTCTCTCAAAAGGGAAGGATAGCTAGATTATATTTTGGTAGCAAACAACCCTAAAATTACTGTGGCTTTTTATAACAAAAACTTAGTTCTCACATGCTCACACTAATCCTCTTTTTGCTTAATCCTTTATCAGACAGTCAACCTCCACAGGCCTTTCAGATTTTGTGGCTGCACCATCTCAGGACAAGAGCTTCTTGGAGATCTTGCTGGGAGAGGAAGAAAGAGGTTGTAAAACTTCAGAAAGGCTTTTGACCACTGCCTCAGCCCAGAAATCACCCACAGGACTTCTATTTCCAGGCCATTGTCCAAGACCTCCAGTGAGTGCCTGGGAGCTAGGAAGTGAAAGACAGAAAATAAAGAACTTCATTTTGACAAGATCTAAGGTTATCTATGGTGCTGTGAAATCTTTGCAGCAAGCACAGCAGTAAGAAATCGTAGATGACATGAAGGAAGTTCACTTCTGTCATGGGGAAAGGGAAGAACAAATATAAAATCCTGTCACTTGTGTTCGGATAAATGAATCTGGAGAACATCATGTGAAGTGGAATGAGCCAGGCTCAGAAAGACAGATGCCACATGATTTCACTCACTTGTGGAATCTGAAAAAGCTGAGCTCTTAGAAGTACAGAGCGAAATAGTGATTAGAAGAAGCCTGGGATGGGGTTAGCAGGGAGGGAAAAAGGGAGATATTGGTCAATGGGGAAAAATTATAGTTAGTGGGAAGAAGAAGTTCTGGTTAGCGTTCTGAGCAGTAGGTGGACTACACCGAGCAATATTATATTGTGTATTTCAAAACAACTAGAAAAGAGGATTTCACATGTTCTCACCACAAAGAAATGATAAATATTTGAGGTGGTATATGCTAAATGCTCTGATTGATTTGATCATTATATTATGATATATCAAAACATCCCACTGTAACCCATAAATATGTACTGGTAGTATGTATCAATTAAAAATAAAATAAAACTTAAAAAAGATAAGAGTGAATAGAAACAAATTTAATGTAGAGTTGTCATATAACTGAGGTGGGCAAGAGGGTTGTGAGTCTTCCTAAAGAAAGTAGTTTTTATATTGTTTTATGTAATAGCAGAATCTCCATTAGAGAATAGAAAATGAAATTATCGGTAAGGATGCTGGACATTTGAAATGAATTTTGTTGATCATACCAACAAAAATAAGTTGAATATAATAATAATAATGAGAAATAGTATAGAATAAATTTTAAAATAAATAAATAAAATCCATTTTATAAGGCATTGAAACAAATAGGATCAACTCAAACCTTTTTCATTAGAGGACAAAATTTATATGTCCTTTTCAAGGAAGTGGCTTAAAAAATGGATGAAGAATGATTTAAAATAAAGAGGGAACTGTAAACCAAATTGAAAGAGTAGAGGAATTAACATCAGAAAATGTTACTCTATAAAATTTAAAAACTGAATGGAATAAAGGGGAAATTGTATAAAACATTTTCATTCCCATTTGTACTTAAAGCACATCACTCTAATAGGCAAATAAATGTTTATAATTAATCAAGTTGTTGAAGTCAGAGGAATTAACATTGTTTGCTGGTTGTAGCTACAAAATAGAAATAGACAATTCAGTTCAAATTGTGTTCCATTTGCAAATATTCTTGTCCTAAACATTCTGATATTCTGGTACTAAGTTTTCCACCTTGGTAGATGCCTTTGGCTATAATATTTCCAATATATAAATAGATGATTATTTATACAATTATTTCAATTTTTGTGAGATACTAAATTATAAAACTAAATTTCTTCATTTGCCCTTTGAACTCTGCCTTAAATTATCTCATCAATCCCATGGAAATGGTCCAATAAATCAATATGAAACTAGAACCTTCCAAATAAGAATAATATTAACCTTCTCCTTCTACATGTTCAACATTCTCATGCTTTTTCTGTAGCTTTGAACTGAAATTCAATTGTAACTGTTTAATTTCTAATTGAGCCAGACTTTGTGTTATTCATATAGTTCTATCAGGCAATGTATCAAAAACAGGAAACATTTAAATTGAACACATTCCTTTTGTATGAGGCAGATAATTTTTTCTTTTAGATATTATCAGCAAAGCTAGCTTGCTGAGTTACTTGATGATGAAGAGAATGTTTCAGAGAATATAAAATTACATGAAAACGTCTGGTTTAACATAAATAGAACTATGCACATAGGACGTTAGGAGGCTAAGAGAAAATAAAATTATCTTGTTTTTGAAAACAGGCTAGGTCA
Organism: Tamias sibiricus; assembly: GCA_025594165.1. NCBI lineage: Eukaryota > Metazoa > Chordata > Mammalia > Rodentia > Sciuridae > Tamias > Tamias sibiricus. The sequence goes on from CM046661.1 coordinate 38,889,290, forward strand.
ACAGGCTACAATGAAAGAACAAAGTCAGGTAGGAAATAGAAGGATTGAAATGAACTTGCAGGGCTCAATGAGACTCAAGATGAGAAAGGTGCTGTCTAAAGTACTGAAATTCTGTTTCATCTGTGGTAAACTTGTGGTCACAAAAGTCATCAGATTTCCTTGGTGTTAAGAAAAAAAAAAAATAGTAGCCGGGCGCGGTGGCGCACGCCTGTAATCCCAGCACTTTGGGAGGCTGAGACAGGAGGATCGCGAGTTCAAAGCCAGCCTCAGCAATGGCGAGGCACTTAGTAACTCAGTGAGACCCTGTCTCTAATAAAATACAAAAAAAGGGCTGGGGATGTGATCCAGTGGTCGAGTGCCCCTGAGTTCAATCCCCAGTACCAAAAAAAAAAAAAAAAAAAAAAAAAAAAAAAAATAGTGAACAATGTTAAATATCTTTAAACTGAACAGATAAATTAAGCTTTGAATATTGTAGTTGGTTTAAGGGATATACAAATGATATAATGTTTAGAGATTTATTAGGAATTTTACCTTAAAATCAAGCTTAGATAGCTTACGACTACTTCACATATATGGCTCCATAGCTACTGGGTACAAAATCGGGGTGGACGTATCAGAAGTTTTCTCAGATGGTTCACCATAGTCTGGATGTTGGACGTGTCCCAAAGGCCAGTGTGTTAAAGGCTTGGTCTCCAGCCTATTGTAATTTGGAACTGATGCAACCTTTGAGATCTGGGGCTAGGCCCAACCCGAGATCAATTGGGGGTGTTCCCTTGAAGAGGACTTGGAATCCTAGCCCTTTCTTCTCTCTGTTTTGTTTCCTAGAGATGAGGTCAGCAGTTTTGCTCCACCAGGTGCTCCTACCATGGTGAGCTGACTGACCACAGACCCTAATCAACAGGACCAATCAATCACCGACTGGAATCTAAAACTGTGAGCCAAGCTGGGAATTTCAGTTATTTTATTGTAGTGACACAAAATTGATTAAGATGACATTAAAATACAAAAAGAGGAAGACAACAAGTAAGAAAGAAACATAAAATTTCAGAGTATTTCTGCCCTGGTTTTTCTCTTTAAATAGGACTGTTGTTTATGGCATTATATGGAAGGCTGTCAGGCATAATGTTTTGAATTTACTCTGTTACCTGAAACTTTATTTGACTTCTGTTTGAAAAATGTTGATGGCATTGTCACTTGATAAGCCATTTCATGGTTTGAAGATGTCAGAGGTTACATTCCTGTTCCTGTATTATTTTTTATCCTGAGTAGCTTGAGCATTATTTTTTTCTTTTTGCATGTTGCCAAGGATCAACCAGAGGAGTGAAGCAAGTGCTCTACCTCTTCACACCCCAACACATACACCCTCAGCATCTATTCATACATATTATTTTGAAACTTCCTAGACCTGCCACTTAAAGGTTGAATTCAGAGATTAGGGGTGAAGGAAAAGGAGAAAAGATTAACAAATTAAAAGTTTCAGGGAAGGCAAATATATTAATCTTGAGCATTATCTGTAGCGCTACAAAGTTATAGAAAGGAATATAATGAGAAAATACAGAATGACCACCAGCACTTTCAAACATACACTACCAATTTCATGTTCTTTTTTGGCAAACATTGAGTTGATCTTTTTGTTTGATTTTATGTACTTAGGGCTATCTCCTTGAAAAGTGAAAAAGTGAATTTGTGGAATCATCATAGCTCTCATGGCCTTTTGAATCCTATTAATAATATATCAGTCTACTGAAGTTACCAAAAAATTACTTTCTTTTCAAACCTGTGAAATTATATGAGCTAAACTTGGTCATCTCAATATTATGTTATTATGCAAAATAAATGAATGCATATTTACTCAGTGTTCCCTTCATTTGCAGTAACTCTGTGGAAAAGAATCATATGGGAAAATTACTACGAACTCTAGGGCTAAAGAATTGAAAATACACTCCTCAGAAGAAGATACACAATTAATCAACAAATACATGAAAAAAAATGCTCAACATCACTGGCAATTAGAGAGATGCAAATCAAAACTACTCTAAGATTTCATATCACTACAGTCAGAATGGCACCTATTAAGGACACAAACAACAATAAATGTTGGAGAGGATGTGGGGAAAAAGGCACACTCATACATTGCTGGTGGGACTGCGAAATGGTGCAACCATTATGGAAAGCAGTATAGAGATTTCTTGGAAAACTGGGAATGGAACCACCTTATGACCCAGCTATTCCACTCCTGGATCTATTACCAAAGGACTTAAAAACAGGATATTACAATGACACAGCCACTTCAATGTTTATAGCAGCATAATTCACAATAGCTAGGTTGTGGAACCAACCTAGATGTCCCTCAGTAGATGAGTGGATTAAGAAAATGTGGTATATATATATACAATGGAATTTTACTCAGCAATAAAAGAAAATAAAATAATGGCATTCACAGGCAAATGGATGAAGTTGGAGAATATAATGCTAAGTGAAGTTAGTCAATCTCAAAAATCCAAATACTGAATGTTTTCTCTGATATAAGGAAGCAGATTCACAGTGGCGTTGGGTCGGGGTACATAGGAGGATTAGAGGAACACTAGAATGGTCAAAGGGGAGAGAGGAGAAAGGAGGGAGTAAGGGGGGATGGAGGGAAAAAAAAGAAAAGGTGGTAGAATAAGATGGATATCATTATCCTAAATGCATGATTGAAGACTTGAATAGTACGAATATACTTTGTATACAAACAGTGTTATGTAAAAAGAGGCCCAATATATGTGTTATGAATTGTAATGCATACTACTATTACAAATACAACAACTTTGAATAAAAAAATGACCATGCTTTGGAAAAATCTTGGTAAATAAGAATTTTTAAAAATTAATGATTTTCCAATTAGGTCTGGACAAGCCAACTATCGATTTTTGGAGAAAATATAATAGAAGCATTTTTCCAGATTTTTAGTTTTGCCATTGACTTTAACTCTTTAATCCACTTTAGTGAAATAAAAAGTTAAAAGCAGACAAAGCACTGTTAATCTTGTATCTGCAAGAAAGCTAATAACCAACTTCAAAGACACAGTCTTGCTTCTACAACAAAAGTCTAATGAATCAGTGTAAATGTGTATATAAAGTAAAACTATATTTAAAGCAAGATTCTATCTTGCTTAATGATCCTCACTTTAACTTATGAATATTTATGATGGGACTTTTCTGTTTCAAAAATTTCAGTCTTCAAGGCCACACTGATCTTAACAGAACCCACAAGCATTTATTTTAGTCTTCAAATTTGGACAATGAAAGTTCCATTACTTATTGCTGAAAATGATGCCAAGGGGTATGTGTCTGTATAGTTAGACACATAGTATCAGTTGAAATTCTGTAATGACTTTCACTCAGACAGTGGCATTCTTTCTCCTTTTTTGATTCCTCCTCTCACCCTATGTTTGAGTCTCAATTTTATCTGCACACACTCTTTGGAGATGTTTATAGTTTTATTCTTAAATTATCACCTCCCATTCACTGAGTTCTCACAATTCTACACTATTAACCTTTAACCCTTTTCAACAAACTATGCTTTGAACCACACTGATTGAGGCTTCTGTTGTTCATCTCCTAGAAAAGTTGCACTGCATTTCAGGAGATCCCTACAAATGTATCTTCTTTGGAAGTGGGAAAGAATAAAAAATGAAGTTCAAATATGATAGAAATGAATGAGAATTCCCAGCATAGCTATTCCTGAGCTGCAGTATTTTTTTCTAACCACGGTATAATAGCAACACCTAACCTTATGAGCAGCTTATATAGTGAGGACAAAGCACTGCCCGTTGTGCAGACTGGAGCACAGGGATACTAGTAATTGCTCAGTGATACTTTCCAGACCCTGTTGCCTTTAGATTTCCTCATAGTTGATGGTTTGAAATGTTCTAACTTAAAGTGAATCTGTAAGGGTGATGAACAAGGTGTATTTTATTCAAATGAAGAAAATGTCTTCATTTTTTTAAAATGAAGGAAATGTCTTCTTAATCAAATAGAAACTTGAATGTGAAGTTTATTTCCATTTTAATATCATTAATATTCAGATGCTTTAAATTTTTTCATGTTTCCTTTTTCTTTAATTTTTTTTTTACTGAGTCAAAACTGACTCCATTCTTGAAATATTTATCTTGAACTTTCATAGATATCTTTCAGTTTCTGTGTGCCTTTTTGCATATGAAAAAAATGACGAGATGGGATTGACATATTTAATGTACAAAGTTTCATGACCTAAAAGTATGATTGAATTCCAAAATGCATTATCATATTATTTTGTATAATCACAGCAGTGATAAATTTGGAAATGAAATTCTAAAATGTGATATTTGGCTACATGTAAAATTTTCTCAAGTGTTCCCCCCTCTCAATTTTCTGTTGCAATTTGCAAATAAGGCTGAATTTCTAGGTGCTTTAATTCTGGTTAGGAAGAGGATTTGACATTTGAAACTGCCAAAGTTTAAGGAAATTACTTATTTTGGTCTTATTATGAATAAGGCACTGTTTTAAACTTTAGCATACTTGCCAATTTTGTAACCAGTTACCAAGGAATTAAGGGATTATTCTTTGAAATCAACCATAGTTTTGATTTCCTAGTCACCTGTAAATTCCCAATCAAGGTAAGATGGATTATTAACTTGTATTTTTGCTTGAAACATCATTTACAGATTACCATAGCCATTTCCAGAGTTCCTTTCACTAATTTAAAAATTCTATTGGCAATGTATAAAAGCATCAAGTAATTGTTCAGAGTTCAACATAAGCTTATCACAGTATGAAACATCTTGGTGTACAAACTATACAAGCAGGCAATTTTAATCCAAGTTGAATGCAAAATCCAGCTGAGCTACATGCATTATATTGTTTTTACTTTCAGATCAATAAGGCTACTTTCCAACAAAGTCACTCTGGTGAAGGTTCCAGTATAACATAAAAGTTCTTGAATTAATTATTTTTTCTCAGCTCCCCAAATGATGAAATTCTTGTTTGTTTTTCTCTAATTGTAGGATCCAATACAGTTCAGATAGTGTATCAGATTTAGAATATTTTCTTTGGTTTAAAAATGTTTGGTTCATATTTGACCCTCTCTTGCCAATTAAAATTTGCACATAGCCTGGTCCAGTGACTCAGGAGGCTGAGATGGGAGGGTTGTGAGTTCAAAGCCAGCCTCAGCAATGGTGAGGCACTAAGCAACTCAGTGAGACTCTGACTCTAAATAAAATACAAAATAGCTGGGGATGTGGCTCAGTGGTTGAGTGCCCCTAAGTTTAATCTCTGGTATAAAAATAAAAAAAAGAAAGGAAAGAAAGAAAGAAAGAAAGAAAGAAAGAAAGAAAGAAAGAAAGAAAGAATAATTTTGCATGTAAAGAGTAGCTTTTAAGGACCTAATTCGATCTTCCACAAATCCATATGTTCCTCTTAGTTTGGTAATTATGATTCAATGAGGTTATTTATCCAATAGGACTGGTGTTCTTATATGGAAAACAAAACAAAACAAAACAAAACAAAAAAAAAAAAAAAAAAAAAAAAAAAAAAACCAGAAAACACCCACATGCTATCTCTTTACAAAAGAAAGGATGCATGGACATGTAATGAGGAAGTGACCATCTGCAAGTCAACAAGAGGGGCCTCACCAGAATCCAACTCTGGTCACACCTTGATGTTGAACTTCTAATCTCCAGAAATGTGAGAAAATAAGTTTTTATTTCTGGGGTATTCTCTTACAACAATTCAACCAGACTAATACAGGAGGAAAGCATGCTTGAAAATGAGCTGAATGCAAAATTCAACTCAAAGTTGAGCAAGGAACTAGGCATTAGACCAGAGGCCTTGTGCCTCCTGGAAAGAAAATGTAGGCCCAACTTTCCATTATGTCAGCTTAGGAACTGACTTCCTCACCAAGACTCCCAAAGCACAAGAAGTAAAATCAAGAATCAATAAATGGGATGGTATCAAACCAAAAAGCTTCTTCACAACAAAGGAAACAATCAAGAAGGTGAAGAGAGAGCCTACAAAACAGGAGAAAATCTTTACCACATGCACCTCAGATAGAGCATTAATCTTCAGGATATACAAAGAACTCAAAAAACTTAACGGAAAAAAAACCCAAATAACCCAGTGAATAAATGAGAAAAGGAACTGAAAAGACATTTCACAGAAGAAGAAATATGATTGGTCAACAAATATATGAGAAAATGTTCAACATCTCTAGCAATTAGAGAAATACAAATTAAAACTACACTGAGATTTCATCTCAATCTAGTCAGAATGGCAATTATCAAGAATACAAGTAACACTAAATGTTAACTAGGATGTGGGGGAAAAGATACCCTCATACATTGCTGGTGGGACTGCAAATTGGTGCAACCACTCTGGAAAGCAGTATGGAGATTCCTCAGAAAACTTGGAATGGAACCACCATCTGACCCAGCTATCCCACTCCTCAGCATATACCCAAAGGATTTAAAAAAGCCTACTACAGTTACCCAGCTACATCAATGCTTATAGCACCTCAGTTCACAATAGCTAAGATATGGAAGCATCCTAGGTGCCCTTCAACAGATGAATGCATAAAGAAAATATGGTATATATACATACGGAATATTACTCAGCTATAGAAAACTTTTGGATGGAGCTGGAGACTATCATGTTAAGTGAAATAAGCCAGTCCCCAAAATCCAAAGGCGAAATATTCTCTCCGATATGTGGATGCTAACACAAGATGGTGGGGGTCGGGACAAAAGAATAGAAGTTCATTGGATTAGACAAAGGGAAATGAAGGGAAGGGAGAGGGGACAGCAATAGGAAAGACAGTAGAACAAATCTGACATAACTTTCCTATCCTGATTCCTAGCCTAAGACTTTGTGGGACATACAGTGAATATAATTGGAAAAGCAAAGAAAATATGATGCAAGATCATTTTCTCACGGGCTCTGCCACTCACTGCCCATGTGGTTCTAGGAAAACATTTATGAATTCAGGGCTATAGATACTTCATTTGTAAAAATGAGAAATTGCTCTCCACATTTCTAAAAACACCTTCTAGTGCTAATCCAAATTTCCCGAGTAACATCAGCAGAAAAGAGACTGGATTTTTCAAATGAACTTTACAACCTCCAATATCTTTTCAGTATATTAACGCTCTAAATAAATGCAGCACAGGGAAATACGAGTACCCACATGATTTAGATGAAGTAAAGACTTCTCTTTCCTATATGCTCTGTAAAGTGAACTGTGAACCTGGTTGCACACCCGGATGTGACAGGAACAAGAGAGCTTGTAATCTCACGTGGAGGGCAAACAGTTATATAACTTAGGAAAAAAAAAAATCACAATGAAATTCTCACATGTTTTGAAATGTCATGTCAAAACATCTGTTTTAAATCCAGTGATGAGGAAATTTTTTATTTCCCTTTGACCTTCTCAAAAGTAATGGACTGTTATTTGATTATGAAGGGAGTGGTATTCAGAGAGTCGATGTGGATGTGCACAAGTAAAAGACTGAAGCTACTTTATTCCAAGTATTGTTCTGTGATTTATTTCAGAATTTTACTGTTGAACTCTTCACATAAACCAGGATGATGTTTATCTCATTCACTTTGGCAGTCCCATAATCCAATTTCAAAACTGCTCAGCAGAGAATGTGTTTGCCTTTGTCATTCTTGTTTTCAAACCGCAGAAATGTTTCTATGCATTTCAAGAAGTTTCCACACTTTGCTTATCCCTGTCCCAAAGAGGTTATTAGACATCTTCATTTTTTCTTACAAGTCTACTGACCCACTTTTTCTCTTATTTTTCCTTTCTCACACTGTTTCATTTACTCCTGTTCTTTTCCTCCCTGATCTTTTTCTTTATTTTCTCCCTCTCTTCCTTTGTTCCTCCCTCTCATTAGCAAATGCAGGTGCAAGTGAGTCTATGGTCCTTTATTTACTGTGTGCTCTATGAGAATCACGAGCTTCAAAAGTATCATCAAAATTAAGAATAAAATGAATACCAGTCTGTCAGTCCAAAGCTTAAGATAGAATTGGAGATAGCTGGGAAAGTTGGATCTTATGTACCAAAATCCCAAATGGTTCCTGGTGTTGCTTCTCCTGCCTACGATAGCATATCGCCTTGCAGCTTGCCAAAAAATATCGTAGAGCAGAAACCTCAGAGCATGAGAGTAAAGAAAGAAATAACCAGGGGCTAAAGGTTGTTACTTAAGATGAGTAGATGATAGAAAAAAGTAGTGATTTGGGAAAAACTGTAATAGCAAGGAAATATGAAGTGTGGAGAAAGACGTGTCCTAGAGGGTCCATTTGTTACACTGGAGGAAGAGCTCTGTGATCTCTGCAGCAAATATTTAATGACGGGACTATTGTTCCAAAGGAAAGACATTCTTCATAAGTTGAATGAACATCATTACATTTTTGTAGGTGTAATAATATTCCTAGTAAAAATATTCTATGGGACCTACATATGTACATTTGAATATAAGGAAGATTAATTTTCCTTGATTAATAAAGTAAGATGTATGGCTTCCTTGAAATGACAAAAAAAGTATTCCACATGATTGTAACTACACACTTCTTAACTTGTGGTTATAAAGTCACCGTGTATGTTGAAAACTCCTGAAAACCACTTTCTCTGTTTAAAGGTATTAGTAAATTACATCTTTAAAAGTAAATATTTCTGTTTGAGACAACTTGGCATTGTTTTAGAGGCAGCCAACTCATTATTTAGTAGATTGTAAAGAAGTTTCAAATGGTGGTCTCACTGTCATTTTTATTAAATCTAAACAGTGATGGCTGTCTATGAGGACAGCCAGGTCTCAAGTTGGCTACATAATCAACCTGGTTGAGTCCAAGACTTGGTGTTGATACCAGATCCTGATGATGGAGGCCCAACACCTAATCAAATCCTTTCATTAGAATACCAGATGGTAACAACTTTTGAAGTAATTTCTTCTTCAAAGCCCTTTCCTGGATTAAATACTATATCTGTGCATCTGACTGAAGTTTTTTAATTTTTGTTTTTTTAGTTTTTGAAGTTTTTAAAATTTTTGCTATTTTATGAAAGCTGCATGTTTTTTTTTTTTTTTTTTTTTTTTTTCTTGAGGTGTTTAAAAAGGAAAAATTTCAGTCTCCATATGGGACCACCTTTGATATAAAGAAATCAGGAAGAATGATGCTATGAGCTATCTACATTTGTTAGGATTTAAGTAGAATTAGAATGAAAAGCTCAAGGGAAACAGATTTTTTCATTTATAATTGCTAACATGAAACATTTTTAAAAGATAAATAGTTCCTCTTAACGGGGTCACCAATCTCAACAATCGTGCTTCCCTGAAGTTCTCTAAAATGCTCTTTCTGGTTTTGATTTCCCTTTGTATGTAGTTCAGAACAATTTTTGGAACTTCAAAAATGAGACTGTCTATACAGTTTTAGCCCAATTCTTTCCTTTCACAGGTTAACGTGCTGAAACTCAGGGGCTTTGGTGATTCGCTCAGGGACATAGCAGAAAAGTCAGGATTAAAAATTTGGCTTCTTGTCCAGCATTCATTTAGATTAGATCCTTCTACTGTATTATGCTTCTTCAAGCAATGAGTTATTGGCTATGGAACTTGAAAACGCCATATGAAACCTTGGTTTATACTTCAAGAAGTTAACATAGTCATTCCCTAGTTTAAACATATTAAGATCACAACAATTCAAACACATACACTGATAAACTACTAATGACTTTATGAGCAATTATGACTTTCCATTTTGCATGTCACAGACTTAAGTAGCTATTTGGATATACTACATGCCTTTTTAGCATAAAATAATGAATTTATTTGAACTTTCCAGAATTCATCTATTATACAAAAATCATACCCCTCAAAAAGTATCCTTTGAAAAATCTAATGAAAGCTTTGACCCTGGGGACTGCAAAGTAATGTACAGAAGCGTGAGCCCAGAGACCTTTGTTCATTCTTGCACTAGCACAGACACACAAACATGGGGATTTGAACAAGTCAGGGGTATTCACAAGCTTTGGTGCTGTGATAAAACAGTCACTGCAAGATGAACTCTCTCACCTGATGTCCGCTTCTTCTCCCTCTCCCAATGAATGAGATTCATGCAGGAGTAGGGTGTCCTTGGAGAGAGCCTACAACGCATGCATTCAAATTCATGACCCTTCTACCTTCTACCTTAAAGCATACTCTTGGTGAACTAGGTTTCACATGCACACCACTCAGACATTTGTTCTTAGTAGTGCTGATATAGAGGACAAAGATTATTTTTAGAAATTCTAATAATGGAATCTGTTTCACTTAAGCACTTAGTAAATGTCACAACCTCCTCCCCCCCCCCCCCCAAAAAAAAAAATTTGGAAGCTAAATCTTAAACAACCGCTTACTAGTACATTTTTTCCCCCTCTCAACTGAATATAGAGTATTAGGTTTCTAGACATAAAATTCTGTTTATAAACTTTCCAAGTTGTGGAAATATTAACTGTTGCTCTGGGCTTCCAGTGTTTTCTCAACTTTATCCATTGACTGCACTGGTATCTGGGGACTCTTTTGCAGAACTTATGCGTGTTCCTACTGTATTTTTAGCTTTTTGCTGAATCACATTTGCTAATATTATAAACAACTGTTTAGCTTTATCTCTATTCCATCTTAACAAGCTACACGGAAATCTCATTCATTATAATGTGTTGAAGTGGTATTTTTATGGTTCACCTAAAATTGTTTGTGAATATCTGGCAATATATTATTCTTGTGCATGCTACTCTTTCTTTTGAATCAAAATTATTACATCTCTAGGGGCAAATTTAAATGTTATTTTTCTGGCATTTTCTAGATTTAACTTTTGGCCTACTGATTTAAAAAAATTTTTTTTGTTTACTTATACATTTTCAGAAACAGTTTGGATTATTTTTTGATCTAACATGTTAACAGTCATTCTAATATTCATTACAGGGTCTCAGAAGGCTTACTGAAACTTATTTCAGTAAGTATTTCTTTTCTTTTTTTTTGTAAATCAGTTAAATTATATTTCAAATGTTTTGAGTCTAAAAATGATTGGCAAGACTGACAGTAAAGATTACAATGATTGTTTACTTTCCTTTTTTTTACTCAAATGAGTGAAAAACAATTGTAGTGAGAAGTATCTGAATTTTAAAGGAATCATTTTGTTTCATCCCATCAGACAGAAGATTATTTATTTTGATCCCAATTTTCCTTCTGTAATTCCCCTTGAAATTTTTTTTTTGAAGAAATTTGAAGAAGTCTTTTGTCAAGTTTACTCTTCCTCCTTCCTTCCCCTTTTCTATCTTTTCTCAAGTTTGAAAACTACCTAGACCTTATTAAGTACATAGAATCTACAATACTTTTGTTTTCTGGTTAGAAGATTCAGAGTAACCTTTATTAAAAAAAAAAAAAAAAAAAAAAACTGGAATAGTATAATGAGAGAATTTTGGAAGACTGCTCTATTTATTTTTTTCTAACACATGAAAAAGTCTAACTTCATGAGCTAAATGTTGTATGGAGTGCATTATTGGGATTCTGCAAATGCCACTAGTAAACCTGTCTTAAAAGTCAGTACAGAAATTGCTCAGGATTGTTTTTAGGCATTGACCTCCTATATAAACATTTTGGGGAAAAATTTTTTTTGAAAACACAGAGATACTAATATTTTGTATTGCACTGATTAGTCATCCACACCTATTAACAATGAATTGGTATATTAATCTTGCTACCTTCTAGAGAGTTCTTTATATAACTTGAGTAAAATAGTTTCTCCTTTTAGGACTGATTTTTTATATACAGCAGCTATATCACACTAGTATGTAATTAATTCTCTGTCAACAGAAAGACTACTTATTTGGATGTATTTATGCAGGCAAAGTATTTGTCTCCAGCAAAAAGTACTTTAGTGTGTTGCTCTTTTGTAAAATGGGAACATGCAATCTGTGTGGCTGAAATGTTTCCTTTTTAACCTATATGAATATTTAAATTGTATTTCTAGTTTAGTTTCAATGTGTACAATAGGAGCACTTTAGTTTGCAAAAAATAGTTTAGCTGGTCAAAAGAAATTATATATTAAAAAAGATAAGATTCCTTTTGATTTTAAGGTAATTTTAATATGTATGGAAGGATTTTATACCAAATTAAGAGTCTGAATGTTCCTACTGCACTAAATAACTTTCAATCACACAGACAAGCTAAGCAGGCTTATCTTGTAAGATGTTTTGTGTTGATTCATTTAGCCATATAAATTCAAAAGTTTTATGTGCTGAAATTTTATACTTATTAAATATATTAAGATAAATTTAAACAAAATGCAATAGCATGTTAGTGTCCCTTTCTTTTACACTTTTTCATAGCAATCAAAATTTGACATCTGGTTACAGAAAAAGAACAAGGGCAGCAGAAGACCAACATTCTCCTATCAGTTTGTGCTTATAAAGTATGATGGTAATGAACTGATCTTAACAAACTATAATACAATTTTCATTTTATTTTAAACATATTTTTGCATGTTATAAAAATATTGATCACAGTGAGCTTTACCAATTGTTATTGCTATAAAAATGAATGCAGAAACAATATTTTTAGTGGAAATAAATTATATAGTCATTATTTTTTTCTTTTTTTAAAATCACAAGAGAAGAACCTCAGGTGTTTGGTCATTGGCAGAAAACCAGTCTTTGAAAGAGGCATTTTACAGGTTAGCTCCAGTCTATTTCTGTGAAGTTTTCCACATGGTTCTGGAACACAGACTTCTGTCTTTGTCACCCCGGCCCCATAGGGTCTCTCTGTTCATAGACAGTTCTAATGTGGAGACAGTTTTTCATGATAGAAAAATGATGAACTGGAAAACAGGACAGTCTTAGTTCATATGTGGTCTTTTCCAATATGAAGGAACACAGCGACACACTTCTTCACTAAATGACAGTCCCTGCTCACAGTGCTTCAGTCGGTTGCATGGCCTTCTGTAACAACTAGGAAAACAAAGAGGAAAACATTCATCAAAGACCAAGGCAATGAGTTCATTATGCTATTAATGTGCTATTTTTTTTTAATTATTTTTCTAAATTTAAGCAAGAAAAAAATGTTTATTTTTTTCATAAAATCATTTGTAGGTTTATAAATGTTTAAGTTTGTGTGTAGAATCACTAAATTTTAGAGGAATGGAAAAGCCTTTAAAGACATGTCTTGCTTGCTGATGTAACAAATGGAAGGATAGGATATTGTAAGCATTAGCTCTTTTGAAGTGCTTTCTGCTTTGTGGATGAAAGTAACATAAAACAGAAATTATGAAAGTGAATATTTAAGGTCTGCTGATTTACTGTGATCATATAAGCATAGCAGGATTCACAAAAGTCTGGGACATGTATGGGACCCAGACTTGCAGGCAATTAAACCCAGCCATCTTGGCAGAACCGTGGTCCTCAGTGAGCAGCCCACCCTCACTCTCCTGTTTCTACTTGGCAGCTGGTTGCATGATGGTGGTTAACTCTCCTTTCTCCACCTGGGCTCCATGTGAAACAGATTAGCCTGAAGCAAAGGAGGAAGAGGGGTAATATTGATCACAGGGGGTCCATATCTTTCCATCCTAGATTTCCAAATTCTAGTGGCAGTGAAAGGACAAATTACCAATTGGTCAATATGTTGGCAGCCCTGTTGCTAGAATGAACTGCACGGTCTTTGAAGCACTTTTTGGAATAAGAGTATACCTAACATGTGGAATGGGTATACAGGAAAAAAATGCAAGACAACTTGAGGTGGAAATCAAAAGTGCACTCTAAGAATACTTGCACACTTAATACTGAACTGCATCTCTTTTGTTGTAGAAAAGAAAGCATATCTAGTTAACATTTTAAAACACTTCTAAAATCCAAATTCATAATTATAAAATCACTGGTATTCTTTTACTAAAAAGTGATACAATTCTCAATGACTACTGAAGCTGCTGACAAAGCAGTGGACAAAAGAAAACATGCTCTGCCCTCCACAGTTTTGGAATAAATATGCTCCATTTGCTACCACAAAATCTTGATACTTAGAAAGAAAAATGAGCAAATGAATAGTTGCAGTAAACAGAAAGCCCTCAGAAAGAATGTATCCTATCTAGAGAAATATGATGATAGAAATCTTTTCTACAAAATTAATATAAGAAATCTGAAGGAAAATATGATTGCTGGTTTTATACACATAAAAATTTCAGGTTTTTTCAATATGTACTAGACCTACTCAAGAAGGATTCAGTATAAAATATTGTTTAATAAGGTTAAAAAAGTCCTAGTATCTACATTCTTCTAGTATAGTAGTATAATTTCAAAATATGCTTCTGGTCGTTAGAGTAGAAATATGCAAGTAAAATCGAAATATAATTATTGCTCAAGGTATTCTAAAGTGCCTCATAAAATCCTATAAGGCACTCTGCAACAATAAGTAAAGGAAAAATATGATCAGTGAAACATATAGATTCATTTAAGTCTCTTATTATAGCAACTAAAATGCTGGGGCAGACAGATCTTCAGAACTGTAAATTAAAATGAGAGCACAAAACTCTTTTATCTGTTGAAAAGGCCATTATCAACCCATATTTAAAGAATGAATAGAAAAAAAGAATCCAGTGAAAGCAATTAAAAACAAATGGTCTGAAAATTTAGTGAACAACCAGAAAAGTGCAAACCGCATGTCAGACAAAGAGGTGAGCTTAAGAAAGAGGTAACAGGAAGGCCAGACTACAGAAAGACAAAATTATCCACTGGATCTGGCAACTAAGAGGCTACTGGTGGCTTAAACACAACCTGAACACAGAGGGCATTAATCAGACTGAATAAATGGAAGATGAAAGTGGTGAAAGTCAGCACCACATGCTTAGCTTCTGAGAAGCACTGAGGTATGCTGAGCATGGCTGAAAGATGCTGGTAAAATAGAAGGAACTGCAGAAGCTTCACAAAGGAGTGAAAAGAAAGATCGAGCTGAAGATACTGACATTATGGAAGCAAGAAGGCAGGACTAACCAGGCAATGCTGAAGGAATTTGGGAAAAATGTCAAAAGTCGCAGACCTTGCTTAAATAGCATTTTACCATGTTCTCTGAGATTAAAGAATAAATTCATAGATTAACTTTGAAGTCCTTGAGTGCAGTTTCATTTATTTCTTGATGAAGAGGGAAACAAAACCAAGGCTTAAGAAATGAGTCTTGAGTAACCATGAACAATATATTAAATTATTTCTCAAGTTCCATTAAATACTTAGTGTAAATATTTTCATTTCTGGATAAAATTCTACCCTAAATGGTACCATCATATCCTTTATGTGTAAATTGTTTTCTTTTTCTTTTATTTTTATTTTCTGGTGCTTAAGTGACATATCTTTTTTTTAAAAGATTTTTTATTGGTGCATTATAGTTATGCACATTAGTGGGCTTTATACTTACATACACATACATGCATACAACATAATTTACATCAAAACTGACTGCACCTAGAACAGTTTGTTCTAAATTACATCTTAAGATTTCAAAATTTCTGGTGGGGGCAGGTCTGGATTGCCCAGATACATTTTGAAAATACTACACAAATCCTCTGACTCATGTTAAACAACGCTACATTCGCCTCTGGGCATGGATTTAGTGTATTCTGAGCTTGGATCTGCTTTTGGTCCCTAGCATAACTGTCTTCCCTTTTTGGGAGCAAACTCTGTTCTGTGAAAGTTTAGCATTGGTTAAAAAATATTTTTATTTTATTTTTAGTTGTAACTCTGCCAACATGTCTACCTGGAGGCTTGTTACCATTTCTGTCTTCAGTGGAATTTTCATCCCCAAGAAAGGATTACAAATTTTTTTTTTTAACAGATTGAGTTGCTGTAGTATATTCCTGGTTATCAAAAATAGTCATGTAGCTTTGGAATTTTGAATTGGTGAATATTCATGATGGAAAAGCATTACACACACTATGATCTCGATCACACAAAACGGGATGTTGTATCTGTATACACAGGACCTGGAGGGACATGTCCAACTAAGCTGTTTTTGACTAGATGACTTTGTTCTTTGCTTGTATTTTTATTTTTCCTATAATTCACATATTAACTTTAAAAAAAGCTATTAAATTTTTTTAAATCATAATTTGTTTTCCAGACCTTATTGCAATTATTATAAGACCTTATTGCTTATTATAAGCAAGTGCTAGTTTGGTTAGTAAAGGTGGTTTTAGTTGAGGACATATTACTAGTAAGAAGAATTCATGTTGTTTATGAACATCTCTTACCTGCAGGTCTGATGTTGGAACTTCTTTCCTTTTAAGAGGCATTTCTGGGGATTTTCTGTACATTCACAGGCACATTTTCCAGGATTTAGGGGTTGATTTCTTGGGCAGGTTCTTTTACATACACACTGGCATGTGTTTTCATCAAATTCTCTGTTGGCCCCACATGAGTTGGGGAAAAGTTTGTTTTTACAGATGCACTGGCAGGAGTTTCTGTCTAGTTCTTTGTAGGGTCCACAGCTGGCAGGCTGAAGCCCCCCTTTGCAGACACACTGACAAGTCTCTTCATCCAGCTCCTTGTTGGGCCCACAGATGTCATGGAATCCATCTGCAGAGTCTAGACAAACACAGTCAGGACATCTTCACTGTACCTTACTTGGTTCTGGGTGTGATGTGAAACAAGTGCATTTAAAAGCATTTTCCTTCTTATGGTTTTCATTAAAGGAATGTGCACAAAGGCATGTTCCTTTACAAATAGCAGCTAAAAATAATACTAATATGAAGTAGGAAGTGTCCTGTTTCATAGTTTCTTAATTCAAGGAATGATGATCTGAATGTTGTACATGAGGTTTTAACACTAAAGTATGTTAATCAAAATATAGACCATATATGGACCAAAATAAGATTCTACTTACCATCTTCAGCATTTGAGGAAAAAATGAAATCTTGCTGAGCTAGGCATCTACAGATGTGATTATTCCATGTATAATTTGTGGGACAAGTCTTATTCGTTGCTTGACACCTTTGGAAGAAAGAGGAGGGTTAAGCAAAAATCTAACCAGCACATAGAAGAGATTGTGTCTTTTTCACATAGGTATTGCTAATCAACACATGCTTATAGAAAAGCTTTAAAATACATAAGAATATATAAATGAAATTTGAATGTTTCCTCTCAATCTAACCCTAATGATATCTGCTGTCAAATTCTAATCCCAGAGGTGATCATTGTTAGTTATGTGTTCTTAAATCCTTCAAACCTTTATCTTTTTAAGACAGATACATTTTTTTTTTTTTGCATAATCACATAGTGCTTGGCTTATATCATTGTTGTCCTGCTCTTCTGCTTTCTTCTGTCCTCCTTTTGTCCTACCCTTCTACACACCTGCCTACCTGCCTTTCTTTCTTCCTTTCTTCCATCATACTTCCTTTCCTCTTATCCTCTTTGTTTTAATAAAATTATGAACACATGGGCTTCAGTCAAGTGCACCAATCACTTTGTTTGATGCTCTAACTGTCCCACTGTTGGCTAACTGGGAAGTCTGCAGGTAGGTGCCTGTATGACATGAGCCCTTCAGTTCTACAGCTCTGCTCTCTGGGATGAACAGATATTATAAGCTCATCTCACTCATTTTCTCTTACACACCTGGAATCAACCATTTCTTCAAGGATCTCTTACTCTTTTTCTTTGGAAAACAGCATTTAGAGGCTATCCTTTGCTATTGGGTGTGTCCAGTGCCATCAGATATTACATAACTTTTAGATCTTTTCAGGGAGGCAGAGCTAGAAAATGCAGGTATATTCCACATAATGCTTTCTGAGTTAATATTTATGCATTACAAGGATTCTTGCCTTTTAATATTCTAACTTCAGAGTATAAACAAACTTCTCACTATGTTGTCATGAATGTTGGTGTAGATATCAAATGGAAACATTTATTTATACTTTTGCATCTTTCATCTCAATACAATGTCATAAACAACATGTGGTGGGAGAATGTTGAGTTGCACTGAAAGTTGGCAGAACACAAGATCACACGTAGACCTCTTAAAAAGTGCACTGAGAGTAAACAAGCAGACTACATGCTTTGGACGTTGCTAGGAAAAGTTCCACAGAGTCAGACTCAATGTGATTATATGCCTTTCAAAAATAACCAGATATCTCTTATTGCACAATATGAAGGAATTTTTGATGGAACTACTAAGTCAATATTCATTTTGTAACCTTGTCTTCCTGCTGTTTGAGCACCACCTCTGAGGGTTTATCAAAGTTTTACTGTCCAGCAGTCTGTACAGCAACTCTAAGACACAGAGAATCTCCATTCACTTCTCTCAATTTCTATTTGTCCCCTGTCCTTCTGCACACAATCACCTATAGTAAATGGCAATTGCTGCTTTAATCCTCACTGCCTACTCCCTTCTTGACCTTCGTCAAGAGTCACACCTCCTTTAGTTTGGTAAAGTCTATAAGAGGGTGTTTTCTTGAATTTATTGCTATGTGTTCTTTGCCACACTACTTCATAAATAGTTTCTCTTATGGCATTCAAACAACATATGTAACTACCTAAAAAGCAACTGTGTTTTAGTAACAGTAATAATTGATGGATTACTAGGAAACACGGTTTAAATATATTAGATCATACTGTGATAGTTTGTTGTTTTTTCCATAGATAACATTGTTTTTGTTACTTAACAGAAAATCAACTCTGTTTGGGGTTTACTTACAATTTATTATAATTTTCCCATTTAAAATGATAATAAATGTACTTGTAATGCATGTTTTTTGGAAACAGATTATTGATTTTAAGAAAAAGATTCTTGCTTATATTTTTTTTTGGGGGGAGAGCTCAGTTTGTTATTTCTAAAGTCTAATTTAATATTAATGGGATTTTAACTGTACTCTTGACTTCATGCTGATAAGTTCCATTAAAATTCTGATTTATAACAATTGTCATATAAACATGTATTTTCCACATCATGCATATACTATTTGCCTTTTTGTCTTTGATTTTAATTTTGAAACTGTAAGATATTTATGTGATTATCAGAATTAAGACTATGAGAGAATGTATACTGAGAGAATTTAATTTTCATCCATATCCCAATCATGTGTTCCTTTGTCTGCAGTATTTCTTTTTTTAAAAGAAAATGTAGTATGGATATATGTATATTTTTGTCATTTTGTTTCATATAAGATGATATTCTTTATCTATTGTTTTAAACCTCATTTTTTTTCCACTTAACATTTCCTGGAGAATATTATACCTTCTTAAAAACTTCAGGCAATCCCAAGGGCAAGTGTCTACTCATTACAGGATTTTGCCTTTATGTTCTGGGTTAATCATGAACATATGTTGTTTCAGATAAATGTACAAGTACTTATCACTTTTCAAATGCAATGTCAACAATTTAAAATGTATATTCTTTATCATCCTTCCATCAAATATGAAGCAACTTACAATTAGTTATATAGCAGTAATTCAATGAATTCTGGAGGCAAAAATGTCCTATCATCCTTCTATAAATGGTGGTAAAACAATTTTGGCCATATTGCCTCCGTGTTGACCTCTACATGGCTTAAATATAACACACTGTCACATTGGCTTTGGGTGGGCACAGTATTTTGGTGGTGGCAGTAGCAAGATATTATTCATTTTGCCAATGCTTAATTTTATTGCCATTGCCTGAGGCAGTGTTTTTCCAGTTGTTGGTTGTAACCCATTAGTGGATCATGAAATCAATTACATGAGTTGGGAAATACATTTTTAATGTAGTAGAATAGCATTTAATAAAACACAAGCCACTAGACTTCATGTGGTAAAGACTGTTCTCTGCAATTTTTGTAAATTATACACAAACACATACACAAAAGTGCTTTATAAATGCTCATACACACACCTTCCCTGTCTTCCACATGTTGTTCGTGTGTATTTGGCTACAGTATCAAATCCATTTATTTTTTAGTTGTAGTCTGGAAAACTGAAAAATCACAGATCTAAGCTATTTAAGTGACAAAATAAGTGAAGAGAATCATCTCAGTTGCTAGCCTATGTGATACTAGTGAATAATAAGATCCTCTATTTCAGGAATACTTATTAATATATCTGAGTTTAACTATGCATGCAAAAATTATTTTCCTAAATAATATTGAAAATAAAACAATTTCCTGTCTAACACACAGGAACAAACAGTGAATTTCAACATCTTGAACAGCATAAATTCAAAAGCAGGAACTTTGTATGTAGAAACAAATATAGGAATCTATTTCTGGAAATGTTATGCTAACCAGCAAGATGTCTAGTTTTATGGTATTAGATAATGATTTCATGGGGTTATACTAGCTCTTTTCCTTTTGCATGTACATGTTGAATAGAAATACAGACCTCAGAGCAACACTTTCAATTATAACTCAAATGTTTTTGGCAACACAAACTTTACATTACCACCTAATTATGGTTTGCTCAAAGGGAAATAAATATTTTAGTCACTAATAGACTTAAAACTTAATTTGAATTTCTAGAAAAGTATGACTCTAGAGGCTTTGCCAAAAATGGGAAACTATTGCTCATCAATATTAACACAGTTTAATGTTGAAATTGGAAACCCTGCTGGATTCTATTGAGTTAAAGAAAGATGTATTTATGTAGAATACATTTTCATAATTTCTAAATGAAGCTCTCTGCTTCAAGAGTAGCAAATTCTTAGCATTTAAGCTTCTCATGTTTAAAAAAACAAGGGAGACAGAATTTCTAAAATATTCCAATTTCAAAATGAAAGGAAATGTTTTCATGGTGGGTAGAAGGTTTAGTACAATGTGCTTATCACTGTGTGCTTTAATCTCCAAAGCATTTTCATGCTATTGAAATTTCTATTCAGGAGAAATTATTAATGTGTTTATACATATCAAATTTTTTAATAAATAAGTTGCTTTATATATCATATTTATAAAAGCATACTGACTCAAAGATACATTGTGTTTGCAAAGCAAAGGGTTGCACAACTATTTACAAAGTAGATCTATGCTGAAAATCATGTTAACAAATCAATTTTCTTATTTCCTCCCTCTGAAATATAACTGTGATGCTGTGATTTTTTTCTTTTTCTTTTTTTTTCTTTATAATAGTAGTATATATTACAATTCATAATGCACATATATAGCATCTTTTTACATACAACTGTTTGTATACAAAGTATATAAGTACCATTCAGATCTTCAATCATGCATTTAGGATAATGATATTCATCTCATTCAACCACCATTTTTTTTCTTTTTTCCCCCCCTCCCGCCTTGCTCCCTCCCTTCCCCTCCCTTTCCTTTGACCATTCTAGCGTTCCTCTAATCCTCCTATAAACCCCCATTCAACAACACTGTGAACTAGCCTCCTTATATCAGAGAAAACATTCGGTATTTGGATTTTTGAGATTGACTAATTAATGCTGTGATTTTTATGAAGGATAAGTTACTATTAGAAGACATATCTCAGTTATTATCCCCAAACTTCATTCAACTTTGGTCTGATAACTACTGATTTTGCTGATTAAAATCAGAGGACAAGAATTTAAGGGTATATGTATTTCTCAATGTGGACAACAATGCATTCAAAGATAAAGTCAATTTTATTTTGCCATTTATCTCTCTTTTGTTAAATCATTTTCTAAATGTTGGATAATAATTGCCAGTGCTTATCCTTTAAACTTTGTAGTAGGCTACTTTTTGCATGCTATTTTTATGACTCTCATATTCTCTACTTTTGTTACTGGGGCTTTTAGATATTTGAAGATTCTTTGGCTCCCCAAATCCACATCTAAGGCACAAAAACACACTACTACCTTTTGATTGGCACTGGTTAACAGTAAGTTGGAATCTTGTTCTTTTTCAAAGAACTATAATCTTTGCAATATATTTCCTTTTTAAATAAATAGGTTTTTCCAGCTTTGATGAAGTACAATTGACAAACTGTATATACTGAGATGATGGTTTGACATGTATATACAGTGTAAAATGAGGAACACAAACAAGTTCATTCATACACCTATCACCTCACATATTTACCTTTTTATTTGGGGGGACGAGAATGATGAGATCTACTCCTTTAGCAAATATTATTATCAATACATTATTATTACCTGTCGCTATCATATGGGTGATAATTGGCCTCTAGAGCTTATTTGTCTTATAACTATTTGCAAGTTTATATTTTGATCAATATCTCCCTATTTCCCCAATTCCCTGGACCCTGGTAACCACTTCTTGATTCTTTGTTCTATAAAAGAAATAAGGTCTACTCTTTTAAATTCATATATAAACAATATCATGCAATATTTTTCTTTCTGTGTTGGCTTATTTGACACAGCATTATATTATGTAATAGCATTAACTGGATGTGGCAAGATCTTTCTAATATTTCTAATTTAAAATATTAATTGCAAGTTGATACATGTTAAACTACTTATTGATCTATGTTACTAAATTGCTCTTTAACATACTTCATTAGATCATCAAAATGAATGGTAACATTAATTTAATATGAATTTAACCTGCAACACTTTAACAACTTCAAAAAGAAAATGATTTCTCTGGATATGAACTGTGTTATTAATCAAGTACTTTCAATTACGGTTCTTTTAATAATGTATTTTCATAAGAACCCAACAGATTAAAATTTTACTGATGGTTGTCATCTATAATCCACAGTTATGATCATCAAGTAGCTATACTACTCTAAATCTTATGAAATGTGGGGTGTGATCCATTAACATTAGTGAAACCCATGTTTGAAAGCAGCTACTACTCTTGAGCTCTGACACCCTTCAAAGCATCATCACATCAATTTAATAGGACATGCAAAAAGATGCTCTGTATTTCATCAAGAAAACAAATACAGGGAACAACAGCTTTGTTCAAAATGTCTTTGAATTATTCTATACATTTTGAATTTGTTATGCATGGCCTTTAAATACAAACTGATTTGCTTATATTTTTGCAATACTCATTACCAGTGAATAGAAAGCAGTTAAGCAAAAGTCGCCTTTAGTTTGGGGCTTTAGGTTGGGTAGCTCAGTGGCAGAGCAAATGCTTAACATGTGTGAGGCCCTGGGTTTAATCCCCAGCACCAAACCAAACCAAACTAAAGCGAAGAACAACAACAGAAACTTTTTCGGAACTATGCATAGAAATCAGAAATACATTACTCTTCAAGTTCTACATAAATAGTTAAAAAATAAAAAGGTGCAATTTGAACAGAAATTTATCAAAATAAAATGCATATGTTATCTTGCCTTGCATTGAATTTTATTAATTTTACACGAGCTTGAGCGCATATGTTTATGCTGTTAGCTGTGTTTCATTAGTCTACTGGCAGAAAAAAAAATGGTGGACAGAGCTGAGTTCATTAGGATTAAAAGGGAGAGATGGGAGGTAGGACTAATTATGAAAATTCTGTTTTTTGGCAATTTCATTAGGCTTAATACTAAAACATCTAATGAAATAGTTACATTAGTTTTAAAAAGTTGATTGACATATCTAATATTTTCCTGTTTGTATGATTCCAAATGACTGTTTTAAAGCAGTAAGCTGCCACTGAGTAGCTCACCCATTGTCTGAAACTTTGATACAAAACACGAGTCAGTGTGGGGTCACCAATTTGTTAAGTATAGAACTGCTTGAGGTTTGAACAGGATGGCAGCCAAAACTGGGTCATGGGAGAACAAGGAGAGCAGGACAAGTATCAAAGCCTATATTTTTCTGTTTTTTTTTTTTTTAATTTGCTTAAGGTTAAGAGAAGTGTTATTTGGTTGAAATAAATAAATCTAGTAATTACTGCATTATCAGCTTGTTAGTTTTTACTTCTGCATTTTAATTCAAGCTAACAGTTTTAGACCAGCATAGTTGTCTTTACTTTGTCAAAGCCACACCTCATGAACAGGAAAACAAAACCGAAATGACAGCAAAAAATAATGTTTTTTGGCATCAGAGTGTTGACCTGACATTAAAATAACTGGCTGATGCCAGGAATATGGGCAGAGGAGAAATGAAGAGGTGAATGCAGGATTTTTCCAGTAGCAAAATGATTCTGTATGATATTCTAAGAGTTGATATACATTATTAGACATTTGTCCAAAATTTATAGAATGCACAACAAAATAAGGAACTTTAATGTAAACTATGGATTTTAATTAACAATACCATATCAGTACTGGCTTGTCAATAGTAAAAAACATACTAAACTAATGCAAGATGTCAATAAAAATAATAAATATATTCTTTGACCAATTCCAACATTTTCTAAATATTTTAGTAGACTTTTTTTTTTTTTTGAGCAGTTTCAGGTTTATAGAAAAATTGAGTGGAAAATACAGAAAATTCCTGTGCACACCATCATAGACTCACTGCTCCCAGTTTCCTGTTATTGACATCTAATGTGTTTTGGCTGGACATAATGTTAAGGTTTACAAGGATCTTTGATCTAATAGACCCTACCTCTGGGAAACAGTATAGACATAGTATCAATGCTAAAGAAATGTACTGATGGGATCTTCAAAATGCCATAGACATTTTGCTATTCTTTCTCCAGTCTATTAGCAAGCCATAGGAATATTGAGATGTTAATGATCATCTTTTAGAAGGTAGAAACCAGAAAATCCAAAGGTAGGCACACTGTATTGAGATCATAGAACAATATAATGCTTCATGGTCTAAAATCTCTTGCATGAGTTCCACCGGTAAATTTATTTATATCAGTAGGTTGATAAATGTGAGACAATATTTACAAAAAGAGCTTTGTGGAAAAGAAGATGAACAGACACAAAGTAAGATTTCAAAAATAACTTCACATGAACTTAAGGATTTCAAATTTGCAATGAGGATATTTTAGGAGCAGAATGAAATGCATATTACGAAGTGCTGGAAGTGAAATCATTTCTGATCAACAGGAGTGGGACCATGTCCTGATTCAGTTATGGCCGCTCTGCTCTCTCTACATCTGTGTTCTGAAATTGCTCAGTAAATTAATGTTATCAAGCTATCCTGTTCATTTCTATTTTAAGAAAAATAACACTCTATTATCTTCAAATTGAAAGAATGGAAAATTGAAATGGGAAAAAGAAAACTCATGGAAATTCAAGCTCCTAAGCATTTGGACTGAAAACACATTTCAGATTAATAGACGCTGAGCACTGAGTTCCAAACTTAAGGTTGGCTGGGCTATAAATCCACTCTAGTCCTGGGAAGAGAGATGCATTTTTAAAAGTATGATGGTTTCCTTAAGCCTCAATCAGTATAACTTCTTATAAGCAAATATGCTTTACTTAGAATTTTAGTAAATAGTTTGCACATTGTTATAAGAAAATAAAAATCAGTAAACAAATAAAAACACAAATTAAACTTCAGGCCACGTTTCTCTTTCTCACCAATAAGACTCTTCCCTAGAGATTGACCCACTTCTTTATCAATTTGAAATAACATGTCTTCTGTTTTTATATTAGTAGGTTGGATTTTAAAAACAATCCAAGACACTGTAGCTGTGCTGAAGCTTGTCTTGTCTCTCCTCCATCTGCAAAACTTCCTAGGCTACCAAATCCTCTGCAAAAAAAAGTGAAAATTCTCAGGCTGGTGCTCAAAGCTTCAGAAGCATAGTCTGAGCCTTTTAAAATTTAACACCCTTTTGATTGTGCAGAATAAAACCCAATTAGATTATGCTGGCCTGTTAATTGTCCTTAGAATGTATTATTTTCTTATGTCTTTAGTGACATTGTCCATGGTAACCAATTAACCCATCAATAAATTTACCACCATTAGCTTCAAGGCACTTGTCTCCTACTCCTATGTGATATGTCTGTCTATAGCTCCCTCTCTCCTTTCACTACACTCTTTTAACCTGTAGCATACAGTCATCTCTACAGTATATTCTCATAGCAAAAAAAAAAAAAAAATAAAAACAAAAACTTATTTATTTAATGGAATGTTAATAGCCACTGATTGAACAAACTAGATCTACAAATAGCAATATGATTACATCTCCAAAACATAATGTCAAGAGAGGAAAATCAATGGAGATATTTTAGCATATAATTTGGAACATGCAAGTCCCTATTATGTAATCTCTTGTGGTAAGATAATACACCCCTCTGTCATAAACACAGAAAGCAAGAAAGAGGGTAATATAATTTCAGTGTAGGGGTGATCTTTGGAAATAGATGAATGATGACTTGGGGTTTGGGTTATATGTTAAATAAATATGATGAAATATTTCTTAAATTTCAAATTGGGATGTAACAGTGCTTTTTTGTGTCTTTTTGTACTTTCCTATATGTTCAATATTTTTTTTTAATTTGAATAAGTTAAAAATGCAGTAATGACCACATCTCCCCAAAAATTGGATTATATGTAAACAAATTTAGTTTTAATCTCTGCTTTGCTACATCCTTAGTTGTATGATGTAGGGGAGATTTACTTTCTCCCTCTGAGACAGTTCCTTATGTAATAGGAATAAATAGGAATGTATCTCTTCCCCTCTCTTGAATTCTTTGCCTCTTTCCCCAAATGCAATCTCCCTCTCTGAACCTAGTATGTGGCAGGTTATTAATAAACAAACATCATCTGCATTTCATGCCCTTCAACTAATGGAGATGCTCCTTGTCATTCTTGAACTTTTTGAACATCTGACCCTCTCACCACTTCCTCCTTTGTGGATGGTCTAGCTTTCTTGCCTCAATTGGCTTTCATAGTATCTTCTTCCCCAGTCTTTATCTGAAGTTTTCTATCTGCTCTTTTCCAGTTTCCTTCATAGAACACTGCTTCTATTTCTTCAATACTGATTTTCTCATAGCTTCCTCTGCTGCTGCTCTTCTTACACTCCCTTCTACCATTCAGATTACTTATAGATATTGCAAGCACTCAAAGTATGCATGTAAAAATGTAATTCTTCTTTTCAAACTGTTTTGTCCTAGTCCCATAGATGAGTCGTATTCCCTGTTATTTTGAATGTCACCCATATGGCTTCATCCTCAGCTTATGCCCTTTCAGTGTCCCTCACATGCAGTTCCTAAGTCATAGGCTCTCTGACATTCGAAATGCCTTTTCCATCCCCAATCCAACTGGCTAGGCCCATGTCTTTATTACTTCTCTCTTGTATTATTTTAAAAGTTTCCTTGCTAATTTTCCTATTTCCTGTTTATTTCTCTCTAATCTACATATTACACGGCTACCAGGTTGTTCTTTTTCAAATAGGAAAGTACAGATTTGACACTCCGACATGTACTTTTTAGCAGTTCTCACAGGACTTGAAGGAAAGGCATGTCCTTGGTATGTCGTACATCATCCTGATGACCTCTTTACACTATGGTTCATCTTTTCTCTCTCACTGTACTATGGTAGCAAACCCAGCACGCTTCCTTTACCCCACTCATTTAAGTTATATGTTGATATGGCTGAGTTGTGTGTGGGATTTCTGAGTGGCCAGCCAACCTTTCTATTTTCCATTTCTACAGTCTAGCACACTATTAGTCCCCAGCAGGCTCACACACACTGTTTGTTGAATGACTGAATGAAACACAGCCTAGGGTTTGACACACTGATTATGCTAGAAATATTTGTGTGTCTGTACTCTGTTACATGAGTTCCTTTAGCTAATAAATTACATTACTCATTTTTCAAGACCCCACAGCTCCTAGTACAGTGTTAGGTAGATGGAATACTAAACATAAATATCTAATGAACAAATAAACACTACTCCTATCAAGTAAAAAAATCCAGGGTATTATTGCTTAATTACAAATGGCTAAGCCGGGCGCGGTGGCGCACGCCTGTAATCCCAGCACTTTGGGAGGCTGAGGCAGGAGGATCGCGAGTTCAAAGCCAGCCTCAGCAATGGCGAGGCACTTAGCAACTCAGTGAGACCCTGTGTCTAAATAAAATACAAAAAAGGGCTGGGGATGTGGCCCAGTGGTTGAGTGCCCCTGAGTTCAATCCCCAGTACCAAAAAAAAAAAACAAAACAAACAAACAAACAAACAAACAAAAAAAATGGCTCCCTCATAAAAAATAAAGTACTTAAGGAAGGGGCCATAGAAATACATGGAGTTCTATTCAAAGAAAAACATGAGGAAAGAATTGGAAAGAGAATTACCTGTGAGAATCTCCACATGAATATTGACATATTACTGCTATATGAGAGATATTCTTTACTACTCTGAAATTCATGATACATTTTGGTGCTACTGATATGGAGATTTGAAAGTCTTGCTGTTAATATCAAAAATGCTATAAGATATGGGGGGGAAATAGGCTTCAGAGGTAGAATGACTTGAAATTTTATCTTTTACTGGCAATGTTTTAGCTGGTTAGCTTTATGCATTTTAAGTATCACATCTGAGATTTAAATTTCTCATTTGTAAAATGTTAATAACTATAGCAGGCATCATTATTGAATGCTTACTGCATGTCACACACTCTACCAACAGTATGGATTACTGATTGTGAGGATTAAGTCAGACAACACTGTATAATATTATATATAACATTTACAATTATATGCAGTTTTATAGATGAAGAAAATTTAGTCACAAAGGGGTTATAGAACTTATTAAAATATGAAGAGCTAGTAATCCAAGGATGATTTTTTTCCAAACAGGAAGTTGTTACAGTGTCTATGCACTTAAAATGTGCTCTGTGGTATGTATCATGCATGAAGCCACTGGCAGGACTCCTATGAACATGAGACAACAAGTGGAAGAAACTTGGTGCTTACCAATATTTAGCAAAATACAACAGTTATAACATAAATATAATAATCATCATCCCCCTTTGACTGGGAGTGCTCTGAAGTTAGAAGCAGCCCAACACATCTTTGTCATCTCACAGTATCTAGTATCTTTGACTATTTCAGTGACTCTACAAATATATGATCAACTAATTTTATGAATGATTCTTTTAATTATAGAATTTTACTTCATATACAATGCAAAACAAACGGTATGCTACATATTTAATTTCATATCAATGCAACTAATGTTCCATACACTTGAAAAGGCATGTTTGTCTTCCTCCTCACAGTGACTGGAAAGAGCAAAGGATGTTGCAGAACTAGGACTCTGTCTAATTTAGCATGAAATTTCAAACACTATAGAAGGGAGTCTGGGAAACCCTAAACATGCCAAAGGAGTCACAAGAGATTTAAAGATTTGACTTAATGTCTTAAATCTTTTTGATATGAAGATTTTACAAAATATATAATGTAAACCTAAATTAATTTCAAAAGTATAGTTAATAAAAGGGGACTTTTTCTGGGTGCAGTGGTGCACACCTATGATCCCAGTGACTCATGAGGCTGAGGCAGGAAGACTGCAAGTTTAAACCCAGCCTCAGCCATTTAGCAAGGCCCTAACTAACTTAATGAGACCCTGTCTCAAAACAAAACATAGAAAGGCCTGGGGATGTTGCTCAGTGGTTAAGCGCCTCTGGGTTCAATCCCTGGTACCAAAAAGGGGGGTGGGGTTTCACTTGGCTTTTTAAAAATCAAATTTATTTTTGATAAATATTTCACATATATTAAAATACTCCAATTTTAACTTCACTGTTTTCTCAAATTCATGTAGCCATATAACCATGGTCACAATCAAAATACAGAATACTTCTTTCACCCCTCAATGTTCCTTTGCCCCTTCCAGTCAATACCCAATATCCACATCCTTAAGCACCTACTGAATTGCTTTCTGTCAACCTAGATTATAATTGTCTTTCCTAGGGTTTTATGTAATTCAAATCGCATAGCATATACTCTTTTTAGTCTACCTTATTTCACTAAGCTTGATATATTTGAGGTCCATTCATGTTATGCATATCAACAGTTCATTCTTTTTTATTGCTTAGCAATGTTCTACTGTGTGAATATACTGTAATTTGTTTATCCATTCATTTTTTCATAGACATTTGGTTACTCCCTGTTACTGGCAAATAAAGATCTGTGTACAATTTATTGTGTGGTTGTTCCTCTTAACTCTAAACCAAGGTTAGGATTTTATAGCATAGTTATTATATACTCATTGTGAATATATGATTATGTGCTTTTTAAAAATTAAATTGTGGGCTACCATTCACAATTGAATAAGTACTCTATTTTTAAAAATGAAACAATAGAAAAAATATTTGGATGAATCACTGGTAATAAAGCTGGCACTCATAATGAGTAGTATCATCACTAGGGATAAAAATCAGGCATGTAGGGGAATGGAAATCTTGAGATTACAATGGATTTTGGTCTCCCCAAACTATTCCTTAGTATTTAATTTACATTGGGTTTCACTGGCTATTGCATAAGTAGTATTGGCATTGCAAGATAGATACCCAAATGTATGGGGGCAAAGCTGCAAAATGATTGTGAATATTTGGCTGTGTTGGAGAACTTTCTCTTGAACAACTAAACAATCCCAAAGCCATACAGCAGGAAGTACCTATGTGTGCCACTGGCTGCCATTGGCTGCCTTGTGGGTATTGCTTGTGCATGGTCCTTGTTGCCTTGAAGTGTGCCTTGAATTTGGAAGTCTAAACAGCTCATATTTTATTATTAATTCTACAAAGTTATTCACACTATCATTACATCAAATGCTGAGGAGAAAAAGGTTGACGATATCTAAGTTAATATCCACCAGCTAAGTTAGTTGTTTTCTCAGATCAAGCAGAATTGAAAGTTCAGTTCACTAGAATGCTTTTTAAAACAACCCCGACGCCCATCAGTAGATGAATGGATAGGGAAAAACTGGTATATATACACAATGGAGCACTACTCAGCACTAAAAGAGAATAAAATCATGGCATTTGCAGGTAAGTAGATGGAGTTAGAGAAAAATAATGCTGAGTGAAGTTAGCCAATCCCCAAAAACCAAAGGTCGAATGATTCTTTTGCTATGATGATACTGACTTATAATGACAAAGGAGGGGGGATGAGAGGAATGAAGGAATGTTAAATAGAACAAAGGGGAGGGAGGGTAGGGGAGGGGTCAAGAGGATAGGAATAATGGCAGAATGAGTTAGACATCAATACCCTAAGTACATGTATGAAAACACAAATGGTGTGAAAATACTTTATGTAAAACCAGTGACTTGAAAAATTGTGCTTTTTATATGTAATACAAAATGAATGGCACTCTGCAAGCATGTATAACAAATTGGAATAATAATAAAAAATTAGTTTTAAATTATTTTACTTTTGCTAGACAATTAATGATTTTAAATATTTTAAAAAATTATAATGTATTATTATATATTCATATCAGTTAATACTTTGCACATATAATTTGATATGACCTTAATGTTTCTTAGTAAATTAGTTATGAAGTTTTGCAAGCTATTAATAGATTTGAAAATTTTTAAATTTAACTTTTACCTGAAGATTTTTATTTTGTCATTTTAACTTTATGCTGAATCAAAAGTAAGTTTTAGACCTCCTTCTTGTGTATAAAACACAGGTATCATACAGTACATAAAGAGATATACAGTATTTCTGTGGTATTAAAATTTAATGGTGGGAGCCATTAGGAAGAAATTCAAAAAAATTTTAAAAATTAAACAAAGAATCCTTAGGGGCTGATTATGAAAAAAGTTGAGCAATATCACAATAAGGTAAAATGATTTTCAACAATACATTGTTGTATATTTATATGACTACCTACATGTACAATTATATAGTTATCTATTTTAAAACTTTATATACTATATATGCTACATACATATATACTACTTGTTTGCATATGTAAATATGCACACACATACACATATTTATCACACATACTTGTGATATAACATGTATATCTTACTTTAGGTAGTGCTACACACACACACACACACACACACAACACACACATAAACACAGGAACCAGGAGATAAATCAGACCTGGATCATAATGATTACAATAAATCTGATCTTTATGACTGCCATTTGGATGCCAGACACTATGCTAAGCACTGCATATGCATTCAGTATTTCACTCAATCCTCCCTACATTACATTTTTACATCAACAATCTGGATGGAGTTCAGAGATATGAAAACCTACCAGTCATCAAAAGGCAATTAGTGGCAGACCTGATTTCTGATTTCTATCTGGCTTACTCTAGAGTCTTTTTGCAATAACTTTCTGTCTCTTGACCTAAAACAGTGCCTAGCATGTATATGAACAAATGATGATAAAAGCATAAGTAACCCTTGTTCAATGCTTGAAATAGATATAGATAAATAAGATTTTTTCAGCTAACAAGGATTTATTGGTCAGTGTAGGACACTGTTCATCTCACAGCTTTGGAGTGTGTTGCCTGTTTCATCTGTCAAATAAGATGATACTACTGACTTCAAAGATAATTTTTGTGAGATCATATGTGTAAAGAACGGAGAGAACACTGCCATGACTCAGTTATTCTTAGATATTATTAGCTGGTTATTAGTGGGATATAAATCTACCTGAAAGTTTCTCACAATCCAGTCTCCCATGCAACATTCATAAACCCTGATACAGTTATGTGAGGACAAAGTAAATCCAGTAATTGCTATGGGTATTCAAGAAGCAAAGGTGGCTGTGGTATTTTGATGAGATGAATGCAAGAGAAAAGACCTTTACCTGAACTCTGCAAAACAGATCGGGCTTTGGAAAGGCAGAAAAGAAAGGGGACTTATTTCAAGCCAGGGCCAGAATAGAAACAAGATACAGAGCAGGAAATGAGCTTGGTGTTCAGGGAATCGGACTTTGTGAAACACAGACTTGGTGCATAATGGAAGACAAAATGAGGAGGAAAGGCCCTTAGCAGAAAAGGGTGGTGCAAAATTTGTGTTCAATTCTTTGAGTAGCGAACAATCACTTTTTCTGGTCAGATGAATGAAACTATGCCTTTAAAAGCTTACTTATGGTATTATACAGGAACAGGAGAAAGTCTTGGTACTAAAAACTGGTAACAACACTTCTGCATTAAATTAGACATACACGCAGAAGAAAGAGGATGAAGGATGAAAGTGATGAAAATGATATATGTTTTCCCCCAAAATAATCAATCATGTTTGAGAGGGATAAAAGAAGTCACTAGTGACAAGAGTGTATTTCAAGACCTCAATGAATATCAGAGAACACTGCTATGAATAGTAGAGAAATAAAAGGGATTTGATAAATCTTTAATTTTGTACTTATAGTTCATATAACTATACAGCAACATAAGGTAAGTTTAGATAAAATTATAGAAGTCAAGAATATGGCCAGACCTTTATGAGCACAGAGATAAAGGCCCAAGCTCTCAGAATGAACAAGCTGCCAAGGGAAATAAGGCCAAGACAATTAAACAGAAGTCTTAGGACTGCAAGGATGAAATCACACATATGACATCTGCTTTGATTCAGGTGGTAGTTGTCCCTGCTTGTATCAGCATGAATTTATTCACAAATATCTGTAAGATCTTTCCTTACATGTCAAGGAGGACAAATATCTGTCAATCAAATGAGGCTATCCTAAAGTATCCCTGGACAGGGATTCTTATCTGGCACACTAAGAACAGTAAAAAGAGATTCAGAAGATTCCTATTAGCATATTATGATTATTGTTGAGTCACCTAAGGTACAAGGTTTTCTGAGATTGTTTGTAATATATATGTTTTTCCATCAATTTATTTATACTTTTGTTACCAATGTCAGAAATATGTAAGTTTTATTTATATGCACATTCCACATGCACTGGAAATCCTAAAGAACAAAGAGCCACATCCCTATTTTGGGGTGGAGAGTTCTTAGGTTTCAAATGGCAGTACATATTGATGCAATATAAACTATTCACAGAGTCAGGAGTGATGCTCTGTCCAGTTCCTTCTGTATGATGAAATACTGCTATTTGCTAAATTTAAAAATAAGATGGAAGGTAACTTGAATAATAAATGATAGTCTGAATGTTAATTTGAACAATATGATGAAAATTTTTTTGCAATTAATTCAGTACTATTTCAGTCAATCTTTGCTGGAATAAGAAATTGGAATTATATATTTCAATTAAATTATAACTATATATGAGAAATTCTAAGAAAGGTAATTGAATGCTAATAGATTTACAATTATTTTTTTTAATATTTATTCTTTGCCTTGGACATAAGTCTTATCAAGGATTAAATAATTTTAATTTTAACATCATTTATGAATTAGTGCATCTTATTTCATTAAATCAGTTCAGCTACCTTACTCCTAGTATGAACACTTGTGGGATACATTTTAGTCCATGGAACTATTTCTTTATATTGTGAACTATTTTGCCTATAAAATGAGATTCCCTTTTTCCATTTAATTTTATTTTCAGAGTATACTATAGAAAATTTTGTCTTTGTTTTGTATTTGATGCAGAGTATAGCAAATTTCACAAAACTTCTTTTAATAAATTGTGTCCACTTAAAATAATTTTATATTAGTAGAGGATACAAAAAAATAGATTTAATTTATACTCACTGTGGTAATGTTGCTGGCAGGGAACGTCTAATAATTGAATGAACTTGTCTGTAAACATCCAGTTTAGACATGCATCGGCAGGAAG
Source organism: Tamias sibiricus (assembly GCA_025594165.1). Classification (NCBI taxonomy): domain Eukaryota; kingdom Metazoa; phylum Chordata; class Mammalia; order Rodentia; family Sciuridae; genus Tamias; species Tamias sibiricus. The sequence goes on from CM046661.1 coordinate 38,923,819, forward strand.
TGTGATTGGCAAAACTGATTGTTACTGGTTTGGGGCCTTGAGAGAGAGGCACTGTAATTTCAAACAACTACAAAGAAGGGACAAAAAGAAGAAAAAATTATATAGATTGCTATAAAGCACTTTTATGGTAAATGTTGGTGTCCAAAAGAAGAGTCAGATTAGCTCTTTATGATTAGGTGGTACTGCATAACATGCAGGACACCACTATTTTTTATAACAAAGTACAAACTGTTTTGCTCCTAAGCAGTATCCTTTATCAGAACAATAAGTAGTTTATAGGCTTATCTCATGTTACTACTAGTTATGAAGCATATTAGAATTATGATAACCAACTAATGATTATAAAGCAGAGATGTGACAGACCAATGAATGTGTTCAAGGAAAAAAAATATTTCAGAATCCAAGATTATTCAATATCCAAGTTCAAAAAATTCCAGGGATTTAAAAAATGACACAAATCATCTTTAGTAAATATCTTTGTGATTTAAGAGCAAAGTTATTGGCCACACTACCTAGAAATGCCTGGCTTAGTCCTATTTTATGTAAACCGAACACACAGACTTGAACTACATAAATGTAAAATTAATTTTCATTCCATATTAAATTTCTCCCTCAAAGTAGATTTACGTGTCTCAGATCTCTTATTGAATTTATTATGTTTAAAAGAAAAACAAGCACATTTGTTATTAAATAAAGCTGTGTTTCTGAAATCTTGACAAAGCTCTTATGAAAATCAACTTACAATAAGGCAGGATATTTATAAGATTCCATATTAGAGTCTTAAAGTTTAGTCTTATTTAAAAAGAACATCAGTTGTCCTCCAAAGAAGAAAGAATAACAACAACAACAACAACAACAACAACAACAAATCCAAAGTTTTAAATTGAACATACTAATTATTAAGTAAAACTAGTGGACTTGAATTTCTAAGATTCTGAAACTCTAAATCATTATAAGTGAAAAATGGTAAAAGGGAAATCTTATATATTAACTACTAGATGAGATCAATTTGTAGTAATTTTAGGATAGTTGAGCCAGGTATTATTTGGTACCTCAATGGCAGTCTGAGTAGTGATGAAGAGGTAATATATATACTGAAGGGGTCTTGAAACTGGGCTCCTTGCTATAATTTCATGCCATCAGTTGAGGATCATTGAAAATACTGAAGGGACAGAATTGGTTACCAATTTTTTCCACACAAGTAGGGAGACTTTTTAAAAGAATTTGACACAAGGAAAGACTTGTCATTTGCTACAACATTGATGGAATAGAGATCATGTTAAGGGAAATAAGCTATGCACAGAAGGACAAGTATCACACGATCTAACTTATCTGTGGAATATAAAATAGCTGAGCTCATAGATTACAAGAGACTGGGAAGGATAGGGCTCGAGAGGGAGGAATAGGGAAAAGTCCATCAATGAGATTAACTTACATTTTGGTAGAAGCAAGAAGTTATGGTGTGTTACTGCATAGTAAAGTGACTACAGATAGTGGTTGTGTACTGTATATTTCAAAAAGCTAGAAAAGAGTTTTTGAATGCTTTTGCCAGAAAGACATGATAATTGAAAAGACAGATATGTTTAACATGATTACACAATGTATACTTATATTAAAACATAACATGGTACAGCATTCATATGTGCAACTTTTGTGTTTTTACATACCATTTTAAAATAAGTATAATAAAAGGAAATACCTAGATCTTAAGAAGCACCACATTTTTATTCATTTGAATTGTATTCATTACATATTCATTAAAAAACTCAATGACTTTATTAGCTTAAGGACAACAGGTTTCAGGAGAAATTTGCACAGTGTTATACACAAGCAGGGTACTTTTATTAGCTCCCCCACGTATAAATTTATGAATTTGGAAAAGTGATTTTACTTCCTTCTGCTGTATTTTTCTTTAATAATCAGTAAACCAAGGATAACAATCTGATATATTACTTCATAGGATTATTATAAAGATCGCATAACCTAATGTATGTGAATACAATGTGTATATTGTTTGCTATAAGGATGTGACTTGTTATTATTAACATAAATTCTCAAGATTCTATGTATTTTCCAGAATACTGTCTATTATACACAGATATTCTCAATGTATGACCGCAACCTAAGACAGAATTGTGATTTTGATCAGTTTTCTCTAAAATAACATTTGTTCATGTGGTTTGGATGAAAGCTTTTATTGGTGAAATGATGTAATGGCAGAAATCTTTTGCACCATAAATAACTATTTTATGAGAAAGAACTCTGAGAGGACCCATATAAACTGCAATTTTTCTATGTCTTAGGACATCTATGAACACTACATTAAGAACTAGCATTACAGTAGATATATAAGGCAGCTTAGAAGAAATTTCTAATAAACTTATATTTATTTATTTTTTTTTGCAAGCCTAGAAATTGAACTCAGAGCCTTGCACATGCTAAGCAAGCATTCTACCACCAAGCCACATTACCAGCCCTTAATTTCTGTAGTCACATAATTTATGATTTGAGTTATTTATGCTTTGAAACAGTGTAAACGGTAGGAAGGTGTGCAGGTCAGCAAACAAAAGCCCAAGAATTTGTCTACTAGGCAGTTAGATATATGTATCTAGCACTATAGGAGAGTCATGTAAATATCATACATATTTAAGTTGTTAACTGAAGTCTTGGACATGGTGAAACTACTCAGTGAGCCTTTGCAATGAAAAGTGTCTAAGAATAGAAATCTGGGGCAGAGGAACATTTAAGGGTTGAGAAGAGGCAACTGGTAAACATGTATGGAAGAGAACATGGAAGAGCAAGGTGGGTGGTGTTAAGATAGGGGAAGCAAAGGAGAGAGGGGAGGGTTTCAAAAAGGTGTCACAGGGTCAGCTGCCTTTGGGAAACCAAATATGTCAAGAGCTGAATGGAGATGGGTCCCAGAAGTGGCTCTGAGGGTTGTGGCTGGGCCAAGGCTACAGGAGAGGCGTGGCAGTGGGAAAGGAGGGATGAGGAAGGAGGCCCCAGATGATGGGAGGAAAGGGCTTAAATGGCTCAGACAATGAGGAACACTTTTGCTTACAAGAATTCTTATAATTACTGCAAGATGTGGCATTGTCTCCTGTGACAGAAGACCATGCAGGGCCTGAGAGTGAAGGATAATAAGGCAACATTTGAGATAACAGCAACTGCAGAAGAGTTGATGTTTTCCTATCCCTAACCTTGACAGCATCATTCCTGCTCCCAGGGATGGCTCCCACTCCCAGTTCTACTCTGGCCTGTTTTCCAAAGGGGAAAGAGTTCACCATGAGTAGTATCAGTGATCATGGATAAACATCATCCATTATAGTGTGGATAACATCTACAATCAGGATCTGCCCACAAGTATCAAGTATGTATGTAGGAACAAGGGCTTTGAAGAATGTTCTGGTGAGATGGAAAACAGTTGTATATCAAGAAAGCTTATTCCTGGAAAAATAAGGCTAGCCTTTGCTTTAAAAGGTTGAAAGAGATTATATTGGTGAATTCATTGACAAAAAAAAAAAAAAAAAAAAGGATACAGAGAAAGGTAAAGAGGAATTAAAAAGAAATCACTGTTCAGAGTTTAAGTTGAAGGGCTTTTATAAGCTTAAAAATTACAGTACAGTCTGAGAGAAAAATTTACTTAATAGGCTAATTAACATTGGGAAAAATGGTCTTAATTACTGATGTCTCACTTCTCTTATTTGGATCTACACAGACAATTGTCCAATGCAGTTAATTTGATCTAAAGGAATAAATAAGGCTGCAAAATAAAAAATCTTTTTTGTGTGTGTGTCGAAACATCATCTATCCTCAAGTTCTGACCCTGAGTTTTTCAGGCAGTCTCTTTAATTCTCTGTTTGATTATGTCAGTGTGGAAAAAATTTAAGGGTCCAGAGAAAGATTCATTTGACTAATAGGAAAAGTGGAAATATTCCTGATAATTGAGTTTTGTTCATCTATTTACTTCAAAAGATTGTAAAACATAAACATATAGTTAAAGGACTCAATTTTCTGATTTTTGTTCTTCCCTGGTCTTATTTATATAATCAACTGACTTATTTTTTTTAACCATTGATTTTTTTGTAAATACAATTTATGCTCTTTTTAATAAGCATACTAAATTCCATTGTGTTGTTAAAAGACCAATTTGTGAATTTTGTATAGCTATAATTAAATACTAATGTTACTAAGACTGGTATTTTTCCTAATCAGATAACATGTGATTAGGAAATATAAACTTCTTAAAAAACCATAAAATAATTAATAATTAGAAGTGTCCCCCTTTCAAAAATAAATACACGTGCTTTCCAAATAACTGCCAACCACTCTACTTGGCTATTCTTCACTACCTAAGAATAACTAAGAACATAGTCTCAAGAAACAGATGACATTAGTTAGAGTCCTGGATCAGCAATTTATCTAACTTCTTTAAGCTTCTATCTAAAATGGCATACTCATGTTGGTGATTTCAAAGTGGTGATGTTGGGATTCCTCCTCTTCTACCTCCTCCTTTCTATTCTTTATCATTTTGTCATCATCACAGGCCAGGATTAAGTTAAATCTTTGTTAAAGGAATTCTGAGGTTTTAAATTTGTTTAAAATCTTTCCTTATGTATCTTTTCAATGACTATTTATTATTTAGAATGTGCCAAGCTGCTTGCTAGAATCTCAGAATAATATTTATCAAGGACTCTTGCCCTGTACAGCTCATAGTTTACAAGAATGACAATGAGAGCAATGGTGAATTAGATATGTGTGCCACACTCATGCAAGTGCACACACACACACACACACACACAGAGAGAGAGATAGATATGTTAGAACTTTTAAAATACCACATAGTTTAAAATAAATGCTGTTTAGTATGCAAGAACCTGCAATTTAACTGCCATATGAAATGTGTTCTTGCTGTTATGTGAACCAAAACAATAACTAATTTTCTCTCAAAAGAGTTAAGATCTACTCAAATATTTCGATATTTGAAACAATAGGGAGATTATTTTAATTTTAATGAAATATAAATCATTATGCTATTGTCAGACTATTTTTTTGCTTTAATGTGTGCACAATAGTATTTTCCATTGTACACTTGTTTATAGAGTAAATAAATTATATTTTCTTTTCAGCATTAACTAATAATTTCATACATGTTCATTCAGTAAATACTGACAATTTACTTGATACCACAATCAATTATTATGATATTTTGAAATATTTTCCTAAAATGATTTTATGCTATAAAGTGAGCAGTTCTTAACCAACACATAATATGAACTTGTATCTAATTTAGGATTTAAGTAATAATAATACAATTTTATCATGGAGACTAATGTTACACGCTTTTGTATACTAAGAGTATATATCTGTTAAAAGAGATTTTGCTTTGGGAACAGATCATAAAGATTTATGTAAAGAAGGTACTTTCAGTTGGGTGCTTTGGCACATGCCTGTAGTTTCAGTGACTTAGGAGTTTGAGGCAGGAGGATTACAAGTTCAAAGCCAGGCTCAGCAATTTAGTGAGGCTCTAGGTAACTTAGCGAGATCCTGTCTTAAAAGAAAAAATTAAAAAATGGGCTAGGGATGCAGGTCAATGGTTAAGTGGCCCTGGGTTCAATTCCTGGTATCAAAACAAAACAAAACAAAACAAAAAAGCACTTTCAATGAGGCTGGAAATTGAAAAAAGTCAGATTGTTTTCTCTGTAAAACTATTATAAAGAAGAGGAAATGGAAAGTATTTCCAACAGTAGTTTCCCAGTTCTTACCTATTGGCATTCTTTAATAAGAATATTTAATAGTCTGTTCTCACCAACAAAAATGGACTTTAAATAAAATCATGTTATGAAACAATAGGTTGTTTACCCCAGCATAGCAACAGCTGTAGAACAACAATTCTTGTTTCTACTTATTTTATAGGCTTTTCAAGAAAAAGGTGTAGAAGTTTCTTACTGAAAATATTCTTGGAAACAGTGTAACTACTGTTACATTCAAATGCTTGTGTGGAGACAAATATGACTGCCAAATTCCTTCCTTTGAAACATCTTTATACCTAAAATACAATCAGTTTGTCTTCTATTAAATTAATAAATTAATTTTAAATTAAATATCCTATCCCACTTCCAAGATATGAAACAGTGAAAAAAAAATCCTTACTTTGAGTCCATTAAATATAAAAATACCCTTAGATATTATCAATAATTGCATAATTTGATGAAAAGATTATAAAACATTTAAAGAAATAATCTCTAAAAATTGGAAAAGGTAAAACCTGAGGATTCATGTAGTATTTCAACTGGACAGCACATGCACAGCCATCAGGGGCCTATGGAATTCAGATCGGGCCTGGAAATGAACACCAGATTGTAGATAGTATACCAAATTTACATCTAGCACTGGATTTATTTTAACACTATTATGCATAAAATGCATACACAGTGATATAATTACAGTTAAAACCCCAACTCAGGAGTTTTAAAAATACTGCATAAAATATGTGAACATCATCATACCTTCAGTTGGACAAAAGTGGTATTCTTCACAGAGGCCCTAACCATTTTCCTAAGGCAATGTTATTCCTGAAGAAACTCCTGATGACTGTTATTGCTGTAGAGTTCTTTTTCCACATCAGGATGAAATCTGATTTCCAACCACTGAGCTTGCCAAATATTAATTTGCTAAAGATACAATACATATCACCTCTACTTGCTGAACACATGCGAGTAGAATAAGTTAAAGTTTCAGATTGCCACAACATTCTATCTAATTAACAGAATAGCTCTGACTACAGTGCAAAATAGTATCTCTTAGTTTCATTATATGGTAATGTATTTTACAGAGGTTTAAATATATTTTTTAAAATATTTATTTATTTACTTTAGTTGTACACAATACAATGCATTTATGTTTACGTGGTGCTGAGGATCGAACCCGGGCCGTGCAAGTGCGAGGCGAGCGCTCTGCTGCTGAGCCACAACCCCAGCCCGTTTAAATATATGTTGCTGTAAAAATTTATGAAACATTCATTTCATGTCCAACATAATCTGAAAAGCCTTTGATAATATATGTGCTTATATTATTTCTTTAAAAAATAATGAAAAGCTGCTTGGGAGGCTGAGGCAGGAGGATTGCGGGTTCCAAGCCAGCCTCAACAAAAGTGAAGCACCAAGTAACTCAGGGAGATCCTGTCTCTAAATAAAATACAAAATAGGGCTGGGGATGTGGCTCAGTGGTCAAGTGCCCCTGAGTTCAATCCCTGGTACCAAAATAAAAAAACAAACAAACAAACAAAAAATACATTTTAGTGTTTGAAACAGAATGTTAAATAATGCTGTTTCTGTATGTTGGAGTGAGTTTGCAGAGACTGCTGGCTTCTTCAGTCCAGTACCAATGAACATGCACTAACCCCAGGACCCAATGGAACCCATGGAGTTAGTTTTCCTTTATCTATTCCTATCTTCAACAGAACATAAAAGGTAAATAGTAACATTCAGAGAATGTTTTAAACTAAATATGGGGCTGGAAAGCAGGTGACTTTCTTTTGTTTCTATATTAATCAAAAAATAATTTAGTTTCTAAAAAACAATCTTTTTGGTTTTATCTCTTACATATACAACTTCTCATAAGAAAATACACTTAAAGCTTATGTTTATGGAAGAAGTCAAAAAGAGAGCAATTTCAAAGTCACTCATGTATTAGTTGTGGGAGACTCTGAAGCAGTTGTTATCGATTACTTCATTTAGGAATGCTTAGTGCATATGGTTTTACTTTTCAAATAATGGCTGGCTTCCTCACACAGTATGATAACCTGCCTTTCATTGAGCCCCATAAAAAAACATTTCTATAAAGTTTCTGTTAAAAAACAACAACTTGAGTTTATCATTATTTAAATTAAATTGTATTTAAATTTATTTGATTTCAACTGGTGACTTTGTTTTCTAAAAATAATGTGTCTAGGGCTTCTAACAAAAAATTTTAAAAAACGTTTTTTTTCTTTGACTTCAGAAAATTAATAGTAAGAAACTTCCTTTTAAATTTGAAGGAAATCCTCACATACTCCCATTTATACTATATTGACAATATAAATATTTGAATAAACTTAGGAAAAGGTGTCACTTAAGCATAAGCTTTTTCCAGTTGGCAAATTAGTAAAAGTGGAAAAATCAGTGACCATTGCCTTTGGGAGTTTCTTACCTTGTTTTATAAATCTCCTTGAATGCAGTTCCATAAACTTTTGTACCTCTCTTTCACAACACTTAGACTACTTTTTTTTTTTTTTTTTTTTTTTGTATTAGGGATTGAACTCAGGGGCACTCGACCACTGGGCCACATCCCCAGCCCTTTTTTGTATTTTATTTAGAGACAGGGTCTCACTAAGTTGCTAAGTGCTTCGCCATTGCTGAGGCTGGCTTTGAATTAACGATCCTCCTGCCTCAGCCTCCCAAGTTCTGGGATTACAGGAGTGCACCACCACACCTGGCTAACACTTAGACTACTTTTAATTATTTTATTAATGTTTATTTTCTTGGATAATTTGCAAACTCCATTAGGGAAGAATATATACATCACTATGTACCTATTGTAAAACATAGTATGAAACTATTTGCTTAATCAAATTCAAATTATAATTATTCTTTTACTATAAATAAAAACATCTGAGTTGATTGAGGAGAAGATCATGATATTACAAAAATCAAAAGAAGAAATAGATGGGGCATTGACTGATGAATATTGGCTTTCCCTTGGCATTAGCTTTTGCTTTTCTGAAAAATGAATTCTCTATTAACAAGTACACAAGGGCTTCAGATAACCTTTATCAATATGATGCTTCCTCCTACATTGAAACTGAGAGACCCATTCACTTAGCTAAATTCTATAATTACTGTGATCAACATTCTACTGGGATCTACACATAAATAGCATTCAGATTCTCAATATCAGCATATTAAAAACTCCACTTTTGATGTTGAATTAGATTTCCTTTCACTCAAGCATTAATTCTGTTCAACTCCACATCTTCACTATGTACCAACTATTGCTGTTCCTCACATTAATAACCAAAGACAGTGTTTCCTTTCACGCAATTAATGGCAGCTATCAAAAAAACAAACAACAATAAATGCTGGCAAGGATGTGGGGAAAAAGGCACACTCTTACATTTCTGGTGGAACTGCAAATTGGTGAAGCCAATCTGGAAAGCAGTATGGAGATTCCTAGGAAAACTTGGAATGGAACCCCCATTTGACCCAGCTATCCCACTCCTTGGCCTATTCCCAAAGGACTTAAAAACAGCTTACTACAGGGACACAGCCACATCAATGTTTATAGCAGCATAATTCACAATAGCTAGATTGAGGAAACAACCCTGATGCCCATCAGCAGATGAATAGATGGGGAAACTTTGGTATATATACACAATGGAACACTACTTAGCACTAAAAGAGAATAAAATCATGGCATTTGCAGGTAAATGGATGGAGTTGGAGAAAATAATGCTAAGTGAAGTTAGCCAATCCCCCAAAACCAAAGGTCGAATGATCTCTTTGATATGAAGATACTAACTTATAAAGGCAAGGGAGTGGGGGATGAGAGGAATGAAAGAACTTTAAATAGAACAAAAAGGGGGGAGGAGGGTGGGGCAAGGGAATAGGAATAATAGCAGACTGAGTTATCCATGATTACTCTAAATACATGTATGAAGACACAATGATTGTAAAAATACTTTATATAAAACCAGCAACTTGAAAAATTGTGCTCTTTATATATAATATGAAAAGAAATGTACTCTGCAAACATGTATAACAAATTAGAATAAAAAATAAAATAAATAAATAAAAGAGTCTAGGGAATAAAACTATCTAACAGACAGAGGAGGTAATGATGCTAAAATGTGAGCAATAAAGGATACTATGTGAGCATGAATGACATCATGGAGGTAATTTTATGTCTAGGTCTAAGGATGAGGAGAAATTAACTGAATAAATGAAGATCTAGGGATCATTTCCACAGAGCAAAGCTTTGTAAGAATGTGGAGGTGAGAGGTGCTGACATAATATAAGAGCTAAGAATTTGGGTACTGATGAAAAGTAGTTCTTAAAGAGAAGAGCAGTAACAAATGAGGCTGGAATTTAGGGAGCAGCTAGATCAAGAATCACCCAATAAATAATGTGAAGAAATTCTGTCTTACAGAGGGTGCTGTTCAAAATGTTTAACACCCTAGTGTATTTGCACCAATCAGAACAGATTGCCTGAGCAATCCAATTGGCAAACACCAGATAATCAATACAATGGCTGTGTGCAAGCTCAGTTCCAAGCCAGCAATGCTATGGAAAGTTTTTAGAAAAGAAAAAAAAAAAAATTCACTACTAAAATGTGGCCAACAGATTGGTTAGGAATAAGAATGGCAGTAGGGGACCGGTTATTAGGCTTGTCCAGGTCTAGATGAGGGATAAATGTGGCTTATGTCACAGTGGGATCAGCAGAATGAAGACACAAGATGCATCATAGAGATATTTGGAAGGCTTTTAAAAAGAAGATCAACTTGGTTTAACTAAATGGATGAATGATGATGTCATTTTCAGACAGAGACAATAGAAAAAATGAGATTGATTTACTTGTTTGTTTGAGAAGAAGAGTTTGGGATGTAACTCCAATGTATCAAACTGTTTAGGCAAAAGCCAAATCATAAATTCAAGTAGGTAGTGTGGTTATCTGGAGAGTAGTCTAATAAATAAGATTTAGGAGTCCTCAAAATGAGTAGATGAAGACATATAATGTAAGTGTGCAGAATTGGATGAGAGATGTCCTGGGAGAAATGTTAATTTCCATCCCTAGTATCTCGAATCTCCAAGTCCACAACTGTAACAGCACTCCAAAATGCCTATGATGCTTCTTCCAACTGATGAAATAACATCTTTGTTCTCCTTACCTCTGTTTCCCCTTTTCCAAATATGTCCTCAAAGTTGTCCCCAGAATGATAGTATGACAAATCTGAGTAGTCAGTCTCTAGAAAACATCTAGCCCAAACTTGGGGTAGCTGGCCTGTACCTTCCTCTCCAGTATCATCTAATGTACCTAGCACTTGACCTCACTTTTTGTGTTTCCAGTACTCTGAGCTTCCTTCAATTCTTGGGAATCACTATGCTTTCTCTGTCCCAGGTCTTTGCATACACCTTTAAGCTAGTCTTAAAAAGACTAACTTGCAACTACATGGAAAAAGGCAGTCAAAGGAACTGAGGCAGTAATCTTAACTTTCATTCCCATTAATAGTATATTAAAATAAAAGTATGTTTTGCTGGCCATGATCAACTATGGTGTACATGAAATTAAAATGTAACTTTGCTGTCAATACATATCATACAAATCAAATTTAACATCACATTTTTCAAAACTTCCATTTTTCATTTTAACCATCAAAACATAGTTTTGAATGTAGTCAGCTTACTGATGCTAGTCTACTTATTATAAGAATGGAAAAGTCTTTAAAGCAACTACAGTTTTATCTCTCTGGTTATGCTTGCATCAGGCCAGCCCACAGTACTGCCTCTGAGCAGGCAGTCAGCACCCACACGACATCAACCCACACTTAGACATCTTATTGGATGGACTTTATGGATTATTCAAAGTAGCTGAGATTTAGTGTCAGAACTATCTCTTCTTTTGAAAGGAACACAATAAATTTATTTTATGTAATGGCTTATTTCAACACTATGCCACTGTTTCATAGAACACATGGACGTAAGTATACATTTTAAAGATGTAATTTGTATCATGTACAACCAGAAGATATGACCATTTTTAAAAAAATTATTTTCAAATGAAAAATGCTTATTCTTGAAGATCAACACATGCACACACACATATACCCATATATTATACACACATGCGCAAATATATACATATATATTATACAAACACATACATATATCATACACACACATGTATCCACACATATACATATATTGTGCACACACATATACATACATTGTGCACACATATATATCCACACACATATCCATATACTGTACACACACACACACACACACACACACACACACACACTGCTATTTATCATTTTCTTCGCTAGGTTTTGATTCTACTATACATGAACAAAGTTCATACAGCATCAATTACTTTCTTCATGATACTGTATCTTCCCAAAACAAAATATTAGACCTTTATTTCATTGCACTAAGAAATATTAGAAACTCCGACTTGAACAAAACTACTTCAACTGGACCAGAGATTTTAGTCCCATGTTCCCAGTATCAAAGGTTCTTCCTGAGAGGGATCTCAGAGGTGAAAGAGGAAATACCTACCGTCTTGCTGAGGTAGCCTGTGCTGGTGTTCATGCACTGTAGCCCCTCACTGTTGCAGCAGCCCCCACATCTGTAGACGGACACACATGGAGGTTTAAAGAAGGTGTTTGTTGCTGCTCCAAACTCCTTCCCCACATCTATACACACCTCACGTGGCATGCATTGAGTCTTTCTCCACTCATTATCAATACCTGTCGAGTCACAGGGAAGTCTGTAAGTTACACAGAAGCCACCAAGGGGAAAAAGCCTACAGTAGTTGGAAGCAACTCACATTTGATTTCAGATTTTATGTTTTAAGTATAATATATAAATTTAGGGAAATAGCTGCCATGATCCTAAATTGCCCTGTAAATGGGAAGATGATATAGATAATACCAGCTAAGGATATTTTCCTAAAAAACTCATTTCTATAGCCATGTAACAAGCTAAGTTAGGACTACACTTTTTAAAAAATATTACATCACTATTCCATAGCACTGACGTTTGATTTTCCTTATTTAAGAGAATGGGAATTTAATATATGGACACTTATAAGATTGCAGAAATAGAGCCATGTTCATTTGCTATGTTATGTACTGCTTTTGTGGTCTTGAGGCAGATGTAAACATCATGATTTTATTTTCTTTTTGAACTGAAATGTAAATGAGAAGTTGGCTATGGTTTTGGATTCAACTCAAAAATCATTTTCAAGCAGGCTGTTTGACAATTTGGGGTAAAATCATGGCAATAACTATGTGAAATGCAAGGCTAATTTCCACTCATCAATTTTCATATCTAAACTAACTTTTTTTCCCCCAGGAAAATAAAAGTTCCTATTCCTTTCATGCTTTCTCTTGGAATTTTTTCCAATTTTTTTAAGTGGCTTCCTTTAACACTGTTGACCCTTTTATTGTATTACAAATGATGTACTTCCTAAGTGTTCTAGTTTATTTCTCCTATATTTTCCCTAAAATAAATTTTTTGGAAAAACAAACAAAAAAAAGGACATAGACTATTGGTTATTCAATCATGAAACCATTTTTGTTTGCTTTTGCTCTCAAAATATTTTGTAATATCAAACCTTTGAAGTAATGACAACTAAAGAGAGCTATTTTAAAAAATTATATCATCAATTGATATCATGATCTTTTATGCAATATTGCAGTGTTTTGTGAGGTGTATGCTAGATAGCCTATTAGCTTCACAAAATTCAGCTCTGAGCCAGTCATCTACCTAGAAGGTGGTGAGACAACAAATAGCATTTGAAAAGGTGTTCTGGGTACGTTTGTAGAGAAATTAAACATTTCTAAATTCAAATCAGAAAGAAAATTTAGGTAGAGTTATTTTGTAAGATGTAGAATGCTTAAATGATGAAACAGGCCTAGTTTGTAAAATATATCTATATGTTTTAAAATTTATTTTTTATTTTTTGGTACCAGGGATTAAATTCAGGGGCACTTGGCCACTGAGCCACATCCCCAGCCCTGTTTTGTATTTATTTAGAGACAGAGTCTCACTGAGTTGCTTAGCACCTCACTGTTGCTGAAGGCTTTGAATTAATGATCCTCCTGCCTCAGCCTCCCAAGTTGCTGGGACTACAGATGTGTAATACCACACCCAGCAGTTTTTAAAATTTGACAATGGGATATTACCCCAATTAAGAAATAAATGTGTTGATATACATGTATGTTTCTAGCTTTGAATTTCAACAAATCTTAACACTCCAAGTGAAATTAAATAATGTTGTACGTTTAAAGTACTTTTTAATTTTCTATTTTCTTGACACTCATACCATAAGGTACAAATGCTGAAATTAAAGGACCATGTCCTCAGTCATAAATAATTTGATATAAGAGGCTTAGTATATATTTTCTTTCTCACACTTACTTTTCAGGATCTCTGCATTATAATGTGCTGCAGCAAATTTTTGTGTCTCTTCTGTCCTTGTGTTGGGGTTGGGCTGTTCTTTACTGTGCTGCCAGCCTCCTTTCCTTAACTGACACTTGTACATTTTCCAGTATTCTGGGTAGAGAACAGTCATGAGCTCATCTACACTCGACACGGATCGCAACTGTTCCTCCAGGTCTCTGCCTGCATACGCCTGTCAAGGAAAAAATGCAAGATCAATTACTTATCAGACTCAGGATATGGAAACAGATACATTAAAAAAAAACTTTAGTATTAATGTTATATATGCTATATTTGCTAATAAAAATATTGTTAATGACTCCTTACTATAATTTCTTGATAAAATTATATTCATATTTTAATTAGTCTGAATTGCAATTAACATATATACTTTGTTTTTAAGACAAAAATTGTGATATGTGATTTTAATAATGATTTTTAAAGTGTCTTATTTATTTTGTTTATGGTTCTTTTACATAATTGGCAAATTTATTAGCTTGAAAATGCATTCATGTTTGTACTGCCTACCTACATAAATAAATAATACTGAAATTTATTGTTTCCTTTTTAGTTATAAGCATTGACAAAATATAATTAAGTAAGATGCTAAAAACTTAGGGATCTTATTTTCATAGAAGCTGTTTAAGAATAAATAATCATAATAAAAATGAGATTTCAAGAGTAGTGATACAATAAAATTTATATTTTAGCAAAGCCTCCCAATATTTCAAAAAAAATTGATAAGCAAGATTAATTTTGCTGTGAAAAAGACATGAGACAATTTAAAGGAGACTAAATCCACTTACAAATTGTTGCTTACTATAAGTATATCCAAAAGTGGAACTCTTTTTTTTTTTTTTTTTTGCTTTATCTTAGAAGTAAAATTTAACAATAACTGTTTATTTTTTATTGCCATGATCAGTCCATCTTTATTTTTAGCATGCATAGGAATCCATTGGAGAATTGTTAAAATTGCAGTTAACTGCTTTCACATCCCCATGGATTCCTGGGTGGGAATCAAGACTCTATATTCATTCCAACAAGTTCTCCATTTCTAATTTTTGAAGCACAAAATTAACATATTTTTCTTAAAACCTGAAATACTAATTAATTGAAAGTCTCTCAAACTGCATTTTAAATGATTCAAATTATCCTGATACAGGTGACTTTTGTAATATTTTCTTACATAATTTCAAAGCCTCCTAAAAATGAGGCAATAGATTATGAAATGTGTTCCTTTCTATTAGGGAATGAAGTTGGTTATTAATATTGGGTTTCCAATTTCTTTACCATTTACTGTGTGATTTGAGAATGTCATTTAATTTCTTTTAGGTCTAGGTTATGTTATAAAAATGCTGATATCAATCCATTACCTTCTGTAATATGTAGGAGGGTTCTTGATACACTATACAATTCTAAAAAATAGTAAATGGAGAGGAGATCTTAATTTCAATTAAAGTGACAGAAAATCTCATCAATTTCCCAATTGAATATTTATGGAATATTTGCCTGAGGAAAATCTTACATAATACACAAGACTCAGGAATCAAAAGTGTTTCAGGATCTAAAAGGATGACTACTTTAGAGAAAGATTATAAAAATACAAGTTCATAAAAAATAACACACTATGTGAGGTGATGAACATGTCGACTAGCTGTGGTGATCATTTCACTATATATATAAATATATATAAACATCATATTGTACATTTTGTCTTTAAAGTATACATTTCTAATGTATAAATCATACCTTAAAGCTTATATTTAAGGCACACAATTTTTATTTGTCAATCATACCTCAGTGAAACAGTGAGGGACATCTATATCTGTGGACATTGCTACCTTTGTGGCTGGGTTTTGTTAGCCTTTGCTTGTTCAATAGCCTTCAAACAGGGGACTGTGTGTGAATGGAGGATTGCTGGAGCTCTTGCCTTTACTACTCAGCTAAGATCACAGTCAGGCTGTGACCTAAGATGATCACACCAATTTCCAGAGGAGAGTGAGTGCTACCTCCACCAAGAGAAGCGGCAGCACAAAACAAGTACACAGCTCAGAGCAATATCACAGGGAACATTAAGAAATGGGATGGTGATGAAGGATTTTCAGTTAAGTATTTCTTGAAGTTTTATAACAGAGAAATTACTCTTGTTCTTAAAAATTTAGAAATGAAAAACACCACTATAAAATTGATATCTACAAGAGAAAACAATCTCCCTCAAAACAATCAATAAATGGGCCAAAGAACTGAACACACTTCTCAGAAGATGATATACAATCAATCAACAAATATATGAAAAAATATTCAACATCTCTAGCAATTAGAGAAATGCAAATTAAAACTACTCTAAGATTTCATCTCACACCAGTCAGAATGGCAGCTATCAAAAACACAAATAACAATAAAGGCTGGCGAGGTTGTGGGAAAAGGGCACACTCACACATTGCTGGTGGGGTTGCAAATTGGTGCAGCCAATCTGAAAAGCAGTATGGAGATTCCTAGGAAAACCTGGAATGGAACCACCATTTGACCCAGCTAACCCACTCCTTGGCCTATTCCCAAAGGACTTAAAAACAGCTTACTACAGGGACACAGCCACATCAATGTTTATAGCAGCACAATTCACAATAGCTAGATTGAGGAAACAACCTGATGTCCATCAATAGATGAATGGATGGGAAAACTTTGGTATATATACACAATGGAACACTACTCAGCACTAAAAGAGAATAAAATCATGGCATTTGCAGGTAAATGGATGGAGTTGGAGAAAATAATGCTAAGTGAAGTCAGCCATTCCCAGAAAATCAAAGGTCGATTGATTCCTTTGCTATGATGATACTGAATTATAGTGGCAAGGGAAGGAAGATGAGAGGAATGAAAGAATGTTAAATAGAAAAAAAGGGGAAGGGAAGGAAAGGGGCAAGGGGATAGAAACAATGGCAGAAGGAGTTGAACATCAATATGCTAAAGGCATGTATAAAAACTAAAATGGTATGAAAATACTTTGTGTAAAACCAGTGAGTTTGAAAACTGTGCTCTTTATATGTAATATGAAAGGAATTGCACTCTAAAAGCATGTATAACAAATTAAATTAAATAAAAAAAATAAAAAAATAGATGAAAGGATAGGAAAACTTTGGTATATATACACAATGGAACACTACTCAGCACTAAAAGAGAATAAAATCATGGCATTTGCAGGTAAATGGATGGAGTTGGAGAAAATAATGCTAAGTAAAGTCAGCCAATCCCCCAAAACCAAAGGTTGATTGATTCCTTTGCTATGAAGATACTGAATTATAATGGCAAGGGAGGGGGGATGAGAGAAATGAAACAATGTTAGAAGGAATGTTAAAAAAAAAAAAACAAAGGGGAGGGAGAGGAGGGGTGGGGGCAAGGGGATAGAAACAATGGCAGAAGGAGCTGGACATCAATATATTAATTGCTTGTATAAAAGCTCAAATGGTATGAAAATACTTTGTGTAAAACCAATGACTTCCAAAACTGTGCTCTTTATAAGTATTATGAAAGGAATTGCACACTAAATGCATGTATAACAAAAAAATTTAATTAAAATAAAAAATAATTATTAATGTAACCAAAAAAAAGGTCAACGGGAGAAAAGCATACACACAAAATTCACAAGAAAGACAAATGCAACATAAAAAATGAAAAAAAAAAAACAATAGAAGATAGACATTAGCATATCTATATTCTTGCGCTGAAAAAAGGTCTTTCTAAAGATTGTGTATGTGTATGGCGGAAAACATTGTAGACAAAACCAAAGACAATGAAATGAGAAAACTTTGCAATATATATAATAGATAGAAAGGACTAACATTCTTAATACATTACAAAAGCATGTTAATGAAAAAATTAACTGATATTTTGATAGAAAATGGGCAAAGAACTTGAACAGAATAATCATAAATAAAAAATAGAACTCGGCTGTAAACCCATCAGGTCCTGGACTTTTTCTTGTTGGTTTATACTATAGAGCAATAGTAACAAAAACAGCATGGTATTGGCACCAAAACAGATTGGTGGACCAATGGTACAGAATTGAGGACACAGAGACTAATATATATAATTTTAGCTATCTTATATTAGACAAAGGTGCCAAAAATGTACAGTGGAGGCTATCCTTATAGCCTCTTCAACAAATGGTGCTGGGAAAAATGGAAATCCATATGCAACAAAATGAAATTAAACCCTTATCTCTCAACATGCACAAAACTCAATTCAATGTGGATCAAGGACCTAGGAATTAGACCAGAGACAATACGCCTAATAGAAGAAAAAATAAGCTCTAATTTCCAACATGTCGAATTAGGCCCCAAGTTCCTTAATAAGAATCCTGTAGCGCAAGAATTATTACCAAGAATTAATGAATGGGATAGATTTAAACTAAAAAGCTTCTTCTCAGCAAAAGAAACAATCAGTGAGGTGAATAGAGAGCCAACTAATTGGGAACAAATATTTAATACGTGCACATCAGATAGAGCACTAATTTCTAGAATATATAAAGAACTCAAAAAACTTAACACCAAAAAAAAAAAAAAAAAAAAAAAAAACAAATAACCCAATCAATAAATGGGCTAAGGAATTGAAAAGACGCTTCTCAGAAGAAGATACACAATTAATCAACAAATACATGAAAAAATGCTCAACATCGCTGGCAATTAGAGAAATGCAAATCAAAACTACTCTAAGATTTCATTTCACTCTAGTCAGAATGGCAGCTATCAAGAACACAAACAACAATAAATGTTGAAGAGGATGTGGGGAAAAAGGCACACTCATACATTGCTGGTGGGACTGCAAAATGGTACAACCACTATGGAAAGCAGTATGGAGATTTCTTGGAAAACTGGGAATGGAACCACCCTATGACCCAGCTATCCCACTCCTGGATCTGTTTCCAAAGGACTTAAAAACAGCATATTACAGTGACACAGCCACTTCAATGTTTATAAGCAGCACAATTCACAATAGGTAGGTTGTGGAACCAACCTAGATGTCCCTCAGTAGATGAGTGGATAAAGAAAATGTGGTATATATACAAAATGGAATTTTACTCAGCAATAAAAAAGAATAAAATAATGGCATCTGCAGGTAAATGGATGAAGTTGGAGAATATAATGCTAAGTGAAATTAGTCAGTCTCAAAAATCCAAATGCCGAATGTTTTCTCTGATATAAGGAGGCTAGTTCACAGTGTTGTTGGATGGGGGTACATAGGAGGATTAGAGGAACACTAGAATGGTCAAAGGAAAGGGAGGGGAAGGGAGGGAGCAAGGGGGAAGAGAGGGGGGGGAAAAAAGGGAAAAAAAATGGAAAAAAAATTGGTAGTTGAATGAGATGGATATCATTATCCTAAATGCATGATTGAAGATCTGAATGGTTCTTATACACTTTGTATACAAACAGTTGTATGTAAAAAGATGCCATATATGTGCATTATGAATTGTAATACATATTACTATTATAAATAAAAAAAGAAAAAGAAAAAAAGAAAAAATAGAATTAATATATATTGGATAACAGCAAAAGTGAAGTCCTTGTAGGTGTATAAGTTAGTAAAGTTATTCAAGAAAAATACTGTATTGCAACTTAAAAGGACTTTAAACATGTCCCATTTATATATGAAATTCATTTTAGAATTAAACTTCCTATTCAAAGAAGTGATGAAATTCTTTTAGATACATGTACAAACTCATTGTGAGGCTGTCTATATAATTATGACTATGAAAACAACCTACATAAAAAAGTGATTAAATAATTTACATTTAATAATGACTATGAAAACAACCTACATAAAAATAAAAAGTGGTTAAATAATTTAAAGGAAAATATAAATTAGCAGAGAAATTAATATAATACTATGAAATGGTTATAACATTTGTATACGTTAGCCATGAAAAATGGTTCACAATAGATTCTTTGTAAAAGTAGGGAACACCACTTTTAAATTACACATACAAACAAGGATCAGACACACAGTATGATCTTGGAATAATCTTTTCACAAGACCAAATTTATATGTAGATAGATTATGTGCATATGTGTACATTGTCTTGAGAGTAAAAGCTATTCAGCAATAAAAATTATCATCTTTAAATTGTAAGATGGAGATAATTATGGTCTTCTTTATGTAATTCTGTATTTTAATTTTAAATATAACTTTATAACCAGAAAAAGTTTCATAGTAATCATCTCTAAGCATATTGCAGGGAATGGGATTAGTTCTTATTTCACCTTTCATATATATGTTTTTTGCTGCTCTTATATTTGCATAGAGCATTCCTTTGAAATATTATTTAATTTATAACATTCATTGGCAAAAGCAGATGTTATGATAGATTGAATAAAAATGTTTTGAGGACTAAGTAATTCATTAATTTTTCAAACTAGATGATAATTACTATATATATTTATGTGAAAGAAAAACAAGTTTTAGTACTAAGAGACCCAGATTTCTATCACAGATGAGAAGGTCATATTTAATTGGGTAGCATTAGACTTCATCTCTTCAAACCTTATTTTATTCTGTAAAATGGGAATAATGATATTTCTCTCATATAAGTTTTTGTCATGATTCAAATAGAAATTTGATATAGAAGTATAATGTATGCTGATTTTAGTTCTTTTGGAAAAATACCAAGGAGTGAGACAGCTCAATCATATGGTAAGTCCATTCCTAGTCATTTGAGGAATCTCTATAGTGCTTTCCATAGTGTTTGTACTTATTCGCAGTTCCACTAACAATGTATAAATACATCTTTGCCCCCCACATCCTTGCCAGCATTTATTATTACTTGTATTCTTTTTTATTTTTAATTTATAATAGTAGTATGTGTTACAATTCATAATGCACATATATAGCATCTTTTTACATACAACTGTTATTACTTGTATTCTTGATGGCTGCCATTCTAACTGGAATGAGATGAAATCTCAATGTAGTTATGATTTGCATTTCCCTGACTGCTAAGGACGTTGAACACTTTTTATATATTTATTGGTCATTTGCATAACTTCCTTTGTGAAATGTCTGTTTAGTTCATTTGCCCATTTATTGAATTTGTGTATGAGTGTGTGTGTGTGTGTGTGTGTGTGTGTGTGAAGCAAAAAAGAATAGCGGGCAGATTTTCTTCTGTTCTGTAGGTTCTCTCTTCATGCTCTTGTTTCATTTGCTGTGCAGATGCTTTTTAATTAGGAAACATCCCACTTATTGATTCTTGATTTTATTCTTTTGGGCTTTAGGAGTCTCCTTAAGGAAGTCAGTGCCTGCACCAACATATTGGAGAGTTGACTGTTTGTCTTCTTCCAGCAGTGTAGCATTTCTTGTCTGGTTCCTAGGTGTTTCATCCACTTTGTGTTGAAGAACTAAAATCAACATACTATAGTGATACATGCACACTACTGTATATAGAAGCCCAATTCACAATAGCCAAGATGTGGAACCACCCTAAGTGTCTCTCAATAGAATACTGGATTAAGAAAATGGAGTTTTACTCATTCAAAGAGCAGAATGAAATCATGACATTTGCTGGTAAATGTATGGAACTGGAGAACAGCATGCTGAGTAAAATAAGCCACACTCACAAAGTCAAGGATCAAATGTTCTCTTTTAAATCTGGAATCCAACGAGCAAAATGGCATTAAAAAGGGGTCAGGGGATCCTCATGAAAATACAAGGGAGAACAGTGGAGCAGAAAAATGGGAATGAAGGGGAGGAAGAAGAGATGGAAAAGGGGAGGAACAAATGAAGGAAATTAACCAAACTATGTCATGTGCAAGGACAAACATCACAATGTATCCCACTTTTATGTATAATGCACCAATTATAAAAATAAATCAATTAAAAACAAAAAAAGGAAAAAAATACTACTTTTGGGGTTGGCAAAAATTAAGAGTGATAACAGAAATGTGGAGACAGGTTTTTGTTTTTTTGAAATGTGGAAAAAGGTGTACTTTCATAAACTATTATAGGAAATGCAATAAGGTACTATTGATAAATTACAGCAAAAATCAGCTAATGTTTATAATACACAATGATCAACCACCCCCAAAGAAAAGAAGAATAATGTACCTTTGCATTCAGAGAAAGAATTATTTGCCAGTGTAACATCCTTAGAAAATAACAGCACAGTACAAAAGTTGTGTTTTGGATAGCTGAAATTTTTACACCATTGTGAACTAAGTACTTCATACGTTCAGGTACAATATTTCTTTAGATCTGTTTTCTGCATTTTCAAATGACTAGTCACCTAGGAATTCAGCATTGTCAGCTAAGTCATATGGCTGTTCAGTGCGCATCCATCCCAGTGAATAGAGCTAGAGCTGTTTAGGCATAGACAGTAGCAGCAAACCATGGCACATTCACTTCATATTCTACTTTTGAGGAATTTAGAAAGGCTCCATTAATCCAGAAAGAGTTCTGGCGAGGAACATATCAAAATCTTTCAAGTGGAAGTGCTTTGCCCATGAAAGTCCAGTTTCTTCTTAATGCGTTTCTTAGTCTTTATCTTCACTAATGTTTTCTAGAATGGTGAGGCTCTTTGCTTGAATATTAAGAAGTATTCCTTTTATTTTCCAAAGAGGTTTGTTATAGTTTAAAAGAGAAAATGCCTTACAAATGGATATTCAGCTGGCATAAAGCCTTGAGCAATCTAAAATTGAATCTAATTTTTATTCCAGTATGGATGAATCAATTAGGAGGTACTAAAAATAACTGATATGTGGCTTTTATGACATTCAAGGAAGGGTTTTTAAGATCCTATGAAAAGTAAAGATGAGTGTGCAATGTCATCAGTGGGGAGATACAGAGAATTAGAAATAATATTTAATACACAGTGATGTCTTGCATTCTATAGTGAGAACTTCTTATTTGACTTATTCTGAAATTAAGTTCTGTTGACTTTACTTTCTTGCACAATGTCAAAATCATCTCAGAAATATTAATTCTAACCTTTTTCCAAATATGATTGAAAAATGGCACTAAAATATTGAGACCAAAATTAACAAAAGCAATTGTTCCACCCAGGGATGACTTTCCACTCCCAGCCCCCCATGCCCCTGGGGTGGGAACAGAAAATGTTACATTTTCAATTTTCAGTGATGATACTGGCACCATTGAACAGAGGCCAGGCATGCTGTTAAACATGCTGTAACACACAGGACAGTCTCCTACAGAAAAAGGACTATGCAGGCTAACGTGTAATGGTGCTGCTGTTGGGAAACCCTGCAGTTGAGTAAGAGTGGGTTTTGCCAGGATTATTTAACTATATATGTCATTCATTAGCCTCTGAAAAACAGACCAGAAGGTTGAAAATTTGCAAGAATTTCACTCTGTAAAATACCTTACAGACATTAGAACTACTGTATGAATGAATCTAAAGTATCACCAGCAGCTGGACTTAGTAACATTCTTAGTGAGATTTATGTATTGGTCAGGATAACATATCATTTTTCTTTTGACATGAACATTTCTCAACAATGTTTCATTGTTTCATGAGAATGTGATAGTTAACATGTAGTATTCCTAGGGAAGTAAAATCAACATGTTTCTCAATTATTTTCATTCCATGGCTTATTATTTCAAAACAAGCTTTAAATGTTTTTAAAAATACATATTCAGAAAATTGCTTTGAAATTAAAACATGTAATAGATTATTAAAATATTTATTTTTTAGTAAAATTTCTTTTCTTCTTTGATATTTTAAAGGCCAATTAAAGCTAATGCTATTTTCTACTGAAATTAATATTAATAATGTGATTTTTAAAAAATTAATTAATGAAAGCTATTTAGAAAAGTTAATAAAACATATGTATCCAATTTATGGAATTTTACAAATTGAACTCTTGTAATCAGACCCAGGTGAACTTACTGAACCCTGACTACATTCTAGAAGCTTTCTTTATTTCCCATCTGTCTCTTCTAACTCTCCACCAAAGTGTGTGTGTGTGGGGGGGGGGCATTTTCTGATTTTGTCTAATGTAAGTCTTTTTTTTTAAACTCCTTTTCCAATTCACATAGCTGGGATCTTACAATATGTAATCTTTAGGCTTGGGCTACTTTTCTCAACCTTTTATTTGTGAAATGGATCCTTATTGAAGCAGTTAGATTCACGCTTCTCTGGTTTTCCATTTTATGAACTACTGCAGTTGACCTAGTCTATGCATCATATGTCTTTTAGTGAAATCATCATGCATTTTAGTGTATTTACTATTACAAATGGAATTGATGGCTCATGAAATAAGCATATACTGAGTTTTACAGATATGGCCAAACCATTTTTTAAAGTAATCGTGCCAATTTATACTGCCAAGGGCTACAGAAAAAGTCCCTTGCTCATATCTTTGCCAACAGCTGTTATAATTGTTTTTAATTTCCATTCATTCCAGTGGGTACATTGTGATAATCATTGTGGTTTAATGCATAGCTCCTGGATGATCTATATTAAATACTCTTTCATTAGTTATTTGGATATTGGGTTTGTCTCTTTTAAGAAGTGCCAACTAAAAGCTTTTCATTCATTCATTTCTGTTGCTTATTCTGTTATTGTTTTGTAAAGAGTTCTTAATATATTCTGGATTTAAGTTTTGTCAAACATGGGTATGTGTGTTGAAAACACCTTCCTCTATTGTTAACTTGCATCTTCACTCACTTAATAGTAATTTTTGATGGCTCATGAAAAGTTCTTAATATTAATGATGTCTGAATATGTTCTTTATGGCTAATGCTTTTGGTATATTCCTTTAAAAATCTTTAACTATCCCAAGGTAATGGGATATTCATCCCAAGGTAAATACTATCCTATGTTATCTTCTAGGAGCTTTATAATTTTACTTTCATATTTGGGCCTACTCTGAACTCAGAAACTGATTTTCTTAGTATAGTGTGAGGTAGGGGTCAAGATCTTTCTTTTTCTCATATCTAACTGGTTGACCATCATTCAGTGAAAATCCTCTCCTTTGGCCACAGCACTGAACTGGTCCCCTTGCTGTTAAACACGTGCTGAATTTTTTCTGGACTTTTAAATTTCTTTCTTTTATCTTTTTTGTCTACCCTATGCCAGTGCCACACTACAACAGCTTTATAATTAACCTTGATATTAAACATATTATTTGATTTATACCTGTAGTGCCCCAAGTCTTAATAATGTCACTGATTTACAAAATTTTACAATTTCATTTCCTTTCTCTCATATGACTAATTTCAGTTATGGCTTCTAAAAAAAAACTTGAGGTACTTATTGGCATTAAATAATATAAGTCAAATAAAAATCCTAGTGCCTTGTATATGCTGGGTGGTGGAGAACAGTTATACAGTAGTTTGTAATACAGTAGTAATAATAGTAAATACATGGACAATAATTACATTAAAGGATGTTCACTTAATTTTAATAATTATATTAAAGGACATTAATAACAATTCAATTCTCTAAGTATAATTTCTTATTAATTTTTAAAACCTATACTCCTTGTGAAATCTCAATTTCCCCAATCGTGTGTACATGTTATTTAAAATGACATCTTGCATACCCTAGAATACATTTCTAACACAATGTGTGGCTGAATTATGAGTTTTCTCAGAATACTAAGACCATGTATTTTAGGCATAGATACACCTGCATTGAATCTTAGCTTTTTCTACTTACTGTGTGTGTGACTTTAGAGGTTCATCTCTCCTGAAATATGAGGAGAGATATAACAATTAAATGAGCTACTGTGAAATAAGGTATGAGAATAGCTCAGTGCTTATTTATGGTAAATCTATTTTTAAAGTTCTTTTCCATCTTTATGTATTTTATTAGTTTGTCTTTTTCTTTTTCTTTTTTTCCTCCCTTGGTTAAGGTTGAGCTGAATGTACTAAATTAATCATTTTATATAGATGGTATTTTCTCCTCTAATATTTCTATTTATAAGAAAACATTTTCTTTATCAGTCTTCTATTATTTTTATTTAACTATGTCCCTTTATGCAAAAGAGCTAAAAATACCTGTTTCTACTTGCTGAAAAGATTCATACAGAAGACAAGAAATAAATATGCCAAACACTTTAGCCTTTTCTCAAACAGGCATACTATGCTCAAAGACAAGGTAATTTCAAGAAATCATTGGGCTCCTTATTATCCTCAAAGGGTCTTCTTTGTGGGATCTAGAGACCTGGATAATCAGGGGCCATTATGCCTATGAGAATGTAGAAGAAAGAATAGAGCTAAAAAGATTAACAGAGAGGAAATATATCAGAAAAACATATCCTGACTTCTCAAGAAAATAAATGGACAGAATCAAAAGTTTCAGAAACTGGAATTGGAGCTTCTGATTTTTAGTGATTTCTAAAGTGGTTGCCATATGGCTACTCTTGTGCAAAGTGCTGAGCTAATACAAAAATTCAACAGCTTCTGTCACTCCTGCACCTGTCACATTTTGGCAAAAGAATCAGATGGAGCCATAATTGAGACATTCCTAAGTGTCCTATAGTCTAAAGGGCTTGGTGTCATGAACATTACCAAGAACATTAAATACCATCTTATACATTTAAATACAATAAATGCATTTTAGCCAAAAAGCAAGAGCCTGCTCAGGAGTTTTCCAGGGTTTACTGAGAGTGTCTTCAGTGATAGTTATGATAAAAAATAAGAACTGTCACAAGACCTAACATAAATGGTGATGGTGAATGAGATAAGAGGCCTACACACTCCTGAAGTTCATGCTTTAATTACCTTGTAGGAATTTAAGGTGGCACCTGCTTTTCTTACTATTCTCATTTACAATGCATCCTCTGCCCACATTTCCAATGCATCTTATGTCACTGTTCTTAAAGCACAGCTATAACCACTTCCTTAATTCCTTTAAAGTCTCTCTTGGTATGCCATTAACTAATGAACAAAGCCCATATACATTTTTTAAAAATATTTTTTTAGTTGTCGATGTACCTTTGTTTTTATGTGGTGTTAAGAATTGAACCAAGTACCTCACACATGCCAGGCAAGCACTCTACCACTGAGCCACAACCCCAGCCCTGGAAGTCTTAATAAGTTTTTTTAAAAGTGTAGATGATGATGATGATGATGATAGTGGTGATGATGATAACCCCAAGCTTAAGTTTCCCTATTAATAAAATGTAGATAATGAAATGTACCTTGAGAAGCTGCTGTTAAAATGTTTACAATGATATTTGTAAAGCACAAAAGAATACAATAAAATAATCAGTCACCTGCCTCTAATAAAATATTTTAATTAATGCCAATGGAGAGAAATATTATGATTTTATTACTTTTACTCAGTGTCAATATGTGCCAAGGAATGTTCTAAGCATGTTATTTGAAAACACAGCCTCTTCTCTCATGGAGTTTATAAGCTAGGCATTATATGTTTATTTTGAAAGCTCAAAAAATTTTTCAGCTCCTTGAATTCATTCTTTCCAAGGAATTTGCAAATTTAAAGGCATACCTGTTTTGTATGTTGCAATTAATTACAGATGAAGTTTCTTGTTTCTTATATGCTTCTGTGTCTAAAGGATTCCAGATTAGTTACTAAAGTGGCAGGGAGGGGAACTTGTTGCTATGAAACAATGTTGAATAAAACAAAGTTGAATTATTTAACCAGAAGTACTTTGTCTAAAAACATAAAAGTTCCTTTTTGCTTTCTATTAACCATTGAGCTATGAAAGTCCTCTGTAAACAAAATCCATTTAGTAATGTTCTTTGAAAGCAGCAAAAGTATAAAGTCTACATACAATTTTCTCCATAAATTCATTTACTAATCTACTTATATTCTATAATACTGGTTTTGGACCACAATTATACTCTGGTTCTGGAAGGAATGTGTGTGTGTGTGTGTGTGTGTGTGTGTGTGTGTGTGTGTGTGTGTGGTGTAATGTGCAGTGGTAGGCAGCTGGAGTATGTTGAAGTTATACATTTAGTAAATAAGCAAGTTGGAAAAATAGAAGATTGCCACTATATCTAGCTCATCATTAAGAATTTTGAAAGTTTTTTCTTTTGTTTTGGGTTTCCTTGTTGTGGTTTTAGGTGATGGGGAACTTTACCACTGAATTACATCCCCAGACTTTTATTTACCCCTATGGTGAGTGTATTTTATTAATTTTAAATTCTTTTTAGTTATATATAACATTAGGATACAGTTTGATATAATCACAGAAACATGGAATATAACTTGCTCTAATTCAGTCCCTAGCATTTCCCCACTTCCTCTCTCCCTCCCTCTACTCCCTTCCTCTAATCTACTGTTCTAGCATTTATAGTTTTTTATTGGATTTTTTTTTTTTTTTTTTTGATACAAGATATTGCTAAGTTGCTGAGATTCTTGCTAAATTGCTGAGGCTGGTCTTGAACTTGCAATCTCCCTTGCCTTAGTCCCAAATCCTGGGATTACAGGCACTGGGAATACAGATGTGTGCTACCATGCCTGGTTTAGAAGGTTTCTGTTTGTTGTTGGTTTTTTTTCCCCCTTCCCCCTGCCTTGGTCCCAGGTCAATATCACTTAGGCAGCTATGGGTAAAGTACCTACTTTGGGAAACCACACACTCCCTCATCAAGCCAAATTCTCCTAAATCATTACCTGCTTATTTCAGGAACAGCTTCTCTCAACCCTCTATTTAGTGTCAAGGTTGCTTTATGGAAACACCATGCCATGATGCATTTCTGGATTTTGTGTTACTTCTAAATTAACCATGATTTCTAATAATGACGCCTAAGTTAGCAATGTCATTTAAGTTAATGATGACTTCCTCTATGCAGTTTACCTTTTATATTTCCAGGAGGTATATCCTTGCAAATAACAGTACAGATAGGGAGAGCACTAAGGAAGAAAAATTCATTGTTAAAAGATGAAATGTTTAAAAAAATATGCTAATGGGATGTAGTAATGAGTATTTGCTGCATATATCCTGGTACTGACAAATAATAATTTAGATAAATAAGTACTGGATTGAAGACTTAGTTCACCTTTTAACACAGGTATATCTCACCTACTTCTCAGAAGTATGTGGATGAACAAAAGTCCATTCATATTAATGAAACATTTGATCAGTCTTCATAACCTGAAGCTTATTTTTCAGTTTATGGATAGTGCAATTGTAGGCCAAATTTTATTCCAAGTTTAAAATATAAACTCTGAAGGTAAGAGGTAGAGTTAAATATTTGTATTCTACGATGCCGTGTATCAATAAGTTGAACTCTTGTTTAAAGACTCACTAGAGGAAATCAGCCATTTAAAGGATACAAAAACTTTAAACATTTGACTCTTTTCTACTTCTGTATGCAATTAGCTTTGTGACCCTAAAATATGACCGCAACATTAGCTAAGTCAGCTAATTTAATTCGGTACTTACATTCAATGTTATTACTAATGTTTGTTCGAACATTTCTGTATGGCAAGTGCACTTAACCAAACTGGATTTTATTTTATGATAAATAGAACTAATGTTCTTCACTTTTTCCCTTCCTCAAAAACAAATATAGTTTCAAAACATTTAGGGATATAGTTGACTTCATTGGGTGGGGGCGGGTATCTGTCCAGTGGAAAAGCAAGCCATTCATACTCACTAACAAAATTAATATTTATTGGATGTTTAAATGGAAGAAGTGCTGTGGAAAGTATCGAATGAAATCAGAAATACTTCCTCAAAAGGGATATGTGACATGCACAAAATATAAGCAGAGAGACAGTAGTAGGTACCACAAAGGAACAACAGTGAAGTTCTTTGGGATTTCTGAGGAAGGGCAATATTTCTGGCCATGGCAGTCAGGGAAGACTCTTGAAGCAGCTCACTCTGGAGTTCCTACTTCTAATACAACAGAGAACAGCTGTATGCAGGTGAGGAGCAGAGGCACATATACCAAAAAAAGCCATTTTCATATAAATGTCATTCAATGGCTCTGAAAATATATAATTTTTCAATTTTTCAAAATGGGTATATAAAAACTTAGAAATCTTGATTTTAATTAGTTTCATGCTGACAATGGCTCTTTTCTGGGACAAACTGTAGGCAGGCTCCTCTGAGGCCTTTTCTTTGGACTTCAGTGTCCATCCATGAAGAATCCAGTTGCTACAGTTTTGATGCTGAATGTTCCCCAAAGGCCCATGTGCCAAATGCCTGGTCCCTGGTGTGATGCTCTGGGGAAAGATGGGGTCTTTAAGAGAGCAGGAGTCTAGTAGGAGGTCTTCAGTTCATTTGGGGTACACCCTTAAAGGGTATAGGGACCCTGTCCCCTTCTTCACCCTGTTCTGCTTCCTGGCTCATGATGAAGTAAGTAGTCTTGTTCTCCAAAGAGATTCTGCCCTGATGTGCTGCCTCACCACAGGCCCAAAAGCTATGGAGCCATTTGGTCATGGACTGGGCACCTCTAAAACTATGACCAAAAATAAAACTTTTTTCTTTATATGTTAACTACCTTAGGCTTTTTGTTATAGTGATGAAAAGGCAATATAACACCACCCCCCAGGTGATACAGGATCCTGCAGACCTGACTTCAACAGAATCTAGTTAAGTGGGCTTATCAAGAGTTCCCCTGCTCTTGATGTCTCCTCTTACTAATTTTTATCTGTCTCCAAACTGCTTATTAACTATAAATTCTTACTTGCTCTTACTGTATTCACAGCTGAGCCTGATCTCTCTCCCCTGCAGCAATCAATACTCTGACACATACTGCAGTAGTCCTGACTAAAGTCTTTCTTGCCATTTTAACAAGTTTCAGAATTTTTTTTAACACTGCTCACCATCAGTTCATGAATTGCTTGCCAATTTATGCCCATCCTAATTCCATACCATCTCCACATGCTTTGATCTCCCATGTCTGCTTTCAGTGGACCAACTTGCCTCATACTCCACAGAGAGAATAGGAGATTAAATAGAGACTCACTTACACACACCCAACCTCCCAATTATTCTTCCTCCTTTCAGGACAAATAATCAAATGCTTCTCCTCAACCTCTCCAAAGCCAAGGACACCACAGGTGCTTGGATCATGTCTGTTATTGCTGTAGAAACACTCGACTCCTTCTATCATTGCCTTCTCTTCAGCATTCTCTGTTTATCCTCTCTCTCTGAAATGTAGTATTCCTCCTATTGGCATGCAGACTTGCTCTTCTCACAAATTTAAAAAGCAAATACCAGAATATGCAAAGAGAATACTGACAACCAGAAGGAAAACTGTGTGTAAGTCTATATCCTTACTGAACTACTTCCATTTTTTTTTTCAGCTTTCCTTAAGAGGTTAAATTTTTTAATGGACAGTCTTCACTTCCACTAGTCTCCATTTCCCAGGCCCTTGTCAGCCCCCGTGCCCACTACTCTACTGAAACTCAACTCCCAAAACTTCCATTTGAAGTCTTCTTTGAACCAGCATACTCTACCTTTAATCCATGGGCCACTGTGCTATTATTATTCTATTAAAACCATGTGCTCTTTCTCTAAAAGCATGTCCTTCTGCTATTTCCTCCAATTTAGTGTCTATTATTATCAGCAATCTATGTTGACTTTTCTATTCATGATCTCTAATTTGAATTCTAAGGGTTCAGAAAAAGTTCCTCTATTTTTGCCTTATATTCCTTTATGAATACTCTCATTTATTCCTGACCCTCCCAAGATGATCTACCTGAGGATTGAAAGGTGTACATCCAGCCCCAACTCTTCCTCAAAATCATAAGTGATTAGATTTCTCAAGATCTCATTCCTAACATCTAAAACCAGAATTTATCACTTTCCTCAGTCCATTTATATCCAGTTTTTCCCACCTGATTAAATCTTACTAATCAATTATTCAAGAGCCTGGGAATGACACCTACTTTCCCCTTACTCCTAAATATATTGTATCAGCAAATCTTACTTCTAAAATATGGCAAAGCTCCCATCAGCTTTGGCCTGATTCAGTTGCTCCTAGATCCGTCCAACCCTCTCTCTACACAGAAATCAGAGGATCATTGATGGAGACACCCATTGAATGATGCCACTTAGCAGTTTAATCTTAACTGGTGGACTACCATCACAGTTGGATGATCTGGCCCCTGATCAATCTCCAGGTCTCTCCAGTTTCATCTCACAATGTTCCCACCCTCACTCATTGAACTTCTGTGTCTCAAAAACTCCAAGCTTAAGACACATGATCCTGCAGACCTGCCTTCAACAGTTAAGTAGGCTTATCAAGAGTTCCCCTGCTCTTGATGTCTCCTCTTAGTAATTTTCATCCGTATCCAAACTACTTCCTTACTTGGAATTATATTGTCCTGGCACTGTGCCTGGCTGGTGCCATCCTTAAGATTACAACTTAAAATGCCAAATAATCACTACAGCATTCCACCCACTATAACCAAATGTCCTGATTTGCCTTCTTGTTTCCTTCATATCATTTCAGACATTATAAATGCTAGCTCATTTATTCTTTGTTTTATTTCCTCTGTGGATGGTTTGCTGCCTACTGTAGACTTACTCCCTTGTAGCACAGCTACAATATGGTATTCACAGAACGAAAAAATGAAAAGAAGGGTAGGTATAAGCAACTTCCCTTAATTTTTCATGTTATCAAGTAACTTTACAGATAGTACTTTCCTACAAGCCAAAGTACAACGGAAAAATATTTAAAGGTAATTTAATTGTATTAAATTTACCAAAAAAGTAACTATTTGTAATAACATTTATTTTCTTAAAGTAAGATTTCATTTTAGAAACTGTTCCCTATTTGGTCTGAATTGAGAAATTAAAAACTAAATATTGTTTACTTTTCAGAGAAAACACTGAAAAATGTCAGAATATTTGCAATTTAGCTAATTTTTTACAGCATGATAATATTAAAGCTCTTTGACTATTTTAAGCCAAAGGTAGGAAAATAAATACAGAAAATTTACATTCCTTTAATCTGATTTTTCTTTATTTTCAAACTCATAGTCAAATATAATAGTTGTGTATTAGAAGTTTTAAAATACTCTAATTAAATAGAATGTAATAAAGAAGGAAATAAAACAGATAGATGGGAGGAATGAGTACATGAAAGCCTGATTTAAAGATGCTTCATAAAA
Organism: Tamias sibiricus; assembly: GCA_025594165.1. Lineage (NCBI taxonomy): Eukaryota > Metazoa > Chordata > Mammalia > Rodentia > Sciuridae > Tamias > Tamias sibiricus. The sequence goes on from CM046661.1 coordinate 38,957,065, forward strand.
AGTAACAAAACAATATTTTAATAATGTGAATATTAATTTATGAAAGTTATATTCATGAAAATCCCCCTTCATTTTACATTTTTTACATGTAAATTTTCAAAACACTTAATTTCTTCCTCTCTACAATGCAAAGAGAATTAAATTAACAGATGATCTCAGAAATGTATTTTAAAAATCAAGAGTTTGGGGATGAATAGGAAAGATATAATTATATTGCACTGAAACATAACACATCTAGCTCCCTTTATCTCCCACCCATAAAACATAAGGTTATCAAACTCATCACAGAGCTTTATAAAGCTGCCATTGATTCATTGTCAAATAAAGCCCATGATATTAAAGAACTACCTTCTTTTGCACTACCTCTGTACCTCTAATACACAGAGGTTTATTGGATGTCACTTACCCAAGTGGTCCAAACCTCTTCTTAGCTAAATAAAATAATAGTAGTTTGTGACGACTGCCATTTCATCTGAATGAAAATCTGAATATACTAGAAAATAAAGGTGAAAAGGATATAAGGAGGTGATTGCAAAAGACCTAATGCAAAAAGGTACCAAAATGAAAAAGCAAAATCAATAATCACAAACTCTACCTGGGGCTAGGAAACATGAATGACTTCAGCATCCAAGAAGAATAATTTGTATAGTCTCACTGTGATGGCAAAACCACTGACACAACCTCCTTCTAAGGTGTTCATTCTTGCTTGTATCAGTCCATGTGCAATAGTAGTCATTGGTCATGACAAATACATAATGTTAAATCTTTTTAGTTAGTTTTCTTATTTGCCAGACAACTAATGTTTCTACACATATTTTTTAAGCTTGTTTAATAATATATGCTGGACTCAGAGCTAAAACTAAGCCAATTATAGATGAAAAATTAATCTTTCAACTCCTAGTTTAGCTTGGAAGATTGGAGGCAGGTATATAGCTCTTCTTCCTTCCAAAAGTCTACAGAACTAAGAGTAATACATTATAACCAAAGATAAAAATAAGGAGACAAAGGCATATGAAAGAAAGTGTAAAGTTTTGTAGATGAAAAATCACTGATGTTACTCAAGGATAAAAAGTTGAATACCATCAGTCTGCATATGGGGATGGCTTTAAGAGACAAGTGCCCCTGATCCACAGATATATTGACTCACCAGATACTATGTAAAATGGAGATGAATAAACAGATAATAATGGGGAGTTTGATTAAAATTTACACAGAGACTACTTTGGTCTTCAGATCCCTCATCTACCAACCCCATCCAAACAACTACAACTTTACCCACCCACATATTTATTTGATCTAAACAATAAATAAGCTGAACTGGTAAGTAAAATCTTCCTAAAAAGGAAAGTCCAAGCCCAGATGGACTTGACTGGTAAAAATATTTAAGAGAGAAATAATACCAATCCTACACAGACATTTTCCAACAAATTGAATGGGATTAAAAACTCATTTTATTCGATGAGGTCATTATTAGCCTGACAGCAGTTAGAGAAACACATGGAGGGGAAAAGAGAGAGAGAGAGAGAGAGAGAGAGAGAGAGAGAGAGAGACCTCAGAGGCATATGATTTTAGAAATACAGAAGCAAAAATTTGGCTAGCAAAGCAGCAAAATTAATCTGGAACACATAAATATGGATTATAAACTATGAAAAGGTGGGATTTAGCCCAGAAGCATAAGGTTATTTTAACATCTGAAAATCATTCTAAAAAAAAAACATATTAATAGAATAAAGAAAAATATCACATGAACTATTTAAAAAAATACAACATTCAACCTTCATAAAAAATGCCCAGTAAGCTAGAAATATAACGGAATGCCCTTAATCTTAATAAGGGACAGCTATGAAAAACTCACAATTACTACCATACCTGATGGAAGATTGAATGCTTTCCCTTGTGGTATGAAGCAAGTCACAGACATGGGCTTGCACTGTTTTGATCCAACATGAAGACTATGGCTATTGCAATTATGCAAATGAGTCAATCAATGGTACCCAGAGAAAGAAACCAGTAAAACTGTATCCTGGGAACTTCACGATCTTCTATATGGAAAATTTTAAAGAATTTACAAAAAAAAATTATCTAGAAATGATAAATAAGTTTTAGCAAAGTCATAAGATATGAATCCAATATACAAAAACCAATTGCATTTCTACATACCAGCAATGAACAATCACAAATTGTAATCAAGAAAACAATTCATTTACAACAATGTACAAAACAGTGAAAGACTTTGGAATCAATATATCTAAAGATGTACAAGACCTATACAGTGAAAACTATAAAAATTAACTCAGAGAAATTAAAGATCTAAATAAATGGATAGATCTTTTCATGGATAGGAACACTCAATAACACTAAGTTGACAATTTTCCCCAAACTGATCTATGAATTAAATTCAGTCTCTATCAAAATCTCAAAAGGAATTTTTGTAAAGACTACAAACTGATTCCAAACCATGTGCAAATAACCCAGAATAGCTGAATTAATTCTGAAAAAGAGCAAAGTTGAAGGACTCATATCTGGTCTCAAACTTTCTCTACAGCTATAAACATGAGGACAATGTGAAATTGGCTTAAAGATAGACATGCAGAATAGAATTACAGAATGTAAAAAAATCCCTTCTCCCCAAACAAACATTTATTTATGGTTGAGAGATTCTTGAAAAAGGTACCAAGGCAAACAAAAGGGCAAGAGATAGTTTATTTAACAGATAATACTAGGACAACTGGTCAAACATATGCAAAGACAAAAATAAGCAAGACAACAACAAAAGCACACCTTTACTTCTCACCACACTCAGAAATTAACCAAGACAGATCACATACTCAAATGCAAGAATTACATCTATAAAACTGCAACAAAATGCAATTTTATCTTTATAACCTTGGGCTAAATGAAAATTTTTAGATATGACACTAAAAGCAGAACTTGAAAAAGAAATTGGATTTCATCAAATTTGGAGTTTTGTTCTTCAAAGAAAACTATTAAGAAAATTAAAAGACAATCCAAAAACGTGGATAAAATGTTTGCAAATTGTATATCTGACAAAGAACTTATATCTGGAATACATAAAAACTTTTCCAAATTAATAAGATGACAAACCCAAGTTTTGGAAAAAAGCACAAAAATTTGAATCTTATTTCACCAAAAATTATATCCAAATGGCTAACAGGCACATTAAAATGTTCAGCATTAATTATCTGATCAGATACCTCACCAAATGATACAAACAGATGGCAAACAAATACGAAGTGTGATTGGTTATTAGAGAAACTCTTATTAAAACCTTAGTAAGATACCACTTCATACCCACTAGAATGAATAAAATGAAAAAAAAAATACTAAGTGCTAACAAGTATGTGCAGTGAAGAGAATTCCCATATATTGCCACGACAATGTATAAAGTAGTTTTCTATAAAGTTAAACATATGTTTACCAACAATCTCATTCCAGGTATTTATTCATTTGAAATGACCACTTATGTTGACACAAATAATTTGCACAAATGCATATATAGAAACTTTATTTATAATCATGAAAACCAAAAAAAAAAATTTTGATTAGGCAAATGGATAAAATATATTGGCAAATTGATACAATGTAATACTATTCAGCAATAGCATCACACTACTGATATTCTCAATGGTATAGGTGAATTTCAAATGCATTAATAATGAGTTAAAGAAAGCTGATTCAAAATGCTATATACTGTATGGTTTTCTTTATACACCTTCTGGAATAGGCAAATCTATAGGGAGAATAACTGAGAAGTGGTTGCTACATCCTGGATATGGAGCAAAAGATCATAAAGTAGGATAAGAGGATTTTTTGGAGGGGAAAGTGCAGTGATTGAACAGTTCTATATCTTGATTGCAATGGTGGTTATTGATAGATGGGCAGGAACCAATAGGCTTAAAGGTCACCAAAAGTTCGCCCTGTTCCCAAAGTTTGCTCTGTTCTCTGGGCAGGATGTTTCATTATCCCCAGGCAGGAGCCAATAGGCTTGAAGGCTGCCCTACCCCATGGGCAGGAGCCAATAGGCTTTCAGGTCATCAAAAGTTTACCCTGTTCCACAGGCAGAGGGTCAAAAGTTCGCTCTGTTCTCTGGGCAGGATGTTTCATGATCCCTGAGCAAGAGCCAGTAGGATTGAAGGCTCCCCTCACACCAGGAGCAGGAGCCAATAGGCTTAAAGTTCACCCTCCCCCCATGGGCAAAGAGCCAATAACGTTAAAGTTCGCTCTGGTACACCCCCCAACTAGTAATGCCTATATAAACTCCTGTCCATTCGAAGCTTGAGAGCCAAAGGCGGAGGACAGCCAGCGAGACGAAGAGACAGAGACACAATGAGGAGAGCTAGACAACAAGAGATCCAGAGTACCAAAACAGAGGCGATGAGAAGAGAGACACGAAGGAGACAGACACTGCACACATACCCACTGTCTCCAGCCCGATGGCAGCTACCCCAGCTGATAGCTCCAGAGACCACAGCCAGAGTCACCAGACTCCCACCTTCTGTTCAGAGCTTGCACACTCTTCCACCAGAGCTTGCATACTTCCTGTGCTTGCACACTTCCTGAGCTTGTACACTCCCCTCTCCCTGACTCATTTCTCCCACCAGAGCTTGCACACTTCCCTCTCCCTGATTCCTCTCCCCATTCCTTTCCTACCCTTAACCAGCCAAAAAGGCCGGTTAATAAATCCCTTGGCTGCACGGCCATCCCCAGTGTGATTTTCGCCCTTCAGTTGTACAACTAGATATATTTGTCAAAACTCACTATAAATGGTAAATTTTGCCATATGTAATTATGCCTCAATTTTTTTAAAAAAAAATGGACCCTGAATCTAACTAAATTGAAATATATATAAACTGAGAGTTACATGTAAGTTAAAATTTCATCTAAAAATTTAAACCAATACAAACTAGAAGGAAAATATAAAGGGGAAACATAACCTTAACATTATCAATTTTTTCTGCAATATAAAGAATTTAGAGAAAAATAATAATTTATCTTTTTTCCTAAAAGAAATAAAATAAATTGCTTGGTACACAAGAGTTTGTGAAATTTCTCTTTTTCTTCTTTTCAAATGGTAAGATCTTATCTTCCACATTGGCCTCTGAGTTGGAAACAATATTGTGATATGTTGAAGGACTTGAGAAAATGAAAAATCTGTGGTCAAATCTGGGTTTGCTTTTAATTTCTAGCTAAGTAACTATAGAACTGTTACTAAAATTTTCTAAGTCTCAGTTTCTCCACTAATAAGATAATGATTTTAATATCTATTTAAAAAGCTGTTCTATTGTTTTGTGTTGATCCATGCAAAGTGTAAGAAATATAAGATTGAATATGAAAGATACACAACTACTTCAAGTTTGAAGGAATCTACATGATCGTCTGCTATATAATTATTTGTAACTTTAGCATATATTACAAATAATAGCACATCCAATGGTTATTTAAATAAATAAAAGAGTTACAAAAAAACTAGCCCTTAACATTGAATCTGGTTCACTATGAGTTCAGCAAATAAGAGGCACTATAACATTTTTTTATGATAGCCAGATAAGAAAAATAGACAAGAATTTCTAAAACAAATAATGCTCATATTTTATAACCCAAAGTTAACTTTTATGGACTATCCAAGCCAAATGTGAGCTCAGCATTGACTGTTTTTTCTTCTTTTTAATAAAGTGAAATAAATTCATAGACTTTAAGAAAATGCTAGAATTAGAAAAAGTTAAGTGAGAGAAAACTAAAGAAGTTTAAAACTTATTTGAAAAAAAATGTTTAGAACAAGTGTGTGTGTTCATTTATGTTTATGTATATATTCATTGCACACTACACAATTACACCCAGAGATTAGGATTTAATTTGTGAAGTGGCTGTGGAGAAATGTTCACCCAACCTAGGCAGGTGGCTTTATAATAATAATTTTAAGAACAAATTTGAACACCAGTGTCACTTTATGACTTTGTAAGAAAGCAAAAATTCAAAAAGTGTGAGTTAAAAACAGTTTTATGTTTGTGGATTAATTTTTTTTGTTGATGTTGTTTATTTTTATTTTAAATGCCTGGCAAATAAATTATTTCGGATTTATCTGCAGATATCATCTATAGCTGTTGAAAGGGCCAGTTCTTGCTTTAATATCTATTTCTTTTCCTTCCTTCTTTAGTTATTTTCCTGATTTTCAAATTTTTACTTTTATTTGGTTTACAAGCTTAACTAAATTTTATTCATTTAATCTTTTATATAAACCTGATTTTACACATTTTCATTTAAATTTTCTAATATATTTTATCATTTTTATATTGGTATTCTTTCATTTAGCATTTCCTTATTTCTTTTGTTTTTTCCCTCCTTCTCTTGCTTCTACTTTTCTCCTTCTCGCCCTCTTCCTTCTCTTCCTCCTCTTGTCAGAAGGCATCTATTCAGAGTGTATTCCTGTCATAGAATTTCACTGTTCTTTAATTTATTGGAAACCCCTTTTCCTTGCTATATACTGTTCTCTCTTCTATATCATTTCCAAACTGTAAAATGATCCAAATATAACTTTAAAATTTCCAGGTTCTATTATAATTCCCCCAAAGCAGTCTTTCAGGTATAAATGAAAACTTATCTTCAGATAACCATAGACTTCAGATATTTTTTAACCATCAATTATCTTTTACCTATCTCTTTGAAATAGCACTTTTATCAACACCATTAGGGTCAAATAGAAGACTGCTTTCCTTCTTCTTTTTTACCAAGGCAAGGTGAGTAATGTGTTTTATTTTTAAAATTTTAAAATTGTTTTGTTGTTGGGAATATACTTTAGGGATAGAGTGTTTGCCTAGTATGCATAATGCCTGAGCTTCATCCCACAATGAATGAATGAATAGCAAAACGCAATAAATAAAAGATTGAACATATTAAATAATTTATTATTCAGTAGAGCAAATTAGTTCTACTTTTGGATGTAAAAAGACAGCATTCTGACTCATAGATCTTTCAACCAGTTCTATTCTTTTCCCATATACAATAGGAAAGAAAAGGAAAGGAAACAAGATATCCATAGATAACTATGCCACTACTACCTTTTCTTGTTTCAGCACTGGGTGTTTTGGACAGAGGCTCTTAGAGGAAATAATTCCAGAAATTAAATGTCTACTTTTTCCTTTTTGGGTACATAGGAAGAGTTTAGTGTAGCAGGAAACAGTGAAACATAAAATTTAATGGATCACAAATGCAAGCTTCTGAACAGGGGTATTTTGACCAGAACACTGCAAGGTCTGCACTAGGACTGCAAGTGTGAGTGAAAACCAGGCCAAGCAGCATCCTGCCTACTGCTCAAAAGAGATGTCTGTCATTGAGGGCAATTGTAAAATTAACCTTTGAAAAAACTGAGTGAGGTATGCAAAATTCTTTCTCATAATCTTTTGAATTTCATGTAAACTGTCACATACATAGCCTTCCATGATATCTAAAGTAGCCACAGCTTTGAAAATTAATTTCCCTTAATTTCCCTTAATCAAAACAGAAATAACTTTTCATGAAAAAAAATGGATTTATATGTAAAACTGCTATCTCTACCATAGAGTATGGAGACACCTGCCTTAATTTTGTGAGGGCCTTGGGCCTGAAAAGTGTTCCCTGAATAAAGAGAAGAGTGAAAGTAATATACACTCAAATCATTAACACAAAATTAAAAGGATGCATGGTTTTCATGGTTTTGGACAATAACAGTTTTGAGTTTGACTATTTGTTAAAGCTCATCCATTTTTCAGGTAAACTTCCATAATGATGAAGTGATCATTTTTACATAAATATCCTGTGATTAATTGTTGCATTGTTTTCTCTTAAATAACTTAAATAACTCTAAGTATCTAATAGTATATACACACATATATTATAGTCAAGAGACTAGATTTTAGACCTAGCCTGAGAATTTTATTCACCTGCATTAATTCTCAGTTGTGGGACTTCAGTATATTATTAAGTCTCTCTGTGCTCCCTTGGTTCTCGTGATTTGTTAGGATGATTAAAAGAGATGATCTTTTTCTGAAATCAGTATAATGCTTAGTTCACAGAATGAAGTATTAAACCATCTTCCCTAACGTGCCAAGAGAATTATGTATTTCAAGTTGGAATTTGTACACATAGGAGGAATGAAAGACTCTTAGATATAAACATTCATTTTAATGAGAGTATCTCTTGTAGTAATTTTTGAAGAGTTTGTTCTTTTGTAAAATTGCTAAATACTTTATAATTGCCTCAAAGTTTTTCATATTCCTAAATAATATACTGTTCACCAAAACAAAAAAAAAATTCTTAAGTAAACACATAGAGATAGACAAAAACTATAGACCAAATATTTATCAATAAGCTGCACAGTGAAACATAACTCATTTTGTTTTTAAGGATACATTTTAAAATAATGATTTTTTAGTTCAACTAATGATAATAATTTTTAAGTATTCTTAAGCAAAATATCTAATGCATAAGTGCATGAGTTTTAAATAGTCACACAAAACCTGCACTATTTATAAACCTGAGTGGTAACATTAATTAAAAGACCACCCACTTTGCCACATGAACTAAAATACACTCTAAAGACAAATGTAAACCAACACTGAAAAAGAAATGTAAACTATGATGACTGATCATTAATTGAAGCATAAGGGATATAAAATGAATTGATTTGAAAATATTGTGAAAAATATTCTCTCCTTACTAATTTAATAGAGAAATGTTAAATTTAAGATATTTCCCATATCAGTAAGAGGTTAATCTAGAATTTTTTCAATAGTTTAGAAAATATTTTATGTGTTATAGTGCTCATGCAGTTTATGTGATGTTTATGACCAAAAATTATTTGAACAAGAAAAATACCTTTATTCATCTGATTAAAGAAAGTCCCCACATAACAATATAAACTCAGGTTTTGAAATGAATAATAAACTTTCATATGATAACTTTTTTTCCCAATAAAATCTTCCTTGGAAAATCACATGTGAACTTCACAGTTTGTGTTAATATATTTCATTCCTTCTTGACTATTTATAAATCATCAATTACTTCAATTCACATTACATATGTCTACAACATTTGCTCTAATATATATTCACATACCTTAGAAGCTGTAACAGCATAAAGCAGATGAGCAAAATGTGTTTTCCTAACTTATTTATTTATTGGCACTGGGGAATTAACCCAGGGCCTCCTGCATACTAGGCAAGTATTCTATCACCAAGCTACAACTCCAGCCCCTTTTATTTCAGGACATGGTCTCAGCTAAACTAGTGGCCTGTCTCAAATCTGGGATCCTCTGGCCTCGGCCTCCAGAGCAGCTGGGATTAGACATAAGCACCACTGTACCCAGTCTTGTTTTGCTAACTCAAACTTAAGATATGTGCCATATTCCTTGAGGGCTGAATAACAATTTATAGGTTATGATGATGACAATAATAAATTGAGCAAATTCTACTTGATGTCCACTTGAAAGAATGGAATGCTATCATGGGCAAAAGATAGAAATTTAAAAAAAAATGGCTTGAAATCATGAGCAGAAGGTTTTGGAATATTTTAAAAAATAGCACAAAACAGTAATGGATTGATGCTTACAATACCAGGCTAACACGAGCTTATGGTATGTAATTTGGGCAATTTGCAATGGACAAGTAGCCCAGGAGAAATCTTGCACAAAATTTGCTCTGAGTCTAAGGGCCTCAAACAAGTAGCTAAAATTAAACTTGCAAGAGTTTAGAGTCATTTTGTGGATTACCTTATAAAACAAACCATACCACGTGTAAAGTAAGTTATGACTTGGCAGTTTCCAAAGTGCCTTGGCACTTAACTATTTGTTCATAGCTTGATGATGGTAAGGCTAGTCCTGGAAGAAAGCAACCTCCAGCCTACTTAATTTAGAAAGGGAGATGTAAAGTGAGCCCTAGGGTTTCTCTGCTAAGCTGTTCGGGAGTTTTGTAACTGGAGGCTGTGAAGAAAGCCTGGGAACATGCCCAAATCAGAAGTTTGAAATTGTTTCAGAACACAAAAGAAAAAACAATCTCATTATTTTATAGTTATATAGGCCTTCAAATCAAAACTAGCCTTCCCTAATAACTGGAACACTAATTTATTGCCCTTGGATCCAAATGATTGGTCATTTATGTATTTGGAATCAGATTTTTCAGTAGAAAACACTGCGACAGATCATGAAATATTTTTTAAAAGTAAGTATTCCAAAACTGTGTTAATCTAAGACAAACCTATTGGCCCCAAGTTCAGGTATTTTTTTTTTCCACTGCATCTTAAACAGCTATTTATATACAGTAGGACTTCACTGAACACTGATTGACTGAAATGAATAACTCAATGATCAAGGAGTGAATAGCAAGTACTCAACAAAATGTGGCTATATAAAGTTATTAACCCAATAATTAATGAGGTTGATAAGAACTCTCCAAATTTGAGAGAACAAAGGAACAAACAAACAAAAAGCTAAAGGTTATTTAGGTTTATATTCTTAGTTTATCAATGTCATTGTCTAATGTTTTGTGGATGATGTCATTTTTGCAACATGGAACTTAGTTTTAAACCATGTGCTCCATTTTGATTGTTTATCTTTCTGTAAAATCATCATCTTCTAATAAATTGGAAAGTTATAGAACACAGAGAAAGTTGTTTGGTTTACATAAATCCTAACATTGTAACAAGAAAAAAATGCTTGTGCTAATTCCAGCTGATTTAATTGCTGGAATAATGACTTGGTTTACGTAAATCACTTTAGTGCTCAGGGCAGTGCCGGCTGGACAATCAACATTGATGAAGATTGTACTGGGACACTCCAAAGGCACATTAAAACTTGAGAAATCTGGGCCAGAGCTTCCATTTTGGGGCTTGATTTATTTGCTATGGTTGTCTTTAGTATCATAGCTATTGGAAAACTGCCAAACAGCTACTGAATTATGCTGTGTATGTGATGCCTTAAGACCTCTACTTCTGAAGTTAAACTAATAGATTACATAGTGTTCAATATAATCTAAAATATATTATGCTGTGGGTAATAAAAATAATAAAGGGTAACCTTCACTTGAAAATCACTTAATATATATTGTAAATTGAAATGTTTCCTACAACTGTTACCAATTGTATTGTTCATTAAGAAAAATAATTTGGACTGGAACCAAGATTTACATAAGGGAAAGGAAATGTGAATTAAAGAGACCCACATTCTACAATGTCTTGGCAGTTACCATCTTTAGGAAGAAAAAGTATAAATACCACTGCATTAATTCTTTTATTTGTTTCTTTTACATTATGTGCTGACATAAGTGCATAATTTAGGAGGATGATCATGAGTTTGGGATTACCTAAATCTTGACTCAAACCCTCATTCTTCTGCTTTTTTATTAACCTTCAAATAATTATTAACAAACATTCTGAGTCTCAGCTTTATTATATCTAAATGGCTCTAATAATAGGAATCCTTAAGGCTATATGAAGATTAAAATACCGAACATGTTTCATGATGGACTATTACGATCTTTGTGTATTTCATTAGCACTAAGTATTTTATTAAAGACAGGGTCTCACTGAGTTGCTAAGTGCCTCGCCATTGCTGAGGCTGGCTTTGAACTCACAATCCTCCTGTCTCGGCCTCCCAAGTGCTGGGATTACAGGCATGCACCACCAGGCCCAGTGATTTTTTAAATATTTATTCTGCATGCTAAATAAATTTCACTTTTCTAAACTCTTCAAAACACCTCAGCAGTGTAAATGTAGAACAAATATAGCTTCTGACTTGTGATCCCCAATTTCCAATCTATACTTTAATTTAACTATATTTAAGTTCATAAAAACTTACCAAAATTTTGATTTCCAAAATTTCTGGAAAGGAAAGATAGCCACAGTTCTAAGAAACCTTTGTTCTGCAGTTGTTTTTGTTGTTTCAACTTATGGTGCAATGATCTACCCAAGGCCTGTGCATGCTAAGCACATGCTCCACCACTAAGCTATACCCCTGGCCTATCACTGTATTTGAAAATGCATTACCCAATCAAAACTTTTCAAGCTTGCCGCATTAGTCAAATTTGAATTTAATAAAAATCCCATTCTAAGAATGAAATGTCACTTTGTGTTGAAAATGTTTGACAGGAATGAATCTTAAGCACTCATTCCTGTGATCTATTCATTCTGTCTGGTTGAGAAGTTACAGGTTATATAATCATTTTCATGAACTCAATTGTACAATACCAGCTTCTACTATAAGGACATAATTTATTGTTAATGGAAACTGTAATAAATAAAGTTTTGAGTTGGAATATACAGAATGCTCAGACCATCTAGAGAACATGTGATAGCATGTATAGAATTTAAGAAGAAATACCCTATATTCTTAGAAATATTAAAGTTTCTATAGTGCTAACCCGTCCTTATAAAATATCAAGGCTCTTTTCTGAATGAGAAAATAACTCTTCCTTCCCTTTACAATTCAGGGTCCCAGTCTGAGGCAGTGTATAGCCCTAAAGGGACAATGTTCAGTAAGACAATGCCTATTCCTCCAGGGCCTCAAGATGCAATATGGTGATTAGTAGCAGAGATTTCAGCACTTCTAGCCCCGTATTTTAGTAATACTAATATAACAATAAGAAAGTCATTGATGTGGCAGACAATGCCAACAAATGTAAGTGTATCATGATAGTTATTAATATTTATTGATCTTGATAAATAAGTCTGTTAGTTTTACTGATAAATATTGACCTGTTTTTTAATACATTATTACTTCTACTATAATACTTTAAGCTAGCTAATCTTAACCACCTTTTATATAGAAGAGGAAACTGAGGCTTAGAGAGAGGTTAAATAACTTAAAAAAGGTAGGCATCTAGTCTGCAGGGAAGATTCAAACCCATGTTCCTATGACTTTTGCACTAGATTGCAGAGCCTGTGCTATTTGTGTACCATATTACACTATTTCTATACTAATTCTCAAAAGTCCTAACTTTTACAATTTTATAATTTATAGTTGTAGTGCAGCCTGGATAACTAGGTGCCAGCTTTCCTCCCGACTTCTGACAACTAGTTTTGCACTGATCCATATAAACAGGTAGATTAAGCGCTAGTAACTCTGACCAAGGTTGTAATGGCAGACAGTCCTGAGTTTAACACCAGCCGATCATCCTTAGGGATTTCTGAATGTCACCACTTCCCTGAATCCCTTAGGAAGTTTTATCAATTCTGTTAGGAGTCATCCAGTTGCTGATGACTTGCCTGAACATCCACTGCTGCCACCCTCACTATACAATGATGCTAAAAACTTTTGGTAAAACACACACACACACACACACACACACACACACACACACAGAGTTGTTGTTAAAGAAATATTTAGTTTTAGGTTCATTTCCTATAGATCTGGTTTATTAGTTCTTGGTCATTTGACAACCATGTATTCCATGTGGGCTGCATCTCTGACCCACTCATTGAACAACATTCCATGGACAGTGTGTTCTGCCTGAATCTGCCAGAACTGTGGGTTTATCTGCTGCTCCATTGCCTGCCTGTCTAGTTCCAGGAATGATCATGTTAGACTGTGTCCCCAAATAATGTGGGAAACATCCTGGCTTACTGAGAGTTCATGGAATAAAGCCTGGGAGTACTTACAAGTTCATCTCTAGCCAAAACTGTGATATCCTGCTAGAGTTGTACTGCAGCCTGCTTGGTCTGTCTTGGGCAGATGACAGATGTGGAACTGTGTTCAACTGCAATTGCCACATTTGCAGACAAAAAAGGAATGCTGCAGATGAGGATAACAGGAACTGCATGAACACTGAAAGCCTGTTAACAGCACTAGAGACACACAGCATGGAAAATATAAACCTAAATGTAAATATCCTTTTATAAACAGATATTGTGTGTTAACCTGTGTTAAACATGCTTTCAGTTCTTAGGGGGCATAGCCTGAACCAGCATACAAAGGCAGAATTTTGGTTCATTGTAAGAAATAGTTTCCTAAGATCTAGGGCTTCCTAATAATGTAATGTAGAGGAGTAAGGTCAACATCAAACAGAATCCAGGTAACATATGGAAGATGGTAAGGAAAACATCACCTAGGATGGTGTAAAAACATTAAGACCCAAAGATAGTACCATAGGGCACTTTCTATTTATTAGTAACCAGTAGTTCTCACAATTTTTATAAATAAGGCAAGTAGAGTGTCCCTTTGGCTCACAAAAAATACCTTATCTCTACCCCAACTCAATCTGTCCCACCATTGTGCTCTCTGTTCCCATATGATTGATTCAGGGATAGAGGAAATTGACCCAGGTTAGGCCAGTAATAACCACCCTCATAGGAATTCTAAACTTTTAAAGACAATCACAGAGGTGGACAGTCTCTGGAACTAAACAACCCAAATGCCAATATATATAAAGGAGGTAGGGAGAGAAAGAGCGAGAGTGAGAGAGAGAGAGAGAGAGAGCGAGAAAGAGAGAGAGAAGTTTTACTGCTAAGGTCCAGGGAGCAGCCAGGAACTTTCCAGATCTGTGGCTATGGAGTTTTACTTCATTCTCTGAACTATAACCATGTAATTTTTAAGGGAAAACAATCCCTTGTAATATACTCTTGAAAATTTCTCATTCCTCTTTATAATTATTATACTGACTTATTTTATCCTTTGGAAAGCTGTAAAAGTTAGGATAAAATATATGTGATAAAACTGAAAAACATATAGCCTTTTCTTGGTTGATACCGTGATTTCCAGTATGGGTAAAGCAGACATGAGGAAATTGGTTACAATGTTAAAATTCACACTAGCACCTAAATAACTCTAAACCACTATTAAAATTCTAAGCAATCACAAAAATCATCAAAGGTCATCATGCATCACTTGTTGATATAAAGCCACTAAAGTAAGGCAGATGCCAGATGTTGATAACACTTATTTACTGAATTGATTAACCAGATGCAGAAATTGACTTAGTGCTTGAGTGCCTAGATGTCAAAGTGATACACACTTTAAGAATATATAAATATGGAGATAAACAGTATCACTTCCCTGTGCACAGTACTGCATGACAATCCATACTGAATTAGTGATATGCTTCTGCTTCCTGTTTTCCACTTACATAATTCAGAGGTTTGACATAATGAAAATATATTATGGTATTGCATCCTGTTACACTATCCATAAGATTTAACAGTGTGGTTATGTAAGCATTGAAAATAGAAACATAGAGAAAGGAGATGCACTTTAAGACTAATCAAGATGGATAAAAATTGACACTACAAACTCAAAGCGTTCCTCTTTAGTTGGGCTATGTATTAAAATAAATTCCTTTGAATTATTTATATATACATGATGATTCCAATGTTATTTTGAATAATTAATAACAATAAAGATAAAGGCAGAAATAAATTATATGAAAACGATTCCATTATTTTTTTTAAAGAAATACCACAATCAAACTGCATTCAAAATCTGTAACAAATTTGATTGAAAACACTGGGTCAAAGCAAAGACTGGACTCCTTCAGTACACCATGTACTTAATTCAAGTTGTGCTTCATTAAGCAGCTTGTAAGGAGGGAGGATAAAATAAGGGTCAGAAGCAAGGAAAAAGCTAGGGCCAAGCAATAGTTACTTTGCTTATATAAACCTTGAGTTTAGAGTAATATTTTTAAGATTATTTAAAATTTATATGTTAAAGCATATAAAGTTTAATATTTTAATATGTTAAAACAATTAATTTAGCATTGGCAAAAACTTCTAAAATATGTACTGAGGCATTTAAAGTGTTGAAAAAAACTCCTGGAAAATTCAGACTACACCAAGACTGCACATAACTCCACTGTATAGACCCCAAATTGGCTTATTATTTTGTGATAACATAATTAGAATCTGATTTAAAATAAGAAAAAAAAATTCTGTGATTTAGAAACAACTCACAAAATAACTGTTGAGATGAAGAACAATGCCCATAACAGAAAGCATAGCAAACCAACACAGAATGACATAGTGCTTGGTTCTGGAATGAAGACCTGAATGCAAATCTGAGGTTTGCAGCGTCATATGCAATAAAACCTACTATACTTGCATCTACTACCTAACCTCATTAAGTCTCAGTTTCTTCAACCATGAAATGAAAACAATAATATCCACATCACTGGGCAGTTTGTGAAGAAAACACAGAAAAGCAATTAGTGCATGGGTATTTTGGATACTAGGCAAATGGCATAACAAGGAAGGAAGGTAGGCTGCTTGATTCAGCATTCATAAAGAAATATAACGGGCATAAAACTGCACTCATTTCAAAGCAAGTCTTCCAGGAAAATAACTGCCCACAATAAATCCCTAAATCCGAAAGCAGACAGGTAGCCAAGCAATAATTACTTTGCTTAGATAAACCTTGAGTTTAGACTAACATAAGCACTACTCACATATGTTAATCACAAACCTTTAGCACACTGAAGTGATATGAACTTTAAATATAAATTTCTAAACATAATTAGATATTTGTTGACATATTCTACCAGAAAATAAAATGGTGCTCATATACTTTATGAAAATTCCTTTAAAAACTAGTTGAAGGATAATTGAATGAGAGTTTAAAAATTTTAAAAACAGAAGACAGGAGAAATCATGTTGGAAAAAAAATAGGCTCTGATCAAGAAAATCACATAAAGTAAAAAATTGATCTAAATAATTGGACTGTATTTTGTCATGTAAAAAAACAAAGGTATTACTATTCTTAAAAAGGAGTTTATGATGCAAAGCAATAATGTAACGATCCTAACCTAATCTTGTGGATGATGGAAAAAAACTTAGGGTAGATAAAGGAGAAATCAGAAGCTGACTGCAGACTTGGTCTCAAATAGAGAAAACAAAAGAGGGTAAGTCACTTTAGTTTAACACTAAAAAAAAAAAAAAAAAAAAAAAAAAAAAAAAAAAAAAAAAAAGTAGGAGAATGGATGCAATGGAAACCTTGAAAATACTCTGATCCCCTCTCCATATTGACGATTAAAACTTTGAAAACATGGAAATTAAACTCAAGTAGAAGGATAACCCAACTGGTAATTTTTAAAAATACATTTGGGTCAGTCTCTTGTGTGATTGTTCCCTACAGTAAGATGGTAAAATAGTAACTCAAGCGAAAATAAGCTCTAGAAATTTTTACCTAACCCCCCATGTGTCCATAATGCAACATATTACTTATCTTTAGAAACAAGTTTAAAGAGTTCATATTTTTATAAACATACTTTTAGCCTCACATAAAATTATTAAAAATTAATAGTATAAATATTTATGAAAACATATGGGAAAATGTAATATTAAAAAGAAACTAGATCAGCAAATAATGTATAATTAATGGGAACTCTGAAAAAACTAGATTTTGATTTCTGAAATTAAATATTCAGTTTTGAAAAGAATAAAAAATAAAATAAATATTGAATACTTTAAAATTAGTCCTTACACAAAAATTAAAAGTAAATAGCAGAAAGACCAGTAGAGAAGAGAACATGGAGAAGGAAGAGTGGTGAGAAAGAGGAAGCACTGGGAACTGAATTAGAGCAAATTATAATCCAGGCTTCTAAAATTATGTCAAAATGAATCCTAATGTTATGGATAACTCAAAGGAGACAATTAAAAATAAAATAAAAGAATTTTGTATAAAATTTAATCCTTACAGGAAGTCATCATAACACTGGGTACATATATTAGTCTAACCTGTGAAACTAAGTTTATGTAGGTAAATATCTAAGTTTATGTAGACAAATGAGGTCCATAGCCTTTATTATGTTTCAATATACGATTAATTCTAACATGAATTATCAAACATGCATTCAAGTCAGAGATGATAAATTTGATTAAAAAACAAAAAACTATATGGTGATTACAAGAATCACACCTAAGCCAGGCACAGTGGTGCACACCTGTAATCCCTGTGGCTCAGGAAGTTGAGACAGGAGGATCACGAGTTCATAGCCAGCCTCAGCAAAAGTGAGGCACTAAGCAACTCAGTGAGACCCTGTTTCAAAATAAAATACAAAAGAGGGCTGGGGTATGGGTCAGCGGTCAAGTGATCTGGAGTTCAATCCCTAGTACCCCACCCCCCAAAAAAAATCACACCTAAAACAAAATTATATTTGTTTTTGAAAATTTGAATTAAAAAGACTGAAAAAGAAAAAATATAGATAAAAACTATAAAAAGTTTATGCAGCAATATTAATGTCAGTGAGAAAAATTAGGACACGTATTATGATGATCTCAATATTACTATATATATATTTTTAGCACATAGTCTACTGAGAGGCCATTTTGATTATGTACGTAACATTACTGCTTCAAACTTGAAGGAATCACAAGTCTAAAACCTCAGTGAGAACCAAGAGTCTAGTAACAAACAGAAAACTTTCAACACAGAATTAACAAATTTCTTCTCATAGATACAGATATATTCCTGCCTGCAAATAAAAATTGACAACCTTTTCAGATACACATGAACTATGTATAAAAATCAACCATCCATCTTAAAAGATGTCAATCAATTTTAAAGAAAATATTTTACAGAACAAGTATTTTTCAGAACAAGTAGCTGCAATGCAACTAAAACAGAAATAGTTAATTGAAAGTTACTGTAAAAAAAAAATCTATATTGGTTTAAAAAATGGAGAGTAAAATCTCAGTGCGACTGAGAAACAAATAAAATCCAGAACTTTACAATAGAAGTTCTACTTTTTCAAACTTGTGGGAAGAAGTAAGACAAAGCATAAAAGACATAAGACTGGAAATAATAAATTTGAGTTTACTTCAACTTGTGAGAAGTTAGGAAAACAATAAGAATGTACTCAAGCAAAGAGGAAAGATATTATCAAACAACAACATCAAATAGTGAAATATAAACACAGAAATAATGAGGGGGGGAAAACCAAACAATGTTCTTTGAATGGACTACAGAGTTGGACAGTCTTCTAATGAGACTAAAAAAGAATGAAGGAGAAAAAGTCACAAAGAAAACTTTTAAGATTAAAGTGGATGTAACTATATGTAAAGTGGATAGCAAAAAGCATAAGGGACTACTATGTATTTATTCATACAAATAAATTTAAAACAGACAAAATCAATGACTTTAGAAAATTTAAATAAGCAAAATTGAACTTCATATGGGCAAAAGATTTGTATAATACAGGATGATTGAAGAATCTCTAAAAACAAAAAAGCAAACATACAAACTTTCTAAGTTTCATATAGGAAACAAACAAAATGTCTACTGCAACTATAGCTGCAACAGCAAAATGTTTGAATCAAACTGAATATCCGCCTACCACAGCGGTCAGTTATGGATTACACAATAGATTTTCATATATATATATATACTGAAGCTATAGGCATTAATACTATTCAATTCCTAAACTATTAAACAAAAAAGTAAATAATATGTTGAAGAATGCATTTTAAGTGTGACATAATTTACAAAAAGTTGTACAGAAAGATTAAGGATGTGTGGTAAGAGTATAACATCTCAAGTACCAGATCTAAAATACTGGTTAAACCTGGTATATGGAAGGTGGATGAGATTCACACAGACTCACACAGCAATCTTTAATTTTATCTGTATTTTTTTTTTTTTTCTTAAAAAGAATTGCTAGAAACATAAAGAAAAATGTTAGGAATTTGAGTTCGACCATGGTTTCATGAGGTTTTAGGTACATTCTGAATATGTAACAAAACCAAAAAAAGCAATTAGATGGATAAAGTTCACATTTCATATTATGTCTTGCTCTTTCTATAAGTTATGACTAACAGGATAAATCCTATTTCACTTAGAGGCTGTAAAGTTCAATCTAAAATTAATACTAAATTAGTATTAATTTATGACATGATTTTTAAAAATATTTTTTATTAGACTGTTAACATTTTTGACCTGCATCTTTCCTGGGATGGTTACATCAGTATCCTCAATACTAGACTGGAAGTGTCCACATGGATAATGGACATGTTTTTGAAATGTTAAGGGCTAAACTACTGGAAAATATCAGTTGAACTTCCCAGACTCCAGTAAGATGCCAGGAAATACAGGGCACAATTAAATGGAAGACAGAAGTCTGAAGATTGAATCCTCCTCCTTGGTGGCATGGCTTTTACATACTTCTTACTGGATCTCAAAATGACCTCCAGACTTTTCATAACCTGAACCTAACAGATGAGACCTACTGACTCTAAAGGTACTAACGAAAACCCACTTCTGCTCTTCATGTTCAAGAGGAGCATGATATCATTTATATATAAAGGGGTGAAATGCAAAAGTATTCCCTCTATTCACCATTAAAATGGATATAGCTTGTGAATCTTTAGCCAGTTCAATAGTCAGGCAAAGATGAGGACATTCTCTAATAAAACCATCCTTAGAAGATAAAAATGTTCACGTTTTATTTAACAGGAAGGGTGCTCTCACACATAACTAAGAAATACCACTTTCCACCAGGAATGAAAGTGGCTAATGAAAAGGCAGGCCAGATACCAAAAGAGCCCAGACTTCCAGGTCCACTGGCTAGGCCACTTACTAGCTAAATGCATGACTATCAGAAGTCTCAGCTTGCTCATTTATAAAATAACCATAGTACTATGTCCTGGTGTAACTTTAAGGATTAAAACTATAGTGTATGGCATATATGATGTTCAAAAAAATATTCAGTCTCAGTTATTAATGAAGGACAGGAAATAAACGCATGGAAACAGGTCACTGACCTTAACGGCAATTAACTAAAATGCAGTTTTTATACATCCTGGCATTCCCTGCCTCTCTCTTCTATCTATCTCCAGCCTGATCCTGTTGAAATACTGAGTGACAGGCTGCAGCTGTGGCATTCTAAAGGGCTGTTTGATGATAGTGCTGTCTAAAAATCAAACAGAAAATTGTTTGTTATTGTCTTGTTGGGGCTTATTTTGGAGAGGGGCAGGAAATGTCAAGGGTGTCAAAGAATGAGAGAGTCCACAGGGTAAAATGCTTGAGCACCAGTGCCTTATGCCTAGGGCTTAAGAAGAGAGAAGTCACCTTATGGAATTCATTAGCTGTGTGGATTCCTCACCCATGAGTCCCTGGCAGCCTGCAGTACTGCGAAGAAGTTGCTCAGCAGGCAGCTCTTTTGGTCACTGGCAGCTAGGGTGACCCTTTCATCAGAGACCGTTTGTTCTTTTCTGTGCCCCAAACAAATCTTGGCTAGTATTAAGACAGATGTGAAAGGGAGAAGAAAGTACAGAATACTATTTTCCAAATATTATTTTTTAGGAATCCTAGAATTAGAACACAGATTTATGATTCCTCCCAAGTGGATGTTGCAGAGAAGAAGTTCCATATCTGCTAGTCCATGGAAATACTTCTATTCCCACACGATTAAACTATTTAAAAATATTTCTCACTGAGGCATAGAAAAATGCAATTTAACAATGAATGACATAAAGATAAAAATAGTATTCTCTGCTCTCATGAAACAGTCAATATTCCAACAGAGTTATGGCTTGTTCATTTTAAGTATAATATATCTTGGTTTGTTTTAGAAATATTCAGAAATCTATGAATTGACTGTGGCTTAATTTGTGCCTTGAGTATTTGATTCTTTGCAATCACCTCTTCTGCACTACTATTTTGTAACAAAGTCAAATAAGATTGTATATTATTATCTTGTAGGTTAGAATGTATTTTCATGTGAATTACCCAAATTGATACTTATAACAAACTCCTAAGAGAAGCAAGAATATTATTACTGTCCTTATATACCTGGTGACGAACTTAAAACTAAGACAAGTTAAAGTTATCTGAGATCAAATAGAAAGTAACTAGGCAGAAGTACAACCCAGTTTTTCTTACTAAAATTTAAATTCTTTCTAGTGGGCCACAGGATTTATCACTATGTAGTTATATAGACAGTTGAAATAATGCTATAATTATTTAAATGTAGGATTTAACTTTTTTTTTTAACTTGACATGACCTTTCATCTGTGTTTGATTAAACAGTATATTCATTTCCTATTCTTGCTGAAATAACCACAAATTTAGTTGCTTAAAACAACACAAATATATTATGTTAACAGTGGTGGACGTAAGAGCCAGCCTCAGCAATGTTAAAAGTCCTTCCAATGTGGTAAAAAAACAAGGTCTCAAGGGGGCCTTTACAGAGACTAAAGGAGGATCCATTTTCCTTCATTTTCTAGATTTTAGAACCTGCCTACCATTCATTGGCTTGTGGACTCCTTCCATCTGTTGAGCCAGTACTGACCAGATGAGAATTTTCCAGATCATGTCACTCTGAATCTGACTTGGCAGCATCTCTCTCTTGTCAGGGCCTTTGTAATTATATTTGGCACACCTCCATGAACCAGGATCATAATCTTTCCATCTTAAGATTCTTAACTGAACCACATCTTCAATACCCCTTTTATCATGTAATATACACAATCAGGGTTTCCAGGGAGAAGGACATCTTTGAAGGCTTATTCTGCTTATCAAGGTAGTTTAAATTATCAATGTTTATAGTAGTGCATTCATAATAGCTAAGCTATGGAACCAACCTTAATGCCTTTCAACAGATGAATAGATACAGAAAATGTAGTGCATATACACAATGGAGTATTATTCAGTCACAAAGAAGAATGACATTATATGCAAGCATCATGGCATATGCCTGCAATCCAGCAGATCGGTAGACTGAAGCAGGAGGATTGAGAGTTCAAAGTCAGCTTCAACTGAACTAACTAATTTAGTGAGACCATGTCCCATAAATAAAATATAAAAAGGACTGGAAATATGGCTCAGTGGTTAAGTACCCCTGGGTTCAATCCCTGGTACAAAAAAAAAAGACTTTATATCATTCGCTGGTAAATGGATGGAACTAAAGACTATAATGCAAAGTGAAATGAGCCAGACCAAGAAAGTCAAAGGTTGATAAAGTCTTCTCTGATATAAGACGTAAGCTAGTTTAAATTAAAGGGGAAAAAGAGGAAAAAGAAAAGAAACAGTGGGGAAGAGTCCATCAAAATAAAAGAAAGATCAGGGGAGTAGAAGAAGGGGATTGAGGGGGAGGGAGGAAGAACAGAATAATGGAAAATCACTGGAATGAATCAGACCTAAGTTTTCTACATACTATAGTGAATCTCACCATTACAAATGTAAGTAAATGTAAGAGAGGTTTACACAGTAGAAGAAAGGAACTGAGGAGGAAGGAAGGGAGGGTAAAGGGAAGTCCTGGGGACTGAATTGGAGCAAATTATATTTCTTTCATTTATTATTATGTCAAAATTAATCCTAAATGTTATGTATAACTAATATTAACTAATAAAAATGAATTTAAAAAGTATAGCTGGGGGTAGTTGCATATACCTATAATCCCAGTTACTGAGGAGACTGAGGAAGAGGACTGAGAGTTCCTGAGCAACTCAGCAAAACCCCATCAAAACAATACAACACAATACAACAAACAAAAAATCTAATTAGTTATATGAGTGTGGGGTGAGGGTAAATAAACAGGGAAATATAGAAAAGTTTCTTATGTTATCTACTGATAAGTCCAGAAAAGGACTATTATGTGTTACATAAAAATATAATTTTCTCAAACATACATACAATTCCTAAAGTGTAGACCATCACATTGCCTACATCAACATATGCATTTAAATAGTAACCCATTTACTTGGAGTATTGTCTCCATGTTGTATCTCTAATATTATATCTAATTCACACTTATATTTCAGTTTTTATTTGGATACTTTTCATCCTTTGCTACCAATTCATACAGATCTTTACATTCAAAAATCCTTCACAAATCCATACAAATTACCATACATGTATGGGTGGTTTAGAAGACCCATTGAATAGCCTGCCTATGTGTCGTTGCCCTTCCAATGCCAGTAAATACAGATGACCTTCCATATCTCAGCGTCTGAATTTTGCTGCCAGAGCTCATAGTATTCATTTATGGCAGAAAGGACTTGCTGGGAATTATACTTCCTAAAAGAGTCTCCAGGAAAAAATTATCAAGACTTTGTATATAAATATAAATACCTCAGTTTCCTTGCCCATCAGTTGGGATAACTCTGAGGTGCATGTTCTATCTAATGTCTCATAAATCCCCAGTAGAATTAAACTCCAGAAATTTAACTTCATGGTTTTAATTCCCATAGAATTAAATCCATTGTAGGTAGCAGCTTGCTTGATGATATACCATTTGGGGGATCCTCTCCTATTCTGTGTCATTTTACCATTTCCCTGTCAGGTATCCTCAAATCCCCTCCCAAATAAACTCCTCGCCTTAAATATCTGTCTCAAAATCCACATCTAAGTAAAGCCAAATTAATTAAGACAGAAATATTTATAGACAATCCTCATTGCCTATTGACATGCTATGCAAGTACTAAACTATAATACATGCATGATCCCATTGATACACACACATTCATATTCATATGCATGTTCATGTTTTAGTCCTTTTTCTGCTGCTATAATAAAATATCTGACATTGGGTAATGTATAAAGGAAAAAAAAAAGATTTATTTAGCTGTTTTGAAGGCTGAATGCTCAAGATCAGGAAGCACTGATTGGACTCTGGTGAGGGTCTCCTGGCTATGCCACATGAGGCAGATGGCATCACACATAGAGAGTATGTGGGAGAAAGCTTGGAAGAAGAGAGAGGAAGCAAGAGTAGAGAGGCGCTAGGGCCACTCTTATATAACAATCTGCTATGAAAACTAATCGACTCCTGGGAGAACTATATAATCCCTTCTGAAGGTGGTGTCCACATGAACTTTTATAATTTCATATTTTGACAGAGCTGAGTTCAAATTCTGATTCTAACAAGGAACTGATTAGATAAGCCCTGGGCAAGGTATTAACCCTCCAAACCTTGGCATTTTTAGTAAATAACAATAACAATATTAAACTTAGATTGATATTCTGAAGGTATATGTGAAAACATTTTATTATTTAATTAAAGTTCTAAATGCTTATAGAAAATTTTTGAAGGTCAGAAATTACTCTTTCTCAGCATTCAGCTGTAAGCAAACACTTCAAAGCTTCTGGAGTTTCTAGTAGGGAAACAATCAACTAGGAAATAAATTAACAAAGATATAAGGAAATAAAGTGGTGACAATAAATTGAAGGTCATTGTAGAAGCTGGGTGGCCACTTTGGAAAAGATAAAGAAAGCAGATCACCCAAGAAACTGTTATTGAAGCTGAGACCTCAACAAAAAAAGAATCAGCCATGCTCATTTAGGGAACTTTCTGGGTTCTATGAAACAAGGCAGAAAGCAAGGGCTTCAGTACTTTGGAAAGAGTGGATGTGGCATAGCATGGTGAGGATGAAGTCAAAGTCTCAGGAACTAGATCAGGATAGGTCTTAACACTCCATGCCAGGATATTTGGATTTAAGTCCAAATGTGAAAGGAAGAAACTATTGGTAGATTGAGATCTAGGAACAAAGTTATTTCACATGAGAATCACATCCCAGCTTTCATGAGTAGATTATGTTTAAAGGATGTAAAGAGGGTAAATAGCAGGACAGTGAGGTTCTGCTGCACTCATGGGAACATGGGATGATGAGAACTCAGTCTAGGAGGAGAAACAGTTGAAATGCAGAGCAATAGGTGGATTTAGGATATACTTTAGAGGAAAAGAAGTGTTTGCTGATAGATTGCAGAAGAGCTTATGAAAGAGGTCAGATGAAAAAAATCAAAGATGTTTTGTAGATACATATGACTTATACAAAAAGCACCATGCTCAATGCCTGGAATATATCAAATACTCAACAAATAGTAGCCAGATGTGGAAGAAGAGAAATCAAATGTAGATTGATAAC
This sequence comes from Tamias sibiricus, assembly GCA_025594165.1. Lineage (NCBI taxonomy): Eukaryota > Metazoa > Chordata > Mammalia > Rodentia > Sciuridae > Tamias > Tamias sibiricus. The sequence continues at coordinate 38,982,892 of CM046661.1, forward strand.
TTGGGTGGGGGGTGGACAGAGTATACCAATAGGTAGTAAAAACAAGTATATGAATGAGTGATTTCCTTATTAACATTTTTTTCCTGAGAACCATTTATAATGTAGACCTATATAACTAGTTGTGAATGTGAAAGCTATGTCAAAGGTCACACATAAGACACCTACCTTCAAGTAATACATAGTAAGTGCCAATTGGACTGAATAGGTAGTGATTGCTACACAAGTTAGTAGACAAAGGATCTCTGGATCTGTGATGATCACATCATCATCCACCTCTTCTGAAAATGCACAGAGCATTCGAGTACAATACATAGTTTGACTATTTGTTAACAATTATTGTAAATAAACAATTAAAAGCAACACTGCTAACACAATAACATTGGTACAATCATAGGCAATTATTTTGTAATGTAAGTTCTAAAGTATACCTTAGCAGGGCTATAGAACTGAAAAGGTTATGACAAAATACCTATTTCATGTCCTTTATTCTTTTATGCTTACTTGAAGGAGCCCTAATTAGGAAGGGCTGTTGCAGCTAGCTGGAAGCCATAAGTTCCACCTGATATGTATGTGACGCACCTGTAGGCACCCGCAAAGCTGAAGGTATATAACCGGGTGAAAGCGGTCCGAGTTAGGAGAACAAGGAGAATTCATTCAGTCAGTCATGCAGTCACTCGGTTGGTCAGAAGAAGAGTTCGGGTCGGAGAATCAGAGCGGCCAGAACGTAGGCAGAGCGGTTACAGAAGAGAAACCAGATAGAAGAAGTAATGACTGGTCAGAGTTAGGCCGAGGCTCCCGAGGAAGACAGAAGACAGAAGACAGAAGAAAGAAGAAGGAAGAAAGAAGAAAGAAGAAAGAAGCTCTAATCTTTCTCTAAGCTAAGCTCTATCTTTCTTTCTCTCTAAGAAAAGCTCTCTTTAAGCTCTATCTTTCTTTCTCTCTGACTCTAAGACAAGAAGACAAGAAGAAAAGCTCTCTTTAATCTTTCTCTCTAAAAATCTTCCTTTCCCTCTCTAAGCTCTCTCTAAGAAAGTAGAAGTAAAAGTAGTAAAAGCTTTACTCTGCCTCCGAGAGTTTTCCTCCTGGTTTTCGGTACCAGGTAGCTTACACTTACTGATAATCTTGAGTTAAATATTAAAATTTATTTCTTACATTCTGCTACTTTTCTTCATTGACTTCCTTGGGCTCTAATTCATTCTTCATTTTATTATATGTAAATATTCATATGTTCAATGAGCAATAGTTGTTTTTAATCTATCTGAAATTATAATTATCCCAATGATTGTGGTATCTTGGTATCTTTTAGGAAATTTATATTCAGAAAACTTATAGATTCAGTCTCTTTTAGGGGAACATTTATTATACTTATTTCATTGCTTTGCCTTCATTTACATAAAGGTGAAAGTATAATTTCACTAGCGATTTCCTGTACTTCATAAGTTTGAAATTATATATTGTACTTTTTTGGTACTTTCTTTGGTAAATAACCCAAAACTTCCTTTTTTAATATTTTGGAGGGAAATAAATCATTTAGATAAGATCCCATTAGAGTTGGAAATAAAAATATTCATAACTAAGTTAACAGCAGAGAGAAGGAGAGATTGGTTAGAAGCAGCAGCAAAATAATATGCCATCATATGTATGAGGGCTCATTTCTGGAGGACAAATATGGTTAATTGTCTCAGTTTTTCTTAATAAAGTTTATTTCTAATCATTCTGAGGTTTGGCATACTTTAGTTACCTCGCTGATCTTCTGAATGAATATACAGAATTTTAATTTATTTCCCAGTAGTAAATTCATATTTAGATGAACAAGTACCAAGCATCAATCACACCAGACACTTCCTAGAGCTAGGACATGCACATCCTTTTAGTTTTGGCAGCTGGTACAAGAAAACCTCCTTCACACTGACTAAAACTGAATTATAAATGTGGTTATCAATCTTGATCCATGTCAGGAAGGATATAAAGTACATTAATAAGTAGTTTCCCAAATCAACACTATTCTGGACTTAAAGATTTTCTTGGTCTGGGTAACTTGTTTCCAAAAAAAGGCTCCTCTTCCAGCTGTATTTATTAGTGACCACAGTTTATATGCAAAGTCTGAAACCTTTCCATGATACATATCTCTTGTCTCATAATGCACTCAAATATGACTTTATTTATATCAATAATGACAAATCTTCTTCTCATTAGATACCCCCAGGTTCTATCCCTTTTCTGCACTCATGCCATCATCCTAAAACAGAACTATGGTTCTCCCACATATTTAGCCTCATTTGGTATTTTTTTTTAGTTCTGTCCTAGACTTTGTGAATTTATCCCACCCCTATCCAAGTCCTGTGATACCTTAGCCAAAAGATGTTATCTGAAAATTCACTGTTACTGAATTATATTTTAATTCCCTAAGAGAATTTCCTATTAAGAGGAATGAGACTTTCTGAAAACTGAAAACCTCTCTCTAGAAGTGAACCCTCATAGAATTATCTACCTTCCTAAAGGAAAACCAGTAAAAAGTCACAAATGAATTGTAAAAATTTATAAATACACAACTAAGAAAACATCTGACTCAAGTAAATATTCAAAACTATACTGTATATTGGAATTTAGAATTGTCAAGATGAATTTCATTCAATTTGTATTTAGAAATTAAATTCGTTGGCTTCCTTTTGGAAAAAATTCTAAATTCTGGCATTTTGGGAGTTGAGCCAATGTATTTGAAAGGGTAAAATGCAAAAGGAAACTTGGGGAAAAATCAATTAATGTTATTTAAATATGGCTGAAGTATACTGAAACAGTTCATGAATATCAATGCCATGTTTTGGTTTTGTTTTACAATCTTATACATGTAAGTGGGAGTGCGAGTGCATATTTTTAACCATATCCTCCAAGATTTTCTCTGACAAGGATAGAGTTACAATTGTATTTAAAAGGGGAGACCAAGCTAAAAGAATTCAAAATTGTTTCAACTATATTTAGAACCTAGAAGATTAAAACATGAATTCGTGTATCAAATATAACAAAATCAACCTCAACTTCTATGAGGCAATTTTCATTCATTTATATGGATTAAGATCAGAGAAAAATTGTTAAAGAAATAAATTTAAGTTAAAAGAACACAATAATTCAAAAACTCACTTTGAGAATCAGAATGACTTTTTGAAACAAAATTACTAAAAACACAGGAGATTATCTATAAATTCCATGCTATGTGTATTTTAAAAAGGGTAAAAACAAAATCCCAATGAAGTTGATGAAACTGAAAAGCATAGAAAACTACTTAATTTAAAATTATTAAAGAGATACTCTTTAGTAAATTGTGTTGTGAAAAACATCAATGAAACAAAAGATCAGTCTAGCAAATTCTTCCAGATTTCAGAAGCAAGTGTAAAACTATAAAATGAGAAAAAATAAATATTAAAAACAATTCTACAAGAATCTATATATACCACAGGAAAGCCATACCAAAAAAAAAAAAAAAAAAAAAAAAAAAGACCTACAGAAGAAATACCATTTGAAGAACCAATACTAATGGTAACAAATAATAGTAACAATAATACAAAGTTAGTTAAAACAATGAAGGTAAAATGTTTGCTTAGTGCCAATATGAGCACCTGTGAAATCTTACAAAAGAATATGGTAGCCGGGCGCGGTGGCGCACGCCTGTAATCCCAGCACTTTGGGAGGCTGAGGCAGGAGGATCGCGAGTTCAAAGCCAGCCTCAGCAATGGCAAGGCACTTAGCAACTCAGTGAGACCCTGTCTCTAAATAAAATACAAAAAAAGGTCTGGAGATGTGACCCAGTGGTCGAGTGCCCCTGAGTTCAATCCCCGGTACCACAAAAAAAAAAAAAAAAAAAAAAAAAAAAAAAAAGAATATGGTGATACATCCTGATGAAGTATTTAAACTTCAAGGATAAGAAAAGTGTTCCACAATTTGTAAACAGACAAAAATAAAGAAACAAAAACTGTCAAAAAAAACACTGAAAATAGAATACTTATATAGATAAAATTTTACCTTCAGACTTCACTGCCATAACATAAGGACCAAAAGAATAATTGAAGAATGTTTACTGAGTTTTTTGTTATTGTTGGTGGATGGTGTTAAAGAAAAGAAAAGAGAATAGCCTTACATGGGTAAGAATTGACAAATATAATCCATATTCCTATACTTTTTTAAACATTTGTTTCAAAGACATCATTTAGTTGACTGTAAAATGAATGAAAATAATAAGAAAATAATTGATAATGAAATTAAATTGATTTATTTAATCTAAATATATATGTATCAAGGTGGTTGTAAACATATGTAGAATGTGGTTGGTGGGTAAATGTAAGTACATGAAAATTACATGTGAACTACATGCTATGCAATTTACAAATACATGCAGCTATAAAATATGTGTGCAATGTGATGCAAAACCTCATTCAATTTTTGATGAAAATGATTAAAATGTAAGAATATAATAATTCAATCAAAATGATCTAAAACTTAAATACCTATTGTTACTAATTAAAGAACTAATAGAAGAATTGGGAAGAAACTTCTTGACATTGGTCTTGACAAAGAATCTTTGAATATGACATCCAAAGTGCAGGCAACAACAACAATTTAGTTGGAATTGCAACAAATTAGTAAACTTCTGCATAGAAAAAAAAAAGAAAAAGAACAAAGTCAAGGAACAATCTATAGAATGTAAGCAAATATTTGCAAACCATATGTATGATAATAGGTTACTATCCAAAATAAATAAGGAATGCAATAACAATTCAATAGCAAAAATGAAGAACCTAATTGATAAATGGACAAAGGACCTGAATAGACATTTATCCAAGACATTCAAAGAGCCAATAGGTATATTAAAGGGCACTCAACCACAAGTCATCATGAAAATTCATTTTAATACCAAGTGACACATCACTTCATGTTACGGTTTAGAAATAAGTTGTCCCCCAAAAGCTCATGTGTGAGACAATGCAAGAAAGGTTAGAAGTGTGAGAGGATTGGGTTATGAGAGCCTTATCCTAATCAGTGCATTAATAATCTACTAAGAATTAACAAGGTGGTAACTGTAGGCAAGTAGGGTGTGGCTGGAGGAGGTGCATCATGGGGGGCCATGACTTTGGGGTATATATTTTGTCCATGGTGTCCTGGTGTAATGTCCTGAGCTACTTTCCTCTGTCACACTCTTTCACCATGATGCTCTGCCTCATTTAGGGCCAAGAGCAATGGAATCAGCAATCTACAGACTAATACCTCTGTAAGGATGACTCCCAAAATAAACATTTCCTCCCCTTATTGTTCTTGCCAAGTCTTTTGATCACAGCAGCAAAAAAAGCTGACTAAAACAAGTATTGGTACCTAGAAGTGGCACCACTGCTGTGACTAACCTGACTATGTTTAGAAGCTTTTGGAGCTTTTTTGGAATTTGTGGGAGAAATTTTGAAAAGTTTAGCAATGCAAGCTGGAAAAGCTTTAGAATGCTGTAAGTGGACCTTCATGGGCAATTCTGGTGGAAGCTCAGAAGACCATAATGCTGATAGGACTGTGGATAGTATAGACTGGGCTTAAGAGGTTTCAAAGGATAAGGAAGACGCTATTGGTAAATGGAATACAGGCAATTCATGTTTCATTCTGGCTAAGAAGTTTTCTACAATTTGCCCACGTCCTGAGGCTTTTATGAGATAGTATTTAAAGGTGATGGACTAATTAATCTGGTAAAGGAAATTTCAAGGCAGTACAGCCTTCATGACATAGGTATTACTGGCATCTTTTACCAAATTTATTGTGATAATCAGGAGCAGAAAACAAAGAAGGAAATTTTGAGAAAATTGCAGTTTGGCCAGAAAACTGAGTAAAATCAGGGCTAAGAATGTGTGGTTGTTAAAGACATTAGAGTCACTAAAGAAACACTAAAGACTTTGCCCTAAATGAACTAAACAGATACTTCTCTAAAGAAGAAATATAAATGGCCAAAACAAATACATGAAAATATGTTAAACATCATTAGAAACTGGGGGAATGTAAATCAAAACCACAATGAGATTTGATCTCATACCAATCATCAAGAATACAAATAATATTAAGTGCTGGAGAGGATGTAAAGAAAAAGGAACACTTTTACACTGTTTGTGGGGCTGCAAATTAGTACAATTGCTATGGAATTCTGAATGGAGGCTCTTCAAAAAAAAGGCATGGAGCCACCATATGACCCAGCTACACCACTTCCTGGAATTTATCCTGAACAATTATAGTCATTTTACTACAGTGACATATGCATACCCATGTTTATAGCAACACTATTCACAACAGTCACATTATGAAACCAGCCTACATGTCCATCAACAGATGAATGGATAAAGAAAATGTGATATATATATGTGTTTGTATATATATACATACACATATGTGTGTGTGTGTGTGTGTGTGTGTGTGTGTGTGTATACACACAAAAAAGGAGTTTTATTGAGCTGAAAGAAAAATAAATTTATGGCATTTTCAGGAAAATGGATGGAACTAGAGACTAGAATATAAGCAAAATAAGTAAAACTCAGAAAGTTAAGGGTCATATATTTTCTCTAACATACAGAATGTAGAGAGAAAAAAGGAAAAGGTGGGGGGTGCATTTCCTAAAAATCAAAGGGAGATCTGTAGAGGAAAGGAACTAAGGGATGGAAGGCAGGGAGGGAGGAGGAAAGTACCTGGAGTGATACTGGGCAAATTATATTATTTTGTGTGCATATACAAATAGGTAACAACAAATCCCATCAACATGTACAAGTATACTGCAGTATTAAAAAATATGGGATGGGGGGAGACTTTGTCCACAGAAAATAGAACAGATGGCTTGAGGGCATCTCAAGAATTGGCAACACCACATCTGTCTCAGGCTCAAGGGTATAAAAGTAAAAAATTCCCTTGAGAACACAGCAGTGAGGCACTCTGCTTGCACAGGAAGATCTAGAAAGTTATTTCACCATGCTTAGCAAAATATTTTTTCAGTGAATTTTTCATGTATGTTCCAATTAGGTTACCAAAAAAAAATAAAATAAAATAAATAACAGGTTTTGCCCTAATCGTTGTTCCCCATAATAAAGAATCTATCCAGGCAAAGTCATCTTTTAGTGGTTTGACAATTTATCTTCTCAAGCCTTGCAAAAATGTCTTCAGATGTTCTTAGGCTATATTGCTTACATATTTTTAACAAATAGTTATCATCAAACTAACTGAAAGTTCCTTGGAAGAACAGGTAAGAAATGTAACAAGAATTCCACTCCATAACAAGCTTTTACTGCTTCCTTTCCTCATCCAACACTCCCCCTCACAAATCTATTCCAGAATTTTTTGCATACAAGCTAAAACTGCGCTGTGAAACAAGGAAGGGAAGAATTAGTCCTTTCTCTGGCCAATTTTTTTCCCATGCATGTGGTTTTGCAAGTTCTATTTATCCCCCAGAAATACTCCACTCTTTAATGATTTGCTGATTCCAAAACAAAGCACTGTTTTTAAAGAGCTGAACAAACACCATATTGAGGCAGTTTCAAATGGCATTGATCTCAGGATGTATTCTACATTTATAATTGCTCACTCCTGGTTGCTCTGGACATAGCAAAATCACACAAAATGCATATAAAGAAGTCTGGCACACAGCAAGTCTAGACCAATGAATAAGGGGGAGGGATATGTGAATTTGAAGTGATTAGTTCCTTGAAGTGAAAATGTTCTGTATTTTGTTACTACTGATCTCACAAAAGCACGGGACAAATTTTTTAAGGAAATAAACTAAATATCATATGATTACTGATGTTATATGGAATTGTTCTAACATTGTAAGAAAATTAAATACAATTGATAAAAAATGTATTTACCTCTTCTTTCTATACCTTTTCCTTTCAAGTACATTATGACAGCACTCTAGTGTATCTCTGAGAACTTATTTAGTTCTCATGGAACTTTCTAATGTAAATATTACTAACTTATGATCAATGAAAATGAAAACAGCTGATATATAAGCCATTTATTGACTATCACATGTACATTTTTTTGAGTTAAAAAAGGTATAGTTTTTACAGGTGCTTTCTAAAAAAAAAAAAATTATGACAAAGTTTTATTAAGGCTATAGGAATGTGTAATGTTGAATATTGTACCAAGGACAATAAACTGTGTATATGTATTTTCTGTCTCTCACTGTCAGCCAGTTTCCCTACATTATGTACAAACCTACATAACTCTAGAAAAATAAACACATACTTAGCACTTACATTAATTATACTTCTTGGAACACAAAAATAACAGAAAGGGAAGTACTTCCTGGCAGATGAAGGGAATCAGAGTGGAGAGGAAGGCATGCAGTGTAAAATGAAACTGCAGAAAATACTGGAATTCATCCAGGGCTGGAAGAAGCCATCACAGCCCAGGAAGAAAATGGTTAGAGACTGAGAAAGGAAATGAAATGATAGAAAATTAGCTCAGCTATTTCTCTTTTATCACTATCATTGCTATTATTATACTAATAATACTACTACTAATATTAATAGCTATATAATAATAAGGCCTCTGTGCCAGTCACACCCAGGAGGAAAGGAAAATCTTCTATTTCCCTCTATATCTATGACTGAAGAGGATGCTCATGACTCTACAGCTGCACCACTGCAATTGGCATCAGATGCACAGTCAGAACATGAGTCCTTAATATTACCTGGCCTTAATGGCAATCCTAATATGTCCTATAAAAATAAATTAGTTGGCTTTTTATATGTTTTGAATGTCTGTCTCATACAAAACTCACCTTGAAATCTAACGGCAGTGTAAGGATGTAGGGAAGTGGGCCCTTAAGAGGGGCAGAATATCTTTTTTAAAAGCCTTTCAGTAATGGGTTCCCTCTCTACTCTTTTCCTCTTCTCCCATGAAATGAACAGAGTTCCATTCCTCTGGAAGATGCAGTATTCAAGGAGCCATCTTGCAAGTGAAGATAGGACCCTCTCCAAACACCAAACCTGTTGGCATCTTGATTTTAGATTTCCAGGTCTCCAGAAATCTAAGAAATAAATCTATTATATATATATATATATATATATATATATATATATATATATATATAATTCATCCTTAAGTATTCTGTTATATATATATATTATTCATCCTTAAGTATTCTGTTTTAGGAGCAAAAATCAAATAATATATCTCTGTTTCTAACAGTTATAAAAGATATTATTTAAAAAATGTATATCTATATACATACATACCTATGTACACATATGTGTGCATCTGTGTGTATACGTGTGTATGAACATGAGGATCTAATAAGAAAGTTCAGGTTTCTAGGGGGCCAAAAGTGAAATGAAAGATGGAACTTGCTAGAATAACCTAGCAATCAAGTCATATTCACCCTGAAGCAAGAGTCATGGCTGATAAACTTAGGCTTTGAAGTTGACCATCTTATGGACAATAGAACTCAGAATTTCCTAACATGGAGAGTTTAATGGAAGATCCTTGAATTAAACTAGAATCCCCAAAGACTAAAGTGTTTGTGTTGATGAGCTCCCCATTACTGTAACAAAAATACCTGAGATAATCAATTTATAAAGAGAAGTTAGCTTACAGTTTTGAAGGTTTCAGTGCATGACTGCCTGGCCCCATTGCTTTGGGTTTGGGATGAGGCAGCACATCATGGTAGGGAACAGGTGATGAAGAAACCATTCACCTAATGGCCTGGCTGCATAAAACAGAAAGAGGAAGAGACCAAGGTCCTCTAATCCCCTTTAAGGCATGCCTCTACTATCTAAAACCTCCCACCAAGTCCCAGCTCTTAAAGTTTTCACCAACTCCTAATAGCACCAAGCTAAGGACTAAGCCTTCATAACACATAGGCCTTTGTGGGTCATTTCAGATCTAAACTAGGAACAAATAAAATCCAATAACAATAAAAATAAAATTAAAAATTAAAAACACATGCCCACAGAAGGAGAAAACAAGGAAATTTTCAAAATAAGTTACAAAGAAATGAATGTAACTTCAATGCAACTACACAGAATTTAAAAGCAAGTGAGTTCCCCAAACTATTTATAAGGGACATGTGTATCTAACGTCAAAAAATAGTAATATTCTATTTATATCTTGAATAATGGTAAACTAGCATTTGTTTTATTGTTATAAATCTTATGAAACCATACATTTCTGAAAGCTTTCTGTATCATTTGAGGCTTACTTATGAAATTTACTATGTGATGAATAATGTCATGAACTCTACATGTATATACTTTCCAATTAACCCCTGCAACAGTCTTACAAAAAAAGGGTATGTCTTCTGATTACAGATGATAAAATAGAGTTTTAAGTGGAATAAAAATATATATACCAAACACAATAAGAGAAATTGAAGCCAAGGATCTATTCAAATATTTTGCTCCTTTAGTCAGTCCTCATTAATAGCCACACAATAATTATTAAGATGGCCTACATAGTGACTTCCACTTCTGACCTTGATGGAATAGCTTCTGACAGACAATGCTCCCACTGAGAACAACAAGAAACTATGAGATGAAATTAAAGACAATAAATGCCTCTTTGAAGACAGCGCTGTAGAGGCAGCCAGGGTTTCAGTTGCCAAGATCTTGGACAGAAAAAAAGCAAACAAAAACCCAGAGAGGTGAGCTGATATTTGGCAGTACTTTTACCCTTAGATACTATGATTGTCCTTGGATGGTTAAAAGGTTGAGAATACAAGCAGAGAATAATAAAGAAGTAGAAAAGTGAGATTTCCAAAATTTTCACAGGGCTCCAAAGACAAAACTTTGGTGTTTGAGACTTCAAAGGTAGTCAGATATGATGAGCTCAATTCGTGGAGAGTAGATGAGATAAGAAATATAAGTCTGCCTGATTCTACAGGTTTCATCTTGAGAAATTGGCTAAATTTTCAAACTCTCCAGGGCAAGATACAAAGCAGTGAAGCAAAAATATTCTAAAAGAGCACAAGGATATTTTTTAACACACTCATAATGCTCAGGATAACAAAACTGGAGTTCAGAACTCACCAAGTCAGAAGGATACCATAAATCTGCTAACTCTGAACAGGGTCTCCTCAGTGGCAGACAATCACAGCACCATGTACATGGACCAGGCCACACTGGCCTGCACAAAGCTACAGGCAATCTCCAGCCTCTCTGGTGGAACTGGAGCTCTGTTCCCATCTTAGCTACCTACTAGAGGATATACTAAACCCTCTCTAGAAGAATCTGATCCAGACAACTATAATTTTTCACATACAACATCATGCATTAAATCAAAAATTTTCAGCCATACAAATGAGACTAACAATAACAACAAAAACCCAAAGAAAATAGACAACAAAAATAAAACTGCAGATGAGCTAAATATTGAAATGGATATCATAGAGCATTGCAATCGTGTGCTTATGAAAACAGAAAGCAATATGAAGAATTTGATCAGAGAAATGAAATTTATCTTTTTTAATAAAAATGAAGCTTGAGAAGTATATGTTGTAATAACTGAAATAGATGTCAACAAATTGAATCAATAGCATTACAGCTAAGAAGAGAATTAATGAACTGGAAGGCAGTTCTGTAGAAACGATACAGAGGAAACGAAAAAAAAAATAGCATAATAGACATAAAGAATATCAAAACTGACAAAGATATAGAGGAGACAGTGAAAAGGTTTAATATACATTCAGCAGGAATATAGAGTATATAGGGCAAAAGGAAGATATAAAGAAATGATTATCTAGAATTTTCCAAAATAATAAAAAGGGATTGTTGTAAATCTAAGAATTGCTATAAACTGAAGAAGGTCATATACAAAAGGCAGCTACAACTAAATGTCTACAGAAAAATAATAGAGCTACTGAATTCCAAATAGAGGAAGAAAATCTTAAAAGCCAACAGTGAAAATAATTTCTTGTTCAAAACAGCAGTAACAAAATTGACAATAAAAAAAAGAAAGTCAGAAAATAATGGGGGGAGGGGCTTTAAACACATGAAAAGAAAATAAATGTCAATCAAGAGTGACACGTCTAGAAAAAAAAACTTATTAGACAATGAAATATAAACACAAATATCATTTGCAAAAGCTTCAAAATTGTCACATACCTAGGTAACAATAAGGAAGATGTACAAAGCCTTTATAAAAAAGAAGGACTTCAGAAATTTTATATAATGAATGAATATAGAAATATATGCCCACATAGAAAGCTCATCATTTCTAGTACATCAGTTTTCCTCATACCATTTTTTTAGATTCAAGGCCATTCCGACATATATAGTCAAGGTGATGTTTAAAAGCCACACACTGGAAGTATCTGTGCCATATAACGGGACTTAATATGAAACTACAGAATTTAAGATAGTATATGGACTCAAATAAACCTACTACAGTGATAAAACAGCCCAGAAGGAAATTATACAGACATCATTTATGAAAAGGGTAACACTGGGGACAGTGGAGAACCCGCAGGAAGAAGATGCTAAATTAGCCATATATCCAAATGAAAATGTAATCTCCATCCCCACCCTCTGCCTTGTACAAATATCAGTTCCAGAAGGACCATAAATATAAATGTGAAACTTCAAATAATATGTCTTCTAGAAAACTATTTTCATGACAGAGGGTAAATAGAGATGATTTCTTATATAAAACATAAAAGCATTAACTATAAAGGAAAAAAACAAAATTCATTCTACCTTACAATTAAGAAACTCTGGCCATTAAAAAAAAAAACAAGTGGAAGATAATTGCAATCTTCATATGTCATAAAATTCTGATATCCAAATCATGTAAAGAGACTTTACAAGTCAGATTTTAAAAGCAGATGTACAACCAGAAATAAAAACAAGCAAACTATTTAAATAGGCATTTTATAAGAGGACTTCCAAATGGCAATAAACGTAAAAAAAAAAAAAAAAAAGTATCAAACTTCATTAGTCTCCATGGAAAGGCAAAATAAAATCAGTGTGATATCATTCCATAACCACCAGAATGGGTAAAATGAAAAAAGATTGACAATACCCAGTGTTGGGGATGAAGGAAACATTGGTTGGGGTAGTCGTCATCCTTACTCTCTCCTCTCTCCCTCCTCATCATAGATATGGAAATGTGCTCAGCAATTTCTAGGACTGATAACATCATTCCCTCCCTTTTCTCCTTAGGACTAGAGTGGTTCAGACTTCCACTGTTGCTGGTCCTCAGATTCTCTGTGTTCTGTTGGTTTCTGTTTCTGAACACTGTCCCTCCACCTATCGAATGGACGAGTTGTGACATAATTTTCAGTTAAAACATTGCCAAGACTGCTAATAATTTGTAGAAATTTTGGCTTTTACTTTTTGTGACACAGGAAGGTACACAAGGGCATTATAATATATAATGGGATAGGAATGTAATGTGACTTCTATTCCAAAAGGATTATTCTGACTGCTTCTTGGTGACACTCTTGGGAGAGATTAAGAGTAGAACCACTGAGAACCATGAACAGCACTGCTATGATCCTGGTGAGAAACAATGGTAGCTCAGATGAAGCAGGAAGCAGTGGATGGGGAGAGAGATGGTTAGATTCTTGATGTATTTTGAAGACTCAGTCAAAAGGACTGGAATCCCTTATAATTTGATGTGAGTAGTTAAGATATAAGCCAAGGATACCTTCATGGACTTGGATTTGAACAATTCAATTTGTTGCTGTGGACTGAGAAAGGGCTATGTGTACAGCCAATCTGATATGAGATGGGGGAGACCAGAGTTTGGTTTTGAAGGTGTTAAACTTTAAAAGTCAGAGTGGAAATGTCAAATATAAAGTTGAAAGGGTAGCTGTTTATGTTCTGAAGATAAGAAGGGAGATTTGGACTGAAGATAAAGATTTGGAGATATTCAGAAACATGGGTTTAGATTAAATTACTAAAAGTAAGTGAGTAGAGATCAAATAAACGCATAAAGAAAGGACAGTGGGCACTGAACATTTCAATATTAAAATATTTAAGGAGAAGAAAAGTTGCCAAAAATGGAGACTAAGGAAAAGTAATGAGTGAGGTAAAGCAACTGCAGTGAAGACAGAGTCAAAAGGCAAGATCAACTGTTATAGGTCAAATAAAAGGGTGTATTACCCATTCTTTAAAATTTTCTCTGTATTGTATTATATTTTGACTTCTTTAAAAGCCTTCTGGCTGAGGAGAGACTGCTCCTTCAGAGACCAGCAACTTCTCAGACATTACAAGGGACTCAGCAGGGAGCATGCCTTTGACATGCAAAACCAACTCAGAACCACACCTTCTCCATCTGTCCCCTACACCCCAAGAGGCAACTTACTTTGTCTTACTTTCCCAGGGCCATGAAGCAACCAGGTATCCTCTATGGAGTTTAGGGCCTGCTGAAATTATTCAAACTAGCCAATCCTAAACTGTGTACCATATATTGCCTCTCTGGGGCCCCCAGAACTTCTAGTAAAGGCTATAGCCTAAACTCTTTCTTCACACCTATCTTCAAAACCTGGCACTTTCTCCATGCTACAGAGGGCCAAATGTGCCCTTCCAAAACGTATACATTGAAATCTAAAACCCAATGTGTTGGCTTTAGGACATGCAGCCCCTGGTAGATAGCTAGGTCATAAGAGCAGAGCTCTTGTAAATGGGATTAGTGCTCTTGTGAGACTGAGGAAGCCTGTTTAGCCTTTCTCCCCTTCCACTATGGGGAGAACACTGCAAAAGCTGAGTCTATAAGGGATAAGCACCTTGACCATGGACTTTCCAAACCCCAGAACAGTGAAAAGTCTTGGTTGTTTATGGGTAAATCTAAGGTAATTTGTTACAGCAACCTGAATAGACTAAAACACCATGTTACACTGTGTGGTAATGTAATCACCCCTCTATAGAACCTGAGAGTGCTACATACTACATACTTCATTCTCTTCTGTTTTTCCTGTGTCTTCTCTGTGGCCTCACCTGATTGATCATAACATAAGAGAACACAGAACTAGAGTTCAAAGACTTATATACTATTTTTAGCAACATGGAGGTTACTGGTGTCTTGAAAAGAACAATTTGTTTATATTTAATGAATGTTCATTTACTAAGCAGATATTACATTAATAAATGGATGTTTGGATGAGCTTTATTCCATCTGTGGGCCTTTGATCACAAAACCTTATTTAGAACTCTGAAGGCAAGGACATAATCCACACTGATGGATTTAAAAATTTAGGCAGGCCATGAAGAGAAAAGTAATGTTTTATTGGTAGCTAACATGAGACACTGCTTTAAATGAGCTCTCCTCCAATGTTGTAAGGTATACACTGTTTCCCAGTATACAGTAAAAAATGTCATCTTATTCAAAGGGATTAGAGTACATAGGTCCTAAGATGTTGAATTCAAGTCTAATTCTGACTCCTAAGTCCATGTAGCTTCAACTATGCTCTCTGATAATACAGAATGATTAAAGAAGGTACACTTGAATTGTCTGAGTGTCAAATCTGGGCCTCTACACTTCCTAAAAAAGTTATTTTCTTAATAACCCATACAAAAAAAAAAAATGAAAGCAAATAAAACATTCTTATAAGCCTTGGAAGAAATCTCTATTAATTAGAAAAAAGTCCTGAGGCAACTTACAAAACATCTGAGAAATATACATAATCTTAAAAACAGTAATTTTGGAAAATAAAATTCAACCAGGTTAAAAATCAAACTTCCCAATTATAGGTGGATCTTATCCTTCTTTTCCAATTGAAGCCGAAAAATTTATACTAGCAAAATCCAGGTCCGCTTCTCTCTGCAGCTACCTAATGATTTCAGTCAATATTATTACTTAAAATTAATAGACCATGTCTTTAAAATTTTTTTGATTTTTAAAATGTTATCTAAAACACTCTCAAGCAAGTATGTTTGGCCACTTATAAAGTCTTAAAATTTGGCAAGTTATTTCCAAACGAAAAGTAAATCCTAACATTAACAAAACTGTTATTAAGGAAAGAGTTTTAGATATTAGTCACTAGAATGATTTTCTAAATATATTTAGCAGGTTTACTTGGCTATGTATGAAGTAGCTTTTACAATCTGACATGGTATTTCCAGTGACCTAAATATGGTATTTCTGATAAAACTGAACAGAATAAAGCCTCAATGCAGACTTTCCAGACAGAATAAAAATAGTATCCAATACATTTTCAACTTTGAAATTATCTGTTGCTATTATAGTGTGCTCTGTCCCACTGTCCATGAAAAATAACCAAGCTCCTGTTTTAGAAACAGGACTTTCTCCTGAGGTGGTATAAAGAGACAAGGGTACAGAGTTCAACAAAAATTATGAGCATTCCATGCATCTGCTGCACACTGAGGCTTGTCACACACTCTTCTTGATTTCTCGTAGGATGAGCACCTTCTCCATTGTGCCCATAACCACAGAATAGCTGCCTGACTTGACCTCTGAGGTACTCATGAAAATAATATAGCCTACTCTGATCTTTCATCCAAATAAAGGTTCAAATAAGTGGTAAACATGCAAAATTTACTTCTCCAAAGGGCTTTTACTTAAAATTTAAAAAAAAAAAAAAAAAAAAAAAAACAGGAATCATGTTTGAAATTTTAAAAAATTCTAATGTGGACTCCACTGAAAACATCAACATATGCAACAATATTCCACCAGACACATTAACAATAATAACTCAACATTAAGGACAAATAATCCATTGCAGAGGAAATTTTAAAATAAGCTGGCCAAATCCTAGTAATTCAGATGATTACCTATGGAAATTAACAGAGCAAATATTCAAAGTTCAGATATACTAAGAGTAGTTATTTTCTGATCTCTTTTAAGTGTCTTTCCATGTCAAACTCCAATTAAATGTGATACATGGTTTACTTACTGAAAAAATTTTATTTTATATTTATATGGTTACAAATTTGAATAATAAAATCAGTTGAGTAAAATATCAAGGGCAATAAAGAAATAACAGAAAAATGTGTTTGAGGTTTCCATTAACATCATAAATGAACTACATATGTTTTCATATTTCCCTTTTTTCTTTCTTAGTGAGTAAATGTATGAGACACAGGAAGAGGGAAAGGCAGACACACTGTGGCACACCTGTAAGGATTTTCAGGTCTCATACAAATGCTGTGGATTTGCTACCTGGGAAAAGGACTCACTTTTTCTTGGTGAAGATGATACACTGCACCAGTACCAGGTAAGTCATAGAAGCTATGAAGAAATGCTCATTATCTATGCCCATGGTACCTCAGCTTTTCATCAGGATCATATGCTGTGTGATCTTTGAAACATAGTAAAGTCAGGATTACTATATTCTCCATTATAAGCACTGCAAATAGGCATCCCCCTCCTTTTGTACATACAAGTGTGAAGAATGAGCATTTTGGCTAACTAGAACCTTATTATAGTTCATACATTAAGCAATGGAGAGGAAACTCTAAGAAAGAAATAAAGTAAAATTTGAAATTTTTCTGATTTCTAACTTCACAAAAGAATTATAGAGTAAAAGGAAAAGCAATGCTGATATATCAAAGAAAAAATTTAATGTTATATTTACTTAGTTTAACATATTTTGTTTTAGATTGGAATCTACATTGCTTAATACTTTTCAAAAGCAGTAGCTTTCCCAAGGTTTTCCCTTTTCTATTACATAGTTACTCTGAACAGTAAAATTAGCAAGTTTAAATTCTCATATTCTATCATTTTTTCACAGTAAACCCTCTTTTCAAACTGGGTTTTAAATCTTCTAGACAGTCAGAAGTTAACTAGAAGTCACTGTGCCACAATGTTAGAAACATCACTATTTGCCTACGCAAAGTCCATTCTGCTTATGTTCTATACAGAAGAAAATTCAACCATAGTTTGAAATTATATGTACTTTGTTTCTCAGTTTCTCTTATAGTTAGTGATGGCCAAAAGACAGTTTTGTTCAGTAAGGGGCTTTTTCCCCCCCTTGGTAACTGAGATGGAACCCTAGGGTGCTTAACCACTGAGTCATGTCCCAGCCCTTTTTACTTTTTATTTTGAGACTAGATCTTACTAAATTGATGAGGATTTTGTTAAGTTGCTGAAGCTGGCTTTGAACATGTGACCTTCATCCAGAGCTACTGTGATTACAGGCATGCACCATCAGGCCAGGCTCAGTAAGGGGTTTCTGAGAAAGATTTGCTTTCTTGTTAAGGCGCCAAATTCCCCTTTCCTTATTATTCGTTCTTTGAAATCAGTGCTCTGGAGGAATCAGCTTTGCTGTAACCATGAAAAGAAAAGAACAGGAAGAAAATTATCAAGTGAAAACACACAGAAGTCTGGGACACTGATGATATAATGCAGCTCCCCTTTGCACCAGCCCTTAACTGCCCACTGAGGTCTTTTGGTTATTGTAGAAAAATAAACTCTAATTTGCTTAAACCACTGCAGCTAGATTTTTGTTACATACAAGCCAAATCCCATTTTAATGGATACTCTCAAAATAGTTGGTTAAATCACCAGAGGCTGAAATAAAATTCTTTTACGGTTTGGCTATAGCTATTAAATTTTTTTTTTAAAAAAAAATTTTCCTGGCATTGAAGAATAGAAGTATAGAAGAAAACTTGGAAAAAGGAGACCAAAGAGAGACAAATAAAAGCAAATGTTTTAAAAGTGTTAAGATAA
This sequence comes from Tamias sibiricus, assembly GCA_025594165.1. Lineage (NCBI taxonomy): Eukaryota > Metazoa > Chordata > Mammalia > Rodentia > Sciuridae > Tamias > Tamias sibiricus. The sequence continues at coordinate 39,001,525 of CM046661.1, forward strand.
ATACAAGGGAAAACCATGACAGCACTAACATTAATGAGAAGTAGCAATAATTCTTGTTCTAATTTTATTTGAGTCATTAGGATGAGGTTATGCTTCATATACTTTAATAAATACAATATAAATTTTGATTATCCACTTAAAAATGCTAATCTTAAGGAGTCCAGATCATTCACTTATAAAAACAACTTAATTTCTTTAGAATGTTGAATAAATTACAAGATAGTATTCTCTCCTTATAAAATCAATTTGTTCTCTTCAAATTGTTAGGAAAAAGAAAAAGTAAAAACAGAATCAAGAATACATATCATACAGTTGATTTGCACTATGCCATTATTTGCAATTATTAAATAATGTTTATATTGTAGGACCACTTTATACATATATCAGCATATGATTTTAATAGACTGAAATTGCACACTAAATAAAAGTCTCAAGATTGATGTTTGAGTTATTAAACTCAACAATAATTATGAAAATTAACTTTGTTCATTTTTAAATAGGATAGAAAGCTATATGCAATTAATAACCTCAGCAGTTTCAGTGCCAAGTGAGAGGAACACTTCTGCCTGTCACTCAGCAACTGTGTTTAGTTATGCCAATTAGTCAAAAGGGGGTGGAATCTGTTGAATGTTTATTTTTCTGGCAAGTAATTATCTTTGCATATAAATAAAGTGGAGAAATGGGTAAAGCAGAAGAATATAAAACTAACAATTTAAACTTCAAAAAATTATAAAATGGAAAAATACGACCAAACCTAGAAATTAAAAAGATCTCCCTAGATAAACTTCGTAAGGGTAAGTAGAGTTCATGATCTGGAGTATGTCTTGAAGAAATGCATCAGGACATGCACTTTGATGTTGCTTCCTACATGTGACTCATCTTGTTGTGAATGCTCTAGATTGTCAGGTGGGAATACCCTAGAAATCAACTGGTCCACTCTCAGAATAGGACTAGCTTTAGCACAATTGATCAGATTGAAATAACTGGTCAAAGCACCTTGAACACAGGGAAGAGTCCTGCATGAATATTGCTCACTCAGATATTCTAACAAACCATCAGATGGGAAATAATGCAGCACAAGTGACTTAGACATTTACCCTTGAGTGAAGAATAATAAATTCACAGCTCGAAGGTAAAGCAAATAACCTATAGGGAGAAGGCTTGTCACATATAAAATCTTTAATCATTTCTGATATACTACAGCTTGGCCTGAGGACTCCAGCTCCCAAGTTTTATGACTAAGAAAACAACTAAACGAAAGAGTTTATAAATAAATTATTGTTAGGAAAAATAATTTAAACTAATATTATGTATTTCTTATCTATTGTTCGATGTTAATCCCTACCCCCCCAAAAAAAAATGTGAACTTGAAACTCTTAATATAGAAGAGCTTGTACACATTTAAAATTATTTTGGATGGAGCATTTCTTAAGAATGAGTACTCTGTGTGTCAGCCAATCACATTTTTTGAATCACCTCTAAACATTCCACTGAGTTTTATAATTGCAGTTAAAACAGTTCATGTGACATCTGCAAGCAGTTGTTGACAGATGAGGAGATAAGCCATAAACTGTGTTGCCAGCTGTTTTAAATTTAAATTAACATTCTTTTCTAATTTTCCATCTTGATGGCTATGATGACAAATTCAGATTTCCAAAGGATTACAATCCAGCACAGTTTCTGAATAGTCCAGGTGTTTATTCATTAACTCAAATGAAGCACATAAAAATATTTTCTTCTCTGCACATATTTTCCTGTCAGTTCTGAGATTTCTCATCCAATTTCTCTCTAAATCCTGAATTGTCCTTCTCTATCCTGTCTAGTTACCATTTTCCCAACAATTAGAGATGGTCAGGGGTCATCCCCAGGATATTAACACATTTAACACTACAATGGGCAAAGGGTATAGTCTCATCAATGGACAGAAACTATTTTTTATTTATTTGAAATATGGCAATTGAGTAAGCCTTTGTAATGTATGTATAAAATATAAACAGAACATTTTAAAAGAATCCATTAGCTAAACAAAGAAGGTTGGATTATAAAGATATAAAATTACTTTAACATGTTAAAAGTAGAAATTATTTTAACTTTGAGAAATTAAGAAAGTCACTCCCTAAACAAAGGCTCACATTTATAATTATAAATGTCTTGGTCCACATAAATCTGAAAGTAGTTTTTTCAATAAGCAAAAAGTAAACTTTCAAAATTTTAAAATACTTTCTACTTTTCAGGGAAGACAATAAAAGAAAAGGAAGAAAGGCAGTGTGCCTTGGCAGAAAACCAAAAGTTTCTTCATAAATCCCTAATAAACTTTCTCTCATATTTTATTGCCCAGAAATATCCTATAATAATACTAGCTTCAAAGGAAGATGGGGAATTAGTTATTTTAAAAATGGGGTACTATGACCTCAGGGACAGTTTGGTTCCAAATACATTTGAAATTTCCAATTAACACCTTGACTTACACTAAGAAAATTAATCTGAGCCCACAGATCCAAGGTGTAACATACAACATAACACGTGTGTTTCTCCGTGAGGAGAAACAGAAATTCATGCGTGCCACATGGTACTTCAGGACTGTTGCCAAAGCCTGCTGCAGACTCAACTTACAAGAAAGCTGAAGTTAAAGGAAGAACATGGAAGGACAGAATGTTCTCCCATCCTGACCCCCAGCAGAGTAATCCCCAGCTCTAGAGCTCACCTCTTTGCATATATGATGCTATTTCCCAAGAATAGTGGCAAAAATAGAAATTTATTACTATGCACACAAGTTTTAGGTTTGTTTGCTTTTGTCTTTTTATATATATCAAAATGAATTTGAATGTCTTCTTATACTTACTCTTATACTTACTTTTTATACTTAATGAAGTATTTATCTTTTAGTTAATGTTTAAAAATTATGGATAACCCTAGTTAGTCTTGTTCTAATATTTCATACTTTGTTACTTATTATTTAGCATAAAAGAAGGTACGTTAAGTTCACTAAATTTTTAGAAACACTGCATGCATGGGCTTTGTAACTGACCATGTAACTAGGTTCTATTTTTTTTTTTTTTGAAATCCAACTTCTTACTTCTTGTCTACATTTATATCCCATAAAAAATTAGTTATGAAACTTTTAGATACAGAAAAACACTTTACATCTTGGGATTTTATAAAATCATTTTGTTCAGATTTTTTTTTTTTTTTTTTTTTTTTTTTTTTTTTTTTGTACTGAAGATTTAAAGGTACTCTATCATTGAGAGACATCCCCAGCCCTTTTTGTTTCTTTACTTTGAGACAGGGTCTCACTGAATTGCTTAGGGCCTTGCTAAATTGCTGAGGCTAGCTTTGAACTTGTGATCCACCTGCTTCAGCCTCCCTAGACTCTGGGATTACAGGCATGAGACTGACTCAGATTTTATTTAATACCTAAACACTGGCACATGGTGAGCAATGACTACCTGCTCAACAAATTAACAATATTATACAGTGACAAATATAAAAGCAACTATTTGGCAAATGTATCGACTTTATAGTCAGCATGTGCCTAAAATCCTGGTTCTTCAGCTTATTTTACACAAAGTTAATATCAAATTCTAAAATAATTCTTAAAATCTAAGAATTTGATAATTTCTGTGCAATAATTTTCTACTTTTACTACAATTAGAGTCACCAAAATTTTGAACTTTAATCAGAATAAAATGTAAACATAAAGAAAAATAAATGTGCTAAAAGCTACATATAATTTCTACTTTTATTTGCTCACAATTATAGCTAAAAGCAAGAAAGACAATGCCCAAAGTGAAAAAAATAAATTTAGGAAAAAAGAAGTAAATAGAATGCTCTTCCAGAAAAAAAGATAAATATTCCTTAACATGCCCTAAATAAAAGAAAATTTCTTTTCTCCAATAAGCCAGAGCCAGAAATTCCAAATTACTTAGAACTACTACTTGTATTATACTCAAATATAGAATCAAGTAGAAATTATTTAATTAAAAAATGCTAACTAAATTATCTAACTCTGTGAGTAAGTCACTTTGTTGAACAACTATAAAGGCTTAGAAGGATAACAATCTTTATTTATCTCTTAATTACCAGTTTCATTGAATACAAGTCAAGTTTTGATAACTAAACATGACCCAGATGTATTATCACATGTTTCAACCCCCTGCTGCTAAACATTTGCTCTGATCTAAAACACCCTCTGATCTGCACGAACACGAACTAATCCTTCTTAATTTCTCTGACTTCATAAACTCTAAATACCCCTAAAAATTTCTGGTTATTTGCACTACACGCCATATATTTAGTGTATACTTCTGTATTTACAGATGCAGCATATGTACTAGATTCTTCAAGTCATAAAACAAACAAAAAAAATAGTACATTAAAATTAAAGCAATCCTATTAGAAAAGTATCATCTATGAACCAAAATAGTGGGAAGATACATTGGCACTCAGAGATGAAATAACAATGATACTTAGAGATGAAAAGATAACAGAGTCTGTGGAGTCTGATTTTCCCAAAGAATCAATGTTCATATTTAAATTGAAGAGAATGTAGCTAAGTAAAATTTTAATGTACTTAGTGCAATGACATATATATATTATAACATAAGGTGGCATAAACAATGAGTTAATTCCTAGCAGTGATGGATATAGTTATTTTATAATTAGTAAAACTAATCTAAAGACTACTAAAATATTTAACTACAAAATAGTATGCTAGAGTAAAAGATGATATAGAAAGGAATAAAAAATATGTAATTTTAAAAAAAGATTATATAACATGTGATGTGGTTTAGAAAAGGAAGGCTAAGTATCTATGAGCATCCACAGCACATCACCTCCTGGGATGCTTTGCTAAGAGGTGCAATGATACGTTCTAAATTAGGAGCTTTTTTAACTTTCAAGACAGACCATGATCCTAGAATCTGAACACATTATTCCTCCTACACATAGAAAGGAACCAGTCAATGTCAGTAGGAAAAACCTCAGATTAGGAAAAATATATATATATGGATTTAATGAACTAAAATGAAAAATATCTTAGGCTTAGAAAACCAGAATGGAATGAGACCCATAGTCACACATATTAAAATCCATGTTTAAGATATTTTAGTGACATTTTATTTAAAAATGTAAGGTTTTAAACAAACATCTTTAAATTGAACTCATACAGTTCAGATGAAGCAACCGACTGATTGGCACTTTACAAACGTATCTATCAAAACTCATATCTATCCCATTCATCAAGCAAATATTTAATACCTACATGCAATACCCAGTAGTACAATGCATAGTTCACCTTAATATCAGAGATTTAATTTTAACATATAAATATCTTAATTTATAGATTATCACTTCAATTTTCAATCTGGAATTAAGTTATAGCTATATATTTATATTAAATTTATGTTAGACCAATCAATCCTAAGAGGAGGAAATATATATTCAATCCTACAAAGGGATAAAGCTATTAACTGAGGTAAGTCAGACATATATGCTTTCCACCCTCCCACAACATTACATATATTTTACAGAGGTATAATGAGGGTAAAATAAACATCAAGGGTACCCTTAATAATAATAAAAAATATCAGCCAGGCGCGGTGGCAACACGCCTGTAATTCCAGCACTTGGGAGGCTAAGGCAGGAGGATTGTTAATTCAAAGCCAGCCTCAGCAATGGCGAGGCACTTTGCAACTCAGTGAGACCATGTCTCTAATAAAATACAAAAAGGGCTGGGGATGTGGTCCAGTGGTTGAGTGCCCCTGAGTTCAATCCCCAGTACCAAATAATAATAATAATAAGATCACCCAAGACCCAAAACTGAATTTCAGATGTTGTCTGCTAAAGGAAGTTTGAAAGGCTTCTAAGTATGTGCTCTTATCTATCACTGTGACAAAATGCCTGATATAATCAACTTAGAAGGAGGAAAGATTTATTCTGGCTCACAGTTTCAGAGGTTCCAATCCATGGTTGTTTGGCTTTGTTGCTTTGGGGTCTTTGGTGAGATAGAACATAATGATGAGAAGCTCATGTTGGAAAAAAGCTACTTACCTCATGGCCAGGAAGCACAGAGAAAGAAAGGAAAGGCCACTTAATTTCCTTTTACCACATCCCAGCTCCTCAAGGTTCCACCACCTCCCAATGCCAACATAAGCCAGTGATCAAACTTTTAGCATATGGACCATTGGGGAACATTTAAGATCCAAACCATTAACAATTCTCAGTGTGACTTGAAAGAGTCAAACATTGTCCCAAGTTTAAAACTGTAAAGAAGCTAAACTGTCAAACAATGTGTGGCACCAAAAAGTAATACTCATTTTAAAGTATTTAATTTTTTTTTTTTTTTTAACTTTTGGCGGTACTGGGGATTGAATGTAGGGCCTCCCACAGGAGAGGCAAGCATGCTATCACCAATATGCATCACTAGTCCATTTAAATCTTATATTGAAAAAGAGTCCAACTAACTTGCTCAGGTGGGCCTCAAACTTGTGATCTTCTTGCCTCAATCTCCCCAAGTAGTTAAATATTTTATCTTTAATTCACTAAGTTATGTGTCACCATGTGTTACATTATAGTAATATAATAACCACACTGTGCTCCTGTGGACGTGACAAAAGGTGCATTTTCTAAAATTGGTTTCCAGCAGAGGAGTCCTCAGAGCTACCAACATTATGGAAGAAAACAAAATCTTGCATTAAAATCTATGACATCATTATTTGCTTAATCTGTATATCTAAAGCAGCTTCAAATTACTCAATTCAAAGTGTTACAGTCATGACTCATGAATAATTTTGGCCTTGATAAAATTCTAATTTGGCATGGATAAACACCAAAATTTAAAAGAGAGAGAGAAGATTCAAGGAGAACAAACAGTGGTGAAATCACTATCATCTCAAATCGAAAATTTGGCGCTAAGACAAAAGTATTAATTTGTTTTTGGGGGAAATCATAAATGTCATGACCCATAAGCAAACATGAATCTAAATAAGTGTTCCATTTTTTCAGAACATAAACTTGGAAGAGGACTTTAAAAAGGACAAAGTAACTAAATACCCACAACAGACACAAACAAAGAGAAAGAATTAAAAATATTCCCATGTAGGCAATGATACTGTAGTGAAGTAAACCACAGTGGTTTAAAACAGCCCCACATCTGGTATTTGATATTAACTGGCTACTTCCAAGGAACTTAGAGTGAGCGGAAATAGCAATGCCTCTTACAGATTATAGGAATTCAATTATAGGATCCATGGCAGCTGTGTGGTCACTCCAGTGAAAAGAAAATCAAGACCATCTTCTTTAAGATTTCAATCTAATCAATTTGCCAAATTCATTCACTCTTTGTGTGAGGGTTGGGGAGAATAGAGCTGATCTAAGCATAAACAAAGAGAAAGGGAGGACACAATTTTCTTGGTGAAAGTTTACAAGGCCATTACCAACACATCTTTTTAAATAATGTAATCGTCAGCCATTTCAGAAGAGGCATTAAACCTCTGAGCACTACTAGTCTGAGAAGGCAGATAATAGCTCCCCAAACCCACAGCCAGTTCCCAGGAGGGAGAAGCGGCATTGGTCTGAGTGGCATACTCATACATGTTTGTTTGTTTTCTTTCCCCCATAAATTGTTCATCCTTTTCCAGTATCTTAGCAATTGGAACCAAACATGCCAATTTCATGAATATTCCTTCTATGTACAAGATAATACTAAATGAAAAATGTTACCTTAGTCTCATTTCCAACCCCCCAAAAAGCACAGCACATTTATTAGAAGAGGAAGTTTGTGTGAGAATGGAATATTACTGTAAAGAAAATTATTTCATATAAAAATTTAAATGTGAATACTGTATAACTAGGGAAATGTAATATCACTTCAATATAGAGTTTCATTTTATGTAATTACATATTGTTCTAATCTTGAAATAAAACTATGAACTTTACTTTAAAAAAAAAAAAAAGATGATACCAGGATCTGCATGTCCACGTATATGGATAATGTAGGATTATCTAAATGTTTATTCATGCACATATTGCCTAAGTGTCAGTCATTTGTTCCAGATTCAGAGAGAAAAAAAATAAATCTCTGTTTAGAAATATGGTCAAAAGTTCCTAAAATACTCCAACTAACATCTGTACTGGAATACTAAGGAAGTGAACACTTTCAAGATGTTATTTAATAAAAAAAATGTTGTTCAAGAGCTGGGAATGTTGTACACCACTTATTTTTAATTCCTCTTTCCTGTCCACTCATATCCCTTCAGTACCCAGCACCATAAAGCGTGGAGGACACGGAGACCAAGAAGTTCATAGCACTGACTGGCAAAATGACAAACCGATCCATCAAACAAAATCAACTTCAGTAAATTAGAGAACCCATGTAAACCAGATTTGCCCTCCAAGAAGGAAAGCATCTACTCCATGATTCACCTCTATCACAACACAGAGGGCATATGTTTTGCAAGGCGCCATTCAGAACAAGAGTACCAAAGGGGCAATGCAATCACATATTTTGAGAGAGATTCACAATGTTTAACTCTTACATATAACTTTCTACCATTAAATGTTCTTTTTATTTTTTCATTTAAAGGATACTTGTAATGTTTTAGGTATTCTGCAATAATTTCATTTAAATTTAAATAATTTAGATTTAAATGCATATGTTTCTGTTGAGAAGATTTGAGATGCTTACACATTGAAGAACCAACATTATCATGTTTCATTAATAGACATTTTAAATCTGAAAAGTGCTTAAGCTTTGAATGTATTCAGGATGAGTTCATATGAAAATATCTGGCATTATAAAGTTCTCTTTGTGATACTCAAATGACCTAAGTATGAACACTTTAAGTGATTAGGTGATGCCATTATACTAGGTTGCTTGGTTTGGTGTTCTATGGCCAGAGTTGTCATCTTCCAGGACAAGAACAAATCCAGGTACCCAGCACAGGTGGAATCATATAATAAACAACTATAATATGTATGTAGCCTCCATGCACTGAATGATTAAACATGCAATATTTCCTTCAACTGCCTCAAAGTCGAACATCAATACTACATCCTCTTATTTTAGAAATTAGGGAAATTATCAGTAAGCTTGTAATAAAAATATGTAACAAATTACTTTTGCAAAGTACTAGAGAATCAGTTACTTCATGTACTGAGGACATAATACATTCTGATTTTTTTTCTAATCATGAATCCTATACATGTAACAAAATTTTTATAGAAACATAAATATGCACCACCATCAATACAAACTTAGGAAGTAGGCACCAAAGAAGCACAAAGAAGCTAAGTAATTTGTGTGCAGTAACATAGGTGGTAAGTGACACTGGCAGGATGTGAATATATGTACCTAGATTGTGAATACAGAAAGTATTTCAGAGCCTGTGTTCTAAACCACTACACTGCATCTCTATCTCAACAGTATGTCACTGAAGCAAGTGACAGTTAGATAATTGAAACAAGCAAAAAATACTGACAGTTCTTCAGGGAACTGTCATAGGAAGTGTAAAGCAAAGTACATAGGATCTGCAGTCAGGAAAAGGCTAGCTTTGACCACAGCCTTAACCACTCATGACTTTACTACTACAGGAAAGGACAGTGGTAACTTGGAGACCAAGCTTGAAAGTAAAAATAAATTACAAAACAAATATCTAAAAAACCTCTATAACTACAGAATTCACAAAACACACCTTTAACACCTTTCTTATTAATCCCAAAATATTCATTTCCTCTCTACCTACCCAAACAAGGCAAGTGTTAAAACCTGACCTCATAGAGAAGTATGCCTTCTTTTTTTTTTTTTTTTTTTTTTTTTGGGGGGGGGGGGTAATAATCAAGGATTGAACTCAGGGGCACTCAACCACTGAGCCACAACCCCAGCCCTATTTTGTATTTTATTTAGAGACAGGGTCTCACTGAGTTATTTAGTGTCTCACAGTTGCTGAGGCTGTCTTTGAACTCACAATCCTTCTGGCTCAGCCTCCTGAACTGCTGGGATTACAGACATGTGCCACTGCACCCACATGAGAAATATGCCTTTTAAATGCTTCAGTACGGCTACTTGTACAAGGTTGCTCATCTGAATATTTCCTCTCCCAAATCTGTCTTTTTTATCCTAGATGTCTTGAGTTTAAGTAAATTTTTCTACATTAAAAATTGTTTATAAAAAGAGCTGCAAGGTATTTATACTATTTATTTTGTTTATTCCCCACCCTGTCTTTCTAATCTTACTGTTCACAGGAATATTTTGTTTGGTTTGGACACGAGGTGTCCCCCCAACGTTCCTGTTAATGCAGGAATATTTGGAGGTGAAAAGATAGAATTATGACAGCTATAACCTAATCATTCCATTCTAGTTTGAATGAATTGACTTGCTGGTAACTCTAGGCAAGTGGGGCATGGCCAGAGGAGTTGGGTCAGTGGGGGCATGCTCTTGAAGGGTGCATTTTCCCTGTGGCCCCTTCTCCCCTCTGTCTCTGCTTCCTCACTGCTTTCCTCCACTGGGCTCTTCCACCATGATATTCTGCCTTACCTCAAGCCCAAAGCAATAGAGTCAGCATCTGAAACTGTAAACCCCCAATAAACTTTTCCTCCTCCAAGGTGTTTTTGTTGGATATTTTGATCATATCAACACAAAAGCTGACTAAACAACTTTTAAGCAAAATTTTCGAAGAAGAAATTTCTAAGATACCTTTGGATTATCTCTCATCAGCTGATCTACATTTATGTGTGGAGAATCCAGTCTCATACACTTCAGAATTTTTTTTAAGGTTTTGTTTCAATGAATTGTCAAAAAAAAAAAAAAAAAAAAAAACTTAGCCATGCAAGAAAGAACACATAACCCATGGTAGTCAGTTTAAAGAACTCTTAAGAGGTAAGTGTGTGTGTGTGTGTGTGTGTGTGTGTGTGTGTGTGTATCTAAGCATGACCACTGTTTACACTGCTTGCTCTGTTTGGAATGCAAATCATGATAGCAAAGTTGTCTGTTATTAATATGTTTTATAAATGTATCCAGATCACACAGTAATGGGTGTTTACATGAGTCAAAAGTAATCACCACTGTCATCATCAGAAATCAGGAGCATATAGACGTGTTCAAATACCACACATGGGTGGCCATGGAATGAGAAAGATGGTCACTGCTAGACCCATAAAACCCAGAGTTAAAATGGCTTCTAGTTGATTCTTTAGACACTTTTGAGCAAATTAAACTTCTTAGACCCCACTTTCAGTGTCACATTTAGGCAACTATGGTGGCTCTTGTTGCTTTCACCAAAACTCAGAGTTGCTCTTGGGCTTCTCACTTTCCATAATATACCCTGTTTCCCTTAAAGCTTTTGACTCTTCAGTAAAAGGGTCCCTTCCCAGTTCCAAACACCCCTGACCATTACGACTTTCATACTTTGTTGTCACTCTTCAATATCCAAAATATGCCTCCCTCCCCCATTTCTGTAATCAGCATCTACTCATTTATTTTTTTTCATTTAATTTCAAATCACCTCAATTCTACCAGACCTGCCCAAGCAAAAACCAGAAGTCTACCTTACAATTGGTGGTAACTCATGAAACTCTCTCACAAAAATATTTTATATTGCCTGCATTTATAGTTCAATTCATTTCTGGTTTTTTTTTTTTTTTTTTTTTCTTTTTTCTTTTGGTGGTACTGGAAATTGAACCCCAGGCTTTGTGCATGCATGCCAGGCAAGCACTCTATCAACTGAGCTATATCCCCAGCTCCCATTTCCAGTATTTTTAATGAGTAAATTTGATATTGCTCAAAAATGATTATAAACTTGCTATTGACAAGAATCATTCACTCCACATTTTTTACATCTTATCACATTATAAATTCCTGCTTTGAATTGAAGCTGCCATTGATGAGAATTAATTACAGTGCCCCTGAATTGAAGGAGACTTATATATGAGAATATGGATTTGTAAGTACATGAACATGGTACTAATGGGTAAAGTGTAAGAGTTAGGAGCATATATAACACTTCCTTCTTGAGTTCCTCAATTTCCCTTCCCTGCCCCTTCCACCCAGTCCCTGAGGAAGGCTTCCAAAAACAACAGGCCTACAATCCACACCCTAACCCTAAGCTCTTGGAGGACCTGAATCTAAGATGCCAGAATTTTTTAAGAAACCCAGTGTATATGCATTTTAATATTCAACACCCCCTAACCAGCAGGATCTATAGCAACTTCCCATGAATAAATATGCTGCTGTTACTTCAATGAAGTTTAGAAATATTTAAACTTATAGGATAAATACAGACAATAAGCAGTGGTATGTCGATTCAGGATAATGTTACAGCATCAAATGATTTATGGGAATGAGCTTTTGGATTTCACAATTACCAAAAAAAATTTTCTTTTGAGAACTTGAAAGCCTCAAGGGTACTATCAGTATAAGGAAACAGTAGGAATCCATTAGCAAAAGGTATTTTAAGATATCTACTGGATTTCTTCTATCATGGATGCCCTATAAAGCAAATCAAATCAAATCTCTGATCTCTTAAATTATAAACTCTGAAAACAGTAAATAGACTGGGGATAGGAACAACCCAAACAATTTACACAAGTAAATTTCAGAAGAAACAAATACACGGACATACTTAAAATAGTTATACTAAAATTTAGAATTACATATTAATCTCCTTAGCATCCCTTGTTGTTCAAAATCCTGTTTTTTTTTAATTCTAACTTGAAAAAAATCCATGATACCTGAATGTGAATTAACAAATGTGTACTTACCAATATATATGCTTAACAAATGGTACACCAATACAGTGCCTACGGTATGCATGTCTGCCAGGAATATTGTAACTGGCAAGAGATGAAATAGTATATATTTCAGAAGTTTTCAGAGGTATAATGGTTCTGCCAACTAAAGTTTGTTCTTTCCAAATCCACTTATTCGTGAAAGGTCATTTGGCATAGGTAAAATTACAGTCTTTCACTGAAGTTACATTAGCACAACTTAGAAAAAAAACTGCTTAATAACTGTCAGGAATTCACATTAGGCTCCTAGCTAAGGAGTTATTCTTTCAATACTTCCATAAATTAGGTCATTCATGATCTATCTTTAGTCAAAGGGGTTGCATGTGGTAAAGTCTGGAAGAAAGTTCACATTCATTGTAGTTTGTTCCATTATAAGGAATCTGGACCTAAGCCACTTTCACAAGGCAGCCCTAAACGTAGATACACTTTTCTCTGCCTTCTTGCACATCACTACAATGTGCAGGGGGAGAGCTGCAGAGGTGCTGAAAGGAGAATAGATCATATGTCTTTCACCAACCCAAAAGACCCAAACCCATCACCACATTTCTCTAAAATGTTTTCTAAATGTTGCAAAAGTATTTTAAAAAGAAAAAAAAAATACAACTATTCTTGATCTTTGTTAAGTCATCTGAGTCGGAGTCTTAGATTCATCATTCTTAATGAAACTTTACATATATCTCATGGAGGTGTAATAAAAAAATTTTTAAAAATTAAGTTGTAAGGCCCTAGCAAGGTGCATAGAACAGGCAGGTGCTTAGGATATCACAGCTCATTATTTAAACTCTGTCTCTCTATATATGGAGGAATGGATGGTACCTGCAGGATAATCTGAACTTTCATGGGAGAAGCCTTCCATTATACTATCTTTTGCCATTCTCAGAAAGGGGTTCTTAGGAAGTCAATCTCTGAGCCACTAATATAAACTGTTGTACGGTGAAGGAAAGAGTTTAAATGTTTCCTCTTCCACAAACATTTCACATTTCCTTAATCTTGAACCTCCTTTCTAAAAACTGATTGTGGTAGGAGGGAGATTCCAACCTAGAAGTATGAGTACTGCAAGACAAAGCACAGAGAAGCCTCCCAGTAAATTATAAAAAATTACAGACACACTTCTGGAATTCTACTTAAGTAAAATTTACCTCTTAGCAGGGCGCAGTGGCATAGGCCTGTAATCCCAGAGGCTCCGGAGGCAGAGACAGGAGAATGGAGAGTTCTAAGCCAGCCTCAGCAATGGCAAGGCGCTAAGGAACTCTGTGAGACCCTGTCTCTAAATAAAAATACAAAATAGGGCTAGGCAGTGGTTGAGTGCCCCTGAGTTCAATCCCCAATACCAAAAATTTTAAAAATAAAAATAAAAAATAAAGTTTACCTCTTCATCTTTAATGAAAGTTAACAGGATAAGTATATTTTTAATTTTCCCATAGGAATTGTCCTTAACACCTGTAAAATGCCCAAATATTTTAAGTATATTATGCAGTTCACATCCTGTTGACCCCAGACAGTTATTTCCCTTTAACAGAATGTAAATTTGTAAAGTTTACTTTGTTTCTACAAAGATGTCCTGTTGCCTAGTAAATACATTTTTTATGGAAGAATGCTGTCATCATCCACTATCCATCCATGAATACCAGTCTCTTCTCTGAAATGCCCTAATTCTACAAGTAGAACCAACATGTTCCTATGATTAAAATTTTGAGACCAGGGTGAATTCCCCTCTTCCCTTAACTCTCAGAATGATCAGTCACCAGATTTATGGGTTCTTTCTTGTTAACAGCTCCTTCATCTGTTCCCTCTGCCAACACTCAGACTCTTCATCACTTCACATCTAGATTATTTCTGTTGCTTCTTAAATGGACCATCCCCTCCCTGCCCAGTAAAAATCCTAATGACCTCTAATCAACCCCAGGAATAATTTCAATAGTCTTCTTACTATGTTATTCAGTTTCTTGGGTCATGAATAACCCTCTCTGACCCACAACATGAAGTTTAGAATGCTTAAACTGCCTCAGGGCATAATCAGTAATGATCCTAATTATCTCTTATTCTTACTTAAGAGTCTTCACTATTACCCTATACAACCCTCAGTTCCAGTCAAAGTGTTCTACTTGTATTCTCATTTTCTTATCCCATTCAAGAGATCAACTAGACTTCTGGTTTTTGTTGAACTGTCCAAGTTAGAACTCGAGCTGTTCTCAGGTCAAGGTTCCCAGACAATCCAGACCACAATGATGAGACTGGAATCCAAACTTCAGAACACAGACAATGCTTGGGACCAATTCCCTAACTAAAGGGCAATATATCTCACAGTATTTTTGTTCATAAATTTTTATTATTTAACCTGAGTTATTAACTCCTCAAAGACAGGAAAAATGGCACATATCTTTCACTATGCCCCATCCCTAACAGATTATTTTGCAGACTCAACAACCATATATATATCCATCCCAGGGAATTCTGGTGTAGTTGGCACACAGGTGGTATTCTGAGAAATGGTGCTTCTGATCTAGAAATCTAGGTATTCATACTCCCACTACAATCCACTATATTTATGGAGTAAAAGTTCCATAAATATACTTCATATGAAGTAATTCTTCCTTTTTTTCTTTCTTTTTTGGTCATAAATCAACTTCTTCCTTAAAATCAAACTCAACTCCAACCACCCAGAGTGAACTCTAAACTCTTATTGCAAACCACTACATTTAGAAATCTAATGCTTTTTCTATGTTTTGCAGTTCTCTTTAGTGTGATAACAATTTAAATACTTCCTCTTTTCCCCCAATCATATGCAGTTAATTTTACTTTTAACCAACTTACTTTTCTGACATTAACAGTTTGTACAAATATCCTTCAGAGAAACATTTTAGGACTTTTCATTAAATCATATAACCCCCAATAATTAGAAAGGGGAACCTACTAAATGCAAATATAAGTCAAGAAATAAGATCTTGATTCCTTTTATGATTTTCCTCCAATATTTTGTATGGCTTTGAGGACCACACAAAAGATTGGATGACTAGCTTTGGTTCATAGCTTGTGAGTAGCTTCATATTAGTTAAATATTTTTGAAATTACTCTGTAAAGTGTTAATTACCAAAAATTTCCATCTACTGGTATTAGGTATATAAGGCATCTTTTATTTACATTCTGAAATATCATGCTGGATTTTAATGTTCCTAGAAAATTAACAATTGGTTCCTCCCCAGTTTTTCCATGCCTTCATCTAAATGAGGTGCTTATGTAGATAGACCACTAGGGAGAGACAGGGAGTCTTTGGATCAGTCTTTGGATCAGTTGCATCCAACTTTCACAGCAAGGACAGAACAGTTTTACTTAAGGCATTAATGACATATCTCCTGTCAAGGCTATATTCACCACTGGGGAACAGTTTAGTGCAGCAATAATATACTGCAGTGTAGAACTCAGAGATTTAAAATAATGTTTTATCATATGAGAAAAGAATCCATATCACATACAGAATATCAATCCATATTCATCATGCAGAATATAAAAGATAGTTAAATATGAAAAGCCACATTTACCAACAAAAATGCATAGGCTTTCAGCAAAAGAAAAATTTTCTTACTTCATCAATGAAGACAATTTTGAAAATTAAAATAAATTAACTATTTTTACCCTCCAATCCCATACCTATACATAACATCCCTCCTTTCTTTCCCACCCACCTCTGCAGAACATTCATTCATGACTGAGCCAGAGTTGGCCACTCTCATAATAGGCTACTGGCTTATCAGGAAGTGCTTCTCCTTTTACTTAATGCATCATACTTTCTTATTGTAATTCAAAGTTACCAAAGTTACCAAAGTTGACTTACTAAATTATACTTAAATTGGTTTGACTTTTCAGACAAAGAATGTTAACAGTTGTGGCAAAATTCAAGGACTCAAATTACAGATAGCATTGCTGCATTTTTGTGGTATTTAAAGACAGAAGGACATTGTCATTACTATAGCTATAGTGATGTATTTATGTTGAATTACAATGCACATAATGCACTCTGTTTTGCAACTTAATGTATATAGCTTTCACTGAAAATGTTTTTTGTTGACTTCAATTATCAAACTATAAATTCTGATATTTTAATTTTTCCCAAAATTTAAATGCAAAAGTAGTTAATTTTAAACCTTAGTCTTCTTAGTCTTAAAGTGTTGTCTTAAAATATAACTGGGAAGAAAACTTAATTTCTACACATTCAGTATATGTTCATCAATAAAGTCACTTGAAAGTTGAGAGCAACATACCACTGGCACTTCTTATTTGCCATCAGTTGAAATAAACCACTGCAGTCTAGTTTCAGCCAGAGGCACTGCAAGTGTTTGAAGTAAGACATTTCATAATATGTTGAGTATAAAATTTCAGGAGTTCAAGAACTCTATAAAGCATACTCCACTGCTATGAACTTTTTAGGTTAAAAACATACTCTTCAGAAGAGCCCACTAAGAGACAGACACAAATACCATAACTCCTTTTGGAAAATCAGAATGCCTTCAAAAACATCCTAGCAACACTTTTAAGACAAAAGAATAAACACCTCTTATTTAAAAGCAAAATAAATAAAAATAACTCAAACAAGAAAAAGACAACTTAATTTTTAGTACTTCATGACCAGATTTTAGAAGAGTTTATGAAGTTGGAAAAAAAAAAAAAAAAAAAAAAAAAAAACCTTGTTTGATTATGATCTAAATGACTCTAACCTCCGGTTACATTTCAAGTTTGACCAACTTCAAGTGAACTAAGTCTCAAGCCCTCAAGCCCAGTTCCTAAATTCCCTTACATTTTTCCAAAATAGCGCTAGGCGCCGGGTGCTCCACATACTATAAACACTTCAGGAAAATCAGACTCGGTTGACTGGTCATCCTTGTCCCAGAAGCTGTATGGAGTCCCACAGATCAGCCAGGGAAAGAAAGAGCATTTCCCGACCAGAATTAAATGCTCTCCTGAGCCACTCAAACTCGGCAGGGTTCCAGATCCCCTTGTTGCGCCAAAGGAGACCACTCTGAAACAGACTCTGATCTCTATTACTAGACACCTCTCTGGGCCCTCCGCTTCTATAACTTGCTCTCCTACCTAGTAATAACTTCCTATTTAAAAAGAAGAAAAACTTTTCTCCAAGGAAGCATGCACTGGGCTCAGAAACTTTGGATCCAACGTTCACGAGGCTAAAGGGGTACATACTTAGCTATTCTGCGCAGGTTCTCAGCAAACTCACCCGCTGCCGGACTTGGGCCCTGGTCCCGGCCCCAGACAGGCACGATCCGCGCACTTACCTTGACCTCGCCCCCGTCCGGCTCCGCGTCAGAGAAGCCGAGTCCGGACTCGAAGGCTGCGGCGGCGGCAGGCGCCTCGCGCGGACCCGGGAGCAGCGCAGCCGCGAGCAGGGAACACGCCAGAGAGAAGAAGCCCAGCAAGTGCATGGTGGAAGGACCGGTCCGCTAGCGGGGCCAGGGGTGGGGGCGCGGGCGCCCCTGCGAGGCTGAAATCCCCTTCTTGTCCCCTTTCCCCCCGATTTCCTCTCGGTGACCCCCTGGGCGAGCCGGAGGCAGCGAGAGTGAGTCCGGGACTCCGCGTTCCCAACTTTGCAAGTGACTCTCCCAGCCAGTGCCGGGGAAAGGCGACGGGTGTCAGGTAAAAGCCTCACAGGAAACCGGACATCCGAGCTCCCCTCATTCGGAGCCGGCGAGGTGAAGCGAGGGCGAGGGAGGACGGCTCCTCTGTTAGCGTTTTTGTTTTTGCCTTTTGGAAAGAGGAGGGGAAAGCCCAAACACCCCACAATGTTCAACTCCTCCAGAGCCACCAGAGCCTTCGTCCCCCTCCTCCCTCCCCTTCCCCGAAGTGAAGCGAGCCGGGCACCGGGAGCTGCGGGAGGGGTGGCGGCGGCGGTGCGGGTGGCGCGAGCAGGGCGGCGGGGCGCCCGGCGGCGGCGGCGAGGCCCGGGAGCGCCGCGGCGCACGAGCCTCCAGTGCGCGCGGGGCTGAGCGGCGGCGGCGGCGGCGGCGGCGGGCGCAGGGGCAGGGCATGACTGATGCGCCCTCTGCCTGCGCTTATGTGAGAGAAAGCGGCCGAGGGAGGGAGCGTGCCGAGCCCGGGCTGCCCTCCCCTCTCACTTTCCCTCGGAAGCTCTCTCTCAGCGGCTCCCCACTTCCCTCGCCTCCTCCCCAGCGGCCCCACCTCCTTCCCGCTACCCGGCTTTTCTTCCCCTCCCCTCCCGGGAGTGGGCGACTGAGGTGCAAGTTCACCCTTGGGGCGGGTGATCCGCGGGACCAGCCTTAGAGGTTACATTACCACTCTCTCGGGAAAGTTGGAGCGAGGAGAAAGCAGGTAGCCTTGGGTAGAAAAGAGCTGCCGACCTTTTGTCCTTGTCAGCCCCGGGGGTTCTTGTCCTACTCCAGGCACGCCTGGTCCTCAGGACCGGAGCAAATTTCCAAGAGAGTTCTAAAAGTTTCAAGAGAAAGTCATCACTATGGCGGAGACCAAACCGGACCTTGGAAACGCATTACCCCCTCTTTGCCTTTTTCTGCGTAACTTGAAGTTGCCTGGTGAAGCAACAACAACAGGAGATCACAGAATGCAGTGTAGCCTGTTGGAATAGATGCAAATGGCCATTTTGGAATCCCAAACTTCTGGCAGATGGAGATAAAGGCCAGAGTTTTCATGAAGAACCAAAAGACAGTCTACTTCTGCAACAAACTTGGTTAACAAGAGAAACTGGATGATGAAGAGGAGCTCCTGATAAACCTCTCCTAGAAGGACATGACATCTGCAGAAAAGTGACTGCATTTCCCTATTAGAAAAGTACACAGGAGCTGTGGTGATGGTGGCACTAGCAGTCAGTGCCCAAGCAGGGTGAGGAAGTTGTAGAGGATCTAGCTAAGGAGTTTTGACAGCATGCAGAACATGAAAAGTTTCACTTTTGCTCCCAAACTACTCTAAATATGCTGATCTTATAGGTTCCTAAAATCTTAGATGGAGAAGAGACTTTCTTATGTGATTCAGATCTTTAGAACACTTGGGATTCTCCTTATCCATCATTTATTTGAAGGTTTAAATACCTTCCTCAACAGGGAACCCTCTGCTTTGTGTGATTGTCCATTCCCTTTTTTGAAGGTCAACATTGTTGATATGTTTCCTTGTGTCTATTACTTTTGACTCCTGGAGTTTTTACATGATAAATCTACCACATGCAAGTTCCTCAGATATTTTCAAAATACCTATCATGTTCTCACTATGCTAGCTTTCCTCCCAGCTAAATATCTTTTTCCACTATATGACAGCTCCACTTTCTCAGACCATGGCTCAGTACTTTAAGTGTTCCAATAAACATGCAGAAAACGCTCTTCCATGTGCAGATGGAACATATTTGTTGATATAGCCTTGGATCAAGTTTACTTTCTGGCAGCCAAATCCGAGTGTTGACTCAAACTGAAAAATTGGGGCTTTGAAGGAGGACCCAATCTTGTCCTGACTCCATTTTTGCTCCTCTAGTCTGTTCTTCTTCTCAGTCATTGCTCCTCCCCAGAAATTCCAAAAACAGTGAGACTTGCAGACAGATCACCCCATCATATGAACAGCAGCTGCCCCTCAAGCAAGAGCAATCATCTCATGAGGGACCAAATTGCTCCATCCCCAAGTAACAAGAATTTTCCTAGCACCAACAAGATTCCATATAACTAGACCTGAAACTGTAATCAGCTAGACCACAGCTTTACAAATACTGCTTGATTGTGCATCCCTCTTGCCTCCTGCCCTAGTTCTTCACTTACATACTCTTGGTACTTTGAGTACCAAGAAAACATGGCTTTGGAGATTAGTCCCCATTTCTTCCCAATGTAACCACATTAAATAAACTTCTTCCCTTCTTCACTACCATTTATCTCTCTGATGGAACTCTCGAGTCCACAGCTGACTGAATCTGTTCTGTTGGGATCCCCAGACTTAGGTCTCTGTCCTAGGACTCAGGTAGCAAAACTACTCTAGTCAATTAAGTTCCTCTGTAATTTTTCATACATACTGCTATGTACTCACATCTATATTACCTTGCATCCTCATTTGTGGGGTGAGTTTACTGTGCCCAAGTTTGAGCTTTGTTCTTTGCCTTTATGAAATTTTCTCCTGTTAGAGTAAGTTCATCACACCCAGTTGATCTATTTTGGGATCTCTGCACTGTCAATATATTACTCTTCTTTCTGCCTTCTTACCATCTGTCTTCATGATGATGAATGTATTTGACCAATTTGCTATATTTGTCTTAAAAAATTGATAAAGCTATGGAAACAGAAGAGCAAATGACAGACTGGGATAAGATTTAAATAGTCTTGTAAATTTGCCTGAGACCTGTGAGTCTCCATGATGATTGCTTTTGGAATCACAGATGATTTCAGAAATTCACATTCTTGAGTCCATCATCAGAATCCTAGTTAAACTATTCTGGGGAAGGACTCGGACAGAAGCATTCTAATAGGGGACCAAAATTGAGAAGCACAAGCATTTCCAACACCCAGTTGGCTTAGCATTGTATAAATACTGCAAAATCAACAAATTTTAAATGTATCAAAATGTAACAAAATATATTTTATCATATTTGTAGAATAGAGCAGAAGTAGCACATGCTAACTTTGTTCTTCTGAAAAATGTTATCTTCTTATTACTATTCTTTTAAGTGAAATGCGGGCAAAAGGTGAATGTAAGTGGGAAAAAAATAGCAGTCTTTGAAAACAATATTGCATTAGATTTTCAAGAATGTTTTAAAAAGTAAAAAAGAGGTAGTTGCTCAGGACTTTTTGTTTTTCTTAACACCTCGAGAATTCTTTATCCCACCTGCATATTTTGAAGTTTGATAAGGAAGCTGGGGTTTGGCTAAGTAGTAGAGCACTTATGGTTTGATCCTCAGCACTACATAAAAACCATCTACTGAAAACAAAAAACAAACAAACAAAAAATCTTTAAGCAGGCTCTTTGTACTGATTGTGAGTCCATCACTTGCTTAGTGCAAGACTTATTTTACAACAATGCTTCTAAAACAGTATTGGGGTTTTGTTGTTGTTGTTGTTATTTTGTTTTATTTGGGCGGGCTTTTGTTTTTCGTTTGTTTTTTTTTTTTTTCCCCAGAAAATATTCTTCAGTCAGTGGAAACTGAGAAAGGACAGTTGGGTAGCAGGAGTCCAGCCAGAATAACACATCTTTTCTGTTTTACTGGGTTTCTGCTTTCTTTGAAGATAGCGTTTGATGATAAGTGACAATACTATGTCCACTGTATGTTCTCTAATATCCATTCTGGTCATCTCCTCTCATTTATTTTCTGATATCAGTTATTTCATTATTTCCTTATTTTTTGCTTCCTTAGGTTTGCTTTGTTGCTCTAATTCAAATTTTTCTTACTGAATGATCAGATCATTTGCTTTGCATCTTTTTAGCTGAGGATGAATTTTTTTAAAATATTTATTTATTTGATTTAGTTGTACACAATGCCTTTGTTTTTGCATGGTGCTGAGGATCTAACCCGGGTGGCGCATATGCTAGGCGAGCCCTCTACCACTGAGCCACAAACCCAGCCCCTGAATATATTTTTTAAAAACAGTTTTGTTCTACATTCTGTCTTACCTACTTTTTTTTTTCAATTTTGATCTATACTGTTGTGTTTGACAATCAGTTGTAAATATATCCTAAATGCTTTATGATTATTTTATCTAAATGAGAACATTAGGTAATTATATTTTTTTCTTTTTAGTTTACATAGAATTTTCTTTATTAATTTGTAATTTTTTATATTTAGTCATACTGCAAATGATATTGATTTTAGAAATGCATCAAGGCTTTCTTTGTGACCAAGTACATGGTTGATCATTTCAACTAATTCTGTGTGTTCTCTCTTGGTTGGGTATCAAGTTGGAGTTTATTCTTTGTTTTACTGAAATCTTTTGCGAGAGTTACTTTTAAAAATCTTCAATTATAATTGTTTATCTCTTTTTTCTATTTCTGTAGGTTTTCTGCTTATTTTTAAACAAATTTGGTGGTATTTCATTTTGTTCTAATTTTCCTTTTACTAGTATATAATCTCCAGTTTTGAAAGATCACTTTTTTTATAGTGTAGACTTTGAGAAATGAGATGATTTCTGAACGTGACTTAGATAAAACTATGGACCATTTGTGTCAGCATGACTTAGTTGTTTCTTCTGGGAAGCTTTAGCCTGGAAATGATAAGATTGCAAACAGGTAATTAAATGCACAGTTTGCTTCAGGAAATGCCAGCAAATCAGTATATTGAAGAAAATAAAGATTCTCACTCTGACCAACAGCCTGCATATCAATAACAATTTACCTATCAAGACTCTTAACTGTGTGGACCAAATCTAAAACTACTATATCATTAACTTTGCCCAGTCCTTTTCAGTTTCCAATTTGAAAGATCCACCTTAAAACTATTTGAGTCCAGACCCCAAAGCCCTTCAATTTTCTATCTCTGACTTACCCCAAGACACTGCTAAGACTCTGTTAAACCGATATCCTCCCTTACTGTGATCAGTTCTGCTAAATGTAGCAGAACTGTTTTCTCTGATATTTTGGGTAGTTCAAACAACCTGGAAGTCCTAGTGAGATTCTGTTGATAATTACCTTACTGCTCAAGCTGAAGATCCTCCATTCAGAAATAATGCAAACCAATGATGCCTTTGAGTGTCCTTGCTCAGAGTGTATCTCTGACTACAATGATGGGATATTAGATTTCAGTCACAATTTCTTTTCACCAAGCTATCATTGGCTAGAGTATTTTGTCCTTTAATTTCCCTTTCAGGAATCCTTCAATCATTTGATCAGATTTGAAAGTATTTATTCCTAGTAGAAATTTTCTACATTATCAACAACATTGTTTTTTGTCAATGCTCTTTTCATTATTTTTCCTTTGGGAATGGGCAACAAGAAATTCGTAAGAAAGAGGATAAAAATAAATCCTGTTAAGTTAATTCACTAAGCCAACCCAGAGTGCTAGATGCTCAGAAGTTGTCTCATCAGACTGACATTCACTGGACGGACATTGTCATAAACTTTACCAAAAGCTTATAAAACTTTCTATGAGATGCTGATTTTGAAAGAGATCTGTTATCTAAAACTTTCTCCCTTCCAAGAAGTGCAGATTTACCAGGTTTGCCATTGGAGATTGAATAGCCATTTGGTTGGGGAATCCAGCACATGAGGTGCACAAACAACTCATTTGACCAACCATTGACAAACTTTTATGTATTTGTTTCAAACTAAACCAAGTTCACATCTCCTCCAAGACAAGTTCCTGCTTCCTACATATATTTACACTATAACTAGTACATGTGACTGTCTTTTAATGGCATAATCTTACCAATGGTAACTTAGAATTTCAATGACAATTTTGGGCTGAGAAGAAGTAAAATTATTAATTTGAGAGGTGCTTTAGACTCAAAAGGGAGTGAAATCCCACACATGGTTTGACCTATGTTTTATGATTGGTCTGAGAAAACTTACAATAGAAATCCAAATTCCACAATGGCTTCAGGGTCTTTTCCATGAAAGATCTTTAAAAAATGTGAAAGACATATTCTACTTTAGATCTGCTGAAGTTACAACTTTAATCTTTAAATTTTTATCTTACTGTTCCTCTTCTCCTATCCTATGGTCCTTCATTGTCATAATACTCTTTCTGACTAGCTTCCCTTTCTGCTGACCAACCAGAAACTCTGAAAGTTCAAATGGCTTGTAAAATTAGCCAAGTCAGAATAAACCCCTTATGGTGGACTTTAAGCCCAAATCCCATAGTAAAACCAGAGAAATTTAGAAAATCCATGAAAAAAGAAAACTTTTGGAGGACCTCCATCAAAACAAAGGGATGGCAATGTGGGAATCTGTAGGGTGATGCTTTTACACACCTTTAGAACTCATTGAGGTATAGATCTTGAAGTAATGGAACCCTAGCTCTTGTCTCACTTTCTCCCAATGTCCCTAAGTCAGAGAAATGGGAGATTTAATATACAGGTGAAAACTAGAATGGAAAATAGTCTTCCTGCAAGGCCTCCAACCCTCACTGAGCAAAACAAAAGAAAAGCAAGCAAGGAAACAATGAAGCTGCTCCAATAAGTATCAAGCACTCAGTTTCCCATTTACCTGTAAACTCCCAAGGAAAGTCTAAATATTACAGAGGGTCCCTTTACATTTTTGTTTGACACTGGCACAATAATACCAACCAAAAGCACCATTGGTGTCATACAACCTCTTCCTCAGAGTTAACAGCTATCTCTAATAATCCAGATCCTCCCCTTGTTTCATCCTGTGACTGGAAAACTGTTACTAGTGAATATTTTTCCCTGTTTTTCAGATCTGTTGGGGAAGGGGGAAGGCGTGAAGGTAATCTGTGTTAGTTTCAGAATGACTCTTTGCTGTCAGTAGAGACCCTCAGTTGAATCCTTGTAAACATTTACATGAAATTACCTACCCAAAGGAAGACAAAATAATCATGGTACATTTATCAACATTGGCGGAAAATTTTTACTAAGGTTGCTGAAAACTTCTCTGGTGACATCTGCACCAGCATACTTCTAATAAAGGTAGGATGTGAATAAGAGCTCACATGTCAAAGCACCTTTGGACACTTACAGTGGATTTCATACAATTTTCCCCTTGCTATGGATTTTGGATAAGGAGTCAATGTTTGCTAATTTCCAAGGTAGAGTAAAGCTTTTTTTTTTTTTTTTTTTTTTCTCCTGGAATTACCATTCCTGTAATAGCCTGGCAGTAATAAAAATATTACTTGATTTTGGGCTCTCAACCTGGAGAATTCCAACCTCTTTCTCTAGCACTGGCATAGTTACTAGAGACCTTAGCAAAGTCTTACTGTTTACTCAGTAGTTTTATTGTCCCTATCACCCCTAATCCTCCAGAAAAGTGCTGAAAGCTAGTAGGATTTTAAAACTAAAATTAGTACCCATTGACTTGCCACAAAAACACATCACAAGTTTCCCTTTGATGTTGAATATTTTCCCCCAATACTGGGATCTTAGTCCATTTTTCTCTTGCCATAACTGAATAATACAGACAGGGTAATTTATAAAGGAAAGAGTCTCATTATTCAGGAGTCTTGGAAGTCCAAGAGTCTGTCACACTGAAATCTGGTGAGGCCTTCCTTCTTTGTGCATCAGAGCATGATGGAGGTCATCACATGGCCAGACAGAGCTAGTATGCTAACCTATATAAAGCTACTAATGTCATGGAAGTTCTGTGCTCATGACCTCATTTAATCCTAAGTACATCTCAAAGGCCTCATCTGCAAATATCATTAACATAGGAAGATGAGGATTAAGTTTCCAACACATGAACTTCTGGGGGACACATTTGAACCACAGAAGGCTCATCCTTTGGGTAGACATGGCAAAGCACTGCAAGAGACTCATGCAGCATACTCATGCTATCACAAACAGGTCTGAGTTGCGTTTCCTTCAGATTCTCCCAAATAGCCTGTAGGTGACCTGAAAAACAAAGACTTTGTCATCTGGAAAAACAGCATAGAAGAAATCCCTGGGAACAACAGTGGGAAAGAAAAAGAAGGAAATTTTGACTAGAACAGTTATTAAATTAGAGGGAATAGATATATGGACTCATTTCCCAGCTAAAAAGAAACAAGGTTTAACCCATTGACAACAGCATTGACATTCTGTGAGAAGGTTTAAAATTAGAAATTACTGAGAATTATTTAGAAGCAGATGGCCTTTGGATGAAGGCATCTTCCACCACAAAGTATGTTTTCCAGATGGCAACTACAGGACATGGACAGCTTCCACCCAACACCTACAGATGTAGGTCTAAATTACTGGGGCCACCATGGCCATACTTGAATGTGCTTTTTTTTTTTTTTTTTTTTTTTCATTTCCTTCAATTTTCTCCTTAAGCTCTTTCCTTTCATCATTATAGACTCAAGTTTCTGGATAGTTAGCCAGTGATTATTATTTCTTCCCCAGTCAAAATTCAAGGTCTCTAACTTTATTTTCTGTATCTTTATTCATTCCTTGGTATGACTCAGACACTGAGAGCAATGTGTACGATTTGGCCAACACAAATAGTCAAGCTCTGTGTGGTGCACAAGCTTCCCTGTGATTGCCAACCAGCGAATGCCGATCATCTGTTACAAAGTGTTCGGTTGTACTCATAATTGGAACCAGTAACTGACTTTTTAATGGGGAAGAGGACACAACAGTACAAATAACCCAAATCAAAACTATCTAGAAAGGTTTCTGCCTCCACTGAAACCATGCTGAAGGACCCTTTCTCAGAGATAACATCTGTAAACAAACTTTCATGGAGGAAAGATTCAAAAAGGGAACAAGGAACAGATGGTTTTTATTTAGGACCCGCCTCACATTCACAAGGCTTACTATATAGGTAACTGATGGCCTATCAGATGTCCCCAGCGTGACCTTTGGTGAACCTACTTTACCACATGGGGCTTGTATGAATACTAAATAAGTAAATATGGGTAAAGAATTTAAGATAACATTTGACATTCGATTGTATTTCAATAAATTTTGGATAGAACATTAATGATAATTACTAATCAATATATAATTGTGTTATTAATGTCCTCTCTGATATATTAGTCCTTATTTCTTCCTTATATTTATTATATTTTTCTATTATTTTACCCATGTATTTAAATGATTATTCAAGTGGATATAAAATACTAATATCACATTTCTTTTCTTAACCATCTTAATAATGTCATTTCATTATATTCCTCTACCAAGTATCATTCCCAAGAAATCTGAGCATAATAATATTTTATAGCCATATAGTACCTATCACAGGTCTAGCCATATTTTAATGGGGTTTACATATTCTCTATATTTCATACTTCTAAAATCCCATGATATAGAAATTATTATGATCTATGTTATATAGATGGGAAAACTGAGCTATGGAGAAGTTAAATGTATTTATTGCTTTATGTTCTAGAGCAGTTTCACAGAGTCTAGTTTCCTATATTGAAGGACTGCATTAGACTGCCTCTTTAAGAATATCAAGATGATCTTTTTCTTTTTTTGTTACCTGATTTGTAATTTCTTTGGGAGGAACTTTTAGAGGTCTTTCCTGTGTTTTTGGTGTTATTGAATATTACTTTTATATGTCCATTGTGATTTATTTGTAACCTCTGGCACACTTTTGCACTTTCAATCTGAGCACACACTGTGATATGTGTGTGTGTGTGTGTGTGCACATGCAAGTGTGCCATTCCTGTGGAATCATCAGTGAGATATCTTCAAATAAAGTAAACAAACTTTTTCATATTTTTATTTTCCTAGAAAATTTTCTATAGAGATAATACACATTTTTAATATTGTTTTCATATATGTTAACTCTTCTTGTATTTTTTCATCTCTTCCTCCATACTTAATACATCCTAGAAATTTTGAATTTACAGTCAATTACTTATATCAGTGATTCTTCTTTTTTTCTCTATGTACATATATGCATATAATTTCCCTGCCATAGTTTACATAATGTTATATAACTTATTTTTGACACATCCATGTAATCATTCAAAGGATTATTGAAATTTTCCAACTCACCATAGTGACTTCACACCCAACTCTCACACTCAAGAAAGAATATTGGAAAAGTGATTTACTAAGCTTGATATTGTTGTAGAAAATCTTGATCAAAATTTTTAAAGTATATTATTTACAAATATGGGTGGTAAAATCATTATGATTAAATTACTTGTGACCCATCTCACAATTGATTAGAACAAGTAGTGGTCAGGTTACTGTTTGTTGTAAATGTCCATTTGCTTAGAGAATCAATTCCAAACTGTTTATTAAGTCCTCCAGTTTCTTTTCACAATATGATCACAACCCACCTTACTGGCTTAATTTTCTGTTACTTTTCTAATATATATCCTATTTACCAACAATGATTTTCCAACCACACTGGGTAAACTCTCTCACTTCTGGGAATTTTTTATGCCATTTCCATGGGTGGAAGAGATCTTTTCAGTCTTGATGTTCATTGAAATTTATATTTATGCAGTTTTTAAGTTAAGGTCAAATTTTTTCTTCTAATACACCAGAATTCTTTCTTCCTATGAGCCTTCAGAGTATTAGACTTTTTGTTTTGTTTTGTTTTGTTTTCTAATTAGTTATACATGACGGTAGAATGTACTTTGACACATCATACATAAATGGAGTATAACTTCTCATTCTTTTGGTTGTACATGATATAGAATTACACTGGTCATGTAGTCATATATGCACATAGGGTAGTAATGTACAATTCATTCTACCATCCTTCCTACCTCCATACCCCTTCCTCTCCCTTCACTCCTTTCTGCCTAATCTAAAGAAATTCTCTTCTTCCCTAGCATCCCCGCTTATTGTGAATTAGCATAGGCATATTAGAGAAAACATTTGGCCTTTGGTTTGGGGGATGACTTGTTTCACTTAGCATGATATTCTAAATGGGATGGATTCAAACTAAAACGTTTCTTCTCAGAAAAGTAAACATCAATAATGTGAAAAGAAAGCCTATAGAATGGGAGAAAATCTTTATCACATGTACCTCAGCTACAGCATTAATATCCAGGATATATAAAGAATGCAAAAAACTTAACACCAAAAAAACAAATTACCCAAACAATAAATGGACTAAGAAACTGAACAGACATTCCACAGAAGAAACACCATTGATCAACAAATATATGAAAAACTGTTCAACATATCTAGCAATTAGAGAAATACATATCAAAACTACTCTAAGATTTCATCTCACTCTAGTAAGAATGGCAATTATCAAGAATACAAGTAACAATAAATGTTGGCAATAATGTGGAGAAAAAGGTACACACATACATTGCTGGTGGGACTTCAAATTGGTACAACCATCATGGAAAGCAGTATGGGGATTCCTCAGAAAACTTTCACTGGAACCTCTATTTGACCCAGCTATCCCACTCGGTCTAAACTCAAAGGAATTAACACTCCAGTGACTCAGCCACATATATGTTTATAGCAGCTCAACTCAGAATAGCTAAATAATGGAACCAACCTAGATGAATGGATAAAGAAAATATGATATATATTTATATACCACATTATATATATGTATATATATATACACACACACATATATATACCATGTTAAATACACACACACACACACATACACACACACACACAGCAGCCTTAGAGTATTAGACTTTTGAACACTTCATGTTCTACATGTGTATTTATTTATTTCATGGTGTACCTTCTTCTTAAGGGAATTTTCCCAATGATGAGCCTAATGCCTTGTATGGTAGAAATATTTATTTGTCAATTTGCTGTTGACTATAACACAATACTACAAACTGGATTCATTTTAATGAAAAGAAGTTTATTATGATTCAGGATTTTGGAGGTCCAAAGTTGAAAGGCTACATCTGGGGATGGCCTTCATGCTAACAGTCTCCCAATGTGGTAGAAAGCATAACCTGACAGGAGATAGGGAACACATGGATATCTTCTGGTCTCTTTATTCTTTTCTTATAAAATCACTAAGAATCAATCATGAGGATTCACCCTAATAGTCATTATCTAATCCTAATCACTTTCCAAAGTCTGCACCTCTAAATACCTTACATTAAAGTTTCCACCCTTAAAACCTCAAAAAAGGAATTCAGTTTCAACACATGAAGCTTTGGGGGACAAACTATATCTAAACTACAGCACTTAGTAAATGACTGAATAGTGAAGGTATAGCTGTTTCTTCTCTCCTTCTTCTTCCATCTTTCTCTCTTCAATTAATAATCTGATAACATTGTATTGGTCCTTGCTTTAACCTTTAACTCTAAACAGCTTATGTAGAGATTAGATCTCACTCATCATTAGATATGTACATATATATGTATATATATATATATATATGTATGTACATATATACATGAGCACTTGGAGCACAGTAGTTTGTTGAATTTAATTAAAAGTTAGCAAATTAGTGAAAGATGTTTGTTATTTTATCAGCTTTCTTGATGTATAACTGACATACAATAAAAGGCAGATATCTATTATACAACTTGATACATTTTGACATTTGTATCTACCCAGGAAATAATCATCACAATCTGCCGGGCTGCTGAGTTATGAATGGGGCCACGGTCTAAAGCTACCCCCCTTTTCGGCCCTAAAAG
Source organism: Tamias sibiricus (assembly GCA_025594165.1). NCBI lineage: Eukaryota > Metazoa > Chordata > Mammalia > Rodentia > Sciuridae > Tamias > Tamias sibiricus. The sequence continues at coordinate 39,032,492 of CM046661.1, forward strand.
GGGGTTCCTTCCTGCCCGCAGAAAGGAAGTAACTTACCGGGCGAAGATGGGCTTAAGGACAAACATACGCTGAGTGTCTCCTCTGCCTGATGGGCAAAAACCACGCCACACCCAGGGAGTTTTGTATAGCAAGCGAGAAAGCCAAAACTCAAACTTTATTGGCAAGGTGCTGAACTTAAATAGGCCTAGAACTAGCCAATCAGCCAGCAGGGTGGTTGGGTCTCTCACGCTATGTCATAGCCACACCCCTTTGCTTAGCCCAGGTCCTACTAGGGCGTGGTAAGCAGCCAAAGTCCTTCCCCTTGGCAGACATGAGTCCCAACAACAATCATTGTGAACATATCCATCATCTCAAAAGTTCCCTAGTATCACTCCCTTCTGCTCCTCTCCCGCCACTGTCTCCAGGGAACCATTAGTCTGTTTTCTGTCTTATAAGTAAGTTCACATTCTCTAGGGCTTTATATAAATATAAACATACAGTATGGACAGATGAGCTCTGATGAGTAATCCCTGGATTTTCTGCTTACCTGATTAAAATGTTTTCTTGTAATTTTGGAGGTAAAAGTTGGCGTTCAGTAGGTTGAAAAGAGAAGAGAAAAAAATAAAATAGAGAAAATGAGCATGGAAAATGATTTTGGAAAATACAGATATGAAAGGGAAGAGTTCAGTGATAGCAGGAATGGGAACTGAGGTCAAATGTTGACATATTCAACTTTAAATGTTATGCATGCATTACATTAGGTTTCCAAAGAATATGAAATTTCCTGGGCAGATAGGCAGCATAAAATGAGAAATAAAATATGAAAATGTATGTATATAGATATTTTAATTGTTAGCTAAGTTAGAAAAGGAAAAATGATTAAGAGAGTGCAAAACATTAACATTTTATTTTTTGGAGGTAGAGTGGAGGATGACTTTACATTGTTCCTTTGTATTTCACATTTTTTTTTTTTGTTTTACAATTAGTGCATGTTGCTTTCATATTTATAAAAATATTGTTTTCTGAGCCGGGTGTGGTGGCACAGACCTGTACTCCCAGTGGCTTGGGAGGCTGAGGCAGGATTGTGAGTTCAAATCTCCTCAGCAATATAGTGAGGCCCTAAGCAACTCAGTGAGACCCTGTCTCTAAATAAAATATTTTAAAAAGTTCTGAGGGTGTGGCTCAGGGTTAAGTGCCCGTGGGTTTAATCCCCAGTACCAAAATAAATAAATAAATATATACATATGTGTGTGTGTGTGTGTGTGTGTGTGTGTGTGTGTGACAAAATTGCTGAATTCAGGGGAACAGAAAGCCAAATTAGAAGTAGACAAACTTAAAATAACTAGAGCTTCAGTCTAAGTTTGGTTATGATCTTGTTTGTAATGAGTCACACTGATACATTTTCAACAGTGAAGTGTCCATGATAAGAAGTATTCTTGGAGAAGGTATTTTTATAATAATATGGGTCAGAAAAGAGGTATGTTGGGAGAAAGAGAAAATGGAATTGAAAGTGGAGAAGTAGGATAATAATTCCCCTCTGCAACTTAGGAGGCAGATGGTAAGAAACTAAACTAGGTTGATTATGTAAGTTTAAACTTAAATACGATATGCGAGTGATTTAAGGGTAAATACAGGTACAGGTATGTTTGTTTATCTACTGTGGGAAAAAGAGAGATCCACTGGATGAAATAGAATTTTTATGTGCCATCTTAGAGCATCATAACAGTCTAGTGGGGGGTGGTTGGCACAGAGAGTTATTATTTCATTTTCTATGGATGAGAAAACAGAATGGAAATATTATGTTATTGAAGCGCACACTGTTCTTCAAAACCCATGTCTATTTATAAAAATGTGTCTTATTTTTCCCCTCACCACACAATATAGGAGACTATGAAGACAGAAGAACCAGATGAAAAATAGGGAAGTAGGGAAAACAAATTAAGTTTTGGTTTTGTTGAACTTGGAGTAGCAGCAGGATACATAATGGAGTACAGGAATACTTTTGGGGTCTTGTCCAAGTCATTTTTATTGTTTTGGTTTGCTTTGGTTTTTGGTTTTTCCAGAATCCAATTCAAACATTTCATTACCCCAAAATATTGATAGGAATTCCTTCTTTCCTTTCCTCTTTCTTTTTTCTTTCCTCAGTTGCATCTCTCCTCCCTCTCTTTCTTCTTTGTTCCCCTCCATTTCCCTCCCTTCCATGTTCTTTCCCTTTTGTCGAAATTGTCTTATCCGTGCATAACCCACCATCTAGACAGACACCCATCTATCCATCTATTACCTATTTTTATCAATTTTTTCCTAGAGAATTTATGGCTATTTAGTACATATAAACAGCACATAAATTAGAATCAACTAATTGTAAGAAAATAAGATGAAGAATGAATATGGAGGAAGGATTAAAAAGCTTGTGAAATAAATATTGAATATTCTTGAGTGAATTACCCTCATAACAAATTGTTGTTTTAAAATAAGAATGATTTCACCCATCCTTATTTTATTTTAGGATGCAGATAAGCTGCAGGGTAATAGCAGGAAATGCTCTTTTCTGAAAGAACACCATAAAATACTATAGATAACATCACTTGCTATTTGTGTTGAATAGGTCACTTAGAGTTGACACCATGCATGAATAATTACAGTTTATCTTATATTTTCTACAGTTCTATTGTTTAGTAAAAATAACTTTTTCAGAGAAATTCACACAACATTATAGTGTAAAAATGATTGTCATATTCAAAGAAGGCTCTAATAATTCTAAATGTTTCTGAAGTCAGTGTGAGCAAAAATCATGCTGGTAAAGATTTTGATTGACTTTGAAATATGCTGTGAATATCATAATTTTGAATTAATTTTTTTTAGCAGGGGCCTTCTCACTTCCTTTCCCTATATGATCCCAGCTCCTAAGTTTATTTAGATACAACAAAAGAGCAAGCAGTCGGAAAAATATAAGAAGAAAATGTAGATGTCACATACACAAATTCTATAAAAGTCTATATTAAAACCATTCTAGAATTAAGATATGTAAATATCCTGCTTCCAAAACAACACTGGTAAGCTTAAATAACCACCATCCTGAAAAGGATTATTTCTTGTATTTGCCTACTCCAATCATATACATTCAAAATAAATTTTACCTCAAGCTGCACTCTTTAGAAGATAAAAGCATTATCACTTTTTAAAGGATGAACAGATTACATTCAACTCTTTATTTATTAAGCTGTCTTGAATTTATCATTTAGTCAAATGTTATGTTCTTATTGAGACTTCATTTTTTTGTCCTTTTGGCTTGTATCACTTGAACTTTTACCAACTGAATTCAAGAGTGCTTCTTTATTTCTAACATTTGCCACCTGTGGCATTATTTCATTTTTAACTGTCTACTGGGACTTATTCTCTCTAGGACATTGGTTCTCAAAATGTAGTCCCAAATCAGCAGCAGCACCTGCGGTCTTATTAGGAATACAAGTTTTCAGGCCCTCCTCTCAGACTACTAGATTAGAAACTCTGAGAGTAACAATTCTGGTGCAGACTGAAGGTTGAAAACCAGACCTTGAAAAATTCCAATACCTGAGCTCAACTCCACACCAATTATATCAGCATTTCTAAAGACAGGGCTTTTTAATTTTAAAAAAATTCCTTGGTGTTTATGTGTATACATGATTAAAGATCACTATGACAGAAACAATTTCTGAAGTCTATGGTTCTGAACTTCTGATCTAGTGATATTTCTGACTCCTACTTATTTTGTATCTTCTGTCCAAAACAGATGAAAGGAATTCCTGCTATATGTGTCAAGGAATTGTCCAAGTATATTTACAATTCAGTAAATTTTAAAAGATGCAAATATTTAGGATTAAGTTGCTGTTTTTAATGGTCAAACTTGGGATTAACACCATCATCAAATCACCTTTTTTTACTCTCAAAAACTAAATCAGTCCCCAACTTCTCCCTCAGATTTCTCATTTCCTCCCTTCTTTCCCAAACCCACCTGAACAGTGCAAAAATTGGAGCTTATCTTCCTACTCAGTGGCTTTACCCTGCAATTCTTGATTCATACCATTGGCCTTTCTAAAGTCTGTGTCTAATTTATTTTTTGTTCAAATCCATTGAACAGTTCCTTATCACCTACAAGATAAAATATAAGCATATTTGCATAATTGTTTTCTTCATGAACCATTTACTCTTTGTTCTCCCCATAATTCTTCTTTTCCTTTTCCTCCTCCTTATTCTTCTTTTCCAGTTTTTCAAATTATGGCCAAATACATATAACATAAACTTTACCATCTTAACCATTTTAAGTGTACAGTTCAGTGGCATTAAATACACTCATAATGTGCAACAATTCATCTTCATAATGCTGATCATCTGTTAAATCTGAAACTCTATGCTTATTAAACAATAATACCACTTTCTTCCTCCATCCATGTTATGGTTTAGATATGAGGTGTCCCCCAAATCTCATGTGTGAGACAACACAAGAAAGTTCAGAGGTGAAATGATTGGGTTATAAGAGTTTTAATCTAATCAGCACATTGATCCCCTGATAGGCAAATAGAGTATGGCTGTATGGCTGGAAGAGATAGTTCATTGGGGTGTGCCTTTGAGGTACATATTTTGTCCTTGGTAAGTGGAGAACTCCCTCTCTCTGCCCCCCCCCCACCTTCCTGGTGTGATGTCCTGAGTAGCTTCCTTCCACCACACTCTTACACTACGATGTTTCATTATCACTTTGAGCCCCAAGGAATGGAGGCTGCCCTCTAAAGACTAAGACCTGTGGTTGCCAAATTAACTTTTCCTTCTCTAAAATTGTTCTTGTTATGTCTCTTGGTTATAGTGGTGAAGAGCTGACGAAAACACTCCCCATTCCCCTTTCTTGACAACCACCATTATATTTTTCTGTCTCTATGATTCTTACCTCGTGTAAGGGGAAAGAAACAGTACTTGTTTTGTTTGTAACTGGCTGATTTCCCTTAACATAATGTCTTAAAGCTTCATTTGTGGTATAGTATATATCATAATTTCCATCCTTTTAAAGGTTTAGTAATGTTACATGATTCATTATAAATGCATATACATAGATATACATATGTATATGTGTGTATACATATATATATCCATTTTACTTATCAGCTCATCAGTTGATGTACACTTGGGTGGCTTCCACATTTTAGCTATTATGAATAATGCTATTTTACACATGGGTATACAAATCTCATTGAGACCCAGCTTTAAATTGGGGACTTGGGGGATTCTATATTCAGGAAGTGGAATTACTAGATTATACAGTAATTCTATTTTTGTGTTTTAGAGGAACAGCCATAGTAGCTGTACCATTTTACATTCCTACAAATAGTGCAAAAGTAGTCCAACTTGTCTACATTCATGCTAACACTTGTTATTTTCTGGATTTTGATACTAGCCATTCTAATGGACATGAGGGGGTATCTTATTAGAATTTTGGTTTGTCTTTCCCTAATAATTAGTAGTGGTATTGAGCATCTTTACATGTATTTATTGACCATTTGTGTATCTTTTTCAGAGAAATATTTATCCAAGTCTTTTGCCCATTTTTAAAATTATTATTGAGTTTTAGTTTTCTATATACACTAGATATTAGTACTATATCAGATATATGATTCAAAATATATTCTCCCATTCTGCAAGTTGTTTTCTTCCCTTATTGATAGTGTCTTTTGATGCATAATTTAAAACATTTTTCATGACATCCAATTTGCTTGTTTTTTTTTTTTTTTCTTTTATTATTGTGCTTTTGGTGTCATATCTAAGAAATCATTGCCAAATTCAATGTCATGAAATTTTTCCCTGTATTTTCTAAAAGCATAACAGCTTTAGGCCTCTGATCCTTGGTACCAAGGATTGAACTCGGGGGCACTTAACCACCCAGTCTTCTTTTGTATTTTGTTTAGAAACAGGGTCTCACTGAGTTGCTCAGAGCTTAGCCATCCACTGATCCTCCTATCTCAGCTTTCCAAACTGCTGGATCTTGCTAAATTACTTAAGCCTTCACTAATTGGCTGAAACTTACCTTGCATTATTGATCCTCCTGCTTCAGTTTCCTGAGTTGTTAAGATTACAGGTGTGCACTACAGTGCCTGGCCTTGAGTTAATTTTTAATATGGTACTATGTAAGGGTCCAGCCTCCTGCTTCATTTGTTTGGATATCCAGTTTTTCCAGCACCAGTAATAGAAAAGTCTGTCCATTTCCCATAAAATGTCTTTTCAACCTTCTCAAAATACACATGACCATATATACAAGAGTTTATTTCTGGGCTCTCTATTTTTTTGCATGTATTATATTTATGCTAGTACCACATTGCTTTGATTACTGTAGCTTTATAGTAAGTTTTGAAATAAGGAAATTGAATCCTTCAATTTTCTTCCTCTTTTCCAATATCTTCTGGTAATTTAGGGTCCGCGTTCCACCTGAATTTATAGATACATTTTTCTATTTCTGCAAAAAAATTGTTCTTGGAATTTTGATAGGGATTTATTAAATAGGTAGATCATTTTGGGTAGTACTGACATCTTAAATATTAAGTCTTCCTATCCATAAACATATATTTATGTATTCTTAATTCTTTTAACAATGTTTGGCATTTTTCAGTGTAAAAGTCTTTGATTTCCTTGATTAATAATTCATTATACATTTTATTCTTTTTTTGTATTACAAATGGAATTGGTTTCTTAATTTCCTTTTCAGGCTCTTCATCTTTACACAGAAATGCAATAGTTTTTTAAGTGTTAACTTTGTATTCTGCAATTTTGCTGAGGAATTGGTTTTAAGAGTTTTGGTGGAAACTTAGGGGTTTTCTACAAGATCATATTGTCACTGAACCCAGATCATTTTACTTCTTCTTTTCCAATTTGGATGCCTTTTATTTCTTTTCTTGCCTAATTGCTCTGGATAGAACCTCCAGCCTTAGGTTAAATAGAAGTGGCAAAAAATGGGCATCCTTGCCTTTTTTCTCATCTTATAAGGAAGAGAAGCCTTCAATCTTTAATCATTGAGTATCATGTTCACTGTGAACTTTCCATACATATCTAGTTTTTAGTATAATTTAGTATAATAAGTTTCCTTTTAGTCTTAGTTTGTTGAATGTTTTTATCATAAAGCTGGTGATTTGTGATCATATTTCTTTGTCTTGTTTTGTTTTCCTGTGTAAAAATGGACCACAAAATCAAGGTAAGGAGGTGGAAGAAAGATATACCTCTTAATGTAGAGAAATGGGGGGGCGGGGGGGCAGCAGCAGAAGGACAAGCCTCAAAGGAGGGGATGGAGAATGTCATTAAGACATCAAAATATTCTCTGGAAAAAGTTGGATGAGTCCCCACAGCTTCAGAGAGGAAGGCAGAGGTTGCCTTCTCGGTGGGGTCCTCTTACTCAAGTGTCCCTAAGAAGGAAAATGGTAGCTTTTCTTCCTTCTGGGACAGCCACTCTGTAGCCCATTCAGATCATTTTCTTCCTTATGTAGGTAGAGTGCTGGGGGCCTATGTGGGCAGAGATTCATTTGTGTGAGTTAAAAGTCAGCATTTCCAGCAGCAGCTGAGCACAGATTTCTTGTATCCATGGCAAGACCAAATGCCTGGCAAGGAGACCCTCTGTGGGGAAGGGTTCCTAAGGACCAGTTATCCTCCAGAAGCAGCACAATCAGGTTAAAGATTTTACTCCACTGATCAGTTTCAGAGTATCCACAGAAGACAGGCCTTCAATAAAACAGCTCTGTAAAGAGACAGTCAACACTCCACATGTCCACAGGGGTTGTACATGTACAGAGCAAAAGAACTTTGGCAGCACAGTACAAGAGTATAATAGCCACAAGTATGAGGGCCATCTGGTAACTATAGATTCTGGCCAGGTCTGAGTCAGCCAACTTGAGTAGCCCTGTACTTGTCACAGAATGTTCTTTGGCTTTAGGAGTCAATGAATGATGTGACTGAGCTTAAGAAAATCTAGGCCTCTTAAAAACTGGTGCATCAGATCATTGATGGTCTCACCCAAAAAAGGTGGAGATGCCTTGTCTAGATAGGTCCTTAGGTATTGGTCTACCTGCTCAAACACTAGGGTCACCCTAATTTCCAGGTCAGTCTAGGAAGTGTCAGAGATGCCCATCAGCCATATAATATTGGGATGTTCAAAAGCCTCCAGTCACCTTAGTAAGGCCACCACATGAACTGTGCTCAAGTCCCCTCCAGCTCCACCTCCACTAGGGACTCTTGCACTCTTGAGAGCCACAAAGTGGGTGATTCCCCACTGTGGGGATCACAGGCCTTGCATACTATCCCATAGGCACCAACACCAACTTCAGCTACTGGCTCATATGGAGAGGGAGCCATTCTCAAATGAGAGGAGAAATGTCTACTGGGGACTTTTATCCATTTTTATATTGAATGGTTTGGTTTTTCTACAATTCAGCTATGTGAGTTAATGGTGTATTTTAGGTGTTACTCCTATATCAGATATTTTCTCCCATTCTGTAGCTTGCCTTTTCAATTTGTTAATTGTTTCCTTTGCTGTACATAAGCTTTTTAGTTTGATATATTCAAAGTTGTCTACTTTTTTTTTCTTGCCTATGATTTTTGGTGTCATATGCAAAAAAGCATTGCCAAGATGAACATCAAGGAGCTTTTCACTTTTTTCCCCAAAGAGTTTTATGATTTAATGTTTTACATTTAAGACTTTAATCCATGTCCTTAACTTTTTGCAAGGACCCAATTTCATATTTTTGCATTTGGATATCCAGTCTTCCCAGCATTGTTTCTTGGAGAGACTTTCCTTTTCTCATTGTACATTCAAAGATTAGTTGACCTTATATGCCTGTGTTAACTTCTGGACTCTCTATTCTGTTCCATTGGTCTTTATGTCTGTTTTTATGCCAGTAGGTATTCCATTACAGAGTTTTAAAAATTTAAATTTCCTCTTGAACTCAAGAAAGAATATCACATAGTATGTTTTCTTAAAGAACCACAACAGGAATTTTTCTTTAGCCTCGTTATTGGGAAAAGACATAGTTTGCCAAAGTAACTGGTTTATTCTTATCTTATGGTCACTGTGAATATTTCATCAGAATGTGTTTCCCTCTTTTCTCTGACTGCTGTGAAGCTCATTGCCAAGTATTTGGCCTGGCTCTAGCCACAGTGAAATAAATTATGTATCATTAACCAGGCTTTTCCTTAGCTTCATACTGTTTCACTATTATTGTTTTCTCTTTGGCCTGCCCCTAAACTTATGCCGTCATTCATTGTAGGTTTTCAGCATGCATTATCATATCAGTATTTTTCTGTAAAGGCAGTGTCATCACAAAGAAAAGGGTGACTTCTTTAAAGAAAATCTTCTATGAAATTATTTTTAGAAAATACGGCCTTGTTTTTGATGTGGGAAAGAATGTGAAAATAAAAAACAGTTGTGTGATTAAAAAGGGAGAACTGTTTTATCCCACTTGAACATGAGCCATGACTAATCATTGTGAGTTGTTTATTGTTTGAAAAGATGTGTTGGAGGATTCGAGGTGGCAGCTTAAAGTCAGCTGGTGCCCTAAATCACTGATCATCAATTCTGTTTTGTTAGAGTACATTGGGACTGTATATGTTTAATGTCTATTTTTAAAATTTTAGCTTTTTAATTCTCATCTCAAAATAATATGTAATATCACCTGTAACATGATTTATGGCCTAGCCTAACATCCTCTTTCCAGGTGAGAAAGAACCTCAATTGGAACTTATTTGGGGATGTAGAGGCAAGAATAAAGTTAATAGAGTAGTGCCAGTTATTATTGCACTACCAAATCTTATCATTTTAACCAATCTAAATTCAGAATCTGGTAATAGCGGGGATGGAATTTGTTCCCAATATTCTGTTCTATCCAGTACTTATCTACCTTAAATAACTCTATTTATGTTACTATATTATCAAGCTATATATCAAAACCATATAAATATATGACCCTGGATTTTTCATGTATCAATGTTCAGTAGGAAGAAAGGACCAAGAGTGATTATCTAAAATCATTTAAGCTTTTTGACAATCCTGTCCACAGAAATATGAGTCACAAATTGCAGGCCACAAAGGTATTTTTAATTTTCTCATATCCTTCTTAAAAGCAAATAGAAGCAGGTAAAATTAATCTTAATGATGTATTTTATTTTACCCATTATACCCAAAATATTTTTATTTCAACTTGAAACCAATATAAAACTATTAATTATAAACTTGTAGTCATTCTGGTCATCCTACTTTTTGATATATAGTATGTATTTTACAGTTATAGAACATCTCAGTTCAGACTCTATACGTGTCAAGTATTCCGTAGTCATGTGAAGCTAGTGGATACCGTAGAGGACTTCACAGTTCTAGATCAATATTCTTCTGCCCCTGTCCAGGTAGTGCATCCCATGCCATCTAGCCATATTTCTTTTTCTCACTGACCTACACTGTTTCTTAATGTGGTCCACTTTAATTGACAACTTTGCATATCCAAATCACTGTTTTATCTTTCACCCTAATTCTGATTTAGCTACATGATTTCAATCTTTATGTACATAAGCAACTCATGTCCTGACTTTAATTTCCATTCTTTTAAGATCAAAGGAATTTCATCTCTCTTTGGCTTCAGTTATTCTCTCTTAGGACCATACTATACACTGTTTAAGTGAATTTCTTTTACCCTGAAGTCTTATGCTTTTGATATGATTCTTCTGGACCACAGCCTCCCATACTTTCAACTTAGCCAATTCCAGATCTTTGCTTTTCATCCACATCGAAGCCACAGCCCCTCTAGCCCTCCATTTTCTCTCATTAGACCCTTTCCTCTGTTTGACCACATTTATTGAGCATAGATGGCTAGGTTGGTGGATGGTCCAAGGGACTAAAGTCATTCAGAACAAAAACCACCTCTAGTATAAGGTGCTTTGCAGTCTTCTCCTTGCTTTCTTTCTGTAGTACATCTATAATACACCTGTCCCACACCATGCTACTTGAAAGGTGCTCAGACACATCTATGTGCTAGGAATAGGTCTATTACTGGTACTCAGGAATGAGGTCACTGGTCCAGTTTTTGGCATCTCCAACAAAGAATTGAGCAAGAAACATAGGAGAAGCAAACATGGCATAGATTTTTTGAAAGTGAAAGTACACTCTGGGAGAGCCCAGTGGGTCAAGCTAGCAAAGTAGGTCAAGGGCCCATCTATGAAGTGGAGCTTGCTTTTAGTGGGCAGTGTTGGTGCTCCCCCTTCTCCCCTGTGTGGACCTGGAGTTGATTGACATCTTGATTGACAGCTGAATTTGACATAATTTCTTTTGTATTAAGCCTCTGTAAATTTTTTTTCTCAGAAAATGTACAGAGGGAGAGCAAACCGCAATGCTAATGATATGTTTACTAGCAACAAGTTAACTTTAGGTGCCTGAGATCAAGACAGGGGCTTTCTCTGTAAGGTCTTGAATTTCCCTTGTGGTCATCTAGCTTCCTTCCTTTAACTGCAAAATAGCCCAGTTTCCCCTCACAGGGGTTTCAGGTGGAGTGTTAGGTGAGGCTGAGGGGCCCTAAGGGTGATGCTCTACCTTGCAAATTTTCTATTCCTTCTGCTCTATCTCTACCTAACAGGTCTATTTACTTTCAAACTTCATGATCACGAAATGCCTCTGATACCCTTCCTGGGTGATGTAAGAGCCTTAATGAGGAGGTAGCTAGGATGGTGGCTGGCTGAGAGCAAAAGAGGAAGTGTTTAATTGTTTTCTCCTGACCTTATTGTAATCAACTAAGAATCTTTCTGTGCCCATGAACACTGTGTGATGCACCTGTAAGTTGAGCTTGTGACACGTGTACACTTGTTAAGGCGAAGAGTATTTAACCAGGTAGAGTTTGAGTTGGGAGGTGGTTGTTGGAGCTGGAGTTGGAGAGAGAAGTCAGCAGAGAAGCAAGAATAAAGAACCTACTCATTCTTTCCCAAGGTATCATTGCTGCAGGCGGCAACAGCCGCAGGCGGCAACAGGGTGATTCATCAGCTTCCATGATTTGAAGTAATGTGCATCATGCTAGCTCCAGTAACAACATTTTCAGTCCTGTTCTATCTCTTTAAGCTCACATATGTCTGGTCTCTGACTTGATTTCTCCAATTGTTATTGTCTTCTTCCTGCTTTTCTTACATTTTCTTCCTTGCTAATGTCTATACTATCAAACCCAGCAAATAGAAAATTGGGTGTTAGCCTCTAACAGCATAATCCTTTCACCTCACCTACTAATCACTCATCAAACTGGCAATTATACTTCAGAAATTTCTCTAGAATTTCTCCCTTGTTCTCTTTGTTCATAGACAGCACCTTAGTTCAGACTCTGACTTTTATATTATTACAAATGGCATCAGTATTGGTTGCCCTAGGTCCTGACTGCACATTACCTGCCAAGCTGCTATTAATGTATTCTGTAAATTATTGAACTGATCATCTTTCCCTCATGCTTAAAACATTTTATCAGTTATCTATTGCCTATACTAAGGTTTTCCCATGCATTATTATAGATAAGAATGATTTTAGAAATTAAATCAACAATGATTCTCAATATGCAAAAGAAAACAAATGTAGCAAAGAGCCACACCAGCATTTAAATTTCTGAAAGTGTCCCTTTGCTGCAATTTTCAGATAGACCATGCCAAAAATGTCTATGACCAATTGGAAATAACTCGTTGCTTCAGAAAAAGCAGAGAGGCAGGGACCTTGGTATCAATGAATGGAGCTATGGAAAGTTGAGAGCAGGGTGCATGAATCTGTTTTTCCTGAAAATAATGTAAATTTGTAGAGCTTTTGTACATCTGTAGTTTAAAAGGAAATGATGACTCCCTCCCAAATGGGCTGCTGGGAACTAAAGGGAACTGTGTAATCTGGATCCATGAGATGCAGATGTTGAAGCAAACCAGGCCCTGTCCTCATGAGGTCAACTGTTCTGAGCAAGGGTTGAGTGATGATATACTTTAAAATGTTTTCTCGATTATTTTTTAGTAAACATTGAAATTATTTTATCTTCTCATAGTCAGAGATTATTTCAAGTTTTGCTTATTCTTTCAAAATATTTTGATAAACAGCTATTTTAAATTTATGTAGAAGAAGAAACACAGATTCTTAAAATTTAGAATGATTATATCTCTCAGCACAATCTTTCAAATTTTTTTGCCTGACAAAATTGATTTTGTTTTCATGGACTGAATTATCAAAATGGCCTCAGCGATTGTGAAAGCAGGCAACATTCAGTTTAGAGAATTAGCTTGGCATAATTCTTCTTCTTCTTTTTTTTTTTTTTTTTCAAAGAAAATATCCAATAAGAAATCTTTTCAAATAAGAAATTAAAGCCTAGGTATATACCCTTGCATAGCTAAAACTTAGTCTATTTTCTATATGAGATTAAAAAGATTGTATCAAATGCAAAATTATTTCCATATTTTAAAGATTTATATTTATGTGGCAAATTCATGTTGATTTTCTAAATAGAAATTACTCTTCCCCAACAGTTTAATTATAGTCAATGTATTTCATTTAAGGGAAATGTTAAGAGCATGAATGTAGAATCATTCAGGGAAGAGTTTTTCTTTGAAATGTCCTTGGCAAAATTGATGGGAAAAGAGCAGGAGTAGACTTTCTGAAAGAAATAATCATTTTCACCTGAAGTTTCATTTTAAGTGTTTAAAATAAAATCACTTAATTTGAAGTTGTTGTTCCTAATAGCTTTAATCAGTAGGCCAAAGGAACCAATTTTGGAGGTTGACAAAATTTGCTAACTTCTGGACCCCCACTACTTTATGAAATAAAAAAAAAAAAAACCTCAAGATCTTCTAGGAAAAGTCTGGGAAAGTTTGCAAAGAGCAAAAAACTGAGAAAAAAGGATCAAGATCCCATATCTTCTTTCTTTTGAGAAAATACTAATAGATTTTAGTAAGCAGGAAAGGTTACCATTTTCTCATGGGGAATTTTAGTGAGTTGATACAGGCAACTAGGAATAATGCCATGGCCTAGATTATTCTGGGGAAGGATGAGTTGTTGGATTGATTTTCCCAAAGCCAGAAATCTGTGTGCAATCTCTAATCCACTTGCCCAATGTTAAGTGCATACTTTGTGCTTAATAGCCATGCACATTTTTCAACATAAAAAGAGGAGCCTAGGTATTTTGAAGTATGAAGTGATGATAACTGAGTATAATTTTAGAAAGGGAAGAGCAAGGAGATCAACTTAAGGTTATCATTAAATGGTCTTGTTAAGTAAGCAGTGAGATGATCAGACTTGCACAATAGTGAGCAGGAACCATATGCAATACTTTTCACATGCAACAGTGATTTCTGCTCACATATTTTCCCTTGAGATACTGGAGCCAGTATTGTCCTGTGCATCTAGCTTCTTTGGCAGTGATAGTTTCATGACAGCCCTCTGATGCTTCCATGCAGTTGGTAATGGTACATAAACTTGGACTTCCCAGTGAACATCCTTGGAGTTTCTAGCTTGGTGGTCAGTGCTCCAAAGAAACCAGCCAGCATCTCATGAAACAGGAGTGTCCTCCAGAATCAAGATGGACCACTTTAATTCCAATAATGCCTCTAACTTAGGAGCAACAATGAGTTCTATGATTTACACTCCCAACTAAATAGAATTATACCAGGAAGTTAGAGCCACATTCATTTCACCAGTAAAAGAAATGTGATGTTTTGGTCTCCCAAGCTGATGAATCAGGACATAAGGGCTGTGTACATATTCTCCTAAGATGAATTTTATTAATGTGTGGGACTGTGCTGTTTATTATGGATTTATCCAAGAAGAGAAAATGTGATTGACTCAATAGAACATCTTGAAGAAGTGCACCCAGTGTACATTCTTGCTTACTGGAATGAATTAGATCCATCTGAGAACTTCAGTTGTGAAATGCAATTAAAGATAAAATCTATATTAAGTTTAAGAATAAATTTATTTAAAATTAGAAAGTGACATAGAAAATTCTAAAAATTAATTTATCAATGTTCTTTTACATGCAATTGATTAAAAATTTCCTATTCTGTGCTTAAAGATTGGTTTGTCCTTGTAGTACATACTATATGGTCCATAAACCCTCATGATTGTCCAGTTCAGAAGGACTGAGTACTCAATTTTATCTTGAGTATTTCTTCTTTATTTTAATAACTTTTATAAAAGGAGATGAGGTCTTATCTCAAAGAAAATGAATTTTAAATAAAAGCATCCACTATACCTTGTGTTTAAGAGAAACCACTGAACCACTGAATTGTTAAAGCAGATAACATTTTTTTGTTTTGTTTTTGTACCAGTGATTGAACCCAGAGATGCTTAGCCACTGAGCCACATCCATCTCCTTTTTATTGAGACAGGGTCTTGCTAAGTTTCTTAGGACCTTGCTAAGTTATTGAGACTTGCTTTGAACTTGCAATCCTTCTGTCTCAGCCTCTCCAGTTACAATGATTACAGGTGTGCACCACCAAACCTGGCTTAGATATAGTTTTAATATTGTCCTCTAATGATCTTTGCAACTGGAAACATTACATACGTGCTCAGTACCCATGCTTTGTGATAATCCAAACAGCAAAATAAATGAATGCAATGTGTCTGCTTTTCTCAGCTCAATTCTATACTAAAGATCAAGTAAAAAGGGCTAATCTTATTTTCTAGGCTCTCTCGTTCCTAGGGGTCTTTACTTCCCATTTTGACTGAATGCCATTAACACTTACAAGACATACCATCTTTGTGGCAAGTCCATTGCTATTTATCTAGAGGAATTATCACAAGACAATAAGATGAAATAGATGTGTGAAACAATGCATACAGAATAAAATAGTAAGCATAATGTCTTCTTAATGATTATTGACTTTAGTAGTATTTAAGAACTAACATAATGTTCTATGATTTGTCTTTGGTTTTTCCAAGTTACATCATCTTAAGTTTCATGATTTTTTGGTCAAATGAATCTCATAAGAAAAAAACTTATCTATTCCTTTAATGATAAATTAAGACACAAAAGCTGTTAATCAGTGATCATGTGCAATGCAAATGTGCTTTTATAAAATTTTAACAAAGAAATGTTTAGTTATGCTATGTAAAACATTATTTAGAATAATGATGTTTTAATAGTGTTCTGAAAATTGTCAAGTGATATGTAAGGTGAGTTATTTCCATCAATATAAGTAATAGAGCACAATGCCTTGTCTTTAAAAAACTGAATCCATCAAAGTCCAGGTTGAGACATCAGAGCAAAACAATTAAAAAACCTGAGGTTTGAATTCCAGCTCTGTCACTTGCCAACTGATGAACAACAATAGATATGTCACTCAACCTTTTTGTGCTTCAATTTTCTCATCTATAAATAACTATTATAGAACTAAGTCTTATGCAGTTATGAATTAAAAATGCAAAGTACTTAATAAATTGCCTGGCACACAGCTTTGTAAGTGATAAATAAAAATTTTAAAAATTCAACTGCAAGATGTCCAGAAATCAACCAAGTCAGGTGCACTTGAATCTTACTGATTCTAGTTTACTCCTAATTCCACCTGAAGTGATGTGGTTATAATCAGAACAGTGTTCAGAGTGAATTAGTCCAAAATTCTGAGTTGAAGCAAAGACGGATGGGTCAGCAATTTGGGATACTATGAGCTGATCAGTGAGAAATTTACAATCAGGATAACACACAAGCAACACCATTTAAAACCAAGTAAGGGGAAGAGTGTAAGAAGTTTGTAAAGTAGTCTTAGGAATATAACAGCATGGCTATAACTGATCAGATCTCTGTGCCTGGGATAACAGAACAGGTAGCTTCCCATTGCAGCTCTGCGGCTGATGCCATATTTGTATCCTTGAAACCACTTTGGCCTCCAAAATTCAACAGCTTAGTGCAAGTAGCTCCTCACTCCTTGCATTGCCTATGTAGATTTAAAAAACCCTTCCCCCATCTGTGAATCTGATACTACTCCTACTATCAAGTGTTCCTGGCAGGGACCTATGGGGTGAGGTAAAATTTGAGAAGAATCCTCAGGTTCCTTGGATTAGGGTCTTGACCTTTGCCTGTTTCTCATCACTAATGACACCTCTACTCCAAGGAGCTTGTCAATAAATAACTATATTGTTTTTGCCAGAACTTTGTCAAACAATGAGTTTTGTGGTAATTATGTTTGAGAATACTTGGAAATGAAATAGGAGTGCTGATAGGAGCAATATCTGGAATAGACCACAAATACGCTTGTATGCTGGAAAAAATCACTGGCAAGTAATTTTGGCAGTCAGTTTGATAAATATTTGCTAAGTTACTATACAAATAATTTGATTTTCTAAGGGTCACAGAAAGCTCACATGGGAATGTACTGTAGGAAAAAATGGATAATTGATAAAGAAAATATAATTTATTAAAATGATCATCCACAAAAATAATGATGCTGACTTTGCAAGACAGAGCTATGTTTACTCCACAAACAAGAGCCTTACTTCTTTATACGAATCTTATTCTCTAGTAATGTAATCCTAAATAAGAATTTGGTTTAAAAGTAACAGCATTTTACTCATAAATTAAGTGTTTTGAATTACATTGGCAAAATAATTAATTACTACTAATAATAGCATTGTTTCAAAATTGGCACAGTTTTTTATTCTGAAGTTAAACCTTTTAACAGATTGTTGACATTGCTATTTTAGATGTTTGTTCCTTAAAATAAGGAGTTCTTTTCATCTGCTACAGAACTAATATAATTCCAAATTAAATTGAGCTACTGCTATATTTAGTCTTTGGTCTCAAAATTCAGAATTCTGATATTTATTACAATTCCTTTTTTTCAGTTTCACTCCATAATGCCAAATAGATGAACATGATGTAGGCGTGACTAGGAGGCAGTCTGGGCTAGATGCAGGACAAATCTAAAACCCGAACAAAATCCCTGCCTTCTACAGCTGATGTCATGGAAGGAATGAAGAGAACAACAGTTCTGTTTCTTATGTCCCTGTAGTAACTTCTGATACCAACTGTCTTGAGATGGATCAAAATTCAAAGGTTAAGGACACACTCCTCTGCAAGACAGCCTTTACTTATGATCTAGCTGCAAGTTTGATGTTCCCCAAAGCCACCTTTGTTTCTGATCAGCTGGCTAAAAATTTGGGAGGTCCCATTATCCCTTCACATTTGATTTTTTAGAATGGCTCACCAAAATTTAGGAAATTAATGTATTAATTATTACAGTTTTATTATAAAAAGGAAATCAGAATTCCACAAAGGGTGAGATTTACATGGTGAGATTGGAGAGGTGCCCAAACATAAAGCCATTGACCTCTCCTGTGAAATTCTGGATGTATTATCTCTTCTGGAGACTTCAATAAGTGATAGTACTCAAGAGTACTGGCAAAAAGGAAAGGTCACCTGAGTTTCAATGTCCATGGATTTTGTTGGGACTCCATCACAGAGGCACAATTGATTGAATGGTTGGCCATGCTCTTCAATCTTTAGCTTTTCACCCTCTCTGTTGATTAGGCTAATATCATGCATTCAAAATGCCACCCCATAATTACATGGTTGGTCCTTCAGGTAATCTGTCCTAATTCATCTCATTAAAACAAATTACCTAGTGACTCACCATGAGTCACCTTTGTAGCATAAATTATCAGGGGTAATCTGGGGAACCCACCATGTATAACAAGGACATTCCTATCACTTGGGAATTAATTCCAAGTATTTAAAGGCTATCTCCCAGGACTGGGAACAAAGACCAGTCAGATTCTTTATTATTCAGTCCTAAACAATTAAAAGTCTCTGCATTCCTAAAAAAAAAATGGGTTCAGTATTTGTCTTATTTATCTTAACAATTTCATTTAATTGAGTATAACCCCCTCTTTCTGACTTCTACTTTCTTTTCTAGTGATGTCCAACTTGCTTCCTTCCTCTAAGACTCTGAAACTAAGGAAAGAACTAGATAATATAATAGAAGATACTTACAGAAAAGTTCCACACAGTAGGTGTATTCTTAGTGCTCCACTGTGTCTCAGTTAAATCATCACAACAGCCATATGAAAATAGTACTGTTGCTATCCTTGTATCAGTTAGGATCAGATTTGCCTGCTTATAAAAATAAAAAGTAAAATTAAAACAAAAACAATAGCAACAACAAACAGTTTTTTAAATGCATAAAGGTTTATTTTTTCACATAGAAAATTTGCAGAGGCAGCTAGTCTAAGACTGGGATAGAGAATAACTTCACAATATAGAGAAGATATTCTTCCTCTGTTGCTGTTCTTCCATTCATTGTGCTTCACTATACCAACCAATATGACTTGCTTTATGACAGCTTACCTCTTACTTTCATGATATATAATGAAAGCAAGATGCATAGATAATGAAAGTAAGTCTTGAAGAACTGCATTAATCCCTTTATGAGAGCATTTATCATTTTTCTCATGATCCCAAATGCTTCTTAAAAGTCCCACCACCTCTCAACATTGTTACTTTGGGAACTAAGTCTCAACATGAGAGTTTTTTTTTTTGTTGTTGTTGTTGTTGTTGTTTGTTTGTTTGTTTGTTTTGTAGTTGTAGATGGACAACATGCCTTTATTTTATTTGTTTAATTTTATGTGGTACTGTGGATATAACCCAATGCCTCACACCTGCGACGCAAATGCTCTGTCACTGAGCTACAGCCCCTCAACACGAGTTTTAATGAGGATGAACCATATTCAAATCATATTTTTCCAGGCTCAGAAAGAAAGTACATGTATACCCTTACATTTAAAAAGAAGAAAGATTCTAAATCAATAACCCAAGCTTCTACCTTAACAAACTACAAAAGGTGGAACAAACTAATGTCAAAGTAAACAGAAGGCAGGAATTACATAGATTACATAGAAATAAACAGGGTAGAATACCAATAGAGAAAAATCAAAAAATCCAAAAGTTAGTTCCCTGAATGATGAGTAAAATTGAAAAAGCTTTAGCTATACCTAGAAAAAAGAGAGAAGATGCAAATTACTAAATCCAGGAAAGATACCAAAGTCAGACAAGATATCACAAGGAAACGAAGACCAATATCCCATATAAACATAGTTGCAAAAAGTCCTCAACAAAATACTAGTAAATCCAAACTAGCAGCATATTAGAAGAGTTATATAAATGATGACCAATTGCAATTTATCTTCCTGAACAGAAAGGTTGTCCTGAGAAAGAAAATCGGTGTAATATGCCATACTAATAGAATGAAGGGAAAAACCATGGACTTCTCAATAGACACACACACAAAGTGTTGATAAAATCCAGTACCCTTTTATGATAAAAAATGATTGATAAACAAGGTATAGAGACATTTTCTTCAACCTGATAAAAGATAACTATAAAAGGCCCATAACTAACCATATATTTAATATTGAGACTAAAAACCTACTCCTATGATTATGCACATGACAAGAACATCCATGCTTGCCACTTCTATTCAACATTGTACTTAAGGTATTAACCAGGATAATTAAGTAAAAGAAATAAAAGGCAGGAAAGAAGTTAATCAACCTCTACTTCTAGATAACATGACCTTATATATAGAAAAACCTAAAGAGTATGTGCGCACACGAACACACACACACACACACACACACACACACACACACACTCAGAACTAAGAAGCAGGTTCAATGAAGTTGCAGGATACAAACTCACTATATACAATTCAATACATTTCTGAATGCTAGCAACTAACAGAAAATGAACTTAAAAAACAATTCAATTTATAATGATATTAAAAATAATAACACACTTAGGGATAAATTTAAACAAGAAACTGCATATTTGTGTATTGAAATTATAAAACATAGTTGAAAGAAATTAAAGTGATATAAAATAGAAAGAAATCTCATGTTCATGGATGAAGGACTTAATATTGTTAAGATAGCAATAGCCCTTGCATTAATCTACAGATTCAATGCAGTCTCTATTAAAATCCCAACATTATTTTTTATAGAAAAATACAATGAAAAACTGAACTTAGAATTTATATGGAATTTCAAGTGGCTGTGAAAAGCCAAAGTAATCTTGTAAAGAACACAGAGGAAGAACTCACACTTTCTGGTTGCAAGATATATTATAAAGAACACTGACAGAAAAAAATGTGATACTGACATTAAGATAGACATATAGATCAACAAAATAAAATTTAGAATACAGGAATACACCCATATTCTATGGTCAAGGAACATTTAACATTGGAACTAATGCTATTTGATGAGGAAAAATAGAATTTTCAACAAATTGTTCTGGGACAATTGAATATCCACCAGGCAAAGAATGAATTTGGATCCCTATTTCACAACATATACTTAAATTAACACTAAGTGGATCAAAGATCTATGCATAATAATTAAAATCATAAAAACTGACAAGAAAGTATAGGTATGTGTTTTAGTGACCTTGGATTAAGCAAGAATTTCATAAATATGACAAAAAGAACATATGTACTGAAACAGAAAGATTGAATTTCATCAAAATTAAAAACATATCAAACAAAATACATCATTAATAAAGTGAAATGACTAACTTTAGAAAGAGAGAAAATATTTGCTATTTATATATCTAGTAAGGGTCTAGTATCCAGGATATAAAAAGAAATTTTACAACTCAACAAAAAATAGACATACAACCCAACTAAAGAATAAGGAAAACTCTTGAACAGATATTTCTCCTAAGAAGTTCTACAAATAGCCAATAAGCACATTAAAAAATGTTGAACATAAATTAGTCATTAGAGAAATGCAAATCAAAACTATAATGAGTTACCATTTCATACGTCATGACTATTATCAAACAAAAGAAAATAATATGTGTTGGTGAGGATATGCAGAAACTGAAACCTTCATACTTTACTGGTAGGAATGTAATATAAAGTGGCTCAGGCATGTTGGGAGAGAGTTGAACAGTTCTTTAGAAGGTCAAATACTGAGTTACCATATATCCCAGCAATTTCATTCCCAGATATATTTTCAAAAGAACTGAAACATATATTCATGAGAATACTTGTATGTAAACATTCCAAGTAGTCCTATTCATAAGAGCTGAAAGTGTTCAAACCCAAATATCAAGTAATAAATGAATTTTTTTAAAGTGTGGTATATTTATACAATGAGATACTATTTAGACATAAAAAGAAATAAAGTACTCAGGCGTGCTAAAACATTCATGAACATTAAGAACTTTTACTTATTATGCTAACTGAAAGAAACCAGGTACAAAAGGTCACATAATGTATGATTTGGTTTTTATGACATATTCAAAATAGACAAATCTGGAGATAGGCAAATGCAGAGAACAGGCAAGTCCAAAGTAGTTCTCAAAGGCTGAGAGGAGGGGAAAGTAGAAAATAACTGCTTGATAGGTATGTGGCTTATGTTGGGAGTGACAGAAGTTACAGGGAAATAGATGGTGATATATTTTGAACATCTATCAACCATTGGAATGACATACTTTAAATTGGATTAACATGGTGAATTTAAGTTATGTGATTTTTTTTTTTTTTTAATTCTGCTATGAAGAAAGATCTTTGCTTCAGGTTTATTTGCCTCCTCACTCCAAAGCCCCCATCATCTTCTCTCTTCAAAATTTTACACTTCTCTAAAAATAACAATTGAGGAAAAAAAAAACTGCTTTTCCAAATATCACAGTTAAAAATTACAGAAATGAGAGCTTTGCGTTTTGCTTTAAATCGGTTTAGGATATATTATGAAGATGAACAAAATTTGAATAATTCTGAATAAATTACTTTAACAGAGTGAACTTCTTGTTGCTTAAATGCAGGGAAAATAATAAACTTCTAAATTTGGATCCATTTAAGCTATTCTTTCTGAAGGTTGCCAGACTAATCGTTTATGTACTGTAACTTCCTCAAGACTGCTTTCTTCTGGTGCAAGATTTGTCTTTTCTTCCTTTTTCTGATCAAAAACAAGATTCACAAAATGAGTCACCTGTGCCTTTTCCAGACACCTTCTTCTGGAATGTCATGAGATCTTGTCATCCTCTACTGGCTGTCTTCAAAGCTGCATTCCAGATAGAGGGCCACATGAGTTTAGCCAACAGATAGTGTCCTGAAGTTTCACCGCCACTCTGAGCAGTTTGTATGGGATGTCTTCCTGATGATCATCTTGGAGGCTCACAAGATGGCTTCCTTAGCTCTGTTCTAATGGAATCAATGAATCTGTTGGTCTTTCCGTTTTCTCTTTTATTTCTTTATTCTCTTTGAGCTCTCTAATATACCAAAAGACCGACAGAATGTTGCTTTTTGATATTTTTTTTTTCCTATTGAGCAACAGCTGTCATTATTTGAGAGGGATGTCTATCAATATTATAACCTCATAATATGTTTTCTCAATAAGGATAATCATAATTAAAACTATTTCAGTCACCCTATATATGTTATTAAAACTTTTTCTCTTCTAACCACCTAACCACAGTAGTTTCTTTTAGCCCACATACAGCCTTCTCAAAAAGCTTTTGGGTTTTTAATCCCACAAAAAATAAAATGAGAAGTCAAGATATAGCTTATATTTTATGAAATTTTGAACTTGGACTTATATTTTGTCACTGATTCCAACCAAAAAAAAAAAAAAAAAAACATTTATTTTATGAAAATAGAAATAGTCTGTTTTGATTTAAAATTTAATTTATGAGGTGGTAAAACAAATAATATAAGTGTCATATGAACATGTAGAAATAGCATATAATATTAGGTAATTAATGAGCTCTTTTAAGAATAAATTTGTTTTTAGATTAAATGTTCTCTTTTGGAACTAGTTTAGTACCATCTTTTAATAATTGAAGTAGAAGAATCCCAGAATACTGCTAAAAATATCTAGAGGCTAGAATTTTGCTTAATATCAACTATGTCAGTAATAAAAATATATTCCTTTAAAAATTCTCAGTGTGTTTTACTCAAATGAGGTGTATGGCATAGTTATTTCTAATATTTAATACTTACTACTGTGGTTATGGACACCACAGTAAATAATTATACATAAGATTAGAGAGAACAGGATGTGTACATGCTATAGTAAATAATATTCTACTGTTCTACTGGCTCTTTGTTAAATGCCATACTCTCAATTATATACCTATAAATTACCTACATTGTCCTTGGTCTGAATTTTTCATTCTCACTGTACTTTATGGTCTTGGTAGACTGAGGAATTACTCCTATGAGGAGCAGTTAGGTCAAAGAATAAATATAATCTAATTGTGTAAGTGTATATGAATTTTTACTTGGTTTTCATTATCAATTTTGCTGTCCAAAATATTTGAGTTGGACTTTATTATGGTAAAATACGTACAAATAGTCTTTTATATCAACATATTTATAAATATTTTATTACTTTCTTTGGTGTTATTGACCTCCACTGATAAATCCCTATAAATTTGTAGTTGACTTAACTGATATTATTTTCTAAATACTCCTATTATATTTAATAGTTATTTTTATGTGTTTTATTTTTGCAATAAGTTGAGCTAGTCACGAGACTGTCAGCTATTTAAGAATGTCTTACATGTGTTTTTATTCTTTGTATTGCCCACAATAGGCAGTATTTGTTGAACTGAAGTTACACCTTACCCACTACACAATATATTTCGTTTGACATAAACAGATTTTCATGTTAGAACTGCTTAAAACTGTATTCAAAAGAGAACTCTATCTTTGTGTCACAATGAGTTACACAGTTTGCTTTTTAAAGTCTATATTAATGAACCAAGACTCTGCCTTATGTCACAGCTGGGCACTGAAACTCACTCCTTTAAGTTCCTGCACTGCTAATTCCCTGACTGGCCTCCCTAGGAAGGGATATTCTTTTAAGTCTGAGGCTGTGCTGTAAACATGCTCCTGTTTATTCCTGCTAATGAGGAACAGGCTGTCTGGAGATGTGTCTCTGAAGAAAGTGCTAAGCAAATCCTTAGAAAACGAAGCTCTCCAGATTGATTGGAAAGATAACTTTTGGTAACATGTTGTAAGCAAAACTATAATATCAAACTCAAAAAAGGCAAATTAGATGTAAAACTTGCTTGGCTATATTAACTTGTGTCTGGGAGATGACAAGTAAAGACGCTGAGATTTTCACTATCTTCTGCCTCCTCCTTCCCCTGCCCCTGCAGTTTTTGCTTCTCCCCACTCCCTACCCCAATTTTCCTCTCCTGCTGGGAATCCTTTTCTGGGTCTTCTTATCTCTCCTTGGGATCAGCCAGGCTGTCTCTTCCTTTTTTCTTCTGTTACAAGGTGTTTAATAGTTTATAGCCTTTTAATCTTATGGCTCTTCCTGTAGACAGTTTCAAATAGCTTCTGCAGCCTCTTTAGATCCTTTAATTTGAAAAGCCAATAACTTTTAAATCATAGGCTTTATTATTGAAAAGTTTTCTAAGGCTATGCCTTACTGAGCATTGATTTTGTCCTTGGATAATACTTTTACCCAAAATATAAATTATGTCACTTATTCACTTAAAGTAAAATGAATGGCCAATGGTAAACAAGTGACAAGTCTTATTTTTCTGTAGCTTCTAATCAAATTCTAAATCTCTTGAATCTTTTTTCTCTATATATGTCAACTCCTTGCAAAGACAATTCCTTGAAAAAACTACTTATTGGTCATTAACTTATATATAGATGCAAGTGGAACTTTCATTTCAAGTACATCCCCTTACTCACTTGGAGGATACTGTAAATTTATCTCCACTGTCGATTCCTTTCCATCATGAAGCACCACTGAATCTTCATTTGCTTTCCTGATGCTACTGAAAGATCACTACTGTCAGTGACCCCTCATTAATCATATAATACTCCTTCAAGAAACATTCATGGGTTTTAGTTTCCTATGGGAAGATAGGGAATTCTACTTCGATCTTTATTCCACCAACATTATTAGGTTATTTCCTCTAGTAAAAAGTGTCATAGGCATGATAAAAAATTTTCACTATTTTATTATTTTTTTTCCATTTCATAGCTGAAGAATATATGAATTTTGACGATATTGCACATGATGTGTAGGGTGTAGGTCCTAAAAAGAACTGAGCTTGGAAAATAACACGGTCATTTCCCTGGAGGAATACTTCCACTATTACTATTACAGTGTCACATTTTCAAAATATTTCATCCTTTTATAGCTTCTATTGCTTTCAATATATTGGCAGAGAGAACCAAGCCTCTCATTGTGAAAACTTTTTATACATTTTTTTCATTTACACTTCAAAATTGCATAAAGATGCAGCAGATAAAACCAGTGATATTTCAATAGAGATTCTAAGTAGTTAAATAAATTATTTGATCAAGTTTACTAAGTTAATGGCAGTAATCTACCAATTTCTATATTTGTGATCTATAAATTGCCAGTGGGTCCAAATTTATGGGCCATGGACTGTCAGGGTTCTATAGCCTTATTTCAAAAGGCTCACATACATACATACATATCAATAGCATGTGATATTTTTGTGAACATTTTTCACTATGATAAAGTCCAAATTTATTTTTTAAATGTTATTGGATTCAGAATAAATTTTATGATTATGTATCTTGAAAGCAATTATTGCTGAAGAAAAAAATTACAATTGTAGTATCTGGATTCTTTTTTAATATTAAAAAGGGATTTTTTTTTATACCAAAAAGTGTTGGAAATCACTGTATTAAAAAATCATGATTGGAGGGCTAGGGCTGTGGCTCAGCAATAGAGCACTCGTCGCACATGTGTAGGCCCTGAATTCGATCCTCAGCACCACATAAATAAAATAAAGGTATTGTGTCACCTACAACTAAAAAAATATTTTAAAAAATTCTCGAAAAATAAAATAATGATTGGGGTCTCTATGCCACAAATAAAGCTGAGAAGGAAAGGACTGATGATAGCTATGATGTGACAATTAGCCTTGATGACAGATAACAAAGCTTCTTTTGCTTTCTCACTCACCTTCTTTTATAGTTTTTGGTTCCATCCATTGCACTCCCATTCAGAGTCTATCTTCCCTCTCTGATGAAAACAAACAAAATACATGATTTTTATGTATTTGAAGCTATATAAATTTTTAAATAACAATATTTATTGAATGTCTATTGTGGGCCTGCCTATTTGCTAAACCCCTTATAAACATCAATCTATTTTATTCTTACATCAGAAGTGTAAGGTAATAGCATATTGTGTGTTGTAGATAAGTCTGAGCTTCAAAAATATTAAAGGTTCCATTATGACAAAGTTGATGAATTGCAATTCACGATCCAACATCAGGCCTAACAAATCTCAATGCATACTTTTTTTTTCAAAATTAACACATTAAATTTGTACACTTTTGAGGTTCAGATATGAAGTCAAGAGACTTAGATCATTCTAGAATATAAGAATTCATTTTTCTATTTCAAAGTAGCATCTGCTCTTTGAATGTTAGGGGTTCTGTCTTTTATGTTCACCTTTGCATTTCAAGCACTAGTAAAATATCTAGCATAAGTTAAATGCCCAGTAATGGCTTTTTAACTCCTTCCTCATGCTGTCTACTTTTCCTACATTTGGTGTATCAAAATATGCTGTTGATTATTTATCAAAAATGTCTTTCAAATTTTACCTTTGTTCTCTTTATTGACACTGCATTTGTATAAGCTACTGTATGTACTGAATCCTGTCCTCCAAAAATTCTTACAGCCACATCCCCAATGTGACTGTCCTTTGAAGAGATAATTTACAGGCAAATAACTGAGAGTGTGGTATTCAATAAAAAAGTTGGTAGAATATCATTTTCTGGGTTTAAACCTAACTATTTACTATAATACATATCTCTATGCCACAGTAGTAATACAGAACTACTTAATGTAATGTCCTTATTTCATAGTAGTCGGAGCAGGGACCTCTTCTAATATAACAGGTGTCCTTATAAGAAGAATAAGAAACGCCAGGAATGCACACATAGAGAAAAGGCTGTGTGAGGGCACAGCAAGATGACCATCCACAGGCCTAGGAAAGAGGCCTCAGGATAAACCAAATCTGCTGACATCTTGATATTGAACTTCCAACTTCTAGAACTATGAGGAAATAAATTTCTGTATGTAAGTCACTAAGTCTGTGGTACAGATGCTCCAGATAAATCCACTGAAAATTGAATATACCATAAACAGAAAGTGACTTTAATACACCTAACCACCTACTAGAACACAGTACACTGTAGATTTTTGGTTGTTCACCCTCATGATCACATGGCTGACTGGGGGCTGTGGCTGGCTGCAGCTGACCAGCATCTTGAGAGTATCATATTACATATAGCTAACCTGGGAAACGATTAACATTCAAACACTGAAATATGGTTTCCACTGAATGTATGTCATTTTCACACCAACATGAAGTCAAAAGATCATAAGCTGAACCATTCTAAGCCAAGGACAAATATATATATATATATAATTTTATTTTTTTTATTTTTTTTTTTTTTGCAGCAAGCTTAAGTGGGATCTTCTAATTTCTTCATATCATTGGGGTAATTTCTGATCAAGGAACACAGTTTCCTCATATTGTCTGATTAACAGATCTCAACTTTCTATTCCATTTGCTGGGGGTGGCTCAGATCATTCAGAAGAAGTTGGTTTGGGAGGTGGTCATGGTCCCTTAGATTGGTTTTCAAATCAATCTCTTCCTATGTCTTTCATTATAATATCTTTCATAGACACAGAAATTATATTATAAAATAATTTTTATAAAATTGTCTCATATGATTTGATCCTTAAAACAAATTTGTAAGAAACATCATATAGAACCTTCCAATTCATACTTGAAGAAATAGATTTAGAATCTGACAGACGCCGAGTGGCAGACACGGCCTAGAAATGCAATACTTCAGATTCAAAGCTCATTGCCCTTTACACTCTATCACATTTAAAAATGACACAATAGATTATATTCATTTGTTCTGCATAGTGGAGTTGCAACAAACATATATTTAATTTATTTGAATTAAATTACAAGAGAAAGCCCAAGGTAGATAACATTTAAATTAAACATAGACTATTTGTCAGACATCTTACTGAATAAGCATAGACCCCAGGCAGTGGAGTCAATCAAGCTTGAAAGAATAATTTAGGTTGAGTGAATCTTTTGAACAAAAATTATTCATTTCAAGAGGTCTCAAGCATTGATAAAGAAGTAAAAATGTGTTGTTTAACCTCAAGTTGATGATAGAGAAACTGAATAAATTAATATTGAGGACTATAGAGAACCATTGCTTAAGGGAAAAATAGTTTTTCTAACAAGTAGATATTTTTCTAATCTTTGTAAATCTTCCTTGGAAAATTAATAAATTGGCTTTCCAGCTTCTGTCTCGATTTCTTTTAAGTGTGATTGTGTGAATAGTATACATATCTTTTTCAGGATTCAATCACCTCCTGTTGGACCAAACTTTTTCAAGTAGTCCATTTCTTAACCTATAAATCCAAGATATTGGCTTCTTGCTAGTTATCAAGACATCCTAGATAGGATGCTGGAGTTCCTCTAGACAGCTTCTTTATGATAAACAATAAGCATTCCTAAAAGAAAAATTTCCATGTAATATTTTTTTCTTACTGACAAGGAGAACTCTTTGTCACTGGAAAATGGCTGCTCATGCATGGTACTATCTACTGTGCAACCTGGGAAGTCATTTAGTGAATTTATACACACTTAGGAAGAACATGTATAAGCATATCCTAAACCACTGGCATGATATTACAAAGGAGGTAGGTTATCCTCTATTCTACATCACAAGAACTCTGCCATGGTTTGGATGTGTGTCCCCCCAGAGGCCCATATGTCAACAACTTGTGACACTTTGGGGAGATGATGAAACCTTGAAGAGGTGGACTTCATGGCAGGAAGTTATGTTACTGGGAGAAGGCCTTGAAAGAAGATATTGGGACCCTGGATGCTCTCCCACCACCCACCTCTCTCTCTCATTTTCTTTCTCTCTCTCTCTCTCTCTCTCTCTCTCTCTCTCTCTCTCTCTCACACACACACACACACACACACACACACAGCCTTCCATATATTCTCTTGTCCTTCTAATTTGTTCTTGTATTTAGGATCTTTATCCAATCTATTTTGAAAAATATTGTACTATGTGTCCATCTCTTTGTTCTTTCTTAGCTACCCACATGACTAAATTGAAATGAAACGAAATGCTAATATGGTCAATCTGTTTTTGTTTTGTTTTTGGTACTCGGGATTAACCACTGAACCACATACACAGCCTTTTTTTTTTTTTTTTTTTTTTTTTTTTTTTGAGACAGGGTTTTACTAAATTCCTCACTATATGTCTCACTATGGTCAATCTGTTTTCATTTGATTAGTTTTTTATAGTTTCATCTTTAGCCAGAAAAAATATATATGACTTGTCATTCTCAAATTTCTTTTTGTGAATTTTATGTCTTTTCTCATTGGACAGTTGACACTCCTCATCCAGGGTCTGTATTTATGAATTCAACTAAGTGTGGACAGAAAATGTTTTTAAAAATAATTTTACCTATATCGAACATGTACAGACATTTTCTTTGTCATTATTCTCTAAACAATATAGTGTAATAGCTATTAACAGAGTATTTACATTGTGTTAGGTATAAATAACCTAGAGATAATTTAAAGTACACAAGAGGATGTGCATAGGTTATACGCAAATGCTATGCTATTTTACATAAGGAACTTGAGCATCTTCCAATTCTGGTTTCTCACAGGGGTTCATGCAACCAAACACTCACAGGTGCTTAGGGGTAAGTGTGCTTCCTTTTGTATTCCTGAGTACCATAAAATGTAATATAATTATGTATTTTCTATCTTAGCTACAAATATGAGCTGTGTTAAGGTTTAGATATTTCACATCTAAAACCAATGAAATAGTTTCCTTGTGAATATAGACTAGGGATGTCATAGATGGAGTTATTTCTTAGTGAGAAAACAAACTATAAGGTTTTTTTGTTTGTTTGTTTTTTTGGAACCAGGAATTAAACTCAGGAGCACTCAACTACTGAGCCACATCCCCAGCCCTATTTTGTATTTTATTAGAGACAGAGTCTCACTGAGTTGCTTAGTACCTAGCTGTTGCTGAGACTGGTTTTGAACTCTTGATCTTCCTGCCTAAGCCTCCGGAGCCTCTGGGATTACAGGTATGCGCCACAGCACCCAGCTAAACTATGAGTATTCATGTAAATATCCATGTTTAAGCATGAAAATTTCATGTTAGACACATACTGGACAACATTTTACATAATATTTGAAATTATTTAATGAAAATAGAGATAAATTCTGATTATTAAAAGAGGAATTAAAGGAATATTATGTTCAGAATAGTATCAATACCATTACATTGTTTATATAAAAATGTATCCAATGATTTGTGATAAAGTGGTTTTTGCCAGCACATTAAAAAATATTTCCCTGAATCCTAGAGATAATATAAGAATGATTTTAAAAGCTTGAAAATAAGTGGAGGATTGCTTATTTTAATTTCCAACCTGTTGTGGGATATTTCATGTTAAATACATAGTGTTTTTATTTTTAGGCCAATGTGATAAGCACAATAGAAATTACTCCAATAGTGCTCAAAGTAGACTTTAAATTATTAACTGACTTTTTATTCAGCTATTCTCTTGCTTAAATAAATTCAACTTTAGATTAGTTTGCATCATTTCCAATTGCAACTTTCTATCAAAAAGGGAAAATAAACAGGATACACTTGACATCTTTTAAAATGCAAAATGACTCTACTTTTCTGAATATTGGTCATAATATTACAATCTTAAAAGATTTATTTCTTGAGTGACCAAAATTTGTTAGTTAAGACTTAAATACAATCAATTTAAAATTACTTTTGTAATTACTAAACTATGAATGCTTATTATATTCAATTTATGGATGCAATAGAATTTTTTCTTTGCCAAATCTTTAACTAATTTGACTTACATGTAAAATATTTTTATAGTGGGTAATGAAACAATGTGGTTTTTAACTACCTATGGATAGCACTAAAAGAGTAAAAATATTAGTGATTTTTCAGAACTCATTGCTTAGAACTTATGTCATGAATTGTATATAAGTTTTCATTTAAACATAGTAACAATATCATCACTTAATTTCCATTTAAAGCATTCCACCATAATGACTATGTTTGTTTGTGGTATAATCATGGGAAGTTCACCTAAGGGTAGAGTGGTAAATGTAGAAAATTCTGGCTTATTGCAACACATGGGGACGATATTTGGCCTTTCAATAAAGGATTACTTGGTCCAAAATTTAGCACGCAGCATCTGGTATTCAGGATAACATCATGTTTTTCTAAAAACCCAAGTCAAAGTTCTGGCAGAGTAGCATCCCAGAGTATTTGCAGTATGTTTGCCAGTATTCTTTTTTCTGCCCAGGCAAAACTGCATTGTCATCATGCCAGTGATATCCAGTTAATACCTAATAATAGCCTACACACTCTTAGAGGCTTTAAAAAGTAAGATTATTGCAGGATCAGAATAGATATGAGCATAAACTGTAACTAATTAATAGTCTATATGAATTGCCATGAAACCAATAGCTTCATGGGTGCTCTAAATCTAATCTAGCATCAAACTTTTAGTGTCAAAGCAATCTTTTGACAATCATCCAAATTAATTTGAAATTAGGTAAGTGAAGAAAGTGTATGGGCTTTCTTTTATTAAGTATAAGTTAACTTGTAAACCATAGAAAAATAACTGTCCCCATGATTTTGTGATGGGTGATCATATTGGAAAATTGTCCTAAAGTATAAAAAATATTTATTCAATAATGGACAATCTTGGAGAGCTTATATTTTCAGTGCCCCTTGAAGAACTCCATTTCCCAATTACTCCTCATGAATACATTTCTACAAATCTGCAGCTCAGGCTCAACATCAACACAATCTCTGGATCAAGACAGGTCTGAGTTAAACGTCTGCATCCTTAACTCTAGATACCAAATTCCCCCTCCTAAAGCCGGGTTAATACAGGCGTATTATCTATTATTCATAATTCCCAAACCCCAAAACTACTGAAAGCAAATTTTTTCTTAGTTGACAGGAAAATCTGACCTGATCTGAACCCATTGTCCACAAAAATCTGTCCTGACTCAACCTGACAGGAAACTCTTTAGAATCTTTGCATATTCCATTCTATGGAGACACCCTCACATTTGAGTGAGGAAGTTATGTTTATCACAGAGAGATACACCAGGCTATAAACCTGAGTATTTCTGAATTCTGAGACATATTTAGCCTTAAGGATTTCATATCAGGGATTACGGACGTGTCATATCAGCTATAAGGACTGAGATGCAGAGCAGGAAAGTAATGAATATCAGTTAGTGGTGTCTAGGACAAAGCAGGTTTTCAAAAAACACATTATTCTCTGTTCTTTAACAAAAAAAATGTTCTCTGCAAAATTATATTTACATTACATATTTATTTCCTTCAATGTCCCCCAGTAAATGAAATGACATCATTTTTTAAAAAAATCCCAGTCCAGGTCTATAAGATAATAAACAAACTAATGTTGGAATCATTCCCCCCAAATATTTTTTATTATTAGTATCGTATTACTTTCCTAGACCAGGAATGATTTATAACTGTCTTACCTCAAAGTTGTCTCAAAAAACTTATAGTATATTGTGATTAACATACACTGGAAGACCACTACATCCCTGAAATACTAGAAATAACTAAATTAAAAAATCCAAAAACCAATAGTAAAAAGTGTGATACTAACTGTCCAGAGATAGGGCATATCCCATAGCTTAAGGGCTCAGTCCCATAAGTCTGCCCATCCCTTCAAGTGCCAGTAACAAATCCTAGGCCTCTGGCACTACTGTCTACCTGGCTAAAATTGAAGTTTCCTATATTCCCTTCTTAAGGATTGATAATTTCCTAGAAAGGCTCACAGAGAAATCATGCTCCTTATATTCGCTGGTTTATTATAAATGATATAAATGAATGGCCAGCTGAAGAGGTACTGAGGATATGGGCCTGAAGGTCACCAACGACAAGAGTGGTCATTTCCATGGAGCTGGTGTGTGCCACCCTCTGGTAGGTGGATGTGTTCACTACTTAAAGCTCAATACACTCAATACATTTCACTCCAGAGTGTTTATATGGTTTGATCTCCAGTCCCTTTTCCCTCCAAGACAGGGGAGGGCTGCAAGTTCCCACCCTCTAGTCACTTGGTGTTTCTGGTGCCCAGCCCCATCCTGAAGTTTTCCAAGCACTCCATCATAAATCACCCTACTAGCATAGACTCAGGTGTGATCAAAGGGGCTTACTGTGATCAGCAGATGATGTCCCTATCATTCAGTAAATTCCAGAGTTTTAGGAGCTCTGTGCTAGGAAGTGGAACAAAAGCCAGATAAATTATATGATATATAAAAAATATTTGCTGGGAACCCTTTTATATTTCCAGACCAAGCACAACATATAGCAACATGTCAGTACTGTTAGTATTGGGCCTCACACAATAAGAGAAAGAAAACCATATGTTTTATTAAACTAAAACTCTTGAGACTGAGGGATCTATGAAATAATAGGTTTACTGAGACATTACATATAGTAGCCAGAAAAAAAAAAAAAAAAAAAAAAAAAAAAAGGCCAGATCCTAAAACAAGTTTCTGTAATTCCTCCTAGCAGCAAAGCCAGGTAGCAGTTGGAAATGTCTACCCAAACTGGAACGAAGAGCATTTTTATAAAATTTGGAATTTGGGGAAGGAGATTACAAGGTGTTTAAATTGAACTTGCATTGGCTATAGATAAGCAGTGGGATTTTAAAAAAGCAGGAAAGGCTTTGGGCTGAGAGGACAGTTCATACAGAGAAGTACTTGCTGCTATTATATTAATCGGCGTTAACATTCCAGAAAACTTATATATTGATAAGGCAAGGTGGTCAGCTATGACGAGAGTTAAGTCAAGGTTTTAATATATTCAGAAATGTGAAAAAGTATTTTTGTTGGTTTTGCCCATTGCTGCTAACTGATAAACTTTTCTTATTTCTTTCCCTTTCCATCCTCTGGCCCTTACAATTAGGTTTGGAACAATCTCAGAATTTTTCTTAATGTCAGCTTGTAGTAGCAAGAGAACACAGAGAGATAAGTAGAGTCTATCTAAAAAGAGATTTTACCAAAATACAAGTTGTTGTTAATACACAGCAGTTCTTTGATTTGGTGACTCACAGACCCCTTAAAAGCTTCCCTATTTACTTGTAGAAATGTTTGACCTGAACTTTGAGAACCTTTTTGTGTTCTGGTTGGCTTCCTGGGCCAACTTGGCCAAACTATAGTGCCCAGTGATGTATGTAATCAAACACAAATCTAAGTATAGCTGGGAAAGTGCAGGGGGCCCTCTACATTTGTGGATTTAATCAATCACTGATGAAAAATATTAGAAAACAGTGTTTATATTGAACATGTATGAACTTTTAAAAATTGTCCTTTTTCTCCAAACAAAATCTAAGTATAACTATTTTGATAGCATTTGCATTATATTAGGTATTTAAATAATCTAGAGATGATTTAAAGTATAC
Organism: Tamias sibiricus; assembly: GCA_025594165.1. Taxonomy (NCBI): domain Eukaryota; kingdom Metazoa; phylum Chordata; class Mammalia; order Rodentia; family Sciuridae; genus Tamias; species Tamias sibiricus. Next base: position 39,068,016 of record CM046661.1, read on the forward strand.
AAGAATTTACATACATTGTATTCAATATTGTGCCATTTTTGTATCAGGAATTTAAGCATCTTTGGATTTTGGTATCCAGGTGGGGTGCTGGAGATGATTCCCCTCAGGTATTAAGGGATGACTATTTTTGTCTATGTGGTTCACATTTACAATCAGCTGACTTTAAGTAAAGGAAATCAATGTCAATAATTTGGGTGGACCTAGTTCAATAAGTTGAAGACTTGAGAATCAAATTGAGATTTCCTAGGGAAGAAATTCTGCCTTAAAACTGCAAGATGAATTCTTGACTATTTATAGCCTGCAGGGGGATAAGGAAATAAACTTTTATCCTCCTCTATAGCACTCAATACAAAACTTTTGACATCAGATGTATAGAAAATGTTTTCCCACACACCAGGTAATTTTCCAGAGATCACCAGCTGAGTGTCCTGTGATTCAGTCCAATCGTGGCACTACCTACATGGGGATAGTATCCGATCTAACAGGTGTAGCCTTCAGTGACACAGAACTACCCTGCTGGACACACAAAAAACATTAGATGCCAATCACAGGCAATAAGACACCTATACTTTTGACTGGCTATACATAGGGCTCCCACCACTTCCTCCTTGAGATCAATTAGTTTACTAGAGTGTCTCACAGAACTTGGGGAATACTGAAATTATGAGAAAGGGTACAGAAAATGCAAATGAAGAGATGCTTAGGGAGAGTTCTGGAGCTTCAGTCACTACAGAGTGGGGGTTGCCAACTCTACACCAGCATGCTGATATTTTTGCTGACAAGGAAGCTCTCCAAATCCCACAGTTCAGCATTTTTTATGGAAGCTTCATCAAGTAGACATAATCAATTATTAACTCCATTTCCAACCCTGCTCTGCTTTTGGGGAATATGACTAGGGTGTGGCTGAAAGCTGGAAGCTCAAAAACACAGTTTTGGCTTGGTTGTTCTGGTGACCAGCCCCATTCAGGAGACCACCAAGACTCATCTCATTAGAACAAAGGTCCTCCTTTCACCCAGAAAAATTCCAGCCGATTTATGTCAGGAACAGGTGTCAAAGACCAAATATTAGAACAAAAAATTCTCTTAGCACCCTATTACTCAGGAAATTGCAGTGATTTTAGGATCTCTGTGGCTGGAACTGGGATCAGAGACCAGCATGTATATTTCTTATTACTACTGCACCTTCCCTAAAATTTTAGATTTGATAGCCTCATGATCACATGAGCCAGTTCTTTGTTTTTCAGAGGAACCCTGACTGACAAAAATATTTCATATTTAGGAAATGTAAAGACAGAAATCACAGATATTTTCAAACACCTGGCAGCATAACCATTCTCAATCTTCTATAGTTATAGATTAATATTTTAAATTTGTACTAAAGCACAGACCCATATGAAAAGAAGTTAGGTATGTTGATCATTCTGATTTATCACCGAATAAGATTATTTATGGATTATTCAATTAAAATTTGTGTTTAGAATATTTCAGAAAAATTTACTTACCCACACAGACCTTTTAAAAATGTTTTTGAAATGGAGAGAAAAATTGGAAACTCAATCCCCAACTATAACATCAAACATCTGCTAAGGAATCAAAAAGTCTATGTAGGTATATGGCACTGCAATGGGTTGGCATCCAAATAATGTAAACATTGCTAAAACTTGTTTACAGCAAATTAAACAGACTGATTTTTTAAATGCAATTAGTCAACTGGTTTTCAAAGTCATTAACTTCTTCAGAGTGTAAAACAAATCATGAAATCACATATAAGCATCCTTTATAAACACTGCTCTGTATAAAAGCATAAAAAAATGTTTTGAAATTCAAAAGACCTGAGATTGAACTCCAAATGTAATCTGGGTAAGCCAGGAAGGAATTAAGTAGTCACTTTCAGGCTAAGTTTCCTCATCTGGAAAATAGAGATAATGACATTTACCTCAAAGTTTGGTTAGAAGGACTGATGCCATAGGCAAATAGCACCTAATAATGATAGGTTTCAATCTAGTTTTCTTCCTCTGTTTTAATTTGCTAGTCCTCTAGCATCTGTATTTAAGATTAGAAGAAGCAAAGCTAGTGACCACTAGAGGAGCACCTGTCACAAGAGCACAAGCAAGTCAACACTGTCTTTAAGCCAAACGGAGTCACCATCATGGTTCCCTTTATTTTTTATCTTCTAGGACACTGTTACTTTAATGTGATTTTCCTGCATGCAAATTTGTTCTGATACAGATTTGCTTCCTGTTCTACTTTTGATTCATTTAATAGGTTTTGGCATCAGAGCTCTTAGGGTCTCTTGTGCTGGATTTTTTCCCCTGACCCTGTTCTGTTTTCCTCACTTGTTACTGTTTTCTTGCATTCCAGCTAAAATGCAGCTCAAGATGCAAAATATTTTTAGATATATTTCCATTCAAATTTGTTACATTAAAACTCAAGAAGCGGGGCTGGGATTGTGGCTCAGCGGCAGAGCGCTCGCCTTGCACGTGCGCTGCCCGGGTTTGGTCCTCAGCACCACGTAAACATAAATGCATTGCATTGTGTACAACTAAAGTAAATAAATAAATATTTAAAAATTAAAAAAAAACTCAAGAAGCATAGTGTATTTTTGCCTTATATTTCACTATGAAAAGCACCACACTATTAATATTTAATATAAATATTTAATAAATCCACAAGGGCTAAAAAATCACATGTATATTCTAATAAGAATACAGTTAGTATAATCTTCTCAGTGATCACATATGATGTGTTCAAAGATATTCTAACACATAATGTTTAAAGGGTATGTGTGTGAATCTACATCAGAAACATTCCTAATAACAACTATAAAATAAAATTTTTGATCATTTAGCAATAACAGTATTCCCTTCCTTTCCAAAAGAGTCTTCCCAATAGCAAACATTTTGCTTGGTATGGCTAAATTGATACTCAAATATTTTACCCTAATGTGCAATATCTAAGAGATTCATAAAGTTGCCTTATTATTTCCTATTGATATTTTCTCCTTTCATACATATTCTCATAGCATTCAATTATTATTTTTTTTTTGTAAATTCAATCATAATTAGAGTAAGACTTTCCCAGTTTTTCTTTCTTTTTTTTTTTTTTTTTAAGGTATTGAACTCAGGGGCACTTGACCACTGAGCCACATCCCCAGCCCTACTTTGTATTTTATTTAGAGACAGGGTCTCACTGAATTGCTTAGCACCTTTCTTTTGCTGAGGCTGGCTTTGAACTTGTGATCTTCTTGCCTCAGCCTCCCTAGCTGCTGGGATCATAGGCGTGGGACACACCATCTGGCAGGATTCCAAATCTTAAACTAAAGATACTATACTCAATGTTAGAAAGATTTAACAGAAACAAAAAAATCCCAAAAGTCCCTTTTCAAAAAGAAATAAAAATACTGGGAGTAAAATAAATCTTAGTAATACAACTGCAATGGATATTAGATAATTTAAATTCATTAAAGATGTCACACATATATGTCTTTTTATAAAAAAAAGGAAAGGAACCATTTATTTTCTCTGAGCCAAGTTGTGTCAAGGCCTTTGGCTGCTGTACAATAGATAACTTTCTCCAGCAAATTACAGAAACTTTACAAGAGCCACCAGGCATTATAAACAGGGTGAAATGATATAATTGTGGTGTGATTAGAATGGGAAGAATCTTCCCAGGGAAGCCTAATCCATCAGCTCAAATAATGCTTATAACCTTACAGCTGATATGCTTAAACTATAATATAAAAGCATATCTGAAATATTTTAGTGAAATTCCTGTTTCAATGTTTCATGGAGTATGTTTTTATTAAAATACAATATTCCAAATGATAAAATCACTAGAACTTTTACTCTTGAGTTTGGTATCAAGCTGCTCTACTTTTGTTTAATTGCAATGGGAACTAGTGTTCTTTTCACTCTTAAAATAGCAGTTGTATGTAAAAAGATACTATACTTGTGCATGATGAATAAGTAAATAAATAATAAAAATATTAAAAAAAAAAAAATAAAAGCTAAATATTCCCACTAAAAAAAAAAAAAAAATAGTGCATTGTTGATGCTAAATAAAACTATTAGGGAAAAGAGAGTGTTGTTTTGTCTACATAACATTAAGTCAAAATAGGGATTTCAAGTACAGACAGGATGAGTAGGTGGCAGGATAGTTCAGGAGAAAAATATAGTTTAATATAATGTAGCATTTGGAGGGTGGGGAGAAAAAAGAAAGAAAAACTATTTTCAAAGTCTCTTGACTTCATGCACTCAACTTGAGTCATATAAACTTTTTAGAAGCTATAATAAAGAAATAGCATCAAAATGTTATTGATGAGTCAATTGAGACAAATAAGTTTAAAATGTTTAGTAAGTTTCATAATCAATCAGTAGGGAGTAATACGGTGCCTAGAAACAAGTTACCTATTACATAGATTCCTGGAAATCTGAAAGTAAGGGCTAAGATTGTTTTAAAAGTCCAAGAAAACTACATAAAAACTAGATTATACAAAAATCACTGCAAAGATACCACAACTAACACAACAAAAAAGATGACTTAGTTATTAAAGATAAGCAAAGGTGTTTAAAATAGCAAACAATGTATTCAATGTGGTCTATTTGTGATACATTTCAAATAACTAAGTTATATTCCCAAGAGCAGTAAAGACAATTTTAAATGGTAATAAGTCTCAAGAGTTTGGGAAGTATGAAAGTGATTCTTGTAATACCTCATAAGGGAGGGATGACTGAAAAATTATAAATAAAAATTTAAATGACTATAACTTCTACACATAAGGTAAAAATGACATTCTACTAATCTAATAAATTTTATAACCATCTAACTATTATATATAGGAACTGACCTTGTATGTGCATATTATTTAAATAAAGGAAGTTCTTTTTTGCAAATGATAATTTCTTAGGGAATGTAAGATATATCATTTTTCTTTTTCCCTAAGCTGTTAGATATGACCTGAGGATTGAGAAATGTCTGAAATCATAGTTACCTTAAGTGCTGCATCCCTGGTGTTTTGACGATGTTGCTTGAATGCCACGTTCATGTTTTAACCTCCAGTTTCTTTTCCATTATTATATCAAAGTGCTTGAGACTCTTTTAATAAGGAACACATCATTTCATGCCTTGAAAAAAGATGGAGTTTAAATTTTAAACATCTAAGGAGAAAGTAACCAACAGTGAGTTAAACTACATTTAACATCCAGTATTAAGAGTTTCCTAATAACAAGTGCTTCCTGATCTTAGCTCATGGACAATTTAAGAAGCTAGGGGTCCTAACATTGACTTTTCAGGGGATTTAACTCATAGAGAACTGTCGTGGTTTAGATATGTGGTATCCCCAAAAAGCTCACATGAGAAATAATGCAAGAAAATTTGGAGGTGAAATGATTGGATTATGACAGCCTTACCCTAATCAGTGTGTTAATTCCCTGATATGGAACTGTAGGCATGTAGGTTGTGGCTGGAGGAGGTGGATCCCTGGGGCCTTTGGGGTTTATATTTTGTTCTCTTTGAGCAGAGTGTTCTCTCTCTCTCTCTCTCTCTCTCTCTCTCTCTCTCTCTGTGTGTGTGTGTGTGTGTGTGTGTGTGTGTGTGTGTTTTCTTGGTGCCAGGTCCCCAGCTGCTTTCCTCAACACACACTCCTGCCCTGATGTTCTGCCTCATCTCAGGCCCTAAGGAAGGGAGTTGGCCATCTATGGACAGAGTCCTCTGCAACCTTGAACCCCAAATAAACTTCTTCTCCTCTAATTTTTCTTGTCAGATCTTTTGGTCACAGCAGTGAAAAAGCTGACCAAAACAAGAATATACTCACAGAAGTGATAGAAATCTAAAATAATGAAATTTAGAGATCAGTGACTAGCAGCGTGAAATAATTCCAAAGTTCAGAAATTCAGGTAAAAAGTGATAGAGAATAGGATTTCAGCACAGGACATAAAAAGGCATCATAAAAAGTATTTAATTATCCTCCCAAAATGTAGGATAAGTGGTACAAAATTAATAAAGAATAGACAGAAAAATAGAAAAAATTATCAAGATGATAGATTTAAAATTAGTCATATTAATAATTTCACCAAACATAATTGGTACAAATACCATAAATCAGAGTCATATCTTGTCAAACTGGATCAAAAAACTAACTCTATTATGCATAACATTAAACTCATACAAAATTGGGTTGACTCTGTGATGATGTCATCTCTCTCATTCTTGATACTTGCAAGATACTGATATTTGTAATTTTGCTCTGTTCTCTCTTTTTCTGATGACTCTAACTAGAATTTTACCAATTTTATTTATCTTCTCAAAAGACTAACTTTTAGTTCCAATGAGGTCCTGTTTTCTGGGAGATAGTGAAGAATGTGACTGATTTCACTCGCATGATTATGTTCCTTACATGGCCAAGGATTTTATATTGCAGGTATAGTTAGGGTCTCAAATCAGGTAATATTTAATTATAAGGGAGATCACCCTACTTGTGCCTCACCCAGTCAGCTAAGCCCTTAAAGAAACTGTGTCTCACCTTATGTCAGGGATACAAAGTGTGAGAACTCTGCTGCCAGCCTTACAGGCAGTAGGCCACCATGTTATGACAGGACCAATGGAGAAGGACAAGTGGTACGAAACTGGTGGGATTCTCTAGGAGCAGAGTTGTCGTTTCTGGCTGAAAACTATAAGAAAACATAACCTCAGTCTAATAGTTGCAATGAATTGAAATCTTCAAATAGCAATTGATGCCCTCTCATATACTGTTGGTAAGAATATAAAATGGCACAATACATTTGTAAAACAGTTTGTAAGATGTACATAAACAGCCGGGCACGGTGGCGCATGCCTGTAATCCCAGCACTTTGGGAGGCTGAGGCAGGAGGATCGCGAGTTCAAAGCCAGACTCAGCAATGGCGAGGCACTTAGTAACTCAGTGAGACCCTGTCTCTAATAAAATACAAAAAAGGGCTGGGGATGTGGCCCAGTGGTCAAGTGCCCCTGAGTTCAATCCCTGGTACCAAAAAAAAAAAAAAAAAAAAAAAAATGTACATAAACCTATTATATGACATATTCTATTCCTATTTACCCAAGAAAGAAAATCACAGGTTCCTACAAAGAATTGCTCATGAATCATCTAAGCAACTTCATCATAATAACTAAAATTTGGATATAATCCAAATGTCCATTAGTATGTGAATGGTGAAGTCCTTGATCATATCTTTACACAACAGAATGTTTCTTAACAATAAGGGAGGGAGGATGGGAATAAAAAAGTAGAATGAACTTTCCTATGTTCAGCGTAACTCCATATCATGTACAACTACAAGAATAGGATCCTAATTAGAACAAGAGGGGTGCCCTCTTTCACCACTCCTCATCAACATAGTCTTTGAAACCCTAGCCAGAGCAATTAGACAAAAGAAAGAAATCAAAGGGATATGAATAGGAAAAGAAGAACTCAAACTATCTCCTTTTGCTGACAACATGATTGTATATTAAGAAAATTGAAAAAACTCCACCAGAAAGCGTCTAGAATTCATACATGAATTCAGCAAAGTAGCAGGATATAAAATTAACATCCATAATTTGGTTGTGCTCCTATACACCAATGACAAAACAACTAAAAGAGAAATCAGGAAAACTATCTCATTCACAATAGCCTCAAAAATAAAATTAAATAAAATACTTGGAATGAAGCTAAGAAAAGAGGTAAAAGATCTCTGCAATGAAAACTGCAGAACACTAATGAAAGAAATTGAAGACCATAGAAGATGGAAAGATCTCCCATGTTCTTGGATAGGCAGAATTAACATGCAAAAGTGGCCATGCTACCAAAACATGCTATATAGATTTATTACAATTTCTATTAAATTCCAACTATGTTCTTCATAGAAATAGAAAAAGCAGTCATGAAATTCATTTGGAAAAATAGTAGACCCAGAATAGCCAAAGCAATCCTTAGCAAGAAAAGTAATGCAGAAGGCATCACAATACCAGAACTTAAATTATATTACAGAGCCATATTAACAAAAACAACATGTATTGGCACAAAAGTAGACACAAAGACCAATTGAACAGAATAGAAGACACAGAGTCATGCCAACATAAATACAGTTATCTCATACTAGACAAAGGCTAGAAACACATTGGAGAAAATATATCCTTTTCAACAAATGGCACTGGAAAACCTGGAAATTCATATGTTGTGTAATTAAATTACTATAATTAAATTAGTATAATTAAATTAAACCCATATATCTCACTCTGTACAAAATTCAACTCAAAGTGGATCAAGGACCTAGACATTGGATCAGAGACTCTGCTCCTATTAAAAAAAAAAATGTTGGCCTAACTCTACCATGTCAGCTTAGGGGCTAACTTCCTCAATAAGACTCCTAAAGCACAAGAAGTAAAATCAAAAATTAATAAATGGATGTTATTAGCTTCGTCACAGCAAAGGAAATTGATAGATGGGCTACCGCACCCCCTCTCGGGAAGTTTCCATGCCCTGAGCAAAGTAACCTTGTTTCCCTTCTCCCAGGCAGGAAGCAACCTTGTTTCCCTTTCCCCGGGCAGGAGCCAATTAGGATTAAAGGTTTCTCTGTTCCCTGGACAGGAGCCAATAGGATTGAAGTTTGCTCTGTTCCCTGGACAGGAGCTAATAGGCTTCCCCACCAAAGGTTTTAATGGAAAACCTAATGGTCCTGGGGTGTATAAAAGGGCTCCTGTCCATTGGGGGCAGGGAGATGGAGAGAGACGAAGAAGATAGCAGCGAGAAGAAAAGACGAGAGAGAGAGAGAGAGAGAGAGAGAGAGAGAGAGAGAGAGAGAGAGAGATGACGAGATGGAGCCTGCCAGATACCTAAGAGAGATGACGGAGAAGGAGAAGAGGCAGCACTGCACACTTACCCAGTCTCCAGCCTGACAGCAGCTGCCCCAGCTGATAGCTCCAGAGACCACAGCCGGAGCGACCAGACTCCCACCTTCTGTTCAGAGCTTGCACACTCTTCCACCAGAGCTTGCACACTTCCTGAGCTTGCACACTCCCCTCTCCCTGACTCCTTTCTCCCACTAGAGCTTGCACACTTCCCTCTCCTGATTCCTCTCCCTGTTCCTTTTCTACCCTTAACCAGCCATAAAGGCCAGTGAATAAATCCTTTGGCTACATGGCTGTCCCCGGTATGATTTTTGCCCTTCAGAAACAATCAAGAATACAAAGAGAAAGCCCACAGAATGGGAGAAAATCTTTACCACCAGCACCTTAGATAGAGCATTAATCTCCAGGATATACAAAGAACTCAAAAAACTTAACACTAATAATAATAATAATAACAACAACAATAACCTAATCAATAAATAGGAAAAGGAACTGAATAGATACTTCACAGAAAGAGAAATACAAATGGTCAAAAGATACATGAAAAAATGTTCAACATCTCTATCAGTTACAGAAATGCAAATGAAAACTACACTGAGATTCTATCTCACCCAGACAGAATGGCAATTATCAAGAACACAAGTGACAATATATAATATATATTGGAATATATAATATATAGTGGAATATTATTCAGCCATAAAGAAGAATGAAAGTATGGCATTTATTGGTAAATAGATGGAACTGGAAAATATCATGCTTAGTGAAATAAGCCAGTATCCCAAAAACAAAGATTCTAGAACTCCACAAAGAGAGAATGCAAATATACTAACTAGGCTCATAGGCTCATACCAAATTTACCTTGGCCAGGGTAATTGTGAAAACCTGTTATCTATCTTTGTCTTTGGTTTAGCTTTTGGAACTGACAAGATTTTTTTTTAAGTGACCTGAACTTGTTTTCTATGAATGATTGTAAGATCCTATAGGTTATCATCAAATTGAACCTCAGGAACAAGAATAAATTGTGTCACACAGTTTTATGATTAATGTGTGACTTTACACTTTTTAATTTAGGCACATGCAACCTGGAAGATTTTTCACACAATGTAATTCAAGCCAAGTGAAGTGTAGTAAACTTAAAATCTATAATAATTATTATTCATTATGAAAGTTGTTAATTTTTTTTATAAATCAGTTATTGAGAATTTTACAGTAATCAAAGAGCAAATACACTGGCAGATAATTGGGACATAATGAAAGGAAATATATATGGAAATTAAATTTTTGTTTTTATGAAATCCAATTTAATTGTCCTTTTGGAACACTTCTATATCCAAGATATATTGACAATTTCTTTCCAAGTGATTATATAAAATGGTAAACTCTGGAAGATAGTAATATATGAATAAACAATCTAAGTGAGACAATAATCTTAAATGTGCTTCTGAAAATACTTAAAAAGCATTTTCTCCAGCAAGGCATAAAATTTGACTATGTGGTATTACCACAAAGAAATTGCATCATTATCATCAACCCAACTATCACAACTTCCAGAGTTAGAACAGAAATAAGTCTACATTAGTTAGTATTACTGTAAAGAAGAAGGAAAACATAATTTTTATGAAAATATCACCAAGAAATTTATTCCAGACTTGAGGATTCATGAACTTTCAAAAGTTGCTACTTCATTTTGTGCAACTATAATATGGAAAAACTAACATGTACAAGGAAAGATGACCTTTTCTCTGTGGCTCACATTCTCTTCTCACTGAGCACATCAGGACAGAGATTTAGGCCTTTTCTGCATTGTTCAAAGTCTATTATTTTACAACCACAGACTAACAATGTAGACTTTTAAAATTGTAACTTCTATGTTTTCATTTCTTGTTTTGTAGATTATAAAATTAGTTACTATTTAACATCGTTCTCAAAATTGTCTTCATGGAAATTCCAATGAGGAACACTCCACCCTTCCTTTTACAAATCCTTGTGCTCTTAGAAAATCTCTTCCCTTCTTTACCACATGAAGTTTTCACTTCTTTGTTATGCAGAATAATTAGCAAATTCCCAGACTGGTACACACACACACACACACACGATATTCCTATACTCGATAGTCAAAACTCTTGTGTTTCATAGAAAGCAGTAATAGATTCTGAACAATATTTTATCCTCAGTACACATCTCCCCTGGAGAAAAAAATTGAACGTTCCCTTGGAAAATTACAGCATCAGATTATCTGTCTGCAACTCTCATGAAGAAATAGCTAATAATAAGACAAATATTATTTAAAGTATAACAAAGCTTTGCTTTAGTCCATGGGCCACTGCTAACTCAGGTTTTAGCTCTTTTCCTGCATGAAGATTTCTTATCCACGTGTTTAGATAATAATTTTCTCTCAGTTACCACCTTTATCACAAGTTAGACAAGAAGTCCAACTGTGATCGATGGATATATTTAGTTTTCATGAAGATCTGAAGAAACAATATTTCTTCAAATGCTGTAGAATTAAATTTCAAAGATCCTGGAAGAGAAAACTAGAATTGCAGGCAATATTCTTTTTTACAATTCTTAAAAACTCTCTTCCCTCCTAACTTCTTTAGCCTGGGGTGAGGCGGGCACATGTGTGCACTCACACACATACTAACAGTGGAAACAAACATCATCCAGTGGGTGACCTAGACTATATTCGGGTCCTCCATTCTGTGTCTTGATGACACAGGGGGTTTGTCATGTGTCAGGTGTGGGTGGTCAAGCAATTATGGTTTTTCTGTTCATGAATGTCAACTGTTCACTCTCGGAAATACTGGAATAACCATAGATAAAAGCTACTGCAGTAAAGGAGAGCATCACCCTTAGTCTAGCTTGTGTCTCAAAAGGTGACATCAGAGATGAATGATTATGGGATATGGACACTGGAGACCAAGTAGCTTAAGCAGGGACTTTCAATGCATGGATCTGATCAAGATAGGGCAGATTCATCATATAATTGTTGCTGATTGGTGAATATAGTAAGGTGGAGATCTCGAAGTGCTTGATAAGTAAACAGTTGTGTGATAGTATGCTTTTAGCTCAGAGGAACAAAGTATGTGAGCAGGGGGCCATTTCTAGTTCTATCATTCAAAAATTGAACTATAACTTTCACAGTTCAAATAAAATTGGCTTTCAAGAATTTTCTGAAGCAAACAGTGGAGCTATTTATGTACTATTTCATAGAACATATGGTACAGTTATATTGATAGAGGTGATAGAAGTCCTCAGTCCTGCTAGCTAAACCAACAGACACTGGCAGACCCAATTATCATGAACAATACAGCCTGATTTAAGAAGCAAATTGGGGAAATGACGTTGGTTTATTTTGTGGGACTTTGGGGTTAAAGGTCATCTACCTATTCCAGCTTACTGTAGGCTAGAAGGGTCACCTATCTTGGACTTTCAGCCTCCAAAACTGTGAACTAAATAAAAATCTTCTTTATAAACGTACCCAGATATCCCTCCCCACAGTTTGATTTTCTGTGGCTTCAGTTACCCATTGTAAAATGTAATATGAAAATATTAAATGGCAAATTCCAGAAATATACAATTTATAAGTTTTAAATTGTGCATGTTCTAAGTAGTGTAATGAAATCTCTTGCTCTCCTGTTCTATTCTGCATGAGATGTGAATCATCTCTTGGTCCAGAATATCTACCCTGGGAGAATTTGTGGTACTATAGTAGCACATCTGTCTCCAAATTATCCATGCTGCATATGCTATCTGCCTGTTGGTCAACTTTGTAGCTAGTTATCTTGATTAACAGACTGACTGCAGAGTCATCTTGGTGCGTATGTTCTAATACCCCTCACATAGAAGCCTCATGCTATGTCATAGTGCCCATATCATTCTCCTCACTTCATCATTCAAGCCCTGTGTCATCTCCCATCATCACAAAAAGGGTGAGTATAATATATTTTGAGAGGGGGAGAGACCAAATTCACATAACTTCTATTATAGTGTATTATTGGAATTTTTATGGCATTGTTAGTTATTGTTGTTAATCCATTACTCTGCTTATTTTATGAATCAAGCTTTATTATTGGTATGTATACTGAAGAATAAACATAGTATATATAGGTATAAGCACTGTCCTTGTTTCAGGAATCCACAGGGCATCCTGAAACCATCAGGGGAGATTACTCTCAGTACGGACAGGTAAATGGAGACTCTCCAAACAGAGCCTGACACCTGGTGTTAACTGTTATGATACTCATTTTACAGCATTGTTTTGATGGTTAATTAAATGAAACATTATGCAAAAAGCAACTAGAACAGGGTCAATAATAGAGTATTTGTTGCTTCAATTACATGTAACTAATTAGCATATTAGCTCTTTTTTGATAAGCATAATCCCATCCAGAAATCAATGCAGATGAGCAGTGGAAGTTTTAAATTTTAGGTGGCAGATATCTTTTAGTTTAAAATTAATTAGTATAAAATATATGAATGTACCCTTGCACATAACATATGCCAATAAGATATTTCCATGCTGTAGAAAAGAAGATTTAGAATCCAACAACCCTGGGAGCAAATTCTTACATTTTGAGATCTTATACACTAAAATATTAATCTCTCAGTGTCATAAAATTTCCATGAAAACGTGATTCATAATTCCAAATTCATAGATGTGGCACCAGGATTATGTAAATAGCAAAGAATATGGTTGTAGAAAAATACTATTTCTTTTCTGTTCTTCCTTTTACCTCTCCTAGGCTTCATTTTACTTTTCTGTAAAATCAGGAAGTCAAATTAGATTATATTAAAACCCTAAAATGTTCTAATTCTATACTTCACTCAGAATGGCTTTTCCCTTTTCTGATCTGTAAGAGGAAAACCTTTAAATATATGTAAAATTAAGTGTAGGTGGTCTGGGTTCTTTCTCCAGGAGGGTCATGTGAGTGTTAGATCCTGCCTCAAAGAAGACACTATCCTTAGGACTTCTAGTATAGAATTTCTCATGCCAAATAGTGTTGAGCACACACTAGTAAATACTGGCTTATCTAATATTACAATGAATCAACAACTACTGAAGGGTGCTGATACTTTGAAGAGTTGTTCATGCCAAACAAGTGAAAAATTCATTTCCTTCTATTCCAGACATTCTTGAACACTTTCCTTTGGGTCATTGAACACACTTAATGTATTCATTTAAAAGCATAGCAAAGGTACTTCTTTCAAGGTCTTGGTGATAGATTTTAATCAAGAATATAATAGAGAAGTCCATAGGTCTGAGCCTCAAACAGGAGATAATAGATTGCAGTTGAATACATTAAGCACAGACTTGGCTTCAAACCTCTTGACTTTAATGATGTTATATCATTTTATCCTACTTTAGCTCAGTTAGAAATTTATCATTTTGAAAGTAACTGAGGTTGGTATTCTTGATAAAAAGCATCTTATCTCTCATTGCTTAACCTCCTTTCTCTCTTAGCTCAAAAACACAAAAATGCAAGAGATAAAATCTGTGATTTCCAATACATAGAATTATGCTTTCTGTGGGGAACGGGGAAGGTGGGCTGGGACACTGTGGGTAGTGATGAACTCTACATACTTCAATCTTGTATGAATATTTCCTTTTCCTCTCTTATTTACCCAATGCTGGATAATTTATGTCATACATGATATGTGAATTGGGTACTGAATCTTACTAGATATATAACAACTAATAAAATGCTGTCAAGGTTATTATTTTAAAATAAGGAAAAATATCGAAAGAAAAGTTTTTACTATTTGTTTATGAAATTATTGCAAAGTTGTAGATTTGTGTACAAAGTCTATTTTTTTCTAATAGTGGCCTTCTTTGATATCAAATAATCATGGATATTATTTTAAATTGAATATCCTCTTGTATCTTGAAAATATTTAACATTTTGTGTTGTTTAAAAAGTCCAAAATGCAAATGTAAAAGACCTAACCTAGAGCTCTTAAATTTGCAGCTAATATGGGCATGAAAAGGAGGGACAGCTGAAGCAGATTTGGTGATCAACACAGGGTTTCTGGAAGAGGTAAGGTGGAATTACTGAAGAATCAAATGAGTACTTAAGACAAACTCCAGAAAATAGGAGCAACAGGTATTTGTAGGGAAGAAGAGAAGAGATAAGACTAGAGAGGTTAGCACAGAACAGATCTCACTTTCACCAGTTGGGACTCACTGAATGCAGAAGCCCTGGCTTTTTTTATGCAAATGAAGTGGACTTTTTCTCCTCAGTATATATACAAAGGATTTAAAATCAGCATACTACAGTGATGCAGCCACATCAACGTTTACAGCTGTTTAATTCACAATAGTTAAGCTATGGAGCCAAACTTGGTGTCCTTCAACAGGTGAATGGATAAAGAAAAAGTTACATATATGAATGATGGAGTGTTACTCAGCCATTAAGAAGATCGACTTTATGAAATTTTTCCAGAAAATTGATGGATCTGGAGACTATCATGTTAAGTGAAATAAGTCAGTCTCCAAAAAGCAAAGGTCAAATATTTTCTTTGATATGTGGAAGCTAACCCATGATAATGTCAGGGGTGGGGGGACCGAGAATCAAAATTCAGTGCATTAGACAAAAGAGAATGAAGGGAAGGGTGGGAGGATAGGATAATGAAAGACAGTGGAATGAATCGGACACAATTTTCTTATCAACATATATGAATACACCACACTGAATTCCACCATCCTGTATATCCACAAGAATGGGGTCCTTATTAGAATATATTCCAAGCTGTATAATTATGTCAAAATGGACTCTACTGTCATGTATATAACTCAAAAGAACCATTAATAATTTTTAAAAAGTGGACCTCTTGATTAAGGAATCACACATGCATGAAAAGGGATTCTATATGATGACACAATTACCAGTTCATCTCTGATAAATCTCGAAGATTGTAAAAAAAACTGATGTCTGGTATAAAATCAACAGACCTTTATAATTATAGAAGAATCAGTGGAAGCCTGTCTGAGACCAAAAAACAAACAAAAACAAGAAGCAAATCTGAAATTGGCTCTCATCTGCAATCCTCATGGGCAGCCTCATTCGGTAGCTTAGAGGAAGATCCTCCCTCCCTGAGACTGTGAAAGCAATAGTGCTTTTAGTTTTATTAGGGACACAAATTCAGTCACCTTAATTGGCATGCCAAGGCTGTAGTTGTAAGATAAATAATAAACTTCTACTTTCTATGATTTTCCATCAAAGTTGGTTGATTAGGGAAAAACACAAACAACTTGAGTCCAGAATCCGCTTTTAGTGACAAAGATTGCATTAGCTCAGCCGCTTTCTGTTTAGTGGAGTGTAAACTAATTGTTTCTTTGGCATGCCTTCCCCCAGATTTTATGAAGTTAATGAATGTAAGATGATGTAAAGGCAAACTTCTCAGGCCTGGAAGCTCAAGTTTTAAATAAGGTCATTTTAAAGACTATTTTTTATTAGCTAAAAGAGAAAGCCTTTTTCACAGGGAGATCTAATTTCTTTTAATCTCTCCTATTTAGTCTCTACTCAGGAGTTTTTTCTAGAATTACTGATTATCAGTTCAGGTTCTGTTTTTCTTACACTCTTTCCCCATCTCTACTTTTATTTTTCCATTTGAATAATTAGATCTTAATATACAATAAATCCTGTTTAACCAAACTTGTTTTCTTGAAAAGTTTTCAACAGCAGTGTAAGAAAGAATCAGAAACAATTGTCACTATAGAACATACACCTTTTACACAGTAAAACAGGAAACAAGAAAATAAAACAACTTCCACATATAAATGAGGCTTATTTTATCCACTACTGTCTGGTAGACTGAATATTATTGAAAAATCTGACCATCTCTCTCCCCTCTACCCTCAGAACTCTGCTGTGATCCCTGTCAAAACTACACAGTAAGTCCCAGAATCTCATTTCCAGAATTCTTTCCATGTTCAATTGACTTCTTTCCTCTTGGCCTCCTACTTCTGTTCCCACTGCACCCCAACTAAGTAAACTTTATAAAAAGAAATGATTGTTTCCCTCAGCCCCCTTTTCTTTCTTTACAAGTTTTCAGTCATCTTTGTACCTTCTGCAACCTCTTGTCTCTGTTTAGTGCATTGGAAATTTATTCATCAGAAAATGAAACCTATCTTCTTGTGTAAAATATGAACGTGAAGAAAAGACATAATTCAAAATATCAAGACAAGTGCAGCATATGACTATGATTCTGAAACAACACATTGTAAAATGGGGAGTTCCACCCATTCGTTTGGAAACTTTTAGTAGTTTGTTTCATTTTGTTTTTACTAAGTTGATTGGTTTGGCAAATTATTTTATGGTCTAGGCAAGATTCTGTTTTCATGTTGCCAACCAACTGGTCGATCCATTAAAGAATCACTCTGATGAATTTGTTCATTGCATGATGACAAAATAATTTGTTGAGAGACCTTTTCATTTGTAAGTCAAAATTTCGGGTGTCATCTATTAGATATGTGGAATGTTTGCTTCTTCTATAATAAAAGAATATTAGGGAATGTTATAGTTATTTTGAAATTTCTTTAGATCTGCAATTGTTTGCTTTTAATGTTTTCATTTCTTATAACTTTGTTTACAAAGAACTTAAAAGTTAGTATATGCTTAATAATGCCCTTCAGTAGATGAATAGATAAAGAAAATGTGGTATATATACATGGTGGAATATTATTCAGTATTAAAAGAGAATAAAATCATGGCATTTGCAGGTAAATGGATGGAGTTGGAGAATATAATGCTAAGTGAAGTTAGCCAATCCCAAACAACCAAATGTGAAATGTTTTCTCTTATTTAAGTATGCTGATTCATAATGCACTGCAGGGGGGTGGGGCATGGGAGGATTAGATGAACTCTAGATAGGGCAAAGGGGAAAGGGGAGGGAGGGAAGTGAGGGGACAAGGGGTTAGAAAGATGGTGGAATGAGATGGACATTATTACCCATTCGTGTAAAGACACGAATGATGTGACTCTACTTTGTGTACAACCAGAGATATGAAAAATTGTGTTCTGTATGTGTAATATGAATTGTTATGCATTCTACTGTCATATATAACAAATTGAAATTAAAAATAAACATATTTTAAAAAGATGTATTAGGGTAATAATGTTATGCCTTTTTCTTGCTGTTCTTATTCTAAAGACTTAAGACTGTTGGAAAACATCTACTGAAATCATTTTCCAAATCTTCAACTAAGAAAATTATTAGATTTCTCTCTCCTATACAAAAATATTTCATTTCTTTATGTAATGACAATGACTTATTTAGAAGATCTTTGACAAATGTTGAGTACATGCATAGAAACTTTGCTTTTACTGTGTGGTAGTAATATTTATATCCTTATGTTTTAGAGCTATGCAAACCAAGGCCCAGAGAGATCAAATGAATTATTCAGCCACATACTTACTGGCAAATCCTCACTCTATCATAAAGCTTTCTCTATTCACCTTAAAGGGTTACGTCTCTTTGTTAATCTTTTATATGATTTAGCATTTGTGGAATTCCTTGGGAAATGAGATCCATGTATAGAATTCTAGAACTAGAAAGGATATCACATTTCATATTTTGGTAGTAAATTCTCTTTCTCATTTCATGAAATGAGAAAAATATCATCCCCCCCCTCAATTGCATATATTTACCTCCAATTCTTAACATATCATATTGTCTTCAGAAAATGGAAGGTATCAGAAAATTATTATTTGGTTATTCCCCTACCAAGTCCACTGAACAATCTGCAACTACTGTCAACTTTGTGAAGATAGAGAAATTAATTATTATTTTTTGAAATACATTTATTTTTTTTTTCTTGAGACAATATTTTTTTCCTTTTGGTTTCTGTGAAATCACCTCTTAACTTTACTAGACATGCTTTCTTTGTCTCTTTTCCTGACTCCCTATCCACTCCCCTATTTATAGATATTGGACTTCCTCATAGGCCATTCTTTTTCTTCTTTCTCTTGCTACATCAATTCCTTTGAAAATCTCATTTACTCCTGTGGCTTTAAAATCCACTATGTGAATTATACCTGTATTAGATAACTTTTCATTTCTGTGACCAAAATATCTAACAAGGACAACATAAAGAAGGAAAAGTTAGCTGGGCACTGTGACACATGCCTGTAATCCCAGCACTTGGGAGGCTGAGGCAGAAAGATCATGAGTTCAAAGCCAGCCTCAGCAATGGCGAGGAACTTAGCAACTCAGTGAGTCCCTGTCTCTAATAAAATACAAAAAAGGGCTGGGGATGTGGTCTAGTGGTCGAGCCCCCCAAGTTCAATCCCTGGTACCAAGAAGGGAAAAAAAAAAAGAAGATGGAAAAGTTTATTTCAGCATATAGATTCAGAAACTCAGTCTATGGCCATCTAACTCCATTGCTCTGGGTGCAAAGTGAGGGAGAACATCATGCTGGAAGGATGTAATGGAAAATGATGCTGACATCATGGTGACATAAAGGAAGGAGTCCCAGAGAAAATGAACCATTCCAGGGTATACCTCCAATGACCCACCTCTTTCACCCACTCAATCCATTCAAACAAGGATGCACCACCTACCTACCACCCAGCCAGTCCATTCAACCAAGGATGGAATTATTAGGTTATAGATCTCAATATAATCATTTCATGTCTGTTTGTGCATTAACTCAGTAGCTCTGGCGGGACACCCTATATCAAAATTGTAACAATATCCAATGGAATTTTCATTTCTTTGTACTTTCTTAAGGCCAGATTTAGACATTAAACTGTACACTTGGCATTGCCCCTTCAATATTTAATAGACATCTAAAACATCCAAAATGAGAATATGATTTCCTCATCTCCTGATTATCTCTTCTTCCTTTATTATTACTCATTTCAATTTATGGTATCACCATCTACACACTTACTCAAATCACAAATCTGTGGATCATCTTATGCTGCTTTTATTCTTTTACTTCTTAATTTCATCTACCAGAAAATGCTGTTACCTTTGCTTAAATATACATTTTAAGCATGACCCAGTTATTGCATCATGCTTAGTACCATGATAATCCATGCACCATTATCTACCACCTGTATGACCATAATACACTTCTTGTGCTCTCATTCCTCTAAACTACATCCTCCTCAACAAACTCAAAGTCAATCATAAAACAACTATTTGTTGAGAATACACCAGGCACTAGACACCACCCTAAGCATTGTAAAGAAAGCAGCCTAAAAGACAAGCTCAACTGAAAAATCTCTATCCATTTTCATTTATGTCATTTTGAAGGGACTTAGACAGTAAACTCTCTCTCTCTCTCTCTCTCTCTCTCTCTCACACACACACACACACACACACACACACACACACACAGAGAGAGAGAGAGAGAGAGAGAGAGAGAGAGAGAGATAGTGTTTATTATAGTATTTCAGACACTGATTAAAAATAAGCTAAGACAGAAAAAAACAGTGCAGGGTGAAGTAGAAATCTATTATTTTATATAGGGTAATAATGAAAGGATTTTCTGATAGTTATGGTTTGGATATGAGGTATCCTCCTCATATCCAAATTTCAAGGCAGTTCAACATTCAGTCAGTGGCACGGAAATGCTGATGGGTTTTATACAAGTTTATTGTGAGAATAAGGAGGAAACAAAACAAAACAAAACAGCTGAAGGTTTCAAAAACTTGTAGTTTGGCCAGAAAAGTGTGTGTGAAGCTGATGCCAAGGAAGATTTGATTTTTAAATAGATTACAGTTACCAAAAAGATCCTAAGTACTTTGCACAGGGACAATAGGAATGTGGCCTTGAAGGCACTGCAGGAATTTGCAAGACCACAATGATCACAGGCTCTGGATATATAGAAGTCTAAATTTCTTTGAAAAGAGATGGGGGCTCCCTTCTTGCCCAGGTGTGGGGAAGATTGAGGAAGTTGTTGTGCCATGCCAAGCTGCACTCAGAGGCCACTATAGCTGTGATCACAGGTGAGCTGATAGAAAACCTTGGTGTCATCTATGTGGTACTTTGCAGGAATTCGAATGCTCATGTTATGGGGTTATAGAGGTTTCCACTGAGATTTTAAAGGAAGGTCTGGGAGGCCATGAAAAGTGTAGCAGAGTCCAAGACCCTGAAGGTATCCCTTGGGAAGGTGATGCATGAAGCTGAAGATGAAGCTGTGAAGGTGAAACATAAACTGGAATGAAGACTGACTAGGAATTCAGAGATGCCAGTAATATGGACTGTCTGCTGAGAAAAGCTGCTGGCTACAGAGAAAACCACACCAAAAGAGAGTCCATTTGCACTGAAACTGTCAAGAACAAAGGGGCAGGGCTGCCCACATCCTTAGGAGAGCACATCTTCCCTTTATGTGTCCTAAATACTTTATTCAGAGTTACATGGTACCTGTTTGCCTGACTAGGTTTCAGTCTTGTTTTGGTCCCATTCCTTCTTTCTATGCCTCTATTCCTCCCTTTTGGAATAGAAATGTTTACTCAGTGCTACTCTATAGGAAATATATATCACTTGCTTTTGGTTTTTTACAGGGGATCACAGCCAAGAGTTTGCCTCAGGTCTCAGAGGATGCTTTGGACTTGTGCAATGCTGAAATTGTTAATATTGTGGGATTCTTGGAGAAGGACTAAATACATTTTGCATTTTGAGTTGGACATGAGTTTTGAGGGCCCATGGACTGAATGTTATGGTTTAGATATAAGGGGACCCCCCCCAAAGCTCCTGTTAATATAAGAAGATTCAGAGATAAATGATTGGATTATGAAAGCTATAACTTCATCAGTTCATCCTAATTTGAATGGATTGAATGGGTAGTAGCTGTAGGAAGGTGGGGTGTGGCTGGAGGGGGTGGGTCACTGGGGGCTTGCCCTGGAAAGTTGCATCTTACCTGTGGCCCCTTACCACTCCCTTTCTGCCATGAGCTGAATGGTTTTCCTCCATTGTGCCCTTCCCTCATGATATGCTTATTCACATTGGGCCCAGAACAATGGAGTCAGCCATCTATGGACTGAGAACTCTGAAACTGTGAGCTCCAAATAAACTTTTCCTTCTCTAAGTTGTTTTTGCCAGGTATTTTGGTCACAGTAATACAAAGGATAGCTAATACAGGTTACATTTTATACAGGACCTGAGGGAAAGTGGAATTAGTTATATATCTGAGGAAAGAATCATGCAGATTGAGTGGACTTTAAGAGCAAAGGCCTCAAAGTGTAATTGCTTGGTGTGTTCAGGGAATATGAAGGAGGCTAGTGTAGCTGGAACACAGTAGAGAGGAGATCATGGTAGTTGAAATGGCAGAAGATAGAGTCAGAGGATAATTAGTAGGCCACATTATGTAGGTTCTTGCAAGCCACTGTAATATCTTTATGTTAAACTAATTGAGAGTCTTGAGCTACAAAGCAAACTTTTTAAGACCTGAAGAAATTGTTTTGGTCACTCTGTGTGGAGTAAGGGACAAAGAAATGCAAGTAGGTCAGCTGAGAAGTTTCAAATGACATTAATCCAGGTGAGAGGTTATGGCAAATTGTTAGGGCTGCAGAGGAGACAACTGGTTAGAGTTTGTATATGTTTGTATGTAGATTCTGTAGGTTTGTCCTGGTGAATTGTAATGAGACATCAAGGCTCTTGACCTAACAACTACAAATGATTTTTTAATGAAGTGTAGAAAACTATGAGAAAAGTGGGTATTGAGAGAGAAAATAAGGTTTGATTTCAGATACAAGGTGTTTATTAAATATTTAAGTGAAGAAATCCAGCAGATACTTACATGAGAAATAGTGGATTGAGAAGAGAGGTAGAACTACAAATAATAATTTATGACAAGTGAATGAACAGGTGGATTTAAAATGAAACTGGAGTTGGAAAAATTTCAGACCAGAAGTACCCAGCATATACTGACTGCTCCCCAATATTGAAATAAATTATCAGAGGCAGGGCTGTATAACTACATAACAGAGCCATGGGAAAGCTTGGGAGTGTAACACAATGAGTCAGCAACCAATTAAAATCCAGAAATATTGTTTTTTAGAATAATAAGAGAACTGATATAAGAAGTAGTCTGCATCAATGCTAGGTACATGTTGCAGCTTGGAAAGGGAGAATAAACTCACCCATGGGGAGCTGAAGCAAAACTAGGTTATTTCAAGAAATATAGACAACAGCTTAAGAATAAACTAGATTTGGATCCTATATAGCAAGGCTGTGGAGGTGAAGAAATTAATTGCAAGCCCCTGTGGTTTCAGTGAGATTCAGGAAAGGGGCACATTTAAAAGAGGATTCACTGTGCAGATGTTCTGCATGGGAGATCAGAAACGCCTGCACTTTCTTTTTTTAATGAACGTCTTCAAAATCTAACAGTCATGTTTTCTTTATTTTCATTGATTTGATGGGCAATCACCCTGAGTCTTTGAGAGAGACTTTGGCAGGGACATTTTGAAATCTCTAAGCAGAACAGTGTGTTTCCCCTTTGAAATTGGCAGTGTAAGCTTTATGAAAAGGAGCAAAACAGGCTGGTTATGAATGCACGGTGGAACAGAGTGTGGGAAAGACGCAACTGGATCTGGTGAGGAGCTGGCTGTCCACAGTGCCCTACCCTAGTGCAACCCTGGAGCCCAGCCACATGCATCACTCATGCTGGGAGGCACTGGAGTATCTACTGCCATGACTTAAACACTTGCCATCCTCTACCACCAGCACATGGACTGAAGATCTCAGGGTGTGGGTGGTGGTACAATCCAGATAAGTTCACAGGGTACATGGTGAGAGGCTAGTGGGTTCTACTATAAACACATCCACAGACTTGGGTACAAAAAACAGGATACGGAAGGTAGGTAAATTTTGTCCTGCAATGGTCAATGTTCTCTAAATACTTGCTGGAAGACAAGGAGAAGGAGCAGAAGAGCTCAGCACATAAATTTCCCTAAAAGCTTTGACCTGCTTGGGTCAGAGCTCAGAAGGAATAAAATGCACATCAGTGTACCCTACAAACTTCCCCATGGCTCACAGATTCTAAACTCAAAGCCCCAGAAAGAATCATCTCCATTTTAAATACCTTAATAAGGAGAAATGTTCATCTTTTTATGATAATTGTTGCATTTTCTTTTCTTTTTTTTTTAGGTTGTATTGTGTCTTCCTTCACTAATTTTTCATAGTTCTAATTTTACATATTTCTCAATTAGTTTTCCTTGATACTTCCTTTTTAAATTTTTATTCTCTTTCCTTTCTCTTTTTTTCTTTTTTCTACTCACTTCTTCTTCAGCATCTCTTCCCTCCCCTCACTTTTTTTTAACCTCAGCAAGTACCAGCCTTAATCTTTGTCTGTTGATTATTATATTCACTTTTTGTAAATTATTTTGTTTTGTATTCCCTCATGATTTTTCATACTTTTAATTTAATGAATTTTTCAACTAATAAGATTTTTCTTCATACCTCTTTTCTTCTTTCTCATTTCTATTCCCTTCCTTTCTTTTTTACCTTTTTTTCTTCAATTATTTTGTCTTCCTCCCACGCCCCTTTCCCCCTTCTGCCTGTATAATTTAGTATTTTGCATATTATTTAAAAAATTTTTTTTAGTTGTAGGTGGACACAATTCCTTTATTTTATTTATGTCGTGCTGAGGATTGAACCCAGGTCCTCACACATGCAAGACAAGTGCTCTACCACTGAGCCTTAGCCCTAGCTCCTTGTGTATACTATTATTAATGCTTAATTCTTCAGCCTATTCTATATTATTTCTCATCCACTTTTCACATTGATTACTAAAGTTGTAGATATCATCATTAATAAGTTTTTAGCTATCTGATGATACATGGTTTGTTCTTAAGTTAGTGGTGATTAGTCTCTTTTTTCAAAGTGGCACTGGTGGCTGAACCTAGCATTTTGCTAATGTTAGGTTTGGGTGTTTGGATACTGAGTTATACTCCTAGCCCAGGGCAAATTTTATAGATAAGAGCTCACTGAAAAACCCTCTCATACTAAATAAAGAGAAATCCATCACAACAAGTGAAAAAGCAACAACATAGAATCAAAAGAAACAAACAAACAAAAAAAAAATCAAACCAACAAGATGTCTACAAAAGTTCATAATTCCTCAATAGGTGAATTCAAAGATAGCAAAGCAGATGAAGTGCCAGATGATGAATTTAAAAGTTCATTGCCAAAATGATCAAGGAATTAAAAAAAAGAACAAAGGAATAAACTCAGGGAGAAAATACAGAATATGAAAGAGCATTTCAAGAAATAGAGATTCTGAAAAAGAGCCAAACAAAATTTTGGAAATGAAAAGCTCAATAAATCAAATAAAATTTCAGTTGAGTGTCTCAACAATGAACTAGATCAAGAAGAAGAAAGAATATCAAGACTCAAAGACATTGTGGTTGGCTTAGAATATTCAGACAGTAATAAAGAGAAAAAATAAGAAACTATAAGCAGAATATGCAAGATCTCTGGACAACATTAAAAGATCAAACATATGACTCAGGTCTTAAGGAAGGAGATATAGACTAATGGCATAGGAAAATTATTCAGTAAAATTATAGCCAAAAATAATTCTGAGATGTACATGCAAGTAGTAGAGGCACTCGGAACTCCAATTAGGCTGGGCATGATGGAGTATGCATATAATCTTAGTTACTTGTGAAGCTGAGGTAGGAGGATCACAAGTTTGAGGAAAGCTTCAGCAACTTAGCAAGGTCTGAAGTATAAAACATAGGTCTTAATATAAAACATAAAAAGGGGCTTTGATGTATCTCAGTGGTAGAGTGCCCCTGGATTCAATACCAAGTACATATAAAAAAAAAGTAACTTCATGGGTCTTAAAATCTTCAGAAAAAGCACCAACTAAATTATAAAGCAAACCCATCAGAGTAACAATAGATTTCTCATCAGAAACTCTAAAGGCAAGGAGGGCATGGAATGATGTATTTCAAGCCCTTAAAGACAATAACTGCCAACCTAGACTACATTATCCAGCAAACCTGTCTTCAAAGTCAAAGGAAATACAAACCTTCCAAGATAAGAACAAATTAAAGGAATTCATGACTATTTAGCCAGCATTGTAGAAGAAAATTAAAGAATCCTTCACACAGAAGAAAAATATAAATATAGCAAAGAGAGTCAGAAAAGAATCTCACAAAAATAATAGATAAGGAAATGAGAATTAAGAATGATTCAAACATTAGAAATAAAAGAAGCTGGGCACGGTGGCACACGCTTGTAATCCCAGTGGCTGGGAGGATGAGACAGGAGGATCTCAAATTCAAAGCCAGCCTCAGCAAAGGTGAGGCACTAAGCAACTCAGTGCGGTCCTGTCTCTAAATAAGGCTGGGGATGGGTCTCAGTGGTTGAGTGCCCCTGAGTTCAATTCTTGGTACCAAAAAAAGAAAAGAAATAAAATAAATAAAATAAAACACCTACCTCTGTATAATAACACTGAATGTAAATGGCCTTAATTCTCCAATTAAAAGACATCAATTGGCAGATTGTACTAAAAAGCAAAAAATAAGATACACCACACAGGCAAAGCATTCACAGACTGAAAGTGAAAGGATGGATAATGGTATTGCATATAAATGGAATTCTAAAGCAAACAGGAGAAGCTATACTCATATCAGATAAAGAATATTTCAAACCAAAATAATTAGAAGAGGCAAATAATGAAATTATATGGTAGTAAAGTGAACAATATAACAAAAATATAATTATAAATATATTTGCCCTGAATATAGGTATATTTATCTTCATAAAACAAATATTTCTCAACATAGAAGGACAGATAAACCCTGATACAATAAGGGGGGGGGAGATTAGTTGAAATAATCTCTTGCATGCTTAAGACCATAATAGAATGAAAATAGCAAAAAAAATTGTAGAAATTGCACAAGTACATGGAGATTTAATAATACATTTGTAAGTGGTGGATGGGTCATTGAAAAAATCAGAGGGGAAATTAAAAATACTTAAAATGAACAAAAATTGAAACATAAAATATCTTGCTGCATCTCTGAGATGTAACAAAGGTAGTTCTAACAGGGAAATTTATGGCCACAAGTGCCTGTATTAAGAAAACAGAATGATCTCAAATAAATAACTGAAGAATGCATATCCTGGTCTTAGGAAAACAAAAGCAAACCAATACCCAAATGAGTAGAAGGAAAAAAATGAAAAATATCAGAGTTGAAATACACAGGATCAATAAAACAAATAGTTGATGTGTTGAAAAGATAACCAAGATTGATAAACCCTTAGCCAAACTAACTGTAAGAGAGAGAATACCCAAATTAATGAAAAGTAGAGATGAAAAATGGATATTACAAAAGACACCACTGAAGTCCTGAGGACCATTAGGGACTTTTACAAAAATCTATATTCCAATAAATTGGAAAACTAGAAGAAATGATAAATTTCTAGACACATAACCCCCCACCAAAATTGAACAAAGAGTCTATAGGAAACCTAAACAGACTGACCACAAGCAATGAGATTGAAGCAGTAATAAAAACCTTTCCAACAGAGAAAAGCCCAGGAACTGATAGGTTCACAGCTGAATTTTACCAGATATTTAAAGAACTAATATGCATGCTTCTTAAATTGCTTCATGAAATAGAAGAGATAACTTCCAAACTCATGCTATGAAGCCAGTATCATCCTTATACCAAAGCCTGATAATAACGCATCAAGGAAAGAACACTACAAACCAATACCCTTGATGAATATAAATGCAAATTTTCTTAATACAATACTTGCAAACTGAAATCAGCAACACACTGAAAAAAAAAATCAAACATGATCAAATTGGTTTCATCCTAGAGATGCAATAATAATGCAACATTTGTGAATGGATAAGTGTAATATATCACTTAAATAGAATCACAAAAAACACATGGTCATTTCAATAGATTCAATTTTCAAATGATAAATTTGAGTACAGTTTTGGACATTCTTTAAGATTTTAAAAAGTTCATTTAGATAATTCCTGTGAAAATTTACTATTGTATGGGTTGGGGGTGTAGCTAAGTGGTAGAGTGTCTAGCATGCATGAGACCCTCAGTTACATCTCCAGCAACACATGCACATACACAAATAATTAACATGTATTTTGTTTCTTTATAATTTGTTCTAAGGTTTTTAAAACTCAGAACTGCACAAATAAATTTATCTGTGGAAATACTAATGTTTTCTTGACTGTTAAAATTCATAGATATTTTGTCATGAAACAAACAAAAAGATTCCAAAGAACTTTAAACAAAGTGTATAATGTACAACAATGGTCCATGCATTAAAATGGCACCTTAAAATGGATACCAAGTTGAGAACCATGAATTAGACCCTTTAAGGGAACCTTAGAAGACACTCTATAATCTAACATTAATTAGTTTTATAATATGAATATTGGTTTAATTACAAAATATTGATATGTGAAAACAGAACCCAGCCTCCTAGTTAGTGTCTAGAAATCACATATAAAGATGAACCGTTTACGGTCTTTTTACTAAATGTTTTCTAAAAGACTTTCATTCAGAAATAAATGATTTAGCAGATGGAATATTTTCACTCTGAATTGAATATACTATATTTTAGATATTTTGTTGCTATGATTTCTTTTGCCATTTTTAGTAGCAGCTGTAGAACTAATTAATGTGTACTTAGTTTTGAGCCAAAATAATAAAAACAGAAACTTTAACACCTAGATTCTCTTAGTGATTTAACGGCAATGTTACCAAGAACAATGCCAAAAATGGATGCTAAGCAGAAAAAGGAAAAAAAAAGAACAAAGTTTTTAAGCAGCTGATATATTCATTGAAACGTCATTGTCTTAGGTCTCTCTGCTGCTTTTAGAGAATCTATTGGATAAATGGCCTGGATAACAGACATGCTCCACATCTGTAAAATGGATGTTAGTTTATTCCCCATGCTGAAGGGCTTCAGTTGATTTCCTGGTCCACAGAAAATAAGTTTCAAAGACAAATAAGAATATTAGAGAAAAAGGAACTGTTAGGAAAATGTATTTCTCTAGTGGGGCAGAGAGGAAAGGAGGCAATTTGTAGTATGAGGGGAAAAAAAAGGAATATTTAGAAAAATCATGTTTTAAAGAAATAGATGTAAGAACCATAAAACCAAAACCATTTTGTAATATGTGTTTAAAAAGAATACCCTAGTGGCACTGAGAGTAGCATGAAACTTAAAAACGGTTTTAAAGATATTCTTGGCTCATACTAAAAATTTAATCATATTCAGTGTTCCCATTTAACCCATAGAAAAATGATTAATGCAAATGATTCATACCTTGAGAATCAGCCTACTCTATATGGAAATAACTAAAGTGGGACACAAAAAGGCTAGATTTTACCTTAAAGTAAGCTATATTCTGTACCAATGCTCTCCAATATTCTGTACCAATATTCCCTCTAGTATAAATGCAATGTATGAGTCAAATTTAAATTTTCTGATAGACATATTAAGTAAAATGAAATAAGCAAAATTAATTTTATGTATATTTTGTTTAATTCAATATATCTAAAAACATTATTTCATTATATGATCAATATCAAGAGTATTTAATGAAATACTTATAAGTTTTGAATTTAGTTTATATTTTATACATGCAACTAAATATCTCAATGAGATGCTAAATTTTCATCTGAAATAATTGATCTGCATTTAGAGTACATGATATTTACAGTTGAAAATATATACTCAAAATAATCCAAACATACTGGTTGTCTAATAACTGAATCAAACATTAGTTTTTAAACTAACTTTATTTTTTTTTTTTTTTTTTTTTTTTTGGTACCGGGGATTGAACTCAGGGGCACTCGACCACTGGGCCACATCCCCAGCCCTTTTTTGTATTTTTATTAGAGACAGGGTCTCACTGAGATACTTAGTGCCTCGCCATTGCTGAGGCTGGCTTTGAACTCGCGATCCTCCTGCCTCAGCCTCCCAAAGTGCTGGGATTACAGGCGTGCGCCACCGCGCCCGGCTTTAAACTAACTTTAAATTAATTAAAATTAAATAAAATTTAAAATTCTGTTTTTCAGTTGCACTAGCCACATTTCAGATCTCAGTCTTGGACAGTGCTATCCTATATGGATGTCTTTAGACAAGATTTTGAAGCATTAGCAAAAATGGGATGTAAAACCAAAGATTCAAGTTTCTGAAGAATTTGACATAGTATTTATAATCAATATATCATAGACTCATGATTCAATAAAGGAGTGGTAAATATTTCCACATAAAACTGTTTACATTTTTATTTAAATAAATAAATTAGTTTTATAAAAAATTCATTGACATGAGACTTACCAATGATACCTGATGAGTAAAATGCTAATATTTAGAATAAATATGAGAAGAATCTTACATAGGTGAGCATTTGCAGTAAATCTTTTGAAGATCTGAAACTACTTCATTTTTCTTTTGGGGGAAGTGCAATTTTAAGGAAAGAGGAAAGGATAATTTTTAAATATAAAGCTATTAAGCAGGGCTGGGATTGTGGCTCAGCGGTAGAGTGCTTGCCTAGCACCTGTGCGGCCTGGGTTCGATCCTCAGCACCACGTACAAATAAATGCATTGGTACAACTAAAGCAAATAAATAAGTATTTAAAAAAAAAAAAAGCTATTAAGCATAAATAAAACACTGCTTAATTATTAAATATGTAAAAAGGGAAAATATTCCATTCTGCCTTTATATTAGGAAAAATACATAGTTAAAACAGTAATATATGATATCACATATGGTGACTTTTAAAATTATAGTTACAATGTATATATATGATAAATAAGTTATTTACAGTGCTCTCCCACAAATGTGGTGGTGTTTATCTTTTGAGTGGTGAAGATTTTGTTATGTTGCTCGCATTTAAATGTGAACTTGTTTCCTATAACTTTATCTTGTTATTTCATGTCTTAGCTTTAGTGCAAATTTAAGTAATGCAAAAGCTCACATTATGGAAGGTTCCTGAAGAAAAGTGATTTTCTAAAATGCTTCTCTTTGTTTCCTAGTTCCCATAAATCTGAAGTATTTTTGTAAATAATGTACTAAAATATATAATATTTCCAATATTAAATCCCCTGAAGTCAAAATAATATTTTTTTCAAATTAGCAGCAAATTTTATCACCTTACATATACAGAGATTTCTAAATAAATCCATTGTATGAATTTCCAAGCGTATATTTCATATGTATTTTAAAATTTGATTCATATCTCATTTTTCTAGGTCTGCAGAACCTTGACTAAGACCATGGTTTCTAGGGGAAGAGAAATCAGGCATATGTAGTTTAAATGACACCTAGCATGGCTTTTAGCAATAGAGGTAGAGCCAGAACCCAAGTGGAGAAGCCAGGATTTCCTCCATAATCCTAGAGCCAAGTTGCAAAGTAATTTCAGTATTTCTACTCACTTCATTGTGCTTAAAGCCAACAAATAATGATTTATATAAAGTGATAGAATAATGTATTCTACAGAGAGAGAAATGGGTCTAGGGAATTTTGGAGAAGAAAACAAAATCTCTTCACTTGACCTCATTGTTAGAGCTTCTTTCCAGGAAACTGCTATTCATTTAAGTTTTCCTGACTCCTTTGTAGCCCATATTATTTTTCTTCTGTATGGTCTTGGGCAGTAAGTTAGTAGTGGTGCTATAAATGTAGACTTTAGAATCTAACAGATATTATCACACTCAATCCTTTGTTACAGGGACCACTACTCAAGGCTTAGGTTTTTGTGATACAAAGGGAACCAGAATTTCAGTAGCAATCTGGTCCTCTAATAGCTGAGATGCTCCCCATGAGGTCAAGAGGCCATACTCCAAGGAAAGAGCCAAATGAGTTCCTACCTCAACCTTTTCAGAACACACTCCAGAAACCTGGATTCAGAATTCTCTGTTCAAATAGATCATGGATTGGTTTCTTTTCCAAATCCTGCCTGCACGTGTCATGCTACTGACATATGCTCCTATAAGCTGTGGGGTGGCCAAGAGTCAGTGTTTTATTTATGTTATGTGCAGATGAGCTTGGTGTCATGGCAGGGATGTCCATAAATGGTTGCAGGTGGCCACTTATGACACAAGACAGAGGCAGGGCTGGGAGGGAAGAAGAGGTGACCTTTCTTTTGTTTGTTTGTTTCCTGAGAATACTAAGTATTTCAAGAGATCTATGCCGGAACCTGGACTTAGGGGATTTTATGAAGCAGTACTTGTCAAACTGAGAGTATATGAGATATTTTGTTCAAAAGTTTATTAGCCTGACTTGCTGAGTAATTAGAAGTATGGTATATGAACCTTCATTTATACTTTTGTCCTGAGCATTAGAAAATATTGGAAATAGACACCTGCAAACAGAAAAACATCTGAATCCTAGTTCAACGACTTTCATAAGTTTAAGAAAATACCTAGTACAGTGTTCAAATTATTTTTGTGAAAAATGGGCATGAGAATACTATTGGCCTTTTAGATTAGATATACACTGTGGTATATGTGGAGTGGTTAGCCTAGTGCTTAGAACAGTTAAGTGCCTTCTTCTTCAGGCATAAACAATTAACACATTACATTTTCCTAGGTTAATTGCTATTTTTTTTTTTTTTTTACCATGTGGCATTTAATGACAGTTGTATACAGAGAGAAAGGTGAAGTTGATTCCTTTTAGAGTAGAACATCAGTGGACTGCAAATGGAATGTTAAGTAACGGTCTTAACCTCCAGTTAACTGAACAAGTCTTCATCCACAACTGAGTAACAGGACCAAGGTAGGTGAGGCAGCAACACCACCAGAATGGAGGATGGATCAGCAGTAGTTTCCAGGATGGTTGATGCAGAAATAGGAACTTACTTTCTATTTCTGGGAGAAGGAAAAGCATCTATGGCAGCCATGATGGACGTGGAAAATTCTTTCTTAAGGACTGGTTCCCAAGTGCCGTAACTTTGATCAGAACTTCCACGCTTCTGTTCCTAAGCAGAGAATATGTGAGATCCTGAAGCAAAAGATCCAAGAATTACAAGGGATAGAAAAAATTGTTCCTAGTGAGATGGCAATTCCATGATATGTTCCAAAGGAGATTAAGAAGATTGAAGGAAAGTAAGAGATGAAATGGGTAGAATGCAGCATTGGTTGGGCTACCCTGAAGAAGGAGAGAAAGAAAGGCTGAACCTCTAGGAAATGCAACAGTACATCTCCAAGGAAAGGTGACAAATAGAGAAAGTTCGTGTGTGTGTGTGTGTGTGTGTGTGTGTGTGTGAGAGAGAGAGAGAGAGAGAGAGAGAGAGAGGAAGGGAGGCCTGTGCCTTTTTTTTTCCTGCTTGTTCTGGTATGTCTGCAGAGCCTGCTGTGGGGAGGAGAATCTTGATGCTGGTGATAGTTGCTTAGCATTTGTAGGCCCAGGGAGAACTTTAGAAAAATGCATCACAAGCATCTTAATAAGGAAATACTTTATTTTTAAATTTATACAGAAATGATAAATGCTAGTTTTAAATATAATGGTTTCTTTCTGATATTTCCCTATGGCTTTCACAAAAAATATTTTAATAAAGCTTCTTTTTCTGTCATCTTAAAATTTTTTGCATATAGTTCTGAGTTCTTATTTCAGTGAAGACTTTGAGATTGAAATAAGATTCTCCCAATGTGATTAGAGCATCAATCAGTGTTGTACACTAGGTGTTAAATAACATTTTAAGCATGATCTTTGAATTTCAGATTTGGGTGACAATCTATTTTGGCTTGAGGAAAACCTTGCTCAGCATTATATGTGGAATTTAAACTTGGAGTTTTCATTTCATTGGGCAGTAATTCAAGATTTTTAGCATTTTTTCTTTCCCCTCTAACATACCATATGTTTTATATGTTTGAAATATGGTACAGGATATTGGCTTTGGTTCTCAACTATACAAAGTATATTATCAGATAACAAATCAATGAAATTAAGAGTCAAGATAAAATAATCAATTCATCAATGGAGTTTTAATGCAATTCCAACCAAAATTGCAGAGGTATTTTTTAAATAGAATTTGAAAAGTTGATTCTAAAGTTTATATATAAATGGAAATGGCAAAGAACAGCTGAGTCACTATTGAAGAGCTGTCAGAGTACCTACTTTACCAGATATAAAGATTGATATTAAACTATAACATTTATTGTCCACGTAAGGATACATAAAACAAAGGATAAGAACAGAGAACCTAAAAACTGGCATATATTTATTTATGATAAAGATAATATTACAGAGATGGATATGAAAGACAACTTTTTAATAAGAAATCATGGGTGAATTCAAACTGTATAAGAAAACAGGAAAGCCTGACCCCTTAAACAAAAGGCAACTGCAAAGAGATCCTAAACATAAATGTGAAATGCTAAACAATAAATCTTTTCAAATATAAGAACATTGTTGCTGCCTGAAGCAATGGCCGCCTGCAGCAACAAAGCTGCGGGAATAAGTTCAGAGGCAGACTGGAAATGAACAGGCTCTTTATTCTGCCAGCTTCTCTCTCTGGCTCCAACAACACACCCCAACACGCAATCCACACTCCTCCAACCACACCACAAAATGGCTCTGACCCTGTCCACAATCTCGGGCCAATTCTCGCGAGATCATGCAGATGGCGCCGACTGGGTCCGCAATGTCCCGGGCCAAGTCCCATGAGAGCATGGAAGGCAGCAGTGCCGGAACATCTCCATGGCCCGCAGCCAACTGCAATCTCAGCCATCTCCCCAATCAGGGCTCCTGCAGAACATGATCTTTAGAGTGGAAAGAGATTTCATAGGATATTAAGAACACAATCCTTCATATTCTTTGTCAAATTTATAACTATAGTAAGACAGTGATATGGCAAACTAGAGCAGAAAAAAGAATTAGTCTCTAGAATATATAAAGAGCTCCTGCAAAACAGTAGGATGAAGGCAGTTACCAACAGAAAAATGGGCACTGACAAATGGTTTACACACACATGAAAAAATACTTATTAGTGATCAGGGAATTTCCAATTAAAAGACAGTAAGGTACCACTACACCTTCTCAAGAATGACAAAAATTCAAAAGGAAAATCACTATCAAATGTAAAAATTCTCACTCACTGCAGGTAGGTGTTGATACAACTACTTTTGAAAAATTATTTATTATGAAACCCAAAGTTTATAAATTGGCATAGTCTGATTTAGCAATTTCACTCCAAGTTAAATAACCAACAGAAATGGGTGCACATGTGCAAGAAGAGATATGCACAAGACAGTTCTGAGTAGCATTATTTATTATAGCACTAAGGGTCAGACAACCCCAGATACCCATCAAGGATACATGAATATATAATATTGTGTGAAAGAAGCCATACACACAAAAATGAATACTATCTGACCCCATTTAAAAAAAAATTGTAACAGACAAGAGTGTTAGAATTGAGGATAGTAAAACAGAGCACAATAGCATGTATCTGAAGTCCCAACCATGCTTGAGGAAGAAGCAGGAAGGTTGCAGGAAGTTCAAGGCTAGACTAGGAAGCCCAGTGAGACCCTATCTAAAAAACAAAAACAAAACAAATCAAAGTAAAAAACCCTCAAAACTAGTAATACCCATGAGAAAGAGAGAGGCTCTGGGTAATTGGGAGGAAACATAAAGCAGCTTCAGGGGGCAGACACAGAGGTACCCAACTTTTCATTAATGCATTAAGCAGTGCATAAATGTTTTTGTGCTTTTCTGTCAGTATTCACTGTATTAGTTTGCTTGGACAGCTGTCACATAGTACTCACAAACTGAGTTGCTTAAAACAACACAAATTTATCTTCACACAGTTGTGGAAGCCCAAAGTCCAAAATCAAGGTATTAGCAGGACTGTGCTTGTTCTGAGACTCCGGGTAGAATTCTTCCTTGCATCCCTCTAACTTCTGGGGATGACCCTTGTTTCCTTATCATTCCTTGGTTTCATCTGCATCACTCCAGTTTCTGTCTCTGTTTTCTCTGATGCCTTTTCTTTGTGTCTCTGTCTTCACATGCTACACTTCCAAAGCCCACCCTACATATAATAATGACCCTAAGTCCAAATATGGCCACATTTCTGAGGTAGTTGGAGTTAGGACATTAGCATATCTTTTGGGAGTACACCAACCTCCAAACCCTCAACAAAAAATGTTGCCATAAAAAAGGTTTAATCTTACCACTTAGCTGTTAATTTTGCCACTTAAGTTTTCAGTTGACCTTGTTATTTCTCTCTCTACATACCTGTTCATTTGATATACAATGTTTTGACATTGATTTTTTTCATTTAACAATACAATATAATAATATTTCAAAGTTATGGCACATTTTAATATCATATTATTGCTGCATAATATTCTGTTCTAGGAACTATATGTCTTTTTGTTTTTTTATATGGGGGTTGAACCCAGCTTAACCACTGACTGATATCCCCAGCCCTTTTTTATACTTTAAGAGACAAGCCTTCTCTAAGTTACTTATGGTGTCACTAAGTTACTGAGGCTGACTTTGAAATTGTGATCCTCCTGCCTTACTATCCCCAGCTACTGGGATTACTGGCATGCCTCACCATGCATGGATATATAAGCTTTTAACTGAGTTATCTTGTTATAAACTGAAATATTACCTAATCTTTTAAATAACAAACAATTCTGAGGAAAGCTTCATAGTAGTTCAATCATTGATATATCCACAATAATTATTTGAAATAAATTCTGACATGTAGAAATGTGTGAAGTTAATACAGAATTAAATACATTATGATAATCACTAACAAATGCAGGTCTGGTATATTTGTACCAGTTTCTGTTGATGATAGTGGTGAGGATGCCTATTCTTTACACCCACTCAGAACTGTCTTGTGCATTTCTCTTCTTGCACATGTGCACCCATTTCTGTTGGTTATTAGTGTTATTAGCTGTTTTAAATTTTTTATCAATTTTTATAAAAAGTATTTTACAGTATTAATGTGCATAAACAATGCTTGCTTCTTAAAAATTCCTTACACATACCTGTACAATTCTTCCAGTTTACAGAGGTTCATTTTTATGCATTGAATACAACCTTCTGTGCTTAATTTGGGTGTTTTAAAATTACAATTTTTGTAACTAGGGCTACCATTTGAAATAGTTTTCAAGATTTTCACCATGTCTGATTATGTATACTTATTCTTAACATTATGATTAAGGCCTCTGTGTCATTTTGAAAATGTTACTAGATCCTGAATTTAAATCTCTGAATAACAATCAATGATGATAACTAAGAGAGCAAAGTCTCACCTTGGAGAGAATACTATTACATTTCAATGCAATAGTTTGGATCTTAAATGTGCCCCAAAGGCCCATGCATTAAAAGATTGATCTTTGGGGTAGTGCTATTGGAAGGTGGTAGAATCTTTAAGAGGTAGGGCCTGGAAGTAGTCCTTGGGTCATTAGAGTTGTGTCTTTGAATGGATGGTGGGACCCTGGTCCCTTCTTTTTTTCCTTCTTGGCCATGAGGGGAGTGGTTTTGTTCCACCACATGCTTATGCCATGATATACAGCCTTGCCACAGTTCCAAAAGCAACAGGACCAACCCAGCAATGGACTAGAACTTCCAAAACTATGAGCCAAAATAAATCTTTTCTCTTTATAAGTTGATTATCTTAGGTATGTGTTATAGTAATAGAAAGCTGACAAACATAAGTTGTGTTTGTTGACTCCCCTGGAAAATATTCTTAAAAATATTTTACTTCCCAAGGCAGTTATCAGGCTGGGAAGATTCTATACTTCAGACATCCCAATAGCTGAAGAAAAAGTTGCCCAACAGGATTTATCTCCACACTTGCTTTTAAATTTCACTGTGTGGAGTTATATTAGTACTGCATATGTTCGCTTGCTTTTTCTAAAATTTTCCAGATTTTGCCACTTACTGAGAAAGAGTATTTTTGCCAATGCTAATTATCTGTCATTCTCTATGATTAGAAAGGTCCTGTAGACAAAAGTAAACATAGTTCTGGCTACTGCATTTTATCTTTAAGTTTTCACATGGCCTAATGCCAATACAAAACTCTCCTCTTACCATCTTTCAAAATGATTCAGGAGAATAGTGATTCAGGCCAAAATCAACATGAAAATAAGGCACAACACATTCTGTTTGGGTTGATAGAGCAATAATATATTGTTGTTTTTCTTCTGTCTGTACATAGTCTCTAATTTAGGTAGTTCATCTCTAGTATGTCCAGCCAAATTTTGGCTCCTAACACAGGCTTCATGTTCCTTTGGATGCTTCATTATATGTTCCTTCAATAGTAAAATGTGTCCTTCCAAGAGGTAGTTCTAGATTCTATTAAACATATATTCATCTTATTAAACATACATATTTTCACCAATCCTTATCCATTCTTTAAGTTCACTGTAAGTCTAGCACAGTGTTGGTTTAGTGGCAGGCATTTGATAGACAATTGCTGATAAAGTAAAAGCTAGTTTACAAATTTACAGGAAATGAGTGTATTTGCTGAGCAATGTCATGTAAATTTGTTCTACCCCATTTAAAAAGACACCCTAAATATCCATAACCAAGAAAGCTCATGATAAGATTTGACTTATTAGGTCAATGTTTTCTCAGCTAAGCCAGTAAAAGCACATTTAGGAAAGGTTTAACCTCACATGAAACCATGAAGATTTATGGCATTAGAATACCGCATCTGTTAAAAATTCTATCAATCACTTGAAATAACCACTCTTTGAGGTTGAGTATCCCTTGACTCAAAACCACAAGAGAATGAATTTATAATGTTTAATAAAAACTAGAATAATCTTAAACTTGAAAAATGTAATGATTTAAAAAGAAAGAAATGTAATGGTTTAGAAGGTAAACAGAACTTTGACCTAGAAGAAGGCAAGTTGGCCATATTACAGGTAGCATCTTGAAGAGATAGACCAGTAGTTGTTTTTAGTTCCATTAAAGGTGGAGATTACTTCTCTTCAATTGCTGTCAGGAGTGATTCCCAAGACATGCAAATCTTCTTTTGTGCCCTGGGAATAGGACATAGCAGGAATGGCCAGTCACTACAGCAGCATCTCACTCTCAGATCTTCTGCACCACCCCTGTCAACTCTGTAGGGTCAGTTGGAGCTCCTTGTAAGCGTAAGCCTTAACCATATCACAGTATGTAAGCCAATAATGCTCACTACTTGCAAATGCAGCACTGTATTTAGGATATGATGGAGAATTAAGATTTATGGTGCTTAGATTTATTTAGCTATGGGTTAGTTACATGATACGGAAATCAGTTTGAAAAAAATGTTCAATATCTCTATAAATTATAGAAATGAAAATCAAAACTACATTGATATTCTATCTTACATCAGGTAGAATGGCAATCATCAAGAGTACAAATAGGGCTGGGAATGTGGCTCAGTGGTAGAGCGCTTGCCCAGCACGTGCTCGGCCCGGGTTCAATCCTCAGCACCACGTAAAAATAAACACATTGTGTACAACTAAAACAAATAAATATTTTTTTAAAAAAAGAGTACAAATAATAAAAAATGCTGGTTTGGATATGGAGTAAAACGTTACTCTCATACATTGTCGGTGGGACTGCAAATACGTACAATCACTCTGGAAAGCAGTATGGAGAGTCCTTAAAAAACTAGGAACAGAACCACAATATGACCCAGCTATTCCACTCCTCAGTATGTATCCAAAGATCTAAAATCAGCATACTATAGGGATACAGCTATATCAATGTTTATAGCAGCATGATTCACAATAGCCAAGTTATGAAACCAGCCCAGATGAATGGATTAAGAAAATGTGGTATATACACAAAGGGATTTTACTCAGTCATGAAGAAGAATGAAATTATGGCATTTGCTGATAAATGATGAAACTGGAGAACATAATGCTAAGTGAAATAATTCAGACTCAGAATGTCCAGGACCAAGTGTTTTCTCTTACATAGGGTAGCTGGAGCAAAGTAAGGAACAAAAGTGGGGGAGGGGCCAGATATAATAAGAACAGAGGGAAAATAAGTGGAGAGAAAAAGGAAAAGAGAGGGGAAGAAATGCAAAATAATCTTGACAAATTATGCTATGTGCATGTATAAATACACCATTGTGAATTCCACCTTTATGTATATCTATAAAGCATCAATTTTAAATGAATGAATAAATAATTGGAAGATGAGTAGAATAGAAGAAGGTAAATAAGGAGAAGGGGACGGAAAGAAG
Organism: Tamias sibiricus; assembly: GCA_025594165.1. Lineage (NCBI taxonomy): Eukaryota > Metazoa > Chordata > Mammalia > Rodentia > Sciuridae > Tamias > Tamias sibiricus. The sequence goes on from CM046661.1 coordinate 39,108,029, forward strand.
TAGCATCTGGGACTGAAATGAAGCAAATTAAATTCCATCCATGATTATGTCAAAATGAACCCAACCTTTATGTATAACAATAATTCACTAATAAAAGCATTTTTAAAAAGTAAAGAAAAGATAAGACTTGAACAGTTCAGCTGCAATTTTTGCTATGTCTAAAACTTGGTGATTATAGGACTCTGGGTCAAAATTTAGAAATGTATTAACAAGTCATTCTGTGAGAATTAAAAGTGATTGTGGATTAATAAATTCAGTATATGCAGAGATTATTTTAAAACAGAAAATTGAAAAGTATCCTGCAGGCCCTCAGTAAAATAGTCATGTCAGAAAGTTTTCACATTTTAATTCTATGTTCTCCTTCTATGCAGTTTCTCCTGGGTATCACTATCCACTCTTTTCAAGTTTGCAAAAAAGGAAGCAACACTAATCTTAGAAAATATTTGTTAACATTATCATTTACTGGACAAAATAAAAGCATATTATTTTGCATATTTCTGTGTCAATTGAAAATTTTTTTTCCATTTACAAATCAATTAATTTTAAAGAAAATGATTAGCCAGATGTGGTGGCATATTCCTGTAATCTCAGCTACTGGGAAGGCTGAGGCAGAAGCATTCCAAGTTTGAGGCCAATCTTGACAATTTAGCAAGACCCAGTCTCAAAATAAAATAAAAACATGCTGGGGATTTACCCAGGTGGTAGAGTGCTCCTGGGTTCAATGCCCAGTACTGGAGAGAGGGAAAAAAGGAAGAAAGAAAGTGTTTAAAGGAAGATTTCTGTCTTGTACTCAAAACAGACTTGATTTTTCTCTCTTTAAGCTCAATGACAGATTAATACAAAGGTAACACTAAATTATTAAGAAGATTGGCCTAATGTTACCCTCTTACAATGTATATAATTGCCACACAGGACCTCAGTTCTCTTATTTTCAAAGATATTCTAATAATAATGTGCTTCCTATGTGTACCAAATAAATAACTACAGAATTATTGGCAGAGAGAAGATGATCAATAGGGGTTATTCAATATGAATTATTTTTATTTCAATTTACATTAGTTGGTTTATGTATTCAAAGTGTCAGAATTGTCATGGATAGTAAAGAAGGGAGGTGCTGCACTTTTTTATTGCTTTTGTTCTCCCATAATTTTTAGTATAAAGATGAAATAAAGAATATCCAACTTACTCTATCATCCAAACTAATAATTTCACTAATTGGTAAACTCATGAAATTAAATTAAAAAAAATACTAGAGAGAAGTCTGGAAAATGTAAGGATAATTAAATAATCTAAGGAAAAAATAAAATAATTGAAATCTTTCAATGATTAGTTGTAAAATAATTTTGAAAATTGATATTGAGTAGGCTTGTTTCTCATTTCCTTCAACATGACATGATTTACTAGGGTGGGCATGGTAAAAATAAACAACCAAACAAATAAATAAATGAATAAATATTGAAATGTAATAGTCTCTAAAATCAATAATTTTTTTTTTTTTTAAATTTAGTTGTAGATGGACACAGTACCTTTATTTTATTTATTTTATATTTTTTTTATATGGTGCTGGGGATTGAACCCAGTGCTTCACACATGCAAGGCAAGTGCTCTACCACTGAGTCATAACCCCAGCTCCTCTATAATCAATAATCTTAATATTTATTTATTAATAATTAATATTATACTTTAATAATTATTTGTCTTTGAAAAATATCCTATTATAAAAGTATAATAATTGTGATATAAAATTATTTTTTCTCACTTATATTATGGACATTCAAGATGCATTTTTAAAAATTGCATTTCTAATTTTTTTTTTTCCTATGGAAATCTGGAGGACTATTGTCCATAATGGACCAAAGTCCATAGTACTACTCAGTAATAGAATATCTCCTTATCCATAGTCATTTTCAAACTCATTGTTTCATAAAGTTTTAATTTTCCTATATTAGGTTCTCTTAACTACCCAAACAAGAATCTGAACTTGAGGGTAAAGGAGAGTATTATTATTAAATATGTCTAATTCATAGCCACAAGGCATGGAATTAATTTAAGTCTCAAATGCTTTGGGGAGAGATGTGAATTATTTATAACATATATGCCAACTAATCAAGATTAGGTTATGAAAGAGAGCCACAAAGCAGTCTTTTGGCTGTATTTCCCTCTCCCAGCATCATAAAACTCTTTTATTTTCTTCATGGATTTTTGTGTGTCATACATAATATACAATCATACTATACAATATGCTATTATAATATAAAATATGTATTTATAAATAATCAAGGCAAATTTATTTGTATACAATCATCACATACAATTCTTTACATATAGGAAACCTCACTCAACCTTTACTCCTAATATTTAATATTTCCCTTCTAGCCTCTCTCTGTACTGATTTATTCATTTTTCATCACTTCCAAACTTCTATTTTTCATTGTATAATATTTGATTTTTGACAGTATAGAAAGAAGAGGAAAAAAAATTGAGATGGAGGGGATGTGTTCTTTTATCACCCTTGGACCTCTTTTGCCACCTCTGTCCTTCCCATCCTGAGCTGTCAGTCTTTCAATGAGCTACATTCTATAGCATCTCTGAGAGTATATATATATATTTATTAACACCCTATTATCCCTCTTTCATTCATCTGTTCATATGCCACTGTTTTAAAAAAGAAGGCTTGAGACAGCTTATGAGAAATTAAAATTAGAAAGATAAGGGAATTTTGTTAAAGGAAAAGAGAGAATGGGAAATTAATGAAGGTGATGGTAATTTAAATTAAAAAGAAAAGTGCCACTCATTATCAGAAGTGGGCTATGATTTTGCTTCAAGTTTCCTAATAGTCACATGAAGAGAAAACTCCTTATTTTAAGATTAACAGTATTCATCATACACAAGGTAAGGTTGAAGAGGGAAAACAGGAAAAGAAGAAAGTTCTAGAAAGAGGAACTGAAGGTTTTCTTGATATTCCTCCTTCCCCACACACCTCTCCAAAGCTCCTAAGAGGTGTTCCAGTTGTTAGTAATAAGCATGGTACCACAATCTCACCACCCTCTCCTTAAACCATGCTCATTTTCTTAAGTATTTTCAATAAAACTTCAGTTTAGTCCCATTATTTACCTCATTTGGAGAATCTGTTAATATTTGTGTTCTCAGACTTCTGTTCTTTTCTTTACTTCAGTGTCCTTATACCAGTATCTATCATCCCAATTTCTTGTTTCCTAACATTGAGTCTCTCACTTCACCACTTAATTTCTTCTCCCACTGAATCAAAATAAGAATCAATAACATCAGCCCACACTGTCACACTGACTGTAACTTTGTGCCCAGTGCCAGGATGGTAGTCTTGATACAGGGACCTTTCGAGAAAGCATATTTACCCCATATGATAATGCATAAGAAAAGTACTATAAAACTGAGTCTTATTAGGCAGAAATCATTTAGGAACATGACCTTGTATCTTTAGTTTGACCTTCATGCTAAACTTTGCAAAAGTTGCCAAAAGCACTTTTATTTAGGACCAAGGTTTCTTTTCTACTTTTATTTTAATCTTATTTTTTAGAATAATGTAAATGTGAATCATGCTTGGTTTAAGTGTTCGGCTTACTATTTGGCTATTGTTGTCAGAAATTGTAATGAACCATTCATTATATAGAACAACACACTTGTGCAAATGAAGAATGTAGCAAAAGAAAATTTAACTTACTTCTTCCAAAAGCCATTTTTATGATGCTTTTACTTAGTCCACTTGACATTCCTTGACCTTTGTTATCCTGATGATCATCACCCATTTAAAGCATCTGAATCACCATGCATTTTAACTTCAGAGTACAACTCGGTAGTTAATTGAACATTATGGTATTGCTTGCCAAAAATCATACATAACCCCAAGAAAAATTGGAGTATGTATGGTCTTAAATTTCACAGCATGCAAGGCTGAGTTGGGATGAAGCCCATGTTATGGAAATAATTCAGTAAATGATAACTTGGAATTGTCACCTGCAAATTTGGAATATAGAATAATAAAAAAGATATTTGATAATATAAACTCTAGAAGTATATGGAATTAATTTAAATATGTATTTTGTATCCATAGTTTCTCTAAGGTACTTATACGCGAGATAGAGATTAGTAATAAAACAATTTATTTTTAACACGTCACTTGTATGGAGTTTAGTTATTGACCAAAGTAAAAGATTATAAGTTATGTTTCAATGCATAGAAACTAGTCAAAAGAGAAAAGTTCCTACAGTGGAAGATTTACTGTGATATTCCTACAGTATTATAATGTAGTTTTTGAACTTGAGTTTGTCTTATTTACATGTCAGAATATATGCACAAATATTACCAAACACAAAAATTATCCATTGAGTTACATTAAGTCAAGGAGAAAATGTTAATTAATGGCATTAGTATTACTTGTATTTATATCTTACCCAAAGCCCTTCCATTCTGATTTAAAAAAAAATTATTGCAAATGAACAAAAAGCAGCATGATAAACAGCAAGATATAACAAGAATGACTTTTGTTTAATGTCAAATTGTGCATTTTTCTTTTATTATCCCTAACTGCTGTCTTCCTTTTTCCTTTACTTCTAACTCTCAATATATTTTGCTAAACACACCCTCTTTACATCTTTGATTGGGATTGTCCTGCTATTCCCAATTGAGTCGCTTGATAATGGGGGTGGGAGGATGCCAGACAAAACACAGTCTCTCCAGGAAATTCCTAAACTCTAACCTTTCAGGGTCATAGAGAGCCCCAATGTGTTGTTTTAGAAGGTGACCTCAGTTCAGCTCCTCTCCAAACAAACCTTCAGATGTTATCTGTGTATTGTCTCAGAAGACTGCCTGGCTAACCCATACTGATCAACAGTAGCACATTTTATCACTTTTTAACTTTCTATGAATGACTCTCATAGGGAAGGAAATATATACATCATGTAAAAATAACTGAAATATTCTTGAAGACTTTAAAAAATTTCCACATTTAATAATAGAAATCTATAAGAAAATAAAAATTATATATGAAACTCAAGTTTATAAGGGTAAGTGGTTTACCTTTAAATTCCTAATTAAATCTATACAAGTAATCAATTTCACTGATTTATATTTTCTTCAGGTAGCTATTCTGGCAATATAAAGTTAATTTTTCAGTGTTTTGAGTTGAGAAGTTCTGTTAGGGTATCTTAAAATTACAGAATAATTTTGGTGTCAATGAACATTTTTTAATGATAATTAATTTTAAAAGAAACTTACTAAGCAATTTAAAAAAATTCTAATAGCATGAAATAGGCAATTTGAGTTTTTCTTCCTTCCTTGTGAAGTTTAGCAACTTATTCACTCATAAAATCAACACAGTTAACTGGGGTTGAGGAAAAAGCAATAGGGAATTCTAGAAATATGGTAAGAAAACAACATTTTAACTTCTATCTATTTATTCTGCAGAGCAACTTCACTAGGGTGATTGCTGTTTTATGCATCATTTTCTCCCCAAAGCCCAGACTTAAAGACCCTCAATATGGCCCCAGCTGTAAAAGCACATCTGCCTCTTTAAATTAGATTGACGGCTTCCTATCTTCAAGGAGCAAGTTTTGAGCCTTAAGACTAATTTCACACTTGATCAAAAAAGTCACATTCCCAAATTAATTTTAAACTAGAAAATTAAGTTACTGGCTAAATATTTGAGACACTTTATTAAACATAGTGTTCATACCTGACTTCAATATTTCTTATTTCTATTAAATTGATTTCTGCTTTATATAATGTGATTTGTTTTAAGTTTTATCAACTTTTAGTTGTATTTAGTCAAGTCTTAGTTAACCCAATAAATTACATTGTTATTTGGGATATGATGAGGTTTTTTAATTGCTACTCATAAAAATTACATGTGCTATCAAAGAAAATTGAGTTATATAAATTTACATATTCAATTGGTATACTGTTATATACAAATACATAAATGTGACAAAGATGTGCTGACATAACTCATATACATTTTGTAAAACATGTTATATATTTTTACCCCTTAAAGCAACCTTGTAATACAAAAGTAAATTCTTTAAAACTGGACACTGAGAGGCAGAACCATCTGGCATTTCCCCAGAAATAGTTGCCAGATGATTCTGCCTCCCTCAGCACTTGCCACTATTCCCATATTATTAATGAAGCACTAATAAAATCAAACTGCTCGACTGTCAGATTAGTCAGCATTCACAAAGACAAAGTCCTGCTTTACTAGAACCTTATTAGTTACCAACATCTAAGCAAATCAGTATTAGTGCAAAAATCTTAAGGCAGATGGATTTGAAAAATGCAAAGGTGTTTAGATGCAGCAACACACCTCAATGCAATGTGACAAAAAGAATCTATAACTGTTTTCAGTAGCAAATTCTATTAAAGGCCCTCTAATTTTTTTTATGGCAAAGAACACCTTATTTTGATGATAAAGATTAAAGCACATTTAGAATTCCTGTTCTTTGAATCTGAAGAGGAATTGCATCACCATATTGTTTTCAAATTACCTTTTATTGTCTCTTTGAATAAATACGATGTATTTCATTTGAGTTTCTTACCTTAGTGTACAGCATCATTATTGAAAGACAATAATTTTATTTTTTTCTTCAAAGAGTTCACATGGGGCTTTTTGCAATGATTTTATATCAGAAAGGTTTATACATTTTCACCTTTCTTAGATGTTTTAATTAGCTTTTTTTTTTTTTTTTTTTTTTTTTTTTTTTGTCACTGTGACCAAAATACCTGACAAGAACAAGGTAGAGAAGGAAAGGTCTATTTGGGCTCATTGTTTCAGAGGTTTCAGAGGTTCAGTCCACGGCTGGCTGGCTCCATAGTTCTGAGCCCAATATGAGGCAAAATATCACAGTAGAAGGACATAACTTAAGGAAAGCAGCTCAGGACGTGGCAAACTGGAAGCAGAGAGAAAGGTACGTTCACCAGTGACAAAATATATATCCCAAAGGCACACTCATAGTGGCCTAAATCTTCTGCCATACCCTTCCTGTCTACAGGGTGTCACTTATGAGCTTTGGGGGGAACAACACATATTCAAACTATAACATTAGATACTGTCAAAAAGTGTTTCTGCCCGGCATTGTGGCACATGCCTGTAATCCCAGCAAATTGGGAGGCTGAGGCAGAGGATCACAAGTTTGAGAACAGCCTCAGCAATTTAGCAAGGCCCTAACTAATTTAGTGAGACCCTGTCTCAAAATCAAAAATGAAAAACAGTTGGGGATGTAGCTTAGTGATAAAGCATCCCCTGGTTCAATCCCCAGTTAAAAACAGCAACAAATCATTCCCTTTATCTTCTGCATTACTTTTGGGAATTCTAACCTTTGATGATGAAAGAGAATTAAAAATTTGGAATACAGAATTCAGTTTTATTTTTCATATCATCTTCAACCAGATAATCTTTTGAGGCAGAGGATTTCAATCTTATCACTGAAACAATAATGAATTGCTATCAGTCACTGAAAATAACGTCTAGCATTCTGTGAATTGATTTTAGGTCTTCATTATAATTGTGGAAGACTCATTGAAAGCATTCCAGAGACTGTCTCAATTGGGAGAGTGAAGGGTATAGATGGTACAAGTGTGCTGTGAGTTGTTCATTGCAGAGAAACCACTTTATGCTGTAGGTTAGAGTGAGTGACAACAGAAATATAAATGATTGTAGGATTTTTGAGATCTCATGATAGTTCATTCTAATTTTTTAAAATTTTGTTAATGTTTAAAATTTTGATAAGGAAAAAGACAAGGAGATACAAAGTAAACAGAAGTGGTACTTAAGGATGTACTGCATTGCCACAATATCTCTTTGCATGCCAAGGTATATTAACAGCAGTTGTTTGCTACAAATGATCTGGAATGGCTTCAATGATTTATAGATATTAAGTGCAAAAGAACATGAGGAACACAGAAAATTTATTGTAAAAATATTGTGGTTATATCATATGAATTAGAGTGTTCTGAAAAAGGATTGCTATAATCACTATCTCAAGATAAATGTAATGATATAATTAAATGTTTAATATTTATACTCATGTTAATAGATGTTAAAAATCTTTAAAATTAAATTTTCTAACAAAGACAATGATATGTAGTTAATTTTTTCCTTCTTTTTGATAAATGTACTTACTTGCCTTCTTTACCAATGCTAACTATAAAGTTCTGAGAAAAATTATCTTATTTATTCATTTTTACTTTCATTATGGAAATGAAACAAATAATACAGCATAGAGTAATGAACCCTCTTGTGCCTTTCATCCAGCTTCAACAATTATGAATTCAAGGCCATCTTGTCTTATTTATTTCCCTACTTCACTACAACTATATTAGTTAAAGCAAATCCCAGATTATATAATTCCATCCATAAATATTTCCTTATAAAACCATAAAGGATAAGAAGTTTCTCATGCAATCACAATACAGTTAATTTACCTAACTATAATAGTTTTCTTATTAAATATCAAGTCAATATTCAAATTTCTTTTGATCTCATGAATATTATATTTTTTTTCACATTTATTTGAATATAATTCAGATAACGTCAACATTTGGTACTGGCTTGATTTCCCATAAGTGTATTTTTTTTTTTTTTTTTTTTTTTTTGTGGTACCAGGGATTGAACTCAGGGGCACTTGTCCACTGGGTCACATCCCCAGCCCTTTTTTTTTTTTGTATTTTTATTTAGAGACAGGGTCTCACTGAGTTGCTAAGTGCCTCGCCATTGCTGAGGCTGGCTTTGAACTCGCGATCCTCCTGCCTCAGCCTCCCAAAGTGCTGGGATTACAGGCGTGCGCCACTGCACCCGGCTAGTGTATTTGTTTTAGTAAATATTTTTTTTAGTTGTAGATGGACATAATAACTTTATTTGATTTATTTAATTTTTTTTAATGTGCTGAGGATTGAACCCAGTGCTCCACAGATGCGAGGCAAGCACTCTACCACTGAGCCACAATCCCAGTTCTCCATAAGTCTATTTGATCTCTGAATTTTTTTCTCCGTCTTAGTCTCTGACTTCTCTCTGCACCCCATGCAATTTACTGTTGAAGAAGACAGGAAATTATTCTACAGAGCTTCCTATAGCCTGAACATTACTGATTGGATCCCTGTGGTTACACCCTCCTCTGTCATCTGATCTAGAAATATGATCACACTGAGATTTGTTTTTTCCACTTTTTTGGTAATGTTGGTTCATAGGTGATAATGTGTTTTATGAAGAGACCCATGATATCTGAATGTTTCTTATTTTCTGATTACAAATTTATGTTCAATGCCAAGATATTTAAATATGGTAGTGTTGTTCCATGGGACTATTTTTATTCTATTATTCCTTCTTTGTGTATTAACTGAAATACTTCTAAAACGAAACTCCATCTTATTTGCTATTTAGTTATCCACGGATATAACACATAATAAAGGTTGAATAAATGTTTGATTCAAAGAATAAGTCAGGTCTTTACCATCCAATAATGACCAATCAGTTTGAATTTTATTTTGTTTTAGTATAAATATAGATATTTAACCAAAATCATTTAATTTGTTGATCTACCTATATTAAAATTTCCTAAAATTGGCCATGAGAGCCTCTTCAGGATGGTTGTGGAGCCTTTTGGGCATGACCCTCCTAGCCTTTTATCATTTTCTTGATAAATAGTCAGAAAGATGGCCTAGGATTTTCTTGACCATATCTAGACTAAGACTTGTATCAGCCAACTTTTTGAAGAAATAGTTTTTTAAAAAATTTTGTTTCTTTTAGTAGGATAAACTTAAATCTTAATATTAAATCTGGATGATATTGGGGCTGGTTATTATTGAGTTGGTCATTGTTTCTAGTCTTTTTCAGTGGATGGAGCTTGCGAGTATAATTTTAAGATAACGTACATCAGCAGTTTGTATCAATTCCAACTAAAACCCAAAACCATAGGAGTTTTTTTTTTTAACTCCTTCACTTTTACACCTTTCTTTTTTCTCCCAAACTGAGAATTCAAATTCTCAATTATACCTGAAATTATATTCTTAGTTTATCACATACTTATTCACTTTGATCTGTAGTATAAACACAATATCTCATAATAACATCACCAACATCATTAGCAACTATAAATTCCTGAAAACTTTTCTTTCAGTTCTTTTATTTTAAAGTTATATATCTTGGCAATGTTTAGTCAGATTATTATATTTTAATGTCATTATTCCACCAACTGAGTACATATTAAAGTTTTGTTTCATTTTTAGATATTTGGGGATTTTTTTTTAAAAAAAACTGTTCCGTAATTACATGAAAATATTTTTATGGTTCCAAAGTAAAATTTACCAAACACAATATAGTCAAAAGTTTAGCTGCTCACCCTGTTGTATCTCCCCTATCCCTTGCCCTCTTCCTTTAGCTAAGCATTTAAAAATTATTATAAATATTTTCATTATTAGTTTGATTAAAATTTCTTACATATGTAATCATATTTTCTCTTAGAAAATTGGATTATATGCTAATTATTCTACAGTTAGTTTTACAACTTTATTGTATTCTTTTATTAAGATTTATTTATATGAGGTGCTGAGAATCAAATTCAGTGCCTCCCACATGCTAGGCAAGGACTCTACCACTGAACTACAACCCCAGCCCCTTTATTGTATTCTTTATGAGTTTATATGATGCCATAGTTTATTCAGTCTCCTACTGTGGTAGATTGAGAAGAGAGATACTGAAAAACGGAAACTAAATCATTCATTAAACACAAGTCAGAGGAAACAAAGAAACTGTTCCAGGTCTTTGACAACTGTTGAAGATTTATGAACATTCAGATGGTCTTGCAAATACTCAGAAAAGGCAAATGTCAAAGGACATTTAAGCCATCATGTCTAAGATGGGGGAAATTAGTTATGAAATGAATCATTTATTGATTTGGTTGGAATGATTGTTGAATTATGCAATAGTAATTTACCAATTATTTTTCATTTTTTTACAATGTTTTGTTTAACAATGATGCTCAAATTTGGTGGTTTTAACAATATGTGTCATTGTGAGAAAGAAAAACATACTGAAATCTTTATCTCAGTTCCAAAAAATACAAGTTGCATAAAATAACTGACTCAATAAAGATCCAGAGTTTTTCATATAACCAATAGTACCATCCACAAAAGTAGAGAGATAAAAACATCCTCTATTATTTATACTGAGATTATGAGAGTGACAAGGAAGACATTATTTTTAGGGTCAATTTTAAGCTGTTCTATTTCACAAATGTTAGAACCAGCCATTCTATTTCTAAAATTCATCTTCATTTTACCTCATACTGGTATAAAAAGATGTATATACAAATATATTCACTTAACACTTTGTAAAAAAAAAAAAAAAACAACTCCAATCCTATCACCTACCAGAGATGGTTTTATAAACTGAGATTTATCATGCAACTAAATGCTATTTAGCATGAAGAATGAACTATATATACATATGTGAATATAAAAATGGATAAGATGTATCATTATGTTGAAGAAAAAATTTAATATTTGTAGATTGAATATGAAGACAGAAATTGTTAACACTGATTTTCCTTGAGAAATAGGACTTGTGAGTGCAATGCATGTGTTTGTATGCACAATGTGCATGTATTTGCTTAATACAAGGCATTTTGCATGATTTGGATTTTTGCAATAGTTTTCATTTCTAGTCATTATTTTAGCAATTTCAGTTTTTTTGGAAGAATTGCTTCTGCACATTATTGAAATAATTTTCATCTGGTAACAGCAAGTTTGAATTGTAGATGATGAATCAGAAATGGAATTTTTTTTTTTTTTAAAATATGGAACGCTTCACGAATTTGCGTGTCATCCTTGCGAAGGGGCCATGCTAATCTTCTCTGTATCGTTCCAATTTTAGTATATGTGCTGCCGAAGCAAGCACTCAGAAATGAAATTTTAAAATGAAATAAAACTCATTTATGCTCAACTAGGAAACTTCAAGTGATAAACAAACAAAAACCTGATCAAAGATCAATGTTTTAATGCATTTAGCAGTCATGGCATATGATAAAAGAAATAGTATGCTAACGAGAATAATCAAACTTATTCAGTTCTTTGGTTTCGCCAAATTTAAATGGTTATCTTTCAACATTGCTTCAGATTATCATCTCAAACATTGTAAGAAAAATATAGAAGATGACAATGTGTAAATTAAGGTTATAGGGGTAAGAAAATCAGGCATACTTTTTTTCACATACTGCATATATTTGTAATAGGGAGATTTGCCATCTTCAGATACATTCCAGTCCTAGCACTATACATACTTTAAAAAACTAAATATATAGGTATAGTGCCCATTGAAAAAGGATTACTGTGCAATTTTATCTATTATAATTGATTATGAAGATATTTCGACTAAAATTTTTGGCATCAAAGGAGCTCAAAATGGGTTCAGTCCTTTCAACTTAAGATTCATAAAATATTCTGGTCACAATTTTGTCCAAGGAGTGGCCTACATAGTAGATAATGTTGTGCAGTCAACTGAATCACAGGCATAGGATTTCAGACTCCAATGCAACTTGCTAGAGTGTACATCCTAACTCAGTTTTTTGTTGTTTCAGTCTTTCTCATTGACAAAATGAGATTTCAGCCTTACAACTTTTAGACTTTTCTTCCATATTAAATGCTGCATGATTTAGTTAGTCAATATAAAGCTGATAAAGAAGAAAGTGGACAGACACCATTGAAATATTTTGTGAAACATTGAATTTTTTCAGTTCATTATAATAGTACTAGGAACCAATGCATGGAATAAGGGGTCAAGACAGAAAATGTTTTCTGCTACAGGATCAGTGAAGTGCCCTGGATGTGAGAAAGTTATTAGTCATGGAGGTTGTGGCAGATAGGACTTGAATCCAGCTACTTGATACCATGTGAGAATGTGGAATCCATGTGGACAGATTTTTTTTTTTTCTAATTTTCAAAAGTTAGGAATGTTTCATAAGATGTTTCAATTTTTAAAATACTATGACAGTTAAACAAAATATGCTTCTGGATTAAATTCAGGCTCTGACTTGCCCATTAGTGGCCCCTACTTCCAGGATTATGTCTATGAAAACATGTAGAATTAGTGGTATAAAGTCATTGCCTTTTGGGTGGATTTGTGGTTTTGAAGATCACATCATGGAAATGAAATGAAATAGAAACACCTTTATCATGCTTACTCAATGTCTAAAAGAAAAATGAAAGAGAAGATTGGGGACTTAATTTTCATGAAAACTACAGAGTTTAGGAAGTGGAAGATTATAATTTAAATGATTTTCCATACAGATTTTAGTTTCATATATTTGATACATTCCTAAAATAATCAGTTATCTATAAAATTTTATGTGTAGTCCCGAGGCTCAATTATAATGTGGTGCCAATTCAGCCTAGCTTGATGCTAATTCTCTGCATAATTCTCAGATCTTAATTTAGTTCCTCTTTTAATAAAATAGAGAAAGGCACATGAATTCCTTCATTTAAATCAATAACTAAATTTTATATATGGCATAGTGGCAGGAGACATGAAAAAAATGACATATAGCTACAGTCATTTATTCATTCCCACAATCAGTTATAACTAAGAGATATAGGAATGACCTGAGTTTCATATGTGCTTTTATTCCCCTTTTGCAAAACTTTTTGTAGTTTAATATATTAAATATGTGAAAAGGGACATTATTTGGGAATACTGCTTTGCTTGCTGAAGAGGTAGATTTTTACTCTGACAATGTCTGTTGAATTTTATGGCTTAAATATTTTCATTTCTAATACTGTATAATGTACAGTTTATCTGAAAAAATATGATTTTGATCTATAAGGTTGGCAAATATGATCATGTAAAACTAAAAACTGATATAAAAACTACAAACTTTATAATATTTTAGGCTTATTCCTCATGCCATCCAAACAGGGATTTTCAACATTTAAATAAACATTATGAATAATTTCAAGGTAAGAATTATGTTAACACCAAGAAAAAAAGATGTTGAGATTGTCTTGTTCATTTAATCAAATGTAAATAATCTATTCAGGTTATGATACATGGGACTTGAAATGATTCAAATTTCCTATGTTCTTTAATAGAATTAGTCAAATATTTGCCAGTTTTCTCATGCAGAGAAAGCCATACAAGTATGTATTAGCTGTTTCATATGAACAGACCATCCAATCTCAGAAGACTTTCACCCATCTTCTTGAGATTCATGGTAACTTCTTTGATGTAGGAGCATGTGTCCCTGGAGACAAATGGAAATGATGGATGGTAACAGGCTGCCTCTGACAGCCAAAATGTAATAAGTGAACCCACAAGTCCAGAGGTTTCTTATGTATGATTCGCTGATAACACCAAGGCATCAGAAAAGCTACAATAAAAAGTTTTTAGTTCTTTTAAGTTTTTTGGTTTGTTTGTTTTTATGACTCTAACATAACCAGTGTTTTGAGTTTAATATGTAATCAGAAGCAGAAGAAGAATTATTCTGTGATAATTGTAGCCACTCAGTGAGGAATCGAGTCTGTATTTATCATGGGAATAAGCAGGACATGGGGAAACATAATAACATTGACATACAGCACAAAGTTTCATGACACTCAGTACAGAAGACAGCATGTAACAGGTGCTCAGTCAGTATGTGTTCAATAAGTGTTGTTAAATTGATAAGTTTCCTTAACATATACTTTTATGGCTCCTTGTTTATCATACACTAGGAAGATTCACCTTAAAAATTATAAATTTTCATTCCCCAAAGAACAGAAGTAGTCAGGAAAGTGAGACTATTTTACAAGATAGCTATTCTATTTCTTCATTACTACTTTGTTTTAAATCAGAAAATTAAGTTGTGATAAAATGTGTATCAGTTATAAAGTGTACTGGTTAAGTAACTACAGTTAAACAAAAGTATTAAGCTGATTTTTTAAGAACTCTTGGACAACCGTTCTTTGCTTTGTTTTTAAAGAGTTCTTAAAAATTACATATATATATGTATCCATATATAGGTGCATGCATATAGTGGGAAAAATCAATACAGAGACACATTTATACTTAAGACTCGTAATTAAGTAATTTAAAATTATATTTCATGTTTCTTTCATATGAAGAAATTCAAAGTAATGGAGGTTTGAAATACAAATACGTTGTTCTACTTATTTGTTTTTAGAACTATAGTTTTTGCAGGTTACAAAAGTTTTAGCAGTTATTAATGTTTCAATATGCATTGATTAATATAAAATATTGATTGTAAAAGCTTCAGTTGATTGATATACAATTGATTGATACACTATACCAAATTTTCCTGTCATTCCCCCCCCCAAATTAATCCTTATTACCTTTTCCCCCCCCTTCTTTTCTTGCTTTTATGTTTCTTGACCAAAAATATGGGAAGGAAGATTTATTTTATTTGTCTTTTATTCCAATATGCCTTCATAGATTTCTGTGTTACATATGAAAAAGAAAAGGAAAACCTATGTACTACTTAATTTTGGTCACTGCTGTGGTTTGTGTCTTTCCAAAAATCTTATGTTGAAACTTAATGCTGAAGGTCATAGCTTAAGAGATGGGACCATTGAAGTTTATAGGGCCATGAGGGTTCTGCCCTAATAAATGGGATTAAAGGCCTAAAAAAGAGAATTCAGAGGGCTAAGATGTAGTTGAATGGTATAGTGCTTTTCTAGCATGCTCAGGCCCTGGGTTAACCCCAGCAATACCAAAGAATCACACACACACACACACACACACACACACACACACACACACACAAAAATAAATAAATCCTTCCATGTTTTCCATCCTTCCACCATGTGAGTCCACAGTGTTTATCCTTCCTCTGTATGAGGATGCACCAACAAGGTGCCATCTTAGAAGCAGAGAGGAGGTCATTACCAGACATGAAATCTGCTGGTCTTGTGATGGTAGACTTTCCAGCCTCAAAAGATATGTGAAAAAAATGGTTTCTGTAATTCATAAATTACCCAGAAGGAATGGACTAGGTCAACCATTAACTTTTGTATTTCTTCTTTGGGTTAAACCCATGACTAAGCATAATATATTAGAAAATAGTGTGTTTATAACCTGTCCCTGAAAGCTTGAAATATTAGTCAAGTTTTAAAACCTCCAAAATCTGCTAATGATTTGATACATTGTAAGGATGTCATAAGAAATCCTGAAAATTCTTTCTTTATATTTCTCTCAGTTGATTTGCCTCTCATGTATGGTCAGGAAAGAAAGTAAGAGTGTACATTTTTTATGTAACGAAGTATCCCAGAGAATAGATCTATAGTAAAACTATATTTATAGGACACCAGTTTAGAGGTTAGAATGACATTGCAACAAATAATTGAATTTCTGTTCAAAATATAATGATGGGTTTTCCTTCTGAGGAGACTTTCTGATGGCTTATCAATGTCAAGTTCATAAGAACGGACTGGAAATACAATAGATCCATTCTACACTGAATACAGTTTCTAGATGTGACAACTTTGAACTGTATCAAAAGAACACAGTGATTTATATATAACCTTCTAAAAGTAAGAAACCTGTCTTAATAAATCATATGTCATTTGGGTATCTGCTTTCTAGATTTTTAAAAATTTTTTTAAAATAATAGCTCTAAGTATTCAGTATAATAACTCTTAAGTAGTTACTATTAGAGTCTTTAATAAATCCACCATTTTGTCATATGTCCCAAAAGAAAAGAAAATATTATTTTTACTTCTTCAGAGACAAATGAAACTCTGACATATCACAAATGATATACCTGCAAATGAAGTACCTTTAAAGAATAAATCTCCTAAAATAACAAATACAGTGCCAAGAACTACATAAATCACTTGTATACTGTTCTGCATTGCCTCCCTCTCTCTGGAACCTCACATAAGTCTACTACATTTCTGGTACTTGTAAGTTATGTGACTAACTATTACACGAAATAAAACTTCCTCTGGCTCTTCATTTGACAGGAAATAATTTTACAGTACTGTTCGTATCCAATAGATCATCTTTGATTTGGTATTTTGCTTGGCCATTGTTGATTTCAAATTGCTTCTAACACAAAGATTCTAGTTAAATATTAATCGATTTTAAATAGATGAAGTCTAAATAGATAAAGTGATCTGGTTTACTGTCATTTCTGATTTTTAAAACTTGGAAATATTAATAGTCTTTTACTTAAGCCAAGTAAATGCAGGTGGCATCTGTGTTTTGTACCATAATTTAAATATCATAAGTGCATGAAGATTTATGTTTTGATTGTGCACTAATGTCAACATACCTTCTAACCTTTGTAATCAGTGTTAAACATTTAGTATAAACATTAAGGGCACGGATGTGAAATTTATAGCTCAAATAGAGATCAACAAGCAAACAATGATACAAATAGCAAGTCTGAGATTGATATATTGAAACAAAAACTTACTATTTGTCCTTATTAGCCAACTAGCAAAATCGACTGTATACATTTCCTGAAGAAATAAACAGTGCATTATTACTTAGTGGATGTTTCAAATGTTTTTTTGTTACCTTTGTAGAAATTCACTTTTGTTGTTATTAGTAGTAGTAATTATTAGTATTAAAACTATTAGCGGGATGGATCAGCACATTAGCTAAAGGACGAGAAGGTAAGTATTTCAGGCTTCGCAGGTTATAGGGCTCTGTCACAGCTACTCTTTTATATCTTTTCAGCCTGAAGTCTACCATAGAAAATGCAACATATGTACCTGTGAGCCAATATAATTTTATTTACAGAACAGATAGCTGGACAATATAGTGTCCAACCCCTTTACTAATGAAACTATATAGTTCTATGATGTTTTCACACATTCACTAACAAATTAATGCAGCCCTCTTGTAATATCTATGTATAGATGTTCACTTTTTGTAGATGAGGGAATAGTTTAAATTTGACTTGCACATGTGATGCAAAATAAATGAGAGTCAAGTCTCCAGACTGTACAACAGATGCTACAGATGCTCCTGATCTGTAGTCTTATGAGGGGAGCCACTCTGAGATGTGTGTTTTTTTAATTAATGAGAAATGCTCCATCTAGTTCTGAACTGTCATAGCAGAACATGATGACAAGATGACAGCACAAGCTCAGATTGCAGCCAATAGATTTGACTTATTCTAACAAGTTAGGAACGCTAGGGCTTAGCATTTAGGAATATAACACAGACACAGAGGATGGACGACAGTTGTTACTTCATTGAGAAGAAGAGTCAATTCCTTATTCAAATACTTTTAAAATATTTATTGACCAAATTGTCAAACATTGAAGACATGATTAAATATAATCTGAAATAAATGATTAGGAATGATATTAAAATGTAGTTTTATGTACATACTAAACATAAACATTTTGTACTCTACTTACAAAACAATTGTCCAGCACATGTTCTAAGTCAGGTATTTCCCCAGAAGTTAGGATGCATAATCCTGTGCTCAAGAGTCAAAAATATAGAGGAAAGATACAGGATTTTTAAGGACAACCAAAAAAACAAAATGGATATGTTAGACATGATTAGATGTGTAGGTTTTCAAAAGATAAGTGGAATTAAAGCATATTTAAATATATATGCAATAGTCAATGTATAGTTTTTCAATCTATCAAATGATAATTAATTTAAGAGTTTAGGCTTTATTTAAAGATATATATATATACACACATATATATGTATATATATAAATATTTAAATATATTTGTATTTATATGTGTGTGTATATATATATATATATATGTATATATGTATATATATATATGTTTTAAGAAAAAGAAGAAATAAATTGGAGAGGACTATGGGAAAATAAAGTTTCAACCTAGAGGTCCAGTGTACAACATAGTACCTATAGTTAATATCATTGTATGCTTTTAACCCTTATAAATAGGTAGATCATATGTTAAAAGCCTTAATTACAAATAATAATTATTATAATAACAAATATGTCAGGAGAAAAAGAAAGTTATACTCATATCTTTCATATAAACAGAATATATCATACTTTAAAAAGTGTACCTTTTAAAAATTTATATTATTATAAAACTTACATAGATCTATATGTTAAAGCTAAAAAGTGAACATATTAAGTATTTTTACTGTAAAATTATAAACCCTAAGATTTAATCTTTTAAAAGGGAAAACCTAAGAAAGAAAACAAAGCTTTTTATTATAAGCATTACATAATGTTAAATTTGTAATTTTTATTATGTATTTCAGTGAGAAATTATACATATTATTTATTTTAAAATTAGAATTTATAACTTTATTATTTGGCTATTTCATCACTATAGTTAAAAGCTTTGTTGTGAAAGAAAATTAAGAACCTTAGATTTTATTTACTGATTTTCTATTTGTGGAAAGGATGGAGAGGGGAGGTATTTTGATATGGAAGAAAAAGTTATGAAGTATTTAATATAACAGGGATAAAGATCTCCACAATATTTGAGATATAGGGGCTGGGGTTGTGGCTCAGCAGTAAAGCACTCGCCTAGCTCTTGCACGACCCAGGTTCAATCCTCAGCACTACGTAAAAATAAAGGCATTGTGTGCAACTAAAACAAATAAATAAATATTAAAAAAAATATTTGAGATGTAAAGATGAACTGGTAATGATGTATTGCCTTCTCTTTACCCAACTAGCTTAAACAGATTTTCTGAAAAAAAATGCACAAATCAGTAATGTATTACATATTTCTTAACAAAAGTTTTTTGCTCTACAATTCTGATTTCAACATGGACAAGATAAAGTACACAGACAAGGAGAATTAGAAAAGAAAAATAAGCAAGAGAAAGAGAGAGGAGAGAGAGATCAAGACAAACTGTAGTGCTCAGTGGGAAACATTGAAAACATGAAATACGTTAACTTCTGTTTATTTTTTTCCATCAAACTAATACATTTGATAAAATTCTTATTCTTCTCTCATTATCTATCAATCTCATTTCAAGAAGAGACAATGACCAAAATACTAACAGACCTGACTCACATCCTTCAGGACTGTCTGCAAGAGCTTGCAGCAATGTGGGATATGAATCATGCTTATAGGAGAACATCTCACATTTATTGTAAATGTGTCCTAATTGCAAGAAATGGAAACAATAATTCCAGTCACTTTGTTTTTATAAAAGAAATGTTTAAGAAAATTTGGTTATTCTCAAACTGTTAGATAATTGCAGATTTTGTTTATATTTGTATAGTAAATTCTTGTAATAAATTTATCATTATCACCTAAATCTAAATTGAGAAATATCCAGGGCCCTGAATGGCATTCATGGGTCATAATTGAGCACATATATTTGCCAGTCTAGACCACTTAATAGTGATATTTAAAAGACTAAAATTCTCCCATTGCAATGTGAGATATGAACTTTAGTAATTACCCAGACCATTTGAAATTATATTTCTTTTTTATTATTTTGTACATGCATGTTTTCCCAATTAACATATTTCATTACCTAAGTAGTTAGCTTAGTCATCTTACATTTTATCAGAGGTTGGTGTTAGGCACTGTTATTGTGAGTGTCCTTAAAAACTTCTAACTTACTTAATTCTTATTTAAAGAATAGCTTCCCACATACTAAATAACACATATAGTTGGATGCACCAAATTAATTTAAATTAGAATAGTTTTAAAATACCAGAGCATACATTTATTTATTTATAAATAAATTATAAGCCATTAATGTTCCCTTAGCAATTCTTTTCTTCTCATTAAAGTTTTTACTTATTTTATTTTCTAAAAATGAATTTCATTATGTATGCTTAAGGTATACAACCTGATGCTATAGTCTATATATAGTTATCATAATCAAGCAAATTAATATCCATCATCTATATTTACACATTTGTTGTTTTTATGGAAAAAGTAGATAAAATATACTCATTTAGCATAAATCCCAAATACAGTACTCTCATTATCCATAGGCCTCATGTTGTATCTCATATTGATGGACTTGCTCATCCTACATATCTCTTCCTTTGTATCCTCAATTTTGCATCTTCTGTGCAAAGTGCTGTTAGTCTATTTCCTTTGGCTATTAAACTGTAATACTTGAAGTCTTATTATTCTATAACAGTTCCTCTGTCATGGGAAGAACAAAATAATTAACAATTTTTGTGATTGTTTTACTTTCTTGAGGTCAATTAACCTTAATTGCTGGGAGAAGAGGAAATTGAGGGCTAGGAGATCCTCAGACTCTCTCAACAGCTCAGTTTGCCATCTCAGGTTAATCAATCAGCTTCCCTATTCTTCATTCATCCACCCAAGAATTTACAGGAACCTGCACAGCGAAAAGCCGAAGCGAGCCGGCCAAAAGCCGAAGCAGAGTAGCCGGCCAAAAAGCCATAAAAAAATATAGAGAAAAAAGCCTTGATCTTGGGTTTCAGAAAAAAAGCCATTGAGCTTTGGCAAGAAAGCCATAAAGAAAAATAAAAGAAGAGAAAAAAAAAAAAAAAAAAAAGTCAAAGCCGCTTAGACCAAGAAAGCACTCAAAACATTCCTGAAGATTTGAAAATGAAACAGAATCTAGTTAGATTACAAATGAGATGAAAGGGGTTAAGAAATAAATTGGTAAACGCACCTGTAGGAAAACTACTACTACTACCTCATATTAAAATCTTTAAGAAATGTTCTATTTTTCCTCAACAACCTTATTGTTATCAATATTGAAAAAATTAGGAAAATGTGTGATATGAAATTCATCACATAATGTATTTTCTAGAGATAACTTTCTTATCTTTTAATGAAGTAATGTTGAAAGAGTCAATTATTGATTCTTAATTTCTTCAAGAAATAAGGTGCCAAGTGTGATCATGGCAGGCCACTTAACCATTTTTCTTCTTCACTGATGAGCTGAAGATTATAATAGAAGCAACCTCATGAATGTATTGTTCAAATCATATGTATGAAACATGCAGTGTTATTTAGAAAGTACTTGGGGAAAAAGTAAGAGCTCAATAATGGTAGATATTTTTATTTTAATTAAAATTAATGTTTGTTAGAGGAGACAAAAATAATGTAAATAATTAGGTAAAGTACTCTGGGCATTCAAAAGAGGAAGAAATTCTTTCTTCCACATGTCATTGCAATACCTCTCTCCTCTTGTCCTATGTTCTTTTTTCTAACCTCCTCCTTTACTACATCAGAAGGTGGCTTAAAGATTGCTAAAGAGCTTGGGTTTTAATCCACACTGACCACTGTTGGTTACTCAGGACCACTCTTGGCAAGCTACCGGATCTAAGACCTGAGTTCTTCTTAAAAGAAGTACAAAATATTTGGTGCATAATTAGTAATCCATGCATATTAAAGCCCACTTTAGTGGAAGATAGTTGGGTTGGTTGATGTTTTGTTATAATAGAAGAAAAGAGAGATTTTTAAAGTCATAAAAATTTTCTAAGATAAAAATATTGAATTTATTAAAATATTAAAAAATACTATGAAGAAATAATAAGGAATAATAAACACATATTAGTCATGTTTATTAAGCTAAAAATGTTAGTATGTATAATAATACATGGTGAAAAAGTCAATAAATGTTCTTTTATGAATACTTTTCAGGGCCTGGGTTTGTGGCACAGTGGTAGAGTGCTTGCCTAGCATGGATGAGGCACTGGATTCAATCCTCAGCACCACATAAAAATAAATTAAATAAATAAATAAATAAGGTATTGTGTTCATCCAGAATTTAAAAAGTATTAAAAAAAAAAAAAAAAAAAAAAAAAAACACTTTTCAAATGTTAAAAATGTGCCAGAAGATTTCCTTTCTAGAATCCTGTTGAGGTTTTACTTTGGGATTATATGAAGCTGAGTGAAATCAATGCTCCCGGTACATGAAATCTAGAACTAAAGCTTCAAGTCTGTTCTATTTATAGCATGTCAGAATGTCTCCCTGGCATCTCTGCCAAATTTGGCAAAGTTTTTTCCTAACACCTGATGAGAAAAAGAAATGTTTTTAATCAGTACTTCTCTTATCATATTTCTTGGGTACTTCATATAGCATGGATACTCTTTATGATTTCATTCTCAATAATGAGAGCTTTAATATTAAACTCTGTTTTGAAAATTCTCATTAATCAAATTTTCATGCATAAAATTATCTAAATATGTGTGTGCTCCTTTATCAAAATGAAAAAAAGAAGTTGCATTCATCTCCCTCAGATATTGGAATTTAGGGCTATTTTTTCTGTTTGTGATTATTAATAATGCAAAAGAATATTGTAGGCCTGGAAAAGTAAGGAAGTTCATAGTGGTGACATACTGGACCTTTTAAGTCTTTCTTATTAATACATACACAATACAGTGGCTTTTAACAAAATATTTATTTATTTATTTATTAGTGAGATTTTTAATAGAATAATAATTTCTATATATAAATATATAGTAAATATGTTAGATTAAATATATATGAATATTTATATATTTAAATGTAATTTATATGTATTCATTGTATTTATTTTAAAATCCCTTTGAACATCCTGTTTTAGAGCCTTTAAAACTGCTGTGTTGTCTCAAACCCATGGAGTTCTAATCCACTAGCTAAACAGACTGATTCAAGTGCCAGATTGTCTAGGTTATAATTCCATGTCTGTCACTGACAATGTGTGTGACCTGACATATTATGTAATCTCTCTGCACCTCAGTTTTGTATTTGTAAATGGGGATAATACCTGAGTGTACCTTAGAGGGTTGTTGTAAGTGTTTAAAATAGTTTTGACAATAAGAGCAGAAGGTTTAACAGAGCCTGTGGCTCAAGATCATTTTTGAAGAGTTTGCTAGGATCACTCAAGTTTTCAACTCCTGGGAACTGTACTCTCTCATGATAGATTTCACACTCCTTCCTTTAGCAGAGCTATTAACTAAATATTTACCATTTTATCTAGAATTGCTAGGTGTTTGTGGTTAAAAGGTTAAAGGTTAGTCAAGCTTGGCATCTTGTTGGATATGGAATCCATTTAGTTGTCTATTTCTTATAATTATCTGCCAAATACTACTAGAACAGCTATTTGGGGGTAGAACTATATAGTTCTAGCCAAAGAAAATAAATTAATATAACTGAGGCAACCACTTTTGTATTTTCTAAGATCATGCAAATTGTTATTTCAATTCAGAAAAATTAAGTACTTTGTGAAAATACTATTTTTTCAAAAACAAACAAAATCACCAGACTTTTTCATATGTGTGTGTGTATGTGTGTATCTCATCACTTTCAGTCTATATTTTATTCTCTAGAACAGACTACCTTTTTCTTTTGTCAAATTCATTTTTAAAAAAACTAATATAAAATTAAGATCAAAATACTTGTAATGATAAAATAATTTAGCAAAGACTTTTCAATAAGCATTTTCTTTAAAATTTCATCAACAAATTATTTTAGTAAATTTGAAGAGATTTTATTTCCCCCTTTCTCTTCTGTTCAAAAGAAAAACAAAATAATTCCATCTTTTTCTGCCATTGCAAGAACTACTGTGATTGTTCTCATGAAATCTGGCCAGTTGGAAATATAAACCACACAGCTTACCTAGGATACTTAGCACTAAAAAGCTTCTCTTCTGAGATTTAAACTGTGGAAAAACATTGTGAGGTCATGAGCTACACAATATAGAATGAATAATTAGACCAATTCTGAAAAATGATTTTAGTTTTTCACATGTTGTAACTTTATTCACATCAGTTTCAGTATTTTTCACTTTATATCCCAAAGAAATTATGAATGATTCAACACCATCCAAGTAATATATCTAATATAAGTCAAAATAGGCAAGGGTAGTATATGCCTACTTTTACAAAGGTCACTACATATTTGCCTCTAACTCATCATGCATTTTATTTAGCAATTATTAAATAAAACATTCTATTTTATTTTGCCAGTATGAAAATAGATGCAGATATATGACTGTAATCTAATAAATCACATATTCTGGGTTAATTCAAATTCATAGTGTTATGTAGTTCAGTTTGTTATCTATAAATTATGCCAAATATCCACTTATTTAACTCACCAATTACACTGCATTTATTCTTAGAAATGACACCAGTTAATTCATAATATATAGAGTAACAGTGGCATTCAGTAAAGATAGTATGTTGATAAGATTACATTTTACATATTCATATGGGTGGTCAGTAAGAGCAAATACCTCTTGCAGATTCACTTGAAAAGTGGAATCAGGGGCTGGGGTTGTGGCACAGTGGTAGAGCACTCACCTAGCAAGTGTGAAGCATTGGGTTCGATCCTCAGCACCACATAAAAATAAATCGGAGGTATTGTGTCCACCTACAACTAAGTATATATATATATATATATATATATATATATATATATATATATATGAAAAAAAATTTAAGTAGAATCAGAAGTTTTATTATCATGATTGTCTTCCGACAGCTTTCAAAACCCCACTCTTTCATTACCCTTTCTGTCCCACATATGAAAGCTAATAAGAAACCCTGGGGGTGTTCCCTCAAGACTTGGTCAGTATGTGAGAAGCTGTTCCTCACCCAGGCCTAAGAATCACATTAAAAGCAAGAGCAGTCTCTCTTTCCTGTCATCTCAAGTCATTTTTAGATCTGATTGGGAGCTTCCCTGCACTGCCTGTAATATCTTATATAAGTAATAAACTTTTTCATGTCCTCTTGAGACAAGTGAGACATTCTCAGTTTTGCATCTAAGAAATTTTGGGTGGGAAACTGCGTAATATCTTTGGAGTGACCATAACAGGTATAGTAATTACAGAAAGAGCAAAGGATTCTGAAAACCAGACTAATCAAGTTTTGGCTAAAAGGTTGGAGACTGAGAGTGATGATTGAGCAGATGGCCATTAGCATTTGCATGCAGCTGGTAATCAAGCATTGGAGAGGACGGAACCACCAAGAGGCAGTGCAGAAAAAGATAAAGCATGTTGCTAGTTCTCTATTATTTAGTCCTCCTTTTATCTTTAGTTTATCTTCTTTAGACATTATTCTCAATAATTTATTTGATGTTTTCCGAGCATGACTTAACTTCAAACATTAAAGTCAAAGATTAATCTTCATCTTTAAGGTCAATTTTCAAAAATCTAATTGTCCACATCATAACCCAGACAACTAAACAAAAAATTTCAGGGTTGAGTCCCAGGTGTCAAAATTTATTAAATTCTCCATGTAAATCTAGTGTACATTTAAGATACAGAAACACCTCTACAACTGATTGAAGTTAGAAGATATAAGCAATATATAGGTTTTAATTTTTAAATGTATCCCATATCTTATTTCAGAATGGATTTAAGGTATGGTATTTTATATTATTAAAATATATTAATATCCCATCAACTAATAAAAAATTTATTCAATAAAAATGTGGGCATTCACATTTTTGTTTTATAGGTAAGAAAAATGAGGTTTATAGAGATAAAATAATTTTCCAAAAAATAAACAACAGATAAATGATGAAGAAGTAATTTAAAACCAAGTTTTTCTGGTTACTTTCATAGGATAACTTACCCAGAAAACATAGCTTAATGATTCATAGGTTAGGAATCCAGGACTTTGATATAGTACCTTGAAATTTTCTCATATTCAATTTAATCTTCTCTTAAAGTAGATAGAAGGTCATACTAAATTTCAGCATTTCTAAATAAGGCATAAGTGAAAAAAAAAGTTCCAAAGAGTTTAGAGATGATTGTGGAAAACTGATTGATACCTTAACAATCTTATTAGAAGGATAGTTATACTTATCTTCAAGTAAATGTTCAAATATTTTTGTCCAATATCCATGAATATTTTAAAATCCATTACAATGTATTCCCACATCCATATCTTCTGTTTCTGAGAAACAGTCATGACTTTAGACAACTTTAGACATAATTTCTGACCTCTTATAATAATAGGTTTGGCATTTCAGTTATTCTTCACTTACTAGTAGGAAATCCCCAGGGTTTCTCTTTCATGAAACAGCTACAAAATATTTAGTTGCCATCAAAACATCATTTGTTCAATTTGTGATACTCATCTCTAGGGCCCTTAAATTCTCTTAATCCAGGGATCATATTCTAAAACAGGAAGACTGAGCTCTTCTTGGAAAGTTTTCAAAGGAGAATTAGCTATAATATTTTAATATAACTGATATTATGAATCATGAGTTAATTGGGTTTAGAACTTTGTAATATTATAAAAGGATTTTTGAGGTTACAAAATCTCTTGGAAAATGGTACAAAAATTTTTCTGGAAAAATATTGTTGCACATATTACAAATAATTAGGATTTGGCTTAAAATAATGGTCAATTGCCAATTTCTGATTTAAAAAATGACAAACTCAGGGACATATTTCTCTCAGAAAATTTCTCAGTCTAGTATTGAGTACAAGATACAAAACTGATACATGGGAAGTGTTCAAATTATTAGGAATATTTTCTTGTGGTTTTTACAAATGTTATCTTTCCAAATTTCTTCTGAATGTTTCAAATATATTTATCTATACTCCTCTAACTGGAGCAAGTAGGAATCTCAGTTTTTATTTGCATTTCCCTTATAGCTAAATATGTTGACTATTTTTAAAATATAATTGTTGGTCATTTGTACTTCTTCTTTTGAGAAGTATCTGTTAAGTGTTTTTTCCCATATATTGAATAATTTTTTTGTTATTTTAGTATTGAGTTTATTGAGTTCTTTATATATTCTGGATTAATCCTCTGTCAGAAGTGCAGCTGGCACAGATTTTCTTCAACTTTTTAGAATGTCTCTTAATCCTGTCAATTATTTCCCTTCTGTACAGAGGCTTTTAATTTTGTTATGGTTTAGATATGAGATGTCCCCCAATAAGCTCTTGGTATAGACAATGCAGGAATGTTCAGAGGTAAAATGATCAGATTATGAGAATTGTTATCTAATTAGCGGGTTAACCCATTTAACAGGAATATTGAAAGACCTCCTCTATTCGTGGGTAGGCAGATTTAATTTTTTTGGGGGGAGATAGCAGGTATTGAACTCAAGGGCACTAGACCACTGAGCCACATTCCAGCCCTATTTCATATTTTATTTAGAGACAGGGTCTCACTGAGTTGCTTAGAGCCTCACTTTTGCTCAGGCTGGCTTTGAACTCACCATCCTCCTGTCTCCTCCTCCTGAGCTGCTGGGATTACAGGTGTGTGCCACCATGCCCAGCTCATTTAATATTTTTTAATGCTCATATTACTATAAGTGATAGATTTAATGCAATGACTATCAAAATATCAATTATATTCTGCATAGAACTAGAAAAAAATCTAAAATTAATATGGAAAAGTGGAAGACTCAGAATAGCCAAAGAAATCCTGAACAAAAAGAACATGCTGGAGGCATCACAATATCTGATTTTGAAATTATACTATGGAACTGTAGCAATAAAAGTAGCATGATACTGGCATAAAAACAGACAAGTAGAGCCATAGGGGTAGAATAGAAGGCACAGAGAAAACCCCACACAGCTACAGTTATCTGCTTCTTGACAAAGGTAACAAAAACATACCTTGGAGAAGAGACAGCCTCTTTAACAAAGGGTGCTTAGGAAACTGAATATCCATATGTAGAATAATAAAACTAGATCACTCTCTATAACCTTATTCAAAAGTCAACTAAAATTTAATCAAAGACCTAAGCATAATACCAGAAACTTGTTAATGTAAGAAGAAAAAATATGGGAAACACGTCAACATACACATTCAGGCAATGACTTCCTGAACAGGACTCTATAACTCAGGAAATAAAAGCAAACATCCATAAAAGATATGGCATCAAATTCGTGTTAGTCAGTTTTTCTTTGCTGAAATAAAAAACTGACAAAATAACTGGCAAGAAAAACTTAGAAGACAAACTTTTTTTTCATAGTTTCATAGTTTTTATTGGTGCACAATATTTGTAAATATGATGTGATTCATCGTTAACAAATTCATATATGCACACAATCTTCTACTGTCTTCAAATTCTTTCTTCAGTGTCCTATCATTTTCACTTTTTTAGAGGTTTTTCACCTCCTTGGCTAGGTTTGTTCGTTAGTATTTTTAAAAAGTATTGTCAATGAAATTGTTTCCTGATTTCTTTCTCAATGAATTTATCTTTAGTGTATAGTTCCATCCATTTATTGGCAAATGCCATAATTTCATTCTTCTTTGTGTCTGAGTAAATTCCATTGTGTATATATACTACATTTTCTTTATCCCTTCATCTGTTGAAGGGCACCTAGGTTGGTTCCATAGTTTAACTATTGAGAATTGAGAAGCTATAAACAATTATGTGGCCATGTCATGGTAGTATGATAATTTTAGGTCCTTTGAGTATAACGAAGAGTGGGATAACTGGGTCACATGATGGTTCCATTCAAAATTTTCTAAGGACTCTCCATATTGCTTTCCAGAGTGGTTGCACAATTTGAAGCCCCACCAGCAATGTATGAGTGTATGTTTTCCCCCACATCCTGACAAACATTAATTGTTACTTGTATTCTTGATAATTGCCATTCTGACTGAAGTGAGATGAAATCATTGTAGTTTTAATTTGCATTTCTCTAACTGCTATAGATGTTGAACATTTTTTCACATATTTGTTGACTGATCACATTTCTTCTTCTGTGAAGTGCCTATTCAGCTCCTTTGCCCATTTTTTGATTGGGTTATTTGTGGGATTTTTTTTTTTTTTTTTTGGTGTTAAGATTTTTTTAGTTCATTATATATCCTAGAAATTAATGCTCTATCTGTGGTGCAGGTGGCAAAGATTTTCTCCCATTCTGTAGGCTCTCTCTTCACATTCTTGATTGTTCCTTTTGCTATGAAGAAGATCTTATTTTGATTTCATCCCATTTATTGATTCTTGATTTTACTTCTTGTGCTTCATGAGTCTTGTTAAGGAAGTTGGTTCCTAGGCCAACATGATGTAGACTTTGGCATATTTTTTCTTTTAGTAGGTGCAGGGTCTGTTGTCTAATGCCTAAATCCTTGATCCACTTTGAGATGAATTTTGTGCAGGGTGAGGAGTAGATGTCTACTTTTATTTTGCTACAGATGGATTTCAGTTTTCTCAGCACTATTTGTGAAAGAGGCTACCTTTTATCCAATGTATGTTTTTGGTGACTTTGTCTAGTATAACTATATTTATGTGGGTTTGTCTCTGTATGTTTTATCTTATACCATTGGTATACATGTCTGTTTTGCTGCCAATACCATGCCATTTTTGTTACTATATGTCTGTAGTATAATTTAAGGTCTGGTAATTTAAGATCTTACTTCATTTTTCTTGTTAAGGATTGCTTTGGCTATTCTGGGTCTCTTATTTTTCCAAATGAATTTCATGACTGCTTTTTTATTTCTATGAAGAACATCAGTGAGAGTTTAATAGTTCATTAAATCTGTATAGCACTTTTGGTAGTATGGCCATTCTGACAATATTAATTCTTCCTATCCAAGAACATGGGAGATCTTTCCGTCTTCTAAAGTCTTCTTCAATTTTTTTGTTTGGTGTTCTATAGTTTTAATTTTAGAGGTCATTCACCTCTCTTGTTTAGATTGATTCCCAAGTATTTTATTATTTTTGAGGCTATTATGAATGGGATTGTTTTTCTAATTTTTCTTTCAGTTGATTCATCACTGATATATAAGAACACAATTGACTTATGGGTGTTAATTTTATATCCTGATACCTGAATGAATTCATTTATGATCTCTAGAAGTTTTCTGGTGGATTTTTTGGGGCCTTCTAAATAAGGATCATGTCATCAGCAAATAGGGACAGTTTGAGTTCTTCTTTTATCTTGCTATTTCTTAGTTCTAATATTTGATTCTTCATTCTGATTTTCTACATCTCTTTAAGTGGGTTTAGTTTCAAGAAGTATACTTCATTATTTTACCTAAGACTTTCTATATCTGAAACTATCTCTTCCTTTCACACAAGAATATGTATCTAACTAGGTTAGGATTTCTAAGTTTCTACTTTTTCAACTCATTGCTTTGTGAAATTCTTTGTTTGGAGGAGGAAAATTATGAAAATATCTTTGATTCCTATTGGTAACTTCTTTGTCTATGTATATGAGCATAACTATTTTTTGAGATGTAAGTAAGTGTCCAAGACATATTTCCAAATGGATCAACCTAATAACTTTGACAGCAATATAATGAGCATTTGAGATACTTAAGATCTCTGTGGTCAGATTATTACTCATCAGTTAGTCCTCTCTGTGGTATGCACCATGTATTTTATTTTCTTTCCCTTCACTTAAGCTTATCTACTGTGTTTCTCCACACATTAATCCTCAACCTCCTTCATTTGATTTTCTGACAATATACTGCTTTCCTTTCCTCTGACTTGGATAGATTTTCTTGGATAGTTGTTGGACTGGTTCACTGTGGCCCCATTTCTGTCAGTAAACAGGCCCAAGACCCTAGACTCCAGTAATTCTGCCTGTCCCCTCTGTCTCTCCTGCTTATAGGTGGTACTAGCTTCAGGTTGTGACTATTCATTGGGATGATTCATAAGTTGTATTATTTTAGTTCTAAGTAAGTTTGCCACCTGTGTGTAAATCACTACAGTAATTCTCTTTAGCTTTAAATATTTTGAAAAGTTTCTGTTTTCCTGGTTGGATGCTCTGTAGTGCAATCATTTTCCAGTGCTTACTATTTATGTTTTGGTCTGTATCCAATAACATTTTTAACCAAAATGGGATTATATGTTTATAAAATTCTACAACTTATTTTATTGTAGTTTTTAAAGAAAAGCAGCTTTATTAGGACAACTAAAATGACTATATGCCAAGTTAAACAGGTAGGTTATACAAAAAGGGACCTGAAAATTCCTATTCTGGTGTCCTCTAACACTGGATTCCTTTTATATGCACCTTATTTTTACCTTAGACCTCTAACTTAAGTTGGAAGTTGAGCAGAGATATGGTTTACAACTTCTTTCAAATTTTTCTTGGCTCTAGACAAGGTGCTGGACCTTTGAACCAACACGAAGGTGAAGGTCACTGATAGTACCTCGCAACTTTGAAGGCTATTCAATGGTATATACGAATAAGCTGCTCTACTTTCAACTTTCTCCAGGAGTTTGACTCTGTGCAGATCAGTGTGCATCTTAAGAAGTAGAAGACAAGCTGTAATCACTCTAAAACGCAGTTGAATTTCCCAGTTATGAGATGCTGGAGACAGAAAAAGGAAAGCATTTTGTGTACCTAAGAATAGCCATTCAAAGACCCCTGAACATATCCTAGCCTTCTATGTAGTATGATTGCTCACTTGTAAGTTCAGTCATATGCTTGTCCTCTTACACTTACCATGGAATCAACTTGCTTTATTTATATGAAATTGTTTATCATACCTCCTTCATTTTAACAAAAGGACAACATTCCTTCATGTTGGTATATCTTAATCTGCTTAATAAATTACTATTGGTGGGTATTTCAATTTATTTCTAAATGGTTTGTTTCTGTAAGCCTCCCTTTATATGTATTATTTAGCATGTTGTGTGTGTTTGTTTGTGTGTGTGTGTGTGTGTGTGTGTGTGTGTGTGCATGTGAGTTTTCTTATGTTAGAAACTTCCTTAGAGTAAAATTCTTGGGTAAAAGTTTAATTTAATTTTAAATAATGCTTACTACTAAATTCCCAGAAAAAATTACACCAATTTATTATACCCTCTAAAATGTATGATAGAAAATGATCTCATTATCTTGTCATTGTAACTTATTTTTACCAGTTATGAATGAGATTAAAGTTATGTTCAAATTCCTCATGACCAATTATCTTTTTACTCTGGAAATTGTCAATCACATACTTTCTCTACTCTTTTATCAAAGGCTTAATTGTTATCTTTATTTATTTTAAATGTTAACTAAGTGTTATATATGCTCTACTTCTTTGGTTTATGTTGTATTTTAGGGGTGCAATATAATTTTGAAGTGATGTTTTCTAATGTCTGTGTATTCCTTTCTTTATTTTGTCCAAAACCATGAAACTGATAACTTCTAGAACTTCATAGTCTTCTATTTCAGAGCCCTTAGGGCACTGATGTTTGATATTCTGTTTGGCCATCCTTGAATGGAGAAATGTACATCTAAATTCAGCATTGGAGATCACAAAGGAGTGAGAAGAATCATCTCAAAACCTGATTGACAGCTGGAGGGAAGACAAAAGAATACAAATATTACCTGGGTTGATGCTATTCAGACTGACAGTCATTAAGTGCTATTTGTCTTTGCAACTGAGTGTGAGCATGCATGTGTGTGTGTGTGTGTGTGTGTGTGTGTGTGTGTGTTTTTGTCTGTCTGTCTGTATGTCTCCTCCAGCCCCAATTCTTTTTTCCTTGGGGTATGATTTGGTGTCTGTCAGTGGCAGTCACTGGTACAGTTTTTCACTTAGTTACTTCTGGGCCATGTTGCTTTGGCTTAGGAAGTACTGGATCCTAAAACTGCTAGTGCTATAACTAATGGAAGACTCTTGAATTCTTCATGTCATGGTTTTCTCCTAACTTCATATCTTTCTTTTTATTAAAAGTGACTTTAATAATAACATGTCTCAGACAATTTTGTTGTTAGCTAGAATTAATCTGCAATCAGTCATTCATCATTCAAAAAAATTGAGAACCTACTGCGTATAAGTAATTGTATCTCCCAACATACCTAACATAGTCCTCACCAAATATTTATAAAGTGGATTAATATATTGTAATTCTAGACTTTTGGTCTGAAGACCTATAGATGGTATTATGAAAATAAAAACAACTAATTGCATTAAAATTGTATTTCTAAGAAAAACAGGAGTTTGGGCCTAACTGGAAAAAATAATACAAGCCATATAAAATTATTTGTTAAGAGTATAATATTTGCAAATATAATGAAGATGAAACTGTAAAGAAATAAGTACATTTGGTTGACTCCAAATGAAAATGCTTCTCAGACAGAGGTCAGGATTTTTTTTTTTTAATGTTTAATAGCAATTATGAACTAATGGTTGCTTTGTCCTCCCTAAATTCATAAATTGAAGCTCTAACCCTCCAATGTGACTATATTTTGAAATGGGTCTAAGAAAGTAGTTAAGGTTAGATGTGGTCATAAGAATGGTGCTCCACAGACCCCAGTGATCTCCATATCCACATGTGCACCCACCAAGAAAGGCCATGTGAGGACGTGGTAAGATGGTAGCTGTCTGCAAGCCAGGAGGGAACCCACACCAGAAATTAAAATGGCCAGAGGTTTTTAAACTTCTAGCTTCCAGAACTATGAGAAAGCAAATTCTTTTGTTTAAGCTAACCTGTATATGGCATTCTAAGGCAATCCGAACAGACTAACACCATAATTAACATATTAAAATTAGTAGGTACACAAAGTATACAAAATAAGTAGCTAAATCTTTTGGAAGAACAAAGTAAGACTACTCATTTTGCCAGATATCAAACTTATAAAACTAGAGTAAATCAGTATTTATTTGTATACTGTGACGATAGGACCTCAGACGTCAATGACAATCTGTTAGAAAGAGAACGACAGTGGTACAAAGCATATTCCAGAAACTGTGTCCTTGGATCACTCAGTGTCAGTGTCAAAATGGATTGAAAACACCAAAAGGAAAAACAAAAGCTAGCAGACCTTTGAATCTAGTACCATTTTAAACACTTTGGATATTAGTATTAACAAAATTGGAAAAACGTTTTCATCATTAGCATTTACCTTCATATCACTGTGTTTCTGTCAGGATTCCCTCTTATTGAACTAAATCACCCTCTATTGACTCAGTCTGGAAATTCTCTTTTACAATTATTTCCCTCTAGAAGTCTTTAGCCAAGAACTGCATATTTCATTTCTTTCCTCTCACTATATAAATCAATCCCTTTAGAGTCTTGGTTGTGTTTGCTGTTCTTTTTTGAACTCTTTCCAGGTCCTCTGAGTTCTTAAACTTAGGAAAAGAAAAAGAACACTATCTCAAAGGAAATTCCGTTCAGGTGAACTTTCATGCTTTGTAACATGATGTGGCCACCAAGATGATTTTTAGTTCCCACCCCGCCCCCGAACTTTCACAGTATTGCAGTCCCATCTAATATACTCTTCCATTTGATTTGGTTTGACTGTTTTCCAATTGTCTCCTTTCCACTGAATGTCTGTTTCTGATTATTTTCTAGAGATACGTGCTCTTACATTATTTCAAGTTGAATCTCATTTTCTTTTATATTTTTATGTTTCAAATTCCCTAGGCTTTTCCCCCCATAATTTTCCATCAGTATGGGTGCTCAGTGCACCTCATTATTTAGAAACCTCTGCACATTTTATTAAAGCTTCATTAATTTCAGCTATCCTATGAGGATGACATTAAGACTGAGCACAAGGTGGATTACTGTGTGCACAATCATTTTCAGTCATCATCCCTCTCTCATGGTCTGATGTTTGGCAGCATTCAATCACTCCATAATTTCAAGTTATTCTGAAACAACCTAATAAGAAACATGAGCCTATCAAATTCTCATCCCCTTCCTTTTAAATTTTTAATGTATTCCTTTAGCTCCTAGGATTTCGTTCTGAGAATCATGTGGTTTATCCAGATAAAGCTTAGTCCATGATGGTTTGTTAATAAATACATGAAGCTTCTGGTTTCATTGCTGGATATTAAGCCCTGCTCCAATGGCACATGAGTGGATTTAGGCCACACTGAAACAGAAAACCTTCCAAGAGTCAAGGTGATCAGGGAAAAATGTCAGAGCTCTGGAATCTTGTAAATTAACCTGAGTTCAGTGAAATTTTCCCCATAGAAATCAGGGAACTTTCCTTTTGTAGAGAAATAATGCCTTAGATACATGAAGAATAAATTAATATATAGACTCACAGTTTTCACTGAATTTTAAATATGTACTTCAGGCAACAGTCTGAGGATAGAAACTACCTGTTTGATTCAATCATGTGAGTAGTTCTTTAGAAGGCACTATACAGGAGAGATAAAAAAAAAATACATAAAAATTCTACCCTCTAAGGACTCACAGTCTACCCCAAGTAACAAAATATCTCAAAGTCCTTAGGAAGCATGATAAACAAAGCTAAATACTACCAGGTTTAGAGGTACAGAAGGCAGGCAGGAGAGAAGAGACTTTACATAAGATCAATGATCTGGTTGATTGTCACAAAACACACTCTCCTGAGTTAAATGTGTAAAATGAAGTATATCCTTTCTCTGCATGAAGATATTTTTCATATTACAACATGAAAAAAAAAATAATAGAGATCAATGTTTCTTGATTTTTGTGCTTGTGTGTCATGGACTTGTAGCAATAGACAAATAAAATGTATCAACTCTTTCTTGAGAGAAATGGTCATACATGAAATAGTGCATGGAATTCTAGGAAACCTTTGTGTGTTAGTCTTCTCTTTATACCATGAAAGATT
The DNA here is from genome assembly GCA_025594165.1 of Tamias sibiricus. Classification (NCBI taxonomy): domain Eukaryota; kingdom Metazoa; phylum Chordata; class Mammalia; order Rodentia; family Sciuridae; genus Tamias; species Tamias sibiricus. Next base: position 39,144,397 of record CM046661.1, read on the forward strand.
AACAAAAGTGTCGTGGCTTAAAACAACTTGCATTTATGATTTTAAGTTCTTGGTGGAGAAGTCCAACGCAAAAGTCTTACTGGACTCAAACCAGTGGGCACAGGGCCATGCTCCCTCCTTATAGGCCCTGGAGAAGAATCACTTTCCTCACTCAGGTGATGACAGAAAACAGTTCCATGTGATCACATGTCACCTTTGAGTCCTCTGTATCTGTCAGCTGACTGCCCTCAGCTCTTACAGGCCTCTTTGTGGTCCAGACATGTTTCTCTTCCATCTCAGAACAACCAACAGGACACCAAATCTTTCTTATGCTCTCCTTCTCTGACCCACTTACCCTTCCACTTTTAAGAGCTCATGTCATTAGACCCAATTGAATAATCCAGGATAATCTTGCCACTGTGAAGATTTCAGTCACATCTGTAAAGTCTCTTTTGCCATAGGTCATAACATGTTGACAGGTTCTTGGGATTGGGGCATGGCCACCTATTCTGAGGAAGCATCATTCTGCTTACATCAGTTGATATCTACAACCCAACTATAGACCTCAAGAAATACCTCAAATCTATTTTAAAATTCTTAAATTCCTTCATTATTTTTCTTCCCCATTTTCATTTTTTGTTTATTCCAAAGAATTACCTGATAGCTGTACTTTTTTAACTTTTCTTTTTTTTCTTTCTTTTTTTTGGGGCAACTGGTTACTAAAATCAGGGCCTCACATGCTAGGCAAGCACTCTACCACTCAGCTACAACCCCAGTCCTGACTTTTTTTAAACAAATTTTTAAAAAATATTTATGTCAACAATTAGTAAGCTTAATCATGATGTTAAAATCACATAAAATGCTATTTGTATAAAGTAATTTTAATGTATGACACATAGCATTTAAACATGACATGCATACTGGTGCTAGAGATAATTTGTCATGGTCAACAAATAAATTTTTCAGTTTTCTTAATATTACTGGCAACTGAACACTACTGATGTCTCTGTACAATCCCTGTCTGGGCCCTACTCCAGAATGTTGTCCCTTTTGGGTTCTCATTGCTTCTTATTAGAGTAAGGTAGGCAAGACAAAATTACTGCTGTTAATCTGTACTTTAGCTCTAGATTTCCATTTCCAAACTCACTCACTCCTGACCAGAATCTCTTCATCACTGCTGCTGGATCTAATCCAAATCATCATTCCATCCCTGACCCACTGTAAAAGGGTCTGTGCTTTGTGAAAACACAAAAAGCACTTAAAATACCAAACAATATTCACATTCTTATGTCTTTGCTAAAATAGTCCTAAAATTGTAAATAATTTAAACAAGTTTGAAGACTATATGTGAAGTGACAAACTCACATCCTATACACATTTTTTTTTGTTTAGTGTATAAGAAAAGAGTGATTGACTATATTTGAAATTAGATGTGTAACGAAGCAACTTTTTATTGTTTGCAAATGAAATTTAGAATGAATTATCAAAAAATTCCACTGTTGATATCTAACTGGTAAAATTTAAAATTTTAAATGTAGTTAAAAGAGGAGAAGTCATCATGGGATGTAAAAGAGATGTTAATTTAGAGAAAATTAAAAGATTGATAAAATTATGAAAGTAAAGCCATCTTTGAATAAACAGGAAGAATATTTTGCAATCTTTGTGGGATTAAATTTGAAATATAGTTTATTTTTTCTGATACTATTAACAGTGATGTTTACTTTTTTAAATAAAAACTCTCATGAAGAACCAAGAGTGGATTTACAGTCAGTTTTTGATGCCAAATTTATTCTAGTAAATTGCTATTGCTATAAATCTTTCAGTTCTACAATAGCAAAGAGAAGAGCGAGTGACCAAATGAAGTTTGGCCAGTGAGAGAAAGGGAAGACTCAGAAGTCTGAGAAAAACAGAAGACTATTTATTATTGGGTAGTAAAAATTAGTGCTTCTGTATATTTGACTATTTTGATGTGACTGAGAATGGTTGCATCAAAATGATTGGTGATATCAAAATATATTATTTTATTTTAAATGCTGCTCTTTCTCCATCCATTTTACAATAACAAGGATAGAACATGCAAATCCTTATTTGGACCCTGTTTTTTGAAGGATGAGGGTCTATGTGGTCTACTTTTTTCCTACTTTGACTGTAATAGTGGTGTAGCCACTTGTCCTTAACCCTGCCTCAAGTATTTCATTAAGATTTCATCTTGACATATGCTGTTTAGAGAAAACAAAAGTTTGTTTTTCTAAAAGTGAAAGTGACTAATTTGTGAAATAAATAAATGATGTACAGTTTACCAAAAAATACATATGAATATTATGTAATATGCATATTACATATATATATATAAAATCTACCCTATATCTATGCATGTGGCCTGAAATTAATAATCATTACATTGTATTAAGATTTCAGGAACAACATTAGGGTTCAAATTGTACATTTTACTTATTTCACGCTTTCCTTTCATCTTCTGTCTGCACTAACCTTTTCAGAATGCATCTTGGTTATCAGAACTAATACATTAAATGCAGTAACCTAATAATCTTGATCTAAAAGCTATGATTAATAAATCATAATTTTTAGTATTAGGAACTCTTTTCTGTAGTTAAGTTTTAAAAAAATGTTTTTATTAGTTCATTTGTTATATGTAATATTAGGGTTCATTCTGACATAATTATACATATGTAGAATACAATTTGCTTTAATTTATTCCCTTGTACTTCTTCTTTCTCTCCTCTTCTCTCTCCTCTGTTCCCTTCCCTCAACTCTAGTGATATTCTATTTATTTATATTTTTAAAAAATTCAGTGCCTTGAAGGTATATGTAAAGGTGGGATTCACTGTGGTTTATTCATATATGTACAGGAAAGTTAGATTCATTCCACTGTCCTTCCCATTTCTTGTCCCTCCTCCCTCACCCTCAATCCCCTTCTTTGCTCCACTGATCTTTCTTCTATTTTCGTGAAATCTCCCCACCCAACCTTTTCTTTTTCTTTTTTCCTTATTTTGGTCTAGCTTCCACATATCAGAGAAAACATGTGACCTTTGACATTCAGGGTCTTCTTTATTTCCCTTAGCATGATGGTCTCCAGTTCCATCCATTTACCAGCAAATGCCATTATTTCATTCTTCCTTATGGCTGAGTCTACTGTGTATGTACACCACATTTTCTTTATCCATTCTTCTGATGATGGTCACCTAGGTTGGTTCCATATCTTGGCTATTGTGAATTGTGCTGCTATAAACATTGATGTGGCTGCACGTCTATAATATGCTTATTTTAGATCTTTTGGATATATATTGTGGAGTGGGATAACTGGGTCATAAGGTGGTTCCATTCCTAGTTTTTTGAGGAATCTCCATGGTTCTCCAGAGTGGTTGAATTAAAAGTGTTTTGTAACACTGAATTGATTAGTCTTTACATGCTAATTTAATATTTAAATATAGTTCTAATTTACAAAGTAAAAGAAAATTATGTATAAAATTATGAAAACTCTGAAAAGTACAAAGGAAAAGAATCTATTGCTATCATCAATGACATAAAGACTAAGAGTTTTGCATATACTTATATGATTGAAATATTTATTGTTACAGATTATGAATGCTCATTTAAAGAGTACCCTCAAACACTTCATTATTTCCACCACACATAAACACTCATGTACTTTCTATGTTTACCATTCTAATAATGCACTAAAATAAGGTGAGATTTTACATTACAATGAAAATTATCTCCAAAAATTCCTAAAACTTTAAAAATCTTGAATTTCTTTTTTAAAATGTAGTGATCTAATATATCTGAACATCTATTTGTTAAAACCATGAAGTAACACTACCTGCACTTTTTAATTATAATCCACTAACTCTTCTAGCCTTACCTACATTTAAGAGAGCTTATTTTGTCCACTTTAGTGGCAGCAATGGCTATTTTTATTTCCTTTACCCTCAACAAGGTTATTACTTCACATAAGCTTGAAGTACAACTGTAATGCTATAGTGTAATTTATATTACCAGAACTTACACTGAGCAAAATAGAATCTTGAAGGTCATAACTTACTTTTAGTAAATTTTTTAACATACACCATGAACCAAAATATTTAAATAAGATCATATATTTTGGTGCTGGCTTAGATGTTTGTCAGCTAAATGCAGTCTAGATTTGGGAAAGATGAAGAGTTAATCCTGTTTTTAATAATGAAACACTACACTTGAAACAAGAGATTTGGCTCCTGCTCTTTTCTCTTTCTCACTATATGGTAACTGGAACTTTTACTAAAATGTGATGAACAGTGATGGTCTCTGATGATCTTGTGGATGACAAATCTCTTCTTAAGTCTTTTCTTATTATCACCATATCTGTGAAGTAATCTAGAAGGATCCCTGAGAGTTGGCTTCCCAAGGGCAAAAGAATATTTCTAATTTGTTTAACAAGAGAGTTAGTGTAAATATAGTTTACAACATTTTTTTTCCTGCAGTGCTGGAGATTGAACCCCGGGCATTTGTGGAACACTTGTAAGCCATTAGCAGTCAGATATATTGAAGGGAAGTCTTTGAGAATGCCATATAACATTCTCTTCTCCCTTAAGTAGAACATTACAGAGAGCCTCCAAGAAGATGGGACACATTTCAACTCACGTTTCCTATGCCTCTACCACCAAGAAACAAGCACTTGCCAAAAAGGCAAGCAGTTGCCTTTAATCTGAACAAGAACAGAATAAAGATGATGCCTCACCCTTTGTCCAAAAAGAAAAAAAAAATGTATGTATGTGTGTAAATTTCTAAATCTATTCTGTCTCAGTACATGGAATAAGACTAAAGAAGAAAGACTGATGGAAACACACGGGAACTTGTATGTACAGTCAACTAATCAAAAGTATTATACAAAGTGTTGGCAGAAACAGTAAGTTCTAGAAGCATAGCATGATATGAATAATTCTTTCAGGTATTACACTGCATGAGGAAAACATGGATATCTTAGAGGAGCAACATCTCTTAGCTGATGATCTCAGAGCAGTAGCTCTTCTCATAAAGACTACTTGGCATCTAAAAAGCTAATCAATGATGATACTTTGACCAAAAATTCAGGGAACATTATAGAAAACATTTGAGTCTTTTCCTTCAAAAAAGTGCATGCCTATGCACATTGCATATTCTAAAATAGATGAGTAAAGTATCATAATTAGAGAATAGAATAGAAGAAAGGTAGAGAAGCAAAGATAATGACCAAAATAGCAAAACAATCAGGAAAGAATAAACACACACACACACACACACACACACACACACACATACACACAATCTGATTGAAGAGTGAAATAGGCTTTGGAGAAAACAAAAAGAAAAATTATGAGCAAGAAAAGAACAAATAAACAGGACTCCATCAAACCAAAAATTTCTCCCCAGCAAAAAAAATGCAATCAACAAAATGTAAAGGTAACTTATAGAATGGAAGAAAATATTTGCAAACAACATGTCCAACAAGGAAATAATACCTGAAGTACATGAGGAACTTCTACAACTCAAGAGGAAATATCAAATAACAATTTAAAATAGGCAAAAGACTTTAATAGGCAATTCTCAAAGAAGGCATACAAATGGCCAGTAGGCACATAAAAAAGATGCACGGCATCATTAATCATCAGGGAAATGCATTATCACAACCTGTTAGGATTATTTTTTTAAATAAGTGTTGGGAAGGTTATGGAGAAATGGGAACCCTGGCTAATTTTCAGTGGGAATGTAAACTAGCACAGCCAATATGGAAAACAGTATTGAGGATCATCAAAACTTAACAAGAACAAGAGAACTGCTATATATCCAGCAATCTCACTTCTGGGCATATATCCAAAAGAACTGAAATCAATATATTGGTGAGATATCTGTGCTTCCACATTCATTGCTGCATTATTAACAATAACTAAGATATGGAAATAATCTAAAGTGTCCATTAATAGATAAATAAATAAAGAAAATGTGGTATACACAATGGAATATTATTTAACCTTCAAAAAGTAAAATCTTGTGATTTTCAAGAAGATACATGGAAATAGAGATCACTGTTAAATGAAGTAACTCAGGCACGATATGGTGACTATAAATAATAATAAGATGTTGTGCACTTCCAAAAGCTGAAAGAAAGGATTTTATAAGTTTTCATCACAAAGAAATAATAAATATCGAGGAGATATATATTTTTAACCCTATTTAAACATCATACCATATTTACATATATCAAACACTACTACATTAAAATGTACAACTTTTATGATTTTATGTATCGGTTAAGCATTTTTTTAAAAAAAGAAAATCCCATCATTTGTGACAAGATGGATGAACTTGGAGAACATTAAGCTAAGTGGAATAAGCTAATCACTGAGGGACAAATACTGCATGATTCTACTCATAGGAAACGTCTAAAATAGTTAAACTCATAGTAGAATGATGGTTGCCAGGGGCTGGGGAGAAGGAAACCTGAGGAATTATTCTTCAAATGGTATAAAGTTTCTTGTATAATTACAAGAATAAGTCCTAGAGGTTTTCCATACTATCATGAGCCTAACAATGTTAACAATGCTATATTGCACACTTTAAAAACCTGTTGAGGGCAGAGCTCATGTTGTGTTCTTACAAACACTAAGAAAACAAAAAGCCAACCAAACAACCATCTCCAATAAACTATGACAGGATAAATTTTAAAAATCCACCAAAAATAAAGGCCAAAGAGACTAAAACACTGAGACAGAACATTAAATTTCTGGAACACAGAATAAATCACAAATCTAAAAGGACAGGTTTGCTGAAGGATGGAGCCAGAACAATAGAAGCAGAAAGAATATAACAACAGGACACACTTCTAAAGCCCAACTTGCTAGTATCCCTGCCCCATTCAAGACCTGACTGCAATTCTGTCATGTGTGTCTTTAGCTATAAAGAGGTCTTCTTGAATCACTGTCATTTCCTTAATTCAGAGTGGGTGAAAGAAATACAATCCTTTCCACTATGGGTTACCATGTTTTCTTTTCTCATATTCTGGCAGCTGGTTATATCCTTATGCTAACCACTCACCCCACCACATGCAAGAATTTCTTCTAAAATAAGTGTCATTTATATTTTCTATGCTATCTTGTGTGGTATTTTCTTTTCTTTTCTCTCTCTTCCCTTCTTCTTCTTCTTCTTCTTCTTCTTCTTCTTCTTCTTCTTCTTCTCTTCTTCTTCTCTCTCTCTCTCTCTCTCTCTTTTTCTTTCTTTTTTTGTCATACCACACACATTCCCCAAAAAGCACCACTGACAAAGCTGTCCACCTGCTGCATCATTACCTGAACACCTAACTTTATAACCAACATATCGCAGAGTAACTTACTGGTAACCTTCTTTGTAAATCATTATTATTTACTAAATGGAAATTTGTAATAGAAAGCCAGTTGTATGATTAAGGGATTTTTTATTTTTCTGCTATTAAAGAAACAAAGAATGGTTCCTTAGTTCCAGCATTGCCTTTATACTTGCAATATTTATAATTGAATTTCAATACCAGAATACCCTGGCATTCACTTTTATTTACAGCGCATATATACATACATACATATATATATTTTTTAAACAAATAAAATGCTTTACTTTAGATCAATAGCTTTCTACTTTCAACTACTCTTATGAAGTAGTTGAAATCTCACATTTCAATGTTCTAAATACAAGGCTACCCTCTCCTGACTTGTGATAACTTGTCACTTAGTTTAAACAATGGAATAAAATGAAATCAACAAAGACTTATGAATATTCCTTGTTTAATAATAATATTTGTTTATCCTACTTTAAATAACATTTTTAAAATATTATATGTGAGCATAAGTTTCTATAGTTTCCTCTTTGGATTCAGAAATAGATTTATATTAATTTCTCCAATATCCAAAGTATAATGTTTCCATTTTTTTTTAAAGGGAGAGGTCATTGCTTTAGCTATCAATTTCTTCAAAATTTGAGCTAAAAAAATAATTGTACCAATGGATATCTATTTTTAATATTATGTATTCAGAGCTAAAATATCTAAGCAAGATCCAGGACTCAACCTTAAACAATGTTTTTACCTCGGCATTTCTTTTTAACCCTGAGTTTCACATGTATTTCAAGTATGGCCTGAATAAGGCAACATTATTGTAACATCCCATCAATATTTTGCCCTGCAGCAGTGTCTGCATACTCCTGGTAAAATAACATGAAATTAAAACAAAAGATGATAGTACAGGGAACAAGTTAGAGTGACTGTTGGAAGAATAGTTAGAGTTATGTGGAAGATGATGTTACTGCTTTTTCAGGTTCTGACAAATATGCAGTTAAATACTGTCCATACTGTCCTTCCCCTTCCTGATGGTTAACACTTGCCATGGCAGGGTTTCCTCTGGAGAGTGTTAATGATACCACTGAAACAAACAGCCCCAAATACCTATTTATACCATCAGTGGGGCTAAGGCTCATAGCCACAATCAGACTTGACAACTTGAGTAGCAAGTAAAAGAAATATTTCATGATGTTTCTAAAGGTTTCTAGAAGTTTGCAATATGCTTTACTTTACTTGTTGCAAGCTCTTCTCTTTATAGACACATTTGAAATATATTTCCATAATTAAACTGACCTTAAAAAAAAAAAAAAAAAAAAAAAAAAAAAAAAAACGAGTAAAATCTTTAGTGGAAGCTGATAGCACCAAATGCGCTTTTTGTATGAAAAAGTACAAACAATGCTTTCATGTGGAAATGAAGGTGTTGATACCCAGTTTTCAGAATAACTTCAGCCAGATTGACTTAACAATGAGTCAAAGAAAGCAAGTTTCCAAAGTGGCTGAGGTTTCAGAGTGAATTCTTTGCTTTCAGTAAGCTAAACTTAATTCAAAGAACTGTCCAATTGTCTCTGTTTATGGTCTCCTGTGTAGACAGATTGTATGCAACTTTTAACTTGTATAGACATCAACTCTAACATGATGGAGAAGCAGTCAAGGACAGCTTCCTGCTCACCCTGGCAAACAAAAACCAATTGGGATAAAGGTGCCTGGGTACATATTACTGCTTCCCAAAGGCACTATTTTTCACTTCTATTCTTATGTAAATAGAATGGAGAAATATCAAGTCTATAAATCTTGGCTGAACTTGATGGTAACTTCTTTAGATACCTGATTTACTTTTTCAGACATGCACATCTAGACTTTTAAATCTTCACTAATTAGTTATTCTTTTGTGAATTATTGTTTAAGCTTTTTCATTATTGTAAGTTCTTTGAGATTTTTATACTATTAATTCTGATTCCATCTCTTAATATCACTTCCCTGGGCTTTAAAAAGTTTACTTGGTTTGGAGGTGTTTTTTTTTTTTGTTATTGTTGTTTTTTTTTTTTTTTTTGAACATCTTTTCTTCAACCATAATGTATTTTGGCAACCATTCAAAGTACTTTTCCTAAGTTAATACTTGCCTGAATTAAATTAATACTGTGCATAGAGATATTTGTACTGAATTTCAGGCAATGGCTTCTGTCTTTTCAAGGGTTGCCCTTGTCACTGCTGTCCTTTCTTGGGCTTTATATTCATTCTTTCACTTATTCTTCCTGCAAGCTGTAGAACTGACAGCTTATTAGCTACAAATCATTTTACATAGTATAAAATTAGTAAACATTTAGAGTTATGTGAGGAAGTATATGAGCTTATTAATTTTTTTCATAATCACAATTTTAGGTAACAACAAATCAGTTTATTTTTTTTGTGAGACATTTCTAGAAATTTTAGGGTGCCTCCCCCCCCAACACCCTGACTCTCATAGGACTGATCCTAATGAAATCTACCTAAAGAACATCCACACAAATCAATAAGCTATCACTAGAGTCAGGTAACGTCTAGGAAAAGGATAACTGAAATGGAATTTCTATACAAATAATAGCATAGTAATTATCTACTAATTTGTGTATAAAAATTGTATGCCTTTAAGAAAAGAACTAATGTTGGAGAAAATGCAAAGAAGAATAAAGACAAATGAGATATAAAATCATACATTTTTTTCTCAAAATTAAGCAACAGTCATTATAACTGAGCCAACTGGAAATGTTATTGCTACTTTCCTTTTTAACTTTCAAATTTAATTTATAATTATAGTAAATTCACAAAGGCACATGTATATATAAATTCATTATGCCACACACTTAAGATTTATGCATTTTACTATCTATGTAAAGGAAACAAAGTCTACAATGCAACATGCAAATGCAAACTAACTTGTATAAAAAGAATGGTTTTATCAGTGGCATGTGTAATGCCAAAGTACATAGAAACATTTCAATGTCCAATTTGAAATTAACTTTGTTTTTTTCATAAAATGGAATGCTATGAAACTATAAAATTAAACATTTCAGAGAGGAATATTTAATGACACTTAAATATGTTAATAGTAGAGCAAATTACAAAAAAATGAGTACATATAATCCAAACTATATAACTAAATTTATGAGTATATTAGGTAGAAGCAAACAAATTTTCTGGACAGAATTAAAATAATTGAAAAGCCAATAGGCTAAGACTGCACAAGTACCTTGGATTCCTATGTAAGTAAAACAAAACCTAACCCAATGCCAGACTAAACAGAAGTTCTTGTTTTCAGAATGCATAAAGCTACTAAAAAGTTGCATGAAAAGAATGACATGGAAGCCAAATACAACCAAAGGAAAGTTGTGGTAATCTGCTGAAGTCAGATGAAATAAACAACTACTAAATATTATTAGTGGTGGGGAGGCTCATTACCTAGGTCCTAATAACTAAGAATGTACCAATTTTAACATTTATGTAACCTGAAAAATATGAGGCTAAAAATTTGAAGCTGAAGTTGATAGACCCACAAGAGGAGATTCCTTTACAATCATAATGAACATATTTTCCTCCATAGTTAATGACAGATAAAACAGATAAAGAATAAAAAATTCTGAAAAATGAGAATTAACAGGAGTGACCTAGTATATAGCATTCTAGAACTAACAATGTTTAAAAATAAAAAAAAGGTGTGTGTTTTCCCCTCTAACTCTCAGAGCATTTACAAAAATTAATCAATACTAGATGAAGAGCTCTCAAAATTAAGGAATAGATTGTCATAGAGTATGTTATTTTATTAGAGAAATGCAAATCAAAACTACTCTAAGATTTCATTTCACTCTAGTCAGAATGGCAGCTATTAAGAACACAAACAACAATAAGTGTTGGAGAGGATGTGGGGGAAAAGGCACACTCATACATTGCTGGTGGGACTGCAAAATGGTGCAGCCAATCTGGAAAGCAGTATGGAGATTCCTTGGAAAACTGGGAATGGAATCACCTTATGACCCAGCCATCCCACTGCTAGGTCTATTCCCAAAGGACTTAAAAGCAGCATACTACAGGGACACAGCCACATCAATGTTTATAGCAGCACAATTCACAATAGCTAGGTTGTGTAACCAACCTAGATGTCCCTTGGTAGATGAACGGATAAAGAAAATGTGATATATATATATATATATATATATATACATATATATATATATATATACACAATGGAATATTAGTAATAAAAGAGAATAAAATAATGACATTTGCAGGTAAATGGATGAAATTGGAGAATATAATGCTAAGTGAAGTTAACCAGTCTCAAAGATCCAAATGCCAAATGTTTTCTCTGATATAAGGAGGCTGATTCACAGTGGGGTTGGGACTGGGAGCATAGGAGGATTAGAGGAACATGAGAAAGGTCAATGGGGAGGGAGGGAGGAGAAAGGAGGGGGCAAGGGGGTATAAAGGAAAAAAAAAAAAAAAAAATGATGGTAGTATGAGATGGATATCATTACCCTAAGTACATGTATGAAGACACAAATGGTATGAATATACTTTGTATACAACCTGAGATATGTAAAAATGTGCTCTATATGTGAATTACAAATTGTAAATGCATTCTACTGTCATATACAACAACTTCGAATAAAAAATAAATTAATTAAAAAATAAGTGTAAATTAATAGCAAAAAGAAAAATAACTGCCTTTTAATCTATTTAGAAGTCAAGGAAAATGCAGTAATAACTTCAGCTTCAACTGCCTTTACTTTGTTTCCTTTGTTTTATTGTTGTTTTCTATTACATTTTTACATAAATCATGACAAGTTTTTTTTTAATACTTATTAATTTAGTTGGTATACAATGCCTTCATTTTTATGTGGTGCTGAGGATTGAACCCCGGGTCGCACACATGCTAGGCGAGCATTCTACCACTGAGCCACAACCCCAGCATTGACAAGTTTTTGTTTATCTTTTGGTCATTTATGTATTGCTGGCTCTGTTATTTTACCATTTATATCCTCAAAGTTTCTCATATTGCTTTTCATATTTTAAATGGTAGAATAAGCATTTGTGTTATTTTCAAGTGACATAAAGTTGTAAGTTTAGCTGTTATGGTTATAACACCAAAAATTCAAAGAAAAAACAAACCAGGCAAAAGCTTATTGAATTAGGGAGGTTACCTGAGACTGTTAATTTAATAATATAAATAGAGCATCAGTGTACTTAGAACCCGAACTAATAATGAGAATTGAAAACTTTATAACAACTAGATTTACAGTCTACAATTACAAAACTTTAGTTTCAGATTCTGCAGAAGATGACAAAACAAAAAAAATGTGTGAGCACGATAATTGGTTTCCAAGATAAATGCTAACATATACTCTAGGATTTAGTCAACAAATAGTTTTAACAAGATAGAGTTTTTAAGTGGAATTGAGAGGAGTGATTCACACTGCTATGCTTCACTGGAATTACTCAAAATTGCTCTTCTTATCCTTTGTTCTTAACAATTTTTACTGTACTTATCCATTGCCAGCTGGAAGGGAACTTAGTCTATAAAAAGTATACTTACAAGTAAATGAGAATTCATTGAGGGACACAGAAAGTTCCTGGCTGGTAATTTGCTTGATTAGTTGCATACAGCATATGTGTTCATGTTATTCTTAGATTTCTCTTGTGCGTACTTTCAGATCATGTTATCTTTTATTCCATGTGTTTCTTATCCTTATCCTTTTTTCCCCCTTGGAAGGAAAAGGTTGCCTATGACAACTGAAGTTATATTTTTAGTTCATTTATATTATTTGCTGAAGATTCTTTTTTCTTCCAGAGAGATGGAATGTAACCAAAATATATTCCTGCATCAGCCAAATTTCATCCTCACTTCTCTCCATTAGAAGCTATAGTTCACTATTTAAGCATCTATTCTAGAGTCCAGAGAAAATTCAAGCTAGAGTTCAGTGCAGATAATCTATTTTTATTCAGTCCAAAATGTCAATCAAGATATGTTACTTTTTAAAATATATATTAAAATGTTTTATACACCCACACACAGAGATACACCCAATTAACACATAAATTTACAAAGGAAATAGTTTTCAAGCAAAACCTTCATGTTTAAAATTAAGGCTGTTTAGGGATGGAGTGTATGTTCGTGGTAGAACCTGTGTTTAACATACAAGAGTTTCTGATCAATCCCTAGCATCACCAAAACAAACAAAGAAACATAACAACAGTAAAAAAATAAAACCTCTCACAAAATGCAAGTTATTTGTATTCACAAGTGTTCATAAACAATTATTTTTATCTTATATACCTATTTTCTCCTTTGGCTTTTCTCTTTTTTAATCTCAGGTTTTCATGATGACCGTAGACACCCACTTGAAATTTAGGGGACATGATTTCAAATTCATTTTATTTTTTCTTATCTAATTACATTAATACTATGCTCCATTAAAATAGAATACTACAGATTAGATACTGTCTATAAATTAGAGAGTGTACAATCCAGTGGCCTCTTTGATATAATATGTAAATTTTGTGCTTGTTTTCAAGCTATTTCTCTCAGTTTCAAGTCCTGCCTTCTATGCTGAGGGTTGGCACTCTGCAAACCAGGCTCTTCTCTTGCCTGATGGCTCTGGCCATGCCAACAGGGGATGGTAGAAAGAGAGTGGCAGATTAAAGAAGAACAGAACTGTTCCTTCCTGTTTGCTTTCTGTCCTGTCAGAGTTACCCCGCTGGGTGCTATTTCCCCTGGCAGTGGCAATTTCATGGTTTTCCTCATCACTTTGAGAATTAACCTTGATGTGATTCCTGAAGAGCATCAGCATCAGTTGGCTGGCTCCTCTTGGCTCTCAAACCCACTTCCCTGTGGCCTCTTCTTTAAGCTTCTAAGGGACCTGTATCAGTCTAGCATGTTGTCATCTCATTGATTTTTGAGTCTCAGCTCTGCAGGACCCCTTTTTAAAATTTCTAATGTTTCCACCTTTTCCTTTTATTTCTTCTCCAGACCTAGTGATGATAGCTGGAGGTTGCTTTCAAAGTAACTGTCTGTATGACACCCTAATGTTTCCTTTATTCCCATTTCTGTTCTTCAGTACCTGGTTAATAATTCTTTTCATTAAATTATCTGTAGTTAAGACATATAATCTCACTTATATGTGGAATCTAAAAACTACAGACTGATAGAAGTAGAGACCAAAGTGGTAGTTACCAGAGGATAGGGACAGGAGCAGGATGGGAAAGAGGATTGGTCAGTGGTACAGAGTTATAGTTAGATAGGAGAAATATGCTTGGATATTCTGTTGCATAGCAAGGCAACTATAGTTAATAATAATTCACTTTACATTTCAAAATAGTTAAAAGAGAAACAAAAACAAAGAAATGATAAATACCTATCACGGTTAATTAGCCCGATTTGATAATGCCACAATTAATATATGTATTAAAACATCACATTGTACCCCATGAATATATGCTTTTTTAATTTAATAAAAATTAATATTTAAATAAATCAATAATGTATTATTTTAATAAAATAAATTCACTATAGCATAATAAATGGTATACTTCTGTCTCCTGACTGGATACTGACAAAGCATTTTATTCTTAATTTAGATCAGAATGTCCACTTTTTGTGTTGCTGGGGATTAAAACCAGGGCCTCATGTGTGTTAATCAGGTACTCTACCACTGAGCTATATCCCAGATAGAAATTACACTTTCGCTGAAAAGTAGATATTGTAACCACTACATGAAATCTGTCAACAAACAGGTTATATTGTATATTTTATAGGAATAACAAATGATTTAGAAGTTATTTATAGTGTATCTTGTAAGTGTAATAGTTAAAATACAAAAGAATATTGTAGTTAAGATGAATTTACTAACAAACTCATCAATTGATTCTATTAGATATGTGTCTATTAGAAATAAAATTCATTAAAATATACAGTTACAAAATTTACAAATTATAATGTATATTTTGGTCATAAACACCAAAAAGCATTAGTCATGTGTGTGTGTGTGTGTGTGTGTGTGTGTGTGTATATATGCACACATAAGTTCATCGTTTTTCTATCACAATCAAGGCACATAAATAAAAAAATATTAAGCTGCAATTATTAGAAAAATAACTTTTAAACTGAGAGTACTGTCAAACAATTTTTGTTGTATTCTTTTGGAGCAGTCTACATAATAAGGAAAAAATCAATTTGAAAAAAAATCAAAGCTAGACCATTTCAGGACAGATTAACCAATAGAATTTTTAGCCACATAATATTTATAAGATTGAAGAAATACATTGGCTTACTCCAGTGTATTTCTAATTTGCAAGGTGTAAGCCTGTCCCTCACTGTGAACATTTTTTTTTTTTTTTTTTTTTTAGGTTTTGTATATTTATTTTTATTTAGTTTTCAGCTTTTTAAGGTATGGTTGACAAATTGTGACTATTCATATAATTGACAAATAATATTATGTATATGTAAGGTGCACAAGGTGATGTTTTGATATATGTATATTTCATGCAATGATGACCACAAATTAATTAACACATCCATTACTACACATGGCTGCCTTAAAATCTACTCTTAGTAAATTTCAAGATAACGATACAGCATTACTAGCTCTAAAAACCATACTGTATATTAGACCCTCAAAACTTATTCACCTTGCACTTCTCTGGTTTTAGTAACCTGAAATCAGTAGTATTGATAATTTACAACTGTGTCATCTCTGGTCATGCTATCAGCTTTATGCACCTAAAGAGCTTCAGGTGCATAGATATTCAACATATCTTGCAAAATCACTTTAGTCAGGGTTAGACATACAAGATAGCATGAAGAGAGGCAGGTGGAAAGGGCAACATGGAACCAGAGCAGAAATGTGCATACATGGAAGAGACTATTGATTGCCTGCCTTAATATCATTTCCCCTTGTCCTGCCTAGCAGACCCTAATATGACCATGCTCTCAGTAGTAGGACTATATATTTCTCAGACACACTTGAAGCTCATTTTAACAACCAAACAATAACCAAAGTTGATTTATGAAGTATAATCTGAAGTGTTAAGTGAACTTTCAAGGTGTTTAATTGAAAGGCAGTGGCTAGAAATTACACTTCTGGGTAGGTTTGATAAGATAGCTATAGAATAGCACTTCTGGGGGGTGGGGAACACACCTTTAGATTTCAGAAAAAGTGCTGAAGAAAAATGTTTAGCAGCAGTCAAGAGCTACTGAGACAACAAGAACCAGGCTTAGGCTCCAAAAAAGAGAGTTGAAGAAAAGTCATCAGGATCTTAGGTGAATTGGGGAGACAAGAGTTGAGCTGCCCAGTGTCAAAGTAGCCCATTATAACAAAAATAGAAAGTGAAATAAAATAAGTTTTAATCACTTAAAGAAGTGGCATAAGGAAGAAGCTAAAACCAGGAGAAAAAAAATCTGACTCTGTTTCATTTGCATCCATGCAATGTGTTCCAGTCAAGGGGCAAGTGAATAAACACAGGTCATCTCACCACTGAGACAGCATCAAGCAAAAGGCCCCCATTTCTATGAGCCCAGAGACAGTGGAAAGGAAAGGAAGAAGAGTGGTAAAGTACTGTATAGTGAGTTAGAATTGGGTTAAATTATCTTTGAGTTTCCTATTCCTCCCCCTCAAAGGAGACTTCCACAGAGGCACCTGAAGAGGACCTGGGTTCAAGGCCTCAGACAAAAAGACTTAAGGTGACAAGGCTACATATGTAAGTAAATATGCAAATAGCCCATACAACTTCTTTCAGAGACAGCAATTCACTGGTGGCACCATGGATGGCTTTGAGGTGTCTCAGGTGAAGTCTTTGTCATTGCCTGTGGTCAGGTTTGAAAATGACACACAGATTTTGGAGGCAGATGTCTCAAAGGGAAAATTAATTTCTGCATTTGTCTTACCTAGGGTCAATTGATGACTCTGGGCAGGAGCAGAAAGCTCAGAATCTCAACTTGGAGCCCACAGAGGATGCTGCTGGAAATCAGAGGAACCAGCTGAGTTATAGTGAAATCTGGTACAGGAGATTAAAAGGCTAAAGGTTATGTTTCTGGAAAGCATAACAGAGCTACCAACAGTGACATAAGATGATAATTACAGTTTAGCACCCAAAACTGGGAGATGCCATATTCAAAACTCTTAGCTAAGTCAGGAAAACTCAGAAGTACAGTAAAATGTGAATAGCCTTCAATTCTCAGTTCCTGTAACTGGGAACAGTTTTAGACAAGCCTCTGTTATTTAAGCCTAATAAGGGAAAGGCAAATGCTGTCTGCAGGAATACAGCATCACTTGAAGCTGCTACAATTGTTTTACCTACAGAAAAACTAACATTTAATAAATTTTAGAAGATCAAAATTAAAATAATAAAATAGAATAAACAGACTTATTGATGAATAATATACTGCAATTAGCTGTCCAGGTCTTCAAAATAATTACGTGGGAATATTGAAATAGTAGAAAAATAGATTAAAAGATGAAGATTTGGCAGAGAATTGACCTCTACAACAGGAAAGAAACAGCTTTATGAGACTGAAAATAAATGATCAGAAACTGTTACATAAGCATAATGAACATAGCAGAAGATAAAATTACTGACATTAACACATCAATATGAAATTCAAAGCTGATGCAAAAGCATTAAAATAGATCAACTGTAGGATATTTGTGCAACAAATTTAATGTTTCATATACATGTGACTTAAGTCTCAATGTAAGAGAAGCGAAAAATGAGGTAGAGGCTATATTTTAAAAGATAAATGCAAGAATTTTGCAAAACTGATGCAAACATCAAACAAAAGATGAAAGAAGTTGTTCCCCACAGACAAAATAAATACAGGGAATACTCACATACTAATAAAACCACAGAAAAGCAAAGATGGGAAAACTGCAAAGCAACCTGAGGAAAAGAAATACTACCTTGAAAGGAACAACAATGAGACTTAAAGCTGACTTCTCAGGATAAAGAATGGAAATCATAAGACAATGGAATCATACAGCTAAAGTGCATCAAGATAATCACTCCCAACACAGAATCTATTAATGAGTTGAAAGTCCCTTCAAAAATAGAAATACAGACGTTTTCAGAGAAAAATAATGAGATCCTTAAAAGAAACAGTAAATGGTATCATGAGTCAGAAGAAAGTATATTCTAGAGGAAAAATAGAAGTGCAGTAAAAATGAAATACATTTAAAAAACAAATATACAGCTAAATATAAATGAATATCAACTGTAAACAAAATGATAATGGTAATGCATTACTTATTTAAGTAAAAATTTATTGTTAAAATGTATGGCAGTGATTTTAGGAAAGGATGGGAAGAGGTAAGAAGAATTAAAGTGTTTCTAAAGGTTCTAGCATAATAAGGGGGAGTGGCAGAAAAATACTTTTTTAAGTCGCAATACATCAAAGATGTATGCTGTAATTGTCATGATTACTCCTATATGACAAGTAAAAGTAAGTGTATAACATTTTAATAGAGTAAAATGAAGTAATAAAATATTTTACTACAAAAGAAGTATTAAAAAACAAATGATAGAAAAGAGATATATACCAAATATATTGGTGAACATATTAAAAGTAAATTAACTAAATTCTCCAGTTCAAAAACTAAGGATCCAAGTCCTACATGTCCATATACATCTGCTTGAGTATTATGGAAAACTAAGGGAATGGATGAAATTTTTATTGGTTTGTTGGACACAGGGAA
This sequence comes from Tamias sibiricus, assembly GCA_025594165.1. Classification (NCBI taxonomy): domain Eukaryota; kingdom Metazoa; phylum Chordata; class Mammalia; order Rodentia; family Sciuridae; genus Tamias; species Tamias sibiricus. The sequence continues at coordinate 39,163,435 of CM046661.1, forward strand.
CCAATACACAATCCTACATGGTTCCATGGGGGAAAGAGACACTCAAATTCAACTGATGAAATTTGGTCAGTATCTCACAGGGAGAAGGGAAGCAAAAGTTACATGTGGTTTAGGACTTTGGGATAGTCAGTGTACTGTTGCTTCTACCTCTGAAATGTATATATTTATATGGTCATATTTCTCTGTCCCATGTGTGCCAAGAGAGTCTCCTAATTGGGAAGTGCACCACGTGGAGAAGTGTTAGTGGGGGACACATTCCCTTATCATTTGCCATCAGTCGGACTTTTCCACTGGACAATGAGAGCACTTCAATCCTCTTATTTTAAATATTTAGTTGTACTGATGATGTCTTTATGGTGGGCAAGTCAGAAGCCTCAGGCACAATGGTCCTGAGTTTGGAGATACTATACTGTTGTTCCTCAGGTTGGCCAACATGCTCAAAAGAGTTCAGAAACTTGCCCTATGAATAAAATGTATGTGTGGGGAAGCACTTCCCTATCGTTTCAGAGAAAAACTAATTATTTATTTTGTAATTTTACTACCATAAGGAAGGTGTAAAACAATGAACTTGGAGTATTGGGTAGAATATGTGCCTCCTTTGGACCTTCTATTGGTTATTTAAGTTGGCTAATAGTGTATCATTATCCTTTGAGTGATTTCCCAACCAACAAGCTAAATTGGAAGCTATCCAGCAAGCTGAAGCCTACTCTCTACCTTTGAAACCCTACAATCTTAGTAATCTATTAGAGGTATAAATCTTTGTGACAAATGATTTATTTTTTATTGGAACCTCTGGCAAAAACAGGTTGTGCCAAACCACAGGATCTCAGAGTTTATTAATTATCATCTGTGTTAATCAAATTATAAGGAGAAAAGTTTATTTTGACTCGCAGTTGTGGAGGTTCCAATCCATGACCCAGTAGCTCCATTGCTTTTGGGTATGTGGCAAGGCATTACATCACGATAGGAGTGGATAGGAGTGAGTGGCAGTGTAGATCTGTTCATCTAATGTCTGGGAAGTGAAGAAAAAGAGGAAGGGGTTGAGGTACTACTATCCCCTTCAACAGCACACCTCTGATGACTTGATGACCTCTCACTATGTCTTATCTCCTAAAGGTTCCACCACCTCAAAACAGAACCCTTCTGGAGACTAAGCCATTAACGGTTGGCCTTTGTGGCACATTCCAAATACGACTATAACATTACTGGCCTAACAGTTACCAAGACTACTCCCTTTGTAAAGAAGATATTAGCATGCTTCTTGGCTCTTTTAACATTGAATACCTGAGCTACAGATGCCTTGTGACTCTCTGGACTGACATTCCCATTTTGGGATGGGATAATCAGTCTCAGTGACTAGCATGGAGTACCCACAAGTCATACTTATCAAATTGAAATGGTACACTTGGCATTAGAGTTTGCCTGATCCTCATGAAATCTTGCCTTTACATTAAAAAAAAAATTAAGTATCTACTAGGGAGAACTTTATCACTCATTCTGCTCCCTGTAGTAAATAAAGCCACTGGCTTAATGAGGTCCTCAATTTGCAAATACTCTACTAAACATTGGGTCTTGTGCAATAATATTTTAGCAAAACTGAAACCTGATGTTTTCCACTGTGCTGTTAAAGAACTGAAAATGGACATGGTCCCCCCTGCCCCACACACTTAGTGAGCAGAATTCAAGGCCTTTCTCAATTCTGATGTGAGCCTTGGTGAACATTGTATTTACCCCTGAAGTTACCATTTTTGGTGCTCTTTGTTCCTTTTTTGTAAGCTCACGTTTCTACCTTGTATCACTTTCTTCTACATAAAAGACTTCATCTAACATTCTTCTGTGAAGAATTGCTAGTGATAGGGTCAGGGGTTGTAGCTCTGTGGTAGAACACTTGCCTCACATGTGGGAAACACTGAGATTGATCCTCAGCACTATATAAATAAAATTAAAAAGATATTGTCTAGCTACAACTAAATATAAAAGAATGCTAGTGATAAGTTCTCTGTGTTTGTATACCTGGAAAAAATTTTATTTTACCTCCAATTTTGAAAGATATTTACTCTGGATAAATAATTCTAAGTTGATTTTTTTCTTTCCTGTACTTTAAAGATATTGCTTCATTTTATTCTAGATTACAGTGTTTCTGAGATAAATCTAAAAGCACACTTTAGTTTTTTTCCTATATAAACTCTTTGACATTGCATTGGATCTCACAGACACAAAAAATCAAGAAAAAAAAAAATAAAACACATGAAGATCATAAAGAAAGAAGTAAAATTATCTGTCTTTTTAAATTTTAGTATTTACACTGAAATACCAAATATTGATGAGATAAATAAAAGAGTGACTGAATAAATATAGTATACTTATGAATCAAAAGGCTCAATAAAAAATTCATGTCCTTCCTAGAAATAGAAAAAGCAGTTATGACATTCATTTGGAAAAATAAGAGACCCAGAATAGCCAAAGCAATCATCAGTGAAAAAGTGTGAAGCAGGAGGCATCATAATACCAGTCTTTAAGTTATACTACACAGCTATAGTAACAAAAATGGCATGGTATTGGCATGATATAAAGACCAATGGTATAGAAAAGAACACACAAAGACAAATCCACATAAATGCAGTTATCTCATACTAGACAAAGATGCTTTAAACAAACTCTGGAGAAAAAATAGCTTCTTCACAAATGGTGCTGAGAAAACAGGAAACCCATCTGTAGTAAAATAAAAGTAGACAGCTATCCCTCACCCTGAACAAAACTCAACTCAAAGTGGTTCAAGGACTTAGGCATTAGACCAGAGATCTGCACCTAACAGAAGAAAAATTAGGCCCAAATCTCCATCATGTTGGCCTGAGAACCAACTTCCTTAAAAAGACTCATAAAACACAAGAATTAAAATCAAGAAGCAACATATGGGATGGAATCAAACTAAAAAGCTTCTTCATAGCAAAAGAAACAATCAAGAATGTGAAGAAAGAGCCTACAGAATGGGAGAAAATCTTTGCCACCTGTACCTCAAGTAGAGCATTAATTTCCAGGATTATATAAAGAACTCAAAAAAAACTTAATATCAATCAATAAATAAATAACCCAATTAATAAATGGGCAAAAGAACTGAATAGGTACTTCACAGAAGAAAAAGTATGACTGGCCAACAAATATGTTAAAAAAAAATCTTCAACATCTTTAGCAGTTAGAGAAATGCAAACTAAAACTACACTAAGATTTCATTTCATTTCAATCAGAATTGCAATTATCAAGAATACATGTAACAATAAATGTTAGCAAGGTTGTGGTGGAAAAAGGTTCACTTGTGCATTGCTGGCAGGACTTCAAATTGTGCAACCACTCTGGAAAGCATTATGGAGCTTCCTTAGAAAACCTGAAATGGAACCACCACTTAACCCAGCTATCCCACTCTAGGGTTTATATCCAGAGGACTTAAAATCAGCATACTACAGCCACACCAATGTTTATAGCAGCTCAATTTACAATAGCTAACTATGGAAACAACCTAGGTGCCCTTCAACAGATGATTGGATAAAGAAAAATATGGTACATATACACAATTAAATATTATTCAGCCATAAAGAAGAATTAAATTATGGCATTTGCTGGTAAATGATTGGAACTGAAGACTATCATGCTAAGTGAAATAAGCCAATCCCCCAAAACTAAAGGCAGAATGTCCTCTCTAATATTCAATGTTGACTCACAATAGGTGGGGATGGGGTGGGAGTACAGATTCACTAGATTGAACAGAGGGCAGTGGAGGGGAAGGAAGGGAGATGGGAATCAGAAAGACAGAAGAATGAATTTAGTTTAACTTTCCTATGTTCATACATGAATACACAACCAGTGTAACTAGACATCATGTAAAACACAAAAATGGGAAGTTATACTTATATATGTATGTCAAAATATATTCTATTGTCATTTACAACTAAAAAGAACAAATAAAAATTTTTAAAAAATAAAAATTCAAATTACAGTGACCAAATTCAGATTAATGATTGTCTGAAGTTAAGGGTTCAGAGAAGGGCAGATAGCAAAGGGAAAAAAGACATTTTCTGGTATAATTAAAATATTCAAGATTCAAAGTGTGGTGGTAGTCTTATGGGTGTGTACAATATATAACAGAGGATCAAATTTTATAACTTAAATATGCAAAGTTTATCATACTTTTCTTTATATCTTGATAAAATTGTAAAAACCTATCATTAATTTTCATTTAAGTAATCTTGCAATTGATATTTTCTATGCTACATTAAATTTCAAAATGAAAACATTAACATTCAATAAAAATTTCCTATATTACTTGCTTTTTAGTACTTTCTACCCTAATGCATTATGTAATTTTACATAAATTTTGGCAGATTTAAATTGCTAATGGACTTGGATACACTGGAATTTTCTATCATTTTATACCCTTAGACATACATATAAATTAGTAGCTGTCAATCAGGAGTGAGGGTTATTTTCCCTTTTCTCTTTAGGAGATATTTGGGAATGTCTGAAGATAGTTTTGATTGTCAAAAACATCTAGGAAGGTGCTCCTGGCTTCTAATGGGTAATGGCCAAAGATTTGCTAAATTTTTACAATGCACAGCACAGTACCCTATAAAAAGAGAATTATCCAGGATAGCTGTAAATAGTGCATTTGAGAATCCCTGGTACAAATAATTATGTATTTATTTCTTAATTGGATGGTAAATAAATAAATAAAAATGACCAAATATAGACAAAATCCATTGTAAATATATAAAAATGCAAATAATTTATACCAAGTTAGTTTTGTTGACTAGTATCAGAATAAAGTGAGAGTTTATAAATTAAGCTACTTTGGCAAGACCACCCACAAAAAAAGCCTTTATTCTAAATAACATATTATAGTAAATCCCAAAGAAACTTAGATTATTCTAACTCCTAAAAATGTTCCCAATTAACACTTTTATTTGTATAAATATTTAATTGCATTTGTAGCAATTTAGGAAGGTGATAATGTCCTTAAACAATGTAAATTTAAATATTAAGTATTTCTTCTCACTCCCTCAATAGTTTTCCCAGCACATATTATTGATGTGTGGAGATATGTGTTAGAAAAATTATAGCATAAAAATTATAATTCACTATGCAGTATTGGGATATTTTCTATAATTTTAAAAACCATATTGTAAATATGAATAATAGCATAGCATTTCACAATTTGGTAAATAGCTTTATGAAGATAAAGAAATCAGTTATACTGGTTAAATTTCAGCACATTTCACATAGCAAATTAAAAAATATATTCTGAAGACAATCCAACCTTCCAAAATATCCTCTGCTTAATTCCATTACTCTCAATGTCTATATTTGCCTTTTTCATTATTTTGTTATCAATTTGGAATAGTTATTTAGGGGAATGTCAGAACTTTCACTCTGTTGATGTATTTTAAATCCACTTTAAAGTTTAGACATAAACATAGTAACATAGACTAATTTAAGATTAGATATGGGCTATCTTTTTAACTGTTGTTTTAGTTTGCCCAGTGGGAAAAAAAAGAAACTACAAAGCTTAATCTTGTTAATTAGCTTTTGGCAAACACAGCTACAAACATTCAAAAATCCTATCTCACTCTAGTTTATGAAGGTTTAATAAAACGTGCTGATAACTGCAGCTTGCTCTTACTGTTCTCATTTAATCACCAACCCCCCCCCCCCCAATTCATTATTGCTATGGCTTCCATTCTGCAACGTAAAACATAAAAGAAAAGGTGGCGTTGAAGGCTACATTTTTAGGTTTAACTTAAAGTGTTTCTTAAATATATTAGCTCTACAATATCTTAAGTAGATTTCTTGCTTCAACATATTATGGAACCTGAAGCAAATTGTATGAATAAAATTCCCTGTGCCTAGTCCTATTATGGTATCATGATGGGCTGTGTAGCTTTTATGCTATTATCAGGAAAGTTTAACTCACCAGACAACTGGGCAAGATTCTTAAAATGGAATCTAGATCCATATAATCAACCACAGAGGTCTGTAGCTCAATCAGTATGTTTAACCCAAACGATGAACTGATAGAAAAGCCAACAATAAAAGGAATATAAAAAAGACTAACCTAGGACTACATTGCAGTGTGAAGGAACATCAAGGAATGAAATTTCTATAAACACTGTCTGTGTTCTATAATTATTTTTAGGCAGCAAATGAATAGTACTTTACTATGAGAATTTGGATAAATACCCCTAATAGAAGAATATATTACTTGTGATAAATGAAAACACTAGTCTCTGATAATAGTGTAATTACCTTAAAAATAATAGAATAATCACCAATGTGTTGTGGACAGCAAATTTTCCATAATAATTTTTCTTAATTCATGATTTTGTATCAATGAAGTATATTAAAAATAGCTCTATATATGTATTTCTGTAACCAACTGTATCTCTGATGCTTCAGTTTTCTTTTTGCTCACTATTTTATTAATTGTTCTCTTTTTTGTGTTCTTTCTTGGTTTGTTTTGGTCTCTTCTGAATTCTACTAATATTTACTGAGAATTTACCATATGCTAGTCATTGTGTTAAGCCCTTAAAAATATTATTTCCTTCTTCTGTACAAAAATCCTATGGGAAGGTATTATTACACATCATATAGTTGTGAGAAATGAGGCTTTCAAGATTAAATAATTACTGAATCATTCAGCTAGTAAGTGATAGCACTGAAATTTAGATTTTCATGTCCCCAGAGCCTAATCTGTGTCTCCCCAATCTCTTTCCATATCATCCTTATAAAACTACTTTCTCTTCTCTCTCTCTCTCTCTCTCTCTCTCTCTCCCTGAATAAAGTTTGCATTCCCCAAGTCAGAGTTCATATGTGTATATGTAGACTTCCACGTTGAACTTCATCTTTGACAAACCCCAAATTTTTTATATCAAATGCAACTTGAAGAAGAGAGTAGGAAATTTGGTTTAATTATGTTTACCCATATAGCAAAGCATGATAAAATGTTAACACTGTTTTAATTATAAACATGTTTTAAATTATTCTGGCTTTGCTTAAATTGCCTAAATCATTTTAATTTTTAGAAAGATGACCTATATTGTTAAATCAAGGGGTAGCTGAAACTATTCCAGGAGTTTTCTAAACTTGTCTATTTCATAGTGGCCTTCCCATCTAAGAGAAATGCTAACATTGAAACTAAAGCAGATACTAGCTAACAGGAAGAAGTTGGTCATATTTTAGGCTCAGCACATTGAACATCTGTTAAATTCTGGGAAAATACAGTTACCAAGGAGGATGTTAGAGAACTAACTTAGAGGTGTGTGCATGTGGGGAGAATATATTTTATTCATTACATATTTTCTGAATAGTTAGGTTCTATGCTATTTATTCCTTTTCTCAAGGAGCACACCATATACTGTGATTTGTAAATAAATCAGCATAGTGATAGTTTGTGAATTATATTTATATATTTTATATTATGTTCCATATTTATATATTTTTTATTTATAATTAATTTTTACCAGTATAACATACTCAGCTGTCAATTACTTTTTCTTGCCTTTTCTAACTCAAAGTCACATGGAAACCACTATCCTAATTTTAAATTAAAATAGACTGAACTTCTTGAAGAAAGGAATCCTAACTATGCAAGGCTGTAGTAACTCTGTTTCAGTTTTATCTCTGAACTTTATTAATGGTCAAAATATCTTAAGATTAAGATAAGCCAGAGACCTGTGAAGTAATAAGGAAGTGCTATCTTAGCACATTGTTGTTAGATGTCTGAAGCTAACTCTGTACTTATAAGAATGATATAACTGGTAACTAGAAATTGAAAGATAAATTCCGTTATTCTCTTCTGTGTCACAAATAATTTAAACACTGTGAAAAATGGTTGCTTGTGATAGTCTTATACAACAGTAAATAGTGTAGGTGGCAGCCAAGTAATTTGAAATACTTTATGTAAATAGAAGAAACTGGTTAAAGGATGAGACCATTTACATAATTGAAGGGAGAACTAATTTACAGATAAGTCTCAGGAACTATGGGGAAAAAGCAGAACAATTCTCTTCGTTTATCATATTGTCCTTATTCTTTACTACAACAGCTTCTAGAAAATGACAGGAAACATGACTTCCACCAGCTGTTATCTTTAGAGCAAAAACTCACAGCCATGATGGGCTTGTCCCCAGTCCCATAGATCCAGAGAAGGATGCAGACTTATCAGCTTAGGCATATGCCCACAACTGGATAAAGTGACTGTGGTCTTAAGAACATGCACCTTATGATCTTAGCAAATAGTTTGTAGTATTTGGATAAGCATAATAATAACACCAATCCATCACCTACTTATATGCCATGTGTTGGGTGAAATTTTAAATTTCACATCTATAGTAGCAGATTTAGCCTTACAACCATCAAGTATTATTTTTGTATACATTGTGCAAATGAAAAACTGTGGCAAAGAGTCCAGTAAATTTGTTTAAAGTTTTAATGAACTGCACCCCTAGCAAGTATACAGCAGAATATCAAACTAACTTCGTTTAGTTCTTTTGGAAAGCAAATGGAACTGCAATTTTTGCAATCTTTAGTATATGGTAATCTGTCACTATTTTGCAGTGGCACTTGGTAAGACAGAATTTTTTCCTACTTTATCTTTTTACTGAATGCTGCCTTTCGGGGTTTTGGCTCTGTTTGGAGTTTAATAGGACTTCCAAACTTGTATTAGCCCTAGTTTTGTTTTCAGTCCATTTTTACCATCGTGTACGTACCATTAAATTCAAAACCTCCAGGCTACAAGGGATGGACAGATATTATTAGAGCAATAATTGACTTTAGACATAGTTGCTTTTGTGGATTATACTTTTCCATAATTTTTGATGTCTGTGGATTTCTTCTCCTTTTCCAACCCAGATGTGCAGTTAAAAGATTTGTTAGCCTTTGGATGTTAAATGGCCCAAATGCCCATGTGTTAAAGGGTTGGCCTCAGGGTATTATCTAAAGGTATAAAGGTTGAGAACTGTCCAGAACTGGAAAGATACCAAATTTGTATTTAAGAAGTCCAATAATTTTTAAATAAGAATAAATGTAATATAAAAATAAAATCTGAAAAAATCTATAATTAAGTACATAATAGTGAAATTACAATACACAAAGACTAAGTCCAAATTTTTAAAACAGAGAATTTCTGATAATTGATAAAAGAGCAATAATTAGATTGAGAGCTAGCTTCCTTACAGAAACAATGAAAGCTTTGATATAGTGGAGTATCTCTGATATGGTGAAAGAAGATAACAGTCTAGAATTCTGTAGCCATTACAAATTTTTGTCCTTTTCAAAAATGAAGGAAAAAATAAAGATAAATTTAAATAATCAAAACCAAGGTTGCCCTTAGAAAATTCACATTATATACTATATAGAAAAATGGTTTTTGGATAGGTGGGATGTGATATTAGATATTAGAAGGCTAAGGAATTTGGCAATATGTAGGGGAAACCTAGGAAACATTCATGGGCAGAAGCTCTTCAGAGTAATTGTGAGCTAGCTCTCTGGAATCAACAGCTGCCCTGAAAACCTGATTGTCATTTAGTTGATTGGACCACCTGCAAATTAATTAACCTCAGTTTGCTCTTGTTTTCACCTTTGTAAACTGGTGATGTTAATGTTATTCTCCTTAAAGGATCAGCATGAGAATGATATGAAAGAGTATGGGAAAGTACTTTGAAAATTGCCTGGAATATATTGTATGTATTATGATTATCATTACTACTGTATAAAAAATAGTGACAAAAGTGTATGAGATTTAAAAGATCTTAAGTTAAATAAAAGCAATGACATTATAGCCAGGAGGGGTTAAACATAATTGTGTTGTTAAGGAGGAGGGTAAAGATATTAACTAATTTATTTTGATAAATTAAGTATGTATATTAAAATATATAGCCACCAAGAGAATAGAGAAACCACTAAATTAATAGAAATAAATACCTTCCAAATTTTAAAGAAAAAATATAATGAGAATCAATGCAAACACTGACCTGTGGGTGTGTTAAGTCAAAATGATACATTATGAGAAGAGTGAAAGGTGAAGAGAGAAGACAGTGTTCTTATTCCTTTCCCTTTTCTCCCTCCTGCTTCCACTGGTTAGATTTACTGTGGTTCCAGTGTTTGCTAGCTGACCGAGTAGGCTGTATAAATTTGCATTCTCCTTTGGTCTCTCCTAGCCTAGGGAAAGTAATAACTTCCTACTACTGCTAATATTGCCTGCTGGTTTGTCAGTCTTCCCATTACCTGTGTAACCATGCATTAAATTATATCTACTCAAACATTCAGAGTGGTTTCTAATACCCTTGTTGGTCCCTCTCAAATACTATGATGATAGATCCTTCAAGATATCACAGAAAAGACAATAAAGTTTTAAATAGTTTCTTAATTCACCTTGCTGATTCTTTGCCCCCTGAGTAACTTCTCATCATAATGACATTTTTCCAAAGGCTTCCTTGGGAGAGAAGGTAAACTAGTCACTTCTGAGCAAGTATTTCACTATTTTATTTTGTTTACGATTATATTCTTGAGCTTCCTGTAAGCTTTGAAAACTGAATTCTCTTCTAGAAAGGCAAATCTACCATAAGTATTGATATTTATATATTTGATCTTACTATATCAAATACCTGACCCAGGAGAGTGGTGAATTCCCTGAGTTAGGTATTTTAACTGATAGCCACTTTGTCTTTTCTGTGAACCAGCTTCCAGTACATTTATCTGGATTTCTTTATGTGGTTAGTTTGATTTTTTTTAATCTTAAAAAGTGCTACTTTCTACATATATTGTTAGAAAGATAAGTACATTTATTTTTCTGGTAGAAAATTCAAGGGTCATTAATTTTCTGGTACCAAAGAAAGTACATCTTTTGTAGGTATTAAATGTTCTTTTTAACATTTTAGGGAACAAAAGAGAGAGAAAACATTTAAAGCCTTAAATTACAGATTTGTTAATATTTTAGGAATATCAACTCTTATATTCTCATTAGTCTTAAGATTTATCTTAAAATTTCCAACACCAGCTTTCTTATTTGTATAAACAAATGGAAAAAAAATAATTTCACAATTACAACTGAACTTTGTTAAGACATTTATAACTGATGGTTGGTGTGTAAAAGCTGCATTGCATACCTTTCCTTTGCTCAAAATATTCTCAATGCATCACAATCCATAGTGGATTAATGTGATGACAATCACAATGGGTCTGATAAGAAGCACTGGGAAAAAGGACATGTAAGGGAAATTTTTCATGAGCTTCTCTTTTGAAATTTAAATTTATTTTTAACTGATATATAAATGCAGAAAAATTATAAATACTTCTGGATACCATGTGATATTTTAATACATGTACAAATTGTATGTTTAAATTAGATTAAACATATCTATTTCCTCAGTCATCATTTCCTTATGGTGAAAACATTCAAAATCCTTTCTTCTAACTTTTTGAAATACAGACAAATGCATACTATGCAATCTATAGTCCCCTATTGTTCATTGGAACACACAAACTTCTTCTAACTGTGAGTGAGGACCCATTTATTGAATGATGTATTTCTATCTTCCTGGCCAAGAATCCTTAACACAAGGTTATATAATGTGAACAACTCTTTCTAGTGAAATATTAAATGAAAAATGTTTGCCTTTGAGTTCAAAACTGCAGGATTTTGTTTATTAGGCACTTTATGGGATGTTAGTTACTATTTTAAAAGAATAAAATATTAGAGATCCTGTAGTAGATTAAAATTTTTCTTTTAGACAAAATAAGAGTATAAAAGTAGAAAATGCAAAAGATGATACTCACAAAATATATGAATTATTAACAGAGGAAAATATTTTTTTCCAATAACCTTATAATTATTTAAGTGATGGAATAAATTAGGTAAGTAGAGGAGCCACTAATTTAGAAAGCAGTGTGGTTAACTCATCTGCCTTTTCCACTATTACAAAATTCAATCAGTATTGACTTACATAAACGTTGAATGAGGAAACAGATGTTGAAAGAGAAAAATATACCAGTATATACTCAAAGAGGATCAGGATCGGTAGAATTGTAAGGATCAGAAGAGACTTGTTTATTTTGTTATATTCTGCATTTAATAAAGACAAAAGTCAGGGAGATGGAGTGACCAGTTCAACTTGCTGGCAGAGGGCCTCCTTTAGACCTTGTGGTCTCCTTACTACTCAGTGTGGAGTGGCTGACAGCAACATCCATATCTGAGAACTCATTAGAAATGAAGAAGCTTAGCTCCCCTTCCCCAGCTATGCTGAACCTGAATCTGCATTTTAACAAGATCCCATAGTGATTCTGTGAACGTTAAAATCTGAGAAGCATTGTACTGCCAGTCTCTTATTGCTTTTTAGTTGTTTTCCACAGCTGTCTTGTTGCCTGAGAATGTAACGTCCCCAAGGGCAAAAATTTGTTCTCTGCTTGTTTGTGAATCTCCTGGAAAGAAGCAATAATAGAAGCAGAACAACATCTTCTATTCTTTTGTCAGTTATTTTCAGTATATAACAGAAAACTTAGTTTAAAAAAAAATAAAGCTTTCAATGAATATTAGTTGGTTTGAAAGCAAGATTGTTTTCTTAACTTATTGACCAGAATAATCATTGAATACTATATTCCTGGAGCTCAAAACTCTTTGATAAAAATGAAGGCCACCAATAGGCTTACTTGATCATATGGACTCTATAAAATCCTGATGAATTGTAGTGGGATGAGAAGTCATCTTGAGAAAGTCAACTCAAATATCTTTTGGAAATAGGCAAGCCAAAACCAATCAATTAAAAAAAAAAAATACTTCCTGAACTTGTCAGAGTACACACTCATGAAATACTTGTTGAAAGGATAAAATTGTCAAACATGTTTTTTACTAAGCATGTGTCTCTATATCATGAAAATCCTAACTAAAAGGAAGGAAAAATGAACTCATTGATTGGTTGTTTTCATGCCCATACAGGCTCTTTTCTGACAACCAAAAGATTCTGCTTTTCTTAAAAAAGCAGTTTATATGACAAATTTACTCTAGTTTCAATATCATATATTCAGAGTAATGGGTTCCTAAGTGATGCTAATTGGCCAGTACATAAAACACTGTAAAGAAGACATAGTTGTAGGATCATGCTTATGCAATTACAGATTTAATCAGAAATATGTAAGTTTCAGTAACTAATTGTATATGATTTGTTACAGAAGCTCTAATGACTTACATAGAAAGATGGTTGAATGAGTTAGACATCATTTCCCTAAGTACATGTATGAAGACATGAATGGTGTGAAAATACTTCATGTACAACCCATGACTTGAAAAATTGTGCTCTATATGTGTAATATGAAATGAACTGCATTCTGCCATCATATATAACAAATTAGAATAAATAATTTAATTTTTAAAAAGATATTAGTAGTATAAAAGGGAGTAATATGTAACAAATACCAAAAGAGTTAGAAATGGGTTTGTCACTGGGTAATGAGTGGAGATTGGAAAAGTTTTGAGGTGTAAGCATGCTAGAAAAATACCTATAGTGCCATGAATGGATCATAAAAGGCAATTCTGGAGAGTGTGCAGAAGGAGTGAAGTTGAGCTATAGAGAAAGGCTATGTCTTTGCAGGAGATACCTAAGTGGTCATCAAGAGAATGATGGTAGAAATATGGATAGTAAAGGTCACTCTAATGTTTCATACAAAAATGAACAATGTGTTATTGGAAACTGGAGGAGAAGCTATTCTTCTTATGAAGTTGCAAGGAACTTGGTTGTATTGCATTTGTGTCTTTGTTTTTTGTGGAAAATAGAACTTGTGAGAAATGAAAGTTTTGAAGGAGTGGCCTGGTTCCTCTTGACTGCTTATTTAAGAATGCCAGAAGAATGATATCATTTAATGACAGAATTTTCCATCAAAAGGGAACTGGAATCTAAAAATTTGGAAAATTCTCAGCCTACCTGTATTGGGAAAAATGAGAAAGTCTCTTTGGGAAAGAATGAGGCTGTGACCAAACAAACTTTTGATAAAGATATTTGAATGAATCTGTCAAGTCAATGAAGATCAGGGTGATATTCATCAAGACAATGGAGAGATCAGTCAGCCATCTTAACAGAAGCCATGAACTTTGGAGGGTCAGAGTCAGAATGTCATGTTCAGAATGATTGTGTTGCCCTCAAATTCACATATTGAAATCCAGACACCAACATGATGGCATTAAGAGTTGTGGCTTATGGGAGGTGATTAGGATCAATACTATAGAAAAGAGGCCCCAGAGAGTTAGTTAGCTCCTTCCACTATGTGAGGACACAGTAGAATTTGCCATTTATGAACTAGAAGGAATGTAGGACCTCATCAGACACCAAATTTGCAAGTATCTTGATCTTGGACCTTCCAGCTTTCAGATCTGTGAAACATTAAATTCTATTGTTTAAAAGTTACCCAGTCTAGTGTAGTTGGTTGTAGCAGCCTGAACACACTGAGACAGAGAAGAAGTCATTAACTGATCAGCCATTTCAAGTACATGCATGGGAACTCCTGCTGTCTCCAGGTGGAGTTACTTTTTAAAACTCCTCTCTATCTGCTTCTCCTCTCAGTATCTCTGAGCTTCCTTGAGCTGAATGGATATGATTCATAATTATTCACACACAGCATTAATTTTTCCTTAATCCTCCTTTCTCCTATCTAAAGATGCTTGGAAGAGGATACATAGGGAGAACAAATGTTTTATGCTCAAAAACTGTTACTAGTGTGTTTTACTCAACAATGGATCTATTCTTTTCCAAAGAGAAATCCTCATCTCCTTCAATTTAAGAAACAGAAATCATAACAAATTTCTAAATCTATTCATATAGTGAGGGCCAAGTTTATGCTACAATAATTGCTAGTACACAGCCCCTAACCTCACAGAAATTAAAATAACTTAATGTAAACAAGACTGCATTCTATCTTATGGTTATGTAGGAATAAGTAAGTTAATTGGGTAACAGAAAAGAAAAAAATAGTGTAGAATGGAACAGTTAGTGAGTGTGAAAGGAAAATTTGAGCTCAGCTTGAGATTTGAGCAAGTGAAGTGACAGATTAATAATTATAGGTAGATGTTGACATCCAAAAGAAAGAAAAAGAAAAACAGATTACCATGCCCTCTTGTCAAAAACTTTGTAGACTTATAATAGACATTGTAGACTTATATAGAGAGATTGAATTTTCAACAAGAAACACAAGATATTTATAATCAGATATGTGCAGACATGTCATAGTTATGCTTTTGATCATTTATTTTTATTTATTTTTTGTGTGTATGTATGTATGTGGTGCTGGGGGTCAAATCAAGGGCCTTGTGCATGCTAGGCAAGAGTTCTACCACTGAGTTCTAACTTCAGTGCTTTTTTTTTTTTTTTTTTTTTGGTACCAGGATTGAACTCAGGGGCACTGGACCACTGGGCCACATCCCCAGCTCTTTTTTGTATTTTATTAGAGACAGGGTCTCACCAAGTTGCTAAGTGCCTCGCCATTGCTGAGGCTGGCTTTGAACTTGCAATCCTCCTGCCTTAGCCTCCCAAGGGCTGGGATTATAGGTGTGCGCCCCCGTGCCCGGCTAGTTCTTCTTGAATAATTTTAAATATTCGAAATACTCCTTCTTTTATTTCATTCACTGTTTTCCAAATTGAACTTGAAATCTTTCACTCACAAGAATTCTGCCTACCACAAATTTCCCCTGATTATTAAGACTGAAACATTTAGCACCACACTACTTCCTATATTGCATGTTTGACAACATTCTGACCAGGTATGGAGGCACAGCTCAGTGCAGAGTACTTGCCTACCATGCAAGACCTCCTGGGTTCACTTCCCAGCACAGAGGTAAATAAGAAAAGAAAGAAAACATTTTTTACAATCTCTCATGCTAATGGTGAGTTTAACACATCTTTCTATCTTACATACTGTCTCCTACTCTTCATTCCCTTAAGAGTTATGATTTCAATTGATCCTAAAGAAACAGCAAAGGAAGGGGAAAATAAAGACAAGAACAAAGGAATCTTTAAAAGTAAACTTTTACCATAACCCAAGAATATGTTATTAAAATCTCACCTGTGTGTCAGGTTTACTACATTACCCACTGACATTTAGATAAACTGGATATTGGAGGAATGACAGAGACCAGGCAATATTTCACTGACCCTGAATGCACTCTAATTTTCAAGGAATTGCAGTCAACGATATTCTTATTCTATCATGGGTACACAGGAGAAAGATCTAAGACTGAAGAAGACTGTTTCTAAAAAAAAAAAAAAAAAAAAAAAAAAGTTTGGTCTTATCTTAAATACTTTGCTCACCAAATAATTACAAATGAATCTAAAATATTGCCAGTTTTAGATGAAGACTTAAGGCTTTGATGACAAGAGGAAAAATAACTCTGGCTGTCACCAGTTTGGTATTGTTACTAACAACAAAAATAGAAAAAGAAATATGTGAAGTCATGCCTCTTAACTGGAAAGGTTGAACAGAAATTTTATTAAATTAACATAGCTGAAGATTCCAAGCTTCTCTTAACTTTCAAATTTATTTCTACTGCAATGACACATATTTTCAAAGCAAGTAATCAGAAACTCTTTTAAGTCAATACAGTTTATGGGGAAGTCTCTAAAAAAAAAAGGATTTTAAAAAATGTGTCTTTAAAGTGTGCCTGTGAATAGTTACTTTTTAAAACTTTCCAAGATTTCAGAGGGAAGGAAATTTTTGCTATTGGAAAATTATCTTTCTTAGAGCTTGTTTTAAATAAAACAATAATAAGTATTATTCAGTCCATTTTCTAAGGAATTTTGGCAAATTTCTACAGATATGTTCATGTGATTTAATGGCAGTACTCATCTGAGATGTTTTTCTTTCACTTCAATGTTTATTGGCACTAAAAATTCCTTATATATCCAAAAGAATTTACTTTTATGACACAAATTTATGAATATTTAAGCTTTATAGATACTGGAGTTGTGTCTGTCAAATGACAGGAATGAATGAGAAGGTAAAACTTCACTACAATTTGCTTTTGGTATTTCTTTATCTCTACCAGTCTAAAGGGCCCATTTTCCCCCCTGTTTCACAAATATATTTATAAGTGGATGGTCAACAACAAAGCTCTACTACCATGTGGATATCACATTCATACCAGTTTGAGGGTCCTTGGTGCAGAGGGACCCACATTCTGATGTAACTGTGTGCAGGAAATGGGCCAGTTGGGTCATAAGGAAGGATAGCAAAACACTTGAAGACACGGGAGCTGCAGTGCCATCAGATCAGCTTTTCCATCTGTCCCAATTTGGCAACCATGTGAGTATCTCTGTTTTGCCAAAATATGACTAAAAACTAAACAGGAACTTTTCTGGGGCTAAATCTTGGGCAGACCAAAAATGTTAAAAGCATTTTGGGAGATGACACAGTAGATTTCTAATTAATATAAATGCACTAGTGGTTAAGCTTTTGTTTCCAGAGCTTTATAAAAATAATTGATTAATATGCCTATTGCTCAGGGATTTGAAATTCAACAATTTCTATGATCAGAAGCAAATATCTTGTCTATGACAAAATAATAGATAATACAGATTAATACCTTATCTTTGATAAAACAAAGACAATAGATTCCCCCACATGGCCACATTTGTTGGATCATTATTTTTGAGGAGATGCCTTTATTAATCCTTTTGGAGTGATAAGTATTTTTAAAAGTCTGTTTGTTTGAAAGCACACGTAGACCTTTCAGCTTTGTTATTCCTTAACAACATATTAGAATTGACTTTAAATTTCTTCCAAGTTATTATTTAATATTTAATTCATATAAGACCATTCATAAATGTTGGCAATTATTAAAATTACCATTATATCTCTGTTCAGATGCTTTCCCCACAACTATTATGTCCTCTGACTACAAGTGCATGTAATTACTTGTGAATTAATTGTAACTTCCAATCATGGCAATCATTAATTTTATTCGTAAATTACCATGGTAATTTATACCAAATATTAAAATGATAGGGTTGGGGGCCATGAATGATCTCCTGAAGAATGAAACATTTATAATTTTCTACATAAACTCAGGATAAATTTCATATAATTTAATATGATTGAAGTTAAAATTTCTTTCCCTGCTCTGTCATCTTCTGTCCCCACCATATACAGTACATGTAGACCTACATATATAGTCACCTAAATAAACAGAAGTAAATTTCTTCCTTACTTAAACACACTTCATTGGTTTGTAAATATTATTTCCCATTCTGTAGGTTGACTTTGTTTATTTACCTTTGATTGTTTCCTTTCTGTGCAGGTTTTTAATTTGAAATAAGTCCATTCATCTATTTTTACTTTTTTTGCTTGTGCTTTGGGTGTTATATCCAAAAACCCATTTTCTTTATATTTTTTTGAGTAGTTTTAGGGGTTCAGGTCTTACATTTATATTTTTAATCCATTTGACTTTTTTATTTTTTATATGCACTATGTGAGACAGAGGCCAAGTTTTATTGTTCTGCATGTAGATAAGTGTGCATGGAACCCTTGTTGAAGAGCAACTTACCTAAAATTATGTGGATTTATTTCAATTGATAGAGATTCTTGGTTTTGAGTCTCAATACTCTGGTAGCTTACTTTCAAAACCTTCCTTTTACTTCTTGCTGTAATGGTAAAAGAAAGGTGAAATAATGCAAGTGATGAAGGGGCAAATTGCTTAGAGCTGTCACAGATACTGTGGTCAGCCATGAGTGTTGATAGTTCATTTAAATCATCAATTCCTCAAGATGGGAGAAAATAAAGAAAAGGTTTGACATCTTCACAGATGATGTACCTTCTCTTTCTTCAAACGATCTACCAGAAAGAACACCAGTGTCCTTATAGATTTATGGCTTACAATCTCCATTCTCTTAAGTCTGTGGAAGAATGTACTATTCATAAGATTCTAGATAATTTAAAGACAATTTAATATTTCATTCAGTACTTGAACAGTTCTCCATGACCCAGGGTCTTCAAGGGAATGGTAAAAATGCAAAAGGGAAAATTAATTTACAATTTAATTACAAGTTTCCCAAGTAGTAACAATTTACTCTATGACTGACAAATGAAACACTGATGCACAAAGGCAAGGTCACAGGCACCCATATTTCTGGGGATACATTCAATATTCTCCAGTAAGTAAAGAAAGCACCTATAACAATGACCAAGAAACCGCTGAAGTGTAAAAGCCTCTTGTCATGAATGTAGAAGGTGATAATGCTTACCTTCCAGAAAGTTAATTTCTTCCTCTCTCTCTCATTGTGTCACTCTGCCTCTCTGTCTCCTCACTTTCTTTGAGAACAATATCATCTAAAAAAAATTCTCAAAACAAAAACTTGTGCAACTTCATAGGCTGTGGATGATATTTAACCTATACTGAACCATTTGGAAATTTTCCAAATTAATTGGAACATTGAAAATTTTTATAAATGTTCTTGTCATTAAAAATTCCTAATTTTTAGAAATGCCAGAGGCATCAGTACTCAGCAATTCTGAAGCAAAACAAGGCAAATGAAATCAAAACTTTGAATCAATTACCTAACAACCTCATCCTTACTGAAAATCAGGCAGTTAAAGTACTTTTTCAGGTCTTCAATGGTGTTAGTTGGTTCCAGTGAAGGACTGTATATGTACGTACACACAATCAGCAGAACACTCTATTACAGACTCTATTTGGAAAACAAGAGATTATGTGTATAGAGTCATCCACTTTACCACATTCTCTTTCTGACATAGGAATTTTAATTATTACTTAAAGGTAAAATGCATTGACATTTACAAAGATCAGTTAAAAATTGAACTAATTGAATTGAAGTACTAAATAAAGGGCTTAAAGTCACAGTTGGCATTATGTTTATCCTCACTTTCATTAGTGCTCCGAAATAACTTTGCTACAGTAAGTATGGAAGAAAATTAATAGTATCTGAGCAAAGAATTTGGGAGAGCATTTAGAAAAGACAATTAATTAGAACATTTTGTTTCTATAATTAACCACTAAGGTAAGTTTGAAAAGATATTTGTGTTTCCACTCCCAAATTTTGGCAACTATAAATGAATGAGCAAAGAACATCCCTTAATTATTATTTGTTTATTTGATAAAGGTAGAAAAAGTGGTGGAAGTCAAATTCCCCAAGTGACATAAGAAGATAATATTTTATTAAAGTTTTGAAAGCTACATGTTGATTTTAATTTTTAAATATATCATCCAGAAGTTGATATGGATTATTAATCTTATAACATATTTTATAAAAATTAATGAGGAAAATATACTGCTTATTTCTTACCAGAAGTTTTTGTTTTACAAACTGGGAAACACCTAGGATGCATCATGAATAGTTGCATTTATAAGTTAATCACTGACAAGAACATTGAAGGATAGCAGATATTAAACTAACTGTAGCTAACCAGTTATTCTGACACATTTTCATCAATGTTAGCAAAATACATAAAACCCTGAATTAGAAATATTATTCACATCAGAAAAAACAACATGAGTACAGTATATTTGTATTTGTTCCTTTGCTCCCCAAGTTACATGGAGGTGATGCAGATTGATCAAGCTAGGCCACACATGCATAGTTTGGGATCAGAACTAAGAATATACATAAAGCCTTCATCTTTTATCAAGAACAAAAGTACACCTGTCTTTTATTCTGGAAGAAGAAATCATCTTTATGGTAATGAATGGTAGGCAAATGCCCATGTTCCAGATGTAGACACTATATTTTTCAAGAATGTTCACTCTACAGACATCTTTGTAAAGGTAGCCTGGAACAAAAAGGCCTTGCTTATAAATGATTATAAAAATGTTTGCCTTTCTTATAAAATGTTTGTGAACATGAAAGTCTCATGGAAAATATTCTCCCAAGAATCAGGAGGAGTCTAATCTTGAAAATAATTGCATAGGTAATTCACAATTGCATTAAATATAACATTAGATTTTCCTTATACATTTTTCCCTCCTTAAATCATATCATCAGTGAATGGAACTTCATTCTGTAACTGTGCCACTAGTAAAAGTAAGATTACACATTTCTTTGTAAATTTATTGCACTTATGATTAACTTTTATTTTATTGTAAACATCAAATATATTGGATCAGTAAGTTTAAAAAAAGTTTTTACAATTAAACTAGTGTTTATTGCCAGGATGATTTCCAAAATATCTTGGTAGTTTTTTAGTTTTTACCATCAGAAGAACTTTGATGTCACTGTGTCTAAAAGACAGCTTATTTATGGTCTCCAAGCATAATTTTTTAACAGGTTGTCCCTTATAATCTATTTTAAGGTCATCAGTTTTGAACCTTAATTGTACCTGTAAAATCTCTTCACTGTGACACCTAGAATAGTGAACAAATAACTAGTGTTGCCGCCAGAAGCGATGGCCGCTTGGAGCAACGATGCCGCGGGAAGAAGTTTAGAGGCGAACTGGAAACAAACAGCATTTTATTCTGATAACTTTTCTCTCTGGCTCTAACAACGACTTTAACATGCACTACACACACCACTAAACAACCAACACACCAAAAATGGCGCAGACCCAATCAGCAATCTCGGCTCAAATCTCTCAAGATCCCAGACCAAGTCCCGTGAGATCCCGGGCCAAGTCCCGTGAGACTACGAAAGGCGGCAATGCCCAAACATCTCCATGGCCCGTAGTCAACTACAATCTTAGCCATCTCCCCAAACAGGACTCCTACAAACTAGAAGAAAATGTACTCCAGTGGTGGGCAATTTTGGGAGCCATCAGGGAATTCTGCCTATCATACCAGCCATTATCAGGCTTTTTATTTGCATACTTACCACTACATATTTACTTTCTCCTTTTTCCATGAATTTTTCCCTTTCTAGGAGGGGAAGTGATTCTAGCCCCCAAAGATATGGGAGTCTGAAACTGTTGTGTGATTCATACCCTGCAGCCTAGAGACATAAACATCAGCAGGTCAGCTACATCTTGGTTATTTTATCAAAATCATAAAACTGCTAACAATGTATATCTATAAACTGTATAATGCTACATCTGAATCTTTTTTTTTTTTTTTTTTTGTGGTACCGGGGATTGAACTCAGGGGCACTCGACCACTGGGTCACATCCCCAGCCCTTTTTTGTATTTTATTTAGAGACAGGGTCTCACTGAGTTGCTAAGTGCCTCGCCATTGCTGAGGCTGGCTTTGAACTCGTGATCCTCCTGCCTCAGCCTCCCAAAGTGCTGGGATTACAGGCGTGCGCCACCGCGCCCGGCTTACATCTGAATCTTATGACCAGGATTTGAAATAATAATCCTAGGGACTATGCAATCCTAATGACTATGCCAATAGGGCAATAGACAAGGAAAAAATGGTTTACTTAATGAATCACAAATAAATGAGCACACCTAATAGAAACTCTACACATTGAGCCTTACAAATCCCCCTACTTCCCTCTGTCCCTTGGAGTCCATCAAGTCAGAATCCCCTAGAGTTGAACATTAAAGGACAAATATTTTCTCAGAGAAAACCATGAGTAGTTGTAGAACATTGACCTAAGCCAGTTGTTTATGGTGGAAGTAATGGTAACAATCAAAAATTTGGTGTGGGTAATAATCAGCAAACGGCCCCGCAGACTTGGAAGATGAAGGATCATAATGAAAGCAAGCCTCTGATGAATTCTGTCATGAATATACACTTATTAAATTTCATCAGTATGAGAAAACAGTTCATATAACATGTTCTATAATCTTTGATGAAGCACAAGCTCTCTATCTTTGTAAGTGATACAGATTCATTTTGCACAAAATATTAGGATGCAACACCATTTGGTAATTATGCATTGAGTTACCTTGCCATGATTATGGACTACAAAACTTATCAGAGTCCCATATTCTGTTCACACAGGATATGTATTTTCTTAAATATTTCAGGTAATCTGCATTTCTTGAATGCTGGTTTCACCAAAAAAGAGTTCGGTTACAACTTCCATCTATGGAAGTTACCAAAATATAAGTAATTATTAACTTATCTATTATGCAGATAAATGGCTTTCATTTTGTATTTATAATTTATATTTCTATATCTAGCTTGCAATATTAACTGGAAATGTGTGTTTAATGAATGAATGCTTAACCAATGGAAAATGTTCATGACTAGACAGAGATAAGCATATAGACAGATCAACATTTCCTTGGGGGAGAGAAGGAAGAGCACATTTTTTCTAAAACTGGTAATATAAAAGATTCAAAAGTAGATATAACTAAGATTATAGGATGGCGTGGAAAATTAAAGAAATTAATTTCTGGTTTTTTAAATTGCAAAATTATAAAATATACAGTGGATGGAGTTTAAAAGGCATAGTATAAGTTTAAAAGAGTTGTCAGAAATCAACATCAGAGCTAGAAACAAAAAATAGTTTCTTAATAATATTGAGAATCTCACTGCAGATGGGTACTAGTAACTTAAAAACTGATAATGTAGCATTACTTAACTTCTTGGGGCAAACAGAGATACTCACTACTAAGTAAAATGATCAGTCTTAAGAAGATAAGAGGCGGGGCTAGGGTTGTGGCTCAGTGTTAGAGCACTTGCCTAGCATGTATGAGGCATTGGGTTCGATTCTCAGCACCACATATAAATAAATGAATAAAATAAAGGTCCATCAACATCTAAAAACATAATAAAAAGGAGAAGGTAAGAGGCCACAACCTAAACAATATACTTATTATGTGATCATTTCCTGTATTGTCTATTCACAGTTCATGGATAGTTTCTAAGCAAAGAATGTAAGTAATTAATCCTTAATAATTTCTCCATGAACAGGCAGCTATGATATTTGAAAAATATAAAAGGATAGAGTAAGGCAATTCTAATAGTGAAACAGGAAACTATCTATAAAGGTGAAAAAGTACAGCTTCAGGAGAGAGGACCCTCCAAAGTATGGTAAACAAAATTGCGTTCAGCCTAAAAGTGTGGCATGAGTTAAAATTGTATGCCAAATACCATATTTGGATCATTATCACATTTATAAAATTGGGTAAACAGTGTTATCTTGCATAACTTTGGAATAAAATTTTACTTTACAAATGCAAAATTTTTATCAAGAAACAAATGTTTTCCACACCTCTTCATGCTTGAAAAATATGATTGATAAGAGTTACTAAATACTTCTGTTTTTCTCTTTACTGAAGGGGAAAGTAACTAAGGAGATTCATTTTTAGAATTGCAAACAGCTGGATAATCAAGTCCAAGTTACTATCTCTTGCGTAGGTTGCAAGCTGAAAAATGAAATCTTGTTGTCTTGTTTTCACATCCCTACAAAAGGGTCTGAAGTGATTTATAGTTTCATCACTGGATATTTATGAAAATTGATTAAATTCTACCAAGGACTCACAGAAATATTAACAACTCCCAAAGTAAAACAAGATCTTTCTTCCATTACTATGTTCTAGAAAATTTTAAAATATGCTACAATCCACATATTTTTTTTGGAACATTCCTAATTGAACAAAAAAAAAATCACTCAATGAATTAAATTATTTTTCATGACCTACTCTCTATTTCCTTCATTTTAGCTTCATGTTATTTACTGCTGCGTTATATTTATAATACATACACTAGAGATTTTATGCTAGTGAATTCATAGTATATTTCAGTTAGGGGAGGGAAAACCATTAAATCTCCTTTGCTATTCATTATTAATGTGTTTTTCCATTCATAGTGTTTTACTACGAACAAGGTCTTAATACAAAGTGAAGTCTAAATTCATGTTTCTATTTATTGTAGGAAGAGATTTACTGGTCTCATTGCTTAACATGAACAAGATAAAAAGAAAATCTGTGATACATTTGTAATTAGTTTTGCAACTTTGGGATTGTGTATAAATTTTATCCACACAGAATTTCTAATTCACCCGTGTAATATGGGAATAATTATATGAAGGAAATATGAGAAATTATTTTAATCAAATCCTAATAAAAGAAGTATGGTACTCCCCTAACCATCCTGGTATTTAGTATCCTTCCAAATTGGAAAGCAATTCAGTGTAGGATTAATAGAGAGTGGCCCATTTCCAGGCATCGGCAGTCATCTTCCAAAGTTATCCACAGACAAGCTCGCATACACACTGAAAGACTTCTTTCCTTCCCAAATATCACCCACAATAAAACCATCCTTCTCCCATATTTCTTCTTTACCTCCCCAGCTTGTGCCAAATTAATTACCACTTTCACAGGTATGTGATAAACAGATGACAAGACCAAAAAGTTCTTCCTCTTCTCACACCCATGGTTAGTTGTCCACCTTCAAGAGTCTAGACTCAAAAACATGTCTCCAAATACCTCAAAGAGGATTTGGTAAGGGTACAACCTGGCAATCTGGACAACACTATGAGGCAGAACAAACTAATATAAAGCAACTCTATCCTTAATAAATTATTCAGGACTTCAGATGTGCTATGGTCCCCCACCACCCCTTTTCTTTCCTAATGGCAGGTTGTCCAATTCACCAATGAAAACATGTCTACATATGTGAGTAGGTCTTGGTATTTATGTAATTACTGAGCAACATAATGAGCAACAAGTTTGTAGCCTGTAGCCAGAGGACCAGGATCACAGACCATGGTAATTTAAGAATAAAATTAATGATTGCCATGATTGGAAGTTACAATTAATTCACAAGTAATTACATGCACTTGTAGTCAGAGGACATAATAGTTGTGGGGAAAGCATCTGAACAGAGATATAATGGTAATTTTAATAATTGCCAACATTTATGAATGGTCTTATATGAATTGGAAATGTGTTGGACCATTTTTATACATAATTCCCAATCAATAACTTAACCTAGGTGACTAGTCTAGTAATTGACCAAGGTTACTTACCTAGTAAATATCCTAAGCTGAGATATAAACCTAAGTCTCTGATTCTAAATCCTATGTGCTCACTCCATTAGATCAGAAGTCTTAAGACTCAGGTCACAATTGAACACTTCAGTTATTGAGAATCTCAAAGAGATTTTGTTTATATAGCATATAACTATCAATATTTATTATATTGAGTTAAAAGGAGACCATTTAAAATATTTTATGTGAATCAAATCATTTTAAAATAAAAGATTATCCCTAAGCATGTTAATGTAAACAAAATATTTTGTGGAAAATTTTGTGTTTTCCGAAACAACAAAAAACTGAGAAGAATGGTATTACTTTATGTTTTTGCAAATCTCTTTAATGTGCAGCTTAATAGAAGACAGATGTACTCTGAACTGTACTTCTGTATTTAATCTTTTGCAAAATGTTGTTTTCACAGAAATACATGAAGAAAATATGAGCTCACATAAATATATAGGAGGAAAATGAAAATATTACAATATCATATTCAGATAATTATAAATATTTTTCTTGGATACTACACAAATTTATAATTAGTACTTTTTTATAGATTAATATAACATGATCTATGAAACTATGTTAATAAACTTAGCATGCCTTGCTGTTCCAAACTCCTTTGATCCTTTTTTCAGTTTGATGAATTTTAACCCATAAAATACATTTTTAATACCATGCACTAGTTATTGGGAAACTTATTTCAATGAATTATGTAGGTTTTCCAAATGTTGACAACTTTATTTATATAATACTAAAAGTGGTGTTAATGGTTCTTTTTATCCTTTGTTTATATACTACAGGTTTTATTCTTGTGGTTACCATGGGGCTTATATAAAATATATCATTGTTTTAAGCTGATAACAATTCAATTTCTCATAAAAATCTGTATTTTCATTACTCTTGCCCTCCACATTTTAAACTGCTAGTGTGACACTTTTTATCTTTTTAAGCCATGCATCCATTTAAAAAATATTGTAGCTATAGTTATTTTGAAGATGTTTATATCCTTTATAATGAAGTTAAAGTACTTTGCACACCACCACTACATTATTACAGAATTTGGAATTTGACTATGTACCAGTAGGTTTTATACTTACATATATTTTCATGTTGCTACTTGATGTCCTTTCAAGTTAAGGAACTTACTTTAGCACTTCTCATAAGGCAGATCATATTGTGATGAATGCCCTCAACTTTTGTTTTCTGAGATTATCTCAATCTATTCTTCACTTCTGAAAGATGTTTGGTATTACACTCTTGGTTGGTAGTTTTTTGTGGATTTCTTTTCTTTTCTTCCTTTTGTTCCTCTTTCAACATTTTGTATATACCATCTAACTCATTCTTGATTTAGAAGTTTGCTGCTCATAGCCTATTGATGTTTTCCTTTATATGTGACAAGTATTTTTCCCTTGCTTCTAGATATTCTGTTCAGCATTTGACAATTTGATTTTAATGTATCTTTGAGTATTAGTCTTTGATATTATCTTGCTTGGGATCCTTTGAGTTTCATGAATACAAATCCCTCTCAAGAAAGGGGACATTTTCAGGTAGTATTTCTTTTAATAAGCTTTCTACTTCTTTCTCTCTGTTCTCCTTCTAGGTCTCCCATGATGTGTATATTCATATACTTGATGGTGTTCTGTGGGTTCCTTGCTTTCTTCACTGTTTTTAATTCTTCTTATTTTCTTTTAATTGGTCAATTTCAAATGACTTGTCTTTGTATTTGCCAATTCTTTCTTCACATGTTTAAGTTAGTTTTTGTAGTTCCCCACTGAATTTTCCAATTCTATCACTGCATTCTTCAGCTCCAGAATTTCTGTTTGATTCTTTTTATGGTTTCTATTTATTCTTTAAAAGTTCTCTTTTCTTGTGCATTCTCTTCCTAATTTAATTATCTATCTGTGTTTTCTAGCATCTCACTGAGCTGATTTAAGGTAATTATTTTATATTCTTTTTTGGGTAACATAAATATTCATTTATTTGGAGTCAGTTACTAGAGATTTATAAATTTCCTTTGGTGGTGTCATGTGTGTCCAATTCTTCATTGCTCTTATAGTTTTGCACTGATGTCTGTGCATTTCAAGGAAGAAATATCTCTGCTAGTCTTTACAAACTGGATTAAACAAAGACATTTTCCTGTTGGGTCCCAAGCTTATAGGACTGTCTCCAGGACCACAACTGGGGAGGATGAAGCCAGGTCATGTGACTACAGCCTAGCCCACAGAGAGATCCATAGTTGATAGGCCTGTTACCAGGGGCATGAGTCAATACAGATATTATCTGGTAACTAGGTGAACTAAATTACCTCTAGCACTTTAAACAGTAGACATGGCATTGAGATGAAGGTCTGATTTTAGGGTCTAAAGACAGAGCCTGTTACCAAGTGCATAGAAAGGAATGGTTTCCTCCAGGTCTCTCACAGGGTCCCATTGCATTACTGGGTGGGCCTCTGTGCTGGCAGCATTTGACCAGACTGAAGCTTAGAGTCCTGGAACCAAATCATTTTACAACTTCAAGTTAGAAAGCTAAGACCAAGGTCTGCAGTCCTGTCCCTGAATCCATGGATGCTGTGACTCCTTCCTTATACCTCAGTAAACAGGACTGCTTTCAGACCACAGCCAAGGGACCTGAGTTACAGAACTGAGTTATAGGACTGTTTCAAGATCCACTATAGGACTAAGTTCAGCATACCTGCTGGCATCTCTCAGTGGGTCCCTCTGCAGGTAGAACTACTCCCAATCTATAGCTGAGAGGGTCTGGAGCTAAATTACAGGCCATTTTAGGATCTACTATGGTACTAAGATCAGCTGGCTCACTCATGGGGGCATAGCGATATATGTGTCTACACATGTAATACATGTGTTTACTGGTGGATCATTGGGCAGACATAACTATGTTCAGTCAGCAGTTGAAAGAAGCTGACATTGAGTTAAAAGTTCATTTCAGGGTCCACACCTACAGTTGAGATTGAGAGATCTCTCATCTGAAACATAAATGGACATCTTTCCAGGTCCCGGGTAACTGGTTCTAGTGGTAACACAAGGACAAATGGGAGTGTAGCTGAGGTTTCTCTGGTATAGGGCCATTTCAGAGTCTAGAGTCTGGACCATACTTGGTAAGCCTGCCACCTGAGTGAAGATATGTCCTCTCAAAATAGCTCTTGTAGTTCTTGGGTTTTACTGGGGTTTTGCAAACTTGTTTGTGAATGCTAAGTCTCTTACTAAGGATTTTTTTTTTTTTTTTTTTTTTTGCCCATGGATTGTTGCAAAATTATTACTGTCGACAGAAATTCATGACCTCTTACTTTGTGATCTTGCTGATCTACACACACACACACACTCCCAGCCTCTCACTCCTCTCTCCCTCTCTCATCTCTCCATCTCTCCTCCAGATTATTTTCATTTGAATTGGACATGGAAAAATATTTAGATTCCTGGTGGTTTTAGACCTTAAGAAGTTATATATTTGCTACCTGTGTGATCCTAGTTCATATAACAAGAGAAGCAAAAGCTGATAAAGAGTTGGTACTCTATCTTCTTATACATTAGGAAATACTGGTCTCCCAGTTCTCAGGTTTTCAAAGGATGCAATTTTAGACAGACCTATGCTGGTAGTCACTAAGCATAAGAGTCTGTAGGTACTTGAAATGAGAATCGTTTGACTTAAAATATGCAATCAGTGAAAAAAAAATACCACCAGATTTTGAAGTTGAACAAATAATACAAAATATCTCATGAATATTGTATAATGATTATATGTTGAAACTATCATATTTTGGATATTTGGTGTATAAGTGTATAACAGGATATATTATTAAAACTGATTTTACCTAGTTTTACTTTTTTTTAATATGCCTACTATAAAGTTTAATATTTCATATGTGGCTTGAATTTGTGGCTGCATTGCATTTCTATTGAACAATGCTGTTTTACCACTGGCAAGAATGAAACTAAATCAAGTCCATATTAGTCAAGAATTATAATTAATTCTAACACTTTTTTTTAACTAAAGCTCTCTTACTTCATTTTTTATGGAAAATATTATCATGGCTTTATTTCTTCTGTTAACATGATTTATTTTTAAGACATATACAAGCATACATGTACACACATACACTCAACTTCCCAGTAAGTATATAGCACAGAAGGAGAGACAAAGAAACACTGAAAACATAAGGAACAAAGTCAGTAATATCTGATGAACATAAATTCATTCTCTTTCAACTAATTTTCATTGGTCATAGAATTCTGACTTTCTTTTTATCAAGAGATAGATTTTGATATAGGATTATTTTATAGCAAAGATTAGAAGAAAAAACGTATTTGGGAAGCATCTTTTTGTTAATATATTTTCTCTTTAGCATATGTTGTTTGAATTGGACAAGTATTCAAAATGTAAATTGTACAGTAAAATTTAAAACAAATGCTGAGAAATACATGTATATATTAGAAATTAATAATAGATGAATATCTTTAAAATGTATGCAATTGTATCCCACCATGCAAGGTTTATAAGATCTTATGGTAAAATGGAGTCATCTACTTAAAGCATCTAACCCAATGCCAAAAGTACGTGAAGGCACTTGGAAAAGGTTGCTTCCTTTCCTCACTTCATTTTTCCAGAAGTAATATAATACATATCTTCCCTGACAAATTTCTCATTTCTACATTTATCCATGTCTATCTTTTGATGTCTGGAACCTCTCTTCAATTCTCACTCTTCTTTTCTTCTGATTAAAGTTTCTGTTTTGTTTTGGTTTTGTGTGTGTGTATGTAGGTATGTGTGTGTGTGTGTGTGTGTGTGTGTGTGTGTGTGTGTGTGTGTTTTCTTATTCACTTTCCCTCACTGAAGCACACCTTATGTTCTTTTGATAAATGGAACCTTTTAATTCTAGCCCTCAGCTCAGAGTTTAATGCTCCTAATCTCTGATGTGAATTGTCCCTTAACAGTGTGTCATAGTAACCAAGAATATTTGTGAAAATAGCTTTCCAGAAGGAACATAAAAATCAAAGACAATCTTGAAATTTTGTTTTATTATGATTTGTAATGACTGGAAAATGTTTGGATGGCTGAAAATCGCATGATAAATTTTCAATAGTTTTTAAATTGTTTTGAATAAACATGCAGCAAGTTTGGAATTTTCTCATTTTTTTTAACAGGATGTAAATTACATCAGCCACATTAACAAACAACCATATGGTCATAGGCTTCAGAAGAATTAGACAGGAGCCAAAGACCCCAGGCAGAGCAGGCGTCAAGGAAATCAGAGATGGAAAGCCTCAGATAAATTCGGTATTCATTATATGGGGAATTATCAAGCTTGATGAGGCACAATGACTTTCCTACATACTTAAGAACTTAAGTACATCTTACATACTTAAGAGCTTAACTGATCCTTCTTACAAGAGGATCAAAGAACAGTTGGTTTCCTAGCATTTCCCCCATCACCGCCATGCTAATTAATAGGTACATAGAGAGAAAATAACCCAAAAGTTATTTGGAAGGAGATAGAAGAATTTTGTATCTCACATATTCAATAAGAGTTCTCATTGTAGTTTTAGATGTATTCGTCTAGTCTTTGGGAGAGTTTTAATTTTAACTGTTAGCATTTAGTAATTTACACGGATTGGAAGGTAATAAAGAAACATTATGACCAAGCATTTGGGTTCTTTTACAAGTCTAGGTAGATGTGTGTGTTCGGAGAGATAACTGATGTTCAAACTAGGTTGAAGAGAATAAGATTGGCACCAGAAAATATGGGTAAAGCCAATACAAAGTTAAGAGCTGTAGAAAGTGTTTATATGAGTTGAAATTACTTTTGTTGATTGTGACTACATTATAGAATATCATATCTTAAAATTTACTTTTATGATTTCTCAGAAAATATCACATATCTTATATGTTCAAATTTTAAATAAGATATGTATGTATTCAATATTACACTTTCCCAGCTTTCCAAATTAATCCTGGTTTATGCTCAAAATAGTGCTGTCCTGACATGGCTAGACATACTATTTTCTTCCTCAATACTATACCATAAATATATATATTCTTATCTACTTAATGTTATGGGAATTTTCTGAGGGCTCCACTCTGTGAAGTCTCTCAAGCATTTAACTGGATGAGAAATTGTCTATGTCAACATTAGAAGCAAATATTTCAACCTATTAACATTTATCAAATGCTTACAGGATGCCTGGTTTTGTATGAGAACATATTGCAAATACCCCTGCTCTGCTGTGTATCATGTATCTTCACCAAGTTCCATGGGCTACATTGTTTAGAACTGGCTCCTCATCAAATAGTAAAAGTGACAATGAATGCAGTTTTCTGCTTTTGGGTTTCTTAAGATCTGATTATTATAAGGGTCTGCCTTAAATTGAAAATTATTTTTTCATATAATAAACTCTTAAATTTGACTCTAAACTATTTTTGATATGCTTTCATGTGCGACAAATTAAATATTAATTTTTTATCAAGCATTTGTTTCAAAGATAACTTTTTGCTACATAATTTTGAACATAACAATAAATAGAGAACTTCAATGATGTCAACAACCAGAAACATACTGAGAAATTTTGCCAGGATAAGTAAATCCTTCCAACTATCTATTAACTGCATTCTTAGTGTGTTTTCATCTCATTTATAGCCTGAAAACATTTTTTTCTTTTGGTTATATAGGAAAAAAATGTGCTTTTTTCTCAAATTGACTTAGGAATACCTGTGACATTGAGCTGGTGTTTAAGAAAAAAATATTTCCCTATATTAACATATGCAAATAAGTTTGAAGAATTATTTGAAATTTCATGTAACCTACACATATTTGGTTAGCTGTGTCCCATTACTTTTACCATTTAACAATTGTCCTTTCTTCTCAATCATCCCTCCTTGAACCGATCTTTCTCACAAGAGGATCAAAGACCAGTTGGTCCCTAGCACTTTCCTCATCCTCCCCACAAATAGGTATACAAAGGGTAAATAACTCAAATGTTATTTGGAAAGAATGGTAGAAGAAATTAGTATGTCATATTTTCAATAAGACTTCACATTGTAGTTTTAGCTATATTATTCTAGTCTTAGGGAGAGTTTTAATTTTAACTTCTAATATTTAATAATTTAGAAAGCTGGTTATACAATAAGGAATATTATGACCAAGCATTTTGATTATATTCTTCTCTATGACAAACCACTCTACAATTTGATACATCAATAAAAATAATTTACTCTGTCCATGAATACATATTTTGGGCAGTGCTTATTGGTAACTCCATCACCTGAACAGACTGGACAGAAGCTGTAGGAGCTGTGTCTAACGTGGCTCAGACACATGGTCTTCTCAGTCACATGGTGCTAGCTGTTGGCAGCTCCTGAGCTAGGGCTGCTTTAGAGGCAACATTTCTTTCCCATGAGAGCTCCTCTACCATCTTTCTTACAGTGTGGCAGATAGGTTTCAGAAATGAGTATTCCAAGGGCTGGGGCATAAACCACAAAATTTCTTGTGACCTAGCCTCACATCTAATGTGTTTTATTGTTCATACCAGTGGCTAAAGCCAGCCAATAAATGGGAATAGATCTCTCTCTCTCTCTCTCTCTCTCTCTCTCTCTCTCTCTTAGTGGAAGGAATAGTGAAGAATTTGTAGCTATATGTCAGCTACAATCAAACACTATGATGTCATTATTTACCCTTATATCTGAAATAAAAGACATTTTTGGCTCTGGAACTTATTGGATTCCATGGTATTCCTTCTCTCTCAAGGTTAACTTCCTCTGCCTCTAGATGCTCTGTGACTTTCTAAGTGGTCAAGAGCTTAGCTCTTGTATGACCTGAAGAGTTATGTGGTTATCATACAGTGAAAGGGGTTTTATTTAAGCCAGTTAAAATCAATATTGCTGTCTCCCACCATTCCAGAAAGAGAAAAAGAAAGATGAGAGATTATCCAAAGGAGTCCCTATAAAGACATTCTTACCAGGAAATCTTGGAAATAAGATAAAGAACATAGCAAGAGAGTTTCAGAAACTACCAACCTTCATGACATATGATGTGCTCAAACTAGTCTGAAAGATATATTCAGACATTGAGAACATACCTCACACAGCAAAGGCCAACAAATTGGAGCCAAGATTCCCTCAAATTCTTATAGATAGGCAGCCAGTCTTAAGGTGTAAGGTTGTGGTCAAGTCACATCAGAGACTTTGCTAAC
This sequence comes from Tamias sibiricus, assembly GCA_025594165.1. Classification (NCBI taxonomy): domain Eukaryota; kingdom Metazoa; phylum Chordata; class Mammalia; order Rodentia; family Sciuridae; genus Tamias; species Tamias sibiricus. The sequence goes on from CM046661.1 coordinate 39,197,532, forward strand.
TATTTGAGCACAAAGACCTTGGAATTTCATCATGCGTAGGTGCTCCAAATAGAATTTTCCTTGCCATCTCAACCAGTGAACTTATCACACCTTTTGTCTTTAATAAAGACATTTATAACCATGTCAATTTGGGAAATTTCTCTGTTTTATCTATCATTCAGGTTTTGCCACATTGAAATAATCTAAATTTATTTTTTATGTAGCTATAACTCTAAACTTGTTTTGGAATAATAAAGTAAGTCTTCTAAGGAGGAGGTGCAGGCAACTCTAAAGTTATCATGGGATTTTTTCCCTCAGAAGTTACATAAAAGATATTGCTTCCTCTTCCTCCACTTAGTCCCCTAAAGATGAGAAGTCCTCAAGGTTCCAGTCTCTTTGCTCACACTACGTGCTTTCACTAAATGGTTCATTTACTCCAATAATTTTAACTATCACTTCTATGTCCACTGCTTAAGACTGGTACCTTATGCTCCATCTTCTCTCTCATATATTCTAGCAGAATATTTTTCATGTGAATTCCCCTCATATAATAATGTATTTTAGTATTTCAAAGTAAGAAGGTCCAAAACTGAACTCATTGTTTCTCATTATCCTCTCTTGAAAAACCATTTTAAGCCAATGAAACTTTCCTGGCTAGGTTATTGGCATATTTATACATAAACTTGGGATTGCTATGGAAGACAGAATGTCCTGTGATTTCTATTTTCTATATACTTACTTTTGATGATTAACCAGGTTCTATAATTTACTTCAAAACTTACTTTGGCCATAGTAGTCTTGATTCTCCTACAATTGATACTTAGCTTCAATCCTCATCTGTCTTGCTCGGCTCATCATAATATTCTTTACTACTTCTATTGTCCCTTGACATTTTTAGTCCATTCCCAACACTGAAAGTGTCATTATTTTACTATTGTACAATATGATTATTTAATCCCTCTTTCTTAAAATTCTCTATAAAATTAGTCATATTACCATAGCATATTTATAAGTTCAACCATGACATGGCCCCAGGATACTTTTAAGCTTCATCATCATCATCATCATCATCTTGCTCTTCTTTTCTCCAAAACTGTAGCCAAAGTAATCATATCACAGTTCCCTTACAGATACATATATTTTCACAATTTGTACTTCACATACTTTCTCTGCTCTTTCATGTAATTCCTTTTCTTGCCAACTCTAAAAATCCACTCCCATCCCCAAAGACCAAACTCAAAATATCATGGACTTTATGAACCATGACCTGTCAGACAGAATTAATCATTTTCTGTTCTTGTTCCCATGGTACAAATAGTACTAAATAATAGTTTACATATATAAATTTTCCTTATATTAGATAAGTACAATGCCTTACTATCTTTATATTTTTATACAATAAAAGACATGACATATAATATACACTAAATGTTCAATAAATGAGTTAGATCATTTAGTCCAACCTCTTTTCCAAGGGTTAAGTATTACCACTACAGCTTGGATAGATGTTAATTTAATACCTATCAGTGTGAGATAGCCTAAACCTTAGAGAAATGTTACCATTTCATTGTTGGGCATCCTAATATTTTAAATGTTTCTTGTGATGGTTTTAAATTTTGTCTTGAATCTTGCCCTCCAAATCCTTCATTAGTCCTATTTCTAGCCTCTGAAACAACCTTAATAAAATTCTTTTTTGATATAACATCATTTCAATATTTGAAGACATCTGGTATACCATCCTTGTACTTTCTCTTCATTAATTTAAGTATGCCTACCCTCTTCCAGAATTCTAATAATTTCGTTTTTGCTTCTATCTATTTCAGTTTATAACTGTCCTCCTTAAAATGCAACATCAGAAATAGATCCAGTTGCTGTTATACTAAATCATGTACATTAGAAATATGTTATACTGCTTTGAATATTGCACTCTTCGTACAGTTGATGATTATAAATTTTCAAAAGCTTCTTGTCAACCGGTGGAGCACAGGCAGGCCCAGGACAGCCCTGGCCACATACATGGTGTCGTGCACTGGGTCCAGAGACAGCCTATAGCCACAACACTGCATGTCACAGAGCTGCATCTAAAGCATTCTCTTTAAAAACTGGAACAAGACAGGAATGCCCTCTTTTACTACTTCTATTTCACATAGTTCTTGAAACACTGGCCAGAGCAATTAGACAGACAAAAGAAATTAAAGGGATATGGATAGAAAAAGAAGAACTCAAACTATCACTATTTGTCAATGACATGATTGTATACCTAGAAGATCCAAAAAATTCCACTAGAAAACTTCTAGAACCAATAAATGAGTTCAGCAAAGTAGCAGGATCAACACCCATAAATCAAAGGTATTTCTGTACATCAGTGACAAAACCTCTGAAAGAGAAAGTAAAAAAACTACCTTATTTACAATAGTCCCCCCCAAAATTAAATACTTGGAAATCAACAAAAGAGGTGAAAGACCTCTACAATAAAAATTACAGTACGTTAAAAAAGAAATTAAAGAAGATGGAAAGATCTCCCTTGTTCTTGGATATGCAGAATTAATATTGTCAAAATGACCATACTATGAGAATCACCATACAGATTTAATGCAATTACAATAAAAATCCCAATGCATTCCTTATAAAAATAGGAAAAGCAGTCATGAAATTCATCTGAAAGAATAAGAGACTCAGAATACTCTTCTTGCTAAGCAATCCTGAGCAAGAAGAGTGAAGCAGGTGGCATCGCTATACCAAATCTTAAACTACAATACAGAGCAATAGTAACAAAAATGGCATGATATTGGCACCAAAATAGACATGTAGACAAATGGTACAGAATAGAGGAAACAGAGACAAACCCACATAAATACAGTTATCTCTTATTAGACAAAAGTACCAAAAACTTTCACTGGAGAAAAGGTAGCCTCTTCAACAAATGGTGCTGGGAAAACTGGAAATCCATATTCAGCAAAATGAAATTAAGCCCATATCTCTCACCATGCACAAACTCAACTCAAAGTGGATAAAGGACTTAGGAATTAAATCAGAGACCCTTTGCCTAATAGAAGAAAAAGTAGGCCCAAATCTCCATCATGTCAAATTAGGCCTGGACTTCCTTAATAAAACTCCTATAGTTGAAGAATTAATATAAAAAATCAATAAATGGGATAGATTCAAACTAAAATTCTTCTTAGCAATAGAGACACTCAGTGAAATGAATAGAGAGCCTACAGAATGGGAGCAAATTTTTACCACACACACATCAGATAGAGCACTAATCTCTAGAATATAGAAAGAACTCAAAAAACTTAACATCATAAACACAAAACAACCCAATAAGTAAAAGGGCCAAGGAACTGAATAGACACTTCTTAGAAGATGATATACAATCCATCAACAAATATATGAAAAAAGGTTCAACATTTCTAGCAATTAGAAAAAAGAAAGTCAAAACCACTCTAAGATTTCATCTCACTCCAATCAGAATGGCAGCTATTAAGAATACAAACAACAATAAGTGTTGCCAAGGATGTGGGGGAAAAGGCACACTCACACACTGCTTGTGGGACTGCAAATTTGTGCAGCCAATATGAAAAGCAGTGTGGAGATTCCTTGGAAAACTGAGAATGGAACCACCATTTGAACCAGCTATTCAACTCCTCAGTTTATACTCAAAGGACTTAAGAACAGTATATTACAGTGATGCAGCCACATCCATGTTTATAGCAGCACAATTCACAATAGCTAAATTGTGGAACCAACCTAAATACCCTTAAGTAGATGAATGAATAAAGAAAATGTGGTACATATACACAATGGAATATTACTCAGCATTAAAAGAGAATAAAATCAAGGATTTCCAGGTAAATGGATGGAGTTGGAGAATATCATGCTAAGTGAAGTTAGCCAATCCTCAAAAAAAAAAACAAATGCCAAATGTTTTCTTTCATATAAGGATGCTGATTCATAATAGGAATAGGGAGGGCAGCATGGGTCAAACAGACGAACTTTAGATAGGGCAAAGAGGAGGGAGGGGAAGGGAGAGGGCATGGGGTAGGAAAGATGGTCGAATGAGACTGACATCATTACCCTAAGTACATGTATAAAGACATGAATTGTAGACTTTGTGTACAACCAGAGACATGAAAAATTGTGCTCTATTTGTGTAATATGAATTGAATTACATTTTGCTGTCATATATATATATATGTGTGTGTGTGTGTGTGTGTGTGTGTGTTTTTATATATATATAATTAGAATTTAAATAAAAAAGCTTCTTGTCCTTTTCTAGTCTCAATCTGCTCGACCTTTCATAATTGATGTTGACCTATAGTAGAACAAAGCATTAGCTCTACTCTTAACCTTTGATAAAAGCTGGGTTACCCATGAATTATGCTGCAATGTGAAGTTTATGCAAGAATCAAAACCTAAATCTCTTATTTACCCAGCCTAACTTGCAAGTTACCTCGTCATCGTACTTGCTCTCATCACCGTAGCATGTTTTCCCTAGGTTTTTTATATTATTACCTATGTCTACTTCAGATCATATTTTTTTGGAGATCATTTTTCTAATTAAATGAAAATAAATATGCCATTACTGATACAAACAGCATTACCCATAATAGGTAAAAAACAGTGGATACTCTCTATGTGACATATCTTATGCTAAATTAAATTAATTTAAATAATCACCTGTTTGTGCAAGGAAATTTTTTTATGAAAGATATTTAAGCAGAATTGAGGTGAACACCTACTAGAGTCATGCTTTTCTTGGTATTTATCTTATTTTATAGTTCACCATGATTAGGGACTTAACTCTTGTTCTCTAAGTATATCACCCTATAATAAATTGAAGCCTTTTTATATGATGTTTTGCTTTTATTTTCTCCTTCCTGGATATGTAGGACTTATGCGATTTTACTATTTCCAGGTCTGTTGATGCTTGGCATGAGTGGGATCCAACTCTGTATGTTAGGGTGCTTAAAGTCCCTATATTAAATATCTATAACTTCTGTAGGTCTCACCAGGAGATTGGTCTTATATGTCATCATATACAGAACTCCCCTAAGGAAGATAATATAGCTGCATAAGAGCAATCTGCACTTTTCTAAATTTTTAACAATAGTTACATTAGATTATTTTCTTTTATTTATTTCCTGATAGACAGCTCACTTCTTCTATTGAAATTTGTTACAGTATTAATGTCAAGAGGAAAGCTAAACTATGAAAGAGATCACAGAATGTTCTAGCACAGAATGTTAGTTTTTTAAAATAATATTTACCTTTCATTTATATTTTCTTTTTCATACTTTTTCATTTATAGCTTATTTTTCTTTATTTTTCATTTATACTTTCATTCCATTTATATTTCCTTTGTCAACATTTATCCTTGTGTTTAGGTTTAAGTAATTCTCTTACTTATTTCTTTGTACAAAAGAGGATCATGGTATTATGAAGTTCAATCCCAAATTATTCAAATGGAACCAATATCTATCTTCTCTCTCTAACCCAGTACATGTGAAGTTACAGCAGAGCAAGCACATCAACAGAAAAAAAAAAAAAAAATGCCAGGATGGCCAGTTTAGGTTTGACTCTGATGTAAGATTAAAATTATCACAAAGACCATTTCACTAAGCATCTCATATCCTACAGGGCAGAGCTGAGCCTTTATTTTTTAAAAAAAACTGGGAAGTTAGTGTGCTTTAAGCAGGGATAATGGAGTTTATATTTTAGAAGGTTAACTCACATTGAGATGTGACCAGAGTGGATTAGCTGGCTAGAAAATATTTGTAGTAATTCAGGTGGGTGACAAAGTGTTCTGAATGCTTATGGAAGTAGAGTTAGAAGTGGCTATATCCGAGGAATCAAAGAAATGGGTACTATAGGTCTTTGAATCAATTACGTCTTAGGTCAAGGAAGAAAGTAGAAAAGTAGCTCCTAGTTTTCTGCCTTGAGTAAGTTATGCTATGAGAAATACAGATGTAGCCAAGGCAGCCAGGACAAAACACAGAGGTATGCAGAGTTGAGTTTCTATATTGGAAGCAATGCTCATGGGTTGTGGAATAAAGAGGGGAGGAAGCAAAGATAAGAGGGAACAGAGACGGTAGAAAGGTCAAGAGAATGGAAATCTCAATGAGCACAGGGAATGAACTAAGAACTAGATGGTGATAAAAGAATAAGCTGGAACTTTATATTTCAAGAGTGCAACTGCTCTTGATGATGACAAATTTCAGGGCATTGCCACAGGAATACTGCTGACAGAGCTGATATAAAAAACAACTGGAATCCAAATAAAGTCACTGAGAGGTTATGGCTACTACTCAGGGCCTTAAGTTTTTAGCAATTGAGCAGAATTTTGGGAAAATCAGTGGGTGCTTATTGTAAGACGAGGGAAGATGTTATAGGCATATTGGAGGATTGTAGAAGAGAACATTTTGGGGGTAGATACTAAAAACTGTATGTGCTCTTTTCTTTTTCTTTTTTTTTTTTGTCTATCTAAACAACTTATTTTATAACTATGGTACCCTCTAATTTCTCTCCAGTATATGACCTTTTATAAGATGTGATTTTAGAAATGATGACTTATTTGATGTTTTATAATAAATACAAAAGAATAATCTTAATAACCTTTCATGGAAATAAAAATTGATTTCTAAAAGATTAAATATCCTTATTCCATAAGTATTATTCAAGTTTAAGATATCTATCAAGTTAGTTTATTAAACAACACTCTAAAAGAGAACAGAATGTCTATAATTTTCAAAAAATACTCAGTAGTGGCATAGAATAGGAGGAAATACAGTAGAGAACTTTATAAGAATCCCATGACGAACATATTAAGCAATAACAGAATTGATTTCCATTAAAATTAGGATCAAGAACTGTACCTACAAACATAATTTTCAGTTTTACCTGAAACAACGAGATAAGAAAATGGTCATTATAAGTGTTGGGGGAAAAAAGAGGTGGACACAGTATAACATGTCTATAATTCCAGCTATTTCAGAAGCTGAGGCAGGAGGATTTCAAGTTTGAAGCCAGCTTGGGCACCTTAGCAAGGACCTGTCTCAATAAAATTTCTTTAAAGGGCTGGATATAACTCATTGGTAAATCATTTGCTTCACATGTGTGAGGCCTTGGGTTCAATCCTCAGTACTGAAAAAACAAATTTGAGAAGAAGACACCAAAATGTCTTATGTTTTCTTAATATTATTGCATTTTCCAAAAATAACAAGAGGACTTATTAATGTGATTAAGTAGAAGATAAATTTTCTAATAGCAATAATAAGTTAAAAGTAGAAATGAGGAGAAATATTCCATTCATATTGGCCAAACCAAAAGCAGGCAAACACCTAGGCATGGTGGTACATGCCTGTAATCCCAGTGACTTGGAGGCTGAGACAAAAGAATCAAGTTGGAGGCCAGCCTCGGCAACTTAGAGAGACCCTGTCTCAAAATAAAAATAAAATAGGACTTGGGTTGTAGCTTAGTGGTAAAACACCCCTGCATTTAAGCTCCATAATAAAAAAAAAAGTTCTATTTGTAAAAGTAAACTTTTTATTGATGAATTTAAACAAAACTTCAGCTAACAGAAGACAGTTTTCAGATCCCATGTGGGGTCTTCAAATTGCTAGTTAAAAATGAAAATCACTGGGGCTGGGGATATAGCTCAGTTGGTAGAGTGCTTGCCTTGCATGCACCAGGCCCTGGGTTCAATCCCCAGCACCCCCCCCCCCCCAAAAAAAAAAAAAAAAAGAAAAAGAAAGTCACTTCTGAATTTGTTGCAAAACTAATAACAGTATCAGTGTTAAAACTAACCAAAATGAACATAAATTTTATATGAAATATCAATAATCTGAGAGAAAAGTCAATAATTTTAGGGGAAGATATGCATGTGCATCTGTGCACACAGACACATATGCAGGGCATGGAAATCATCTTGCCTCTAAAATTTATTACAAAGCTATTAAATATAAGTTGTTACAGATTTATTACACATTAAAATTTATTACAAAGCCACTGTGATAAGGTGGCATCACTATACATTAGCTTAAAACATTTTATATTTTAATATCTCTGGGGTAATGTTGAAAGAATGTAAGAATGGTATATTTATAGTAAACAATGTAACACAATTATCTTAATTATTTATTTTCTCCAATATAGAGCACTCTATCCTGATATATCATAGTAGTGATGTTGATAGAGTGATACAATAAAATAGAGAGCACAGGAACAAATATAAAGATGTATGGTAGCTTAATATATAACCAAGCTGGCATTTCAACTCAGGGTATTAAGTGAATCAATGATGTTGGTATAATTGACTTTCCACCTGAAATAGGCCCTCAAACAATAACATTTTATACTAACTTTAAGAAGTTATGTGGGAAAATAGCTCATAAACACATTTGAAAAGCAAATGGTATTTTGGAGCTAAATAACTGCATCATCTGGTGGGCCAGGTCTCATTTCCCTTTATGTACAGATTCCTCCTATTAGTCCTGAAGAAAAAGACAGACAACCCAGGGAAAGAACAGGCAGTTCTTGAAAGACAAAACACCAATTCTCAAGAAACCACCTGCAATCCGATCAGCTCAGGAGGCTGAGGCAGGAGCATCACGAGTTCAAAGCCAGCCTCAGCAATGGTGAGGTGCTAAACAACTCAGTGAGACCCTGTCTCTAAATAAAATACAAAACAGGGAGGGAGATGTGACTCAGTGGTCAAGTGACCCTGAGTCCAAATCCCACTACAAAAAAAAAAAAAAAAAAAGGAAAAAGAAAAGAAACACTGAAAAATGTGCATGACCCATTGTTAGTACAGAAATATAAATTAAGCAAGACAATATTTCAACTTCATATTGCTAGTTAAGAGCCACAGGAGCCAATGTTGTTGAGGGTGGGGCTGAAATTGACAATCTAAAATATAACTGCCAAAAAAAACCCTGTTGCTACAGCCTTTTACAAAATTAACCTGTAAATAGCTACTGAAAATCAAAATATATGTGCTTTAAGAATTCTACTTAGAAGGATGTATCATATAGAAATAACAACTTATATGTAAGACTACATGTTTAAGAATTTTATTATGATGTTATTTATAAAGGCAAAAAATCCACCTTTGAAAAACCTGGATGTACATTGTAAGGAATGGTTGAATAAATTATGATACACCCACAGCATAAAAAGAATGAATAATAAAAAGAATGTTAAGTGTACATTATGGCTTTGGAGATGTCCATGACATATTACTAAATGAAAAAGACATTGTAGTGTATGTGGTATAAAACCCCCCCATATAGATTGCTAATGTTCAAAAAACTGTAGTGGGGACAGAAGAGAATGTTAAGCATAGAGATGTACTCAGTTTACCTCCTGGTCCTGATCTTTGTGACATGGAGGAATGAGCAGCCAATATTTATAAGGACTATAGGTGAAATCTATCCTTAGTGTAAGCTAGGTTTCACTTGTCTACTGTGGGGTATGTTCAACTGTGAGATAGATACTCCTTGGGGATATTTTTTTTTTTCCATTGTATTACTTTGAGGTGTCAGCAGCCATAGGGAAAGGCTAAGAATGAAGACAGTGGAGGACACTTGTGTCAAGGGAAACTTATTACAATACAGAGATGAAAACACAGGTAATTACAGGAACTTACACATTTGTTTACAAAAAAAGAAAAAGATATCTTGAATATCTTGATATTTTCAACATCATGGTATAATTAGCTGTCATCAGTGTTTCTTTTACTCAAAAGGCATGGTCTAAATGGTTGTTTCCAAAAAGTAGTCATGGGTTAGGTAAAACAGCAGCCTCAGGTGGTAAGAAAATAAGGCAAGGAGCTCTCTGGAAGAAGACATTTAGAATCTGAATATGATATGTTTTTAAGATAGCTGCTAAGCAGTAGAGAAGGGATTCAAATCCACCCATCTCAAGAAAGTCATGTTATTTCCTTAATGTTTTACTGCATTTTTTCTCATATTTTAAAGATAAGAAACATATATACCACAAGCCCTACCTAGCACAGGAGAAAAAATAATAAACTTGGCCCTAAGCAACAAGACATTGGAGATGTTGTGATAAGAGCAGTCACAGACAGATCTGACCGTAGGAGTCAGCAACCTAAATATGAGAAACCAAGGCACAGGACAGTGAGATCCTACACACAAGACTGTCCTTGAGAGGAAATATTGGGTTTCAAAGATCAGAAGGTAACTGCCATTGATTTGCCTCAATATGACCTTGAGGTTACCAGGATGTTGGTTCAGATATGCTAATTTAGTTATGTGGAAAGAATGTTATAGTTGCAATCAAAATTAGGGGTTCAACTTCCAGTTATTCTGGACACCTACTATGTGATCCTGGATTAAGTTTCTCTCAGCTGTAATTTTCTTACCTGTAGAATAAGGGTAGTATGTGTTGCAAAAATGTGTTCTAGCTGGGCGCGGTGGCGCACGCCTGTAATCCCAGCACTTTGGGAGGCTGAGGCAGGAGGATCATGAGTTCAAAGCCAGCCTCAGCAATGGCGAGGCACTTAACAACTCAGTGAGACCCTGTCTCTAAATAAAATACACAAAAGGGCTGGGGATGTGACCCAGAGGTCGAGTGCCCCTGAGTTCAATCCCCGGTACCACAAAAAAAAAAAAAAAAAGAAAAAAAAAAAAAGTGTCCTGAAGAATAAATCAAAACTACCTTTTCCATTGCAAATGTCAAATTTGTGAAATTGATAAATTGGAGGCTTGCCTGACAATAATGTTTTCATTCTCTAGTACTCATTTATTCTTTATATACAGTTACTAACCTCTTAGCTGAGTATATGCCTAACCTAATTTTTTTTCAGTCTTTCTTAAGAAATGATTAGTCTCCAGCTTCATTAGAGCCTGTCTTTCTAGCATAATTTCCTATTTGTCAACATAATCACTCAATTCCAGCCAAGTTGGTTTATTCGATATCTGCTAAACACACTGATTTTAATCTCTAATATTCTTCTCACATCAGTTTTGTAACAGGGAAATATCTCAGTCCACAAACTCAACCTTAAGGAATTTCAACTTGATTACACCCACATTTAATCTTAAGAGTTAGAAACTTACTCTCAGTCACATTGTCCTTCCCTACCCTTCCAAAATATTAAAAAAAAAAAAAAAAATCCCTCCTTCCCACTTCCAAAGATTTTTTTTTCTTTTCTTTTCTTCGATTCGGGGTTTAATCTGATCATCCATGTAAGCAAAAACTTCCTGACCTCCTCATTGTCTATCTGGTACTAGAGCTGGGTGATTCTTTTCTATTTCATGGCACTTTGGGAACATGAGAAGTTCCTTCCTATCACGAGCACTAAGCAGCCTATGCAGGTTCTCCAACCTCAACAGCCTAAACATCCAAACCATTTCTACACTGGAATTCTGTTCCTCCCAGAAAATTCCTATGACTATAAAACATAGAATCTCTGTTTTCAGATACCCTGAAAATTTCAGCCTATCTATTTCTAGGTTGATTCAACCCTTTTGTCAAGAGTTATGAATTGAGGAAATTCACAACTAAGTGGATATCACTCTGGGCAAAGCAATTTGCTCAGAAATAACTTGACCTAATTCATACCGGTATCTTCTGGACAAGAAGGTTCCTCCCTTTTCTGGCAGAGCCAGTAGAAGTCAGTGCTTTTGGATAATGTGCTATGCAGTAAGACATAAGGTAAGACTATCTACGTTAGGGTGAAACTCACATCATAAAGGTGGAATATCAGGAAGAAGATAATGTAGATTGGAAGCTTTATTACCTTCCACTATGTGATCTAATCAATTAACTTATTGTCTGTACTAAATTTAGTTTTGTGTTATGTATTAGAGAAAAAAATCACAATGTCTATAATTGTTTACATTAATACTTTGTGTGTGTGTGTGTGTGTGGTGCTGGGGATTGAACCCAGGGCCTTGTGCATGTGAGGTATTTACATTAACATTAAACACATTTTTCATGTGTTTCTTCTTTTTTACCCAAATAAGCTTAAATTACTTGAGGAAAGAGGGTATGTCTTATGTTTCCATTCCTAGCATATTGGCTAACACATATTAATGCCATATGAATATTTGTAAACTGGTTCATCAAGGTATCTGTTATGACAAGATATGTTTGGCTTCTAGTGTAGTCTGTTTTTAGGTGTTATGAATTAATCTAAAAATAATTTGGAAAACAATCTTTTTAAGTCAAATACTGGTTTATATCTGACTAAAAGTGGCATATTTCGAAATACTTAGATCACTGGCCAGTTTTGTAAGGTGATCTTCTTCTGGATAGACACTGTCTTCAGATAACTTCCTCAAGGACTTGCCTCATTATCTTGTTAAATCTTTGTTATGAGCACTCTTTAAGGTATTCATTTACTGAAAATAGATATCCTATGAAAAATGTACAATAAAAGTCAGTCATTTAAGGTACAGACTTTCAAACTTGATCTGTTTCTTTGAAATTACTTAGAATTAAAATGTGTCCTTTTTAAATACATTTTCCATTTAGGACTGCAGAATATGAAAAATGCATTGTGTTGTCTAATTAACCATTGCAAAAAATAGGGAATTTTCTCTATGTGTAAATATTGATTTCAAGTTTGTATTGGCTTCCTCCAGTGATGCAAGAGCATACAGAGTCTTGAATGCATTGCAAATCATTTGATTTAGTTGAGCCTCATCACTGCTCTTCAGAAACTCATAAATCCAAATTTGTCATCATTTTAAAAAGTTATTTGAAAGAGAAATGTTAAATAATTTCACCACATCTTGCAGGCTGTATATATTTCCTTGTCCTGAAATACAAACACTGTACCATAGACCTAGTCAAAAATATCTCATATAAAGTCTTAATGCATGCAGTTTGGTAACTGAATTTCATGTAAATAAGCTCTTATTGGATTGATGTATACTTTTGTTGTTGTTGTTGTTTTAGAGAACACCTTGTCTGAAGACTGCCAGTCTTTTTAAAACTCTTTCAAGGTTATTTTGTCTTTCCTATTTTTAGTCTATAATTTCACGGGGAGTTAGCATCTGTTATACTACAATCCTGGCTCATTATGGTGGTTTTGAATATCACCTGTTTTCTGCTGTTTTTCATGAATCTCCGGTTAATTTTCAAGACAGCTGACTTCTCAATCTAGCTCTCCTCACCCTAGTATCTGAAGGGCACCAAATGAATAAGCATGAATTAGCTCCAGTTCTTAGTTATATTGATGCTTTTGTGTTTGTTTATTTTCAGTTTCTGAATATTGAATTTTTCATAAAGGTTCATAAGAGGCAAAAATTTAACAATTTCATAACAAAAATGGGTTTAAAATAATATTTTCATAAATTCCTGTCTGGAACTTCTGATCCTGGAATTTTAAGCCATTAATAAGTGTATTTGTTTATTATACACTTTTTGAAACTTAAGGGATGTTTTTTCCATAGTCTTCTGCTACCAAAGAGGCATACTGCTACCAAATAAGTATTTATCAGCTATTAAATACTGATTTTCTAAAAATCTGATCTCTTTGTATATACTGTTTCCTCTGTTTTACATTTATCCTTTTTGTTCCCCTCCCTCTTATTTTCCACTTATAGAAACAAATGAAAATCCATTCCAGAAGTTTTTGGTAGAAATACAATTACATAACACTACCATCTTGTTTGAATAGTTGAAAAGAGAAAGTCCACTTGAGTAAGGAATTAAGTTTAAAGTGTCATAACGAATGGAACTGACCTGGGAGTTCAGAAACTAGATGATCAGTCTGCCAATGTCTTGTGATATTAAACAAGTATGTGATATTCTTCAATGTTTTCTAAATGCTATAATTCATATACTGTGACTATATGCTAGATAGACTGCAGTATTTCACTGCATAATTGTCACAGATTTTTATGATACTTTTTTTTTTTTTTTTTGCAAAAATAGTGGGGTAAGATCATTATATGAAGCTTTTAAAAATGTATTGGCCCCTATATCTCACCATACACAAAACTCAACTCAAAGTGGATCAAGGACCTAGGAATTAGTCCAGAGACCCTGCGCCTAACAGAGGAAAATATAGGTCCAAATCTTCATCTTGTCAGATTAGGCCCCAACTTCCTTAACAAGACTTCTAAAGCACAAGGAATAAAATCAAGAATTAATAAATGTGATGGACTCAAACTAAAAAGCTGCTTCTCAGCAAAAGAAACAATGAAGTGAAGAGAGAGCATACATTTCGGGAGCAAATTTTTGCCACACACACATCAGATAGAGCACTAATCTCTAGGATATATAAAGAACTCAAAAAAACTTAACATCAAAAAATCAAAAAATCCAATCAATAAATGGGCTAAGGAGCTGAACAGACACTGCTCAGAAGAAGATATATATTCAATCAAGAAATATATGAAAAAATGTTCAACATCTCTAATAATTAGAGAAATGAAAATCAAAAATATTCTGATTTCATCTCATGCCAGTCAGAATGTCAGTTATCAAGAATCCAGACAACAATAAATGTTGATGAGGATATGGGGGAAAAGGCACACTCATACATTGCTGGTGGGACTGCAACTGGTGCAACCACTCTGGAAAGCAGTATGGAAATTCCCTAGAAAACTTGGAATGGAAGCACCATTTGACCCAGCTAACCCTCTCCTCAGTTTATACCCAAAGGACTTAAAAATCAGCATACTATAGTAAAGCAGCCACATCCAAGTTTATAGTAGCTCAATTCACAATAGCTAAACTGTCGAAGCAAACTAGATGCCCTTCAATAGATGAATGGATAAAGAAACTGTGATATATATACACAATGGAGTATTACTCTGCATTAAAAGAGACTAAAATTATGGCATTTGCAGATAAATGGATGGAGTTGGAGAGTATCATGCTAAGGGAAGTAAGCCAGTCTCAAAAAACTAAAGGCTGAATGTTCTCTCTGATAAGTAGATGCTGATCCATAATGGAGAGGGGGGATGCATGGGAAAAATGGAGGAACTTTGATCAGGCAAAGGGTAGGGAGGGTAGGGAAGGTGTATAGGGCAGGAAAGATGGTGGAATGAGATGGACATCTTTACCCTAGGTACATGTATGATTGCACATATGGTGTGACACTACATCCTGTACAACCATAGAAATGTAAAGTTGTGCTGCAATTGTGTACAATGAATCAAAATGCATTCTGCTGTCATATATACCTAATTAAAATAAATAAATTAATAAAAATTGTATTGTTATTATTAAAAAAACATTTCATACTAAACTGCCTGTTGTGTTAGATTAGGATACATGGAATACTCATGAACATAGGTTCATGTGGTGGCTATGATTATGCAGGGAAATATGGCACAGATATAATATCTGAGATCACAGAGCTGATACTCTTACAGGGAAAGGGCCTGAGAAGTACATAGTACAACTAACCTCATTTTAGTGATCAAAGAAGGCCTTTTTTTTTGGGGGGGGGAGCAATGTCCTCCTTAAAATTCAATAATGAGCAAGGTAAATATGGACAGAGAAAGAACAGTCTAAAAGCAAAAGGGCAGAAAGAAACTCAGTATGGGGATATTATAAAGCAAGTATTTGGCCTGAGGTCAGGGAGCAAGGGAACAATATGGTAGGCATTGGATAATGCAATAAAGCTGGACAAGCAGCTAGAGAAAGAGCTCAGTAGTAGAATGCACATACGAAGCCCTGAATTTGATACCTAGCATCGCACATGCGTATACACACACACACACACATACGCGTGCGCGCGCAAACGCACATGCACACACACACGGTTAAGTAAGTGTAGAAAAGGAGTAGATATTACAAAGAAGAGGAACAACCAGGGAAACAGAAGAAATTTCTAGTCAGCCTTATGAGAATAGTTAGAACAGAGAACACGAAAATTATGAGCATCATTCCTGATAATTTGAGTAAAGTAAAAGAATCCCATCCAAAAATACCATATGACACTTTTCCTGGTCTCTGTGGCAATTTCTGTTTGTTTGCTTTCCCAAATGCAGGAAAGATCCAGGAACAACAATTCAAAATAATAACAATGAAGTACAAGCACCTTGTGACTATATCCCAATTTTTTCAGCTCTTTCCCTAAATTTTGGTATAAATTTTCACTATCTGCAAAACCAATGAAATTCACAGAAACCATATTTTATGGGTTTTCTGAATCATAGAATAATAGAATTGAAAAGACCATCAGCAAATAGTTGAACTCAGCTGTTTTTTAGGCATCTATTTTTTTTCCACAATATTAAAACAGTCTCACATTATCATGCTAGTTCATCTTGATAATCAGAAAAGTGGGACAAAGAGAAAAACTACCATCTTATACTACCTTTTGGAGTAAACCTCTGAAATATGTCTTTAATAAAATAGATATGCATATGCTTCATATATAAATCTCACAGATATGCTTATGCTTTATATATAACTTCGAAACTTATTTCCCTAATGTTATGTCATATAGTTTTTCTTGATATTACAAATCTTTAATATCTTATTGACCATATAAAATACATTAAGTATATAAAGGTGAAAATTTACTTAACCATTTACCTAATGCTATGTACATTTAGGTTTTTATAAGTTATGACTTAGATACTTTTTGGTGGATTTTATTTAATTGGTTACTTGATCTAGAAAATATTCATGCTAAACACTGTACTAAGTGCTGCATGTACAATGACAGATAAGTAATAATGATTGATTCCAAGGTGTTTACTGTCTTCTTTGTCACATAGGATTTTCTATATTCAGGATGATTACAGTGGATGGACTTCTAAATGTGAAAAAATAAGTATAAGAACATAGTGAAAGTTCTTGGTAGTTATTACTAAATTGAACTTTTAAAATGATATACCAATATACAATCCTTTCAGAAATACATGAAAGAAATTCATACTTTGCCATCATTTTATCCAGACTAATTATGACTAACATAAACCTAACTCAAGCTGGAATAAGTGGGAAAAAAAAGTGGCAGTGAGGGAACTGGGGCATTGATTTAAGTTCAACTCACTGTATCAAGAAGGAATATTATTGATTTTAGGTGTTGAGAGATCCAGAAGCTCAAACAATGGCACCTTCACAAGTCTGATTTGTTTTCTTTGATATGATGGTTTTACTCAGGCAGTTTTGTCTATGTGGTAATAAAGATATCCAGGTAATATCCTTATTGAAAGTCTAGCAAAAAGAGAGCTAAATCTTAACATTTCCTTATTTTAATTAAAAATTCCAAAACTAAATGCAAATTTGGTTTCTAGGAGAGTGTGTTGACGCAAGTCAGATCTTTTTGCTTTCCTTCTTTCAGAAGCTCTAGAAAATTTAAGTATAAAAATTTTTGGTTTACAGTATACTCTTTTTAAAAAGAATAAGCTTCACTTTGATTGTAAACTTCTTAAGTGAAAGAGATACTTTTTCATGTGATACATTTTGCCTATGTGCCTAGAAGAAGATGAAGTTACTTTTAAAAAACATAATGGTAATTGCATTTCAAATGAGTTTTGCACAAATATTTTGCATATACAAGTCTTCCAATAACATATAAACATTAAATTGGCTAAATCCTTATCTTTGTGTATATTAAACTATCACATATGATCACAAAAATATCAGTATTGTCGAGAGAGATCATCTCTGAGCAGTGATGTATTATTCAGCCTGAGGTGGGTCATTAGTGGGAAGCACTCTATCCACATGAAGGATGTGTGAAGTCAAGGGAAGACCACATTCTACGTTCCCTCTCTTTCCACCAAACTTGGTTTATAGGCTAAATTGATTTAAATAAATAGGCAGAGTTGATGAACAACAATAACAACAACACAAACAAAATCAAAGAAAGGAAGGCATAATGATATAAGTGGTATGGAAAAAGCATATGTAAGTCTTTACTTTGCCCAATAAAATTAAAAGGGATTTGGGGATTATTGCATGAATAGCAAAATGGAGTTACCTCTTTCCCCAGGGCCCATGTATCACAACTTTCCTCAACTTTTTTCTCAATAGGAAATAAAGAGGATTTACCTGTTCATGAAACAAATGTTAGCTGAGTAATTATTGTGCCAGCCATAGTGCTGTGCAAATGAGATTGCAATGATAAGAAAGAGCAAATGATTCCTTGGTTTCAGAAAACACATATTCTTTGGGAGAGAGATTCAGACACAGAACAAGGAAGTATGATTTGATGTTGTAAGATCAGTGAAAGTAGTTTAGAAACATGAAGAAGACCTCAGACCATATAACCCAAGAAGTTGAGGAAATTTCCTATAGAAAGTAACATCTTTGCTACAAATATTTAGGTGAAGAAGGTGGAGGGGTCTAAAGAATGGCCTGAGCAAATAGAACTGTACTCCCAACACCCAGGGACCAGAGATGGATCCAAGAAGACAAGTGGGTCTGAAGTTATCCAGTACACATACAGCTGAAGTGCAAAGTTAGCAATCATAATAAATCAAGCTGTTGAGGGAAGGTAGATCCAAATAAAAAAGGAAGTGAAGAGTATTACAAGCCAAACTAATTATATTGACTTCATAGGAGAGATTCAGGGAGTTTAGTGACATAATATGTCTTTTTAAAGGCTGACTCTTAAAGTAGATTAGAAAAGATGCTGGAATGAGGAAAAGCAGGAGGAGAAAAAGTATAGAATATTTTGTAGACATTAACCCGGGCTGAAATCTGTAGAGGCCAAAATGAGACTCCATTGGAGTAAAGCACAATAGATAAATTTACTTCAGAGACTCTGTAAATACCTTTCTAAAGATCCTTATACATTTCTTTCAGCATCCCTACCTTGGATCATCTGACACAGGAAACTGTGTCACTGGATTATAGCAAAGTCATGCTTTCATCTTACAAGTTGCTCAGCTAGAAAACAGATCTGTGGAGATCAGTCTCCTTTATCCCTTCTTCCTCACTAAAAGAAAGATAATGTTTTCATGGAGTCATGTGCCTGTAAAGCTGTTTCTAGCATATGTCCTGCACTCACTGTGACCAGTGAGAGGTGAAGTCTACTAGTAAAGCTAAAGAAAGTTAAAAGAGACAGATTTAACTGCCACATGGTTTATCCCTTTTTCTTGTCTGTGATGGTAGACAGTTACCTAAAGGTAGAACAGCTGCTTATGACCATGGGAACAAACAAACAAAACACGGGTGCTAAGGGTAGTATAAAAGGAAGTAAAAAGAAACCAAGTAACTGATAACTGATAGAACTGCTGCACTAGCCCCAGTCTGCCTCCCTGAGAGGTTCCTATTGTGTGAGAAAAATAAACCTTTGTTTGATTAAGCCTCAGCAGTCCATTCCTTTTACATTCAGCTGAAAGCAGTCATAACTAAACCAGCCGTTTTCTTTGCCATTTAACAGAGCCCTCTGGTATTTCTTTTTATTTTCCTTTTCTCTTTCTTTCTTTCTTCCTTCCTTCCTTCCTTCCTTCCTTCCTTCCTTCCTTCCTTCCTTCCTTCCTTCCTTTCTTTCTCGACTAGTAAAATGAGTGTCCTTTAAAGGAACAAAAAGAAATTATCCACCTCAATTCTCCAAGCTGGCTTTTCTAGGCAGAGCTTTGTGGGATAAACATTGAAGGTTATGCCCTCAATGTCTTCAACAAAGATGAGATAATATATCTCCAAGTGAATTGGTAGGAATGTTTGGTTCCCCTTCTTGCCACTTACAATTTTCACAGCCACAAAGAGAGAATCAAAGTAAATTTGATTGATTCAGAAATAGACTCTCATTTCCACAGAATAACAGTAAAGAAAAAAGGAAGACTTAACTCATCATTTAAACTGGAAGTTGTTCATTGCCTCAACAGGCTATCTGTATCAGAAACTTTGTCTTATCCTTGTTGTATTACAAACCTTTCCTGAAGCCTTGGCCCCTCACCTATCTTATCCCAGCACAAAGTGATAAACTCTTTTATTTACTCTTTTAATAAACACTTAAGGAGTGCTTCTACTAATTGTTAACATTGTTCTGGTTGTTAGAAATCAAAGACATCCCTGATTTCAAGGAAGAAGCAACACACCAGGAGGAGGAATGCTTAACAAACAACAGCCACAATTGTGGTGCTGTGATTCAGGCCTCCACAGTGCAGTGGCATAGCTCTGATAGGTAGAAACATGTCCATACAGGAGAAAGCACTTGAGCATGTCTTGAATCACTGTTGGCATTTGCCAGGGGAAAAAGGCAAATGATCATGTTAGCAAGTAGGATCATCAAGGCAATGACAGATGCAGGAAATGAAATATGGTACATGAAGTTGCAAAACAACTACAAAGAAGAATCTCAGGCTGGCATAAGGAACCATGAACATATTGGAAACACTGATATAATCAAATGTAAGTCTGGGCCTTAGAAAGATCATTCTGGGCCAGGCGTGGTGGTACATACCTGTAATCCCAGCACTTGGGAGGTTGAGGAAGGAGGATCGCGAGTTCAAAGCCAGCCTTAGCAATGGCGAGCCACTTAGTAACTCAGTGAGACCCTGTCTCTAATAAAATACACGCACACACACACACACACACACACACACACACACAGGGCTGGGGATGTGGCCCAGTTGTCAAGTGCCCCTGAGTTCAATTCCCAATACCACAAAAAAAAAAAAAAAAAAAAAAAAAAAAAAAGATCATTCTGGAAGCACTGGCATGTATATAATCATGAGATATACTTGCTGAATTAAGATAAATGATTTATTTTTGCCAAATAAGTTTTTAACACAACACTTAATTTCCTAAGTTAGAAGTTGTGTATTTGGCAATGAGAGAGCAAATTTTTAAAAATATGAAGAGCATAAATAAAACAAAAATTAGTGAAAAGCAAAGAGGAATAAGAAAAAGGCAGTTTCAAGGACAATTTCCAAATTTCCTTCTTGGGTGACTAGGTGAATTATTATTTCATTTTCCTAAATAGTAAATAGAGAAAGAAGTAGGTTCAAGGAAGCAATATTTTTAATCTGTCTTTACACTAGGCGTTGATGTGGGCTAGTGAAAACATGTTTTGAAAAAAGATGGAGTTGAGTTCAAATCCCAACTCTGCATGCAGTATATTTGTGGTCTGGGTTCTCATTTATATCTCTGAGTCATGATTCCACTTGGAAGTAGAGGTCATAATTTCTTTCTTGGAGCATCATATTGCTAACAATATTGCAAGATACCTAACAGGGTATCATTGAATTAAAGCTGTTGTTATTACTAACTTGACAGTGAAATCTTTGTGAAATCCAGATAAAATTCTTTGGTGATTGTTGGAGAACTGATAAATTGGACATTGGTGAGTATATGTTTGTTTATAATAGATTCCCATAAAGCATTTGTGACATTTCAGTTAATCTAATGATAAAAGGGATGCAGTGAAGGGCATAAAAGAATGACAGTCTTTAGGAAAAATAAGAAAGGAAATATTCATTTATCGATTGCTTTGTGCTAAGCAAATTTATACAAATTATCTCATTTCAATTTTACTCTAACCCAGTGAAGTATCTGATGTCATCTCAGATTTTACTAATAAGCAAACTGAAATTCAGGAACATTAAGTAGCTTCTCAAGACCACACAGCCAGTAAGTCTTTGTTAGGAATTGAGCTTTGATTTCCAGCAATGCCAAAATGATGTCACCAGACTACTATTTGTGTTTTATTTCCACTCTTCATCCTTCCTTTTACCATATTTTACAGATCACTTAGATGGGCAAAGAGACAATTGCATAATTGCATAAAGTTTTCATTGTGTACAGTAGCATAATTGGTATATATATATGCATATATGCATATATATATATATATATATATATATATATGACTTAATACAAAGCTGCAGAATTTATAGAAGGATTGACAAAAAGTCACAGGCACTTTTTACAAGTGTCAACCAGTATTATTAGAAACCTGAAAAAGCTGTACTTTTTTCCTGGAAAGTTAATAAAATATTTTTATAAACACAGTATTTCCTTTATACAATAATAAGTGCTGTACAGCAAATGCACATAGCTCTATCATCAGGGAATTCAATCCAGGATACTTTTGTCCCCTTGCTTTAGCAGGAGCAGCAAGAGGGATGCACACTGCCCTCTGCTGAACGCACTGCTCATAACAAAATTTTGTTATCAGAGAAGCTATTTTTGTTCTTGTTTGCATGGTTTATTTCCACATTTTTCCTGAGTAATATCACAGATTGGTAAATGGCAGAAACCTTTACACTTCCTTTAAAGATATGGGATCTAAGATGTCAATGCAACATCCAAAGACATACAAGTATTCAATCATCAGGGCCAGATGGTCTGACTCATTCACTTTAACATTCCCTATAAAAAAGCAACTCATGATTTTTAGAATGCACATGAATCACTTGGGAATTTGTTTTAAAAAAATGGGCTCTTTCCCAATGACTCTGACTTAGTTGCTTGGGTGAAGCCAAGGAATTTGCATTTTAAACAAATAGCCACATAGTCTGAGTCAGGTCTTCCACAGACCATGTTTTGAAAATCACTGATCTACAAACCTCTCTCTATCCCCGCAAGTTTTTATTAAAATCCGATAAACAGAGAACTTTAGAATTTTCTTTACATCCATGTATCCCTAAACAATATTATTTAATACCACAAATCTCCATTTCTTCATCTATAACCCTAAGCTTTGCCCATCTAAAATCTGACCCTTTACTTCTCAAAGGTTATGAACAAAAATATGTAGTATGTGTATTTAGTGTTTAGATTATAAAGTATTTTTAAATGGATTACTATTTTTAATCATTACCAAAGATAAACAAATTGTCAGGTCATTTTTCACAGGACACACAGAAGAAAATAAGTCTTATAGACTTAGTAACAACTGGTAAGGGCGAAACCTCACTTAAACTTGAATCTTCTGATTTCAAATCCAATTCTCACTTTGCTACATACTGTGTCACCAGAAGCTTTCTTAAAAATTCTTACCCCATGTGTTTTTCACTAAGAAATAAAGGCATGCTGAGTTCTCTTAATGCCCCAGAAAGCTTTGGTCAAACTCAAGGGAAAATGGGAAAACGCTGGAATGTTTTCTCTGTTCTTCACAGTAAACCACCTTACTTCTTCAGAATGCTCTATAGACATTATCAGGTTTATTTTTTGGGTATCATGGGACTCATGCTTTGACCAAAGTAAAACTGTTGCTCTAATTCCAATCAATCTTTATTCAAGATACTTCTTGAATGAGGAGTCCCATGACAGAATAAATTTAAGAGGTTTCTTGGCTAGAAACACATTTATTTTTAGCTTGATACAGAATCCCAAAGATTGCCTTTGACCAAAAACATCATTATAATCCTCTTTTCTCTGCCTTATAAATCACAAAAATGTAAAGATTATCCTACACGATTTAATGCTAAAATAAATTGTTATAAATTGTTTGGAAGTACTTTCACAGATATAGGAACACTCGTTAACAATACTGTTTTATACTTTATCACTTCCCAGTCCTTTTAAACTTCAACATCTCTGGAAAGTACAGCATTATGTTAGGGGGTATTAATAAAAATATTCTTCATTTTAAGAATTTTGTGACCTCAAGCTTATTCTTGCATAGCTTAAATAGAAGAAAAAAAAGAGAGACAGATTTAAGAGGAAAGGCTATTCAGCTATAATTTAAAAAATAAGCAAATTAAATAAGTAGTTTGATAGTTAGTTAGACAAAAATACAAGAATCATTCCTGGGGTATTGCTTTTGCTGTTACTTTTTCTTTTCTATAAGAGAATGAACTTAAGAAAAGTTTAATCAAAAAAGTTACTAGCTAAATCTAACCAAAAAGAAATTATACTCAAGCACGAGCTTATATTAGGTCACCAGATTTTGCAAAAATGTTGTTCATGGGGCTGGATGTGTAGCTCAGTTGTAGAGTATATGTTTAGTGTGCATAAGTGCTGTGGTTTAATCCCCCCCCAAAAAAACAAAACAAAAACAAAATGGACCAAAATGTACTTGTAGAAAATCTTATCTTCTATAAGCTCCCCCAAATAAATAAAAAGTGATTTTAAAACTTTGCAATACAAACCAGAGATAGAGAATATTAAAAAAATTAGTCCTCAAATTATAGTATAAAATTCAGAATAATTGTATCACTTAGGAAAATAAAATCAAACTCACAAAAACACGCACTCACACATATACAATTCACACTATCTACTGGATCAATGAACAGGTAAGTCTATTTTAAAGGACAATATGGTGTACACAAATACATCTATATCAATTGTACCATAATTTTAATCTTGGTCAATACATTTATAATATTAAAAAAAGAACACTGTGCTCAGCTACAATCTATATTTCAATAACATATGATCATAGAATACTTTCAATGTAGTCTAACTTCAAACTGCAAAATCTATAACATAGTACAAACTTGGTTATTTTTAATTCATGTTGATTTTGTTTAAAAAAAAAAAACATTTTTCCTCTCCCAGATTTCTTATTACATTGATGGCCAACATTAACAATACACATTTAGTGAGTCTTTTGTTCTTCAATAAAACATCTCTTTCAAAAAAATAATTTCTTGTTCAAAGCCAGCCTCAGCAAAAGTGAGGTGCTAAGCAACTCAGTGAGATCCTGTCTAAATAAAATTCAAAATAGCACTGGTGAGCTGGCTCAGTGGTCAAGTGCCCCTGAGTTCATTCTCCAGTACCAAATAATAATAATAATAATAATAATAATAATAATAAATAATAATAATAATAATTTCTTACTTAGCTTTTTTCTTTGATGACAGGGATCAAATATCTATGATAGTTCAGTTTTACTTGTTATTTTCCTTTTACCAGACCCCATCCATTTTCCATCTTTCTTTGCTTCTTGTGTGCCCAGGAGCTGAACCTCACAGACAGCATGAAACCAGCCTCCATTCTGGCTGCTTGTGTGGCATACACAATTGTGGGCACCAAAACAAGTGACCAGTGCATGGGTATAGGGGAACATCTGTGCATTTTTCTGTTTCCTTTCAGCTTTGTTCTCTCCCTATCTCTGGCTTCTACAACTTGGCTCTAGCTTTCATTGGGCTTTGAGAAAACTAATTCCTCCATTTCTCTCTTTAGTCTCCTTGTTTCTTCTTTCAAAGATAGCCCTTTCTCTACAAAATAAGGAAGAAACGTGGGAATTCAGTTTGATGCCAAGTATTTCAACTCTACATTCAGAAATTAAGAAAATAATCAAATGATGTTTCTATAGACTCACATGATATGCATGGCCTTGGCCTCAAAGCTGCCACCTGACTTGCAGAGTCACCAGTCCTTTTGACTCCTCACCACCAGTGGTGATATGTTGAGTCACTAGAAATTAAAATAAATCAAAAGCTGATGTTATGAAATGCTGGAAGATGGGGGCAATTGCTATTCCTCCTTTCACAGTTATTTAATAAATATCTATTGTCCTTCAGCAAGGACACTGAAAAAAATTTAGAGCAGATACTTGAAGTATGTTGTGAGATCATTCCTGGAAGGGAGAGTCTCTCCCCCAACATATTTTGTCACATCATCCCAAATGTGGAACACCTATAAAAACTTAGTATACAGTATGTAATGTAATTATATTATAAAAAAGAAGAATATAACAACAACAAAATAAAATATACAACTATGATTTCCAATCTATCTTAATACACCTGAAATTTCATTGAAATATTTTCAGAATTGAAAATTTGGGACTCTTGAGTATGAAGTATGTCAATTTTAGGAATGTATAAGGCTATGAATTACTAATGTGGTGAACCTGGTAGATTTCTGTCTACCATCCTATATCTTTTCCAATAGTTTAGATCAAGCATAACTCACTAGGATGCTTCCTGGGTATTATTTGACTTCTAAACCATAAGGCTCAACAGAAGCATCAGTATTCCATTGCTAAAAGGATGTGCATGAGAAAGATCCCAAGCAGGTCCACAATACACATGAAAACAGCAGGCTTTCTGGACCTACCCTTGCTGCTAGATAGTGTTTTCCTTAGCACTGAAACTTAGTTGGAAATTCTTTATGACCAGTTTGACTAGATCCCCAAACAATAAATTAAAAAAAATAAACACACATATAATTTTTTTTTTTCCTTCTATGGATCTGTGTGATACATTTCTGGAAAGAAGTAGACATAATATTCTATAGCTCCATGCAAAATGGACTTGATAGATGGCTGTGAAATTAAATTTTCCTAATAGGCATAATTTTGAGCATATGTTCAGTTATCCATCTTGTTCTACAGAAAACACAATTTGAAAAATTGATTTAAACTGAATAATGAATATTAAATTATTACTTAACCAGGTGAAAAAAAAACAAGACCAGTGAAGTTGAAAAGATTAAGATGGGTTTTTAAAGAAATTGTTTACATCTAAGAACACATAGATTATTTGTAGATATTTGTGTTAAATAGATGACTGTTAGGGTACATTCCACTGCAAAGGATGCTCTCAATAATCAGATGAACAAGGGAAATTCATCCTCTAGATGTTCAATTACTTCTTTCTAGCCACACCAGTGATGTGCAATGATCATTAATAGCCCCCACAGCATAAAATTTCCCTTTTTGTGACTCATATGGACACAGAGACTGCTGATGCTGAGTGCCCTATCTTCCAACAGCAGGTATCAACACAGAGCATAGCACAGATTCTTATGGTAGTTGGGAGATATTGGTTATTATCCAGCAAACTCATGGCAATTTGATTACTTTGCCTTTCTTCAATTAGGGAGGATCAACACTTTGCCCTTCCAGGAACAGACACAAACTACATAAACATTTTTGCTTACCTTATCTATAGAGCTTCTTCTAGCATCACAAACCCTTTAGAAAATACCTTGTTATCCATTGTGGTATTCCATGCAAGATGATCTGATGCAGGAATTTATAAAATATATGTTTCTGTTTCCTGATCCATAACCTTAGACCTGATAGTTTTAAGAAAAATTATTTTAAGCAAGAAGAGATGATTAAAACTTAGCTTTGAGGCAAACATCAAATGAAGGCCTATGGTGATTATCCACAATGTTAAAAACTTTGAATAGATAAAGATAGTAAATAACAAATTCTTTCAATTGTATAAATGGCTCATGGAGAAGAGAATAAAGATGTGGATCTTTCATCTCAGCCTGATTGGCCTCAGCCCTGTAATTAAATTGAGAGAGAAAGCATGATGCAGGAAGAAAGAAACATTGCAAATTTAAGAAATATTTTGTGTGGCTATTGGCACATGTAACTAAGATGGACATTTTAAAATCTGCTAAGGTTTTAAGAGCATTTACTAGTGAAAGAGTTACAGGCATGGGCCAAAAAAATAAATGCCTATTCAAGAATTAAAATGACCATTGGACCCTGACTTTCAGGCAGGTAGGAGCAGGCTAAAAGTGAAGCTTGCCTCCAGTAAGAACATGGCATCACAGTCTCAATTTCAATTCAGATATGGTGAAGGAGAATGATTTTTAAAAAGCTAGTACTAAACAATCAGGAGTAGCCATGGGCCATGGAGAAAAGTTAGAAGGGGAAACCTTTGAGGAACTAGAATTTCTGTCTGAACAAGAATCATTCTCCACTTTCCCAGAATAAAGACTCTTTAATAGTCTGGAATGATTTTAGAAGTGGTAGAAGCCATTTGCTGCTCAGTGTTTCCCATTTGTCCACTTTGCTGATGGTGATGATTACACATCCCTAATTCTTCTGTTGCATGTTGTGTCTGGTCTGGGTGATAATCTGTCTTGTATGTAGATCTCCAAACCAAGAAATGTTTAGATGAACAGACACACGGCACCACTTGGATAGCATGGGTATTAAAGCTATCATGTGGTTTTTATTGGTGGTGGTGTATTTGTGAGAGGGAAAGGGACTCAAATTCCTGGTTATTAGAAGGACAGACTGACTAGTCATTAGTGCTAGTCATCAAATACTCAGTACCCCTCACTTTGGGGCACATAGATCAGATTATACTGAAACCACTTTTTACCGTGACGAGTTCTTGCTCCCCGAACGCTGAAGAATAACGCCGAAGAAGCACTCCGAGGCAAGCGTAGAGTGGAAAGTGGACAGCTTTATTGAAAGGACAGCAAAAGACTTCCCCCAGAGGGAGAAGGGGACCTGGAAACCAGGAATCCAAAGGGAGGAGAAACTTTCTCCCTTTTATATCTGAAATCTTTCTTTTGTCCCTTTCATGTTCCCTATCTCTGTCCTTCCTGGGACAGGGGACAGGAATGTCAAAAGATGTGACACCGGAGGGCCCATGGCGGGAGTGAGATTCACAGGAAGGGCTTAGGGCTAGTTGATTAGCATCTCCGTTTGCTGGAGCTGTTTCATTAACATTCCATAAGATGGGCCCTCAACTTGGGAACATTAAACCATCTTATCTCCCTTAGAGTTGCTCTGTGTTTTTCCAGGACTCAGGCTGACTCCATTTTTCTTATGGACTCCATGTTCTTTATGAGACTCGATGTTAGACCCGATTTGCCTGACTACACTCACTACCTAGCTTTAAATCTGGCTTCAATACCTTCTTGAAGTTACTTTGATTATTGAAATATGAGCTGAATTCTTTCTCATTTCAAGATAAATATTTTTACAAATCAATATTTTACTCTATCATGATTACCAGCAATGCTCCATAGAATTAAATGGTCTATTAGTCTGAGTAAGGACAGTGCTGAGAGGAGCTTCACCTCACCCAGAATGAAAATGTGGTATGAAAGAGAAATAAATCATCATTTCTTTAAGCTACCATTTTCTGATTTATTGACTCAAAAGGAATGATTACTAGACTTGAGAAAATTGGTTATTTCTATTCACCACATAATTTTTCACTCTTTTAAAATTCTCACCTTTTCTTTTGCTATTGAGGATCCTGGAAGGTACAATCTTTCCTTATTTCAAATATCACCTCCTTTAATAATTTCATTACTTGTATTACTCAATCTGAAAATTTCAACTTAACCTTTCTTTACACCCTGGACACATTGACATCAATCAGTATATTCTAAAGAGTCTTTTATTTTTAAGGTAGTAAAATGCAAACTTTGACTCAGAAATTCTGTGATGGAATACACCTAGTCAATTTTTATATGCATGCTTATTAGATCAGCTATTTAAGAATTATCAGCATTAATACAACATGTAGAATGAATATCTTACACATGAACTTCTTTAGTCACCCTTAAAATGAGCAGAAAAGAAAGGCCATCATCACTGTATCATATTTTATTACTAAGAATGAAGAGCTATAGGTTCTTCTTTTATCCATGATCATCATTATACTCTGATTAAGCCCTGGAGCACCTTTAAAAATATCTCTCTTCCGTTCTTTCTTAATTTTTCCAAGCAGTTAACATTACACAACTATAAATAGGAGCAAAGATCCTACAACTATGTGAACAAACTAAAAAAAGGAAGCAAACATGGACTTGATTTTCCTACTTCTTCAGCTACCAGGAAATGAAAGACATTGTATCAGAGTAAAGTTTTCTGCATATCTGTGTAACTCAGCTTTTCACCACTGTGACTAAAATACCTGACATGTACAACTTTGAGGAGTAAAAGTTAATTGGGGGCTCATGGTTTCAGAAATTGCAATCTGTGGTCAGCCAACTCCATTGCTCTGGATCCCAAGATGAGGCAGAACATCATAGAACAAGAGTGGCTTTATTAGAAAGCTGCTCACTTCATGGTGGCCAGGAAGGAGACTGAGAAGGTATAATCCCCAAGAGCATGCCCCAGAGACCTACCTCCAACAACCTCACCAAAACTTCCTCCAGTTACCACCTAGACAGTAATCTTTTCAAATTATTAATCAAGTATATTAATCCACTAATTAGGTTATACCTCCCATAATCTAATAATTTCACCTCTGATCGTTAACACAGGAGCTTTTAGGGGTACCTCAAAATTATATCTAAACAATAGCATTCTTTCCTGGCCCCCAAAAGTTCATGCCCATCTCACAATGCAAATGCATTTAGTCCATTTCATAGAATCCCCAAAAGTCTTAAAAGTTTTAGCATTGCCCAAAAGTCCAACTCCAAAGTCTTTTTTGAGACTCAAGGCAAACTCTTGGTCATGAGTTCGTGTTAAAAGCAAACATTATATATGTGTATGTATGTGTATATATGTATATATATAATGTTTACATTTCCATTCCAAAGGGAGAAGTAGCAGCATAAAATAGAAGAAGGGATGGAAAAAAAAGCAAGACCAAAAATCTGGGCAAACAAGTCTTTTATCTCTACTTCCAGCATCTGGGACACATGGTGAAGAGATGTGCTCTCCAAAGGGCTTGGGCAGCTCCACCCGTATGGCCTTGCCAGTTGTAGCTCACATAGCCTCTCGCCTTGTTCCATTCATGGTCAGCATCTTTCTTTGGCATATATTTCATGTTACTTTCAGTTCAATTATTCTTATGTTCCATATTTTCTCTTAATTTTAGGGATCTCCACTGCAGTTTTGGCTTCCTTCTCACAACTTCACACAACACCCTCTTAGGGGCTGCCTGTAGGACTTCCAACCCTGCCACACTTTGCCTAGCTTCCCTGACCTTTCTTTAAAATCATGGTAGAATCCCCCATGATACCTTAACTCCAGAATCCTGCATTTTTGCAGAACCAGCATCATATAGATGACATCAAGGTCTGTACCACCTTGAACAGTTTCAGGGACCCCTGGGGCCATGGAGGCAGTGGCCTAAGTGCCAGGGCAGATGAGCATGCTGAAACAAATCCTAAGGAAACAACTTTCTAGATACCCCTGGGCAAACAGTGTGTACCTCAAAATCTTTTAAAGAAGTTTTCACTTCTATACCCTGAGTCTGTGATAAATGTACTCTTGCTGATTACTGAGATGTCCTTAAATCATCTTTTCTACTGTCTATGAAGTCCATAACACTTTGTTAGTGGCTGTGATATTTTCAACAATCACACCTTCCTTGGCCCCAGTTTTACATTTCTGGCCAAACTACAAGGTTTTAACATCCTTATGCTCTGCTATCTTTTTTTGATTTGGCTAACAGCTTCTAGAAATCCATGTCACTCCCTGAATGCTATGCTGCCTTGAAATTACTTCTACAAGATCAATTAGTCCATCATTTTTAAATACAGCCTCACAGAAAGTCTCAGAACATGGGCAAAATGTAGACAATTCGTTGCCAGAATGTAACATAAGTGGCCTATAGTCTGATTTCTTTTTTTCTTTCTTTTTTTATTTATAATAGTAGTATGTATTACAATTCATAATGCACATATATAGCATCTTTTTACATAGAACTGTTTGTATACAAAGTATATAAGTACCATTCAGAACTTCAATCATGCATTTAGGATAATGATATCCACCTCATTCAACCGCCAATTTTTGTTTCTTTTTTTTCCCTCCCTCCCTCCCCCTTGCTCCCTCCCTTCCCCTCCCTTTCCTTTGACCATTCTAGTGTTCCTCTAATCCTCCTATGTACCCCCATCCAACAACACTGTGAACTAGCCTCCTTGTGTCTGAGAAAACATTCAGTATTTGGATTTTTGGGATTGGCTAATTTCACTTAGCATTATATTCTCCAACTTCATCCATTTACCTGCAAATGTCATTATTTTATTCTCTTTTATTGCTGAGTAAAATTCTATTTTGTATATATACCACATTTTCTTTATCCACTCATCTACTGAGGGACATCTAGGTTGGTTCCACAACCTAGCTATTGTGAATTGTGCTGCTATAAACATTGAAGTGGCTGTGTTACTGTAATATGCTGTTTTTAAGTCCTTTGGGAGTAGACCCAGGAGTGGGATAGCTGGGTCATAGGGTGGTTCCGTTCCCAGTTTTCCAAGAAATCTCCATACTGCTTTCCATAGCTGTTGCACCATTTTGCAGTCCCACCAGCAATGTATGAGTGTGCCTCTTTCCCCACATCCTCTCCAACATTTATTGTTGTTTGTGTTCTTGATAGCTGCCATTCTGACTGGAGTGAAATGAAATCTTAGAGTAAGTAGTTTTGATTTGCATTTCTCTAATTGCCAGCGATGTTGAGCATTTTTTCATGTATTTGTTGATTAATTGTGTATCTTCTGAGAAGTATCTTTTCAATTGCTTAGCCCGTTTATTGATTGGGTTATTATTTTTTTTTTTTGGTGTTAAGTTTTTTGAGTTCTTTATATATTCTAGAGATTAGTGCTCTATCTGATGTGCACGTATTAAATATTTGTTCCCAATTAGTTGGCTCTCTATTCACCTCACTGATTGTTTCTTTTGCTGAGAAGAAGCTTTTTAGTTTAAATCTATCCCATTCATTAATTCTTGGTAATAATTCTTGCGCTACAGGATTCTTATTAAGGAACTTGGGGCCTAATCCAATATGTTGGAAATTAGAGCTTACTTTTTCTTCTATTAGGTGTATTGTTTCTGGTCTAATTCCTAGGTCCTTGATCCACTTTGAATTGAGTTTTGTGCATGGTGAGAGATAAGGGTTTAATTTCATTTTGTTGCATATGGATTTCCAGTTTTCCCAGCACCATTTGTTGAAGAGGCTATCCTTTCTCCACTGTACATTTTTGGCGCCTTTGTCTAATATAAGATAGCTGAAATTATATGTATTAGTCTCTGTGTCCTCAATTCTGTATCATTGGTCCACCAGTCTGTTTTGGTGTCAATACCATGCTGTTTTTGTTACTATTGCTCTATAGTATAATTAGTATGATTTCTAATAGAGGCTTCATGAACATCTTCTTTACTGTCAACATTTCTATTGGCATTCTGACTTATTGATCTCCCACAAACTCTGCTTACAACATTCTAAGCCTTAACTATCCTATATTTACAATCTTTTCCAAACTCATCCTGAAAACCAGTTCTAAAATCTTCTGAACCATATGAGCAGCTTAGGCACAGCAACTATCCCTTTTCTCTGGTAACAATTTCTATATTAGCTTTTCATCACTATGACCATAATAGCTGACAAGAACATCTTAGAGGAAGAAAATTTATTTTGTGCTCATGGTTTCAGAAGTTTCAGTATGTGGTCCTCCAATTCCATTGACCCAAGATGAGGCAGAACATCATGACACAAGGGCAGATGAAGAGGCAAACTATTCACCTCATGGTGGCTAGGAAGGAGAGAGTTAAGGTATAATCCTCAAGGGTATACCCAGAGACCCACCTCCAATAATCTCACCACACCTGCCTACAGTTACCATCTATAACACTAGTCCTTTCAAATTATTAATTTATTAAATGGAATAATCCTTTCATTATATTATAGTTCTAATAATTTAATAATTTTTTCTCTGAACATAAACACAGGTGCTTTTGGGGTACACCTCATATCAAAACCATAGTAGTTTCTAAAGGAAGAGTCAATGGGAAAATTTTGGGGTAGCCTTTGGTGCTTCTGGGTCACTTCTGCATTTCAATACACAGCTTCAAAGGATGGCAAGATGCACCTGTCAAATTGGGCAAACCAGCCACAATATGGTAGAAACCTAATTGCCCCTAAAGCTCACTCTAGCCAGTCATTTCTGAAAAGACCAGTTTAGTAGTCCCAGATCCTATATGCATCAAAACTCCTTGGAAACAAATTAGTGGGTCCTTTCTTTGAATTGCAAAATAATCATGTTTCATTAACGAACTCTGTAGATAATTTTTGGCAGGTAGCTAGACTTATCTTACTGTTTGGGAGCTTGACCTTTTATAGACCTGTGGTTCAATAGTTTTTAATTTCTGCATATCTCAGAGATATAAGTAAAACAAATTTTCAAGGTGTAAATGTATATATGAACATGCCAAAAGCGTGTATACTTAAGCATATTGAAGTTCTGTTATGACCCTGATGGTAACAGAAGTCACAGCTGTTATCTTACAAATTATATGTCTACTGGTTTAAATCCATGGCAATTCTCTGTTATCAAGGGCAAGGAAGCATGTTTCCTGCAAAAACCTCCTCAGTTTCAATTCATAATCTCAGAAAACTTCTCCAGGCATCACTTCCTTTCTAATTTTGTGAGCCAGCAATATTCTGTCATGACTATATTGTGTCCCTTAAACTGTCATACTATTTAAAGTTTTTAACTAAATATTTAAATATTCTAAAATATTAATATTTGCATCTTTTATATCCTGGTAGTGAATCCTTAATTGTAGTTTGTCCTCATCAGATGGAGGGAAAGTCCAGTGTTTCCAGTTTAAAATGTTTCTCACACTTCTATAGGCACTTCTGTAGGAGACAGGCTGTTATTATCAAATGGTTAGGATTTATCTAAAATGCTTTAACTGGATATGAATCTAGTCAAATTTAATTTTGATAACACACAAACTTACTTTATAGCTCCATGTGTTAGTGATTCTACAATATTTTCCAATGATTCAAGAAAAATTAGAAATTGATCTTAGTCCTGATAATATCACAACATTGACATTGTATTCAATCAACTTCAGTGGTGGTGAGGCTGCCACCACTGAAGTCATCATGTATGAACTTAAGTTTTTCCTTTCTCTTATATAACAGGGGGGAAGTTGGGACAAAATTGGACAGATAAAAAATCTGAGAAGTCAATTAGTAATACATCTGTCTTACTGTTTGGCAATGTGCATTTCTGATCAGCTTGCTGCTTCAACGTCATATCTACTTGTGGTCTGACAATGGATTTAGGTGCTAGCCCTCTGGTGTTATTTGTATTTTAATAATGAATTCAAAGAATCACATGACTTCATGAACTAAAAGGCTAACTAATATCTTTAAAATGTCTCCTTGAGGATGCAGTTGTGCTTCCTTCCAAGACTCTTATGCATACCTGCTTCTTGTCTCTCCTTAAAAGAAGGCATTGACAGAGAGCATGAACTCTCCTGCCTCCCCAGAAACCTAAGGAAAGGTATATTTCCCTTTATGAATGCTTACAATGCAATCCTTTTCAGGTTAAATTATCAGGTAATTACAGTTCATCAACTGCTACATGTAATTACATGATAAGGTCTAGCAGAATAAAAGATAGTTAGGGGACACTTGTGCCATGCTTAAATATATTGAACTGTTAAGCATATAAAATAATTTTTCAACTAATATTACTTTGCATTGTCAAGATACAGATGTATAGGGAGACTTGGTTCAGAATTTTACACTTAATTAATGTGCAATAAGAGGTTAGTTTCTACATTATTGAATAATAGCCTGTGCTGAGAACTGAGTTTTCTGACATGCTTTGGGTTATATGTTTGAAAGGCTTGCTCTGATTGGCTTAAACTATACCTGTCAATGCCCTTAACGTTTTTTTTTTTTTTTTTTTATATATTTGGCACAGATATGGGTGGCTTAACAGAGTACATAAATGTCAGGAAAGTCCTTTGGTTATGAATAATGAATCACAAAATGGTTATAGACATCACAGGTTATTTATCGCAGGTCTAGGGCATTTTGAAACTATGATCATTAACATAATACAGTTGTGAATCTTTTTGGTTTTCTACATCTAAGGCATTAAGTGGGAAAAGGCCATCAAAGCACTTTTCACTTTCATGCTTGAGTACATAAAAGACTCCTACATAAAATAAATCCAAATTTTATGGCTTAGGTTTTGGGGATAGTTAATATTTTACAAAAATGCTTAGCCTCCAGGATTACAAAGACAGGCAGCAATATATAATCAAAAATCAAGCTCTGCTTTATCTTGAATGATACAGGTTTAAAAAGTAATAGTGTTCACTACTAATTTTCAAGCACATTTGGTATGCTAAGGACTATACATATGTTATCTCATTTAATTCATTAAAACAAACTATGAAGAAAGTACTCATGTACACATTTTACATTTGAAAACATCGAATCTCTATAAATGTTAATTTGCCTACTTTCAAGCTGAGAATTTTCTAAATCCAAAGAAAAGTCCATACGCTTTTCTCAATGCCACACTGTTACTCTAATTATGGAAGCAGCATGTTAGAGATAACATGGATAATTTAATTGGAGTTTTTTCATGGTATTTTATGGACTTCTGCCAACCTATTCTTGCTTATAAAATAAATAAACAAGACCTCAGATAAAAGTTATAGAGGAAAATATTTTGTTATTAAAACAATTGGTAAGGAACATACATGAGATATTCATTAATGCCCCCAATACTGAATTGTAAAACAAAATACACTCAAAATTCCATGGACATCACAAAGCTCCTCTGAGTGTATCACACATTTGAAAGAAATGATTTAGGGGCAGAGTGAGGCAATCTCCAAAGTATTAACACAGATGTTGAAACATTTTACAAAATAACTTTGTAACTTACCGAGATTATGTGCAGGTGTTTTATTCAGATTTTTTTCTGCTATGACTAAAAGACCTGACAAGAACAATCAGAGGAGGAAAAGTTTATTATTGGTGCTAATGGTTTCAGAAGTCTCAATCCTAGACATTCCTTGGGGCTTGAAGTGAGGCAGAAAGTCATGGAGAAAAAGTGTGGTAGAGGCAAGCAGCTGGGAACATGGCACCAGGAAGGGATAGGGGGAGGAGGCAGAGAAAGAGTCCTTCATGGAAAAAATAAAAATCCCAGGGACATGCCCCACTGACCCTCCTCCAGCCACACCCTACCTGCCTGCAGTCACCACTCTTTTAATCCCTAGGAGGGGATTAATGCACTGATTAGGTTAAGGCTTATAGCTAATCATTTCACTTCTAATCTTTCTTGCATTGTCTTACACCCGAGCTCTCTCGGGGGACACCTCATTATCTAAATCATAACAGCAGGTTAGATACATCAACTTTCTCATGGAGATAATGGAGGATAATTTCTCTAGATTACTATTGCTGTTATTGTTTTTGGTTTGAGCTCTTGGAAGTAAAAAAAGTTCCAGTGATGTTTACTTAAAAGGTTATAAACATCAACTACCTTAATAATCTATCTATTTTCATAAAATATTTTTGAGATTTTTTTTTAAAAAAATGTACCTTGCTTAGGAACCTCTGATACAATAGATAAATTATCCAAAATAAAGCTTTAGTCATAAAAAATATGAAAGATGGAATTTCGTTTGCTTGCTACTTCTTAAGCTGATTTAAATTGCACAAAACAATGATATAATGCTTTTCAATAATTTTTAATAATAGCATTATGTGCTGTATTATAAATTTCTTTAATATGCAGTTTAATAGGAGACTGTTAAATTCTTATATCAACTTATGCTTAAAAGTTTTTTTAGAAAACTTTCATAAATCTGTTTTCAGAAGTAACTCAGATGACAGTGCATCTTGTATCCCTAAATTCTGTAATTAGACTAAACTAAATGTAGTGAAATTTAACAGAAGGTTTTATTATCTGGAAGAACCACTGGCATTTCCTCTCATTAAAGTTCCTTCCTCTAACTTTTATATTCTTAGAAAGAAAATTTTCATGTTGATTTATCTATCAGGTGTTTATAGACAGCTTCCAATTTTACATTCCAAATAAATGATGTTACCACTTGTCTTGATCCTACTTCTCATCTTCACATTGTCAATCTCCCACAGTTGTCACTAACATAGTAACAATATAATCCATCATTCATCCTTCAGAGGGGCTTTTTAATGTTCTCATATTCTCTACGTGACCCCTTCTTTTAAACTATTTTTTTATTCTTTTTATAAGATATGGTCTAAAAAACTTATAGCCAGCCAGATTTTGTGTGGTATATGTTAAAGCACGCCAACTAACTTGTGATTTATCAAAAATATAGAAAACACTATATAAACATTTAAAGTTTGAAGGGATGGGGGTCATAAGGTAAAAAAATATTGTTTCAAAAGCTTAACTTTATTTGAAGTCTAAAAAGATGAAATTTAAATCATTAGACCTCTGGGAATAGTAAATGAACATACATCAAATTTTATACCACTTTCAAGTATTAATACTATGAAAATATTTTTTCCAATTATTATAACTTTCAGAATTACCAAAGAAAAGTGAATTCACATCAATATTAAGACATAGGATAAAAATAACATAATTTTCAACTTATTTCACATATATTATATGCATATATTATTATATGTTGTGATTGCACACATATACACATATGTTAAAATTTATATAATTATAATAAAGGAAATTATTAGATTTTTTTAATAAAAATAAAACTATTTCATATTTTGAGATCTTCTTAATAGAAGCAAAAGGATATTGCTTTACATTAAATTTGAGTACATTTTATATAAAGAGAGTTTTACAATGCATTTCAAGTTATGTGTTATTCTCTTAATATGTAAAATATTTAGAACTAAGTACTTTGACACTAACTTTAAAAAATATGGAAGTTTAGACTTTTAAAATCTATATAGATTAATAACAATATATTTGTGTTTTACTATGTTCTATAAAATAGTTGATGTAAGACTTATTATGAATAATGAATGACATGTTATAGGCAGATTGGGCCCTGTAGATCAAAGTTCTCTAACTTATAACCTCCACAATAGGCCTCTCACCAAATTCTGAGATTCTAAACATAATCTATGGTCCTCAAAATAATTCCCTCTTTAATATATTTATAAAATTTGATTTATGTGATGATGATAAAATGAATGAACTATATATACTCCAAGTATTCTATACATCAATATTTTATGAAAATAAATAAAAATAAAATACTAAATTAAAATTAATTCAAGATGGGCTAAATGATGCTCTTAAGCGGAACACTATATATTCTCTTAAGTGTGAACAAAGGGCAAAATGTTTTGTATTATCTAGGACAAGGTAATGATACTATCTAGTTGTTTTTTTTTTTTTTTTTTTAACTTTAATCGAGTTTGTGTGCTCAATGTCAATAAAATAATGACAAAGTGTTGATAATTAGTAACAAATTTGTCTAACTTGTCTTTATTCTCATCAATAAAGCATAAATCTTGGGAATTTTAAGCAAGAATTTACTTTGGTAATATATAGCTATGGATATCTTTAAATCAATAAAAAGGTTCATTAGGCTAGACATAGGACGATAAGGAATGAAGAAGAAACACTCTAGATTCTAGAACAAAATCTCAGATATAGAACTTAATGCAACTTCACAAGAATTATCACAGGGTTCAGTTTTATGCTGGTAGGTTCTGGATAGAATTCAAAATCTTTCTGAGCTAGAAGGAACTCAGCTCTCAGTTGAGGATTTCTTGGAGAAATTCTTCTCCAAAAATATGTTTAAATTATTCTGATAGGCTGGGGGTATAGCTCAGTGGTAGAGTACTTGCCTAGCATGCACAAGGTCTTGGGTTCCATCCCTAGCACTGCAACATTAAATTAAATTAAAAAACAAGTATAATAAAAGAAAATGCTTCTGACTTTTCCATAAACTACATAATCACAAAGTGCTGATGGGAGAGAGAATGTAAGGCTTTGTTTTGGTTTCATTTGGGTTAAAAATTGTTTTCAGAAAGAGCACTTCCAATGGGAAGAAAGACCTCTGCAATAATTTCCAGATTAAGGATTAAAGAAGTCAACATTTTTAAGAGTATAATCAAAAGACCATTCCACATTAAAATAATAATGATTTATTTGCTTATTTTGTGTTTGTTTGTTTTTAGCAGTACTGGGATGAAACATAGGGACTCATGCATACTAGGCAAATGTTCTATCATTGAATCACGTTCCCAAGTCCTAATGTGATAATGATTGAAACGGAAATTTTCACAATATATTCACAATTGCAAGAACTAGTATTTTTCTGTATCTGGTTTGACAAAGTCTAAATGATCTCCTTATTATCAAAACAAAAGTATAGGTGTTTATGTGGCTGCAATGTCAAGACTGATTTCTGAACTGAACTCTGTCACTTCCTCTTCCTAGCTTTGAGTAAGCCACTTCATGCTCCTGAGCTTCAGCTTCCTTTAAAATGTCATTTTAAATAGCAGCCTATTTCATTGTGCTATTCTCAGACTGTTCTGTAGATCACTTAACACAGAGCCTTACAAATAATCCTCAAAATATTAAGTATCTTTATTTTTAATAGACTTTGATTATTTCTGAATATAATAACATTTACAATACTTGGGGATTGTGGTTTTATTAAACCCAATATACTGGATAAGTAGTGATATAACTTTAGTCACATTTTCTATTACCTATACTATAATTTTATTCATATTTTCCCAATGGTTAGAGCATTTTCTGTCACAAGTATACCACCCAATAAATATTTATTAAAACAAAAAATATAATAAAGTATTTAATACTTATTTATTTGATTAAAACAAAATAAAGAATCATACATTCTACATACACTCCCATGGAGCCAGAATGATTGAAACCTACTGCTTGGGCAAGGTAGGGAGATAATATATTTTGGTCCATATTTTTATTCACTGTCCTCTGAATGCTCCCTATGTATTGATTTAATTGCTCTGGTTATGGGCTGCAAGAGCAAGAGGACCAGTGAGAAGGGAAGGACAGGAAGAAAGCCCACCCTGCAGTCACACTGGTATGCATGTTACATTATCTTTTAAGCAGGAGCTTCTCTGGCCTGGAGGTTCCTGTGAGTGTTCAGAGTCCTTGGATGACACTGACTTACACAGACTAGCCTCCCAGCTACACAGGTTTATAGAAAGGTTTTTGGTGTGTTTCTATGTCTTTGAAAGGAATTTACATGCTTAATCGTATGTTTCCTTTGAGCCCCACTCTCTCTTCTGAATGTCAAATGGAAATCTGCTCTTTGGAAGAGTAGAAGAAAGAATTAGAGGATAACATACCATGGTTCCTCAGAATTAGTAGAAAGTGATCAACTACAAAGAGACTTCTTTCAGGCAAAGAATGTGAAACATTCAAAATCTGGAAGATGAACAAGGATCAGTGACAGGGCAAACTGGAAAGCTAAATTAAAAAGAAGGAAATAATTAGATGAATACATTATTTGGAGAGATTTCAGACTTGAAGGCAAACTGAAAAAGGTCACAGACCTACAAAGAATGGCCAAATTCAGTATCATGTATGGGAAAAAGTAAACTAAAATGATATGAAAAAGTCAATCAGAAAGCCAAGAAAGACTGAGGAAAAGAAGAAATAAAGGAATAAGGAGACAGAAATTAATAATAAAGGAAATTAAAATCAGAATTTTTTAACACTCATATTGCATTTTACTTGATTTTCTTTGTGCAGAAATGAAAACTGAAATGAAAGTATTCTTTATGGAAAATATACATCAACATGCAGCAATTCGTGTATGTGACCATGACTTTCTATGCTGACCCTCTGTCATCTACAAGATAATAAACAGAAATATATAAACCAATAACAGACTAAATATACTCATTCTTTCAATATACAACTTCTACAAAATTTTGAATTTTTTTGGATGAGTTTTGAGATATAGGATTTAAATCTCATGCAGCCATTTGCAGCTTATCTGTCATAGAGGAACATCCAACATCCAGGGGGCAGTGCCGTCATGGGAAAGGAAGTGGAACTTGTTGACTGAGGCATTATATGTCCTAAAATCTGACCAACCAGGCACTCAGCCAGTCCAACAGATGGGCATTAGTCCTGAAAGCAATGTGACCATGTATGTTCATCAAGGTTGTTTTCTATAGAGCAAAATTTTCCCCCACAATTGTTCCAACAGCTGTTCACACTGAGCTTATACACTTCCAGTTGGGAAGAGATGTCATTGCCCATTCGTCTTTGAGTGGGATAAATTTTCCACTTAAAAAAAAGAGATTGCCATATAAAGTGACCATTCTGCAGCAACAGTGGTAACTCTGATGGCAGACAGAGTTATCAAAATCTCTAGTGGAGAACATCCACTTGAAGGCACTTTCCACATTCATGAGTGAAAGTTATCTCATATCTCTGGTAGTAGACCCTTCAACTATCAAAGCACTTTTAGTCCCTTCTAATAGTTTTGTGTGTGTGTGTGTGTGTGTGTGTGTGTGTGTATCTAAATGTGCAAGTGATACCAGTTTTATAGATAAATCTGATATTCCATTTTACTTTATTTATTTATATTTTGTTGCTTAGGGCCTCACTAAGTTGCTAAGTAAATGTGATATTTTATTGATTTTCATAGTAATTCAATATCCTGTAGAAGACAAAGAAAACTTTGGGAACAAGTACTTAAATCACCTAACAAATTATTATATTAACCCTTTTGGGAATTGTGGTCTTCACACTACACTGATTTCTCAAATCAAAGGTAATGCAGATCCTGTGGTGAAAACCTCTCACATGTACAACAGGTTCCAA
This sequence comes from Tamias sibiricus, assembly GCA_025594165.1. Classification (NCBI taxonomy): domain Eukaryota; kingdom Metazoa; phylum Chordata; class Mammalia; order Rodentia; family Sciuridae; genus Tamias; species Tamias sibiricus. Next base: position 39,239,628 of record CM046661.1, read on the forward strand.
AGTGAAGCCCAGCTATATTAATTTAGAATGATGAGAAAAGAGAGATTGATGGTGGGCATGACACTAAGTGACAAATCATTTGCAGTATTAAATGAGCCTTTTGTTTATTCTCTAGTTTTAAATATTGATTTCCAGCTGTTCATACTAAAATCCTAGGACTAATTTTGGAGTCCTTCTTCTACTCTAGTCTGCAATAAGTCACCAGGTCCACCCTGAATATATCTTGTATCTGTACCTTATCCACATGTACGTTGCCATTGTTATGGCTCAAGCTGTCCTCATCCAGCCCAAATTATTGTTATTATTTCCTTGCTGGTTGTGTTAGTCAGTTTTCCATGGATGTAACCAAAATACCTATTAAGTGTTGAACAACTTAAAGGAGGGAAAATTTATTTTTGTTCAGTTTCCAAGGTTTCAGTCCCTAGTTGGCTGACTTCATTGATTTTGGCTGAGGGGAGGCAAAACATCATGGTAAAAAGGGCATCGCAGAGGAAAGTTGTTCAGTTCATGGCAGCTGGGAAACAGACAGAAAGGGGCCAAGGACAAGAAATACATTTTCAGGGCATGCTCTTAGTGACCTACTTTCTTCAACCTGGTCCCAACACCTAGAGTTTCCATGGTCTCCCAGTAGTCCATTCAGCTGTCAATGGATTAATCCACTCATGAGGTCAGAGCCCTCATGATCTTACTTCCCCAAATCTCAACCTCTGAACATTGCTGTATTGGGGATCAAATATTCAACACATTAGTCTTGGGTGAACACTGTGTGTCCAAACCATAACAGTAGTCTCCCTGTCACTGTTTTTGCCTGAGATATTTTAGTCACTCTTTTTCCTAAGCTACAATTTTTTTCATAAACTTCTATTAGAGCATTCCTAAAACAAAACATTTATTACATTCTTTTGTTTCACCCCTCAGATTCTGTTTGTTTTTAAAAAAAGAGACTAAGCCCTGCCACATAACAAGCCTTCAATAAATATTGACTGAATAAATATTATGTATTTTAAAGTGTATTACAAACTCTCCTATATTTGTCCTAGAGTGAACAGTATATTCTTAATTATGCATATGTTAATACAGGTTCTTCATATGTGAACACACTGCCTGATACTGAAGTACCATTTAAATTGAACCTAAATTATTTCAACACCTGTGGTCACTAAGAGCATTTGATCCTACCAACAGTATGTAGCAAAGAATACACATTTAATTACTTCCTTATATTAGTTGAATGGCTCTCACCTTCAGAATAAACAATAAATAATGTGGAATTCAGTGAAATCACAATAAAATCCAAACTGCTTATAATTTCTCCAGCTTTATTTCCCACCAGTTTCCCAAGACAATCAATTGAACATACCAATCACTTTCAGCTCATTAAATACCCACAAGCTTTCTTTTTATTATGTTTGCATATATCATTTCTTCTGGCTTCTCCCAACTTTTCTGGTTTATCCCTTCATTTGAATGGAGCTGTATAATTTAATATTCAAACAAAAAGAATACCTTGTTGTGAATACCAGAGTCCACCTCTAACCTAAAACTTTTAATATTCAGTAATCTGGAGGACAAACAGTTCATAATTCATGTAATTATATTAAATACTTCATTTCTCCATTAAATAGTCCATTTCTGAAACACAGACCTAAATTATAAAAGCCATTCACAAAATGTTCTCTAGGATACTAGTGGGCTGTTGGAAAATAACCTTCACTAAAAGTTTAAAACAAAGAATATGAAATGAAAGAAACTTCATCCTGAGTCAATTCTCTTAGACTTTGTTGGTTTTAGAGATAATTCACATTTCAGCCCAAATAAAAAAGAATACTTATTTTTAAATAAACATTTTTACTTAAATTCATAACCTTTGATATATGTGGTAAATAGTTCCCAAATTAGCACAGTATTTTGTGTTTCTTTGTTTAATTAAATCATATAAATTAATACATTCATATTTGAAAATTAAAATAAATTTAATATGTAAATACAATAAAATTTGAAAATTATTTAATTCTATATGGTTTTCTATTCCATCAGCTTTAGTAATAATAAGTTATTAAGGTGCTTGCCTTACTTTCTTCAGTTGTTATTTCTTCTATAGTTAGTAATGTTACTTCTGAGACAATTCTTAACACGCTTCCCTCTAAAGGCTGGTGAGCATAGGTGGTTCCATCTAGTTCTTCAAAATAATTCATTTTAATTATCCATTAATAAATGTCATTGCTAACACACAGCAGAAAAAAAAAGGAAGTAATATTATAATCTTATCGAAGACTACATTTATAGTCTTATTAACAAGAAAATAAGGAAATATGTAACATCAAATTACTAATTTAGTAATAACTCATACCTATCTAATTTTAGTCATTTAGGTATCTATTAACATTTTCCTACTCTTGATCAATCAAAATCATTCAAAATATTCCTAAAGAATAAGAATTTTTTATATTCTTTCCTAAAAGTATTTACATTGCCAATTTAGAATTAATAGTACTGTACATAATTCATTTTGCTAAGTCAGGTGGTACAGCCAGGGTTTGCTATGCTAAGAAGAAACCCCCAAAACTTATTAGATTAAAATAATACAGTCTTATTTTTATTTCTTGTGATATATGTCTAACATGGGTCATTAGAAGGGTTTAGTTCATCTTGACCATTTACTAATATAAGATGACAGGGGATTATCTTGATATGTTTTGCTAATTATGGTGACAGGGAATGAGGTATGAAGTGGTAAATACTATAGCTTTGATATAATATAATTTACTTCAACCCATGAACCACTGCTCAGAACTAATGACTCTACCCAACTTGAAAAAGTGACCGAGATAAGTAATCATTCCATAAGGAAAGAGGGAAGAATAAGATATTTACATTTACATTACATTTACATTAGGACATGAACTTTTGCAAGTGTTAACTTGAACTGTGTATTTATTTACACAAACTGGATTATCCAATTTACAAAATTTTCCTTCATCCATTTACTTGTCAGTATTAACCTCAATGTAGATTCATTTTAAAGTTTTTGAGCCAAATACTTGTTTTATATTTAAAAATGAATATTATATAATTTTTTATATCCCAGGCTCCATCTTGTCAAAAAATATGTTTCCTGTTCCTCTACATCATCAATAAAAGTGGAATGCTTCCATGTTCTTCTTTCTTCCTATTAAGTTGCTGACTACATATTACATTTTTCATGTACAGACACCAACCCTTCCTAATAGCTGCATAAGATAACTGTCATAGAAATCTTGATATATCTACATCAGCAAAAATTAAAACATCCTATAAATGTTTCACTTGATGTATGTAAAAATTATTACAACTCCAACTTTTGTAACATGCACAATTACCATAGAATTTTTTAAGTGACACAATATGATTGCTTCTTCTCACAAATTGTATAAGGATTTACTTTGGCACTTGACATGTTTCTTCTCCATGTTCAAGATTCTAAGTTGTCAACAGATTTGGGATACTTTCATTATTTGATTTTTATGATGTTTATAAATTTAATGTGTATGTTTATGTGCATTTTTTGGACGATTAGATATACAGAATGCCAGTTTTGAAGAAAACCTAAGAATTCATATAGTCAATTGACTGATTGTCTTAAGTCTCAGTTCTTCTATTTCATTTCCAATCAACATTATCTATTCTCTCTTGAAGTATCTATTAATACATGGCAATTTAAAATACTCAATATTGTTAAAGAATGGAGAGTATTTAGATATCACTGTTAGTAAAAATTTATACAACTAATAAGATACATTGAAACATGTGAATGTATTTATCACACTACTATGAAATACTATTTCCTTCCTTTTGTTTAAAAAATGATTTTGTATCAAAAGGTACTAAGTTACTGTTAGGTAAGAATAAGCTCTGGTGTTTTATTGCACAAAGGAGTGACTATAGATAACAATTATGTCCTGTATATTTCAAAAAATAGAAGAAAGGACTTCAAGTATTTTCAACATAAAGAAATGATAAATTAGGAGATAGATATGTTTAATCTTATTTAAATATTATACAATATATACATATATCAAGACATCACATGGTACCCCATTAATATATATGTATCATTTGTAATACATATATATGTAATGTATGTATCAGTTCAGTTTTTAAAAATTCACATAAATATATTTTTTAAGAACACACTTTAATTTTAGTTTCAAGGATTTGGGGTGAGAAGAAAATTATGCACTATAAAAGGTATTATATGATAGCAACGCACTACAATGATATGAAATGAAGTATTTCCACATAATATTCTGAGTTGACCTTTGAGATTTTAAACTTTGTCATAACAGTGAGTAAGTAATGAATTGTATCTAAATTGCTCATTAATGCAGACAAAATAGAGTGGCCTGCAAATAGCCTTCTAGTCAACTGTGAAGGCAGAGTTTTGCATCCAGGCAGTAACTTAGGCTCTGCCTCATTAAAGGAATAGTTTTATGTGTCCTATACAAAAGCAGGCCAAGGCTTAGCTAGCCAAAGATAGAATGTCTTTTGCTTTGCTCATATCAATTCATCTAGCCCAGGGCTTTATATTATGTGATTGTTGTTCAATGTTTACAAGAAGAATGAATGACTCCCTGTAGAAACGAAAATCATTTTGCTCCTATTTTAATTGTGAACATTTGAATTTTGTGCTTGACCATTGTGGACAAACAAGTACACATTTGGTATAATTCTCAAAGTCCAATTTGGTAACAAATAACTTTCTACAAGTCTGCAGAATTCTCAGGATTGTGAAGGAAATAAAGTGTGAAGGATCATAAAGGAATATTATCAAAAATCCCTCACACACATAGAAAATGTGAGCCAACTAAAATTTCGTGTTATGTTATTTTATAAAATGAGCACAAAGTAAAAAATCAAGATCAAAATCTATAAAATAAAATATAAGCATCTTGTTAAGAATAGGTATTGCTTTAATTGATCCTTACTTACAAGTAAAAAACTGAAATATTCTTACTTGTCTCTTTATTGCACCCAAAATTGTTCTTCCCTTTAGCCCTTCTTTGCTTTTAGAATAGAAGCACCAATATATATTTTTTAAAAATATTTATTTATTTACTTTAGTTGTATACAATGCATTTTTATTTTTACGTGGTGCTGAGGCTGGAACCCAGGCCACATATGTGCCAGGAGAGAGCTCTAGGGCTGAACCACAACCCCAGCCCCGTAGAAACACCAATATATTTGAAGTAAGTATGTCATAGAGTAAATGCAATATATAATATGGTAATATGTGGTCATTTAACTACATAAATTTAAGAGAAAAAACACACCATATTTAAACTTCCTTTGCATTCCAATTTGTGTGTGTGTGTGTGTGTGTGTGTGTGTGTGTGTGTGAATATTTCAGACTGTGGGGAAAAGTAGGCAATGTTGATAAAGTTCTTAAATTCTTCTAAAGATACTTACTAAAGTTATTTTCATTTAAAACAAAATTAGTTCTTTTTCATATTTATGAGACTGATACACAAGAGTTGAATATTCAATAACTGTTAATCATGATTAAGATGAAATTAATATTTGTAATAGTCCACATTTCATTCAACTTGATTATAGCTTTTGCCCCAAAGACAAATGTTCAAATAATTTTAAAATAATTCTGACTTATATACTTAAAAATACATTTTAAAATAGCAAGCAATTAAAAAATCAGAATGATTATCAGTGCTAATCAGTGTTACCATATCCTAGGGAGAAACAAATTACATTCAAACCATTTTTATCTATCAATATTTTCATTAGATATTTTACAACTTTAGAGTCTAGCTCTAATCCATTTTGTTTCTCATCTTGAATAAAACTATGTGATGTATTCATTTTATTACAAATAACAAGGTTTTATGCATAAATATTTCTTATATTGTATATTTCCCCACATTTTATTGGTGCATTATAGTTGCATATATTGATTAGATTTGTTGTTACATAGTTGTACATGCACACTATACATAATATAACAATTTAATTTGACAACATTCCCCAGCACTTTCCCCTTTCCTCCCCACCTCCCATTCCTTGGTTTCTTTTCCTTTTCCTATTTGGTTGTACTAGTCCCACCAACAGTGTAAAAGTATTCCTTTTTCTCTGCATCCTATTCAGCATTTATTATTATTTTTATTTTTAATGACTATCATTCTGAATGGTGTGAGATGAAATCTCAGTGTAGTTTTCATTTGCATTACCATAATTGCTAATGATGTTGAAAATATTTTCATATATTTGTTGGTTATTTGTATTTTTTTGAGAAGTGTCAGTTTAATTTTTTTGCCCATTTATTAATTGTTATTTGATTTTTTTGTTATAAAGGTTTTTGAGTTCTTTTTATATTATAGATATTAATCCTTTGTGTGAAAAGTAGCTAGCAAAAATTTTCTCCCATTCTTTATGTTCTCTCTTAGCATTCTTAATTGCTTCCTTTCTATGCAGAAACTTTTAAATTTAATGCCATCCCATTTATTAACTGTTGACATTATTTCCTGAACTTTAGAGTCCTATTGAGAAAGTTGTTGCCTGTGTCTATATGCTGGAGGGTTGACCCTACATTTACTTCTAGAGGTGGCATAATTTCTGATCTAATTCCTATGTATTTGATCCATTTGGACTTGACATTTGTGCATAGTGAGAGTTAAGGGTCTAGCTTTATTCTCCTACATATGGATAACCAGTTTTCAAAGCACCATTTATTAAAAAGGCTTTCTTTTCTCCAATGTATGTTATTGGCACCTTTGTCAAGAATCAGATGACTATGTCTGTGTGGGTTTCTATTCTATACCACTCATCTATGTGTCTGTTTTTATGACAGTCCCATTACATTTTTTGTTATTATAGTGATATAGTATAATTTGAAGTCATATATTGTGATGCCTCCGGCCATACTTTTTTGGCTTAGAATTGCTTTGGTTATTCTGGGTTTTTTATTCTTAAGAAATAAATTTTAGGACTTTTTTTTTGTAGTTCTGTCAAGTATGTCATTGGCATTTTGGTGGAATTGCATTTAGTCTGTACATTGCTATAGATAATATGACCATTTTAACAATATTAAGTCTGCCTATCCATGAACATGGGAGGTCTTTCCATCTTATGAGTCCTCCTTCAATTTATTTCTTCAATATTCCATAGCTTTTATTGTATAGATCTTTCACCTCCTTGGTTAGATTTATTTCAAGACTTGTGAGTGTGTGTGTGAGTGTGTGTGTGTGTGTTTTTGAGGCTATTGTGAACAGAATTGTTTTCCTGATTTCTTTCTCAGCAGATTCATTGTTGGCATATGGGAAAGCTATTTGTATGTTGATTTTTTAAAGGAAATATGGCATTTATTAACCATTATGGTGTCTTTTTTTGTAAACAATGTATTTGTTGAGCTGTATTTTCTTAAGTATTATTTTTATTGTACATACCTAAGGTCTTCAACTTGCTCTTTATAATTATAAAAGTCAAACAAATTAATAAATGCACATCCTCACATAGTTGCCTTTCTTTCCAGGGGAAGGTAAGAGCAACCAAAACTTCTCCAGAACATCCAAAACAATACTTAGAGATAAAAGCTGAGCAGGAGAAATCACAATACCAGACCTAAAATTATACTATAGAGATATAGTAACAAAACCAGTGTGGTATTGGCACCAAAACAGCCAAGAAGACCAATGGACACAGAGACAAACCCACAAAGGTGTCAAAAACATAATTGAAGATAGCCTCTTCAACACATGTTGATGGGAAAACTGGAAATCCATATGTAGTAGAATGAAATTTAACTCCTATCTGTCATCCAGCACAAAACTTAGTGTGTTATGGTTTGGATGTGAGGTTTCCCCCAAAAGTTCATGTGTGAGACACTGCAAGAAGGTTTAAAAGAACAATGATTGAGTTATGAAAGTCTTAACCCAATCAGTGAATTAATTACCTGGTGGGACTAATTGAGTGATAACCTAAGGTAGGGTGTGGCTTTGGAATATATTTTTGTGTGGCTTTGGAATATATCTAGTATCTAGCAAATAGAGATTCTCTCTCTCTCTCTCTCTCTCTCCCCCCCACACCACCCACACACACCCTTTTCTGGTCATCATGTGAGCTAGTTTTCTTCATCACAGTTTTCTGTGATGGTATTTGCTCCACCTTAAGCCCCAAGATGCAGTCTTCTGTCTATGGACTGAGACCGCTAAAACTGTGATCCCCCCAAATAAACCTTTCCTCTTCCAAAATTGTTCATGCCAGGTCTTTTAGTCACATCATCAAAAAAAAAAAAATCTTCTAAAATACCGTGGATCAAAGACCTAGGTATTAGACCAGAAACTCTGCACATATTACAAGAAAATGTAGGTCCAACACTCCAACATATTGGCTCAGGAACTGACTTCCTTAACAAGACTTCTAAAATGCAAGAAGTACAATCACAAATCAATAAGTGGGATGGCATCACAGTAAAATGCTTTTTTTAAAAAAAAATTTAGATGTTTATGGACCTTTATTTTATTAATTCATTTATATGCAGTGTAGAGAATCAAACCCAGTTCCTCACACATGCTAGGCAAGTGTTCTACAACTGAGCCACAACTCCAGCCTCTTCAGATCTTATCAATTCTAAAAAGCTTCTTCACAGCAAAGGAAACAATCAAAATAATGAAGACAGAGACTACAGAATGGGAGAAAATCTTTGTCACATGTACCACAAATAGAACATTAATTTCTAGGATATAGAAAGAACTCAATAAACTTAACTCTGAAAACAACAACAACAAAAAATATCCAACCAGTGTATGGGCAAAGGAACTGAGGAGACACTTCACAGAAGAAATAAGAATGATCAGCAAATATAAGAAAAAATATTCAACATCTCTACCAATTAAAGAAATGTAAATTAAAACTAAATTGAGATTTCATCTCACTCCATTCAGAATAGCAATTATCAAGAATACAAGTAGCAATAAATGTTGGTAAGGATGTGGGGAAAATGTTATACATTGCTGGTGGGACTGCAAATTGGTTCAACCACTCTGGAAAGCAATATGGAGATTCCTCAGAAAACTGGGAATGGAACCACCATTTGACCCAGCTATCCCACTCTTTGGTATATATCCAAAGGATTTAAAATCAACATACTACAGTGATACAGCCACATCAGTGTTTATTCACAATAGTTAAGCTAAGTAACCAAACTAAGTGCCCTTCAACAGATGAGTGGATATAGAAAATGTGGTATACAAACACAATGGAGTATTTCTCAGCCATAAAGAAAAAATGACTTCATGGCATTTGCCAGCAAGTGGATCAAACTGGAGATTATCATGCTAAGTGAAATAAGCCAGTCCACAAAAGCCAAAGGTCGAGTGTTTCCTCTGATACATGGAAGCTAACCCTCAAGAAGGTGAGGAAGTAAGGAGAAGAGTAGAAGTTCAGTAAATTATACAATGGGAAATGGAGGGAAGGGAAAGGGGATAGGAAAAGGAAATACAGTGTAATGAATCTGACAAAATTTTCCCATGTACAAATATAAAAAAAAAATACAGTGAATCCCATCATCATGTACATCCATAAGAAAGTGATCCTAACTAGAATAAGATATATTCATGCTTATATAATTATGTCAAAATAAATTCTACATGTATAACTAAAAAAACCAACAAATAAAAAAGAAAAAGAAAAATACAGCCTTATCTCACTGATATGTGAAATCTAAAAAAAGAAGAATAGGTAGGAACAGAAAGTATGGAGAGTAGGTATAGGGCAATGGGGAGGTGTAGGTCAAATGGTAGAAAGTTTGTTAAACAAGATGTATATTGATTTTGTAACCTGCTATTTTGCCAAACTCATTTATTAGCTCTAGCAGTCTTTTGATGGAGTCCTTTGGATATTCTAGGTGTAGGACCATATCATCTCTAAAGAGTGATAATTGGACTTCTTCCATTCCTGTTTTTCTCTCTTTTATTTCCTACTGTTGCCTGATTACTCTAGCTATGATTTATACCATTTATATTATATAAGAGTGATAAGAGTGGACTTTTGTGTCTTGTTCCAGATTTTAAAAGAAATGTTTTCAGTTTTTTCCCCATTTACTATGACACTTATTATACATCGCTTTTGAGTTTTTTTTTGTTTTTTTTTTTTTTTTATAGCTATTATGATGCTGAGGTAGGTTCCTTCTATCTCTGGTTTATTCACTGTTTTTTAACATGAATGGGTGCTGAATTTTGTCAAAGGCCTTCTCAGAACTTACTGAGATGACTTCTTTTTGTCCTTAATTTTATTTATGTGATGAGTTACATTTACCAATTTGTGTATAGTGAATTATCCTTGCATCTCTGGAATAAAACCAACCTGGTCAGGGTGTAAATGTGGTTGAATATGTTTTGCTAATATTTTATTAAGTATTTTTGCAACTAAATTAGTCAGGAATATTAGTCTATAGTTTTCTTTCCTTGATGTGTCCTTATCTGGTTTTGATGTGAGTGTGATATGAGCTCCACAGTATGAATTTGGAAGTGTTTCATTCCTCTCTATTTCATGGAATAATTTAAGGAGTATTGGCTTTAAGTCATCTTGAGATGTTTGGTCCTGGGCAAATAAAGATTTTTTATTACGGCTTCTAGCTCATTGCTAGTTATTGGTCTATTTAGGATTTCTACGTCCTCTTGATTCAGTTTTGGAAGATCATATTTGTCTAGAAATATATACATTTCTTCGATATTTTCCAATTTATTGTAGTATAAATTTTCAAAATAATCCTTAATAATCCATTAGATTTCTGTGATGTCTGTGATGATTTTTCATTTTTCAACTCTGTTAATTGAGGTTTTCATTTGGTTATTTTGGCTAGGGTCTTATCATTTATCTTTGCAAAGAACAAACTCTTGCTGAGCGCAATAGTACATACTTATAATCCCAACAGCTTGGGAGTTGGAGGCAGGAAGATCACAATTTCAAAGCCAACCTCAGCAACTTATGGAGGTGCTGAGCAACTTAGTGAGACCCTGTCTCTAGATAAAACATTTTAAAAGGCTAGGGATGTGGCTTAGTGGTTAAGCAGCCATGGGTTCAATTCCCAGTACCAAAAAACAAAACAAACAATAACAACAAAACAACTCTCTGTTTCATCGATTCTTTGTATTGCATTTTTTTCTCAACTTCATTGATTTTAGCTCTGATCTTCCAATCTTAATTATTTCCTTCCTTCTACTGGTTTTGAAATTGTTTTTTCTTCTTTTTCAAGGGCCTTGAAATGCATCATTGCATTGTTTATTTGGGATCTTTCTGATTTTCTTATGTTTGATAACATTTTATATTTATGAAATGACTTAGTAGAAATAAAACATTCCAATCAAAGGGTATGGATTAAAGTTACAATTTACTAAGAACTTCTTGAGAACTGAGCTAATTAATTTTTATACTATTTTCTTTTTTAAAACATCAAGTTCTCTTATCATCTTCATTATAATAAACAGTGTAAAATGGTATAGATTTATTTGTTCAAAATTAATCACCTACAAAGTGAGTCAATAATTGAAGGCATTTATTGCTTTTTGGTTTTAATTCTTATGCTATAGGGGTCTTATTAAGGAAGTTGGGGCCTAATCCGACATGATGAAGATTTGACCTACTTTTTCTTCTATTAGATGCAGTGTCTCTGGTTTAATTCCTAGGTCCTTGATCCACATTGAGTTGAGTTTTGAGCATGGTGAGAGATAGAGATTTAATTTCATTTTGTTACATGTGGATTATGAGTTTTCCCAGCACCATTTGTTGAAGAGGCTATCTTTTCTCCAATGTGAAGTAAGCCAATCCCAATCCCAAATCCCAAATCCAAAAAAATCCCAATCCCAATCCCCAAAAAACAAAGGCTGAATGATTTTTTTGATATGAGGATGCTGACTCAAAATGGCGATGGGGTGGGGGAGGATGGGAGAAATGAAGGAAAGGGGAGGGAGGGGAAGGGCAGATGGAAGAGGGTAGGAATGAGAGTAGAATAAGTTAGACATCATTACCCTAAGTACATGTATGAAGACACAAATGGCATGAAAATACTTTTGTGTAAAACCAGTGACTTGAAAAACTGTGCTCTGTCTATATAATATGAAATGAATTACATTCTGCAAGCATGTATAACAAATTAGAATAAATAAATAATTTAAAAAATAATTATAATAATTTATAATTATAATAAATATAATAATAAAAATAATAAAGGCATGTGTGTCTTTATAGCACTAGTTCTCAATCAACTCAGTACATACAGCACAAACATCCAGGATACAACTTTTTTTTTTTCCAATTATTTTCCTATAAGTTTATTTTATTATATATTTCACATTAGTGCAATCATAAATTTTGGTTAAAATAGTTTTATAAAATACATAATTTATGGAAGCATTAGCATATCAAATCCTTCAGTAGTCATAGTAATTGAGCATAAATTAGCTAACACAAGCCACCTTCAAATAAAATGAACTTCCCACCAAATCCTGATGATTTTGTAAATAATACATGCACAAAACTAACATATTGTCTTAGAAGTCAAGATTATGGTTACATTTTGGAGAATGGAGCATAGTAAGAGGGCACACAGGTACCTACCTTCTAGAGTAATGATAATTTTTTTTTAATTTGGTTGTTTATTGGTTAAATTCATCAAGCTATGTAGTTGTGATTCATGTATTTTGCTATATGTGTGTTATACCTCAATTAAATTTTTCTAAAAAATTAATGCTATCTACCTAAGCCTTATGCTTTTAATTTTTGGAAATAGCAGGTAATGCTGGAATGATTGATCTACATTTTTGATTCTGGGAATGCTAACATTTCTCTCAAGTTATTGGACCAGAACTAGTCATTGCCTTGTTCTGACTCTCCACATCCATTTCTGTAAATGCAATTGATTTTTTTCCACTGATAGTCCTATTAATTCTGATGGCTAGACTTGTGATTCTGGTCAGTGGTCAGGGTACTGGCATATAGTAAAGGTCATAAGATGAAAGGAAGAAGGCCAGTGGCTTTTGACTAAGTCAGCTTCACATCTTCTGTTTTCGTGATTTAAATTTGAATTTTGCCTAGTTGATGGTTAAATTTGGGAATTTAAGTTTCTTCAAATCAGTTAATAGCTTTCAGTCACAGGATAGAATGACAATATTAGTATTCATTATCCATTTGACACTATGCTCATGTACAGAAAGAAAACACATATGGTTATTATTTAACAAGTGACTGAATAGCTAAAATAAATATCATTCATTCCTCTGTATTAAATACCTTAGCTAGTGAAAGAGAAAGCTTATACCTAAATTAATCCATGAACTGATACTTTTGGACCACCAATCTAAATATTTTCTCTTAACAGAAAATGAGTTTTTTTGCTCATCAGTGCTCATGGTGTACAATGTGAAACCACCAAATCAATTACAAAACCCAAATGAAATATGATGATCATGTTTCAGTAAACCACACTTAGTACTTTGAGTATTTACATTTGATTTCTCAAATGCCCTCAGCTATATAAATTATATGTTATTATAAAAACATATTGAAAACAAGCTCTGTGCCCTCATCTCCTCCTTACCCCATCTCAGGGGCAGGGGCTCAGGCAGCCCCTTATGCTGTACAAGACGTGCATCTCTGCTACTCTCCTGAAGGTACCATCACAGCTGCCCACTTCTAGAAGCTTCCATCTCCTGCAGGCCTGGTGTCCACAAGCTCCATGTCCTGGGTCTGGTCCTCCCCATCCTTCTGCAAGGTCCAGGTGATCTCCTTAGGGTAGAAGCCCAGGGCCCAGCACTTCAGGGTGACAGTTCCTTCAGGACTAGGGTGGAGAGTCACATGTTTCTTTGGGGGGGTCTGGGGAGAAGATTGACAAATTTGAAGTACTCTAAATTCTCTGTGAGTCACTCCAGCATCACTCAAGTGTCCATCCTGAGAATGAATAGGACAACTGGTATAGGGGAGTGCAAAATCCCAACACTAAACAATACCTACTCTGCTAATACTGTATTTCCTGATCACCACTTGAAGCTACATGTAGCCACATGACTGTTATCATTAACTGAACAGTAACAGAAGTGAAATATCAAATTAACATTTCACTACTTATGAGGATAAACTACTTATTAATGCTACTACTTCCCATGCTGCTGTGCCTGAGTTTCAACCTGACCATACAGACGAAGATAAGACACTAGGTATGGAAGAACCACAAGATGCAAGAAACCTACATACTTAAATGACTGTGTGGGATTGAACTGCGTTGCCTAGACACCTCAAAATCCCATGTGAGACTTAAAAAGCCACAGTCTGGAGCTGGGGTTGTGGCTCAGTGGTAGAATGCTTGCCTAGCATGTGTGAGGCACTGAGTTCGATTCTTAACACCACATGTAAATAAATAAAATAAAGGTCCATCAAGAACTAATAAAAATATTTTTTAAATATTTTTTAAAAAGCCATAGTCTAAACCACAATATCTTGGGGCCCTGTGTTACAATTGCTTTGCCTGTATGTTAACTACAACCACAGACTTCTGAAGAAGCTGTTGAAAAATGGAGTCTTACTAAATTAATTTGATAAAACAGTTCTTATACCAAAAAAAAAAAAAAAAAACATATTTTAATCATGGTAAGAAGTTTGGTGTTAAGTATAGAGTCTAACTTCTTAATGTCTTCAGAGCACACATGATGCCACAATATTCTGATGTTGAAGATGTGAAAGAAAGGTATAAAATGTAAAGATGTTAAATAAGAAGGAATAAAAGAAAAAATGTAGAGGAATTTTTCAGCCTCTTTGTCTCATTGGTCCTAGTTATTTGTCAAGTGTACAATAATGCATGATTTGTGACCAATTCACACATTTGAGAATGGACTCAATGAGTGTAATAGGGATAATCTTACAAGTGAGGATAAAGCAAGAAGGATAGTGTTATCTCTAAATAACATAGATAAGGGAATGAGGATATAGCTCAGTGGAAGAGTACTTGTCTAATATGCACAAGGCTCAGAATTCATCTCCAGGACTGAAAAATTAATTACTTAATATATTAATTAATCAATTAATTAATATGTCCATAGACCTTCACCCAGCTGGAGTGAAAACACGATGTATACTATCAATAAAAATTCAGTATCATGAACAAAACCCAGAAGTAACAAGCAAGTTTGTATTATATAACAGAATAAAATATATTCTTTATTCAGGTAATAATCTAGGTATACACCAGGATATCCAGAAATGCATTTTTCATTTTTTTTTATACTAGGGACTGAACCCAGGAATACTTAACCACAGAACCAAATACCCAGGCCCCTTTTTAAATTTTGTGACAGGTCTAAGTTGCTTATGACCTCACTAAGTTGCCAAAGTCTGACCTCAAATTTGTGATTCTCCTCCCTCATCCTCCTGAGTTGCTGGGTTCACAGGTGTGTGTCACTACACCCATCTGAGATTTTTCAATTTTTGAATCTTAGATACATATTAATATTACTATTTTATTTTTTAATTTTTTTTTTTTTTAATACCAGGGATTGAACTCAGGGGCATTCAACCACTGGGTCACATCCCCAGCTCTTTTTGTATTTTATTAGAGACAGGGTCTCACTGAGTTGCTAAGTGCCTTGCCATTGCTGAGGCTGGCTTTGAACTTGCGATCTTCCTGCCTCAGCCTCCCAAGTGCTGGGATTACAGGAGTGTGCCACTGTGCCTGGCTAATATTACTTTTTTAGAATAATTCCTAAAAGAGAAAAGGAAAAGGAATTCAAAATTAGAATTCACTGATTATGTTTTTAAAATTTTGACAAAAAAATGAGAAATTCCTATCATAAGCAAATACATTATTTGACTTCCACTCATTTGAAATTCCCTATATATTTTGCAACAATTACAATGCTAGGAATAAATATGATCTATTCTCTATACTATACAATGGATTATGTACTAGTAACAATTATTTCAATATAAAATATGCCAATATACTTGTAATTTTGTGTCATGAATAACAAGCTGATCCAAATTCAAGAAAATAAACAGCATTAAAATAAAGTATGAAGCCAGGAGTGGCAGCACATGCCTGTAATCTTAGAGACTCAGAGGACTGAGGCAAGAAGTTTATGAGTTCAAAGCCAGTCTCTGAAATTTACTGAAGTCCTAAGTAACTTAGTGAGGCATTGTCTCAAAATTTTAAAAATTTTAAAAAAGGACTAGGGATTTTGCTCAGTGGTTAAGCACCCCTGGGTTTAATCCCTGTAATGAATGAATGAATGAATGAATGAATAAACAAACAAACAAACGGTCAACTGGTATTTTAGCACACAATGCACTATTTCATATGTTTTTATCTGAAGACCCAAAGTCCATAACGAATGAAGAACAACAACAACAACAAAAATAGGATGCAAATGATTTAAATCTTCTAAAAGGATTCAAGAACAAACAGTGGATGCCCTGAACCCCAAAATTTCAAGTTTTTTTTTTTTTTTTTTTTTTTTTTTTTTATCTAGGATTATTTGGATTTGTTTTGCCATGTTGTTAATAAGGTCAAAGGTGAATTGGGCAATTATCTATTTTATTGCTTGGATAGTTAAGATCTGAATTGAATGTAATAATATGTTGTATGTTTGGTCAACCAAAGCTCATGAAGTGGTACACTCTTTGGAATAAATGCCCAAGGTCAACAGAAGTCAACTGAAGTCAGTGACTTATGTAGAAATGTGCTCTAGGTATGAATAATCTCAGGAGCCAAAAGTTTAACTATTTCTTGAAAACATCACTGCTGCCTCCAAGCTTCCTATAAACTTTTTATAAATACTGCCAGTGGTGCCTAATCGCCAATTACTGACCTAACAATTATCTATTGTGCCAAATATAAAATATCAATTTAGCAAGTACTAACTGTTAGCATTGAGTACTCACAATGAAATTTAATTTTATGATTTCTTAGAATTGATGTGTCCAAGGAGATGCTCTAAAAGGAAAGTTAAAAAACACTTTTAAAATTATAAATAACAATGCATCATATTATATAGTTAATTATAAAGTTAGATTGTGAGCTTTTCTTTGAATAGAAACTAGCTCTTAACTGTAGCTTTGTCATTGTACCTAACACTTGTCAAGTGTTCAACAAATATTAGGTTAATTGAATTATCTCACAGAATAGGAAGGAATCTAAAGGTTATATATCAGTGGTCATGACAAGTGACTTTTAAATGTGTTATTTGTATTTTTTTCAAATAACTGTTGCTTTTTTAATGTATGCATTTGATTTGTGCCTTGGCTTTCTCACTTAAAAAAATAAAATCATTTGACTAAAAGATTCAAAATATCTTTATTATTAGATCTTCTAAAATCATTCCACAAAGATGTCTTCGTGATTCCTATATTTTATGCTATGATTTATTCATTAAAATAACAATCTTAAATTGTTATTTATTGAGTAGGAAAAATTTGGGGGAAATTATCAAATAAGTGACATTACCAAACTTTGGAAGTCTGCCAAACTTATTTTTAATTCAAATGGTACTCAAAATGTGTACAGCACTAGTACTATATTTACACGGTAGGAAAATCATGCTTTTTTCTGATTTGTTCTGTGTCCTATGAATCTGAAAATACCAAAATACCATTTTCTAATAAGAGATCATTCACAGTAAGATTCTCATAGTCATGGATGAAATTGTGTGTGTGTATGTGTGTGTGTGTGTGTGTGTGTGTGTGTGTGTGAGAGAGAGAGAGAGAGAGAGAGAGAGAGAGAGAGAGAGAGAGCACAACAATGGCCACCATAAGAATGAAAATGTTGTAAAACAAAAAAGACATATATATTGGATATATAATTTACTGGGGTAGGAGTTAAAGATTTGGAATCTGTCCCAATATTCTTGTCAAGTTTTCTGACTTTCAAGAAATCATCCTTATTTATGTACATTTTTCTATGTATAAGATGATAACATGCTCTTTAAGGTTTCATACTTCCTTTTCTAAATATTTTAATTAGGTTATCTCAGAAATTATTATTTTTTAAAGCTCATATTATACATCTAAGTTCATTATAGTCATCGGTTAGGAGTATAATTGGGCAAAACAAGTAAGAATAAGAAAACAACCAAGACTGAGATATGATATGACTTCATGGTGTAATAAAACATAGTAAGTTATAATCACTGAAGTTTGTCATGATTTAGCTATGTGGTATCTCCCAAAAGTCTTATGTGAGACAAAGCAAGAAAGCTTAGTGGTGAAATGACTGGGCTTTGAGAGTCTTAACCTATCAGTGTGAAAATCCACCAATAGGGATTACTGGCTGGTAACTGTAAGCAGGTGGGGTGTGACTAGAAGAGGTGGGTCCCTGGGGGTAAGGCTTTAGGGTATATATTTTGTTTCTCTCTCTCTCTCTCTCTCTCTCTCTCTCTCTCTCTCTCTCTCTCTCTCTCTCCTTCTTGGTGGCCATGGGCTGACTTGTTTTCTTCCACCACACTATTCCTCCATGATGTTCTGCCGCACCTCTGGCCCTGAGGAATGGAGACAGCCAGCCATCTATGGACTGAGACCTCTGAAACCATGATCCCCAAAATAAACTTTTCCTCCTCTAAAATTGTTCTTGTCAGGTCTTTTGGTCACAAAAAGCACCAAAAAAGCTGACAAAATAAAGTCCTTGTTTTTTTTTTTTGTTTTTTGTTTTGTTTTGTTTGTTTTGGATTTCTTATGATTTTTAGTACATTTGAGTGTTACTGTCATTTTTGTTTTTGATCATAGTCCAGACTAACTGAAAGTATTTTATTTAACTCCCCAATAGCATGATCCCTTATTATACACTACAGAGTTTATAGACCAACTTCTTGTATTATGGCAGAATTTTACAATATTGTTTTAACATAGTGGAATATTTCTTAATGAATAACCCAGGAAATAATCCTTAATTATAACTTTATGGGTTAAGATTGAATGCTATGCTTAACATACAATTTGGTATTAATTTTTGGTATGAGTGAAAACACTAGTCTAGAGCCACTTGGACATGCAAAGATGGAAAAGAAACAAGGAAAGCCGACCCTGTCTACGAAGTCAGACCAAAATACAACAGAAGTCAACACAGTGAAATCACACTGCCTTTAAAATTCAAAGGCTAGAAATAGAAATAGACAAACTTTATCTCACGTTACCAAATATTACCACTTCACATCAGTTTCATTATCTGACCATTAATTAATACAGGAGCTGTAGCTGTCACTTCTGTGATGTGATTATAAATGCAAAGGACTCTGTGTGGCTCAGTGATTGCCACATGGTGAGGTAAAGATACCTAATAAGGGTCTGCCAAGCCCTAACTCCTGCTCTTATTCCCAGGAATTGCACCTCTATTTTTTTGACCACACTCCAGCCACTAGGGCCTTCTTTTATTCCTATCATTGAATCATCTTTATTTTTGTTACTTTTGTCTGGAATATTCTGTTATCAGATCTCCATTTGACATTCTCTTTATTTATGTTTCTGCTTAAATGTCACTTCTACAGAGAGGTGTCCTGGACCTCCAGTGTGAAGGAATCCCAACTCCAGAAATTCTCTAATTTTCAGCTTGTTTTATTTTCATTATAGCTCTTAATATTACTTGAAATTATATTGTCTGTTTCTGTTTCATCTTTTATTATCTATACTTGCTCTTCCTCATTGAAATATGGAATCTGAGCATATGGGCCTTGTCTGTCTTGTTGAACGTCAGGGTAGAACAGTACCAGACTTAGCACAAAATAAAAATTTGCTGAATTAACAAAAGTTAGAAAGAATAAATGTCTGCATTTGTATGATGTGTCAAAAAGCAAGAAAAAAATCATACAAACTTGTGTTGAATGTCAAATTTGGCAATTTAGTTAAACATATTTCATCACTTTTTGGAAATCAGCAAAACTGATATGATGAATCAAATAAGCGTCTTAACTTAAATGACTAACCCATAAGTGAATTGATTTGACTATATTTTCCTCCTAAAAATATCAGTTCCTTTTGTTTTTCCTAACATACTAAATGGAACTTAAAGAAAAAAATAACCAACATGACTTACTGATAATGTAGATCATTCCAACTAAACACATTTCAAAGATACAAATTGAATTCTACGATTATTTTGATGCATTTAGATACAATTATGAAGGTAATTGTCCATATAACAATTTGTTAGAGTTACTAATATGCAAGTTTTGGCTCATTATTTATGTAAAACATACAACTTCTTACAATAAATTTTACAAAAAATAGAAAAGATGATGAACTGTTTATAGAGACTGTCACTATAGAGTTTAAACTTACAGTATATAAAGTATTATATGATAAAGTTCTATGGAAATCATGAAAACACTAGTAAATCAACTTAGGTTCTGACTACTGATTAGTTATATGACCTTCTGCCAGCAAATTTAACATCACTAGATAATAAATAAAGATGTGGAAGGAAACATATACAGACTATATATAGTGGTCCTCCTAGGGAAAAGGCATGTTGGGGGTGAGTTAGGATTAGGAATGTAATATAGGATGAAATTAAATTAAATCATGAAGACTACACTGTCTTCATCCACAGAACATTCATGAAATTATTAAGTCCCAAAGAAAACCTCAATTATTTCCATAAGTAAGAATACAAACCATATTTCTTGATTAAAATACAATAAAACTATGAATATCCATTTCCCAACTATAGGTAATAAGATATTTCTGTTTAAATACCAATAACATGGACATTGTAGGGAAGAAAATTTGCATTCACTTAAAAAATGTCAGTAGATAAAATAAAAAAAATATGGGAGACAGATTAAGGAGATAAAAGAAAAGAATATAATGCAATACATGATGAGAACCTGAATGAGAGAGAGAGATGTGGAGACAAGAAGGAAACTGAAATGAATGTTAAATAAGATTTAAAAATTAATGTTAAATAGGTGTTATATAAGTAATGTTGTTATTTAGAATAAAGTTATTTGGAGGAAACTGAAACAAAATATTTAAATATTTATTCAATTTTGTTTTTCTCTTATTTATGTAGTTGAAAAACCCCTCTTGGAGAATAACTGTAGGCTGAAACACTGTACAGATTTTACCAAACCTATGCCTCTACATCAGAGTCCAGGAGTATGTTTCATATGCAAAGTCCATTGTAGTTGGAAAATCTAATATGGGTATATGTCTATATCTATCTATATCTATCTATCTATCTATCTATCTATCTATCTATATATCTATATATATGAGCATATATAGATATCTATATATATATATGAGGAATCTGAAATAACTATATATATGAGCATATCTATATATATATGAGGATATATATAT
This sequence comes from Tamias sibiricus, assembly GCA_025594165.1. Taxonomy (NCBI): domain Eukaryota; kingdom Metazoa; phylum Chordata; class Mammalia; order Rodentia; family Sciuridae; genus Tamias; species Tamias sibiricus. The sequence continues at coordinate 39,260,952 of CM046661.1, forward strand.
ATATATATACATGTATATACATGTATATATATATATATATATATAAATATTCCTCCTATGCAAATATATTAAAAATGGATGGAAAAATTAGACCTTCCATTTTTGAATAATGTAAGTTATAGAAGATTTTCCCCAAAATAGGTAATATTTAAATATTAAATGATTAAAATTAGTTCTGTACAAAATGGGATCATGAAACTAGAATAATAGAAGGCTAACATTAAATCTTCACAATCTATCCAAGAAAATTGCACATAACTCTTTAGCCCAAGATCAATTGGCAATCAAATGAAACCTCAATGGAAAGAAATTATTAAGCCCTCTTAATTTGAGAAAACAGTAGTGCCTTCAGAAAGCAGAACTATATTTGTCTTTATGTTAATACAGTTTAATTTATTTAATGATTTAATACTATAAAATCGGAAAGGTTATGGGTCTATGTCTTTGGAATATTTAATTTTCTCATGAAGAACTATTCTGTGTAGTCAATAAAATAGAATGGGGGCTGGGGCTGTAGCTTAGTGGCAGAGCACCTGCTTAGCATGCGTGAGGCACTGGGTTCGATCCTCAGCACCACATAAAAATAAACAAATAAAATAAAGACATTCTGTCAATTTAAACTACAAATTTTTTTCAAAAAAATAAACTAGAATGATAGTGTTTATATTAAAATTGAAGAGATTAATTACTTAATTTTCATGTATCATATTTTTGCAGTGAAATAAAAATTTTTCATCATTACTGGAATTCAAAATAACTGCTTATTTAGGTATATAAATTTTGCATCTAGCCTCTTTACTGAACAAGATGTCTTGTTAATTCTTAGGTCTATCTTCTTGTTTTCTAATATATTTAATAATGTGTATCTTTTCCTTCTTTCTAATAATGACTATCCTTTCATTCCATATCTTCAAAAAAATCATTCCACAGTTATTAGCTTCTCCAAAATAGTTTCACCTTAAGATTATAACCTTAATGTTTGCTATTAATTATACATATTAACTATATTAAATATAATATTATTGAGCTTTTAGGCTGAAATTTGTTTCATGTTAAGAAACTACCTTTCATTCACATTCATTCAGGATTACCTTGTATTTTTATGAGAGAAAAATTCATGTATTTTTCTATGGTCTCTTGAAACTAGTTGAAACTATTTAGATTTTATTCGTTTGATGCACTACACATAGTACTCAATTATTAGGCACCCTAAAATTATACTTTTAAGAATCTGAAATAAACCTTATTTCATTACTCTTAATTTCTGATATGGATTCAGCAATATTTAACTGGGGAATTTTGTGATCATCTGTATGTTATACCAGTCAAAAGATTTCTTTTTTATATTGGTCTCTGCCAATTTTTCTAATTGGTCTTCTACCATCTCTGTAAATCTTCATGATAAGTTTAATAATTTTGTATTGTATGATAGCAATGTGAAATTCTGTGTTTTTTTAAAAAAAAGACTTTCTTGATTCTCTGGTTCTCTGGTGAACAAGTTTAATTCAAGGATAAAATTTAACATTTTGAAATATCCTGTAGAACATTTTTATATCTTACAAACAATACTCTATAAGTTTTGTCAAACTTTTGTTAAGATTTTTGCAACACCATAAAGTTTTTATGGTTTTAATTAAGTACAGATTTACTGTCCTTGAGGTTTAATGTGAAGGGTGATAAGATATAAAGAGACATGAGTTTACTTTTTAATTAAGAAGATAAATTGATTGCATCTAAATAAATCACTTATTAATTCTGTACAGAATATATTCAAGTAAGTATATGCACATAAATTGCACTCAGAAAATAATCTGGGATTATTCCAACACTGTAATTAGTAAATATGAAAATGGCTTAGGCCTTCATATACAAAATGTGAAAAATAAAAACAAGAAAGGCATAAATATACTATCTTATGGAAGTAATTAATAGAACGCTAAAGTATAAGATTTAAAAAAAAATCTACATTCATTCTCCATCAGTTTCTTATTATTCTATAGAAAAAATAATCTTCTCGTTTGCTTCAAAATGTCTACAATTTGACACATCTAATATACGTGTTTTCATTCTCCCATTACTTGAGAAGATAGATATCCATATTTACAACAGGTAGTCAAATTTCCTGCTGTCAGGAAGTGAAAAACCTCATAAAGATTAAACCCAACATTGTGAAGATTAGCAAAATAGGCTATTTCTCCCTTCTTAAGAGACAGCTAATGACAGGATAAATATGCTAATACCAAGCCAGTCATCAGCATACCCAATAAATTTAATTGTACAAATTCTTCAGTAAATGTCTATAATATACAGTAATGACTACACCATTAAGAAGTTGCTTAGATTGCTAAAAGGACTATTAGGTAAATTTTAGTTTTGTATCTTTCTAGAAAGAAAAAAGGACAAACCATTCTCTTAGAAAATCTGCCTAAATTTCAGTGTGATGATCTGCATGATTTCTGACACAATGTGTATATTGATTAGTAAGAGGTCTAAAATCTCTAAATCAGCTTTTCTACTCTAAGGGAAAAATGACACTCCTAAATATAATGTAAGGATTACATTAAGGCTCATGAAGTAAAGGTTATATATTAAATTTGAAAGAACACTCTGAGTTACTACTGTGTTTACTGGTTTAAAATTGGTTCTTTTAGTGTTTAAAACTGAAAAACAAGTTCTCTAGTACATAGATTAAAAATAACATTGGCTTGTTTATCATCCTAAGTCACCTGTTATATCTGTCAATGCTTGTTATAGGACTTAAATATTTAAATAGTGCTTATTTCACCAACCATTATCAACTAGAGTTTAAAAAGTTGTTTACATTCCAAATCACTGATGAGAACTGTAATCTTGTGCTAAAAAAAATTTTAAGATTATACTCCTTAAGTCAGACTCAGTTACTAGCCATTTAAAAAATGTTCATGCCACATATCAGAAGTAACTAATGCTTTCCAAATTACACCAAGCAACCAATCTCTTGCATATTTGGCTTTGTGTCCTTGGAGTGATTTTCAGCATCGTTAGGCAGAAAGTACATCATTTCCCAAGTAACAGGAATGGAGCACATAGAGATTGACTTGGCATCAGTTACATAAACTTTCTGTTTTAGATTTGCAGAATTTACATAACACTGGAACAAAATAATACCCTGCAAACATATTTGTGGTGTCAGTTCAATTTCCCTACAGTGCCATTCTACAGTAAGCCCTTGCCAAAGCTTATCTGGCTGTTTAAATTTTATGGCATGTTTTTTCTTTTATACAAAAATATTTTCTGCCTAATTTTTTAAATTTATTGATGATTTTTGGAATATTTCTTCTACACAAGTGCCTCCATGAAACTTGAAATATTTTTTAAATTGCTTTGGGAATAAGGAAGTTTTAAAATATTCAACTCTCCTACTCCAAAATTAATTCCAATTAAAATCATATAACATTATTATGATTTATATACATGTATTTATGTATGTGTGTCTAAATGTTTGTATATTCTTTCCTTTGCAAGACTAAGCTCAAAGACATATTTAGAGATTTGTTAGATTATATTTAAAAGGTCTGTCACATTTTGTGTTTTTTACCTTATATCACGCTTATAACAAAAATATTCATTGCAAGTACACAAATATACTCAATAATTCTGAAATAAATATAGGGATAAAATTATAAAAGTTTAAAAGTATTTAGTAATAGAAATGGTATGTTTTGTTAAGTTTAATTTCATTCTCTGTTTATATAAAAAACTACTTACAAAGTTTCTGAAATATCAAGGTAAAATAGAAATAATTTTTCTATTTTACTATATAATATTCTAATATATGTATATATATACATATATTTATATATCATATATATTTATATATCATGTATCATTTATATCTCACAAACTATGAATGAAGCACTTCCAATGATAAATTGAAAGTATTCATTGTTTACATATCTCTAACCTGAAAACAGGAGCTTCATTTATTTTAAGAATAAAAGAATACATTATCTTTTATACTTATAGATTTAGGTGAACATTAGAAATTTTCAAATCACAAAGTAAACTTTGACATACATTATGTACTACTATTGTAAGAACTATTAAAATAAAAAGTGAAAAATGTCTGGAGCTATTATTTTTTATAAAAAGTGTCATAAATGGTCATCCCAGCATCCTTTGGAAGCAATTATTTTCATAATCTAATAAGAAATTTTCAGATTCATTATAATTATCTGACAAATTCAAATCATCCTTATGACTGACCTAAATAATGATTAAAAATTTTTTTTGAACTGAATATTCCAGAATGCTTGTTCCTAGAAATGATTCTAATACTACAACCTAAATGCAGGACCACCACTGGCCAAAATGTACTGGCTATATTGGAACAAACCATCTTATCTTTGTTGAATGAAACCCCATACAAGAGACATGGACTGACCAGAGAAGTAAGGCTGGTTTATCTCCTTCTCCCCCTGTTCAGTCCAGGGCTCTTGTGCAAGGTGCAATATGAATAAGTTTGTGCATCAGTTCAGAAAAATTTTTCTCTCACTTACAAGCACATTCACTTACTCTACATGCTCTAATTTTAAAGTTCAATGTAATTGCATTGAACTAATGAGCCACTGAGCAGTTATTTCATGACACAGAGCAACAATTTTGGGTGACACTGAGATGCTGGTAAAAAATTGGGTGTCACTCCCCTGACATTTTAGGATCTCTTATTTGTATTTATGGAATTTTATGACAAAATTGGGCTAGTGGAACTGTTGAGATATAACAGAATATTAATATTTTGCTTTTCCCCTTCTTTCTTGATGTTACTGGAATATTTATCATATTATCAATCAAGACAAAGACTTAAATGAAATTCTGAATCATATATTTATTGTTATCAGAGCATTGAAGAAAGCTGAAGTCTTTACTGACCTATATAATAAAAAGTCTCTCCCTGAGTGTACCTTATGGAATTACTTTATTTTTTTGTTGTTATTGTTGTTGTTGTTTTTAATGTCAGACTAATATTTAAAAGTCAAATGTACCACATGAGATGTGCCAACACTTCAGGCAGCAGTAGCTAAATAATAAAACATCATGAGGAAAATTGTGCTGCCTATGCACAGGAAAAAGAGAAAACATGGTCAAATGCTTGCTGATATTTTCTACTTCTATAGATTAATTTCACCTATCAAAATTACATTATAAGATATGGTTGAAATATACTGTGCAGAGTTCTGAGACTTTTCCCTCCAGAGCTTACTGTCATGGAACTAATGTTAAAACCCGACTGGCCACAAAATCCTCACTCCAGCAGATGGATCACAATGTGGGACTCTGAGAGTTCTTTGAGCCCATCTCCGCCCTGACTTAACTAGGTGTTTCGTGAACACAAGAGGTGCTGTGATCAATGTCATCCTTCGCAGGATCAGAGGAAAAGCAATAGGGCTGCCTGTAATAGCAACTCCAAACAAGTGAGCATTACCTGGTATAGTGTCATTCAGGAGGTTGAGGTTGAGGGGTGGCATGTCTAAGGATACCAGACTTATTTTAGATCATGTGAATTCTGATTTACACGTATCACAGATTATCAAATCAGTAATGTTCATATGTTATCCTCCTTTGAATCACACCAAAGACTAAAACTATGACCACAACTAATCCCACATGTTTTCATGAAATAGCTCTTTCAGAACTATGATATTTGATCCTTAGCACTTGGAAAAGCCAATCTTTGCATTTAATCTTACACCATGAAAACAACAGTGCACATTCAGCTGCTGTGAGAAGTAAAGACAAAGCCAGAATACCAGACATGGCCTATTTTAGTATGATTTTCTGTTTTTTTGTTTTGTTTTTGTTTTGTCCCTTTTCCCTGTTTCTGTCTGGCTTGTCCTGTGGATAGCCTTTCTTTCTGCTGTTGAAAGCTAAGATGTGGTGGGATCCAATTGTGTTACATCTCATTCAAGTTAGGTATTTGTGGCAGCAAGAACAGTCTATGTTCATACAACTGCCCACAAGTCATTCTAAGAGAGTTCCCAGAGGTTAGTGACTCAAACAATGTCCCTTCTCTTTTTCTTCTCTTCTAATGCCAGGGAATCTCTTGATAATCTCACAAATTACTTTAGAGTTTGAATCAGTTTCTGAATTAGCTGAAGGTTTCTTAAAGAATTTTGTCCTATGCTTTGAAAAACCACCAGTCCAGATTGTATCACTATTGTTTCCCAAGTTTGGTAAAAGCAGCTGTCATAGCAAATCGAGTCTCAGACTTGTATTTCACTATACTGTATTGCACATCAAGTATGAAGTTAGGCTTTACCTATGTAATTAAGTGGGTCAGCAATAAAAAAAAAACATAAAAATTAAAGTATTCCAATTCATTTTAAGATTCTATGAATTTTTTTCTAAAATGTACTTTTTCCTCCATTATATTTCAAAGTACTCTTTGATTTTTAAGCATTTAGCTACCCAAATTATAAAGATCAGGAAATAGTTAAGACAGTTATCCAACCTCAAATACTTGCAAATAAGTTTATGAATAATTCTATGACAAAAACTACTGCCTGCATAGTATATCCATTTTCTCACAAAGGAGCCTGTGCACACTAAATCCATTATTTTCATTTGTTTGCACAATAGTCAGGTGGATGTCTGGATCAGCAAATAGTTTTGTTACAGCATTGTAGACACTCTCAGTACAGATTCTGTGAATTTCCAGTGCTTTATTTATATATTAGGGTACTGCTTTGTCTATAATGTGGGAAACTTTAGGTACTGAATTCCAAACTCAATCCATTCCAATCATTTATTCACTTAACCAGTATTTATTGAGCATGTATAGAAGGCATTATTTAGGCACTAGGTATGAAAACATGAATGAAGATACATAGAAATCCCATTTCTTATGGAGCTTACAAAAAGGAGGTAGACCCAAAACAAATAAATCAATATAAAATCTCAAAGTGATGTTGCAGAGAGTGACTGATGTTAAGGGCAGACAAAATTAGATAATTAAATAATATACATATAGGACGGCTAATGGGTACAAGGGTGCAGTTGGATAGCTGGAATAACTGCTACTGTTCCATAGCACAGTAGAATTATCTATGGTTGACAGCAATTAATTGGATATTTTAAAATAGCTAATAGAGAAGATCTTAAATGTTCCCAACACAAATGGTAATTTCTGAAGTATAAATATACTAATTACCCTGATCTTATTACATGGTAAATATGCATTAAAATATCACACTGTGGCCCATAAATATGTGCAATTACTGTGTCAATTAAAAGTTTAAAATATATTTAGAAAAACATATGAATTTTGAAATACAGAAAACCAGCTGTGTAAGAACTTATATATTAGTGAGGAGTTCCAACTTTATTGTAATTGAAGTGGGAAAGTATCAGAGGGGTTTTGGTGGGGGAAATTACATGGTTTGATGTACATTATGAATGGTAATTTTGTATTCCACTTTGCAAATCTTGAATATCCTAAACAATGTTTCACACATCTAATCACCTATTTAAAAGTCTTAATTGTCTCTAGTCTCAACAGAATAACAGTTTTCATAACAACATTCTTAATTTTCAAAAATGCAAAGGCAACAAAGTCAAATCTTCCCAAGCACAGCTTCCCTCCACATATTCTTTGCTATATCAAAACACCTCTGGTCAGTGTTCCAGCAAACATACTCTTTCCTTTCCTGCTTTCAAAACCCTGTGCATCATCCCTTTTGTAAACTGCTCTATCCCTTAATCTCCTGAAACTCTTTCCATTATGTTCCTACCATCTGAACGTTTGTGTAATTCCCCAGGCAATAACCTAAGTAAGTGTTTCTCTTTACCACTTGAAAATTTGTGAAGTATATCTTTTACATTCTGGTACACAGAATCAAATAAACCCACTGTAATTTTGATGAAATAGGTCACTGTGATTTTAGCTTCTATCTTTCTCTCATCACTAGCACATAATCATTACTAGCATGAATAATCTTAAATGTTTGATAAAAATAATAATGTGATTATCTTTATGCTTAACATGTGCTTCTTATCTAAATTTTTTTTTCTCTAAATTTCAAAGCAATAAGCATTTTTCAGACATGACTGGTTAATCTGGGGTGTAGTTCATTTTCATGAAATAAAAAAAAAAAAAATTAAATCTGTCATGGGACTTAGTCAATGGCCTTGAATTCCCTGGCATAATACTTTGTTTTCTGTAATCATTATGGAATATTCAATGTTTTTCTCTAAAGAAGAAAAAATCCATAAAGGGATCTATTATTATTATTATTATTATTATTATTATTATTATTATTATTATTATTAGATAATTTTACCTCAACCCCAACAACTTTGTGAATGAGCGGGATAAGTTCATTTTTCTTTAGGATATCTCTTTGGAACACAAAGGATCTCTGCTGGAGTTTAAAAATAAATCACTATGGTCAGCCATACCCTTTTCTAGTAATTTTCATCAAGCTTAAGTCAATGAAATAGATTGAATTGATTTGTTTTACTTTAAAAACAAACTACAAAAAGTCATCAAACTTGATAGCTCTATTTCTCATGGAATACAAAGAAAAATTAAATTCTATTCTGAGATATAGAATGAAGACCTGAATACCTAGAATGGATTCAGATACCAGAGAAATGTAAACAATCTCTCACTAACTCTTAAACTGTCAGCAGTTGAACTGGTCAGTTTTCCATTTTCAATTTTGGAACAACAGACTACCTTTTAGTGTACAATGGACTGCCTGCTACTGGGGCAATCACTTGGGAAAACTGGGGTGATGTTTGAATATCAAAACAAATATACATGGTATTAATGTAAAAAAAAATTTTGAATTGAACTCTGTAAAGCATAAACCATCCAGGGGGCAGGGAATGCCTTGGAACTAATTATGTGCTCACATAGAAGGTCAACACCATTATACTTGGTATAAGTGTTTCAATTAGTGAATCTCAAAAATCACTTGAAAAATAACTGAGAAAGGATCCTGAGCCACAGTATACTAGAAGCATATATGCACACATATGGAAAAAAAAAAACTCATTCATTAAACTGCTTTGTTATTTTTAATGTTCTTGGTCATTTCTTTACACACACACACACACACACACACACACCATTTATTAAAGCAGGGGAGAAAGAATGGGTTTATGTTACTATCTGTAATTCAGAGCTGTTTTATATTATACTAAACTGTTTCTACATGAAGGTAAATGAAAGAAGAATCTTTTTTCATAATTAAGTTATCACTGATATTTTCTTAAAGCACACAATCAGAAACAGGGTGATGAAAAAGTCAGATTCAATTCAGCTAAAAAATATAACCAGTTTGTAAATTATTTCCTTTGTATTCATCTTCCTTAGGTCTTCTAAAGAAACTTAGGCCAATTGGGAGGAACATTTTTCTCATTGGAACTATCCTTCCCCATCCAGGTGTGAAATTTATAACAATGGACAGCCAAAATAATTTCTAAACACTTTATTTTAAAATCTGTACATTTATTATCTCTTTTAGCTATAATGTATGGCATTTTAGGAGATACAGATTTTAACCTAGAAGCTATTTTGGTTGTTCTTGTTTCCTTGATTAAAACAGATTGCAAGTATATGTCTAGCCAGATTTATGCCACCCCATCCTTAAAGGTACAAATTCATAGTCTAATTCATAGAAAGAATATGGAAGACTGCTATATGTTTTAACCTTAAAAAAAATGGACCTGTAATTACCACAGTCAGTGGACCAAGGGATGAATCACAAAGTAAACTCCTAACTGCAGAGAACTAGTTCTCATATTTGAAATTCCTCAAGCAAAGCAAAAAAACAAAAACAAAACAAAACAAAAAAACAACTCTACATATACATAACTACTTTAAAAAAAATTCTGAAAAAGCAAAAATAGTCTACATATACACAAATATTTTTTAAAAATTTTCTGAAGACCAAAACTCTGAAGGGAGATATAAAAATTAGCTGCTTGTTTTAGAGAGATTTAATATCTCACACTATAAGCCTGCAATTCATCATTTGTGATGTTTTAGAGAGTTTTAATAACTCATACCATAAACCATTAACCCATTATTTGTATGTGTTTGGATTAAGATATTTCTTTACAACTTCCATATCCTAGATGCAACCAAATATATAATATTAAAGAGCAGAACAAAAATCCTTATCCAAATGCTATTCATACACTTTCCTAATTAATTCCATATTGTGAATGTCTGGGCAACGCCAAACGTTTTCACGTTTTTTATTGTCTAGGAAAAGAAAACCTCACCATATTATTTGGTTATTTTTGCCTAGATGGCTAAGTTATTTAGAAAGACATTAGAAATCTGGGAGTGATGTTATCAAGACTGCAGAGTAATAAATCCCAACCTTCATCCCACTACAAAAACAACTAGAAAGCTATCCACAAACCAAAATAGCTGTACGATACATCAGGAGTCCAGTTAAGAAGTTACAATGGCACAGTGGTCTAAAAAGTCAGAGAAGAACCACACAGAAAGGGTAGGAAGAACATTCCAATTTTCTCTGTATTATCCCATCCCTCAGGCCAGTATAGCTCAGTACCATGATAATTGCGAGTTCACCTTGTAGAAGAAAAGGAGCATGGAATAAGCAACCAGCTTCTCCAGACTCTCAGGAAATTGCCCAATAGAGCTTTTCTGCTTGACCACAGCCATATTGTTGACAAGATCCACATAACTGCATAACTGAGTCTTCTTGACACAGCTAGCAACAAAGAAAGGGGAAGTCTCCTAATATCAGCCACATGGCAGCTGCTATCATAGTCACCAGTGGCCTGCTCTCCAGAGGATCTCATCAGTGAAGGAAACCAATAGCCTCCATGGATCCTTTCCATACCTTTCACCTTTAAGGTCTTCATGATGTTCACATCATGGAATCCTTATGCCTATCATTGACCTTCACTTTTAGCCTATGTGTGTCCTTGCATTTATGGGTCTCTTGTAGACAGCACAGTATTTGATCTTGTTTTTCACCCATTCAGTCACCATGTAGAGTAAAAGTGTAGAATTTTTCTGTGCAATTGAAGTTGTTATCATATTAAAATACACTATTATATTTTGGATAAGTGCCATGTTTAACCACAAGTCAAAATCTATAGTATAGAGAAAGGAACCAAAGCACATGGCTACAAAAAAATCATTACATGGCAAAAGAAGACCGCAGAGAAAGGAACAAAGGACCTACAAAACAGTCAAAAATCAATTAACAAATATGACAATAAGTTTTTAACCAATAAATAATTACATTAAATATGAGATTAAATACTTTAATATAAAGACGTAGAGTGGTTTAGTAGATAAAAATACAAGACCCAACTAACTACATGCTGCCTATAATAAGAGACTCATTTCATCTTGAAGGACAAGGTAGAAGGACACATAGATGGAAAATGGAAAGATAGAAAAAAATATGTCTTGGAAATAGAATCCCAAAGAAGATGGGGGTTGAGGGTAGATATATTTAAATAAGACAAAATGGCCTTAAAGACTGTCACAAGAGACAGAGAAGGTCATTGTATAATGAGTTGTCAATTCATCAGAGTATATAACAATTTTAAATGCATATGCACTCAACATTGGAACACTTGAGTATATAAAGCAAAAGTTAACATATTTGAAGGTAGAAATGAGAGAAATACAAAAACAGCAGGAGATTTTGACACTCCAATTTTTAACAAAGTTAAAAAGAATCAAAAAGAACATACTGATATATTTCATATTTTTCTCCTCTTAAAATTTTCATCCTTTCCTTATATCTCTTGTCTTACTCCCATAAGAAGATCTTGCCTTTACTTCATAAAGAAGTACCCAGGTTAAAGTCTAAATCCCCTGATATAAATCTTCTACAGTCTGAAAAATGTATTTCTTCAGGTTTGTGTCATTTCCTTGTCTTCTCTTATTGGTTAGATATGAATGAAGTGTCCCTCAAAAGGTTATGTGTGAAATAATGCAAGAATGTTCAGAGGTAGAATAATTGTATTATGAGAGCCTTAATATGAGTTCATTAATCCACTGACATGGATTAACTGGGTGGAACTGTAAGCAGGTAGTTTGTGGCTAGAGGAAATAGATGACTGAGGGGAGGGGTGTGTGACTTTGGGTTTATTTTTTGTCCCTGATGAGTGAAGCTCTCTTTCTGTGTCCTGGCTGTCATTTCCTGAAGTGTCTTCCTCTACCAAGTCCTTCCACCATGCTATTTTGCCTCAACATGGGTCCTGACTTATGGAGTTGGCTGATCATGGACTGAAACTCTGAAACCCTGAAACCATGAGCCAAAATAAACTTTTCCTCCTCTACATTGTTTTTGTCAGGTCTTTTGGTTACAGCAAGACTTAAAAACAAACAAACAATTAAAAAAAAAACTTCTATTGGGGGGAAAATACTAGGAAAAGTCAATTTTAATTCCTTCACTAGACCCTTTTTCTTATCTCTTCTCACCAAGAAGCATAAGATCTTTAGGGTAAGATCTTCTTATGGGGAAACATTTTCCTAGTTTGGCATAGAATAACAATTCACTTAGCTGCCTGTGCTATTTCCTCAACATGAAATATGTAATTTTTTATCCTCCTTTTCCTCTTTATATTATCATCACAACTCATTCTTCAATCTTAATCTAAATGTCACATAAACATTAGATTAGGACCCCCTGCTCTCTATTCTTAAAATATATACACTTCTTCAGTATCACATTTTACTTATAATGCTTTATTTTCTGGATTCATTTGTACCTATCTTCAGCGAATAATCCAGAGTTCTCTTAGATCAGGATCTGTAGTTCCCTTGTTTACAGTTACATACCCTAATGTCTAACATAGTACACACATAATAGATAGATAATATATGCCTTGAATAAATACATTACAGATTACATGACTAAATTTTCAAGAGTTGATTTCAATTGTCTATATAAATAAAAAATTTAGAAATCATATTTTCCTAAATATCTCATGATAAATGAAATTATACAAATGCTGATTTCCTACATCCTTTCAGAAAATAAAAATATAGGCAATAATTCCTAAAAATTAAAAATATTATCTTCTCAGATTATTTTCCCTTCATGTATACATTTCACAAATATTTATTGGCTGCCTACTATTATCTAGACACTGTATCATATTTTGAAAAATGGCACAATTGGGATGTTTTGTACATCTTGCATCTGATGATTTAATTTTAAAGTTAGAACCCATATGATTTTTAAAACTAGATCGACATATAACTAAGATGAGATATAAATAGACCCTCCAAATGAAAAAAATTAATTGCTAGAAACTACTGTCTTGTATATTCAAAATAGAAAATTACATGTCACAGAGACTTAGGGGAATAACTAGCTTGATTTAAAACTGCTGGAATTCTCAGCATTTGGCTGATGACCAGTGGAATTTCGAATAAGTATTATAAAGCCAGGCATTGAAAAAAATCACGAAGCTGCACTCGCCATTTTCCACACATAAGCTAGAATCCATACTCTGTATATGAATCCAGAAAAAAATAAAGAAGGTAAAGTGATCCTAAAACAATGCTGACATAATTTTTCTTAGCTGTAATCAAGGTTTTAATTAAAGAATAGAAGTAATGGAAAATGTAGGTCTCTATAATCTTGAGAAAGAACTGGAAGGGACAATGACCCTCAAAGTTTTCCACCTCATTTTTCTAAACTTATGACATTATTTGAAGGCTCTAATACTGGTATTACTACCTTGATACAGATATAAAATCCCATATAGTTTTACATATAATGATATAAAATATAAGAGGAGGATAAGCTTATAAATTTATTAAAAATATTAACAATTAACACAGTCATTTTATTGAAAGTAAGAAATCCCCATTATTTTTCATTTAAGGAAAAGTACAATATTTCCCCTCAATAGTTATTCATTTGGGAGATATATGAAAAACAGTTGTTACATGGCTGTTATGAAAGGATGGAATTTGAAAGGATTCAGATGAATTGTTCTAACTGTGAATTTTTATTGTTTCCTTTATTCCATGACCTATAGAATATTCACAGAAGTTTGAAAATAAACTATTTCCCTCTTCACGCTGCTTCTCATCATTGGCAAAAGCTGCTTGTTTTCATGTGTTTCAAATCAAATAGTTAACATGACTGGCCTTGTTGAACACTGATTTCAAATAAGCAGTACTTTTATCAGGCAAATGTGCTCATTTCAGTTTGTATATGAGCACATTCATGATTTTATAAAAAAATTAAAAAACAAAATTGTGGTAAAACCTGAGCAAAGTGCTAGTCATGTGATGGCAACGTTTAATAAATTTAGCAAGATATGATGGTGAAAAGAGTTAAGGAAATTGAAAAACGAATGTTAAGGTTAAATATAAACTTGCAAAGTACATATTTCAAGGGTGCATGTAAATGAATCTTTCCATACTTTTTAAAATTAGTAATATGTTAAACAATTTCTTTTATACTATATTTCATACCTGCATATTATTCTATCATTATGAACTATAATTCATTTATTCATCTACCACCATTTTAGTAATTTTAGTAATTTTTAGCATTTTAGTAATTTTCAGGATTCTGTGTATGATCATGAATCACAATTTTTTATATACGTTTCCAATATTTCCATAGACTACTTTCATTATGTAGTATATTGTCACAAGATAACGTCATATGGTTTTGAATTGATCTTTGGAATAGATTCCACATTTTAAGACTCCTCAGGGCCTTTGTTTATAAGGGTTCTCACAAACAGGACCCCCAGGATGTCTAGATGTAGCACTGGGTATGCTCCCCACTAAAGTGGACCAGATATTATTTACAACCCTTAACCTACTTTAACTCTTCCTGAATGTCTTCATCTTTTAGTAGTTGACTCGTTTTTCTAGTTTCTTTAATAAACAAGATAGTTAAAATTAATATTAAAAATGTCTAAAGTGTTAAGCAAAAGAAGTCAAACTCAGAAGGTTAAGGGTCATATGTTTTTCTCTTATATGCTGCGACTAGAGGGGAAAAAGGAAAAAAAAAATGATGGTGGTGGATCTCATGAAAATCAAAGGGAGATCAGTAGAGGAAAGGGTCCAAGGAGTGGAAAGAGGGAAGGAAGGTGGAAGTACTGGGAGGTGATATTGGCCAAAGTATGTTGTTACATTGTGTATTGTGTGCACATAAGAATATTTAACAAAAATCCCATCAGTGTGTACAACTATAATGCACCAATAAAAATGTGGGAGAAAAAATGTCTAATTCCTTCAAAAGGGAAAGAAAAAATCCTGTTCTCAGAAAGGCTTTAAGTCTGATGTAAACTAATTTATATTTGAATAATTTCATAGTACTGATGTAGTAAATTAAAATTTTTATTTAGCAATTTGTGTTTTCATGCCATAAGTTATACTGATTTCCAACTGAATGAATGTAAGAGTATTTGATGAAACCCTGTTGTTGCCAACTTTATCTGAAATATTCCTTCCAAGAAATACAAGAAAATTAAAATGCATAATAATGATTTGTCCTAACAAATTAGTATTAAGTGAAGGGTAAAAAAAATGACTTCCAATTATAAGTAAAATTACCACATATATTTGTCTTACTTCCCTCCTGAAAATATATTAAAAGGACAATTAAACATGTACAAATAGGTGAGAAAAAAGAACAAATTTAATGATACTGTGGTACATACATTTCTACTTTTACAGATAATATACTCATCTTCGAACATTTGCAAATATCTACTATTAATTGGTTCACAGGAATGTCTCTCATAAAGAAGTTGATTTTAGTAAGACATTCTGGATATGAATCAGTCAACAGCAATTTGGCAATAGAAACTCTTTTATAGGAGGTAGACAATGTATAGCCCATGATATACTAGAACAGTGCAATTGTTAAAGCACTCATTATTTAAGCAGGATGAGATAACAATAGAAGGCTTATGTAATATTTCTGCATTTAAGAAGTCTGAGTAGGGCAGGGAATATAGCTCAGTGGTAGGGCATTTTCCTAACTAGCATGTGTGAGACTATGAGCTCAAGCACTAGTACTGGGGGAAAAAAAAAAAAAAAAAAAAAAAAAAAAGAAAAGCATGAGGGAATAGATTATTAAATTGGGTGCCTGTAACTGAGTGTCATCAGTTCAGTGAAGAGAAACAATGACAGGCCCAGAATGATTAATCACCAATTAGGGACAATATTTAAAAACCAAAGGCCCTCCTTGGCAGCATTTAGCAAATCCCTGATCTGCAAATGGAGAGCAGATGGAATAGAAGATTGGGCTCAAAAGTAAACCATAAGAGTAGAAAATTCAGAAAATGTTAAACATTGCAAATTTTACAACAGGGTCTGATAATTGAAAGAGGACACATAAGGTTCCATGGGGCATATTCATGTAAGAATTTTAATAAAGGCAAAGAATGTAAATAAGCATCAGAGTCTGAGAAATTTCCAGGCATAATTAGTTAGGGTCCTTCTTATTCATACCAAGGCATACTTTGTCTCTGAACTGAACTTACAAGATTTATGCAATTAAATTTGGTTTAGGGAGAATATGCAGGGTTTTCTGTTCCTTTATAGTCTTATCCAAAACAGGCATTATGTTTAGATATGAGCCATCAACCAACCAACCAACCTGGGCTTGTTAGTCAGCTTTGAGTCTCTACAACCAATATTCCCAACAGGAACAATTTAGAAAAGAAAAAGTTAATTTTGGCTCATGGTTTCAGACATTCAGTCCATGGTTGGACATTTCCAATATCCGAGGTCCAAGTGAGACAGAACATCATGGCAGAAGAGTGTGGCAGAGAAAAGCATCCCATGATATGACAGTCAGAAAGCAGAGTTTCAGTGCAAGGAGCCAGGGATAATATAACCTCTAAGGACACATCCCTAGTGACCTACTTAATACTAGTGGTGTGAGTAGTTAGGGTCCAGGTTCTTGGCATTCCAAAGAAAGAACTGACAAAGACATGCAGAAGAAACATGCAAAGTATAGATTTATTTAAGGTGAAAGTGAAATTTCAATCTGTAAAATAGAAAAGAATGGGCCTAGCAGGAGAAAGTGGCTCAAGGCCCCCCTTTGTCTGGGCGAGTCTTGTCACATATGCTGAATTATGCCTCGTCCCCTTCCCTGAATGCCTGATTGAAGAACTTGCACTATCTGTTTCCATTAGTTACTTTATTTTTACCTAATTAGAATAGGGTTTCTGTTGACCACTTTATTTTCACCTAATTAGAAGACAGAACTTGTGGTAGGAGTTGCCATGGCAATAAGTCCTCAGTAGAGGGAGTTGTCTTGGGATAAGCCCAGTGACAAGAGTTGGCATGGTAAAAGGATTTAAGGTAAATAGGGACCTGAGGACTCATCTCTGCATCTTGTATTCCAGTGGGAATTTTTCTTCTCCACCACACTGACATCTCTAAACTCCTACCTCATTTCCTCTACCCACAGCTTATCTGCTATCTACAAATTATCACCCATTAATCCATTAAATCATTAATCCATTAAATGCATTAATCCACTAATTATGTTATAGTTCTTATAACCTAAGCATTTCACCTCTGGACATTCTTGGATTGTCTCACACATGAGTTTTTAGGGGATACCTCATATCCAAAACTTAACACTGGGTCCTAAAAGTAGAGTTCTAAAATTTGAACAGCATGTTATAAACCATTAATTTACCTACTACTCTCATCTGGCCAAGTGTCAGTGCTATAATTCCAGGTGTTGCCAGAGATAGCACAAAACTGTCACAGTCCATTTATAAAATAATCCTATCCTACAAAAGTACTTAGTTCCAGTGAGTCTCATATGCAAAAGTCAGATTCCTAATAGAGAATGAATGGGACTATCAGACTTGAGATTTTAAAATTTTGGTAGATATAATTGAAATCCTTGAACTCCCGATGCTCTTAATTCCACTGATCTACCAGTGGAATTAGAAATTCTGATTAGAAAATAGGAGACAAGCACTTCTTGCTTAAAGATCATTCAGAGGCACCATCAGATCAATTAGACACCTTATGAGACAAAATTCCTCTTATCAGGGTCTATTCTCATCTCTCTTCTTGACAATCAGGCTTACAATAAAGGTCAAATACCATCACAGCACAGCTAGGAAATATGACTGGATGCAGTGGCATAGTCTACAAAGAATAAGATACTGAGGTTGATGGATAAAAGAGGAATGATACAGAACATAAAGTTGGGAAAATGGGAGTTTGTAATTATGAAACAAATTCTGCATTCTATGATACAGGACTTAATTCTCTGACAGATTTCAGGAAATGGAGTTACCACACTATTAGGATGGCTCTTAAAAGCTTGAAAAAATTCATGTCCCACGGTAAATTAAATAAAATGCCAAAACTGACATAGAAGATAAGGTTGAAAGAAATTAAAAGGCTCAAGTAGACACATTGATATACTACGCAAGGCTGCAAAACTGACCAGCCACCTGTGTTTCCTGACAGTATGTAAAAGACTCTCCATTTACCATAGCATATGGACTGCTCTAGTGGTAAGGCTACTGACATTGTTCAGAAGCTCTGTAATGGCTGTCTTCTCTAGCCCAAGACAGACAAAAGGAGATGCTATCACAGAAATGGGTTCTAAATGACAATGGAGATGATAGGATACTTGAATAATAGGGGGTCAGCAATTCACCATCAGTGGCAAGAAAGATGCAATTATCACAAGAGTAGAAAGACTTGAGTAGCTGACAATCCTCAGAAAGCTATAATGTTAGTTAATAGAACACAATGTCCCCATTGGCAAGAGAGATGGGAACCAAGAAATATTGTTCAATTTAAAAGAATAAAAAGAAAAAAAGAGTGGAGGATATGGACAGGTACCCCAATAAAAGTCATGCCCTTCCTCTGTTTCCCAAGCTAGTTCTGAGACTTGAAACCCTGTAATTGAAAGATCAGTTTGATTCCTATAAGGAAAGACCCTAAAATGTCATGGCTAGTATACACAGTAGTAAAATCCTAGTCTAATTCAATAGGGGATTGTTTTTTCAGTCATTTTTTCTTGGTATCAGTGAACTGCAGAAGGGAGAATATTTAGGTTTTTGAGGAATTATGGGCACAGAATTTGAGTTGGCACTGATAGCTAGGTTCCCAAAGTTATAATAGGGATATGTGGTGACAAGAAAATAAGTGGAGTCTTCACCTGTTTAGGCCTGCTAGGGTCCATCACCCCAACTGGTGGACACCCACTCCCTGCAGAGGTCTATTGGGAGAACAGATCCACATTATAAACTGACAGGAAAACTAAACAAAAGCCTTATGATCATCAGCAAGTTCTTCATTCTTAAATATTATATTAAGAAATTCTCACCATTTATATTAAGAAAGCTAGCTATAAGAAAAAGATCAATATGTAAGTTAGTAGTCTCAACTAGCCCCAAAGACGAAAATAATGACTCATGAAAGACAGGAAATATTTTAAATAATCATATCAGTACTTTCAAAGACTTCACAGAAAACATTTAATTCATAGGATGTTGTGAAAGCAGAGCATCAGAGAATGTGGTAAACAGAATGTGATAGATTACTGAGTTTCAATGTTTCTCTTCCACTTCTTTAGCAACAAAAAATCTGATTTTTAGCTAGACACATTTTTCTCAACTATTTACACTTTCCAGCCTTCCCTGAAACTAATGGGAAGTTATGATACTAATTTCTGGAAATGATATGTAACTGAGACTTTTAAATAGAATTTCCAAGGAGTTTCTTAAATGAAATGTGGAATAAGTTTTCTCTTCCTGTCCTATTAATTCTAGTATGAACACAGTAGTCATGTCTGAAATTCAAGTAGTCATGTTCAACCATGGGGCTGGACCATAAGACCTGTGTCAAAACTGGCAACCACAAGACAGATGGCTAATGACCACATAGCTGCAAACATCCGTGGACTTAACATGTGTTAAAACAAACAACAACAACAACAACAACAAAAAATCCTGTGTGTGTAAATTTGGTTGGTGGTAATATTAAACATAAGCCCAAACCCAAATTTGTAAAAGAATTAATGGCCCTTTCAGAAATTAAAAACATGTCTTTAAAAACTAAAAATAAAATTGGATCAGAGAGAGGATTAAAAAATAAATTTGAGGTAAAACATCTAGATTTGTTAACATTTGGGTAAGAAGAAAAACATTAAGAAGAATTTACTTCAAAAAACAAGAAAAAATATCAGGGCTGAACAAAAGAACTTTAAAATGGAAGATCCTTTAAATTCAAAGGTAGATATGGATAAGAAGATCCAAAGCTACATATATCATCATGAAATTTTAGAACAGGATCAATAAAGAGAAGAGACTAGAAGCCTATGGAAAGAGAAAACCACTCACCTGCAGACTCAAGATGTCAACTGCCATTAAACTTGTCATCAGCAACAGTGGGTAATTCCCTTCAAAGTTCCAAGGGTAATTGAATTTTAATTGAGCATCCATCCTATGCCCTGCCAGAATTCTAATCAAATGTGAAAGCAAAGCACGGGCATTTCAAACACACAATAATCATAAAATTTAATTCCCATTATAAATAATTTAAAATATACCCCAGCAAAAATGATAAGAAAACCTAAGATTAAAAGGACATAACAGTAAGAAAAGAAGAGCAAGTAGTACAAATCACCAGGATAGCATTCATACAATACACCAGCAGGAATTTTAGCTTCCCAGTTTGTAAATAGGAATTCCAAGGAAGTAAAATTTAAAAAAGAAATAGGTATGAGAAGGTAAAGTACAAAAGACAAGACTTTTTATACTAAGAAATAGTATAATGACAAAATACAAGAAAGCCACCATGTGAAACTCCAAGAAAAATAAAAGCCATATAAGAAAATCATGGTACTAATATAATTAAAATATAATTTATGATGATAATTTGAATGAATATAAGAAAGCTATTTTGACCTTGATCCAGTTAGCCCCAGCAGTGAAGACATCAGACTTAAAAGGAATAAAACATTTATGATTACTTAACTCTGAAGAAAGCAATATTTTAAAAGTCAACCATTTAGATGATACTTTATTTTTTCCCACTTTTAAGATCATTCTATACATGAAGCATGGATACAGGGTAGCTACAAACAGTATATATTTTATCAACTTGCTATTGTGAAAATAAAGGAATAACAGAATCAAGGAGACAATTTTGGAAAAAGAGAAAATTTCAGAAGGGCAAAACTAGAATGAAGAAATAGATATGTCTAAATTAACTGGAAAAATATATTTTCAAAAATTATATAATAAAGATAAAATAACATAACTATCAAAGGCTTATACTTTGTGGGAAGGGGGATCTACAGTGGTATGAAATGAGGTGGATACCTCTTTTCTATAGCAAGAAACCTATTAAATATTTTCAAAAGCACATGAACATTCAATGACCATATAGACTCTTTCTTGAGATTTTTAAATAATTACATAAAATTTTTGAAGTTCCTTGTAACTGCTTGTAACTGATTGTATTTGAAATATTGTAATGATCTCAACAAATTTGAACAAAAATTCTGAGTAAAGATGATTAATTGCACTCTAAATGCTAGACTGAGAGACAGAGTTAAAGTGAAATTTAAAAATAGAGTCATTCATTATTCTATGGTTCCATAAAGCACTTAATTTTCATGTTGCTAAAATCTATGTTATGCTTTAAGTTAATAACCATGATCAGAGATTCCTAATGAGGTGCAGTTCTTTCCTAATCCATACTCTATCTTTTCTAAAATCATAGTTTTGGATCAGAGATTTTGGAACTTATCTTGATATGTTTATGTACAACAGAGCCTGAATTCTATTCAAAACAGAGTCGAGTGGTTCTTGGAGAAAGTTATATCATGGCTCTGTCCTGTGTGACCTTAGCATGTACTTAATCTTTCTTTATCTCAATTTCATCACCTGTAAAACCAAAATAATATCAGTTTCTAACTGAAAGCAATGTGACAGTAAAATGATTTAATTAACATAAAACTATTCAAAGATATCTTGATATAGAATAAGTACTCAACAGGTATTATCATCATCCTAAAGAAAGGAGTGAAGCTTTATGAATTTAGCCCAGGAACAAAGGAAATCTATGGAGACCAGTAGTTCTGTCATAGTTGTTATCTCAAACATCATGAAAACCAGCCCCCTGGATGAATGCAGGTATTATCATAGAGGTAGAGAGGTAGGAAAGGTAGAGAGGTAGAGGGAGAGACAGAGGAAGGGCGGGAAGGACAGAAGAATAAAAATTTTAAATTAAGAATAGTTTTTCTAAAATCTTTAAAATAAGAAGGACATAAATAAAATTGCTCTATGTTACAGGCAAGGAGAAAAAAGTAATTCTCCATCCCTACAGAGTCATCTCAATTTTACTTTGCACCATTATAAAGACTGGCACAAGGAAGCCTCTAGACAATGACTATGAACTGCTGTGTCGGTAGAGTGACAACAGAGATTCTAATTCCTGGCAGGGCATTTGAAATGACAGTGATGCTCTCAGCAAGGAGGACTTCATTATGGAGCAGAGTAATGACAGCACCAGAGGCTAGCTGTCCCTTTTCTCTTCCTCAACCCATCCATTATCCCCTGGCTATTCTAAAACAAATGCATGCTTTCCAGTCATACTCTCTGTGGCAACTGATGGTCTAAAATACAATCACTGCTCCAGAAACTAAATGTTCAAATTTCTCCCAAATTGGCAGTTCTCCAAGTCTCCAAAATACTTCAAGAGACTTACAGAACAAACATATTATTTACTTTTACTGGGTTCACTGAATTTTCTAATACATTCTTGAGTTAAAATTCAATGTATCCAATATAATACATGTTCTAATAGGAGATAATTCTTAAAAAAGGAAAGAATGAAAGAAATCTGTGTATAGAGAGAAAGAATTTGTTATAATGGTCTCCTATATGATAATCCTGTATACTCAATTCTCAATTATGTGTTTCATTTTATAGATAAATGGTTCTAGGTATAAATATTAGATACTTTGGCTTGCTATATCAATTTTAATTAAAGTTATACACTTTCTATAAAGAGAAAGCTTCAAACGGAATGCAGTGGCAAAAAGTGTATAATCGAGAAAACTAAAAGTAGTTTGGATTTGGATCACTTTCCAGAATAGAAAGTTTGTATTTGTGTAAAATATTCACATATCAAAATACCCATTGAATTCAGTCCTGACTAAAATAAAAAAAACACTTAAATATTGACCACAAAATGTTCTCCTCTTATCTGACTTCAGAACTTTAATGTAAATGTTTCTTGGATTCAAATTCATATAAGAGTGTTCATTGAATACTTCAAAAATATTTTTCTTAAAAAAATAATGGATTTAAGATATTTCAAAGTGAATAAATTTAGTCTGTTTCTTCCTTCTTTTCCGATGACATTTACCAAATTCCCTATTTATCCTGTTTATAAAACCTACCCATTTCATCATAAAAAAAAAATATATATATATATATATATATATACTTATAGGCAATAATTTTGATTAATACCTAAGGAAAACTTCAATTGTATCTCTAAATAAGTTGTCAACTTTCCTTATTAGATACAAATGAATGTACTCTTGTCTTTGAGAACTAGGATGAAAATGATCATTTCCTTTTTAAGCTTTCTCACCAGTATTACGCTATATGCATAACTAAAATAGTGGATATTTTAGGGGAAATTATATTGAAATGAACAGAATTCTCTCGTATCTCATGTGTAATCTTTGGAGAGTTTAAGAATTGGTAACATTCCGTTCGTGCAATCTTTTGGGAAAGCTTCCTGTTCTAGTTAAGTTTTGACAGATTGTACTCATTCAGAAACAAGCTTTGACTCCCTGTCTCTGTGCAACCAAAGAACTGACCATCTGGACTCCTGGTTTGATAAAGACTTTTAAGAAGCCAGAAAAATCCTGGCAAACAAAACTCAGAAACATTTTCAAAGACATCTTCCATTTAAACACTGTTATATAAACAATTTTGACCCTCTCACACACATACAAAACACTTAAAATTCTAATAGGACAAAGACTTGGATTCAATAATCAAGAATGATGATTTGGATTACCATGTAACTTATGTGAAAGGAAAACCTATTAATTATTATACTGAGACCAGAATAAACCAAGACAATCTTTGACAAATCAGATTACCAGTCACCTTAATGTATTGAAAGGAAAGTTGAGAGATGTTCCTTTGGCTAAATAAATCTATGGAAAAAAAAAATGATAGCCAACAAAAAAAAATTCAATCATAGTTGCATTTTAATGATGTTATTTCTAAAAATAGGACATTACAATGTTCACCCTAGCTATGATCTAATAATTCATCTATAATAAATCTTATCCAGTTGTTCAATACTAAAAATGGCTCAAGAGAAAAATCACTTGCCAATAGATTACTTGGATGTTTCCAGATGTGGAAGGACTAAATCCTTGATAAATGAATAGTCACAAGTATAATTCCTACAACATGAACTCAGCACATTAAAAAAGAAATATTAAAAAGAGGAGTATTTATTAAAGAATTATTCAAATACATTGAATTATTAATTTAGAATTTAGTCTCACTACTTTGAAAGACTTATATGAATACAAAGTGATTTTTTAAGTCTTTCACCTTAAAGAATCTACACAAGAAGGAAGCTGAAACTGTCTAGGAAGAGAATGGAATGAGATCTTTGCTTTGTGAATAAGTGGAAGCAGCCTGACCCAGAAAGGGGATAAATCACCAGAAACTTAACCAGATGAAGGTTGTCAAGATCCAAGGATATTTAAACTAACTTGCTTTCTTGCAGGGCATGATTAGAATATGAAAACTCTTTGAATGGAGGGAGCAGCAAGGATGACTGTGATCTGAGCACCCCTCTGTGTTGCTGGTTCTGCATCTCTGAATACAGCCAATCCTAGGTTGAAACTGTAATTAGGCCTATGATGACTGCTTCTGAACTGAACATGTATAAATATTTTTCTTGTGATTATTCCCTAAACAATGTAACATAACAATTTGCATAAAATATACTTTATATTAGGTATTAGAAGGAATCTAGGGATGACTTAAAAGCACACAGAGGATGTTCATATATCATATATAATAAATACTAAGCCATCTGATATTAGGGACTTGCATATACTTGTATTTTGGTACTTGTGGGCATCAGGAGGAGTGGTTCTGAAACCAATCCCCCATGAAAACTGAGAAAGAAATGCATTATAAT
This sequence comes from Tamias sibiricus, assembly GCA_025594165.1. NCBI lineage: Eukaryota > Metazoa > Chordata > Mammalia > Rodentia > Sciuridae > Tamias > Tamias sibiricus. The sequence continues at coordinate 39,286,153 of CM046661.1, forward strand.
CATTGGAAGAATTCCCAGTAGCCAAGTTATCATAAAGGAATTGGCAAATTCACATAAGCTCCCTTAAGTGAATGAAGGTCTAAGTTGAGGATATTTTGTGCCCAGCCATGTAGTTTCCAAGTCTGGACTTGACTCCAATTATCACTGTAGGAAACGAATTCTTATACTTCACAGTGGTCATTTGGGGTATATCTTGCTATCTACTCTGGGCATGAAACATCTTGGTACTCATGCATGTATAAATCTGAAAGTATGAGACACATAAGAACTGGTGGGGTAGTTCTTGGCCAGTGAGAGACAAAAGTCAGTGGATAAAGCATACATCCTTCATTCCTCAAGTTGACATTCTATACAACTCCTAAGAAAGATAATACTGAATTCCACTTACCCACAGGAGTTAGCAACTAAAAATGTATCCTGGAACTGGCTTTCCCTCCCTCTATATTTCATTCTTCCCAGGCCTCAATTATTTTTCTCTGTGGTACTTTCTCCTTGTCCCCTCCTAAAAAATACCTGCAAACAATTGAGACAAAAATTCGAATGATAGTAGATTTCTCCTCAGAAACCATGGATGCCAGGAGGAAGTGGCATGACAAATTTTAAGAAAGGGAAATGTCCATCCAGAATTCCACATGAAGCAAAATTATCCTTTGGAAATTAAGGGAAAATCAAGACATTCTCAGATGAAGAAAAGCTTACAGTTATTTGTTGCCAGGAGACCTATATTAAAGAATGGCTAAGGAATTTCTTGCAACATAACGTAAACAACAAAGAAAGAAATCATAGGATATCAGGAATAAAGAACAATAGAAAAGGGTAAAATTATAGGCAAATTCAATAGGTTTGCTTGTTTTAAAATGCTTTTAATTGACATAGTACTTGTACATATTTATGGGTTAGTGTGATATTTCAATATATGTAGAGTATGTAATCATCGAATTGAGGAAACAGGAATATTCATCACTTTGGACATTTGTCATTTCTTTGTGTTGGAAACATTCAAAACCCTTTATTCTGGCCTTTATGAAATACTTGATTAGTTGTTGTCAACCATAAGTTATCCTACGGTGCTATAAAACATGAGAAGTCATTCCTCATGTCCAGCTATATCCATGTAACTGTTAACATCTTTCCCATTCACACTCCTACTCCACATACTTCTAGGATCTAGTAATCACTATGATTTTCTCTACTTTGGTTTTTAGTTTTAACATTTATTTTAAATTATTGAAAGAAAATTTATAACACTGGCTGGCATGTATCTAAATGATGTATAGGAAATATGTAAGACATTTATACTAACAATGGAAAAAAGAAAAATGATATAAAGGGAGGTACTTATTCTAGAGAAATGAACATTTATATTCCCATAAAAGCCTGCACACAAATGTTCATAGAAGCTTTTTTTTAATTTTAGAAAATGTAACTATCAAAAATGCCTTATAGAATTGAAAAGACACTTCTCAGAAGAAGATACACGATTAATCAACAAATACATGAAAAAATGCTCAACATCGCTGGCAATTAGAGAAATGCAAATCAAAACTACTCTAAGATTTCATTTCACTCAGAATGGCAGCTATCAAGAACACAAACAACAATAATGTTGGAGAGGATGTGGGGAAAAAGGCACTCTCATACATTGCTGGTGGGACTGCAAAATGGTACAACCATTATGGAAAGCAGTTTGGAGATTTCTTGGGAATATGGGAATGGAACCACCCTATGACCCAGCCATCCCACTCCTGGGTCTATTCCCAAAGGACTTAAAAACAGCATATTACAGTGACACAGCTACCTCAATGTTTATAGCAGCACAATTCACAATAGCTAGGCTGTGGAACCAACCTAGATGTCCCTCGGTAGATGAATGGATAAAGCAAATGTGGTATATATACACAATGGAATTTTATTCAGCAATAAAAGAGAATAAAATAATGACATTTGCAGGTAAATGGATGAAGTTGGAGAATATAATGCTAAGTGAAATTAGTCAATCTCAAAAATCCAAATACCGAATGTTTCCTCTGATATAAGGAAGCCGGTTCACAGTATTGATGGGTCGGGGTACATAGGAGGACTAGAGGAACACTATAATGGTCAAAGGAAAGGGAGGGGAAGGGAGGGTGCAAGGGGGGAAGGGGGAAAAGTGGTTGAATAAGATGGATATCATTATTCTAAATGCACGATTGAAGACTTGAATGCTGTGAATATACTTTGAATACAAACTGTTTTATGTAAAAAGATGCTCTATATGTATAGTATAAAACTGTAATACATACTACTATAAATAAAAATTTTTTAAAAAATTTAAAAAAATGCCTTATAATAGGTGAATGACATACTGTAGTACATGCACACTATGGAATACTATAAAACAGTTAAAAAGAAAAGTATTGATATATGCAACAATTTGAATGGCAATGACATAATAATGAGTGGAGAAAAAAAGGTGAATCTCAAACATCACATACTGTATGATTCAATTTATATAACTTTCTTAATGACAAAATTATACAGATGGAAACTAAAATAGTAGTCAGGGGAAGGAGTGATGGTGGGGAGGGAAAGGAGCTACTTATGACTGTGAAGGGGTTCATAAGGGAAATTTTGTGATGGAATAGTTGTGTATCTTTACTGAGATGGTGTATACACAAATTTACATGTGATAAAATGAAACAAAACTATATGCACACAATGTATAAATATCAATATCCTGGGATTTATGTTGCACTATAGTTATGTAAGATATAACCATTGAGGGAAACTGGTTGAAGAGCAACCAGGGACCTCTCTAGACAATCTTTGCACCTTCTTACGAATCTCTTGTTTCAAAATAATATTTGATAAAACAATAAATAAAAAGGGATCACTATGGCAACTTCCTATTCAACTTTATGTCAGCATAGCAATTCATAAATATTCAACATTTTAGCCAGCTATTGACTTTGTTTTGTGCTCAGTTTTTTTTTCACAAGTATTCTATTTCTCCCTGGAGAGTTTCTCTACACAATTTACCTTCCTTTTTCTTGAATAACGTCTACACTGCAATAAGTTTTGTTTTTCTCTAACATTTAGCTTTTTTAGGACATAAACATTCTGCTCATTATTATCTTCTATTACAGGATATATTGTTTGGTGTTTTTTTCAGTATGTGCATTAATATAGAATGGTTTCTGGAAACTACTAAGCCACTAGTTCCTTTTCAAACTTACTTCAATAAAACTAAACATTACTATATCTTTTCAATAAATTTGAATAGAATAGCAAAAAGATTTTGACATTAAATTTTTATCACGTATATTTCTATGTACATGTAAATTAACCAATAAAAATGTATGCACAAACATATCTTCTATGTGTATACATACAATTAAGTATACATATACAAATTAATGCAAATTAAAGTATCCTGTAGAGAAAATCTGATTAATTAACACTGAGGAAACATAAGGCAAAAATGTCTTTAGAATAATTATGCTAATCAAACTTCTACCTTATTTGAAAGGTTCATTCAAACAGTATGTCAGCATTTAAGACATACTGAAGCTAGTGGCTGAGAAAGAAAATAAGTCATTAGTTGTAACCCTAACATCAAAACTTTATCACAAGAAAACCAACTCTACAATTGGTTCTATATTTAACTTCCTGCCAAAGATGAAGTCAAATTCCCTAAAAATTAAAACTCTGAAGTTCCCTTAACCTTCTCATATAGCATAATTGGAATCCCACAGGAAATGTTACCTTTCTTCAGGATGATCCCAGATGTACTGAACAGGAATTAGTACACTAGTCATAATTCTACAGCTTTAGTAACGACAAGGGATTTCTAATATAGTCATCTCGAAATATTATTTACCCTTCCCCACAACTGCTCTGACAGTAAAGACAGATGGCATTAATTTAAAATTTTTGGAGTGATATATTGTCTCTAGGGTTATTTTGGAAATCTCTTTGCCCATAATATTGATTCACTTGGAGGTAATTTTACTAATCTGAAATATTGCATTCAACAACAACAAAAATTCCTTGAAAATATCTTACCTGAATGAGTACAAATCTTTCAACAATGAAAATAAAGTTAATAAAATTATGAAAGCAGATACAGTCATGAAGGAAAATGCAGAAGAATGGGAAACAAAAACCATCCTAATAAAAACAAATTGAGGACAGATTGACACACAATATTTCATTGAGATGTATTTGGCTATCATCACTATTAAAATGTATATCCTTCAGGAGGAGGGGGTGAATTAAGCACAGGAAGATCATCTGTGCAACATGTTAAAAATAGTGCTTTATAGCATAAAAATTATGCTAAACTTTCTATTGCAAATCAAAAGAAAATACAGTAGGCTGGAATCTAAATAGCACAATATTAATGGGAAGTTTAAATTCACATACAGTATGCCAGAGTCAAGGCAAATGTTAGAGATACAAAGATATGTAGGAATTTATTACTGCATTTAACTGACCAAATCACAAGTTACCTAATAAAGAAAAGAAAAACAGATTATTGAAGACCTAGTACATTTCCCTAAACTTTAAACCACCTATATCCCCCAAATTAATATTAATACATTGAGCTCAATGACCAAATCACAAGTTCATTTCTTTTCCATGTATCTTGCAGCTGTGTTAAAATTTTATTTATCCATATGGAAAACATTCTAAAGTTAAAAATATATCTGTAAGGAATTCTATTTTGATTCTGTATGCTAAACTAAACTTGTCATTTATAAAAAGTGTCTAACTTGGAAATTTTCTGGTTCAAGCAACACCATGTTTATTCAGGTTTTACTAGTCTGTTCAGGGTATTTTAAGAACATCAGTATACTCATTTCTTTGTTCTGAGCATAGGAGACATGAGAAAAGTGAGACTGATCATTTTGAATCATCATTCTACTCCTTTTCCTTCTTCTCCTTCCCTTGCTCCTCCTCCTTTTCTTTCTCCATTTAGAGACAGGAAGATTGATGGTAGGTAGTAAGAGGGTCAGCATGGAAACAGATTTGAATCAAAAGGAGAATCTCTGAGGATTCTCTCCTCAACTTTATAAACAAGAGTAAAAAGATAAAAAGATAAACTCCTCCTAGTTTCACCTTTATCAGTAAACTCCACACTTAGATTCTTATAAAGTTCCAAACAGAGGCTATCTATCACTAGCAGAGGATCAGAAGAGCAGAAACCCTCCCCTACCTCCCTAAAACTACAAACACTTTTGAAGTCTAGGTTAGGACAGAAGAACTAAGACTGACTTCCAGACACTAGGATCTGAAGTTCTGTTCATCACCTCTTTATATATGGAATCATTCAAAGATTGTAAATACTGGTCATCTTCCCTGAGAATGAAATACACCTATCAAAAGAAGAAGGTGAATGATGCAGTAACATATTTATTTATTACACATGCTGAACATAAAGATGGTACAATTAAAGACAGTATTCAATTTTATTCAAATTACCTTTATGATACAGAGTTTATTCAACTACATAAAAGGTATGTGGGTTTCCCCCCTCGCATTTACATTTGTACAGTATGCATTGATTAACTCAGAAAACTTATGTTATTCATCATCTCAAACATTTATCTTTGTGATGAGAACTTTCAAAATCTTCTGTCTTTTGAATTATATAATACAATATTGTTAACTATAATCTCCTTTGGAGTAATAGGACTCTGGTACTTCCTTCTTCTATTGAACTGTGACTTATTAACTTTAAGCAATCTCTCCTGACCTCCAACTCCCTCCTACCATCCTCAACTTCTGGTAACCACTATTCTGTTCTCTACTTCTATGAGTTCAGTTTTTTTAAATTCTACATGAGTCAAACCATATGATAATTGTCTTCATGTACCTAGCTTATTTCACTTAATATTATGATCTCCAGGTCCATCCATGATGCTACAGATGACAGGATGTCAACCTTTTTATGGCTAAACAGCATTCCATTATGTATACATCGCATATTTCTTCTTATTTATATCTGTTGATACACACCTCTACTGATTCTATATCTTGGCTCTTGTGGATAGTCTTGAAATAAGCTTGGGAGCACAGATATCTCTATTCTATTTTTTTTTTCAGTGCTGTTAATAAAATACCTGACAAGAACAATTTAAAGGAGAAATGTTTGTTTGAGGCTCATGGTTTCAGAGGTCTCAGTCCAAACATGGTTGACTCTAATGCTCTGGGCCCAAAGTGAGGTACCACATCACGGTGAAGGATCCCAAAGAAAAGTGCTCAGCTCTTGGTGGAAGCAAGAGTTCAGTGGAGGGGGAGGGAGGGGTCAGGGGCCACAGGGAAGATGCACTCTTCCTGGGCATGCCCCCAGTGAGGGTCTGGGCCCAGAGGGAAGATGCACTCTTCCTGGGGATGCCCCTAGTGATCTACCTCCTCCAGCCATGCCCCACCTGCCTGTGATTACCATCTATTCAAACTAGGATGTTCTGATTATCTTACAGTCATTCATAATCCAATCATTTCACCTCCAAACATTCCTGCATTAATATAGGAGTTTTGGAGGATACCTCATATCCAAATCATAACAATCTCTATGATATAATTATTTCATTTTGAACGGCCTACTTTTAAAGGGATAATTTACTTTTTGGTTTCTCAATCTCTTTCAAAACATCTCCACAATTTACTCTCTGATCTCCTTCTTCTCTTACTATCTCTATTTTTCTACTCTTCTCCAACCTTACTGCCTTGTTGTCATTTGTCAAATGTTCCAGCCTGGATCACACTTCAAGGTCTTTCCATAAACTATTCTCTCTTCTTGAAACTCTCTTTCCCAAGAAGTATCTTTTTTCAGTAACTGTTCCATAAAATGTATGATTCTTTAAAAATGTAACTATCCCCCTTGAACCCCCTGCTTCTATATTTTTTCCTTTTTCTATTTCATGTATTTTCCTCTACAACTTATAACTATTTCATTCATTAGAACTGTTTTTCTTTTCTTTTAACTCTCTGTCTCTTCCAGCTTGATGTGAGTTCCATGAGGAATGTCACTAATACGTCTAAATATTCCAGAATAACTCATTCAGTAAATATTTGCTGAAACAATGAACTAATGAATAAATAAATGAGTGAATCTCTAAACCATCATGAATCTTACTCAAAATATTTGCACGGGTTGAGAATGTGAATGATTCTTCATGGGAACTATATCCTTTGAAACTAAAGTTGTTCCAACTCATTGTTTTCAATAAAACTAAGGAAAGGACATTTTTTAAAACTTTAAAAGTCAATCTACAGTGCAGGGAAATATTAAGATTTTTTCCAAATTATTTTTTAGTTGTACATTAGTAAAATTATTTAAACAGGAAAGTACCTAACAGGAAACTGGAAAATGCTAGAAAACTGATCACCAAATCCATTTCCTCTTTCAAAGTACATAGTCTGATGATATTTTCCCCAGCTTCTTTCACAGTGTCATGTGACATTTTAAAAAGCCCTTGCCTGAGACTCTATGGTGTGTCCCCTTCACTGGCTTGATGCAACAAGCATGATTACCCAGGAAGCTATTGGTTGAATATGGTGGTGCCAAAAAATTAAGGAAGCCTTGGTCCTAGAATTACTGCAAAAGGAGAGTTGCTGGCCATCATACATTCATTTGGAGTTTGTGTATATCTGAAGTATACTTCTCATTTTAAATTACTGAGAATTTGTGGTTCATGTGTTATGAGAGTTTTACCTTTAATAATACAGACTTTTCATTCATAGTGGGTTCTTACTATGTTAAATGGGGGAAAAAATTCTTCTAGACACTAAAATTCTAGCACAGCTAGACATGCAGAATCCAGATGGAAGTCTAGGATCCCAGAAGATATAAGACATTTTTCCTTGTAATACAAGATCACATATGGCAAAGGCTTCAGTAAATGTTTCTAATAGGCCTCCTCTCATTTCTAAAACTTAGCTGACATTTTTGTGATAGGAGGGAGAACAGCTGGATTATTTGAAATAATTATTTGAAGCTCTCAGGGAATATTGAAGGTCTTCACTTTACTATCATTGAATTTTTAAGACTCTATGCTCCTTGTAAAATTACTTCTTGAATCAGATTTTGTTTTTAGTAGACAATGGTTAATCTGTGCTCAATTCTATTATTTAAAATTCTAATTACAATATAAATTTATTTTATAAAGAAACCTTGATAATTATTTTCCCCATTTTAATAAATTTTAACAAGAGAAACAATTGACAAGTTCTGAATTTTATAAAAGGAGGCTTTTGAAATAGTAGATTCCAAAAATAATACATTCATAATCTGCTTCAACTGGAGCCACAGAATGGTTTCAAATGTATGACTATTCTTCTAAAATTTATAAATTTACATCCTAGAATAGCAACATCTATAAAAATTATTTCTCTTCATATTTAATGGTGTAAAACTAGGAAATGGTCAAGAAGCTTAAATTATCAGCTGCTTTGTGAGGATGTTAAAATGATATACTTAATTTATATTTCCATTTGGAGACATTGTGTGTTTTTGCCACCTACAATAACTACATCTTCTTCAGAATATAATGAATATTTTAAATAGTGGCATATAAGATTATGACATTTATCTGTCATTTTAATATTATTTATCTTTAAAACAGCTTTCTTTTTTTATCATGTGAAAGGATAATTGGTCCCATAAAGAAGTAACAATTTATATCAGCAAAAGCAATAACAAAAGAGAATTGCAAAGAATCTTCAGGAACAGATGTTGCCTTTGCCGCTAATGTCCCTCCTTCCTTCTATTCACTAGCAGAAGCTCAAATATCACCACTTTTGTAATTGCTGCCTTTTCCCTCTATGCACATAATCACTCCTTCTTTTGTACTTTCTGAGATGTTAGTTTGTAAATTGATTTTAGCATTTTCATTACTGTAGTATAATTACTTACATTTCTGACTTGCCTAACCAATTGTAAATTCACATTTTTTTTTTTGTTCCTGTGTCTCAGTTCTTTATAGGTTGGCATATAGCAGGCTATCAATAGATATTTTTTAAAGGAAGATTCCCATCCCCACACCCCACCTCAATAAAACTATTTTATGCTACCAGACAAATTTTAGTAGAAAATTGGAAATTTCAAAAATTATATTGTCCTATATAACTAAAGGTATTTCTGAAACATAAATGTTTATTCATGAAGAACAATGTTTGTATAAAATTCAACAAAATTGACTGAGCCTTAATAGTTGTGGAATAAAAGAAAGCTAGAAAATTATTGCAGAATGAATCAAAGAAAATGTCAATAGTTGGGACAAGAGCCAACTCTAAAGATTCACCAGAGTGCAGGCCATAAGAAGGTACCCTGAGATTGTAGAATCATTAGCAAAAACCATGAGCATTTGTAAACCATAAAATTACACAGAAACAATGGACAAGAGAAGAGAAAGGTATTCAGTAGTGGCAAGAACAGTGGAAGCAATGGCAGAAAATAATGGAGTTATCACAGAAGTGTAATAGCATTAATAGAAAGAGCAAAGACTTGCTGTGAGAGAAAGAGACTGGGTACCCATGTGGCCCTATAGACAGCTTTCCTTGACTCCTATCACATTCTTAGAATAAAATCATAACACCTAAGACTTCTTAGGTTTACTTCTGTTCCTCGGAATCTGAAAGATCCTAATGAAATACATTGAAAAGATGAATGATTTAATTCAGTGTCTTTTCTACTTATTTCTACAATGTATTCCAAACTCTTGATGTTCTTTGTCCCAGAAAAACAGTGATCTACACCTTTTATTTGGTTCTACTATAGCCAATACACCAAACAGGTTCAGGTTTTACTCCATTGTCTCAGTCCCCATTTGCTTGCCAAGTTCTAAAACTTTACTTCTGTTATATATCTCTAAACAGTACTATGACCTCCAATCCTATTAGTTTATACAATTCTTCACATTCACTTAAGTCTTCCTAAACTAATTGATCTTACTGCATTTATTTTTATTTGTTTTCATCCTAAAATACCTTTAAAAAAAACAGTTGACAATAACATATACAAAACTGAATAAAAACCTAAAAGGGTTTCCAATTCATGACTAAGAAATAGATTTGAATGGAATTAACCACAATGAATTGAGATGAATTTTTAAAGTTCATGAACTAAGTTTTCTGAGAGGGAAGTTTGGGGAGAAATTGATTTTTGTGACAGTATAGGATCAAAAGAATCATGATAGTGAGAAACACTGAGAGGTTAGGGTTAGAGTTAGGGTTCACCATTGGTGATAGGTATATACTTCTTCCAAAAGGTATTCTGTATTTTTTATTGGTACTTTTTAGTTACACATGACAATAGGTCCATTTTGATATAATTATACAAGCAAGGAATATATCTATTCTAATTAAGACCCCAGTCTTATGGATGTACACAGTAGTGGAATTCACTGTGGTGTGTCCATATATGTGCATAGAAAATTTATGTCAGATTCATCCCACTTTCCTTTTCCAATATCCATTCCCTTGCCTTCATTCCCCTTTGTCTAATATACTGATTAAGAGCACTTCAACTAAAGTTTAAAATTAAAAATGACTTAATCAAACATCGCTTATTGGTATGCAGTTGGGATTTGGGACCAACAGATGATAAGTGTCTAAGAAGGTCAACAGCCTATGAGTATCTGAGAAACCACACTCTTTTAGTCCTTTCTGTCAGAAAAAAGAAACCTCTTGTCAACGGGAAGCAGAGTTTGGGCAAGATGGACAGCAAATGAGGATGCAACATCCCAGATTTTGCATGTTAAGAAATTGGGTGAATTGCAAGTGTTAATGAACTTTATTATTTTTATTACCACCATTATCATTATCATCATCGTTATTTTTCAGGGTGAAGCATGCCACCCACTATAAACAATCTTTAAAAATGAAGATAAGAGAATCGTAGAATGGCTTGATCAGAAGAGAATTTGCAATTTGACTTTGACAACATCAAGCGGAGAAACCGCTTACACCTGAGAGGCCATTAGCTCCCTCCAGTCAAGCTGCAGGGTTCAGTCTCCTTTGTCTGGCTATGCTAGGGGCCTACCCTGGTTCATTTTGTAGCCTGTATGTCCGTTGTGCCCCATATCGTGACTCTTGTTTACTCCAACATTCCCTATTTTTTTTTTTTTTTTTTTTTTGTGGGCAGTCTCAGAATTTGTCCTTTATTCCTACTATCAAAATGTTTTTAAGCTTTTCATACTAGTTTATTGTTACCAAATGAATTAGGAATCAGAGAGAATTAAGTCTTCACTAAGTGATGGGCAAGAAATAGAAAAAGGAATAAGAGAGTGGGGGACAGTGAGAAGTTACACCAAAAGTAGCCACTCTGATTATCAGTGAAAAGTCAGGCAATGCCTCTAGAGGGACACCTGGCCTTGTGTCAGAATTAAAAGTGCTTCTCTGAGATTGGTTTCAGTAGTTCCTGTTTTACAAAAGAAAAGTTGTAAAACCAATTCTGTAAGGATATATATCTAGCTTTAACTAAAAATTAAGTAGATAACATGTCTGGCATTATAAAAATCTCTTTCTAGGTTATATACTAGCTTGTCTTTCTGCCATATTAAAAATAATAAAATTTGTGTTATGTAAAAGGACATAGGTGTTGATGGGGATATAATTTGGAAAACTATCCAAAACCAACTGATTTAGGAGAATGTGAAACCATCTAGTGTTTTTTATCATCTTTAAACAAGCTAACAAATTCCCCAAAACATAAAACTCAAAAATAAATAGCCAAGCCAGTAAATGTAGAAAACATCATGCCAACTTAACCATCAGAGAGCAATTACAAAAACAATAGTACCAAAATATAAAACATCAGTGCTAGTTACATTTTAATTATCAAAAATAAATTTTATTTTAAAAGTTGTTTGCTGTTTGATTTCTTTACATGTTCTGGATATTAATCTTCTTTAGGATCAATAGCTGGCAAACAATTTCTCCCATTCTGAAGAATGGGACTCCATGTTTTCTTTTTTTTTTTTTTTGGTGGTGCTGGGGATTGAACCCAGGGCTTTGTGCCTGTGAAGCAAGCACTCTACCAACTGAGCTATATCCCCAGCCCAAATAATAGCCAATCCCCAAAAACCAAATGCCGAATGTTTTCTCTGGTTTAAGGATGCTGATTCATAATGTGCTGTGGTGGGGGCGGGGGAGTGAGAGGATTAGATGAACTCTAGATAGGGCAAAGGGGAAAAGGGGAGGGAGGGGAAGGAAGGGGGCATAGGGATAGGAAAGACTGTGGAATGGGATGGTCATCATTATCCTAAGTACATGTATGAAGACATGAATGAGGTGACTCTACTTTGTATCCAACCAGAAATATGAAAAATTGTGCTGTATATGTGTAATATGAATTATAATGCATTCTGTTGTCATTTATAACAAATTAGAATTATAAATAAATACTTACTGAAACCATATGCATTTGCTAGAAAGTATGTTTTATTATATTAAAATATATATGGTTCTCGTTTCTAAGTTTTCAACTTAAATGTCATTCTAATCCCCATATTTGGACCATCACATAACAGGAGATACAGAAAACACATACAAATCCTATTCAAATTTTTTAAAAATGCAAATGGCCTGTCCTTCACTGTTTTAAGTGAATAGAGTGTAAGAGATGGCCAGCTAATACCTAATTATAGGCATGCATAGTAACATTAGAATCACCTTGTTGAACTTTTGCCCACCACAAGGTACCTTCCATGACCTCTTGTCCAGATACAATAGGTCATTGAGTTGTGATAACTGCAATTAATTTAAAAGAATGAAGATTCATTTATTCATCTTTTTTGAGAATAAACTTCCTGAAGTTAATTGCATGTTTTGCACTAGGTTAAATGTCTTTTCATTTCAAAAGATGGCAAAAGTAAAGTTGCATCCTAGTCAAAAATAAAAGTCTTTTGACAGGGGGCAGAAATTGCTGGCATTCATTGGTAAATGTATCTTAAATCCACCTTAGTATTGTTTGGCTACTTTGATTTTAATCATTAAGTTTATAGAATACATGAGCAAAATATGAACAAAATCATTTTTAAAGAATGGAACATGTAAATGTTTCCAATAACTCCCCTCTTTACTATTCTCTCCAATTTCTATGCTAAATCAGAAAATATGTCCCTTTATGAGTTTTATGAGATGTAAAATATCAGCATTTCCAGATTTTTATATTCAACAAATCTAGTCTTCAGTCCTTGAAATTCATTTTCTTCATAAAAGGAATTCCTTTATTTTTTGTTTGAAATTGGTGTTTGGCTAAAGACTCCTATGTAACACCCATCTACTTTCCACTATCTATATTATCTAGAAATCTGAAAAGACATATTTATCACATTGGCACTTGATTTTTAGTACTTGCTCAATTTGAGAACCCAAAATTGCTAAAAGTAATGGTGTAGGAAAAAAATATTGATCACAAAATTCATGTTGAGAAACATAAGCCTCATAAGCCAGTCAAGCTGTGAAGTCAGAGTTTAATATATAAAGAATTCTGAAGACTTAGTTTTTCATGTATTCCTTTTTACTGTATTCCTTTTTACATAGTTTTTCATATATGTCCTTTTTACTCTGCATGACAAAAAGAGCCAAAGAAGATCCCACCTCATAATCATTAGATGAGTGTATCTAGGAGATATTTATTTTAAACTGTCCATACACATTGCTCTTCCTCTTATTTCTAAGAAAATATTTCACACAAGACTTAGAAATTCAAAGAACAGTGTATACTGTCTCCTCTTACAACCACAGCTAATTAAATCATTTCTAGATCAAAATTTAATAAAAAATACTAAAACTATTTATATTACACTATGTAAAAATGCTTTAGGCAAACAGAAGAAAAAACTTTTAAAAATACTACAGTGTTAATGAGATGGTAGCTGATTTGGATATTCAATGGTTTCTGTTTTTTGTTGTACTTTTTAGATATGCATGACAGTAGAAATATTTTGGCATAATATAAATACATGGAGTATAACTTATTTTAATTAGGATCCTATTCTTGTGGTTTTACATTATGTGGAGTAACCCTGGTCATGTATTCAAATCCTAGCTAGGAAAGTTATGTACAATTAATTCTACTCTTTTTCTTAAACCCATCCCCCCATGCTTCCCTTCATTTCCTTTTGTCTAATCCAGTGAACTTCTATCCTTCCTCTACCCACCCTCCCTTTTTGCAGGGTAGCATCCTTATATCAGAGAGAAAATTGGGCCTTTTTTTTTTTTTTTTTCTTTTGTCCAGACTTATTTCACTTAGCATGATACTCCCCATTTCCATACATTTGCCAGGAAATATCATAATTTCATTCTTCTTTATGGTTGAGTAATATTCCATTGTGTATATATACCACATTTTCATTATCCATTCATCTGTTTAAGGACACCTAGGTTGATGCCATAGCTTGGCTAGTGTGAATTGAGCTGCTATAAACATTGATGTGGCTGCAACTCTACAGTATGCTGATTTTTAACTCCTTTGTGTATAGACCAAGGAGTGGAATAACTGCAACAAATGGAGGTTCCATTCCAAGTTTTCAAAGGAATCTCCATAATGCTTTCCAGAGTGACTGCACCATTTTGTAGTTCCACAAACAATGTATAATTTTACACTTTTAACCATATCCTAACCCACATTTATTACTTATATTCTTGAAAATTGCCATTCTGACTGGAGTGAGATGAAATCTCAGTGTAGTTTCAATTTGCATTTCTCTAATTGCTAGAGATGTTGAACATTTTTTCATATATTTTTTGAACAATTGTATTTCTTTTACTGTAAAGTGCTTGTTCACTTCTTTAGCCCATCTATTGATTGGGTTGTTTTTTTGCTGTTAAGTATTTTTAGTTCTTTGTGTAACCTGTAAACTAATGTTCTATCTGAGGTGCGGGTTGTAAAATTTTCTCCCATCCGGTAGGCCCTCTATTCACATTCTTAATTGTTTCTTTGAATTTTTTTCAAATTTATTTTTTATTCTAAGTTGTTAGAAATGAAAGCAGAATGTATTACATTTCATATTATACTTATAGAGCACATTTTTACATATCTCTGGTTGTATACAAAGTATACTCACACCATTCGTGACTTCATACATGCACTTAGGGTAATGATATCCATCTCATTCTACCATCTTTTTTTTTTTTTCACCACCCTTTCCTGAAGGAACCCTAATTAGGAAGGGCTGTTGCAGCTAGCTGGAAGCCATAAGTTCCACCTGATATGTATGTGACGCACCTGTAGGCACCCGCAAACCTGAAGGTATATAACCGGGTGAAAGCGGTCCGAGTTAGGAGAATGGAGAATTCAGTCAGCCGGGCAGTCACTGGGTCGGTCAGAAGAATCAGAGTGGCCAGAACGTAGGCAGAGCGGTTACAGAAGAGAAACCAGATAGAAGACAGAAGAGAAACCAGATAGAAGAAGTAATGACTGGTCAGAGTTAGGCCGAGGCTCCTGAGGAAGACAGAAGACAGAAGAAAGAAGAAGGAAGAAAGAAGAGAGAAGAAAGAAGCTCTAATCTTTCTCTAAGCTAAGCTCTATCTTTCTATCTTTCTAACTAAGACTCTAAGCTAAGAAGAAGCTCTATCTTTCTTTCTCTCTAAGACTCTAAGAAGAAAGTAGAAAAGCTCGCTTTAATCTTT
Source organism: Tamias sibiricus (assembly GCA_025594165.1). Lineage (NCBI taxonomy): Eukaryota > Metazoa > Chordata > Mammalia > Rodentia > Sciuridae > Tamias > Tamias sibiricus. The sequence continues at coordinate 39,301,774 of CM046661.1, forward strand.
CTCTCTAAAAATCTTTCTTTCCCTCTCTAAGCTCTAAGAAAGTAGAAGTAAAAGTAGTAAAAGCTTAACTCTGCCTCCGAGAGTTTTTCCTCCCGGTTTTCGGTACCAGGTAGCTGACACTTTCCCCCCTCCCTTCCCCTCCCTCCCCATTTTCCACTCTGGTGTTCCTCTAATCCTCCTATACTCCCCATCCCAACACCACTGTGAACTGGTCTCCTTATATCAGAGAAAATATTCAGCATTTGGCTTTTTGGGATTGGCTAAATTCACTTAGCATTATATTCTCTAACTTCATCCATTTACCTGTGAATGCCATGATTTTATTCTCTCTTATTGCTGAGTAATACTCCATTGTGTATATATACCACATTTTCTTTATCCATTCATCTACTGAAGGGCATCTAGGTTGGTTCCACAATTTAGCTATTGTGAATTGTGCTGCTATAAACATTGATGTGGCTGTGTCCCTGTAGTATGCTGTTTTTAAGTCCTTTGGGTATAGACCAAGCAGTGGGATAGCTGGGTCATAAGGTGGTTCCATTCCAAGTTTTCCAAGGAATCTCCATACTGCTTTCCATATTGGCTGCACCATTTTGCAGTCCCACCAATGGATGAGCATGCCTTTTTCTCCACATCCTCGCCAACATTTACTGTTGTTTGTGTTCTTCTTAATAGCTGCCATTCTGACTGGTGTGAGATGAAATCTTAGAGTGGTTTTGATTTGCATTTCTGTAATTGCCAGAGATGTTGGACATTTTTGCAAGTATTTGTTGATTGATTGTATATCTTCTTCTGAGAAGTGTCTGTTCAGTTCCTTGGCCCATTTATAGATTGGGTTATTTGTTTTTTTTGGTGTTAAGATTTTTTAGTTCTTTATATATTTTAGAGATTAGTGCTCTACCTGATGTGCCTATGGTAAAAATTTGTTCCCAATTAGTAGGCTTTCTATTCACCTCACAGATTGTTTCTTTTGCTGAGAGGAAGCTTTGTAATTTAAATCTATCCCATTTATTGATTCTTGATATCAATTCTTATGCTACAGGAGTCTTATTAAGGAACTTGGGGCCTAAACCAACATGTTGGAGATTAGAGCTTACTTTTTCTTCTATCAGGTGTAGTGTCTCTGGTCTAATTCCTAGATCCTTGATCCATTTTGAGTTGAATTTTGTTCATGGTGAGAGAAGTTTAATTTCATTTTGTTGCATATGGATTTCCAGTTTTCCCAGCACCATTTGTTAAAGAGGCTATCTTTTCTCCAATGTACATTTTTGGCTCCTTTGTCTAATATAAGATAACTAAAATTATATGCGTTAGTCTCTGTGTCCTCTATTCTGAACCATTGGTCTACCAGCCTATTTTGGTGCCAAAACCATGCTGTTTTTGTTACTATTGCTCTGTAGTATAATTTAAGGTCCGGTATAGTGATGCCACTGGCTTAACTCCTCTTGCTAAGGATTGCTTTAGCTATTCTGGGTCTCTTATTTTTTCAGATGAAGTTCATGACTGCTTTTTCTATTGCTATGAGGAATGTCATTGGGATTTTGATTGGCATTGCATTGAATCTGTATAGTGCTTTTGGTAGTTTTGACAATATTAGTTCTGCCTATCCAAGAACAGGTAGATTTTTCCATCTTCTAAGGTATTCCATAATTTCTGTCTTTAGTGTTCTATAGTTTTCATTATAGAGGTCTTTCACATCTTTGGTTAAGTGGATTCCCAAATATTTTATATTTTTTTTGATGCTATTGTAAACCGGGTAGTTTTCCTTATTTCCCTTTCAGAGGATTTGTCACTGATATATAGAAATGCCTTAGATTTATGGGTGTTGATTTTGTATCCTGCTACTTTGCTGAATTCATTTATGAGTTCTAGAAGTTTTCTGGTTGAATTTTCTTGGGTCTTCTAGGTATAAAATCATATCATCAGCAAATAATTATAATTTGAGTTCTACTTTACCTTTCTGTATCTCTTTAATTTCTTTCCTCTCTTATTGCTCTGGCCAGCATTTCAATTACTATGTTAAATAGAGGCATCCATGTCTTGTTCCAGTTTTTAGAGGGAATGCTTTCAATTTTTCTCCATTTAGAATAATGTTGGCCTGGGGATTAGCATATATAGCTTTTACGATGTTGAGATGTGTTCCTGTTATCCCTAGTTGTTCTAGTGATTTGAACATGAAGGTGTGCTGTATTTATTCAAATGCTTTTTCTGTATCTATTGAGATGATCATATGGTTCTTATCTTTAAGTCTGTTGATGTGATGAATTACATTTATTGATTTCTGTATGTTGAACCATCCTTGCATCCCTTGAATAAATCCTACTTGATCGTGATGTATTATATTTTTGATATGTTTTTGTATCCGTTTTGCCAGAATTTTATTGAGAGTTTTTGCATCTATGTTCATTAATGATATGGGTCTGAAGTTTTCTTTCTTGGATGCGTCTTTGCCTGGTTTGGGGATCAGGGTGATATTGGCCTCATAGAATGAGGTTGGAAGTGCTCCCTGTTTTTCTATTTCTTGAAATAAATTGAAGAGTATTGGTATCAGTTGTTCTTTAAAGGTCTTGTAGAACTCGGCTGTGTACCCATCTGGTCCTGGGCTTTTCTTGGTTGGTAGGCTTCTGATGGTATCTTCTATTCTGTCGCTTGAAATTGGTCTGTTCAAATTGTGCATATCATCCTGCTTTAATTTGGGCAGATCATATGACTCTAGAAACTTGTCGATGCCTTCAGTGTTTGTATTTTGTTGGAGTATGAGTTTTCAAAATAATTTAGAATTATTTCCTGTATTTCCATAGTGTTTGTTGTGATATTTCCTTTTTCATCACATATGTTAGTAATTTGAGTTTTCTTTCTCCTTCTCTTTGTTAGCCTGGCTAAGGGTCTGTCAATTTTATTGATTTTTTCAAAGAACCAACTGTTTTGTTTTGTCATTTTTTTCAATTGTTTCTTTTCTTTCAATTTTATTGATTTCAGCTCTGATTTTAATTATTTCCTGTCTTCTACCACTTTTGGTGTTGGATTGTTCTTCTTTTTCTAGAGCTTTGAGATGTAATCTTAAGTCATTTATATGTTGACTTCTTCTTCTTTTGAGGAATGAACTCAATGCAAAGAACTTTCCTTTTAGAACTGCCTTCGTAGTGTCCCAGAGATTTCAATATGTTCTGTCTGTGTTCACATTCACCTATAAGAATATTTTAATCTCCTCTTTGATGTCATCTGCAACCCATTGTTCATTCAGTAGCATATTATTTAGTCTGCAGGTGTTGGAGAAGCTTTTATTTCTTCTTTTATCATTGATTTCTAATTTCATTCCATTATGGTCTGATAGAATGCAGGGTAGTATCCCTATTTTTTGTATATTTGCTAAGAGTTGTTTTGTGGCATAGTATATGGTCTATTTTAGAGAAGGATCCATGTTCTGCTGAGAAGAAAGTGTATTCACTTGTTGAAGGATGAAATATATTATATAAGTCATTTAAGTCTAAGTTGTTTATTATATTTTTAAGTTCTGTAGTTCCTTTGTTCAGCTCTTGTTTGGAAGATCTTTCCAGTGATGAAAGGGGTGTGTTAAAGTCACCCAGAATTATTGTGTTGTGGTCAATTTGACTCTTAAACTTGAGGAGAGTTTGTTTGATGAACATGGATGCTCCATTGTTTGGGGCATATATATTTATAATTGTTAAGTCTTGTTGGCATATGGTTCCCTTGAGCAGTATGTAGTGTCCTTCTTTATCCCTTTTGATTGACTTTAGCTTGAAGTCTACTTTATTTGAGATGAGGATGGAGACCTCTGCTTGTTTCCTCAGTCTATGTGAGTGGTAGAATTTCACCCAACCATTCACCCTCAGCCTATGGATGTCTTTTCCTGTGAGATGAGTCTCTTGGAGGCAGCATATTGTTGGGTCTGGTTTTTTTGATCCAATCTGCTAGTCTGTGTCTTTTGATTGGTGAGTTTAGGCCATTAACTTTCAGGGTTATTATTGAGGTGTGTTTTGTATTCCCAACCATTTTTGTTTATTTTTTGGCATTTAACTTGACATGGTTGCTCCTCTGATTGTTTTTTTCCTTTAGTGTTATACCTCCCTCTGTTGATTTTCATTATTGTTTTTCTTTTCCTCTTCATGGAATATTTTGCCGAGGATGTTCTGTAGTGCTGGCTTTCTACTTGTAAATTCTTTTAACTTTTGTTTATCATGGAAAGTTTTTATTTTGTCCTCAAATCTAAAGATTAATTTTGCTGGGTATAAGATGCTTGGTTGGCATCCCTTCTCTTTCAGAGCTTAGAATATGTTGTTCCATGATCTCCTAGCTTTGAGCGTCTGAGTTGAAAAATCTGCTGTGATACAAACTGGTCTCCCGCTATATGTGATCTTATTCCTCTCTTTTGTGGCCTTTAAAATTCTATCCTTGTTCTGTATGCTAGGCATTTTCAATATAATGTGTCTTGGTGTAGATCTATTGAAATTTTGTACATTTGGTGTCCTATAAGCCTCTTGTATTTGGTTTTCCAATTCATTCTTCATGCTTGGGAAATTTTCTGATATTATCTCATTGAAGAGGTTGTGCTTTCCTTTGGTTTGAAACTCTGTGCCTTCCTCTATCCCAAGTACTCTTAGATTTGGTCTTTTGATGCTGTCCCATACTTCTTGGATGTTCTGTTCATGGTTTCTTACTATCTTCATTGTGTGGTCAACTTTAATTTCAAGATTATATACTTTGTCTTCATTGTCTGAAGTTCTTTCTTCCAGTTGATCTAGTGTGTTGGTGATGCCTTCAATTGTGTTTTTTTTATTTGGTTAATTGTTTCCTTCATTTCAAGGATTTCTGACTTTTTTTTTTTTTTCAGAGTTTCTATCTCTTTTTTGAAGTAATCTTTTGCTACCTGTATTTTCTCTCTTATATCTTTGTTGTAATGGTCAATTTTTGCCTGTATTTGCTCATTTAGGTCATTCTTTGATTCACAGATCATTTTTATTATGAACCTTCTGAACTCTTTCTCTGACATTTCATCAACTTCAGTGATCATGGGTTCTGTTATTGTAGAATCCTGGTTTGTTTGGGGTATTTTGCTCCCTTGTTTTTTCATGTTGTCTATTTGCCTTACTTTCTTGCAGTGTAGATCTGAGATATTATAGTTTCTACCCTATATTCTTATAGTATCCTTGCAGGTTGTCTGTGCCTCCCCTTAATGTTGGGCTATTACAGCCTGCTGTTGTCCCTCAAAGTATGCTACCTGGGGCTGGGTCCATGCAGGTTGGTGTGGGTTGAACTGGTTGAGTCTGAGCTCCTGTGGTGGTCTGCTGGTTGGAAGAGGCAGTCCTCTGAGCAGAGGTCAGTGAACCTGTCCTAGACTCACCTGACTCTACGGGCGTGGGCTGGGCTGACCTGGGCCCACCTGTGCTTGGGCAGAGGTTGGAGAAAATTCCCTAAGCCTGGCCACCCTCAAGGGGATGTCAGTGGGATTGACCTGGGCCTGGCGGCACTCTGATATAGGTCACCAAGACTGTCCTAGTGAAACCGCTTTTTACCGTGACGAGTTCTTGCTCCCTGAACGCTGAAGAATAACGCCGAAGAAGCACTCCGAGGCAAGCGTAGTGTGGAAAGTGGACAGCTTTATTGAAAGGACAGCAAAAGACTTCTCCCAGAAGGAGAAGGGGACCCGGAAACCAGGAATCCAAAGGGAGGAGAGGCTTTCTCCCTTTTATATCTGAAATCTTTCTTTTGTTCTTTTTATGTTCTCTATCTCTTTCCTGCCTGGGACAGGAATGTCAAAAAGATGTGACACTGGAGGGCCCATGGTGGGTATGGGATTTACAGGAAGTGTTTAGGGCTAGTTGATTAACATCTCCGTTTGCTGGGAGCTGTTTCATTAACATTCCATAAGATGGGCCCTAAACTTGGGAATGTTAACCATCTTATCTCCCTTAGAGTTGCTCTTTGTTTTTCCAGGACTCAGACTGACTCCATTTTCCTTATGGACTCCATGAACTTAATGAAACTTGATGTTAGACCCGATTTGCCTGACTACACTCACTACCTAGCTTTAAATCTGGCTTCACTTGTCCTGGCTGAACTCAAGCAGAGTTGGTGGCTCTGTCCTTGCTGTCACCTGCTCTGGGGCGTAGGTCGACAGGACTGGCTGGAGCCTGGTCACACACCAGGGGGAGTCAGCGGGATTGACCTGGGGCTGGCCACGCTGGGGTGAAGGTCAATGGGACTCTTGTTTCTTTTGAAGTGAAGTTTTTTGGTTTGAAACCACCCCATTTATTGATTCTTGATTTTACTTCTGTGCTTTAAGAGTCTTATTGAAGAAGTTGGCTCCTAAGCCAACACAATAGAGTGTTGGGCCTACTTTTTCTTCTAGTAAGCACAGGGTCTCTGGTCTAATGCCTAGGTTCTAGATCCCATTTGAGTTGAGTTTGTGCAGGGTAAGAAATAGGGGGTTCAATTTCATTCTACTACATATGGATTTCAAGTTTTCCCAGCACCATTTGTTGAAAAGACTATCTTTTCTCCAATGTATGTTTTCGGTGCCTTTGTCTAGTGTGAGATAACTGTATTTATGTATTTTTGTCTCTGTATCTTTTATTCTATATCATTGGTCTCCATGTCTTTTGGTGCCAATACCATGTCATTTTGGTTACTACAGCTCTGTAATATAATTTAATGCCTGGTATTGTGATGCTCCTGCTTCACTTTTCTTGCCACAGATTGCTTTGACTATTCTGGATCTCTTATTTTCCAAATGAATTTCATGACTACCTTTTTATTTCTATGAATAATAATCATTGGGATTTTAATAGGAATTGCATTAAATCTGTATAGCACTTTTGGTAGTATGACCATTTTGACTATATTAATTATGCCTATCCAAGAACGTGGGAGATCTTTCCATTTTCTGGAGTCTTTCCAATTTCTTTCTTTAGTGTTCTGTAGTTTTTATTGTAGAGGTCTTTTACCTCATGTGTTAGATTTATTCCCAAGGATTTTTTTTTTTTTTTTTTTTTTTTTTTTTGGTGAGGCTATTGTGAAGGGAATAATTTTCCTCATTTGTCTTTGTCTTTCAGCTGATACGTCCTTGGTGCATAGGAATATAATTAATTTATTGGTGTTAATTTTATATCCTGCTAGTTTGCTTAATTCACTTGTAAGACCTAGAAGCATTCTGGTAGTTTTTTGGGATCTCCTAAATGTAGGATCGTGTCTTTGGATAGTTTAAGCTCTTCTTTCCTATTTGTATCTGTTCAATTTCTTTCTTTTGTCCAATTTTTCTGGCTAGGGTTTCAAGGACTATGTTGAATAGGAGTGGTGAAAGATAGCATGCCGGGGTCGCTGAGTTATGAATGGAGCCGGGCTCTGAGTTGCGCTTCCCTTTTTGGGCCCTAGAAGGGAATTTTTCCTGCCTGCAGGAAAGATTGCAACTCACCCGGCGGGGCGAGCTTAAGGACAGAAATCGCTAGATGCCTTACCTCTATTTGTTTGAACAGAAAACACGCCACATCTAGGGAGTCTTGTATATAGCACGCGAGATGTCCGAAGAACTCGATTTATTGAACAAGCATTGACTTAAATAGGCCTAGAACTAACCAATCAGCAAGCAAGGCAGTTCAGTCTCTCACACTACGTCATAGCCACACCCCTTGTTTTAGCCCTGGTCCTTTAGGGCGTGGTAAGCAGTCAAACTTTGCCCCTTGGCAGACATAGTCCCAACAATTCCCCTTTTTTTTGTTTATTTAAAAAATGGGTCTCTCCATTTATTTTTAAATGGGATGTCCCATCTTGTAGGGTGTCCAACTCATAGAGAGTGTGTGCCCGTCTAGGTCGACTTCTCCTCTCTGGGAAAAATCTTACCTGTTATTGGCTATCACTCTAGCACTTTAGGTGGACATGCCTAGGGCCAGCAGGTGGCCAAGGGGAGCACACGAGACATGACAGTCACCTTTGGGAAGGCTTGACTGGATGGCATACCTCTGCATCCTGTTAAGGACCGTGGCCAAGCCTATAGGGCTATAGCTCAGCGTGACAGTAGACCACCTAGCTGTATCTGGCCAGTTCTATAGGGCTAAAGGTGCACACAAAGACAATGACAATTAGGGATTTCACCAAAAAGAGAAAGTTCACCCATTTAGCAGGGATTTCACCAAAAAGAGAAAGTCCACCCATTTAGTAGGGATTTCACCAACAAGAGAAAGTCCATCTATTTAGTTTAGTTTAAAGGAAGCCTTTTGGCATAAAGTCCAGATGACTGTCACAGGAATGGGACTCTTCTCTTAGAGTCCAAAGGAAGCCGTCCAGCACAAAGTCTAAATAAATGTCCTAAGATATAGCGCTCTTCTCTCAGAGTCCAAAGGAAGTCGTCTAGCATAAAGTCCAGATAATTGTCACAGGAATGGCACAGTCCTTCTTCTCTCATCGCAGAGGGTTGAGATGCTGACAAAGAAGGAGTCCAGGATAGTGTCTTTGATGAATTTTGAAACGGATGTGATGAGAAGTTTAATCACAGCAGGACAGGAGCTTTGTCATGTTTTTTTCATTTCTGTGGAAAAAAGAAAGGATCACTCAAGAGCTTGTGCTCCTGGGTAGTCATTTTGGTCGGATTGGCAGTATTTGAGATCTCTGGCAGGCACCCATATAGGGTTTTGTTCCCCCATTGGGAAGACACATCCAAAACCTCTGCCAGCACTTATTAATGGATCAGGACCTCTCCAGACTCCAGTTAATGGGTCTTTCCATCAGACCTCAACTTTTATATAAGGCGTTTGGTTAGACCAGTGTCTTTGAAACACAGATAGAGGCTGTTGTTTGGAAAAATTTAAAATATTTAAAGTAAGTATAGCTGTTTTCAACTGGTCATGGGGGTGCTTCCCCCATTTTGTTTTATTAATTGGTCCTTTAAGGTTTTATTATGTCTTTCTATTATGGCTTGTCCTTTTGGGTTATATGGAATCCCTGTGGTATGCTTAATATGCCAAGTTTGGAAGAATTTTTGTAATGATTTGCTTACAAAACAGGGTCTATTATCAGTTTTAACTTGTTTTGGCAATCTAAGAATAGCAAAGTATTGTAAAAAGTGACTTTCAGCATGTTTAGCCCTTTCTCCAGAATGTGCCGTGGCCCAACAAGCATGTGAATAAGTATCTATGGACATAAATATATATTTTAATTTTCTAAATGGCACATAATGGGTTACATCAGTTTGCCAGATTGCGTTGGGCCTTAGGCCTCTGGGATTTACCCCAGGGGACTGGAGAGGTGGGACCTGTAAGAAGGGCAAACAAGATTTACATGTCCTTATAATCTTTTTTAAATCTTTTATAGGAACTATAGGAAATTTATTATGTAGACCTCTCCAATTTAAATGAGTCAGGTTGTGAAGACCTTGAGCTAACTGAAGGTCTTGTTGATATGGGACTGTAACTGTTAATACACCTGTGGTGGCCAAATGATCAGCGGCCTGATTTCCCTCAGATAGGGGCCCAGATAAGCCTTGATGTCCCCTAAGATGTTGGAGGAACATAGGTTCATTACGTCCCTTTAACAGGGATGGAACCTGGATCATCAGAGGGGTGATAGGATTATTATCTATCTTTATATATGAGGCATTTAGAGTAGGTAATAGGTTAATTGCATATAAACTATTTGAGAAAAGATTTATAGGCTCTTGGCCATGGGTCAAGGCTAATGCAACAGCGTATAATTTTTTAAATTGAGCAGAACCAGTAACTGCTTCAAAGTATTGTGTCCTTTGGCCTGAGGATGGGTGAAATATTACAACTGCTGACCCTTCTTTTCCTCTATCTGTGAAGACATTTACTGCCTTGGGGAGTGGCTTGCTAGAAAACAAGATGGGGGGAGTCCACTCCAGTTTGGGGAAAGAAGAAGTCCATTTGCTTGACCCGTAATGACAGTCAACTTTTCCTAGAAATCCTTCTAATGCATAGGAGACTCTAGGGTTGTTTCTCTGTATCCATTCAAAATCTGACAAACAGTAAGGAATTGTTAAAATATCTGGGTCTTTTCCATAATGCCTCAATGATGTATCTCTTCCTTTTATTACAAGATCTGCTAATTGATCTAATTGGGAATAAACTCGAGGTGCTCCTCCCACAGAGGAATGTATCCATTTTAATGGATTTCCCATCTGGGTTAGTACAGCTGTCAGGAGCTTAGCACCTGAGAAAATCCATAAATATAGAGGTTGCTTTGGTTGGTATCGAGCCAATTGGGCTGAATTGAGGGCATCTTGGACTTTTTGTAATATTGACAGATGACTCTCTTCTAGTAAAATCACATCAGAGGGGGATTTTCCCCGTAGCAACTCAACGAGAGGTAATAAATCCTCAGTAGAGATATGAAGCCAAGGTCTTAACCAGTTTAGCTCTCCTAATAGCTTTTGTAACTCTGTCAAGGAATAAGATTTTTGAATGAGAAGTTGGGGTTTGAGAGGAAAAACCGAGTCTAGGCTACTTTTTGTCCCCAATATTTTAAAGGGAGGAATAGTTTGTATTTTATCATTGGATATGTGTAATCCTCCTTTTTCTAAGAGCTCTCAAAGGGTTAAGTAAGTAGAGTTTAGTTGTTGGACATCAGCAGCTCCCAGGATGATGTCATCCATATAGACATATAAGGTAAGTTGTGATTTTTTCATTAATGGTGACAGAAGACATGAAACATAATATTGACAAAAAGCTGGGCTATTAGCCATACCTTGAGGGAGAACAATCCATTTATATCTTTTATCTGGTTGAAGAGGTATTGAAAAATAACAATTTTTAATATCAATAATAATTAAGGTTAAATCTTTTGAGATCTGGCCAGGGGAGCATTCTGGAGGCCGACCAAGACCATTAGGGTAGTCTTTTTTAAAATAGCCTTGTCGTCCATATTTAAAATAGGCTCCTTTTCCATTTAAAACTGTTGTTTAATATCTTAGTACGAGCATTAATGGGAGTGTTTAATATCTGAGACTGGTGAGTTGTTGAACCCACATCTTTGGTGGTAATAATCCATCTTTTTATAAATTTATCTTTTAACTTAGCATAGGCCAGCTTGTGATTTGTGGTCATTTCTTCCCAAACTAACATTTTTGTAAATTGGTCATTAGTTGGAAGTTTTCTTTGAAGGCTTTTTTCTACTTTCTCAATAAATGTGGCCAGATTTTTATTAGCTTTTTGAGTGATTTTAGCTATAGGAAGTTTTGTTAAATTAACTGGAAATGTCATTACAGGTGAAAGCCCACTAGAGGGCGCTGGCGCCTCTCGGTATAGTGATGTTGTAGAAGGCTTAATAAGAGCTGACTCACGAAATGGCGGATCACTTTTAGAAAGTTTCGAGCCACGTGGTTGGTGGCTTTTGTTTTCAGGGAACTTGTTAGATAACTCTAAAGGAGGGCTGTAGTTTCTAATTCCCTGGAGTGAGATTTCTTTAAATTCGCGGACCGGGAAAAATTAGGTGTTTGTTTTTTCTTGTAAAAGCGAGTATGCTTTTAGGGCGGATAAAGCTGGATAAACTCCTGGAGGCGGGGATTCCCTGTACTCAATTTCTCGGTCCCTTAAAATTTGCTTTATTTCGTCCCAAGTCTCCCAAGAATCAAAATCAGACTTTGGAAGCCAGGGAGCCGCCCGTTTTAACGAATTCCAGATCACCTCCGATTGGCTGTCAGATATTTGGAGACCTTGCTTTCTTAAAATACCGCGCCACGCCTCGAGGGCTGGGTCTTGTGATTTCTTGAATGTTAAAATTTGTCCCATAATAAAAGGATATTTCTGCCAGCGAAAGAGACGCTGCGTCTCTAACCTTGTTAAGCTCACCGATAATTTTTTCCTTGCCCCACGTTGGGTGCCAACCTGCCGGGGTTGCTGAGTTATGAATGGAGCCGGGCTCTGAGTTGCGCTTCCCTTTTTGGGCCCTAGAAGGGAATTTTTCCTGCCTGCAGGAAAGATTGCAACTCACCCGGCGGGGCGAGCTTAAGGACAGAAATCGCTAGATGCCTTACCTCTGTTTGTTTGAACAGAAAACACGCCACATCTAGGGAGTCTTGTATATAGCACGCGAGATGTCCGAAGAACTCGATTTATTGAACAAGCATTGACTTAAATAGGCCTAGAACTAACCAATCAGCAAGCAAGGCAGTTCAGTCTCTCACACTACGTCATAGCCACACCCCTTGTTTTAGCCCTGGTCCTTTAGGGCGTGGTAAGCAGTCAAACTTTGCCCCTTGGCAGACATAGTCCCAACAATTCCCCTTTTTTTGTTTATTTAAAAAATGGGTCTCTCCATTTATTTTTAAATGGGATGTCCCATCTTGTAGGGTGTCCAACTCATAGAGAGTGTGCCCGTCTAGGTCGACTTCTCCTCTCTGGGAAAAATCTTACCTGTTATTGGCTATCACTCTAGCACTTTAGGTGGACATGCCTAGGGCCAGCAGGTGGCCAAGGGGAGCACACGAGACATGACAGTCACCTTTGGGAAGGCTTGACTGGATGGCATACCTCTGCATCCTGTTAAGGACCGTGGCCAAGCCTATAGGGCTATAGCTCAGCGTGACAGTAGACCACCTAGCTGTATCTGGCCAGTTCTATAGGGCTAAAGGTGCACACAAAGACAATGACAATTAGGGATTTCACCAAAAAGAGAAAGTTCACCCATTTAGCAGGGATTTCACCAAAAAGAGAAAGTCCACCCATTTAGTAGGGATTTCACCAACAAGAGAAAGTCCATCTATTTAGTTTAGTTTAAAGGAAGCCTTTTGGCATAAAGTCCAGATGACTGTCACAGGAATGGGACTCTTCTCTTAGAGTCCAAAGGAAGCCGTCCAGCACAAAGTCTAAATAATGTCCTAAGATATAGCGCTCTTCTCTCAGAGTCCAAAGGAAGTCGTCTAGCATAAAGTCCAGATAATTGTCACAGGAATGGCACAGTCCTTCTTCTCTCATCGCAGAGGGTTGAGATGCTGACAAAGAAGGAGTCCAGGATAGTGTCTTTGATGAATTTTGAAACGGATGTGATGAGAAGTTTAATCACAGCAGGACAGGAGCTTTGTCATGTTTTTTTCATTTCTGTGGAAAAAAGAAAGGATCACTCAAGAGCTTGTGCTCCTGGGTAGTCATTTTGGTCGGATTGGCAGTATTTGAGATCTCTGGCAGGCACCCATATAGGGTTTTGTTCCCCCATTGGGAAGACACATCCAAAACCTCTGCCAGCACTTATTAATGGATCAGGACCTCTCCAGACTCCAGTTAATGGGTCTTTCCATCAGACCTCAACTTTTATATAAGGCGTTTGGTTAGACCAGTGTCTTTGAAACGCAGATAGAGGCTGTTGTTTGGAAAAATTTAAAATATTTAAAGTAAGTATAGCTGTTTTCAACTGGTCATGGGGGTTGCTTCCCCCATTTTGTTTTATTAATTGGTCCTTTAAGGTTTTATTATGTCTTTCTATTATGGCTTGTCCTTTTGGGTTATATGGAATCCCTGTGGTATGCTTAATATGCCAAGTTTGGAAGAATTTTTGTAATGATTTGCTTACAAAACAGGGTCTATTATCAGTTTTAACTTGTTTTGGCAATCTAAGAATAGCAAAGTATTGTAAAAAGTGACTTTCAGCATGTTTAGCCCTTTCTCCAGAATGTGCCGTGGCCCAACAAGCATGTGAATAAGTATCTATGGACATAAATATATATTTTAATTTTCTAAATGGCACATAATGGGTTACATCAGTTTGCCAGATTGCGTTGGGCCTTAGGCCTCTGGGATTTACCCCAGGGGACTGGAGAGGTGGGACCTGTAAGAAGGGCAAACAAGATTTACATGTCCTTATAATCTTTTTTAAATCTTTTATAGGAACTATAGGAAATTTATTATGTAGACCTCTCCAATTTAAATGAGTCAGGTTGTGAAGACCTTGAGCTAACTGAAGGTCTTGTTGATATGGGACTGTAACTGTTAATACACCTGTGGTGGCCAAATGATCAGCGGCCTGATTTCCCTCAGATAGGGGCCCAGATAAGCCTTGATGTCCCCTAAGATGTTGGAGGAACATAGGTTCATTACGTCCCTTTAACAGGGATGGAACCTGGATCATCAGAGGGGTGATAGGATTATTATCTATCTTTATATATGAGGCATTTAGAGTAGGTAATAGGTTAATTGCATATAAACTATTTGAGAAAAGATTTATAGGCTCTTGGCCATGGGTCAAGGCTAATGCAACAGCATATAATTTTTTAAATTGAGCAGAACCAGTAACTGCTTCAAAGTATTGTGTCCTTTGGCCTGAGGATGGGTGAAATATTACAACTGCTGACCCTTCTTTTCCTCTATCTGTGAAGACATTTACTGCCTTGGGGAGTGGCTTGCTAGAAAACAAGATGGGGGGAGTCCACTCCAGTTTGGGGAAAGAAGAAGTCCATTTGCTTGACCCGTAATGACAGTCAACTTTTCCTAGAAATCCTTCTAATGCATAGGAGACTCTAGGGTTGTTTCTCTGTATCCATTCAAAATCTGACAAACAGTAAGGAATTGTTAAAATATCTGGGTCTTTTCCATAATGCCTCAATGATGTATCTCTTCCTTTTATTACAAGATCTGCTAATTGATCTAATTGGGAATAAACTCGAGGTGCTCCTCCCACAGAGGAATGTATCCATTTTAATGGATTTCCCATCTGGGTTAGTACAGCTGTCAGGAGCTTAGCACCTGAGAAAATCCATAAATATAGAGGTTGCTTTGGTTGGTATCGAGCCAATTGGGCTGAATTGAGGGCATCTTGGACTTTTTGTAATATTGACAGATGACTCTCTTCTAGTAAAATCACATCAGAGGGGGATTTTCCCCGTAGCAACTCAACGAGAGGTAATAAATCCTCAGTAGAGATATGAAGCCAAGGTCTTAACCAGTTTAGCTCTCCTAATAGCTTTTGTAACTCTGTCAAGGAATAAGATTTTTGAATGAGAAGTTGGGGTTTGAGAGGAAAAACCGAGTCTAGGCTACTTTTTGTCCCCAATATTTTAAAGGGAGGAATAGTTTGTATTTTATCATTGGATATGTGTAATCCTCCTTTTTCTAAGAGCTCTCAAAGGGTTAAGTAAGTAGAGTTTAGTTGTTGGACATCAGCAGCTCCCAGGATGATGTCATCCATATAGACATATAAGGTAAGTTGTGATTTTTTCATTAATGGTGACAGAAGACATGAAACATAATATTGACAAAAAGCTGGGCTATTAGCCATACCTTGAGGGAGAACAATCCATTTATATCTTTTATCTGGTTGAAGAGGTATTGAAAAATAACAATTTTTAATATCAATAATAATTAAGGTTAAATCTTTTGAGATCTGGCCAGGGGAGCATTCTGGAGGCCGACCAAGACCATTAGGGTAGTCTTTTTTAAAATAGCCTTGTCGTCCATATTTAAAATAGGCTCCTTTTCCATTTAAAACTGTTGTTAATATCTTAGTACGAGCATTAATGGGAGTGTTTAATATCTGAGACTGGTGAGTTGTTGAACCCACATCTTTGGTGGTAATAATCCATCTTTTTATAAATTTATCTTTTAACTTAGCATAGGCCAGCTTGTGATTTGTGGTCATTTCTTCCCAAACTAACATTTTTGTAAATTGGTCATTAGTTGGAAGTTTTCTTTGAAGGCTTTTTTCTACTTTCTCAATAAATGTGGCCAGATTTTTTATTAGCTTTTTGAGTGATTTTAGCTATAGGAAGTTTTGTTAAATTAACTGGAAATGTCATTACAGGTGAAAGCCCACTAGAGGGCGCTGGCGCCTCTCGGTATAGTGATGTTGTAGAAGGCTTAATAAGAGCTGACTCACGAAATGGCGGATCACTTTTAGAAAGTTTCGAGCCACGTGGTTGGTGGCTTTTGTTTTCAGGGAACTTGTTAGATAACTCTAAAGGAGGGGCTGTAGTTTCTAATTCCCTGGAGTGAGATTTCTTTAAATTCGCGGACCGGGAAAAATTAGGTGTTTGTTTTTCTTGTAAAAGCGAGTATGCTTTTAGGGCGGATAAAGCTGGATAAACTCCTGGAGGCGGGGATTCCCTGTACTCAATTTCTCGGTCCCTTAAAATTTGCTTTATTTCGTCCCAAGTCTCCCAAGAATCAAAATCAGACTTTGGAAGCCAGGGAGCCGCCCGTTTTAACGAATTCCAGATCACCTCCGATTGGCTGTCAGATATTTGGAGACCTTGCTTTCTTAAAATACCGCGCCACGCCTCGAGGGCTGGGTCTTGTGATTTCTTGAATGTTAAAATTTGTCCCATAATAAAAGGATATTTCTGCCAGCGAAAGAGACGCTGCGTCTCTAACCTTGTTAAGCTCACCGATAATTTTTTCCTTGCCCCACGTTGGGTGCCAACCTGCCGGGGTTGCTGAGTTATGAATGGAGCCGGGCTCTGAGTTGCGCTTCCCTTTTTGGGCCCTAGAAGGGAATTTTTCCTGCCTGCAGGAAAGATTGCAACTCACCCGGCGGGGCGAGCTTAAGGACAGAAATCGCTAGATGCCTTACCTCTGTTTGTTTGAACAGAAAACACGCCACATCTAGGGAGTCTTGTATATAGCACGCGAGATGTCCGAAGAACTCGATTTATTGAACAAGCATTGACTTAAATAGGCCTAGAACTAACCAATCAGCAAGCAAGGCAGTTCAGTCTCTCACACTACGTCATAGCCACACCCCTTGTTTTAGCCCTGGTCCTTTAGGGCGTGGTAAGCAGTCAAACTTTGCCCCTTGGCAGACATAGTCCCAACATAGCATCCCTGTCTTTTTCTAGTTTTTAGAAGAAATGCTTTCAATTTTTCTCCATTTAGAATGATGTTCACCTTGAGTTTAGTATAAATAATTTTTTAAATGTTGAAATATGGTCCTATTATCCCTTTTCTAGTATTTTGAGCATGAATGGATGCTGTATTTTGTCAAATGCTTTTCTGTATCTCTTAACTAATCATGTGATTCTTCTCTTTAAATCTATTGCTATGGTGGATTACATTGTTTCCATATGATGAACAAACCTTGCATCCCTTGAATGAACCACACTTGATCATGGTGCACTCTTTTAAATATGATTTTGTATGCATTTTGCCAGTATTTTATTTAGAATTTTTGCATCTATGTTTACAGACTGAAGTAAAAGTGTTGGGGGAAAAAACCTCACCATTCACATAGATCTTGTAAATAAGCAAGGGTTTCTATCCTCACATCAGATAAAGTGGACTTCAAGTCAAAGTTAATTAGAAGGGACAAAGAAGGACATTTCATAATTCTTAAGGGAATTATACATCAACAAGGTAACAATTGTAAATATTTATGCCCCAAACAATGAAGCATTTATGCACATCAAACAAACAGTTCTCACTTTCAAGAAGCAAATAGATCACAACACAATAATACTGGCTGACTTTAACACACCTCTCTTACCACTGGATAGAGCCTCAATACAAAACCTAAATAAAGAAGCTATAGAATTAACAAATACAATTAATAATTTAGACTTAACAAACATATATATAATATTTCATCCATCAATGACTTAATACACTTTCTTCTCAGCAGCACATGAATGCTTCTCTAAAATTGACCGTATTTTAGGCCATAATGCAACTTTTAGCAAATACAAAAAAAAATAGATAATACCTTGCATCCTATCATATTATATGGAATGAAATTAGAAATCAACAATAAAATAAAATAAATAGAAGCTACTCTAACACCTGGAGACTAAATAATACATTACTGAATGACAAATGGATAGCAGAAGAAATCAGGCATGAAATTAAAAAGTACTTAGAGGTAAATAAGAATAGCAATACAACATATCAAAATCTCTGGGACACTGTGAAGGCAGTGCTAAGTAGAAAGGTCATTGCATTGAGCTCATTCATTAAAATAATAGAAAGCCAATAAATAAGTAACTGAACAATACATCTCTAATCCTAGACAAAGAAGAACAAATCAACATCAAAAGCAGTAGAAGGGCTTGGGTTGTGGCTCAGCAGTAGAGTGTTCACCTAGCACATTTGTGACCTGGGTTCGATCCTCGGTACCAAGTAAACATAAATGCATTACATTGTGTAAAACTAAAGCAAATAAGTAAATATTAAAAAAAAAAAGCAGTAGAAGACAGGAAATAATTAAAATCAGAGCCCACAGCTGAAAACAATGAAATTGAAACAAACAAAAAAAAAATTGAAAAAATTGACAAAACAAAAAGTTGGTTCTTTGGAAAAAAATAAATAAATAAAATTGATAAACCCTTAGCCAAGCTAACAAAGAGCGAAAGAGAAAACTCAAATTACTTAAACTTTTTGATGAAAAAGGAAATATTACCACAGACACCAATGAAATACAGATGATAATAAGAAGCTACTTTGAAAATCTATACTCTAATAAAATAGAAAATCTTGAAGACATTGACAAATTTCTAGAGACATATCACCTATCCAAATTGAATCAAGAGGACATAGAAAATTTAAACAGATCAATTTGAATCAATGTAATTGAAGACACCATCAGAAGCCTACCAAGAAAGCAAACCCAGGACCAGATGGATTCTAGGCTGAGTTCTACCAGACCTTCAAAGAAGAATTAGCACCAATCCTCCTCGAATTATTCCATGAAACAGAATAGGAGAGAACTCTTCCAAACTCCCTCTATGAAGCTAGTATCATCCTATTACCAAAACCAGACAAGGACACATCAAGGAAAGAAAGCTTCAGACCTATATCAATGGTTTCTTTTTAAAACAATGAAAAGATGATGTGAGCACCAAAATGGCAATGACATATAAATGGTCATTTAATATTACATATATATACACACACACTGTCATATTACATATGACATATGACAGTGTCCATTCACTAAAGCACATCCCTCTGCTGCATACAAGCCAAACTGTATACAAAATGCAAAAAACAAAATAAGTATATTGTAGGAGAGAATCATGTTTTTGATAAGCAAATGCATAGAATGAGTTTTGTCCTCTTTTCTCACTTTTCGCCAATGGCAGGATACACTTGTGGAATAGCAGTGCAGTTCCTGACATCTAACCCTCTCCCAGCAAAAACAAAACAAAACGAAACAAAACAACAACAACAAATTAAAAAAAAAAAAAAAAAAAAAAAAAAAAACTATTTTACTCTGTGCTCTGGGAAAGGATCACAGGTAAGTAGAAAGAATATAAAGGTAGAATCCTTAAGCAGACTGATCAGAAATTCCATAATGCTGCATCTGAACCATTGAGGTCTCAAGCTCGTAACTGAGCTACACCTGTGCAACATAGATGAGAAAAGTAAAGGTTTGGGGACTGAATTGACAGCTCAGCAAACACGCACAAATGGTGAGATGGAACTGGTAGTCAGAACAAAAAAATGAGTTTATTGTAGAAAATAACCATAGTTAAGAACATGTTAAAACTATCAACAATCACAAGTACAACAGAAACAAGAAACCACTCAATATATCATTCAAAATGTCCATTTTGCACTAAATTTACTTTACAAACAAAACCTAGAAAAATGTGATCATTTCTCAAATGAAAGAAATTTAACTTATTTCAAAGTCAAGATGACTCAGAGGTTGAAATTATCAGACAGATTCTATGAGGCAGAAGTTATATGTGTGCTCTACCTCAATATATGCAACTACATTCAATTTCAAATAACTTAGATATAGAATTTCTCTGAAATAGAAAAAAAAAAATTGTAAAAGAACCTAATAAAAATTTTAGAACCAAAAAAATTCAATATTTAAAATTTAAAAATTCACCAGGTATAACCCATAGCAAAATAGGAGATGACAAAGAGTCAGTGAATTTGATTATAAAAAGAAAATTTCCAATTTAATGAAAAGAAAGAAATATGAGAAAATAAAGAATAGAGCTTTAGATAGCTGTAGGACAACATTAAAAAGCCATATATGTGTGTCATTGGAGTCCCCCCAAAATAGAAGAGGATATTGGGCAGGAAAACGTTTGAAAAAATAATTGTAAAAACCTCAAAAAAATTACATTTAAAAATTTTACTACATAAGATGATCAGCTATCATCAAATAAAAACCTAAAAGAAAACAACCTCCAAGTCTATTAAACACTGAAAAAAAAGATGAAGAAAAACATTTTGAAAACAAAGAGAAAAATGACACACTAAATATGAATCATGGACTTCTCATTAGTAGCCCTGTCACCAAAAACAGTGGAATACCTTTAAACTATGAAGGAAAAGAACTGTCAGCTAAGAATGCTACACCTGCTATAGATTCTCTCAAAGAACAACTAAGAGAATGTGTTGCCAGGATATCTGTTTTACTAGAAATGCGAAAACAAAAATTTTCAGGCAGTAAAGAAATAACAGAAGAATAAAATGTGAAACCTTAAGAGACAAAACAAGAATAACAGAACTAATATTGGGGTACATATAATATCCTGAATTTCCCCTTAAGTTTTCAAAAATAGTCATGATGGTTGAGACTAAAACATGACATTAGCTGGTAGAAGTTTAAGAGCACATCTATATAATGTTCTATTATGTAAAGTTCAGTAGGAGTGGGTGCTATAAAATGACCTATGTATTGATTGCAGGATTTCTGCATTTTATAGGAAATGGAAGAATACAGCAGTATTAATTCTAAACCGTGAAAGGGTAGGGAAGCATACTGTAGTTTCTACGGAATTCGGGGGAAAATGCAAAGCGATATGGCCACAAAGGCACAAATTCAAAAAAATACTAGAAATAAATAAACTAGTAAGTAATCAGTCAATCAAAAGAAAAATGCAGGAAAGTGAAGATACAAGAACAAAAATAGGATAAGAAAAAGAGAACAATGAAATTAGATAATGGATATAATCCATGCATTCTAAAAACTACAGTAAATATTAATAAACACTGCAATTAAAAGACAGATATTGAGTATGGTTCGAATGATTTTTATCCCCCTCAAAATTCATGTTGGAACTCAATCCCCAGTGCTATGGCATTAAAAGGTTTGGCCTTCAGTGAGTGATTGATTCAAAGTAGGTTCTGACTTCATGACTAGGATTAAGTGCCCTTTTCATAGGGTTTGATAGAAGGAGGTCACACTTTTCTTTGCCCAGTTCCATCCCTCTCATCATGTGAGGGCAGAGCAATTTTCCTCTCAAGAGGATGCAGCTATATGGTATCATCTTGGAAGTGAAATCTGGGCCCTTAGCAGACATTGAACCTGCCAGTATCTTGTTGGACTCCTAGCCTCCAGAACTGTTAGGAATTAATTTATGTTCTTTGTAAATTATCCAGTGAGACTTTGTTATAGCAGCACAAATGGACTAAGATAGACTAAAAGTGGATAAAAAAAAGGAAGACCTGAACACATGCTGCTTAAAAGAGACAAATGTATAAGACAATGTGGATTTCAAGTGAAGTGGGAAAAAAAGGTACACGAAAAAGAAAAAAAAAAAAAAGCTGTAGTCGAATTTTAATATAAGATAAAATAGACTTCAAACAAAATTATTACCAGATACAAAAGAGAATTCAATAATCATAGCTGCACACAGTTACAATTATCAAAGGATATAATGAAATAGGACATTAAATAATTCCACAATTTTAGTAGTAGATTTTAATTCTATTCTCTCAGAAAACTAGGTAAAAATATAAGTGAAGTTTTATGTGATTTGAAAACAGTCTAATTTTATCTACTTGAAAATTTTACCACCTTACTGATGTAATATATATATCATAAAATTTGACCATTAAAAATGTGCAATTCAGTGGGCTTTGGCATTAGCCAGTTTTGTGATGATCACCAAAGTGTTTCGAACATATTAACACTCCCCAAAAGAAACTCCATACTCACTAAAAGATATTCCCCAATCCCTAGCCCAAGGCAACCAGAAATCTATCTTAACAAGTTTGCCTATTCTGAACATTTCAAATGAAAGGATGTAAACTCACAGCTCAGTGATGTAATTACTGTGAGAGCATCCAGGAAGTTTGACAGTAAAATCTTGAAATAGCAACTGCCAAGAAGAGTTGTATGAGATCACAGACTTCCCTAGGTATGAAAAAGGTTGTAGTATGTCCTAGTCAGCATGAAATCAGGAGCCATTAGAACAGGACATGGAGAAAGTTTTGAAACATTGCCAAGGCTGTATACGATCCATCAACAAGGGATGGACACTACATGGGCACTAGGAGTACAACCTCTGAGGAAACCATGACTGAGAAATAAGTATTCTGACTCAAGGGCAACTCTCAAGTATCCAGGCTCGAAAATAAAATCATACATATCTCTAGCAGTCAGCAAGACTATATGCATTCCCAAGGCTGCACTTTCTCAGCAGTGAACAAGAAGCAAACCTTGAATCTACTAGTCTTTGATAAAACATGGTACTGGGTTTAATCCTCAGTACCAAAAACAAATATAAAACTGCCAGGCCAGGCACCATGGCACATGCCTGTAATCCCAATGGCTCTGGGGGCTGAGGCAGGATGATCATAAGTTCAAAGCCAGTCTCAGCAAAAGTGAGGTGCTAAACAACTCAGTGAGACCCTGTCTTTAAATAAAATACAAAATAGGGATAAGGATGTGGCTTGGTGGTCAAGTTCTCCTGAGTTCAAACCCTGATACAAACCCCCAAAAGAAACCCATGAAGAAATAAACGGTGGATCACAGAAAAATCTCACAATAGAATCAGAAAATAATTTGAACTTAATTAAAATGAAAAAATACAATACAAAAGATTATGAAACATAAACTCTACATTTGAGAAAAATGTATAGCTTCAGTGCATCTGTTAAAAATGAATAAAATGGAGAGTGATATCAGCAAGATTAAAGAACAGGAAACCCCAGTCCCTCTTTCTCAACAGAGATACAGATTTCAACAACGAATGGACCAGTTGCCTCTGAGAGAAATTCACAAACCTAGTAAGAGGTTCTTGCACTCAAAGAGAAAGAAAAGTTTATCAAAACCCAGAGGGAAAATTCTCAGCACTCTCAATAGCACCTAAAGCATGATTGAGAGGAAATTACAAATTTCTCCCTGGGGAGGAAAATAATTAGAATCTACATACAATGTTCTGATTTAGGGAGAGGGACTTCTGAGGAACTGTTTTCTGTATTTCCTAAGTCCTACCAAAGATGCTTTTGAACTTAAAAGGGATATGTCCCAATAAATCCATTTACATTGAAAATGGCATGCCAAAAGTACATTTAATGAACCTAACCTACCAAACATCATATCTTAGCAACAGATACACAGTAAAATATTGATTGTTTACTCTTATAGTCATGTGACTGACTCAGAGCTGTACTTGCTCCTGCTGCCCAGTATCCCAAGACATATCTTAATATATATCACAAGCCCAGGAAAAGATCAAAATTAAAAATCAGAAGTATGTTTTTTGATGAATATATGTTGCTGTCATAGCATCATAAATTTGAAAAATCATAGTAAATCAAATCATATAAGTCAGGAACCATCTGTACTAAGAGGAATGAGTAAGTGTGCCATACAAGGGCCACTAAGAACAAAGGTAATCCACATGCCTGAGTCTGTAGTACCTAAAGTAGATCCTAAGTGGAATACCAGTGCTATGGTTCACATCCACCAGAAAGGTTGCATGTGTCTCAGACAAACACCAGGGGGAAGGCATGAGAAGAAATTGCCAATGGAATATTCACATGCAAAGATAAGAAACTAGACCCTTATCTGTTATTACATATAAAAACAATTCAAAACGGATTAGTGACTTTAATGTAAAACCCTCAAATCATAAAACTACTGAAGAAACCTGGAGAAACACTTCATGACATTGGTAGAGGCAAGGATTTTTTGTATAAGACTTACAAAACACAAGAAATGAACAAAAAAGACAATGTGATTACATAAAACTAAAAAGCAAAGCACAGCAAACAATCAAATCGTGAATAGAAAACCAACAGAATATGAGAAAATATTTGCAAAATAAACATCTGATGAGGGGTTAATAACCAATGTATAAAAGAAATTCAAATAACTGAAAAAATATCATTAAAAAATGGGCAAAGTCAGGAGCTGTGATGCACATCTATAATCCGGGTGGCTGAGGCAAGAGGATTGTAGTTTGAGGCCATCCTCGCAACTCAACAAGGCCCTAAGCAACTGAATGAGACCCTGTCTCAAAATAAAAAATAAAAAGTTGGGGATGTGGTACAGTGGTTAAGTACTCCTGAGTTCAATTCCTGATACTGATCCCCCCCAAAAGGCAAAAGACCTGAATAAAAATTTCTCAAAGGAAGACACACAAATGGCTAACAAATATATGCTCAACAACACTAAACATCAGGGAAATGCAAATCAAACCACAATGAGATATCACTTTATGTCAATTAGAATGGCTATTATAAAAAAAATACAAAAGATAGCATGTGATGGTGACAATATGGAGAAAAGGAAACCCTGGCACACCGTTGTAGGGCATGTAAATTAAGACAGTCATTATAAAAAAACACTATAGAGTTTCCTCAAGAAATTAAAAAGAGCACTATCACATAATCCCATAATTCCACTACTGACTAAATGAAATGAAGCTAGTATGTTGAAGACATACCTGTACTCTATTCACAAGAGTCAAGACATGGAATCAAACTTACTGTCCATCACCTGATGACTATGTAAAAAAGTATGGTATATATACACAATAAAATATTTTCTAGTCATAAAAATAATGAAATCTTGTAATTTGCAACAATATAGATGAACCTGGAGCATATTATGACATGTGCAATACGCCAGACCCACCCCAAGAGAAAAATACTTCATCATCTCATTCATGTGTGAAATCTAAAAAGTTTATCTTATATATCATAGAAATAGAGATTAAAATAGTAGTCAAGCCTAGGGAGAATGGGAAGAGGTTGCTCAATAAGTAAAAAGTTATATTTATGTAGAAAGATTAAGTTCTGGTGCTCTATTGCCCAGAAGGGCAACTACAGTTAACAATAATGTATTGCATATTTCAAAATAGCTAGAAAATTTTTGAATGCTCTCACCAAAAAGAAATGATAAATGATGGAGGAGATGGATATGTGAATTTCCCTGATTTGGTCATAACACAATGTATACATGTATGGAACCCCCCCACACACACACACACACAATTTTATTATTATATGCCAAGTATAAATAAAATAAAATTTCATGAAAAACCATCACAAGAGACAAAGAAAGACATTATATAATGATAAGGGATTAATTAATAAGGAAGATGTAACAATTATAAAAATACATGTACCTAAAATCAGAACTCCCAAACAAGAAACATTTAGAAAGCTGAAGGGAGAAAGACACAGCAACACAATAATAGTAGGCAACTTCAATACCTACTTTCAGTTATTGATAAAACAACTACACAGGTGATCAACAGAAATATAGCATAAAATATTACATATTAATTGGACCTAACAAACAAAAGCAAAATACTCTACCCAAACATAGCAGAACACACATTCTTCTCAAGTACACATGGAACATTCTCCAAGATATACCACAGATTAACCACAAATCAAGTTATAACAAATTTAAGAAGATTTAAATCATACAAAGTATGGTCTCTGACCACAATGGAATGACACTAGAAATCAACAGAAGAAAAACAGGAAAATCCACAAAAATGTAAAAATCAAACATTGCACTCTTATACAAACAAGTCAAAGAAAAAAATCATAAGAGAATTTAGAAACTATCTGGAGAAAAAATGAAAACAAAAACACATACCAAAACTAATGAGATGCAGTGAAAGCAGTACTAAGAGGGATGTATATAGCAGTAAACATATTTTTTTAAAAAAATCTCATATCCAAAACCTAATTTTAAATCTAAAGAACCTGGAAAAAGAAGAATATGCTTAAACAAAAGTTAGCTGAAGAAAGGATATAATAACGGTTAGAAATGATATAAATAGAGAAAAAAAAAACTGTAGAAAAACATCAGTAAATAAAAGACTTCATTTTTCTTTAATGGATAAAATCAATAAACTCTTAACCAAGAGATAAAGAAGACTCAAATAAATGAAATTAGAAGTAAAAAGACATATTAACCTTTTGTCACAAAAGATATAAGAGGGTATTGTATGAACAATTAAATATAAACCCAACACATTGAATGATCTAGAAAGAAATGGATACATTCCTAGAAACATAAACCTATGAAAGACTGAATGAAAGACTGAACTACTAAGTAGTAAAAAGTAAGTCTGAAAAAAGCTTCAATGAAGATAACCTCAGGATCCAGTAGCTTCAGTAGAGAATTCTACTAATCATTAAAAAACAAACAAACAAACAAACAAAAAACACACACACTAATTTTCAAATTCCTCCAAGAAATTGAAACGCAGGTATATTTTTAAAAAATACCAAAGTGAAAATGAAACTTTATTAAAGGGCTTCAAATTATCAAAGGATTTTGAAAAAAAAAAATCAAAATATTTCCTGTCTTTCAAACATCCTATAAAACAACAGTAATCAAGATAATGTAAAACTAATATAAAGATAGCTACTTAGACAATTGAAGAAAATAGAGGACAAATAAAAATAAAAATCCAAACCAAAAAAATAAATAATTATTGGCAAAAATACAAAGAAATTGGACCCCTTGTACACTGTTGGCGATATTGTAAATGGCTATAGCCATTATAAAAAAACAACGTATATGTTCTTTAAAAAAATAAAAATAGAATTACCGTATGATCCAGTGATCCCACTTCTGGGTATTTATCCAAAAAAATACAAATCAGAATTTTGAAGAGATATTTGCATCCCTATGTTCAAAATAGCACTATTAACAATATCTGAGAAGTAGAATCACACCATATGTCTATCAGCAGATGAAGGAACAAAGATAATGTGGTATATCGTCAACTTTAAAAAAGAGGAAATCCTGTCATATGCTATAATATGAATGAACCTTATGCTGAGTGAAATTAACCAGTCACAAAAAGATATATACTTGTATGATCCTATTCCTACGAAGTACAAAAAGTAGTCAAAATCATAAAAACAGAAAATAGAAAAGCGATTTACCATAGTCTGAGAAAATGAAAAGAGGGAATTAGCATTTGCAGGGCTCAGAGTTTCAGTTATAAGATGAAAAAGTACTAGCTAATTACCTATTGCACAATAATGTGAATATTAACACTACTGAAATATATGTATAAAATTGTTAAGATAGTAAGTTTAATACTATGTGCATCTTGCCACAAAAAATAAGACAAACCAAGATTAAAATTTAAGCTTCTTTTTAAGGAAGCTAAAAAATATTGCAAGTTGAACTAAAAAAGTACCTAAGAAAGGAAATAATAAAAATAATAAAAGGATGAAGTAGAAAGCAGATGTATGATAAAGTCAATAGTTCATTCTTTGGAAAGACTAATAAAGTTTGCAAATTCCTAGTAAAATGATATGAAAAAAGAGAAATAAAAACAAAAATTCTTAATATCAAAAACAGAAAAAAGGACATCATTATATATCTTACAGATATTAAAAATATAAGGAGGTCCACAAAAAAACTATACACAGACATCTGTAGCAGCTTTATTCACAGTTGCTCAAACTTTAAAGATGTTTCTGAACAAGTGAATGGGGGGATAAATTATGTTGCATCCAGGTAATCAAAGTACTAAATAGCAATATAAATAGCAATAAGCTATTTCACTATGAAGACCTGGAGGAACCTTGAATGCAGGTAATTAAGTCAAAAAAGTCAAATCTAAATAGTTATGTGCTGTAGTATTCTAACCATGTGACATTCTGGAAAGGGCAATACTATGGAGAAAGTAGTTTCCAGGGACTGGGGACAGGAAGGGATGAACTAGCAGAGTGCATAGGATTTTTAAGGCAGTGAATCGTTTGTATGGCATTCCATGATGGTTATAGGTCATTATACATTTGTCAAAATCTATATGATTAACTTACAGAATCAAGAGCACCTAATATAAACTTTGGACTTTGAATGACAATAATGTACTGGATTTATCAATTATAATAAATGTATGGCTGTGATGTGGGTTGGTGATAGTGGGAAAAATTGTGTATTTGTGTGGGAAAAGGCGATAAGGGAACTCTGTATTTACTGTTCAATTTTGCTGTGAACCTAAAACTCCTCTAGAAAACTAAAGTCTTTTTAAAAAATATAATGAGAAGAAATCATGACAATTTAGATGGAGTAGTCTTATGTATTGAAAAGATTTTACCTAAATTGTGAACAAAAATTACATTGTATTAATTTAAAATTTTTAATTTATTACAGTAATTGAAATTATGATTAAAGAATAAGGTAGGCACAAATGGCTTCAACAAAAGAAAAAATAAAATCAATCTGCACAAAGGGAAAAAACAAAGTATATCTACCAAAACTCTTCCATAAAATAGAAAAAATAGGCAGACTCTACCAATTAATTTTGTGAAACCAAACTTTATACTAACATGACATCTACAATAAAGAAATTTATAGGTTACTATCACTTATAATGATAGGTAAAAAAAGATAACTTGCTTTTTATACTTATAATATGTGCAAAGGATCAACCATCATGAAAAAAAATCCATTAATTCAAAAATTGCAAGTTTGATTTTACATAAAAAGGAAGTCAATATAATTCATGACTTTATCAGAATAAGAAAATAAAAGTGTTATTTTAATAGATGGAGAAGAAAATTTAATTAAAGTCTATACTTATTTGTGATAAAATTCTTAGGATCCTAGAAATAGAGGAACATTTCTTTAATCCATACTGTTTTCCACAGTAGGTGTACTAATTGATATTTCCACCAACAGTGTGTAAAGGTTTCTTTTTCCCCACAATTTCACCAGCATTGGTTATTTTTTGTGTTTTTGATGATAGCCATTCTAATTGGGGTGAGATGAAATCTCATTGTAGTTTTGATTTACATTTCTTGTAGAAAAATGAAATTGGAGGATTTGTTACCTAATATTGTCAGGTATCTACAATAATAAGCCAGTGGGCTATTAGGCAAGATTTGAGAAAAATATATTTCTGGATTAAACAGCACATTCAGAAACAAATCCACACATATATGGCCACCTGACTCATAATCTATGTAGTGCTATAGGGCAGTGGAGAAAGGATGGATATTTTGTTAATAAATGTTGCTAGAAAAGTTGGATATTCACAAGGGGAAAATGTAATAACTTTAATAATTAACATCATACACCCCAAAAATAAATTCAGGTGAAATTTACTTTACATGTACAAGCTGAAACATTAAAGTTGTAGAAGAAAGCAAACAACAATATGACTTTGCAACTTATAAGATTTTTTTTTAATTTTTTTATTTTTATAATTTTTAAATATGTACAACTCATAGTGCATATATTTAGTATCTTTTTACATACAACTGTTTGTATACAAAGTATATTCGTACAATTCAGGTCTTCAATCATGCATTAAGGAAAATGATATCCGTCTCATTCAACCACCTTTTTTTTCCCCCCCACCCTCCCCGCTTGCTCCCTCCCTTACCCTCCCTTCCCTTGACCATTCTAGTGTTCCTCTAATCCTCCTATGTACCCCCATCCAACAATACTTTGAAAAAGCCTCCTTATATAAGAGAGAACATTTGGTACTTGGATTTTTGAGACTGACTAACTTCACTTAGCATTATGTCTTCCAACTTCATCCATTTACCTGCAAATGCCATTAATTTGTTTTCTTTTATTGCTGAGTAAAATTCCATTGTGCGTATATACCACATTTTCTTAATCCACTCATTTACTGAGGGACATCTAGGTTGGTTCCACAACCTAGCTATTGTGAATTGTGCAGCTACAAACATTGAGATAGCTGTGTCACTGTAATATGCTGTTTTTAAGTCCTTTGGGAATAGACCAAGAGTGGGATGGCTGGGTCATAGGATGGTTCCATTCCCAGTTTTCCAAGAAATCTCCATACTGCTTTCCATAACGGTTACACCATTTTGCAGTCCCACCAGCAATGTATGAGTGTGCCTTTTTCTCCATATCCTCTCCAACATTTATTGTTGCTTGTGTTCTTGATGGCTGCCATTCTGACTGGAGTGAAGTGAAATCTTAGAGTAGTTTTGATTTGCATTTCTCTAATTGCCAGCGATGTTGAACATTTTTTCATGTATTTGTTGATTAATCGTGTATCTTCTTCTGAGAGGTGTCTTCTCAATTCCTTAGCCCATTTATTGATTGGGTTATTTGTTTTTTTAGTGTAAAGTTTTTTGAGTTCTTTATATATTCTAGAGATTAGTGCTCTATCTGATGTGCATGTATTAAATATTTGTTCCCAATTAGTTGGCCCTCTATTCACCTCACTGATTGTTTCTTTTGCTGAAAAGAAGCTTTGTAGTTTAAATCTATCCCATTCATTAATTCTTGGTAGTAATTCTTGCGCTACAGGATTCTTATTAAGGAACTTGGGGCCTAATCCAACATGTTGGAAATTGGAGCTTACTTTTTCTTCTATTAGGTGTATTGTCTCTGGTCTAATTCCTAGGTCTTTGATCCACTTTGAATTGAGTTTTATGCATGGTGAGAGATATAGGTTTAATTTCATTTTGTTGCATATGGATTTCCAGTTTTCCCAGCACCATTTGTTGAAGAGGCTATCCTTTCTCCACTGTACATTTTTGGCACCTTTGTCTAATATAAGATAGCTGTAATTAAATGTATTAGTCTCTGTATCCTCAATTCTGTACCATTGGTCCACCAGTCTGTTTTGGTGCCAATACCATGCTGTTTTTGTTACTATTGCTCTATAGTATAATTTAAAGTCTGTTTTGGTGATGCCCCCTGCTTCACTTTTCTTCCTCAGGATTGCTTTGGCTATTCTGGGTCTCTTATTTTTCCAGATGAATTTCATGACTGCTATTTCTATTTCTTTGAAGAATGACATTGGGATTTTGATTCGAATTGCATTAAATCTGTATAATGCTTTAGTATGGACATTTTGACAATATTAATTCTACCTATCCAAGAGCAAGGTAGGTCTTTCCATCTTCTGAGTTCATCTATAATTTCTTTCTTTAGTGTTCTATAATTTTCGTTATAGAGGTCTTTCACCTCTTTCGTTAGGTTGATTCCCAGGTATTTTATTTTTTTAGATGCTATTGCAAATGGGGTATTTTTCATCATTTCCCTTTCAGAGTCTTTGTCGCTGATGTACACAAATGCCTTTGACTTATGTGTATTGATTTTGTATCCTGCAACTTTGCCAAATTCGTTTACTAGTTGTAAAAGTTTTCTGGTAGAGTTTTTTGGGTCTTCTAGGTAGATTATCATGTCATCAGCAAATAGTGCTAATTTGAGCTCTTCTTTTCCTATCTTGATCCCTTTAATTTTTTTCGTCTGTCTAATTGCTCTGGCCAGAGTTTCCAGTACTACGTTAAATAGCAGTGGTGAAAGGGGACATCCCTGTCTTGTTCCAGTTTTTAGAGGGAATGCTTTCAATTTTTCTCCATTTAAGATAATGTTAGCTCGGGGCCTTGCATAAATAGCTTTTATTATGTTAAGATATGTTCCTGATATTCCTAGTTTTTCTAGTGTTTTGAACATAAAGGGGTGTTGTATTTTGTCAAATGCTTTTTCTGCGTCAATTGAGATGATCATATGATTTTTGTCTTTAAGTCTATTGATGTGATGTATTATGTTTATTGATTTCCGAATATTGAACCAGCCTTGCATCCCTGGGATAAACCCCACTTGATCGTGGTGCACTATCTTTTTGATATGTTTTTGTATCCAATTTGCCAGGATTTTGTTGAGGATTTTTGCATCTATGTTCATTAAAGATATGGGCCTGAAGTTTTCTTTTTTGGATGTGTCTTTGCCTGGCTTTGGAATTAATGTAATATTGGCCTCATAGAAAGAGTCTGGAAGAGCTCCCTCTTTTTCTATTTCTTGAAATAGTTTGAAGAGCATTGGTATTAGTTCTTCTTTGAAAGTCTTATAGAACTCGGCTGTAAACCCATCAGGTCCTGGACTTTTCCTTGTTGGTAGCTTTTTGATGACATCCTCTATTTCTTCGCTTGTAATTGATCTATTTAAATTATGTATAGCCTCAACATCCAGTTTAGGCAAATCATATGTCTCTAGAAATCTGTCAATGCATTCAGTATTTTCTATTTTATTAGAGTACAAGTTTTCAAAGTAATTTCTAATTATATTCTGTATATCTGAGGTGTTTGTTGTGATATTCCCTTTTTCATCACGAATGTTAGTAATTTGAGTTTTTTCTCTTCTTCTTTTCGTTAGCATCGCTAAGGGTCTGTCAATTTTGTTTATTTTTTCAAAGAACCAACTTTTAGTTTTGTCAATTCTTTGAATGGTTTCCTTAGTCTCAATTTCATTAATTTCTGCTCTGATTTTAATTATTTCCTGTCTTCTACTGCTCTTGGTGTTGGTCTGTTCTTCTTTTTCTAATGCTTTGAGGTGTGATGTTAAGTCATTTATTTGTTGGGTTTTTTTCCTCTTAAGGAATGAACTCAGTGCAATGAATTTTCCTCTTACTACTGCCTTCATAGTGTCCCAGAGATTTCTATATGATGTATCTGTGTTCTCATTTACCTCTAGGAATTTTTTGATCTCCTCTTTGATGTCTTCTTCAACCCCTTGTTCATTCAGTAGCATGTTGTTTAGCTTCCAGTTGATGGAGTAGTTTTTCTTATTCCTTGTTTTGTCGTTGATTTCCAATTTCATCCCTTTATGGTCCGATAGCATGCAGGGTAGTATCTCTATTTTTTTATATTTGCTGAGAGTTGCCTTGTGACATAATATATGGTCTATTTTGGAGAAGGAGCCATGTGCTGCTGAGAAAAATGTGTATTCGTTTACTCAGGGATGAAATATTCTATATATGTCCGTTAGGTCTAAATTGTTAATTGTTTTGAGGAGGCTTAAAGTTTCTTTGTTTAGCTTTTGTTTGGATGATCTATCCATTGGTGAGAGAGGTGTGTTGAAGTCCCCTAGAATAACTGTGTTGTGGTCTATTTTACTCTTGAACTTAAGAAGCGTTTGTTTGATGAATGTAGGTGCTCCATTATTTGGGGCATACAGATTTATGATTGTTATATCCTGTTGATGGATGGTTCCCTTAAGTAATAAGAAATATCCATTTTTGTCCCTCTTGATTAATTTTGGCTTGAAGTCTACCTTATTTGATATGAGAATGGAAACCCCTGCTTGCTTCCGCTGGCCATGTGAGTGATAAGACTTTTCCCAGCCTTTCACTTTCAGTCTGTTGATGTCTTTTTCTATGAGGTGTGTTTCTTGGAGACAGCAAATTGTTGGGTCATTTCTTTTAATCCATTCTGATAATCTGTGTCTTTTGATTGGCGAGTTTAGGCCATTAACATTCAGGGTTATTATTGAGATGTGATTTTTATTCCCATCCATTTTTATTTGAATTATGGTCTTTAGCTTGATTTGGTTTCTCTTCTGGTTGGTATTTCCTTTAGTTTAATATCTCCCTTTGTTGATTTTCGTTATCATCTTTCTCCTCTTCTTCATGAAAAATGTTGCCCAGGATGCTCAGAAGTGCTGGCTTTCGAGTTGTGAAATCTTACTTCAATAGGGAAATAGAGGCTCTAAAGAGAATCCAAACAGAAATTCCAGAAATGAAAGAAGCAATAAACCAAAATAAAAGCTCAATTGAAAACATCTCCAACAGAATAGACCACCTGGAAGATAGAACCTCAGACAATGAAGACAAAATATATGTCCTAGAGAAGAATTTAAACCATACAGCAAAACTTGTTAGTAATCATGAACATAACATCCAAGAATTATGGGACAGCATAAAAAGACCAAACTTAAGAGTGATCGGCGTAGAGGAAGGGGCAGAGTTTCAAGCCAAAGGAATGAGTAATCTATTTAATGAAATAATTACAGAAAATTTTCCAATCTTGAGGAATGAAATGGAAAACCAAGTTCAAGAGGCATACCGAACACCAAACAAACAAAATCTCAACAGATCCACACCTAGACACATTATAATGAAAATGCCTAATACAATGAGCAAGGTGAGAATACTAAAAGCCACAAGAGAAAGGAAGCAAATTACATATAGGGGGAAACCAATCAGACTATGTTCAGATTTTTCAACCCAGACCTTAAAAGCAAGAAGATCCTGGAATAGCATATTTCAAGCTCTGAAAGAAAAGGGATGTCAACCAAGAATCTTATATCCAGCAAAATTAAGCTTTAGATTCGAAGATGAAATAAAAACCTTCCATGACAAGCAAAAGTTATAAGATTTTTAAAACTGAACAATATCTTGTAACCACAAAGAATAAAAATGAACTTTTGGACTTTATTAAAATTACTATCTTCTAGGCTTATCAAAAAGAAACTGGGGATAAAGTAAAAAAGTATACAGAAAAATATCTGTATGCAATTTAAAATATCATTTACATATATTAGTGTGCCTACACACACACACATGCACACACAGACACACATAGAATATATAAAGCACTTCAACAAAGACACAGTATCAGCTGCGTTACTATAGTATGCTGATTTTAAGTCCTTTGGGTATAGACTGAGGAATGGGATGGCTGGGTCAAATGGTGTTTCCATTTAAAGTTTTCTAAGGAATCTCCATACTGCTTTCCATAGTGGTTGCACCAATTTGAAGTCCCACCAGTAATGTATGCGGGTGCCTTTTCCCCCACATCCTCACCGATATTTATTGTTGTCTGTACATTCTGACTGGTGTGAGATGAAATCTTAGCATAGTTTTGATTTGCATTTCTCTGATTACAAGAGATATTGAACATTTTTTCATATATTTGTTGATTGATTGTGTCTGTTCAGCTCCTTAGCTCATTTATTGATTGGGTTGTTTGCTTGTTTGTGTTTTTTATTTTATTTTTTTTGGTGTTAAGTTTTTTGTGTTCTTTATATATCCTGGAGATTAGTGCTCTATCTGATGTGCATGTGGTAAAAATTTGGAAATGTAGGTTCTTTGTTCACCTCACTGTTTCTTTTGCTGAGAAGAAGCTTTTTAGTTTGAGTCCATCCCATTTATTAATTATTGATTTCATTTCTTGTGCTTTAGGAGTCTTGTTAAGGAAGTTGGGGCCTAATCCAATGTGATGAAGATTTTGGTCTACTTTTTCCTCCATTAGGCACAGGGTCTCTGGAATAATTCCTAGGTCATTGATCCATGTTGAGTTTTGTGCATGGTAAGAAATAGGGATTTGTTTTCATTTTACTGCATATGAATTTCCAGTTCTATGTTTTTGGCTCCTTTGTCTAGTATGAGATAACTGTATTTATGTGGGTTTGTCTCTGTGTCTTCTATTCTGTACCATTGGACTACATGTCTCTTTTGTTGCCGACACCATGCCAATTTTGTTACTATAGTTCTGTAGTATAGTTTAAGGTCTGGTATTATGATGCCTCCTGCTTCACTCTTCTTGGTAAGGATTTCTTTGGCTATTCTGGGTCTCACTCATTTTCCAAATGAATTTCATGATTTCCTTTTCTGTTTCTATAAGGAATGTCACTGGGATATTAATTGAAATCACATTGAATTTGTATAGTGCTATGGGTAATATGGCCATTACATAGCCACATCAATGTTGATAGCAGCTTAATTCATAATAGCTAAACTGTGGAGGCAACCTAGATGCCCTTCAATAGATGAATGGATAAATAAACTGTGATATATATGCACAATGGAATATTACTCCGCATTAAAAGAGAATAAAATTATGGCATTGGCAGGTAAATGGACAGAGTTGGAGAATATCATGCTAGGGGAAGGCAGAAAAACCAAAGGCAGAATGTTCTCTCTGATAAGTGGATGCTGATCCATAATGGGGTGGGGGGCATGGGAAAAATGGAGAAACTTTGATTGGGCAAAAATGAGGAAGGAGGAGAAGGGTACAGAGGCAGAAAAGATGGTGGAATGAGATGAACATCATTACCATAGGTACATGTATGACTGCACATATGGTGTGATGCTACATTGTGTACAATCAGAGAAATGAAAAGTTGTGCTGCAATTGTGTATAATGAATCAAAATGCATTCCACTGTCATATATACCTAATTAAAATTAATAAATTAATTAATTGGAAAAAATTATAACTATGGGTAAATGACAGAAAGATTAATAGAAGAAAGCAGTGGAAGGGGAAAGGAAAGGGGAAAAAGAGGTACTGTAGTATGAATTAGAATAACATATTTCATGCTTATATAATTATGTCAGAATGGATTCTACTATTATGCACATCGAAAAATAACAAATAAAAAAGAAAAAAAACTAAAAAAAAGAAATAAGACACGATACAGAGGTGCTTAACAAAGGAATATATTCAAATTGCCAAACATACTCAATGTAATTAACTCTTAAGGAAATGCAAATTAAACCCACAATGAAATATTAATATATACTAAGGAGAACACTAATACGAAAGACATACACACATATATGTACACATGCATAAGTGACGATAACATAAGTGAAGATTTATAGTAATCAAGCAACTTGTCATCATTGGGAATCAAAATTGGTTCATTGTCTTGGAAAGTCAGTGTTAGTTTTTGACTTATTCTAAGGTATGATACAGCAATTTTGCTCTTACTAATATACTAAAAATAAATGTACATATGCTTATTATAGTTTTATTTAAAACAGCCACTTCAGTGAATGACAAACCTTGCTTAAATCTCTAGGGTGACAAATAACAGAACAGCAATTATTTTGGGGAGGGTAAATAATGAAAGAGAAGGGCATAAGGGAAGTTTCTGTGATATTGATCATTTTCTAAATCTATTTGGAGCATAATAATATATTTTAGATCCCCAACCTTTAACCCATTCTATACTCTGCAGCACCAAGATTTTTTAAAATAAAAATAAAATTAATAAACAAAAGCTTGAGGGAGCAGTTTTATGCGATTGATACTTCCATTATAAAAGTGGACTGTCCAAAAGTGAGATAGATGATTTACGACTGTCCATAAAGGCTTATAGTTTCAATTATCATCAATAATTATTTTAGAATACAAGCTGGTTCTGAACTTCTAACTCTAAGAAGAGCATATGGAAGACAATCAATTTTAAAATAGTTTATAAACTAGTAAATAATATAACTTCTAATCAATATTTTTCAAAGAGTTTAACTGTTCTTTTTTGTACCTTATTAATGTGCACAAAATACAACATTTTCATAATTAACTTGTATTGAACAATGTTTTCATCTCAGGCCTATAGTATGAACATGGTCATATGTATGCATTACATTCACAAATATTTATACGCAATTAACACCTAATAGGATTCAGAAGAATATGACATTTAAAAACACAAACATTTTGAATGGTGGAAAGAAAATCATTGAAAATCCTGTATTCACTACTATGCAGCTGCTGAACTGGGTAAATCCTTAATCTCTCTAGGTTGCAGAAATAGTGGTTTGAGCTTGGGCTGGTCACTTAGTCTCTCTGCTTATGAGGCAAGCTATCAGAAAACAGCCTACCTAAGATAGTCACTGAAGTTGGTTCTAAATCTCACACATTAATTTAAATGTAAATTTAAAAGTACTCCCTTTTTCAAAAAGCATCTCAATCAGACTTTTTATTACTGACTGATATAGGAAATGCCTCATTTCCTCCATAACCTGCTTGACTGATCAAATTATAAATTAATTGAAAACAGATGACTATATCTGGCTTGCCCAATATCAAATGTATTGACTTTTCTTTGCTTGGATAAATTTTGTTTAGTATCCTCCAAGCTACAATTAATAAACCATCACTTACACTTTCCCAGACATATTAATCACATGATATACTTTTTTCTGCCTAAAGAGACACCAATTTATAAAGGATAGCTGTAAATAGAAGAGAGTTAATTATGCTTAACAATCTACTTCTTAGACTTATAGGAAAATGCATACTAATGCTTTAATCTAGCATGATTTATGTTTTCACTATATTCTATTAAGGAACTTTTAAAATCTCTTTTTGAAAAGACAAAATAGCCTATTTTACATTTAAATTATTTTAATTTTAATTTTTAGATCTTTTTTAGGAATGACTTATTTTCAAAATACAGTTTGACAGAAAAAAACATGTTAAAATCAAATGTAGAACAAATTTAAACAAAGAAAATATATAATTATCTTAGTCAGCACAGGATGTTAAACAAAATACCATAGACTGAATGGCTTAAATAACAGGAAATTATTTCTTACAATTCTGGAGCCTGGGAGGTCTAAGGTACCAGCCAACTGGCTCCCCATTAAATGTTCTTCCTGGCTTTTGGATGGCTGCCTTCTTTCACAGAAGGGCAGGAATGAAGGGAGACTGGTCCCCCTTCCTCTTCTTAAAAGGACACTAGTTCCATATTGGGATCCTCATCTTCATGATCTCATTTAAACTTAATTATCTCCCAAAGATCCTATCTCTAAATATATCATATTGGGAGTTAGGACCTCAAAATGATTTTTGTGTAGACACAAGCATCTAATCAAAAAAAATAAACATTCTATACAGACATAAAAATTTCTAAAGCCAGGCACGGAGGCGCACGCCTGTAATCCCAGAACTTGGGAGGCTGAGGCAGGAGGATCGCAAGTTCAAAGCCAGCCTCAGCAACGGCGAGGCACTTAGCAACTCAGTGAGACCCTGTCTCTAAATAAAATACAAAAAAAGTCTGGGGATGCAGCCCAGTGGTCGAGTGCCCCTGGGTTCAATCCCCGGTACCACAAAAAAAAAAAAAAAAAAAAAAAAAAAAAAAAAAAAAAAAAAAAAATTTCTAAGCAAATAGAACAGTATACAGAAAATCACAGGGGATATGAAAAGTCACAAATTTCTTCAGAACAGACTAAGTGAAGCATGTAATGTGAGATAAAGCTGAAAACACAGTGTTTGATCAAATTGTGAGGAGATTTTTATGATACATAAAGGCAATTTTGTCCCTCAAGCCATGGGTAGTCACCAAAGATCAGGAAAGGAATCAAAGATCAAAGCAGTACTTTATGAAATTTTAATTTGATAGAATGTTTGAAATACAGGGTTTGGGGCTATGGCTTAGTGGTACAGCACTGGTCTTGCATGTGTGAGGCCCTGGGTTCAATCCTCAGCACCACAAAAATAAAATAAAGGTATTGTGTCCACCTACAACTAAAAACATATTTAAAAAAATAATGTTTGAAATATATTGATGGAAGATTTTTCTGGATTCCCCTGTTTTCACTATGCATATTCTAATCATTCCCAAATATTTATTTCTAATCCTTTTATTCTCACTTAAGTTATAAAAATGAAGTAGAAATGATCGCTTATCTTTCAGGACTTTCAAGTTCAACATATACAAAACTTACATATTACACTTAAACTCTTCTTCTGACAATATTTTCTGTTCTTAATAATGCTTCCATCTGCATTGCCACATATCTAGGAATCTCAGCCCCACTAATGAATTTTCAGTCTGGTTTTTCCTGTCCCCTAAATCCTTCTCCAGTCTAATCCTGTGGTCTCCATTTCCACTGCAGAGCCTTAAGTCAAGCCTACATCACTGTGACTAACCATGTCTTCTAAAGCTGCTTGAAGAACTGCACCCTAAATCCATGCTACCCCCTGCTGCACCAAAATTTTAAAATAAAAAATAAGTAAACAAACAAAAGTTTGAGTGAAAAGATCTGTTCATGTCACTGTTCAGATCCTTTAAGTCTCTTGAGTCTAAAAGGGAAAGTTATGAAATTTAGAATCTCATATAAGCATAGCAATATTCAATTTATCAACACTATAAGTTGGGCCACACAACCACCATCAAGTCCACATTCATTTAAATGGATGCTGTCTCTGTATAGCCAGTGTAGGGCAATAATATGAATCAATAAGCTTTATATGAGCCCTGAATGTAAGACCTCTACCTCTGCTTCAGCCTGTGTTCAGCTGCATCTACTTATTCACTTGTTACTCCAATGTGTGCAGCCACTAGAAAGTTCACAGCTTCCAAACTCATTTCATGGTCCAACTTAAATTATTATATCACATATCAGAACATGCATTTTAAAACACTGATTTTCTTTTCTTTCTTTCTTCTTTTTTTGGGGGGGGGGGGGGGAGAGGGGAGGGAGGGTATCAGGGATTGAACCAGGAGTGGTTAACCACTGAGCCACATCCCCAGCCCTTGTTTCTTTATATTTCATTTAGAGACAGGATCTTTCTGGGTTACTTAGTTCCTCACTAAGTTGCTGAAGCTGGCTTTGAATTCACAATCCTCCTGCTTCAGCCACTGGGATACAGGTATGTTCTAAGGTGCCCAGCTTCAAAGTACTGATTTTCTTACTTCTCACCATTTGTTCTCATAAATAATAATCACTATATATATTGTCTATTTCTATTTTGTATCTATGTATATATCTTTTATGTGATATGTATAGATTCAGTGTATAAACAATGTATCACAAGTATGCATGCATGTAATGTTGGAGCATTCAGTGTTCAATGCTTGGATCTCTTTTCCCTTTATATGCACTCTAAGAGATTTCACCCAGTCTTGGGCTTTAAATACCATTTCTGCGCTGACTTCCAAACATAGTCATGTGTTGTTTAAGGAAAAGGATATGTTCTGTGAAATGTGTCATTAGGTGAGTTTGTAGATGGTATAGCCTACTACACAGTTAAGCTATATGGTATAGCCTATTGCTCATAGACTACAAACATGTATAGCATGTTACTATACCGAATACCATAGGCAATTGTAACACAATGGTATTTGTATCTAAATATATCTAAATAGAAAAAGTACGGTAAAATATGCAATTGGAATTTTTCAGCTCTATTTTAAAATTATGAGACCACATAATGCCTCATTGACTGAAACGTCATTGCAGCACCTGACTATAACTCCACACCAGATGTATCTATCTTCTGAACATCTGCAACACAGCAACTTCATACTCAACATTTTAAAAGGACAATTAGTAGCCATGTCATACCTGAGATATTCATAACCAAGCCTCCAATAAGGATCCACCATTGCTATGCCTACTTCAATGACAGCAACTTTTACTTTCTCAAAAAAAAAAAAAAAAAAAAAAAAAAAAACTTGGAGTGATACTTCACTTCTCTCCTTCTCTCACAACTTCATCTAACCCATCAGAAATTTGTGCTAGGTCTATCTTCAAATTAAATCCAGAACTTGACCACTTCCCACATCTCTACTGCTGGGACTCAAGTTTAAGTGACATTTCTCTCCATATGGATTACTTCAGCAACCTCTTCACAGTCCTCCCTGCTTTCAACTTTGCCTGTATGCAGCCTATTCACACAACACAGCAGTTGAACAATCCTTTCAAAACCTGTCTGCAGTGCGACTGCTTGCTCAAAATCCCAGCAGTCATACTTAACCTTACTTAGATTACAAGCTGAAGTCCTCCTAATGGCCTATAGATCTCTACAAGGCTCTCTGTAATCTGTGTGCACCCCACAGCTAGCCTTGCTCTCATACTATCTTCCTCATAGCTCATTCTGCACCTAGCACATCTACTGCCTCACTCTTCCCTCTGCCTGGAACATTTTATCCCTTTATACTCTCACCACCTTTGAGTCTTTGACCAGATTATATTTATATATGAGCCATCCAATTTAAGATTGCCCTATTTCAATCCTCTCTAATCCTGGCTACCCAATGATCCATTACACTATCCTGATTTTTATACTTTCTATAGCACCATCACTTTGTAAGACACTGCATAATTTATTTATTTATTGAGCTTGTTGCTTGTTGTTAATCTCCAGGTAGAAAATAATTTCCAGGATAAGAGCTTTGTCCTGTTGACTGATGTGAACAGATGAAAAAGTGTCCCCAAAATGCCTAAAATATATTAGGAGCCCAATAGCTATTTGTAAA
This sequence comes from Tamias sibiricus, assembly GCA_025594165.1. NCBI lineage: Eukaryota > Metazoa > Chordata > Mammalia > Rodentia > Sciuridae > Tamias > Tamias sibiricus. Next base: position 39,343,662 of record CM046661.1, read on the forward strand.
ATAGTGAATATATATCTACTTTAAAGTTACCTCACATCCTTTTTGCATATGAAAAGTGGAATTTCAAAATGAAAGCAAATAATAAATCGAAAGAAAAGAAAAAATGTGGAATTTCTGTGTGATCAAAGCATTTCCATATAATTCTGCTTGGGATAGTTTCTCCACTCAAACTTCTCATCACCATGATCCATACTCACAAACACAGTACACACATAAAACCCAACAGATCAAGTGATACCTTTTGTTTCAAGCTTTTCAGGCTGCCAGAAAGAGGAAATTACTATTTGTTCTCCAATAACACTGTAAACTATACATAATTGCTTTCAGTCTGTTCTATTTTTCTGTTCTCTTTAAATGCCTATCTCTGGGATATTTTTACTTAAACACATATATTGAAGTAAACATGATCTTTGGAGAAAAGATCATGTCTTATTCAACTTTGAATGCTCAGACCTAATGGTTAAAGGTTTATGGAATAAGTTAATAAAATGTGAGAAAATGAGAAGAAAACTAAGTCAGATTAAGAATTTGGTTCTAACTAGTACAGGTGGCATAACACTCTCAGCCTTGCCTTCTGAATGTTATAGGAAAACAACTACCAGTGTCCTGATAACAGACCTAGGCATGACCTCAGCTGAGTGATCTTGACAGCCCATATTTTGGGGAAGCCTACCTCTTGCTTTGTCAGACCAGCTAAGCACAATGGTTTGTGATACCCACATATCTTTTTTTTTTTTTTTTTTTTTTTTACACATTTACTTTATTTATTCATTAACCGATGTCCATTTAGATTGTTTCCATTTCTTGGTTACTGTCAGGAGTGGTGATTTGAATCAAGGTCTTTGAACTGTCCAGCGACAGGAACACACCTGAGCTGGGAACTCCTGGTGTAAAAGACACAGTTGAGACTGCCCAGTTTCTATGGTGATGCCCTGTTCAAAGGAAGTTCTGAGCTTGCCACAGAACTATCAGTCTTGACCCTGAGTTCTTTTTTTTTTTTTTAATTTTATTTTTATAATTTTTAATATGTACAACTCATAGTGCATATATTTAGTATCTTTTTACATACAACTGTTTGTATACAAAGTACATTCGTACAATTCAGGTCTTCAATCATGCATTAAGGAAAATGATATCCGTCTCATTCAACCACCTTTTTTTTTTCTTTTCTCCCCCTCCCTCCCCTCTTACTCCCTCCCTTACCCTCCCTTCCCTTGACCATTCTAGTGTTCCTCTAATCCTCCTATGTACCCCCCATCCAACAATACTTTGAAATAGCCTCCTTATATAAGAGAGAATTTGGTACTTGAATTTTTGAGACTGACTAACTTCACTTAGCATTATGTCTTCCAACTTCATCCATTTACCTGCAAATGCCATTAATTTGTTTTCTTTTATTGCTGAGTAAAATTCCATTGTGCGTATATACCACATTTTCTTAATCCACTCATTTACTGAGGGACATCTAGGTTGGTTCCACAACCTAGCTATTGTGAATTGTGCAGCTACAAACATTGAGATAGCTGTGTCACTGTACTATTCTGTTTTTAAGTCCTTTGGGAAGGACCCAGGAGTGGGATGGCTGGGTCATAGGATGGTTCCATTCCCAGTTTTCCAAGAAATCTCCATACTGCTTTCCATAACGGTTGCACCATTTTGCAGTCCCACCAGCAATGTATGAGTGTGCCTTTTTCCCCACATCCTCTCCAACATTTATTGTTGCTTGTGTTCTTGATAGCTGCCATTCTGACTGGAGTGAAGTGAAATCTTAGAGTAGTTTTGATTTGCATTTCTCTAATTGCCAGTGATGTTGAACATTTTTTCATGTATTTGTTGATTAATCGTGTATCTTCTTCTGAGAGGTGTCTTCTCAATTCCTTAGCCCATTTATTGATTGGGTTATTTGTTTTTTAGTGTAAAGTTTTTGAGTTCTTTATATATTCTAGAGATTAGTGCTCTATCTGATGTGCATGTATTAAATATTTGTTCCCAATTAGTTGGCTCTCTATTCACCTCACTGATTGTTTCTTTTGCTGAAAAGAAGCTTTTTAGTTTAAATCTATCCCATTCATTAATTCTTGGTAGTAATTCTTGTGCTACAGGATTCTTATTAAGGAACTTGGGGCCTAATCCAACATGTTGGAAATTGGAGCTTACTTTTTCTTCTATTAGGTGTATTGTCTCTGGTCTAATTGCTAGGTCCTTGATTCACTTTGAATTGAGTTTTGTGCATGGTGAGAGATAAAGGTTTATTTTCATTTTGTTGCATATGGATTTCCAGTTTTCCCAGCACCATTTGTTGAAGAGGCTATCCTTTCTCCACTGTACATTTTTGGCACCTTTGTCTAATATAAGATAGCTGTAATTATATGTATTAGTCTCAGTATCCTCAATTCTGTACCATTGGTCCACCAGTCTGTTTTGGTGCCAATACCATGCTGTTTTTGTTACTATTGCTCTATAGTATAATTTAAAGTCCGGTATGGTGATGCCCCCTGCTTCACTTTTCTTGCTCAGGATTGCTTTGGCTATTCTGGGTCTCTTATTTTTCCAGATGAATTTCATGACTGCTATTTCTATTTCTTTGAAGAATGACATTGGGATTTTGATTGGAATTGCATTAAATCTGTATAATGCTTTTGGTAGTATGGACATTTTGACAGTATTAATTCTACCTATCCAAGAGCAAGGTAGGTCTTTCCATCTTCTGAGTTCATCTATGATTTCTTTCTTTAGTGTTCTATAATTTTTGTTATAGATGTCTTTCACCTCTTTCGTTAGGTTGATTCCCAGGTATTTTTTTTTTTTTGATGCTATTGTAAATGGGGTATTTTTCATCATTTCCCTTTCAGAGTCTTTGTCGCTGATGTACATAAATGCCTTTGACTTATGTGTATTAATTTTGTATCCTGCAACTTTGCCAAATTTGTTTACTAGTTCTAAAAGTTTTCTGGTAGAGTTTTTTGGGTCTTCTAGGTAGATTATCATGTCATCAGTAAATAGTGCTAATTTGAGCTCTTCTTTTCCTATTTTGATCCCTTTAATTTATTTTGTCTGTCTAATTGTTCTGGCCAGAGTTTCCAGTACTATGTTAAATAGCAGTGGTGAAAGGGGGCATCCCTGTCTTGTTCCAGTTTTTAGAGGGAATGCTTTCAATTTTTCTCCATTTAAGATAATGTTAGCTCGGGGCCTTGCATAAATAGCTTTTATAATGTTAGGATATGTTCCTGATATTCCTAGTTTTTCCAGTGTTTTGAACATAAAGGGGTGTTGTATTTTGTCAAATGCTTTTTCTGCATCAATTGAGATGATCATATGATTTTTGTCTTTAAGTCTATTGATGTGATGTATTATGTTTATTGATTTCCGAATGTTGAACATATCTTTTGGCTATAAAATATGCCATCTGTGAGTCCTAGGACATTGAGAATGGTCCTAGAGTTTAAAAATAAAAATGCTTGTAGACAAGGAAATAAGCTTGACTAATGCCTTTTATATTTCATGATGAAAGAAAAGCTGCTTTAAATCTGTATACTCAGTTGGTTAATATTCATAAAAAGTAGACTAATTATTTTAATGACAATTTTAAATGATAAATTTGTTCCTTTTCTGATTGTCATCCTGTGATGACAATAGGCTGCATGCTCTTAATGTGTAAACATTTCCATAAACCAGTATATATATACTGTGTGATACACTGGCACATCTACACCTAATCTATGGTATTTTGTTACAGAAACCTGAAAGAGACATTCACCAATGAAGCCAAAGAATGGGTGATGTAATGCCTCTGTTGTCGCCTAAATAGTAAGAGTATCTTTGTCACTGCTCTAGATGTTTGATCATTTAAGTCATTTTAATTACTCAGCAATAAAAGTGAAAAAAAAATCATGGCATTTGCAGGTAAATGAATGGAGTTGGAGAATATAATGCTAAGTTAGCCAATCCCCCCAAAAAAACAAATGCCAAATGTTTTTTCTCTGATATAAGGAGGCTGATTCATAGTGTGGTTTGGAGGGGGATCAATAGATGAACTCTAGATAGGGCAAAGGGGTAGGAGGTAAAAGGAGGGGGTATGAGAGTAAAAAAGATGGTGGAATGAGATGAACATCATTATCCTAAATACATGTATGAAGACATGAATGGTGTGAATATACTTTGTATACAACCAGAGATATGAAAAATTGTGCTCTATATGTGTAACATGAATTGTAATGTATTCTGCTGCCATATATAACAAATTAGAAAAATAAACAAATAAATATTTTATAAATTGTCATTTTAAAGAAATACTTAATAGTGATTACTTCATTTCCCAAGTTTATCAACATCAACAAAATAGAAGCAAATTCGTACATGAAATATCCTTGAAAAACTTTTTTTTTTTTAAATCTATTTAGGTCTTGCTTTTAGTAAGGTCAGAATTAAGTAAAATATTCATAAGGTACTCAAACTTCAAATTTCATATCCCTACAGAAATATAATGCTGAATTACTTTAAAAACATGTTTATTTTGAAGATAAGAGCACATCATTCCATTAATGCACACTAGATAAATATTTTTAAAATGTATTTTGTTTAATTATTAAATATTTTGCAAGGAATGTTTATGATAACGACTCCTTTAATAAATTAAACAAAAGTTTGGATCAAAATATAGAAGGTAAACTACATTTCTCACTTATGATAAATGTATCAAAATTTATTTTATATATTACAGAATTCTTCATTATTTTCACCAAGAATCAAACAAATAATTTTTAAATATAGAGCATATTTTTAAATAAAACATATTAGCCTTTTAAAACTAAGTATCAGTCATGGTTAAATTACAGAAGCAGACCCTCCATTAGATATGGGATAGGGATTAATTATGAAATTGGATAAATGTGCGAGAGTCTGAAATCAGAACTGGGAGGGAAGATAGAGTATCAGATATGTAGTCACCAGCCAGGTAATCTGAAAGTCAAAATATATACCCACTACAATGTGAAAATGAGAAGGGCTGATATGGGAGAATTAGTTGAAAAAGTCTTAGAGAACAAAATTAGAGTGCTAGAAATGCTTTACATATTTTCAGTGTATTTGTTACCAGAAATGTAAGTTTTTTAAAGCTCGGTATTATGAGCTGAATATTATATCCACCACTATGAACTGAATACTTGTATTCATCATCAACCCCAAATCTGTATGTTGAAATCTGGATTCCCAAGGTATCCATATTAGAAGGTGGATATTTAGGAGGAAATTAAGTCATGATGGTGAGATTAATGCCCCAGATCTGAAAAATTCTCTCACTCTTTTCCCACCATGACAAGAAGTCAGCAGTCAGCAACTGAAAGTCAGTCTTCACCAGATCACACTGGTACCTGATCTCAGATGTTTAGCCTCCAGATCTCAGAGAAGTAAATTTCTTTTGTTTATAAATCTACCTAGCCTGTGGCATTTTATTATAACAGCTTGAATTAAGACATAAAATTTACGCTTAAAATAGGCACATTTTTTATGGTATGAAAATTATGTCTCAATAAATTTGATTTAAAAAATATAATGCACAATATCAGAATTTAAGACTTGTAAAATATTAAAGTGTTTTAATTTAAAATAAGACCTAGAGAGTGCCTGGTTTTGTGGCTCAGTGGTAGAGCAATTTCCCTGCATGTGTGAGGCACTGGGTTTGATTCTCAGCACCACATATACATAACTACATAAAATAAAGGTCCAAAAACAACTAAAATATTAAAAAAAAAAAAAAAAAAACTAGAGACTAAGAATGAATGTTGGTAACAAACAAAAACCATTACAATTTGTTGAGTACTAAGTTAGCAGGTATAAGGTACTCTGCTAACTTAGGTATTATTTTATGTTTTTAAATTGATCCAGGAGATATTACTATAAATCCCATTTTACAGGCAAGGAAAATAATACCTAGAGAGTTTACATTCCTAGACAACTAACATTTTATTACATTCCACTAAATGAAAAAGCTAGGTCTTGATTCCAGCCATGTGTGAGCTAAACTACTCTGTTATATTTTACTACAATTTTCATTATATTTCTTAAGGAATAAGAATAGAACCATCTGGAAAAAAAATCTTAGAAGGATTTTATATTTAGAAATAACAGTGTGCAAATTGAGAAATTGAGATTACATTCCACATACTTTTAGCATTGCTTAAGTATTGCTAAGAGTTTGGAATCCTTTGCTAAACATTTGCTCTATGTCTCAGCTGACACAAACAAATAAGAAATACACAGTACAAAGAAGTGTTGTAGTACACACTCCAGACCCTAGAGTTCCAAAGGAAAGTGATTTACCAAATAGCCCCATTAACGTAGCCCACAGAGGGGCGGAATATATGTGGTTGGCATATTTTCCATGCCACAGATGCTCAGTTGGTTTTGAGGCATTGTTCTGAACCATAATGAACCTGATGTGAAAATTGAACTGCCTCAATAGCTCAACTCCAACATTCAGAGTTACTCCGTAGAGCTCTGTGAGTTCATGAACTAAACTCCAAATCCTAGATTCCTTTGTTAACCCTGAAACCACCCCAACTTCCTTAAATTCCTTCAGTCTAGTCAATTATCTATAACAAAGTTTGATCTTTGAAGTTATTTGGAACAAACCTGAATCTAAAATTAAGCACAACCTTGCTATTTTTTTCTAAATTCTAATTCAGTATGTTACGCAAAACACTAAGAAAGGTATAACTCTTATTTTCCCAATTCCATTGTCATATTCTAAATGCAAAAGCTAGCTAATTCTAAGATTATCTCACAGAAAATAATGTTAGATTCTAGTTAAGGATAAAGTCATAATCCACGAAGAACATCTATTGTCTGTAATAAATTTAAATATTATTAATTTAAGGGAAAAGTAAAATAGCTTCTGTTATCATACAAATATTCATTTATAAACATAATAGAACATGGTGGTTATTCAGACATTTTAGATTTCTATGGGTAGTCCTAAGGTAATTTTGATTGTTTCTTCAAAGAATTCTGGCTATGATTCATATGATAAAACAACCACCTTATAAAAACTTACTCAATATATTTGGATTCAGCACCTGTGAAGAAAAATATTTTCTCAGACATTTAACATTGAAGGGCCAAGGGGCTTAGGCCTTAGCCTTTTTCTCATCTCCTTCTCTGCCCATTAACCTATTCTCATAGGTTTAAGTACCATCCATGGACTGAGGATTCTTATCGTCATTATTTTTGTCGTATATTCCTCTCCACTATATATAAATGTTCATTTAACCTTTTCACTAGGCTCTCCAACTAAACATGTTCTCACCAACTCTACTCAAATGTGTTCATCTGAACTCTTCCCCAGCTCTCTGGATAGCAACCTTATTCTTCTAGTTATTCAGAATCATCTCAAACTCCTTACTTTTCTTGCAAACCCCTACCTGATGTGTCAGATAAAACATTTTGGCCTTGCCTCACAATATATTCAGAATCCAAATATTTTTCACAGCCTTCTCTGCTTTTTTCTGATTCAAGCCACCATCTTCTATTGCTTGAAAACTTTAGTAGCTTTCTATCTGGTCTTCCTATTTCTACCCCATGACCTACTACAACACTCCAATTTATTCAGAACAGTCATCTTTATTCACTTAAAACAAAAGCTACTTTGTCTTACTTTTCAATTGTTTTACTGAAAGCACTCAATGGCTCACTTAGTTATTATAAAAGTCAAAATAAGAACAGTGGTCTATAAGGCCTACATTATCTGTGGGTACTTCTTTATCTCTTTGAAAACATATTCTACATGTCTCCCTCACTTGACCACATAGCTTCATCCTTTTCTACTTTTCAAACACTCCAGAATATTTCCTACATTCAGCTTTTGCACTAGCTATATATATATATATATATATTTTTTTTTTTTTTTTTGCCTTGAAAATTCTTTCTCTAGGTATCTAAGTAGCTAGGTCTATCACTTGCTTCAAGTCTCTCACTAAATGGAACCTATTCAATGAAACCTAAGATGATAATTTATTAAAATTGCAAATCTCATTTCTCTGGCACACTTCATTTTTAATGCCCTGCTCCATTATTTCTTTACCATATGTGTCCTTATAAAATAGTATGCAATTTACTAATTAATTTCATGTGTTGTGTGTTATCTGTCTCGCTACACTAATGTTAAGTTCCAAAAGAACAGGAATTTTAGTTTCTTTTTATCTCTGGTATACCCAGTTATTTGAGGATAGTCACTTAAACAAGATGTATATCTTAATGAAGAAGTGAACACACAAACATGAAATATGGTATTTCTGCTCATTCATTCAACAAATATATTGGATGCCTACTAAGTGCAGGTTCATGAACTAGCCATTATGATACAGGAAGAAGCAAAAGATACATCATCTTGTGCACTGCAGTTCATACCCCATTGGGAAGAAAGGCACTACAGAAATATTTACAGAAATACCTAAACGAAAATTGAGAAATATGTTGTGAGGGAAAATTATGACACACCATGAAAGAATATAATAGAGAAAACTAACTTAAACTGGAAGCACTTATTAAAGAAGTAACATACCAGATGAAAACTGAAGGCCAAATAGCAACTGAAATGCTAAAGAATATAATAAATACATGTGAAAACCTCCTAAATGGAGAAATATTCAAAAGTGATCAGAAAAATTGGAACATAACTAATGGACAGAAGAATAACACAGGTTTTGGCTAAAGAAGTCAGCATGTACTAGATCATGTCAAGCTTTTTTGGCTATGAGAGGGTTTTGAATTTATCCTGGGCACAAAGAGAAGACTTTGAGTAAAGTAGAATACAATAACAATATGATGGGAATTCATGATTCACAGTGTTATTCTGCCTATTGTATATGGAATTACTTAGGAGAAAAACAGAAGTAGAAGCAGAAAAGCCAATAAGAAGACAATGCCATTAGTACCAGTTAATGTGACATACAGGTGTGACCTGAGTGGTGATTACTGAGAAGGAAATAGTGAGATGGTTATAAGTATTTTAAAATTAGATGGAACAATTTGGTGATAAATTAGATATATAAATAACATGACTTCTCAGTTTCTGTCATAAGCAAATTGATGACACAGATGCAAATGTTAGGTTAAGACATAGATATTAATAAGATAAATCACTAACCACCTTTATGGGAAGATTGGCATTAGTAAGCAAGTGATGGAAGAAAAATAGTTCCATTGTTTAAATTTACTTAGGTTCATTTTTGTAATCATCCTATATTTTATGAATTTTATCCCAAAATTGCCTGCAAGGATTGCAAGAATGCCTCAATCTCACAATTTTACAGGTAATGAACAGGAGCTGGATATTTTTAGCATAGCTATCAGATAGTATATAATATGAATAATCATGAATATTATATTTTGGATTTGTAGTCCAGAGAATATTGTCAGTTTCTTTATGCACACATTCAGGGTCCCATTTGTAAAATTCTAAGTCTTTTTCTCTCTCTTTTATTTTAACAGAAGGTGGTTATTTTCCTTGGGTCTGCATAGACCAGGTGGGACAAGGTGAAGAACCAGGATTTGGCCTTTTAGCAAATTTTTGAAGGAATGTAAATATTCTGAGTTCTGAGACAGCAAAACCAAGAACAGAAAGTATATGGAAAATGAATCAAACCCAGATATTTGACAAGAGGTTTCTAAATGTCCCAAATCAGCAATGTACACAATCAAAAAACAGGGAAGGTGTATAGCTATGAAAAGGCCACATGCTAGAAAAAGCCACAAGCAGAAGTGATGTTCATGAGTTCAGATACATAATTCTAAGACTTCTACCTCAGAATTTAATGCAGAATTTAAAGACAGATTGAGAAATGTTCAGTTCAGGAAACTAGTATGTAAAAGAGCTCTGTATAATGAAACAGCAACTCAATTTGCCTTAGTTCACAGTACCCATTCTGGCTAACTGGCTAATAATTGACAAATTTGGGCCAGATGAAACCAATTAAGACCAGAGGACTTACTGTCACCAAAACAGGTAAGAAGACCAGTGGAACAGAACACACAGAAAGAAACCCACATAAATATGCTTACCTTATAATAGACAAAGGCACCATAAACAAACTGGAGAAAAGATAGCCTCTTCAACGAATGGTGCTGGGAAAACTGAAAATCCACATGTAGTAGAACAAAATTTAACCCCTATCTTTCACCCTGCACAAAAGTCAACTCAAAGTGGTTCAAAGACCTAGGAATTAGACCAAAAAACCTGCATACTAGAAGAAAATGTAGGCCCAACACTTCAACATATCAGCTCAGGAACTGACTTCCTTAACATGACTCCTAAAGCACAAGAAGTAAAATTTAAAAAATCAATAAATAAAATGGCATCAAACTAAAAAATCTTCTTCACAGCAAAGGAAACAATCAAAAGCATGAAGACAGAGCCTAAAGAATGGGAGAAAATCCTTTCATCTCACTCTAGTCAGAATGGCAATTATCAAGAATACAAGTAACAATAAATGTTGTTGAGGATGTAGCAGAAAAGGTATACTTATACATTGCTGGTGGGACTGTAATTTAGTGCAATCACTCTGGAAAGCACTATGGAGATTCCTCAGAAAACTTGAAATGGAACCACCATTTTACCCAATGATCCCACTCCTCAGTATATATCCAAAGAACTTAAAATCAGCATACTATAGTGACACTGCCATATCAATGTTTATAGAAGCTCAATTCACAATAGCTAAGCTATGGAACCAACCTAGGTGCCAACAGATGAATGGATAAAGAAAATGTGGTACATATACACAATGGAATATTACTCAGCCATAAAGAAGAATTAAATTATAGCATTTGCCAGTAAGATGGAAGTGGAGACTATCATGCTATGTGAAATAAGGCAACCCCCCCCCAAAAAAAAAAAAAAAAAAAACAAGGGCAAAATGTTTTCTTTGATATGCAGATGCTGACTCACAATGTGTGTGTGTGTGGGGGGGGAGTTTCACCAGATTGAATAGGGGGAGTGGCGAGAAGAGACCAGGAATGGGAATAGGAAAGATAGAATAAATCAGATGGAACTTTCCTATGTAAGAATACATGAAAAGTGTAACTCCACATCGTCAACAAACACAAAAATGGGAAGTTATACTCCATATATGTATGGTATGTCAAAATACATTCTACTGTCATGTATAACTAAAAAGAACAAAACAAAAAGAATGGGAGAAAATCTTTGCCACCCACACTTCAGAGAGGGCATTAATTTCTAGGATATACAAAGAACTTGACACCAAAATAAATAAATAAATAAATAACCCAATCAATAGATGGCAAAGAAACTGAACAGCCCCATCTCAAAAGAAGAAATATGAATGGTCAACATATATATATAAAAAATGTTCAATATCTCTAGCAATTGGAGAAAGGTAAATTGAAACTACACTGAGATTTCATCTTGCTCCAGTCAGACTGGCAATTATCAACAATACAAGTAATAATAAATGTTGGTGAGGATGTGGGGAAAAGGGTATATTCATACATTGTTGGCAGGACTACAAAATGGTGCAACCACTCTGGAAAGCAGTATGGAGATTCCTCAAATAAATATTTCCAATGTTTATGATCTGTTTTCAAGATACTTAACTCAAAAAACTAGGAATAGAACCAACATTTGACCCAGCTATCCACTTCTTGGTATGTATCCAAAGTATTCAAAATCAACATGTTATGGTGATGCAGTCAGATCAATGTTTATAGCAGCATAATTCACAATAGCTAAGCTATGAAGAAAACCTAGATGAATGGATAAAGAAATCGTGGTATATATACATAAAGGGGTATTACTCAACCATTAAGAAGAATCACTTTATGATATTTGCCAGTATGTGGGGGGATTAGGAGAATATATTGCTAAGTGAAATAAGCCAATCCCAAAAAATCAAAAGTCAAACTTTTTCACTGATATGCGGAAGCTAACCCACAACAAGTCAGGGGAAGGAAAGAATAAAAATTCTATACATTAGACAAAGGGGAATGAAGGGAAGGGAGGGGAGAAGGAAAAGGAAAGACAATGGAATGAATCTGATATAATTTTTCTATGTGCATAAATGAATACAGCACAGTGAATCCCATCATCAAGAATGGGGTTCTAATTAGAATAAGATACATTCCATGCTTGTATAATTATACCAAAATGGATTTTACTGCCATGTACCCCTAAAAAGAATTTAAAAAATACTTAGAACGTGTATAAATCTTAAATTATCTTGGATGTCTCTCTTAGATATAGAATATCTGTGACCTATGGTTGGTGTTAAAGTAATATTTGATGATGCCAATATATTGAACTAAGAATAAACCAGAAAAAAATGCCATTAAAAAAAAACAGAGGCCTTAATTAGCTTCTACTATATTTAATCAGGTCTATTTGTAATATAAAAGAATATTTTCTCTGATAAAACATTACTTATATACCCTCCGCACCTAAGTGACTTCCTTATATAAGCTTGTGAACTCATTGGAAATATTAGGCAGGCAGTTTTATGTCAGTCTGTTCTAAGACCCTACCAATTACATAGGTAATATCTCATTTGCTCTTATCTTACCTTTAACTTTAAAGTTCTCTAAATCAGTTATTACTATTTTCTAGATCTTAAAAGAAAACTGAATAAATGCAAAATATCCTCCTATTGAGAAAGATGGAAAACCTGTAAATTTCCAATTAAAATTCTAAATATTTTCTAAATGTTTCTCATTGGCTTTGTATTCTCTCATATCACAATGTCTAAGGCATTATAGACTGCTGAAAAAAGTCTCAAAGAATCTGGGATACACTTAAAATACTGCATTATCACTGTGCTAAATAAGATAAGATCTTTTTTCCCTATATCTCAAATTAGAAGTAGTCACATTCTTCCATGAATTCCAAAGAATATTGCACAATGACAGATATCATGAGCATGCTCCAAAGCCAAGTAGTAATGTTGTCTGGAATTTGGGGTCCTGCCAGTTTTACACATCTTGAAGCAATATGGTTCATAAAAACATAGAAATTGGCTGTCACAATCTACAAGTGGCAACTGAGTGTGCAAAGGAATACTGTTTTCATACATTCCCCATTTATTCTTAGTAACCATTGTAAATGTTGGGCAAATTGCCAACACATTTTCCTGTTTTTCAGACATTTTTCCAAAGGTTGCAATACATTTAATTATATATTAATATTGTTATATTAATATTTCCATATAATAGTATTCATGATTGATATAATAATTTATACATTTTAATTCCAAGGCTGCAGGACAATATTATGAAGAAAAAGAATTAAGATAAAGGAAAATGAATTCAAACACAAAATTAAGCTAAGAATGAAGGAGGCACAAAATGCAATACCCTAGAGCCCAGTTCTCTGAAAGTATGAGAAAGGCCACACACTTGGCTTTAGTCCTTCTGGAATCCAAAGAAAATATGAGAGTATAATCAGTTTCATTATTTCTAGTGTTTATAAAATAAAAACAAACAGTAACTTGGGTTATGCCATCTATTCCTAGTACTGAGTCAGGAGGGACAATTTTCCCTTAAGTCCTCTCAGGATACTGCCTAATGTAATAAACAATTTTCTTAACAATATCCCCATAGGGATCACATTTACTAACTGAAGAACTAGTTTCTCTCTACCAGGCCCCATTCCAGTCTCTTCTCTTATTCTTCACACAATACCATCATTCTAAAACTAAAATCTATTGATGTTGCCCTGATGCTTACATTCTTTAAGTGGTTTTCCACTACTTTTGAAATAAAGATCAAAATCTTTATGATTACATAGAAGGTCCTAGGTGTTCTGGCCATGAATGTCCCTCCAAACTATGTCTGAATTGATTCCTTAATTGAAGTCATATTTCTTTCTTATGAGCCCTCAGAGAACCAGGTACCTCTGTTCCAGAACAGTTATTTCAGTTCATAACTCTACTTTCATTGTTGTGATCACTTGAGTAATGTTTGTCTCTGAACTGTTAGCTCCAGGAGACTGGGTTCCTTGACTGGCTTTGTTCACACTTACTTTGGCCATTGGCAATCCTATTTCTGGTTTAATAAACACTTCAATGAATCATGAGACGGATGGGTGGATGGGTACAAATGAAAGAAGTGAGAGGACTTTGTTTTTTAAAACCAAAGAATAGTTTCAAATTGAAGTGCAGTTTAGATTGGGGTGTAATTTGAGGCTGTTCAAACACAATAGTCTGATTTGCTAATTTAAAGATAGATTTTCATACTGGATAGAAAAGGATAAAATATATATCTGATCAGCAATCCTTGAAACTATATTGATCTCAAAATTTTATTAAGTGTTCGATAACTTAGAATTAAGAACATAGCTTTTAACATGTATTTACTACAGAAATTATATTGAGTTCAAATTTTTATTAAGTGTTGAATAACTTAGAATTTTTTTGGGGGGGGGGGCAAGGGGATTGAAGTAAGGGGCACTTGACCACTGAGCCACTTCCCCAGCCCTATTTTACATTATAGACAGGGTGTCACTGAGTTGCTTAGTGACTTGCTTTTGTAAAAGCTGGCATTGAGCTTGCAATCCTCCTGCCTCAGCCTCCTAAACCGCTGGGATTACAGACATGTTCCACCATGCCCGGCTGGAATTTAGAATATAGCTTTTAACATGTACTTACTACAGAATATTAGGTTGTGACAATTACCCAACCTGGGTAATGTCCATGACTTGACACTGACTTATTAAAAAACATATCTATATAAAACTACTTTGATATAAATGTGCCATCCATAACTAGAGGTAGAGTAGGTAGGGTGAAATTAAATTTGCCTGATATTATATTTCTGAAGTTATTTAAAAGGATAACATGTAAGGACAATAACATGTAGCAATTATATAAATGACAGAGATCCAGTTCCAGCTGCATTGGTGCAATTCCTTTCAGAAATAATGGTTTACACATTGAATAATCCCAACTTGTATGAACAGCAATATGTACTACAGTGACCTACAAACAAAATTAACTTGAATATTTACTTCATTAACTGAAAATTTACCAAAAATTTATAGCCCCATGTTTGTGTTCATCCTCAAAGTGCCATTTCCTAGAAGGCTTATCAACTTTTCTCAAGTGTTTATAAGAAAAAAAATGCTGACATTTGTAACATTTGCCAGTCTTGGTCGCTTGAGGAAAGTCTAAAAGCATTTGAAATCACTTCAAATTAGCTTTAAAAATCAAAGAAACTTCAAAAGAAGAACAAGAAGCTACTTCATGCATTGCTCATAGTCGGGATCCAATGAAAGAATTCTGAGATTACTTAAATTGATTGTGTGCTGTTTGTGCATATTACATTATACATAAATTAAAAATGTCTTAGCATTTGAAGCATAACAAGATTAGCAAAATGTTAATACCTTCTAAGGCCTAGATGGCTTACTAAAATAATACTACATATAATGACATTAGAGGAGAAATTAGTTCTAACTTTATTCCAGGTTATCAGTTTCAGCATGATCCTATAAAACAAAAGGAAAAATCAGTATTATATTGTCATCAATTTTCTGATGAAAAATAAGGTATAGGTAAGGAATTAATTAAAAGAATAGGAAATAATAAGAAAATTATCAAGATGAATCTGACTTTTGCCAAAAACTAAAAATGGACACATAAACCTCCTGTGTCCTGTTGTCCTTTGATTACAAACACTAGAGCCACTTTAGAATAGCTAACTTCATGTGTTGCCTCCTTGCATACCTTCAATACTTCTTGTATCCATCTCTTCCAATAATCCTGAATGTTGTGATCATGTTCACTCAAACTAATGAACAGTGGATAAGGTAGATGAGCTCAAGGACCCCATAATCCCCTTACTTTGCAATTATACTGTCTGAAAATATGAAAATATGCATGGTCTGGGATTTTACCCTTCTTGAAACAAGACAACCTCTTATTATTTCATAGATTCTAATAGAGGACATCAGATTCCTGGGCCTTTTAAAAAAGACTTTATTACTCACAGTAGCTCATTAGTCAGAGCTACCCATCAAGTCTTTGTTGGTTCTCTCACTACCAAGTTCTACAGGGACAATGCATAGGATTCATCATGGTTGCTTGCAACTCAGTGAGCTGCATTCCATGACAGGAATACTGAACTCAGGGTATTAAGCTCTTATAGTAAAAAGAGCAAGTCTGCTCCTATATCTAGGGGAAGACATTTCATTATTCCTCAAATGTACTCACTACAACTATAACCCTGTGAGACATTTGGAATAGAAGATACTGAAGACTTTGTATTCCTTGAATACACAAGGAGCACGTTCAGGTTCAATGAAAGATTGCCTCTCCCAATACAGTGATGGAGGCCCAGCCCTACTGTAAACACAGCTCAGTTATTCTTCGGGTCCTACTTAGGCTCTGAATTCATACTGGCTGGGTATGAATCCCAGTTTCACTTATTAACTGTGATGTCAAGCAAGGTTTTAAATCACTATGCCTCAGTTTCTTTGTTAATAATTAGGGCAATAATAAGGTTATGCCATAGGATTAAATAAATTTATCCTATATACATAAAACTTATTTAATATATGATACATTATATATAATCTATGTACTACAAAAATTATTATATAGTATTATATACATTATATATAACATATATAATGTATTTATATATATGTATATATATACATATATAAAATTTAGAACAGTGCCTGACATATAGTGAAATTTATGTTTTAATTCCTATTTTGATGTTCACTTTCCAGTTACCTTTTGGGTAATTTCTTATTTTCTCATTCAAATTCCTCAATTGAAGTTTCATGAGAAAATTAAACCTTAGTGGCTGAAGACAAACATTGAAAACAATAACTTCTCTCCTATACATCTAGAATGTTACTAGCTAAGTACCATCTTTGAGAGAGTTAAGAAAATAGTGACTTGACTTACTTTTAATGATATATACTGAAAATCAGGAATCCCAGTTAAGAAAGGTACTCATCTTTGTCACTAATGGGCAGAGCATTTAATTCCAGTTACATCAGATGCCTTTGGCCAGCCTATGGGGTCCATACATTCACTGGTCAATGGCCATCCACAGCTCAAGGAATAATCTAATTCTGTTAACTTCAGCAGTCTGTCTTATTCACCAATATTTAGACAGGGCCTAGCACCAAGTCTGATGCCATTAGATATAGCAAAATTATTTATTTAAGTAATGAAGGATATAGCTAGGACCATCATTAAAAGTTTATCCCCTTGCCAACATGTTTTACCTTGGCTTGACTAATTATAACATGAATGATTTTAAAGGACAGCTCACTTATCTTTTTGCTTAGGTCTTTGAAAAGTAAAACACAAGACTAGGGAAATTATGTAAGAATAAAAATGTCCCATAAGACAAAATATTTATAATTCTTTTGGCTAATTTTTGCATCATGGCTTACTTAAGATAGTTTACACATATCTATAAAATTAGGGAACATGTTTCAGGTACACTGCTTCCTGAGATGAAAAATCCTAGATGATTTCCTTCCAATATTATATGTCTCATATAGAATTCCAAGAACTTTCAGTTCATATCCAACTCAGATTAAAATATTCTGACATGAAACCCATATGCTTTCAATTTCAGGCTATTTAAAGACAGAATTATATTCATTGTTTAAGTTTTGGCACTTGACAAATTATTGGTCAGGGGAGCTATCACACTTTCATATGACATCGATCACAAGCTGTCTGAAAGTAATTTAAAATATTTTCTTAAAAAAAAGATCTTTTAAAGATATTCAAATACTGGTAAATGCCAGGTAAAGAATTAATTTTGGGTCTGCAGCGGCTGGAGCCACGAGGCTCCTGCAAAACCGCCTGGGTGGTGCACAGGCCGTGGGAAACAAAGTCAGTGTGGGTAGACCGCGCTGCAACAGCAACCCCAGCCACACTCAGGGCACACAAGCGTGAAACCGGCGATAAAAACCAGCGATAACGGCCGGCGGAATTGGTGCTGGGGGACCACGGGAGACCGCGGGTTGACAGCACCAGTTCGAGTCCACACTCCGCCGGACAGACCCTCAGCAGTAGGGCCCTGGAGAGAGCGGCACAGAGACCGGCAAACAGCAAGCAGGGGCACAATCGGAGCGGTCCACGATCCGAAGCAGCGCTGTCTGCGCTGCAGTTACAGTTGCGGCTTCCCGATACCACCTCGGCAAGGCGACATCCACCCAACGCTTTGAAATCCATCGGCGAGGACACAGGAGTCTGCGGAGCTGCTGTTGACTGGGAGGAGAGCACCACCATCTTTGAAAGGTGCAGTGCTGACCCAGACAAAGGGGAGGAGACGGAGAGTGACGGCTGCAGCCATCCAGGGACCCTCCAGCTCTCTGAAGACAGTGCAAACTTGGTTGAGGCTCAGGTGGCCAGCAGGGGAGGGCGTGTCTGAGGCCAGCGCAGCAGCCACAGGAGGCTGCAAATGTGGGTGGGCGTGGGGAGGGGGTGCATTCTGGAGGGTCCCCTTCCCGGTGCCATTCATCAGCTGACACACAGACCCCCTGGGCCACTCCTTCACTGAGCCATTCAGCCACTGGCCTAAGATGCAGCCTTGATTCCACTAACAGGATCGCAGACTGTCTAGACATGATCCAATAACAATTGGCTTGAACTGGAAAGGAAAAAAGAGGGGGGCATCCCAGGGCCCGTTTTGTTTGAGACTTGGGGTTCGACTTTTTTTTTTCTTTTTTGTTGGTTTGCTTGTTTTGTTGGATTTCGGGGAGGTTTTTTGTTTGTTTGTTTGTTTGTTTTTCTTTTTCTGGCTTTGTTTTGTTCTGCTTTTTTTTTTCTTTTTCCTTCCGCATTGATTGTCAGTGTGTTTGCTTCCGCTCCTTTTTTCTTTCCTTCTTTTCTTCCTTCTCACTCTTGCATCTTTTCTTCCTCCTTCATCTTTCATGTTTACACCCTGCCAGTGCATACTAAACAGAGGCAAAAACAAGTTATACGCAGAACTTGGGATTTCTAGAACAGGCTCAATTGAACAGGGTAGCAAAGCGGTGTTATATATAGTTTACTCTCTATTTTCTTGATTCTCTCTCTCCTCTCTCTTACACCAATTCCTACTCTTTTATCATTTTTTTTCCTTTTCCAACGTACTTTATATATAAATTGGTCTTTCCACCTAATTGTCTACTCCATTCTCTTTCTTCCCTCCTCTACTGATATTAAAACCACTTCCACAAAACCACTTCAATAGAAATCTCTTTTCATACTTTCCAAGAAAGAACAATTCAAGACACCTCCTTCTTCCTAAACATAACACCTCTGTATCCAATACTTGAAGCTATAAAACCCCATAAGAAGTGTACAGAGTAAATTGGAAATAATATCTGGGTTAACCAAATCTGTACATTGTGATCAAACTTGGATTTTCTGAATAGAAAGTGTTAGGTTTTAAAAGTGTAAAGGAATTATAAGGTGATCTGATAGCATTGTACTACAGGAACAACATAAGGCTTTAAGGTAAAATCGAAATAGTCAAGGTCCCACAGTGCAGGAAGAATAGACACACAAGCAACATGAAAAAACAAGGGAAGAAAATGACACAAACAAATCAAGATACCTCATCAGTAGATGTCATGGCAAGCACAGTTGGTCAAATGCCAGAGATGGAATTTAGAAATTACATATGCCAAATGTTTATGGAACTTAAGAATGAACTCAAAAATGAGATGAGGGAGCAAGTACAGGAGGCAAAAGATCATTTTGACAAAGAACTCCAAAAAAAAATACAGGAAGTAAAAGATTACTTCAATAGGGAAATAGAGGCTCTAAAGAAAATCAAAACAGAGATTCCAGAAATGAAAGAAGCAATAAACCAAAATAAAAGCTCAATTGAAAGCATCTCCAACAGAATAGACCACTTGGAAGAAAGAACCTCAGACAATGAAGACAAAATATATATCCTGGAGAAGAATTTAGACTATACAGCAAAACTTGTTAGAAATCAAGAACATAACATCCAAGAATTATGGGACAGCATAAAAAGACCAAACTTAAGAGTGATTGGGGTAGAGGAAGGGGCAGAGTTTCAAGCCAAAGGAATGAGTAATCTATTTAATGAAATAATTATAGAAAATTTTCCAAACTTGAGGAATGAATTGGAAAACCAAGTTCAAGAGGCATACTGAACACCAAACAAACAAAATCTCAACAGATCCACACCAAGACACATTATAATGAAAACACCTAATACACTGAGCAAGGAGAGAATAGTAAAAGCCACAAGAGAAAGGAAGCAGATTACATATAGGGGGAAACCAATCAGACTATGTTCAGATTTCTCAACCCAGACCTTAAAAGCAAGAAGATCCTAGAATAGCATATTTCAAGCTCTGAAAGAAAAGGGATGTCAACCAAGAATCTTATATCCAGCAAAATTGAGCTTTAGATTCGAAGATGAAATAAAAACCTTCCACGACAAGCAAAAGTTAAAAGATTTCACAACTCGAAAGCCAGCACTTCTGAGCATCCTGGGCAACATTTTTCATGAAGAAGAAGAGAAAGATGATAACGAAAATCAACAAAGGGAGATATTAAACTAAAGGAAATACCAACCAGAAGAGAAACCAAATCAAGCTAAAGAACATAATTCAAATAAAAATGGAAGGGAATAAAAATCACATCTCAATAATAACCCTAAATGTTAATGGCCTAAACTCGCCAATCAAAAGACACAGATTATCAGAATGGATTAAAAGAAATGACCCAACAATTTGCTGTCTCCAAGAAACACACCTCATAGAAAAAGACATCAACAGACTGAAAGTGAAAGGCTGGGAAAAGTCTTATCACTCACATGGCCGGCAGAAGCAAGCAGGGGTTTCCATTCTCATATCAAATAAGGTAGACTTCAAACCAAAACTAATCAAGAGGGACAAAGATGGATATTTCTTATTACTTAAGGGAATCATCCATCAACAGGATATAACAATCATAAATCTATATGCCCCAAATAATGGAGCACCTACATTCATCAAACAAACTCTTCTCAAGTTCAAGAGTAAAATAGACCACAACACAGTTATTCTAGGGGACTTCAACACACCTCTCTCACCAATGGATAGATCATCCAAACAAAAGATAAACAAAGAAACTTTAAGCCTCCTTAAAACAATTAACAATTTAGACCTAAGGGACATATATAGAATATTTCATCCCTGAGTAAACGAATACACATTTTTTTCATCAGCACATGGCTCCTTCTCCAAAATAGACCATATATTATGTCACAAGGCAACTCTCAGCAAATATAAAAAAAAATAGAAGCCGGGCGTGGTGGCACACGCCTGTAATCCCAGCACTTTGGGAGGCTGAGGCAGGAGGATCGCGAGTTCAAAGCCAGCCTCAGTAATGGCGAGGCACTTAGCAACTCAGGGAGACCCTCTCTCTAATAAAAATACAAAAAAGGGCTGGGGACGTGGCCCAGTGGTTGAGTGCGCCTGAGTTCAATCCCCGGTAGCACAAAAAAAAAAATAAAAAATAAAAAAAAAATAGAGATACTACCCTGCATGCTATTGGGCCATAAAGGGATGAAATTGGAAATCAATGACAAAACAAGGAATAAGAAAAACTACTCCATCAACTGGAAGCTAAACAACATGCTACTGAATGAACAAGGGGTTGAAGAAGACATCAAAGAGGAGATCAAAAAATTCCTAGAGGTAAATGAGAACACAGATACATCATGTAGAAATCTCTGGGACACTATGAAGGCAGTAGTAAGAGGAAAATTCATTGCATTGAGCTCATTCCTTAAGAGGAAAAAACAACAACAAATAAATGACTTAACATCACACCTCAAAGCATTAGAAAAAGAAGAACAGACCAACACCAAGAGCAGTAGAAGACAGGAAATAATTAAAATCAGAGCAGAAATTAATGAAATTGAGACTAAGGAAACCATTCAAAGAATTGACAAAACTAAAAGTTGGTTCTTTGAAAAAAATAAACAAAATTGACAGACCCTTAGCGATGCTAACGAAAAGAAGAAGAGAAAAAACTGAAATTACTAACATTCGTGATGAAAAGGGAATATCACAACAAACTCCTCAGATATACAGAATATAATTAGAAATTACTTTGAAAACTTGTACTCTAATAAAATAGAAAATACTGAATGCATTGACAGATTTTTAGAGTCATATGATTTGCCTAAATTGGATGTGGAGGCTATACACAATTTAAACAGATCATTACAAGCGAAGAAATAGAAGATGTCATCAAAAAGCTACCTACAAGGAAAAGTCCAGGACCTGATGGATTTACAGCCGAGTTCTATAAGACTTTCAAAGAAGAACTAATACCAATGCTCTTCAAACTATTTCAAGAAATAGAAAAAGAGGGAGCTTTTCCAGACTCTTTCTATGAGGCCAATATCACATTAATTCCAAAGCCAGGCAAAGACACATCCAAAAAAGAAAACTTCAGGCCCATATCTTTAATGAACATAGATGCAAAAATCCTCAACAAAATCCTGGCAAATTGGATACAAAAACATATCAAAAAGATAGTGCACCACGATCAAGTGGGGTTTATCCCAGGGATGCAAGGCTGGTTCAACATTCAGAAATCAATAAACATAATACATCACATCAATAAACTTAAAGAAAAAATCATATGATCATCTCAATTGACGCAGAAAAAGCATTTGACAAAACACAACATCCCTTTATGTTCAAAACACTGGAAAAACTAGGAATATCCGGAACATATCTTAACATTATAAAAGCTATTTATGCAAGGCCCCGAGCTAACATTATCTTAAATGGAGAAAAATTGAAAGCATTCCCTCTAAAAACTGGAACAAGACAGGGATGCCCCCTTTCACCACTGCTATTTAACATGGTGCTGGAAACTCTGGCCACAGCAATTAGACAGACGAAAGAAATTAAAGGGATCCAGATAGGAAAAGAAGAGCTCAAATTAGCACTATTTGCTGATGACATGATAATCTACTTAGAAGACCCAAAAAACTCTACCAGAAAACTTTTACAACTAGTAAATGAATTTGGCAAAGTTGCAGGATACAAAATCAATACACATAAGTCAAAGGCATTTGTGTACATCAGCAACAAAGACTCTGAAAGGGAAGTGATGAAAAATACCCCATTTACAATAGCATCAAAAAAAAATAAAATACCTGGGAATCAAACTAACGAAAGAGGTGAAAGACCTCTATAACGAAAATTATAGAACACTAAAGAAAGAAATTATAGATGAACTCAGAAGATGGAAAGACCTACCTTGCTCTTGGATAGGTAGAATTAATATTGTCAAAATGTCCATACTACCAAAAGCATTATACAGATTTAATGCAATTCCAATCAAAATCCCAATGTCATTCTTCAAAGAAATAGAAATAGCAGTCATGAAATTCATCTGGAAAAATAAGAGACCCAGAATAGCCAAAGCAATCCTGAGCAAGAAAAGTGAAGCAGGGGGCATCACCATACTGGACTTTAAATTATACTATAGAGCAATAGTAACAAAAACATCATGGTATTGGCACCAAAACAGACTGGTGGACCAATGGTACAGACTTGAGGACACAGAGACTAATACATATAATTTCAGCTATCTTATATTAGACAAAGGTGCCAAAAATGTACAGTGGAGAAAGGATAGCCTCTCCAACAAATGGTACTGGGAAAACTGGAAATCCACATGAAACAAATTGAAATTAAACCCTTATCTCTCACCGTGCACCAAACTCAATTCAAAGTGGATCAAGTACTTTGGAATTAGACCAGAGACAATACGCCTAATAGAAGAAAAAGTAAGCTCCAATTTCCAACATGTCGGATTAAGCCCCAAGTTCCTTAATAAGAATCCTGTAGCACAAGAATTACTACCAAGAATTAATGAATGGGATAGATTTAAACTAAAAAGCTTCTTTTCAGCAAAAGAAACAATCAGTGAGGTGAATAGAGAGCCAACTAATTGGGAACAAATATTTAATACATGCACATCAGATAGAGCACTAATCTCTAGAATATATAAAGAACTCAAAAAACTTTACACTAAAAAAACAAATAACCCAATCAATAAATGGGCTAAGGAATTGAGAAGACACCTCTCAGAAGAAGATACACAATTAATCAACAAATACATGAAAAAATGTTCAACATCGCTGGCAATTAGAGAAATGCAAATCAAAACTACTCTAAGATTTCACTTCACTCCAGTCAGAATGGCAGCTATCAAGAACACAAGCAACAATAAATGTTGGAGAGGATGTGGGGAAAAAAAGGCACACTCATACATTGCTGGTGGGACAGCAAAAAGGTGCAACCGTTATGGAAAGCAGTATGGAGATTTCTTGGAAAACTGGGAATGGAACCACCCTATGACCCAGCCATCCCACTCCTGGGTCTATTCCCAAAGGACTTAAAAACAGCATATTATAGTAATACAGCTATCTCAATGTTTGTAGCTGCGCAATTCACAATAGCTAGGTTGTGGAACCAACCTAGATGTCCCTCAGTAAATGAGTGGATTAAGAAAATGTGGTATATACGCACAACGGAATTTTACTCAGCAATAAAAGAACATAAATTAATGGCATTTGCAGGTAAATGGATGAATTTGGAAGACATAATGCTAAGTGAAGTTAGTCAGACTCAAAAATCCAAGTACCAAATGTTTTCTCTGATATAAAGAGGCTATTTCAAAGTATTGTTGGATGGGGGTACATAGGAGGATTAGAGGAACACTAGCATGGTCAAGGGGAGGGAGGATAAGGGAGGGAGCAAGAGGGGAGGGAGGGGGAGAAAAGAAAACAAAAAAAAAGGTGGTTGAATGAGACGGATACCATTTTCCTTAATGCATGATTGAAGACCTGAATTGTACGAATATACTTTGTATACAAACAGTTGTATGTAAAAAGATACTAAATATATGCACTATGAGTTGTACATATTAAAAATTATAAAAATAAAAAATTTTAAAATAAAGAATTAATTTTGGCTTAAAAAATTTTAGGGTGGGGATGGGGCTGTAGCTCAGTGGTAGAGTGCCTGCCTTGCACGTGTGAGGCACTGGGTTTGATCCTCAGCACCACATAAAAATAAATAAATAAAGATATTGTGTCCATCTACAACTAAAAAATATATTTAAAATAATTTAGGGCATTCTGTATCAATACAATAACTACAGATAATATATCAAAATTTCTATGAAAATCAAAACAAAAAAATTCTTAGTATTTCTAAGCTCCTTGTTTAACGAGTAAGCATATGGGAAGTTCCAATGTATGTGACCTGCCTTCATGAGACTTAACTCAGAAATCTTTTCCCATGTACCCTCTCACATTTGCCTTATCTAATCATTTAGCTAGAAAGTTCACCCTTCCAAAAGGTTTACTTTGATTTTAGATCATATTCTACAAACAGAGGATGCCTAGTTGCCAAACTAATCAAATGTTTCAAATTGCCAAATAAATTGCTTCTTCAAACTATTTTGGAACTTTGAGTCCTATTTAATTTAATTGTAAACCCAAACTATGTTTCTTCATTACATTCTGAAATGAGAAATGATAATCTGCAGGTGAGGGTATAACTGTGGTACATTAGCATGCCTGAGGCCTTGGATTCAATCTGCAACATCAAAAAAAAAAAAAAAAAAAAAAAGAGTGAAAGAAATTTCCAATTCCTGAACTGTTTTGGCTCTTCATAATTTAAATTCTGATATACTACAAACTAACACTAAATTGCTAGAAAATGGGACTTCACTTTCTCCTACCTGGAATACCTCCTGACCAAAAATAATTATCCTATATCAGTGTACTTATACATAATTTTCTACTAGGTCTATTAAATACAAATACTTTTTAAATTTTTTTTATGAAACAAGGAATGAAATGCTTTCCCCTAAATATTCATGTATTTTCACTAAAAGAAAAGAAACTTTGATAATTTAATACTGAACATTCAGAGCTTTAAAAAGAATGAATGATCTTATAAATGCTACAGGTGGAAGCCCGATTATAAGACCCTCTCTAGATGTGGTACATTGAATTTGTCTGTAGCCCAAATGCTATCATTCCTATTGCCACAACCATAGCCACTGACTGGGGAGGAATCAGAAAGAAGACATTGTCAGAAGTTCATTTATGTGTACACTTCAATGAAGCATGAAAACATAAATGACAAAAACGTAGAGAAGGCAATCTGCATTTCACCCCTGAATCTGCTCTGCTCTTCTACATTGCATTTAAAATATAAGTGAGATTAAAATCTAATGATTATTTCATTGTTGTTCAGATTAGGAAATTTAAACTCACAAAGGTTGTAATTGGCCCCAATTTGAAAACTAAAAATGGTATCTATGATAAAAAAAAAATTACTTGTCAATTAACAAAAACAAGAACAACAACAAAAAAGGCAAGGTGATGTATATTTACTTTTTAAATATTATGACTTTAAAATTCATTTCCTTTCTGGGCATGGTAGCCCACACCTGTAATCCCAGTGGCTCAGAAGTCTGAGGCGGGAAGATCATGAGTTCAAGGCCAGCCTCAGAAACTTAGCAAGGCCCTAAGCAACACTTTTAGGGACTTTTGAGATCCTGTCTCAAGATATAAAAAGGGTTGGGAGTATGGCTCAGTGTTTAAGAACCCCTGAGCTCAATCCCCAGTAATAATAATAATAATACACTTCCTTGAGAACTTCCAAAATTATGCATATAACTCTAGAACTTGCTGAGTTATATTGTATGACATAAACTCATTTCTTCCTTCCCCCCCCCTCTCTCACTTCCTCTTCCACAACCTCTTCTTCCCTTCTTTAGTTCCTTTCTACCCTGTGACAATGAGCTGAGAAAATGTTCAGGGAATGAATCTGTCACTAGAAATTCACAAAAAGAAAAAGAAAGGAAATAAGAAACATTTTACCCTCAAAAATAGCAGGCAGATATCCAAAGTGCTAAGGTTTTCTGCCATAAAAGGTAAAGTTGCAATTAATTTCTCTCCTGCAAATTTTATAGTTTCTTTGGTTCAAAAGGAAATTACACAACAAGTTAGGTGCTTTCCTTTTCCTATATATGGCAGTTAGTTTTTACTGAAAAAACAATGTGAAAGTAGAAAAGTAATGGAAAACAGTTTTTATTGCTGACTTTGCGAGCATTACATCATAATATGATAAATGCACCTCGTTAACATTTAACTGTCTTAAGAGAAATATTTTTCATGTTTACAGCTTGCATTTCTTCCTTCTCCAAGCTTAATTTAATGCAAAACTCCCACAAATATAATTATTAATGCTTGAGGATTTTTGTTTCTGTTCACAAGGCATGAGATACATTTTTATGTGCTATGTACTATATGTGTTGAAGCAGCAATAACATTTCTCACAGCCTTGCAAAAATAAAACCTAAACTATTGTGGTGATTTCAACAACAAAAATCCTGGATTTAATTAATAGCAAAGAGCTACTCTTCCAAAGATTAAGTGAAGAATTTATGTAACTCCAACTCAGCACAGAAAATTGGGTTCTTAATTGTTCTTCAGAATCTGTCTTGTCGATTCCTAATGACTTCATTTTATTATCTGGTAGCAAAATTTTAGTAAAAGTAATTTTCTGATTGACTTGAATTCTATGACATAGGAATCATTAAAAAATAAAAGTTAATTAATCAGACTTTATTGTAACTGTGCATATTGCAATTTCTAAGAGCAACGTGTATATGAAAAGGTAGCTCCTGCAGACTACTTAAACATGTTACCTGGATTCAACTTAGATTTAAATATGCATGAGAAGGACATGGAAATAAAAAATGAATTTTTTTTTGTTTGTTTAACAAGTCGAGGTTTAGAACAAAAAATATTTTGACAAACCTGAAATTTATAATTTATACTAACTGTTAAAAAAGGATTCCTTGCTTATGTATTAGCTGTTGACTTTATCTTTCTGACAAAAAACATTACCAATTCATTTTAAAAATCAACTGAAATTAATATTTACTGAGTGTTTTCTCTATGTATATGTATATTTTCATTATTACTGCTAATACCTTTATTGAGTTTATTATTAATAAGTTTCACCAAGCATTTTTTCTTTTTCCAGGATTTTAAAATTTTGAATGTATAATATTTAGAAAAATATTATATTTGAAAACAAATTTGAAAACAAATTGATATTATTTCTTTAGAGATAAGGAAATTAAAATATATTACATAGCATACTTGAATTACTAACACTTTGAAATAAGGGGGTTGTGATTTTTTATTTAGACTGAGGTAATATTTGCCAGTTTATGATATGTAGAACTTTTGTATGTTTTTATTGAATAAATATTTTTACCAATTGCATTGTTATCACAGTAAAGATGATTGCACAATGGTTTACAACAAAGTGGACATGTTAATCAGTCATACAATTTTATTTATAATTCATGCTTTTAATTTTGAGCTACAAAAGTAGAGAACAGGAAAATAACTAATCACTCCAATATTATTAGTCTAATTCTATTGTTTAAAGAGTGAAATTGAACTCCTGTTAGGAAATGATCAGTGACTTTGTGTGGATAAAAGAAGACCAGATTCGAGTAAATATTTGGAAAGGAAAACATAATATGTAGCTTTTTTAGAAGTGAATCCATAAGACTCACAGATTCTTGTGTATCTTGTAAAGGGAAGATTTTCAGTGTATGGCACAACCAAACAGCTGAGTTGCATAAAGCTATGGGGAATGCCACAAAACCAAGTAAAGAGAGTGATCCTGGATAACAGAGAAGTATTTCATGGAGCTACAGTGCCTAGTTAGGTGAGTAAAGAATGAGACTGGAGAAATTAGCATCAAAATAAAGTTAGTGTAGAATGAATGTGCAATAAGTTAAAAATTTATTTTACAGCTGAAGGGTGGAATC
Organism: Tamias sibiricus; assembly: GCA_025594165.1. Lineage (NCBI taxonomy): Eukaryota > Metazoa > Chordata > Mammalia > Rodentia > Sciuridae > Tamias > Tamias sibiricus. The sequence continues at coordinate 39,372,542 of CM046661.1, forward strand.
TAAAGGTGGACCCTGAGAGATTTTATTACCTGATTAGTATTTTCTGAAGATGTCCCAGTTCAAGTAGCAATTTTAAATTTAATCGACTTGGTCATCCCTCCATCAAGACTAAGACATTTCCTTCCCTACCTTCTCACCCTAAGACTTTTACCATTAAAAAGAAAATAGAAGATATCTGATATCCTAAATTGTTGACATATTCTTTTGTGTAATATATGAAAAAGACCGCCGGGTAAAGTCTTGTTGGTTATAGAAGATTGAGCATCCATCTTGAAACATTAATTAACTAATTACTGTCAACTAGGGGCTTTCAAGTGATAACAATGAAAAGGACCACATTGTGGTATTGTCTCAGCCTCCAATGCCTCTCTTGTACAAGTAATGGATAATACTCATGCCGAGGAAACTTTGTCTCTAGGCCTCACAGTCTCTCATCCACAGGCCCCATGCCCACTACTCTTTTCTTCTGTCCACGATATAAAAGATTCTAGTTTCTAAGCTCTTTTTGCATAACTGTTTGTGAGAACTTAGGCCTGAAGCAAGAGTTAAGTTTTTCCATGATGTAACCTAGAATACTGTGTTTTCCCCAAAAAATCTCCCTTGCTATTTTATGCACACTTAATTTTAGGGATTAAGGTAATAAAAATAGAGTGTGCTTATCATGGGTGTCTATCAAACATTGGGAAGAAAAAACAAAATATTTAATGTGAGGACTTAAGTAATAATTCTCCCCCAAAAGTTCAACATGCTTATATGCATACACAATTTGACTAATTATTTGTGCTAAAAATTCAAAATTTATTCCTATGATTAGTGTGTTTTTTGAAATATAGTTTTCTATGTATCTGTATACACTCAGGTGAGCTCACCCACAGATGCTCACCCTAGGTTGCCCACAAAGATTCTGATTCTGCAGAATGGATTATAGCCAAGAAATCCACATTTTAATAAGCTCCTTATGTTTACTTTAAGTGGCTTAAGAGTTTGCAGGTCATGTGTTTAGAGAACTACACTTGCACTCTAGTTCATCACTACTACTGGTTTGTTTTAAGAACTATTAGAGTGAAATTTCTCCATCTATAAAAGTAGCACAGTGACATATGTCTTTCTTCAATTGTTATGAAGATTTAAATGGAGATACTATACTGAAAGATACTTGGTAGGTAATAAAGAACTAAAATAATATTAAATTGTTATTAGGACAATGGTCTTCATAAGAGATGGATATACAGCAAACAAGCGAAAGAGAGGGCATTCAAAATACAGTTGGCTCTGTTCTTGTTAAGGCCAGAGACCAATAAGATTTTACCCTGTGATGCTGATATTTGGGAATGCCTGGCTTACACATTACTACCCCAAGAGAGAGTTAAGCCAGTTCACTCTCCTTTTTAGCTTGGGTGCAAGGTCAATATATCCTCCCCTCCTGTAGCCCCTTTCCATTGGTAAATGAATCAAACTCTTCATTTTAACCTGAACCAATGACCATATATGCACATGATTCAGAGAAGGCACATTTCTAGAGATTACTTTTGCTTGGCAAAAACAAATAAGAAATGTTCTCCAGAGCATTGTGAGTTAGGTAAAACTAAAGGTATACACTTTATAACATCCTAAGAACAACAGTTGAAAAAGAGGCAAAAAAGACAAAAAAGAAATACAGAGATATGTCTTTCATCCATAATTAATAATGTGAATGGACTAGATTAGTATTATTTTCTTCTACCTTCTTAAAATAAACTATATAATTTACTATTCCTTTTTGACATTTTAAGTTATATATTTTTATAATTTATGTTTCACTATATATCATCTTAAATCATAGCCAGAAAATCAATCAGTTGTCTACCTGATGGAAAAGTGAACATTCTTTTTTAATATTTAGAGTTAAAAAATAATCACATCTCCCCATTTCATTATTTAGATTAATCAGATGGACTTTCTTTGAGCTCTACCTGCCTAACCAGCAAAAATTTAATCTCAGTTGTAGATGTAGAGCAGGGATTAAAGGAACAGACTTAAGTAAACATTTCCAACCCTAAGACCATAAGAATGACTCTAGAATTTTATATAGTCTGAAACATTTCAGGAATAGTCTTTTGATTTTTAAGATCACATGGTGTGTTGTTAACTGAAATGATAATTATCTGAGTCAGCAAGATAGAATCAGTAGCACTACTGTTTGCAGGCCAGGTATGGCCACAGGAATTTTTCAGAGGGTAAATGCTCTATGCCTGGTGTTCAATCTTCTTCATTCCTATAAGAGAAACTTCCTCCTCCCCAGGGAACTAGCAGAGAGTAAGGTACTGGTATCCACTACTTGAAAACTACAAAATCCTGTGCTTCTTCAGAAACTTCAGAAACTTCAGAAACTTCAGAAACTCCCCATATCTATCTTCCTTCTTAGTTAAGACTACTTTCTAAATCCATGCACAACCTCACCAATCCCAACACTATGGAACACCTCACTTTCCAAGGATGGTGTCTCTTTACCAAGGTGAGAAGGGAAGGAAGTAGTTGTTAAGAATGTAATTTATTTATTTTCCTTAATAACTACACTTATATAATCTAACTTTATACTTGTATGGGAGGGAAGAGAACAACAAATTCTCTGGTATATCTGGTTTTCTAAGAATGTCTTTGCATGCATTTTTGAAGGGTACCATTGCTGTCAATAGGTACCCTTGGTTAACAGGTTTTACTTTCAGGCCTATAAGTATGTTATCCAACTGCCCTCTGTCTTCAATTGTTTCTTACACAAAATCAGCTGTTACCATTATTGGGATTTCCTTGAAAGTGATGTCTTTTTGCAACATTTAAAATTTTTCCTTTTGTCTTACTATCAACATTTTAATTGTAATGTGTTTTGTTGTTAGTCTCTTGTGTTTTTATTTGGAGTTCACTGAGGTTCTTAGATGTATAGATTGATGCTTTTCATCAACGTTGAAATATTTACAGCCATGTTTTCTTCACGTTTTCTCAGTATGAATATATTTGTACACTTAATGGTGTGCCATGTTTGTCTGTTTACTTTTTATTGGTGTTTTTTCTGTTATTAAAATACAAAATCAGTCCATTTTCATGTTCACTTTTTTTCTACCAATTTAATTTGATTATACATTTGAACTCATTTTTTATGATTAAGTCTCTACTGATATTCTCTATTTGATGAGAAATTTTCATCATATCTTCCTTTAGTTTTTCAGACCTAGTCTTTTTTAGTCCTCTGGGTATACATATACTTAGGACAGTTGCTTTGAAGAGTTTATTGCTAAGTTCAATGCCATGGGCCCTTAAAAAAACCGTTTTTACGGGGCTGGGGCTGGGGCTCAGTGATAGAGCACTCACCTGGCACACGTGAGACACTGGTTTCCATCCTTAGCACCACATAAAGATAAAATAAAGGTATTGTGTCCATCTACAACATATATCTACAACATACACACTCTACACTAATAGTGTGTAGAGTCTCCTTAGTGTGTATGTGTGTGTATATATGTATATATATATTTTTAAACACATTTTTTTTTATTTTCTGGCATGTCCCCCTCCTAGTTTTTGTGGGTTATGCTTCCTATTTATTTGCATATCTGATAATACTTTGTTGAAATGAAATATTTTAGATAATATATTACAGCACCTGTGGTTATTGATCCTTCCATTATGATGAGTCAGTGTTGTTATTGTTTCCTTGAAAATTTATTTGATCAGTGACAGTTTCTATTTCTTCTATAATATTCAGCTTCTGATGTACCTGCTAAGATTTTTCTTTTTAACCTTTTAGCTTGGCTACCTCGATGTTACCCTTGGATCAAGATAAGCCAATTACTTATTAAAAACTGTACTTAAATTCTCCTGATCAGTTAGTATGGTACCTAAGTAGCTGCTATCACAGTTCATCAGCCAGGTACCTGTAGCTTGCTTTTTCTGTTCTAGTCACATCATCAGCATACATACACTGTTCCAGACTGCCAGGGACATGTGTAATCTTGTTTCTAAGCCTGGCTTCCTAGGAGTTTTCCCTAGGATGGAGTACTTTATCTTTCAATACTTCATTTCTCAGAGGTTATGCTTAAATCTTTAGTGCCAATACAGTGTCATCCCTTTGCTGACTGGTGTGGGTATGGCCTGGGGGTTATGTCTTCAAGTCTATTCCATATACTTCCAATTGCTCCTCAGTGAATACAGTCTACCACTTTTTCCCAATCTTTATTACCCCAAAAGTATTGATGATCCCAATGGACACTTTTCACAATCTTTTTCCCTGTTTCTCTCTCTTAAACTTATTTTGTAGCTATCTTATGTATTGAAGGTATGGGTACTCTCCTAATTGCTGCCCACCAAAATCTCCATTGCTTTTGACAACATCCTTCCTAGACACCAGATTTTCCAAGCACTGTTCCAAAATGTCTGTCCCCTAAGCTAGAATTGTGGCATTGTTTTCCTTAAATTCTCCTTCTTTCACTTACCTCTTACTAAATCTCCACCATTGTGCAAAAGCCAGGGGTAAAACAATAGTCCACTTCTACACCTCTATTCTACCTGCATCTATCAGTGGGTTATGAATCCTCAGTCTTGGCTTGCTCCTCCTAGTGTGAAAGGTCCATTTTATAAGTAAGATAGAGAGCAAATGCTCAGGGCCTAGTATTCTCTGCTTGGGATAGAGCTCTCATCCTATGTGTGTGGCTAGGAAGAAGAAAAGAGACCTATTCCTCTCTCAGCTGCATCTACCCAAAATAGAGCTTCAGTAGCCCTGGGAACTTGAGGTGGGGGAAGGAGGATATAAAATGGCAGCTTGCTCCAAACAGGGAGTTGGAGATAATGGGAATCTCAATTTTTAACACCCGCATGGATTATAGGTCTTAGTTTCCTTAAGATAGACCTAAAGAAGGGGAGGGAGCCATTTGTGGCTTAAGTGAAAGAGACTCTCACTATTCTTACTGAAATTCAGTAGAATTTCATGAATATATGTTTCTCCATTTTCTTAATGCCCTTAGGACGATTTTTTGAAACTTTCATGATTGTATTTTATGCTTTTCTTAAGTTAAATGGTTTTCTTAAGCTAAACTGTTTTAAGACAGAATCCACCCTGTTCCTCGTTCCTCTATTCCAGAAGTTATTCCCTAAATATTAATATCTGCCTTTTAATTTTCATATTTTTATTGATACATATTAATTATACAGAATGGTGGGTTTCATTGTGTCCTATTCATTCATGTTTATAACATGGTTTGATCAAGTTCATTCTCCATTACTTTCCTTGACCCTCCCTGTCCTCCTTCCTGATTCCCTTCCTCTATACTAATAGTCTCCTTTTTATATTCATGACATCCCTTTCTAAAAATTTCCATTTTTCTAGCTTCCACATAGGAGAGAAAACATGCTGTGCTTGTTTTTCTTAGTCTGGTTTATTTCATTTAACATGATGCTCTACAGTGCTATCAACTTTCCTACAAATGAAATAATTTCATTTTTCTTTATGGTGATATCAATTCCATTGTGTATATATACCATATTTTACTTATTGATTCATCTGCTGATAGACACCTACATTGATTCTATAACTTAGCAGTTGTGGATAGTGCTACAATAAGCATTGGTATGAAAGCATCACTGAACCATGCTTACTTTATTTCTTTTGGGTAAAAACCAAGAGTGGAATAACTAGGTCATATAGTAGTACTATTTTTAGTATTTTCAGGAAGCTCCATACTGGTTTGCATAATTGCTGTATTAATTTACATTTTTTACAGCAGTGTATAAGGGTACCTTTTTATCTGTTTCCTTTCCAGAATTTATTGTAATTTGTGTTCTTGATAAATTGCCATTCTGATTAGCATGAGATAAAATATCAGAGTAGTGTTTTTGTGCATTTCCATGATTATTTTCATATAATTGTTGGAAATTTTTATTTTGAGAAGTGTCTGTTCATTTTATTTGCCCACTTATTTAATGAGCTATTTCTTTTCTTTCTTTCTTTTCTTTTTTTTTTTTTTATGTTGAGTTTTTGAGTTCTTTATATATTGTGGATATTAATCCTCTGTCAGAAGAGTAGCTGGCACAGATTTTTCTCTCATTCTTAGGCTATCTTTCCACATTGATAATTGTTGCTCTTGTTGTGTAGAACCTTTTTAATTTGATACCATCCTGAAGGAGCCCTAATTAGGAAGGGCTGTTGTAGCTAGCTGGAAGCCATAAGTTCCACCTGATATGTATGTGACGCACCTGTAGGCACCCGCAAACCTAAAGGTATATAACCGGGTGAAAGCGGTCCGAGTTAGGAGAACGGAGAATTCAGTCAGCCGGGCAGTCACTCGGTCGGTCAGAAGAATCAGAGCGGCCAGAACGTAGGCAGAGCGGTTACAGAAGAGAAACCAGATAGAAAAAGTAATGACTGGCCAGAGAAAAAGTAATGACTGGCCAGAGTTAGGCCGAGGCTCCAGAGGACTGGTCAGAGTAAGGCCGAGGCTCCCGAGGAAGAAAGAAGAGAGAAGAAAGAAGCTCTAATCTTTCTCTAAGCTAAGCTCTATCTTTCTAACTCTAGCCACTCTACTCTAAGCTAAGAAGAAAAGCTAAGCTCTATCTTTCTTTACTCTAAGCTACTCTAAGCTAAGAAGCTAAGTTCTATCTTTCTTTCTCTCTAAGACTCTAAGCTAAGAAGACAAGAAGAAAAGCTCGCTTTAATCTTTCTCTCTAAGAAAAATCTTTCTTTCCCTCTCTAAGCTCTCTCTAAGAAAGTAGAAGTAAAAGTAGTAAAAGCATAACTCTGCCTCCGAGAATTTTCCTCCCGTGGCGGCGCCGTGACAGGCAGCTTACACCATCCCATTTATTGATTTTCGTTATTATATTCTTAGCTATATGAGTACTACTAAGGAAGTCACTGCCTGTATTTGTATGCTGAAGTGTTTCCCTTATAATCAAGCGGTGGCAATTTCTTGTCTAATTCCTGTTTCTTTTGAGTTGATTTTGTACAGAGTGAGAGATAGGGATTCAGTTTCATTCTTCTACATATGAATATCCAATTTTCTAAGCACCATTTTTTTAAAGCGACTGTCTTTTCTTCAATGTATGTTTTTGGAAACTTTGTCAAAGATCAAGTGACTATACATGTGTGACTTTGTCTCTGTGTCTTCTAGTTCCTTGGCTTATGTGTCTGTTTTTATGCCAGTGCCATGATAATATTTTTACTATGGCTTTCTGTATTATAATTTGATCTTCCAATATCACTCCTTTTGCTCTGTATGGCTTGGGTATTCTGGGTATTTTTGTGTAGGAGCCCTAATTAAGGAGATAGCTAAGATTGCGGTTAGCTGAGAGCCATAAAAGATATTCAAGCTTCACCTGATATTCATACATTCATCTAAGAGTCTTTTTATGCCCGTGAACACTGTGTGACACACCTGTAAGCTCGAGCTGTAAGCACTTGTCCTTGTTAAAGCAAAATGTATTTAACCGGGTAAGGGTTAGTGGCTAGGGTTGGAGTTAGAGTGGTTGGAGTTTGAGAGGTTGTTGGAGCCAGAGAGAGAAGTTAGAAGAGGGAAGAATAAAAGAACTTTTTCATTTCCATCCTGCCTCCGAATTTTCTCCCGCGGCGTCGTAGCTGCAAGCGGCAGCAGCAGGCAGCTACATTTTTGTTCTTCCACACAAATTTTGGGACGCTTTTTCTAGTTAAGGAAAGACTGTGATTGCTATTTTAATAGGAATTGCAATGAATCTGTAGATTGCTTTTGGTAATACGGGATTTCAACAATATTAATTTGTCCTATCCATGAACATGAGAAGTCTTCCCATCTTCTCAAGTCTTCTTCCTTTTTCACCATTTTGTAATTTTCCTTACAAAGGTCTTTCACCACCTTTGTTACATTTTAACAATTTTTAAACCTACTGTGAATGGAATTGTTTACCTGATTTCGGGTTGTGCTCATTATTGGTGTATAGAAAAGCTATTGATTTTTGTATGCTGATTTTGTATCCTGTTCCTTTGTTGAATTTATCTGTTCTAGAAATCTACTGATGAAATCTTTAGGGTCTTCTAAAAATAGGATCATATTATCTGCAGATAGGAATAATTTGGCTTATTTTCCTATTTTTATGCCTTTTGTTTCTTTCTTTTGCCTGACTGCTCAGGCTAAACTTTCAAGTACTAGGTTGAATAGGAGTGATAAAAGTGGATAGCCTTGCCTTGTTCCTGATTTAAAAGGAAACATTTTTTTCAGTTTTTCCTTATTCAATATAATCTTGGCTTTGGGTTTGTCATATGTAGTCTTACTGATATTAAAATAAGTTCCTTCTATGCTTAGTTTCTTCAGGATTTTATAAATCAAGAAGTGGTGTGGAATTTTGTCAAAGATTTTTTTCTCTATCTATTTTTTATAATATTTCAATTTTCCTCAATTTTTATAATATATTAAGAAAAAGTGGCAGATATGAATACCACACTTAAATCCCCCTTTCTTCCCATCAGCAGTATATAAAAGTTCAGATTGTCAACAAAATTGAGATTAAAAATATATTATTGTTCCTTTGATTGCATATTCCTATTTGCAAGTGTGTTTGAACATATTATGTGTTTTGGAGTTTTAGTGAAATAAATTAGAATAGTCACTTTTGAGAATAATTTGTTGATATATATTAAATTTTCAATTCTCACTTATTTACCTTAGGGGGGAAATAATATTAACATGAAGGTTTGAATCTGGTTGCTCACTATAATATTATTTGTGATAGAGGAAAAACTGGACCAACATTACTATCCATTAATAATGGCACAGCAAAATAAGAAAATTCATATTGTGACTTTATATGTACTATTATGTTCCATAATTATATCAAAGGCCCAATGTTCATGATAAACTATTCTAAATACACAAAATTAGAAAGGAATCTAAAGAAGCGAATCCTATCAAAACTAGAGCTACTGGAGAAGGGACAGAAACTTCCTGAAAGCCACTTCTACTGTGTTGTTCCTTACCTTCCATCCCATTCTAGGAATATCTCTAGTAGATATATGAAGAGCAAGCAAAGGCAGAAAATCTGTCCTGGCTTCTGGAAGCTGTGTAAGATGCATGCACCTGCACAGATATCTGGAGCTGTCTATGCACTATAAATGAGATTGGGAGTTACAGTTTGACAGGACTTCCACAGCATGGGAAGTACATTACTCAAGATTTTCCAGAGAAACAGAATCAATATGGAGGTGAGAAAGTAAGGGGGACAGGATTTATTATAATAAATTGGCTGACATGATTGTGGTGACAGACAATCTAGAGAGTTGTGAGCCCAGGAGATCTGATAGTGTAGTTCCAGTCTAAAGACCAGTAGGTTAAAGATCAGGAAAAGCCAGTGTAACAGATCAAGTCTGAAGGTATGAAAAACCTGATGTTCCAGTTCAAAGGTAGTCAGGTGGGAGGAATTCTCTGTTACTCAAGGAAGAGTCAACCTTTTTGTTCTACTCAAGCATTCAATTGACTGCATAAGGTCTACCCATATTAGGAAGGGCAATCAGTTTTATATAGTCTATCAATTCAAATACTAACCTACACCAAAAATATGCTTATGGGAACACCCAAAATAATATCTGACCAAATATCTGGGCTCTAAGTTACTGTCTCAGTCAAAATGAAGCTGAAAATTAACTAACACAAGAGAATAAAAAAAGGCACTCTCAGAAGAAGGATGCTCATTAATGTCATCAGTGGGTCAGTCACAGGTGGTAAGCAATTCTCACATCAAAACACAAACATCTAGGGAAGTTGCACAACAGTGAACCTTTCATTATCACCATGCTCAACATGATGTCCATGTTTAAGTTATACATAGCAGTGACAACCAACCAATAAGAAAATGACAGTTTCAGCCATTTAAGTTAGGATGTGTTTTTCCCCCCTTTTCTTCACTCAAAAACACAAGAAGAGATAACACACACAAAGAATTAGAAAATGAACAAAATTCCAATCATAACATCTCTAGGGTACTAGAGTCAGTTGAGTCTTCTGGCCATCCCTTTGAATTTTATATTTTGCAACAGCTATAATCAAAAGAAAAAAAAAAAAAAAAAAAAAAACTTTACTTGCTTGACTTCACATAAAACTGTATGTACCATTCTTAGGTAATTCCACACAAATACCCTGAAGAACCTTAAGAGATACCAGACCTAATTTCTTATCCTCCTCCCCTCCTTCACCTTCAGAGTGATGAAATAGCAAACATTCTAAGCAAGATTATAAAGCATAACTGTCTATCACATTTAATTTCACATATATTTAACTTTTTAAATTTTTATGTATAATTTTGTTTTGGAAAACTGATAAGCAACATGAGTAAAGATCTCTTTTTCCCCCTAGCTTTATTGAGATAAAATTGAAGTACAATAAATTAAATATATTTGAAGTATGTAATATTATCGGTTTTGACATGTATGTAACCAATACAATCAATATAAAAAGCATTTCTATTACTTTTCTCTTAATTTGAATAAAGATCTCTTAAACAAGAGCAAGAAGTCTGGCTTTTACTTCTAGTTCTACAAATTTGGAAAATCGTTATTTTGACTTTTGGGCCTCATAATTCTTATCTTTAAAGATTATGATTTTTCTAGATCAGTTATTCTTAAATTTTCTGAGGCATGAACTACTAAGAAAATCATTTGAACCTTATCATTTTAAATGTCATAAAGCTATAGGCCTATGCATAAGAATTATGCTCATACATACAAACTGATAAAATTTTGCCTGTTTAAACAGGTCTTGAACTCTTTGAAGGTGCTATAGATTAAAAGCCCTTAAAAATATGCTAGTTTTTTTCTCATCTCCAATTTTTCACAAAATTTATAACTTTGGAATCAATCAAGAGCTATCTTACAGAAAGATAATATAAATTTTCCATATAACCTAGAAATTGAAATGTAAGAAATAATAAGGTTCTGGACAAAAGGATATGTTTTGCCCTAATCTTTGGTTTTAAGGTATTCATAGTTTAAGAACTGTTATAAAATAGAAATTGTTTCCAAGCATCATTTAGATCAATTAGTCACTGAATATAAATAAGATATAGCAAGTGTTTTGAGCTAAAAGTTATATAGTCTATGTTGCAGCTAATCAACTCTGCCATTGTAAAATGAAAGCATCCACAGATATGTAACCAAATGAGTGGGTGGTGTTTGGCCCATAGATTGCTGGTTGGTTTTTGTTTTTCTTGTGTGTGTGTGTGTGTGTGTGTGTGTGTGTGTGTGTGTGTGCTTCTACTGAATTCTGTAATATTGATTAGAAATAAAAAGTAAACAAAAACTAGTACAGCTAGTAGAGAAATTTATTGGTCTGCAGTCTTGACTTTTCTGTTTGCTTTATTATCTCTTTTGTAAATGATCCTAATATTTCTTTCTCCCTTTTAAGTTTATTAGCTAAGTCAACATTTTTTATTTCCCCAATCTGTGAAAACTCATTACTAGGTTTCTTAGGTTAGAATTTTCTATATAGTTTACTAAAAATTATTGGTTTTTAAGTATTTGGCTTGTCTGCTTCAATCACAAATTACCTCATATTGTCTTTATCACAACAGATCTATGTGTACTGAAATATCCAAGGTCATAATCAATGGCTATGTCTATACATATTTGGGTGCCTTTTTAATATTAAAAATGATTTGGCCTCCCTACAGTCAGCACACTGGTCTGAAGACCAGATTCATCTACTCGATTTTTAGAACTTTGATTGTTCATGAGAGAAGGCATGGCAAGTCATGGCATACATTTCATCTTTTCAACTTCCTTCTTTTAGGAAAGCTTCTCCACTAAAACAGGAAAAGGGTACACATTTGTGTGCACACACATACATCAAGTGATTTCATTATTTCTCCCATCTTATAGATAATGAGGCTGAAGCCAAGTGACTAATTTTCTTGGAGTCCTAAGAGCAGTAAGCAGTGATTCAAGCCATTATAAGCCTGCTTTTAATACACCACAATTTCTAATAAAGCATGTCTCTATCTCCTAAAGGAAAAATATATTGCCTCAACTCTGTTATAATCATTTAGGAAAAATGCTAATATATTCTTCATCATTAAATTTGGGGATTTTAAAATTAAAATTTCTATTTTTACTAGGGTTTTTTTCCACAATTTTCCCACCTCACTCTCCCAAAAATTTCAACTGAAATAAACTTATAGATTCAAAATTTCTTTGTTAATCTAAAAAGCATTTACTGGACATCTGCTTGCTAACAATATTTAAAATGTTGAGGAAATATCAAGAGGAGATACAGGCTCCATCTTGAACACACCAAGTTTCCAGTTGCTACATCTCCCTCTATAAGAATGCTTCTTCATCTGTAAAACAAGTAAAATTATAGTACCTTCCCCATTTACTTTTCCTGAGAATTAAGGAAATGGCCATTTAAAGAGATTAGCCTAGTGCTGGTAATAGTAAATGTGTAAAGATGACTAGTAAGTTTATCATAACTACAAATTCCAAGGAACAGGAAATAAAAGGAATACCTACTAAATTTTTAATATGTACTACATAATATGCCAGTCATTTTCTCATGTGTAATCTTATTTATACTTTATATAACAACCTTTATAAATGTTCTCAGTGAACACTAAGTCAAGTTTTCTCAGTCTTAGAAGTAAAGGAAATCTTACTGCCCTTGATATGTAAAATAAAAAAAAAATTTAAAAAAAAAACAGAAAATGAAGTCTGAAAGCAGAACTACTCACAATCACTTGCCTGACATCTAGGACTAAACTAGAGAGAAGAAATGAGAATTAGAAGAAGGTTGGGAAGATCTGGAAATTACAATAACAACTGTGTTTATGGGACATTTATCCCATGCTAAGCAATGTACTAAGCACCCTTCAGTGTTTTTTCTTGATATGCTGAGACACTGATAGAGTTGAAACTTGATACCAGGCCTTTCTGATACAGATATATGTACCATTGAAATCCCAGAAGGAAATGTCAACAGTTCCTGTCATATCCCTATTTGGAGAACAGTACCATTGCCAGAGGAGTTCTAATGAACTCCTGTTTCTATAATTGAGATATCCACATAGTACATGTCTTGGTAGAAGTCCAGCCAATCTGTTATAACCATTAGGCCTGGAATCTGGAATTAGGGGTGCTAGAGAGCAAAAGCCATAAAACTGCTATAGCACATTGAGTTTTAAGGTACTACCACATGGAAGGTGCACTAGTGACTACAGTGACCTGCACCAACTATAGCTACAGGCAGTGGTATCCCTGCCTACTGGGTTCTTTAGCATGGCTTTGGCACAGTTTTATTCCTGCCTATTTTCAGATTCTGGCTCCCCAATTATCTATGATCTCACAAGTCAACCAAAAAAAGCCTTTCAATACATTCTTTTCCTGCTTATATTAGAACACTGACTGACACAAACATTGTTGACAACATATCTCAAGGAATCTCTATGGGAATGATTGAATGAAGCTGTCTTAACCTTGTCCAGTAAAAGAATTTTCATGTAATTCCCTCCTTTGTTCTTCTCACAAAGCAAACTTTTGATCAGGATTTGGTTTCAGTCCGTTAAAAAATTATGAATGAGCCAGCTGACATGAGAATTATCATTCACAGCATGACTTGTTTCTCAAGTGAATACATTTGCCTTCTCACTTTTTGACATCAGTGTCAGGATTTTGCTTTTTACAAAAATTTGAATTTGCTTTTGAAAACTGGATTCCCTCTAATATGCTAACAACTTGGATGCCTGCAAGTCAGAAAAAAAGAATTTTGGAGAATGCACAAATAAGACCACCAATATAACCTCTTTGGGTTGTGGGAAAAAAACTGGCTATCTCCCAACAATTGTTATTAGCAAGCCTTGTCTATCTTCAGATTTTTTTCATGATGTAGGTGAATACAACAGAGTAAATACAGAAAAAAAAATCTTTTAACATAACTATCAAAAATTGACAATGTTTAAATTTCAGAATTTATGATTCACAAGTGGGCCAGTGTCAGAAATTTACCAAGTTGTTATGGTACCACCAAGTTCCAAGAACAAAACTTAATGTAAAACAATAGATGACAAATAAGAGGGTGAAGTAATCTCTGAACACCATCTGAAAGTGTGCAGAACTAGAGGGAAAATATAAAATCATGTGTGAGAGTGTCCATGTTAGCACAGGAAAGGACTATAAGAGAATTACAATGATGCTGACCTAGGGGAAGATATAGGAGACAAAACTTTCATAGAGCAACAAATGAAGATAGAAAGGAATGCCAGCTCACACAGGTAAATAAGGAAGGATCCAGGGCAAATATCATAGCTAAACTTTAACCAGTTCCTTGAAACATGTTATATAGAACATAAAGTCCCATTAACAAGCCTGAATATCAGTGGACAGCTGACATAGATCCTATGAATAAGGAAAAACTGGTGATGAAGAGACCAAAATTAAAGCTTTGAACTGGAATTATCAGACAATGAGGCTTAAGAAAATGTGAAAGGAGGTTGTAACTTCTGTCAATATCTATAATATTATGTAAAATTTGAGACTGTTTCATATTATATGTAGTTCTAATCCCTTGAGGTACTAAATTTTAACTCAAATGTACTGAAAATACATGACATTTTGATTATTTCTGTTTAAAGTCTTGAAATTTGGTGTACATTAAATAATCTCAGTTTGTTCTACTTCCAAATACAAGCTATCACATCAGTAATGGAAATATCCAGATCCTCAAATAAGATTTCATACATTCAGCTGTCCAACTGTAAGTACCAATTTAACATCTTTTTTACTCATGTTAAGAAGAAACCAAGGACTTCATTTTTTTTTTTTTTTTTTTTTTTACTGAATTTCTGCTAAGAAATTAGTTGTTTTTACCCATCTCAGAATCAGCCAAACTCTATGGCTTAGCACAAAGCTATCTGCTGTGCTTTGTTACTTAAAATGGCTCACCAAGACAGCCCAATATTTTATATCAGTGACTAAAAATGTATGAGGATGTGTTCATACAATATTGTCACACAATTTTAAGACATCATCCATCTTTAAGAATTATTCTCCTAAATCTGCCCCTATGCTCTCAAGTCATTGTAAAACATACAATTTCAGATTCACAGCATCTTAAAAGCTTCCAAGAGTTAACACTTTGGAAGCTTTTAAAATGGTTTATTGATCTAAAATTCCTGTTTGGAAGGTCTATTTTATGTTTCCCAGTTACAATTGCACTGTCTATAATAATCAATATTCTATGTCTGCAATAATCTATATTCTTTTTAAATATGACAATTTTATTTTCCAGTGCACTTAGTATCTTCATTTATTCCATCATTTTGGATGTGTTCTGTCACAGCTAAAAGACAAAAATAAGAGGGGAGGGGCAATTTTATTAAAAAAAAATAATGATTTTTTTTTATTTTAACTAAGGTAGCTGATATAAATTTTCTACTAAAAGATGGCATCAGTGAGAGGGAATTCATTGACTACAACTAATCAAAATTTTCTAAAACTTCAATAACCAAAGCTAATTGACACTGTTAATTTCAGATAAAGGACTAAAGTGAGTTTGAATAAGTTTATTTTATTTTGAAAAAATCATCAAATTAAAACTAATTTATTGCATTACTCCTAGAAAGTAAGAAAGTAAAAAACTACCAAGGTACAAATTGAACATCACTAATCTGAAAATCCAAGATCCTGTGAAATCCAAAACTTTTTAAGCACCACCATGATGCTAAAAGTAGAAAATTCCACACTTAATCTATGTGACTGGTCTCAGTCAAATGTAGGCACATAAAAAATATTACATAAAATTACCTTCAAGTTATATATACATATGTGTGTGTGTATGTATGGTAAAATGTATATATATACATATATGGTAAAAATGACACACAAATAAATTTAGTGTTAAACTTGGGTTCCATCCATAAGATATCTCATCATGTATATGTGAACAGCCCAAAATCCAAAAAAATCCAAAATCCAAAATAGTTCTGATAAGGAATACTCAATTTGCACAACCTAGCATCAACACTTTACTCACTTCTCAAAATTTTAGCAGTTCTCAGTGTTTTAATTACTTTATACATATTATATTTGTATTTGAAAATTCACATGCATTTTGTGCCACTTAAAACATAATTTGACAACAGGTAATACTGCTTCAGAATTATCACAACCATATAAATGAAATAAACATTAAGAAAAAAAATGACAACACAGATATCATAATACAATCATGACTTCAAAGATAATTATATATCTTTATCCAGTCTATATTTGTAAGACTGTCACTAGAACACTGTTCTAGAACCTTCTTCTCATAGTTATATAAATTAAATACCATTGAGAATTTAATTAATATCTATCACTCATGTGAAGTGCACACAATACACTCATGAAATATAAAGCCCAAGTGATAAAGCACTGATTACACAGATGAAGTTTTATATCTTTGTGTTTTCTTTTAAACACAGATCCTATTTACATTTATTTTACTTACATTTTTGTAGAAATTTTATTGGCTCCATGAAATCATGTTGATTTTGCTCACTATTATGACTCATAATGCCACATGGTAGTTGAAACTGACCAAGCTCCCATTAAATAAATAAAAAAGGTACATATATTTGTCACACATATTTCTAATGGTTCTCCTGTGACTCATTTTGTCAGCCCATCTAAATGCCTTTGAGATATACAAAGAAAGAAAAAGAATGAAAATCAAAAGAGTTGGGATTTAATACTTTGTGATGATGCACAGCTACAGTAATTTCTCTCTGCTGTTCCCAAACTTCATTCTAACCAAATATTTCTACCATCACTTACATACACACCCCAAATTGACCTGTATCTGTTACAAAATAGACACTGTATTTTTGAGAGTAACAAAATTTGGAAAATAGATATTTTAGTTAGCTTTTTCACAGCTGTGACTAAAAGACCCAACCAGAACAATTGTAGAGGAGAAAATGTTTGTTTGAGAGCTCATAGTTATAGAGGTCTTAGTCCATAGAAGGCTGGCTCCATTCCTCAGGGCTTGAGGTGAGGCAGAACATCCTAGTGGAAGAGTGTGGCAAAGGGAAGCAGTTTACATGATGATCAGGAAGCAGAGAGACTCCACTCACCAGATATGAGTATATACAAATATATACCCCAAGGCCACACGCCCAATGCCCACCTCCTACAGCTATAACCTACCTGCCTCAGTTACCACTCAGTTAATCCCATCAGGTAAGTAATTTACTGATTGGGTTAAGGCTTTCCTAACCCAATCATTTCTTGACCTTCTTGCATTGTCTCACATGTGAGCTTCTGGGGGACAACTCACATCCAAACCATAATAGGGATGAGTCTATAATATGAAACTGATAAAAATTGAATCATCATGCTGATTTAGTTATCTTTCTAACTCCCCTCCACCAAATTTGTAGATTTTTAATGACTTTTAATTAGTTTAATTAGTTATTTAAATACTAATTACTAAATGATTTTTAATTAAATTTCCTGGCATGACACCATGCCTAAGGAGTACAATTACACCAATACTGGATGTGGCTTTCAAATTATCTTTAATAAATAAATCTCTGCTGCCACTGTTTGATCAGAGTTAACACTAGTGCAGAAATCTGTTTTTCACTATACTGGTCATGTTCTATCTTATTATATTCTTACCAGATTTAAGGAAACATGTTCTTCCTACTACAGTACAATAGCTAGAATGATTCATAGGTACAATACAACATTTAACTAAAATGCATTCCACATATTGTTGGAAGGCACAGTGAAAGTATGTTAGGAATTTTACAGAAACAAATTTCAGAACATTTTCAATACCATAGAAACTGGGCCGAAACATTAATGTTTATAAACATTTCTTAGTTAATGTGTATTCTATATCCATCTTTAAGTGTGTGAACAAATTCTTTTTTGTGATATCACAATACCTAGACCACAAATTATGGTTCGTAAGTGCTATTCTGCAATAAAAAATGTGATTTTTATTAGAGCATTATAGTTATATAATTGAGTTTGCTTTGACATAATCGCACATGCATGGAATTTGATTAATTCCATTTCAGTCTCTGTTCCCCCCATTTCCCACCCCCACTTTCCCTTCCCTCCTCCTGGCCCCTATTCTCCTTCTTCTATTCTACAGATCTTCCTTTCACTAATTTAGCATTTATGTTTTGCCTTGTGCTTTACACATAAAGGTTAGATTCCCTGTGGTATATTTACATATGCACATAATGTGATTTTGTTAAATTGATTCTGCATTTCCTCCCCATTCCCATCCATCTTCCCTCCCTTTCAACTCCCCTGATCTTCCCTATATCTTTATGATATAATATCACTTCCACATTATTTCCCTTATTTTTCTCTAGCTTCCACATGTGAGAGAAAACACTTGTGTATATATACCTCATTTTCCTAATCCATTCATCTATAGATGGGAATCTGAGCTGATTCCGTAATTTGGCTATTGTGAATTGTGATGCTACAAACATTGAAGTGACTACATCACTCTAGTATACTGATTTTAGTTCTTTTCTATAAATACCAAGAATTGAGACAGCTAGATCATATGGTGGTTCCATTCCTAGTCTTTTGAGAAATCACCATATTGCTTTCCAGAGTGCTTGTACTAATTTGCAGTCCCACCAATAATGATAAGTATACTTTTTTCTCAACATCTCCATGAGCATTTACTGTTTTCTGTATTCTTGATAATTGCCATTCTGACTGAAGTGACATAAAATCTTAGTGTAATTTTGATTTTAATTTTCCTGATTGCTAGAGATATTGAACATTTTTTTCATATATTTGTTGGTCATTTGTGTTTCTTCTTTTGAGAAATCTCTATTTAGTTCTTTGCCCATTTATTTATTGGGTTATTTTTTCTTTTGATGTTAAGTTTGTTGAGTTCTTTATGTATTCTGGATATTAATCCCCTTTTCAAGGAGCATCTGGTAAAATTTTTCTCCCATTTTGTAGGCTTTCTTCATGTTCTTAATCATTTCCTTTGCTGTGCAGAATGTTTTTAATTTGATGTCATCCCATTTATTGATTCTTGATTGATAAATGATGGAGTGTTGATCCTATGTTTTCTTCCAGTGGTTGCAAAATTTCTGGTCTAATCCTTAAGTCCTTGATCCATTTTGATTTGATTTGTTTTTTGTGCATGGTGAGAGAGAGGGTCCAGCTTCATTCTTCTACATTTAGATATCCAGTTTTCCCAGCATCATTTTTAAATAGGCTAATTATTCTCTGACATGTATTTTTTGGCACCTTTGTCAAGTATCAGATGGCTTTAAGTACATGAGTTTATCACAGTATGTTCTACTTTATACCACTGGCCTTCATGTTTATTTTGATGTCAATACCATATTGTTTTTGTAACTATAAAATTATACTATAATTTGAGATTGGGTATTTTGATGCCTTCTGTATTGCTCTTCTTGTTCAGGAATACTTTGGCTATTGTGGGTCTCTTATTCTTCCAAAGTAATTTAAGGACTGTTTTTTACCAGTACTGTGAAGATTGGCATTGGTATTTTGAGGGGCATTGCACTGAATATGTAGATTGCTATTGGTAGTATAGTTATTTTGACAATACTACTTCTACTCAAGAACATAGAAGGTCTTTCCATATTTTAAAGTCTTCTTCAATTTCTTTTTTCAGTGTTCTATAATTTTCATTATAGATATCTTTTACTTCATTGGTTAGATTAATTCCCAAGGTATGGTTTGGTTTGGTTTTGTATTTGTATTTGTTTGGGTGGGTGTATTATGAATGAGAGAGCAGCAATATCAATAGCCAATATGAACAGGCATCATTAACTCATTTGCTCCTGAAAACATCCACGTGAGAAAGAGCATGCAGCATTTGTCTTTCTTTTCTTTTGGGGGGAGGGTCGGGGATTTAACTCCAGGACAAAAAACACTGAGCCACATCCCCAGCCTTGTTTTTGTTTTTGTTTTTAAATACTTTGAGACAGGGTCTCCCTGAGTTGTTATGACCTCACTAAACTGCTGAGGCTGACTTTGAACTTGTGATCCTCCTGCCTCAGCTTCCTGGCCTGCTTGGATTACAGTAATGCACCATGGTGCCCAGCTGGCATTTATCTTTCTATGTCTGATGTAGTTCACTGAACACCTGTTTAGCTCATGGCTATCTTTAAAGACTTTTATTTCTATAAACTATACATAGAACTAAATTTTTTAAAATTCTGTTTGATTCAGTCTACCCTGATATTTTTCTTAGAATAAAATTAGTGTGAAGAAGAAAGAATTTTCATTAGCATTGAAAAAGGACAGTTGAAAATTTGAGTTCAAAATACATCACTATTTCTGAAATATTTAACACACATGCTCACACTGACCCCCAACATACACATAAAATTTCTATTAGTGGTGGTTGAAAGCCCTTTATATTGGCACCTTTACCCATTCTACACTGCCTAATTTGATTTAAAACTTCAAGTTTAAATAAGAATTTGCTTCAGTATTATACAAAACCCTCAAAACAAAGGGAGATTTCTATTATTATTTCACATTCAATAGCAAACATTAATATAAAAGTGGGAGTTTTCACAAAGTTCTGTAAGTTATATATTGTGGGAGTCAAATGTAATTTTTTAGACACCTGTTATTATTCTGATAAATCTCTCTTTGGTACACTGTTACTTTCTTCAGACTAAATGAACTTAAAATATGTTATCTAGTTTTATGCTTTACTTATAAGTAGGTGAAATTCAAATTAAAGGAAAGAAATTGTGCTTACTTACTAATCAGCTTATATGACAACATATAAATGTCTTCTGCTTTAAAGTACTATTTATTTTACCCATAATAAAATACTTGGTAATAGTCTAAATAAAATAGAATTTCAGCTTTTAAAGAGCTGCAAGCCAGAATATTATTAAGGCTCTCAGTTAACATTTTAAAGAAATGTATAATAGAAAAGTAACACAGATGTGGGTAAATCAGATATTCCCATTAGATCATATGTGAAGTCATAATTTTTTAGACTGAATAAATAAATTACATCATTTCTTACAGTGAACTGACAATGACAGAATAACATACTTTTCACTTATTATTAAATAAGCACACACAAAATGATTATGTGATAAAGTTTTTAACATGCTTGTGTGTATAGGTGTGGAATGAATACAAAGAAATGTAGACAGCCATTTCATTCTGAGCAGTAGCATCTGTGATGATTTCATATTTTTCTATTACTGAATGTACTTTAGAACTAGTTTTATTATAATAAAACTATTTTCACATAAATTAGTCTCATTGTATGGCAGTTTCTTCCACCATACCAGAATTACTTACTATCTAACACAAGTACCATAAAAATAACTCCCTAAGCAAATAGAATCAGCAAAATATTTAGAGCCAACAATATTTTCCTGTTATCAAATATCTACTTAAAATAAGTTTTAAGCCTACAAGAGTCATCAATTATCTATCTGTTTTATTTATAGATGCTCTGAATGAAGAATATGCTATTTAGTGTTATTTTGGTAAAAATAATTACAATAAGCAAAGAAATTAAAATTTGATAAGTTTTAGGTAGAAATAAATATTATTATTGCAGATATCATCCCCTATCTGAAAAGCATATGAAAATAACTAAAAATCTCTTGGAATTATAATAAAGTTTAGTAGATGGTTGTATTTAGTAGATAGTTATATTGTATTTTTATAAAATTACAATAGTTTTTCAACTATTTTTAAAACATACAGTAACAATAGTTATTTTAACTAACCCACAAGAAACAAATAATTGAGACAAAAGTCATTGGAAAATATCCAGAGATTTATTTAGTATGCCATAACTAAGTAGCAAGTATCACCAGAAGTAGAATAATCTGAGGCAGAGATAACCCGCTGTCCACCATACATACAACATACAGGCAAATAAACCTATATCAGGTGTCTCTTCTTGAAGACACATTGAGAGCAAGTTTCAGTCTCCTTTGTAACCAGGGGTGGATACATGGTTGTCTCAATGAATGGACTATAAGAATAAATGATGTGTTCGGCTCCCAGGTTTGACCCACACAAACCTGTCATGAAACAGCTTTCTTGCTCTCCAGTCTCCACTCTGGCTGATGGTAATGCCTCTGGTGACCTTGCAATCCACATGCTGACAATTGGCAAGTGATTATCAGTTTGCTCTGGATGTCTACATAAAGAAATGCCAGCTATCACCACGATTACCAGCATGGACTATTAGATGGAAAGGCAATAAGTTATTTTCTTAAGGCACTGGAATTTTGGTGTCTGTCAGCCCTCTTCAATACAAATATAGATTCCACCTTTCTTATCATCAACCTTCTTCTCCAATCTTCAGTCTTTCCAATCAGGATTACATGTAAAAATACTCAGTGCCTTTCACTTTAGTAAGGAGCTTTCTCAGCAAAATCACTGATGGAGTATAGGAAAGCTATTTATTGACTGATGATCTTGTATCCTACTACTTTTTTGATTTCACTTAATAGTTCTAGAATTCTTCTGGTAAAGATTTTTTGGATCTTCTAGATATGGGATCATGTCATTAGCAAACAGAGATAGTTTGACTTCTTTTCCTTTTTGTATCCCTTAATTTCCTTCTCTTGTCTGATTGCTCTGTCAAGAGTTCTGAGAACTATATTGAACAAAAGTGGTAAGAGTAAACATATTTGTCTTGTTCCTGATTAAAACATGGTTCTAAACCTAAGTTTAAGAATATAAAAATTCAACAACTTTTAATTACTTTCCAAAACATTGATTGATATCAGGGAAAGTAAAATTAATTGCTCGATTTCATTGAAAAAACTTCATGTAATTTGAATGAGATCAAAAATCAAGAATTATTGTTCATAAATCATTTTATCTAAAATTTACATATTTAATAAGACAACCATTAGAACTAAATTAGACTTGAAATTTCAAAATAAAAAGGTATATTCAAGCATGTTATTCTTACTAAAAATGTTAATACAGTAATTATTCTAGTGAAAGCAGTTTTACAATTATTGATAAAAATGAAATTGATATTTATTTCACCTTCTTTAACCTTGTGTTAAAGAGTATTTTTAAAAATATATGAGAGTTTTAAAATATAAGTAATATATTACTACTACATGTATATAATTTCTTCTCAATAACTACCCATATGTTTAGGTCTTGCTCAAAAATAGAACACTAATAAAAATGATGGATAAAAAATTTGAAATATCAATCCTAAATCCATATGCCCTATGATTTATGAGAGTAGTTCCTGTCTGAAAGTTTTAAGAGAGACAAATGGGAAAGGTTTGATAAACTGAAACTACTTACCATATTTTATAACCCTTATCTTCCCCCATTAGCAAGAAATTGCTTTTGTAAGATGCTTGTTGTTCCCAGATCCTTATCAAGTCAATGCTTTCTAATGTAATTTAGAGCAAATGTAAGAAAGAAAGACTCATACATGGGATTAGATATCCTGCTTGAGGGGGAAATTAATTAGTGAGACAGATTGTTCTCACTAAAAAGAGCAAAACTGCAACTTGGAAGGAGGGGGAAAAAAGCTATGAAAGTGTAGAAAATTTAGAAGATTCTGAGAAGTCATTAAAGTAAGAATTTTTTCATAAGAGTACCATAGAAGGATCCTGGGAAGCTTGTCAAATTATTCCAGACCTGACCTTGAGAGGATAAGTAGGCTTCCAGAACCAGAGAGCTAGATACAGGGGCACATCACCTAATTTTCTGACCCACCCTATTTCCTGTTTCTCCCAAACACACTTAAAATGGTTTTGCCTTGGGAAAAAGTAACCAAACCCTTTCATGAACAAATATATCACCCTGTGCAACTTAGGCGAACAAGGTGATAACCAGGACAGACAGAGGAAGGTAATAGCTTTTTCCCCTGAATGTTAGGAAGTAGAAAGATCAGCACCAGCCAAAGCAGATCCAACTCAAAACCTTGCATGCCATCTCCTTGATCATTCTTCCAGCAGAAGAGCTGGATTCACATCTGTAGGGAAAAGGAAGAAGAGACAAGAAAACAAAGAGAAAAGAAAGGAACAGGAAGATGTCACTATTACTCAAGTTACATCTGGTGATCTGGTGACTGTGCAATTCAATTACTGGAGATATTTCACCAATTCCTTCAGTGATTTTAGTCTACCCCAGCTGCAAGACTCTAGAGGACAAAGGATAGAATGACAAACTGTCACAGATTTGAGAAAACTAAGGAGATATCACAACTAAATACAACATAGGATATTAAGTAAATTTTGTAATGGAAAAATGACAACAAGGAAAATTAATGAGATTCTAATAAATTATATAGTTTTAAAATGTCACATCAATGTTAATGTCTTTAATTTTTATATTTGTATCATGGTTATTGTATCATCCATAAAGAGAAGGGGAATAGTAAAACACCATGTTTCTGAATGTCTCCTTTCTATTCCCAGGAAACTAGCCAAGTAAAGAAAACAAGGAGAACAAGCCTGGGCCAGAAAGTCCAGACACATACTGTCTTGAAAGATACTGTCTTGAAAGATACTGGCCTTCTCTGTGCACATTGGGAACTAGGGAAAGTTAGTGTTATCTATGGAAAGCAACTTTCTTGCATGTATGCCAGAACAGTTGGTCCTTGGAATTCTGGAAATATAAGCAAACAAGTAAACTAAGGAAGCTACTGCTGATGATGTCACTGCTTCTGCAGCATAACATGAAACCCCTTTCTGAGTGGAGAAGGTAATAGAACTGAAG
Organism: Tamias sibiricus; assembly: GCA_025594165.1. Lineage (NCBI taxonomy): Eukaryota > Metazoa > Chordata > Mammalia > Rodentia > Sciuridae > Tamias > Tamias sibiricus. Next base: position 39,397,263 of record CM046661.1, read on the forward strand.
GCACTGTGGGAAATCCAATCCTGTTGCCAATCCAGCTGGCTGCCACTGAACAAAATACTATGAGGAGTGAAGGTACTGCGTGGCAAAACACCTTGAGGGACAGTGATGCTATATGTCAGACTGTCACCACTAAGCTACTCCTGGAGCAGTCACTGGTCTGTTATAAGCCTTCCCCAATAAATCATATCTCCAATGCTTCCACCAGTCACTTTTTTTTTTTTTTTTTTTGGCCTTTCTGAAAACTATCCAACTGCCCTGGCACAACTGCCCTGTAATTTGTTAACATTATGGGTATATGAAAACAACTGTACAATTTGAAATTTTTTGTTAAGTCTAAAATTCATTCAAAATAAAGGTTATTTTAAAGGGTATTTGTCACTTGTTTATCATTTATAGTCAATCTATATGAAGAGAATTTATACTGATAAAAATCAATCCTATCAAGTACTGTGTGGAGAGAACAGATAAATGAAACACATTTCAAAACATGATTTTGCAATGCAATGAATAATGCAAATTGTATGTACAGGTCGACAACTGAAATGCTTTAAGAATGATTGAAATAGAAGAATAAATGTTAACCACTTTAGTGGAATAGTAGACATGAAACCATCCATGTGTATACAAAAATGAAATAAATTAATAAAGATAGCTAATGGTTTTTCAAATCTTATTTGCCAGGCACATTAAATCTCACAACAAGCTGATGAGTTAAATATCCTATTTGACCTCTTCACACAAATAGCTTTCACGAGGTTATGCAGATAATAAGAAGCTGAGCTGTGATTTTAATTGAGGCTGATGAAGCCCCAAGCCCATACACTTGATCACTAGGCTACACGATGTACCTTTGATCTCTTAGCTTTAAGTTTATTCTGTTGTATAAATGCTAGGTTTGCATTTTACCACTATCTATCACTATTAATGAAAAGCAGCAGGCATCCATGCTGGAGAAAGGACTCAAGTTTATGGTTATAAAGCAGTTTTTCTCTTTGAAAAGCAGAGAATGATCACAAGACTGAGTTCATGATCATTATACTCTAACCATTGCACTAAACTGTCAGAGGACTCATTACAGTTATACTGTGTCAGCAACTCCACCAGAAGTTATACGCTCATTCAATATTAGAAGGTACAATGTTGAGTCATTTAATACAAGCAAAGGAATAAGTTCCAGACTCATTAGTGGCCATTCAACTGATTTTCTTATTTGGAGCTTTGAGATAGAGATATATAGGTATATTAGCCCTAATTTTCCATTTCCTGGAATTCTTTTAAACAGTATATGAGAAGGTTTCCATAAACACAGATTAAAATTGCCATTCTAATAGTTTACTTTAACACATAAACACATTATTCATTAATGAGGAATTTGAGAAAAAGAAATACCTTCTCATTTCTATAGAAAACAGCATATAAAAGTAGAAAAAAAGGAGCAAAGTTCAATATGAAGTAACTATATCTTATTATTCTACTGCTATGATCAACCTTAGTCTTCTTTATTGATAAACTTCTAGAGTATGCCATTAGCATGCTGAATAATATTTTTTAATCTAAAATATGATTTTTTAAAAATTAAAAGAAAAATCAGAGGGGATTTCCAGTCCATAAAATATGAGGGAAGAAATAAATGAACATGGGTACTTAGCCAAAAGTGATCTGAACATTCCTAACCCACTGGACTAGAAAATCTGAAAAGAGCTGACTTCTAATAAACACAGTACCTAGTGGTGAAGGCCAGTCTGGAGAAGTCATATGAACACTAAGCCAAGTGTTCATTCTCTGATATTCCCATTATTTAAAGTTCTGATTGAGGGAGTGGAGAAGGGTCATTTCTAAGTATTGAGGGACTTTTTTGTAGTAGTTTCTGCCAAAGTTTGAAATAACAGTCATGTGATTTCTGGTCAACATAATGAACTTATGTGAACCTCTGAAAACATTGTAAGTTCACTTCAGTTTGGTGATCTAACTGAAGGTAATTTTTAAATACCTAAAGTCCATGGAAATATGCTACACTTACCATTATTTTCACTTCTTCTTTATAAAAAGTAGGACATATAAAGAACTGAGGGTCTGCATTAATTTGACAATTATATATTTCCTTCATCTCTTATTTGATTCATTCTGAAAATCATCACCCCCAGTACTCAGGAAACTTTGATTCAGTGCTAATTAGTTGGGTGCTTGTGAATAAGTCATTGAACATCTTTGGCCTATGCTTTGTTTTCTGCAAAATGAAAGTTTGTACACAGGTAAATTGTAGTGCACAATTAATTCAGTTATAAAAAAAATTGTTCTACATTTAATGTTCATGTTTATAGAAAATAGATACTGACATTTAAGAACTTGTGGAAACATAGTCTCATAGAATTGTATCATTTTTGAACTAAAATTTTGTCTTTTTTCATCTGAAGTGGATAAAAAAAGAATTCTATAGACAACCTAAAAAGTGGTCTTAATCAGTTTACCCAACATCAACACTGGTAAAAGAAAAATAAGTGTAAATATCAAGCTGAACATTTGAGGCTGTATGTAGCTCATACGGACAGCTTTATGTTGTCTCTTGCAGTCCAGTTTTGTACAATGTATAGAAGGTCCTATTCCTAAATCTTAACATGGGACTAATGAAGCTTTATCATAGCTTCCTAAGGCTAAAGGAGTAGACAAGATGCTTATTTATCACTGAATCAAAACAGGTTATGTACATTCCTTAGGTATTTTATGTGCCTTCCTCAGGTATTTCTTCCAAAATTCTGTTTGGCTCTTAAAATTCATGAAACTAGTTTATATATAAAACTCTGCCCATCCTGCCCATCCAACTCCATTTCTTTCTGTAATTTCCCATGTAATTTCTTATGAAAACATAAGCATGTGATGGGAGATAAATCTTTTTGTTGTTGTTGTTGTTTTTTAAATGACAATCTTTTATTGTTTCTGATTGTGTAGATTAACAGTTTGGGCTGTAACTGGCTAGGCACCTCTGGTTTTAGTTGGGCTTACTCTCATATACCTGCTGTCAGTGACCAGATCAGCTAGGGGCTGGCTGTCACTTGGGTGTTAATGGGACTAAATGGGCCACATGTCTCTTGTCACCCAACAGGTCAGCCCCAGCTTGGGCATGTAGTAGCTCACAGGATTTCTCTTAACAGCCAGGCTCAGCTCTGATCTTCTCTGGCCAGATCAAATCACACAGTCATATTGTATTGGATATATGAAGTCACAACACCAGCCATATTCAAGAGATGGTGAAATTAACTTTATCCTTGATGGGAAGAAATGCAGAGTCATGAGAAGTGCTCCTACAGAGAGGTGGGGATTGTATTTCTTTGTACATTTATAATCCACCCCAGCCACATCTATAGCCTTAGTTTTTAATCAAAAGAATAAAAGGTGGTCAAAATTTTTAAATTCTGAGGGTAGATAAATGGGCTTCTGTTCTTTTATACTTTCCTACACGTTTGAAATAATTCATACTGATTACTCTAATAACACTTAAAACTCAATTGTGTGGTCATCTTACCACACCAGAAATATTTCCTGGATCTCATCAAACCAATGCACTAACCTTTAGTTACTTAAAAGCCATTCAAAGGAAAATGGAGGTTGATGGAGGACATTAAAGTTTTTCTTTGTGATAGCTTTGGTTATGCTTTCCTTTTTCTCCCATTTTTAGTATTACACAGCTGAGTTTGATATTGTTTGGTAAATGTAATTCCAACATATTTTAGAGCAGGTTTAGATTTTTTATTTTGATAAGGCCTGCCCATGACCTGATTTATGTGTCTGGGGTTTACTTTATGTAAGCAATTTTTGGAGTCAAAATCTCCTGAACAATGGAACCACAGAATACCACTAAAACTCAGTAAACACTTTTATGTTATTTCATGTAAAACATGTAATAAACTACTTGATATTATTTAACATTCACATATTTTAATAAGGGGCAAAACTTTAATTTGATTGTAATTCATTTTAAGAGGGAATCAAAGACCGATGTTACAATACACGGATACTGACATACATTGCCAACCACATTAAGGTTCACTATAGTCATTGCTGATTGTGAAAATTCTATCAGTGTGAAGCCATTCCACTTAGATATCTAAATGTACTTTCAAATTCAATAAATGCAAAACTAATTTATTTTTTTGCCTACAAAATCACTCATACTTTTTGACTCCCCCAATAACTGATTCCACTAGTCCTCTTTAAATCAATCAGGTGGTTATATGGGAGATATCTCTGATGCTGCCTTTTCTGAACACCTCAAACTACTGTTAATCAGGCCCCACAGCTATCCTTTGCTGCTTTCATTTCTTTTCCACATTTCTTTTTAACCATCACGTGAATTCAAAATTGAATCACCACTGTAGTCCTGGAACATTAATTTACTTATCCATTGATGAAATTGCTAGTAAAATGTAATAATCAGAGCTAAGTAAGTAAAAGATAAAGAATATGTTATTTGGAGACACATAAAGAGGTATAGGCAAATAGATGGAGATATAAAAAGAGTGTAGAGAATAAAAATGGAAGTAGGGATAGAAGATTAGTAACAGAGATAAACTACAGACACAGATCCTAGTAGAGGATTTTCCAAGAATGTGATGCCTACAAAGAGCAGTATGCCTGATAGGAGGAATCTTTACGCTTTCCAAGAAAGGATTGTTTATAGCTTGACAGTTACTGGGGAAGGAATGTTCAGATTTGAATAGGATTCCAAGGCCTTCTGGAAGGGGAGAGACAGAAACTCAATATGAGTTTTTGTGCAATTTGGAATGGACGGAGAAGGCTTTGAACAAGGCCTAGTAGTAAAGAAGCAACAAAAAAAGTGAAGGGCAACATATTCCTATGAAACAATCCCTGTGAGAATCAAAAAAGACTTGGGCAAGAGTGATAGCCCCTGTTTCTATATGTTTAATTACAGGGGGTTATCTGTTTGGCTCTAAGGTCCCAACCTCTAGTACTAAAGATTTTAACCACAGAAAGTTGATGTGTTTATGAGCAACTCAAATTATAGTTCCATAAAAAGTGACTATTGGGAACCCAAGTCTATTTGACAGGCAGAGACAATACCTGCCAATTAATAACAAAAAGGAGGCACTATTCTTCCCTTTGGAGTACACATTACAAAGATTTCAGTGGAAAGATGCTCCACCAGACTGCCAGAACATTAACTTCAGTGGCTACACAAGCCTCATTTGCCATAGCATCCACATCAGATGCACCAACATAACATGAGTTACTGCCTTGAGAGTGAGCCCCCTCCATGAGTAAAGATATTTCTATTCTTTTTTGTCTTCTTTTCTCATAAAACAGTAATAATCAGGAATGACTGCTTGCAGTCAGTGTGCCTTGGGTAGGAAGTAGCCAATTTCTTGTTAATAAGGAGCAAGCACTGAGATAGAACCTCAACTCTGTATTTTACTAGCTCGAATCAACTTTTACACCTAAAATGATAAAATGGGCCATTTTCCTCACAAAGAAAATGTCAAAACCCTGTCACCTGGGAAAAATATATCTCCTGAAACAACTGGCACATTGCAAACACCCTAACTTTTGGAGCTGTATGGAATAAAAGAAAAGAATATTCTATCAAGTCCAAGGATCTGATTTTATTCTTATATATGACAAACTCTAACAATGGATGGCATAAAACTTTATAATTCTAAAAAAAAGGAGGCTTTAACCTATGGCTCCCTTAAAAAAAATCATTACTTGATAATAAGCAAGACTATTTTTTTCACATCTGCTTTGATCAAGAAGAGTTAGCTTTGAAAGCTCTGCTAGGAAGCAAAATATTCCCAGTAGTTTACTAGAGCAAATGGCTTCTGTTTAGCATAATGATTTCTTAAATATTACCTTTAAATCCTGTGTTAGAGAGAGCAAATCAACGTCATTCAAACTTTTCCTGAGCTGTTTGGGGGTTTGTGCTGTTGTTTAACCGAATGCAGAGGGAAATGTAATTAGACTGCAGGGACCAAAGGTCAAGCAGAGCAATTAGCTTGGCTGGTAAAGTTGACAGGCCAAAAATGTTTTTCCTCTCTTCGTACTTAAAACAACAAAACAAAACAAAAATATCAATGTAAAAAGTGTTTGTTCATACTTCTATCAACTTAGGATAAACATTTATATTTTTTAAAAATTTCAAGTCTTTTCTAAAATTCTAAATTATTCTATAAATTTTAAGTCAAATGAAGAACTGAAGCCAACCAAGTATGTGATAGGAACAGTGACTCAAGCTTTGCAAAAGTTATTGCAGGGGTAAAATAGAGCTGAATATATATATAATATATTTAATATATAGATTATATATATGGTATTTGGAGGGATGGAGGGTGGAAGCAAAAATATAAACCACTTCTCTAAAGGATATTTCTTTTATATTGAGTCTTCCCTGTGCATTTCTTTCTAGATGTGAATACTGACAACCTATTATTATGAAATTAAATATCTCTTTTCAAAAATAAAGTGAACAATTGTGACTTTGAAGTCTGATGTTTTACAAGATATGTGACAAAACACATTCAGCAATGGCCAGTAAAGCACTAGAAACCTCAAAGGATATGAGTTGTATTTCATGGCACTGTGTCTGGGATTTGGAAATTATTTTGTAATTATTTGTTGGTCTCTGGAGTTCATGTTTCATCTTTCTTTCTTTTTACCCAGAATGTAATTTCTCATGGGTGGCAACCATGTGAGAATAACAACACTGCGGGAAGAGTTCCTGTGCAGTTTTCGTTGTAACTTGACCAATATCAACAAATAGTTTGAAAGCTACTCATACAAAATAAACAACTATTTAGAAGCTGTTTTTCCAGTGCTCAGAGAAGTGAACAATACATACAAGGGAAAGTGTATTGAAAGCAATAAATTATCTATTTGTGATCCCCACTATGTTACACCATCAGAAAAAAACTAACAAAGAATCTATTATTAATAAGTTAATAAAAATAAAAAGTCTAATCCTATGAACTTCTGTTAGACAAAGTGGAATGAAGAGAAGGGAAGGGAGATGGTAATAGGAAAGAGAATAAATCAGGTATAACTTTCCTATGTTCATATATGAATATATGTCCAGTGTAACTCCACATATCATGTACAACCACAAGAATGGGCAGGTATACTCCATGTATGTATAATATGCCAAAATACATTCTACTGTCATATATAACTAGAAAGAACAAATAAAAAATAACATTAAAAAGTCAGGGTCTAGATGCTGGGGTTGTGGCTCAGTGGCAGAGCGCTCATCTAGCACATGCACGGCCCGGGTCCGATCCTCAGCACCACATAAAAATTTTTAAAAAGGCATTGTGTACAACTAAAATAAATAAACAAACATTTTTTTAAAAAGTCAGGGTCTATTTGGATACTGCAACAGCTTCCTAATTCTTCTTCTAACACCTGGCTCTAATTTAATGTGATCTATATCCTATGTCCAGAAGGAAATTTTAAGACTACAAATCTGATCATAATATCTCCAAACTTAAAATTGAGCAAAGTCACCAGCAAATCTACAATACAGTTTTAAAAATCCTAATCAGTTCATAAGGCCTAGTAAATCCCTCTCTCCAGCCTCTCTCATTCTTTCTTCCTCTCTACATCCCTGCTGTACTGGATATTTCACTGCTCTACTCTTCCCTTCTCCCTTTCTTTGTTAAATCCTACTTTCCCTCGGGTCTCAACTCAATCATGACTTTATTAGTGCGGCAGTCCCTGACCCTCTTGACTAGGTTAAATTATTTTCCCTACATTACCATAGCATCGCTCCATAGCACTCATCACACTTGTAATTACTTGTTTAATGTCTGTAACTTCCTTAGAGAAGATTTTCCTAATCCTCTTGACAAGGGGAAGTATAGGTATTAAATGTTCTCATAGGACTCTGCACTTCTCCTTAGCATGCATCACAGCTCAATAATTATTTTGTTGAGTTGAGCTGGAAGATATATCTCCAGTCCTGAAGGAAGTTTGAAGTTTGGCACTAGCAGTACATATGTACTTCTAGCTAATTCACTTGTTTTTCTCTCAGTTCTCCTGTCAGCAACTCTAGTAGCCTTTGCTAATCAAATTGTCACCTCTTCCAAATTGTATTAGATCCCTATATTCAGCACTCATAATACCTAGACACAATACAGTTTAAAAAATCCTAACCAGTTCATAAGGTCTAGTAAATCCCTCACTCCATCCTCTCTCATTCTTTCTCTCTCTTTACATTCCTACTATATTCATAATACCTATGCACATTTCTGCCATTGTACCTATTAAGTTGTATTGAAGTTATATATTTAAAATATTAGACAGTGTTACCTTTAGATAAGGAATGATGTCTTATTCATGTTTTGTATTTCATACATACTCAACAAAATGTTTATTGAATGAATGAAAGAATGCAGGAGTACTTGTAAAATGGGATTAGATAACTTCTTGTTGCCAAATTATATATGCTAATAGCAATGAGGGACAGTACAGTGATAGGCTGGGCCTTCATAGAACTTCTGTAATACTCAAACCCTATGATTTGACATTTTATATGCACTGACACAACCCTGAATTGACTGAAATTGTTTTTGAGACCCTTAGAAAATTTGAATAGTGATAAAAATTCAAATAAAATTATGAAATATAAGTAAAATTCTATTTTGATCCTAAAACTTTACACTAACAATTATATTCCCTATGTATGTACACAAATTCATAGAGACATACAGATATATTAAGATAGATAGAATGGTAGGTAGAATGATAGTGCCCAAAGATATCTACATTCAAATCTCCAATGAATACATTAATATTATATGGTAAAAGGGGCATTGCAGAGGTGACTTAATTATCTTGGTTTGACTGTCTGGGCCTAATATAAACACATGGTTCTTATTATACTAAATGGTATCCCACTAACACCCACAGGAATGTGGAAGCAGATCACTCTCCTGTTTAGCTTGCAAATGATTTCACAGCCCTGGTCAAATCCTTGGCTGCATCATCATGAAAGACCTTGAAGAAAAGCACCTAGTTAAGCATAGTTAGGTTCTGTGAAATAACAAATATGTATTATTTTCAGACAAATAAAAAAGGATGGTTCTTATGAGCAAGAGTGTCAGAATCAAAGACAGCTTTGAACATGCTACCCTTGTTGGTTTCAGTGATGGAGGAAGATACAGAAAACAGCAAACAGTACACAAATCATCATCACATATTCACAACAGTGAGAGGAGCTAAAGAAAAGTAGTGACCTATCAGAATTTTTTACCCTGATGCTTCTATGCCAAGAGGAATGGGGACTATATTTATATGCCCATACAAACATTTTTCCCTAATTGTCCAAAGTTATATAAATAGAATGTGTTATCTGTTTATTTTTCAAAGGATTTGATTTTATGTCATTTATATAATTTCAAAAAGTAATTGTCTAGGATCCTAGAGAACAGAAGTCTTTTAATAGATTTGCTACATTATTAATAACTGTAGCTTACTTAGGCCTATATTGCCATAAGAGAACTACAGAACTAGGAATAAATGTTAAAAATAAAGTTTATGTGTTTTGTAAAATCTTGCTATATTTTAGCAATTCAGAATATTCCATGTTCCAATATAAAATATCCCCCAAACCCACATGTATTGTTAGTTTTATTTTAGAATATCATGTTAGTGAATACAATTAATTTCCTTTCCAAGATTGTTGATTTTTAAATAATCAAAATATTTGTGACTTTCTTTTCTAAGAGTTAATAATATACTCCTTTATAATCTATATTTATTTTAAAGAAACATTGCTTGAAAACAACAATAATTACATTGGTAAGTATTTCTTCATCATATCTAAAATATCATGATTGCTTTTGTCAGAACTAAAATATTTCCTCTTGCTGATAAGCAGTTACATTCTTCCAGGGAAAATCTTTACAAAATTCTGCAGAATTACATAGTATATATTAATAACACAGATAATCTAACTCAGAATATTTGTATCATTAGTAAACATTATTATTTATAGTTAGATAAAAATTTTAATGTCCTCAAAAATTCCAACCAATCTGCACTACTTATTAGGTGTGTGGGTTACTGTTGTTTTTAGCGGCATAATTAATTCCTATTGCATAAGAAACAATGTGAAGAAAATTTATATGAACCATTTTTCAAAACTTGGATTATATTAGTTTTTTAATAAGCTCATTCAGGAGATATGTAACAAAGGGCATAGGAAACAAATATTGGAGGTGGGTTTGTTTTCATAGTTTGCTTAAAAAAGAAACTATAGGCATCTGAAATATTAGTTTTTAAAATATGTTGATATTTAGGTTGGAAAGTATGAGGCTAATCTTTTTCTGATAAAACTTTTATCAGAGTTTTATGATAAAAACAGAGATAACTACTTAATAATTTTTCTGATTTTATAAGAATTGGATTTATATCTTCAAATAATACTAAAAATAGACTTCAAAGGATTTAATCTAGAGAAACCAATCAAAGAACAGAAGTACAACTTAAACAGTTGATTTAATTTGAGATATCTAAGTCTAAGGTCTATTATAGTATAGATCTCTTAAGGACAGTACCACAAATATAATACTTCAGTGTTAAATGAAAATATCATTTTTAATAACTATACTCAATAGAATTATTAATATTTGAGATAGTCATACCATTTTTTACAAATTATAAAAAAGTAAATATTCATAGATTCATAATATATGAGCATTACCCAAAGGTGTTATGTTCTGTTTAAATAGTTTCTTTAAATTTTAATAGACAATATACAAATTGTATTCTTCATGGTCATATTTTGCTGGAAATAATTTTTGTTTGTTTGTTTGTTTTTACTGCAGGACTCACCAGAGTCTGAGAACATTAACGAATATAACAAATTTCCAAGAAAAGACAAGATGTAAGAAGCAGGGCTTATTACCTAGGATATCAGACCCAGTTTTCTTCAATCTATAATCTTGACCTTCTGTATCAAGTAATCAGTTCTAAGTTGAAATGATATTGCTCCCTAGCACTCCCAGATTCTCTAGAAAGATCTGATACTTTTGTTCTTCTTTTGTTGGAACCGAATTGTGGATCTAAACTGAAATTAACTTCAATGACTTGAGGGTCTACCCAGCATTCATTCATTTATGTGGAATTTAGTCCTGATTTTTGGAGATGTATCTCTGTTTTAAATGCCTCTTATTCACCTCTTTGGTGAAGGAGGGATTCCTGCCATATAGTTTCAGAGATGGCCAGAACACATGACACCCAACACTGGATAGACAAACTCAACAAAAATTTATTAGTCACATATACAAGAGAAGGACATACATACACTCCATGCCATGCAGGGCCAAACAGGGGTTGAACTTGGCTACAGAATGAACAAAAAGGAATTGTGGTAGGCCAGTTTTGTACTATCGAGGGGATGAGGTGCTGCCTTGTTCCTACAGGAGTATACTATTGGCTTGCTGGCATAATTTGGGGGACTGACAAGTAACTGAAACCCACAGCTCAGGGATAAGCAGGAACTGATCCTGGTTCCCTCAGTGAGGAGGACTGTTTGCCTAGGAAACCTGATCTGCAGAGCACAGTGGGAAGGGGAACTTGAAGTTGCAATTATTCAGGGTCTACTTGGTTTCAGATGCCAACGTACTACAAACATATGGTCTAATGTCAGGCCTTAAACACCACATCCCCTTTCACCCCCATACTTCCTGGATGTGGTTAGGTAAGCCTTATCCAGTCCCTAGCACCAGACAGTGGCACATGCTCAAATTCATTATAGCTCCTACTCACATCACAGACATCTGTTCAAGAATAAGTCTGGCCGGGCGCGGTGGCGCACGCCTGTAATCCCAGCACTTTGGGAGGCTGAGGCAGGAGGATCGCGAGTTCAAAGCCAGCCTCAGCAATGGTGAGGCACTTAGCAACTCAGTGAGACCCTGTCTCTAAATAAAATACAAAAAAGGTCTGGGGATGTGACCCAGTGGTCGAGTGCCCCTGAGTTCAATCCCTGGTACCACAAAAAAAAAAAAGAAAAAAAGAATAAGTCTGTCACCCAATTCAGGTCTTTAAGTCAAGTTAAGGCTTTTTCATGGTAATTTAGGGAAAATAGATGTGCTCCTTCTAATATAATACTACCAGTAGTAAGCTTGGTGCTGTCAAGGACCAGGACACTGAGCCTGAGAATAAAAGCAATGTGAGAAAAGAATACCCAGAAATGCAGCACAGTCTGCTGACCTTGCTTGGTCTGTGCCCAGCCATGCCTCAAACCACTTCAGATCTGGACTTTCCAGGCATGTGAAACAATTCCTTTCTATTTTTAATTAAGCCGCTTTGAGGTAATTTTTTGTTACTTATAATTTTAATGGTTCTGATATATGAACCAAATTGCATTAATGCCTGTATAAATATATTGAATGTTTTTGATAAGGACCACTTCTCTTTGTTGCCTCTTACAATGTTTAAGAACTCTGCAATTTTCTCACTTATAATCTAAACGAAATAATAACTCCCTTTCAAAGTCACCTCATTACATATTTCTTCATGCAGTATTACTGTTATACAAGATAGAGCACCATTTCCACTACTGCATAATGAACCATCTTTGACGGACATATGAACAAAAATAGGAACACAATGAAAAAGAAATGAAGGATAATTATTATCATAGCATGAATATATTTTAGAAGGCAGTAGTTGATTTAGTCAATTCATAGTCAAATTAATACATCTGTATTTATAATTTGAATTTAAAAAATCTTTTAAAACACCCTCATTTCAATAATGTACAATGAGAAATGATATTTTTTAAACTCTGAGCAGGCATTTGACACTTTTGCTAATAAAGAAGAAGGACGTATTCTAAAAGTGAGGTGCAATGTGATGACTATTGCTCAAAAAATAATTGGGAAGCACAGTAAATTAAATATTAGCACTCATACCTCTAACTTTTAATATTTTCTTAAAGAAAACACTAGTGGAATTATCAACAACATCTACATACTCTTTGATATTTTCACCCAGATAAATTCTGCAACTCAGCCACTCAACAGTGATCTGGAACAGCAGAGCTGCTTTTAACATTTACACTTGCTTGATGAGAAGATGTTGAAATACTCACAAGTACACTTATTAAGTAAAAGAAATGACAGTGCACACTGTCTCCAAATGTTGACAAGGGACACAGAGGTAAAGGAGGCAAATGCTTTCAAAATGCTAAGTTGTACATAAAAAGAAAATGAAGCCAGGTTTCTAGTGTTTCTTTATACATGTTGATTTACATTTGTTTATCCAGCTAAAATATATTTTAATGAATCCAATAAATAGCAAAGGAAATTTGTTAACAGAAAAGCAATTGAGATTAATTTGAATTTTGAGGGTCATATTATCAGGTGATAAGGAGTCTCAGGGCATGAATTAGTCATTCATTAACATTTGGCTCTGGTATCTACAGGCACTGAATCAGTAACTTCAACAACGAATTTATGAGCTAATATAGTCATTTACTTGATGGATGTGAGAGAATTTCAAAGGAAGTTTATAAAGGGACTCTTACATATGTTTTACCAATGTAGCAGAAGATTTGCAATAAATACAACACATATAACACTTAAAACATTTAAAGTATCAGAAGACATATATTTATTGCACTATAAAAAGCAGGAAAAGGAAGTAAACTTTTTTTTTTTTAAAAAGTGTTGTGATACATGAAACAATCTATTTATTGTAATGCAAAGATTATGTTAATAAAGGAGAAAATGAGTGCGTAATAGTCATAATGTGCTTCTATTGGTCTGATCTTTATTTCTTTGCTTCATGCATTCGAACCTACAGAAGGTAGAGGTCAAAGAGGCCAAGAGTGAAGAGAGATGATGATGTGGAATCCCCTGCTGATTTCCTTAGGTTTGAAGGGTGTTTTTATGTTTGCTTGTTTGTATTTGTATTTGTTTTTTAAATAGGAGTTTCATAAAACATATAAGTCCTTTTTTTTTTTTTTTCTTTTCTTCTTGAAATAAAAATGTTAATCTATACAGGGGCGCTGGCACAAGCATGTAATCCCAGCGGCTTGGGAGACTAAGACAAAAGGATCATGAGTTCAAAACCAGCCTCAGCAACAGCAAGGTGCCAAGCAATTCATTGAGATCCTGTCTCTAATAAAAAATACAAAATAGGGTTGGCGAATGTGGCTCAGTGGTTGAGTACCCCTGAGTTCAATCCTTAGTGCAAACAAAAAAAAGGTTAACCTATGATGGAATATTCAGTAGACATTTTGAAAAAAAAAAAAAAAAAAACGGATTCTATGAAATTTTTTTAAACAATATGTTTATTTTGTTTACTTATTTTTGTGGTAGTGAGGATCAAACCCAGTGTCTCACATGTGCAAGGCAAGCACTCTGACACTAAGCCACAACCCAAGCCCTGATTCTATGAACTTTTTTTCAAATATTTTTTTTAAATTGTTGATAGACCTTTATTTATTTTTTTTATTTATTTGTATGTGGTGCTGAGAATCGAACCCAATGCCTCATGCATGCCAGGCAAGTACACTACCGCTGAGCCCCAGCCCCAGCCCCAGCCCTGATTCTATGAACTTTTAAGAGAGAACTTTATGATAATATTTAAGGTGAAAATGCATGTTATAAAAAGACTAACTGAATTGTTTAATGTATAAAGCTGAATGAAAGGGACTATTTACTGGTTAAATTGTTATATTTTACTAAGACATATACATAAAAAAAAGAGTCTCCACTTAAACAGTAACACTGTGTTTCTTCAATTGCTCTAAAAACAATTAAAAAAACTATGTTTTTGTTATGGATAAGATTTACACACCAATTTTTAGGTCATTTATCTCTTGGGTTAACTATTACATTTTTCTCAAATAAGGCTATTGTAAACCTGGGAGCAGATCCAACAGTTTCTATACTTAAATTTAGAACGGTATCACTATGGTTTAAATGAATGGCTTCCATCCAGCTTAATTATGTTCAAGCTACAAATAAATACATATGTTGTGTCCATGGATTTGCAAATACAAAGCAGGGGCTCCCTCTGCATAACCATCTGTGCATTGCTTTTGTCTTTTAGGTTTTATAATATAGAAAATAAAGCCCCAAATCCTCTTCAACATCAGAATTAGATAATTGGAACATGGGACTAACTACATGTAACCCAATGATATTATTTCTTAACCACACAATAAATTAAAAATAATAGTAGTGATGGCAGCAATAGATATGTTTTATGTTTTTAAGAACATGTAATGTTAGCTAAAATTGAAAAGTTATATGAAAACATTAATAATATAATTTTGAATAAAAAGTTATAGTAAGGTAATTAGACAGAAGACTCATGTAAAATATCATCAGCTATTCAATTTTCATGTTCCGTTTAGGCCACCAAAGAGATTACAAGTTTAGCTTCTTGCCCAGTGACTTGACCAACACATTTCAGACTTACATGACCCACAATCACATAAGCCAATTATTTATAATCTCTCTGTCTCTCTCTGCATGTCTTATTCTCATTGAGCTGCCATCAAAACACCAGGGTCTTTTCCATTATTCCAGAGGGGGGGAGTCAGAAATCAAAGTTCTGGCAGAGTTCAGATCTTGGTGAAGACTCTCTCTTGGCTTGCAGATGGGACTTTCTCAGTGAGTAGAAAAGAGAGTGCAAGCTCTCTGGTGTTTTTTTTTTTTGTTGTTGTTGTTGTTGTTGTCATTGTTGTTTGTCTCCTTCTCCTCCTCCTCCTTCTTTTGTTAAGGGAATTACCCTTAAAAGAACCCCATCTAAGTCTAGTTACCTCCCAAAGGCCCCATCTACAAATACCATCACACTGGGGATCAGAGTGACAACATATAAATTTGGCAAAAGGAAGAACACAACTCAGTCCATAGCATAGGTTCTTTCAATAAACAGGTAGGTAGGTAGGTAGGTAGGTAGGTAGATAGATTGGTAGATAAATATCATGTTGTCTGTTTCTCTAAAACCTCTTGACTCATATACCTTTTTTACTTCACCATCTCTGAGTTCTAAACTCCAAATTGTCTTCTCTGATCAAGTTGCTCATTTCAGATCATTCACTTTCTTACTGCCATCTCAGCTGCTCTACATCTTCAGTGAGACCTCCAAACCTAGATCACTTTATTTCTTGCAAAACTACCAACTCCCTTCTAGTGTCATTGGCTATTCTCATCTGGGTACTCAAAACTACCTTGTAGCTGGCACAGTGGCACTTGCCTGTAATCCTAGCAATTTGAGAGGCTGAAGCAGGAAGACTGTAAATTTGAGGCCAGCCTTAGCAACTTAGTGAGGGCCCTAACCAACTTAATGAGAATTTGTCTCATAATAAAAAACAAAAAAGTCTGGGGATGTGGCTCAATGGTAAAATACTTCTGGATTCAATCCCTAGTACCAAAAAACAAAACAAAACAAAAAAACTACCTTGTAATTGCTATATTTATTCCAAGTTTCCACCTCATTCTTCAAATCACTAAAATCATCAATGGCTTTACTTGTGCCCAACTAATCAAGACGTTTTATTCTTACTTAACATCTTTGTGCCTTACCCCTCCCCTGTTTTATGGTATTGAGAATTGAAACTAGGGGTCCTCTACTACTACTGAGCTACATCCCTAGACCCTTTTAGGTTTTGTTAAATTTTGAGACAGCATCTCATTAAGTTGCCCAGGCTGGTCTCAAAAGCGATCCTCCTGCCTCAGCCTTCTGAATTGCTGGGATTACAGGTGTGCACCACCACACCCAGCTTCTTTGGGCCTTTTGACCCTTTGGATTATCCTTGTCTCTACAATATATGCACAATATGCAAACATTATGTTTGTGGCATATGTTTTAAAGAATATGTAAAGATTGATTACAAGGTACATGTTGTAATATCATCACAGCTCTCTCCATCTTATTTTTACTAGACACTCCAGTACCTTTCCACAGTTTCGTCAGTATCTCATGCTTAATAAAATATTCTTGAATAAATAAGCCCACTCATGAAGATAAATTCTACATAGATTTATGATGAAAGTCAAATGACAGAGTTAAAGAAATGAGTTATTATCATTAAAGTATTAAGAGGGAGAAGTGCTAAGGCCAAGTTATTTGGTTAATGATAATTATTCCTCCCTTTGTTTTCAGTAAGTGTCAGGGAGTTCATTCAGCCCACAGGAACAATGAAATAGAAATGCCATATACTCCACTCTATCCTACAAACTAAGCAAAGGATCCATGTAATTTCCCGTAGAATGAATCTTGCAGTAGCCTTCTCTTACTCTTTAACACATTCTCCTCACACATGGTGCCAGTCTGATTTAATGGAAAGCATACTTGACAGGGACAGCAGACCTCAGTGATAGTTCTTTTCCTGGCTAATTTGCTGTATTTTCTCAGAGAAGTTAGTTAACTTCCTTAGAATTCAGTTTCATTACTTGTGAATGAATTGGATTTGATTATTTCTAAGATCTTTCTAAGCTCTAAATTTCTATTCTAGTCTGATGATATTTAAATTTTTAAAGCTCTTACTTCTTACTCATTCTTTAAAAACATAAATTCGCCATACAGCACTTTTTCTTGCCAAAAAAAAAATTTCTTTGTCAGCATCTCAAGATACTTAGACATAAACTTTTATACATCCTCATGCAAAAAAATGCTAATTTCTTAGTCTTTTTAACCTCTTTTGTCTTCACAAAGATTATGACATGTATTCATTATTTCAGTGGCACCAGTAATAAATAATATAAACTAAGTCTTCAGAGTTGGAATATATTTTACTTGGGATTTTCCTCTTAAATTTGATGTTATAGTATTTGATGCCAGATCATTTGTATCAAACTAGGTAAAACATTTTCCAACAGTATCTATTTAAGAGAATAAACCAAATTGCTATTAGAAATAAAAAGAAATATAACTACAGAAACAGTAGGATATTTTTATTTTAAGTAAGTACTAGTAGCAACTTAATGGGAATAATTTGGATGCCTAAATAAAGTGATAATTATCCAAAAAATATATAAAAGACTATTTTTTTCTGTATGAAATTTAAAAGTTGAATGTACCATGGCCATTAAGAACACTGAAGGCACTTTGTGCGGTGACACAGGCCTGTAATCCCAGCAGCTCTGGAGGCTGAAGCAGGAGAATCACAGCTTTAGAAACTTAGTGAGGCCTTAAGCAACTTAGTGAGACCCTGTCTCAAAATAAAATACATAAATTTTTCCTAAGCCTTCAAAAGACAATTTGTAATTTCTACCATGTTTCAGGAAGTCAAAAAGAGTGAATCATCCCACACAATGATACTAGGCCATTATTAATTTGACAAAGTAGACAAAGACAATACAAAAATAGGAAACATTTTAGACACCTTTATAAGCAGATAAGGAAATTCTAATTAAAACATTTTAGACACCTTTATAAGCAGATAAGGTAATTCTAATTAAAATATTAGTATATTGCACATAGTACAGTATATTATTTAAAATACATGGTAACCAATAGACTAAATCAAAAAATTGCACTGATGCTTCAACATAAAGATTAATTACTATCTTAATAGGTTAAAGAAGAAATTTATTTTAATAGATACTAAAATGCTTTCACTAAAACTTATTCCTGATAAAAACAAACAAAAATTCAGCAAACTAGTCATAGAAGAGTACGCTACTTAAGTTGATAAAAGGCATTAACTTAAAAAATCCACAGCAAAAATCCTGCTAATCTGCAAAAAAAATTTAAATTCACATAGTATTTCCCCTACCACCATTTCTATAATTAGATATGGAAAATAAATCATGTACATAAGACATTTTAAAAAAAGACAAGTTAATCTTTAGTGACAGTCAATGTGATTTTTCACACAGAAAAATTGAAAGAATCTATAAATTAATAACAGCTCTTCAAATTTGATGGATAAAAATTTGACATATGACTCAAAAGCATTCTAATAATAAACTATTAGAAATGTTATAAAAAATATAAGATTATTTGAACCACAACAGTCAATACATTAGAGTACCAAATAGAGGTACACCAAATGCTTCTTTGATCAAAGGCCAGGTGTTCAAGTGTTAAAATTAATAAATGACCACAGCTGTAAAAAAGTCAAATAGGACTGTCACAAATGAACAATCATAGATGTCTGAGAATCTATAAATGGGACATCAGTGATAAATATACAATCAAAAATTAATCTGAAAAAATCTGAAACTTCACAAAATGTAAATTTTATTATTTAAAATGTTTGTTGTAAATATCATTTCATAATGCAGGAAAATTTATTTTTTCTACTCTTAGATTCACATTTATTTACAATTAAAGTTTCTTAAGGGGAGAAATTCATGGCCTAAATAGAGTTAAATATACAAAAATATTACAGTTGTTAGGTTCCTTTGTGTTGTCGCCTGAAGCGATGGCCGCTTGGAGCAAAGAAGCCGCGGGAAGAAGTTTAGAGACAAACTGGAAACAAACAGCCCTTTATTCTGATAACTTTTCTCTGTGGCTCTAACTACACCTGGACACGCTGTCCACGCTCCTCTAACCTCCAAAAATGGCGCAGACCTCATCCGCAATCTCGCTCAAGTCCCTCGAGATCTCCGGCCAAGTCTCGCAAGATCCCGGGCCAAGTCCCGTGAGACTACAAAAGGCACCAATGCCCAAACATGTCCAAAGCCCGTAGTCAACCGCAATTTAAGCCATCTCCCCAAACAGGGCTCCTACACCTTTGTTTATATTTTTACATATTATACAGTGAAAAATTGTGCAAACATTAGAATTATCTAATATCTACAATCTCTAACATTCTTCCTCATATTATTTAAATTCTATAATTGTTTGTTGGTATTTGATATTCTTTCTTAAATACATAGTATATTCTCTGCCAATATTCCAATCTCATTTTCAAAATTAATTTAATCTTCAAATTTACTTTCCTACAAATTTATAATAGTTTATTAATGACATTAGCATTTTACAATCATTATTAATATCACACTGTATATTTTCAATAATAAATACAATTTTCAAAATGACACAAAAATTTGCTACAAACAAAATAAATGTAAGAATTTTCACTGAGGAACATCTAGGATGTTTATATATATTTAAATGAATATTCAGATATTTATAATAAATCCAAATAATATTGTTTTATGTATATTACTGATGTTGTAATTTTGTTTACATTTGAAATACATCTTTGAGATTACAGAATTTTTGATCATCCTCAAGTTCAAGGATACCACAAAGAAAAACTTCATGTAACTTTAATCTAGGGATAAATCTAACAGAAATCATAATAACATGCTGAATAATATAAATAAGGGACTTAATAGATAGAAAAATCATGTTTGTGGATGAAAAGTTACCGTATTATAAAAAATACAATTTTTCCAAATAAAATCACAATTTTGTTTTATTCTAAGCAAAATAAAAGCTACACAGGAATGACACACATCTCAGCTGTCTTTTAAACCAATCAGTAAAAGAGGTAGGTCAAGTCATTTCCCTCTGTGTTTATATTTCCTAAAAAAATAAAACACTCTTCTTCAGAACTCCAATAAGTCCAGCAAAATGTGGCTGATGGCTTGATGAATCTAACAATAATGATTCAAAAATGATTCCTCAAAATTTATAAATTATCAAATTTATATATGATCTCATAAAATTATATTTAGGTAGAAAATATAAACAATATTTTCAGTGAAAAATGAAGGGTAAAATTAAGTTATTTGGGCTGGAGGTGTAGCTCAGTGGTAGAGTGTGGATTTAGAAAGCATGAGGCCCTGCCCCACATCAAAAAGAAAAAATAACTTTTTCTATATAGAATGCAATATTTTAAAAAATAATTTTAATCATTTAAATACCTGGATCACAATGATGTCAGTTTACCAAAAGCATTTATTTTATATGTAATTGTTATTATTTCTCCTAGACTTCCAATTACACTTTCAGCTCCAATATTAGCTAGTGCCAACATTTCATGTTTATAAGATCTCATGCATGCCGTTGCCATTTAGCATAGTGAATACCCATTTGTAAACAAAATGGTGATACATTATAATAGCCAAAGGGCAAAGCTTTACCTGGACAGAGATTCATCATTTTTTAATGTAGCACAGCTTGAAGCTTACGATATCATCAAGCACTCTGAAAGGTTTTTGCCAGAGATTGATGACTTAAACAATTATAGAAACTTAATAATAACATCAACAACTGCAGGTTAATATTGCACAGAACAGAAATATTACTTTTATTCTTGTCTGTGCTTATCATTGGCCAAATTATATCAATATTTTGACAAAAGAAAATGCTAAAGAAAGCTACACTTATTATTTCATGTTCGTAATTATATGGGTCATACAGATTAGTATATTAGCAAGTACCTTGTCAAAAGTAATTCACTTAAAAAGTCATGATATACTAATACATTATGTCACAAAATATTTATAGGTTTTTCAAGATAGCATTTTATTGGCTATATAACAATGGGAAAACATTAAATGGAAATCTAGAAAGAAAAAAGAACATGCTGGTCAATTTGTCTTATTATCAAATATATACAAAGAAGTTTATGATGTATTTTATTTATGCCATCTGTAACATATCTATAACTGTGTCAAAGAAGATCATTTTCTGGTTTTTTTCTCTTTCATTTTTTCCAGAAAATGTCTTAATTCCTATTATTAATTTGATAATTGCAGAGAGGTACATTTTGCTGGAAGCTGCCTCTGTTTAGACTAAAAAAGATTTTCCTATGTATATAATTTAGACAATTTCAATAACTTCATTGAAGTATTAGAATGATGGCATGACCACTGTGACCAAGCATTATAAGGTAAAGTTAGAGTTTCTGAAATACTCTGAGAGGAGCTGAACTGTAAATGTAAACACCATGGCTGGTTCACATTCATTTCATAACTTACTATTTTAATACTTTTCAAGCTTTGTGTATATATATATATATATATATATATATATATATATAATTCAAGAATACAATTGCATAAGATACAAATCAGCATGTGACTTCTAATTTACATTTTGCAGTGGACATTATCAACAAAGACAAGCCATTAAAAAGGTTATTTCTTTACTAGTGAATTAATGATAGAAAGACAACTAGTGTAAACTATTCTACAGACAAGCCAATAATGAAAACATAGCCGAAGCAGTAAAGCTTGCCAAGTACTGATGAGACTCAGGAGAAATTCCTTAACAGATGTTTCCCTGAGCAAATATATACTTTGCCTACTCTGATTATGATGGCCTTGAGAATTCGTGATTTGATTCAACATTCAGCTACTCTTCAGCAGCCTCATAAAAATATAATTTGTACAAAGAGTATATTCACATTTTCCTTTCCTAAAAACCAATGTCTACCATATTTATATAGTTCTCAGTCCCATGTGGTGAAGTAGTGGTCCAACAGTACTCTTATAATACCATAATTAAGATTGTGTCAGCATTTTATTATGAGCAAAAAAAGCCAAAGACTTTTCTTTTTTTTTTTTTTTTTTTCTTTTCCTGATTTTATAAGCTTCCTTTAGTTGAGAGCCCTGATGGCAATAATCTGTCCTCACCTGCCATTTGCCTCCTGCTAAGGATTTCTGATATCTTTCTCTTGGCAAAATGATTGAATGAATTGTGTACAAACAGTTTTAAAGAGTTTTTTTTAAAAAAAATGAGATCACCTCTAACAGTTCAACCTTTCTAATCATAATAATATTCCGAATATTCTAAAGACTTCTTTCTGGAAAGAGCATTAGCAGGAAAAAGTTGGTGGTTTATAATGGCAATTTAAAACAGTATACAGAAAGCAATGAGTGTCACAATTACTGAGTTCCATTATAATTGCCTATCCACTGGTACCTGTGCAGCTTTGCTATTATCTATTTATGTATATTAAAGCCATGATAGTTTTAATTATTTCTTTCTAAAAATCTTCCATTATCTAGTTTTTTATTGAGTGACATCAAAATATCCACCTACTAGTTGTGTGACTTTGGGCAATTTCTTTAATTGCACTCCAATCTCATATCTCCTAGTATTGAATATAGTTAAAAGTATATTAGTTTCATCAGACTATGTAAGGATTAGATTGGATTATCCATTGTTAACGAACAGTGCCTGGAATTTAATGATCCACATCTTCTCCATCCTTACCTACTACAGCTTCATTTTAGTTATTACCACACGTGTCCTCATCCTGCAGACACAATACTTGAAGTGCAGATATATAACTTTCTACCCAAAACATTAAACATTCTAAAACATTTTTCTTTTTATTCTAATACAAGCTACAAATTAATCAAATCAATGACTGCTGTAAGATTAATAAATTATCCTCTGGGTTCTATGAAAGGGAAAGACCATGTCTGTTTTATCAGCAGAGTACCTCATGCCTGGCATAGAGGCATGTGCTTCATAAAATATTAGTCTTCAGAGCTATTAAATATTTATAATATTATGTGCAGTTACATAACCACTTAAGTGAAAATAATTCATGTCTTGAGGATATAAATTCAATTTCTGATATGGCTTATAAGTGAAAAAGACAAACCTTTTCTGGTATTATTTTAACAGCTTTTACATGAACCACATCATAACTAATATTAACTTACACTTTCAACAGGAGGCTTTGAGCTAAAATTGAAAGCTATGCTCTGTTGCTATCAAGGTGCACTAATCAAATGGCCTAAACACAGTGAATGGCAGAAAATGAAAAACCCACAGAAATCCTGAGCTAAGGATGAATTCAACACACCTCTTTATGCCTCTGAAAAAGATTACTATGCAGTGCCTCCTATTACTAAACAAAAATTGTCTCAATCCTCTGCTCATTCCTAATTTATATTTGTAGAATTTCTAGTACTTCAGTGGTATCTTTTACCTAGCTCCATTTCAAGGAACAATTGCATATATATAATTAAAAAGAAGAGTTATCTGGGTGATAATACTTCCAACTTATATTTTGATTTTTATGATTATGTTAACTTAAAATATTAATGAGCATCTGGTACAATTTAGTGAGCACCCAATGATAATTTGACCATATCGCAAATTTATCAATGCTAAAATAACCAACAAGACAGCCTTTCACCATAACAAAAGAGTCACTACACATATTCTAGGCTGTACTCATCAGTTTCTTTTCATTTGCATTCTCAGATTTGACAGATAGAAGATTCAGTAATATAGCCTTTTAAAAATTGGCTCTAATGCATTATTACAGAATCTAAATATTTCGGCATGTCTTAATAGACAAGAACATTCAAATAGCTCAAGAATTTCTCTGTTATCAAGAGATAATTCACATGTACCACTTTCCCTTAACAATTGTGATATTCTCAGCAGTTGAAAGCTGCTAGAATCATTAGATGACTCTGCATTATGCCATTTCTCTTGCTGTCTAACCTGTCACCTCCATGCTTTCTCTGCCTTGCTTTGCCTTACTGGCTCTCTCTCTCAGAAATGTGTGTAACTGGTGCCTTGCCTTCCTCATGCTGCCTGACAGGCTGCTATTTTGCCATTGCCCTCCTGGGAGCGCTGCTGGACTGTGAGCCTGTTCTTGGATGTTTACAGCTGAGTTCCTGCCAATCTCCAACCAGTCCCCAAAAAAGAAAAATTCTTTGTTAGATTAACAGTGCCTGCTTTTAACCAGTGCTATAGGCCATGTATTTTACTTCTGATTCCAAAAGACAACTTGTTTATGTCAATGAGATACAAACATTGAACACCCTAGTTAAGTTGTTTTTCCAAGGTGGTAGTTTTGCAAAGAACATGCACCATCAGTGCAAGTCTGTACCACTTCATTATGCAGGACTGTATAAGCACTCTTTTTATTGAATTGCACTGAAGTGATGGTATTTTTCTGCCTTTTAATTCGTAACATTTAAATTATGGATGAAATAGTAAACCTGAATCTGTTTATTAATCACATTGTAGAATATGTATTAATAATTTGTTTCACATTTTGTATTTTGATGCATCAATATTCCTTATAGCAATATTGTTCAAAAATCTAAATATGTTAATATAAATTAATATGTAGGCATTTACATAGACTATAATAAGTATTATATAGTTTTATCAGCAATGCTGTTAAGCACTTAATAGTTCTCTGTCACATATCTTTTATTTCAGAGTAAAATGTAAGTTTACTAAACTTGCATTTTATAGAGATCGTATTTATATTAAAACATATTTTAACATATGTGGTTTTGTATTTAAACTTATTTTCCATGTGGTATGTGATACAAAAGCACTAGCTGAAGTAGTGAAAAAAACATCTGTCAAAAATAACATTCTTCTAGAAATGTGCATTTATCATCAAACTACTTATTGCCATGAAAGTACAAAAATAAAGTTGAGTGATATTTAAGAAAACATAAATAAGATCATGTCATATCCCTGCTAAAACCTTACAATGACTTCCCACTGAAATAAAAATGGAATACAAGATTCTGCACTGTTTTCATGGTTGCTGTGAATTGGCCACTCCCTCTCCAGCCTCCTCTTCAGGTACCTTCCATTCCTTTCCCCTGGTCTGTTCCCAAAGCCGAAGCTCACACAGTAATGTATTTCCTTCAGTTCTTCGTGCAGCATAAGGATGTGTCTGCCCTGCCTCTGTTCTTGCACATAATTTATCTTTCCTAGAGTGCCTTCTCTCCTAGCTAAACAGCATTCTTCTTTAGGCTACTAGCCTAAATGTCACTGTCTCACAGTCATAGCCTTACTCTCCCCACACTCTGACATAACCCTCTACTGTTCTTTCACAGCACTTGTAACTTTTGTAATTTGAACAGTGCTATAGGCCATGTATTTTACTTCTGATTCCAGAAGACAACTTGTTTATGTCAATGAGATACAAACATTGAACACCCTATTGGTAGTTAAGTTGTTTTTCAAGATGGTAGTTAACTTCCACTAAAGTCTGACTGGGGACTTTAGTTTCCTGGTCAAAATTTGGCTTCTAAAGAATGGCTAATTTACCTGGCTAAGTGGTGCACACCTATAATCACAGCAACTTGGGAGGTTGAGGTAGGAGGATCTCAAGTTCAAAGCCAGCCTCAGCAACTTGACAGGCCCTAAGCAACTTAGCAAGACCCTGTTTCAAAATAAAAAATAAAAAGGACTGTAAATGTGGCTCAGTGGTTAAGCACCTCTGGGTTTAATTCCCAGTACCCGCCCCTGCCAAAGAAAGAAAAAAACAAAGAAAGTCTAATTATGTTCATAATCCTAGCTTGGCCAACTGATGTCTTTGTGGCCTTAGTTTTCTCACATATGAAATGTGGTAAAAGTTCAGTGAGCATATATATATATATGTTTCAGATGTATAAGATGTATATTTATACATATAGTACAGCCTTGGAAAAGACACTTAGTAATTTTTATCAATAATGCTGTGAAACATAGTATCTCTTGTCACATATTTTTACATTATGTATATGTACATATGATTTATAAAAGGCTTATAGTAATTAGTACCTAAGTATCATAAGGCATTTTGTTCATTACAGTTATGTGTTGCATATTAATGTTTCAGTCAGTGATGGACTGCATATGTGACTGTGATACCATAAGGTTATAATGCAGCTGAAAGAATTCTATTTGCCTAGTGACAGTGTAGCCATCATAATGTCACAGCCAATGCATTACTCATGTTTTTGTGGTGATAATGGCATAGACAAAAATATTGTAATACTAGTTCTACAACTGTAGCAAATACAATTCTGTATAGTGATAATAGACAACTATGTTATTGGTGTACATATTTACCATATCATTCTTTTATCATATTTCAGAGTATACTACATCTACTTTTAAAAATATTATTTATAGGAAAATGGTATGCTATGTTACGACAGCAGTAGCCTTATACGTACTGAGTTTACCGAGTCTGTTTTGTTTTTACGGTACTAAGGATTGAACCCAGGGGCATGCTACCACTGAGCAATATCACCTGCCTTTTTATTTATTTATTTATTTGTTTGTTTATTAGGGAGGGAGGACAGGTTCTCATTAAGTTGCCCATGCTGGTCTCAAATTTGCAAATCTCCTGCCTCAGCTCTCTGAGTAGCTGAGACTACAAATGTGCACCACCATGCCCAGCTTACCATGTCTCTTGACTGTATCAAGGCCACATTGAATGACTGACCTATATCATCTAGGTTTATACCAGTATACTCTATGATAGCTGTACAACAATAAAATTGCCTAACAAGATATTTATTTGGATTTTAATTTTCTTGAGCATTGTGGAATAAGAATGAGGGTGAAAAACAAAAAGAATAGGGGACATACATGACATACTTTCCATTCTCCTTGCCATTCTCATCTCAGACACTTCAAGATTTAGACTAGCCGGGCAAGGTGGCGCATGCCTACAATCCCAGCACTTTGGGAGGCTGAGGCAGGAGGATTGCAAATTCAAAGCCAGCCTCAGCAATGGCGAGGCACTTAGCAACTCAGTGAGACCCTGTCTCTAAATAAAATACAAAAAAGGGCTGGGGATGTGGCCCAGTGGTCGAGTGCCCCTAAGTCCTATCCCTGTGGTACCAAAAAAAAAAAAAAAAAAAAAAGATTTAGACTTAGTCTGGTATATAGCAGGTATTAAAGCAGAAAAGTTATTTAATTCACTTATTTATCACAAAATTTTGAGTGCTTACTATGTTCTAGACATTGTTCTATCTTTAAGAGACATGGTAGAAATTCCTGCCTTTCTGGAACTTTCCCTCTGTAACAGTGAGAATTAAATGGACATCTTTGGCCTGTTCCCAACTCTTTACGGATTTCTTTTTTTTTTTTTTAATATTTATTTATTTGCTTTAGTTGTACACAATGCAATGCATTTATGTTTACGTGGTGCTGAGGATCGAACCCGGGCCGTGCACGTGCGAGGCGAGCGCTCTGCCGCTGAGCCACAACCCCAGCCCCTCTTTACGGATTTCTAAAGTAAATGTGATGAAATATCTTGAAATCTCTCTCTAGAAAATTTCAGACCTATTTACTAAAACTTCATAAGGGATCTGAACCTTTAGAGCTGCTCTGAGTCTGTAAGTACAATCATAGAGAATCTATAACTAAACTAAAGAAGTATTTCCCAAAGTGTGCACTGTTATGAATACTACCCAAAATGATGCACATCCTGTGGACAAATGTGTATGAAGAACAGTAGTATAAAAGCTTATTTGGTTATTGTTATTGTGGGGATTTTTCTGGTTTTGTTTTTGTTTTGTTTTGTTCTGTTTCACTTTTTGTTAACCCCAGGACATACTAACTGATATATCTGTTTAAATATCAGTTTAGCCTTTTCTTATTGAGTGTACTTTGTTAAATTACTAAATGTTTCTCTATTTCAGTTTCCACATTCATAAAATGGGAATAATAGCAGTTTTTCCTCATTAAGTTATTGAGGACTAAATAAATCAATACATGTAAATAGTTTAATATACCCTTTGGCACTTGGTAGATACTTAATAAATGTTAATTGTTATTCTAATTTTTGTTATATATTTCCTAATTAAATAAGGAGATCTTTATTCCAGAAATTGATTTCTACAGAATATACTTGGACATCAGAACATGCTGAAAAAAAAATGAAATTCATTCTGAGAACTTAAAAATGAAGCCCTCAGTCAACAGACTCACTTAAATCAGCTCTCGCAAGGCACATAGGAAGGGATCAGCATCCATGTTATAGGGAGTGTTGAAGGATGCTACAATGAAAGGAAAATAAATCCTCTTCTCACCAAAACACTTCAATTATATTATCATCAAGTGTATTTGCACATGTTATGTGGCAAATGGTAGTACAGGCTATCTGTATTATTAGCTCTCATAATAGCAATAAGATCTCTTATATTTTCTTCAAACTTGTGAACACAAAAATGCAAATTGTCGATACAATCTTCACATTGAATGCCACTAACCCCTAAAGCTGGTTTCCATACATAAGTGATGAATTTACAATGAATACTCTGTATATAAATATCATTTAAAGCAATTATTCTCCTAAGTCCTTCCAATATAACTCATTTAACATTCCTTCCCGCGAAATTCCCA
Organism: Tamias sibiricus; assembly: GCA_025594165.1. Classification (NCBI taxonomy): domain Eukaryota; kingdom Metazoa; phylum Chordata; class Mammalia; order Rodentia; family Sciuridae; genus Tamias; species Tamias sibiricus. Next base: position 39,426,312 of record CM046661.1, read on the forward strand.
TTCTAGGAGTAGAGATTCTTCTCTTATCAGTGCTTGGGGAATAATGTTTTTAGGCAAAAATTAGAGGCTTATATAGATATCAGAATGATACTTTTTAAAAACAATGTTTTCTTTTAGCTTTTTTTCTTTCATTGAATTCTTTTTCAAGTAATGAGCAAATTCATGTTTAGAGCAGAAACCCAAATATTAAAAAAAAAAAAAAAAAAAAAAAACCAGTATAAGTTAGTTTCTGTATATGCACCACTTGCATACTCAGGTCAACTGGACTTTCTCTTATGGCTTCCATGCAGTCAAATTTTTTTCATGCTTTTTTATGTGCACTGATCTTTCAGTTGAATTTTCCATAATAAAACAAATCCTGCCAAACATCAAAACCAATTGACTGACAGTTATACTTTTTATTTTTTCTTATTAATTTCTATGAAGAAGACATGTTTACATCAGAACCTATATTTTTTTATTTTTTTTATTTTTATTTATTTGCTTTAGTTGTACACAATGCGTTTTATTCAATGAGTTTTATTTGTACGTGGTGCTGAGGATCGAACCCGGGCCACCCACGTGCTAGGCGAGCACTCTACCGCTGAGCCACAATCCCAGCCCAGAACCTATATTTTTAAGTGTATCAAATTAGCCATACTATTAGCTAGTAGTCAATAGTATATCATATGGTCAACATACTCAGTTTGCCCCAATTACTTCAATAAGAAGATTAATACTCTTACTTAGTCTAGGTGGGCTGTATCTTCCATGCCATACTCTTGAAAGATAAGGATGGTCTTTCTGTGCCTGAAATGCAAATACACTAATAAGTCATATGCAATTATTGATTAATTGATGTTAACATAATAAATCTTTATTAGATAAGAAAAATGCATTGCCATTAAATATAAAACTAAACATGAAACTCATTTTAGCCATGAGCTGGATGTCACTTATTTTCATAATTTAAGTATACTAAACAGAAGGAGAATTCTCTCTGTGTCATAGACCATTCTAAGGAAATCAAAATTATCTGTTTTATGTGTTTTATCAGGTATAGTTTATAAATACTATGAAAGTTGAATCAAATATTTGTTGCTTATAATTTTCATTAAAAACAAATTAGTAAACTGGGCATGGTGATGTATACCTGTAATCCTAGCCACTTGCAAGCCTGAGAAAGGAGGATCACTAGTTCAAGGCAAATTTCAGCCAATTAGTGATGCCCTAAGTAATTTAGCAAGATACTGTCTCAAAATTTAAAAAATAAAATAAAAAAGACTGGGATATAGCTCAGTTGTAAAGCACCCCTGGGTTCAATCCCCAGTACCAAAAACAAAACAAACAGATTATTGGCTTAGTTGGATTGTGCCTGAGTGTGGTAATTCTCACTGTTGGACCATTTCAACTAGCATGTTCAACCTACATTCCAATATATCGCTAATTAAGATTTAGGATAACCACTAACAACATTTGCTCATTGTAACTGGAATTCTAGATGTAAATTATGTTCCTCAAATTTAATGCACATGAGTGAGATTTGGAAAGTGAAAATGATGCCAAAACCATTATCTTATCTTTTTGGTGTTTTCCTAACTTGTAACATCATTGAAGATTTTCTGCTTCATTCACCATGTATCCTTTTTTCCTGTTTCTTTTGTTTTTATAGAGAGTTGTATCTGAAACAGTAGTGACATTAGCCTCTTGATATTGGATCCCAGATCCAAGTCCACTGGTTATCTCAGTGGAACAGGTCCTTTATGGATCTGTTCTTGATTGAAGAAGTCATTTCTGGTGGCTAAACTAAAATTTGACCTTCCAGTATTCCTTAATGTAAGCCTGCATTTTGTGCTTAATCTCTTCCTTGGAGATATATTTATTTCTTAGGAAATCATTATTCAGTGGTAAAGGACAAGTATGTTATGGAATTTATTGTCAAACACTGAGAGAAAATCCAAATGACAGAGCATATGGAGCAAAATGTTAAGAAACTGATCTGGGTAAAGGGATACCATTGATATTTGCATTTGCTTATTTTTATACCTTTGCTGTAAGTTTGAAATTGTTTTTGAATAAAAATTTTTATAAAATATATGTTTATAATAATATATATTCTTAGTTGGCTTAGTACCTTGAAAGGTACTGCAATGTAATTAGGTTACATGGAAAATACTTCCCTTGAAATGAGCTTATGGATTTTAGTGAAGAGGCCAGAAAGAAAAAGACTAAATGGCAGCACTTAGCCACTAGAAATAAGGTGTTCATCATTACAAACACAGGCAGCAGGAACAGAAAAATAATCAGAATAATTTATCCTGTAGGGATCTTTAGTAGTTCCTAATTAACCATGCATCCCTTGGACACATCAGGCGAACAATTAGGATTCTACCTGATCTGAATAAATACCAGACCCTAGGATTGCAAGCAGAAGCCTGATTTGGGCACTATAAGGGAACAGAAGATACCCCTGTCTAATTCTTAGACATAAACTACTTCTCAAGACCAAGATACCCTCAAATAAAGAATAGAATTGATTCACATAAAGAAGAACCTTCTTTCTAGAAAAAAAAACCTCAAATTAGATTAAAAACACATTTTAATACCAATAAATATAATTGGAGAATTTTTGTCTAATATAGCCAAGTAGGTTAGGTCACCCCACATCCCTAACCATGGAAATACTTGAAGCACAGCATTATCTCCACTCCAACACATACATGATATTAGAATGTTTTAATTAACAACCTGCTTGGAAGCTATTACTTCAGTTGCCTAAAAGTTTGAAACTAAATTGAATTGACTATTTTATGACCTGCTGGGCTTTTTGACCCATTATCTATGAGTCACTGAGTAGGTAAATTATGAAGACATGGCACTTTAGCCATTTGAATGATTCACTGAATTAAAAAAACAAGCTAAAGTACTAATATTAAAGCACCAAATAAACACTATTTACCTATGGATGGTTTCAAATTCTATTTCATTTTCAGACCAGGGAATACACAAGTAGCTATGAATCATGTCAAAGATATAAAGGGATTACTGATAATGTAAAAAGTTTTTTCAGCCTAACAGCTGTGCAGGAAAATTTTCATAATAATGATTGCATTTAATTACATAAAGAGCAGTAAAGTCTCTTTCATTTTATCTCAATAATGAAGCCTTGATTCTGAGGATAATCCTGGGCCTTCTCTATCAAGGCCAGCCTGTAACAGTGAATTCAATTCCCAGTCTTAAATATCCTTAGAGGATAAAACAAGAATAATATTTCACATACATTATTAAGATGAAAAAAAAAACTGCCTTAAGGCATATTTTCTTTAAAGTACTCTAAAAATATAAAGAGATAGATAGATTAAAGAGGTACAAAAAGAAAAAAAAAATAGTCCCAAAGTAGTTTCCAGAGTTAACTACAATATCATTCAACAAAAATTAAACAATATATAAGAGAATCCTTGTTTAAAAAAGAAAAAAACGAAAGAAAAGAAAATTAGTACTTTGTTAAATTTTGCAGTACCCATGCTTGTTTGTGTGAGATGTAGCCATGGCCTCTCATGACTTACAAGATAACTAGATTTATGAAAATAATTAGGGAGCCCAGCTCTACCTTGTAAACTGGAGTCTTGAGGTTAATTAAAATGGAATGAATGCTGCACATATGTGGACCACAAATACAGCCTGATAGTTAGGTATGCAGAATTCTGCCATGAGAACACAGGCAAGGAAAGAGTGCACTATCAATTAACCAGGGAATTTTATGTATTTTACTATAATCTTCAATTAACATTGACAGCAGATACATTATACCAATAGACTTTGTAGTTGTATACAACACTGATTCTGTTCACAGCATTCAGACACTTTCCAAATATTTCTTACACATTTCTAATATGTGGTGAATAACTTTTTAAAAAAGAGTACTTGATGCAAAAATTTTGAAACGGCCTCACTGATTTCAGTAAAAATGTCAGATGTCAGCTAGCCTAATCGACCACATCTGACAAAAATTCCACTTCAAAATGATGTTTTCCCTAAAGTCATTCAAAAAGAAGACAACAAAACAATATCAACAATATCCACAAAGCTGGTTCAAATGTCCTACTTCTGGGATGGAGTTAAGTCAGGAGGTCTGAGTTTAGAGCCAGAATCTACTGCTTCAAAGAAGAGTAAACTGAGGAAGTCTCCTAAACTTTCTGAGCCCCTGTTTTTAAAACATGAAGTGGATACAAAACACAATACCTTATTGACATTATGATCTTTATGTAAGCATAAAATAGGAAATATGAATGCACTTTATTCTGTAAAGCACTAGGTACCTGATAGAATTTCACTAAAGGAAATGTAGCCCTTCATTCCTCTAGTTGAATAAGTTTTCTATTAATTTGTTATATGAAAGTAGCATGGTAGGGGGCAAGGAAGTTAAAAACCTCTAACAAGTAGTTAACTTTGCAATAATGAACAAAGATAGGACAATACATTAAATTTCATAGACACACTAACCAATAGAGAAGGTAATACAAGTCAGAGATAAATGAGTAGACAGTCCACAGAAAGTGCTATTTAAATGTACCATGTATAGATAGGTCAGGCATGTGCCCAACTGAGAAAAATGTAATCTTAACAAAAACATTATTTCAGAAAATGTTCAAACTAAATGTATATTAGTTTGTAGCAAAATCTCAATAGTAGACATAGAACCAACCAGAGTCAACAGAAGCCTAAAGAATAGTATTATGTACTTAAAAGCACTGGGAAGTTTCCTATATGGCAGTGAAAATGCAGTTTACCAAGCTGGGATATCAAAATAAAGAAATAAGCAAAAATGATGTCACAATAACATTGCATTTCTGGCCATTCTGAGTCAAGCATTAAGGAAGGAAACTGGGCGTTCTCAATGAAATTAAAAAGCATGAGTTTTATAGCATGGATTTGAGACATCATGATTGACAAATCAAAGGCATTATCTCCCTAAATTTCTAGTCCAATATATTCTGAAGAACATCTAGTAAAGTGAAGTGCACACATTCTACATTCATGCAGAATATATACATGTGCACATAAGTACAGGCACTTATTTCTTTTATTAATATTTTTTAGTTATTCATGGGCACAATATCTTTGTTTATTTTTATGTGGTGCTGAAGATCAAACCCAGTGCCTCAATGTGCAAGGCAAGCACTCTGCCACTGAGCCACAACTCCAGGCCCCAGACACTTATTTCTTAATCAGATAAAATTTAAATTGATTTTTCATTGTCAAATCCACATTGTTCTCCAAGTGGTCACTTTTCTTAGACAAATTAGAATCCAAATAGTTACTTCCAAGACTTTGCAATACCAGATTACATTAATCCCCATCTAGATAATATAACAATTTCACTCAGGACTCCAAGTCATTTAAGAGAGCTCATAATTCCATGCAAAATTTCAATAATTTGGGCAAGTTCATTATTAGAGCAAATTTCAAACATAAATCAGTTGATTAGAATATTTTGGGAATAAGTATGAGAATACAGGTTTAACAATGCACAATAAAGTTTTATCATACTACAAGAAGACTGGAGGTAGGTAGTCTTAGGGTTAGTCTAGCAGCACAACATGGATAGAATGTTGGGTCAGCATCATGATGATTTTTCTTTTTGATTTTACTTTTTTCACGATCAAAAGGTGATTGCCAAAGATGCGAAACACATCCTCACATAACAAAGTCCCAAGCAAGAATGAATGGAGCAGAAGTAAAGATATATATTCTGTTCTATGTTTATATTTAAAGGAGCAGTAAAATCTGGGATATTATTCAGCATTAAAAGAGAATAAAATCATGGCATTTGCAGGTAAATGGACAAAGTTGGAGAATATAATGCTAAGTGAAGTTAGCCAATCCCAAAAAGCCAAATGCTGAATGTTTTCTCTGATTTAAGAATGCTGATTCATAATGCACTGGGGGGAAGGGCAACGGGAGGATTAGATGAACTCTAGATAGGGCAATGGGGAAAAGGGGAGGAAGGGAAGGGAGGGGACATGGGGGTAGAAAAGATGATGGAATGGGATGGACATCATTACCCTAAGTACATGTATGAAGACACGAATGATGTGACTCTACTTTGTGTACAACCAGAGATATGAAAAATTGTGCTCTATATGTGTAATATGAATTATAATGCATTCTGCTGTCATATGTAACAAATTAAAATTAAAATAAATTAATTAATTTAAAAAAAAAGAAATCACCATGGTCATTTCTCTGCTATTTCTTCTTTTAAGACAGTCACATGCCTACTCAAGGCAAATAACCTGTGAAAAAGAAAGGGATTGCCAAAACTAGCTTTGAAGTACCATGTTCCATCCCTAGAGTTAGTACAATGTAAACCAAACAGCAATAAAGGTTTATAAGAGAGAAGTAGAATGACTTTGAATAGGCCATTAACACAGTTTCCCTCCCTAGATAAACTCACTCCACAAATGGGTCTGAACTCTGATTAAGGAATGTGCAAAACCCAGCAACAATAAGTGTTGGAGAGGATTCAGGGAAAAAGGTACACTCATACACTGCTGGTGGGACTGTAAATTTGGGCAACCACTCTGGAAAGCAGTACGGAGATTCCTTAGAAAACTTGGAATGGAACCACCATTTGACTCAGCTATCCCACTTCTTGGTCTATACACAAAGGACTTAAAATCACCATACTATAATGACATAGCCACATCAATGTTTATAGCAGCTCAGTTCACAATAGCTAAGCTGTGGAACCAACCTAGATGCCCTTCAACAGATGAATGGATAAAGAAACTGTGGTATATGTGCACAATGGAATATTATTCAGCATTAAAACAGAATAAAATTATGGCATTTGCAGGCAAATGGGTGGAGTTGGAGAATATCACGTTAAGCGAAGTAAGCCAATCCCATAAAACCAAAGGCCAAATGTTCTCTCTGATAAGTGGATCCATAATGGAGGGATGGGGCATGGGAAGAATGGAGAAACTTTGGATTGGGTAAATAAGAGGGAGAGAGAAGTGGGGAAATGGGGGTAGATAAGATGGTGGAATGAGATGGATATCATTATCTTAAGTATGTGTATGATCATACAATATTATGTACAAACAGAGAAATGAAAAGTTGTGCTCCTTTGTATACAATGAGTCAAAATGCATTCTGCTGTCATATATAACTAGAAAAAAAAATTTTAATGTTAATATTAAAAAAAAGAATAAGGATGGATCATTCTGTTAACAAACTTTTCTCTGCAAAGGGTCACATCATAAATATTTTAGGATTTGAAGGCCATATAACCTGTCACATATTCCTCTGATACTTTTACAAAACCTTAAAAAGTATATTAAATATTTTTGTTTCACTTACAAGGCAAACACAAACAGGCCATGAGCTAGAATTGACCCTTGCATGTCAAGTCCTGAGCAGATGTGTGATTTAATTGGCTTCCATTCAGTTAGCACAACACAAATGACAAGAGATATTTCTTGGAAAAACTCATATAATATGATGGGATACCTCCACAAAAGCAAACCCTAAATTTAAAGAAATGCTTTCTTTTAACCCAGGGAATAGCATAAAGATTTTTTGGAATTTTAGTATTAAATTTTTTATACTAAATATAAAATAATACAAATATACAAACATACAAACAAACATACAAATATATATACACACACACACACATGCACATATATATACAAAATATATAAAATAATACAAAGTTACTTATAAACTTATTAGCTAAACTGGGAAAATCATACAGTTTCCAAGAAATTGTACACATTGGAAGTATTAGTATTTATGTTCACTTGAAGGAATGCAAAGTAGTCAAAACAGTACACCAAAGTTCTTCAACTTACAATGTGGTTATGTCCCAATAGTCATCATAAGTTCAAAACATTATGAGTAAAAAATATATTTAATATACTTAACCTACTGAACATCATAACTTAGTATACACTGCCAGGTATGTTCACATTTGTAATCGCATGGCTGTTGGGGAGCTGTGGTTTCCTGTTGCTGCCCAGAGAGTATCACACTATACCTTACTAGTCCAAGAAAAGTTCTATATTCAAAATTCTAAGTACCATTTCTACTGCATACATATTGCTTTCATAACATCAGAAAGTAGAAAAATCTTAAGTAGAATCATTGTAAGTTAGGACATCTTAGGATTTGCAAATATCTTGGGATACTGATGTCATTGCTAAACCTGGTGCTAAATCATATTAATGTCTTCTGTTGAAAAATATTCATCACAAAACCAGGTGCAGTGGTATATGATTATAATGCCAGTTACTCAAGTTACTCAGGAGGCTGAGGCAGAAAGATCACTTGAGCCAGAAGTTTAAGACAGCCTAGTTAAAAATATGAGAGCCAACCCCTATCTTCAAAAAAAAAAAAAAAAAAAAAAAGAAAAAAGAAAGAATGAAGGCAGGAAGAAAAAGAAAACCCAACAAAACTATGTACATATTGAGAGCTTAATAGGACAAGTTTGGAAAGTAATTTTAAAAACAGTAGTTCTCAAAAGACATTCCTATGCTAAATAATAGAATCCAAGATTATCTGCTTTAAGTAAATTTAATCCAATTTTAATGTAAAAGATTAGCATTTTATTACTGAGATTACAGCATTTTAAAAGGAATTTCTTAAAATTAGTTTGGTGAATGGATATTATCTAGGAACAAAAAAAGAAAACATTTAATCTGAATCAATCTGATTGAGTCAGTGTTTGAAGAGTATTTGAGCTTGACTTTAAGTCTTTACCAGTATTACCTAAGGTACCTGCTTGTATCCAAGAGACAACCTCTGCCCGCTCCTTGATGCCATCAGAGGACTATTCAGTGCCTTATTCTTTTCTTCTTTTTCATGTTGACTAAAAAGGCACACTAAGTAGTGCCTCTAAACAAAATGAAATAGGAAAAAATAGGCATTTCTGAAAAAGAATAAAACTCTCCCTTAGAAACTGAAATTGCATTTGGGAACTGTGTGTTTCTGTCTTTAAATGTAGTCAACAAAATCGTTCCTCTCTTAGAAATGTTTTGTTTGTGATAAGTTAGCTTTCTTTCTATAGACAAAGACCAGAGAAAGTTTCCACCACCAACATTTTCTTTCCTTGGACTTTAGAAATTAAAGTCTACAGAAAACACACTTGCCTAGCAGCACAAAAATGTTCCTAACCATGGAACTTCTCAGCCACTTTGGTATAGTATCCCATCAACTCCCTGGGAGTACCCTGGAATGTTTGTGGGGACCCTAATCCTCTACAGATGCCCATTAAAATCTGTGGCAGATTTCTCAATCGCCCTTTCTGCTACTTTTGTGCAAAGGAAGTTTAAGGCTTTTTGAGGGCTCTAAAAAACCATAAAAGAGTCAGAGATAAAGTATGAAATATTCCTAGTAAAATCTTCAGAAAAGTGTGTCTTGATAGGTCAGCTCTAATCACTTTTACAGATTTAACAGAAGTAGCAGTTTAGAATAACTGAAGTCAGGAGATCTGGTTTGAATTTTAGTGTTATTGCTTATCAACTTTGTGAATTTGTAAAATATTCTTCAATCTGTCTGACTCCTTCTTCTAATTGGACTTATGGTGTTTGTGATCATCAAATATGTTAATGCTTGCACTCATTCCTAGATTTAGTTAATATTTTTTGAGTCAGGCTCTAAACTAGATGCTGGGAACAAAACAGGAAGAAGACGCCATAGTCTTGCCTTATGAAAGCAGAAATACTTGAGAAACTATAAAGCAATCTACATATGCTGGCCACTATGAGAAGACTACACATATGTTTGAGGTAAACAGAAAAGAATAATTCCATTTCAGATAATTAATAACAAAAAGTATTATTCAACACTGAATTAATTAAAAGAAAAATGCATGTAGACATAAGCTTAAGAGGCTTTTTTTTCTTTTTTTAATATATGAGATTCTCACATAAAGTAAAATTCTAGGAAGTGATAGAGAAGTTAACTTGATTTCACCTGCCAGACTCTGATCCATGCTTTTCAGTTTGGGTTGCTGTCTGCTTCATTGCAAAGCCACAGTTAAGACTGGCCTTACTGGCAGTGAAATTTGGATAGGGCTTCAAAAGCCTGATGCTACAACTATATCATTAATCAAATTAGATCACTGATGAGGTATGCCAAAACATATTCAAGGAAATGGTATAGCAAAACTTAATCACACACCAAATATTTTTAAATTATTCCTTTCAAAAAAATAAAGGAACAGTTTATCTGCTAAAAGAAATGTGGAATTGAGATATCTTTAAGTCTTAATTTAAATCATCAATTAATTTTCAAAAACAACAACAACACATAATGTTACACTTGGATTTACATATTTTATACCCAACCTGGTGTGAACCCCTTATTTTTTGTCCTCTTTTGATTCAACAGATTTATTCACTGCTATGATTTAAACGTGTTCCACATTCCTGTGTTGGAAACTTAATCCTTGAATTCATATGTTAATGTAATTTGGAGGTTGAACCCTTGGAAGGTGATTGAGTCATGGGAGTTCTGCCCTCTGAGTGGATCTATCTATCACAGATTAATGTATTAATAGGTTATTATTAGAGTAGCTTTGATATACAGGTGAGCTCTCCCTGGGATGGCTTGCTCTGTTTCACCATGAAGGCCCTCTACCATGTTATGATGTAGCAAGCAAACTTCATCAAATGAAGATGTCAGGGCCATGCTCTTAGACTCCCCAGACTTTTGTGAGCTAAAAAAGCCTCTATTCTTTATAAATCACCCATTCTGTGGACTAAGATACCCAGGTTGGGCCCATAGTAGTGCCATTTTTTTTCCCAGTACTGGGGATTGACCCCAGGTCCTTTGTTATGGTAAGCAAGTGCTCTACCCCTGAGCTACATTTCCAGCCCTGCCCGCCCCCATCTCTTTAATAAGCTCCCTGAACCCTGGTTTCACTTCTCCCTCAGTCAAGGATTTTTATCCCCATTTTCAATGGAATGCTACATTTGGTCAGACAACAAAGAAAACTCCTTATCATAAACATGGAAATGTGTGAAAAGAGAATTAATTACCCAAGGCAGAGCTCTTTCTTCAAATTTTATTTTGAGATAGGGTCTCACCAAGCTGCCCAGGCTGGCCTTGACCTTGCAGTTCTCCTGCTTCAGCCTCCCAAGTAGCTAGAATTACAGGCATGCTCCACCGCATCTAGCTAGTACTGCCTTCTTGTGTGCCCAAATTAGACTTTTATATCCTGATCCTTTTCTTTCCTATTATTAATATTACATGAGCAGGATGAAGTCTTGGGCTACCTTGTTCAGTATCTGCTATCTTATTTTTTTAATATGAATTTTTAGATTTGATGGAATTTATTTTATTTGGTTATTTATATGTTGCTCTGAGAATAGAAACCAGTACCTCACACATGCTGGGCAAGCACCTTAACACTGAGCCACAACCCCAGCCCCATCTGATAAGTCTTTTGTTGCTGATAATTCTATTGATTTTCTTTCAAATTGAGAAAACAACTGTATCATGATTCTGTGATTTAAAAATATGCAAACATGGACTAGGGGGTATAAATCAGTGGTACAGTGTGAGCCTAGCAAATTAGAGGCCCTATATTCAGTCCCTACCACCACACTACACATTCACACAAATATGCAAAGAACCTGATGATAATTCCCATGTATTTTTTAAATAGCCATTGCTATTTGACTATTTCTTTATATTAAGTTTTGTTTTCCTTTTATAAAGCAAGCCTATTTTTCCTTCATTTAATCTATTTCATAAGTACTTTTAGATCTGTTTTTCTAGCTTTAGTCTCCATCAGATTACTTACAAAACTGATCATTTTTTCTACTAACCATATAATCATAGGAAAGTACATGTGCCAAAATATTACATTATTAAATATTTTTTCTTGCCAAAGTCAATGCCTAAATGTCAAGACAGTATGAGGTTAATGAAAAAAGCTTTGAAAGCTTCAAACATGAGGTGTATCTCATGTCACCAGGAGGGAAATGTGGATTAAAGGCCAGGGAGTGTAGGATAAGAAGCAGGAGAGATTAATGAAACATATTTGGGCTTTAGTTTTTAACATAAATACTTTCCATTACTGAGAACAGTTAAAGGAAAGAGCAGCTCCTTTATACTAAATTCTTTAAAGAAAAAGAACACACACAAAAGGTATTCTAATTTCTTTTTAGTTTTAATAAAGTTTAAAATCACTATAGATAAAATTACTAGAAATAAAATTCATACCTATGAAATAGAAGGCACAATTATGTTCTATAGCTATTATAATTTGAAATGTTCAAGTTCTTAGTGAATCATTATTTAAGTGTGAACATCAAGCTTTAACAAGTATAGACTTCAACAAAATAACCATGCTACAGAAAAGCTATCTGCAATTGTAAAATACGGAGGGAAGACAGAGGACTCTAAAACATACTCAGGGGGAAAAAAAATGTGCAGTTAGTAGTACTCAGAAATAATGCAAAAGAAAAATGAGGCTGATGTGAATAAGTGTGAAAATTATGAAAGCTCTTGGACAAAAGAAGGCAAGCATGTATCAAATACAGCATCACACTAGAAATTGCTATTAGAACAGAGAGTTAAGAGCAACGATAAACTATTCAAAAAACTATTAATATGATGGAGGACTCATAAAGTAAGCAAGCTGAATAAAGATGTAAATATGTTCAGGGGAAATAAGCTATAGTGATCAAGAATACAATGTGATTATAGTTCCACTATATTAAGAAAACACAGTACATTATATATTTTGAAGAAAATAACATACCTTATTCCTGAATTCTGTTAAGAGTTTTTAAGTACCTACATTTGCCTTATGAAAGCACCTATTCTCCTTGCATAAAACCGTTGCTGTCAATAAAAGGTGTATCTTTTTAGATTACTTTAGGCTTAACTGAGTTCACTAATGAGGGTTGAATGTTGCAGCCTCATGGTGAAATATTACAACATTTATTCAAGGCAGGACACTATAGTTGAAAGATAAGTTAGAACCTAAGTTCTTATGGCTGATACATACTAGATCTTGCTCTTTCCTCCAAATCCTGAAGGTCCTAGGAAACCTTGAACTCCACAATTTCATCACTAAGCTACAGAATAAAGAAAACAGCATAAAGAAAACAGAATAAAGAAAACAGTATGTTGAGTAAATGCATTAATGACGAAAAAACTTAGCCAAAAAGTGATAATATCACTTTTCATCAGTTTACTTCAGGGACTATTTGCAGTAAAAAAAAAAAAAAAAAGCTCTAACTTTAGTTGGCTGGCAGCAGTGGACAGTATTGTTTGCAATCAGAGATAAGCTCAGTGTGAACAAAAACTTCTAATGATTTGGAAGCAGAAATAGGACAGTAAACATTATGCAGAGTACAGCGCCATGCCCCCTGTGGCCACTCAAAAATATAATCTATGGTGATTATGACAATGATGAACAGGACCAGGGCCTGCAATCAGTGTCTAGAGCCATTAACAAAATGCCATGCTCTTGGGAGGAGGGAGGCTGCTCGCCTTTGTGGCACTGACTGAGTAGTTTCCACACACTGGGTTACAGGGCAGTGATTTGAGAAGTGTAAGGCTTTGAGAAGACAGGAAATAGCCTGTTTTGTGACCCAAATAAAATGATGACAGTCTGTCATGAAGCCATTTTTGATTTCTGCTCTAAAATCTTATTTACATTTTTTTTCTTAAAGGTTCTATCTTAGAGATACTAAATTCTCCTAGGAAAAATATTTTCTCCAATTTATTTGTATCAGAAAGGTTGAATGCAAAAACATAGAAGATGTTTTATCTATATGAGGTATGACCAAGACATGTTCTATTTTCAAATAAGTTATTGACTAGAAGAAAGAGGGGACTGCTGCTATAACAAAACACTTCTGAAAGGCTAATTTATTTAAAAAAAGAAATTCGATGCTTACAGCTGTGAAGGCTGAGTAGTCCAAGATTAAGGTTGATGTCTGGTGAGGGCCTGTTCCTAACACCCTCACACAGCAGAAGAAGCAAACAAATACCCTCAAGTAGGAATTAAGTATCTACATTTGTGGTACATATACACAATAAAGTTTTATTCAGCCATAAAGAAAAATGAAATTATGTCATTTGCAGGAAAATAGATGGAACCATTTTATTAAGCAAAATAAGCCAAACTCAAAAAGTCAAGGGTTGTGTGTCTTCTCTTATTTTTGAAAGATAGAGAGGAATAAAGAAAAGAAAGATGATGTGGAGGGCTCAAAAAACTTAACATGAAAAAAACAAATAACCCAATCAATTAATGAGCAAATTAACTGAACAGGAACTTCTCAGAAAAGGAAATACAGTCAACAAATGTATGAAAAAAATGTCAACATCTTTGGCAATTAGATAAATGCAAATTAAAACTCCAGTCCGAATGGCAATTATCAAGAATACAAGTAACAATAAATGTTGGCAAGGATGTAGGGAAAAAGGTACACTCATCCATTGCTGGTAGAACTGCAAATCTGTGAAACCCCTCTGGAAAGCAGTATGGACATTCCTCAGGAAACTTGGAATGGAACCACCATTTTACCCAGTTATCCCACTCTTCAGCATATACCCAAAGGACTTAAAATCAGCATACTTTAGTGATACAGCCACATCAATGTTTATAGCAGCTCAATTAACAATAGATAACCTATGGAACCAACCTAGGGCCCTTTAACAGATTAATGGATAAAGAAAATGTAGTATATATACACAATGAAATATTACTCAGTGATAAAGAAGAATGAGATTATGGCGTTTGCCAATAAATGGACGGAATTGGAGACTTACATACTAAGTGAAATAAGCCAAATAACCAAAAACTGAATGTTTTAGAACATGCAGATGCTAATACAAAATAAGGGGAGGGGAGCAAGAATAAAAGTTCCTTGGATTATACAAAGGGGAATGAAAGGAAGGGAGGGGGATGGGAATAGGAAAGACAGTAGAATGAATCATACATAACTTTCCTATGTTTATATATGAACACATAACCAGTATAACTCCACATCATGTACAACAACAAGAATGGAAAGTTATACTCTATGTATATATACTATGTCAAAATACATTCTACTGTCATGTGTAACTAAAAAGAATTAAACAGTTTTTAAAAAATAAAAAAAAAAGAAAGGGGGGATCATGTGAAAAACAAAGGGACATCAATAAAGGAAAGGGACCAACGGAAAGGTGTAGGGAAGGTAGCAGGGGTGCGTCCTGGAAGGTTATTAGTCAAATTATATTATTGTGTGCACTTATGAATATGTAACAACAAATCCCATCATTATGTACAATTATAATGAATCAATTTAAAAATGTGGAAAGAAAGAAAGAAGTTTCTACATATGAATTTGGTGATGCCACAAATATTCAGACCCTAGCAAACACAAAGTCTACATACTAAGGAAGATAGAGAAGTAAAAGGAATCCTTGATGACTTTCTGCCACAGCAGCTCTGAACCTACCTATTGACACAACACTGCATCCATGAGAAAAATTATCACTTTCTGTGTTTACGCCATTGTTTGCCAGATTTTCTATAGTTCAAAGCTATGATATGATGTACACTACATGTTATTGGCAGAATGTGTATAAGTAAATTATAGAGGCTTAGAAACCTAACTGGGATTGGAAAAGCCCTGAAGGGAGCTTTTATTTTGTCAAGAATCTGGTGAAAGGAGACTGCCCAGCAAGAACAAGATAAAGAGAAGTTTAAGAACCCCAGGAATCCACACTTACTTATCCCAGAAGTAACCCTGGGTCCAAATTTTACCTAAAGGAGAGTGTTGCCTGCTCAGGCAAATTGCCTTGAAAATGCTGTCTCTTAAATTTAAAAAAAAAAAAAAAAAAAGTCTGCCTGAACCTAATTGGAGAAAAACATTTGAGACTCCAGTTAGAAAAAGAAGAGACATTTGCTTCAAGTACAAAGCGGAGTATTAGGACTCATATTGTCCCTAGAGTTAGGTGCTGAGACCCATCTGTGATTCAAGTCCTACTATGATTAAATGTGTCAACCCTGCCTTATCTACTCATCTTGCCTTGACTTTCTCCCTGGAAAAGTCTGCACTGATGATTTTCTCCACTATCCTTGATCCTTGCCCATGTATCTCCTACTCAACTACTTAACCATTTAAACCTCACTGTGCCTCTAAGGCTTCAAACTCCCATTTAGGTAATCTTATCTTCTCTCTGTCTTATTTAGCTGAATGAGAAAAATAAATACAGTACAGCCAAGGCAACACAATGTCTTAGTAGATAAATATGAAAAAGGATAAATTAAGAGCTTTTAAAAAATTAGGCAGATATTCTGCTAACTGCATTAAATAATCACCAGGCTTAATGCTGATGAATCCAAAAGAGTTTTTCTAGAATGTGTTTCCAATTTTCAGTGATCAAAGAGAATTTGGAAACGGAGTTTCATGTTTCTCCTGTGGAGGTCCACAATGAACAACAGCTTAGTAAGACCCTTATAGTATACACAGAAGAAATCAATTTTATCTTTATTTAACTCAGTGTTTCCTAAAAATTCATTTATTGTGGAATACTATTTTCAAAGAGAAGTTGTGGAACACAATTTGAGAAATGCTAACCTAAAGAATATGTTCAAATCTTTAGACTAATTAAAGGGAGGGTATATTTTAATTGCAGGTGGGAGTCAAGATATCTTAATGCTATAGTGTATGCCGAACAATGCCTGGACTGGACTAAAGAAACTCAAAGTTAATAATAAATATCCTGAACTAGACTAGAGGTAGTTGTTTCCTTATACTTTAAAAACTTAAGGCTTAAAAGCAAAGAATGTATTTGATGCCATTTAATTCTAATGAGTTAAATATCATTTTTATTGTCAAAATTAAGAAAATTCCATGATTATAAATCTCTTTTTCAGAAGACTAGTAACTTGGTGCTTACAATGAATATTTCTCTGTAACTTGACATTATTTTAATAGTAAAAGTAGTTATGAAGAAAATGTCAGCTTTTTCAGGAAGGAAGCTACACAAAATTTGTCAAAAAATGTTATATTATTACACTAGTAATATTTATCAGTCTATACACATACACACACATATTTACATACACAAACTACATATATACATTTATGTGTACATATACCTAGATATTTGCTAGACACTTGCATATGCATAAACACTTAGGTTTATTTATTTGATTTGTCCTCATCATCAACAGATTATTTTAAAAATAAGAAAAGAACACCATAGGATTAGCAATGCAAACATAAAACATTAAATAAAACATCAAGAAGTTAGAGATCCTTACATACATAACATGTGAATTATAAAATAGAGGGTAACTGGTATTTTAGGCCAAAAGCTGGCCAAAAAATATCACAGTCTTTAATTTCATGCTCTTAATTCCATTACATATAATAATTTAAGGCTATATTTGTCAAACCTCTTTAGTACACAGTAATAGATATTAAAGTCATAGACCTGAGAAATCGCCTTGTCCAAACCCTCTGATTTCATGGGTAATGAACTAGAGACCCCAAAATACAGATGACTTATCCTGTGCTGAGATCAGTAACCAACTAGAATCAAAACCATTTTTTTTTCTACTTCTCAGTCAGGGCTCTTGGTTACCAGACAGACACAAATCAGTGGATTTTCTAGTCTCAGAATCTCTCCTGTTCATTGCCTGTATTGGACCCCACCTGGGACCCTTTGGGACTTGAGATGGAGGGGAATAAACACAAACATGTTGATGATCGTGTTGCTTCCTACCTATAAGTAATAAAAATCCTTTCTCTGTGATCCAGGAATCTCATGTCTTCTGACAGACTTTATGAAACAGTACAGGCTAGTATATTAGATTGTAAGTAAGGTAAATCAAATCCTAGGTTTGACATACAAGGCCTCATGGAAAAGGCTGGAAATTATTTCCTCTTCCATTTTATGTGAAAATATTTGTAAGAGTTACATTGTTTCTTTCTTAAATATTTGACAGAATTTACCACTAAAGCCATTTGAGACTGAAGTTCTTTTTGTGGAACAATTCTGGTGATAAATTCAACTTAGTTATTATGAGGTTATTCAGATTTTCTGTTTTGGTAACTTGTATCTTTTAAAGAACATTAATACCCACACTATTGAAAAAAGATCCTCATTTATTCTTGAAAGTAATGTTTTTTTTTCTTTTTTAAAACTATTTTGTCCTTGCCAATATAGGTATAATTTTATCAATTTTATTAATATTTTCAGAGAATCAACTTTTCCCTTTGTTAATTTTTCCATTGTTTGGTTTATATTTCTTCATTTACACTCTTAATCTTTATTTTTTCCTTTTATATATGAGTTTAGATGCTTGCTTCTTTCTACCTTCTGAAGGTAAAAAGCTAGGTGATCTTAAGTCTTTTTTCTTTTCTAATTTTAGAATCATCCTTTGAGTACTGCATTAGCAACATCTCACAAATTTTCATGGGTTGTATTTTCATTATAATTTTACTCAAATTAAGTCTGTTTTCTCAGTGATTTTTTTCTTTGGCTCATTTAATATTTAGAAGGGATTTCTTAAATTTCCAAATGTTTGGGATTCTTATAGGTAAGTTATTGATTTCTAATTTATTTCTATTATTACCAGTTAACACTAGTTAACATTCAGCAATTTAAATTTATTTAACATTTCCCAACATATAGTTTATCTTGGAAACTGAATCGTATGCACTTGATGAAAGGTGTTAAAATCTCCACTGGATTTGTGTATTTCTTATCCATTTCTTCTACCACTTTTTACTTTAGTATTTTGGGTATCAACATATTATATCCATTAGGCTTCCTAGCCTTTCTGCATGTAATAATTAGGTTTTCATTATTGTTCTGGAGCACTTCAGAGAAAGGAACTCTTCAGCAACAAGCTCTGAGGATGTCATTATTCCTTGAGAACATCAAATCTGTGCACTAAAGCTATTTTGCACAAAATCTAATTCTAACCAAGCAAAACATGGATAAGAGGTATGAATTACAAAATTAAAAATAATAGGTTATTGGTGTCTGCCAAACTTCATAATGGATACTGAATCATATCGTGAAGTAATAGTGGTGGTATATGTTGACTCTCTATCCAATATCCATTCTCATTTTATTTTTATTTTATTTTTAATGACAATACAACCAAAACCAACACAAAACCCAATACCTACTCCTCAGGTTCTACTACAGCAAAGGTTACCTATGCCATGGTTTGGGTAATGAAATTAGCTGAACTTTGTTAGGAACTCCTATGTAATCTTGACTTCCTGACATAGGCAACAGCCTACCTTATAATATTCTTTATTCCTCCTGCCTGAATCAGAGAAAAGAGGTTAGTGTTAGGTAGAGGATTCTACATTATAACCATGAAAAAAAAAAAAAAAAAAAAAAACTTGAGGATAAAGAAGTAAAAGGCACATTAGGTTCAGGATTTTTTTTTTTTTTTTTTTTTTTTTTTTTTTGTACTGGGAATTGAACTCAGGGGCACTCAACTACTGAACCACATCCCCAACCCTGTTTTGTATTTATTTAGAGATAGGGTTTCACTGAGTTGTTCAGTGCCTCACTAAGTTGCTGAGGCTGGCTTTTAACCCGTGATTCTCCTGCCTCAACCTCCCAAGCCACATACAGGTGTGTGTCACCACGCCCAGCTTATGTTCAGGATATTGATACCATGAAGCCACTATACCAACCTTGCCTACCCATGTTCCAACTTAATATATGAGAAAAATGGTTCTAAAACATTTTTAAAGCCACCATCATCATTTTTTTTTACAATATATTAAGTTGAACATATAACCCCTAATCCCAAAAGTCAGGAAATTCATAAGTCTCTGAGAAACTAAATTCAACCTGCTGCCCGAAAGTTACATTTTCACCCTTCTACAAGAGTTCCCATAAAGAATAAACTTTAAAAGTTTCTGTGTTATCATGCAAAAAACTCAGTGTGGACTTTCCTCCTGTTATGCACCATTTTGGTAATCAGGAATCCTCCCAAGTAGTGTTTTTCTCTCTTTGAAATATCACTACTTTTTCTAAAATGAAACATTAAGTCCAGGCTTTACTGAGGGAGATTGTTGACTGCCCTTCTGTAAAACAATTCAACTTCCTACAGAGTTTGAAAGACATTACCAAGGTGAAATTTGTACAGAATTATTTTCATATCTGAAATCTCTGCAAATGTGTTTCTGTAAATGCCTTGGCCTTTTCTGAGTTGATGTTATGCTTAACCCTTCTCTTAGAGGGAGTTTTGAATTCCCAATGTGCGGTGCTAATCCCTTTCACATCAGCACTCAACCTCAGAAGCAAGTTTTAACATGCATGTGCTGAGGAATTAATCAAAACCATTTATAATCAAGCTGTCACATAAATGTCTACTGACACAAACTTCCACATCTAAGATAGACAGTAATTCCAGCCGGCATTTAGGATATGCCTCAGGATGCCCTATTTGAGAGTTAACACATGAATAGGATGAAGTACTTCTCCACTTTGCTAATCTAAATTAGAATATTTTGAGGTAAATGCTTATCTCTTAAGGACTCCAAAGCATGCGTGTGCCTACAGGCAGGTGCGCACACGCATGCACGCATGTACGTACACACACACACACACACACACACACACACATTTCCAATTGCTTCATAAATGAAATCAGTGGAACAGAAAAAACCCAGGTGTTAATATTTAGCAAGTAAGCAAAAAGTCCAGAATTTTGAAATATTGCAAAAGTTTGAGTCTGATAAACTTGTCGCACCCCAGAGATTAATAATGGAAAATAAAACTTATTGTGGTTTAATCACTAGTTGAAATTAGGCCCAAGCTAATAATAATTAGATAAGAAGTGCCAAGGAATCCTTGCTGACGTTTAGCAAATGAACCCTGAACCCTTTCTGCATAGGATCAGAAATTTCAAAACATTGTTCTTCTTTTTTGGAATAAGTGCCAATACATCTATAAATTACATATGATTGAGTTTTTCTGTTGACTTTGGTCACTGATTAAAATTGTATGCTCAAAGTTTAAGCAAGAAGTGATCTTTTCTTTGGCTGCTGAAACTAACCCTTCTATTAGGAGTATAAATCCATTTTATTATATTCTAACCATTACATTCTCATTACAACAACACAATAGATTGGACTTGATTGCCTCCTCTTAAGATTTCTACTTGTGCTATTCCATAGGTAGAGATGGATATACATATAGCTGACAAGTTTTCTCCCAGGTATAGAAATGTGATTGAGAAGGAAACAAGCTCACTATATTTATATCTGACCTTTAGTTAATGATATAACCTGCTTCTACATGGTCTGTCAAGCTCAGGATGGAGTATTTTTGCTTAAACTTTGCACACCCCTTTGATCACTTCATGCTAGGAAGGTCCATCTGTTGCTGTAATTTCACAGCTATCAATTTCAGTGCTACCTTGCCTCAAATCATATCTCAATACAATCAAGCTCAGTTTAGAATGTCCACAGAGTTGATAATGTGGCATAAAGACATAATTCAAGAATTTTTGGTTTAAAAACCCCAGGCCCATCCCTGGACATAAGACTTTTTCTGCATGTTTTCTTCTTTGTAGTATCTAGAAAGAATTAACTTAGTTTCTACCCTTCCTGCTATCTATCACCTCCTATTGTGTCCCTTGCTCCCACTTCTGTAAATGTCTTGCTGTCCCTAACAA
This sequence comes from Tamias sibiricus, assembly GCA_025594165.1. Lineage (NCBI taxonomy): Eukaryota > Metazoa > Chordata > Mammalia > Rodentia > Sciuridae > Tamias > Tamias sibiricus. The sequence continues at coordinate 39,447,970 of CM046661.1, forward strand.
CCATCACACAGGTTGTTTATGTCTTCAGAGCTTTCTAGCTATTTGTTATACCAAAGTAGCAATCATTAAAAATGGCAATGGAGCCGGGTGCGGTGGCGCATGCCTGTAATCCCTGCACTTGGGAGGCTGAGGCAGGAGGATCAAGAATTCAAAGCCAGCCTCAGCAATGGTGAGGCATTTAGCAACTCAGTGAGACCATTTCTCTAAATAAAATACAAAAAAGGGCTGGGGATGTGGCCCAGTGGTCTAGTGCCCCTGAGTTCAATCCCCGGTACCACACACACACACACACAAAAAAAAAAAAAAAATGGCAATATTGTGCATGTAAAAAAGTTTGCAGGATGGGAATGTGAAGTAAGTGGTAGAGCGCCTGCTTAGCATGCACAAGGCCCTGTGTTCAATCCACAGTACAACAATAACAACAACAACAACAACAAAATTCTAAACCTCTTGCAGTTTTGGTTTTTGATCTAAAGTGACTATGACCCTGACTCAAATGCTAGCTGAAATCTAGTAAAATTTCTGTTTTCAGCTTCATTTCTTAAGGTAAGCTATTCATGAAAATTATGCACTTTCCCCCACATTCAGACTCAATTAAGGCAGATAACAGTTGCCCCTTTGCCTCAAGTGGGAATTCTGATTTTTAAAGAATGATTATTTTCATATATTTTCTAAATGGAACAATTGTGGCCCCCACCAGAAATCTAATCTTCATAGTAATTGCCTTCTGGGTCCTGACCCCTTTTAGTCTTTCAGTTCCACCCCCACTAGGCCCCAAAATATAGCTTGTATTGACATTGTTATTTTAATTCTTTTGCATTAGTAATTTGACAGGAATTGTGGGGGAAACTGTCATCTAAAATAGCTGGCAACCAAACCAACAATGTCAAAGGGGGCAAATATACAAAAACACTAATGTTCTTAATCTCTTCCAAAATTGCCAAATACTATGAATTTTAAAGTTCTGTTGTGAAGCTTTAAAGCTCATTTATCTTATGATGAATTACAGAAAATATTTAACTGACTAAATCAGCTTCCTCTAGAAAATGCCACAACATATTTGGTATTCCCTCCTTTTTGTCCTTGCTAATTAAATACCTCATACTTAGTTAAAAATAGGGTCCTTTAAAGGTTGATAAGCCAAACATTTAGAAACAATCTTTATCTTATAAAAGCTCTTCCAAAAAAAGAAATAAGACCATAAGTCATTTTATGAGTCTTGTACATTGATATTAAAATTGGATAAGAACAATTAAAAGAAGAAAAAACATTCTTAGTTCATTTTTGAACAGAGATGAAAAAATACTAAATAAAATGTTAGCCAAATAAATTTAAAATGTATTAATAATACAATATGAATAGATAGGAATTATCACAGAAATGCTACAATGGTTTACTGATCAAAATTTCATTCATTATAATACAGGCTAAATTATCTCAACAGATGTAGAAAAAAGTTTTAATAAAATTGTACATTTATTTAATTACAAAAACTAAGAAAACTGGGAGTTGATGTGAATTTCTTTTCTTGTGATCTGAATTCTAACCACAGAATATTTCTGACACCAAATGTCATCAAATTGGAGGCAGGTGTTGTTGTTTTTCTCACACCGATGAATAATCTAATTCTCTGTGAACCAACTGGGTGTTCAAATTTCAATTCAATTCTGACACTAACCTGGAGTTAGTATAGACCCTACAGCTTAAGACTTGGTTCTATAAGACTGCCCCTGACTCCAGATGGCAGTTGCAAGTCCCAGGCCTCATGCACTTTCAACAGCTCTAAGGAGGGAGTTCTTATGACCCATCTCCTAATGTTCAGTATTTGCTAAAAGGGCTCACAGAACTGAGCAAGAGTGCCTACTTGCATTAACTGGTTTAGTACAAAAGATGAAACTCAGAAATAGCTATAGGGCTACATAAGCAATTAACACAGACCAATGAAACAGAAGAAAGAGACCAAACAAACTTATGTAAAAGTGTGAACTTTGCATATAACAGCAATGCCATCATAGATAAAGGGCCTAAATGTAAACATAAGTATTTTTGTCAAATCTCTGCTGGTTATGCTGCATGACAGACCATCTCAAAGTCTCAGTGGCTTCTAACAATAAATATATTATAAATATATTATTAGTCACAAATTTATCACCAGACAAAATAATTCACATTCATTTGACCAAAGGTAGTCAAACAGCCTGTCCTGATAATAGAATGGTCAAGTCTATACTATATAGGAAGACATGGCAAGGATAGAGTTAATAACACTGCTTTAATTAAAACAAGAAGATAAGTAGAAACAAAACCCAATCTAGAACAATAAAACTATAAGTTCACAGAAAAAGTCAGAAGATATTTTATGATATTGGGAAAACCTTGGATTTGGGAGGAAAGTATTAATCATAATATAAAATACTAGTACATTTGAATGAATCCAATTAAAAATTTCTATTCAGGACAGAAAAAGTTTGTTAATATATGATGTTGAATTGGGAAAGGAAATTAGCATTACAAAAATAAACCATTTTCTATAATAATATACAAATTGCTAGATTATAAATTTTAAGAGTGATAATTTTTTTCTGTCTTGGTCATACTGTGTCTCCAGTGTTCAGATAAGTGCCTGGCAACACTGTTACTTCTCTCTGGTAACCCTCTTTCATGTTTATCCCTGTCAATATTTGCTTCCTGTCTAGTCATCCTCCAAACCAGATAAATTAGTTTCCTATTGCTGCTGTAAAATATTACCACAAATCCAGTACCCTAAAGCAAATGCATTTATTCTGTAACTGTTCTGGAGGTCAAAATTCCAAAATCAGGGTTACTGATCAGAAGTTAATGTGGCAGCTGGGCTGATTCCTTCTGGCAGCTATGGAGAAGACTCTGTTACCTTGCCCTTTCTAGCTTCTAGAGGTCCCTGACATTTCTTGGATCAGGGCTCCTTCCACCATTCTCAAAGGTATAAGCATAGCATCTTATATCTCTACTGACTCTAATCTGTCATTACATTACATTTTCTGCCATTGACCATCCTGCCTCCTGAAGGAGCCCTAATTAGGAAGGGCTGTTGCAGCTAGCTGGAAGCCATAAGTTCCACCTGATATGTATGTGACGCACCTGTAGGCACCCGCAAAGCTGAAGGTATATAACCGGGTAAAAGCGGTCCGAGTTAGGAGAACGGAGAATTCATTCAGTCAGTCGTGCAGTAGCTCGGTCGGTCAGAAGAAGAGTTCGGGTCGGAGAAAAGAATCAGAGCGGCCAGAACGTAGGCAGAGCGGTTACAGAAGAGAAAACCAGATAGAAGAAGTAATGGCTGGCCAGAGTTAGGCCGAGGCTCCAGAGGACTGGTCAGAGTTAGGCCGAGGCTCCCGAGGAAGACAGAAGACAGAAGAAAGAAGCAAGAAGCTCTAAAAAATAATCTTTCTCTAAGCTAATAAAGCTCTCTTTAATCTTTCTCTCTAAAAATCTTTCTTTCCCTCTCTAAGCTCTCTCTAAGAAAGTAGAAGTAAAAGTAAAAAGCTTTACTCTGCCTCTGAGAGTTTTCCTCCCGGTTTTCGGTACCAGGTAGCTTACAGCCTCCCTCTTTTAAAAGTCACTTATCTTTTGGGGCCAACCATATAATGCAAGACAACCCCCTTATTTTAAAGTTCTTAATTTAATTATACCTGCAGAGTCCCTTTTATAAGGTAAGGAAATATATTCAAGGATTCCAGGGATTAAAACACAAACACATTTTGGGAGGCCACTGTTTAGCATACAACATTAGGGTTTCTCAACCCAGGCTCAGTTGATACTTTTGGCCTGAAAATTCTTGTCTATGGTCGCTTCTCCAGTGAACTGTATGATAATTTAGCAGCATCTCTGCCCTTGGCCCTTTATATTAAGTAGAAGATTTCCTTCCCCTAGTTGGAATCAAATGTCACATGAGGGGCAGAATTGCCCCAAGCTAAGAATCTTCATTCTGTTCTGGTGACCTTTTCAAAAACCAAATATCTCTCAGATTCCTGCATAGAATTCTTTAATCATTCTCCATTATTTTCAAAATTATGACCACACCTCTTATTATATCAGATTTCTCATCATCTGGCTGTAATTATTTCTCTTGGTTATTTCCCTTATTCTCCTATCCGACATCTGTTCCTATCCTACTGTCCTCCAGATATTCTTGTAGTTCCCCCAAAGAAGAGGCTCTCTCACCCTCCTTGTTTTGTAAATATTTTTCTGCCTTCTACCTAGATCCTCAAAATCTAGCTTTAATGTCTGGGAATGTACACTTACAGCACTTTGAGTGTTACCTCTATAAGAGTTAGTTGGTATTTTTTTCCTCTTTTCCTTGCATCAGTCTGTGAGTTGTTTAGAATTTCAACCATTTTCTGCATCTAGGGGGTCTAGTGTTCTTCCTAAAATATACTGTTATCCACAAATGTCCTTTGAATGACTGAGTTAATGGTAGAATTCAGTCCTCAACCTGAATACATTTTCCAGTGGCTAAGGCTGATAAAGAAATGTTGCTCTAAGATGAGGACAGAAAGTAACTTACTTGCTTTCTATTTTAAACACAAAATAAATTAATTCTTCCATCCTTTCTCCTGAACAGAATCTCTCAAAAAGAGATTGTATCAGCTGTTTTGTATTTAACAATTATTCAGTTATTTGTCTCAAAATTAAGGTTGATACTCAAAAGCTATTTGCTTATTTAATATGTTTAAACTTAAATTAGAAAAAAAATTCCTCTCTTGAGAATTTGGCAAAACAAAGTTAAAATTAAAACACACCACAATTATTGGTTTCACAACACTACAGGAAAGGCTAAGTATGTCAAAGCAGTTTCCTTATCAGAAGAGCACAGTTGATTTTGCAATTTCAATTTTGACTTTGCAGGTAGAAAACTGTCACCTGGGCATTTTCAGACTTCACAATGTAACAAAAGCAACTGATTTGCAAAGTTCCAAAATTTCTATATGTTTCAAACTATAAAAGTGTTAAAATGGTTTCTGTTGCTGTGCATTTTATTATTCTTCTGGTAGTCTAATGTGAAAAGTTTCTCTTAATGTTTAGAAACTGGAGACTCTTTAGTATACCACTGAAAGCACCTGCATATAATGCTCACTGATGACAGTTTCCTTGATTCAAAGCTCAAATTAAGAGGGCTTTGTGAGAGACTGGATCTTTGTACTTGTTAAAAATATTCAGGTGATTTATGTAAAACACAGAAATTAAAGAAATTCCTCCCACAGTATATTTTTATCATTCAAACTAAATATCTGCCCACAGACCTTACAAGGAAAAGGGTACCAACAAAGTTTTATAATCCAAAGTATATTGAAATATACTGGGTTGAAGGAAGACTTTTAATCCCCATATAAGGCTAAAAGGTTTTCTTTTCCTCTAAACCATCATTTCTTAAGCTGTTGTTTAAAATACTTTGTTGAGAGCCAGTGTAACATGATTGATCTTGGTGAAAATATTTGGCAAAGGCTGTGGCTTCCTTAGTTGACTCCCACAATAACCTTCATCAAATTACCTATCCTCTCTGTGCTTCAGTTCCTTCACTGAGAAAATGAGAATAACAATAGTTCCAACCTCAGAGGATTGCTATGAGGATGAAAAGTCAGTATTTGTAAAGCACCTTGAGCAATGTCTGGCACAGAGAAGCACTAGTATCTGGGATAATTACTACATTTTGTACAAAGGACTTTTCAAAGCAATATGAACTTGACATTGTACAGAAAACTCTACCCGCCTACTATCAGCAACTATCCTAATGAATAATAAACAAATAGGGATAAAAACTACCCTTGAGTTCCTTTCCACAGCCTGAATGGAGTTCTGGATTTCAGTTTAGCAACTTTAATAAAAATCATTTACCAAATTTGGTTTTGAGATTCGGTAAATAAGTTTTGTAAATTCGGGACTCAGATCCCTATACTTGTTCAAAAACTTCATTAAGCTGCCTACTGTCCCAAGAGAATGAATTCTACTTTTCCTTACCCTATATTTTCTACAATATAGTTCCTAGGAATGATTCAAATATTGTCTACCATTGTTTCCCGGCTTGACACAGTATCATTAATCACTGTGTCTCAAGTCATCTATCTTCTTGTATTTGCTTTGCAAAAATTTCCCTTTCTATTGGTCTAGCACCCCCAAGTCTTAAGGCAGCCACTCAATTCCCATTTCTTTCTGAACATGTTCTAGACTACTATTTCTTCACTGAATTTCCCTAGTATCTATGTCTTTTTTTGTACCAAACGTGAGATTTCTTTATTACATTTAAAAATACCAGTTATCTCTAAATCCATTACAATTTCTATGTGTACAAAGACCCCTTTGTGTCACTGTGTACCCCAGAGCCTCAATCTGAGCCTCAGAGAGAATAAACATTGTGTTTTTTACTGATGAAAATCTTTGGAAGTAAAATTCACACTTACTTTTAGCTCCCATCACATCCTTTTGGCAATTTCTTACACTCACCAATAATTTCCTTTGGTATTATGTACCTATATACTGTATATTGGCTACTTGAGGCCATGAAGAAAGCTGTTTTATCTAACATTTTGGACATTTCTATTTCATTAACACTTAACTGTGTTATTAGTGAAAAGAGTACTGATGAGGAGTTAGAAAATTTCGGTTCTTTTGATATTTGTATTAGTCCCTACATGTAATCATACGAAACTCTGCTTCTTCATCTGTAAAATATTAATGATAATGTCTTCTAACTACAAGAAAATAAATACATATAAAAATACACAAATAATACACATACTATAGTTGGTCCAATTTCCTTAGGAAAACACAGGTTACTAATTTGCTGACCTGATAAAGAAAGTAGGCAAAAAACAAATTTAAAATATTACCCAATTTTGATACCATTTATTTTAGAAGGGTCTTCTAAAAGCATTTAATTTTAATTCAAAAGATTGAAATGTATATGTGTGTATACATATATGTATTACATATACATATATATGTAATGAACAGAAAAGGTATTTAAGGACTATAATGTCCAACCTTTTCAGTTTTAAGTTAATATTTGTTGAATGTGTCATGTGCAAAAGAGCATCCTTGGAGCTATGGAAAGTAGTGTCATATATTTACGTGTGTATTCATCTTTATTGTGGGTAAATCTGAAAAGCTATGCATTGCCTTCAAATTTACATAGAGTCTTACCCTTTACAAAACAATTTTAAACAGTATTCACCTCAGGTCATCCCATAACAAAATGGACGCATGGATTGGGTAAAGGCTCACTTAACTATATGAAGGTTTTTAATACAGACACTAATATATATTTGGCATATAAAACCGTTTTTTCTAAAACATGATAAACCTATAGGAGAAACAAAATCAAAGCTGTTTGCTCTATGACACTTCCCTCAGTTTTTCTTATCCCACTCATGTTAGAACAGGTATACAACAACACAAACAGTGATGGCTTTGAATTTTAGGGCAGATTATAGGGTCGGGTCAGAAAATGTGTGTCAACTGGTTAGTTCAAACACAGGGCAAAACCTTAAAGCAAAACCTTAAATAAGTGTGGAAATGAGTCTCAAGTCCTGATTTCCTCTGTTCTTTCAGTTCATTCAGCCTAGTTCCACAAAACACACTCACCGCACTGGTATTTCCTCAAAAATGTACGTGGAGACAAGGAGTCGTGAGCCACAGCGCATGCGCTGCTGCGGAGCGTCTCCCGCCCAACCATAAGCAGGTGAACTCCGCGGAGCCCGGGACGGGGCGGGGCCCGGGGCCCCGGGGCGGGGCGCGCGCGGGAGATTCGAATTTCCTTTCCACCGAGTCAGGTCCCGCGCGGAAATAAAGTTGCGCAGCTGTTTTCTCTTCAGGCCCTAAAACGAGGAGCCATAGTGCCTACTAGAGAGATGGTGGAAGGACCAGGATGTACCCTGAACGGAGAGAAAATTCGGGCGCGAGTGCTCCCTGGCCAGGCGGTGATAGACGTGCAGGGAAGTGCTCTGCAGAAACTGGAGAGCCCCGCAGTGCTACAGGCAGCCTCAATGGTCCAGATCTCTTCACAGGTGAGCTACTCCTATTACTGGCCATGGAGCATGCATAGGGAAATGGAATAAAATCCCTCCCAGGTTTTCAGCATCAGTAGTGCCGTATATTTTCTCTTGGTCCAAGTTCCCTGGAGACCCGCCTTTTCCAACGTTTATCTTTATAGGAAGGAGAAGTTGGTCCTAGCTAGAGCACCCAGACTGTTACCACCTGAGCGGATAGAATGGATTTGAAGGTGTTTTATTCAAAGTCACCTTGCGTAACTTTTTAATAACCCAGCAAAGGATGGTTTATTTAGGTCTACAGCTGCCTTTTCCACTATTAATACTATCAGATAGATGTCTGTAACCGCTCATGTTTTTTCTTCACATTTTTAAGATCATAAGCTTTTTTTTTTTTTTTTTTTTTTTTTTTTTTTTTTTTTTTTTTTTTTTAGTGGTACCGGGGATTGAACTCAGGGGCACTCGACCACTGGGTCACATCCCCAGCCCTTTTTTTGTATTTTATTTAGAGACAGGGTCTCACTGAGTTGCTAAGTGCCTCACCATGGCTGAGGCTGGCTTTGAACTCGCGATCCTCATGCCTCAGCCTCCCAAAGTGCTGGGATTACAGGCGTGCGCCACCGCGCCCAGCTAAGATCATAAGCTTTTAACGTAAAAACATTAGCTTCTTACCTAATATTCTGCAGTTGGTTCATAATGTGACAAATAACAAATAATTATAAAATTGCACAGGAAATTTAGCACTAACTTGTCACTCAGTATTGCCATCCAATGAAGCAGCAGTGAAACCCAGTTTTGGATCCCTTAAATGATTTTTTTTTTTTTTTTCTTTTTAAAGTAAATTGTAGCACAACTTCTTGCCACTCAGGCATTCATTGCAGATGGTGTGATATTCATTTGGTAAGAATTTACAACTGTACTAAAAATATTCTGATTAAGCCTTCGTACTTTTAAAGCCCTTCAGATGTGTGGATGATTGTATTTCATGGATACATGCAATATTGTACAGTACTTCAATTTCTTCTGCAAAGCTTCCCCATAGCCTTTGGTCCTGGAAAGAAAAAGTTGCCTGCTATGAAATTAGCATATGCTTACAACTTGAAAGAAATGAGGTCCTAAATCTGAGGAAATACTTTTTCAAACTTGGAAAAAGTTTTGCATCTTCTTCCAATTCCCCTTCTATTTACTCTGACTTGATATATCAGTAAGTACTCTCTACTTGTTTTTAATTATCAAAGTCATTTTTTCAACAAATTTCGAATACTGAAGGCACCTTGGAGAGTGAAAACAAACACTTCCCCTGTGTATCCTGCATTTTAGTTGGGAAGATACATAGACATTCATTAAAAGCATAAAGAAATGTATGTTGATAAGTTCTCTGTAGGAGAGAGACGTGCTTTTATAAGGACTTAGGTCATAGAAGGCTACCCTGGGGATGGAACAAAGTTGAGGCATGAAGGGGTGAGTGGAAGATACCCAGCACCTCTAGGTAGGCCGCAGAACAAAGAAAAAGAACTTCAAGCATATGAAGCAGTGAAAGAAAACCAGTGTGGATGGAAAAGAGAGAATGAAACAGGGATGGTGGTTTGATATAATATTGATTGGTGGGTAGAAGGCAGACCACAGAAAACACTATAGACCAGATTAGGGATTCTGCTTTTGTCATAAGAGCCATGGGAGTCCTTTAAGTGTGACAAGATTCATTTACACTTTGAAAAGATTCCTTTACTTTGAAAAGGAAGAAAAGAGTGGAGGAAAGCCAGAGTAGACATTGCAGTAGTCTTGGGAGACTACTGCAGTGATTCCAGTGAGGATCTGGGACTGGGTGCTGGTGGTAGAGATTAAATGAGAAAGGAAAAAGAATCACTATTTCAAAAAAGTACAGACCATAATTCTTAGCAATGAATATGATATGAAATCAATGTCATAATTTACATGATTCAACATTTTGTATTTTGTGTTAGGCCTTATGCTAGCTCCTGGGAATATAAAGAAGAATAAGATAAGGTTCCTGCTGTAAGAGTCTAATGTAAAATTTTAAATAATCACCTCATTGTTATTTAGGCAAAAGAGTAAGAACATTTCCTTTTAAATTTGTTATGAATTTCTCTGGTTGCAAGGCAGGAGGTGCTTTTACATTTCATTTAGTCATGAGAAAGAATAACTAAAAGGATTAACCTGATTCTACTGAGAAGAATTGTGAGGCTCCGAGTGAGTTTAAACTCATTGCCCAAGATCACATGAGTAGTAAAGAAATGAGCCAGGGTTTGATCTTTCTTCTTTCTGATTTCAAAACCCGTACTCTTAGCTATGCTGCAGACTTGCATTTATAGCTATTATATTTGATACCTTAATAGAGGAATTTACAAATTGGAAGAGATCTTTGTGATTAGGATGAGAAGTCTGGTTCTATTAATATGGAATTAATAATCTCCTTATGGGTCTTGATAAATTTCTAAATATTTTGCCATCACTTTACATTCTAGGACTTTGATCTAAAAAATAAAAGCCAGGCGCAGTGATATGCCTGTAGTCCCAGCTACTCAAGAGGACGAGGCAGAAGAAGTACAATTTCCATATCAGCCTGGGCAACTTAGTGAGTCCCTGTCTCAAGATGCAAAAAAGGGGAAGAGGGTAGAAGTGTAGCTCAGTGGAAGACACTCCAGGTTCAATCTCTAATACCCCAAATAATAATGATAGTAATGTAAATAACCATTGAATATCTGAAGAGTCTTTTGCATTTGAGAGGGATGTTGGATCCATAGTAAATTTCATGAAAACATGGTAGGTTGTCACAAACTTCTTGCAAGATCATAATTGTAACAGATGAGCCTGTTTCCTTTGCATATATGCCAGGAAGTTAAAGCTATTAAATGTTTTCTGCTACTGGCTTGGAATGATTCATTTTCTCAAACATTGTTTTAAAATAACAATTATTACTGTATTCTTTACAGTGAACGTGAAAAAATTACAAATTGAGTACTTAAAATATTTAAATTTCAGATAATCATCACTCCAAAAACCAACCAAATAATAAAATACAAACCCTGTACCGCAGTAGATAATGCCATGACCAGTTACTGTTTGTCTTATAGCATTTCTTTTTGTTCCAATTTAAATTTCATAGAAAACACACTTTAATGTATCTCTGCCTATGATAACTAATCCTCATTTTGAAGAAGAAAGCCTAGCTATAGAAGATCCCAGCATCTGCCAGTCATGTATGTACTCTATTATTTCTCTGAGTTTTGATCCACTGTCTTGTCAGCATAAAAATTATACAACTGTGTAAGCACATTGCATAAAACTCTGCTGGAGCTTGTAGAACCTTATGGTAAGAAACAATCTTGGAATGTAAATGAATGTGTTTGGCTAATGAGCTTTGAAGAGTCAATCCTCCGATTTTAATTGTTGGGTGGATACAATATTTTAGTGAAATCAGTGTGTAATCTGCATGTGTTTTCCATCTCCTTTCACAAAATAGGATATGAAACAGTTTATTTATAAGCATTCATTTCACTTGAAACATAATATCCTGGTTATTCCTATGACTTCTTAACATTTGATACATGTATTTAACATTCTAGCTATTTTCATCTTTATACATCAGAGTATCATGAACAGATTAAGACTTAATAAAAGTGAATGGATGGAGAAGAGCAAAAGTTTTTAATAGTGCCAAATGATTACAGATTTAAAAATAAATTCCATACTCCTTATGAGTGTGTTTATGTTTTGGAAATGCCTACTACATGAAAATAATGAAACCTCTAATAAGTTTTTCTCCTACCTTCCCTTTATCCAAAGTGAAAAAAAAAATCATAGTTTATTCTACTGCCATTATTTAAAGGAACAAATTAATCCACAGAGATTCATTTTCCAGCTAAGTGAAGCTAATTTCTTTAAGTAGCCAAAGGAATTTCCTCAATATTGTATATAACATGCATTATATATTTTTTGCCTTATTAGGTGGAAATTGGTAATTATTTCTCCTTAGTGACTTAGAATCATCATTATCAGTATCCGAAATTATAATGGATCATGTAATGGGGATAACAGAGAACACATATCATTGCATTATTTTATAGATGAGCAAACTAAAGGAAGTGATTTTCTGTGGCCATTGTAGCTTTTTATCCAACATTGTTCAGTGTGCTGTAGAGAAAAGAATATCTGATCAACTTGATTTTTAATTTCTACTCCTTTTTTACTTCCTATTTGCAGATACTTATAGTCCCATATTAGTTTATGTGGGTCGGGATTAAATTAGAGGACATATTAAATGCTTAGCTTAGTGTGTGGCAAAGTAAACATCCTGGTATTTGTTCTCTGCTCCATCAGGGCTTTCCCAAAACCAGACCCTTTACTTCAGGAACACCCACTTCCCTTATAAAGGGTCTGTAATCAGTTGATGCCCTCAAATAAAGTACAGAGTATTTAGTCTCTGGGTAAGTGCTCAAAGGTCCTGCTCTTTAAAAACTGTAGAATACATAGACCCTAAAGACCTTTAGTTTGGAGCTTAGAGACCATTTTAAAATTAGGTTCTTTGATGGTTTAGATTGACAGATAAGTGATCTCTGATTAAGAGAAGTGTTATATTATGGGAGAAAAGAGCATGTGAGGAAGGATGAGGAGAGAATATGAAAAATATATGACATTTTCTTCTCTGTGGGGAAAATATGTAACTACAGTAAAGTAGAAACATTTATCTATGAAAAAGTCTTATTCTGCTCTGAAAAGTTCATCTTCCTTGTTCACCCCATGGATAGGCAGGATAAATGGTAATCAGCACAATAAATCATGTGCTGTCTCTGAAAATATATGTTGTTTTGAAGATTTCATATTATTAAGCCACTTGAAAATGGGAAGGTGAACCCTACTCAATCATACTTAAAATTGTGGCAAAGGAGATTTTCATCTCTTTCAGAAAATAAAAAGGTTGAAATGTCCAAATAGTACAGTAACAGGATTATAAGGGTCAACACGAGAAAGTCAAGTATATATTGGGCAATTGTGAATAGTTACAGAAAAGATAATAGGCTTGTGGAAATTAATTTTTGAATTTGTCTAGGCAACCAGGAGCTTGTAGAATGAGGTGATAACCCTAGATTCCGTAGTTGGACAAGGGAATAGCTTGTAAATCTTAGGTATATTGCAAAAGCCTCACCCAGTTTGTACACAGTAGCTCACAAAATAAGTGAAACAAGCCATCACTGATACATCAGAATTTTTTTTAAAAATGGAATTGTTTTTAAAAAATGTGAAAAGTATATTGATTGGCTTGTGATAGCCAAGCAATCATTAGTTGAAATTTTTATTTTGTCCCAAGTGATATGTAGAACGGATTTTAGAAATAATAATGTCTAAGAAATCAGCTGACTTGGGTGAAGCTCCTGCATGATGGACAATTAAAAAATGATCCTTGCATGTAATTTTTCTCCAAACAAAAATGTAGTATTAGAAAGGTTGTTTTTAAAGCAGCTATTTAGTGCTAAGTAAACATGTCTCTCTCACACACACATACAAAGCGGGTGCTTTGGGACTGGTTGCTGCACATGCCTCAATCTCTTTTCAAATCTCCCCCATTAAACTCTTTAATTTATGGGAAATTCTGGTAAATGTGGTATTTTGCTTCCACATAGCATTTGATAAGTCATGAGAATCTTGTTCTCTTACATTTAAATCTCACTCCATTGCAGATAACGTGAAAATAAGGGACTGAGATGTTAATAGATTTTTAAAAGAGGATGAAATGCATGGTTAGAGTAGAATTTTTTTGCTGTGAAGTCTTAGGACAGGTCAAGCAAGATGGATATGGTAGGGGGAGACAGTGAGCCTGCTTTTTAAAGCTACACTGAATTTTAGGAGAGAAGAAAGAAGGGATCTGTTTAATCCTACATACCTTTACTGAACCCCAGGCATTGTGTAAAGCCCTTGAAGATATTAGCTGAACGTAAGTTACAGCCCCCAATGTACTTTTACAGATAGGAAAGAAATACAAGTCACACACAAATAATAATTCAGAGTAGTAAATACCATGACCGGTTTAGAAAATGCTATGCTAAGTGTGACAGATAGAATGCCTCCAGATTATTCAGCTGCCCAGGAGGGAAAACCCTAGAACCAGAGAGAATTACAAACTATATATGTAAGCAAGGATGAGGTTATACCAGCATTTCATTTCAATTCCCAAACACCTCATCAGGTATTTAAAAAGCTAATACTTGAACATATTCAAGTTGAGGTCACACAGCATCTGTAGCTGGAAGAGCTTCTGCTGCACAGAAGTGATTTGATAGATTCAGGTCAAGTGAAATACAAGTATTTCTCCACTTATAACCATTCTTCCATTTGTCCTTCTGCCAATAGCTGTGTTATAATATTCATATTCATTGGACCATAAACATCTTTTTCAACATTTGTATGCCCTTAATTTCATGACTTTCGATTTTTCTGTTTTGATGTCATATTTATGTTGTTTTCAATTATAAAACACAGGTGAAACACCAGTAGAACAGGTAAGGCATTTTTATACCTTGAAAGATTAGGTTCAAGGTTCTCTTTGAGGTTCTGTCAGGCAGGACAACATATTTCACTTTTCACTGACAGCTGTGTAAAGATATATAATGGTCTCATGCATTTTTAAGTTTAGTGGCCTTTATATTTTGGACTCCTCCTCCCAAGCACAACAGAATTTATTTACAAGGACAGTTATTCTCCTTTGTCTTGTTAATAAGTGGTTTGCAACCATAAAGGTTTTAAGGACCCTCCACTGAGATTTTCTTTTACTAAGTGGCCAAATTTTTCATGTTTAGACCTTTATATAATTTCTAATAGTTGACAATAGATTTGCAGATATAGATATATGCTTCAGGACAATCTTTGATGGCTAGAGGGCTTAATCCTGCCAGGAGGTTTGAAAACTACTCCTCAGTGTCAGCTATGGGCAAAGTTTCAACCCTGCTCTTGATAAATTAAACCTTAGCATTTTAATAATGGGACACTCCAGCCAGGCTTTTGCCCACTAGGGCTTCTCCAGAACTCTTGTCACTAATTACTACTACATTGCTAAATCCAGTGGTCCAGTCTCAGCCTTCATCTCACTTGATTTGTTGGCAGCCCTTGACACACCCTCTTCCTTGGAACATGGTTTTCACTTGCTTCTAAGATATTGACCTGCTTAGTTTTACTTCTACTTTGCTGTATGCCTTCTCAATCACCTTAGCTGCTTCCTCCTCCTTCATTCTGACTTCTTAATGTTCTTTTGCTGATTGTTCCCCTGGAAAGCCCCAGACCCAGTTCCTGTGACCCTTCTCTTTATCTATACATATTTCCTGTCTCATCTAGTGTCGCAGCGTTAGGTACCATTTCTCTGCTGATCATTGAACAAATTCATGTCTTCAGCCCAGACTCCTCCCCTAAACTCCAGATTCCTATATCTGTTTAGTAGCATTTTTTTTAATAGACATCTCAACTTTCACATGTCTAAAACTCTTAGTTTTCCCTTCCTAAGTGTTCTACTCAAATCTGCCCCATCTCATTGAATGGCATTTCTCTTAAATTGTTCAATCTAAAAGTAGATTATCCGGAACCCCTGTCTCTCTCCTCTCACATTAAACCCACTAGCAAGTACTCTTTGTCTTATCTCCAAAATATGTTTAAAAATCTGACTACTTTTCACTGTCTCCACTTGTCCAGATCGCCATCTCTTGGCTTGATTTTTGCAGTAGTCCTTGAAGTGCTTTCTTGGCTTTTACCTCTTCAACCAAAATTCTAGCCAGTAGCCAGAGAGTATATATAAAATAATAATGTAGATCATATTTTTCTTCTGTTTGACTACTATCAGAGAAAAGGTGACTGCTTAGATTGTACCCTTTTGGCCACTCACATGATCCTATTGTGAGAGATAATCTAGCCCTCAATTTATGAGATTTAAAAAAAAAAAAAAAAAAAAAAAAACGGGGTTGGTGGTGTGGTTCAGTGGTGGAGCACTTGCTTAGTACATGTGAGGCACTGGGTTCAATCTTCAGTACCACATAAGAATAAATAAATAAAATAAAGTTATTGTGTCTATCTATCTACAACTATTTTTTTTAAAGAAAGAAGAAGAAGAAAAAAAAAAAAATGCCAGAAAATCAGAAGTTAAAATGTAGACCAGATTTCAGGGCTATGGAATTAAGAACATACCTGGAGTCAGGAGGTTGGTACGTCAGTTTAATCAAAGACTATGTGGTCAGCAAAGGTAATAAGCCACAGCTAAGAACAAGGTCATTAAAATCAAACCCAGTGAGAGAGGATAATAGTTTGTCTTGTTGTGAAAATAATACTAGAGACTCTCTCAGATGATAAGAAGCAAATCCAGGTGGTAAGGGGCAAAAGATGGTCACTAAAGTAACCTGTAGTTACCTTTATTAGCATAGTAAAAATCACTTCCCTAAGTAGAAATCACACCCCCAGGTAGAGACTTAAGACGGTACTGAGACACATGGAGAAATATATAGAAGAACACAGATGCAACTAAAACTCAACTTCTACACGTGACCACAGCAAGAAACCAGGTTTTTGCCTACCCATAGATGCCATAAAAGCTGTGTACCATTTTCCTTCATTTGAGCCAGTCTGAGTTTGACCTCCCTGCATAAGAATAAAAAGCATTGTTCCTGTGCTAATGCGGCTTTATCTGGATGTTCTGGTAGAGAGCCCAAGAACCCATGGGAGTCCATAACCCATAAATCATATCTCCAATATTGCTCTTGTTGTCTATGCTATGGCCACACTGGCCCACAGCATACCAGGTCCTTTGCACTGCCATTTCTTTAGCCAGAATTCTGGCTCTTTCTCTCGGCTCATGTAAAACTTGCTCAAATGCCAACTTCCCAGTGAAATTAATACTGCCCCTTCAAAACTGCTACCTGTTCCCCCACCCCAATCTTGATGTCTTTCTCATCTGGATTTTTTTTCAGATGTTCTGACATACTGTGTTGTTAAGTTTATTGCCTTCTCTTCCCCTAGTAGAAGATAACCTTCCTAAGGGTAGGATGAATTTGTTTATTGAAATCCTCAGCTTTTAGAACAAAACCTCACACACAGTAGAAAATCAATTTTTCTAGAATGACTTAATCCAATTAAACAGCCATGAATAGTTTTGTTTGTATTTTGTGTTTACTAGGGTTTGACCCAGGGGCGCTGTACCACTGAAAACTATATTTCTAACCCTTTTGAGACAGGGTCATGCTAAGTTGCTGAAGCTGGCCTTGAATTTGCGATCCTCCTGCCTCAGCCTCCTGAGTCACTGGAATTACAGGCATATGCTACCACACTTGACTGTGGTCCATTTTTAATGGGAAGGATTGTGGTCAGAGAATGTCTGTGTTGTAGATGATACAGTTAAGTAAATAACATGAACTGTTATAGCTATTGGCTTCTAGAGATTTTATTAAATGATGTACATTCTCGTCAGAGCTATTAATTTAGCAATGAGAGAGTTGGGACTCATTTACTCATTTACTGTTTTAGTAGGTGTTGTGACAGCACTGTTTATTTCAAGGGTACCTTATCTGTCTCTTTGCCAGGAGTCATCCAAAAACATGGTAAAGTGAGAATCGAATAGAGGAAAGAAGGTCTGGTCAGGAAGCTGAAAAGGAGTGAGACCAAACTAGTCATGTAGTTTTCCATCTTGGGAGGAAGGGAAGGGGGGCAGTCAGGTGTAGGGCTGGATTGTGATGTAATAGCTGAAAGAAGACTTTTTAATTAACCAATCAGAGATGGGATAGATGTTGAGTTTGTGATGTGAATTGGAAAACTAAAAGACTAAAGGAAAATCAAGCACAATGATGGAAGTAGTAGCTAATTTAACCAGGACTAGGGAAAGCTATGTATGAGCGTGCATGTATGTGTGTGTGGGGGGGAGTGGCTACACATACTAAACATGGCAAAATTCATATCACAGTCTTTGCTGGGAGCCCTGAAATTATTAATTTATTGAAATCCTCAATAATTTTTATTTCAATAATCATGTCCTTCTGAAGCTGAATAATATGATTAAAACCAGTTGCTAATAAATAATATTGGAGGAGGCTAAGAAATTGCTGACATTGAAGTGGTAGAGAAACAAGATTCTGAGCTATTAGTTTGTAAATCAATGTATAAGATGATGGTAAGACCTTAAATCTAAGGTCCCCAAAATATAAAACAATCTATACAAGACAAAGTTTACTTATAGCTCTGCATCGCTCTGTATATCATCATTTTAAAAGTGTCCTGTTTAGTTTTCTAAGAACTTTGTATATGCTAATTGGTTGTCATGGAAACCTACCTTGAAACCTGCTATTGTAATCTATACTTGGCTTGAAGTGTGTGTTAAGTGGCTTAAAGTCCCTTGTGAGACAGAAAAGCATCATGACTTTTGTTACTTCTCAAGTCAGGGTTCTAGCAGGTTCATTTATAGAAGCAAGGCAGATGTGGAAGTATGTTTTCCCTCACCAAATACTCAGACTGTTTTGCCAGTGCTTGATATTCATTGATGGGCTCTCGAGTTCATAAGAGAAAGAAATCAGAGGCAGAAGTTCTGAGGATATGCTAAACTCCCCCACAGATTCTTGTGATTTGTGCAGAAATGGAAGGCTGCCACTTTTCATTATTCCTGCTTATTTACTGGCCATTGTAAACCTGTGATTAATTCTCCAGTACTTATGCAAAGGAGGGATACAAAGCCCTTTAAAGTTCTCTGAACTTTAGGCAGTTGGAAAATTCTGGCATTGGTGTCACTATTATAATCCTGAGTAGGTTAGTGGAAGAATAATGTCTACTATCAATCTTTGGATATATAATATATATATCGCCCTGTTATCTCTCTGAATTAAACACTGCAGTCGTAATTTTTTTTAGCAAGGGTCGACCTTATAAAATAAGGAACAGAGTGGATCTATTGCCTCAAGCATCATGTAGAATAACAGATGTTTGTAAAGCAAAAGTTTGAGAATTCCTGAGCGATATCATTCTACCTTAAGCTAAGGAATAGTCATGACTTTCTTCTAGGCTCTCTATCCAAACCTGTTTTATAATTACCTCCTTAGCATTGCCTCCACCCCTTCCTACCTACTAAGATTTCATTTAGAATCTTCAGGATCCTTAGGCCCATTGAGAAAAAGTTAGGAATTGATAAATAAGTTAGGGATTAGGGCTGGAGTATAGCTTAGTGGTAGCGCACTTGCCTCACAAGTGTGAGGCACTGGGTTCGATCCTAGCACCACATAAAAACAAATAAAGGCATTTAGCCCATATACAACTTAAAAAAAAAAAAAAAAAAAAGTGAGGTGAGGAGTTGCCTTGCTGATTGAGTTTAATGTATGGATGTTTTTCGGTCTTGTTCCATTGCCTGTAGAGTTTCTGATAGTTGTTAATTATGGTGGCTGATAATTGGGTAATGATATGTTAGGGATGAGGATTTCCTTGGCTATTGAGTTAATGTATGGATATATTTACATGAACCAATTTCTGTATAGTATCTAAGTTTTAAATTTTGTATTAAATTTTGAATGAAAATTAAATGTTTGTAAAACATGGCTAAATCATAAAAAAATTATATACAGAACACTAGTATACATATGCCCTATTAAGAACATGACCAATATCTAAGCTAAATCCCATTCCTGCCCTTCCTCCATAGAAGAATCTACACTTTATATTTATGCTTATAATTTCCTTGATTTTATTATAGTATTCAGTACATATATCATAACCCTAACAATATATTGTTTGGTTTTGCAAGACTGACGAGGAAAAGCCAAAATGAGTTTAACTTCCCTTCATTTTTAACATCGTGATTAAAGTGGAGCAGGTCTTGAATTAGGTTACCCTTCTCAGGAGACCTGTAGTACAAAGCTGTGGACATTGAAGCTGTTTCGTTCCTTACGTCTAATAATTGCCCTTATGGCAAAGCTGGATTCAAGCCTCTGCTTACCTTCCTCTCAAGGTTCTCTCCTACTTTTTACTTCATTTTCAGCTCCTTATGATTCCTTACTTACTTCAATTCATCAGTGCTATTAAAAATACTTTGTTTTCGTATTTTACATCACTTTGGCTGTGTTTATCCAAATACTTTTACTGGGAATTTGGCTGTCCTTCTGGAAATGGAAGACTCGATATTCCACTTGCTGGTTTTACAACATTCACATTGTTTTCCTGTGCTTTATTTTCATATACACACAGCTATATGATCCTGGAAGAAGCTCCTTTTGATTGTCTGCCAATTACCATTTTTCACTTAATGTTTTTGGCTGCTGTCTTTTTAAATGACTGAATAGTAATTTGAAAAATGTATGTAAACAGCTGATTACATTACTTGTTGGAGCTTATTCTTCTCATTGGAATGCACCTGGGTGTGAAGTAATATAAATATGTTTAAGAATCAAATGATTATTTTGTTTAGAGTTCGTTACACGTGTGTGTGTTTATGTGTATATTTTCTCCTAGGCTGTTGCACCGAATAATAATAAAGATTCCAGACGGAATTTCTTGCAACTATTAAATGGATGTGTTTACAGTGGTGTGGAAACTTTGGGGAAGGAGCTGTTTATGTACTTTGGCCCAAAAGCTTTACGGTAAGATAAACCTATACAATACATCTTATCACTCTGTATTTAAAGATGTGTAGAAGGCTTTTCTTACAGTTTGCCAGGTGTCACATTTAATCATGTAGAAAGTACTCTATGTTTAAGAGAGCTCTAATATAAAAGGTAGAGATTCTATCTTGGGAAGCAATAAGCAGAAGAAGAATAAATTGTGATGTCATCGTTACTTAGAGGCTAGTCAATTTATTTCTCTTAAAAAAATGGATGGGCTAGCAGGGCTTCCCAAGATGCATTAGAGCAGCACATCTCTGTTTTGCTATTCTCCAAATTCTCTGCACTGCTAGTCTCCCCTCTTGTCATCAAATGTTCATTGCATTCAGTAGCATCAGTTATTTTATATTTGTGACAGGCCCTACTTTGGCTTAAATGTATCACTAGATTTTTTTTTTTTATATTTTTCTGTCTTCCTTTCTCTGAAGCCTTCAACAGATCTTGGGAACTTATTGAATTCAGATACTTTCTCAGAAATAACAGATTCTCCATTGTTTCAGAGTTCTTATGGAAATTCATGGTTAGTATGTTGGCAAAGAAGGATAAACGGTCTACTCCTTGATTAAATTTAAAGATAAAAAGTGTCAAAATTTGGGCTGGGGTTGTGGCTTAGCAGTAGAGCGCTCGCCTAGCACATGCGCGGCCCAGGTTTGATCCTCAGCACCACGTAAGAATAAAGGCATGTGTACAACTAAAACAAATAAATATTTTTTTTAAAAAAAAGTGTCAAAATTTATGTAATTGCAATGCATGGTCGCCTACTTAATTTTTGCAGGAAAATGAAAAAGGTCTATGAGTTAATATGTCTATTGGATCTAAGTCTGTCTTTTCTGTATTTAGCCTAAGCTATTGCAAACTATAAAGATGGGCCCTGCTTCCTTAAATCCTTTTCAGTGTTTTTTAAGGTATTGAACAGTTATCACCTTCTTTAAAGGAAAGAGTTGTTATTAGAACCTGTGCTTTTAACTGAAGGTGAATAAAGCTTACAAAGAGATGGTGTGACTATGATTGTTATTTATTGCATCTCATCTACCACATATTTAGAGTACTTCAGGTTTATGTAATTGCTTTTCCTTTGAGGTGTTCTCTCTTCATTGTCAGCAGCTGCTGTCCTTGGACAACATTGTCACTTATAGTTTTTCTTAGTCTGGGATTGATAACATCAGCATATGCCTACTGGTTCATGCAGTAATGATATATTTCAGGTTACATAACTGCTGTTGTAGATTGATGTGATTGAAAACCCTTAGCTCTGGACAGAGTAGGACACAATGGAATCCATGCACCATAGTTGAAAACATTGATATGTTATTGATTCTCTGATGCTAGGTGCAGATTTATTTCTATAAGATGAGAAGGAGGCTTTATCAAGTGTTCACCACCAGACTGATAAGAAGGAATCATTTCTCAGTGCAGAGCTGTCAGTAAGTGTTCCATGAAGTTCCAAACAAGGGCAATCACTTCCTCAAACTACATGAACAAGTACCATCCCTGGAGAGTACCTATCTCCGGATGTGGATAGGAAGAAAATGCAATGGCTTGCCTCCTGTTTCCTGCAAACTTAACAACTATTTTATGTAACAATTCAAGGTCAGTGGCAGATCAGCTGTTGGAATCTAAACTCAACAACTTAAAATCAACTGTATCCCCTTTCACAACATAACATAAGCTCAAAAAATGTGCTCCCAACCTATGCTTCTTAGGGAAATGGATGACTGTCAAATAAATGGGAACCTTTTGTGAGGCTGCAGGTCTGTGAGCCTGACATAGAAATTTAGTATTCATTTATTACTTGTTTTCTACCCACAATACTGGTCAGCATTTTAGAGAGCATGTAGCAGGAAGCATGCTTACAGATTTCTTACAGTTTTCTCTTAATAGTAAGCTTTTCATGATCAAAATTGCCCATGGATTTTCGTCCTAAGACAATGTGTATTTCACTGGGCAGGCTGTGAATCCCCTGGGATTCACTTGTTTATAAAGTAGAACACAGGTGCAGTCCACTTTTAGAAAATCTGCCATGTAAAAGTCCATACTTCAGAAAAATACAAATTAGAGTATGATTGCTTCTGTTAGCAAATGATGTATCTAAGTACTCATAATAGTGCCATAGAATAAAAATTATTTTATAGACATTTATTTTATAAGCATAGTTATGATGTTAGTAGTGTCTATACTTTTTTTTTTTTTTTTTTTTTTTTTTTTTTTTTTTTTTTTTTTTTAACGGTGGGAGGGTACCAGGGATTGAACTCGGGTACCAGCCATATTTTGTATTTTATTTAGAGACAGGGTCTCACTGAGTAGCTTAGCATCTCGCCATTGCTGAGGCTGGCTTTGAACTCCTCCATCCTCGTGCCTCAATTTACCATACTGCTGGGATTACAGGCATGTGCCACCCACCCGGCTTTACTATTTTTGAATAGTAACTCTTCAGCTAAAGCAAGCCAATCATTTTCAATTTTTTGTTATAAACATAATAAATACTAGAACAAACTGGAAAAGTAACTACACAATATTGGGTTCAGGATCCCACTACCAAATATAATATTTATTGACTTTGGGTGCATATATTGCCCATATAGTGAACATGTTTTTATATGTCTACTCACCCAGACCTACCCATTCTGCAAACTGTTATTTTCAATCAAAATGTAATGGACATTACATTTTGGACTATCGTTTTATAAGATATATATTTTTGATGAATCTCTCCAAAATACTTTTGTAATTTTGTGATTTATGACTGATTACAATTTAGCATACATACTTAAACCAGAAGCTATATCTGAAATACTTTGTAGACTTTGCCATTTTAGAAAAGCCTTATACTTAATCACTTTTGTAGTTCATTGGAGTTTAAATGGTATGAACCTCTAATATGCTATGCAAAAGATGATGCAACAATTCTTAGTTTGCTAATGTCTTTATGGAACCTATCATAAACTAATTATAAAAGGGTTTTACAGCTTAGATATAGTTTTTGTAATCTGTTAAATAACTTTTTAGGAAAGACTGAAATGTGATAAAGATTTTAAACTAAATTAAATACTTTAGGGTAATAAATACCTTCTGTGTGCCACTTGTACACTCTGCCTATTCTCTGTGATTTTAGCTTTTTTTTATGTATGTCATTTATTGGATTGGAAAAGTTTCCTTTTATTTCTGCTTTCTTGCAAATTTAAATCATGAGTGAATATTACATTTTTTTTCAAGTATTTTTTCTGCATCTATTATGATCACTACATTGTTGTTCTTATTTGTTTATATATTTTTTTTTACTTTAAAATTTTAATGTATTAAATATGGTTGAAGGGATTGGAACATTTTCCTGTTTAAAGATATGATATTTGGGCATCCTTCGGTCTCCCTGGACACAATATTGTGTCAACCTAGAAAAACCTAAAGAGAAATTTTAGTACAACTTTGTTCAGTTGTGTTTTAAAATCCCAATAAAATAACAAAACACACCGCACCTCCCAAATTAAAAGAAACAAAACATTAGTAGGTTGATGTTTTGCCTATTTTGCCTGAAATCACTGAGCAAAGACACTTTTACCAAGCCTTTACCAGTTTAACTGTAAAAGGAGAACAAGTTTGTATTGTTTAATCAGCTCTTTCAGCACTGTGTCTAAAAGATCTGGCCAGAATAATTGTAGAGGAGGAATAGTTTATTTGAGGGCTCATGGTTTCAGAGGTCTCAATCTGCAAATAGCGGGCTTCATTCCTCAGGACTCAAGATGAGGCTGAACATCATGGCAGAAGAGTGGTAGAGGGAAGTGGCTCACATGG
Organism: Tamias sibiricus; assembly: GCA_025594165.1. NCBI lineage: Eukaryota > Metazoa > Chordata > Mammalia > Rodentia > Sciuridae > Tamias > Tamias sibiricus. Next base: position 39,472,400 of record CM046661.1, read on the forward strand.
TGATCAGGAAGTAGAGCGAATCTCCACTCTCCAGAACAAAATATATCCCCCATAGCCACAATCTCAATGAACCACTTTCTCCAGCCAAACCCCACCTGCCTCCAGTTACTACTCAGTTAATCCCATTAGGGATTAATTCACTGATTAGGTTAAGGATATAACCCAATCATTTCTCCCCTGAACCTTCTTGCATTGTCTTACACATGAGCTTTTGGGGAACACCTCACATCTAAACCATAATATACAGTGAATTAAACTGATTGATTTTTGAATTTTAAATAAGACTTGTATTCCCAGAACACATTCTACATTTTTATGCTATATTACCCTTTCTATATGTTGCTGGATTCATTTTATTGAGGATTTTTGCAGTTGTCTTCATGAGCAATATTAGCCTATGGATTTATTTTCTTCTCAGTACCTTTGTCTAATTTTAGCATTATGATAATGCTGGCCTCTATATGAATTGGGAATTTTCCCCTCCTGCTTTTCTCAAAGAGTTTGTGTAGATCTAATATTGGTACAGTATTAACTGGCCTAATGTATTTGGAGGCCCAGGAAGAGAACATAAGAAGTAATCACCAAGAATTGTACAGAATTGATGAAGATGTGAAACAAGGTCAAATGGTGTAACATACATTTAACTAGAATTGCAAAATAAAGAAATAATAGGGCAGAAGACATATTTTGAAGAGTTCAGTGGCCAGATATTTTCTTTATCCAATCCTGGACTCAAAAACTCAAAAGAACTTCAAATAAAAACAAATATCTCTCACATACACCCAACCAACGTGCTAAAAACCAAAGATAAAAAAGAAATCCTGGGAGCAACCAGATAAAAATAAACATCATATACAAAGGAACAAAGTTAAAAAATACATTAGATTTCTCATCAGAAACTCCGCAAGACAGAACAACCTCTTTAAATTGCCAAATAGACAATAAGCCTTTCAACTTGAGAATTCTAAGCCCACTGAAAATATCTGTTAAAAATGAAGGTACAATAAAAACTTTCAAACAAACAGACACACACCCAAAAAAGAAGAAGAAAGCTAAGAGAATCCAGCACCAGTAGACCTGCAATACAGAAAAAAGGAAGTCTGTCTCACATAAAGTCACTGGTCGAATTTGAATCCACAGAAGGGAAAAGGGCACTGCAAATGGGAAACTTGGGAGTAAACATTAAGGATTTTTTTCATGTCTAAAGAATACACATCTTCTTATTTGGATAATTTCTGTTCATCTATTTTCAAATTCGTGTGTTTCCTCTGCTGTGTGAAGTCTGCTGATCTGCTCCTTGAAGGAATTCTGTTCTTTATTTCTATTATAGGAATTTCCCATCTCTTCATGTGCCTTTGTTCTAGATCATCTCATATAATAATCATTAATATGTTAATGATTAATATAGACTCAGGGATTCTGAGTCATGCTTGCTCACACTCGATATGTTGAAAGCTTAGCTGTTTCCTTACCCATTTTCATAGTAGTGTTCTCTTCTTCCTATGTCCTACCATAGATATAACAATTTGTGTGTTCTGACTATCCTCAGAAAGGGACTTGTCACTTTGGAATTTTGCTCCACCTGTTGACTTGCAACCTCATGTCTCTGATGGATTTCAGTAAGTGTTTGGTTTTTATAAATAATGTAAGTTTTCCTCTCCACATTTGGATGGAGCTATGTTCACTTCTAAATAAAAGTAAAACTCACTCTTTTCATTTTCACATGGTTAAAACCCTATCTTTGTACAATCTCTTTCTTTGAATGTTTACCACATATTTTATGTGTTCAACTACTTTACATTCTTTATTATCTTTTTTTTAGGGGCAAAATACTTTTCCACATCTATTCATGTCATGTTAAAGCCAGCTTCATGAATACATTTAATAAATTCAGAAGTGACTGGAGAAGATGCTTTTAAAAAATAAAACATGTTTTTGATCTTTTTTTTCAAATTTACTTTTTATTCTAAGTTGTTAGAAATGACAGCAGAATGTATTACATTTCATATTATACTCATAGAGCACATTTTTACATATCTCTGGTTGTATGCAAAGTATATTCACACCATTCACGACTTCATACATGCACTTAAGGTAACAATATCCATCTCATTCTACCATCTTTTTTTCGACACTTTTGACCACTTGTTAATTTTCCTAAGCAATTACCTTATTTGCAGTATGTGTTTGTTACTGACATGAACTGCAACAGTGCTGTTGTCTATGCTATTTTATATAATTCATAATGTTCGGACTATTCTGGTAATGATAGCCTAGACGAGAGTGATGTTTAAAATAGGATCAGGGCTTATTTAACGATTTGTTTTAGGAGCCTATTTCTAACAGAGATTTTCTTACTATCATTTCAGTTTTAGTTTGAGCATAATTTTATGTTACAGCTTTGACTACAAATGACAAAAGTTCAATGCAAACAAGTTTGATAATTATTTATTAAAAGAATGTAGAGTATCTATGAAACCTGATGGTAATACAGGTGGGTTGAGGGAAAACTAGAAGCAAAAACTGAAAGCTTAATATTCTCTTCCTTTCTTGAGTCTGTTCCTCACTAAAATCCTCTCCGCAGACAGATCTTCCTTGGCTTCTCTGGTACCCATTCCCACATGGAAACATTCCCACAGACAGCTCCCATAATAGCTTTTCCAATACTAAGAAGAAACTGATCTCTGTGTGTCTGAAAATCCATAAATTTATCTGCCGACTACGCCAGATGAATCCAGATTGGATATTTTGCATCCAGCTTAAGACAAGGGCTCATTACTTAATTGTATCAAAGGCACAGGATCAGAGGAAGGACTAGAGACCAGTTCATGTTTGGCCTAACACCCACCCTTGGGCCAGACAACTGCAATTGGCAGGCAGAGTTACATTATGCAGTGAATGGTCTCCTGTAACCATTTGGATGGGATGTAGAAACAGTGAAGAAATGAGGATCTGGGGAATATTTTCCTTAACTAAGTTAAATAAATATAGGAAATACTGAAAAATCAAATTAAACTTAAAAATTTCATTCTCATAATATGGACCTATGTGCTGGGATTTATAAAAAACCAACACATCAATTGTTAAAACAATGTAGATATTTACTATGTCTTGAAAATTTTCATGGTACTGATATTCTTAATTTAAGAGAAAAGGTACTTAACACAACACTAAACAGAAAATTTGTTACCAGGGCTCCATTACTATAATATTTGGCTATTTAATAAAATGAAAATATAAGATAAAAATAGTTATTTTTATGCATGTTTTTCCCTCAAATTGAACAGGTTTACAAGAAAAGGGCACATTTACTTTATTTACAGTTCTTATTGAGGCTTTTCCTGCATTTGAATTGGGTCTTAACCTTTGAGATTTTTGATGTGGATGTGGTTTCATTATGGAAAGTGATTTAGAATCCACTTTATGAGGCATGCAGCTAAAAAGATTTTAGATATGATGGCTTCTGGGCATGACAGTTGCACACCTTTCACTGGGGCTAAACCTCCATAAGCTAAATTATGGAGTACTTACAGGCACACATTTTTCCTGTCAAGAACTATGGGGCATGTAAAATGCATTTATGATTGATAGTAGGGCACACAGAGTTTAAAACCCACATTTTTAAAGTTAGACTGGTTAACCTTGTACAATACTATAACATGGTGCTTTGGAATTAGAAGCACAGAGCAGTAACATTTGCTGCCAAAAGAACCATATTTATTAACTCAACAAAGCTACAAGAAGATGGATTTGAAAGGCAGAACACAGTATTTCATCTTGAGAATCCTTTTTGATCTTCATCATCAGAGGCCTCACAAAACCACTTCTTTTTTTTTCTTATGTTACTGGACATGCTAATCAATCCTATAAAATCTGAAAGGTTATGAATTTTTCATCACTGCATTGTAACTTTAAAGTTAACTGTAAATATTTATAAATCCCTTCTTCCCAATACATGTAAAGGTAAAAGAAAATGAAAAGAATTGAAGACAATAGCATTTTCACTTGTGTTATCTCTCTCTCTCTCTCTCTCTCTCTCTCTCTCTCTCTCTCTCTCTCTGTTGCTTGTTCTCTCTTTTATATACACAAGATTTTGCAAGAAATTGTTTTATTGCTCAACCCAAAGCAATGGGAAAGAAAAATATCTTAAACCATAGATCTTATTTTGCAGTAGGTAAACATTTCCAATCCACTGTGGCTAGAAATAGGGAATTTGAATGTTAGTGGCTTTGTAGAATTTATAAACACAAACTATTGGCATTTTAAATTTAGCTTTATCTCAGGCCTTTGAATCAGAAAATACCGAGAGATGCTAGACTATTCTATGAATAAAAGATATTTCATCTGATAAGAAGGACAGGGTATGTTTTCTTGGGCTTATTGTTGGGGCCTTGTTATTCTCTGGGAACTTATGTGTGGGTTAAAACACTGTCACATCTTCTAGCTTTATAAGGATACAAAGCTATAAGAAAAAAATATATACTATTAATGGCAATATTTGCCCTTTAAAAGTGCCCATGAATGACTAACATTTATTTTCTTTTAATCCAAAAACAACATGAAGTAAATGAAAAAAGTTTCATACGTGATATACTTCTATTTAAAAATGGGTATGACTTTGTTTCAGGATTCATTTTGGAATGAAAGGCTCCATCATGATTAATCCACTTGAGTCTAAAAGTAAAAATGGTGTTTCTCCTGTTTTTGAAGTGCAGCTCACCAAGGATTTGATTTGTTTCTTTGACTCATCTGTAGAACTCAGGTAATAAATAGAATAAAAATACTTAGCTGCGAACCTGTGGAGCTTAGATTTGCAGTTTACTTTGGAATATCACCTGTGTTTCTAAATCGTTTATATTTGATGAAACCTCATGGTAAAGAAGCCTTCAAATAGAATAATTTGTTAGGGTCTTCATTGTTCACCCAAATAACCCTTTGTGCCATGATTATCATCAAGTGTTTACATCAAAGCTCATTTTTAAATGACACTGTAAAATTGTAAGCCAGTCTTAACAATGAATGTGTTTTTGATTCCTTTCTATAGGAACTCAATGGAAAGCCAACAGAAAATAAGAATGATGGGGGAATTAGACATATGTTCACCTAAATTTAGTTTCTCAAGAGCAGAAAATGAAGTTAAAAAACAGAAAGGTCGGATGCTGTGTGATGTGTTGCTGGACCAGAAAGTGTTGCCCGGGGTAGGGAACATCATCAAAAATGAAGCACTCTTTGACAGTGGTCTCCATCCAGCTGTAAAAGTAAATTTTAAGTATTTTTAAAATTGCTTCTCTTTTTAAATAGTATTAAGGGACCCATGTGGAACACTTACATTTGTGTTGCAGTAACTCCTCAGAATTCAGGTGTCCTTCATCTTGGCTCATGTCAACTTCTCTGTGTAACCAAATCTGACCACCTCCTTAAAACTGCAGTGTGCATCCCCTTCTCCTGCTCACACTCTCAATCTTCCTTAACTTGCTTTGCGTTTTATTTTTTCTGTACCATGTATTGCTCTCAAACACAATATATTTACTTGTTACATTTATTGTTCAACAAATCTGCCTTTTACTAACCAAAATGCAATCTCTTGATTATGACAAGTCTGCTTTGTTCAAGAATGTATCCATGCAGCTAGAACACAGTGGCTGACATTTGATGGGCTTAAAGTGATGTTTGTAGGTGTGTGAGTGGATTAAGCACACAACTTTCTTTTTCTATGGCACATTCAACATAAACTCTACACTCATGTATTCCTATTTATATTTGTTGGTGATGATAGAAAATATAGTTTCAATAGAATGATCAGAATGGAATTCAGATGACAGGGACTAAGGAATGAGTGATCAGTGAGCAAGTGAAAACAAAATATAGAGTTCTTGTTCCTTCCAGTAGCTTAGATTAAAATGAAGAGAAAGATATTAGACTGCTAGAAGGGAATACCAGGATAGGGATGGATTTAGTTTTTGTTTTTCTGTATCTGCAGAGATTTGAATCTATTTCTAAATTGGGGTGGGGGGGAAATAACTGGTAGAGAGAAATGCTAAAATTATAGGAAAGAGGGTGCTGGTCAATAGAGCAAGGTTGTGAATGTTCAGAGAGATTGGAATCCAGACCTCTCACTGAGAAGTCAGAGAGATTGGAATGCATGTGTTTTAGTTTCCAGAGAAGAATTCTGTATTAGGACTTTATCCAATTCTGTTCCTATTTAAATTATTTGTAACTCTATTAACTGAATCATTTCAATCAACTAAGTTATTTTTACATAATAATTAATTCTGTTAATTATTTTTATGTAAATCCAAAGGCACCTTTTTGTTTTACATAGATACTTTCTAGATGATTTGGTAAATTCCAAACCAGTAGGAATAAAGATTTAAAAGAAACCAGGTAGTAATAATTTTAGATTAAGTTCTGTTTTTTGACACTAGGAACAAATTAGTTCAATGTGGCAATAATGAAAAAAAAAGTTTTAAGCGGAAGGAGCTATTTTAAATCACATAGATCTCAATGGAAAATGTTAAGAAAGAAGGATTCATGATGAACTGAGAATTTACTTTTTATCTTACATCCAGCCAGGCATTCACTTAGTGAAAGTTTATTACCCATAATTCCTGTGGGTTTAACAATTACTGGCATTTTTGAAGTTTAGTTATTAGCCTCCTTAAAGTATAGACACAATTATTGAAATAGTACAGGTTAGCATACCAAGGTTTGTCTTACTATGTACATAAGATATGGTAAAGGGTAAATGTCTTTAAAATGTATAAATTTTAAATTAAAAACATGATGAACATTTATAATACTTTGTAAGATTATGTTGATTAGACAATTTTCATTTTTATAATCACTGATAAATTTTGTGTGTGTGTGTATTCAGGCACATACAACAGGAGTAAGGTATCAGAATTTCTTTTGGAATTGCCATTGAAAGCACATGTGTCAAATGAAAATTAATTCTACATTGTAACACTGAGATTTATGCCACTTTGTCACACACACACACACACACACACACACATACACACACACACACACACACACACACACACATACACACAAATTCTCCAGCAAGGTCTGAGTTCTTCCATGTGTCAAGGAGTACTTTGATATTAATGCATGTATATAAATTCATATCTTTTTTTGTCTTAAATATTTATTTATTTAGTTGTACACAATGCCTTTATTTATTTATTTATTTATTGAGTTGCAAAATTGTTTTATTTTTCTTTCTTTTTTTATTTATAATAGTATGTATTACAATTCATAATGCACATATATAGCATCTTTTTACATACAACTGTTTGTATACAAAGTATATAAGCACCATTCAGATCTTCAATCATGCATTTAGGATAATGATATCCATCTCATTCAACCACCAATCTTTTTTTTTCTTTTGTTTTCCCCCCCTCCCTCCCCCTTGCTCCATCCCTTCCCCTCCCTTTCCTTTGACTATTCTAGTGTTCCTCTAATCCTCCTATGTACCCTCATCCAACAACACTGTGAACTAGCCTCCTTATATCAGAGAAAACATTCGGTATTTGGATTTTGGGGATTGGCTAACTTCACTTAGCATTATATTCTCCAACTTCATCCATTTACCTGCAAATGTCATTATTTTATTCTCTTTTATTGCTGAGTAAAATTCCATTTTGTATATATACCACATTTTCTTTATCCACTCATCTACTGAGGGACATCTAGGTTGGTTCCACAACCTAGCTATTGTGAATTGTGCTGCTATAAACATTGAAGTGGCTGTGTCACTGTAATATGCTGTTTTTAAGTTCTTTGGGAATAGACCCAGGAGTGGGCTAGCTGGGTCATAGGGTGGTTCCATTGACCAGAGACAGTACACCTAATAGAAGAAAAAGTAAGCTCCAATTTCCAACATGTCGGATTAGGCCCCAAGTTCCTTAATAAAAATCCTGTAGCGCAAGAATTATTACCAAGAATTAATGAATGGTATAGATTTAAACTTAAAAGCTTCTTCTCAGCAATAGAAACAATCAGTGAGGTGAATAGAGAGCCAACTAATTGGGAACAAATATTTAATATGTGCACATCAGATAGAGCACTAATTTCTAGAAAATATAAAGAACTCAAAAAACTTAACACCAAAAAAACAAATAACCCAATCAATAAATGGGCTAAGGAATTGAAAAGACACTTCTCAGAAGAAGATACACAATTAATCATCAAATACATGAAAAAATGTTCAACATCGCTGGCAATTAGAGAAATGCAAATCAAAACTACTCTAAGATTCCATTTCACTCCAGTCAGAATGGCAGCTATCAAGAACATAACAATAAATGTTGGAGAGGATGTGGGGAAAAAGGCACACTCATACACTGCTGGTGGGACTGCAAAATGGTGCAACTGCTATGGAAAGCAGTATGGAGATTTCTTGAAAATTCATATCTTTTTAAAACCTATTATGACCTTGATGATTATCTACTCCTATGCCTAGTTCTCCTTCCTCCTTTCTTTGTTTTCTTCCTTTTTAATTTCATTTTTTCAAATCCAGCAAGGCTTTTCAAAGTAGCTGAGAGACAATACTGGGACTTCAAAAATGTCTGATACAGAACATTCAATAAATACTTGAATTTAGAATTAAAACACATAGGGATAGTATTTTTTTTTTAATCAATACTACTATCAAGTAAAAAATAAAACTACAGTTTAGTTAATGATACCAAAAGGATATATAATAAACAGAGTTCTAGAAGATATGCATATATTTTAAATCTATCTTTCAAAGAAATATTAGTGTTTTGTTGTTGTTTTTACTGTCATGAATAAATTATGAAATTACATTCCATGATTGTTTTTTCATTTTAAGGTTTGTCAGTTAACAGATCAACAGACCCATCACCTTGTGAAGATGATACGTGATTTCAGCATTTTCTTTTACAGGGTAAGAGCTGAGACTTTTAGCTATGTAAAATGTTAATGGTCTCCCTTTTGATTGCATCAGAAATGCTAAGGCCATATATAGCCACCTAGTGGTAAGAGTATAGAGATACAAAAAGGGAGAGTGACATTTTATGGGCATAATTAATATTTTGTAATCCTAGGTCAGAGGTCATTCCAAGCTTGTCTAACCATGATTATATTGAATTCTTCTAAGTTGGGAGCAGCTACATTAGCATTCTGCATAGACTCTTATTCTACATTTGGATATGTGAAACAGAACATATTAAAAGACTTTTGTGGATGCTGATCCATAATTGCGGGGAGTGCATGGGGAAAATGGAGGAACTGTAATGGGGCAAAGGGGAAGGAGGGGGAGAGTAGGAGGTATGGGGGCAGGAGAGATGGTGGAATGAGGTGGATATGATTGCCCTAGGTACATGTGTAACTGTACATGTGGTATGATGCTACATTCTGTACAACCAGAGAAATGAAAAGTTGTGCTGCAGTTGTGTACAATGAATCAAAATCCATTCTGCTGCCATAAAGATCTAATTAGAGTAAATTAACTAGTTAATTAAAAAAACGATAGATTACTTTAGGTAAATAAACCTTAAGTGTAGTTTCTTTATCTGTAAAATGGGATAATATTTCTATCTCCCACAAAAACTATTCCAGGAATGAAATACGTACTTGCTAACATGTAAATTTTAAAAGTTAAATATATGCATACATAGAATTCAATAAAGGTATTTTATCTTTTAAACAATGTGTTTTAAATAAATCTGTTTTTCTGCCAGTCTTTCCTATATTCAAATTCTTATTTTTACTATATTTAGAAAAGAAAGTATTGTACCATTCTTCATTAATTGACTTAAAGTGTCAATGAATCTTTTGCTTTACATATTTGCCTTGAGTAACTAGGAGTATTTTAAAATAGCCCATTTTCTGCCCATATTAAATTGGGTATTTTCAGTACTTTATTTAAATTCATATATATTATTTGTGCAATTTACAGCTCGAATGGTGACTCTTATTTCTGGGCTTTTAAATTTTCACACAACTGATATAAATCCAAAATATTCTTTTTGTAAGAGTTTTAAATGTATATGAATAGAATAAAACCTCTCACAAAATAGCAAAATATCTTTTGAAAAGTATTTTATTCCAAAATGGGACATATTATCTGCTAGGATGGTATTTGAATTTTGTTTTTCAGTGAGTCTGTAAGGTTAAAAGAAAAAAGAAATACTTGTGTTAAATTTTGTCCCTAGAAATAAGGTTTTTGGCTATTGTAACTGAGTGAGCAGCTTCAGTGTTCCAAAAGTAATCATACTTAAAACTAATCTAGTCTTTTTCTTCTAACCACATAATTATGTTCAATTAAAAAAAACTTAAAAATCATAAAAGACATTTTAATATATGAAACTTTTATGTCTCCTTTAGATAAGAGGATAAAGATATGCAAAGAACAATTTTGAATTCTAATACATTAAAATGATTGAATTATTTCACACAAATCTTATTTGACAAACATTACTGAAGCTTGTCACTACCTTTTCCTTAGATGAAAGAAAACATTATATGGTACTATGTTCAAATATATGTAAATTTTTAACAGATTGTTTTCGGAGATGACTTAAAGAATTTATCTTTGCCTCCTTGGCAACACTGTTTAAACATATGTTTATTCTTCTTTTCTTTTAACTTTGTTTATTTATTTATTTTTCTTAGTGCTGTAAAACAGGATCTGGTGTCTCTAAACACTGCAAGGTTTACAGGCGTCCTAATTGTGGTCATTGCCACTGCAAAATAACTGTGTGTCGCTTCGGGGAGAATAACAGAATGACATATTTCTGTCCTCAGTGTCAAAAAGAAAATCCTCAACATGTTGACATATGGTAAGAAACCTCATTTAAAGGGAAACTGTTTGCCTCAGTTATCTAACTAAAAGGTTAATAATCAGAGAACACAACTAAAGTATATATCAGGCTATTCTTAAAGAGTACATAATTCAAAAGTATTTGAAACTTTGGAAGAAGAAAGTGAATAATGTTATCAAAGAACCGGAAGGAGCCAAAGCTGATTTATGGATTACTTCTCAATTCAGGTAGAAATCCTCTAACTCAGGTGATTATATCCAGCCCTTGGGTACAATCTAATTTGTAAAGTGAGTGTCCCAATCAATAATTGGGAAAAATACAACTATCTTCAGAATTCTTTGCTTTATTTAAAAATATGTCATAAAAGTTAGTAGAATCTGTTTGCAGAATTTGTCTTATTGATTAAACAACAGACTACTTATTAAACATATGTGTAATGATTTTGCCCTTTGCTGAGTATAATTATGCATTCCAGAACTTGGGTGGTAACCACAGGATGGGTTTGAAGACCATTTATAAGATGAAATACTAAAGCTTCTGACCTACCTGGTGGCCCACAGTAATGTTTTGAGTCTCTTGGAATCAGTATCAATTCAGAGTCATTATTTGGTAATCCCAACAAAATCTGATTAGTTCCTTTTTGCCAATGCACACTCATTCTAGTAGAAGATAGTAGGTGAGTGAGCCTTGGCAAGGCCAAGAGAATCAGTTACTCTATATGGGATTATGAACCAAAATTACCAGTACATGAAGTACTATGAGTTCAGGGATATTAGAGGTTTATACATACAGAGAGGTTGGAAGATCTCAGTAAAATTCAAATTGACTTTTACTTTAAAAAATGAAATTTTGGGACAGGGGCTATAGGTCAGTGGCAGAGCACTTGTCTAGCATGTGTGAGGCACTGGGTTTGATCCTCAGCACCACATAAAAATAAAATGAAGGCATTGTGTCCATCTACAACTACAAAAAATAAAAATAAATGGAATTTTGGTTAAGTAACTGAGAAAGTACACATTATTTAATTTAAAAAAGCAGCGTGGGGACTGGGGATGTAGCTCAGTTGGTAAAGTGCTCACCTAGCATGCACAAGGCCCTGCACCACCAAATTTGAATGGCCACCATGGCCACCAAACTTGAATCATTAATAAGCAGTCATGCTAGAGAATGAAAAAAATATCAGCCAAGGCTTTGAAGGCTCCATTGAAGGCCAGTTTTATAGGTAGGATGATATCAAATAATAGAGATCCTTAGTAGTTCTGGGAATGGTTAATGGGATTAAGGACTTCTGAGAGTAGCATGTAGTTAACATGGAAAATGAAAAGATGGGAAACACATATGAAGAAGCCAGTACAGAGTAAAGGATGAGAGATGGTTACCAGGCATCTAATGGTTAGGAGGATCAAAACACTGGAAACAGCACCTTACTTAAACTTTAAAAAGTCAACAAATTAGTGACAGATTTGATATGTAGAATAATGCAGGTAACATCATAACCAAATAATAGAAATTTGTACTTTATGGTCTGAGAAAGTTGGGATATAATGATAAAGATACAACAAGTGTTGGATATGTGAAGTAACGGAGTATTTAGGAAGATTGTCTTATGGGTCCACAGAAGGGTTAGAGGTCATGGCTGGAGGATTATTAGCATAGTATTGTTAGGGGAAACATTAAAACTTTGTCAGTTCACTGAGAGCAAATGAAGATGTTCTCTATTGAGTAGGAGGAAAACTAAGAAAAGGGAACAAAATGATGTGACTGCAGACAGAAAGAAAAACAGGGCATTCCTTGGCTGTGTAAAAGCTGGAGAAGAGAGAGAGGGCATAGGTATGTGGAGAGCTCTGGGCCACAATATGGGGATGCTGGCTTCTTCCTTCATAAATATATCTGAAGCTACTTTTGTTCCCTCTCTCTCTGCTCCTTTGTTTCATTTTCTGCATTAGTCCTTCTCTTGTTCTCAACTGCTTCTAAGTCACTTTATATCTCCTTCCTCTCAGCTTCTTCACCTGATTTTACTATCACAGACATCTGAAATAGTTAAAAATTATATTTATTGTACAGGTTTATGGGGTTTTTTAAGTATTTTTCATGAGCAAGAAACTGTTTTTCATAATATGGGTATACATTTGGCCACATGCACTCAACAAACAGTGTCTGGCAAACAGAAGACCTCTAATATATATTTGTTGAATAGGTAGGTGATTAATGTTCTATATTTATTTTTGATAAGTTGATAACTTTTCAGATTTAAAAAATTCCTTATTCTTCCAAATCATCAAATATTATTTATCATCTAAATAAGGTAATTAATTGTCAGATCCAAAGATTTTTGAAACTAGTTTTTAAAGCTCAGAGATCCCTGAAAGAGACAGACTCTCCCAAGAATTAGGAGAGGCCATGCTATACTAAAACTGTTCTGGGCCTTATAAATTCCTCCTCCTTCCTCACCTAATCCTGTTTTACATATAGTCAATCAGTGTATAACTTTGGAAAATCAACTATACACTGCAAAATAAATACATACATAATTTTGAAAGTTTGAAAACCAGTACTATTTACCCTATTCTTAGGTTTTTCTATAATTAGGTATATTCCATTCTTTCTTTTTTTATTTTATTTTTTTTAGGATGAGTATTTAAATACTTTCAATTTTAACTAAATTTTCTTCTTTTAATTTAAAGTCACTTTAGGTTAACTTGAAGTCTGGAAAGCCAATAGCAATAACCTAAATAGTCCTTCAATTGCTAAAACTTTACTTAACTCCATCATAAATCCTACCCAAAATTTCCAGTTTTTATTAATCACACCACATTTTACGTGCCTGTATCATTTATTATTGAGTCTTAATTACATGCTAGCTATCATAATTTATGTATATAAATACTTTTTCTTTTAGAGAAAATAAGGATTTTTTATAATATTTTTTTTAATTATATTTTTTAAAATCTATCATTTACTTTATTATGGTTCACTATATGCCAGGTATAGGAATACAAGATAAAATTGAATATAGTCCCCACCATGCTCAAGATCTGAAGCGAGAAGTAAATGATTAAATAGGTAATTTAAACACTGTGGTGAATCTGCTGTGGATGGGTATAAATACTCTAATGGCAGTGGAGGTATAGAGCAGGAAACACAAAAATCTACCTGGGAAAGACAAGGAAATCTTTCTGAAAGAGGTAAAATTAGAGCTTCCTGTTGAAGGAAGTAGGAATTCATCAAAGATGAGGAAGGAAAAGGATTTCATGGGAGAGAACACAGCACAGTGCAGAGGGGAACATTACATTTGGAGAGCTGTGCATAAGTGGAGAAGATTGATATTTTGTTCCTTTAAGAAGACAAATATTTTTTTGGGTCTTAAGAAACATCTAGTTTGGAAATATGCTGATTGTTGGTTGCCAGTGAATGAGAATTTAGTGCTATTTGCAAGCCAATTTTTTTTTTTTAGCTTTTTATTTGTTCTTTTTAGATATAGAATATATTTTGACGTATTATACATACATGAAGTATAACTTCCCATTCTTGTGATTGTACATGTTGTAAGTCTACACTGGTGGTGTATTCATATATGAACATAGGATACAAGCCAAATCTTAACACAGGCCTGACCGGCAGAGATATTTAAAGGGATGGAGCAATGAGAGGGCACAAAAGAAATGAAAACAACCTGTGATGGCTTAGTTTAGATAGAATAAGCTTTGGGAAGAAAGTTGTCATCTTTAGAACATAGTTGAAAAGGGCCATGTGGCCAAATGAATATTGGGGTAATTCACAGACTACAGACTAAATTGAAAAGCTGTAGGAACCAGAGCCTCAGAGACAGGAAACCATGACAGTGACCTTACCTATGTTCTACATATATAGAAGAAGTAAAAAGAGGATATGCTGCTTCCTGCTTAAGCTTCTTAACTCCAACCTCAGGGTAATAAGGTGGTTTGTTGTTTTTTTTTTTTTTTTTTTTTTTTTTTTTTTTTTTTCCTGATTTCAGCAGAAGAAATAGATTCTGATAGCTCCCAGGAAGTGTTGGTGTTATAAGAGTAAGAATTCAGAGTAGAAGGAATGAAGTAGCAAGTGATTCAGTTAAATAGAAGTTGAGTAGCAGTGTGAAAGTTCCTATTATACAAACCTTTAAATGATACTTTATTTTGCATAACTTTTAGTTTTGTTAGCATTTATATTGGCATTTTTTTTTAAATCTATTTTGTTTGGTCAAAGAAGAATCAGTTGCTTCCCATGCTAGTATCTTGTCTCCCTTTCCTCCCTTGAGAAATGCAAAGATACCTGCAAGATATTGTCATCCTCCACTTGTACTTTATGCCCATCCCATTCCCCACTTTGGGGTAATCTGAGGTAACAGTTGAACCTGATAATATTTGCAAAGCACAAGAAGAGGCAAAAAGGTCCGGTAGAGATCCTTGTAATTACCTTAACTTGCCTTGGTGATCCAAAGAAGAAAAGGAGCTCATGAAAGAGATAGATGCTCTAGCAACCAAGTGGGGAAGTGCTTGAGAGAGTTATTCAGCTGAGTTAGAGAAGATGGTACCCTCTCTAAGCCATTTGATTTGACAGCTGGAAAATTAAGATGATCTTGAAGAAAGCACTATCTGTGGAATATATGTATATTACTATATTCCAATGGGAGATCTTTCTAAGAAACTGCCCATATGTGTGTATAATATGAGGCAATGATAAGTAGTGATCACTGCTCTCATGAAATACCAATCACCATAGAGGACAGTTAATAACAAGGAAAGTTCATTCTAGATGGAATGAGCAGATTAAGTCCCTGAGGAGGAGATTGTTGAAAAGATATAGTGACTCGTAAAGATATGAGGATAGGAGAAAAGTTTCCAAATAAGGTAGCCTAGAAATCAAGAAACCTCTGACTTATTCAAAGAAGAGAAAGAAGGCAAGGGTGATTGAAGGAGCCTATAATCAAGGAGATAACTAAAGATTGCGGTTAGCTGAGAGCCATAAAAGATGTTCTAGTTTCCACCTGATAGTAATACATTATTCAAAGAATCTTTGTATGCCCGTGAACACTGCGTGATGCACCTGTAAGCTCGAGCTGTAAGCACGTGTCCTTGTTAAAGCTATATGTATATAACTGGGTGAGTTTGGTTAGAGTGTGTGGGAAGAAGAAGAAGGTGGTGGTTGGAGTTAGAGCGTTTGGAGTGATTGCTGGAGCCGGAGAGAGAAGAAGAATAAAAGACCTTTTTTCATTTTCATCCTGCCTCCGAATTTTCCTGCGGTGTTCGTTGCTCCAAGCGGTTTCCGCTTCAGGCAGCAACAGGTGATTGACCAAAGCAGAAGGAATGAGACACAGACCAGGGAGCATGCATAGCCTGCTTGGGCATGGAAATAAATTTCCATTTCATTTTAAGTATAACATGAAGTCTTTGCAAGGTTTTGAACAGGCATGAAAATAACTCACTTAGATTTTAGAATATCACTGGCTAACTTGGAAAGTATTGAGTGAGTGAGCTGGGAAACCATTGGAAGACTTCGAGCAGAGGGGCAATATGAATTGACTCGTGTTCTGTGGGAATCACTCAGGCTGCTCTGAAAAAGTGGCTACAGTGTTTTTGGAATGAAGCAGCAGCATCAGGAGCTTTCAATAACAGTGCAGGTGGTGAATGATGGCTGGTAAAAAGTGGTAGTATTTAATATATTTTTGGAATTTGAGGAAGGCTTAAAACTGACATAGTTTAGGGGGACTACTCTATGAAAAAGACTAAAAAATTATGAATAGAGTTAGGTCCAAGACTAAGGATGTAGCTCAGTAGTAGAGCACTTGCCTAGCATAACTAAGGCCCAGGTTTATTCTCCAGCACAGGAAAATAAATAAATAAATAAATACTAGATCCTCATGTGAATATTTAGAATAAGAAGTCACAATAGATTACAATTTTTAAGTACCAGAAGCATCAGAAAAATAAGAAAATATTATTCCTTCACTGCCTGACTCAGCATGTAACTGTCCTCTTCCATGTTTGGGCTACAGACTCCTTGATTGTTCTGTCACATGACCACCAATAATATTGAATTTTTATTATCAATGAATTAGAAAACTACCTTTTATCCCACAGTTAGCTATTGAAAATAATGTATCTAATGTTTCTTGTAATATTTTCTTCAAGGACTGTTTCTTTTCTGCAAGGATACTTTGGAGCTGTGGTTCCCAAACTTTAGGGAACATCAGAATCTCCTTGAGTCCTTGTCAAAATACAGATTGCTGAGCCATCTCCACAATTTCTGATTCAGTAGGTTTGCAGAGGGGCCCAAAATCTGCATTTCTCACTTGTCATGTAGTGCTGTCACTGCTGGCCTGAGGACCTTACTTGAAGAACCTCAGCCCTTTTTTCTCCCTCTACTGCCTCGGATTTCCATCTCTACCCTGCTGTTTTGGGATTAAGGGTAGGGCATTGGAGTGGAGTATAGATTGAAGGACCTTGGAGACTGATTGATGATGGCCCATGAGCAAGAAGGGAAGCAGCCTTTTTTTTGTTGTTGTTCCGATCCTGGTACTCAAAGACAGAATCTTCCTGGTCCTTGAGGTAATCAGGGCACATTGTCCCTGCATGATGAACAGATATGAGGTGACACTGGTAGCATCTTGGCCTCCAGCATGCAGTTAGAGTTACTGGTTCCATTCTCCCTATTCCCTACTCTGTTCTGTAGAGAACAACCCATCAAGCCATGAAAGGATAAGCCTCATTACCTTTGTGGTAAATTTGACTCTGCAGCAGACTCTGTAGGATTTGCTGATGGGTTGAATGTGAAATGTAAAGTAAAGAAGTATTAAGGATGACTTCTAGGTTTGGGGCCTGATCTTTTAGGGCATGCTCATGCCATTTACTGAGAGACAAAGTAGAGTTGCAGATTGGAGGATCGTGAATTTTATTTGTACTAGTTTTTTTGTGACTGCTATGCCATATTACCACAAATTTAGTGAATTAAAGCAACAGAAATTTGTTTGTTCAAGCTCTACATGCCAGACACTCAATAACAGCATCATTGGGTCAATGATAAGGTGTATCCAGGGCTGTGCTCCCTCTAAAAATTCAAGAGGAGAATCAACCTTTTGGTGGCTGCACAAGGTCTTTGATTGTGGCTGCACCAGGACATTTTCTGCCTGTTTTTATAGCACCATTTCCTATGTAAATCAAATCATGTCCCTCTGCCTCTCATAAAAATATTTGTGAATAGGTTAAGGAGCCACCCAAATAATTTCCTTAAATCAAGATCCTTCATTGCATCTGCAAAGGCTCTTTTTCTTTACAAAATAACAATTTATAGTTTCCTGGGATTATGACCTCATACCATTAGGAGGCCATTATTCATCCCACTACCACCACATGTAAGTTTGAGATTTCTGCTACATATCAAAATGGAGATTAGGATGAATTTAATAGTGGGTGACTAAGAAATGGGGCAGTATAGGCAAGAATACTTCCAAATACTTCCGTAAGGAAAGGTGAAAATAATGAAAAGTTGAGCGCATATTGAAAATCTGAAGGCATTAAAGTTTATGTTTATTTAATTATGAACAAATACAGCATACTGTCTTTCAGTGTAAATTAGTAGAGGGCAGGGATAGGGTTAGGTAAGCAAATTCTGTAGAAGGTCTGGTGTTCTGTAGGAATAAGAAATACTAAGTGCATTAAAAGTCAACGTAAGTAAAGATAAAAGAATCATAATAAGATGTATCTTACTTTCATATTTTCTCATGCTATTTATTACTTTACCAGACAAGCCTGAATTTAAAAACTGGTATAATTATATGTAAGGAGAAAAATGTTACAGAAGTCAAGGTCACCTTGGAAAGTCAAAGAACTCATGTTCTGAAATGTAAGATACATAGCCTTCACCTGGAAGAGAGTTTTCAATATTAATGCTTGGAATAATGAGAAAAATCCCTGATACTGCTGTGGTTGCTTAACCACATGATGTGCTCTATAGACCTACACCTGTGCATTTGAGAGTGTGACTGTATCAGAGCTGTAGAAAGGCATTTTATATAACAAAATTTATTGTTATATAAATGGTCAACGAAGAATTCCAGTTAGAAAATCATGATTTACATTTGTGGTAAAAATTAAAAAAATCAGTTTTGGTTTTATTGCTAATTCTAATAATAATTAAGTTGAATATATAAAATAGTTTTATATGAATAAAAATAACACAAAGATAAATATCTCTTTTTATTATTATAGATCAAGTAACCCATATATTGCTTAGTAAATACCAAAAAGAAACTCTAGAGATTCTAGAATTTTCTTTTCAGGGTACATGAGGTAATGTAAAATTTCTTACTAAATGTTTAGTGCTCTAATTTCTTTTTCTGATTTACTTCAATAACATTTTAGTTTTGCCTTGAAAAGTATTACTTAAAATATTTGTGAAATACTTCCTACTGGTTCAAAAAATAGCTCTTTGGCTCTAAATAAAAACTTTTATTTCTGACTTAAATGGCAAATCAGCAGGGCTCAAGATGTAGTTATGACATCTAGCCCTCAGTTATGACTTCTAAGCAATGTAAGAATTGGGTATCCGTACTTTTGTAATTGATTCTAAAATACCCAGAACATATAAGAATAAGGTAATAATAATGTTAATAATTACTTTTTAAAATTTTTATAGCAAACTGCCAACAAGAAATACTGTAGTCAGTTGGACATCTAGCAGGAGGGATCATCTTATTGACTTGGTGGCTCAGAAGTCTGAAGAGCAATGGACATGTTCAATCTGTACGCTAATAAATATCCCCTCTGCTAAGGCATGTGATGCTTGCTTGACCTCAAGGCCTATTGGTAAGCCTGAATTTTTATTTTAAGTTCATTGCATTTCCAAAAGGGTCATTTATACAAAGTCAGGTACATATCTTGCTTCATCTTGATATTCTATCACTAAGTAAAATGCTTTCTTTCTCAAAGGTTTAAAGGAATTGCCATCCTCTGCATGTAAACCATGCCAATATTCTGTTGAATATTTTTTATAGGGAGGGAAAACATGCTTGTGCTAAAACAGTATGTGCCTTTGTATCTCAAAAAACTGAGATGATCACATCTGTTCTCTACTGTTTCTAATGAATTATTCAATAAAGCTTTGTTTTATGCAGATTTCAGCAACTTTCGAGTTTGTTATTCAGTCCAAGTGTTTCATAAATTGAAAGGGAGGATTTCTGTAAGAATATCTTTGCAGGTGGGGAATAGAAAAATGCTGAATTTTTTTCTCTTCTTTATCCTTCCTACCCTTGTTATTAAAATCTTTACCCAGACAATTGTACTGATTTCATTGAAATCCTTCAAAATAACTCTTTATAGCTCACAATTTCATGCGTTCAGAGAATGTAAAACCTCAGAGGAAACCTGTGATTAAGAACCATCTCATTGATGCAGCTTCTATTGTGTTCTCAAAGTGTTATTTCTTACTTTCAATTAGAGATGAGAAAGTTCATTCTTGACTTAAAGACCTCTACATTGTGTTAGCTGTCATATTGTGTTTTGTTCCCTGGGCCTGCAAGGCGGGCATCACCCCTTGCACAGCTTTGCTAATAGCTGAAGGGACTGCACTTCCTATTTCCATCCCTCCTTCTTCAGTATTATTCAGCAGAGCACCCTCAGAAATCCAGTCTTAGATTTCCACATTTATTTCAACATTCTCAAATGCCTTTACATGTTTCACTGTTTTTCTGTTAATTTTTCTGAATATGAGAGACATATATCCTAACTACAATTTAGAATATAGTACAAATTCCAAATCCCAGGATATTTTGTTGAAATTTTTTTTGTTGTTGTTGATAAATATTAAGTCTATGTGATTCATGTTTACTTATTTAAATAAGTTTTTTGCTTGGCCTTGTCATTCACAGTAACATTATTGGTAGTCCACAATACAGAGTTTTCTAACCTAAAGCTTTATGAGACATCTTCTCTTAATTACTACTGCTTCAATGCTTTGCCTAATATTATCAAAACTGATAGCTGTATAACCTTTAATTCTTAAATATAGTACACTGCAAATCAAAATCTTTGTTAACTCCATCTCTGGGTCCCTATAGGTTGTTAGTATTTTGCATTTTAAATAAACCAAAAAATGATTAGCCCAAACTAACTTTGCCTTATTAGTTCTACATATTAGTTCTACATATTAGTTCACCATAAAGTGAACTAAATTTTCTAATCAAGTAAAAAAGACGTTGCAAATAGTCAATATATTATACTTTAGGAATACTGCAGAATTATTTCTCTCTCCTTTCAGATTCAGTGCTCAAGAATGAAGAAAATACCATTGCCTTTAGCAACTTAATGAAGTATCCTTGTAATAGCTTTGGGAACACACATACAGAAGTAAAGATCAACAGGAAAACTGTATTTGGAACTACAACCCTTGTCTTAACTGATTTTAGCAATAAATCCAGTACTTTGGGGAAAAAAAGAAGCCAAAACCAGATACTAGATGGGGAATTTCAAAACTCTATTCCTACAAACGTTTGTCTTAGTGATACACAGCACCCCTCCAAGGAGAGAACAAACTATATAACTCAACTATCTAACAAAGTAAACGTATCACCTTTGGTCTGCTCTCAGTCTGAATTATTTAATCCAGCACATAAAAAATTGAAAACAACCCACCACTCAGAACCAGATCTCAAAAGTTGCAACCCTGGATTTTCTAACAGGTATGATGCTTCTAACCTTGGTCTTTAAGATATTTTAATTCAGCTTTGTTTAAAGTATTTTTCAGATCTTTGAGGTATTTGTACTGCATTAAGTTTTAAGAAGGCAGAAAAATCATCCACTGCTAAGAAAGTTGAATTGATTTTGTAACATAAGTCAAACACTGAAAAAAGATTGTAGTAATTTGCTGCTTTTGCTTTTCTTGTTCATAATGGTAGAGAAGGAAAGGAAATAAACAGATTTTCTACACCTATAAAAAGTTTTTTTTTTTTTTTTTTTTACTATAACCATGTGCATGCTCAATACAGAATATTCAGAAAATATCAAAAGCATAAAGAAAAATGCTTAAATTGCCCATAATCATGCCAGTTACCAATAAGCCCTTGTATCATCTTTCTATATAGAATACTCCTCAACTTACAGTGAGTTACATCCTGCTAAACCCAGCATAAGTTGAAAATGTCTTAAGTCAAAAATGCAGTTAATATACCTGCTAGACATCAATCATAGCGTAGCAGCATAAGGACACTGCATATTGGTTGTTCCCCCTTGGGGTTGTGTATCTGACTAGGAGCTGTGGCTCACTGCTGATGTCCAGCATCAAAAGAAATTATTGTGCTACATATCACCAACCCAGGAAAAGATCAAAATTCAAAATTTGAAATATAGCTTCTCCTGAAAGCCCATTGCTTTTACACCATGGAAAAGTTGAAAAGTTCTAAGTACAACCATCATAAGTTGAAGACCATCTAAATTTCCCTCCAATGAAAAGTAGTTCTGGAAGAGAAACTTTTGTAGAAGTTTAATAAGTGGCCTCTATTTTAGAAAGAGAAATCTGAGATACCTTTAGTGATGTTTCTGTTAAAGAACATAGTTGTATCTCATCTATGTGGGATGGTGTTCTCGGTTTCATCCAAAAAAATCCCAAAAACTATTCATGCTGTTTTCTTTTTGTTGTTGTTGTTTTAATTTTTTTTTTATTTATTTATTTTTTTGTACCAGGCATTGAACTCAGGGGCACTCGACCACTGGGCCACATTCCCAGCCCTTTATTGTATTTTATTAGAGACAGGGTCCCACTGAGCTGCTTAAGCGCCTCGCCGTTGCTGAGGCTGGCTTTGAATTCATGATCCTCCTGCCTCAGCCTCCCAAATGCTGGGATTATAGGCCTGTGCCACTGTGCCTAGCTATTCATGCTGTTTTGGTATCTGAAATGAAAATTGTAATTCCAATTTATAAATACTACCTGATTGAATGTTTTATGAGACTACCAGCTCCATTTCCAGAAAACATCAATTGGTGTTAACCAAGATGCAGAAACTTGAATAAATAGTGTCATCTCTTTCCTCAATAGTGGCAGCTCCTTAATATTGGGCCAATTTTCTGTTGGCCCTCCTTCCCCCACCTCATTTCCTTCCTTTATCTGGGCTTCCTAACCACCATGATATGATATTATACCTCCATCAGAAAGAGAGGTTGTCCCACAATTTTTATTTCCAAACTGCTGCTTTTCTCATCGAAAAACAGGTGCCACATATCCAGAATTTTAAAATAAAGAGTATAACTTGTGAATGAAGGATCTTCTTGCCATGCAATGGGAGACACACTTATTTTGAGTGGAATCTGAAGTAAATTTGGGTAGAATTCTGATTGCTAGTTTTTCCTAAGATTGCTGTGCTTTGCTAATAGGAAGATTTCCTCCTCTGGGCAGTGGATAAATGATACTCCTAGATCAAAGTCTGGGAATTTTTAAAGATTATTTCATAACAGTTCTGTGACAGATTTTGCTCAATACACGCATTCAGTTCAAGTTTCCTATCACAATTTTAAATTTATAGCACTTAATCCCAATGATTTATTCTTGACTTATTTTTCAAAATACTTTCATTCATAATCTTTTATGGTAACTGATTTGACTTCTATCCATGATACTTACATTTGAATTAAGCTATTGTGGCCAAATTTTTGACTGGCTGGATAAATAGAAAATCTTTTCACTTGAACTTTTATTAGTGCCTCATGATGGAAATTATGGAGGAATTAGTTAAGAATGTCTGAATTGTGAAGCTATCCTATAGGAGAAAATCATTTTTTAACAGCTTTTCTGTTCTGTGACTTAAGTGGAAAGAAGTAGAAGTGATCATTTTAAAATATTGTGTCATTCGTTGTACCTAGATGAAATATCTTGGCATATTTTTATTTCCTTAGTGCTTTTTATAAAAATCTCAACCAATTTAGCTAATGAATCGGGAATTTAAAAAAAAAAATTAATCTAACCTCAAATTTAAATGATATCTTTATAAGCCATTAATAATAGAATTATACGATTAATCACAGTGCATAGTATTACTTAGAAATGCTGCAGCCATGTGAATGTATTGAATATAGGAACACCAGGACTGAGACTCCACAATCAATCAAGATCAACTAGCAGAATAAATGTCAAGTGATGAAATAAATTCACCCAGCAGCCCTTCTGCACCCAGCTACTTTACAAGGAATAAATTGCAAATTACTGTCATTTATTTCATTTTTCTCCTTGTCTGGCAGCTACAGTGTTCATCTTGTGGACAAGACACTTAGCAGAAGCTTACAACATAATACCATTAAAGCAGGTGGTCCACTCAGAATTTATAGCAAGTTAAATTTTTCGTTAATAATTACTGGGTAATTAATTTGGCTTTTGTTCTCTTAATTACTGATCTCATCATCCTACTATACATGCCATGTTGACGAGGCATATTTTTGGATTGGTCTTTAAACACACTTGAATGTTATCCAGCTACTGGATTATAAATTAGATAATTGACCAATTTTTAAGCAGTTAAGAATAACTACTAGAAACAGTTTTAAATCTTTGATCCAATTATTGTAAATAGAGAGCAAAACAATATTCCCAAAGTCATCATGTGTTGTAGGTTGAAATTTTTCCTGAATTGATGCAAAGGATCATTTAGAAGAGTGAAATGACACTGTCAAAATCATTAGCATTTTCTCACGGCCATCTGTGGTGTGGAAGGTCTGCCACTGATCACTGGTGCTAGTACTAACACCTGGTTCTAGATTCCAGGTCACCCTTTGAAATTTTCTTTCCCTGAGGATTGCAGAATCACCTGGACCACTCAGGATAAGTCATTTAGGTATTTTCTGTTTGTTTTAATTCTTGAAATAATCTCAGATGACAAAATCTACATACAATTACACTAATTAATTCCAAATTTTTCAAATGCTATCTTTATTGTAATGAACTAAGGATTTTTAAAAACTTGATGTAAACTTAAATTTAAATGAATTTTACATTCAGCAAATGAATCTTAACAGAATCGAGTAGTTTCAACAGAGAACACAAGATCCACAAGCCTAAAATGTGTTACCCGAAAAGGTTTGCCAACTCCTGATATATTATACCATTTAGACATCTCTATTCACAATGATAGACCTGATCATCAAAGTAAACTATTCTCTATGCTAAACTTACCTATGAAAATGCTTAGCTACATTTTAGAAAGTTTTAAAATAATGCTTGAAGCAAAGAGGAATCAAGATGTCCTCAATTAAGCAGAATATTTAATTATCCTAGATAATGTTTTCTATCATAAAATTAAGATTAGCTGTGCATATTTAGAGCCCATGTGATTGTGATCGCAGGTGTCATCCAGGATAGTCGTTACATTAACTCTGTGCTTGAAACTTAATGTGAATATGAATCACCTGGGAAACTTGTTAACATGTAGATTCTGATTCCATAGGGTTCTGGAATAGGGGCAGTTAATTCTGTAAATGTAAGGAGCTCCAGGTGAGGCTGATGTTTCTGGGCAGTGAAACGCACTCTGAGTACCAAGGTTAGGATAGCATATGACACTTTTTCCTTTAACTTGATACCAAGGAGGAAACAAAATGGAAGACAGAAATGAACCAGAGGGAAGACTTTAAGGCTGCTCTTTCCTCCTCATTCCTACCCTCCACCTTTGCCCCTCTCCTCAGAGAAGCTTCAAGGGTAAACAATCTCAGCCTGTCCTTGGGTATGTGGAACCCTGGAGATCTCCAGGTTGAAGCAGGAAGATTAGGAAATGTTGAATTAATTGTTGTCACAGATGTCCACCTTTAAAATTATATATAATACTATGTTTTATGTGTGTATATTTTAATAAGCATCATTTCACTCGTTGCTAGTAGCCTTGTTTTTCTTATTTAAATTAAAAAAAAAAAACACTATAAAATCACTTCAATTTTTAAGTCTCTTGACTTCTCTTACAATTATTTAGATATTTACCCTCTCTTCATGTTAAAATTTTAATTTCACTCTTTTTGGAAGCACTTTGTCAAATGGAAGGTTGTTTTAAAGAAAAGCTCATTACCTCTCAGCTTTGTTTTTTGTTGTTGGTGGTATGTGTTTCTTTTTTTCTTTCAGTATTGGGGATTGAACTCAGCTTTGCTATTTCTAATTTTATATTACTCATCTCAAATATAAGCCACCAACCCCACCCTGGAAAATATGCCAACAAAATAGTGACTGGTTAAATATCTAATTTTAAGGGTTTTCCTTAGCATTGCCCGCAGTTACTTTCAGTTTACAAATGACTGCCACAGGAACACCTTCAAAAACTGCTCTTGGAATGTCTAAGTCCATCCCAGCAAACATTTTTTAAAGCCATATATTTAAGCATCTGTTCTTAAAATGGGTTTAAACAAATTTTATCCCAAATAAAAATCATATTCTCTGAACATTTCAATTAGGATGCCTCAAGGCACTATTATAGAAATAGCTATCTGAAAAATGCAATTTAGGAAACAAGTAAAAAAGAAAACTGATTTTTTAATTTTTAAAAAATAATTTTAAGAATGACTTTTTTGGGGGGGGGATTTTTTAAAAATGTTTATTTATTTATTTTAGTTGTACACATTTTCTTTAGAAATTTCCCCCAAAATAAGAAAAGATGAACTGTTTAACCTAAAAAAGTTAAAAGCATAGATATATAAAAGGGAGAAACTCTTAGTTTTGTTCTGTTGGGTTATTTGTTTATTTTTGTTGGAATGCTGGGCTTGAACCTAGGGCTTTGCACATGCTAAGCACCTACTCTACTGCTGATCTATACCCCCAACCCCTGGTTTTAATCAATGTGAACACTTTTTCTTTTCAACTGGCTTATTAAAAGTCTATTATAAAGGCATGACTTAAAATATGCAAAACATAGAAAATTAAAAATAACAAAGCTCTTTTTCAGAGAGAGAATTCTGCTTATACAGCTAGAGTACAAGGTCAACTCCTGGGCTTTGTTCAGCAAAGACAGGAATGACCTCCAAATACTCTTGATTCTAATTGTGGGGGAGATAAAGCTTCCCTACTAGCTTCACAAAATACACCTTTCTGCTCTTCTAGGCAGCCTGTTTCTTGCTAGAATATGATTGCAACTATTATAGTAGCCTTGATCAAAGAAAAGCATAGAAAATTGTCTTTAAAGTGGACAGCAGAGAGAGTGTCTCTTTGGCCTTGTCAGAGCCATTGATGAGAGTTTCTACCAATGAGAAAATAATTAGAGAAGATTGTGACTCTGCTTGCTTTGTGGGGCAAGGGCCAGTGAGACCTGAGAATATTTTAGAGGAAATAAAACTGTCCACACTGAATACTGAGTAAAAGAAGAACTGAATATCAGAAAGAGAACTTAAAATTTGATGTAATGGATACACAACAATTCAGCTGTCTTTATTCTTCAGAAATTTAAGTTCTGTGGTTTAGGTACATGGGTAGCTTGAGAAGTAAATTAGAATTACCTTGGAAAAAAATTAAAAAGGCAGTTGTTTGTGCAATTACCTAAAGTTCATGGTGTCCTACTTTTTGATATAATTTCTTCATACAAGCAGAGTTCAAACAGGTACAGGTGAAGTGGTGTGAATGATCCCCTTACCACTATTTTGCTGTGATTATTTCATGACCTGTCATTACAGTGAACTCCAAACAAATATGACAGCTGGTCCTTGTACCTTAAATGATGGCGGCCCTCGATGCAGTAAACACAACCGCTGCTGTGTTCTGCGAGTTGTGAGGAAGGATGGTGCAAACAAGGGAAGACAGTTTTATGCTTGTTCTCTGCCTGGAGAAACACGATGTGGATTTTTTGAAGTAGGTATAAGATTTATCAAACTTACTATGGTGTCACTGAATTTTGGTTATTAAAATGTAACAAACAGCAATGCTTTTTCAGTTTTACCTTTATGTTTTAGCCATATTAGTATTTAGTCTACAACTTGAATGTTGAATAATTGAAAATTCACAGAGTTTCAGTGAAATAATAATAATAGTGAAATAATAGCTATTGGACTATCAGAGTATATCATATTTGTAATCACTAACATAAAAATGTTGCCCTTGGTTCAAAAAGATGGAAAGGTATTGACTAACAGGTACTGGTAGTACTCATGTGGTTAATAATCCAAGATAAGAATTTGCTGTTCCTAACTTCAGTGCTCTATCAAAAACTTTAGTTTCATTGGATAGAGGTACATGAGAAAAACAATGTACATGCCTTGAATTTACAATAACCTTAGTGTGAACCCCACTACACAAGCTTGACCAAGGGGAAAAAAAAAGATGATGGCACTAAAATAATTTTGCTGTATTCCTTATGACTTTCCAGTCTATGATTGTGTCCCTGAAAATGAATCTGAAAGAGGAGATAATAATCTGGAGTCCCTTCAGTCAATCTCACTTTCTGCATTCCTCTCAGTGTGAGAATCATGGGCATAGTGTGAATCTAAGATTTAAAGGCACACACTTTTCCAAGCTATACTTCATCTGATATATAACTGAAAAATGAAAATACTGACCTATTCCAGTACTGGAGCAAAAATTTTCTAGTTGGGCTTATCGAGAGAGAAAATATCTGTCTTCAATGTCTTTCCTTCTTAAGAATTTCCTAGGGAAAATTTGATAATGATTTTACACCTGTGAACAGGATGCAATTCTATCCTCCTAAATCCATTGATTTCCTCCTCAAGAAGCTTTTATAGATATAATGGAAAAATTATTAGCAAACAATAATAGTATTTTTAGCAGTAATATAAGACTCCTTTATGCCCCTCTTGAGGCCCAAATAAGAAAAGAATAATACAATGGAACCTGCCTAATTTGGTCTAGATATGTTCCTACTGGAGTCTTTCTTTTCCTAAGAGACTCAGTAAGTTTAGTATTAGTGTTATGACGAATATTTGATCTTGTGATTTTAACTTCAACTATAAGAGGGAACACTGGTGATTACTTTATCACAAGATTCTGATAGTTTTAAACTATTCTTAATAAAGGGAAGGAGTTTCTGTATCTTCAGATTTAGCAACCTTAAGCTCATAATTAAGACAATTTTCTTTGTGATTCAAATACCTGTGTAAGAGAGATGCTTCTTATAGGATATAAACTTTATTTAAGGGCAACAAGCAATGGTTTATGTCTGTTTTACAATTAAATTAATAGCAATAGGAGTGAAGCCGATATGACACCAATCAAATGAGCCTCAGCTTGGTCTGTACATCACAGTAACTGCCTCATAAAGTTTACATTGCTGTTTTTTTTGTTGTTGTTTTTACCTAGTGGGCAGATTTGTCCTTCCCATTATGCAACCATGGCAGGCGTTCCATCATGAGAACAGTATTGAAGATTGGACCAAATAATGGAAAGAATTTTTTTGTGTGTCCTTTTGAGAAAGGAAAACAATGCAGTTTTTTCCAGTGGGCAGAAAGTGGTCCAGGAATAAAAATTATTCCAGAATGCTAATATTTCCTCTTTCTATAGAATATCTGACACTTCATCCTTTCAAACTTTTTATAATGTTTACACCCCTTTGTTTAATAAGAAATGTTGTAAAATACTTGTGGTATATGTAAATTAGGTATTTGCAGTATTTGAGAAGAGTTTTTTTTTTTTTTTTTTTTTTTTTTTTTTTAATGTGTATCATCCTTCTGTTCTGTGGCTGTTTTTTATTTTTCCCCTTTTATCCTAAGGAATGTACTCTGTTCTATCAGATCGGCAGCATATTCCATTTATAATGTATATTTAATGCATGTAATAATCACAATAAAGTTATCTTTAGTAGGCTCTTGGTCTCTTGAACTTCTTTGAGGAAGTCTTTGTTTTTTAGTATAAGATTGTGTGGCACAATGAAATAATAAAATAGTATGTAATTAATACATTTCTCAGGTATTAGTATCTATTAAAATGATTAAAAGATTTTTTTGTACTTTTAAACAAAATGTAAGATTTGACATCCTCTTTATGAAAAAAAAAAAAAAAAAAAAAGAACATTTTATTCTGTTCAACAAACATTAAGTTCCTCTTAGATGCAAGGGGAATGCCAAACCCCTATATATCTTCAGGTATGTTTTTATGGAAAGTTATTAGATGATAAAAGAAACATTTAAAAGCACAAGTTGCTTGTATATGTTTAAAAGAGTAGTGGATTTATATTTTTCTAATCTTCCTTATAACATGTATTACTTAGCTTATAGAATTAAGTCAATTTCAATTTCTTAATGTATTGCTACAGTTGTGGATCTAAAGTGTCCCCCACAATCTCGTGTGTTAAAGGCTTGGTTTCCTGCCAGTGGTGCTATTGAGAGGTGGTGGAACCTTTGGGACATGGGGCTTAGTAGTGTGAAGTTAGGTCATGGGCATACCTTGAAAGGGATACTGGGACCCTGGCCCTTTCCTTCTTCTCTTTCCTTCCTTCTACTATAAGGTGAGCAGCTTTGCTCTCCATGATGTACTGCCTTGCCAATGACCCAAAAACAATGGAACCAACAGACAACAGAGACTGGAACTTATGAAACCATGAGCAAAAATGTCCTTTAAAATTGATAGGAATTACTGAAACAGGTTCTCAGAGTGTGAAAGAGACGACAGGCTAACTCTGTGTACAGCATGAGCAAGTAAGAATGTATAGTCACAGGGCAGTACAAGAAACAGTGAATGTACTAAGAAGAAACATCACTGGGTGGGGGCAATGTGGAGGAGGAAGATGTGGGTGGAGTATGGTGAAGCTGATCAGACACGAAGGATAAGAGTTCTGGCTAAACTGAATTTACAGAGATTTTTGATAAAACAAAAACAAAAATGAATAAATGTACAGTTGGGCCTATGAGAAGATTCTGAAGCCTGATTAAAGTTTGGCCAAGCAAAGAATCTCTGTCACAGGTTACCAATATTAGCAAAATTGGCATAGGAAATAAAAGAGCAAATGTTCTATTTAGTTTTCAAAAAAAAGAAACCTCTTTTATCTTTGGATATCTTTGCAGCACTTTATATCTTTTTTTGTGGCTTATACTATAGTCTGCCTATGGTTGCTATGATCTACTGGTTATCCTATCTATATTTCTTAATGTTCTCTTCCTAAAAACATTATATATAATTTATTCTTCACCTAATCCTACCAAGTATTATGTCTTACACAGCAGAAAGTTGGTAAACATTTGTTGACTTCAGCAGTAGGTAAAGGTTTAATATGTCAATCTATTGAATATTTTTAACCTCTTTACCACTATTTTAGCATGAATGCACTTAAATTTATCTTTGAAAAGAGCATGGCTGTTTTATTATGAAAAAGAAAGAAATTGTTCCTTATCCAAAAGCTGTTAAATGTTTCTAATAATTAAAAGTCTTCTTTTGGCATTTTATAGAAATTTGCTTACAAATGAACAGGTCAAAATCAGAGTAAAGGGTATGCATTCACTGAAAAGCAAGATATGAAAATAATGCTGCATTACATCTACACTAATAACATGTTTAGATAAATAGAATTATTTCTCATAATGCCATAAATTTGAACCTCTTATTTTGTATGAAAGCAACTGCTTTAAATAAGTTTTTAATCAGTTGATCTCTATTGAGCACCTACTATGTGAAAAATTCAGTGAAAGTAGTTTTGTAAAAAGATCTTACAAATAAATAAAGTTGAAGTGATAATGGATAATAGTACTATAAACAAAGCACTAAAGGATACAGGAACAAAAGCATGTCTAACCCATAAATTAGAAGAGCTTCAGGAAAGACATCCATTGGAATTTCACCTTGGTGAAGATTTGCATATGCAGAAGGGCATTTCAGGCAGTAGGCACAGCATAAGCAAAGATATCTGAGAGCAGCAGCATGGGTGATGTGTGGGGAATAGCAAACAGCCTTATTTAGCTATATCATAGGGTATGTGAAGGAAAATACCAGGAGATAAATGTGTAAAGAAAGAATCAATTCCCATTTCATGGCTATAAATGGAGTTCCTAAGATGGGCTAGTTCTGTTTTCTGAGCCTATAAAAATAAATAAATCACTCTCTCCCCTTAAGGAGCCCATTGGCAGATAAGCAAGCCAATGCACACTGGGACACACTCTAAACTAATGATGCAAACACAGGGCTATTTGAACAAATGAAAAGGGAAACTATTTTGCTAGCATTGTGGGAGATGGTATGCAGAGTAGTTAATTGCTCAGACCCTGAGATATGAATTCTGAAGTCAGACTGCTGTTTCAAAGACCTACACAGCCAGCCATTAACTTGACCTTGACCATATGACCTTGAGCTCAATATTTTACAAAGTATTGTGTTGTTATGGTTTAGATGTGGTATCCCCCAAAAGCTCATGTGTGAGACACTGCAAGAAAGTTTAGAGGAGAAATGATGGGGTTATAGCCTAACCTAGTCAGGTGGGATTAACTGAGTGACAACTGGAGGCAGGTGGGATGTGGCTGGAGGAAGTGATTCTTTGAGGGCGTGGCTATGGGATATATATTTTACATCTGGAGAATGGAGTCTCTCTCTGCTTCCTGATCATCACATGAGCCGATTCCCTTGCCATACTTTCCTGCCATGATGTTCAGCCTCACCTCAAGCCCCAAGAAATGGAGCTGGCCTTCTATGGACTAAGACCTCTGAAACCATGAGCCCCTAAATAAACTTTTTTTGCTCTGCAATTGTTCTAGTTGGATCTTTTAGTCGCAGCAGCAAAAAAGCTGACTAAAACATGTGCTAAACCTTATTCATCTCATCTGTTATATAGTGATAAACATAGTGCCAATTTCACAGAATAATTGTGAGGACCAAGTATAATATCCATGTAAAGGGTTTATTACAATCCCTGGCAACAAATTGTTTGAATTAATTTGATTATCTTTATTAGTGAGAATATTAGTACTATGGGCTATCACAACTCTTTTCATGAAATGTTTTAGTTTTGTAGGGTGTTTGTTTGTTTGTTTTGTGGTACTATGAATTGAACCAGGTGCGCTCAACCACTGAGCTATGTCCTCAGCCCTCTTTATTTTTTACTTTGAGATTGGGTGTCCCTAAGTTGCTGAGGTTCTCACTAAGTTGCTGAGGCTGGCCTTGAGTTTGCAATCTTCCTGCCTCAGCCTCTGAGTTGCTGGGATTACAGGTGAGCACTACTGTGCCTGACCTTTGTGGAATGTTTTGGAGAAAAAGCAGCCATGGTTTAAAAAAAAAAAAAAAAAAAAAAAAAAAAAAAACTTGGAAGAAGTACTTAAATTTCACCAGAGCAGACAGGAAAAATTGAGGGAAGCAATGTGAAAGCATGTGAGCATGAGGAAGGACATATATTTTGGGAATAGAGAGTCTGGAACTTTGAAACAGAAGTCATTAGGAAGAAGATGCTAGAGTTTTATGGTTTTAGTGAGACATCAAATTGAAAACATGTAAAAGAACAGAAAACATAAAAACTGAAATAAAAAGCCCTTTGTGAAAAATTGAGAGAGCCAAAGCTTTAGCGTAATCTAGGCATATATTACCTTTTAGATAGAAATCATATGTTGGAAAAATGAGTATAAATCATCATTTATCATTAAATGATTAAAATTATTGTAACTCCATCATTAAAATTATCGAATTACATTCTCCCAGTATTTCTTTCATTGCCCACATATGGCTCTAAGTGCATGGAAACAGTATATAATGTTACCAAAGGAGCAAACAGTAGGATCACAATGTACCGTATCACCCAGTGATGGACTCAAGCAACCTGTTCAATTGAAATCTATTAAAAAAGAAGTGAAAACAATGTTAAAAGAGACATAGTAGAGCCTGCCTTGGGACCAGCAGGGAATGAAAGAGCCCTGTAGTTCCCTAGAAGTTACAGAAAGTAGTCTAGAATTTTTATTTATTAAATATCTATTGGTTATTTGAATAGCATTGACTTCTCTAATAAGAGTAGTAAGGGAGGGGAGGCATGATGTTAAAAAGACATGAAGGCATGAAAAAGTGATGACAGGACAAAAAAATAGATCTTGTGAACAGAAAGGGAAGAATGAAAAGGAATGCTTAAAATATCTGTACAGGTGCTTAAATCCATTTTCAGTAATAGAAATACAAATACACAGAGAGTCAACAAAAGAACAGCCTTCTAAATTTTTTAAACTACAAAGGATTTTTTTGTATTAAATGCTATCACAGAATGCAAAGCAGCAAAACAAATTAATGGTCTCATTACACAATTCCATATATACCTTCTATACTAACATATCTGTGTTATTCCTAATTGCTAGTATGAGAATCTTGGTTTACATATTAATAAATACTTGTCTGTTTTTAACATGCATTTATTTTTTTTTCATTATTATGGTATCACATTCAGCTTGTTTGGCACTACTTAAAAGAATTTATTTTGCTATCAATGGCAGAAAACAATTTAGGAAACTGAACAGAACAAGCAAAATGTTAAAATCTATGTATTTGAGTAGGTTATTGACTCATTAGTTTAATAACTCGTTTTCTCAAACTTGAATAATTTAAATGCATTAGAAATGATACAGCATTAAAAAGTGCATTCTTAAAATGGTAAACACTGGATCTAGGATCTGAGTTTGTAGTTATTACTTATTTAAAATAAACAAGCAAATTCCATTGAGATATGGTCTCATTTTCAGGAATGGTCTATTAGCAGGCAGCAGTGAGCACAACAATTAACCATATCAGCACATTAAAGCCTAATGTGTAAACTCAACATAGCAGCAAACACACATCCTACCATGGCCTATTAAGTAATCAGAAATGATTGCAGATAATTAGCTCATGAACAGCTGCATAAACTCAACTATTCCATTTTTTATCAGACATGGAGACTTCAAGTGGAAGGGAGGTTTATTCACTATGTCTTGATGCTATGTCTTGAACCAGGGGGGAGTGTCACCATGAAACAAAATTAGGAACAGACTCTGTTTGGAGTGCATCTTGTCATTTGAAACTTCCTTCTGATAATACTTCAAATGTTCACACAAATACAGTTCTGTAAGGGAAAAACATGGAAGCAAGGATATTATCAATGACCAAAAAAAAACACCTGTAAAATTGGAAATTGAAATAGAATGAGTAGAAATCAATCAGTAAATTTCTTTTAATGAGGCTGCATCATTCATACTCATTTGTATTTTTAGTTCAAAGTTGATTTGCATATTCCTACACATTCTTTCTGAATGACATTCTAGACAGCACCAATGGTAAATATATCATTGCATTTGAATTAATAAATGTACTTGATAGGTATTTTTTGATTAAATATGTGGGTTTCATTTTTTCTATCTTCTCACTAAGGAAAATATACTAGACAGAACATGACAACTGTATTTAAACATCTAAAGGACTGCTATGAAAAAGAAAGGTTTATATTTACTCCATGTACCCATGTATATCCAGAAAGAAAACTAAAAACTATATTTTGATTTTTAAAAAGAAACAAAATTCCAAAAACTAACATCCTTACAACTGAAATAGGTATACTGTAAGGTAGTTGCCAGGGATGTCATCAAGCAATTCAGAGACCAACCTCCTATGGATGTAGTTAGAAGGGAAGGGACCTCAGTGTCTTTCAAAGATTCCTCCCCACTTAAAGATTCTAAGAACTAGAACTCTAAAGGAAATGACTCAGGAACAAATGAATATACTATCTTTGATGATGCTAAATTTTTGGAGGGTGATTTCTGAATACTTGACTTATCACTGGGGTGTCCGGTGGTGTCCATCCAGGTCCTTAGTGTTCCAAACAAAGAGTTGAACAAGATACACCGAAGTACCAGGCAAAGTACAGATTTATTGAAAGTGAAGGCAATAGTAGCATTCCATAAGGTAGAGAAGAGTAGACTTAGAGAGAAAGAGAGGCTTAAGGCCCCAATGTGTGGAAATTAATGTATTATATGCTGATCTAGGAGGGCTTCTCTTTCCTATATGGACCAGATTGAAGGCCTTACCCCATTTGCTCCCATTGGTTACCTTATGATACCTGACTAGAATATTGTCCAATTTTGCCCCATTGGTTACTTAATAAATCCTAATTAGAATACTGTTCACTTTACCCCTATTGGTCATTTAATGGTTCATTTAATTCATTTTGTTCCTTCATTGAAAAAAAAAATTTTTTTTTTTTTTTTTTTTTTTTTTTTTTTTTTTGGTACCAGGGATTGAACTCAGGGGCACTCAACCACTGGGCCACATCCCCAGCCCTTTTTCTGTATTTTATTAGAGACAGGGTCTCACTGAATTGCTAAGTGCCTCACCATTGCTGAGGCTGGCTTTAAACTCAAGATCCTCCTGCCT
The DNA here is from genome assembly GCA_025594165.1 of Tamias sibiricus. Taxonomy (NCBI): domain Eukaryota; kingdom Metazoa; phylum Chordata; class Mammalia; order Rodentia; family Sciuridae; genus Tamias; species Tamias sibiricus. The sequence goes on from CM046661.1 coordinate 39,508,462, forward strand.
CAGCCTTCCAAGTGCTGGGATTACAGGCGTGCACCACTGTGCCAGCCCTCTTCATTGCAAATTATTAACCTCTCTCATCCATTTTACCAAGAGTAGGATTAGTATAACTAGTGCCTGTTTCCTAGAGTAGTACTAGTAAAAGTGCTAGTGAAAATTTGGACCAGCAGCATCAGGCCCAGGAATGTCTGCTCCTGCAAGACCCACCTGATCCTTCTGCAATCTCATGCTTGAGGACCACTGTTCTACAGCAGAGTATTTGTGTTTCAAACAAGTTTTTAGTATATTAGAATAGACATTAATACTTCTTTTTTGAAATGTGTTATAATAATTAGGTAAATTCATTTTTAATGGAATAGGAATATAAGGTTGAGTAAAGAAGAGTGAATGGAGGGGGAGTCAGGTGACATGATTTCTACTTTCAACTCTATCACCAAATATAAATAAGACTCAGAAAAATAACTGCTATGAAATAATGGATTACTCTGCCAACATACTGAACTTCTCTTACACATCCGAATCTTCAGTCATAACACAAGGAGGTTGTATTTCTGAGACCCCTTTTCAATCTAAAACATTGTGGTTCTCAAAAGTTTTTAACATTAATAATTTGCATAATTAAATAATACAATCATCCACAACCTTTTTTTTGTACTACCTTCAATTTTTCAGCTTCTAGTTTCTTTTCAAAGCTGTATTGTCTTTACTCTGCTGTATTTTCTATCCTGTCTAAACCAGCTTTTCTTCCTTCCCTCTTTGGGTTCAGTGGTTTGTTCATTACACAATTGTTTGAAATGACATATTCTTACTTTTATACATGTTAACTCCCATGAAGACTCCTTGATTAAATCTCCCCAAAGAAGAAAACAAAATGAGTAGCGCTCATCACAATGTGTGAAGCATCCTGTCTTGAATGTCAATTGAACAATTCACAGGGGCTGGGAAGTAAGAAAAAAACAATATTTCACTAAAATGAATATGGAGAGAAAAGATTAGAGAAGCTGGACACCCAGCTTCAATATGTACACAAGGTGCTAGAATTTTCCTTTCTCTTCTTTTCCTTTGTTCTTCCTTCTCCCTGTTTGTGCTGATTTTCTATATGTTGAATTGCTTTCTCACCAAATGTTATAGATGTAAACTATAAACTTCCAAAAGACAGGATTTATAAACCTCCATAAACTTAGCACAACACTCCAAATAAATATTTTTTCAATAAAAGCTTAAGAAATACATGCTTAAAGAATAAATGCATAATGCTTTATAATCCCAGGCACAGTCAATTAATTGGTTTTCTTTACAATCATTGGAAGCTTCTTCCCAAAATATTTTCTCTGTATATTTTGCAAGGAGGAACTCTTTTACCTATTTGTTGTTTCATCTGGTCCTGCTCCTTTTCTGTTATGATCTGTGACTGGGGAGCTAACATATGCTGGCACTTTCCTTATATCTTATACAGTGCAGTGTTTTAGCACTCCATATTTTATGTCCTGGCATGCCAACTCCTAACACATTCCTGGGTAATGTAGCTTCTGCCTGAGTGCCCTTGAGACCTACTTAGATAGAGCATGTGCATGGTTGCTCTAAAACTTTTCAATAACCCCTCTCTGCCTCGGATAGGAAATTACAGGAGAATGCTCTATTTCAGCATCACTTTAGAATCATTCTACTTTTATGCCTTATGATCTTGCATCTTCAAATTGGTCTTATCCACTGTAGCTGATTGTCCAGTGCTTTACAATGGGGGCTGGAACCATAACACATTTCCAACACCCTCATTTTGCTTCAGGAGTGAACACAGATCATTTTGATCCATGGTCAACTTCCAGTAACGTAAAATCTTCAAAGCTGTTATCTGTTCTAAGAATATGGGAAGCAGTTCATTTCTAAATAGTACATCATGTTTGGAATGCAGATGACAATAGAAGCCTCTCTTGGTGCACTTTAGCAATGGTCTTTCCAAACAGTCTGTATGCAAATCATTGTGCTGTCACAGATCATTTTTGGGCTACTTATTGTCACCTAGTTTATTCACCACATTAGCCTAATTTTACTCCCTGGACTTGTATTTATTTCTGTGGTACTCTGTCTCTTTACCTTTAATAAGCTATGCATAAATTAACCAAAAGGACCCTCAAAAAGCTTTCTCTAAATTAGTTCAGGGACCCCTGTGATTTTTTTTTTTTTTCAATTTCGGTAAATCTGCATATTTTCCTTCTAGAAATCGCTGCTACAATGAAATAACTTATTGTATATTCAGTTGTTTAATCTCTGTTTTCCTTTTCAAAATGAAAGCTCCTTAAGGGCATAGATTTTCTCTTATTCAACATGGAGTCTCCCGCTCCTAAATCAGGGGCTGCAGTATTATAGTAGACTCTCCATGAATGGTTGTTGAGTGAATATGAAACCCCGTTTTTGAAATTAATTTTACCAACTGCCCTTTGGCTGTTATTATAACTCTAAAAATGCAATCCTTTGGCCTCAAAACTGATAAGGACTGCTGCTTTGCTGATAAGTACACTCACTCCTAGTAGGCAAATCTACATGTGAATAAGGCTTTTGAAATCCAAATTACTATGGAAACAGCCCCAGTCCTACCTGCCTGTTAAGTGCTGCACTGTAGCTGCACATCTTGCACTGGAGGGAGCTGCAGTCACAGTTAAATTCTGGCTTCTTGGTGTCCCCAATTCCTTATAGACACCCTGTTCAGTTAGTACATTCTTCCTTCAGGTGGGTTACAATACAATTGATTGTGATTAGAGTACTTAATCTATTCGGTATAACTGATTAAGTTACTGCTTGATTGTGTTGCAGCTTTATCCATTTACTGTGATTAGATTGTTGCTGGAAATATATGGATACAATCAAGCTTCTGCTATTGTCAAATTCCTTAGGGTGTTTCTAAATTTCTCCACATAATCTTTTTGGCTATTCCTTAGGGTATGTCATTCCTACAGATAACTAATCTCACCCATTATGTTTGAATCTTCCTGATTTTATTTTTTTTGGAGGGCAACTTATCTCAATCCCTGGGGTGACTTTCCCTGCCCTCCCCAGTACAAACCATGTCTGGAAAATAACTCATGGGGCTTATAGAGAGGACAAACTACATCCCCCTTTTTCTTTCCCTTTCCTGCTGTCTGTTCCTTGTCTCCTAGGAGTGGTGGCAGAGACTTATTCATACATAACACCTAACAAAGAATAAGAGAGCTTTTCGTGAATTTTTCATCAGAGGCCTGAAATGTAAGTTTGTGTCAATGTCTTCCATGCATTAGAGGAGCAGAGTAGGCAGCAGCACGGTTAAAAATAATGAGAATTTTCTGGCAGCTCAATATCACATATTAAACGCACAACTTAGTTTATCACCAACCACTCACTTTTTCCAAGGTGAAGTGAGGTCCAGTGAGAGCTCCTTATACACCTCCCTCCAGCTCTCCCGGCCTTGGGGACAGTGTGCAGAGGTGGAGAGGCTCAGCAACACTGCATTTGTTATTTCAGGAGGTCAAGAGAAAGAACTACCTGAGTAGGTTGTTTGTTTGTTTGACTTTGCAGAGCCTTCTGGTTTGGATGAACAGTAGAAAGCTTCCTCTGGCTACTCATTGAAACCAAATATCATGGACTTCCTGGTGGCCCCTCCAGAAATATTACAGTATAGCTAGGCATTGTTTAAAAATCTGTTTTTCCCCCAAAGTCTTAAAATGTACAGAAGATTTCATGATAAATATTAATTAGTAACTGAAATGCTTTTCGTCTGTGAATAGTGTTTGTGTCAGCATTACACTCTTCTATGCTATTAAATTATTTCAAAGCTTGGGAGTCCTAATTTTCTAGGACTTCTACAATCTCATGCATTTGTACAGGCAGGTCCCCCCTTCCCTCACTCTGTCTTCAGAACTGCATCTAATTGCTTTCAAGAGAAAAAAAGAGAAGTGCAGGTTTACAAAGCTAAATGTATACAAAACACATTTTTGTTTTATTTTTTTTTTCACCCACAGAATATGCAATCTCTTGACATATAACCTAAAGAACTTTACCACAAATGGAAAAACAGAACTAAAGATAATTCTTTCTATTCTCATTATTTATTTATTTATTCATTTATTTATACTAGTTACTGTGCTTTGTAGCAGCATCATTCCCAAAAGGCTTCAAGTCATTCTCTTCATCTAAATGAGTGGCCATAGAATATACCCTTCAGAGGTTGAATGAATTTCACATTCCTTGAGAAACCTCTCTGAACAGATTTAATAACATCTGTGTTTTGAACCAATGTATCAACAATCTCCTATAAGCAGAATGCTGTATGGTAAGCAAAACATACTTTTGATGAAATAAAATATAAGTCTCCAAGTGCAGACCCTTCATTTCTACAACTTATTTTCAAGATTAATACACTCCACCCTAAGGATGAAGCTCAGATTCTAAGCCTATTTATTTTCTGTGCATTATTTTGATGAAATTTGATTGTCTGCTATTCCAGACTTCAGAAGGTAAAAGTGAAGTGGGAGATAAGTGGAGATGTTGCTCATTAGTACACATAGTGATAAAAGTGATAAACAGAATTTTTTTTTTTTAACAAAATGCAGAAATCAAGAATCCAAAATGTAAGGGTCATCCTATCTCATTCCCTTTTAAACACATCCCTTTATCATAGCATAGTATTGAAATTTATGTTCATATTATCAAAATGAACATTAATTTCAATTCATTAAGCATATAATAATAGCTATGTACCCTGTCTGCAGTCTAACATTTTCTATTGAGTCCCTAACACATTTCTTGGCACATAATCAGACATTCAGTTGGTAGATAATGATGATGTTAGGAAAATAAGCTTTATGGAGACACAATGGAAATTTGGCACCTTGTGATTATTTTTATGGGACTATTTGAAGAGAAGGTTATGAAAAGAATTAAAAAGATAAAGCAAGTGAGCTGGTAACTGAGTGTTAAAAAAAATGGATGATGAAACCATCAAAGATTATAGAAAAGGTCAGGAACATAAGAGTTTGAAAAATGGTGAGGTAACATGGTATAGCAGCAGAATTCTAGATCTTCTGAAACTCATAGATTAAAGATTTAAGAAGGCTATAAACGAGGTAGAGGGAGGATTTGCTATTGAAAATGATTAAGATATAAATAAGAATCTCAGCATAGGCAGGATTTCAGTAAGGCATATATTAGAAATATTCAGGAGTAGATGACAGATGAAAAAGCGGAGGAGGAAATGGTAAGTTCAAGTCAAGGATAACTTCACTATTTGGGGCCTTGGGGACAATATACAATGAGAAAATTTGAAGGGGAAAAAAAAAAATGAGCAAAACCAAATTACGGTTTATCTTAACTAGAAGGTAGACTGCCCTGTTTAAAGAAGGAACCATGAATTGATACAAAGTTCGGGAAGATAGCAGATTTAAATTAAAGAATAAAAAAAAAAAAAAACTTAGAATTATGTTTGTTAAATATTGTCTTAAGAATTACAATAAGAGATTCAAAATCAGACTTAATTACACTCCTGGAAGGCATAATAAGTTTGAGATTAGAAAATTATTTTTTAAATTATAGAAAAACACCTTCAAAGCTGGCTGTGCTCTGGAATAAAGAGCACATTCAATGGAATCCAGGCAACTCTTCTCTTGCCTGCTCACCTCATCAGGACCACGTCTGCAACTCAGCTTTTAGTGAGTTTCCTTCCTCTGATCTTTCCAATGAAGGATTTTTACAAAAAAGAGAGTAATGCTACAGATCTGGATAAAATTTTAAGAACACCCAGCAATCACTCTTGCCTTGCCAATTAGAATCATTTTTCCAGATCTTCTCATTAATTATAAAAATGGAAATCATTGGACTTGGTGCTTTACAATAAATATTCAAGCAACTAGAGCTGTAAAATATAACCTGGCAATTTAAGTGATTTATTTTAGCAGCATAATGCTTGAGACATTCCTGTTAGCTGAAAACCTGAAATATTTCAAGTAAAATATTTAAAGAAAAGAAGGTGTCTTGAGACTGAGTAATTGAGTTAGCAAATTGAGAAGGGAAGATTTTTCTCCTTTCTTTCCTCATAAAAATAATCAAAATAATATTTTACTATATTCCATTATATCAATAACACAACTTTGCATAATGTTATACAAAAATACCTGGAAAAAAATCAGAAACTGATTGCTTATTGAGTACATTCTTTCATCATTATTACTTGGTTTGATACTGAATGAACCTACATGCAGAATACTGATCTAGGAAACAAAAGTGAGCAAAATAAAATAAATTTTTAAAATTAGTATTTTAAAATGTAACTTTTTCTCCCAAAAAAGTTTTGTTAAATTGCATATAATTTTAGCCAGGTGCAGTGGCTCACGCCTATAATCCCAGCAGTTTAGGAGGCTGAGGTAGGATGATCACAAATTCAAAGACAGCCTCAGCAAAAACCTCTCTTAACAGTTCTTCATTGGAGGTGAATTCCTTTTAAATTAGTATTGTAATTCATTTATTCTCTCTCTAGCTTCACATATATTTGGATTTTGTTTCAATGTCTGTTTTTCTTTTTAAAAAGCTTTTTTGTAATCATTGTTAATGTATACTTTATGTTTCATAATGTCTTCTTATCTTTTTTGAAAGCTTAACATTTATTTAAATGTAATTTTCAGAGTGTTCTGTTAGTTTTACTTCTTCTGGAATGAATTAATTCCCTGATTATTTTTGTTGTCATTGTTTTTGTTATTTTTATTGGCTGTCTTTCCTAGCTTTATTTTTCCTCACATTTTGAAATTATGGCTTGCATTCTTATCCCGAACGTGAGTTTGTTCTTGTATTCTCCTAATCTCTCTTTCTCCTTTTCCCCTCTTTTTCTTTCCTTCCTCTTCCTCCTCTTCCTTCTTTTTCTTCTTCCCCTTCTTATTCATCCCTCCTCTCCATTCTCCCCACCTGTACCTCCCATTCACACACATTTAATCTCTTTCCAATTTATACTTAGTTCTCGCCTCATCGTGAGTCAAGGGTCTGAAACGAATTCTCATTATGGTGGTTCATGGCATTATAATTCCAAGTGATATTGGGATTGCACAGCTCTGGTCATTAACACAAACAGCCTACCTTCTGGCTACAATAGGGTTTGTTTCTCTGCCGACCTGTGTGAAATATATAAAAGCAGTAGTCAAATAGTCTGTGACAGTTTTTCTGATATTTCTTTTACAAGGTGGACCCTTCCACACAGGTCCCTACTTTGCTAGAAGGGGGGTTCTTTCATTGCATGTTATTCCAAGGAGGTTAACACACACACACACACACACACACACACACACACACACACACACACACACAATCTCAGTAGTATCTTTGTGTTACTGCTACTAGTTTCAGTACCAACCAGTATTTTGTGTTTCTGTTTCATATCTGATCCAAGAAAGTAATGATCATTGTCTCTAAGAGAATATGTAAAACAACTTCTTACTTGAAATTTTTCCTATACTTCTCTCACCCTCTAAACTGACTCTATCCCTTCTTTTCTTTCTTATGTAACAGTGTCGAGTGACATATGGCATTATGCGTCATCAAAAATATATTCCCTTCCCTTTCTGTTATTTTTCTCTATCTAAGTATAGGCTAAAATATGAGGAAAAAGTTGACCTAAGACTGATGGTGGTAGTGGAAAACTGTTTAAAAACCAAAGTCCCCATAGTATAGTCATACATATATATAAATAGAAAAAGAAGAAACGTATTATTAACCACTTATTAATATTAGCTTATTAATATTAATTTAATATTAATATTAACCACATCAATATCTAAATAGGTTGCCAATTTTTACTTAACTATATAATAGCCTCATGTAGATTTATTTAGTCAATTTCTTACCAGACACAAAGGCTGCATTGAACCACCTTTCACTTGTGTTTGTTATATCATATTTAGAATAACATTGGCCATTGAGATTATGTGTACTATTAATGTTTTATTATTTCTAACAGTAATTTTATCAATTTGGGATCTATTCATGTGTAATTCAGTTGGTATGATTACTTTTGATGGACTATTTATTTATTCATTCATCCTTTCCCAAATTGTCACTGTTGCTACATACTAAATATCCGTATGTTTTGGATTATTTCTGGGATTCTTATTGTGTTCCTATGACCTAAATGTTTATTCATGCCTCAACATAAAGAAGTGGATTTTTTGTTTGTTTGTTTTATTTTTGTTTTGTTTTGGTTTGGTTTTGTTGCTAAGGATTGAACCCAGGGCCATACACCCTAAACACACATTCCACCATTGAGCTACACCCCAGATGGCCCCCCCATCAGGCCTTTGGGTTTTTTTTTTTTTTTTTTCTTTTAGCACCAGGGATAGAACCCAAGGGTGTGTTTTAACCACTGAGGCACATCCACAACCCTTTTTATTTTTTATTTTGAGACAAGGTCTTGCTTACTTGCCTAGGGCATTGCTAAATTGCTGAAACTGGATTCGAACTTGGATTCTCCTGCCTCAGCTTCTGGAGTCATTAGGATTACAGTTGTACACCACAGTGCCCAGCTTTTTTTTTTTTCCTTTTCATATTTTTAGGTCCCTTAGCACCTAAAAGTTTCTTCCTTTTGATCATGGATACATATTTTTGTTTTGAGTACAATTAATAAATTATACTCTTGAGCAGTTTGAGACTTACAGAAAAAAAAATTGTAAACACAGTATAGAGAGGTCCCACACACCCTGCATCCAGTTTGCCCTGAGTAATAGCTTCCTTTCATGTGGGATATTTGTTACAGTTAGTGAACCAATGTTGACACATTATTCCTAAATCCATACTTTATCAGATTTGCCTGGTTTCCCCCTAAATGTTCCATAATGCCCTGGAAGTTTCACACTACAGTCATCGTGTCTCCTTGAGGTGCCTCTTGGCTGTGATAGTGTCTCGGACTTCCCTTTTATTTTATCTTACTTTCTTATGACCTCCTTATTTCTGAGAATCTCTGATTAGTTATTTTGTAGAATGTTCCAATTGGGGCTTGTCTGATGGTTTACTCATGATTAGATGGGAATTATGTGTGGAGGAGGAAGATCACAGAGGTAAAGTGCCTTTTCCTTACTTGATATACCAATGGTTCATTCTGTCAGCAAAACTAATCACTGTCGCTGTTGATCTTGACTGACTGAGACAGTGTCTGGTAGATTTCTCCACTGTCCAGTTAGATATTTTTATCCTTTTCCAAGCTGCACTCTTTGGAAATAAGTTGCTTTATGCAACCCACACTTAAAGAGTGTGAAGTTATGATTCACCTATTTTCAGAAAGAGGATTATTTACATCAATAAGAAAGAGGGCGAATTCAAAGTCAGCCTGAGAAATGGGGAGACTCTAATCAACTCAGTGAGATCCTGTCTCTAAATAAAATACAAAAAAGGGCTGGGGATGTGCCTCAATGGTTGAGTGCCCCTGAGTTCAATTCCTAGTGATATAAAGAAAGGAAAGAAAAAAGAAAAGAAAAGAAAGGGAGGGAGGGAGAGAGGGAGGAAGGAAGGAAGGAAGGAAGGAAAGGAAGGAAGGAAGGAAGGAAGGAAGGAAGGAAGGAAATCTGCATGGGAGATTTGACATTTTTGCATAATATATTTATTTTTAATACTAGTATGGAATCATGCATATTTATTTTATATTTTGTGATATTTATTTGTTCCTCAAATTGTTTCAGTTTTCATTACTAGTAGCATTTTCAGTTGGCTCCTTTGTTCCTTTGACATTCCCACCATCATGAGGGTCTTTTTCTTTCTGTTTTTTTGTGTGTGTTTCTGTTTGTTTTGTTTATTTGTTATTGAGCAGTTCCTTAATTTCTAGCACTACAAAGTGATCTAGGCTTATCTTGCATGTTTCCTGCCCCAAACCTAGAATTAGTCATTTCTTTAAGGAACCTGGGTTCATTTTATTGGGGTGTGACATTAAAAAACAAGATGGTAGGCCCTTGGATTTAACACCTATTGAGGCATCATTGAACAAAGTCTCTCTCAGCATACAGAGCAAGAAAATATATTTGTACATACTAACCTATGATTACATAAGTGTCTGTAAGAATTTCTGTGTTTATTTCTGTTATCTATATTAAGCTAAATATAAGTTTATATTGTTTTTTCCAACTATCATCCATTACCACATGGATCCCTCTAGCTTTCTCTCTTTTTTAAACTCCAAACCCTTATGGTAACAGTGAGAAACATGGCTCCAGCTATCTGCCATCAACTTAATCAATGGTTTAATCCCGTGTATATGTACAGCAACATCAGAATCACTTAGCTTTGCCCTCATGGGAAACAGTTTTATCAACTAGAGTATGCTATTTATGTGAATTTTCTTTTTCTTTTATACTTCCAGACTCTACTTATTGCCTGGAGGTATGTGGAGGTACATACACATATATACATACATAACATATATATTTCTATCACATATATTTGTTTCTAATACATATTTCTGTTATAAATAAGGTATTTCTTTCCTTATCTGTCCTATAAAGTTAGTATATGAATATCAATCAAAGATATAAAAGTGTGTGTGTTCATGAGACTATTTAGGGATTGCCATAAACCAATTACTTACATAAGATATGATTTTAGCAGCACATATCTAATCTGTCTATACTGCCTATTGTAATTAAACTTGCAATTTATGAATATGTGATATGAAGAGAAAAGAAGTTGTTCACATGTTCTTTTTATCTATGTGACTAAGATACAAAGCTGAGCGGTCCCTGCTTCTTTGTTTTATCCTTAACCTGCCATTAGTCTCACTACTCCAAACCCAAGCCCATCCCACATGGTAAAGGGTGCTGCGTTTGTTGGTAAGGGAGGCTTCCCAATGTCTATGTGAACTAGGTGATTGCCTCTTTCTTTCATACTTGGTTTGTCAATAGGAAGTCTTGATTCCAGGTAAAACTTGTGTTTTGTGTGAATCTGATTGACAGTTCAGCCTTGTGTGATTGGGGAGAAGTAAATGAATGAATTCTAAAAGAAGTAAAAAGGATCAATAAAAATTCAGTCTGCTAAGGGGACAAAAACTATTGAGTTCTGATTAGAATATTGCTTGGTATAAGTATTGTTCTGGGAGATCTAGACAAAGTATTTGATAAGAGAATAAAATAAATATATATATATGTATACATATATACATATATATGCATATACATACTATATATATGCATTAGATATAGTGGACAAAAGTGTCATAGTCACAGTTTACTTAGCAGTGCTATTACTGAGTACTTTTGATTAAAACTGTAAAATTCAACTGAAGGGAAAAAAATGTAAACTTGATTACATTGAGAGACATACAAATATCAAGTTCTTAGAGAATCTCCAAATCGTAAAGGTATCAATTCTTCCCAAATCAATCTGTGATATCCATGTAATGCAATCAATTCTAAAGGCTTTCTGGGGAAAAGAAGAACTTAATAAAATGATTGTATAATTTCTCTGGAAGAACAAAAATGTAAGAACAGGTAGGAAATCTTTGAATTGTAAAAAGGAGAATTAAGGGGGTTTTGTTCATTTGGATGAAAAAAATGCTGAAATCCTTCTTCACTCTTCATCCCAAAATAATTTTCATATGGATCAAAGTTTTTAAATATTGAAAAATAAAGACACTAAACTGCCCAGTGATTTTATAAATTTGGAATATAAACATCTTTCTAATCATGACAAAAAAAATCAAACAAAAAGAAGGAGCAATTTACATAATGTAATCTATTCTTTATCAAAGTGTATCTTTAAAAGCCTTAAGACAAATAGCATGCTGAGAAAATTTCCAATTCTCCTTATCTGTCCTGATCAATCTCTCTCTCTCTCTTTCTCTCTCTCTTGATCCTCAATTTCAACAATGTTTCTAGTCAATTGAGACCTAAAACTAGTTGAACCCACTATTTCTTCACTCTTGCTCACCACCTTTCCCCATACTGACATTTTCTTGGACAACTGAAGTTCATGTTTAATACTAATAGTCACCATTCTTGCTTGGCTAAAACATAACCCAGTTAAATAATTAATCATGTTTCAACATCTGTGAATCTAAATTGATTGAAGAAAAACTCTCACATAGTAGATCTCACTTTAAAATTTTAATTGCTAATATTAAGTGGACTCTTCATGTCTTCTCCCAAGCATGATCTCTTTAGTCCATTTTCCTTTGACCCAGATGTTATCTCTTTTTTTTTTTTTTTTAGTATAGTGCATTTTATTCAGTTGTTATAATACATTAAGTATTTTTAAACCACTAAGTGTAATGAACACTTTTTAATAGAACATTTTCTTTTAGATCATGTCAAAGGGGAATGTATATAGTATAAAAACAGACAGGATAAAGCTCAGAATGAAAGAAAGCCGCAGAAAATTAGTAATTAGATTAATGTATCATGATTATAATTGGTTAAATTTTTTAAATTATTTATTTACTTATTCATAATGCACAAGTATATCATCTTTTTACATACAACTGCTTGTATACAAAGTATATAAGTACCATTCAGATCTTTAATCATGCATTTAGGATAGTGATATCCATCTCATTCAACCACCATTACCCAGATGTTATTTCATATTTTTCCTCAAACCTCAAACTTATGAAAACCTTTCACATCCAGTTCGGCATGGTGGCACATGCTTGTAATCCCAGCAACTTGGAAGGCTAAGGCAGAAGGATCGCAATTTCTTTCTTTCTTTCTTTTATTTTTTTGGTTTGGTATCAGAAGTTGAACCCAGGAGTGCTTAGCCACTGGCCAAATCCGTATCCCATTTTAGTTTTTATTTTGAGAAGTTCTCATTAAATTGCTTAGGGCCTGACTAAATTGCTGAGGCTGGCTTTGAACTTGGTATCCTCCTGCATCAGCCTCCAGAACTGCTGGGATTGCAGGCACACACCATCACACCTGGAAGATCACAATTTCAAGGCCAGCTTCATCATCTTAGTGAGGCCCTGTCTCAAACTAAAAAAAATTAAAAGGGCTGGATATGTAGCTTAGTGGTTAAAACGCGCCCCTGAGTTCAATCCCTGGTACCAAAAAAAAAAAAAAAAAAAAAAAAAAGAAGAAGAAACAAAAATTCTTTCACATCCTCACTTTAAGCTAATTATCTTCTTTTCTAGGTCACTAAAGAAGCAAAAGCAATTGGAAAAGAACTTCCACAAGTTTCCTTTATCACAGTTTATCTATCTGCACTGAGCAAGTTAAATCTTATTAGTATTCTCCTCCAGAGCAATCTTCTTTTTAGTGACAATTAATAGTGCTTTTAAATAAAGTATTTAGTGATAATCAAAAAAACTCATAATAAATAATTTCAAAAAGCAACCTTTTCATATCATTAAATTTTATTATTCTAGCATAATGCTAAATCCATATCTTTGAGATAAGTGATAAACTAATTAACTGAACATCATAGTATATTACAAAGTTAATGTGTTAGTAGATTCTTGAGTCCATAATATTATCTTCAGCACTGACTTTCTCAGAAAATAATGCAAAAGACTATATTGGCTTCATTGGTCTTGATAGTCTTCTAAACTGATTTCAGGGGTGCATATATCTGAGGCTGCTTTGAAGTTATTTTCCCTCAAACAGCATCAAAGAATGGACCTGAAATTAAGAAATCTATGCCATAAGTAAATATCTCGGAAACTGATGTATTTATATTCATCCCTCAGGGGTATCCTGCACATAGCTGATGATCCATGACTGTACAAATGACTACTATTCACAAATGTGGTATCAAAAAGGGATTGGAAGCAAAGTGGTCAGAGAAATATTAAAAATGAGATAGTGGGAGAAGTTTTCAGCTGTACCTAGAGAATGAAAATACTACTGCTAAATAAAGAAGTGCTTAGTCAAGGAGTGAGGTTCTTTTTTTTTTTTTTTTAGTATAGTGCATTTTATTCAGTTGTTATAATACATTAAGTATTTTTAAACCACTAAGTGTAATGAACACTTTTTAATAGAACATTTTCTTTTAGATCATGTCAAAGGGGAATGTATATAGTATAAAAACAGACAGGATAAAGCTCAGAATGAAAGAAAGCCGCAGAAAATTAGTAATTAGATTAATGTATCATGATTATAATTGGTTAAATTTTTTAAATTATTTATTTACTTATTCATAATGCACAAGTATATCATCTTTTTACATACAACTGCTTGTATACAAAGTATATAAGTACCATTCAGATCTTTAATCATGCATTTAGGATAGTGATATCCATCTCATTCAACCACCATTACCCAGATGTTATTTCATATTTTTCCTCAAACCTCAAACTTATGAAAACCTTTCACATCCAGTTCGGCATGGTGGCACATGCTTGTAATCCCAGCAACTTGGAAGGCTAAGGCAGAAGGATCGCAATTTCTTTCTTTCTTTCTTTTATTTTTTTGGTTTGGTATCAGAAGTTGAACCCAGGAGTGCTTAGCCACTGGCCAAATCCGTATCCCATTTTAGTTTTTATTTTGAGAAGTTCTCATTAAATTGCTTAGGGCCTGACTAAATTGCTGAGGCTGGCTTTGAACTTGGTATCCTCCTGCATCAGCCTCCAGAACTGCTGGGATTGCAGGCACACACCATCACACCTGGAAGATCACAATTTCAAGGCCAGCTTCATCATCTTAGTGAGGCCCTGTCTCAAACTAAAAAAAATTAAAAGGGCTGGATATGTAGCTTAGTGGTTAAAACGCGCCCCTGAGTTCAATCCCTGGTACCAAAAAAAAAAAAAAAAAAAAAAAAAAGAAGAAGAAGAAACAAAAATTCTTTCACATCCTCACTTTAAGCTAATTATCTTCTTTTCTAGGTCACTAAAGAAGCAAAAGCAATTGGAAAAGAACTTCCACAAGTTTCCTTTATCACAGTTTATCTATCTGCACTGAGCAAGTTAAATCTTATTAGTATTCTCCTCCAGAGCAATCTTCTTTTTAGTGACAATTAATAGTGCTTTTAAATAAAGTATTTAGTGATAATCAAAAAAACTCATAATAAATAATTTCAAAAAGCAACCTTTTCATATCATTAAATTTTATTATTCTAGCATAATTAATCCATATCTTTGAGATAAGTGATAAACTAATTAACTGAACATCATAGTATATTACAAAGTTAATGTGTTAGTAGATTCTTGAGTCCATAATATTATCTTCAGCACTGACTTTCTCAGAAAATAATGCAAAAGACTATATTGGCTTCATTGGTCTTGATAGTCTTCTAAACTGATTTCAGGGGTGCATATATCTGAGGCTGCTTTGAAGTTATTTTCCCTCAAACAGCATCAAAGAATGGACCTGAAATTAAGAAATCTATGCCATAAGTAAATATCTCGGAAACTGATGTATTTATATTCATCCCTCAGGGGTATCCTGCACATAGCTGATGATCCATGACTGTACAAATGACTACTATTCACAAATGTGGTATCAAAAAGGGATTGGAAGCAAAGTGGTCAGAGAAATATTAAAAATGAGATAGTGGGAGAAGTTTTCAGCTGTACCTAGAGAATGAAAATACTACTGCTAAATAAAGAAGTGCTTAGTCAAGGAGTGAGGTTCTTTTTTTTTTTTTTTTTTTTCTTTTCCCATTCTGTACTTTGTCTGAAGAGGCTCTTTTATTTTTCAAGAGTGGCATGTGATAACTTACTTTTGCATTCTCTCCACGACAGCAAAGATTCTGTAGTGATATCAAGCTGGTTGCTTATTGCTCTTCTGTGAATAGCATACCCTGACCAATCTATTTCAAAGGACAATACTCCAGGCATAACATATGATGCAAATGTAATGTGGCAATTTGATTTTCAAGTAGCACTTCATAGGAAGCATGGTTAAGCAAGAGCATCATGTCACAGTCAGTCCTTGTAAATGTATTATATCAAACTTACTTAAGTACAGAATAAAGTAACAATCCTAAATTTCTGAAAAACAGATCCCAAAGATTGAAAATGTCTTGGTCTCTACAACATTTAGCACTAATGTTCAATTATCTGACCTTTCCTGAACATGATCTGATGTCCTTAGACCACAAATTGAGGAGAGAGTCCTTAGTGCACGGTTCCAAACTCTAATTTAAGAGATTCATGGCAGGTGCCTTGGTTTGGTCCTGCTGCTATAACAAAAATATCTTATTGAGTAATTTATAAACAAGAGAAATATATTGCTCACAGATCTGGAGACTGGGAAGTCTGAGATCAAAGTGCCAATAGATTCAATGTCTGTAATAGAATGATCTCTGCATCCAGGGTGTGCTTTGTTGCTCCATCTTCATGTGGTGGAAGGGCAAGGGAGCTCCCTTCCACTTCTTTTATAATGCATTCATTCCATTGGAACTCTCATGACTTAATCACTTCACCAAAAACTCCCACCTCTATTAATTCTATTCTCACCTGTGAATTTTGGGGAATGGCAATACTCAGACCACAGCAGTAGATTTCTACCTCTCTTCCAAACATCAAACCCAGAAATGTACCTTGTATAACATATCCAAGACCAAGAGGAGAAATAGGATCAATTAGGCATATTCAGAGATTTCACACATTGAGTCAGATACCGCAAAGGTAAAAATCAGTGACGTTATCACAAAGACTTTCTGAAAAAGCAGCCATTGCACCAGAGCAGTGGTGCTCCTCCTCAAGACCTGGCTTCCTCCTAGCCCTTAAATATCATCACATATATCAAGTAATCCCAAGGACAGTATCTTAGAGCAAATTCGCTCCTTCCCTCAGACTGTGTAATTTCCTGTAAAAGAGTAAAAATATTTGCATATTTCGTTTCATAACTCAGAATCAAACCTCTGTTTCAGAGCTGTCATCCAATACCTGGGCAATTGCAATTTTCTCTACTGTAAAAACCATCTCCTTGATTTTTCAGTTCTGCTTGATGGTGGCATGTAGTTCTTTCAAAAAAAAACTTTTTTTACTTCCTTCAGACATTTGTATTAAATTCCATTTTGACTCCCTCAGTTTCCTTCTGTTAAGTCTACGTGCAGTATAGCAACCATCTAACCAGCCTTCATTACCTGCCCCTTCATTTCAGTGCCAGCAGTTTCTCAAATCTTTTGATCTCAAAAATCCTGTACAAAGTTTTAAAAATAATGGAGGACCACCGTGTTTATGTGTGTTACATCTATTGATGTTCATATTAAAAATTAAAATGGATACATAAAATATCTACTTATAAACTCCTAATAGGTTGACAAAACATTTTTGTGGAAAATACTATATTTTTCAAAACAAAAACACATGTAGTGAGAAGAGGGATATTATTTTACATTTTTACCAATCTCTTTTTAATGACTTATGAGTGCTGGGCTTCTCATACCTGCCTTTGAATTCAGTGTTTCAGTGTGTTATTTTGGTTCAAGTTTCCAAAGAAAATTTTGCTTCAAACAGCTATGTAATTTGAAAATGGAAAGAGTATATTAATTGCCTTTTCAGGAAACCTTGGATTTTCTTCATTAATATTACACTAAAAGCTAACAAGTGGTAGTTTCTTAAAGGTTATATAATGTAGAAACTGAAATCATATCAATGAACTTATTTTATTGTGTTCAATTGAAGTCCATCAATCTATTTTGTATTCTACTTTATCTAATTTACTCATGGATAATATAACAATCATACATTGGATGTTTAGAAAATATTAGCTAACCAATCATGCAGTTCTTACAAATGTTGATGATTTCATTATGGTGATATAAAAATAATGTTATTATAACTGTTGATCTCATAAGAAAAGTCTTTAAAGAGTAGGAAGCTGTTATATCTCACAGTTGTGGATGTGCATTTTCTAATCTCATTTTCGTATGAAAATTCAAATTATACCATTGACAATACAAACTGACATTTATTCTCCTTGATGTATCAGGCTTACTTCAGTCATCTTCAATAAAATGCCTGCCAAATACTCAATACTGTGTAACTGTAATTATGTGTTAGTCTTTCAAATAAAAATGGTGTTTTGTGAAAACATTGGCTAATTCTACCTCAGAAATCCATCACACAAGTATTTTTTTCTAAAGACATCATGCTTTAGCAGATATACATAACTTACACATAATTCCCATTTTGTCATAGACTGTTAAAAAGACGTATAGTTATCTGGGTGTGGTGGCATGCACCTGTAATCTCAGAGGCTGGAGAGGCTAAGGCAGGAGAATAGCAAGTTCAAAGCTAGCTTCACCAAAAGCAAGGCACTAAGCAACTCAGTGAGACCCTGTCCCTAAATAGAATACAAAACAGGGCTGGAGAGGTAGCTCAGGAGTTGAGTGACCCTGAGGTAAATCTCTGGTACCCACACCCCCCACCAAAAAAAAAAAAGACATATAGTCAAATGTTGACATTTATAACAATTAAAACTATTTTGTATTTCATCAAGAGTATTATTTAGAGAAACTGGCTTTTTTTTTTTTTTTTTAACCACAAATGTATAGCTGTAAAAAAAAAAACACAATGATGATTAGTACAATTTCATACCACAATCTTTTTTTTTTTCTTTTTTGGCAGTGCTGGAGATTGAATCCAGGGTCCCTCTACCACTGAGCAACATCCTCAGACTTTTTAATTTTTTCTTTTGGGATAGGGTCTCGCTAAGTTGCTGAGGCTGCAAAGTTGCAATCTTCCTGCCTCAGCCTCCCAAGTCCCTGGGATGACAGGTGTGAACCTATCTTGATTTATATTAAGGCTCTAGCGGTTTTCCCATCACTGTTTTGCACCATCATTGCAAATGTCAACACAGGGAAAAAGCAAATGATGTTTTGGTATTACTATGAAAGGTGTTATGACTTCACCGACCACATAAAATTGTCTTCTGGAATCCCCAGAGCCCAATGCACCACTCTTGGAGAAGTGTTGGCCTAGGGCAGGTGATTCCACACCTTGGTTGCAAATTAAAATTATATGAAGTATTTTTCTTAAAAAAAATACCTATGTTCAGGTTCCAGACCAACCCAATTACATTCGAAGCATTGAGAGTAGGGCCCAGGCAGCCAGATCTTTAAAGTTTCCCAAGTGTTTCTACTATCAACAGCAAGGTCAAGAAACGCTGGTCTGGTCTCTTTGGTATTTGAACCTGTTTTCAAATCTATGTCCCCTTCTTTCTTTTTAAATTATCCAAACTTTTACAAAGTTTTTTGATGTGCAAAAATACCTACCTATGATTCTTTTAACTCATGTAAATCTTCTATCTTTGTAAGAAATCTTTTCAGACTTTAAATGAAAAAGGCAATAAAAGTAAGGGACAAATAACCTGTCAGCTAGATTATGCAATTAATTGGGACCTTTTCTTTTTTACTGTATTTCAGTGTTTTTTATTGAAAGACAAATATCACAATAAAAATCTTACCTTAATTCTTTTTATTAAAGGAAATAAATCATGGGACTAGTTTGGAATAAGCATTGATTTAAGTTATTTTCTCTTAATTATTAACAATGGGTAAATTTGAAAATTTTTTTTTAGTTTATCACAATATTTTGCCTTAGAGGCACATGGTTTACTAAGGATTTATTCTATTCTTTTTGGTTTTTAAAATGATTATTGATTTGTACATAAACTTGCTCTGGGGAAAGAATAGAGTTTTTTTTTTTTTTGTATTTGCTAATAAACAAAAAAGTCATATTGCAATTATTAAACTCCCTCTTATACATAGTGCTTTGCTCAATTTTGAATTTTACTGGGGAGGATACTCTGGCATCATGTGTACAAAGAATTAAGCTTCTTGATATAAATTGCATAAGAATTCACTGTAAGTCATAGAATTTTCTAATAAAAATTAGTTCATAAGCCAAGGTTTGCAGTATTATAAAAATAAGATTTTCTGTTTATGACTTTTTCTTCTACAAAAAAAAAAAAAAAAAACTTAAAACACTTTTAAACTATTTTTTATGCAACCTTTTCATTTCTGAGTAAATCTTTTCTTTCCTTAAAACAATAATGGAAAAAAAAAAAAAAAAAAAAAGGCCAAGAGTCTGAGATGATTAATGACACCAAGAGAGTGGTGTCAAAAAATCCATGTATACAGCTTATTGGTCACAGTGCACTAGCCCTTTTACTTAGTTCATAAAACAATTTTCAGTGATAAGACTATTCAGAAGATATCATTTAAACACTTTACTTTGTGGAACTTAAGTTAGGAATTGGAGGGGGGAAGTATTTTTCTCCCTCCATATAGACTGTAGTTCTAAGTTGTTACCAAGCTGTCTGATATAACACCAAAGAGTGTCTGCTGCTTAGTCTCAAAGAGAAAGGAGAGAATTCCTCCAGGTCAGAAGAAGACGATAATGATTTTTCAAGAGTATATCAAGAAATTGATGACATGAAGAGACATTTCAGGCAGACAAAGGAAATAGCTGGAAATAAATGTCTCAAGCTCTCCTGGTCTTCCACAGTTGTCTTTCAGAACTGCCACAGGGAACAAATTCAAAGCCTTATTGACCATGAAGCAGCTAAAGTTTCCATTAAAATTTGCAAAATTAACTCTCTGGATGGTTTAGGAAAAATAGAAAAGGTCAGGCCTGACGTTTAAACTGATTTATATTGCCTACTTTTACTTAATATTATTTTTTCAACTTTTTATTGTCATTATTGCAAATATTTATTTAAATGATCAGTTCCTGAGACTTTTGAGACATGGGGAAGCAGTATTAAACCAGTCTAATCATGGTGTTCCTTTCCAAAACCAACTCTATGCATAATTACAGACTTAGGCTTTCTATTTTCCTACTGGACCACTGAGTTGTAGCATCTAAGCAGTGTAATTTGAGTTCACTCACTATACTTTTTTATGTTAAGAGTACCACTTTGGGACTAGCTGGGGAAAATGTTACATCTACATATAATTTTAAAATTTTGTCTTTTCTTGCAGGTGGTTACTTAATAACACATTAACTTGTTTGTTTGTTTTCTCCTTCTATCATTTCCACTAAAGTAATTTTTCACATTCATTGTCATGTTAACTGACCAATTTGGATACTCCATTTCCTTATACTATGAATTTCTTGTTTGAATTATGCAGATTTATTTCCATTAAAAAAGATCTGTTCTCTCTCGCCACCTTCTTCTTCCATTTTCTTTCCTTCCTTCTGTTAGGGCTCAGAAAATAACTCGAAGTATGAAGCTATGGTATGCTGGATGCTTTCAATTCAATGAGAACCAGGGTCTCTTGGACCTTACCACCTAGCTCTTTTTCCTCTCCTGAAACACAGAATGGGGCTTTATTTGAAGTTTCCCTTTCTACCTGCAGATTGGATCCCTCAGAACATTAACTTACAGGTAAAGATAGATAACACAACATCCAGAGCTCAAGTGAACTTTGTCTTGGGCTATTGTCTGTTCTTCATGCCCATGCATCTCTCCTAAAAATCATTTACTCTTCCTTTAAAATTGCTACAGCTGAGGAGTGGGATAGCTGGGTCATAAGGTCGTTCCATTCCAAGTTTTCCAAGGAATCTCCATACCGCTTTCCATAACGGCTACATCATTTTGCAGTCCCACCAACAATGTATGAGCGTGCCTTTTTCTCCACATCCTCACCAACATTTGTTGTTGTTTGTGTTCTTAATAGCTGCCATTCTGACTGGTGTGAGATGAAATCTTGGAGTGGTTTTGATTTGCATTTCTCTAATTGCCAGAGATGTTGAACATTTTTTCAAGTATTTGTTAATTGATTGTATATCTTCTTCTGAGAAGTGTCTGTTCAGTTCTTTGACCCATTTATTGATTGGGTTATTTGGTTTTTTTGGTGTTAAGATTTTTGAGTTCTTTATATATTTTAGAGATTAGTGCTCCATCTGATGTGCGTGTGGTAAAAATGTGTTCCCAATTAGTAGGCTCTCTATTCACCTCACTGATTGTTTCTTTTGCTGAGAAAAACCTTTGTAATTTGAATCTATACCATTTATTGATTCTTGATATTAATTCTTGTGCTATAGGAGTCTTATTAAGGAACTTGGGGCCTAATCCAACATGTTGGAGAGTAGAGCTTACTTTTTCTTCTATTAGGTGTAGTGTCTCTGGTCTAATTCCTAGATCCTTGATTCACTTTGAGTTGAATTTTGTCCACTCCTCGGTCTATACCCAAAGAACTTAAAAACAGCACACTACAGGGACACAGCCACATCAATGTTTATAGCAGCAAGATTCACAATAGCTAAACTATGGAACCAACCTAGATGCCCTTCAGTAGATGAATAGATAAAAAAAAAATGTGGTATATATACACAATGGAGTATTACTCAGCAATAAGAGGTAATAAAATCATGGCATTAACAGATAAATGAATGAAGTTAGAGAATATAATGTTAAGTGATGTTAGCCAATCCCAAAAAGCCAAATGCCAAATGTTTTCTCTGATATAAGGAGGCCAATTCACAGTGGGGTTGGGATAGGTAGCATAGGAGGATTAGAGAAACACTAGAATGGCCAGTGGGGAGGGAGGGCAAAAGAGGGGGCAAAAGGGTGAAGAAGAAAAAAAAAGATGGTAGAATGATATGGATATCATTACCGTAAGTTTATGTATGAAGTCATAAATGGTGTGAATATACTTTGTATACAACCAGAGATATGTAAAAATGTGCTCTATAAGTAGAATATGAAAAGTAATACATTCTGCTGTAATTTCTAACAACTTAGAATAAAAAATAAATTTGAAGAAACAAAAAGAATCCCTCTAGTTAGGAGCCCCTATATACCCAGAATTTTAATTGTTTCCATAGCCCATATTGGAAAATTAGCATGTTTCTATGTTTTCCCAATAAATGTTCTTGTTAAAAAAAATAAAAATAAAAAAAAAAAAAAATATATAATTGCTACAGCCTCCACCTCACTCTCTGCTTGGAGAGGGTGTTTAAGCTTCAACCATTTGGCCCTTCTTTGAGTCTTTACTTCGTATGGTTCCAGTGTGCCTGCATATTAATACCTTCATATGCCTTTTCTCAGTTAATCTGTCCATTGTCAGTTTGCTTCATAGATCCAAATTATCAAAACTTCAGGGATTGGAAAGCAATTTCCTGTTGCCTGAAACTTTCTCCTTCCTACTTTCCTTCCTCTTTTTTTCGCTTGCTTACTTTTCTTCTTTATGTCAAAATTATAGGGAAAATTCATAGAGTTCTAATAGTTATGGCACCCTTATCATGTCCTATTTGTGCTATCAAGCCCATACATACATATCTTTTTTATTTTCACAGCCATTATCTGAGGCAGTAATTTTCATATCCCCCATTTTGCAGATATTATACTTCAGGCTTAGAAAGAACATGTGAATTGGCCAAGTCAGTAACTGGTGGAGTTATAGAGAGAATCAAGCTGTACTGCCTTTCCCTATAGACTGAGATTCTTAACTATTCCATGATTGGTTGTCTATGATTCTACTCTGATCATAGCCACAGAGTATCCTTTAAAAAAGAAAAATTAACTATCCTCCATGATGTTAACCTCAAAAGAATTAAAGTGTATTTCAAATATCAGAGGCTCCCCTTAATAGTGCTTTACAAGGCTATTATCTGCAAATTTATCCAAAGCCATCTTGAAGTCATTTATATTTTTTATATTTACCATCTCATGGAGTAGGATTCTCCAGAAGTTTTATATACATCCTATTAAACTGCTTTTCCTTTTAGACCCTTAGAAGTCTTCCCACTCATCACCACTTTCAACTTCATGGCATTTTCCTGACTTGCTTCCTATATCAGAATTCGCTTCCTTCCCCTTCTTCTAATGTTATTGGTTTTTCTCATATCTTTTCTCAGCCTGTACTTTCCAGAGTCCTAACTCAGTTAGTCTCTTATCACACTGTTGTCACTTCTTTCCCTTGCTTTCTCTAATTGCCTTCCTTTGGAACCTTTGCCCATCCACTGTGTTCTCCTGGAAGTATAGATCAAATATATTTCACAAGCTATTTCAGATATGAAAGCTTTGCTTGGGAAATTATTTTGGAACTACTGTGAAAGATGGGTTGAAAGAAGACTAAATTGCAAGTAGGAAAGCTCCTACAATCCTGTAGGTAAGAGACAATGAGGTCTTCTAGGGGGAATATATTCATTTTAGTTTACAGGAAATGCTCCAGAAGTTTCAAGCATCACAATGTAGATATGGAGCAATTAGGTTGAAAAGGGAGATACAAGGAACGAAGGGGAGAGGACTAAAAGAACCACATGAGGTCTAATTAGATAGATAAGAATAACAATAATAGTCCTCGAATTATTTTTGTAAGAATTCTATAGATTTCTAGATTGTCTCTAACCTGGCACGGTATACGGGCTTTTTGTTTTTGTTTGGAAAAACTTAGTAACTTTGAAAAGATATGCTTTTGACAATATTTGTCTATTACTTGCCAGTTAACTGTGTTATTTGTGAGTTTCTTTGTTAAGAAATGGGGAGAGAGGGAACAGTAGCTAGTGAAAGAAAAAATAAATAAATAAAAGAGAGAGAGAGAGAGATAAAGATGGGAATGGGGGTTGTTAAAGGCCAGGAGTCACACAGCCACTCTTTTTGATTCATAGCATACATTTTTCCTGGGTTTGCTCTAGGGTGTTTTCAAATAGTGTACAGATTTCCTGCTGATTATTGACTCTGCTTTACAATACCTGTATTTTGTCATAGTTTGTTTTCTACAGTTGAGTTACCAAGTGATAGATTTTTTTGAAGTGTTCACTCTCCAAGAAGGCATTGATCCTTATTATGATGTGGCTTAATCCCATATACTTCTAGCAAGGACTTCTGTTCACTGCTCAGGTTCAAATCTAAAGCCGTCTATCCTTCCCTAAGCTATTCTTGCCTAAAGGACAGATTTCGCCAATATAGATGAAGTCATCTATTATAGTAATTAACCTCATTTTTATTTTTCTCCCCTATTCTACCAATACTGATAGCTTAGAATAATTTATCCTTGTCAAATTTCTGCAATATATTTCACTGTCAATTTTTAGAAATATTACTTGATTTTATACTAAGTCTATACATAGTAAAATTTTGACACCGGGATGGCTTCTGCTTTTCCCTTTCTGATACTATTCCTCCTCCTGAATTTTTTATATCCTTCCTGTAGACTCTACTCTGCATACTCTATGTCCTACCAAGAACCTGACATCAAATGACATCCAGGCTTTCATTTGATGCCATACATCTTATTAGTCCTTCAATTTATATTTTAGGGCCTTTACATTTGTTTAGAAGAATTAACAGTCTGACTTGAATTTTATGTTTCCTACCACAGTGCAAATGACTGATATAAGAAACAGTTTAGTCCCTCCTATTTAGCTTACATTGTATAAAAATTTTCCACAATATTCTTAACTGAGCATCAAAACATAAACCTTACATTTTCTTTAAAAATTAGTTTTCAAGAGTTTTAAATTTAAAAATCATTTTTATGTATTTATTTAATTTGGGGGACCTAAATTTAATCTTGTTTAGAATAAAGTTCATCTTTCCTTAGTTAATATAGCGAGCACATAGATTTCCTTTTTGCTTTTGCCATTGACATATTAGAACTTTGGTTGCATTTATTTTGTTTTCATTTATTAAATAAAAAAACTCTACTCATAAGTCTTGGATCTAATTATTCTATCTACTAACCAAAATGAAACATTAGCCTCTCAATTGTATCTCCATGGCACAAAGTGCCTTCCTCTATGCCACTGATGACTTTTTAGTAAAATAACAGCTATTCCGTGGGTTTCCCTGTAGTGCTCTGACACATTTGTGCCTAGTAAGAAAATCAAAACTTATGTTCCATAGTTATTATAGTTCTAATCATTTATA
Source organism: Tamias sibiricus (assembly GCA_025594165.1). Taxonomy (NCBI): domain Eukaryota; kingdom Metazoa; phylum Chordata; class Mammalia; order Rodentia; family Sciuridae; genus Tamias; species Tamias sibiricus. The sequence continues at coordinate 39,534,207 of CM046661.1, forward strand.
ATTCTACAATCCCTCCAATGATACATAATTATTTCAGAATTCTTTTTCCTAATAAATGCAGAAGCATTAGCTGGAAGCAGAGTTATATAAAAATATCTATTTTCTTCCTTATCATCTGGAGGTAATCCTTACTACTTACTATATTCCCTCTGAAACTGAGTGATTAATACATATGCTTCTGATTCAATCTATCTCATATAAAAAGCATGCCATGTCATTCTGAGATAAACATACAAAATTCTATAATAAAAATTATTCACATATCCCAGAGTTTGACACCATAAAGCATAAAAACTATGAAGCTTGATTTTATATCACTGAACTACATTAACTACTATCATAGTAAAAGTACCTTTGATGAACATTCATGGTTGTTGAGGAAGGAAGAGTTGGGAAAGTAGCAGCAGAAGTCCTAGACAGTCAAAAGTACTCCTGAAGTTGTATCCCCAAGGAGCTACCTACAGAGATTTAGGAAGTGCAAGTAAGGAGACATGAGAATGTACTTTTCAGTGTGCTTCTCCTTGACTCTCAAGCCACTCCTCAGATCTGTTTGGATGGCTTGTTCTGAAAGGTCTGGATTGACTTTGAAGACATTAAAATTTATTAGATATTTGAACTGATCACCTTTTTACTGGGAAGGATTATGCAAATTTTCCAATATCGAATATTTTATTTTAATGAAACAACTAGAACTCAATATGAAGAATTATTTAATATTAACCTAATATGTTACCAGAAATGCTATATGGATTCTGAAAAAGACTTTATTTAATATTAACTTAATACATTACCAGAAATGCTGTGGGGATTCAGAGAAAGAAGACTTTTGTCTGAGCTAGAATTTTTCAAATAATCTCCATACAACAGTTTGGATGCTGGTGAGACTGAAAGGAAGTATAAGCTCTGTATTGGTAAGGTAGAACACTGAAGCAATGACAGACCAGGCTTCTCCTGGCATATACGCAGAAGACTGGAAGGAATTAGACAGGCACAGTAGTTTAAGGATGGTGAGATATCAGGTTGTACAGTGAAGTGTCAACAGATATATGATGTTGAGTGTGAAATCGAGGTGTTGGGATGAGATCCAATAATTTAAAAAGCTAGATCTAACCTTATGGAAAATACTGAACAGTTTTAGTAGAGACGATGTGTTTCATGAAGCTTGGTCCATAAGCAGGGCTCTATATAGATTGACACAGGAGAAAATAGGAGCATTTGCAATAATTAATCATGAAGCAATGATTAGCGTCCAGAGTAAGGGAAACACCCACTGAAAATCCATCTCATCTCCACTTACCTGCACCACTATCAGATATTAGCTCTCAATATTAACTGGCTACTATAGTAATATGGAAAACCAAGAAGTTTGAGACGATATGATTCTAAAGAAATAAAAAATGAATCTCCAATATCTTGTTTAATATTATCTTTTTGTTTCACTTTCATTTTCTTAATAAATTTCAAAGTTGGGCAAAAATGAAATTAAAAAAAACTTACTTAATATCCTTCTGGAAAACTGAATATGATTAGGGTCAGTAGTTTTTAGAATATGTGCTTTAGTTTTATTCTATAACTCAAGATCTACTTGTAAAAATCAATGACAACTGTTATTTGTATAAAGGTAATTTTTTGTGATTTTTATATCACAAATTACAGTAAGTTTTATCTAGTGGAATTCCAAAACATCATTAGTCTTATTCATTCATTTTATCACATATTTTTCATTTCAGCTAAATACAAAAGCAGTAATCTATTTTGCTTTTAATACATTAGTTTAGGACAAAGTCCCTTTTCCTATTTTGTTTTTGTTTTAATGTTAAAACACAGGATATGATTCTCTTTTTTCATAACATTTTCTATGACTAACTTTCTAACAAAAGCCTTTGTAAAATCCTATGACACTGTTGCTTCTGAAATGAGAGGAGGATTTAGATATAGACTTAGTTTTTAAAGGAAATGTTATGTTCCAGGCTGAATACCTGGAAGATTGGATTGGTTTAGAAACTTTTTTTTCCCCTCTAAAACACTTTACTCATTATTAGATATCTACCTCTGTGGGCAAGAGGGGTTAATGGCTGCTTACTGTCTCACAATTTCATGTCAGTTTAAACATAGGCAGGAGGCATGATTATATCCCAAGATCCACTTCTGCCATCTTGAGCAACACTAATGAGGATATTGGAAATAACACTACTATTCTGATTATTCCCAAATCATGCATGATCCAGAGCTGCTTTAAAAACTACTGTTTTTTTTTTTCACATTTATTCTTCTAAATGAAAGAGATGAATATATACAAATTATGTATTTAAATTCTGAAAATATTATGTACAAACACATTGTATATAATATCAATTTCACTACCTTCAGACATTAATGACTATCCTATTTGGATGACTATAATAGCTAACATTTCTAACACATTGTACCATTCTAAATATTTTAACTATGCTAACTCTTTAATGCTCACAATAACCCTGTGAAGTAGGTATTTTATTACTGCCATTTTCCAGATGAGGAAACAGAAGCCCACAGAGGTTAAATGTTTTCCAAGGGAAGTGGCAAAAGCAAGATGTGAAACTCCCTAATCAGATTCATAAATCAACACTTGTAACTAATAGCTTATAATTCATGTTAAACTCATCACAACCCATACTGAAATTCAATTTTGAAAGTGCATGCTAGTCTATTCTGCTTATACAAAACTATTTTTTGTGTGATCCTAATGGCTTAAAATGTAATATTTAGAAATGTGTTTTAAAGTTAATTCATTTTTCTTTCCCTTCAACAAATATTCATTGAGCTCAATGCTGAAGATGCTAAAGCAATAAAGCAGACATGTCTGTATGATCTGGTGGAGAAAATATGGCTTCAACTAGGATTAGCAAGACAGTGTAATAAGAAAAATAATGGAGATATCATTGAATGTCAGAAGACTTCAGCCTGTGGGGACTGACATGTTACTGAAAAGTTTTGCGTAGTAAAATGACTGTTCCAACATACATTTTTAGTAAAGTAAATCTGCATTCTGTGAGGAAGATGCACTGGTAGGAAGCAAGATTTGGGGAAGGCCATGAATTTGAAAAAACAAAGTCTTATAGTCTTCTTACCACAATGGTATTTGCAGCCCCCACCACTATTTGTCTCCTGCCAGTCTACCCTTTCTCTACTCCTCCCATTCTACCCTTGGGTTGCCTGGCTTTTAGCCCTGAACTGACACCTTTTGTGCTCCCTAACTCTACCCCAAATATCTCCACTTCAGTAATCAAGGAGGACATTATTCTGAGTAGAATATTCACACCAGCAAATGCAGGAGGATTAATTCCTTCAGAGATATCTTCCATTTCTTTCTTTTACAAAGTTGTAAAAAGTAAGAAAGGGAGTGTTGGGAAAGAAGCAGTCACATTTTACATTTTGGGTGGGTTCACTCCTGATTTTCAAGAGGACAAAGAAATGAAACTTATTCTGGCTGCATAACCTGTTGACATACAGGTTTGAACTTGGAACTCTACTTTGGTTTTTTCCTACCCTTGCCATGCAGGTATCCAGGGCTTTGTCCTGCTTTCATCAGGGAAGGTTTATACAGAAAGGGAAAACAGGAATGATTTGTGGACAGCCCTCCCTCCTGGTCTTTGCTTTCAAGAATCCTGAGCCCCTTGAGGGATTTATAGCACAGTAGAAGGCAGTGCCTCTGAACATAGTGACCTAGAAAGAAAGGCCTGCAGAGTTAATTTAGAGACTGGATTCTGATTATGGATCCTTTGTCTTTTCAAAAACTGGAGTAACAACAAAGAAAACCCCCAAAACTGAACCCCAGAATGTGGTGGGTCTGGGTATTCAGGTAGAGTGGCAACAGGTGAAGGGTCCCTATCTGATCAGCTCTGGGTGAGTCTCCTCAAGCCCAAGGAACAGTGAGGAAGGACAACAATAATGACAAACTGAATTCCTTGCTAAACAGTTGAAGTGGGGCTCTGAGGATAATTTACTTCAACTTTCAGTAAACAACATTTTTTTAGCACAGGGAGACTTGTGGATTCAGATTACTACTTAAAAAAATCAAATTTAGAGCCATATAAAATGTTCTTTTCTAATACCTGCTTGAAAAGGATTATAAATACACAACAACAAAAAAGTAGAGCAAAACCAAGAATGATTTGGGAAGGAGAGCAAGTTTTGGTGTACATGCATGGTCCCTGTGGCCTCTGTATTATCATCATTTTACTCAAAGCTAGACTTTGAGAGGTCAATCAGGGCTTTTATAGTTGTGTTTGCTTTGTTTTGTTTTTGGAACAGGTTCTTGCTATGTTTCTCTGTTGTTCAGGCTGGTCTTGAATTTGTGAGCTCAAGGGATCCTTCTTTCTTATCCTCCTGAGTAGCTGGGACTACAAGCACATACCACCATGCCTGGCAATCAGGTTTATTTTAAAACCAAAAATACAATAGTTAACTATTAAAAAGAAAACAAAATGTTTCCCAGGGGTCCCAACTATCACAATGATTTCTATTTTTGTAACTAAGCTTTCATTTGTGCATTTTTCACATATTCACAATCATATCTTGCAGATAATTCCATCTTTTTCCTCAAAGTCTTAATGTAGCAAATAACTTTCTTCATGTGATAACTGAGATATTTATTAATTAATTAGATACAGAAAATAGCAGAGGAAAAATAAGAATGGCTTGGTCATGTGTGCTACACAAATGAGTGTTAATGAAAGATTTCAAAGAATATGCATTTTTTTTTTTATGCTCTTCAATTCCCGACTTATGCTTTTCACTACCCAATTTTTTTTTTTTTTTTTTTTTTTTTTTTATTGCTACATATTTTCTTGCCGAAAGCACCTGGTATTCTCCATATGACCTAGATTTTTTAAATTAGCTTAGACCTATTCTGGCCAAATAAACAAACTCACAGAATCACTATTTTCTATTGTCCTGTTGGCTTTTTCTTTGCAAATTAACAGAAAAAGCATTGCATGAACCAGGCCCTGGTTCTGGTTCCTGCTTTGCCTACTTTCAGGAGCTTTGTGGGCAAGTCATTCAGCTCTTACAAATCTTATTAGTTGTCCTCAAAATGTGAGTTACAAATACTGATCGTATTTGCCTCACAAGGTTATTGTGAGGATGGAAAGAATCAAATCAGGCCGAGTGCAGTGGCACATGTCTGTAATCCCAGAGGCTCTGGAGGCTGAGGCACGAGGATCAAGAATTCAAAGACAGCCTCAGCAACTTAGGGAGGCCCTAAGCAACTCAGTGAGACTCTGTCTCTAAATAAAATACAAAAAAGGGTTGGAGATATGGCCCAATGGTTGGCCTCTGAGTTCAATTCTCAGTATCAAAAGTAAAAAAGAAAAAGAAAAAGTCCAGAAAACACTCCAAAATTTTTAATACAGAGCACAAATGTAAACTATTGTGTAGAACAAAATTATATACCTTAAGTTTAATTGCATTGACTTTTCCATCTATCATTTCTAAGTAGGTAATTCAAAGAAACAATTGATATATGGAGTTATATGTGTGCATGTATCATTCTGGCCACAGAACATACTAAGAACAGGTAATATTATAATTCATTGCATACTACCATTATGTAGAGGAAATGCTTGAAATTTGACTAGGTGGGCTACTTTTTTTTTTTCCATTTAGTTTTAGAAAAAGGCACTGAACTCTTATGGAGGTGGGGACCATATTATAAACTTCACAAAAGTTTGCCTCATTAATTTTTTTTTCCACTTATATGGAAGTGATTTCCCTCATAGCACAAAGATGACTTTCCTGAATATGTTGGATGAACCTATTTTCTCTTATTTTTAGAAGAGAAAAATAGTAATCTTCTGTTATTCTATGTGGACATGACTGATTTTGTACTGGCATTTCCCCAATCAAAATTGTTTTATTTTAAAAACAAAAACAAATTAATCAGATCTCTTATCTTAAAATTACTTGATGAAATCAAGGCACTTATCTTACCTCCCAAGGAATACATTGGTTTAGTGTTCTTTAGATTTTCATTAGAAAACCCAACTTAGGTTAGATATTAATAAGTGTAATATTAAGTTGGAATGGAATAAGAGGGGATAGTTGACTTTGCAGTTCATGGTGCTTAAAAACTAAACAGCCATAGCCAGGTGTTGTGGCGCACACCTGTAATCCCAGCATTTGGGAGGCTGAGGCAGGAGGATCGAGAGCTCAAAGCCATCCTCAGCAATGGTGAGGCACTTAGCAACTCAGTGAGACCCTGTCTCTAATAAAATACAAAAACAGGACTGGCGATGTGGCCCAGTGGTCACAGTGCCCCTGAGTTTAATCCCTGGTACCAATAAATAAATAAATAAACAAACAGCCACTAATTATTTGACATTCCTAACATTGAATAAGTTTACCTATTGTTGAGGGTATAGCTCAGTGCTAAAACACTTGCCTATCACGCATGAGACCCTGGTTTCAATCACCACAGAGTGGGGGTTGGGTGAGGGGGTACCAAGAACTGCTTTAATGGAGTGTAGTGGAAGATACACCATATGCTTTCCCAAACTAGATCATAAAATGTTATGCTCTCTGCCCCATTCTTTTGAGATACTCTGTCTTTGAGGCAAGCTGGATATCATCTAAGAAGTCCTACTATCCTGAGATACCATACTGGAGACCTCTTTTTGATGAGCTCCAAATAGAACCCCATCTGAGTTCCCAGCCACAAGTCAGTCTCCAATGAAGTTAAGAATGATGCTGGGGAGCACCCAGACCAGATGAGCCCCCATAACTGCAGCCTCAGCTGAAATGTGGTGGCAACTATATGGGAGAACCCCAGGGAGAAAGAACTGTGTAGCCAAGCCCTTCCTAGAATTCTAGCCCACAGAACCAGGAGGAAAATAAAATAAAGTCAATTTAAGTTCATTTTTATACATAAATATTAACTAGGACAGTAGCTCACTAATTAGTTTAGGTGAATCTTAGGTAGATGGTAAGGGTACTGTTCAACTTTTAAGTCACCAAACTTCTTACTGCTGGCTTTATTATTCATTAACCTATGATTTATCCAAAACATCATTTAATGCCTTGGTTCTTTTGTCTGTTAAATGGAAATATTTGTTATTTAGAGTTATTACAAAGTTGAAATAAGAATACATGTAAAAAACTCCTTTCCAAAAGGAGCAAGTGTAAAGCATTACTATTATTCTAGATCTAACTAATTAAAAAATTAGGTTAACATCTTTTAATATTGCAAATCAAGTTTTCAAAGAAATATTTAAGGTATTTTCTTATTTTCCACAATAATCTTTATTGTTAGATTGACAGAGTAAGAGAAAAGAATACAGATTCTAGTTAAAGTACATGAAAGCATATGCCCATTTAAAGTTTCATGTTCTTTCCCTTTCTTCTTGTGATATTACTCAACATGATGTATTATGGGGTTTAGGGGTGATTTGTATTCATCATAAAATTTTCCTTCAATATTATTAGAGTCCATTGTGTGATACTTAAGACTGTCTGAAAGTCATTTATCATTCAGAATTTATGATAAAACCACTGTTAGGCAGCTTCTAGACACTCAGTCATATTTACACTTCTGGAAAGCAACGTAGTGAAGAAACATTTAGGAAGTGACCTTGATGCTTTTATATTGTGCTATTGTGGTAAATATCATTAATGCTAGAACTTTAAACATCAATCCTATTAAGAATCAACTGCTAAGGTATCTTAAAAGCTGTATTCTTATATTTTATTTCCGACTGTTTTCCTCAGATTGTAAAGGAGCTTTTTCTAGCAAGCCATGGTCCTTGATGTGGCATTGGAGTGCATTCTAAATCACTGATGTTTGCTAAGGTCTTTCCAGAGATGAAGGCTACATTCTTCAGGCTTTATGTTTGGGAATTATGTGCATATTCAGCTGGATTTCTTTTTCTGTACAAGGAGACTTGCTGTGCAAATAAATTGGAATGTCCCCAGAATAAGTATCTGTGGTCTGAAAGCCTGCTCAGAAAGGGCAGTTGTGCTTCTCTGCCCAGATGGGTATTTACCATTTTCTAGAGCCATAGATTACATAGGACCAAGAGCAGATGCCCAGTGATATCTTACATTCAGGTTGGTGGTGAATAGCTCAAAGAATCTACACTCCTCATTCAAATGCCTCCTCTTTCTTAAAGCAATTAGGAAAAAGAAACAAAACTACTTTTGTTCAGAAACTTTAAGACAATCTCGATTCTCATTTCTAAAGACTAGAAATTACTTAAGTGCTATGGTGTTCCAGCATCAAAGTCAATTCTTCAGTACAAAGTATTTAGATTAAGAAACTTTTCTTGAAAAAAACAAAATTGCCATGATTCTAATGAAAAAAAAAAAAAAAAAAAAAAAAAAAAAAAAAAAAAAAAAGGCAAAAATTACTGAGCATTTCAAGTCCCCCAAAGTGGGATATTGTCTTTTCTAGTCTTATTTCTCTCTTTTCTCTTCTGCTAACTCTACCTCCAGTGTAATTAATCTCTCATTGACAAACATGTCTAGATTTTTCAAACTGTTCTCATTACTGTGATTGTCCTTCCATGCCATTGTATCTGTTGTAGCCTTATCCTTCTTCCAATGCCCCACTGAAATTCTGATTTCTAATTCTTCCCATGTTCCCCAAGAAAATTATCTTCTCCTCAGATATATCTACAAGTAAATTTCTTTATACTTCTACTAGTGGCCTGGCATCTATTTTATTATTCATTATGTAATTTGTTGAAATTAAAAATAGGTAACATGTTGGTTGGCAAGAATTGTGAAGAGTTTGAGATTTTAGCTAAGTGCAAGCTAACATGTTTGCCCTTCAGAGCCATGAATGCTGGCAGAAGACACAAAACTTCTGGGTCAGAGACAAAGAACTTTATTACACAAAGATAAATCAGTAGCTGGTTTATCAGCAGTTTTGTCAGTTTTCTTAATTCTGGGGCCCATAGGGACCAAGTGATGCATCACTAAGCAGTGGGTTACATCATGGAGAGGGATCCTGAGCTTAGGGAATCTAAGTCTTTTGTAATGAACAGCAGGCCTTCTTGAATTTTGCCCCAGAGGGAGACTGTATTAGTTCATTTTCTGTTGCTATAACAAGATACACAACACTGATGATTTATAAAGAAAGCAGGTTTATTTAACTCTATAGCTGCATCTGTTTGACCTTTGAGGGGGCCTTCTTGGTGAAAACAGGCTGGAGAAGTAGGTGGGAAAGCAGCTTTGTGCAGAAGGGGACTCATTTTATAACAAATCACTCTTAAAAGAAATAACTCACTCCACAGTACCATCATTAATCTCTTCTGAGAGAGATGCCCCCAATAACCTAAATGCCTTCCACTAGGCCTCACCTATTGAATGTTCCACCACTCCCAACATTACCACATTGGGGACAAAGCTCACAACACATGAATCCTTGGGGGATACACACTCAAACCATATCCAGGCCAGAGCAGAAACATATTATATTGATTAGAACAGTAAACAAACCTGTCCTTTGCTCCATAAGTCTTTTCTGTCTTCCAATTGTTTCACTATCCAAACACTCTTGGAAAGAGGGCCCAAAACAAAGGGAGGCAGTACCCCTGCTTATAAAACAAAGACATGTTGATAACGCACAGAATATTGTCTCCCAACATCAGTTTCCTCTATTGACCACAGTTTGCCTAGATTATAATAAGCCCCTGGAGAGCAAAGAAATGTCTTATTCTTATTTCTCATAGTTCCCACAGAATAAATGTTGTTTATCACGAAGTTCTATTATGGGGCTGGGATTGTGGCTCAGCGGTAGAGCACATGCCTAGCATGTGCGCAGCTGGGTTCGATCCTCAGCACCACGTAAAAATAAATAAAGGCATTGTGTACAACTAAAATAAATAAATATTTTTAAAAATAGAAGTTCCATTATATCTTCTGAGTAAATAGAATAAAACACCAAAGATGTTAGTGATTTCCTTTGTTAACATCCTATGTTTGGAGAGGCATAGCCTTGCGGAAACCAGTGCGAATATGTTTATTTTGACAACTAGTGTTCCTGTTTTACATTGATTTTTCTCTTTGGGAATGACCAACTCCCAGGCCTTCCAAATCCTACTTCATCTCACTCTCTGACATAACAGAAAGTCACATCCAACTCTCTTATTCCTTCCATCACCAAGGTCAGATCCCAGGAAAGGAGTTGGATTCATTTGCACCAGGGTATAAATGATGGGTTACAGCCTCACCCAGCTGAGACCAACAGTGACAAGTTAAAGAGTGATGAAATATAAATTGCGGAAAGCAGGCAATTGCTAGCAACCATAATAAAGAGGAAATTTTGACTGTTGTTCCTGACCTTGTACTTTCACAATGCATTGATGAACATCTTTCCTGCCTACATATGAGATAAGCTTGAGAAGTGAGTGTTAATATTACAGAGAGATTACTTAATAAGTTAGTGGTCTGAGAGTGGAAATGCAGCATTTTAGTTACCACTTAAGATATAGCTCTGCTACTTGAAGGCTAACACAAAGTAACACCAAATGATTTTGAATCACAGACCAGGAAAAAAAAAATACTTGTTCCTGACACTTAGTCTACTCTTTAACTAAAAAAGCTTCTTACATAGTCTTCCTCCCCCCTCTTTTTTTTTTCTTAAATTGACACTCTCTGTAACACCGAGAATGCCAAGAAAGCTTGAAAGGAACAATAATTAATACAAAGACCAATGGAAAAAGTGATTATCTTACCAGAAAAAAAATATTTCTGAGTATAAGGGGTGACTAGGTGGATTTTATAAAAATTTCAAAGAATGTCTAGGGTTTACAGTTCATTATGTTTAATGCAGGATTTGCATCAAAATTGCTAGAACTCTCAGAAATGCTTTAGTAGTATGTCACTTTGAAACCATAGATAGTTGTGAAAATTATGAACCATTTATGCATATTCATAGTTCATATTCATTGCAAAATATTAGACCTCATATTTTCCATGCCTGGCACCACCCCAATATTCAGTTCTCATTTCAAAGTTACCATCTCAGAGAGGACCTTTCTGCTTGCCAATCTAAATCTGCGTCCTTACTCTACCAGGAAGTCTGAAATGATCCCATCCGTGTGTTATTTGGTAACCTTCCCCTTCCTTCTCCCATTACATGAGATTTCCAGAAACAGTGTTCTTGTTCATTTCTTCATGACTATATGCTTAGAGCCTAGAACAGTGTCTGGGACACTGGAAAAATCAGTGAAGTCAAAGAAAGAATGCATACATTATTTTACTCTTTTAGGGCTACAGCTGGGTGTTGGACTTCTAGTTCTCTTGGCATCTAAAGGTTCTGGGTAGCTGTCAACTGTCCTCAGCAATGTGCTGGGGAAGTTCATTTTCGCACAACTCATGGATCACAGGTAAAATATTCATGGCTTGGCTCCAGAGGAAAAGGACCCTTTTATTCTTTCTCTCACAGTTACTGTGGCTCTGTCTTTCTTGTGCTATTGCTTCTCTCTAAGATTTGAAGTATTCTTCCTGAGTGTGGAGTAAATCACTCCTGGTAACTCTTGAATGTTTTAGTAGTTTTCCCAGTTCACAGACTATTTTCCCTTCACCCTCTTTCCACCAGGTCACATGGTGTTTCCATCATCTTTTTTTTTTTTTTTCTGCTGTGAGTAAAAGACCCACCAAGAACAATTGTAGAGGAGGAAAGTTTATTTGGGGGCTCACAGTTTTAGAGACCTCAGTCCAAGGACAGCCAGCTCCATTCCTCGGGGCTCTAGTTGAGGCAGAACATCAGAGTGTGGTGGAGGGAAGCGGCTCACATCATGATCAGAAAGTAGAGAGACTCCACTGGCCAGATACAAATATATACCCCAAAGGCACGCCCCGAATGCTCTGACTTCTCCAGTCACACCATACCAGCTACCAGTTAATCCCATCAGGGATGTAGTTCACTGAATGGGTTAAGGCTCTCATAACTCAATTATTTCTCCTCTACAACTTTCATTGTCCCATACATGAACTTTTGGAGGACACCTCAAATATGGAGTATCAAATGTATTTCATCCAAACCATAACATGTGACCTTTGGCAAATTTGTGGGAGATATCTGTTTACAACATTGTTACTTGTGTGCACATATATACCAACTGCCCTTGGTATCCATAGAAGGATTGGTTCCAGGAACCCCTGCAGATACCAAATGGAAATGCTCACATCCATCACATAAAATGGCCTAGTGCTTGCACATAATTTGTGCACATCCTGCCATAACCTTTAAATCATCTCTAGATTACTTATAACACCTAATACAATGTAAATACTATGTATATAGTTGCCATACCTATTATATTGGGAATAATGACAAGAAAAAAAGGTCTATAATTGTTCAATAGAGATGCAATTGTTTTTCTGAATATTTTTGACTTATAGTTGGTTGAGCCTGAGGATATAGAACCTGTAGATATGGAGTATCAAATGTATTTCATTTTTATTTTTATAAACTTTGAAAATAAAGTGATAATAGCTCTGGTAAACTAAAAGCCATAAAATTGGCCAATTGGGGACCAACTATGGTCCTGATTGAATATGATGTGAAACTAATGAATATGGTGAGCTGACTCTATGTGTGACAGATATTATGCATGTTTTGTTCTAATAAATATACAGAAAATAATGATTGTGTTGCAGAGAGAATGCAAGCCTATTCATTCATAATTTTTAAAAGCAAATACTAGGCAGGCAAATAGTGGTGCTCACCTGTAATCCTTAGCTACCTGGGAGGCTTAGGAGGTTTGTAAATTTGATGCCAACCTCAGAAACTTAATGAGATCTTGTCTCAAAGACTAAAAAAAGGCTGGGGGACATAGGTTACTGGTAGAGTGAATGTGGGTTCAATGCCCAGTACCACCACCACACGCCTACACACACACACACACAGAGAAACAAATTTTATAAGGCCAATTTTAGGGGAAAAAAAAAAAAAAAAACCCTTCTATTTAGTGATTGGGCTAGGTCCTATAAAATATAAGTCACACTGAATATCAGATTATCCAGGTCACAACAAAGTTTCAGCTTACTCAGGCTTTCTGAATATAGGCATAATTTTAATAACTATTTCCAGGGTCCAAAATGCATGGACCCCCTCTCACTACCAAGCATTATTTCTAACACAAACCATATTACCATTCACATTTCTCCCTCATCTGTTCCTAAATCATATTACTATTCACATTTCTCCCTCATTTGTTCCTAAAATCCTGCAATTTTGTATTTTCTACAGAAGGATATTCCCTGAAGGAAAAATCAGGGAGCCTGTAACTGCTGTTAGCACAAGAGTTGACCTAGGAAGGAGTCATGCTTTTTCAAGTAGGAGGTGTAATCTATCTCCCTGTAGATAACTGTCTGTCTCCTTCTGTGTCCCTAGGGTTTTCCTAATTCATCTTGCAGATCAAACCTGGTTAATCAAAGCCTGGGGTGTGTTTGTGAAGGACAGAGAAGGGTATTTTTAGGGGAAATGTCCACACAGACATAGGATAATTTAGAGTTTGCAAATCTTTGCTCATTTTCCTTTAAGCTTTCTCTATTTATTTACATTATTCTTTTTCCTGTCTTGTAGAATTAAAGAAAATACTACTGGTTTTCTAGCTCTGTTTTCCTCTTTTTGTTCAATCATATGATCTCCCTTTTCTGTTCACTAAACCTGAAGCAATAAAACTTTTATACAGTCTCTCCATGGCCCCAGTAAACGCTCTGTTGATTGCTCATTAGATTGAGGAGATTGGGTGGCAAATAGGGAGACATCTTGAGAATGATTAGGGGAGTTTTCTTATTCTGGCAATGCTCAATTACTGAGTTGGAGAAAATTGGGAACTGAAAGAGCTGATTCATCCCTATTTAATTGTTAGAGACCAAATAAATACTAAAAGGAAGGCAAGACAGTGACTCTCACTGAGAATGCTGTGTTTTCATGGACATGATGGTAATCAACTAAGTGAAATAGAACACCTAAGATTATTTATATGTACAAGAATTCTATCAAAAAGGGAAAAAATATAGTCAGTATGGTGCTGGAAACTTTTATTTTGACTGAAAAGATTAGCAAGTGATCTACAGTCCTTCTGGTGGAAGGCATGATCCACTGGAGCAGTTGGGAAACATTGCATTTAGTTTCCATTGTGTAAAAATTTAAGAGAGAGTCCTGGCTTAAACCACAAATCCTTTCTTACAGTCCTATATTATGATTGTACCCTGATATTATACAAAGACATGGTGATATAACCCATTAAACAAAGAATTCAAATTTAACTCCCAGCTGTAGCTTTCTGCCTAGTTCATATTAAGAATAATATAGGGCTGGGGCTGTAGCTCAGTGGCAGAGCGCTTGCCTTGCAGGTGGAAGGCACTGGGTTCGATCCTCAGCACCACATTAAAAAATACACAAATAAAATAAAAATATGCTGTCCATCCACAACTACAATTTTTTTTTTAAAAGAATAATCTAGTTTCTTATCTGAACCTACCTCTAAGCAGTTCCTTCATCTGATCCACAAAGCTGTGAGGGATGTATATTTGTCTCAAAAATATGGGCAGCATTTTGATGATGATTTAAATTCTCTCATTGTGGTCCACACATATAGGTGCTTAACAGGGAAAATAGGAGAGGAGAATGTTTTTTTTTTTTTTTTTTTTTTTTTTTTTTTAAATGGTGAATGATTATGAAATAAAGAAAAAAAAAAAAAGAAAACTCAACTTCACCAGATGGTCAGTATTGTTTAGTGATTCTGTGTAATCAAGTCTGTGAAGGAGTGCACAAAACCTCAAGGCTTTTGTTAGCATCTTGAAACACACAAAGCACACATGATAACACACAGTCACACGTTTGCACCAGATGTTATTCTATCATTACCTCTAATTTCTCTCTCCTGTAGTGAGGACCTGTTCTTTCTGAGATATGACCTACTGTCTGAAAATGTGGAAGGGGGGGAAAAAAAGAAACAAAAGAGACAGAGGCTTTAAGTGCTAATCTAACTTTCAAATGTAGACTGAAACCAAATAGAAAACTACTCTATCTTAATTTATATCTTTCCTAAAAACAAAAGTTGACGTTTGGATGGTAATTGTTCAGTAAATTTGGAAGAAAGATACAACCAATTCAAACATTTCAAAAGCATTCTACCTGCCTTTAAGAAAAAAGTTCTCGGAGACCTATCAATGACAAGAAATACCTTTCAAGCTTTTTCTCAAACACTGTCACATTTGCCAGGTGACATTTTCTTCTTCTTCACATAACTTATCTGACACAAGAGCGTATCAGCAATATACTACAGGGAAGATAATTGGAATCAAGAAAGCTAATCCACCTTTCTGCTTCAACTGTCAGAGGGAAAAAAAATGAAGTCACAGCAAATACTTTTAAAAGCACAACAGTAGAATGTCAATTTCCTGACTCAGCAACCCAAACAAAAATGGCAAATCTATTCACAAAGCTGTAAGAATCTGCCACATCTGGTATTCAGTGGCATAATGTGCTTTCATAGCTAACTTGAATGGAAGTTGTAGGAAAAAAAAGACATGACAAACAAACCCTTTGCCCCAACCTCCAAGTAAGGATAAGATACACTGCAGAAGGGTATTTTATCCAATAAACTGATCTGAGTTAAAGTATAAAGTTAGTACTTTGGCATAATAAGGCAAAAGTTTGAGGAAAGGAATTCAAAGTGCAAAAAATGATAATGATTTCCATATAATATTGGACAACACAACTCCAGTGGACCACATAGTTAATCAGGAAGCAAAAGGAACCCAAGTAAATTTTAATGCAATGATATTCAGACCCCATAACCCTTTTATTCTTATGCTGGGAGGCAAAGATTCCTATGCCTTAGGCAAAAATAAACATGCTGATTATAGAAATTTCTTTGGTTCAAGGATAAAAAATATATCTGACTTGATAAATACCTTATTCCTATTTATGTCAAGTCAGGGAGTAGCTCTTTAAAAGTAGAAATTATTTTGCTGAGAACAATTACCACAAGATCTTCCTTCCTTCCTCCCTCCCCCTCTGTTTTTCCCCTAGGAATTACCTGACTTAGGGATACCTAACTACCTTACCAACATGTTGACAAGCTATTCTAAAAGTAGAAGGATCTTCTCTCATGAGAAACAAAATATCCAAATGTTTACTGGGCAAACCAGTATTGTATTAAGAAAATTTCTTTCTGAAAGGGGGCAGAAAACTGCAGTGGGGTGGGTAGTGAGACTGGCAAACATGTGCCAGAGTGCAGGGAAAGCCCCTCACCTTGCCTATATCCCACTGCATGCCACTTTCTACCTGGCTGAGTAAGGAATAAGGTAGTTAGAGTCTAAGGTTCATTCAGAAAAGTCCAGATGTTACCTAGAAAAGAAAGTTCAAATTTCTTCATTTTCTACTTTTGCATTAAAGTACTTAGAGAAAAAAAAAATCTAGGAAATACTTTTTACACAGAAACTTAAAATTTTATAGGCTGGGCTCTGAATCCTGCCTACTGTCAGGATGGCATTCTATTATCACACTTGTGGAAAGCATCCTAGACATGAATTATTGCAGACTAATTCACAGCCTGTCACATCTTACTACCTAATTAATCTTCCTACACCAATGTAAACAGATATCATTCTTGTCACTAATAAATATATTTTTATTATGAAAATTTTAATGTAATTAACTCTATTTCTAGCTTCAGTTTCAGGAAAGCATGATCTATTTGCCTACAGGTACCACAAATAATAAATAAGCCTGCTCTACCCTGCCCTTTTAACTTTAAGCCATATTTTTCATGTCTTAGCTACTACAGCATCCTATACTTTTGCAAAATTCCCTTATGGTCAGTTCCAGCATTGTTCCATTAGAGTTTTATTGCCTGTTTCCTTCCTTCTTTCATATGCAAGTACTTATTGATTTCCTACTCAGGTTAAAACATTACACTTGGAAGTGGGGAAACAACACTTAACACAAATAGTTTTCTGTCTTAGCATCTAAGAAGGACAATGTTTGGCAATAATAACTTAGTTTGATAAATGTTATGATGGAGGGGAAGAACAGTTACGACGGAAGTACTTAGTGTGACAACCTGGATTAAGGGATCCAGAGAAAAGCCCCCTATAAGAAGTGATGAAGTTGAATGTAGAGGGAAAGGCTAGGGATGTTGCCCAGTAGTAGTGTGCTTGCCTAGCATGCTCATGACCTTAGGATTGATCCCCCTGCTTCAAAACAAATAAATAAGCAGCAGCAGCAATGACAAAAATCAAATAGAAGGTTGAGGGTGAAGAGGAGTTATTTTGGCAAAGAATGGGATATGGTTGGAGAGAGAGTGAGGGGGTGTGGAATTGTGGGGTTGGTGGTATCAGCAAAGATCATATAATTTTCTCACTCTATTAAAGAGTATTCCTGGATCTGGGACCAGTGCAATTACTAAAACATTATATGTGTTATCACATTTGGGATATAATAAGATTCACTCTGACTAGAGAATGTATCAGAGAACAACCATGAGTAGAGGTAAGATCAACTAGGTAGCTGCTGGAATCATCTACATAAGAGGAAATGATGAATGATCTGGAGAGTTTCTGGTGAGGTTGGTGAGAAGTGGATGAATTTGAAATATGTAGAAGGTGATTCCAGGCTTGGATGTTGGAGAATAGAGTGTGGAGTTTCTTGAACACTTACATGGATGTGGTTGATGTTGCCTGAGGCAGGAAACATGGTAGAGGGAACATGTTTGGTGAGAAAAAGTGAGTTTAATTCGTATTAATGTGTTTGGGATGATTGTGGGACATTCTAGTGGAATTTGCCTTTAGGCATGCTGATCTAGGTAGCCAGTTTCAGAGACAGAGAGAGAGAAAAACAGAGAAGGGTGGGGGAACAGATGAAGGAAACATCAATTCCTAGCTGAAGAGTCATAGAAGTAGATGAGATAGCCAAGGGAGTATGTGGGGAAAAGGCCCAGGACAAAGCCTGGAAGAAGACAAATATTCAAGATAGAAACACCTGAAGAGAAATTTGAGAATATACAGAGAATATACAGAGGAGCAATGCAAACCAGTGGCCCTCATCCTCCACAGGTCCAATGTCTCAGATTTCTGAAAATAACTGTTTCTTCCCCATACCTATCATTGTTTATGTCTGTCTGTCTGTCCCTTTCCCACCATCAAGCTCACACCTTTTTAAAATATTATTTTTTAGTTGTAGATGGACACAATATTTTTTATTTATTTATTTTTATGTGGTGCTGAGGATTGAACCCAGGGCCTCACACCTGCGAGGCAAGCGCTCCACCACTGAGCTACAGCCCCAGCCCCAAGCTCACACTTTTGTAAGTCCTTTCTTCATTATGACAAAATCTCTATTCCTTTACAAATTGTTCATTGAGGTTCTCAGTGCTTTGTAGGATACAGAGCTGACTACATGCACTTAACCTCTCCCCACTTGCAAGTTCTCAGTTCTTCTACCTAAGCTTTGAATTCTATTGTCTCTTCCTTTCCAAGGAATCTCACATCACCAATTATTCCTTCTATCTTGAATTTTCACTCACCCCTTTGTACTAGAGCCTCCTCCTTGGCTTTGAGCATGCTCAGGTACTGCCATCTTAAGGAAAAGCAGTGGACCTTTGTCTCTACCCACTTCCCCTCCAGGTATCACCCTATCTTCTCTTCCCAGGCAAACTTCATTAAATGACTGAAGTTCTTTTAATTTATTCTCCCACCTACAGTCATCTTGAGCTCACTCCATCTGGCTTCTATTCCAAGCATATCCTAGAAACAGCCCTCATTAAAGTCACTAATGATTTCTCTGCTTCTAAATCAATGCATATTATTCATTCCTCAACACTCCATCTTTTTTTTGAAATATTGTTTCCCCTTGGACTGCCATGAGGACAAATATACATTGTAAATAAGAGACTTAATTCTCCTGGTTGAAAATAAGAGAAGACATTCCTCACTCCTTTCACAGCATTTACTTTAGAAAACTTTTAAGTACTTTTTCCTCTCTCTGAAATGCATATAAACCTTTTGAACCCTAGGTGGACGTTTTGTCAGTTCTTTGACCTAGGAATGTCTTTTTCAGGGAACTGGAGCCATCTCTTTGACATGTAAATGGGAGATAGCAACCCTGTCTTCCCCATTTCTGAGTCAGGGTGTAGAAAGTCCTTTTCTAAATTGCAAAACTGTGTCCCAGCATAAAGAAGTTTGTTTTCACTTACATGAAGTCAATTTTCTAGCCACACATACTTATCCTAATTACCAGGTAAAATTAGGATGAACTATGTGTACCAAATAATGCTGTGAAGTCCTTTCACTTGAGGACTTGTTATTGTTCTTGAAAATGTGTACGTAATGGGTTGAATCTGGTTGACTATAAAAAAAGGATGAGATTTCTGTCTTTGCAATTTCTTAGCATATTCACCACATTCTGATTAGATTCTTTTCAATAATAAAATGAAGACACATTTTTTTTTTTTTCTCTTCTACCTTTGTGGAGAGGTCTTCTGGGGTGGGAGAAGAATTTGTTTCATATTGTATTTCCTCCGCACTGGTTATCAACAACATTTCTTTTTTCCCATTCTGTATAATGCAGTTCTCCTTCACACCAATCTTTCTTCAGTGTCACAAAATGATTTTTCAGAATGTGAATATGATTACATTAATTCAAGGTCCCTCTCCTTCCCCATGCCACTTCATAAAATATTTTAATATCTCAGGATAAAAATTAAAACCAATACAACAGTTTATACAGGTCTGTAATCTCCAACTTTATCTTGCAACTGTCTCCTTATCTCCAGTGACACTAACCTTTCAGTTACCCTAATGTACCGTACTCCTTCAGTCCAGATAATTCTCCCCTCTTTAACCACCCCCATCCCACTTTGCCTAATTAACTCCAATTTCCACTAGGACCTTGTCTTAAGTATTGGATCTTGGAGGAAGCTTAGCTGTCACAAAGTCAAGGCTAGATTTTCCAGGTACAGTTATCAGAGCGGTGTAGGCAAATTTTTAAAATAAATCAATCACAGATTGTATCGTGGAATTATTTGATTGTGTCTATTTTTGCATTTGACTAGTACCTCTAAGAGGGCAGAATATTTATCTGTTTTAGTTTACTATTGCTATCATGGCCTAAAACATTGTCTGGCATATGGTAGGAATTGAAGAAATGTTACATTCATCCTGTTTCTCATTGGAACAAGAAAATTGCCACTGTATGCAATAAATGAGAAAAACCTCAGGAAGTTCAATATTAAATTTGTTTAATTGCTTGTTTCCTCCTGAATCTTAACTATAAAGGTATGTGGCTGAGGAATCAACTAAAATGTTTTCTTATGTATTTCATTTGCAAACAGTATTGATTCCATTTCAGTTACTGCTTCTTACCTATCATGTAAAAAATTAACCCCAAACTTAGTGGTCTGAAAGAGGAGTTGATAAACTTTTTCTGTAAAGAGTCAAATACTAAATATTTTACACCATGGAGCTATCAGCAATATTCAAACAAACAAGCATGGCTCTGTTCCAATAAAATGTTACTGATGGTCACTGAAATTTGAATTTCAGATGATCTTGTTTCCCAGATATTATTGTTATTTTTATTCTCTTTCAACCTTTTTATAATGTAGGATCTCTTAGCACATAGGCCTTCCAAAACAGATAATAGGCTATATTTGAACCATGGGCCATAGTTTGCCTGCAATATTTTCATTATCTTTAACTATTTGGAAGCATGAGAATTAAGACAGAGCATAACAGGGTGATTCTTCTGCTCCTCTTGATGTTGACAGAGGTCACTTGGTAGTACTTGGCTTTGGATGCAATGACCTGGAGGATCAAAGCCAGCTTTATTCATATTTCTGGCACCTTAGGGGGAATGCCTGAAAGGCTAGGCTCAGCTGGGATTGTGACTCCAATTGCTGAACTGGCTTTCAGAGACACTTAAGATTACCAATATACATTTTGACAGAGGCTAAGATATTTTCCACATATAAAATGAGTCTGATTTTGAGAGGAAAGAATGATGCTTATCAGCATTAACAAAGTACAATGTTATGGTGGTGTAAGTTTCTTAGTTTCCTCATAAGAAAGTGCCTATGCTAATATACACTGTCAGGTTTTGTAAAACTGTTCACTTTTCATCTCATCATTTCCTTTTTCTTCATCCTTCAATTGCCTTTTCTTTTCAGTTCAAAACAAGCCTGCAGAGTAAATGCTGAAGCATAATCCTGTATTAATTTATGGGCCGTGGTGTGGCTTACTAGAAATGAAATGCTTTGGTCCCATGAAATCCTAATCACTTTCACAGCCAGCAGGTGCCAGAGTTAAAGCATTTCCAGTGAAGTGAACAAGAACATTAAATAAAACCAGTGCTCTGGACTGGATGCATTTAAGTCAGGAAGAGGAAAGTGCCATGCTACTGATCAAAGCCTGGCCCAGGGAAGCAACTCTATTTGGCTTTAACTCAGTGGGAAAGGCAGTAACTTCAAATCCATGGTCAGTTCAATTCAATTTATGAGAGACTTACCCAGTTATTTCTGTACTGCATACCAAGCAGAGAGGTTCTGAGTTGGCTTATGAAAAATCTCCCAGGTAAAAGAGATATATAAAAATTGTCTCCTATGAAAGTTCTTTCAACTATCCCTGACCCTTTGAGCCATTTTCCCAAAGCAGATCAGAATCTCAAAAGAAGAGGAAGCATCTGTATTTGGAGTGGACAGCTCTGGTTCATTCCCTGGTGAAAATTTCTCTCTCATGTAGCACAGGTGGTGGGAAAAGCCCTCTCTATTAACTACTGACTGGGAGTTGCCTAAATAAAAGCAGGTTTGAAGAAAATCCAAATTTAGATGTGCTGGGATTAATGAATGTTCCAAAAGTACAAATGACTCAGAATAATTGTTCTAAACTCTAAGAACAATGGATATAAAACATCTTTAAATGCATTGCAAATCCACAATATGACGGATTAATGTGTAATTTTAAAGTACCATGATTACATTCAATTCTGATTTTAAATTATGCCAATCCAAAACAAATTCTCAAAGCTGGCAAAAATTTTGCATATATCCTCTGCATCCTAGGGCTGTTATAGCCAAGAAAGTAATGAAGGAAAATGGAATTTTAAGCTAAAAACTATAGATAATCAAAAAATTGCTGATGTGGTATTAGGTTTTCAAATATCTGGTATGAATACCTTGGCAGGAAATGTATCTTCTTAATGATATTCAACTTACAGTAATATTAGAATCAGCTTGCTTAACTTAAAATGTCATGCTAGAATATTGCCCATGCTTTAATTTTGAATGTAGTCTTGATTTTTGAATGGCTGTTTTACTTGAAAAATGACTTTATAAGCATAATGGGGTAGTTCTGATAATAACTAAGTATAACAGTATAGACATATACAGAATTAATTATATTAATTGTGTCTCTAAGTACCACTTCTAAGTTTAATTCAAGTTTAAGAACTGGCTTTTAGTGACAATGTAGTAATAGCCACATTAGCCAGCGATGCCATCTGTGGATGTATGTAGCAAAATCTAACAAGTATTTGTTCATGTTGTGATAGGAGCATTGAGAAAGGATTGAGAAGTTACTTATAAATATGGGGTAGGAATAGAAGAAAGAGGGCAGGGGGGATTTTTGAACAAGGCCAATATAAATTCAGGCATGAATTCTTTGAGTCAGACAATAATCTGTAGATGTTGGGAAAGAGGAGGAATTACTGTCCATGTGACTCATATTTGTGTGTGTATGAGTGTGTGTGTGTGTGTGTGTGTGTGTGTGTTTATTCATTCACATTAGATAATAAAATAGTTGTATAGATTTACAAGATGACAGAAGGAAACCTTTAGAAGCTCTTGAATTAGATAACTTCTGTTAGTCTATGCCTTGAAAAAATAGTTAAAAGAATATTTTATTAGCAGAGATCTCCATCTTCCTTCTTTCTCTAAACCAGTTTTGTGAGAATCATAACATGGATGATTCAGTTTTATGAAACAAAGCAGTTCTAGAATGTGACCTGCTAATGGAGCACTTGAAAGCCCTTTGTATTTTGACAAGCCAAATTCAAATTGTATTTGTGGGCATGAGAACATGGTTTGTTTTTATCTGCATCCAGACACCTTATCCCTGCAAAAGTTTTGTGCCATGAGTTTTTAAAGAAATTATGTCTAGAGTTTTGACAGTGTTCTCTGCTGATAATCCTTAACCAATTAAACAGGACTCACCAGAGACCTTGTTCATAAAAGATTTACAGAAAAGTTACAGTGTAGTGAATTCAAAATGAAGAGTGTAATGATAAGTAAGCAATTTTTGAATAATAGCATATTCAGTAAAAGACAAAACATATCACCTCAAAATACAATGGAACAGCATTTAAAAAGATATCTTGGGAGAGAGGCTTCTCTCCCCTTAACAACTTGAGAATAAACAAATTTCTTCAGGGTTACTTTGAGAGACTACAACACTTAATAGGTAATTGGGTCAAACATAGCCCTGTTTGGAGACAACACTCTAGGGACACTCCCGTCTTATTCTCAAGAAACAGCATCATTTTGATAAAATGTATCGAAAAACGAATGTTTTCTAGCTGAACTAGCAGTAGTAGAGTAAGAAGCTAGTTTATTTGTTTCTAAGGGATAGTGCACATCAAAGCTTGCATTCATTCTATTTGCTGCCACCCAATAACTTAGAGTTTTTAGAGTTGGATGTTCCTTTCACAAGATTTAGTGTTCTGTGTGTTTATTTTCTTCTTACATTAAGGACATTGGAGAACAAGAGGTAGGCACCCGCCCGCTACACAAACAAATCAATATACCTCTCAGTAGATTCCATACCATGCACAGTTGGTGCAATGCCAGAGATGGAATTCAGAAATTACATATTCCAAATGTTAGCGGAACTTAAGAATGAACTCAAAAATGAGATGAGGGAGCAAATACAGGAGGTGAAAGATCATTTTGACAAAGAACTCCATAAAACAAATACAGGAAGTAAAAGATTACTTCAATAGGGAGATAGAGGCTCTAAAGAGAAACCAAACAGAAATTCCAGAAATGAAAGAAGCAATAAATCAAAATAAAAGCTCAATCGAAAGTATCACCAACAGAGTAGATCACTTGGAAGAAAGAACCTCAGACAATGAAGACAAAATATATATCCTAGAGAAAAATCTAGATTACACAGCAAAAAATGGTAAGAAACCAAGAACAGAACATTCAAGAATTATGGGACAACATAAAAAGACCAAACATAAGAGTGATTGGGGTAGAGGAGGGGGCAGAGTTTCAAGCCAAAGGAATGAGTAATTTATTTAATGAAATAATTACAGAAAATTTTCCAAACTTGAGGAATGAAGGGAAAACCAAGTTCAAGAGGCCTACCGAACACAAACATACAAAATCACAACAGATCCACACCAAGACACATTATAATGAAAATGCCTAATATACTGAGCAAGGAGAGAATATTAAAAGCCACAAGAGAAAGGAAGCAGATTACATATAGGGGGAAACCAATCAGACTATGTTCAGATTTTTCTACCCAGACCTTAAAAGCAAGAAGATCCTGGAATAGCATATTTCAAGCTCTGAAGGAAAAGGGATGTCAACCAAGAATCTTATATCCAGCAAAATTGAGCTTTAGATTTGAAGATGAAATAAAAACCTTCCACGACAAGCAAAAGTTAAAAGATTTCACATCTCGAAAGCCAGCACTTCTGAACATCCTGGGCAAAATTTTTCATGAAGAAGAAGAGAAAAAATAACAATGAAAATCAACAAAGGGAGATATTAAACTAAGGGGAAATACCAACCAGAAGAGAAACCAAATCAAGCTAAAGATCATCATTACAATAAAAATGGATGGGAATAAAAAATCACATCTCAATAATAACCCTGAATGTTAATGGCCTAAACTCGCCATTCAAAAGACACAGATTATCTGAATGGATTAAAAGAAATGACCCAACAATCTGCTGTCTCCAAGAAACACACCTCATAGAAAAAGACATCAATAGACTGAAGGTAAAAGGCTGGGAAAAGTCTTATCACTCACATGGCCTGCGGAAGCAAGCAGGGTTTCCATTCTCATTTCAAATAAGGTAGACTTCAAGCCAAAGTTAATCAAAAGGGACAAAGATGGATATTTCTTACTACTTAAGGGAACCATTCATCAAGAGGATATAACAATCATAAATCTATATGCCCCAAATAATGGAGCACCTACATTCATCAAACAAACACTTCTCAAGTTCAAGAGTAAAATTGACCACAACACAGTTTATTCTAGGGGATTTCAACACACCTCTCTCACCAATGGATAGATCATCCAAACAAAAACTAAACAAAGAAATCTTAGGCCTCCTTAAAACAATTAATAACTTAGATCTAACGGACATATATAGAATATTTCATCCCTCAGTAAATGAATACACTTTTTTTTCTCAGCAGCACATGGCTCCTTCTCCAAAATAGATCATATACTATGTCACAAGGCAAATCTCAGCAAATATAAAAAAATAGAAATACTACCCTGCATGCTATCAGACCATAAAGGGATGAAATTGGAAATCAACGACAAAACAAGGAATAAGAAAAACTACTCCAACAACTGGAAGCTAAGCAACATGCTACTGAATGAACAAGGGGTTGAAGAAGACATCAAAGAGGAGATTAAAAAATTCCTAGAGGTAAATGAGAACACAGATACATCGTATAGAAATCTCTGGGACACTATGAAGGCAGTAGTAAGAGGAAAATTCATTGCACTGAGTTCATTCTTTAAAAGGAAAAAAACCCAACAAATAAACGACTTAACATCACACCTCCAAGCACTAGAAAAAGAAGAACAGATCAACACCAAGAGCAGCAGAAGACAGGAAATAATTAAAAATCAGAGCAGAAATTAATGAAATTGAGACTAAGGAAACAATTCAAAGAATTGACAAAACTAAAAGTTGGTTCTTTGAAAAATAAACAAAATTGACAGACCCTTAGCAATGCTAACGAAAAGAAGAAGAGAAAAAACTCAAATCACTAACATTTGTGATGAAAAAGGGAATATCACAACAAACACCTCAGATATACAGAAAATAATTAGAAATTACTTTGAAAACTTGTAGAAATAGATCTGTGGAAGTGAAAGCTGTAGAATTATAGACTATTGATAGTGCAGAGAGTAGAATTAATATGTACTCAATTCCAGTATTGTATATCAGACACTGTGGGAGGTTTTTCATTATTTATAAAAAATCACAATAGCCTTATTAAGCATGTATTAATATCCCTAACTTGACAGATGTGAGATAGGCTCAGAGAAGACTCATGATTTGTTCAATGGCATATAGATAATGTGGTAGTAGAAACAGAATTTCAGATTAGGTCTGCCTGTCAAAATCCAATGTTATATTCTTTCTATTTCACAATGGTGACTCATCAGGCAGAGAATTTGATATCACCTAGGCCAGTGCTGCTCAAATTCTCCTATGTGTGTGACTCAGCTAAAGATTGTATGAAAATGCAGAATTTGATTCAGTTGGTTTAGGGAGGAATCTGAGACCCTGCATTTTTAATAAGCTCCTAGACAGTGCTGCAGATATTGAGGACTTTAAGTAGGTGAATTCTAACTTACCCTCTTGTGCTCAGTAATGGAAAACTGAGGTTTAGAGAAAGACTAAGATCCCATAACTTGTTAGCAGCAGAGCTGAGTTTGAGCCAGTGTCAATGCCAAAAGATTTTTTTTTTGAAAGTAGCCCCCTTCTAGTCTCCATCGGTTTCCCAAAGAAGACCCATATAAAAATGCATGTACTTGCTGTACAAACTCAGTTACAAGAACTCCTAGAGCCCCCACCCCCTTTTTATAACTGAATTGCAGTCCCTTTCTTTTATTTGAAATTCTGGAATCACCACCACTGTGAACCTTGTGTTCTGACTTCCAGTTAGTGTCTTTCTTTGTGCTGTAGCTGAAATGTTATATTTCCAAGTAGGATGCACAAATGAGTAAGGGAATGAAGTCATTATAGTTCCTCCACAGCAGGGGCCACTGACTCAAATGACCATGGCTGGGGCAAGAAATATAAAGGAATAAAGAACACTTGGCTGGGTGCCGACAAACTTGAGAGCTTGTGTATATCCCAAGAGGGCAGCTCCTATATAGCTCCTGGTGAACACCATCATGTGAAGGTTCCTTGCAATGGTGACTGGTTTTTCAGGTTTTCAGAGAAGTTGGAAACTTTGTTTCTTTTTCTTTTTAGGTTCACAACAATATTGGGCAGGACTATAGAGTTATCATATACCTCCAGTGCTCCCTCCCCGGCCTCTCCTGCTATGAACATCCAACACTGAAGTGATATATTTGTTCCAATCTAGGAATCTACAAGGATCCAACATCATCACCCAAAGTCTGTAGTTTACATTATGATTCTCATGCTGTTGTACAGCCTATGGGTTTTGACAAATGTATCATGACATTTATCTGCCACTGTTGTATCATAGAGTAAAATAGTTTCACTGCCCTAAAAGGCCCCCCAGCCGCTCTCTCTGTGTTGTGCATACTCACCTCTCCCCACCCCCGCATTAACTTCTGGCAACCACTGATCTTTTTACTGGCTCCACAGTTCTGCTTTCCCAGAATGTCATATGGCTGGAATTACAAGCATGTAACCATTATAAATTTTCTTCTTTCACTTAGTAGTATGCATCTAAGGTTGCCCCACAGCTCCTCATGGTTTGAAAGCTCATTTCTTTTCAGGACTGAATAATAGTTCATTGTCTGGATGTGGGAGGGTTTATTTATCTACTCATTTACTGAAGAAAATCTTGGTGGTTGCTTCCAAGTTGTGATAATTATGAATAAAGCCACCGTAAGCATCTGTGTGAAGATTTCTCTGTGTACATAAGTTTTCAACCCATGTAGCAAAATGCCAAAAAACATGATTGCTGGATCACATGATTACAGCATGTTTGGTTTTATAAGAAACTGTCAAATTGTCTTCCGTTTTGTATTTCATTTCACAGGTGCCAATCTGCATTCTCCCCAGCAGTGAGTGAAAATTCTTCCTTGTTCCACATCCTCCTTAGCATTTGATATTGTCAGTGTTCTGGATTTTGGCCATTTTAATAGATTAATAGTGATATCTCAGGGTTTGTTGGGTTTTTTGTTTTGTTTTGTTTGTTTTTGGTACCAGGGATTGAACTCAGGGGCACTTGACCACTGAGCCACATCCCCAGCCCTTTTTTGTATTTTATTAGAAACAGGGTCTCACTGAGTTGCTAATTGCCTCACCATTGTTAAGGTGGGCTTTGAACTCGTGATCCTCCTGCCTCAGCCTCCCCAAGTGCTGGGATTACAGGTGTGCGCGCCACTGTGCCTGGCTTGATATCTCAGTTTTTAATTTGAATTTCCTAATGATGTATGTATGATGTGCTACATCTTTTAATATGCTTACCTGTCATCTGTATATCTTTTTAAGTTAGGTATTTGTTCGGGCCTTTTGCCTGTTTTTAAATATTGTTTGTTTTCTTATTATTGAGTTGTAAGAGTTCTCTGCATAATTTGGATAAAAGTCTTTATCAGATATGTCTTGCAATTTTTTTTTTCCAGTTGTGGCTTCTCATTCTCTTGATTAATAGTCTATTTCATAGAGGATCAATTACTTTTATCATGGTTCTTGCCTTAGGTTTTCCATATAAAAACTCATTGCTAAACCCAGATTCTGTAGATTTTCTAGGAGTTACATAATTTTATAGCTTTGTGTTTTAAAAAATGACAGAAAAATCAATAGAAGGAAATGAGCAGTCGATGGTAGGAGGAAAGGGGAAGGAGAGGTACTGGGGTCTGAATTAGAACCAGACATATTCCATGCTTTTATAATTATGTCAAAATGGACACTATTGTCATATATAACTAAAAAGTACCAATAAAAAAAAAAGGAAACAAGATAAAAATATATAAATAAATTAAAAAGGAGACAAAAATTTTAGAAATAAATGTAGGTATACAATTTATTTCATGTTACTTTTTGTGAAGGGTAGAAATTCTGGGTCTTGATTCTATTTTTTGGGTGACCAATTGGTTCAGTACCATTTGTTGAAAATACGATATTTTTCTCTATTGTATTCTTTGCTCTTTGTCAAAGACTAGTTGTCTCTATTTTGGAGCTTTCTACTTTATTCCATTGATCTATTTGTCTATTCAACCTATTTTACAATATTTTGATCACCATGTTTTATTGTAAGTCTTAAAGTTTAATAGTCAGTTTTCCAACTTTGTTGTTCTTCAATATTGTGTTAATTACTTTTGGTCTTTTCCCTGTCTATATACATTGTAGAATTGTCTTATCAATATGTACAAAATACCTTGCTGAAATTTGAATTGCATTGCATTGAATCTGTACATTAAGTTGAGAGGAACTGTCATCTTGACAGTATTGTGTCTTCTTACCTATGATCATGGAATATTTCTCTGTTTATTCAGGTCTTTTATTTCCTTCATCATAGTTTTGTACTTTTCCTCATATAAATATTGTACATATTTTGTCAAGTTTGTATCTAAGTATTTCATTATGTTTGGTTGTAAGTGTAAGTGGTATTCTGTTTTTTAGTTTCAAATTCCATTTGTTCATTGCTGATATATAAGGAAATTATTGATTTCTGCATACTGTCCTTGAATGCTGCTCTCTTGTTATAACTGTTTATTAGTTCTAGTAAATATTTTTGTGATTATTTCAGATTTTATACACATTTAATACTCATTTCAATCCCAAAGATAGGTGTTTTTTTCCTTCTTTCCCAATCTGTATACCATTTATTTTCTTTTCTAATGTTTATGGCGTTAGTTAGGACGTCTAGTACAATGTTGAAAAGGAGTGGTAAAAGGAGACAGTTTTCTTTTCATTACATTTTTTGGACATTGGCAATATATTCAAATATTTTGGAATATTGGACTAACAAACAAAATATATATGAAGATCAGAGGGTTGGCAGATTTTGACTTCTGTCTCAGAGGCTTGTGTAGAAAAACTCTGTATTTTGACATTGTTAAAATAAACTTCTTTGCCCAAACTCTTTTAGTTGTAATAAGTGTAATAATTAAGTGTTTTATATTCAGGCATTTGCTATGCTGAAGTAACTAAGTGAATACCTCATATAGGGACTTTATTTAGACTGATGGTTTATATACTCTTTTAATAGCTGACTAGTGATAAAACTGAGTAGGAATGAATCTATAAACTTGGAATTTCTAGGAACTAGATATATTGTAATAACCAACAGCCAATTCAATCTCAATACATAATAAAAGAGACAGTGATATCTATGGGGACGTAATCAAAGGTGAAGACTTGGAGATTATTATAAAATAAACATCTTTTCTCTTATTCTCTCTCCCTTTCACTCTTTCCATTCCCTCCTGGTAAAATACATATAATATTTACCATCTTAATCATTATTATTATTACATTATTATCTTCATCGTCATTAGCCATTTTCATCTTCCCTAACTAAACCCTGCACCCATTGAATAACTCCCTATTCTGTCCTTTCCCCAGTTCTGGATAACCACCCATCTATTTCTGTCTCTATGAATTTGACTAATCTAGGTACCTTTGATTACTGTATCATATAGTACTGTGTGTGTATGTGTGTGTGTGTGTGTGTGTGTGTGTGTGTGTGTGTGTGTATGACTTGTTTAATTAACTTACCATATGTCCTCAAGGTTCTTTCGTACTATAGCATGTGTCAGAATTTCCTTCCTTTTAGGAGAGAATAATATTTGAGTATGTGTGTGTATCTCACTTCATTTATAGATAAGAAAACTGAAGTTTACAAGTCTTAACCACCCAAAGTTCAAGAGACATGACTAGAGTAATTCATTTCCTACCCTTCTCATTCCAGTAGTAGTTGTATATGTTGAATAAGCTAAGAATATGTCCAGAGATTTTACACAGGAATACATTCTGTTTTGAATGTTACTGCAGGTAGAAATCTGGGGAGGCAGACTCTCAAAAATTTGTATGCAGGACATTTGATGGAATGTGCTTTTGTGATCACACCTATGGAAAGACAAGGGTGGAATAAGTTCTAAGCTGTGATGTAAAATCAGCAAAGTCCTCTGCCAGCCCCATAGAGTCTTCTTCTGCCAAGATTGACAAGGCAGATATTATGGTTTAGATGTGGTGTCCTCCAAAAGCTCATGTGTGAGACAATGCAAGAAGGTTTGGAGGAATAATAATTGGGTTATAGCTTTAACCAAATCAGTGAATTAATCCCTGGTGGGATTAACTGAGTGGAAACTGGGGGACAGGTGGGGTGTGGCAGGAGGAAGTAGTTCACTGGGGGCTTGGCTTAGGGGTAGTGGAGTCTCTCTTTCTCTGCTTCCTGATTGTCATGTGAGCTGCTTCCCTCAGCCACATACTCTGCCATGTTGTTCTGCCTCAGCCTCAGACTCGAGGAATGGAGCCTGCTGCCCAGGGACTGAGACCTCTGAAACCGTGAGCCTCCAAATAAATTTTCCTCCCCTAAGATTGTCCTGGTCAGGTCTTTTATTCAAAGCAGCAAAAAAGCTGACTGAAACGGCAGAGTATGTTCATTTCCAAGCCAAACTATTAGAGATTCTAATTAATTCAGAAAGGTTAGTCCAGTCTAAACTCTTCTATAGTTAAGTAGTACCTCAACAAACAAGGATACTCAAATCTTCATTTGAGGCATTGCTTCCTCTGAGAACATTTAGGATCCTTCAGGGATTGGAGAGGAGTGGGGGATCCTCATGCAATTCGGGATAGTTAGATATTTATGTGTTTCTGTTTGTCCTGCTCTTCAGATACAGAATACCAGGTAATTCCTTATCCTCCATTTTCTCCCCAATAGAATTTCTAATTGACTTGTGTACCTTGACTTCAAAATGCTCTCTTGAATATGGGGTTGGCAGTAAACTATTAGAGGGTTTTATTAAATAATGCCAAGCAGTAGTTCCTTTCTGATGCCAACATTTGGCTAGGTAAGACACCCAGGTGGGCCATATCCACTAAAATACCTTTTACAAAATAAACTGAATCTTGGGAAAAGAGTAGGTTTTATGGATTTTTCTCATCACTAGTTTCCTGTACCATTACTGACATTTCTGATTTCTTAATTTTTCCAGTTTTATAATTTCCAGGATGAAATCTCCTTCACTTTTTTTTTTTTTGACACCTCTCTTCTATCTTTCAAAGCTTTTCTTTGAAGTCTTCCATTGACCTTTTTACATTTCCTTTGATGTCAAGAGTTTGTTTTATTTAAATTATTCTTTTTAAATAATTTTAAAGGAGTAGAGGGAGAAAAGATAACACAACCAGCAAGTTCCTGGAAGGGTATTAAATATTAAGAGGGTTGTGAGAAGGCATTCTTTGCATAACATGTAGTGATTAAGAAATAATCAATTTTATATAAGTGGGCTCGGGAACAAAGTGATGCCCTCTCGGCTGTGGTTTTTTTTTTTTTTTTTTTTTTTTTTTTCAGGAGAAATGCAACGGGGGAAAGCAGATAGGTGTGTATAAATATCACCTCAGCTAGCACAGAATAACTGAATTCATATGAGGGGTTGTATGTTAGTGCATAGCTTCCCTGTTTGCATTTTTGGGGATAATGTAGTGACGGCAGGAGAAGAGCTCAATATGCTACCAATGGTGGCTACCAAAAGTACATGATATGTCAGATATAGTAATTTAAAGACTATTGGTTCTGATTGTCTTGCTTTGCTCTAAAAATATTAGCAGAGTACCTTCTATGGGCCAGACACTGTTCTAAATTCTTTTGGCAGCTTTCCCACACAATCCTAAAATGTAGACATCTTAATCTATTTGGGCTGTATAAAAAAATACTTTAGACTGGTCAAATATTTTAGTCATAGCAGCAATGCCTCAATTTGTTGTTCACAGTTCTGGAAGCTAGAAAGTCCAATATCAAGGCACTTGTAGATCTGATTTCTGGTGAAGACTTGCTGTGCTCCACAGGTAGCTCTTTCTTTCTTCCTTTCCTTTTGTTTTCTTGAACCCAGGGACAATTTACCACTGAGCCAAATCTCCAGTCCTTTTTTGAGACAGGGTGTCCCTAAGTTGCTTAGAACCTTGCTAAGTTGTTGAGGCTAGCTTTGAACTTGCAATCTTCCTGCCTCAGCTTCCCAAGCTGCTGGGTGTGTGTCGTGGCGACCAGCACAGGTGGTATTTTCAGTATGTCCTCACATGGTGGAAGTAGCCAAGGGAGTTTGCTAGAGCCTCTTTCATAAGGGCACTAATCCCATTTATGAGAGTAGAGCTCTCATGATTTAATCACTTCCCAAAAGCCCCACGTCTTCTTAATTACTATCACACTAGGTATTAGGCTTTATATGTAAACTTGGGATGGAGAGTGGGAAGGACACCAACATCAGATCTGTAGCTATAGGTATCTCATCAACATTCTCACTTTACAGAAAATGAGGCAAAATGAAATCAGTTAATTGCTCTCAGTCACATAACTAATATATGACAGAGCCAGGGTTTGAACGCAAGTAATCAAGTTCCAGATTTCCTCTAAGACAATGTGTGTGTTTATGCATTATTGTTTCATAATCTAAAAAACGGTCTCTCTTTGGTGGAAAAATAAGCCCTAGTTCATAGTGCTTGCTGACACTTGCAACGTAAATACAGACATCAAGGCTCATTTCAAGGCATTAACATTTAGCGATTGGTTCTGCTGGTCAAATTGGGCACAGCATTGCTTTAGCCTCATTTAAATTAAATTGAGTGAGCCTGGAGCATCTGATGTTTCTTTTGTTCTGAACTCTTCTTTGGATTTATTTTTAGTCAGATTAATTACAATGAACAGAACAAGAAAGGAAAACAAAAAATATTGGTTTTATTTAGAAATGGAAAGAAGTATTTTGACATTTATGGTGCTCAAGGCTTTTGTACAAGCTAGAAAGAAATAGAGATAGATCATTAGCAATTAGAAGAAACTTTGTTTTTCTACATTTACTTTGATTTTCTTATAAATATTATATGTTACCATCCACATTACAGGAATCAGATTTTAATTAAAGAAAGTAAATGAGCAAATACATCTAATGCACTGCATAGAAAGGTCACAAGTTTAAATCAGTTTGACCAATTCTTTAGTGCACTGTCTATGCATTAGAACTATGAATAGCTTCCTTTCCCTTTAACTCAGAAGCAAATAGGTTGATCATAGTAGTTTTAACTTCCATTATATCCATTCTGAATGTAGCAATTATCTTATCCTTCAAATGGGTTTGCTTTCTTCAAATACTGAAATATAACACTTCTTTATTATCTGACCTTGGGTTATACAGGAAAACATTACCATATAGCACGTATTAACCACAAACAATTCTTATTTTTGTGGACCTCATTATCTAATTTTTCTAACTTTGTCACAGTTGAAAATATACTAATGTATGAAGTTCAATACTCAAGAAAATAAAAATTTTAAATGTTAAAATTTTAGAATTTTTTTAAAGGCTTAGGAACCTTAACATAAAATTGACCAGCAAAGTGACATAAATAGGTATTAATTTATCTTCACAGTTAGCATTAATTTAAGATATGCATGTTATGTCACTAGAAATTTTTATTCCAATGAATTTAATTCACTACTAGAGATACTAAATGAAGGGCAAAACATCACACCGTGGACAGCCGTGCAGCCAAGAGATTTATTCAACAGCCTTCATGGCTGGTAGCAAAACTGGAGAAGAGGTGCTCTGGTCGAAGGTCGAAGAGGTGCTGGGAGAGGGTAGTCAGGGAGAAGGGAGTGTGCAAGCTCTGGACAGAAGGTGGGTGCTTGGTCGCACTGGCTAGAATCTCTGGAGCTATCAGCTAAAGCAGCTGCTGTCTGGCTGGAGGCTGGAGCTGTCAGCTGGGAGCGGCCGTTGTGCTGAAGGCGATGGGTCTGGAGCTGCTGGCTGGGGCAGCTGCCATCGGCTGGAGGCGATGGGTCTGGAGCTGCTGCAGTGGCTTCCTCCTCTCCATAGCGTTGAGCTGATGTGTCTGAGTGGCTTCCTCCTCTCAGCAGCGATGAGCTGATGTGTGCATCTGTGTGTCTCTGTGTGTGTGTTCTGAGTCTCTCGAACAGGGCCCTGTATAGGGATTTCTGGTGGGAGGTACACCAGAGCAACCCCAACGCCATTGGCTCTTTGCCCATAGAACAGGGTGACCTTTAAGCCTATTGGCTCTTGCCCAGGGAAAAGAAACATCCTGCCCAGGGAAGAAACATCCTGCCCAGAGAATGAAACAAGGTTGCTTCTCTCAGGATGTGGGAAACTCTGGGGGGGAGGGTAGCCCATCTATCACTAAATGACTACAATTATGTCCAAAATTCAATCACCAAACATCAGAATTAATGAGACTTTATAAATAAGTTCAACAATTAATAATTATGGACTATGAAAGTGCATATGCATAATATATCAATTAAAAATACATTATGCATATTATTTGCCTTCCCAAACCAAATCACTTCATAGTGTGAAAAGATGTTTTTGTTTCCATGTATATAGCATACATGTATATTTCTAACAACTTCAAGTCAGTATAAAAATAAAGCTCTATTAGAAATACTTTTAATCAAAGGAGGAAATGTTTGAAATATCTATTATTTGGTATGTAGTATTTTAAATATAAGCTGTTAAAATTTGAATTATATGGTTAACATTTGAATATTTTATTCAAATACATTCAGTTAACATTTAGGTGTTTTATATGGAATTTCTGGTAAGGGACCTTTTGGAAATTTTACAATTAATTCAAAATTCCTTGTGTGAACCATTTACAAGAAAATCTCAAAAGATTATTATTTTTTTTGGTTTTGGTTAAAATATTCTTCAGGTTTTGAATTTGTAAAACAAGTACTTTCATTCTTATCTTTGACTTCCTGCAGGTTTACAATCAAAAACAACAAACTCTCTATTGTAGCCGCCTGAAGCGCTTGGAGCAACGGAGCCGCGGGAAGAACTTCAGAAGCAAACTGGAGACAAACAGCTTTTTATTCTGATAACTTTTCTCTCTGGTTCTAACAACAACTAACACACGCCAAACACACCACTAAAATGGCGCTGACCCGATCAGCAAATTTCGGCCAAGTCACTCGAGATCCCGCAACAAATCCCGTGAGACTACGGGTGGCGACAATGGCCAAATCTCCACGGCTCATAGTCAACTGCAATTCAAGTCAATCCCCAAACAGGGCTCCTACACTCTCTATATATAGGTAGCCCTGAATAAAAGCCAGTATTGTATGCCTGAAGTGAATGTAACTATAATGTATAAAATATCTAAACCAAGGATACTAGTATTACCTTCTCGTTGGCTTTTGGAACTAAATAAGAAAGTACATGTAGAAGTGCTCAGTATCCAGTGCTAAATCAATGCTTGCTTCTGTTATACTCTAGCACACACTCACATGCTCAGATTAAGATCTTTAATACTAGCCGGGCGTGGTGGCGCACACCTGTAATCCTAGCACTTGGGAGGTTGAGGCAGGAGGATCACAAGTTCAAAGCCAGCCTCAGCAATGGCGAGGCACTTAGCAACTCAGTAAGACCCTGTCTCTAATAAAATACAAAAAAGGGCTGGGGATGTGGACCAGTGGTCGAGTGCCCTGAGTTCAATCCCCGGTACAAAAAAAAAAAAAAAAAAAAAAAAAAAAAAACTTTAATACTTGAATTTCCTTCCCTCATTATAAAAAATAATGTGTGTAATATGTGCTTTTTCTCCTTTAAAATGTATTATTCTTTTATCTTTTCACACCTGGGATTGAACCCAGGGGTGCTTAACATCTAAGCCACATCCCCAGTCTGTTTTTATTTTTTGAGACAGGGTCTCCCTAAGTTGCTGGGGCTGGCTTTGAATTTGTGATCCTCCTGCCTCAGCCTCCTGAGCTGCTGAGATTACAGGTATGCACCATCGTGCCTGGCTTCTACTATATTATTATTTTTTGGTACTAGGAATTGAACTCAGGGGCACTCAACCACTGAGCTACATCCGCAGCCCTATTTGGTATTTTAGAGATAGGGTCTCACTGAATTGCTTAGTGCCTTGCTTTTGCTGACAGTGGCTTTGAATTCATGATCCTGCCTCAGCTTCCCAAGCTACTAGGATTACAGGCATGTGCGACTGTGCCCAGCTAGTACTGCATTATTTTTTAGGAGTTATTTTGTTCACAACAAAATCTGAGGAAGGTAGAGATTTCTTCTACACCCTCTCACTCAAGTTCATGGTCCCCCTACCAACACTGTACCTTATCAGAGTGGCACATTTGTTACAATTAACGTATCTGCATTGGCTCATCACTATCACCCATAATCCCTAGTTTACATTAGAGTTCACTCTCAGTGTTGTACATGCTATAGGTTTGGATGGATGTACATTGACATGCATCTAGTATTTCCTTTGTTGTTCTGTTCATTGTCCATTCTAATATGCTGATACCATTGCAAGATCAGAGAATAGTTTCACTGCCCTAAAAATAGCCAGTGCTTTGTCTATTCATTTCTCCCTTTCCAGTAGCCTCTTGCAGCCACTGATTTTTGTCTCTCATAGAGTTGCTTTCTCCAGAGTGTTATACAGTTGAATCACAGAGAATGTATACTTTTTTTCAAAGCCATAAAAGTATTCTTAAGTCATCCAGCAACATCTTTAAATTCTTAATTTCCTATTGATCTTTCTAGATGCCTATTTGTAAAAAATTCCTTTTGACCTTTAAAGACTTTGCTTGTCATTAGTTTTAATAAATTGCATAAAACTTTTTAACTATTCAGGTGTATTTCATATATCAATAGTCTAAATTGGATCCCAATACATGTGAATTGTATTGTCATGGGGTATGCTCATTATGGTAATCCAAGGGCACAGGTTGATGGGGGCAGCAACCATCTGTGGCATCTCTCACACTATGTTGGAATTGAGACCAGGTCCCGCCCCCCCCCATTAGATCGGGGGTCGAAGACGGGTTCTTCCTCACTTATGCAAATGAGTTTGAGCCTGACTTCCTTCCCCGCTAATTTGGGGAGTTGAACTTTGTTCCTCTTTGCTTGAGAAATGCTACTCTTGTGCAGCACTATAAGAGTTAACTTTGTATATGTTCTTGCTACTGCTTATTCTGTTTCACCTTTTGTTCTCACATGTGGCCACCAAATGTCGCTATCTTAATAGAATGAAACTGATTTGGAAACTTAAAGCCTTGTGGAATCCGTGGCTGGAATTTTATTAACATTCCTTTATTATTATTATTATTATTATTATTATTATTATTAATATTAATTACTATAGAGAAGCAGCTTAATAAATGCCAATTATTTTAACCTCTTTTGCTATAATCATTATGCACCAAAAAGAGGCTATTAGAGCCTCTTTGTAATTGAAAGGGACTTCTTTTGTTTTCAGGATACTTAAAACAGTTACATAGAAGTTAGTTAAGACAAAGTCCTTCAGGACTAGCATTTGGCTATGCTTCCCTTTTTTCCTGCCCCTAGACTGTAAACAGGATCATGATAGAAAGCGCTTTGTATTCCAGGCAATTGTGCAGGTGTGTAGGGGAATGGCTAAAAGGAATTCTTAAGAAGACAAATTTGAACTCAGACTACTGCAGATAAACGTAACGAAATCGCAGAAGATTCAAAACAGTATGTTTGTACAAAACCTTGAGAGGTTAGGTGAATGATAAGAATGTTGCTGCTTCCCTGGGTCTTGTGACTGTATGTAAAAAAAATAGAATGTGTGCTGCCATGAAGTGTGTTTATATACTTGCAAGAAAGAAAAATAAAGCAGAGGGATTTTTGCAACCTGACTCGTGTGCATCCCTTTCATCGTATCGCTGACTCTCCCCACCAGCACCGTTCGGGATTCACCCTTTCCCCGCTGTGGAAGCTGGCCTTCAGCAACCATCATGTTGTCATGCTTTGGGGGGAGAGAAAGAAAAAGTAAACAGTAAGCTTGGGAAGGTCTCACACTCCGTTCTTGCTTAACACTCATCAGAAAGTCACGTGATTGCACCAAATCATAAGGGGACCAAGAAGACCAATACCAACAATATGCCTAGTAGGCAGAACTGGGAATGTTTTTTGAACATAATTCAAGACTTCCAGTATATACTGTACCTAGTAGAACTGAGAACACAAAAGAAGTCATTTCTGCCCTATTTAAACAAAGGAAGTGAAATAATTTAAAAATTTGTTCTAGAGATTAATCAAAGTGAATAATGAAGAGCACAAAATTAGCAAAATCTTTATTACATACTGTGGTTAACATTTTCCTTTTTTGTCTATTGTGCTAAAAATAAAAACCACTCTAGTAAAGTACAGCCTCTGGGATAATAATCAAGACATTTTGATATTGCTGATACCAAAATCACTTCTTTTTTCTAAGTGTTGCTGTTAAAATGGGGGAAAGAAAGATTTTTCTTCTTAGCTTAGAAGATAATGCTCAAATTTAAGCCCTTCCAACTCCTGTGCTGGTTATGTTAAATGAAATGAAAGGTCTGAGTACAAAAAGCCTTTCTCTTCTCTGAGAATAGAGAAATATAATAAAAAACTCCTGTTAAAAATGAAATGAATCTAAATCATAATATTAATGTTTTCATAATCAAATTAGGAAAGTTGCTTAATCCACATATGTGCTTAGGACAGGTAACTTCACCTATGTAGTAGGCAAATGAATATTTTTGATAGGGTCAAAGGGGGAAAAATAAACACAAAGGGGCAAAATCTCTGAACTTTTACCCTATGCTAATATAACAGCCCTGAGAGCAAACCAATTACACTCTGCCAGTAAAAGTTAAGAACATGATTAAATTTTTTAGGATTCCCTTTCCAAGTTATTTCTCTTGCTTTTCCCAAGTCTTAGGCAAACATTCGAATTCTATCTACTACGGGCTCACAAATCCTTTGCTGATTGTG
The DNA here is from genome assembly GCA_025594165.1 of Tamias sibiricus. NCBI lineage: Eukaryota > Metazoa > Chordata > Mammalia > Rodentia > Sciuridae > Tamias > Tamias sibiricus. The sequence continues at coordinate 39,574,110 of CM046661.1, forward strand.
CCATCTCACTGTTTCCTACATGTCTTCCCTGCAATCCTACTGAACATTGGTATCAAAACACCATCAAAGATGTGAGTTCCCCTTGTACGTGTCTTCACCAGGGATGAAATAATTTTATCTTTTCAAAAGAAAGGATAACACATATGCAGTATTTAAATAATATCTTATTCAAATAGCACTTTAAAAATGCATTTCCAAAGCTAATTCCATTTCTCTTTCTACATTGAATATCTGGAGTCATTATTTTCATCAGGAAGAGTGGGAGTTAAAGAGAAAACACCCTTTAAAAACATATGTACATTGATTTTTGTCAGCCGAACTCCCAATTTGCTGAGGATAGGCCATGAATACTTTAAGCTTCACTCTCCTTTTTCTGGTGGTAATAGACTGCCTAACTTATTAATGGAAATATGCAAAGCAGGAGTATCATCTTAAAATAAATAGACTGAAAGTTTAAATCTGGCTTCTTGTCCCTGTTCCAAGGCCTCATATCAGATTTAAGCAAGTTGGCATCCTTCCTGGGAAACCTCAAAAGCTGAGGTTTCCTCTTCTGCTTTGCGAGTGTGAAGCTGCAGAACTGTCTCTTTATTAGCTTTCAGACTACCATAAGTAGTTGCTAAATCTAGACTTTGAGTCCTCATTTGTGCAGAATCTGATTTAGAGGGATAGAGGAGAGGATGTTTTTAAAGAGGCTCCCCAGCCAGCCTTGATACATAGCAAAGCCTGAGAACAAGTGATCTGTGTCACTCAACCTTATAGCCTGCTTTCTTTTTTTCTTTTTGGTATGGGGATTGAACCCAGGGGCACTTGACCACTAAAGGACATCCCCAGCTCTTTTTTGTATTTTATTTAGAGACAGGATCTTGCTGAGTTACTTAGGGCCTAAGTTGCTGAGGCTGACTTTGAATTCTCAATCCTCTTGCCTCACCCTCCCAAGCCACTGGGATTATAAGCGTGTGCTGTTGTGCCTCACTAAAATTACAGCTTTCTACCCTAAATTATGAGAGTCGACACCAAAATGGGTGTAGAATACTGAAGTTTGAAGATAATACTGTACATATAATTTCATTAATTAATGACTCCTGATTTTAAAAAGAATGATTTTGAAGGAAAAAGATGATGCTGGAAGCTGGGTGCAGTGGTGCATGCCTGTAGTTCCAGCTGCCTGGGAGGCTAGGTAGGAGGATCTCAAGTTCAAGGCCAGCCTCAGCAATTTAGTGAGGCCCTAAATAATTTAATGAGATCCTGTCTCAAAATAAAAAGTAAAAAGGGCTGGGGAGCCTGGTGTTTTGGCACATGCCTATAAACCTAGCAGCTCAGGAGGCTGAGGCAGGAGGATCGCAAGTTTAAAACCAGTCTCAGCAAAAGCAAGGCACTAACCAACTCAGTGAGACACTGTCTCTAAATGAAATACAAAATAGGGGGCTAGGGATCTGGCTTAGTGGTTGAATGCCCTGGAGTTCAATCCCCTGTACCCCCCTCCAAAAAAAAGGGGGGTGGAGTGGGCTGGTGATGTGGCTCATGGTTAAGTGCCCTGGGATCAATCCCTGGTACAGGGGAAAGAAAGCACACAACTTCTATGTACTTTTCAGACATAGTTAGGAAAATAATACCAAACCAGAAAACACATTTATTGACTTATTTCTAATTGTAATCTCCACCTCTGCATAAGACATTAGTAAAATTATAGTTCAAATCAAATGTTCCCAATGATTTGCAAAATACATGATCAATACTGAATATCAGTAGCTTAAAGAACAGAGATTTTTGTGGCTCAAGAACTTTCCTACATTCAGAGCTCCATCAGAGAGTAATCCAAACAAAATCAATATAATTGCTTATCAGAAGATTGGCCATATTTTACAATATATGCAAAATAAAAAGCACCCATATAATTAGCATTCTTCCTGTTTCAAGCTATTAGGAATACTAGGTAAAACTAATAATCAGTGGTACGAGATATGTCATACTGAACCTAACAACCTGAAATTCAACCAGGACTAATATACCAAGTCTTAGTGTAACTCTTCCTTTGAGAAAGGCCTAAAAGACTTGTATACTTTAATGATTTTAAGTACTCAAATACAGCTGATTTGGATTTAGTATATTACTGTGAAAATATATTCCCAAAGTAGTAATTTCTTGCAACATCAATCAGAAATTAAAATATCATTTACATTTTAAGTATATACTATACATACACATATGGATATTAATTTTCAGGAGGTATACAAAGCTTAAATAAAAACAGATAATATGAAAATTTCAGATGTAGAAAGTGCCATTTCAGCATAAATTTATTTTTGTGTTTACTTTATACAAGAACCTTAAAATACAGAAGTCCACTACATGATGATCATAACTTTTTACATTTGTTTCTTTCTTCTTTAAATACAGATAGTGATAAAGAAGATGGATTAGATGCAGTCAACTTTTTCCTCAGTTGGTTGATTTTTTAGAGAATTATAAACCATGAAACTAAACTGAGTAAATGTTGGAAGTTTATTGCAAGCAGCACCTTGGGTCAAAAAAGAGAAAGATATGTGGTTGAATACAGGATGCATATATTTATAACCAACACAGATATTGCTATTTGCCTGGACACTGGCTATTGCATACCTATGTACAGCAAAGTCACAAAGAAGTACATTCCTTAGTACTGAGTGGTTATGAGAGAGAGAAAAAAAAACAAAAACCAAAACAAAAAACAAAAAACAGGTGGTGGGGAAGTAATCCCCTTGAGCTTCAGAAAAATCTGCTGATTGTTCCATACATATGCTGTTGTTTCTATTATTTTACTGTTTTCATGTCCCTTTCTCACAAAATTATTCAGGAACATCATCCAAATATTTTATTTCCCTACCCACTAGAACATTCCTATGATTCATCCTTTAACACCACCCCCCAACACCATTGCTTCCTATTCTTTTCTGCTCTTTGAATCTCATAGGAAGAAGAGTTATTTGACAAGATGCTTTTTGTCTTGAGTTCATCTTTTGCTTAAAAACCCCTGGGGAAGATGTCCCATCTACTCTCATTACTTCAAATGTAAGGTACTAGTCATTGTAAATTCATCTATAATTATATAATTAGCATTTTCCATCCTATTAAATCCGAGTCTTCTACAGTTTATTTCTTAAGAGGGAATCAATGAAACTGACTTATTTCATACATAAAACCTTCCCTCCCCCATAAACTGTTACTGACTTTTGTGTCTTAGTACTTAAAAAAAGAATAAGGAATTCCTTAAACAAGTTTTTCAAATACAGACGTGTGGGAAGTAAAAGATCAAAGAAAATAATAAGCAGTCTAACCTAATAAGTCGTATTGATCAGTAAGCTGTATATCTTCCCCATCTGAAAATTCACTAATGAGAATCAGCAGTGGTTGATCTTAAAATGCTTTGATCTTAAAATGCTTCATTTACTTTACGGAAAGTAAATGAAGCAAAAGACATGCCTCAAACACAGTGCAAAAATAATTCTGCAAACTTCCTTGGTTTACAAATTAGTAATCCATTTTGTTCTTTGGAGCCCCAAGAAGATCTAAATGGCTGAAATATTTAAGTAACCAGTAGAAAAGAAGTATGGGAAATAATTTATACCTACCTACTTCTAATTAGTAAAAGCATTTAACTAAATTAGCACATCTCAACATGTAGGGATAAGAACTAAGAGCTGAAGACCAGATCATAAATAACTACCAGTAGTCAACCAAAAAGGGTTTTAGGTATATTTTAACACTTTGTGGGACTTGAAAGATCATCAGTTAACATTTACCCAGAGCCTACTCTACATAGTCCTCTTTTCTACTGACTATAGTGTATTGTACAGTATGGTATTTAAAAGCGTATATGTTTTATAAACATTTGTAAGTTCGCATAAATCAAAATTCAAATTCAACTTACCATAACTTCCAGTTACATTGGCACATATAACAGCCCCAAAGAATTTTGGATAATACTTCTGAATTCTTGAAATGACTTTTTGGCAAGCTATGGCTGGATCTTCTCCTCTACTCATATATTCTACAGCTTGGTAGCTGATTTAAAGAAAGGGAACTTCAGTATCACAGAATAAATGCAAACTCCAAATCAGGTAACTCTAAGTTAAAAATTTAAAACCCCCCAAAACTGTCACATTTGATAGAATATATATAAATGAGTGGGAGTGGCTAACTCTCACTAAAGCATCAACATTGAGGCAAGGGAATCTTGATATAATGTCATCTATTCAAGTCATACACCATTAGTTTCAGAAAAGGACTACTTTTTGGCTTTGGCTTAGTTACTGGCTTAGTATTTTTTTACTTTGGCTGAGTTTCTGGCTTAGTAATAACAACCAGAAATCACAGAGAATAGAGGTTACATTTAATATTTGAATAGATCATAAATATTCTCATCTGCAAAGTCGGGTGAGAAGTACTACTCTATTTCATGGGAGTATGATTATTACTTAATTTCAATGATCACTAACAAAATGATAGGCAAAAAGCTTATATACAAAGTTCTAAAAAGCTCTTGTGCACAAAAATTCAGATTATACAATAGAAAAACTTATTTTGTATCTTGATAAGAACATATCCCCTCTAAAGATCTCTAAAATTCACAAACATAAGAAGTCATACCTTGGCAGAAAACGCATCAATATATCACCATTCCCAGTGGCTGCAGCTGCTCCTGCAGTATCATCAGCATAGGCCCCAGCTCCAGGTATTGGTGAGTCTCCTATGCGACTTTATGAACACACAGCATAAGAATTTAGGACAGGAAATCAAATGTAAAATAAATTATATTATAAGCTGTTTTCAAAATAGGGGATATTTCCACATAACTACTGATTATTGTTTTAAGTAAATTCTTCACAACATAGAGAAAAAATTTTTGTTAGTTTTTCACAAACCTATGTTAACTAAGAATTTATTATCAGACATGGAATATAAAAATGCTGAATTTATAGAACTGATGAAAATGGTGGTTGTGGGGAGGGGGTTGTAGCTTGACTAGCAAATGTGAGGCACTGGGTTCCATCCTCAGCACCACATAAAAATATAAAGGCACTGTGTCCATCTATAACAACAACAACAACAACAAAAGAAAATGGTGGCTGCAGGATGCCAGGGAGTAGGGGAACTGGAGAGATATTGGTCAAAAGACACAAGATTTCCGTTAGACATGAGGAATAACTTTACGAGGTCTATTGCATATCATGGTTATGACAATAACAATACCTTTATTACTATCTATTTGAAAATTGCTGAGAGCAGATTTTAAGTTGTAATCACCACAAAAAATAATTATGCTAGGTAATATGTAAGTTAAATCACCTGGTTTAGCTATTTCACTGTCTGTATATGTGTGTATACATATATGAAAACAACATGACATATATCATAAATGCTTTTTACTTGTCAATTTAAAAAATGAAAAAAGATTTGTAATCAGCCAGTTATATGTCAAGATGACATTCACAGATTTATGGTGACTTTTCTGTTATTACCATTCTTTATCATCTGATTTCTGGGTTAATTTCACAGGATCAAAATTGATTTTTCTTTACCTAACATCTATTCTTGCTTCTTATGTAATGTGCCAAATTCTTGCCAAGGTTTTTCCTTGTAATAAATCTTTTTTTTTTAATATTTATTTATTTGCTTTAGTTGTACACAATGCGTTTATTTGTACGTGGTGCTGAGGATCGAACCCGGGCCGCGCACATGCTAGGCGAGCGCTCTACCGCTGAGCCACAATCCCAGCCCTTGTAATAAATCTTTAAGCCTTTTCTACCACTTCAAAATAAAAGTTAGAAGTCCTTAAACTAACATAAGACTCCTTGAAATATGGCTCCAGTCTTCCTTTGCAGTCTTAGCTTCCACTACCTGCCACCCCAATATGGACTGACAGTCTGTTCCAGCCAGAAGCCCTGAATCTGAAGTGAGCATTACTTTTTATCTGCCAGTGCCTTTGCCTGGAGGATCCTCTTTCCTTTCTGTGGCTTAAGGATCAGTTCCTAGCTAGCATCACCTTATTGGCATTCCTAACTACTCACTTTAAACAGGAAACCACTCTGCCACCCCTGAACTCTAAAGCACTGGCTATGACTCCTCCTTTGGCACTTAGCAGATAGTAATGTATTTTGTTTCACATTTATCTACCTCAGCTGTGAGGCTGGCACTGTACTTGGTTGTACTATTCTCCACAGCACCTAGCACATACTACTTTACATTTACAAACGTTTTAGAGTTCTGTTCTTACGAAAACACTAACCCAGGTATTTTGAATTTTATACCATTTGTAGATGTACCAGCAGCAGTAAGTCCACTCTTATGGATTACAACCATGCCTAGAAGTAAACAAAAAGTTGTCAGTACCTCAAGTTTACTTCAAATACAAACAAAGTATTGAGCAGTTGATAACTTCTTGGTCTGAATGTTGGCTCCCCAAAATTCATGTCCATAAAGTGATGAATTTAGGAGGGGGGCTTCTAGGAGATGATTAGATCATAAAGGCACAGCCCTAATAAATGAGACTACTATCCTTATTAAAGAGGTCCAGAAAGCTGGCTAGCTCCTCCTACTACATGAGGACAAGGAGAAGGCATCACCCATGAGCTAGGAAATGGGCCCTCACCAGACACTGGATCCGCTCACGCCTAGACCTTGGACTTCCAGCTTCCACAACTATAAGAATTACATTTCAGTTGTTTATAAGTCATCAGCCTATGTACTCTGTTTTCACAGCCTGAACTTGGAAAATAATATAAATATGCTCTCATTAATTTCAGGCAGAAGTAAAGAGAAAGTTTGTGGATAGTGAAAATTATATCAGTGCAAATTATATCAGTGAAATTATATCAGTGAAAATCATATCATTTATACACTGTAATGACCTGGCTTCATAACATCATTTGATAGACATTCCATATCCTCACTCTTCAAATTGGTGAGTTACTTTTCATTCTTTTTCAAAGGTAATTCCAAATAAAATCACTGAAATGGACTAGTAGAAAAAAGTCTGTCCTAAAAACTTGGAAAAATTATTTAAGGCTACTTTAATATGATATGATATGCAAATGATAGCCAGGCACAGTGGCACATGCCTATAATTCTAGTAATTCAAAAGGCTGAGGAAGATTGCAAGTTTAAGGCCAGCCTAGGGAAGTTAGTGAGATGCTGCCTCAAAATAAAAAAAATAAAAAGGCCTGAATGTGTGAGTGGTGTAGCTCATGTACAGCATCCTAGGGTTCAATCCCTAGTACCACCAAACAACATAAAGAACTAACTATTAACTATCAAAGAATTAAAAATCAATACATGAATAGTCACATTTGATTTTGGGGGTCTACATAACAAACTGTATGCAGATTCTAAGACAAAGTTTTATAAATATATATCATACATATATAAATATGTAAAAGGACACATAAAATTTCTCTTATTTATATACATACCAAAGAGAAAGAATGAGCGAGGCACACTTACTTGCCAAAATCAACTTCTGGTACATGAATAGGGATGAAGAAGGTAATTAACTTTTAATCATGAAAACTGTATAAAAGGTAAATTACCAATAGTATCATGACCATAATTATCTTCTGCTTTTTTATTTGTAGGTTCATCTTGATTTAAGATACCAGGTGGTTTGTAGGGTCCACAGTATTTTGAAGCATCTGGTACAACATTCTGTAAATAAGATTTAAGTTTTATTTTTTAGAAAGGGTATCTTAGAATCTGGCAACTAGTTATGTATAATCATTAAACACTAGTAAGAAACATATGGTAATGTAAAGCTTAAAGATTAGTTAAGTCTTATGTGAAAATTGATGAATATATAAGTTTACAAAATTCCCATGCTAGTCTCAGAATTCCATAATATGGGTTAGATATCTATAACGCATGGAACAGTTACCTGAATTTGGTTTTTATTTGCTGAAGTCCTAAGCACAATGGCAGAAATAATTTTTTTTTTTTAAATTAGATATTAATCCAATGGAACAAGGTACAACACAATGTACTCTGAACTTAAGAATTTGTCTCCTGGATAAATAAGAATTCTAAGATTTAAAACCACTGTTTGCTTTTTTCTCTCCAAAGCTAGGCTTATAAAATATGCTCTAAGTGGTTCTCTAGGATTCCTTTTAAATATTTTTTTTAAAATATATTTTCTTAGTTCTTGATGAATCTTTATTTTATTTATTTATATGCAGTGCTGAAAATTGAACCCAGTGCCTTACACATGCTAGACAAGTACTCTACCACTGAGTTGCAAGCCCAGCTTTCCTTTTAAATCTTAATGGCACAAAAATATAATCAAATTTATAAATTTAGGTGGTACATGTAGATTGGTATTAAAACAACAAGCTAGCCAGGTGAGGTGGTACACTCTTGCAAACCCAGTGGCTTGGGATGCCAAGTGAGGAAGATCTCAAGTTTGAACCCAGTTTCAGTGAGGCTGTCTCAAAATTTAAAAATACGAAGGGCTAGTTACATAGCTCAGTGATAGAATACCTGATGGGTTCAATCCCTAGTGTCATAAAAATAAACAAACAAATAAAACAATAAAACAAGAACCTACTACAGGTTGATGATCCCATATCTGACATGCTTGAAACCAGAGGTGTTTTTGGATTTTCAGTTGTCTTGGACTTTGGAATATTTGCAGGCATATAATGAGATATCATGGGAATGGGACTCAAGTCTAAACAAAGAATTTGTTTATGTTTCATATACTAGTTTGTGTTTTGTATACAAGTGGTCTGAAGGTGATATTATACAATATTTTTAGTGCACTTGCATTTTGACTGCAATGCATGAAGTGTGCAGAGTTTTCCACTTGTGGAACCGTGGCAGAGAGTTCTGAATTTCAGATTTCTGGCTTAGGATATTCAACCTGTACACATTATACATTAGTGTACTAGGTACTGTTGGATTCCAGGCAAGAGGCTGCGCCTCCCAGGCAGGAGGCCACACCTCCCCAGGCGCTTTGTTAAAAACTACAGCTCCCAAGATCCTCAGCATGACCAGCAAAAAAACTGACCAGCAGGTGCCCTGGCCACTACCTTATGACCTCTGGTAGCCTATAAGGCAAGGACTCACTCCAGGGGGTCTCTCTGACCCCCCACTCTATTTAAGCCACCCCCGGACTGAAACCGCTCTCTGTTCATGCTTGTTCCTGTCCTTGTCCTTCCTTTCCCTTTCCCTGCCCTTTTGTCCCCTACCACGCCATGTGGTACCCCAATAAACCATCCCTTTCCACCATGGCGTTCCGGAGTAACTTCTTGTCCTAATAAATTCTAACAGGTACCTCCCCTGTTCTCTTTTATCAATTGTCTCTTTCTACGGCTAATCCCAGAGACATCATGGTAATCAGCAATTAGGGGTAAAAAAACGATGAGACCATATAATAATCAGAGAAGGATCCTGTATGGCAAAGGCAAACTGATTTGTGCTAAAAATCCCATTAAAGATAAATTATCCCATTAGTAACAAACAGAAACCTGATGTATAAATCTTATAAGTGAAGTAATGGGAAGATGCTGGATATACTTTATACAGATAAGATCTAGGAAATATTTCGGACTTATGTTTTCCAAACTTCTTTTTCAGCCTTTATTCCAAGGAAATATAAGCAGAAAATCTCTGATGGAAGCAGCTCCAATTCCCAGAATCTTCCTAGTCTGCAAACAATTGCCAGAGACCAGTAGTTCTTCATCCTGAATGTGAACCAAAGCCTGCTAAAGGAGCGCTCTCACTAACATCAATGCCCAGAGAGGCAACTTAAATCTCTAGCTGTAACATACAGCCAAGATGCTAAGCAGCATCCTCAGCAACAGGCAGACAAGAGAGAACTGAGAGGAAATAATTTAATATTTTCAAGTAATTTAGTTTTTGAAATTGAACATGTATACATACTCTCCAATTATTTGGCTGGCAATTCCGAGCAAGCCAATCAGAATGAAGAGCTTGAGAAGCATTAGTAGATAAATCCTCATTGATAAACCCCATACTTTCAGCAAACTTGGTGGCTGGAGATTAGGAAGGAAAGTACAAATTAACCAAGTATCATCTTTCAAGCAAAATGTATATGCTGGAGGCTTCTTACATGTGGTACACAAAGACATCCAGAGGGGTACACACATTTTTTCAAAGAGTTTTCACACATAAGTGGTTTTAAGGAAATCAACTTCTACATCTTCAACTTCTGTATGTACTTCTTAAAGCTGTTCTGCTTGAGTTCCCTGGGTTGTGTGTTATGCAGAATCCTTTGCTACCTTATCTCCACCTTACAAAAACAAAAACAAAAACAACAAAAAAGGGGCACATTTCTCACCTAATACAGACTCTTACTGCTCTGACCAGGTGCAATGATCAAGGTGTAAAAAGCTTTTTGATAGCAAAGGGATAATTGTATTCCAATGAATGAGTAACAGACCCTTTTATTTGTCAAGTAGCTTGAGATTTTGTTCTTACAACCAAACTGAAGGAAACCTACTGGAGTCACTAGATAAACACATCATTAAAAATAATTTTTTATTATTGTCCACTGTATGATTTCTAGTATAAAGTTTTGAACATGTTCAATTAAGTGAGGTTGTCATAGCATATTCCTTCTAGTCCTATCTTCTAAAGTTAATAATACTCTCTGGGTTAATGATGGATCCATAAAAAGTAATATGGGAGAAAAACTGATGGTGAACACTATTTCAGTCCAGTATTTACTCATCTATAGGTAATAAACTCTTTTTTAAAAAATGCTATTTTAAAGACAAAGAAAGTGAGGATTAGAAATTAAGTTATCTATCCAGTTAAATAGATATCAAGTAAAAGAACCGGAATTTGAACTGAAGTTTTTTCTCTTTGGAATTCTGAGTCCTATTTTTCACAGGGATGACTACAGACAAAAGTAGAAAGAATTTCAGTATAGTTAAAAAATACCTGACTCTCCTGCCAAAAGTGTGTGTGTCGTATGTTCTAGTACTTTCCGTGCCACGCCAATAGCATTTTTAATTCGTCTAAGATCTCCTACTGCTCCTACGTTCATGGTAGTGCTGTAAGAAAAAAAATGTAGTATGTATTAAGGTATTTCATAGGTTCATAGATTTAAAAATATTGCTGTTCTCTAAGCAATAATGTTTTGTAGGATAAATTCCATCATCTTAAAGACAAAAGAAAAAAAGCACATTTATGAAGTTCATAAGATTCCCACAAGATCATAATTAAGGAAAAAAGAAAAAATCAGTTTACCATATATTCCAACAGCACTAAATTTCTCAAATATGGCTTCTGAAAGAGGCTTTAAGTTTTCATGTCAAACAAACCACAGTATTTGTGGATGTCAGGTGGATGATAGTTTATAAGGTCACAGGCATATTTTTATAGTTTTTGGGATTCTCCCTGTTATAGGAGAAGATCTACTTTCACATGTTATTGATATTATTAGGATGACTTTTTCACTTTTAATTTATCAAGAAGGAAACTCCTTGTGTTTGAAAATGTCAAATACAATAAGCTAATGGTTCTGACCTGTGACAAAACTCACACCTTCTTCCATCTTGCTCTTAAGAGAAACTACAACTCTAAATGAAGCACAGACACAGAGAAGCACAGACACAGAGAAGCAATCTCTCTGAAAGGCATTCTTACCCATCCATGATCATGGCATCCAACGTGGTTTCCCCAAGTTCATCAGGACTTCCTCCAAAGCCTACAGAGCCATCACACTGCTCTCTCTCACATGTAGCACAGCCATTCTCAACGGCATCAAGGGGAGAACCTCCAGATGCCAATGCCAGCCATGCTGTTAATTAAACAAATAATGCTCATTATATGTATATTTTTTCTGATGCCAAATGCAATTTGAGAATTCCTATTTTAATTTTCCCCATTTACACTAAGTTAAACTGAAATGTTAGCAAATTAGTTTATCAAGTGTACAAATAAGTCATATAGAGACAAAATTACATCACTGGTTACTATGAAGAATTCAAAGAATTTGGCTACTGCTACAATGTGAGGTTTTTTTTTATTTTTTTCGCTTTTTAATATCTATTTTTTTCTAAGCATTCTCTCCTTTATTTTTAAAGGTACAATTGAAACTACCCAAAGGCAGTTAAAATAATATATTAAATCATCAACTCACAAATTTCTTCTGCAAAAATGTGCATAATTAATACTTTTTTTGAGGTAACACCTATTACGGAAAATCTCAGTAAAATTCTAACAACAAACAGTTACAAGATGGGCTTCATATGAATTAGTTCATTTAGTCTTCATAACAGTTTTTGAGGTAGTACTGTGCAATTCCTCATTTTAAAAAAGAGGAAATTGAGCCACAGATTAAAGAAAAAATTTTAAGGTCACTCAGCTAGTACATAGCAGAGCCCGGTTTTAAAGGTAGCTACTTCGGCTAGGCTAGGAGAGCCATACTTTTAGCACTGTGCTGTTCTGTGGACCCCTGTACATTGGGTTAGGGGAGGTCTTCCTTGAACATTTTACCCATAAACCTTTAACAGCAGGTACTGTCAATAAGCACTTTAATTGATTATCACTAATGGACCTACGTAAAGGCTTGAAAGTATATGCTGAGAAGTTTCCCTGTTCGGGTAATTTACACAGAATTGTCCCCTGCCCAGATTGCTGGGCTTCTTTGAGTCTCATTGTTGCTATGAATATCTTTCTCACAATCTGATTGTTCATTTTCTCCAATTCCTATGCCCTGCCTGTAACATAGCAGTTTACCTCCTTCAAATTCTGGATACAATTCTGCCACCAGAAAGTTAATATGTTAGATGGGGTACGAAGTGTATGAAATTACTCCTGTAGTATTATGTCTTGAAACGAAAGAAAGAAACATAATACAATGCGAAAATGCCACAAGATTGGTATATACAGGATAATATCATGGAGCAAAAGATGGGAATCTGATTCAGATTAAGGTTAAGGGCATTAGGGAAGGATTTCTAGAAGAAAGGATACCACAGCTTTGTGGTTCGTAACCCACCCTGAATGCCAAGGATAATTACATAGAGAGTTTAAAAAAAAAAAAAAAAAAAAAAAAAAAGCAGATGACCTGGTTCCAGCAGTTAAGCCAAAAATTCCCAGGAGGTGGGGCTCAGGCACAATGATTGTTGAGAAGCTCTTGGAACAATTTTAATGTGCAGCCAAGCTGAAACTTCCCAATCTAAGTGACAAGGACAGGATGTCAGAGTGTTACCAAAAAAAAAAAAAAAAAAAAAAAAAAAAAAAAAAAAAAAAGTTAAGTGGAAAGAGAAAATGCTATGTTTGGGCAAAAAAAGGTCGTCTGGAAATTAAGAATCCAGGGTACTGAAGAAACATGGGGGTGGAGGTGAGAAAGGGGAGTAGAGAGGTAGAGAGGTAGACGCCAGGCAAAGGCTAGGTATCACGCAAAAACCAGCGTTAAGTGCCACTGGAAGAGTAAAAGCTGAAAGATCCGAGACGTGTAATATATATTAGTGCAGGCGGGGTGGGGGGGGGGAACCTCAATACAGGGAGTGATCCTAAACGACGAGGACTTAAAATGCAGCCTTGGAGGAAGATGGAGTAAAGGTCAATTGCAAAAGACGCAACGACGCGATGCAGGAAGGACTGGAAGCTGAGGCTGCGGAAGGCCTGGCCAACCCGGAGCTTGTCTGTCCAGCAGCTGCAATAGGGCCAGCCAGTCGATCCTCCCCACCCAACCGCGAACTCCTGCAGTGCAGACACCCACCCCCGGCCGCCGCCGCGCACCTGCTTCGGTAGCACTCTTAAAAGGCCAAGTGTTGAGGACCAGGGGCAGAGTGTTGTAGCCGCGCACTAAGGTCGGGCCGAGTAGGAGCGGCAAGAGAAACACAAGCAAATTCCACTTCCGCGCCATAGTTGCGCGCTAAGCAGACAAGCGCGAAATAATGACCAGGCCAAGCGACCGGCGCAGACCCGTCCGGAGCTGGCGAACTCGCGATCGCCAGGGTCCCGCCCACCTGGCGGCCACTCCCGCTCTCTTCAGTGCGGGCTTCAGTCCTTCAACTCTCGCGAGATGCGGCCTTCTCAGGGACCGCGTTAGTGACGCTGCAGAGTTCGTTCTTACTGAGGTGCCTCTTATTAAGTGCTATGTAGAGACATGTACTTTTACTAGTCAACCCAATTGCTGATTTACCTCATGTTAAATGTAGATTGAGCTTTACATTGGAAAATTAGTATGAAGTGGTGCAACTCTGGCTTGTATGTTCTTAGGAACTTTGGGTAAATGTTTATTGTGTTTGTACTTATTTATCCTCTCAATTGCAAGTGGAAATTGAACTTTACCTAGTCTAAAAATGTACTCTGGAATTCCACAGGGATCTGGAATGGTTATTGAGTATGGGTAAAGTGTTCTTAAGACCAAATTCATTTTAGATATTTTGTACCCATACTTTCCCTGCTCAGTCTTCCTTCCACAGCTTTCTGTAGGACGTCCTCTCCTTAAAAATCCCTGAGCTGGAAGAAAAGGACAATCTGGGGAAATACAAATTTAGCCTCTTCGTAGCCCACTGAAGTGCATCTGTGCCTCCAGGCAAGAAGTCTACTTCCATTCTCTGTTGAAAGTATTTTTTACCTGGCACCATTAAGTACTAAATAAATGTTTGAACAAAAGGAGGGATGGAGACTTTACATGTATGGTAGAGGCTGTTCATTCTGATATGTAGGTTGCTGCACAGATGTACAAACATGGACCAAAAATCCCTTTGGGGTTGTGGAATGCTTGCCCTTGTAGTCAAAGGAATAGAAGTCATGTTAAAGAGCATCTGTAAATCTACTCAGACTAGATGGGAGTTGTGAGGCTTACAAAATCTTCAAGGCCCTTATTGCTAGGAAACAGAATACATAACTTAAACTGCATAAGACAGTTTAGAAGAATCATCCCAACACAGGGAACTGCTATTAAAAAGTTAGGTGTAATTAAAGGAAATTCCTTCTATGGGATTTTGGAGCAGGAGAGGCCAGTTTTGCTGGCATAATGAGTATATACCAGTATCAGATAAAATGTAAAAGATGGGTGAAACAGTGTAAGAAATCAAAGAAAACGTTGTCTTCTGAATTTTCCTTAGCACCTGAGCTGAGAATTGTTTATACAACCTAAGAAACTAAGCAAAAATAGAAAGATACAATGCATTCAAAATTGGTCTCTGTGCCCATTACTCTCTGGTCTGTTTGAAGTTCTTAAGGTATTTGGAGATGGAATGCTTTTAACTCTCTCTGTTCACTCTCTCCAAAATTTTCTCTCCTTATTTGAATTCAGAGTCCTATCAGAGAAATTTACCTCATGCACTGGTTGGAGGAAAACAGCTAAATTATACTACAGTGGGAACATCTGGAAAAAAAAATCTCAGTATGTCAACACTTCAATGGACATTGGTGTTTAAAATAAGCAATATATAATCTCAAAGGAATCTTATTATTATTTTTTTTGTGGCTGTTAAAATACTTATCCTTTGGGTCTATTTTGCCTAAACTTAGATTTATATCCATATCTAAGTTAAACTAGTTTTATTTGAGTTCCTTCTGGAATATTATTTGTTTTTTAACTAACATTTGGAGAACAGTTTAGGTTTTTAAACTTGGTGTTCTCATATTTCTCTCAGGTTTTCTTTTTTTTTGGGGGGGGTGGGGGAGGGGTGGAGCATGTACCAGGTGTACCAGGGATTGGACTGAGGGGCACTTGGCCACTGAGCCACATCCCATCCCTATTTTGGATTTTATTTAGAGACATGGTCTCACTGAGTTTGCTTAGCACCTCACTTTTTCCTGAGGCTGGCTTTGAACTCACAATCCTTCTTCCTCAGCCTCCTGAACTGCTGGGATTTCATGCATGCACCACCAAGCCTGGCTACTCTCAGGTTTTCATTCCAGCCCTGAGGTAACTGTATCTTTATGCTTTATTTTGAGGTAAATCTAAATGAAAAGGGACATCTGTTAACAATTAGTTAGTAGACTTAAAAAAAAAAGGTCCATAGTTGTCCTAGCATCCACTCCAATTTTTTATCCATTTAAATCACTGATTATATGTAATAGCATTGATATATAGTATTACTGATAAATCTAAAAAGTAGATATAAAGATATTTTTATTTAAAATTTAGAATTCATTATACAGTTTTTTTTGTTTTGTTGTTTTTGTTTTTTTGGTAAAACATCTGTGTTCTTCAATGGAACTTACTTGTGCTTAACAAAACTTCAGAATATTCTCAAGACCTTTTTTAAAAACAACAACAACAACAACAACAACAAAAAAAACTTAGAGCAACTACATATCAGCTGTGATTAATTTAGTAATTTTCCTCAGTCACACTTTCCTCATCTGTAAAATGGAGATAATAATAGTGCTCTTTGTTATTTTACACAATCTCTTGAATGAGGTAGGGGATGTTAAGAGTACTAATTATATAATATGTTGTTGTTTTAATTGACATTCACCAAATATCCATAAATTGGTATCAGGAATAAACAAAGCAGCAAAAAGAAATTGATTTGAAATGCAGAAATTTCCACAGAAATAATAGTTAATTTGATACCTAAGTGTATTTTAAATAAGCTTGTAGAATTTTTTGACTGTATCCAATGGGAATTAAAAAATAATGTAGTTAGTCTAATTTGAGCTGTCTAAAATTTAATTCAAATGTTTATAAAGAAGGTGCAGATTTCTGAATGTCTTAACAACAGCATCCTCCAGTATTACCAAAGAAAATGTCTCAAATGGAACTTTAGATGATGTTATAAATATAACCATTCTGCTTGTGTGTGTGTGTGTGTGTGTGTGTGTGTGTGTGTGTATGTATGTGTGTGTGTTTGTGTGCATGTGTTGAAGGTTGAGGGGGGTTAGTTTGGGCAGCTCCAGGCTCCCCCACCTTTTCCTCTAAACTTCATGGCTTTCAATTTATCAGTCTCACAAGGATGAAGAGTTGAGTCTCTCCTGATAGCATTTGAAGCTGTGGTTCCACAGAGGATTTAGCGCTGTAGTTGCAGGGAGTCTAGGTATTTCAAATCTGAGGCTTAAAAAACTAAGCCATCCCCTCCGGCTTTTGCACTGATGCTGTGAAATCCATTTGAGAAACATGCCCATGTTTCGCTACTTGTTCAAAGCTGTAAGCGTGACTTGGCATTGAAATAATAATTTCTTTTTCAAACCTCCCCACTGAACTATTACCTGGGTTATATAAATACAGGCTATTTATTTGATTGACATTTGCTCTTGTAATTTTCACAAACTCTAAGTAATGATTTTTGCTGATGTTAGAGCATTGTGGTACTGTGTTTCTAATTTAAATCCATTTTTATATTAATCCAGGAACACTTGATGTTACTACCTGATTGTACATGCTGGATATAATTAGAGTTATTATACAGAAGTAAGTGTCATCTTATTGTTCTCTAAATGAGAAAATAAATGTTCTTCCTTTCTGAGATAATTTTTCTGGGTCATGCCCCCCTAACCATTTTTAAAGTAGTAGCAGATTCAAATCACAAACTTTCTTTTGACTTTTTAACCTTTAAAAGTCATCTGAGTGATTTATAAAGAACAAGATTGTCTACTGGAATGTTATTGGCCTGTTAAGTGATTTTTCATCTCAAACTAAGTTATGTGCAACATATTTTCAATTTGTAATTTTAATACTAGGCCACTACTATAATAAAGTTGTAATGAGGCTACAGTAGATCATTTTACATAGTGGACCCAGCTTTTTATGACAGTTGTTTATAAGGTTATGAAGTCTTCATAAATGTGATCCATAACTATAGTAAAGGCCTAGGGCAATACAACAGACCTCATGATGTCTTTCTACCACTTAAAGAATCACTTTGCAATTGTTAGCCAGACGTGGTTAACTAGCATCAAAGATGATTCCAATAAAGACATTCAACCATAAAGGCAAAATTCCAAGGAACAGTGACTTAATAGTGAACATTTTGTTTATTTAAAATTATATGTTTGTTGATTATGATTTAATGGGAAATATTTTAATAATGATTATATATGTATATATATATCGTATGTAACAATGCAAATAGTTTGTTCTTTACCAATTGTTCATACAAACATATGAAATAAATTATTATTTTACTGAGTATTTTTCATTTTTGTTTTTAGAAACATCTGTATGTTCTTCAAATACCCCTAAGTAATCTAAATCTTATTGAAAAATAATCAAACTTTTAATATTTTGGTATATAACAGTGAAAAATCTTGGTATTGTATGCACTGTTGTATAACCTACTTTTTAATTTAATATGACATTAAATTTATTAAGATGTATGCTTTTAAAATTTTTATAAAATACAAAATAGAAAAGGGTATCAAGTAAATATATAAAGAATTTTATAGAAAATGAACACCCACATAATCACCACTATGTCAACAAATAGAGAATTGTCAGCACTCCTCCAAACTTCCTAATTGTCCCTACAACATATTGTTTGAAAAGGTTTTATTTTCTAAGAGCACTTTTTGGTTCACAAAAAAATTGAGCAGAAGGTGCAAAGATTTCCTATATGCCTCTATCCCTGTATATAACAGCCTCCCTTAGTATCAATATCCCTCATGAGGGGTGGGGTACATTTTTACAATTGATCCTATATTTACACCCAAAATCCATAATTTACATTAAAGTTTATGGTTGTTAATGTATATTTGGTGGGTGAGATAAATGTACAATGGTGTGTGTCTTATCATAATTGCTCTGTACAGAGTGTTTTTACTGCCCTAAGAATCCTCTGCATTCTGCCTCTTCATCCCTTCTTTCCCCAACCCATGGCAACCACTGACCTTTTTACTGTCTCCATAGTTTTGCCCTTTCCTGAACATCATTTTGTTAGAATCCTATAGTCTACAGGCTTTTTATATTGGCCTCTTTTACTTTGTAATATGCGTTTGTTTCCTCTATGTCTTTTCATGGCTTGATAGCTCATTTCTTTTTAGTGCTGGATAATAATATTCCATTGTGAGAATGTACTATGGCTTATTTATCCCTTCACCTACTGAAGGACATCTTGGTTGCTTCCAAGTCTTGGCAATTATCAATAAAGCTGCTATGTGCAAGAACAACTTAATTTTAATGGTTGTATAAAATTCATTTATGACTACATAAAAACTTAATCATTGATTTCTGTTGCCTTTTAAATATTCAGTCCTTGTATATAAGTAATTTTTCAGAATTCATCTGTCAGATATTATATCAAGTACATTGTACTATATATGAATTTATATATATATGTACATACATAAATAAATTTAAATATCTATAAATTCAGGACTCATACAGGGCTCAGATGGATGAGCAGAGTTAGCTCAGTCTGTTACTAACAGATTCTGAAGAGTCTGGACAGTTTAGAGATTAAGAACCTGTCAAAATTCAGGGCAAATTCAGAAAGTCAGGTGGTTTGACAGCATGGTATCATGTGAACTCAGATTTTGAGGAAGGAGCATTTTGATGGTCCTACCAACTTTATAATTTTCTGCCAGGTGAAGAATTGACTGGGGAGAGGGAGGAAGAAGAAAAACTTAGAGGTGGCTTAAAACAATAGGGATTTACTTTTTTGCAACTAACAAGGTATTGAAAGCTGCTGGTTATTGCTTCAGTAGGTCTAAAATGACAGAACTTATTTGTTGTCTTCTTGTTACAAGACAGCTCCTGTTTCTCCAGACACATATCTACATTCAAGCCAGGGTAAAGGAGAAAGGCCTGGTATCAGCCACGTCTTTCACTCACTTTATATTAGGAAAGCAAATGCATTCCCAAACACTCCCAGCAAAATACTAATGTATTCTCCTTGGTCAGAAAGATGTCATTTGGCTTTTTCAGTAAACCCTATAATACTCAAAAGTTTTTACTTTAAATTTGTGTTTTGTTTTGTTTTAGTTTGAAGGGTCTGGGCTTCAGTTCTGGGTCAGTGGAAACAAACATATGGAAATGGGAGCTTGGATACTTGTGTGACCTTGAAAATTTAAGATGTATATAAACTTCTAGAAACTTTTAAAAGAACTTTGAACTTCATCACAGTGTAAATTTGGAGTATTAACTAATCTTATTTAGACCACAAGAATCAAAGCAACTCCTTTCAACATAAGAATTATGACTGTGCTGTTTAGCAGGAGATTGAAAGGAAATTGGCAGTTCTCCCTCTGGGATAAAAAGATGGTTATTTTTGAGAATGAGAGATTAAAGGAAAAATGAAGGAATTAGTGCCTGATAATCTTGATCTTCTCTAGAGTAGTAAAAATCACTTGCCAAGATTACAGCAGGTTTGAAATGGAATTGGTGACTAGAAATTGCTGAGGGATTTCAGAAGATTTATTATGGAAAGTCTTGTAGATAGACAATAAGTGAACAAAAAGACTGCAGAGCAGAAATGAAGATGCATTTGAAATCTAGTAGCCTGTTATGCCTGAATCCTAATTAAGCACAGTCTTTTGCCTTTCTCCAGTATCATTTTAAAGGACCTAAATTATAACATAAAAAGTGAGAATTATTCCCTGCTGGGAAGCAAATGTAGATGATGGGAAATATATTAGTATTGTTGATATTCTCATTGTTGACCTGCTGTGAACAAAGAACAATTAGTGGAGGAAAAGTTTATTTTGGGGTTCATAGTTTCAGAGTTCTCAGTCTATAGATGGCTGATTCCATTGTTCCAGCCTGGAAGTGAGGCAGAACATCAGAAGAGAAAGGTGTGGTGTAAGAAAGCAGCTCAGGACATGACAATTGGGAAACAAAGAGGGAGTTTCTTACCAGGGACAAAATATGTACACCAAAGGCATGTACCCAGTTACCCACCTCCTCCAGCCCCACTCTGCCTGCCTACAGTTACCACCCAGTTAATCTCTGGGAATAGATTAATACACAGATTAGAATAAAGCTCTCAACCCAATCATTTTAACTTTGGATGATCTAGTATTGTCTTACTCATGAGCTTTTGGGGGATACCTTGTATCTAAACCACAACAAATAGTGAAGTCCAGACTACAGAGTTGGAAAATAAGGAGGATATAATAAATGATAACAACCCTTTCATATATTGCTGACTGTTGTATTCTAGGCTTCAATGGCAGGACCAATCCTTAAATTGAGGAGGGAAATTTTACAATCTAGGGTAACTTTACCCTTAGAAACTTCAATGATTGTTGGCTTTTCTCCATTTTTTAACCTTTTTTTTCCCCTTCCTCTCTGCTTCCTTATCTGTTTCCCTCCCCTCCTTCCTTCTAGCCTTTCTTATTTTTTTTTCCACTCTTGTTTTCAAACTATGTATTGGTTGCCTAATTTGTGTTGGGAATGTTTTTACATTATAGATACAGAGGTAAACAAAACAGACAAAATTCCTACTTGAACTGAACTTACCCGAACTACTAAACAGATAAAGGGTATGCTAATAGAGGCCATGGAAGAATGCAGAGAAATGTTATGAGATTTATTTTGCAATGCTCATGTGGAGTGAGGAAAAGTGGATTTGAAGGATGAACCCATAAGACTTGGCAATGGTTTGCATATGTGCTGTAAGAAAGAAGAGCTAAGTGTGGCACCAAGGTTTAGAAGCTAGTTATATTAGAGAATGTGACTAGACATAATTTAGGATGAGACATGGACTATTGGAGTTAAGTTTTGGCTTCAGATACAAAGTGACTTTGCAGTTGACTTAATTAATGTGGTTCTCTGACCCATTTCTGACCCTTATGAGTGTAAAATTTTTGTTGTTCAATGTGGTCTCAGAAGGATACATGCAGAAATGATTACTAGTGTTGAGGGAGTAGGTTCATAAAAACAGAATCCCAGCTCTCCTGCTCTACTGCTGATGTTTTCCTCCAAAGAGGAGAGCCATATTCCTGTTGGAACAAACATGAATAATTCAGCTAGAGTAAGAAAACAACTAACTAGTATTTTTCTCAACTCTTTACATTTCTTTTCATATTGAGTGTATTTGTTGAATTCTGGATTTTTCTACTTCCTGACCCGAAGTGGCTTCTTTAATGGATAGATTTGGAAAGACTGAACTGGACATGCTAGGCTCATCTGTGCCCATTTTTCTCTTGAGCCTGAGCTACTCACAGAGAGTAGGATCTTTGCTTCTGCTTTGTCACTGCCTGACTGGGTAAGTCTGTCCAGTTCTAGGGTTTAATACTCAGAAGTCTGATTGGCTCTCAAAGTAAGGGACAGCCCATAATTTAGCCTTTATTAATTATGAAAGTAACTGTCAGGCTTGTGTATGTCACTCCAAAATTTTATATTTAATTTATTCAGAGGAATAAATTTATTTTTATATTTATTCATTTATATAAAGAAATTCATTTATATGAGGAAGAAGAACACTGTGGAGTCCCCTGGAGGACCAAATAGCAGTTATAGCCATATCACTTCTGTTTCAAATATTTGCAGAACATATTCACACATGATTTCATCTATAACTTCCATTTTACATGTGAAGGAATTGAAGTTTATAGAAGTTAGAAGTCATGACCAAACTCAGATTACTAAAAGTAGCAGTGAGATGCTATGTCCAAGTCTTCTTAACTCAAGATACAAGGTTTTTTCTTATATTTGTGACTGCTTTGGATATATATTAAGGACAAGTTTTCTTGAGTCACTGGGGTAGTGCATACATTCATCAAAATCTGAGCAGCCATATAGGGAATCTCTGTCAAAGTGTAAAATAGAAAATTTGGCACTCTATATTTTATTAAGGCTTTGAACATTTATTCATCCATATCACATTTGAAATATGTCAATTTTTCATTCATGTCTCAAATGTATTTAAATATATTTTTCCTTGAGAATTGCCCTTCATGAAGTTTTTTAAAGTGCTGAATTTTGGTATTAATTATGTTTGTTGATCTGGTGATATTTGTGATTTAACTATGAAATGAATAATAATATCCCAACACTGTGGAAGAATTTCTATAGCAGCTCTTTCCACCAAATACCTTTTAATTCCTCCATCTTGGCAGCATGCAATATCTATTAATTATCACAAAATTTTAAAAGTCTCCTGCTTCAGAACGGCAACTATATTGTGCTTATTTTTATGTGAAAGAAAAATCGAACATGGTGAGTACCCAGGAGAGTCATTGTGGACAGATAGTAGTACAATATGAATGGCACTGGAATGTTTCCATGTGGCAGTAAACTCTTATCTCCAGCCAAGACCCATCAACACAAATAGAAGGAATGTGAATTAGCCATTGAGGCTGTGCATTTACTATTAACAGCAACTGTGCAATCTAGTTTCCAAGACCCATGCTACCCAAACACATTTTTCTGCATTACATAACATTGTCATTTAAATATTGTCATTCAAATGTGAAGACCAGCTGTGCATATCAGGACACAGCTGTCGGGTTGAGGTGCAGATAAGCCATCTGGTACTCAGTTCTGGGTGGTTAAATTCCAGCCGGGGATTTAACTTCATATCCAGCTGTGATAAAGTAAATTGAAGGCTGCATATTATTCCTCAGAAATCACTCCTTTGGGATATTTCGCAGAAATAAATTTTAACCAGAGGTGTCATTGATTGGTTTTACACTTTCAATTATAGCATTTGCCAAAATAAAACCAAAGAGAAAACTGTTCAGTCATTTCATTTTCTTTGTATGAAATAAAACAAAATAGTTAAAGAGAATGAAGCTTTTCAGTCTTTCTCAAATGATATGTGTACAGGGACAATCTGTGGTAGATTTTGCTGGCTTTACTCATCTTTCAGAATGATGAAAAGAAAAATCAGGTGATCCATAAAGTCTAAGAGCAAAGGTAATAATTAGCCTGGTTTTCACAATCATTATGTTGGTAGGTGTGTTAAATATGAGAAGGCAAGGAAATTTTCACAGTAGTTCTCTTTGCTTAGACACACCCCTTTCTCAATTTGAAATATTTTCGTAGGAAAGATCTTAAAATGCTGCCTTGACTTTTTTGCATGTGTGGAGTCCTAAGAAAGAAATTGTGGAGTCCTAAGAAAGGAAATGACTTTGAAAAGTTAGTCTGTTATGGTGTCTTCAAGTAGTTTTTTATATAACTATATTATGGAAACTATTGCAATACTTTAGTTAGTGAATGCTCCATACGTACTGTTATCTAAAGCAAATAACACTAAGATGCATCAATTAATGAGTGGGAATTATTAGGTATGTTAGTTTGGTTACTCATAAATTATGACCATTGTTATTTTCAATTTATTCACATTTATAAGGTATATAAGATACTTGGTATCTATAGCTATCTATATATTTTTATGGAAGGTATATGTCATGTGTGTATGTATAAGTGTACAAATATTGTGTAGCTTGGTGAATTTTTATGTATAAAATTAATAATCAACACCTAGATCTCCACATGCAGCATTTCCAATAGCTCTCCTTAGTCAATTTCTATCCCTTTCCAAACATAAGCTTTATTAGATGTTTCTGAACTTTATATAAATGAAACCATACTGTTTACATTCTTTTGTGTCTCGCATCTTTTATTCAAAGCTATGTATTTTAGATTCGTTTGCATCATTGTATGCTGCCATAGTTCCTTTTCATTCTTGTGTAGCACATTGCTCCACAATTTATTTTTCCATTATAGTATTGATTAATTGCTCTGTTTCCAGTTTTGGGACACATTGCTACTAACATGCACACATATGTTTTTGATAGAATTTGGCACTCATTTGGTGCCAAATTTGGCTCTGTAGTATATATATCCACAACTCATTACTCTTAAACAAGACATGCCAAGTCAGGTACCTTTGTACATTTCACTGATTTGTGTATACAAAGGGAGATTAACATTACAAAATCACATGCTTAGAGCCTCTGTTCTAAAGTGCTTCATTGCTCACTCCATGCATCACTCTGTCTCCACAATAAAAGCCTCTGTCTTGCAAGAAAGCAAAATAAAGTTGAAGTGATATCCAGTAAGATTTAAGCATGAAGGTCTAACAGGACTATGCCATAGGCAGAAATCATAAAAAAATAGTAATTTTACCATAAGCCTGCTCTCTCAAATTCTCTGCTCCAGAAAACATAATACAAATGGTTCAGAATATCTCTGTCATTACCTGCAGCAATTTCCAACCCATCCTACAAAAAACAGAAGGAGCCTGAAAGACTTTGTCAGATCACCAAGAGAGAAATGTCTGCTTAGCTCTGGGTGTCATGACCTCTCCCATCAGGCAGAGGAAGGGAAAGCAGTGTGAATTATGTTTACATATTCTTAGAAAATGAATTAGATGAGAACTAATGAGGTAGCAGGAATTTTTGTTTGTTTTCTGTCTCAAAACTGATCTAGTTCCAAATTTAGAAGACCCTGAAATCTAACTCAGTAGAGTGGCATCACCCTCATCCAATTGCTTAGAATAAAAACCTGGAATTCATCCTTGATTTTTTTTTTCCTCAAACCCATTTTGATTCATCAGGAAGTGCTCTTGGGTCTTCCTAAAATATTTTTAATACAACCTCTTCTCACCATCTACTCTGTTGCTTCTCATGCTCATGCCATCATAATTTTTATCATCTGGGAATTTTAAAAATACAAAGTTAGCTGAACATAATGGAATTTTGAAGCTTCTCAGAGATTTCTCATAGGTAGCCAAGGTTGAGAATTCTTTTCCTAGGATCCCTTCTACTACAACTCTTTCTCTCTTCACTTCAGCCCTAGTTGTCTTCTGCTGTTTTTCAAGCTCATTTCTGTCCCCAAAGCATGGCTCACTCTTCTCCCAGAACTTTGCATGACTTATTCTTACACACATTCAATCGTCATTCATATATTGTGTTTTCAAAGATATTTTCCCTGATTAACTTGCCTAATCCCTCTATTTCTTTACTGTGTATAATTTAAGCATGTATGTGAAATTACATTACTTGCTTCTTTACCTGTTAGTGCTCTTCCTCACCAGAATGTAAGCTTCATGAAGAAGACACATTATCCATCTCATTCAATAATATGTCTTCAGTCTGGCATACAGTATACCTGGAGCTAATTTTCCAATTCATATTTTTGAATGAATAAATGAGGAATAATCAAGATTTGGGGACTGCAATTTGCTATACCAGGTAATTTTAACTTGTGTAATTCTTTATTTGTAAGGCTTTTGTTGCTGTTCTTTCAGCCAATTTTCCTTCTTTTTTGCTTTTATTTGCTTAATTTTATTTTTCAGTTCCTTCTTGAATACTGAAAGACTATATCTGACTGGACTGGTTTATGGTTGAAATTTCAAGTGAATTGGCTGGCCATGGGCTATAATTCTTTGCTATATTCCTCTCTATTGGAGAAGCAGAATCCATTGTTTCTCTTAGGAGTAAGGTACAAATGGGGAATCCCTGTGATTTGCTGAAGTCCAGTCACCCTTTTCTCTCCTTATTCAGGTGTTCCCCAATCTCCTTTTGAAATCAAGGCATTGCCCTTCTTTGCTGATCCAGTGGGATGCATCTATATATAGGAGACATAAGCAGTAGGCTTGGGGTTCTGATCACTCACAAAGAAGTCCAAATTGGCTCTATTGTAGCTCAAGGAAATGGCACAAATCTTACTCCTATGTGAGAGAATCCAGGAGTCTAAGTACAGATTACACTTTGGCATCCAGGTTGTGGGCATATAGTGGTCAGGAGAGTCTGAGTGATAAGTCTTTCTGGTTGAAGATTGATTTATTTTTTTTAATACTTTTTTTTAGTTGTAGATGGACACTATACTTTGTTTTATTCTTTTGTGGTGCCAGGAATCGAACCCAGTGCCTCGCACATGTTAGGCAAATGCTCTACCACTGAGCCACGACCCCGCCCCTAAAAATTGATTTTTAAGGGACAGAAAATCTAATCATATTCAAGATATAGGATGTTTCAACATGCTAAGATGGAATCTTAATTATTATAGTTTTGGGAATTCTTTATTTTACTGATAAAAAATATGAAAGATTAAGTTACTGTTGTGGAATCATACAGCTTGTCTGAGAAGAGCTGAAGTTTGGACTTGTCACTTGACCACAAGAACTCTGTACTCTATTTTTTTAAAAAAATATTTATTTATTTGGTTGTACACATTGCTTTCACGTTTATGTGGTGCTGAGGCTCAAACCCGGGCCACGCTCATGCAAGGCGAGCGCTCTACCGCTGAGCCACAACCCCAGCCCTCTGTACTCTATTTTACAATGTTACTTTTCTAAGACTAAGAAAATACCTACTGAGAGTGAGAGAGCTGAGACAAACTTGGGAGAAACTCTGACACTATGCTGTGGAAAGAATAAAATGCAGAATGAGAGAAATTTTGCTTTAGGTTGGTGAATAGAAATCAATCCTCTTAAATCAATCTGGTCCTCTTAAACAGAACAGGATTTACTGTAGAGAATAAAGTTTTAATAAGTACATACACATGACTATTATGACTCAAGAGTGGAAACAATACTTTTTGTAAAAATTGAAAGTGGTGAGAAAAAAAAAAAAATCAAAGATATCCTCAGTGTACACGGCTCAATCCTTTTTTGATTAGAATGATTCTGAAACAAAAAAAATGTGAATTCTACAACATCCAAACAATGGGAAATAGGAAAATAATTGAGACAGAAAAAAATAACAAAAATCCTCGTAGGCCATATGTAGCAACTAAACATTAAATGTGTTTAGTAAAAAGCTCTTAGAACCATTTCTGCACATAGAGAAAGGTCAGCAAGTACTAGTTATTAATATGACTATTCTGCATTTATCCAGGAGAAACCATAGACCACATATATCAAGTGGAATTGCTAACTAACAAAACTTTTGTTGTAAGCTTCAGGTAGTTCACTATTTTCATTCTTCTGTTGTCAAAGTGAGTGGCAAGGCAGCTGGCTCTGGAGAGTACCAGACAAGGTATTCACTAAGTGAATTCCAAACATGTCTGTCTAGAACTGTTAGGGTGGCATGCCTGCCTCAACAAATTCTATTTTTGTTTTTTTCTCCATTCGATGCTTTCTTAAATTAAAAAAAGTAATCTCCTCTTTCTAGCAATCAAACAATAGAGATGTATTAAATGTTCAGAAATGCACCCAACCCAGTTTCTGTTTGTATTAACAATTTTTAATGACTCTGTGTCAATCAACAGACTTTTAATTCTGATAAAATTTGTTTATTTTGGAGAAAGTTACAAAATAGAAGCCAAGAAATAGTGTGCTTTCAAAGGACAGTTCAAAGTGCCTTCAAATTTCAGAGAATTTTAGTAGAAATACGAAGGTGGTTGGTGAGCTTAAATCCTTTATGGGCATATGAATGAAATGAATGGATTATCTTTTTGATATTTTGTTATTTAATTCTAAAACTAAATTATCATTGGTATTATTCTGAAGAATAAAAGAATGTTGGCTAAGCAAGACTGTGAGCTCCTTAAGGATTAGTATTATTAGGGAACCTAACAAAGAATGTCAGACATGATGGGCATTTCCTAAATATTTATTAACATAGAAAAAAAGAACAATTAAATTCTTTGAAATGCGAGGCTTTGTTTTCATAACATTAACACAGTTCTCACTTTACTTATTATAAATATTATTCTCCTTCACTATAGTCATTAAAATGAGATATAAAATATGCTTTCAGTTTATTAAATTGTTTAATGTATTTTTATTTAATTTAGGACTATTGTACCATTTCAGAAAAGTTCTGTATTTAAGAGTTTAGTATATTTTCTTAGGTTTTACTGTATGATTGAATACTTTAAAAATTTATGTTGCATGTATTCGATATTCCATTTGTATACTATGTTAAGTAGAATATTTATTAGCTTATATGCCCTCAGCACCACTTATACCAATGTTTCTGTAAGAAAACAAATTTCAAAGTCCAAATAAAACTGTTTAGAATTCTAAACATGTTTATAACTTAGGGACTGCCAATAATGTTTCATTTTGGGGTTTTATTCCATTGTATCAGACATACATGAAATATACATTAATGGCACAGAAAGAAAAGGAGACATCTACTTTCAGGTGCATCTGAAAAATACCTAAACAATCCTGTGCAGATGGCTACCTGTTTGTTTCCTGATGATCCCGAGGGAGAGCTTTGCCACAATAGTTCTCCATAACTGGATTTAATCCAAACTAATCTAGCCCAAGCTGTGCTAACAAATCTGTGTTACAGCTGGGTTTCTCCTTGCTCTTCTTTCTCTCCTCTGTGATATCTTTTCTCCTTAATCATCTAAATGTAGTGCAATTCATCAAGAAGTGAAGACCTGCAAATAAGGTGCTAGGTTATGGTTAGTATCCATTTTGCTCAATGAGAAGTATATGATTTAACTTAAATAATGGCCAAATCCACAGCTCAACCAATTGATTTTTAATGAGAGTCTTGCATATTTTTATTTTATTTTGTGTAAGAAATATTATCCTTGTGCATCATTAACTTAAGGAAGGGAAAATGGGAAGTGAGAATTTTATAATTTATAAGGTTAATTGAAGGTTATGCAGTTAAGCAGATATAAGTCAATTTGGTGACAGTGAAACATGTTTTAAAAGTTTGTTAGTAATGATTATGAGGAGCAGATATTTTCCTCTGGATGTTTTTAATTCTGTTAAAGATATCAATGACTCCTCAAAAAATTTTATTTCCATTTGGATACAGTTTAATTGGTATAATATTGAAAGAAAAACATGCAGGACTCAATAAGATTGGATCTTTTTTCTTTCTAAAAGAGAAATGATAAATAATAAGAGTGAATGCATCTCAGTATGAAAAATAGAGCTTTAATTAAAGAGCATCATTCTCTTATTGTGAAAGAAAATAAAACCATGGCTTTAAATATAATCCCATATGAATGGCTGAGATGTTGTAATAAAGATTTGAATATTACTAGTACTTTCTTTTTTATACATTAAAAAAGTAAAACTGATAGATTGTAGTTAATACAGAACACTAATGAATATATCAATAATGTACATTTTATTGGCTGCTAAATTTTCTGGTGATTGCTGTATAACACGTGAATATGCTTCTAATTAAGTTAATTTGTTTAGAGAGGAAAAGACCTTGCCAACCAATTGTTATTAGTTCTATGACCTTATTTATTAGTATAGCTTTTTTTAGCTTAATGAACTAAGAAATTATTGTCAATTTTTGGCAAACAGCTTGAGTTAATATGTGTAAAAGGTGGCAGTTATTTAGTTTATATTGTTAGTGATGCTAATAATAAATAATGACACTACTTGAGTCAAATTCTAACTTTATCCCTTTTTTGCTGTATAACCTTGGACAAGTTATTTGACTTTTTTCTTCTTCTGTAAAATGTCTCTGTTTACATATGTGTAAACTGGCAATAAAAATAATAGCTTTTTCTGAGGATCAATTGATTTAATTTTCATAAAGCACTTAGAGCACAATGTATGCAATGTTTTAATTTTTGTATTCCACAAAAATTATACTTTGAGCCAATCACCCTTTCCTAGAAGACATATCATATCAAAAATTTGGAGTTTCCTTCTTTTTTCATCCTATGATTGAGTTTATATTTCAGGAGCTTAAACATAATAGCTTTAGTGGGAGTACTGGGGAAAACAGAGCTGACCCCCCACTGTCTTTTCCTTGCTCTTATAATCGCCTGCTGCAATGATCTGTCCATTATCCTGACTCATATTCATCATCTAGGCCATTTCCATGTCTAATGATTACATTTTCCATTGTTTTCCCTGGACATGGAGAAACTACAAGGTTGTTGAAGCCCCATCTGCCTTAAGTGTGTGACACCATTTCTGCTCCAGTCATGCTGCCAGTCCTGGCTTCTCCCTAGGGAACAGGTCCAAGGGCTCCCCTCAATTTTTGGTCTCACAAATATTACCGGAAGTTTGGATCTATAAATATGATTGGACAAGTTTCCTAAACAAATTGAAAGGCACAGAAACTTAAGTATCTTATTAAAGTTATTATTATAATTTTGAGCAAACTCTTTTATTCCATTATTTGGAGGGAGAAATAGTGTTAAACATTGTAATTATGATATTCACAGACATTACCAATAATTTTGAAATTTATTTATCCTGAGCTTGTTGTGTCAGGAAACTCTGGGATCAGTAGACATTATGAACATGAAACTAAAGAAAGGCTTGTTAGCAGGGACTCTCGTTTTAAGTACCATACCATAGTATGGTATATGAATTACTTGGTCAGACTGAAAAAATATGTAGAGAGCATTAGCAGAGAGCATGATCACTCTTGGCTAATGAATCAGGGAAAGGGGAGAGAATGGAGGATGAGATATTTAGTAAACTTGGAAGAATGGGTGAGGTTTTAAGCAAAGATAAATTTTACAAAGAAAAGCGGTTTTTACCCTTTTTAGCCAAAACTTGCCTTTTATCATCTTCAAATTTACTAACTACTACAGTGTTTCTGTGTGAAAAGCCTATAGTCTTTGGAGACATCAGACTCAACACTCAGTAAATCATGGGATGACTTTAGAAGGCCTCAGTGTCTAAAAATGACATAACATCTGTCTATTGGCTGAGCATATCTAATGTTGAACCATACACAAAGCACCTACAATATCTGGCCTAGCACCTTCTGACTACCTAACAGATACTATTTCTTTTCCTTTCTCTCTTTTGAGCCCAGTGGATTTAGTGCAGTTTATTTGGCATATAATTGGGGACCCAGACAAAATTGGGTTCTACAAATTAGTATTTTATAATGATAGTGTATATTCTGGAAGCATCTAAAAGAACATGTAACTTTTATTGACATAGATACCTAACCCAAATGTGTATAATCATAAAATGTAACAAAATAACTGGTGATATACAAAAACCCAAAAGAGATATCTGTTCAATTTAGGATTTTTTTTTTTTAGCCCCAAATGTACTGAGACCTGTTTTAAAAGGAAGTACTTCTATAGAGCTAACATGGAAGATTTTGGAAATAGTTGCATTTAGCCGGAAACATGATGTTTTTCTCCCAATTGACCTCTTAAGAATTAGGTCACAGGGTAAACTCTGTTTCTCCAATTAGGCTTTGATAACATCTAATTGGACAATTAAGTTCTCTTGCTAGATCTTTTTGTTATTATTATGTAAAAGTTCTTCCAGTCTCAAAAAGAATGAGATAGCTCTCCTGAAGTACAACTCAAAGACATCACAAGTTTGGGGAAAAGGAGAAGGATACAGAACTATGTTCTCTGCTTTTAGGCAAATCTTGGAGTATAGAGTTAGCAAATGTGAATAAATTTTTCACATCAACATGAGGAGCATTTCCACCCTTGGTAATATGGGGCATCTAGAGATGGCTTGGTGGGGGAGAATTACAACAAAAAATTCAGTGTAAATGGAGAGGAATTCAAGACATGGGTTCTACATCTATCTATCTATCTATCTATCTATCTATCTATCTATCTATCTATCTAGAAAGAGTCTGATTTTTACTTTAAGGTAAAGTCCTTTGTAGTTAATCTATTCAGCTATACACCCTAAATAAGTTTGAAATCACAAAAAGGCATTCTGATGCCATTGATGATAAATGAAAATTATCTTTTGATTATCCTTAAATAAGGATATTTGTAATAGAGCAAATAATTGTATCTGATAAAATTACTCATTAATGAAATTTCCACAATATAACTGAAAGTCAACTCTAATAGGTGCTAGCTCAGAAAGAAAACTGTGTTTGGTTTGTTTTTTAGACTTGGTTGTTAGCCTAAATAATTCAAATCCGTATCTCCTTAGCATGACATCTTTTAACAATATTAGGCATTCAGCTAACTTTCCTTGGTGCCATTTGACCTTCTTTATCATGTCTGTCATATAGCTGAACTATCTTTTATTTATTTATCCCAACTGGCAGGTGTAACAGTTTGGAGGTCAATGAATAGGTGCACCATTCTTTTTGTGTGTGTGTGTGTGTGTATGTGTGTGTGTGTGTGTGGGGGGGTGAGGTACTGGGGATTAAACTCAGGGGCACTGGATTACTGAACCACATCCCCAGCCCTATTTTGTATTTTATTTAGAGAGAGTTTCACT
Source organism: Tamias sibiricus (assembly GCA_025594165.1). Lineage (NCBI taxonomy): Eukaryota > Metazoa > Chordata > Mammalia > Rodentia > Sciuridae > Tamias > Tamias sibiricus. The sequence continues at coordinate 39,607,064 of CM046661.1, forward strand.
GAGTTGCTGAGCACCTCGATTTTTGCTAAGGCTGGCTTTGAACTCAAAATCCTCCGATCTCAGCCTCCTAAACTATGGGGATTATGGGCGTGTGCCACCTTGCCTGGCAGGTGCACCATTCTTGTTTTTAAGTTGTTTGGTGTATGAGCCACTGCAGAGGGTCAGTGCATTTTTGTGTGAATGTTTTCTGCTGGTTTGCATTTCATTTTGTCTATGTTAGTTACCTCAGTACTCTTCTGATATATTTTCCTTGCTTGAGAGCAATAGATTCAATGTGTTATTTCCTGTGATGGTGTGTATTTAGTTTGGGGACCTGCTCTGACTGCTTTTATCCACTGCTTCAACATGGTACTTTTTAAAGTTATTTTGGCCCTTTCCTGTTTTATTTATTCTGATTTGTGTCCTGCTTCTGATTAATAGATAGACTTGACAATTCTTTGGTGATTCTAATTTTGATACTACATTTACAGGTAGTCTAAGTCAATATTGCATATACATCTTCAGAACTTACTTTTTATTAGTAGTAGTCCACTAAAGTTAACCATCAGATTTGTGCATAAAATGATTATTTATAATTTTATTCTTATTTTCTCTAATCCTAATAAAGTGTACATTTCATATAGTACCATTTCATGTAAATATTCTTTCTCCCCTCCTAATTCCAGACAGTAAATCTGATTCCCCTTATGTCCCTTAAAGCTGGGTCAACAAAGCATAGCTCATGGGCCAAATCTGTTCAACCACCTGTTTATAAGATCATGCGCAAGTCATGGTTTTTACATTTGTAAATGGTTGAAAAAGAAGAGGAAGATATTTTGTGAAGTATTAAAAAAGATGAAATTAAGATTTCAGTGCCTGTAAGTCAAGTTTCATTGGAAAACAGCCACATTTATTCATTTATGCATTCTCTGTGGCAACTGACTTCCAAACAGCAGAGATGAATAATGTGACAGACTTTATATTCATAAATCCCAAAATATTTACTATATGCCCCTTTACAGAAAAAGTTTAAAGATACCCCCTATTGTTTGAGAACAGTGCTTATAGAAAGCGTTATGGAATGGGGAAGTAAATACATATTAAACTGGAAGTTGTTATTAATTTAAGCCACTTGGACAATTTAAGCAATATTATAGAATTAGGAATTTTCACTGGAGTTTTCCGGGGTGGGGGTGGTTACTGGGGATTAAACTCAGGGGCATTGGACTACTGAGCCACATCTAACAAATCCAACAGCTAACATCAGCTAGTTCTCCGCTTTCATTATGTCTAAATCAAGTTTAATTGTTCATATGATTCAGCCCTGAGATTCTGGAAAAAGATTGAGAGGGTAGATAAATTTGAAGAACACTTAGAAATTCTTGCTTGGAAATGAGATGAATTGAAGACTTTTATAATTGATTGAGAAAATTCAAACAATAATTTTAAGAATATACTGATTAAAAAAAAAAACAGGGATTTCATTCTGAGAAGATAAACTCTCAGCACTAGAAAAACAGTTCTGACTTAAAATCAAGCAGACATCAATCATAACATAAAATTCACCTCCTTACCATGGATTAGAAAAGGAATTACATATGATAAAGATGAGTAGAAGAAAATTGGAAAGCCCACTAAATAAAGAGAGTATGGGATAAACTATCTCTCTAACTCTGAAAACCTTTGGCATTCAAGAAGGAGCAACAAAAATTGAAAGAGCAGTAGAAGATATTTCTTCTGTTTGCCTCATATCCTTGCTTTATTATGCTGAGGTAGCACTGAAAATGTTAGTGATTAGGGAAGGTGAGTTACCACAAACATAAATCTGTTTTTTTTTTTTTTTCATGTAATTGTCCAGCAATTTCTAGTATTCATGGAGTTGTTATAGCATTTTGGATGTTTAACATTTTGGATGATTTTGAATACAAACTCCTACTTTCTATGCTTATAATAAATTTATAAAAGAAATGTTATAGTTGGAATTTTTCCTGGAAAAGATTCTCAAATTTTAATAAATAATATTTAGTAACAAATGTATCCTAAAACCTAGATCTGCTTTTAATTGTCAGAATACTTTTATTAGTATACACTAAGTGCCCATTGGCAATGAGAGAATATATTATCATCCCTCTTTTCCCCTGTACCCGTGCCATGCCTACTATAATTGGTTTGAAAATTACTGTTCAAATAAATAAAACAAGTAACCCATGTTGTAAGTGTGGCCCCAAAGACTGTAGAAGTCTAGAGTAGAGGGAAGTTATTTCTGTCTGGGGTAATCATTGAAGAGTTAGCCTATGAATTGATTCCTGAAAGTCTTATATTGGGAAAAGATTAGGGATGAGCAATCTAAGTAGGACTGACAAAGAGGAAGCCCATGAAGGCAGAAAAATATAAGATGTGTTAAAAAATAGAATATATAATTTGTTGTGTGTCATTTAGGGCATATGAAGGGGAATAAGACTAATTATAGAAAGATGTTTCTATAATCAAAACAAAATAATGTTTACATAGTATATTTTCTTGTTTAAAATCTATACAGGTCCAACTTACAGTGAAGATATAACCCTGAAATAAAATTTTGTAGTAGTCCTGATATGAAACAAAACAAAACCAAAACCCTATGTGAACATCAGTAATTATAAAAGAGCTAATCTGAATGCTCTGTTAAAACCTGCCTAGTAAAATGTACTAGGCTGAGAAAGTTATATTAGCCACATCGTGGCATTGTGCTCACCTTTAGAGTCTCTCCCCCAAAGCAAAGGAAAGTGGAGTACAGAATTTTATCTAAGCAATGTAACCAGAAGAATTCCTTTGTAGGAAGAGCATAGCATTTTCAGACATCTCTGTAGGTTTGTTATTGCTTGAAAAATTTGGCAATTGCTTACAACTACTTTTTACTCTGCCTATGTAAGTAAAACCATATGTATTTGGTTACAGAAAAATATACCTAATGCATTTTCACATCTTTAATTCAAGGATTTCTGAAAGGATGCTGGAAGATCAAAAACTTCGGAGCAAAGAATTTTAGATATTCATATTATTTCATTTTAATTTGTCATTATCACTTTTATCTTTGTTAAAAAAATGATCTTTTTGTGCATAGAGCTCTCCATGTTAAAAGTGGCAATCACCATGATAGCTTATAATTTCATGAAATAGTAACTTCTACTCTAATATGATGAACAAATTAGAAAGGTTTTCAAAAAACAAACAAACAAAAAAAAGAAAATATTACTTATTAACATAATTAACATAGCTTAGGGAATAAAATTAATAATAAAATTTAGGAAAGTAAACCTATACTGATAACAAAGCATATATAGCTATTTATGGGAAATGCATAAATTTTCTGAACAGATGGGTCAAATCACAAAGTACTGTACGACTTTATAGCACAAAATGAAAACCATCCATTGTATTCAAACCATGTGTTCAGGCTAAAAGGTAATGTTAACTGGATTTCCTGAATCCAGCCTAGGAACTTTGATATCCTTCTGTGCCATGTGAGGGCTTAGAAGCCTCTGTACCATATTAAGCTGCCTATGGAGGATCATACTATTACCAGTCTGGGTTGTCCCTTATCCAGTTTTGTTCCTATTAACTTTTGTTGCAACCCATTTTGGTAAAGGAACTTAAGTTAGATATTCTTTTCTTTTTTTCATTTTTGCAGTGATGTGGCTCTATCTGTGCATTAGTATTTCAGGAATAAATAGATAGTATGGACCAAGAAAAGAATAAGAATAGAATTGTGAAGTTGACCTAGCTACTAGAGTATTTTTCACTATTTTCTTGGAAGAACACCTGCTTCAATGTCATATTATATTGGAGGCCTAGCTTTAGAGGCTTTAGACATCCTGAAATATAACTCAGATATTAAAAAGATGCATACTGACGTCTTTAAAACTCTGCATTGGCAGATTTTCATCTCTTCCAGTAACGAAACTAAAATAATAGCCATTCTCTTATCTGTGTAGATGTACATGTTAATTGATGGCTGTTCTCTCTGAATTACATTCAGTCTTTTGGGGCAAATGGGTATATTATCAGTTTAGAAATAGAGTAAGTTAGAACATGATGTCACAGATAAGAAGTGAAACCTTAATTCATGCTTTTAAGTTGTCCAGATTAGATGATTATAATTGTCTGTCTACAGGTCTCCTTCAGGTATCCCCCTGGAAAAAAAAAGAAAAGATAGTTTGTACAAGTATGCGACCCCTGAGATTTTTAGCATGCAGAGTTTAGTCAATGTAATTCTACTTGGAGATTCTTGTTCTGGCTGCCAGTTAGGTACTGAATTGATTGTAAGGGGTCCTAGTGATGTGTTTTTGAAACACTGTGTGAATCCAAATGAGTTTTAGGTTCCCTATTGTACAAGCCCAATTTTGTTCAACTGTAAAAATGTTGGGTTTTCATTTGTTCAGAACTACGGTTATAAATCACTATGACCTATAGCTTTTTCAAGCAGTTGTATAATATATTTTTCTTACACAGATTCAGAATATCAGACCTGTCATTGAATTTAGGTCAAGACTAAAGTGACTTGTTTAATTTGCTTTCTTTCACTAGTACTATATTTCTTCTGTATATTCTATCTAGCTTTGCCAGGATTTAAAACGACTTCTTTACCATTTTAGTATTATAATATCTGGGAGTCCTGTTATGGATATAGTTGATAAAATCTTGTCTCAAAGTATACTCATTTATATGTGTGCTTTACTATGCATAGTTATATTATAGCCCTAACTCCCATGGGGTTCTTGTTGGTAAAAGAAAGAAACAATAAACATTCTGCATTTTCCTTATAATGTTAATTTTATTGCATAGGATAATTTATAAAAATACTTCAAGATATATTTCAATATATTATTTCACTAAAACTTCAAAAAATCATCATATTAGCATCAATCTCATTTGAAAATAGGTCATTAAAATATATTTCCACTTTCTTTTGAATCTGCAAATTCTGCAAAATAAGGGTCTTCATTTCTAAATGCAGTTATACTTTGTGAGCTGTAAGATTATTTGGAATATTGGTTATTTATTATACTGCCTAATGGAAGGAAACTTTTATTGATAAGAAATAAAGTATATGGCAACGGACCTTAATATTTTACTTTGAGGCATGGAATTTCTTCTAAAGTTGACTTTCTTCCCCACCTCCTTTTTTTTTTTTTTTCCTACTAAATACTCTCTTCTATTCCACTTATTTAGTCTAATAGTATTTTTATACTAGTATTAGAATAAAACTGCATGTATAACTTCAGCCTGGTATCTAGTAGAAAATCACATGATAAAGTATTTGAATATGTGAAAAAATAAAGCATTATATGTGGAAAACAAAAATATATATTTTTAAGACTTTTTTAATACTTAATTTTGTAACTTTGAAATAATAAAAGTAATTGCTTTTATTCAAACAGAAAATATATTTGTAATTATGTGGGAATTAATACATGCTCATTTCTGCATTTTCCTAGAGTGCTAATTTAATTTTAGAAAAATAATTATATTAGCTTAATTTTTTTCAGTTGATTTGGGAGCCATTTCTAATCTTATCTCTAAGCTTTTCCTAGGAAGGGAAGCTTGGAGTTCAAATACCTGAGCATACACACGTGGTACTACATGGAATATGATGGCTTGATCCCATCTCATTTTCCTAAGTGTGTTTTCCCCTGTCATTGTTCTATTTTTGGAATGACAATCTCCCTCTGAGAAGGAAAGCAGTTTTTCTTAGGAAAACTCTGAATGACCTCCTCTAATAAACTGAGCCAAGTCCTTTGTAGTTCAGTCAAGGCAGTTAACCCAGTGCTTAAGATCCAAATGATAGGACATTTTTTTCCCCCTGAACTGTTTTAAGTTCATAGACTTCTTGGCTTCTTGCTTCACTATGCTTCCTCTCCACCTTCTTTTTCTTTCTTTCTTTCTTTCTTTTTTTTTTTTTAACAACATAGTCAAACTTATGCATATTAATTAAAAAATTCTTTATACATAGGGAGAATTGTCTCAGAGATGACATTCAGATTTATGAATGGCCAGTACACTTCTCACTCTACTTGACAATGATGCTGTTTTAACTGGTGTGAATTGTTTATTGTAGATGAAGAAATAAATTACAAGATAATCTACCACATAGGTTTATTGTACAGTTTAAATCAGTTAATATTTGTAAAGTACTTAGAAGAGTGGCAGGAGTTAATTATTTAAAAAGAAATAAAATTACTTCCTTATACCAAGGACAGAGCTAACATTAGAAAGCACAGATCATGTTCGTCATTTATTGTCATTTAACAGATTATTCCCAAACTAAGCAGCTTAAAACAGTGAATTTGTTTTATAGTTTCTGGTGGATCAGGAAGCTGAATATAGAGTTATCTATTTGTCTCTGGTTCAAGGTCAATTACTAGATGGTAACTGAACTGTTAAGTGGGGGTGTAATCATCTTTCATCTTGATAGGAGGAGGATCAGTTCTAAAGTTCACCTTTGTGAGTATTGACAAGTATCAGGTCCTCACAGCTTATTGACCAGAGATATCAGTTTCATGCCACATGGACCTCTTTAGAAGATATTGAATAATATGGCAATTGACTTCCCTCAGAGTGAAGGATAAATGTAAGAAGAAAGGCACAGAAATGGAAGTCGCTGTTTTTATAAGAAAATGGCATTCCATTACTTTTATTGTATTCTGTTCACTAGAAGCAAGTTACTAGCTCTGGATATATATGATGAGCACAGGGTAGGATTTTCACAAGGGCCTAAATACTGGAAGTAAATTTCATTAGGGACTATAATAGAGATGCCAATAATGGAGGTGGTTAATTTTTTTTAGTCTATTACTACTGAATGGAACATATTTATAATTTTCTTTCACTAATAGTGAACTTGAAGTCCATTAAAATCTCCAGAGATATGGCAATCTTTGAGTGCACTTCATTTGTCTCAAATGTCAATTTGTTAATTAACATTTATATTAGTCTGTTGTCTTTCTTTGAAATATATAAAGACTACTAGTGACTTTAAGGACACCAAGTGGATGTCCCAAGGCTAGAAGCTAACAATATTTATTTTCTCGGACTATGCATATGATCTGTTGTTATTGCTGCTTTTGTTTCTACTTGGATTTGTGGATTTGCCATATTGAAGTTAGTCAAGACTATGGCTTTTTGGTAGAAATCTTAGAGAACTCAAGTATAATGGTTTCTTTGTGCTCAAGGCTTATGTTGAAGTTATGGATAATCAACCTACATCATTCAACATAAAAAGAGAGAAATAATGTTTTAAGACAAGGAGTTTATTTGGTCCTGAAGCATCCAGATACATTCTGTTTTGCCCAGTTCAATTCAATCAAACACACATAATTGAGATTTTGTTGCCAATTAACTTAAGTTTTATAGACTTAGAAAAAGTGTCCTTGAACCTTGTGCTTTGTGTGAACTATTTCTGAAGTGTATTTGGAAGAGAAAAACATTTTTCTTTTCTTTATGGTGTTTTTCAATTAGATTTCCTGTGCTTATATTGTGCCTGACCTCTTTTAAAACCTTAATTTAAATGAAAAGTAAAGAATTCAACATTCTCTTGCAAGGTCCATTCCAGCTGCAATGTTCCTCAATTTTATGTTTCAAAAAGGTTCAGGGTTGTTCTGAATTGTAATTAGAGTGGCCATGAACTCTTGTTCTTCAGGAATGTGAATGGTAAGGCACAATCTTCTAACATTCTAACAACAACAACAACAAAAACAAAATTAGGTTTCTGCATTCCTTTTGATGAGCAGAGAAAGCAGAGAAATGTTCATAAGAGATTTATTGGTTGAATTAATTTTAAAATCTACACAGTAAGTAAATTTTTGTTGGAAAAAGTAATTATTTCTTATGTATGATTAGATTACTTGCATAACTTCAGCTTCTCATTTTAATTCTTCCCTATTATTTCTGAGCCCCTTTTTAATTATCTTCTTTTTCTGGTGTATCATCATTTCTTCTTCCTCCCTAACCTCTTTTACTCTGCTTATCCACAAACCTCTGTATCCCCTATTTAGAAACAGAAAACAATAGAAAATTTTCTTTGGCTATATCCTTTCCTCGGGGAACTGGTCTGAAGCATCTTTATAACCAATAAACTCTGAGAGAAAAATTTTCTACCCTTAACACCTCAACTTCTATTTTTACCTCTCAGACTTTAATCTTCAATAATCTGCCTTCCACCTTAACTACTTAAAAAGTGGTCAGCAGCTTTCAAGGTTTCATGTGATTGTATAATAAAATAAACTGTGCTTTCTTTTCAGTTATTTTCCTCCTGATAAGTCATTAATATATAATATTGATACCCCTAACTCATCTTTTTCAGATGTAGTTTTCTTGAGGTAGCATTTTATTATCTTCCTATCTCTCACTGGATATCTGTTAGTATTAATATTCCCTCTCCACTATTTTAAAAAGTATACCCTGGGCCCTTTTCCCAATCTCTGTAGCCTTTTGTTGGTGTTTATATATTCCCTCCTTTAACTTTATTTATTTTGTCATTTTAAAAATAAATTTCTGGCTCTAATCTCTCTCCTGAATTCTTTGCCTCCCACTTTTGATTTAGGGAAATTTTGTATTAAAGATTTCTTGGATGTATTGATTACTTAGTTAAGTAAATTATCAAAAAGGAGAGATGATTAGAAAAAATCATAGTACTACATAAAGCTTCTAACTTGTTATCCATCTACATATGATCACAATCCATTTGGGTACTTTCAGAGAACTTGAAAACATACATAGCTCTTACAGAATTGTGAAAAGTGAATTTTAGATCTGCACTTCTATGAAGGACCCAGCATAAAAGTGGATATGTAAGGAGGCTGCTGCCCCTGCCATCACCAGGAAGCAGTAGTTGCTATTGCTTTTGGTTTCCAAACCACAGCAATCCCCAATCCTTCTGTTGATTCCAGAATGTATAACCAGATTCCAGCTCAAGAAGAACTTTGTTCTGATAGAATATGCATCAGCTAAATGAATGATCTGCCTCTCCCCACAAAAATCAATTTCCATTCCCAATCACGAGTGGGTTGTTTGATTGGCATACTTTATATGACAGGTGAAGCTATAGATAGAAGGCAGTTTGGAAGAAGCTTTTATTGTTTTGTTTTTAGATTTTAGCTTTTGCTATACAGGAAGGAGTGCTAGCAATGGTTTGAGAAGATGTTGAGTAACAGTTCATGAATTTGTCACATTCTTGGTCCAATCACTATACATACACTTTCTGCTTCCCATTCTTAACTTTGAAAATGCAATAATAGAGGCTAAAATGTTTTTACCTGACCCAATACAGTTCATCTTTATACAAAAAATACAACATATTTTCTCCAGAAAGAAGATCCAAAGTTTCATTTGTCTATGCCTTCCTTTTTTTGGTATTATTCATCCTCTCTGCTACTGGTAATCTGTAACATTATAAAATTTATCTCTACTTGCAAAATTGAAGATCCAGAGAGAAGAGATAAAGAAGGTGTATTATATTCCAAAAACAATAAAGGAAATACTGGTCATTTCTACAGTCCTGTTATTCCACAACTTTTGTGATGGCAGAGGAGTATTCATAGCATTCTCTTTTTCACCTGTATTAGTGTTCTACAGAGAAAAAGAGAGGGAGGGAGGAGGAAGGGGGGGAGGCTGACTCCTTATGATAAATTGTCTCACACAATTGTGAAGCTGAAACATCTTTAGTTGGCAGACTCAAGGCCCAGAATTGCTGAAGGTATAGTTTTAGCTTGAATTCTAAGTCTGGAGAACCAGGAAAACCAATGGTATAAGTTCTAGTCAGACAGCCAACAGGCCAGGGAAAGCTATTTTTGTCTGAATTCCAAGACTGAAAAAGACTGATTTTCCATCTTGAGTAGTCAGGTGGAAGCAGTTCCCTCTTATCCCAGAGTGAGCCAACCTTTTTGTTCTATTTAGGTTTTCAACTGAGGATGAGAGCTGCCTATATTAGAGAGGGCAATCTTTACACAGTCTAAGAATTCAGATGTTCATTTCATCAAAAAACAACCTCACAGACATACTTAGAATAATATTTTACCAAATATCTGAGCACCATATGGCCCAGACAAGCTGACACAAAATCAGCTGCCATACCACCCATTCTAAACTCTGTTTTCCTCAGATGACACATAGTAAATCAAAGTTAATCCTTTGTGGGTGTTTCAAGTCTTCCACAGGAGATTTGGGAAGTACCCCCCCCCCCAGAGGATCCCATTTTGCAGACATATTCATTCATATCTGCACATATAGCATTAGCTCATTTCCACTTAGATGTATTCACCACACCAGTAAACTCAGTTCCCTCCCTTTCCACTTTGTTGGTCCACTAACACATGGACCCCCAAATGACTTAAGTGGCCATCACATTGGTTTAGAGCAGTGAAATTATTTTTATTTTCTTGGTTGAAAGCTTTTCTCCTTTGAATACTGTTTTAATTACAAAACAGGATAATCTGCTTTCATGAAGAAACTACGAAATACACTAGCTCCTTCTCATAGGTGTCCAGTGTTGGCAGGTGGTTTAGGGCATAAAGTTATTTCTGCTTCATAAGATTATCCAATGATTCTTTCAATCTTGTTCTACTTTGTTGCTCTGTAGTGTATTAGGGTTTGCATGGCAAGAACTGGCTCATCTGAATTATGTCTGTGAATTCTCATCCATACAAATTATGGAAAAAGAGTTCAAGCATTTTCCTTTATAAAGGATTTGATCTGCAAGTTGAATGCATCATTCTGCTCTTACCCTATTATCAGAACTTAATCACAACTCTACATGTAGAAACTATGGTAAATTGTATATTGTATTCTCTAACTGGGCAGCCACATGCTAAATAAGTACACAAGGTTCTGTTACTAACATGCATAAGGTGATTATTAGTCCTGGCGTAAATATCAATACTAAAACCTCTAAACAGAGACCAGAGTTAGAGTGATAGAAACAAAAATATTAAGAGGGGGACTGCAGGCATATTATCAAGAGTTACAATTTTTCATTCCTTGGCTCCCAGGCCTATGTACATACTTGATGATGGTTTCAAGCATATGTCATGTCCTGAAGGACAGTACTCTAACCACACTGGGATTGGCTCCTGTTGAGAAGATAAATCTTCCCTACTACCTATGAAGGCTATGCTCATGGTCCTAAAATGTTCTAATAGTTTGCCTCTGCAAGTTTCTAACATATTATGTTTTTATGTAAATCAAGAACAAATGCTTTTTTCCCAATGAAGTGGATAAACTCTGTAAGGGAAAGGGGTAATGCAATAAAAGCACAGAGGTGAGAATTTGAGTTGTCTGCTCATGTAGTTTACCTATGTGTTAGAACACTTTCAATATTTGCATTTACTTGATGGAGTATTGCTGAAAACATCTGATTTGATGATTTTTTAGGTTCATAACACCTAATTCATGTTGGACAGCTCAGAATGCATGGCCTTTTTATTGTCTCATGATTGGCCATCAGTCTACCAGATCCCAGCAGATGGTTACAACTATTTCCAAGCAGAAGAATGATTCACTAGTGATGGTATTGTTTCTCCTCAGGGGGGCATTTATTGAGTGTTTGCTATTATTTTTCTTCCAGGGGCCTGCCATTGGCTCTGCCAAGCTCTCTGATCAGCTGCAATCTTTTCAACTGTAAATGAGTCCACTAATTCATAAGAGCTCAGAGGCAGGGCTGTTTTTCTACCCCTGTCCCCCAGCAGTTGTGAAACCTTATCTTCCTCAGGATTCCATTCACAACTGGCAACTTTATGGAGTACTCAGTAGTTTAGAGCAAGATGTGGAAATTTGTTGTATGATGTTGCCAAATTGAAAGAGGAACATCAAGTATACTTTGTTTTTTAGCTGTAGGCTTATACATAAGGCACACTAGTTGCCTTTCACTTTGGGAAAGATATTCAGATATAGTCTAATCTATTGAATCCTCCATATATAATGGGGTGTATTTTGAATCTTTTTGTCTACACAGGTCTTAGCAGAACCAATAAGTTAATTGTTTTAATTGGTATTCATAAGTTTCTATCTCATGAAATAATCAGTATAACAATACAACTTAATTTACTTTGGAATGTTGATATCACCATCATTCCTTTAGAGGGAATTGGGCACAAAGTTGGAATTCCCAAGCAAAACAGACATACTGGACAAATCTGATGTACCACAGGACTGGAGAGTAGAAATATATTGCTATTCATGCCAGGCAAAAAGCAAAGTAAACAGTTTCTAGTATTCTCTACATAGTGTTTTGGAGAAACAATATTCCAAATGTGTGTTACACTGGAGAGCTCTGCAAATTTTCTTTGTTTTGAGACAGATTTGGTTCAGAAGCTTGAATTTGAGTAACTATTGATTAAGTTCTTCTTAATCATCTGTTATTCTATAAGTGTTATTGATTTTCTGTACAGACCAAAAGGAAAATTAAAAGGGGACACAAAAGGAATCAAATCTCCTCCATCTTTCAGTTAATTAATGGTGGCACTCATTTGTAGGTTCCTAACTGTTGTAATGCTGCTTTGTATTTACTCTTCTTGGGGAAGGAGAATTCTGTGGGTTACCATTTGGTTCATGCTGTCATGTTTGTCCTTATTCCAGAAAGGTAATGTAGGTGTTTTGCCAGTAGTTGAGTATATCCATTCAAAATTATTCTCAGATACTGGGGGAAGTGGATAATGGTTTGACTGTGAGATAGACTCAAGACGTTCACTCCAAGCAGTGTGCTGTGGTAGCATTCTAGTTCTCCAGAGATCAGCAGAGCCAGGGTCTCACAGCCTCCCAAATGTCTATATTTGTCTTTCCTGATACTCAGCTATACTAATAAATAGTCACAAGGTCCTGGAAAAGGCCAGTAGGAAGAATTATAGGATATACTTTGATGTTATCATAGAGAACTTTGTCAAAGTATCTGACTCCTTGTTCTTTCAGGGGCTTTGATTATGCAAGTTTATTCAGGTCTTATAATTGATTAAATAATTATGACACTTTATTGAATATTCATTCAACTTGTATTTACTAGACCTAAATATTCTCAGATATCTGATAATTAAGGTCATTAGGGACCTTTTGATTAGATACTACCAAAAAACAAAAATAAACAAAAAGATCTCCACCCTGTGCATCAAATTCTAACCTTTATCACTCTGATTCTGCTATTATGGTAAATGTCCAATATTTCCACTGGCAATTATTTACTGATGATGGTATTGTGATATTTATAATATATAATATTACATATTGTCCTCTGCTATCCATCCTCCAAATCCAGGTTTTTCCACTGATATCCAGGAACCTATTTTAATGGAAGCATTCCTTACTTTTACTTACAAATAAGAGTATTTTTCAAGACTGCTGATGCTTCCCCTCACCAATATATTTCTCTGTGCCTTGATAATGGGACCAGTTTCTGGGCTCTCAGAAGACTGACTGAAGGGATAAGTAGCAAAATGATTCCTTCTTCATATTTTTTTGTTTGTTTTATATTATTCAGAAAACAAAAAATAAAATGCTAGCCTCTCAGTTTCATTCATCCTGGGATATCATGTTATCTAGATATCAACCAACCAATTAAGTATGTAACTAGAACTTACAGTAGTTGCTTGGGCTGGCTAAAAACAAGCCCATGCCATTTTGTTTCTCTTTCCTAAGTTACTGTCGTCTGTATTTAAAAAAAAAAAAAATGTGTAATTTTAGTATGTTGACAGGCCTTTATTTTATTCATTTATTTGTATGTGGCACTGAGAATCAAACCCAGTACCTCACACATTCTAGGCAAGCTCTTTACGACTGACCACCACCCCAGCCCAATCCTCAGTATTTTTAAGATTAGTTTCCCAATAAGATTTCCTACTTTTAAGCTCTGGTTTTATACTTATTGTGTGATGTTGGATAACTTTTTACCCTCTATGTGTTTTAGTTTTCTTATCTGTAAAACAGTTATAACAGTATTTACCTATTTCATGAATCAATTGTAAGCATAATTACAGTGGTTAGAATAGTGTATGGTACTAAATAAATGTTCATTAAATGCTAGCTATTGTTATCTATATTGACTATAGGTCACCAACTCTAGGTTCCAATAAAAGTCCTTCCTCTTGCTCTAGTCTACCTTCCACAGTTTCTTTCTACTAGCTACATGTTTCTTTTATGTTAAGATGGACTGCATCAAGTTTTCTGACAAGCTTTTTTCTTTTGTGTTTTGAAGTCTTTTTCTGACATGTCCTTTCATGGAACACTGCTTATTAGATTTCATACATTTTACAATGGTCATATCAAGTGCTTCAGCCATAGTGAAAATTTTCATGTTATTTTCCTGTCTGAATATGATCTTTCCTCTCAAAAATCTTCATTGCAGTCCCCTCCCCCCATTTTGGAAACATTTTATTAATTGACTAGTTGAAGAATTAATCCTGTGTTAAATGAATACCCGTGTTTAAAGAGATCTTTCTACTCTATGACAGGAGCTTGTAAATTTGTAAGGGAAATAGATGTCTATATAGATAATTTCAATACAGTGATTTTAAATTATTAGAGTAATGGCCAGTGTAATCTAAGAGTTCAGAAAACAGATTGTAAACTCCAACATGAAAAGCCAGTGAAGGCATTGTGGAGGAAGTGTTGCTAGAACTGAGTTGTCAAAAATACTTTGAAGTTAAGCAGGTGAGGCTGGGCAGGAGGAATTAACACAAAGAGCGTTCAGTAAAGGATGTGTATTTCAGGATTTCTGAAGTGAATTCATGATGACAGGGGAAGGGAAAGGTACTGAAAAGTTAGTCATCAAATGCCATGACAGAGTAAGAAATTTGGATATAATCTTAAGTGCCATTGATGACTCTTCTGCAGATTTTTAATTTAGATAATTCATTTTGGTAGTAGTAGGGAAGAGGGGCTATTCAGCAAAAAAGACCAATTTAAAGTGCATTTCTACCCTTGAGGTGAGAGGTAGGTAAAGAATAATAGGGGGTATGGAAAAGAAGGAACAAATTTGAAATCATTCATGAGAAAAATTAGAACAGCTTAACATTCAATTACATCTGGGAGTGGGGAGAGGGCAAAGGTAAATATATCTTTTAGGTTTCATTGGGGGTAACATGGAGGTTGGCAATGTTAGAGAATACCACCCATGTCTGAAACTGTGTAATGTGTGAGACCAGAGCAGTATGTTCACAGTGAGGATACTGCTGAGTATGCACTAGTGTTTTCTGTCCACTTATGCACAGATGTTATTATTTGAGGTGAAAACTTGAATCTGTAAACATTTTTTTTTTGGGGGGGGGGGTACCAGGGATTGAACCCAAGGGTCCTTAATCACTGAGCTACATCCTTAGCCCTTTTAAAATATTTTATTAGAGACAGGTTCTCACTGAGTTGCTTGGAGACTGTTAAGTTGCTGAAGCTGGCTTTGACCTCCAGTTCCTCCTGCCTCAGCCTCCCTAATCCAATCACTGGTATTATAGGTGTGAGCCACACCTGGCTTTGAATCTGTAATCTTAAAAATACAAAAAGAGAGAAAAAGGGTATGAGGAGGAAAGAAAGAGAGAAAGGAGGGAAAGACAAAGAAAAAGAAGCTATGTGAAAGTGGAATTTATTTGAATATAAAATTCAGAAATTGGAATTGGGTGAATATTGTAAAACATGGACATCTATAATTAGAAAATAAAATATTTAAGTAAAAAAGGTTAACTAATAACTACTCTTACTATTTAAAAAAAGAATTTATGTGAATTATTTAATGGAGCAGTTATATTTTGCTATTACTGAATTAGTGATGTTAGAGAGGAGTAATGGAAATTATTCAGGACTGATATCCCAGAAGCCTGTGCTCTGGCACACTCTGTCATAAACTTTACTAGGAAAGTAACTAGGACTCGTTTTTAATTTAATCTTTTCATAAAAATAAGCATATTGTTCATGTTCTCTAAAATCTGTATATTTTTAACACTTTGATTCTACAGTGAGACATAGACTTCTATGATTTATTTTCTTTTTCAGTTGTCTTCCTTGGAAATCTTTCTGATGTTTATAATCCAATTTATTGTGCCTCTGAAATATTTGTGTTTATTCCAAACTGCTTGGGAGAAAAAAAGGAAGCACGTGAAATTTGGCTCTGGCATGGTTGCTTATGAAATAATTAAGATTATAAAATGATGTAAGAATGTTAAGTTAAGGTTATAGAACAAATAATTTTAATATCTATCCATGGTAATATTGAAGAGATTATACAGATAAAGAATGGCTAAAACTCTGTTAACAATCCAGTAAGGCACCTCATTAGTAGGTTAAAGGGGCAAGACTTCATAAAACATAATGTACTAGTCAATTCTATGGAACAGAGTGAAATGAAATGGAAGTGGATTATAAGGTGAATGTCATTAAAATCCATTTTATAAATATTGGTTGAATAAATGTTTAAGAGAGTTCAAAAAATAGGTCTTGGTTTGCTTTTTTGTTTTACATTTTACACTGAAAATATGATCAGTGGTCTTTTTCATAGGTTATACCTATCTTTAGCAGTAGATTTTAGTACATACATTTGCCTCAGATTCTCTCATCTGTCATTGCCATGTGAAGAATTACTGCTAGTGTATGAAGTGGTCAGAGTTTAGTTCAGGCTGTTATTGGTAACCTCAAATTAAAGATTCAAGAGATTAATTTTTAAAAAGATTAATATTCATTTTGTTTTACTCTAAATGTGGATGTTGAATAATGCTAGCCATAGGAGTTTTTGTGAAAAGAGAAAAAAAAATTTCTTTCTAGGGGAATTTTAAATTCATTGGTATGAAAACAAGGTTATACTATGATTTGCACATCATAAAATACTTAAAATTAAGAAAATTTTGCAGCTTATAACGGACTTGAAAATCATTCAATTTGTATGATTACCAATATGAAAATGAATAGAAGACTAATCCAAGGAAGAAATGATGCAGAACTGTTTCACAGGAATTTTTTTTTTAGGAGTGCCACATAAAATCTCTATAGTTATAAGGGAGGAAAATAGATTGTTCACAAAAGTTAAATTCAGTGGGAGTACTTGTTAGAATTTGAACTTACATTTAGTTCCTAAATAACTTTCCTCTTTCCAGACCACCGTGTCCTTGAAAAGTTAATTTTGTTTTATCTATGGATATAGGAGGCTTCGCATGACAATGGAAGTTGAAAGCTTCCCAGGTAAAGATCCTTCAAAGAATAAAGGACTCATGATAGGGAAGGATAAAAGTCAACAGTTTATACCACTCAATTGCTTTTAAGATTTTCATCAAATGTATCCCCTGCAGTTGAAACTTACTAGAGAAGCTTCCCAGCAGAGTTAAAATCATAAAACAATGACAATGTTACCTTTGTTTCTCTGAGCTTTCAGACAGGAAAGACAGCAAGCGAACTGTGTATCAACTTACTTTCTTCCTCTTTTGGTGTAGGAAAGAAAGAAAATCACTCCTACCCTGAGGTATACGGCACTGGATACAATTTAAGCAAAAGATAGTTTTTGTTTTCAGCTAGAAAAAATGTAACTTTATTCTAAGAATGTTTGTATTTTATTTCTGATATGAATGTGCTATGTATTTACTCAAGGACAAAATCTTCCAGAATACAAAAAAGGAGTTTATTACAATATTAAAAGTAAATATTGTGATTTTTCTTTTTTACTAATACCTACCTTTCATCATACTTAGAATTTGTATTTATCTTGGAAATGACTATAGTACATTTAAACATAAACATTTGCAAATATTAAAAGAGGTATATTTTCAAACTTCTGGGATGTTGCAAATCCATACCTTTACACTGACCATTGCAACAGAAAGTACCATTAGTAGGTAAAAGAAGGCCTGTCTACATTCCTACTGCACGTGATATGCTTCCTCTTAGGAGCAAAGGTATGAATGGAATGCTGTATGATAGTGTCCTGAAAATAAAAAGTTGAGAAGTTTTGAGTTGAGAAGCTTTATTAAAATTGACATTGTAGCTGTATCCCCCAGAAGATACAGAATGCTGTACAAGAGTTGCTTTATGTTATATTGCAAGCTAATAAAAGTTGAAATTAATTCCAAGCTATTCATTGAGTAGGAGTTTTCTGTTCAATTGCCTTTTTAAGATTTAATTTTAAAACTTCCTTGATGTTGGCACTAAAGAGACACTGATATCAGGTTTACTGGCTAAATTTTGAGTGGGTTAATTGCATTTTGTCTATTTAAATTTTTCTGAATATCATAGTTTTCTTTATTCATGTAAGTGTCATATTAAACTGGATGATATTAAACATCTGTTACATTTCATTTTTTAAGTTTCTGAATTTTGGGAGTTTTTATCACATCAGTTTTTGTGTGAATGGTTTTGATTAGAATTAAATTTAAAATAAATTACCATGCTATTTTATTATAGTCCCTGTCACATGGCTAACTATATCTAAGGGAAGTATATTCTACTATAGTTGAAATAATACTGAAGCTATAGTTAAAAATTTCATGAAGAATCAAAACAAACAATATGGCAGAGGTACTAAAGGAGTTAAAAAATACCACTTTGACATATTGACTTTTGAATTAAAGGCACTTAAAAAAACAGCAGGTACAGAAGGTCATTCTGATCCCTTTTCCATTTCTTAAAAGCAAGAGATGAAATCCCTATGTGAAGGACACCTTCCTGTACCAGAAGGAATAACATTTTTATCCTCAAGGATAAAAAGTCAGGACCAAGAGAATTCTATACAGACCTTGTTAAAATAACTCTTATCTCTTAAGCCTCCCTACATAATTTAGCTGCTTCTTCACAACTTACTATTTTTTCTTTGTCCAATTGAACATATAAGTAACTGACTCTAAACTGCTCTTTGGATCTTCATTTCCTTAGAAGAGCTTCTGTGCTGTGTAAATCTTGTATTAAACAAATTTGTATGCTTTTCTCCTATCAGTCCCTTTTATATCAATTTAATTCTCAGACCAAGCTAGGACCCTAAGAGGATGGAAGTAGAATTTTGCCTCCCATACTGTATTAAAAATATACAATTTTTCACTGCAGTATGCTGGCCTTGGAGAGTTCACATTTAATTAAAATAATTAACAAGGAGAGGTGGGCCTACAATTTTTTTTCTTTCTCATCTGTGGAAATTAAAATATTGCTGTACTTTTATAGTTGCTATGGTGGCCAAGGACATTAGCTTAACCCTTGACAATCCTTTGTCTCCTAGTAGGTGTTTATCACCTCATCTTCTTTGCCTTCAGCAATGTCATCAGACTTGTCAACTATAATTACTGCCTTTGGTATTCCTTCACTGATTAGATTTTATAAACTCTCCTTTCATAGAGTTTATAAAATTCATGTAACCAAATTATAGTGAATTCCTAGGTTTTCTATCTAGTAAGGCTTGATTGGAAACAGGGGAAAGTAAGCTCTAGTGCCCCCTCTCCAATATCCATATCAGCTCTCCGGTCCCCTCTAAAACATTGAAGAAAATCCACATTTTTGAAATTCAGTGTGAAACTGCATTAAAGCATATTTGGACACCTCACTATATTTTTAAAAAGTCTGTAACATAAACAACATAAAAAAACAGTATATCTGTCTCTAAAATATGACTTCAGGACACATCCCTCATCCCTTTCCCAACAAACCTGCTGCCATAGGCCCTGCCGGCTAGTAGTTCTGAAGCTCTGCAGCAGCTCCCAAGTGGCTTCTGGAACAGAGGGCATGACCAAGGGGAGTCAGAGCCAGAGTTAGGGTGCTTCTGAGAAACTACCATGAGATATTTTCCATAATTTTAATAAAAAAATATTTTTAAAGCAAATAACTGACAAATTAGCATCGAGTAGCAAGGAAGGGAAAAAAGGATGAAAAAATTTTCTAAGAGTTTTAAAGAACAAAGTGAATAGGAAAAATTGAACCATAAAGACCTAATAACAAAAATATCTGATGATTTTAAACAAAGAAACTCAGATTTCTTCAGTCAAGACCGTAGGTTGCTATGGAGGAGCCATGCTGTTTCATATAATGCAACAGAATCATGAAAAGTCACATAGCAGAACAAGAACCAACCTGAAGCCAGTGGTGACATGATAGGTTTTAGTTACATAGAATAACTGATTTTTAAAATGTATTTTGTTAAAACTATTTTGCAGCAAATCAGAAAATTCTTGTAGTGCTTACGAGAATTTCTTTCATTATTAGACAAGATTAGTAATTGTAATATATAGGCTTTTAACTTAAGTGATACAGATAGAAAGAATTCTATCTGTAAACTTAGCTCTGCAGAGAAACAAATTCAATTTGATTCTAAATTTTTCTTTCTAAATTTTTTTCCCACTGTGTGTGTGTGTGTATGTGTGTGTGCGCACGTGCGTGCGTGTGCACACATGCATGAGAGAGAGAGAGAGAGAGAGAGAGAGAGAGAGAGAGATAGATAAAGGTCACAATAATGGCTTAAGTTACAGTATCCATAAGGTGTTTTGTGAGAGAAAGTTAGTTACTAAGTCTCAAAGGACATTTATGAAAGATCTGTAATTCATGCATTGAACAAATCTTTTTTCAAGCTCTTATCCCTGGCAAGGCTGCTTGCCAAGTGATGGGTTGGATGTGAAGTTGAACAAAACATGGTCCTGCACTTGGGGATTACACAGTTTTAATGATATAGCTAACACACTAAAATGCAGCATTATGATATTAATCAGGTGTTTTTATAGATTAAATTTGCAAGATGAAAATCGCACACACTTATATACTATATTGGGGGCATAGGCCTTGACAGAAACATTTATAAATATATAAGATGACTGCAATTTATACTTCTACTTTAGACAACAGATCAGTTTTTACATTCTTGGATTATATAACCTTGTATATGGCCACATAGAGTTGTATTCACAGTTATTCAGAATTGTGAGTTAACCACTATATAGTTTAAGCTTAAAATAATCTTGATGCATTCTAAATAATCTTATAATTAGAATATGAAACTATCAAACTTTTCTGGAAAGAAATTAGGTTATAAAAATAACCTAAGGTAATTGATAATAGAATGAATTATGTTTGTTGCAAAGAATCCTTCTGGGTTGTATCATCCCTGAAAGTGGAGAGGATGAGATGTGGCTGGTAAAGTGAGCCAGGAAAATCTCTGAACCGGGCTACACAGCTGCTATTGGAGGGAACCAAAGTGATTATGTGGTTACAATAATTCCAGTCCTGTTAAATTTTTTTTTCTTTTTTTTTAACAAATGCTTTGTTTCTTAAAATGGCTTTTTATAACAGGCAGTAATGTATTGGATTATTCTAAGCAAGTGAGTAAACAGTTTTTCTTTTTGGAAAAGGAACATTATTGGAGGATTTGGGGCAGAAGATAGGTTTTAAAATTAAAATACTCATTCTTAAATAGGATGCACTATTTTCATAAAATATAGCAATTAATAAAGAAATCTCAAAGAAACTTTATGCTCATAGCTCCTACTTTCCCTTTGATTTCTGTGAGCATATAATGCCTCTATTCAAAGGGAAATGGCTGAAATGTTTGAGAAACACTGATGTATTCCTCCACTTAATCTTCACTATGGTCCTAAGATACAAGTTAGTTTTTTGGACTTCAGAACTAAGAATCCAACTCAGTTTTTTAGCTCCTCCTCTGATCTGCCACCTTCCTACAATTTTGAAGGGACATTCATCAGTTTAACTTTGTCTAAATATTTTAACTACTGTTGGGTAGTTATAAGATTTATAAAATTTTCATTTTATAAAAGGGAAATTAAGGCTCAGTTACAATGACTTACAGAGGTAATAAGTGTCAGAGGAAAACTCAGACTGAGCATTCTTGATTTTGAGGACAAGGGCTTTTCTGTTTCATAGACATAGTCAACTATAACATGAAAGTGACTGTAGCCATTCCAGTGCTAAGGACTGTGTGACACAGATCCTTATCAACTGACCAGACATAATTCTTCTGCTACTAGTAATAATAATAATGAATATCAGTATGTTTCTTCAGTATGTCTCTTTACTTTTTCAAAGCTCTTTGTACATATACTGGCTTATTCAACTCTTCCAATAATCATTGTGCCAGAAGTGTTCTGTTAGTTCATTGAATAGACATGAAGAGGAATTAACCTTTATTTAACTTCTGCTGGACAGAATACTAACATCTTAAGAAAGGTAATCTCATGTTATATTCATAACCCCATTATATTGTCATTATGATTGTCATTTGTGAAGGAAATTGAGACACAGAGGAGTGAAGTTATCATCATTTGTGTATCTAGTAAATCTATTAAGACTAAAATCTAGTAAAATTCTCTAATGCAAGTATCAACCCTTTTTTTACTATATGGTATTTGTCCCATAACATCTGGTGAAGTATATTATTCTGGTTTGTTTAATTCTCACAGATGTTCCTGAAACAGATGATACATCCTTACTAATTCAAGTACTCTGAGGCAATGCAGTACATCCCACTTCTCTTACTCATGGAGAGTTTTTTCCTCTGGGAAAGAAAAATTTTCAGTTAGAATTGCTTTCTCATGAGTAACTTATTATTTTCCTCCCTCTTTTTTCCTATCAGCATGTCTCTATAGGATATTTAATACAACAGGCTGTTTATTTCTTCAAGGGTTTGTTAATAAAAATAAATCTCTATTTGCTGTATTTCAGACAATGGAAGCAAAAACAAAGGGGGAGATTAACAGGTGGAATAGAGAAGGTGTTTGGGGGCTTTGAACAATTCCTCACAAGCTAAAATCACACCACATAAATTATAAATTTTTCATCCTTTTTATTCTCCTAAGTTTGTCTACTCTATGAGTTGATCATTGACTGAAAATCAGATGATGTAGTTTCTTATTAAAGAGAGCATGTTCAGGGCTGGGATTGTGGCTCAGTGGTAGAGTGCTTGCGTAGCATTTGTGAGACACTGGCTTCATTCTCAGCACCACATATGAATAAATGAATAAAATAAAGGTCATCAACATCTAAAAACATTAAAAAGAAGAAAAGGTAGTATTTACAAAGGACCAGCATTCACCCAGCCCTTTTACTCTTATGTGGCCCTTCTAGGAAGAGGTAAATCTTGTCAAAGGAGATAAACCAGCAATAGATGTACATTAAGAGATTCAACTGGAAAGATAGAAATTTGATTTAGATTAAGATAATTGAAGGAAAAAAAATTAGTTCCTGAGATTCTTACTAAGTGATTTGATATTTTGTACCAACATGTTTAGTAAAATAATTATATATTTTTAAACCATGTATGGCACATGACTCTTAAAATGCTCAGGTGTTTAGTGAAGAAATAAACTTCATTACTCAAGAAATATTGTTATGTATCTTCATTGCAAATTGGAACCTTAGTGTTATAATAAGATCTGAAAATGTATGAATTCACTTCTGTCTACTTTTATGTTTTTGGTCCAGTAGGACAATAACAAATAAATAGGCCACTAACACTTACGTTACATAAATGTTCAAGGAGTAGAATAGAGAAGAAATATTCTATGAAGTACCTATAGAGTAATAGTAGCACTGCATAGGGAACTTAGATCATTTTGTTATCAGAATAACCCTATGAGGTGAATAACACATTCATCCCTGCTTATTAAGGTATTAAAAATTTTAAAACATTTTGGAGGTCACAGAGGTAATATGTAAAGCAGTGTGAATTCAGAGGCAGGAATCAGGATTAAGAATTCATGTTCTTTACCAGTTCTCCATCATCTGTACAAGAGGAAAAGAAGATGGTCCAATATTTACCAAAATTTTTAATTTATTGGAGTTTGTTACAACACGTTTTCAAAAAAACACATATAAAATAATTCAATTTAGAAACATTACTTTTTACTTTTCTCAAATTCCATGAAATGATTTATTCACACTCTGAGAAAAGCATTTTTACCATGAAGCTATTTATCATTATCAGAGACACAAGTTTTAGAGCAGATTGTATTTACTTCCATCTAAATTATCTAAGACAAAGCACTTTTTGAATGTGTATAATGCTGTCACTCAAAAATTTATCCACTTACAAAAATACTCATTTACAATTTTTTTCATTTGTTTTGTAGTAGTATTGTATTTTTGTTTTCTCTACAATATAATCAACCACTGCATGCTTCTAAAAGTGATTTTTAAGTACTCTTTTCTTTAAATTCTAACTGTGGAGAGAAGGCTGTGCTCTACTGAGTTACTGCATCATGTATAGAGCAGTATCTCAGACTAAGCCTCAACCTGAGTTACTCCATTTTGTTAAGCAGTAGTTTGCCATAAGCTACTCTATTCTGCATTTAAATGCCATAGTAGAATGACTCCACACCTTGTTTGTATGAGTAAACAACTACCATCTGCCTGGCACAACCATAAGGCGCAAATTGATTAATAAATTAATCATGCTAACAAAAATGACTACCTGTGAACTTCTCAAATTAATCAGAAATGCATGGATGCATGGGTGTATCAAACTCATATCAGAAAAAACAGGCCCATGAGCTTATGGAACACACCAGGGCACCAAAAGAAGCAACCCCCTCACTGGAAGCCCTTGAAAGGAGGAGCACCTGAGTGTGAACATGACAGCACCCTTAGCCTATCACCTGTTGCATCTCCTCACAAGCCTTGCCCAGGAAAATCACCACAGCAACTAACCTCCAAGCCTCTGATTTCCTGTCCTACCAGGCTTCAGCAGACCACAGTTTCTCCTGCCCATAAGGACCACACGTAGCCCACTCCAAGCTGACACTACCAGATGACAACTGCCATCAGTCCAGACCTTGACTAAAATAAGTTCCTGAACTTTGACAGCTCTGCATCCTGAATAAATTCTGCTGGTTCTTAATCTTATCTGACTACCTGCACTGACTCTGCTTTTGCTCTCAGTTTAGCCTCCTAAACCCTTATGGCTGCCTTACTTAATCCTTTCTAAGATTATATATATATATATATATATATATATATATATATATATATATATATCTGTGTGTGTGTGTGTGTGTGTGTGTGTGTAAATTGTGATGTGTGACTTCAGTGCTATAGAAATTGAGATTGGAGTAAAAGAACCTATGATTGTATGATTGTGTGGCTTATGACTACCAGAAGACTTACAAGTATTCAGTGAATTGCCACTGTTGAAAGTGGTATAGCCTGTGAATTTTTATTATTCAATAAATTCTGACATTGTAGAAAGACACAAATATGTTTGGTCTATGTTAATGACATAGCTTGCTCACAAGCAACTGACACACTTGCAACTGTGAGGTCAAATTCTTAAGATGCATGATGAAATTTGTGTTAAACTTAGTGATTAAAAAATAATAATGATCCATTTGGTGGTCTCTGTCAGCGTCTGACACTAACATTAATAGAGGTAATTTCAGGCTATTGTGGTCTTCCCACAGAGATCATTTTTATTTCAGAATAAGTAAAATGAGAGTTTTCTCAAAATGAAAAATTTGGGAAGAATTTAAATATAAGGCAGCCCCTGATATGTAAGCAACTGTATTGGTAGCCAAAGAAAGGAGGTGTGGAGGCAGTTCAGACAGGATGAGGTAACAATGTAACGTAAGTGTGAAAGGAACCTGCTATTTAAGAATACATTGAAACTGAAAAGTTTTCAGAAATTTCTAACTGGAAAACAGGAAGAAAAGGAAAGAATGTTTGAAGATGACACTGATAAACCTAACTGTAGAAGTCTATACATAGTATATAGATATTCAGTGTTTTCTGTTTATAAATGTGAAGTGCAAGGATTTACTTACGAGCACCTAAATCAAGTGTCCTTATTCCAAAGCCTATGCACTTCCATTCTGTTTCTTGTAAAGCTCATGCTGGTTCTATTTTCCATATCACCTACTACATGTTTTGTAAGCTGTATTCATCAAGTGTTTATAAAATGACATTTGGTGTGTATGTCAAGGCAGGATATATAAAAATAAAACTGGATGAGATATATTTTTATTAGATATCTTGAATATTTGTAGAATAACAAAGGCATTAGACAAAATGGGATGGGAGTCATTGATGGAATCTTCTCTCCAATTTTCTGTTCTTCATGCCCCTCCCCTCCCCATTCCCATCCATGTGTATCCTTTGCTGGGAACAACTACAATACCTGCTCCTGAAATGTACCTACCTCTGCAAGTCAGCAACACAGCATAATTTTTACAATTTTAAAACAAAAGTTGAAATATGGTATCAGTTCAGAACAGAACTAAAGAAAAAGGAAAGTATGGTCAATTACAACGTGTTAGGCATCTTGGCTTTTAAAAAAATCACTGATATCTATTATTCAAAAATTCCTAGGCATTTTTCATATAGAGTGCAGTTTTTTTTTTTTCATTTTCCAAAAAACCATTAATTAAGCTTTTAAAAACATTCTATGGATTATGCTAGTTGTTTGAGATTGAAAAGAAGGAAGAGGAGGAAGAGAAGAAGAGAAGGAAGAAGAAGGGGAAGAGGAAGAAGACAGCATGATTTCTTCCCTATAATGTTCTTGCTTATGCTAGTTATAAGCTTCAGAAAAGGGATGTATTATTCCATAAGTGATAAGAGAAGAAATGATTTTTGATGCCTATTTTCTTGGCCCAGTATTCATTTCCCATTTTAGGAATGGTGCTTTGCTTTCTTTGAGAAACCAGCCCTCTCCCACTCATAGTCCTTGTCCATTATTCTAACTTCTGTGGCCCAAGCCTGGAGAGTTAATATTCTGCACATCTTTGAGTATGGACATTTAACCCAAATAGGAAAGTGAAATTTAATTCCTAGCCTTTAAATTGAAAGAAATTCCTCTTTCTATCAGGGTAATTTGGAAGGCTGTAACTCTGGAGCATCCATTCTACCAAGAAAGGAGAGACTGGGGCTTGGGTGGTAGCTCAGTGGTAGAGTGCTTGCCTATGTGTGAGGCAATGGGTTCAAACCTCAGTGCCACATAAAAATAAAATTAAGTTTTGTCTCCATCTACAACTTTAAAAAAATTAAAAGGAGAGACTGATTGAGAATGTGCTCAAAATAGACAAAAGCAGGGCCTAGTGAAGGAAAGAGACAATAATCAAATGTTACCTTCTGTGCCTGACTGCATTTACAGGAGTCAATAAATACTTTTGCACCACTCTGTTTAAAACTGAATTATGCAGATTTTACAGATGATGAGTTTAGGTATCAGATATGCCAAATTTGTGGTGACGTAGGATATCATATTTGACCTATCCCTTTGATTGCTGATAAGATTATGGGAAAATTGTCCTATCCACCCACCAACTTATCTACATTAATGTGTCTTAGTTATAACGATGAGTAGATAAGTTATCCAGGGTGAGTATATACACACACATACCTAGACATGCACAGAGACTATGTATATGTTTTATAGTATATTGAATGTAAAATATATTTATGCAAATGTATATCATATATACATTATATATCTTTGTACACATACACATATGAGTATGCCTATGTGTATATAGAAATGTACATTATGTACATGTATGTGAGTGTGTGTGGAGAGAGAGAGCGAGAGAGCACATCAATCTCTGATTTAAATTTAGAATTAAGAGAAGAAAATTCTTGCAAGGAAAATAGGATTTAAGAATAAAAGAGGTAGGATAAAAATTAAAGTGTCTTAGAAAATAAAGAAAGATTTTAGGATAGAATGGTGAAAGCTTTGTAGCATTTCCAGCATTGATGTCTGGATCTGCCATTAATTTCTACACTTTAATTCCCTACTCCAGTTAGGTGTTAACTCTTTCCTCCACCAGTAGGCTTAAAAATTGATTCCTGCTTTTGGTGAAATTCTTGGGAAATACCCTTTGGCCAAGCTATAAATCATAGAGTTTTGTTAGTATCTGATCCTTAGCTGATGCTGGTTTTTAATAACT
Organism: Tamias sibiricus; assembly: GCA_025594165.1. Lineage (NCBI taxonomy): Eukaryota > Metazoa > Chordata > Mammalia > Rodentia > Sciuridae > Tamias > Tamias sibiricus. Next base: position 39,634,891 of record CM046661.1, read on the forward strand.
TGTGGAGCAACATGCTTAACTCTGAATGTTTTGTACCTTTCAGTATTTCTTGGGCTTTACATCATTTCTTTGCTAATTCTAATCTGATTTTGGCATTGGTGACTGACCATCTGACATTAATTCTACACTCACCTAAAACATTTGATGAATGGGTTTGTCTGATCCATAGTATGAATTGGCTTAGCCTAACATCATACATCTTTAATGCTCCATAAAAGGTCACCATGATTGCTCTTTCCTGTGTATTAGTCTGTTTTCTGTTACTATAATAAAATATCAGAGTCTGGGTGCTTTATGAAGAAAAAAAAGTTCATTTTGTTCTAAAAATTCAAGGGCATGGCTTCATTTTCAGCTGATCCCATGTGAAGACTTTATGGTAGACAGCATCACAAGGACAGAGTACATATGAGAGAGACACAATACATAGCATGACAGAAGCCTAGAGAAAATATAGAGGGTCCAGACTTGCTCTTTTAAACAACCTTCTTAGTTCCACAAGAACTTCTTCAATTCCTTCTGAAAGGAGAACCACCAGTGAACTAATAAAGTCCCATTAGGCACTACATCTTAACATCACCATGCTGGAGACAAATCTTACAATTCATTAAGCTTTGGAGGACAAATCTTCCAATTCATGAACCCTTGGGGGCAAATCAACACCAAACCATAGCATTCTGCCTCTGGCCCCCAAGTTCATATCCTTCTTATAATACAAAATGTATTCTTTACACCTCCACTTTCCCCAAAGTCTTAACTTGTTCCATTGTCACTCAAAAGTCCAAGTCAGAAGTTAAGACTCAAGGCAATGTTTTTCCAGTTTTGAGCCTGAAAAATATAAAAAAAAAAAACCAAGTACTTGCTTCCAAGACACAATGGTAGGACAGATATACATTCCTATTCCAAAGTGAGAAATAGGGAAATAGACAGTAATTACTGCCCTAAACCAAGACCAAAACTCAGCAGGGTAGACATTAAACCCTAAAGCTCCAAATCTGGCATCCCATGCACACTATGATTGGGTGTGAACCTCCCAAGGCTTTAGGCAGTTCCTCCCTATGGCTTTGCTGGTCATAGGCCAGATGGCTGCTCCCTCAGGCTGCATGCTGGTATTAGCAGCTTTCTGGGCTGGCATTGAATGCTACTAGTCTTTGTGTCCAAGCTGCAGCTCTACTCCCATGGCTCATGAAGGCATTCCAGTAGACAGTCTCCTCAGGGGTTCTGACCTACAGTAAACATCTACCTCATTTCCCAGAGTTTCCTTTGAAACCTTGGTGTAAGCCATCATGGCCCCTTAACGCTTGCATTCTGTGCACTTGAAGCATCATTAAAATGTGGTTGCCACCAAAATGTTTGTCACTAGTATGAACCATGCCTGGACCCACTTGAATCATGGCTGCAGCTGCAGAGTGCTTCACCAGAAAACAAAGTGTAGAATCCTGTGTCAGGTTTTGGCAATGAGCCTGTGGAGAGCACCCTTGGGTTTCCTGAATTCACTGTGCCCTTCTAGGCCTCTGGGCTTGGATGGGAGAGGTGGCCTCATAGATTTCTGAGATGCTCTCTGGATTTGTCCTGATACAAAGTAATTCCTCTTTATTTATGCTAATATCTTTAGCAAATGGTTGCTCAGTTTCACCCTTGAACACATTTTTGTTTTGCTTTTCTATGATCAGCTGCCAATTTTCCAAATTTTCTGCTATGTTTCTTTTTTCTCCTGAGTCTCACTGTAAATCTGATTAGAAGTGGTCAGTCATAACCCATATCATAGACTGAACGATTTGGTGTTTACCTTTTATTCTGCCACATAAATAAGTCCATTATTTTTAGATTCAGCATTCCATAAAGCTCTAGGACTTGGACATAATTCACCCAGGTTCTTTACAATAGTACAACAATGATGGCTTTTGCTTCACTTACCAATCCAATTCTCATGTCTATCTGAGACTAGTTCCCTAATTTGCTTGTTTTCTGAGTGCTTACCAGAATTATCCATAATGCTATGCTTATAGCATTCTAAACTTTTTTGTGGCCTACTCCAAACTCTTCTACCATCTGTCCATTATCCAGTGCCAATACAGTTTACACATTTTCAGGTATAGTTATAGAATTTGCCCCATTCTTGGAATCAACTTTCTATGTTAGTCCATTTCTTCTTATTATAATGAAATATCTGAAGCTGCATACTTTATAAAGAAAAGTGTTTAATATAGCTCATGGTTTTGAAGATTCAATGGCATAGTTTCTGCATCAAGTCTGATGAAAGCCTAATGTAGATGGCATCACAATAACGGGGCTCTATGTGATAGATCACATGGTGAGATAAAGAAATACCAGGCTTGCTGTTTTATAGCCCTCTTATGAAAACTAACTAGAGTTTCATGAGAGCTACATTAGTTCCTTCTGAGGATAGTGCTCCTAGTGACTTTATAAGAGGCCCCACCTCTTAAAGGTCCCACTACCTATTAAAATTGCCTCACTGGAGACATGTACCCTAAGAGGACAATTCACATAGAAAACAGAACAGGCTGCCATAGCTTACAAAGAATGAGGAGTGCTGGGTGCCGTGGTGCACACCTGTAATCCCAGTGGCTTGGGAAACTGAGGCAGGAGGATTGGGGGTTCAAAGCCAGCCTCAGCAAAAAGAGAGGTGCTGAGCAACTCAGTGAGACCCTGTCTGTAAATAAAATACAGGATAGGGCTGGGGATATGGCTCAGTGGTGGAGTTCCCCTGAGTTCAATCCCCAGTACTCCTCCCCCTGCAAAAAAAAAAAAAAAAAAAAAAAGAAGAAGAAGAAGAAGAAGAATGAGGAGCAAAAAGGCCATTGATATTCATTTATAGAGACTGAACAGATTAGAAACACTCACAAACATTTTATTTATATCATACTTTAGAAAAATATCAATATAAAACTTAGAAAAAGAAGCAATATTGTATTTTTCTTTACATAAAAGCACCAAGGAGTAAATAAATGAATCACTGTATCTGTAGTAGGGCCAAACTACTATATAAAGAACATTTTTCCTTTAGAAGCTACAAAGTAGGGGATGGATGTAGCAAATTGCCAAAAGGGAACACAAAATTGATTGTGGCTTGTCAAATATAAGGCATATAATGCATGATGTAGTAGTGACTAAACAAGTTCTTCTTGCTGTAAAACCTGACCACACAACCTGCATATTCCATATTTAAATCTTTTAGAAACCATGGCACAAATAATGCCTACCCTCAATTGTTAAATTGTCAGCCTACACTGAAGCTGTCAGACTGATCCATGGTCCATGGCTGACCTGGAAACCTGGCTACTCTCTGGCAAGCTCATAGTTGAGAATTAAACTTAGGGCTGGATTGAAGAGAGTGAATCACAACGTCAGAGGTCAAAAGCAATAGAAGATCAAAACTATGTAATTTCTCAAAAGCCAAAGACCAAACATAGTTTGTAGGTCAAGAAGGTGTGGTTTGGAAAGCAAGCAAATCATAAGAGAGGAGAAGAAATTGAAACAGGGGAACATGATACAAAGAGTATGCCTTATTCACTCTTAGGCTTACAAATCCTGATACTTGCTATCTGGTCTAACAGCAGCCTTAGGGCCTCAAGGCAGATGGGAGGAGAGAATATCAGATCTTCATCAGTCTGATTTACTTTAGTGTCAAATGAATGAGATCAATGGGGATGTAATACCAATCCACTTACCCACACAGACATGGATGCAAAAATGAGTTAAAATATAAAAATTGACTTCTACTGAATTTTATAGGAATACCTCATATGGAAAGATCCACTCTCCTATGTCTAATTTATTTTTATTATTTTTTAAAAAATAGTTTTTTAGTTGTAGATAGACAGAGTACCTTTACTTTATTTATTCATTTTTATGTGGTACTGAGGATCGAAACCCAGTGCCTCATATGTACTAGGCAGGCACTCTATCACTGAGCTACAACTCCAGCCCCTATTTTTATTCTTATTGGATATTTTAAGAGAAGGTATATTAAAATAACTGTCTAATGTGTGCTTAAGTGTTACATACTTTATTTAGCTTAATTTTTCCATTCTTTGAAGTGTGGCTTGTCCTCATACTATGATGAGATATTAACTGATTTTTTGCAAAGTTATAATATTAGTACATGGCATATTTTTGGAAGACATTTTTTTATGTTTCTCCTCCAAAGGGGAATATAAAATATGTGCATATACAAATATATAGTTTATATATTTCAAATAGACTAACCTGCCTTCAAAGTATCTTGGCAAGGAGGGTAAATTTCCCTTTCACTGAGATCAGATTAGTACTTTCAAGGCATAGTCACCAGCTATCAGGAGAGTGGCTGTTGTTTCACATATTTAATAAGCAGAGATTACATCAATTGCTAATTAGGATGATTACCACCCAGCAAATTGTCCCAGATAACACCATGTACCACTGACCACCACAATTACCAAGCAACTGCCCAACTCAACTTTTCAAAGCAGACCTTACCACTGGTTCAGTAAAAGAAAACTTTCGCCTGCATAATTATGATATAAAGATGAATAGCTGCAGTTCCCTCCCTGAGACTGCTACATTTATAGCTCAGACTCAGATTATATTTCTTGTAAGAGAAAATGCATGTTGTTCTTTTTTTTTTTTTTTTTGGTTATGGAGATTGAACTCAGGGGCACTCGACCACTGGGCCACATCCCCAGCCCTTTCTTGTATTTTATTAGAGACAGGGTCTCAGTGAGTTGCTAAGTGTCTCACCATTGCTGAGGCTGGCTTTGAACTCGTGATCCTCCTGCCTCAGCTTCCCAAGTGCTGGGATCACAGGCGTGTGCCACTGCGCCTGTCTGCATGTTGTTCTTATATGTGTCTGAACTTTCTACAAGAGACACTGATAGTGATTTTCCTCTCATAATCTCAATCCATGTTATATTTGGGAGGAATGATAACATTTCCTTGTCCCAGTTAAACTGAATTTAAGGTATGTTCATGGAGGAAAAAAAAAAAAAAAAGTCTGACCCTCAATGTAATGGAGTTTAATTTACAATGGAAGAGAACACATAATAAGCAAAGATGGTAGATCTTACTTGATTTTCTTAAAAATAAAGAAAAACATATCAGCTTTGTATTTTGTAACACAGGGTAATTAAGACAGCTTTGAAGGACTTGAGGTGCTGAAATTAACAGAGTAGGCAACTGTTTAAATAAAATCCAGTTTTAAAAATAATAAAATCCAGCCGGGTGCGGTGGCGCATGCCTACAATCCCAGCACTTGGGAGGCTGAGGGAGGAGGATCGCGAGTTCAAAGTCAGCCTCAGCAATGGCGAGGCACTTAGCATCTCAATGAGACCCTGTCTCTAAATAAAATACAAAAAAGGGTTGGGGATGTGGCCCAGTGGTTGAGTGCCCCTGAGTTTAATCCCTGGTACCAAAAAAAAAAAAAAAAAAAAAAAAAAAAATCCAGCATGCTGGATCTTTTATAAAGTTTTTTTAGAGAATATCCTATTCTGGGCCTATGTCTCCACTTCTGTTCTGTAGTTCTATATGGTTTGGTCTATACTTGCTGGAGTAAAGCACAGGTAGGTGCCATCTCTCCTTCTGCCCTGTCCCTCTCTATTTCAGACTTTGTCTTCATTTGCACTCAAATACCAAAGTAATACGGCCATGCATTCATAGTACCCAAAGAAGTTGTGGAAGCTTTCTTTCATATAAAAAAACTATTGTCCATTCTCTTATGAAGGATAGAACTGAACTCAATCTCTTTTCTTGTAAAGCAAGGTCAGTATATATGGTAATTCACATTTCTTTGGAATACTTATATGTTGCAACAATTGTTATCTGAAGGGCAAAAGAAGAATGCATATCTATCCTAGCTTTCCTTTGAATTAGAAGTACCCCACAGTATTTATGCCTCCAAAATCATGCAACTATTTTACTTCTCTACCTCTTTAATAGCAACTGTAACTGCACTCTGAGGAAAAAAAATTATTTTGAAATCTGGTTTAGCCTTTATTAACACTGAAATCTTGATATCTGAAAATAAATTTTCATTTTTTTTCTATCCTGGACCTTCATAATTAGCCTTGAAGCAGTTGCCTACTCTGTTAATTTCAGCACCTCAAGTCCTTCAAAGCTGTCTTAATTACCCTGTGTTACAAAATACAAAGCTGATTTGTTTTTTATGTTTTTCTTTATTTTTAGAGAAATCAAGTAAAATTCGCCATCTCGGCTTATTATGTGCTCTCTTCCATTGTAAATTAAACTCCATTACATTGAGGGTCAGACTTTTTTTTTTTTTCCGTGAACAGACCTTAAGCTATTTCCTGTGCCACAATACCTTAGTTATTGGAGTAAAGAAGTTTCCACTCACCACTTGCAAATGTGTTTCTACTTGCCATTTTTAAATTACTGTTACCTTTGGATGTGGGAGAATGTCTTCCTTTGTCAAAATGGCAATGGGAGGCACAAGTGACAATCCCTTTTCCTTAAGATTTGGGACTGCACAAAGCTGTCAGTTTTAAAAATGACACTGTGGCACAGCCTTTCTTTAAGATGGTGCCTTTCATTTTTGACTCCTGCTGTTCCTGACAGTTGAAATGGCAGCAGGAGGTAGAAACTAAAGTAAGTTCTCTTGGCATTTGCCCTTAGGTAGAAATTAATAATAGAAGAAGCAGGCATGTGCTTAAAAACAGTTAGTGTCAGATGTCACGCAATGGAATGTGACCAATCCCCTAATGAGATGATCCAAACTGTCCATAATTTTCCAAGGATAGACTTAATTCTCACACTTGCTTGCAATGTTAATCTATGTTCTTATACTTGCAGAGCATTTGATGTGTTCTGAAATATTATGTTCTACTTCAAGAACTATGCCAAATATTGTAACTGTATTTCTCACTTAATCCTAAATTACTTGGCTGCTTTGAATGTGATAAATTGTGCATCATAATTTTTCTTTTTACTCTAACTGAATTTCTGATTTCTGATGCATTTCTGATTTCACACTCTTTTTTTATATAATTGAATTATGTGGCATCAAATAGTTCTACTGATTTCAACCTAAACATTATCTCCATGGTTTTACAGATTTATTAGAACTATATGAACGCTTCTATCTTACTAGTTTATTTATGTATTGCTGGATTTTATTGTCTCTCTTCTTTTCTGATGCCTTCTAGTTCTGCACCATCAGCTGGTTTGTATATAACATTTTCAATTCCTTTCTTTGTGGATGGAGGCTTTATTTTCAGGGCTTTAGATCTGGACATACAATAGAATTTAAATGATCCTTTCCCAAATCCCAATTTGCTAGTTGAATTCCCATATTCAGCTCTTGGAATAAGCCAGGCCACTTAGCTCTGTGGTTATGTATGAGATATACATTCTGTCTTTTTGCTCACTAAGTTTCATATCAGTTCCTGAGGTACCTGAATAATACCTTAGCATATACTTTAAACTCTTCTTCAATCTCCCTTTCCTTGCCTGAGCTGATATGTATTGATGATTTATTTATTTATTTATCACTTCCTTAACATCATTTTATAATCTTTTTTAACTTTCCCAAATGCTTCTTTCTCAAGCTTGATTGCTTCTTCTTCTTTTTTTTTTTTTTTTATTTGTACATTTTGGTTCATTTGATTCAGGTTATTTTCCTTACTGAATGAGCCTCCTAACTCTTGAATAAGATTAATTTTTCCTTAACAATTCCTATTTGCTTTGGTTTTATAAGTATTATTGATTATATATATTTTAATTTCATCTACTCTGAGTGATCTTCCACTCTTTTTTTTTATGTAAACTATTTACAGATTTAATGTTACTTTGGATAACTGGTTGTGTTTGGTAATTAGCTATTCTACTCTGTATTCTTAATCTGTCATTTATTTTAGTACAAATCAAGTTAGATACTGCTCCATTTTCACCATTTGAAGAAGGAATATTTTCCCCAAGCCCACAAGTTACTCATAAATTTTGATTTTAAAATTTTATATATATATATTACCTGTGATGTATTGGTTTATAGGAATCACTGATATACTCTTCCTCATTTTGTTAAAATATTCTTCATTGCATATTTCTTGTTTTTATGTTTTTGTTTATATATGAGATAAAGCCACTTCACTATTTGTTCCAATGTAGGAATTCCACAACTGAGTTGTATATCAGAATCACATCAGAAGCTTTGAAAAATTCACATTCTCTGGAATTATTTCAGATTTACAGATTTTTATTTCCTGTTTAAGATCACAAAAACCTATATTTGAACAAATTACCCCTAAAAATCTTAGTTGTGTCATTTAACATTAGTCATGGGCGTTTGAGAATCAAGTCTAAATATTCTTCTATTGGAGACTAATTATGTTTAAACAGTTAAGGGAAACAAAATAGTGAAGACAGGAAACATGTTTACATTGATCAGGACTCTGCCATGACCACCTATTTGCTTTTCAATCTAAACTGCAGGACCGTTACTACTTTGATGGCAGGAATTGCAGCTTATTTACCACAATTTCCCTATACCCAGTTTCCTTCTCAACACATGGGAGCATGTCATTCATGTTTGTTAAATACAGAACTGGTCTGATCTGTTTCTTATCAATGGGTATACATCCTGAGAACCTGTCAGGACAAGTTTGAAGGCAGTTTGCTTTTAAAAATTTTTAAATAATAGAGGAACAACTCTATAAACAAGCTGGAGTGAATAAAAGGAAAACATAAGAAAAGAAATGGATGGATAAACAAGCAAATATTTTAAACATGTAGGAAATGATTTCGAAAGCATCAAAAATCAACCATCACTTGATTAGCATGCTTGAGGCTGTGGATTCAATTGCCAACACTAGGAAAAAGAAAATCCAGTATGAAGCAGTCAAATTTTTTTGAAGGCCACTTAAAGAAAATATCTCTGTTGAATGTTTCACTGTTACAACAGGGAAGTACCACTCACATTGTAGTATGTTGCTGACAAAAATAAAATTGTGCTGAAATAAAGGCAGATATCCTGAGAAATAATTTTTAATGTTATATTTTCAAAGAGAAAGCCATAGCAATAAAAGGTACACTGTAAATAAAACATTGTAATATATGAAAATTGATTTAATTTTCTAGTTTCCATAGCAATAGTGAAGCTTTATGTATTCTGTATATATGTGTGAGTGGCGGTGATCTGTTCTTCAACTTGGAGGCAGGTCAAATGTAGTCTTTTCCAAGATTTGTATATATTAGCATGAACTTTGTACAAATATCTTATGTTTTCACAGGGAAAAAAATTCATTTCTACTCATTTAGTAACAATAAATCCATAACAGGTTTTTAGTTTGGACACTGAAAGAAAGTGAGCTAATCTATTTCAATTTCAGAGCTTTAGTTTCTTTCAGTCTCAGCTATATTTTGCATCCTTGTGTCATAGGTATGCTGTCCAGATTTTCTTAAGGCTGCAGAGAAATCACTGCAAGAACATTATTTCCTGCATGTCTATAAGTGGAGCAGGCCTGACATTAAGCAAAATGGTAAAATGGGAGCTGTGCTATTGAGAGGTCTTCCCACCCATTGTTAAACTTCCTTATTATTAAACTTGTTTAACCAGTGAGATGTGAGCAGATGTGATGAACATGTCTACTAGGTAGGAGCTTTATGAGTGTGTGTCATTTATTACTCTGTCTCCTTCTGCCATGATCAGCAGTGTTGAAGAAAGTAGCTGCTCTGCCAGTTTGTGCTCAGGAATGATAGGGATTTGAAAGTTTGATCAGTGCTTTGTAATGGATATGTGATAGGACCAAAGTAGCAAATAATTATTTAAAACTATTGAGACTTTGTCAAGAACTTACTCTAATGGGCCGAGGTCTTTATCCCCCCTCCCGTGGGCCCAAAATGAATCCTTCTTTGTCCAGCAGAGAAGGATGGGGAGAGCCTACCTCGTGAAGACAGGCTGAGAAGATAAGAGTCACTAACGCCCCCTCCTCCGCCTTCAGAAGGACTCAGATCCACTTTAGGGAGTTAGGTCAGAAGTGGTACCACAACTGGTTTATTGAAAGGGGGGGGCAATGCTTTATAATGGACAATAGCCAATCAGTGACCAGCAGGGTGGTTCTGGTTCTCACTAGATGTCACAGCCATGCCCCTTGCTTAGCCTAGGTCCTTAACAGGGCGTGGTAGCATGGCAAGCAGCCAGAAAAGCCAGAGTTTTCCATCTTCTCAGCTGACAGTGTCTGGAAGGTCCCAACAAGACTTGGAGGCTATTGGTTACTGAATCACTAGTTAGATCATCTTGATGTAATTAACTATCTAATAGTGCAGAAGGTTTTATTGGCTAAGGATATGCATTTTCCCAAAGGTTTATAACTTATTGCAAATCTTAGCCACATAATATTATTTTTGTAAAGAAATATAGGTAATATAAAAACATATTCAAGGGAGCATAGGAGGATTAGAGGAACACTAGAATGGCCAATGGGGAGGGAGGGGAAGGGAGGGGGCAAAAGGGTGAAGAAAAAAAAAAAAAGATGGTAGAATGAGATGGATATCATTACCCTAAGTGCATGTATGAAGTCGCGAATGGTGTGAATTTACTTTGTATACCACTAGAGATTTGTAAAAATGTGTCTATATGTGTAATATGAAATGTAATGCATTCTGCTGTCATTTTTAACAATTTAAAATAAAAAATAAATAAATTAAAAAAACATATTCAATAACAATAAAATATAGAATTATTAAACTTACATTCAGGGACCCATAAATATACATAATTATTTGCTCTATGAAAATTATATTAATTTTAAAAAAATTAAAAATAATCCTAAGGGTCTTAGAGCTCTATAATATATTTTACTGTCCCACATAGGCAGAAACATTCCTAAGAGTGTCTTCTTTCTCTGTAGATATTTGGCAGCAAGATATCTCATTATCTTTTAAGTCAGTAAATTCTACTGTTGAAAATGATAATTGTTAGGTAGAATTTTCTTAACTTTGAATTATTTTCCTGAAGGTTAAATTTGGTCTACTAGAAAATTGGCTTCTGAATCAGCCAATTCTGCTGCTGGACAATCATAATTATTGTGTAAATACTGTTTTTGTTGTTTTTTTTTTTTATATGTAGCAAAATTTTCCCTCCATTACCTAATTTTCACAAGTTCTACCCTCAAGAAAAGTTTGATTAAATCCATTCTACAGTTCACATGACAATTCTTAAAATATTTGAAGACAACTGTCATGTCCCCGTAAACTCTTATTATGTTAGCTCCATAATAGTCTGATTCTTCAACCATTCATTATAGAAAACTTTTCTCATGCCTTTTGAAGAAATTGATTGCTAACCTCTGGATACTCTGGTTTAAAATGCCTCTTTTAAGGTACAAGAAGAAGAACATCTGACATGCCAGATGGAGTATGACAGTTTCTGAGTATGTAAAGATTATTCTTCCTGGTTATTATGCTTCTGTTCTTACAGTTTAGGATTGGATTCATTTTTTTTTAGAAGCTGAATCAGGCAATTGGATCATCTAAATCCTCTAGGACTTCTATTTTTAATCTGTTATCAAACTGAGGTATCTTCTATCCTTTTCTTATGTAATAGGTTTCTGGAAAGTAATATAACACTTTATTTGTAATACCTTGTAAATTGTTATCTCAAAGCAAGCATTACTGAAATTTAATTCCATAGAATCAAAATTTATGTCTTCATAATCTGCATATTCATAACTTCAGTACCATTGGTGACAGTTTTTACTGTTAATGATGGGTCATTAATTTCATCAATTATGTATAAAATTTGTAACAAAGGGAATAACTTCAATTAATTCTTTACATTTGTGCTTATAAATGAACAATATTGATAGGTTAAATATTTGTTTTCTTTATTTTATGGGATTCTTTTGGATGACTTATTACTATAATTTTAATTAGGTAACATAATCCCTTATATACTTATTTCAAGTATGTCAAAGTTAAGTATATCATTGGCGAATTTTTTGTGACTTATTCGTTCATAGTGGTTTACCAATCCATTCATGTTACTTCCCCCCCCCAAAAATAATATGTTCAAAATAAAATTATTTTAAAATATTAAACATCATCAACAGTAAAATGAATAATAAATGACAAATTATATTAAATATTGTATGAAGTATAAAACCTGACAGAAGCAAATTATGATGCTTGAAGTTATGTTAGTGGTTACTGTTTGGCATGGACGGATTGTAACTGGAAGACGGGAAGAGGCTGCTTCTGGGAAGCTGATAATACTTTGTTTCTTGATCTAGGAAACAGATATATAATTGGTGAAAAGTCATCCATATATTTACTTACAAATTATCTTATGTTTCAAGTGAAAATTATTGAATATGTTGAATATTTCTGAGAATTGTATTTCTCTAAATTATTGAATTCATGCTGTAGAATGATTAAACGACAAACTCTGTTTTCAGACTTCTACTTGGTACAAATGTTATTTCTGCAACGCTGTCCTTATTTAGGCTACATTTTAAAGACCTGTTGTGGAATCACTACAGTGTTGCCATCGCTCAAATATTGCACCTATAGCAAATGTCCCTTCCACAAACGGAGCATTTCAAGTATGATGGTACCAAGTGGAATCTGAATTGTTTTAAGAAGGTGGATAAAATCGGCTAGTGAAATCTCCTCACCCCACCTTCCACTATTCCTTCAAACTAGGAAGACTAGTGCTTCTTTACATAACTGACTACAGACTATTATATTTCTTTATTCTATTGGCGATGGGCCTTGCCTGATGCTTTCGTGTCTCTATTGAAATCTGCTGAAAGTGACAGAATGTGCCCATGAAAAACAATGTATTGCTGCTTTGCTTTAAGACATTGGACCAAATTATAATTAATAGCAATTTAAAGAGAATACAGTCCATAGGTACTGGTGACTAGAACTGGAAAAGATCAATAAAGAGAAACGATGAGATACAATAGAAAAAGCAGACAAAGGTCATTGAAGTAAAGAAGCAGACAAGAAAAAGACCTGAGAAGAGAAATGAGAAATTAAGGGACATAAAGGTAAGAGGACAGTGTTATAGTGCTCACTCTTCTCCATCTGTCCCATTCCCACTCTACCGAATCTTGCCATGGTCTCCCTTTTCCACTTACTTAATTTGAAGCTATTTGACCTGGTCCTCATAGAAATCTTCCCCACCTTCTCTCACTCAGGAAATCCTTCTTTTCCTTTTTCCTTATTACTTTAAATCTTGGAAGAAACATTTATCATGGACTGGATACTGAGCTTGATTCTGAGGATACCAGGGAAGTACACCAGTTGAGGTCCTACCCTCTTGGTCCAGGTCTTCCTGTGGATGCAACTACCCTCATCCAAGATGCTGCAATCAGGATACCATTCCTTGGTATGTTCCTCTCAGGATGGTGTAATTGTACTAATTTATAAGTTTCTAAAATTAAACCAAATCTTACAAAATTGTATATATGTTTAGTTGTTTACATAAATGTGTATAGTTTGGGCTTAGTGTACAATTTTGCAAAGGCATACTATTATTTCTAGTTTGGGGCTTGTGATTGTTTCCATTCAGTCTCTGTTGTTCTTTATTTTAATAGTCAAGTTATAGAGAAACAAATATTTCTCAAGTACCTATTTTATGTCAGTGCTTTCCTGGGAAAGCAAGGTTTTATAATAAGATATACTACATTCCATTAAAAAATTAGAAGAAAAAACAAAACACTTTATTGCAGATAACTAATGTAGGAAATCAGTGGTTAAGGAGGACTGATAGACCTTAGTGTAACTTTTTATATGTTAAAATGGCTAACTTTTCTTACATTACATGTGACATTCACAGGTCTAGATAACCTTAATTTTGCAGTCAAAAATGTCTTTGCTGTGGCAAATGCAAAAAAGAAAAAAAAAAAAAAAGACTAGTCTCACTGGATCAAGTAAAGTTAAAAAAAAAAAAAAAACTTTTAGAGTGCAAATGAACTTATAAACATTACTGTGTGTCTCACATAGTAACTGCACTTGTGCCCCAGTGTGCCCAGATTTCCCTGGGTTACCCAGCATCAACACTAGCTTACTTTTAAGGGCAGGCTTGAGCTTTTTGGGAGTAAATTACTTGTTATTTTTCCCTCCTATCTATGGATATGCTGTATGATATTCTGACTATTTTAGGGACCTGGGAAAACATACTCCATTCATCACCATCAGAGTGAAAAGAAATCTACACATTATTATCCAGTTAAGGGTGTGTCTTTGCTCCAATTTATATTTCAATTTAAATATAAGCCAATGTGGTACATTTTCACCACATTTTAGATCTGTAACATTTCCACCACTCTTAAAATGAATCTTTTTGTATCATAATATAATCTGTATAATTCCATGACAATAGACTTAAAAATAAAAATCGTAGAAATATCTAGGATTTATATGGCTTACTGTGACAATGAGCAATTTAATAATTTTAAGCAATTAAATATCTCTTAATTATTCTCTTTTACATGGCTGACATTTTAATGCAAATAGTATCAATTGCAGACAAAAGTTCTTTGGTAAAGGTGCTATTACTGAAATCAAAGTTGATTCTAAGCAATAAACCAATCAATGCATATTTATTGGGGAAATACTATATTTTCTTCACAATTTGAGAGCAGAGGAAGATAAATATGTAATATAATTCCCTTTTCAAGCATAAAGAAATGTATAAGAGAATATATAATTAAACGATGAATTATGGAGCATAAGTGTATTTGCTACAGGAATTAATGGAGCAAAGGGAGTGAAGATTTGATCTCACAAGATTACATCAGATTTAGATGAGTAGAGAAAGTACAAAAGGTCTTTTTGACAAGGATAAAGGCTGGCATTGATTGTGAGGCTTTGAGGGGAGATACTGTGAGTGTGGCAGTTGGTATGCAGAGGTGTTGCTGAAGAGTAGGCTCAATTGGCAAGTAGGGCCAAATATAAAGCCTTGATGGTCATGAAGACTAGTAGAAGCAAGAAGAAAGAGAGGTGGGGAGGAAATAAACATTTGCTGGTCATATATTATACATAATAACACATAATATCTATGATTAGCTTGTCTTGTGCCAAACATTGTTTCACAAATTTTGCATAGTTTAAATTACATAATTTTCAGACCAATCTTGTAAAGAGGTGCCAGGGTTTGGATGTGGTTTGTGCCCCAGAAGTATATGTATTGGAAGTGTGGTCTCCAATCTGTTGATATTCAGTGGTACTGGGAATGTTAAGAGGTAGAGCCTGGTAGAAAGTCCTTGGTTATTGGGGTCATTTTCTCAGAAGGAATTATCATAGTTCTCCTGGGATGTCATCGAAGTCCTGGCTTCCAGTCTAGCTCCCATTGTTCCTTCTCACACTCTTGGCATTGCGATGCTTTCTGTCCATAGGTCCTCACCAAAGCCAACTGGTTTCAGCTCTAAGGCCTTGAACCTCCAGAACTGTGAGCTTAGAAAAAACCTCTTTTCGAATGTGCACCAGTCTTCACGGACATGAAAATGAGACAATATGCCATGAGGTGGGAGGCTGGAAAATTCAGGTTGACCATTTGAGATTTTGTGGCAGAAGTAATGCCAGCTCTGAAACTAATAGTGTTAGAGACTTTTTGGATGATAAGGGCAACTCCAGGTGGTAAGGGGCAAATACATGCATAGAATAGTCACCAAAGTAATCTCCCATCACCTTTACCCTAGTCACTGGGTAGACTGCACTCCCCTGTTGGAGACTTAAAAAGGTAATGAAACATGCAATGACTGAAGAAGCATGATGAAAAACTGTGCAGATGAGAGTCCCACCTCTACATGTGACGACATCAAGAGATGGAGTTCCTGCCCACCCTGTAAATGACATAAATGCTATTCCCCTTTGTTCTTTGCTGAAGCCAGCCTGGGTCTCTGACCCCAATTGCTGTTTCTGTTCTGGCCCTAGCAGAAGTCTTTAATAAATAGTTATCCATATTAAAAATATTTTTGTTATAAGTTACTTCATTTCAGGCATTTCATTATAGTAACAGAAAATTGACTAACACAGCAGTTACTATGATTTTTTTTTTTTTTTGAAGATGAGAAAAAATGCACACAGAGAAGTTACTAAGCTATTTTTACAAGTATTATGTGGGAGAAACAAGATTTACAGTCAGGAAATTTATCTTCTTAGGCTTTATAACGAATCATTTTGCCATTTAATGTCAAAGGAGTCTGGAGGCTCTAGGCCTAATAATTTACATAATCTTTCTAAATAGGTATTATTATCCCAATTTTCAGGTTGATATCCTATATCCGCAAGATACAACCATGTTCTGACAACTGAAACTTCTGTTTACCTGAAAATACAACATTGACTCTGATTTCAGTTGCAATAAAAGGATAATATCTAATCAGTAATCCAAACAATAATTATAAGCAGCAATACAATCTACCAATCATTATTAGAGGTGCTGAATATATAACTCAGGGACTTGTAATTAACAAAATATTTTATTTACACACATTTCAACATTTACCTATATGCATCTTATAATTGTACCTCCATGAATATTTCCTTCTGTCTATCAGCATTTACTTTGGATTATTTTGTATTTAGCTTAACCATCCTATCCTCATGCTTTGAAGACAAGAAATATGTACAAAAGAACTTAAAACATATGATGGAAATAATAATTTTAAGTTTTTCCATTATGGATTATGAAAACAGATTTTAAATAATCATGAAATTTGATGGTGGAATGTCATACCATAAGTGGCTTGAATTAGCCATAATGGGGACCATGTGTACCAGGGAAACTGGCTAACACTAAAAATCAGGGCCTTTTAAAAAATTTTAAATCTAGTTATTAAGAAGTACATCACTGCTCTCCTTTTCCTTTATGAGGTGTTTATAGATTATATCCTTACTCTTTTATATGCCTAGTATACCCATTATTTGTTTCTTTTTTCCTATCAAAGAGAGCTCATAAGCATGAAAAAAGGGAAGTAGGTTAACATTTCTTGCACATCTATCATATATCAATTATTATGTTTGTTTTATATATTTTTTATATTTATGACAACTCAGTGAGTTCAGGTGTCATTTTGAACTAAAAAACTGTGGTTTAGAACCATGCAGTTACTTCCTAAAGTTGAGTTTCTATCTATGGGCTACCTGGCTTCAAAGTCCAAAATCTTCCCATTGTATTCCACTGACTGTAGTGAATATAAGTCAGCACATTTTCCTCCTAGGTTCATTTAGAGTTACTAATTTTGAAATGTTGTAGGAAGTAATTAACAGAGTTGCCTTGCTCATTTATTGATTCTGTAAGTACTCAAGAAGTAACTGGGTCATCCTGACAATGACAGGCCTATTTAATGCCATAAGGTAGGAATGAAAGGGCAGATACGCAAACAGGAGGAGTACGTATGTGGAAAACATTGCTTTCTGTTCAGAAGCATTTAAAAGAAGCTTGTGGGGAAGCAGATATTGGCTTCTTGACACCCAACACATCATACCACATTCCTTTTTTCAGTTAAGGCTGGGCCTGGAATGAACATTTAGTTCCTGCTTTCAGAGAGACTTTCTCTGCCACTGGAATTGTGAACTTAATAATTGAGTCTTTGTATTCTAAAAACTGAAAATGGACATTTTTTTTTTTCTTTCTTTTTTTTTTTTTAATTCACTTTTGGTTTTGGTTTGAAAGGAAATAAACATGAAGATGCATCAAGAGTGTATTAATCCTAATAATCAAATTTTGCTTTAGATTTATTGAAGCTTGAAAGTTCGGTTCTCTAAACTCAGCTCTGCTATTTATTACATACTTATTACACTCTTGATAATTTACCAACTTTTTGATCAAACTTTTCTTGTCAATAATTTAAGGATTATAATAACATTTGACTTTAAAACTCTGGTGACCAGAGATAATGTATATAATCTTTCCAATCTACTTTTTAAACCAATTTCTATCACATTTTTATAGAATCTTTAATTTTCGTTAAAAAAAAAAAGAAACTTTTTTTCACTACTCTTTGATTAGTCTTCTAGACTATCCTTCCTTGAAATGCTTCATGTTTTCTTTGTCACTTCAGTCTTGCCCAACCTGAGCCCTAAGTCAAGTTGTATACCCTCCCAGCCCTAAGTCAAGTTGTATACCCTTCCCAGTCCATGGTAGCTGCTTTATAACTCATTATCTCTTCTGGGTTATCTCACTTATTTGTAGTTATAAACTCTCTCTGGCATCAGTTGTAATGCTTCTTTCTGCTTTTATGTTAGTGCTTTACATGTATATTTTCCTTTTCTTTCCATAAGGTTTTACATACCTTGATGTCACGGGTATTGTATTTCTTCACATTTTCATGGCACCAAGCAGAGAATTATCCACTTGGGCAGTCTCAAAGAGCAACCACGTGAATATGAACTAAAATCATGATCCTTACATGAGTTTTTTAGTACAGAACTATGCTGTTGTAAATGTTTGATAAGTATCACTGTAATTACTAGTCTTACTTCCATTCTAACTATAGGATGTTTGAAGAATCCAGCCTTTGTAACAGCTTTACGAAATTTCATCTCCAGCAATAGATTCTCAGGAAAATTAATGAAAACAGCCTATTATCTGAATCCTCATGATATTTTTTTTTTTTTTTTTTTTTTTGTGGGTACCGGGGATTGAACTCAGGGGCACTCGACCACTGGGTCACATCCCCAGCCCTTTTTTTTATATTTTATTAGTGACAGGGTCTCATGAGTTGCTAAGTGCCTCGATATATGAGGCTGGAACTCGCGATCCTCCTGACCTCCCTCCCAAAGTGCTGGGATTACAGGCGTGCAGGACGCCCACTGACCCCCATTATATCAGGATGGACTATATTCAGAGACAGTGTATTCAAAAAAGTGTTGAAGATTAAGTGAATTCATTAGGTTGGGTATCAATCCAAGTGATTAAGAGAAATTTAGAAAAGAACACGTGAAGACATAGGGAGGAGATGACCTTCTCTATGCCAAGGAAAGAAGCCTTAGAAAAGAATTCTGATACATGCCAGCCTTTCAATCTATGAGAAAATTCATATGTTGTTTAAGCCACCCAATCTATGGTACTTTGTTATGGCAACCTAGAAAGCAAATCTTAGAAGGACAGGTTTTACTGAATTTTTCATTAAACAACCTTTTATCCGTCAGATTTGGCCTTTTCATTTAGGTTCTGGGAGACACCAATGAGTTCCTTTGTTTAGTATAGTCTGTTGGAGAGTACAAAGAGGCAGGTTACCGTGGTGGGTAAGAATGGATTCTATGCTGAAACTTTTGACTTTGAACATCAGTTTGTCACCTCTTGGGCAAATTAGTTGATTTCTTTTGCCTCAGTTTCTTCACCTGTGGAAATGGAAATAATAATCTAATTTTTCTCATAAGGATGTGAAAATTAAATGAGTTTAAACACACTAGTGCTTTTGAGAGTTCTCAGTACCTCATAACTAGTAAATTATAGTTATTATTTGCAAATTCTTGCCTTTACTATATTATTTGAAGATATCTAACCTTAATAAATAGAATTCAAACAGCCCAATCAAACAACATGTAGCACAAGAATTTAGGGTTCTGTTGTTTATAAAACATATTTTTGGTAGGCATTTGTGTTTTTTTATATCTATAATAAAGGGCTAAATTATTTATCTCTTTATTGTGTATATACATACACATACATATATATGTACTTATACATCTTTATTAAGCCAAGAAGAAGTGATCTACTGTCAGAGGAAAAACATACACTCATATACATTGTCAAGTTTCCTGGGGATTGAGTCCCTTTGTTTGACTACTTCATTCAGTGGGTCTTGAACTATATTGTAGAATGAATGAGGCAAATTGGCTATGTAGTCCGGTGTTGATGAATGGCCTACGAATGACTTCAATTGAATATTTTTTTATTATCATATTTTCCTCTTAAATTAGTTCTATAAAGCCAAGGACACACTTTAATGGCATTTCTCTGATTTGAGATTATTGCTTTTATTGCGTTTAGATTTTGTTTCCCAAGGGAGTTGCAGAACCAACTGCCTTTGCACATTGTGAGCATCATCTAATCAGTTATAATATGCTAATAAGCTTTAATACGGTGTGGCTTTGTGTTTATGAGCTCAAACCTTATTGTAAATGTCAAAATAATTCAGATCTTAATATATCCCCTGTAGTGATACATTAATAAGGGCCATAGGAGCAAGTACTGTAGGTGGTTATTTCTTAATAGACAAGGATCATTTTGCTATTTGATTTGGAGATCAAAACCCAGAGAGACAATAAGTAGTCAGCATTTTAATTTCAGAATGTGATATTTGCCCTCCCCACAGCAAGGGAGAATTTCCTTTGAAAAACCTCGTTTATTAATTCACCATGACAACACCAAGGACATGCTAGTTTTCTTTTTTTAAACTCATGATCATCAAATAAATAAATAGATGTATCATATTCATCATTGTAGTTATGTGTTATAGTTGCAAAAGTGATCTTTGCCTTCAATAGTTATCACAAATGCTTTGTAGACAAGAAAATTGAGGTCAAGTAGGTTGGACTATGACTGAGTCAAATCTAGAACACATTAATTTGAATTTGAATCCAAATCTAATTCTAACTGTGAAAGCTTCAGACTCTACTATTTGTAATAATGATTTGAGGAAAGGGGGATAATTTTTGGATTTTATTGCTCTTAAATTTTTTAAAAATACAAATTAGAACAAGTTATATTCACAGAAAGATCTCTGGAGTTGAAGCTTTTTTTTTTTTTTTTTCTTCCTGATATGCCCACAAACTCTTACTCCTTATTTCTGTTTCTTCAAGAATTGAATTCCAGAAGGTAGTCTATTGTTAACCTTCATTAAGATGGAGCTTAAAATAAAATGTAGCTAAGCATGATGTCCTCCAGGTTTACCTGTTATTGCAAATGACAGGAATCCCCTTCATTTTAAAAGCTGTATAGCATTTTATATATATGTATGCACATTTTTGACGGTTTCATCTGTTGATTCTGTATTTTGCCTATTATGAATAATACTCAGTGAACACAGGTGCAGATATTCCTTCAACATACTGATTTTCTTTCCTTCAGATATGTAACTAGAAGTCAGAATGTTGCATCATATGATCATTCTATTTTTAATTTTCTAAGGAACTGCCTTATCATTTTCCATAATGGCTGAAGGTCCCACTGACAATACACATTTTCACTGACAAAGTCCCATATTTCCCTTTCTGTGATGATATTAGCTTGATTTAGTCATCTAAATATGTATATCAAAACCTCATGTTGTACCCCATAAACATATACAATTATGATTTATAGATTTAAAATTATATTAAAAAATGCAACTTAGCTGACAGTCCAGGAGTGACAAAATTCCAAAAAGAAATATGTTTTATATAGCTACCAGAAGGCAGAACAACTAAGCAGTCTCTTTTGTTTCTTTATAATTTGATTTTTGGTAAAATGGACAAATTGAAAAGTATGTTGGAGGAACATAGTATTGAATAAGCATTGATAGAACCTCCTATTACATCATCTTGCTGGTCTTTTAGTGTATGTATTTATACTGTGACTTAGTGATTCAAGGAACCACTACTACCATAACAAAGGAAGGATTTGAACAACTGTCTCTGTGACCACATCCATGAATCCATGATATTCTGGTTGAAGAAGCATGTGTTGTTTCTGTGTATCTCCATTTCACCACTGTTGTGCAGCTAATTTGGGGGGCTGGTGAATCTTGTTTTTTTTTTTTTTTTTTTTTTTTTTTTTTTTTAGGTGGCATTATGCTTTCAGGAAATTCATGAATTAGGCTTGAGAAGTACTGGCTTTTTACAAATCATGGAGTCCTGTACTCTGGTCCTCAATGCAATCCTTTTGGCCTCAATATTCTATTATGTAAAAGAGGTAAATGTGTTAAACTAGATTTTGTACCCACCTCTCCCAATCTCCTGTGTAATACTGAAGTAATACACTATGCTTCTAAGAGAAAATTGGCAAAAGAAATGTGAAATTTCCTATACCCATAAGATTGACAGGAAATCTCCATGTTTCTCAGTAGCCTAACTTCAATATCAGAAGACTAATGTCTGATCCAGAATATACCTCCTCACAAATATGGCAGTTTTTCTTAAGCCTGGAATAATTCAGACAGAATACAAACTCAGTCTTTGTATCTCACAGTTGGGAGTCTTTCATTATATACTTCATATGGTAGATATAAAGCCTTTTGATGGAAGATTATATACTTCATATGGTAGATATAAAACCTTTTATATACTTCATATGGTAGATATACTTCATATGGTAGATATAAAGCCTTTTGATGGAAGATTATTTCTGATCTTTAGAAAACTGGTAGGCTATCTCGTAGAAATTTGTAGCTGCTCTGATAGACAACTAGTTTCACATGCATTTTTTTATTGTTTTGGTTAGGCATGAGTACATATCAAAATGAAGTGCCAAGTGTTATGGAGTAAAAGGAAAGTGAGATTTTTTTTTCTTTGTGTGATCTTTAAAGATCTTAAATTAATTGTTTATAAAACAAATTGATTAGAATATTACTTATAACAGACTTGAGATTTTTTAAAAAAATTATACAGTAGAGATTTGGGAATTATTTGGAATTACTAGAGAGGGCTTTAGCACCTTTAAGCTGAATGTACTACCTTTAGGGCAAGCAGACTGTGATTGAATTTTTCCTTTATTGTTAATGATTTAAGACTGATTTATTCAAGCCAGCAGATGACTTCTTTGTTAATAGTGCTGATATGGAATGAAGTTATATGTGTTTTAAACCAATCCTCTATTCATTTATTTGCGACAAACTTTCCTGACACTATGAATTATTTTCTGTGAGGAAAGCTGAGGGGTCTGGAATATTAAGAATTTGGACCAAATGTAATGACATGATATTGACTGACTTTACTTAGGTCTATGTATCATATTTCAAACCAAACTCCCATTTCTGAATATTGTAAAGGCTTATTTTCAAGGTAAATAATATATAAAAGTTTGGAGGACCATAAAACAAAAACCGTTCTCTTTCCATTAGGCAATGCTTAGATTCCATTAAGGAAGACATTTTCTGATGATGTAGTGCACTATATACAACTAGCAGCCCAAAGGCAAACTTCATTTCTCTTTCTGTTGCTGCTTGTCTTATTTGCAAAAGTGTAATTGCTATTTTTTCCCCATGTACAAAAATAGAAGTGATTATGTAGTAAATTTTTCTTCATTATTATTATGATTTGGATGTTAGGTATCTCACAAGGCTCCTGTGTTATTTCAGAAATATTCTGAGATGAAATGATTAGATTTGTAGAGCTATAATCTAATCAGTCCATCTTGATTTAAATAGACTAACAGTAGTGACTCTAGACAGGTGGGGCATGGCTGGAAGAGGTAAGTCATTGAGGGTGTACCCTGGAAAGGTGCATCTTCTATTGCACCTTCCCTTCTTTCCCTTTCTTTTCTTACTGGCTACCATGAATGCAGTGGTGCTCCTCCACCATGCACCACCACCATGATGTTTAGCTTCAACTTGGGCCCAGAGCAATGGAGTTGGTTCATCATGGACTAAACTTCTGAAACCGTGAGCCCAAATAGACTTTTCCTTCTTTAATTTTTTCTTGTTGGGGATTTTGTTCACAGTGACAAAAAGCTGACTAACACAATTATTATGAAAGACTTTAAAGCACAATTTTTTTCCAACTGGCATTGAGAGCTCTCTTGACACCATTTGCTCTGGTTTCCTTAGGTTGACTAGTCAACCAGATCACTGCCAGCAGAGAAGCGTATTGTAGTGATTTTATGGCAGCATGACACAATTCTTTTGGGGGAATTAACTTATAGCTGTATAAAAGATAAGAGATCCCAAAACATCGTGTTTATCAAGTACACTTTACAAAAGGCACTAGATTAGGATTAGAAACTTTGTTGACTTTGCAACTGAGAGGGAATTAAAAGGAAAGTTGGTACATATCTCCTTTTTGCATTGTTATATGAATTGAAATCTACACTATTTTTAGTCTTTCAAAATCATTCACTGCCTCAATCCAGAGACATTCCTTGTAGAGGCATTGTTCCTTAACAGCTAAACTTTGAAATGTGTTTTTATTGGGAAATGATATTATAGAGCATGTTGTGTTTAGTATGTAAGTTGTTGAAGAATGTGTTCTGGTTCTTAATCTTGAGATCCATAGCAAATGTGGGTACTGATATGCACAATCTAAGCAATATATTAACTGCCTTTCCTTTTAGTGGCAAGAAATTTAAGACTGAATTTAGACTTCAGAAATAATAACCAATAGCAGGTACATAACATTGAGAAATAAACAAACATCCCTTTATGAGTGTAATGCTGCATGTTTTATTTAGTTTCTTGTTGCAAAATTTCTTCTGCCATGCAATGATTTTTTTTATTTTTTTGGATGCAGCCAGAGATATTCCATCATGATTAAAGAACAAATACACAAATTCTCCCTCCCCCTGAATAGCAAAAACCAATAAACAAATAAAACCCTATACTACTCCTGCTGGCTTGGTCCCTCTGCTGGCTTCCTGTTGCTTGCTTCCTGTTGTTCTACCCCTAAGCAGACTGTAGGCAGGCTGACCATCTGCTGCTAGGTCACAGCTGCCTCTTCAAAATTATGCTCTTGTTCTTCCGTACAATTTCTAAATGCCTGAATATTGCTATATGTTGCTTTTACCACCTGCTGAAAAGCTGACAAAACAGGTCTCTAGTTGGTATCTTTGGTTTTCAATATTTTTCTAAGACATATAAATCTCACTGCTTATTTTCTAGGCATGTATAATATACCTAGAGTTTCTTCCTACAGTAATGATCTTCTTTCTATATGCTGAACTCAAGTCCTCAAGTAAGTGCTTGAGAACTTTCCCATATTATAGATCATATTAAGTCACACATCATATGGTACTCTTTGTTCTGCCAATGAATGTGAAGTTCTTATAAATAAATTTTTAAGTTTTATGTTTTCATTTATCAATATGAAGCTTGGACTCAGCACTTCTGTGTTACAATAAGAACGTAAGTTTTAAAAGCAGCCAGAGAAGCAATGTAGCATGGGAAGTCTTCGTGTGTATTCAAATAATATTGCAGGGCAGATTTCTTGAGATAGTCTAACTCTGGATAAGCTTGCATGGTTATTTCATAAAAGCTCTCTTTGGTCAAAATCTCTGGGATCCTCAGGTTTCTGGAGAATAGGCTTTACTAATGATGTTGTATAGAAGAATCCCATAATTGTCTATTTTGAGATTTAGCATTTTCTCATATTGTACTTCACAAAATTCAAGGGTATAGCACTAAATTTTAATATGATAAAATCATTTCTATAGGAATCTGAGCTAAGACAGTCTAGACATATTACATTCCAAAGATCTTTTATAGGAGTAGAGCTTAGAAACTCTAGAAAAACTGTGCTCAATAGAAATATAATGAAAGACTCCCAGGTAATACTGAATTCTTTAGTGATCACACACACACACACACACACACACACACACACACACACACACACATATATATCTCACATATATATATATATATCATATATACATACATATATATATATATATAGTTACCTATCTCTCTCTCTTTATATATAGGTACTATGTAATTTTAATAATGTTTTGTTTAATTCCATATAGCCAAAGAATTATATAAACATATAATACAGAATTACAATAATTCATGTGATATTCTTTTCTTTGATAATCCAGTATATTTTATACTTACTGAATGTCTTAATTAATATTAGAGATATTTTAAGCACTCAAGAGCTTCATGTATTTAGTGGCTGCTGAACTGGAATGAGCATTTCTAGAGGACAACTGTCTATCATGTTCCTTATATGCTCCTTTTCAAAAAAGAAAAAAAAAAAAAAAAAAAAAAAGAGCTACCTCCAGTGTATTTGATTGGTGATGGGTGGCTTTTAGATGTAGGTAACAAAATTGTGTTTTCTTTGAAAACTTGGGAGCTCAGGTTTTCTTCTTACTTAGATAGTCATTACATTAAGACAAAAATCCACATGCTTATGAGTTGTAAGATTTCTTCTCCCAGTTAGGATGATTAAGATGAGAATTACCTCAATCATCCCAGTAATTACTTTCAAAGGCACTATTTGGGTAATTAATGCCTCTGCTATGATTCAGGCTGTTTCAACATTTTTAGATTATGCATATCCTATGAGATTTAAACTATCTGTCCAAAATTTAGGTTATAAACTTGGAGAATTCACTGTGAAAGGATCCAGAGATAGCTCATGGGTAGAGTGCATGCTTGATATGAAGGAAGCCCTAGGTTCCAACACCAGCACTACCAAAACAAACAAGCAAAACAAAAACCATTGAGGGTTCACTGTAATAGAAATTGACTTGGTGGTACATTTAAATCAGTCAAGGATCACATTTTTCTTGCAAAGGCAATTTGTAAATAACAAATTTAAATATAAAATGAAGAGACAATGCAATGATGTACAATAAGGATAAAAGTAGACTTCTTCTATGGAAAGAAATATACTAAATTTAATGGTGAAATTCCCTAGGAAAACCACATAACTTAACATCTTATTCTTTCCAAGTAGCATGACCTCTTTAAAAGCTCTCATCTCATTTCCAAAAGGAAATAGAAAATCAATGAAAGCATCAACAAGTAAAGTAAGCCAGGTGCTTCAAAAAGGAAATAGAAAATCAATAAAACACCCAGCAAAGTAAGTTCTATGATAACATTTGTAAAGGAAATTAATATATGGTAGAAGGAGAAAGTGTGTGTGTGTGTGTGTGTGTGTGTGTGTGGGTGGGTGTCCATAAAATTTACAGGATGGCTCAATGTTGAAAACATTATAGAAGAGTTAATCCCTCAGAGAGTTCACGCTGTGATGTTTTCTAGGTTTGCTTTTGAAGCAAAGGACTACAATGAAGATTAATGCAGTATGATATAATTAGTTATTGGATACTTGATTGCAACTTAGATTGTATTTATCCCTACTGATTTTTCTTATTCTAATATTTTAGTTGGATTGAGTTTTGATGCAAAACTGGGTATAAGAGAGTGAAATCTAGAAATTTCATTTTCATTGATCTTTCTAATATTCAGAATCATTCTGTCAAAATGTTACTTTTGGATATTTCTTCAGTTTAGTCACAGCATAAATCTTCCCACTCTTTCATCCACATGTTTAAAGGACACAATGTTAGCTAGCTTTCCTAAGACTCCATATTTATAGAATAAGTCTTAACTTATGAATAAGAATCTAATTCATTTTAAGTAGCTTTTAATCTACATAATTTATAATGACTTTTAAATTACCTCTAGATATTATTAGATGGTAAAACCTTTAGAATTATGAAATTACATTGAGTTTAAAGTAGATAGTATTTTAGTTACTTCAATACTATAGGATGGGCAATAAAATTAATGTATCCTGAAAAGATTTTTTAAGATTCTCATTTTAATGAAGAAAATGGAGAAATTAAGTTTTAAAGATGCATTCACTTTTTAAAATAAACTTTTCATTTTAGAATAATTTTTATAGAAAAATTTTGATGTAATACAGAATTCCCATACCCCAAACCCATTTCCCATATTATTATCATATTACTTTGATAATTTGTAAGAATAACTTGACCAATAGTGACACATTATTCCTTTAAAAACCTAAATTCTATTCAGATTTCTTTACTTTTTACCTAATACTCTTTTTTTTCTGTTCCAGTATTCAGGTCCCACATTACCTTAGTGGTTATGTCTCCTCTTGGGCAGGACTATTACTTAGACTTTCCTTATTGTTGATGACCTTGACAGTTCTGAAGATTATTGATCAGATATCCTGTAGACTGTCCCTCAGTTGGGATTGTGTGGTATTTTTCTCAGTTAGAATGAGATTATGAGTTATGGAGAGGAAACCATAAAGTGCCATTTTCATCCTACTACATTGAGGGTACCTGCTATTCACATGAATAATCCCTGTTGATGTGAACTTTAATTACCTGGCTGAAAATACTGTGAGGCAGGTTTCTTCCATGTAAAATTACTCTGTTCTTTCCCCCTTTCCACACTACTATTTAGAAATCAGTCACAACATGTAGCCCACACTTACAGAGTGGGGAGTTCTGTTCCACTTCGTTGCAGGTGGGGTATCTACATAAATTGAAATTTTGCATAGGAAATTCATTGCTTCTTTGCTGTTTGTTTGTTTTCAACAGTATGAACTTGTGAACATTTATTTTGTACTTTGGGATATAATCCTACTCTAAGTTATTTATTTCGTTTCTCAAATTGTTTCAGCTTTGTCTGCTGTTTCCCTTTGACAATCCATTTCATTATGTGTATATGTGCTTTAAGTTTTTTGAGCTCTTTATTTTCTGGCACTACAAGATGCTCTAGGATTCTCTTACATATTTTCTACTCCAGGCCTAAAATATGCCATTTTCCCAGAGAATATGCTTTCCTGTTAATTCAAAATAATTACGGGAAATTAAGATCTATGGGCTTGATAAATTTATGGCTACTGGGTGCCATTGTTTCTAAGGTCTCTGTTGGCAGAGCAAGAAAATGTAAACATGTCATTTATTATCTCTGTTTTCCTGTGGGTTTAGGGTCTATGTTAGACACAAAGATGCTGTATTACTATTACCTCTATTTGTATGCTGCATGTTTTAATAGGCTGATAATGAGATGCTACTTACGATCCCTCTGTATGAGCCTTGTTTTTTTTTTTGTGTGTGTGTAGAGTCACAATTTGTCCGTTTGTTGTCTTAAATGGTGACAGACAGTCCTTTTTGAAATAATGGCCATTTAACATACAAAGGATAATGACAGATATTTATACCATTTTTTATAAATGTACACAAAAAGGCAAATTAGCCTAAACTGTGAGGTGAAGTTCAAGAATGGATAAATCTTATCAAATTAATAAACACATGATAAAGTCCATTTTTTCACCTTGAGAGTTTTCAGAAAACAAATTTTAATCTAACTCATTTTGTACCATGTACAGTTTTTCTTGCTATGATATGGGGTTGCTGCTTTACCAAAGATACATAATCATGCCTCATTTTTCACAGCATATTTAAACTAGTATATGAAGCATCATTCCTCACATGACTATAGTTATTTAAATTGTTTCACAATATTTTAGCATTTGCTAAAAAAAGAAATCAAAATCCCAAAATCTTAGTGTCTTACTTCTGCGAGACCCATTTCTATGTGTCTTTTCATTCTGACACCTGAGATGATGGAATAGCTTCCATGTGGCTAATGAAGTTCTGATGATGATGAAGGGATGGCATGAGTGCAAGACAGGCTGAGCTCACTGCAATCATATGTAAACTTTCTGCTTGGATGTAGAAAGTGTCACTTGTGCACTCATTCTCTGGCTATAGTTCATCTCATGAGTCAGAAAGAGACATATATTCCTTCTGTAGGAATCATGTGACAGTTATGTAAAAACTAATAGGGATATAGACACAGAACACAGCAAGTAGGTGAAGAGTTGGAAGGTAATCAAAAAAGACCAAATGATAAGCAAGAAAATGTAAAAGAAATCCATAAAATAATAGTTCATAGTACAAAATGCAATGAAAAAACAATAGATTTTTGACAGAAGAGAGATATGTTTGGAAGATTTTTGAAGAAAATAGTAACAGATAAGGTTCTCAAAATGTTAAAGTTTGGTATTTTTTGTGTTATTGACAAAATAGTGATTCATTTTAGTAATCTTAAGTCAACTAGAAACTGCCCTGAACTTGTTTCAGTTTTTCTTAGAAAACTTCATTTTTATTTATTTTAAGAAATTTATTTCCTCTGGTATTCTAATTAAATTACTAAGAAACGATCTCTGGAATTCCTGAAGTAGGCTTAGCTCTTCAGGTATTTTCTAAATAAACTAATAGACTTGAAAATCAGAGGAGAGAGGAGAAGTTAGGTAGAAAACTGCATTATGTGCTTTGTACATCTGGGGAATTTAAGGATGCACTGCATGCCAAGACATTGATTAGGATGGTGACTATGAAGACACCTCCCAATAAAAGCAAGCAAATGTTGTTTTCAAAATAACAGTAGCATATTAGAGCATAATGGGTATTTTATACTGAGAATTTCATTTATAATGTTTTACTTGGTAGCATTTTTATGTGCACAGCTACATATATATGTTTCATGTTTATGGGACTTTTGCTTTAATACTTATTCCTCATCTTTTATAAATGCTTTTAAAGTAGATCTTAGTATTTCTGAAGTGTTCAGGGATATCTTTAAAGTAAGTAGGTGTGTATGGTGGTGTCTCGAGTACTTTACATGGTGTTTGAAAATGACATTTCTACTTGTTTTAAATAGAAGTATGATGATTACTAGAAGAACCAAAACGATCATCAGGTTAATCTTAAAAATATTTATGTATTATCTTCACTCTTTCTCTTTTATTTTTTTAAGTATTATTTTATTTTAACATGTTATTTGAATGCAGAAAATTCTCGAATTATCCATTTGGGGACCTTTAGAATGGCAACATCAAAGGAATCTAGGGAAATATATCCTATGAACACTTAATAACTCTCCCATAATGACTTAGTGAATATTTCAATGCTTACATGTTATGAAAATACAGCATTGGGACCATGGCTGAAAAGGTTAAAATCACAAAAGTTGAAAAATATACGCTATTTCAGATGTCTGTATTACTGTTATGTGAAATACTTGGTTCTACATTGATAGAGCTGAGATGATTGGGGTTATTTAAATATTGGTACCTTAGTTTCTAACAAGGAGGGTCTAAAGAATGATTATTCAATATTCGAGATGACCATATAATTTGTTTTTTTTGTCTTTTGTTGTGTATTATTGGGAATTGAATTCAGGGCTTCACTCATGCTAGGCAAACACTCTCCCACTGAGGTATGTCCCCAGTCCAGGATGGCCATATAATTTTAAATGCTTTTAAAATTCTCAAGCTCAATTAGCAGCATATCAGTGTGTGAAAAACTCTTATTAAGCATTGTTATAAACTCATGGTCTGTGTTTCAGAAATAACTTGAATGAATTCTTTTCTTCTACATATGTTTCAACAGTTTTCTTTTTTGCTTCTCTTACAAAGGCCTTTGGAACTATCAGCCTCCCTCCACCTATTTTCTTTAAAAAGCTGTGATCAGGAAAATGAGTATTTTTCTTCTCCTTTGATTCTGTGGTTGATAGCAGCATTTATAAGGTATAGAGTATGTAGGATTGTTCCAAATTCTTTCCCCTAATATCCTTTTTTGCCAAATAGTTTGACTTTGCAAAAACATTGCATTATTGGAATGATGCCCAATATTAATCTTTCCCAAACTTTCAATTGAGGAGGCAAATATGTGGAATAATGCTCAGGGCCATTTGCAGTTCAAAGGACTTCAGATCCTCCATCCAGCCCCACAGTTTCTAAGCCTCTGCCACAGTTTCAGCAGCATACTCTGCTTTTTTGACAGCAGAAATAGCTCTTTGGCCCACTTTCTCTTCTAAACTTTAGTTAAACTTCAAACTCTTTTGCTTTTTTTCCTTTTTTGCTAAAGCTAGTGATCACATGCTGAGTAAATAATCTATAGCCCATGATCTGCTGTCCTGTCAGGCTTGTTAAATAGACTCTAAACCCCCAATGTGGGAAACCTGCCTGATGAGCATTCCCAGGTAGGTCTCCTAACTGCCTCCCCCACTGGTAACCATCACCATCGCTTCCATACTTGCAGAACTCCCTCGCAGCACACTGACTATATTTGGAAGAACTAATTGGTGGTTCTGGTGTCTTTGTTAGGAAAAAGTGACACTTTTTGAAGTTAATAAAAATCTCTTCAGCTACAGCCTTTTATCAGATGTAACAAAACATTGTTTGAACAAATATGCTCTCAGTAGTAGTGACAGTTCATTTCTGCTTTTCCTAGCCATCAACATCTTAGGAGAGAAAATAGTAGGAGAAGTTCCTTAAAGGCTTAAAATTAGTTTCTGAATATGACAATTTCTGATAGAAAATTATTTTCAAATCAATAACCCAATTAATTTAGGTTCCCATTGGATCTTATTAGCATTTTTATAATGCATACTTAATATATTTTTAAATTGTTATTAAACAACCTTGAATATATATTGCAATTCTGTTCAAATATTTTTCATTATACCATTAACTCTTTTGGAGGAAAGCAGTGTATTTATGGAAGATCACAATTAAGAAAGTGATTTTGGTTATTCAGGTTTTACATCCACATAACTAGAAGAGTTTCTCTTTAGTGTTTATTAATAGAATTTTCTGGAGAGGCAGTAGGGGTGGGGGGCAGAGTGAGGGATTATACTTTTGGGAGGTAGTTTATCTGAACTCTAGTACAAGTAGGCTGTAAAATTTTGTTGATCACCATTTGTAAATGTTAGCATATGTGTATTATATTTCAGTGAAGAACACCATGTATTACAGAGAGTGTAACACCAAGAAGAGGCAGGAGTCATACATTTCTTTACTTCTCTGATATTAGTCATCTATTCTCCAGTCACCCGCATAACACAAATCTAATCAAAATAGATTGTAACTTTAATACTTTTTTAAAAAAGGAATTTGGATGCTTCTATTGCTACATTTGATCTCTAAACTTTCTGCATTGTCTCACACATGAGATTTTGGGGTCACAAAACATAACACTGGGGTTAAATTAGGCAATTTTTTTTTACAAAGGTTAAGAAAATAAATATTGTACACTTCACAGGCCACGTGGTCTCTGGTCCAACTACTCAACTTTGCTGCAGTAGTGAGAAAATTGCTATTGACAATGTACAGAACTGCCATGGATTCATTTTAATACTTTACTTACACAAACAAGATGTGAACTGGATTTGGTTTATGGGATATAGTTTGTCAGCCCTTGGATTAAAATATACATTGAGAAGCTAAGCACTTACATTAAGTATAAATGTTTATGTGGGTTTTATTTTTTTGATAAGGCATTTCAGTTTTGGAAACAATATTGTAACTATTGAGAAATACAAGTTGCTTGCTCCTAAACTCTATTTTTAGGATATAGATTGTATTTCTATCTCTTTTCTCACAAATAGGGTTCTTGTGGTAATTAAAATTGAAAGCTGTACTAATGCATCAGAGTTTCTCTATGTCAGTGCTTAATCTAATTCTTTTTCTTCTCAAGGTGGATGTAGAAGAGAATATTATTTATATAACACACTTAAAAAAATGTGAATGAAGATGCTCATGGATGATGGAAACAAAATTCCATATTGCTGGATTCCTTTCACTGTTCCCAGGATGCTTAGTAGTATGTAAACCACTCTCCTGAACACCATAGTTAAAAGATTTGCCTCAGATGGAGTAACTTGAGAATTTTTTAAGGTAGAGGATGGAAACAGAGGAAAACAAACAAACAAAACCAAAAAAATCCCAAAAGGGAAGCTTGACTGTCCTTTTTTTTTAAAAAAAAAAAATTTTGTTTAGTTGTAGATGGACACAATATCTTTATTTTTATTTATTTATTTATGTGGTCCTTAGGATTGAACCCAGGTCCTCACACATGCGAGGCAAGCACTCTACCACTGAGCTACAACCCCAGCTCTGACTGTACTTTTTAAATTCAGAGAATTCTTGCTCTATTCCTACTTGTGCCCAATTCATATGTCCCCTTCTTTCCTTCCTTCCTTCCTTCCTTCCTTCCTTCCTTCCTTCCTTCCTTCCTTCCTTCCTTCCTTCCTTCCTTCCTTCCTTCATCTTCCTTCCTTCCTTAAGTTCTGTAAACTGCCAGTTTAAAAACTTTGAAGGCTTAAGGACACAGTATACTGTAAACAGTCCATAATTTGAAAAAGGTTGTTAAAAGCTTCAAAACACAATTCTCCAGGAATTTAGCTGTAGTCTCCTAAGTTATGAGAGGCACCCAAACCTGAAGTATACTATGTTGGAGTAAGCAGTAGACATAATTTGAGAGATCAAGGTTGTTAATTAAACTCTGCTGTCAACGTTTCTTTCTCTAAGGTGACTTTACTTTCTCTCTACAATTCATTTAAAAGTAGTAAAAGCTTAACTCTATGAGAGTTATCCATGGTCCATTTTTATAGGGAAACTAGGAAGAAACAACATGTTTTCTGAAACTTTATTCAAGATTAACATTTTCATACTATATCCAACTTTTAAAATCTGATTCTAGGCTCTTTTTCTGGCTCTTTTCCCTGTCCAGTGAGACTTTTCCCATCATAAATTGTTACTTGTTTATAAAATAACAATAGCAATGATCTCAGCTGCTTCTAAAAGAAAGCCAGCTCACTTTCTTCTAGAAATATGTAAAAACATTTTACATGGCATCTCTTCATTAATCCTCAGAAACTTTATTAGTCACAGAAAATTTCATAGGCTGCTGAAACAAACAACACAAAATTTCAGTAGCTTGCCAAGGAAGGATTTATTTCTTACAAACACTTCAGATTTTTGATTGAGGTGACCATGGATCAGTGCTGTCTGCTACATGCATTAAGGGAACCAGTAATTTTTACCTGTGGACCCCACAGATGAAGGAACAGGAAACAAAGCTGGAAGATTTGGATGTGGCTTACTCCACTTTTGTTCACATTCCTTCGACGGAGGGCTCTACATAACTTTAAGTGTGTCTGGGATGTGTAATCCACCTGTTTGCAGAGAGGAAAAGGAAATAAGGCTTGGAGGGTAAGCAGTGTTTTCTCTGCCATAGCTAGAAAAACAGGCTTTGTAAGCAGCTGATGTTTATATGTACATGCTCTTCCTACTTGGTGTATGCACTGCCAGATCACCTTGTCATACTCAAGGAGAAACACAAGGGGAAAGTGTGCAGAAACCTCAGAATAAAATTAACTATAATCCCTGAACTCCGAGAAATCACCAAAACACTAGTAATGGGGATAGGGCTGAGCTTGGGTTTCAAGACTACAACTGTGGAATTTGAATATAACAAAAACTTCCAAAGATAACAACCATTAAAGAATATATTGTAGATAAAATCATGTTTAATTGTAGAGATTTTATAGACAGGTTTTCATGTCAGCTGCAAGAGAACTAAGTGTTAGAAAACAAGTCTTCTATAATAGAACAAATCAAAATGGTTTAAAAATGAACAAAATGATTTAACAAGTATGTATTTGATTAAAAAGGTCCATACACTGGTACATACATAAACACATGCCCAGGCATATCCTACACCCTCCTGCTTTTTCATGCTTTCGAACTCTGTGCTCATGTGAAGAATTGTTTTTTATATATTTTCCTTTCCCCCTAACTGCAGTATTTATGGTATATGTTATGCACAGAGGTTATCAGAAACATTTTTGAAAAATTATGAAGGTAAGCAATGAAACAAAGTGTTCTTTTTTTATTAAGGTTACAGTTTGTGAGCTACTTCTAATAACCTGTTATTTTATATGAAACAAATGAAATCAGTACCAAATATATACAAATAACACAGGCTATTAATTCAAATTATTTCATTTTATAGATTATTAATTCATATTATTTAACATTCAAATGATGATCTATCATTTCTTCAGAAATATTATATATTGTAGGACAGCTGGCCATCAAAACTTATTAAATTCCCCAGTCCAAAGCATAGGATACAACTCATTTGTTTTATCTCTATGTGTGTTATTTAAACCATTTTCTAGTGAGCAGATATTGTCACTGGGATGTGTGGCTCTTAACAATGAACTAAGCATTACATGATTTTTAATAATCTGTGACTCTGTTTCATAACATTTATGCCATAGGTTATCAGAAAATGGTATTAATGTTCTTTCTCAAAATAACATTCATAAAACTCTCAAATTGCTTTTTAGCTCAAACTTTTTATTTGATACATTCAGATAATGCTTATTGGAGTTTTCTTTTGTCAAAATTGAGACATTTATATTTTTTTTCCAACAAAGTAACTCATGTATTTAAAGTTTACCCTAAGCTATATTTTGCCAAAAAAGTTGGGCAGCTGGGTCCAGCTGACATAGGGACATTAAAACAGCATAGTGTGCCTCTTTGTCACTGTATTGTTCATTGTCAGCTCTGTCTTCTTACTTGCACACTCACAAGGCAGATATGTTTGTCCTCTTTCCTAATGTCCCAAACATCTGGGGCACTGCCTGTCACCTAGTAGTGATTTTCTATCTCTCATATATGTATGTATATGAGAGGCTACTGGGAACATTTCTGAGAACTACAGACATAAGCAATGAAACAAGATGTCCTTTATTTTTTTAAGGTTATAGTTCGCGAGCTACTTCTAATAACCCTGTTAATTTATATAAAACAAATGCGAACAGTATCAAATATATGTGGGACTTGGAAAACTGTGCTCTTTATATGTAATATGAAAGGAATTGCACTCTAAAAGCATGTATAACAAATTAAATTAAATTAAAAGAAAACTAAATATAACCCCCCTCAAAAAAACTACTCAAACTGGATCAGAGGCCAAGATGTAAAATTATAACACTTTTGAAATATAATAGAAGACAATATGAAAAACAACTATATATGGTATCACTGGATCAGGTGTGCCTCTCTGTTTCTGTTAATACATTCCTTCAAATATACATTTAAAGAAATGTATGTATGAATAGTTTACCTCCTTTGTTTCTAAATTAAAATATGAATCTAAGCACAAATATTACTTTTTTAAACTTTACATAGGATTAGTCTTTTTGATCCTAACAACAACAGCAAATATGTCACCCTAGCTTTTTACATTTACTTGGTTTATAGCTCTAACAACTACAGGTTGCCTTCACCAAAGTTAGACCCTGTCTGCTGAGTTTGAAGATCTCAGACTCAGCAATCTGTTATTCTTCTAATTCCCAGAGTCTCACCATTGAACCAACTTTCTAAGTACTTTATTTACTAATGCACTACATTCCAAATTAATTTGAAAAAAAGACAAATCTTTGATTCCTTATGCAGTCTTCTCAAATCCTTTTGGAAGCTAGGTAAATATAAATAAATTTATATGCTGTTGATTTATACTTCCATTTTCCACTTCTCTTGTTTGGTTTGTGCTAAGAAATTTGTTTTTTTCTTTAAAGTGTGTCAAGATTGTCCAATTTCAAGGAAGTGTAACATTGTGCAGATCTCATGTTTCTTCATCTTCCATTAATTTTAATGAAAATGTAAATTAGTCTAATAAATAAATACCAAGAGCATCTTTGAAAGGGATGAAACTGCCAGAAAAGTGCACCAATTTAGTATGCAAACAGGGAGATGACTTGAAGCCTTTGCTTTCACCAGTTCCTTTAATGCAATTTGTCTCACTCACCCTGAGCTTCTTCCTCCTAAAATGCCATCTCCCTTAGGTGACCAAACAACAGCTTGCATAACTGTACCTTCCATAGTATAAGTCCTGGCACAGTAACTACCGTACTCTACAGTAGTAATTTTCAACCTTACAGCATGAAATCCAAAATCAATATGGTTTATTAAACCACTTTTATTATTATCATTTCTAAAACCAGAACATTATAGTGTAGGATGGAATGGGATAGACTAGTCTAGTATGAAAGAGAGTTTGAAATATCAGGATACAGATATGTAGTTAGGCTAAGGTACTGCTACATTAAATAATTGTTTCAGCTGATTAATATCTATAACATATATGTATTATGGAGTTAACAAGGAGAAGACTATTGCTCTTAACAAAAAAGAAAGAAAACCTATGAATATGGACTTTAACATTTTCTTGACCCTCCTGAAATTTTATATATATATATACATATATATATATTTATACATTTTATATATATATACATGTTTCATATATACATGCATATACATACACAAAAATATGGTATAAATGTGTATGTATACAATATATGCATATACATGTCCATTCTCATTAGAAAAGTTTATGAATGGGTGTGGTGGTGCCCACCTGTAATCCCAGTGACTTGGAAGACTGAGTTAGGAGGATCACAAGTTTGAGGTCAACCTCAGCATTTTAGCCAGACCCTGTCTCAAAATAAAAAAAATAAAAAGGGTTGGGGATGTGGCTCAGGGGTATAGCACTCCTGTGATCAAGCTCCAGTACAAAAAAAAAAAAAGACAAAGAAAGAAAGAAAGAATGTGAATCAGAAATTTCTAGGGGAAATTTGTATCCAATGGGCTTTTGGCTCCATTTTTATACCACAGAAAATCATATTTTGATGGTTTATTTTTGAGAATTTGTTGCCGCCTGCAGCTCCTGCCGCCTGCAGCAATGATACCGTGGGAAAGAATTCGGAGGCAGATTAGGAATGAGTAGGTTCTTTATTCTGCTTTCTCTTCTGACTTCTCTCTCCAACTCCAACAACCACCACCCAACTCCAACTCTACCTGGTTAAATACTCTTCACCTTAACAAGTATACACGTGTCACAAGCTCAACTTACAGGTGCGCCACACAGTGTTCACGGGCACAAAAAAAAAGATTCTTAGTTGATTACAATAAGGTCAGGAGAAAACAATTTAACGCCTCCTCTTTTGCTTTCAGCCGGCTGCCATCTTAGCTACCTCCTCATTAAGGCTCTTACAAGAATTGTCAATTTAAAATAATTGATTAACTTTATGAGTTTACAGAAAAAAATCTTATCTTGTTAAGGTAATGCCTTCCTTGTGACTTAGAATTCACCCTATAAAGAACTTGTTGGATACCTTTCATATCTATTTATTTCATCTCACTGAACCTGAGAGACTTACTGATTTATAATTAACATTACTTTTCTAAAATATATATTTAGTTGAAGATGGGCTCAATACCTTTATTTTTATGTGGTCCTGAGGTTTGAACCCAGTACCTCATGTGTTCCAGGTGAGCACTCTACCACTGAGCCCCAGCCCCAGCCCCCTATAATTAACATTAATTTTTAAAGTCCTGGATACTGGACATAGTTCTAGTTGATTTCATGACCCTCACATAAACCATGGTAGGGTAGAATTTATCATCCCCATGTGAGGAAATAGAGGCTCAGAAAGTTTATGACTGTTTATTTATGTGTACACACTCACCAGCCTGGAACCAAAGATAGATATAGAATTTTGTCTTCTCACCATAAGACACATGTGTTTTCTGGGATGCATGTGAAATAAATGGGTTTATAAGGGAGGAAATACTTTCATTGTGCCTGTCATGCTTGTCACATATTCCATGTTCAGGTTGTAATTAGTGCCACTCGATCAGGTGGATGTACCCCTTCACTTCATACCCCATCTCCAGGGCATCTGTTAGTTTATTGTGGAACTGGTACACATTCAAATGTCAAAAGGAGCTCCACTAGAAATTACTATGGTTCCCTGCAAATCTGGTTAGATGGCTACCACAAATGACCTTGAAGTGTCTTGCTGATTCTCTTTAGGATGTCTTAAGAGCTTTAAGAAGAGCAAAGTTTTACTTGCATTTTTTGGTTTTGTTATTTGGATAACTCATTTTGTATTGTATTTATGTGTGAACTTATTAGTGCAATTCTGTAGTTTTCTTCTGGTGAAATATGTCCTTGTTTCAAGATGTCTTAATAAAATAACCTTAAGAAATGATGAAAAAATAAGCTAGATGTAAATACTGATTTATTGATATATGATCATTATATCCAATAATTATTTTAACTTTCAGTATAGATGTTTTAGGAAATTATTGAATAAGTATAATTAAGAATTGCATATTTTCTTCATTAATTATAAAGATACTATAAATTACCACGATATTGGAAATAATTATTGGAGTACAAAGATAAATGCTTGATTCTTGGTTATATGATTCAATAACTTCAAAATTTCAGACAAACTAATTTGTGTCTTAAACCCTGATTGTTCTCATTTATAAAAGCATAAACTAGTTCTTCTATAACTACTTGGAGAAATCCTCCAAATCCTAAATAAGATCATATGCAAGGTCTTTGGAAACTATAAAGTACTTATAAAATGTATGTATGTGTTGTGTATGTATATTTGCAAATATGTGAAGTTTTTATGACTTCTTTCATATACATTAAAGTTTGAATTACTTTCAAATATAGTAGAATTTTTAACCCACACACTTTACAACTTAAGATAAACATACATAAAAATTCCCCTAATAATTTTTAAAAATCCATCAAGGATTACTTCATGCAGATTTGTTCTAAAAATGTCCTGAAGATGGCACAATAAGTACATTTTGGTAGAAACATTATTAAAAGGAGAGGTTATATGAAAAATATATTTGAGGTTAAAACACTAAATTTAAAATAAGCCTTTTCTAAGTATATGGAAAATAAATTTTCTGAGCCTTTTAACCAATGCCCATTGTTTTAATGTTACAGAAATCATTTGTTTCATTGTGCCTTCAGGAGTACTACAAACAGGTAGCTAGTCAGAAAACCGATATAGTCAGATGTTACTGACAAAAGTCAGGTTAGTTCATGTTGTACAGTTTTATCAATAAATTTACCCTTGCAATCGTAAAACATCTGATAAGCTCATCTGTTATCTTCTGCATAATGTGCAATCTGCATCTAAATGCCAGTTTTTATTAGACACATTATGGGGATAAAGCCTGGCAGAGAAAATAAATTGGTTGAAAAATAACAGTTTTATTAAAAATATAAAATACAGCAGGGCCTATTCATAGAAAAAAATATTGGCAAGATTCATTATTTCTGTGGGGTCACAATGCTTATGTTTAAAAAAAGTATATCTACATTATGCCAGCTGTATATTCTACAAAGCTGAAGTAGAATTTATGAAACTACAGATAGTAGAAATTTGGGTTCCTTGGGAAATACATGGTGTGAAAATATATCTGCTATGTTTATTTGAGTACAAGAGGTCATGGCTCTCAGCCATCTCTGTAACTAGCCTGTTTCTACATGAATCATACACATATTAAACACTTAGCAATGTTTATAGTATAAACTTTTGCCTATTAAGAGTTTAATATATGAATATGATTCATAATATATTTACATGTGTTAAAAATATTAAGAAAGTTATATAGGGATTTATTGTGAACCCATATCCATATGAACTCTCTTACAGTATGTTGAATAAGTACATAAATTAAAAATTACTTCTTACAAGTAAATTCATTTGTGACCGTTTGGAGGGAAGAAGTAGTGTTTTTATTGATGTTGGCAAGCTGTCTCTCATGGAAAGGGAAGTTCTTTAACTTAGTTGTTGAAAACTGAACTTTAGCTCCAACAAGACTTCCATTTGATAAGATTAGAATTTAGTGATTTATTATTGTATACTGACAGCACTGAAAAACTAAAGGGTTATTCAGAATTTTGATGATTCTAAGTAATTATAAATTTACTCTGTTCTATGTTGATATTCTAAGACCTCTAGAATTTTTTTTGACAGTAGAAGTGATGTAACTTTGGCCATTAGTAAATCACAGAAATGTCAATATAATTTTCTTAGTTTAGATGGATAGTTAAAAAATTAAATTTATACTAAGTAGAGCATTTGGAACTTTTACAGTTTATAAATTAGGAAATGAAAACCTTAACATTGGTTTTGAAATTTTATCATGTTTTTTCTTTAAAGTTGTTTTTTAATTGTAGTTGGACACAATAACTTTATTTTATTTATTTATTTTTATGTGGTGCTGAGGATCGAACACAGTGCCTTACAAGTGCTAGGCAAGCATTCTACTGCAGAGCCACAACCCCAGTCCGTTGTGTTTTCTTTTTGAATAAACTACTTATTTAAATATTTTAGTAGACCTTTTATATTCACAAATCTTAGATAATGAAAGTATAAAATTATGTATGTGATGCTTACAAAGAAATTGTCGTAAATTATCAAGGACCGATTAATGGCTCAAAATGTCTAAATACTTTCCAGTTGTCAATAATGCTTCACTTTTTTGTATGTCAATATATGTTTATTAAAAAATGGAGGTCTTCTATCTGTGCTTGTGTATATGAAGAACATATCAGAAAGCCAGTGATCCTTATCCATCCATCCACTCTGTCTTCCTGATCTCCTTCTTCTAATGCCTCACTTTGAACCATTCAGGTTATTTTGACCATGTGCACATAAAGAGTCAATACATATATTCCCGAATATACTATACCACCTATGTTAAAAGTTTAAAAATGATCCATACATACATTTATCTAAGTGATCTTCTCTAGTGTGTTTTTCACTGTTTGCTTTCATTTAAAAAGAAATTTATCTTAAAGAAATGAGCAAAATTGATAAACACATGAAGCAAATGAAAAAATAAATAAAAAAAAGGTGGAAGAGAAGTGGAGAGAGAAGGGAGAAAGTGAAAAAGAACTCCTGCTACTTTTAGTCTGACAGAATCTCAGAGTTAGTCTATTATTTGAAAAATTCTCAAAAGAATGTGATATCTTATTTGATAGAAAGGAAATATGGATTTCAGCCATATTATTCATATTTAACTGGATTTGCTCCTTTATTTCATTGTTGAGTAGTATTTTGTAAACTTGTCAAAGTTGTAAAACCCTTCTACATTGATTTAGCATGGCCTATAGACATTAGAATGTGTTGATTAGGACTTTTTCTTTCACAGCAGTTCCAAACATGCTATTAATATGTTTAATAAATTCTGAGATTTGCAGTCTAGATCCTATATTTCAGAGGACTATTGTATGTCAACCCAAGGAAGATACATGGATCCGTCTATGTTATGATGAGAGAATCAATAAATATTTGTGAATGTAATGTTGATTTAATTAATGCTCAGAAATTATGAAAAGTAGTGAAAGTAATTCAGAAGGCACTGATTTGCTGTGATGATATTTCATTGTAATTAGTTGTTCATATCTTTCTAGTTACATAGATTTTGAAACTTGATTTTCTCTTTATAACATAGAAGATAGTATTAAATGAGATCAAGTAGGTTATTACTCTCAATAAAATCATGTTTGTTTTCTAGTAGCATGCTTTCATAAAACATCATTTTTTGGTGGTCACAAAAAAAAAAAAAAACTTACGTAACAACGTTTCAGGTATTTGAAAAAAGAATATAGTAAACTTTAAAGTATTAGAAAATTTACTATCTTGCCTTTATTTTTGCCATTTTCTCTGAAATTTTATGGAAGATAGTTGTTATTGCATCTTAAAATTTTTTTGATTAGTTTGCTTATTCTGTAGTATTGAGCTTGTAATTTTACTTATAGTTCTCTATAAAAATAGCAATCTATAAGTAAATATATTTATAGTGTCTAAGGCCACCAATCTTTTAAAGAGTATGCTGTCTTCTGTTCCAAAAGACTTTAAAATAGTAGTCATTACAATGATTTAGATGTGGCATTAGGTGAACAGAAGACTCCATGAATGATTATTAAAGGTTTCTTAAAGCTTTAGGAGTGTGTGGTTTTCTGAATGAAGTTTGGGTATTCCCCAAGCAATAACATTAGTCATGGTGAGTTAAATTATTCATGTAAGTTATCTTCTTATCATGTCCAAATAATCAGTATTAGAATGTATTAACCATGGCAATATCAATGCCATGCCCTTTGGCAGACACAAAAAGATGAGTTGAAAGAAAAGTGACTCCATATTTGTTAGAGTGTCAATGTGCTCAGTAAAGGGCTCTGAGTTTCAGTTTAATATTTATATCTTTATTTGTATGAATATTATACACACATATCTTTATGAAGACTCTAAGACACCCTCAATTTCTTTTAGTAGCACTTCTCAGGGAACATTAGGGACTCCAATGATAGATTCACAAAGTGAATAGATCCAACTGCCACAGTTGGATCACTGCCACCTTATTACTTTGGTGGCTTGGCTGTTCGCTACCAGGAATAGTGCAAAGGTCCTCATGGTGGCTTTGCTTGCTCCCTCTGTCCTCTCTTGCTGTTCCTCCTACTCATCCACAGCAAACCAGTTGAATCTTCCTCAAACACTGCTCCTATCAAGACCCATATGGGTGAAGGTTATTTTCTTTTGGCCCAGGCAGTAAGCTTATTTAACCTAATCTAGTTTCCTTTTCATTTTAAGTAAGAAAATTAAGAGTGAAACTCATAGCATGGCCAAGTAATCACTGACCAGCTGTTGTTCAAGTAGTGTGGAGCCCAGCATCTCTTCCGTCTGTTTCATTAAATTCATTAAGTTCATTAAATTCATCAAGCAGACTGTGCTTTGTTTTATTTCTTGATGCCTAATTCTGTGTTGTATTTTACTGTGCACACTTAATTCACATTCTTATGAAAGTAGGTGCAGTGTAACTCTTTACGAATATAGCTCAGCATTTTGCTCAAGGACTTTAAACGTTTCCCAATTTTCTTCTCTATCAGTTCTGAGTTTCTCTGTGCGTTTTGTAAGATTCTCTGTTCTGTCTATTTGATCTTATTTCTCACAGTGTACTCTCAACTACAGTGGAGCCACTCCTCAAGGTTCTCGTAAGCTGTCACAATCATTCTCACCTGTGCTTTCCCTGGAGCCCATTCTTGCCTCAAATGTCCTTCGTTTTTCCCCACTCTTACACAAACCCCACCATTCTGTCCTACAGGGACAAATTCACACTCCACCTTACTTATGAAGCCCACTCTAATTATTCATGGATCTCCTTTAATATTAAATGTTTCAATTCCTGTGCTGCAAAAATAGTCCTTAAATTCTTGACACATTTTGCATTGATTCCCTGTATTATAATTTTAAGGAGTTTTGGGAGTAGCAATTTAAAGCTTAAACTTCTTGTCTCCCAACAGAGTCTAATATAAGTTGAGAACTCATTCAGTAAACATTTTATGGTAGAGATTGGACTTTCATTAAGTCTTCCTGTATCACAGATTTTTTAATTGAATAATCTTTAGTTAGGATGCAGGGCAGAAACAAGTCATGCTC
This sequence comes from Tamias sibiricus, assembly GCA_025594165.1. Classification (NCBI taxonomy): domain Eukaryota; kingdom Metazoa; phylum Chordata; class Mammalia; order Rodentia; family Sciuridae; genus Tamias; species Tamias sibiricus. The sequence goes on from CM046661.1 coordinate 39,679,656, forward strand.
ACTAATGTCCCTCGCTGAGGCTCCCCGTTGCCTAGCCTGCCATTCTGTTCTGCTTTAGAACCATGAACAGAAATGACAGGTCACTGGGAGCCGACACAGATGTAAGCTGGTGTTTCTCCCCATACCTCCCTTCTTCTGTGACTTTGGAGGCATGTATTTCTGATGGCAGAGTGGCAAGAAAAAACAGGACTTGCATTGAATGTAAGGTGGACAAGAAATACACTTGTGTTGTCTTAAGCCATGGAATCTTGGAGGTTTGTTTACAGTAGATGTTAAATTTGATTGTCATTGGGAGTAGGAGGTTAAAAATTATTGTATGTGTGCTTTATGAAATTTTCAATTATACACACAATAAAATTGCATACATATATATCGTACAAAATATTCTGTATCTGTATTAATCCAGAACTTCAGAGTCATGCAACCTGCTTAAGACATCTTCAAAGTAAATAGAAATTGTTCTCATCTAATGCCACCAGAGGCACATATTTCATGGTTTTCTCGGTTATAGCAAATGCTGGCTTTCACTGAATTTTGACATCAAACTTTGTTGATAGCATACCTAAGTCTATAGGAAGTTTATCCTTAGTTGGAAATACTATTGGTTACTGGTTGGTCAAGGAGATTAACCTTGAGGTTTAGAATTTTATCATCTTCTTTTAGTCTTTTAAAAAACCTCACTTAAAAGAACTTGTCCCATTTTAAATTATGGTGAAGCACAAAATTTACAGAAATATTTTGAATTCTAAAGGATGTTCAATGTTATATAATCTTAACTTGTAACATAATGAAAAAATGTGCATTAGAAAGCCAAGGAGTAGGGCCGGACTCAGTGGTGCATGCCTGTAATCCCAGCAGCTCTCCGGTGGCTGAGACAGGAGAATCATGAGTTCAAAGCCAGCCTCAGCAATGGCAAGGCACCAAACAACTCATTGGGACACTGTCGCTAAATAAATTTCAAAATAGGGCTGGGGATGTGGCTCAGTGATTGAGTGCCCCTGAGTTCAATTCCCAATACCAAAAAAAAAAAAAAAAAAAAAAAAAAAAAAAAGTCAAGGAGTAAAGGTGAATTTGATATTCTAATCTTTACTTTTACTTAAGATATCTATTCCCTTATTACTAAAGCCCATGGACAGTCACATGATAAACAAGGTTCAAACATTTCAACTACCAAGAAAAGCTATACTTTTATAGCCTTCTTATTTTGAAAAGCACAGTTTTAAATATCAGGATTTTTAAAAAAAATTTAACATTAATCATGAATACATGCTGTCATGTGGCTTAATAAGAACTACTACTATGTATAATGTTACTAAAATTCTTTATACTTATTTTGAATATTCAAAATACAAACTTACACCACCAAATAAAATGACTATCCAGTTAATAGTGTAAAACCATCCTATGCTAAGGGATACTTGGGAGATGAAGTTTCTTACATACTGTTGATATGAATGTATGTATTGTGGAAAACATTTTGAAAATGCACATCAAGATCTTCAAAAATGCTTCTATTCCTTCACCCATAGTCCCATTTCTTGAAATCTATACTGAAGATATAATTAAAGAATATGTCACATGTGTATATTAATATTTTTTCTAGTTGTTGAAAAAAATTTGTAAGTCCCTAAATGCTAAAAACTGGGGGAATGAGTAAACATACCTTGGAATGTTTTTATTTTTTAATCCCCCTGTCTCAGCTTCCTGAGCCTCTGGAATTACAGGCATGCACCACCATGCCTGTTTTTTTTTTATTTTTTTTTAATTTTTATTTATTTTTACTGTTTTTTTCTTTTATTCTAAGTTGTTACATATGACAGCAGAATGCATTACAATTCATATTTCATATATAGAGCACATTTTTACATATCTCTGGTTGTATACAAAGTATATTCACACCATATACATGCACTTATGGTAATGATATCCATCTCATTCTACCATCTTTTTTTTTTCACCCTTTTGCTTTGTAATGTTTTGATGATGGTTTATTTTGTAATCATGAAAAATATAATTTAATAAAGGAATTGAAGATATTTAATGACACAGGAAAATGTAACATTAAATTAAAAAACAGGCATAGAACTACATACACTTAATGATTTCAATTTAATAAATTTCAATAAAAATCTTGTGTAGCTATGTTGAAATAATAATGGAAAAAATACACAGAAATAATAAAATCAATTGATGAACTTACTGGTGATTTAAAAATATTTTTCATATATTTAATATGAAGGGATTTCTCACATAAAAATGAAGACTTCGGGACATACAGAAACTATTAAACTATTGAAATAACCAACAGTTATTTTTTGATCATTAAAGCACCAAATTCAGCTCTAGCCAAATTGAACTTGTATTAGCATGCAGTTTTATTATAGCATGTTCACTCAGTGGCTGTTACTTAGAATCATCAAACAACAACTTCTTCGACTGTTCAGACACCTTTACTTCATCTGAGCCCTCAAGAAAGTTGAGGTGCCAGCCTCTGTAAGAATCCCTCCCTGACCCCTTTCAGGTCAGGTCACATGCTCTTTCTCTATACTCCCATTTCATCTGGCACATTACTTTATAATGATATTAAAATGCAGTTGATTTCCTTGACTAAATTCACCACTGGACTGTTGCTTTGTAGTTCTTTCAGGATTAGAATGTTCCATCACCATGTTCTTAGTATTTTAGTACTTTTTAGCACAATGACTGGCACACAAATGGATTCATTTAATGTTTGTAGACTGAACAATGTTTATAATGACTCATAGCAGTGCACATGTGCAGTGTGAAGTGTTGTCTTGAATCAGAGTTTGCATTAAACTCCTGATTTAATTTTGTTCTAAATTGCTGAAAATTTCTGTCTAAGCAGTCTGGAGTCTATATATATATATATATACACATCAACTACTGCCATCCAAAGTTGCTTTACATAATTATAAATATAATACATTAAGTTAGTTATTTTACATTTGAGGTTTTTTCAATAATATGTTTGAGCTTTTTAATCAATTTGTATAACTAAATTTAAGCTTTCAAAAGTAGAGATGTTATTTATAGGCTTTAAGAAATTCTGCCTCATTTTTAGGATTTGTTATAAATTATAAAATGCATTGGCACTAAACTTCTCAACCCGAATCACTGTAATGTTTCATAAATTTATTTGGTAAGATTATTCATTATTTTGTGTGAGAAAGACAGTTGTCATGGTAATAGCTTAGAATTAACTGAAACACAATCCTGGTCACTTTTTCTGCAGCAGGTGAACCTGCTCTACTACAATGCATTTTTCTAGTTTAACTATAACTTCAGCAAAGTACAAAGAATTAAAATGAATATTTAGGAGTACTTTCATGTAGGTATAAAAATTGAGCTTTGAAAATTCCCAAATTTGTAGAGCCATTTCTATTAGCATATCCAAAAATTCCTATGACTTATTGTTCCATAAAATGCAGATTTTCTTCAGAATGATTCAGGGCAATGCAACTGGACTTTAGTCTGATATTCAGAGAGGAGTTGATAAAGTGGCTGAGATGACTCTGCTTTGAGAAGACGGCAAATAGATAAGGCCATTTCTGTGGACAAAATATGTTATCTTTGATTCCCTACTCAAGCTATGTGGTTTGTCATAATTTGCCAGAATGATAATTAGATGACAGAATAAATGAACATGCTTTCATGGAAGAATGGCAGATGCTAAAAATAATAAAACCGACAGACCTGAGCCTGAGTAATTCCATTATTATACATTCAGACACTTTTGAAATCTGTGGAATTCCTGCTAGGAAACAATTTTTTCTTACTGAATGGATCATTAAAAAGTCCATTTACTACAACAAAATGCATGTTTTTGAATGTGTATATATGTGAGTTTGTAGATTTGTTTTCTCTTAAACTTGAATTTCATTGATATAATTTGAAAACAGTGGAACCGATTTCTTAATAATAAGTAGGTTATTTTTGTTGTTTTAGGTTGTTATGGTCAAATAACAATTGATAAAACCCATTGCCTGTAGATTTCTGTGTGGGGAAAATTAAATTGTAGTTGTTTCTCAATCTTTAATGTGTGTGTTACTTTTTTTTTTTTTTTGAAAGTTTAGTGATCTCATGGCTGATTTTTCAGAAATATACTGAACATCTTATAGTAGTGTCATCTCAGTATTTTAGAGCCAACTCCTCAAAACAAATCAGGTTTGTGTGTACTGTATGTGCATATTTTGAACTGTTGCATAAAACACAAGCACATGTTATATATTTCACAAAATCTCGACTACTTGCATACCAATTGCTGATGTTTAAAAATTAAGATGTAATTGAAAAATAGATTTCTGCAGCAAAAAGTTGGAATATAGTGTACATTTTAATTTCAAGAAAACTTACATATTAACAAAATGTATTTTTAGAGGCTTCATTTATAAGGGAATTCAGGTACTTTTAAAGAAATGTCCAGAAATCCTAACAAATTCATATATAACATTATTTATGTGACACTAAATGTCTGAATAAACAAAATTGAGTACTAAATAGCTATTATTTTCTCCATGTGACATGAAATGGGAAATTTTAGTAAAATCCAGTGATTTTTCATTCAATTACCAAGTAATTAACTCAGATTTTGTTTTTGGTGTGTAGTTGTTAGTAATGAAATATAGACAAAGTAGATGACTTAATTTTTGAATTGCCTAGCTCAGCACTCTCCAAATAGGAAGAAAGATATCAAATCTAAGTCCTTAGTGTTGTTTTTGAGCTTGAAGCTTTCAGTGATACAGTAAAAATAATGATTTCTCTAGCAGTACAATTATTAAAAATAAATTTCAATGTTGATTTTCACAATTACAAAAACATGCAATTTAACTAATAATTGAAATGGAAATGTTAACAAAGGCTCTGCACTGATATCTCATTTGCAATTATAGTTGATGATCTCTTTTGAGGTAATCTGTCTTGGTGTGTAATCCTTATTTAAATATTTTTTTGCAGGTATACCTTTTCTTACAAAATGAAATGAATTATTTGGAAAATATTAAAGTACAATTGTTTATTTTGTTCTTTTTAAAAAAATGAATAATTATTTGCAACATATTAGCATATCAACAATAGCAAAATAAATTTATTGTGGGAACAGCACTCCCCAATACAGGTGCAGCAGTCTGTTCTATGTCTTTGTTCTTTTTTAAACTGCATCAATACTTTATATATGACCAAAAGAATAGATCCTGGGAAGAAGTGCAAAATTAAAAATCAAATGACTGAAAAATGCTAAATAAACACATTATTAACATACAAAATATTTATATTACTGAGCTAGTAACAGGTTACATTCTCTGTGTCTGTACTACTTTGGAACCACATAGCTGATTTCTTTAATATAGTCCATGCCAGCTTCAAAATACCAAAAATATTTTTTTAGTTAGCTTAATTCTTTGATGCTTCATCAAAATTTTCTGCAAGATCTGGGACATCATCATCCTCTTCATCAATGTCTTCTGGTTTTGGTGCTTTACTGTCCAACACTTGCTGTGGGAACTGTTCAGCTAACTTTCTAAGGCTTGTTAAGCTGTCAGTGCCAAGCTGAAATAATGTTCCAGGAGGCATTTCTGTGATTGGTTTGACTTCTGCATGACCAGTAATTGCAAAGGTATTAGCAGACAGGGAAGCTTGGACTTTGGGGTTGTTGAAATGAATAAGTGTCCCATCATCTTTAATCATGTTTACCTCTTCAATACCAGCTATATTATTCACAGTCAGTTAGTCAGTTTTTTTTTTTTTTTTTTTTTTTTTAGAGAACTCCAAAGCTTTTTGTAACCAGCTGTAGCTGTTCTGTGTACCACTTTCTTCTTTGTTCGAGCTGCTGCACCCTTGCCCCCTATCTGGACTTTAGCCTTAAGTTTGGCTCTCTTTTCTTGATTTCAATTGGTATGTTTGGAAAAAATCATGCAAAGTTGTATTAGTATGAGATAAAATATGATTTCCATGATTATTGTGACTTATTTTATATGTATATATACTATTATTGAAAATTACTTTCTTCAAATTTGTTTTGCATTATTTATACTTGGTTAAATTTTAGACATGAAAGGAATACATATCCGTGGCTTTTTAGAAACTGTAGTAAGTTTGATGTCTATGTATGCTTTATGTTAATGTGAACACAGAAAATCATAGAGCTTATTATTAGTTTATTCCCTCTGGAGATAAAGCAGTTGGGTAATGGATAACAAACCACCTGTCTTCTGCTTGGAGAATGTACTCTTGTTGCTTTGTGTTCAAAGAAGCCCTCCTGGTACCCATTGCCATGTTCTATGTTGTAAGTTAATAAAGTTACAGTCTAATGGTCTTTTTGACTAAAGTACACTTCTGAGGCTCTTTTGCCCAAAGGGTCCACACTATTAGTAAAGTCATTCCCAGTGCTCCTTTGATATTTTGCTTTTCTGTCCTTTCTAGTGAGTGAATTAATAAGAACAGTGATATTAACTATTCACTGACAGCGATGGTTCCAGTGCATTCCAATTGCCAGCCACAATTAATACAAGGAAAACTATAATTTCTCCTGTTACGTTTCACTGTTTTCAAAAGCAAAAAGCACAGCAAGACAAAGTGGAAATCCCATTTTATTAATGCAGAAGTATGTGTACTATTTATTTTGCCTTTTTCCATGACAAGCTTTTCTTTTGTAGGATAAACACTTATTCTCAAGACAAACTATTCATGTTTCAATTATGTTATCAGTTAAATAATTTATTAAATTTCCGTATTAATTTTCCTCCCTCTTTTATCTAAATTTGTTAATGCCTTAGTTTATGAAGAATCATAAATAGTTCACTAGATTTATCTTTTCCAATTTTAATCTTATTCTTATTAACTCCTCACTGCTAAATTTACCCAATAATTATTATTGAGATGATGTTGGGGAATGACAAAAAATGTACTAACGGCTATACAATTTTGTACAACTTGTTTGTCTTATTTTCCTTCTTAAAAGTTATTGAAGAAAATCTGAAGATTTTATAGTCTAATATTTATTATATGAACGTTTCTAGCTCTTAAAATTCTTTTTGTTCTTCAAGGACACCTCTGTAAATGATAAGCAGTATTCATATTGCATTAAGTGACTATTTTAATATTAACTTTCCTTCCTTTGGGATAAAACTAGCATTTTCTCATTTTGTTTCATGACCCATTTCATATTTATCTCCTATGTACACTGTTCCTCTAGGATATTAACTATCTTCATCTTGGAATTTAGGAATCAATTAAAGAGTTTTTCATCATGTACTATATGTTCAATACGGTCAAGTTATTTGGTAATCACCCATGAAAATTCCTCTATTCTCTTTTCAGTTGTTGTACTGCTGTTTATCTGTGTTATTCCAATCCTTACAGATCCATTATACCTTTCCCATGTAATTTACCTCATTCAACCCAACTTTCTCCCCATCAGTGTTAAATCTCTTCTCTATGAACCTTTTTTTTCTTTTTTTTTTCCCCCTTTGGTACCAGGAATTGAATGCAAGGACACTTAACAGCTGAATCACATCCCCAGTACTTTTTATTTTGAGACAGGGTCTCACTCTCAGGGGCTGTAAGTTGCTGAGTCTGGCTTTGAACCTGTAACCTCCTGTCTCAGCCTCCTGAGCTGCTGAGACTACAGGTATGGACTACTGTGCCTGGCTTCTCTCTATGAATCTTGAATGTGAGTAGTGGTATATTTTCCATCTTTTCTCATCCTGCTAGTCTCAGAAACTTGCATTTCAATTATTACTATTGTGTAAATTAAGCAGTGTATATTGAGACTTTGCTCCTAATGATCATATAAGGAATTGTTATATGATTTTTTTCCTATTGAAATTTTAAGGATCACATGATGAAATTGCTGGCCTATAACAGACATTTCAGCTGTGCCTAGAGAACCTTTTATTAATCCCAACCAGTGTGCATTGTTTTGACTTGAAGTTGTTTTTCATTATTCCTGCAATAAGCACTTCCTCTAAAATAAGTTACTTTCTAAATTTGAATGTGAAAAACAAATAAGATTTAGGTTTTTCTCTTGCATGGGCACCAAAAATTGCCATGTTAATATTTAATTTATTACTGATTCTCTCATATTTTGTAAATTATACATGTCAAGAGTTTTATAAATGAAACCATATTTTTCATAGGAAATTGTTTAACATTTTTCAGTGAACATGTCTTATAATGAAAAAAGAATAATTTTCCTTACTTTCATATTCCTTATTTCCGTTTTCTTCACAGTAAATGTTTAGGTGCACTCTCATTGTAATGAGATGGTTAACTGAAAGTATTCAGTATCCTGAATTGTCAGGAGGAAGAACTTTCTCCATACAATCTTCCTGACTATCCTATTTTGGCTCTTTGATCTCTGCCTGTGAGCTTTCACAGCTTTTGCAGCTTATAAAACACATATTTGCCTTAATTTCCTGTTGTCTTGAATCCTTTCATGTGCGATGGATTTGCCTCCTGAGGTAAATGATAAACCCTTTAGGACAGAGGTTGTGTCATATATTTGTATATTCCCTATATTTCTATAGGGAAAGTTTCAATAATAAAAAGATTAAACTTGTTAAGACTAAGCAAATTATTTCTGATTGTTGGACAAATATTATTTATCAAAGTTATTAACTTTTAATAATAGTACCATAGATTTAAGGCCATATTCATCTTATTCCACAATTTTACTAATGCATTACAATTGTATATCATGGTGAAATTTGTTGTTACATATTCATATAGGCACACACTATAACAATATAATTTGGCCAGTATTCATCCCAAATCGTAATTTTTATGGATAAGGAAAATAGTCCATAGAAATGAAATGAATGTTGAAAGATCATATATCAAAATTGTTCTGTTACCTTTTTTGAAATGCTCACTATTTTCCACAGTAAATACTTTCTATTCATTGATCATCTACTGTCATTATTAGTGAATCAATATAAATTTTATTTCTTTTTAATTTTAGATGAGTGGTTATCTATGCACATGTTTAAACACATGATTTGGGGGTATTTAAAACATGGTACCTAAACAAATAATTCATCTCTCCTCTTATGCCAAATATTGTTTTAACCGATTACTTCAGGAATGTTAAAAATGTATAACTGAGAGCTAACAGTCAAATATTACAAAGGGTTAAGACAAAGTTATATTAAAAGTAAGACTAAGTGTGTATTTTATAGCTCTTTGTTATCAGAAAACAGTATAACAACTTCTTAGTCAAACAGTGTTTTTTTTTTTTTTTTTTCAAGAAAATCTGTGAGCTGTGAGCAAACACTCGAAATTGCATTCTGATGAAAAGCTAAACACTGAAATATAAACTACAAATAAAATATAAAATACATTTTATGTTCTTTTTGTGGAAAACATACACACATTATATTTGTATAGCACAGCTAACTTAAAAAAAGTTAGTCTAACTAAAGAACATCTTTTCATAAGTAACAAAGGTTCTTTCCTTGACCAAACCCTAGCTGGGCTCCACTGAACTCTCTTCTCAACAGGGACCTGACTTCTGGGCACCCATGTTAATCTCTGCATTGTTTAGATTTAGCAACCATCCTGTTGAGTCAGGTTAGCAGAGCTCTCACCTGCTTAATCTAACCACCCTCTGTTATCTTATCATTCTGGCCTGTCTTTGGTAAAAATTCCTGTTAGGTTTGTTGAACAAAGAGTTACCCTTTCTCTTAGCAATTTCCCATCCACTGACTTAACCCTGCTCCTTAACTATAAATTCTCACTTTTCCTTATTGTGTCTGGAATCGATCTTATTTTTTCTCCCTACTACACAAACCACAAAGTGGTAGAGACTTTGAATAAAAGTTTTCTTAACCATCTGTAACAAATATTATGAATGATTTCTTCAACATAGCATAAAAATATATTCAATTGATTATTGTTAGTGTTTTTTTTTTTTTTTTTTTTTTTTTTTTGTGGAACTGGGGATTAGAACCCAGGGCCTTGTGCATTTGAGGCAAGCACTCTACCAACTGAGCTATATCCCCAGCCCTCAATTGATTAACTTTTTATAAATTTCCTCTTAAATATTTCTGCTTTCTTATTAGTTATTGAGTAATAAAAATAGTTAAAACTGCATATAGTATTTACATAGTGTTTTAATCAACTTTTTCACTGCTGTGAGCAAAAGACCTAAGAAGAATAATTAGAGGAGAAAAAGTTTATTTGGGGGGTTTGTGATTTCCAAGTTCTTAGTTCATAGATGGCCAACTCCATTCCTCAAGGCTTAGGCAAGGCAGGACAGCATGGTGGAAGAGCATGATAGAGGAAAGCATCTGGGAGCATGGCATCCAAGAGGCAGAGAGAGAGAGAGAGAGAGAGAGCTCTACTCAACAAGTATGCCCCCAATGACCCACCTCCTCCATCCATACCCTACCTGACTGTAGTTACCACTCAGTTAATCCCTATCAGGGAATTACTTCACTGATTGGGTTAAAGCTCTCATAACCCAATCATTTCACCTCTTAACCTTTTTGCATTGACACACGTATGAGCTTTTGGGGGACACACACACCTACACCATGTAGTTTTTGAATAGGCATAATATAAAAATGTACTTCACAATATTTCCCCTTTACGTATGGTTTTATAGTCCATTAGAGACAAAATGCAATTTAATAATACTGAATATTTTGCTGAATAATATAAACCAGTGCACATATTGTAAGTGCTATTCTGTATATTTCTGTAGAAGAGAGAATGGATTTTTCATCTCAAACAAATATTGTAGTGCTCTGAATCAAACTATCCATAGGAAGAAATAGGGAGAAGAGATTGGAGTGCTCCTTGAACAGGTTGAAGCCCTCTGGCCTGGTTCACTGTTTGTCTTCTCTCACATCACCTTTTAAGTGAATTCAATGCCAACCTTAATGCTGCAGTTAGACACTAAGCAATGATCTTTTGTTCATTAACTATACAGTCCTTGATGTTCAGCTCTCATTTACACAATGTCAATATGTCTCTTGCAGTTCTTTTTTACTCTTTCAAACAAACAATGACCTTTAATTGAAAGGAGAAAATTAGTTGTGATATTGTGGCAAGAGATATCTTGTGGGATTTGAATTTACTAGAAAAGATAGTAGGTAAGAATTTGGTGCTGAGAAAGCTGGAGGCGCAAAAAGAAAATAAGGTAGAAAGAGTCAGAAGAAAAGTGACACATGGAATGCATTTATAATAAACAGATTAATATGAATCCACATGGAGAGACAATAGATGAATAATCCCTGAATATAGCATTCATTATCTTATACCTCAAAAAAGAATTTTTTTTTTTGAGGACTGATGGTAAGCTGCTTGTGTGTAATGACAAGTGGCTTTCCCCCTTTCTTTTCTTTCTGGAATCATGCTGTTAGCCACTAAACAGTCTTAATAATAATGTTACAGTGTCCTCAGCACTTGTCCTCCTAAAAGCTTAAAGCACACAAAATGTCCTGACTCATTCATTGGTTTTATTTTCCAAACTCCCATTGTACAGCCTCTGGACCCAATTAAATGATTTTTAAAATTTAGGTTAGCAAAATGAAAATTTTAAAAAGCCTTGTTTTTTTGCAGATGCAAACAGTTAATGGGACCCCTACACTGAGGAACTGACACAGACGGAGATAATATAAAAATCAAAAGGCAACAGAATCCTTGCATGTGTCTCCCTCTCACCTTCCCTCTTATCCTTTGTAGGGACAAAGAAGGCAGCCTTCCTTTTTCCATCATCTGCTGTCACAATACTGACTGGCTTGCCTTGCAAAATTACCTCAGGAGTGACACAGAATTTGTACCAAGAACAGGCAGATGACAAAAGTGAAGATCAAGTAATGCAATTGAGAAATGATTTTGAGATGCTTTTCAAAACATTAAAGACTTTTGGGCATTGGTCCTGAACAGTTCTCATGTGCAGAAAACACATGAAATGGATCAGGCATATTTTCAATAATATTGACAAATGTCTCTTCCTTTGTGAAGCCTTCTCTACCATTTTAAACCTGAATAAGTAGTATAGGGACTGTTCTTAATAAAATAAAACTTCAGCCAATATCTGACAATCTGAAGGATCTTGAAGGATTAAGGTTACTGAGTATTTGAAACAAAAGCCACCTGGAATTACTGAAATATGTGCTCCCTGTATATTCTAACTATCTATTGCAGCATAACAAACCACCAAAAACTGTGACATAAAATGTCAACCATTCTATTATGCTTAGATTTTCTATGGATCAGGACTAAAGGTGCATCCCAAGGAATGACTGTCTCTGTTCCTTGTCTGAGACCTCATCTGGGTAGCCTGGAATGGTTGGAGTTGACTCATACTTTTGAGTTATCTGAAAGTTTCTTTACCTATAAGCTAGATCCTTGGTTTGTGATGACTAGAAGGCTCAGCTGGGACTCTCAGCCAGAACACTTACAAGTTCTCTCTTTATGAGTCTTGTTCTCATAGCATAGCTGCTTGCTTCAAGGGGCTGTGTTCTGTGAGGGAATATCTTGGGAGCAAATGTTCCAAGAGAGCCACATGTAAAGCTTTATGTCTTGGAAGTTACATAGCATCGCTTCTGTAATCTATAGGTCAAAGCTCTCACACACCAGTGCAAATACAAAAAGAGGGGACAGAGACCTGATCTATTCATGAGAGGAAGGTCAAATAACTTGGCACCATCTTTAAGACTACCACATTATTCCACATTATACCTACAATATTTTCTCCATACTTTTCACAGGGCCTAACTAACTCTATTACAAGTAGTTTGTTTTCTCCTCAAATAATTATGAGTTTATGCAGGCAATAAATTATTTTTAACTTAAAAATACATTCTAAGAAAACAGCTACTAAAGTTAGACTTGCTAAAAATATCAAATGATGTTTACAAACATATCTAGGGAACTGGGTCATAAGGTGGTTGCATTCCAAATTTTCCTAGGAGTCTCTATACTGCTTTCCAGATTGGCTGCGCCAATTTGCAGTCCCACCAGCAATGTATGAGTGTGCCCTTTTCCCCACGGCCTTGCCAGTATTTATTGTTGTTTGTGTTTTTGATAGCTGCTATTCTGACTGGAGTGAGAGAAATCTTTGAGTAGTTTTGATTTGCATTTCTCTAATTGCTAGGGATGTTGACATCTTTTCATATATTTGTTGATTGATTGTATATCATCTTCTGAGACGTGTCTATTCAGTTCCTTGGCCCATTTATTGATTTTTTTTGTTTTTTTTGTTTTTTTTTTTTGGTGTTAAGGTTTTTGAGAGCTTTATATATCCTTGAGGTTAGTGTTCTATCTGATGTGCTTATGGTAAATATTTGCTCCCATTCTGTAGGTTCTCTATTCACCTCACTGATTATTTCTTTTGCTGAGAAGAAGCTTTTTAGTTTGAATCCAACCCATTTATTAATTCTTGTGCTATGGGGGTCTTATTGAGGAAGTTGGGGCCTAATCCAACATGATGGATATTTGGGCCTACTTTTTCTTCTATTAGGTGCAAGGTCTGTGCTGGGGCTATAGCTCAGTTGGTAGAGTGCTTGGAGTGCTTGCCTCGAATGCACAAGGCCCTAGGTTCAATCCCCAGCACCACAAAAAAAAAAAAAAAAAAAAAAAAAAAAAAAAAGTATAGGTGCAAGTTCTCTGGTTTAATTCCGAGGTTCTTGATCCACTTTGAGTTGAGTTTTGTGCATGGAAAGAGATATAAAGGTTTCATTTTATTTTATTACATGAGGATTTACAATTTTCCCAGCACCATTTGTTGAAAAGGTTGTCTTTTCTCCACTCTATATTTTTGGCACCTTTGTCTAATATAAGATAATTGTGGATGTGTGGGTTAGTCTCTGTGTCTTCTATTCAGTACCATTGGTCTACTGGTCTATTTTGGTGCCAATACCATGCTGTTTTATTTTCTATTGCTTAGTAGTACAATTTAAGGTCTGGAATAGTAATGCCACCAGCTTCACTCTTGCTAAGAATTACTTTGGCTCTTCTGGGTCTCTTATTTTTCCAGATGAATTTTATGACTACTTTTTCTATTTCTATGAGGAATGATATTGGGTTTTGATTTGGATTGCATTGAAATTATATAGTGCTTTTGGTAGAATAGTCATTTTGACAATGTTAGTTCTACCTATCCATGAATAAAGTAGATCTTTCCATCTTCTAAGATGTTTTTTAATTTCTTTCTTTAGTGAGCTGTAGTTTTCATTGTAGAGGTCTTTCACTTCTTTTGTTAAGTTGATTCCCAAGTATTTTATTTTATTTATTTTTTTGAGGCTATACTAAATGGGGTGGTTTTCCTAGTTTCTCTTTCTGTGGATTTGTGGCTGAGGTACAGAAATGCCTTTGATTTATGGGTGTTGATTTTATATCCAGCCACTTCGCTGAATTCATTTATTAATTCTAGAAGATTTCTGGTGGAGTATTTTGGATCTTCTATGTATAGAATCATATTGTCTGCAAATAGTGATAATTTGAGTTCTTCTTTTCCTATCTGGCCATGGTTTCAAGAACTATCTTAAATAGGAGTGGTGAAAGAGGGCATCCCTGTCTTGTTCCAGTTTTTAGAGGGAATGCTTTCAACTTTCCTCCATTTAGGATGATGTTGGCCTTGGGCTTAGCATAGATGGCCTTTATGATGTTGAGGTATGTTCCTGTTATCCCTATTGTTTCTAGTGTTTTGAACATGAATGGGTGCTCTATTTTGTCAAATGCTTTCTCTGCATCTATTGAGATGATCATATGATTTTTAGTTTTGAGTCTATTGATGTTATGAATTACATTTATTGATTTCCTTATGTTGAATCAAACTTGCATCCCTGAAATGAACCCCACATGATCATGGTGCACTATCTTTTTGATATGTTTTTCTATTCAATTTGCCAGAATCTTTTTTTTTTTTTTTTTTTTTTTGGTACCAGGGATTGAACTCAGCGGCACTCAACCACTGGGCCACATCCCCAGCCCTTTTTTGTATTTTATTAGAGACAGGGTCTCACTGAGTTGCTAAGCTCCTCGCCATTGCTGAGGCTGGCTTTGAACTCATGATCCTCCTGCCTGAGCCTCCCAAGTGCTGGGATTACAGGCGTGCGCCACCGCGCCCGGCTAATTTGCCAGAATCTTATTGAGAATTTTTGCATCTATATTCATTAGAGATATTGGTCTGAATTTTTCTTTCTTTGATTTATCTCTGCCTTGTTTTGGAATGGGCTCAGGAAGGCCACTGCTGGCCTGTGTGACCCCTGTTCCTCCTGCCCATTCTGCAGCCACCAGCACTGGCAGGCCCAGGAACAGGCCCCTGGCCCAGGAATTCTGCTGCATCCCGCCAGTGCGACCCCCACTCTGCCTGCCCACTTCGTAGCTGCGTGTAGGTCCAGGAGCAGCCTGCAGGTCCAGAAGCAGGCCCCAGGCAGAGGAAGACTGCTGCTGCTGGCCTGCATGACCCCCGTTCCACCCACCGAGTCTGCAGCCACCAGCAGGCCCAGGAACAGGCCTTAGGCCCAGGAATAGGGAGTCTTATATTGGGATGCCTATCTCTTGTTTCTCCTAACACCCAAATTCTTATGAATACACTTTCACTAGTCAAATAATTTAATACCTCTATTTTCTCACATCCTACCTCACAAACGTTTTCACCAACCCCTAAGCCCCCCCCCGCTACCATTAGAAACTGTAAAACACAATGCAAACATACTGACTATATAGAAGAAGATAACTGATCTCATCATTTCTCTTTAAAGTGACAAAACTGTAAATATAAAAATAGAAGCTGATATATAGCAACGTGTTGGGCACATTGAATACTGTAATATTGATCTTTCCCTGAAAAGTAAGTATCTGGTAACCTGTAGGGACACTATAAGACAATAGGGCAGAAGCTGTAATACCTCAGTCTTACATTGCAAGAGAGGAAAACATATAGACATCATGAAAACACAAGGGAGGAAAATGCCCTAAACAAACCAAGATACTACATCAATAGAATCCATAGAAAGCACAGTAGGTGAAATGTCAAAGAACGAATTCTGAATATACATAATTAAAATGGTTTGGGATTTAGAAATTTTTTTTCCCTAATAGCAGTTTCCTTTTTAGGAATGTCAGGTATGTTTTCTCTTTAAGTGGAAAACCTAAAACAGTTTTAGAAAAACCTTTATGAATTTTGATATGTAAGCTTTGTGCTTCTGTATACTCAAGGGTTGATGTCTGATTCGGTTGGGAGAAAGTCTAAAAGCTTTATAATTGCCAGTAGAGCAAGAAGAAAGATTTACAGAGTGGGAGACTGCACCCTACTTCACTGTGGTGAAGGTGCACATGTTGGATAGGCCAGACATAAAACACTTAGAAAGGAGCTGGACTTGAGAGTCTTGACTTTGGAAAGCGTTCCATCCAAAGAACCCACCTGGGAAGTTGTAGTAACAAGTCAGTGTGGGATGGACTGCTGGGAAAGATGGGTCAGGCAGGTGCATTAATGCTCTGGAGAAGATTTTATGTCTTTGACAGGATCTATAGGTAGGCTGTCCCAGTGACAGAGATCGCAGAAGAATCATGGGAGATTAAATAATAATTTAGCTGAGAATGGGGAGGAAAGAATGAGAAAAGTTTGAAATTGGATGAGAGATTGCTGTTTGGATATTAGGCTTGAAAAACTTTAAAAACCCTAAAAAAATGAGAGTTTTTGTTAAAACCTGGAGTAACAAAAAAATTTAAAAAGTCAGACTTCCCTCATTTTATGCAGGAATGAATAAGAGCAATTCAACATTAGATAGAGCATTGGTGAGAAAAAAATACAGTTATTTTGTGTTTCTAACCTAATAACCATGGTTCTGTTGATTTAAATGTTGCATATTTTAGAAAATATTAATAATAAGTAAAATATTTATGCTATGTTTCTGAGAAAAAACCCCATAGCATTCTGTACTTTATAAAGAATATAAACTCAATTTATGGTATCTATCCATATATACATATATTCTCTATTTAGTATAAAGAGCCCCACACATGTAGATATGCAGAAAATATTTGATGTTAATATAATGTTACCACAATAATTTTTTCCTTGGGTCAATTTAAATTTTCTTTATTTCTTTTGACACTGGAGGATGCCCATACTTTACTCATTCTTTTATTTGAATACTTTTTGAGTCCCTTGAAAGCTGCTGGTGGAAAATTAGGCTACATTCCACTTGTAGCATGTGATATTCTTTTCCCTAGCTTATTGGAATCGGGTTGTCCAGTTCCTCTGTGGTCTTCCTTGGTCTTTTGGCAAGACTTAAAATTTCTTAGGCAGACTTTATTTTCATGCAGCCCATCTTGGGTTCATAAAACACTCACATATTCTTGTCATGACTGATGGGGAAATTATCACTGCTTTCTAGTATGGTTCAGGCCCTCTCTGCCCAGCACTTGTCCTATTGCATCCTCTTCCTTTTGTTTCACAGATCTTTGACAGACTACAATCGACTCTCCCTGAAACTCTTTTTAGGCTTGAAGTACTCCTACCCTCTTTCCAGTGGGGAAATTGGCACTGAGAGAAGAATGACAGCTTTCTCCTAAAAAAAAGTATTGATTTTCAACCTTGCTCAGCTATCACTTTCATGTCAGCTAAGGGTCATATACCTTTTTGTGGATTGACACTTGTTTTCGTAGGACTCAGTCATATATATGACAGAAATAATCCCAGTTAAGCATTCTATCTTTTAGTTTATTAAATTAAGAAGTCTAGTAGAAAGTAATTTCTATTTTTCCTTTTTGTGATACCTGGGATTGATCCATAGACAGTCTACCACTGATATGTCCCTAACCCCCTTTTATTATTTTCTTTATTTTAGGAGAGGGTCCCACTAAGTTGCCAAGGCTGGGCTTGATCTTGTGATCCTCCTATCTCAGGCTTCTGAGTCACTAGGATTATAGGTGGGTGCCATTGTACTTTGCAGTAAAAAGTGCTTTATGATAAAAGAAGGTTTATTATAAGAAGGAAAAGATAGTTTAAGTTTGTAAACTTTGCCAATGTAATTTTACTCATTAATAGATTGAGAAAAATTATGTAAGTATCTCAATAGATGCTGAACAAGAATTTTATAAAGCTCATTATCTATTTTAAATATTGAAACAATTTATGAAGTTGAATTTCTATTTAAAACGTGTATTCAAAATAGCTCATAAAGTTGAAAGAAAATTCAATGTGTTAAAAATTTTATTTCAAAATTATATCAAACATGATACTTGAAGATTAATTTTATGCAAACTATCTTTGGGAGTAAAACCACAGTGCTCAATTTTCATTTTTAGATTTCAAAAAATTCTGTGATATGATAGTTAATTCTTTACAATTTAAGTAAAAGAAATGTGAATTTTGAGAATTTTTGACAAAATGAATAATACAATAATGACATTTCATATCTGAGATAGCCATAGGAATCCTAACAGAATCAACAATTCATGAGAATTAATAAAAAGAATTGAACAACTTTGGTGAACAGAAGCTCAGCTTTTTCAATTCTTAAGTATTCATCTAAATCAACAATGACCAACTTAAACATAATCTTACAGACAACAATAGCAGGAAAAAGAAAAAAGTATGTAGGAATTAACCAAGGAAAGAATATACAAATTTAGAATAGAAATTTAATAATTATAATAAAGAAAATACAAGAACTAAATAAAATGAGAGACATGTTTTTTTTAACAATACAAGTTATTTTTTTCTAAACTAATTCAAAATTTCAATATAATTACAAAAAGATTAGTAGTATATTTTGAGGAACTGAATATACATATGTAAATATCTATGAAAAGCTCAGTGGATAGAAAAGAAGCAGGTTATCTCCTGGGAGATATACTAAAAAGCCAAAGGAATAACCACAATTAATATAATTATAGGAACTAAACAGTGAAAATATTAATGCAACAAAACAGAGTTCAAAAACAGAGCCTTTTGTCTGGGAACTAGATAATAACAAAGTGTTACCCATCCTCAGTGGCAAAAGTTGGACATTTCTTAAATAATTTTGGGAAAACAGAGTTACAAAGTAAAGGAACAAATTTGCTATTTTATAGCATAAACAAAGGTGGATTTCAGATTAATTAATGATTTAAATGTCAAAAGTAAAGCTATAAAAATGTGAGGACATGGGAAGAATTCTTTACAGACTCCTAAAAACACCACATATATGGCACTAATTGCAACAGATTTACCTATGTAAAAACTCAAAATTCTTTTTTCAGTAAAGGATGTCACAGAAAATATTAAGACATGGATGACAATTTGGGAGAAGGTATTTGCAAAGGGTTTACAAGGAATGTCCTCCAGGCAACCTAAGAATGCAGGGAAATTAGTAAAGAATTTGGCAAAGGACAATAAATGGCACAAAATAAAAAAAAAAATAAAAAAAAAAAAAAAAAAAAAATTGACTGAAAATTGTGTAAAGATGTGAAACTTCTTTTGTAATCAGAGAAATGCAAAATAAAATGAAAATGAAATACCACTTCACATCCAAAGTATTCACAACAAAATGAGAAAGAAAGATACAACCAAGTGTTTATTAGAAAATGGAGGACTGCAACTTGTTGGGGGAATGCAGATTGGTGCACCTTTGCAAGTGCCTTTCAAGTAGGTTTACAGGTATGTCTATCTTATTGACTAAATAATCCCAGTTTTGTTATTATATTTGAGAAGAATCTGGCCTGCAGTTCCAAACAGAGTCATGTCTGAGTATGTTTGTGAAAGTAGAGAATTGGAAGCAAGTGAGGTGTTTATTAGGGGAATGAATAATAGAAAATTGTGTTGGTTACATTCTATGGTATCCGTAACCAACATCTGATCTTAAAAATCTCAATGTCAATTGAAATAAATGAAAACAAAATGGTGATAACACAATAGTAATTATAGAACTATAATGAAACATTATTCCTGTTTTAGGAAAAATTCTGATACTGAAAAGAGAAATGCCTATAAGGGTGAGGAGCAAATGGAGGTAGGCTCAAGGAGAAATACAAGAATTATAAACTATAAAATGAAAGGGTACCTTTTCAGGCAGATAATGAAAACATATCATGATTCATGTGAAATGTTTCATTTGGTTACTTGAACCTCTGTAAAAATCAAGTACAGTCAGTCCTTGGTTTCCACAAGCTCTCCCTCCATACATGGATTCGACTTACTTCTGATAGAAAATCTTTTAAAGAAAATCACACCTGTATAGAGCATGTAAAGACTTTTTCTTGTCATTATTCCTCAAACAAACAATATAGTATATCAACTATGTACATAGTATTTATGTTATATTAGATATTGCAAGTAATCTAGAGATGGTTTAAAGGATATAGGAGAATATGCCTAGGTTATATGCAAATACTATGTCATTTTATGAGGGAATTGAGCATTCACAGATTTTGGTATCAGCAGGAATACCAATCCCCCTTGCATACTGAGGAAGAACTGTATCATGTTAATATATTTTTATGCATAAGGACAGTCAGTCATGCAGACATATCTTATTTGACTATAGATCTCTTTTTTCTTTTTATTGTGTTCCTTTTAGTTATACATGGCAGTAGAGTATAAATTGACATATTTATACAAACATGGAATACATCTTATTCTAATTAGGATCGCAGTCTTGTGGTTCTACATGATCTATAGATTCACTGTGGTGTATTCATATATGTACATAGGAAATTTATGTCAGATTAATTTCACTGTCTTTCCTATTCCTGCCCCCATCTCTTTTTTTAAAGTCCTTTACAAAACTGAGTAGAATATTTAGTGTTGTATTTTGAAAGTTTCAGTAATTTTTTTTAATATATTAGGCTTCCTTTACTATTATATGGAAAATGCATGGTGAAAGTATTTTTTTGGTATGTTTTCATGATGTTATCAAACATACAATGAATATGTAAGCATTTCTCTTATAACCTGTAGCACAAGTCTCCCATTCTTCTCTTCTAATTACTTGTCAATATTCACTACATGAAACTAAAACATAACAAGTCCAGTTCTGACTTGTATAGAATTACACTGTAATTTTTTTGATGCTGAGGAGTTGTGACTTCTTGTGATATATTTTATACACAATTTGAAACAATCCAATAGGCATTATCTTTCCACCTTCCCTGTTTTCACTATTGAAACCCAAATTCAACACATTTAAAAATTTAAGAAATATTTTTTCCAGGTGATGTGCCAGGTGTATCACAAACCATTATTATTATTTTCATTAACGTCAATTTTAATTTTGGCTCATATCTGATTTAAATTTCTCTCTCTTTGCATTATTCAGCTATACAGGAGAAATATTGATTAGAAAAGCAATGTAGAATAAAGTTAATGAGCCTAGATAATATTTCCCTTAAAAAAATCAAAACAAACTTTTAAAAAAGTGATGTCATATTTTTTAAGTGAAATCCAAATATGCTGATTTTTATATTGATTTTCTAAGGATTAAAATCTTGTTAATAGTAACTTACATGATATGGCTTCTATGAAAGTAGTTAATAGTTTTCTTACCATGTAATATTAAAAGCTGAACAATTAATAATATGAGATGGCCAGTGGCTAACAATATTTGCATTTAATAAAACCTGCACAAATTGGTACTCATCTGTCCCATAGAAACAGAAAAACCAGATGCTTTGCTGTGTTCAGTCTTTGGGGAATATTTTTAGGAGTAAAAATAAAATAAATAAATAAATAATAAAATAATAATAAAAATCTCAAGCTTACTGCGTCTGTTGTATAGTGTTTGTCCAAGATGATTTATAAATTTTAGGAAAATTCAAGTTGTTGATTCTCACTACAAGATTTATTTAATTTTCTGTAACTCTTGAATTTTTAGAATTTTCATGATAAGATATGTATATTTTTGTCACCTGACCTCCCAACATCTTGTATGGTATTTAATAATGATGTATATATTTTCCTTTTGTCATCTAGAGTTTCAGAATGCCACTTGTGGTTTGTCCTTTGTATGTTACAAATTAAAATATTTGCCATTTGTTAAAATATAATGTTATCCCTGATTCACCTTTCATTAGAATTAAATCCACAGACTACCATAAATATAGTCTTACCGCATTTTGTTCTTACCTAAGTATTTAACAATATAAATCTGTATGGTAGGTGTTCTTTCATATGCTACTAGGGAAAAATAACTCGCTTTTAAATGATTTTTGGTTGTAATTATAACAATAGCTATACTGCTTCCACTGATGGCTTTTTTCCCCCAGATGGTCTATTTTTATCCTGACATTTTTGTCCATTCTATGAATTTCATCATGGGGAAGAAACAGCAGTTTGTCTTAGAGCAGCTCGATTTCGATCTCCAGGTGACAAGCTGATATTTCTTTCCTTTGAAGAAGCTTTTAATATGATGGGTTAAATGTCAAGGGGAAAAAAACCATCATATATTGAACCTTACTAACTTCATTTCTCTTAATATTAATGACATATTGACATTTGAGTTTTTAAAATGTCTTTTTTTTAACAGATGTAAAGATTTTAAAAGAATGTGTTTATTTAGGTATCTTACACATTGGTACAAATCTTTTAGTGTAATGACAACATATGTGTAAATAAGAGAGAAAGCATCAGTTTTAAAGGCATTTGCTCATAGCTGACTGTACTGCTAGTTTAAAATGTGAAACTTTGAATTATTAGTCTAAAATTTTGTGATAGACTTATTCATTTTAAGTTAAGTATAGTATCTATTATGATCAACATGGAGAGAAAAGACTAACAGAACTGGAAAAAGAAATAATTCCTACTCATTTGATAAAATGAAAGTAAAAATGATGTATTAGGACTGGGGATGTGGTTCAGTGAAGAGCTTGCCTAGAATGTGCAAAGCCTTGGATTTGATCCCCAGTACAAGTACAACAATAAACACACACACACACACACACACACACACACACACACACACACAAAAAAAAAAAAAAAAAAAATGTTACTGGCTCCTTTAAATAGACTATGCATTATGCATCTTTTGGAGTCTACCAATATTATTTAAATGTTGAGACAACAGAATATATATTATTTGTTTACCTAAGGCTGTTAATTATAAAACAAGTATTAAAGCTCTTTAGCCTGAAAAGTACTTTCTTTTCAGTTTTACAGCATACAGGATGTAAAATCAGGTACCTCAAAGAGAAGTGAATCATGACTCTTGCATAGTTTTAAAATGAGGAAGAGACATGAGATTTAGCCTTTTATATAAATGTCACAGTTAGAACTTATACTACTCTAACCTTTCTACCAGTTTCTATACCTCTACATACACACACACACCAACACAAACACACAAATACACACCTGTGTATGAACATATTTAAAATTTCAGTATAGTAGCTACAAGTCACCTGTAACTATTTAGGTTTAAATTTTAATGAAATAAAGAATTTACTTCCTTTTTTCTTTCACATTTCAGGTGCTCTGTAGTCACCTATAGCTGCTGTCACCTATACATACTGAACAGGTCACATCTAAAACATTTCCATCACCATGGAGAGTTTTATAGGAAAGTTCTCCTAATTGATTTCTCAATGTGGAAAGAGTTGTGACCCCCCACCCCACCTGCTAGTGATGGAACCCAGGGCCTCACTGGTGTTAGGTAAGCTTTCTACTGCTGAGCAATACCCCTCAGTCCAGGAGATGTCTTAAAACACCTTTGATTCTTTTGTGATAGTGCTTTCAGTATTATAATATCTAGTCATACATATTTTTCATATTAACATAGAGCTATGATGTGCATCCATGTACAACTACAAACCTCTACTTTACAAACATTAACATCACCATGTGCTGTCAAGTTTAAATTCTTAAAAATGTACCTAGAGGGCTGGGATTGTGGCTCAGCGGTAGAGCGCTCGCCTAGCACGTGCGCGGCCCGGGTTCGATCCTCAGCACCACGTACAAGTAAACACATTGTGTACAACTAAAGTAAATAAATAAATATTTAAAAAAAAAGAAAAAAAATGTACCTAGAATATAATAGAACAGCTTAACCACTAATCACATCATAAAGATAATGGAGAAGTAATATAGAAGAAAAGAAGATATATTTTCTTAGGAGAAATAAAAAAGAGCATTCATGTTTGGTTACTGTGTAATTAAAATTTTTATATCTTTCACTTCTGTTTGAAGTCTATTTTTAAAAATTTGTTGTCTTTATTAAAATGTTTCTCTTTCAATACTTTTTCTTTAGACTGTTTTACTTTGCAGTTGCATGAGGATCCTTACATTCTAAACAACCCTTTGAAGGAATTAGCTTTCCCTAATCTGAAAACTTCTTGGTAATCAAGTCCATGGCAATTTCAATTTTAGCAGGATACTTATTTTATTAAAACACAAGAGGCACAATTTACAAGGCCAGTATGATACACGAGGTGTCATATTAAAATGATTTAAATGTTTTAACTGAAACTTATTCGATATCAGGTTAATTTTAAAAATCAAAGTAAGTAATTTTATCCCTACTAGGGAAAAAGTTAAACACCGTGTTAAGAAAGGTTATCTAAATTTATGCAGGTAGTGATCCAGAGTAACATTTTAAGCTTATGTCCTCCAAACCTCTAAGTACTATCTTTCAATTATACAGCAGTGATATGTGGCAAACCAGCTCTTAAAAAAGAAAAATGTTGCCATTTGTCACATTGGCCAAACTTTGTGCTGTAAATACTCCCCCTATGGCCAATTTTAAGCTACCAATGGCTTAACAAGCAGCTCACAACATTTACAAACATTTAGTTATTAGCTCCTCTGAGCCAGTCTGAAATGTTCCAACATGCCAGTACTATTCTGCCTCTTCTAATACATAGAGAAATTCTGAGCCAAGAAGAATAGATGAAAGGTTCTTCCAAAACCAAGAACATGGGAGTACATACACACGGTCACAATTATCTAGCCCTATATTTATTGCATGGTATTTTCAAGTGGGGAAGATCTATGTTAACTTTTATCCAAATACAATTATCAGTGAAGGTAGTAAAAATACTTGATTATAATTCTTTTTCATTTGAACTTTGTGATGTAATATGGATACTACAAGGAAAGTCCTAGTATACTATCATTCTTACTGAAAATTCAGTTTGGTTCTCTTTTCTGCTCCATCCAATCTGATGCCAGATTAGTGTCTGACCACAGATTAATAATTATGCTGAGACACTGAGCAAAAAATTCAAACAGCTCTATGTATCTAGTGGTATATAATGTGTCCAGTGATAAAGATTTCATTCTCAAAATATAAGACATATCTCAAGGCTCAAATGACCACATTATTTAATAATTACAAAGAAGAGCATAAATTAACTATACAATTTAAAATTATTGCTTTATTTCTGACAGATGTTTCCCAAATTATATCTATAAATAATCAGTATTAAAAATTTCACCTAGTAGATCAATGTATTCAATTACATGCATGTATATCTTGGCAATAGCTCAATCCTCCAGGCATTCTATTGAGGCCATGTTACCCTATATCCAATATAGCATTCCACACAGTAGAAAAAAAATCTTTGACTCAGCTGTGAGACTGGTAAAATCTGTGAAAACATTTCAGACTGATGTGATCTTTACCATGCTCAAGCTTTCATGTGCATTAACCCAATAAGAAGCTCGTAAAAAAAAGTAATTTTCTAGACTCCACTACAAGAGATTCCAAAGAAGTAGATTTAAAGATTAATTGAGCAATGTGCACTTTTCACAATCACCATGTGGTAAGGGTGGTATTTGCAAAGGATACTGGAACCAGTCCCCTGTGAATACTAAGAGAAAATTGTATTAATATATATGCACCAAATCGTACTGGGTATTCTGTACTGTTGTTAACATATGTGCATATGACCTTTAAATATGTGTGTGTGTGTGTGTGTGTGTGTGTGTGTGTGTGTGTGTTTCTGTCTCTTCCCTCATTAGGTGTCACTTCTTTTGTCAATATATTCTACTTAATCTCTCCATCCCAATTTGTTCCTTTGTTTTGAAAAACAAACAAATAATCACATAGCCATTCACTGCATTTATCACAGAAATAATCATTCAATTAGTCTTTTGTTTCAATGGACAGTTCAAATGATGTATACTTTGGTTGAATTTTAAATAACTTTGGGCAGCTATTTCCTGTTTTAAATAGATGGATTTGACTGATAAATAATACTAGGATAAATAATACTAGGATAATGAGTTGTAGCACTGGTTGCCTTTGCCAAAGGAAAAAATGCAGTGAACTATAAATAACAGAATTTGAAGAGGTAAACAGTAATGAGCAGACAGTTGGGGAATGTAATGTCATCAACATGACATGAATCAGTACATTAGTAAATATATTGTTTCATGGATAAAGGAAGCAGAGGAACACCCTTTTAGGACATCAAAAATGATTCAATAAAAATGAATTCATAGAAAAGAGAAGAAAAAACAATCTTTGATTTCATTTTCCTACAATCTTTATTGACAGACCTTTAGCCAGTATTTTCAAGCACACTGATATCAACCGTGTCTTTGTTATGTTCCCTGAACTTCCCATCCTAGATCAGCTGCATGGGAAGCTGTAGTTGCACAAATGTGCCATGTGGTTTAACAAGGGAATGCTGGATTTTTTAAAAATAACAAGTGCATTAAACTAAGTTCTTTGGGCAAGGGGAATTTGGAAGGAAATTGGAAAGAAGAGGATGGTTCTGATTGAGAGTAGAATGGTTTTATTGAAAGCAATGAGCAAAGTTACCCATTATTTACCAGAGATAAAAAAAAGTCTTTGTGGTAAGGGGGACAGGTGTGGGGAACCTAGATTTCCAGCTTGTTATATCAGATTTCTGCTTCTGTGTCTGAGTACTTTCCTCCTCATATGCATGTTGGTTATGGAATACAACAGTATGACAAGATTGATACATGGGCTTGGTTCTGAGAGTTCTGGCTACTCAAACCCAAGCTTATTTATATAAGATGTACAAATAAAAATGAGTGAAAATATTTGCCAGGGAAACTGATTTATGATGAAATGTTTAAAATACCTTTAAACATTTTGTTCCCAGGTCATAGGGTCCTTGGTTCTTGCCTCTTAAAAGTAAGATTTTAGTAAAGGGTTTATTTAGTGTATTATGCTCCAGGGAATGGGGGAGCGGGCCATCCAGAGAGGGGATTGGAGGCCCAGGGATTTCCAAGTGGCAGGTTTTATATTTGGCCTTGCAAACCTCGTTCTTCATGTATTATGCATTTTTAAAAATTTATTTTTGCAAAATGCTGTTTTCTACCATGGCTTAAAGTGCCTGTGCTGATTTCATTTTATTGGAAAATTTCCTCTTAGTACCTAAGCAAAATCCATGGGGTGGCCGAGGTTAGAGTCGCAGGTAAATGATACTACAGTTAATCTGGGATCACCAAAAAGACAGTGCCTCAGTGCTCTGCACATGCTCCAAAGTTGGAATGTTCTTTAAGCTGGTTTCACCTGGTTTCTTTAGTTTTAATAAAGTAGTATCTGACTTTGAAGGAGACTGTGGGTGTGTTTTTTTGTCACCCTAGATAGAGGGATCTTTAGTCACTCTAGATAGAGTGTGCCTGATTTTTCCTCTCCCATCCTTCTGCTCATATTTATCTACCTACCTACTCCAATACTTTCACCCATGTTTGCTCCACCTGTCCTCCTCAATACCATGACACGTTTATTGTTTTTTCTTCAAAGGAGGAGGAAGTTAGTACCTTTGGGACCTATTGTCTCTTTTGATGAATTTACATTAATTCCTTCTCATCACTCCATATTCCTGCAAGTCTTGGACACTGATTCCTTCATTTATTGCTACAGAATCTTAGCAGATCCTTCCTTGGGTTTATTAATCTATAATTCCTAAGGATAATGTTATTTATTTATTTTTATAAAGTAGGTAATATGTTTGTATTTTCCCAGACATCTGGGATCTTATCATTCCCCAGTGAGTCTTTACATGTAATAGTAATGGCACTGAGATTTAATCAGTAGTTTCTGGTTCTCTAGGGTAGATTTCATCAAGTCTGGATTACTCCTAAAAATGTAGCTTGACTAAATAGTCCCTTACCTGTTATACCACCATTGGCAATTGCTTTGCCTTCAGTGTTGAAATTTATGTGAGGCCTGTGATCACGCTTAATTCCTTTTGGGAAGAGGAAAGGAAATACAATTTGAAATCTGGCATTCTGTATCTCTTCCTTCCTTTATTTATTTATGTATTTCATTAATTTTCCTTGAAACAATTTTTGTATGCTTGCATGGAACCATCTTTACACAGTGGAAAACAGTTTAGAATAACAGGTAAGATTAAGAGCAAGGTCATTATAGCCTAGCATCCTGTGTTTGAAATCTTATCTTTGCCACTCATTATTTGTGTGAGTGGCTTTGCTTGTTGTTTTCCTGTAAAAGTCAGCCACAGTAATACTAACTTCACATACCTCACAGGGTAATTGCAAGGATTAAATGAGTTAATATATGAAGAATTTAGAAGAATACATGGCCTCTGGTAGGCAGTATGAATATTATTTCTAGTTTAAGTATGTAACATATGTATGTCTCTGTATAAGTATTATGTTCCATATATATATACATATATATGTATCTATTACAATTATAGCATTTTGTTTTCCTCCTATGTTGATACATAATCCATATTCTTATATTTATATTATATATGTTTAAAGAATAAACAAAATATTTAAAGATATGAATCTCACAAATATAAAAGGGATTTGTGCCAAATATCTTATTTGACTTATTAAAGAATGAAAGAGTCAATATATATTAAAACTGATTCAAAGGACCATTCAAAATACACATGCCCACAAACATATAGTGTGCCAGAAATGGTGAAATGGCTTTTTGTATGGTTGTACACACATATCTGTGTGTGCTCTCTGCATGTCTATCCACCATCTACCTATTACTCTATAATTTTATTTCCCTTACATTTTGCTAATTGTTGCATAAATTATTCCATTAGACTTGGTCTATGGATGCTTATAAGCCTTATTTTTAATTTGTTCTTACTTTGATTTTGTATAAGAAGATTTTGAGGTTTGACTTTAGAGAACTTACCCTTTTTTTCAAGTTGGCTTCCCGTAGTGTATTTCATTCATTGTCATCATTCTGTTTAAACATCTAATAATGCTTCTATTTACAAATTTACCTACCTATTCTCCTTTTCTTCTCTAATCAATAAGCTCATCTCTATTGTTTTTCTATGCTAACAATTGCACTTTCAAAGAATTTGCTTTTTCTGCAATTTTCTCTCAATTTCTTATGTAAAATTCTGGTTGTTAGTCCTCTGTTCTTAGAATGTATTAAAATGCTAAATTGTTGTTCTCTCTCTCTCTCTCTCTCTCTCTCTCTCTCTCTTCTGTCTTTGTACAATACTCACCTAAGAATTTGTTTAAATACCTTTATCACATATCCAGTGGCCATTTATATTTAACTCTAGGATTTCCTCTCTTTACTCATTGTCTTCTTGAAATTCCATGCAAAATCTGTAACATGGATGTGTCAAAAGACAAAACTGCAATAAATTTAAAGATTTAATTGGCTTTTATTTATAAACAGTTCTATAATTGGGCAATACCTTATTCTTTATGCTTATTTTTTCCAATAAGCAAAGCAGACAGGGTTGATTTTGTAGACAGAAAGGGCTGAGAAAAGTAGAAATAGTAAACAAAAACGAATGGTCATTTCGAAGTCATTTTTCTTGTAAAGGTCTAAGAGGGGAATTCCTTATCATGCATGCATGCTGAAAATGGCCTTGTTGTGTGAATTTGGCTATTCTCTCTCTCTCTCTCTCTCTCTCTCTCTCTCTCTCTCTCTCTTCTCTGATATCTTGGAAGTTCAGATAAACAACTTAGTTTTGGCTTGGTTATGTGAAACTTCAACATGAGTGACTTCATTTTGGTTTGGTCTGTTAGGTCCAGTACCAGAGCTTGGTCCAAACAAATGGCCCCCTATAAATTTTATTTAGCACACAGTAAACTGTGCCTTTTTTGCTTCTTGCTATACTTCTAGTGATATTTGAAAGATACCTCACCAAGAGTTTTATTACTCATTATCATTGCTTTAATTATGTATTCCTATAATTCTTTTGTGAATGTGATTAAGTATCCTCTTTTCTCATTATTGTTCCTAGTACAAACTTCTAAAATCTGCATCAGCTGATTGCTTTCTTCATCATTACAATTTAAAATCACCTCTTGACTATGTTCATCACTCACTGAAATTAGTTCAAAGTCCCCTTCTTGGATTAATGACTTCTCCTTGCTTTGTACTGTGCTCTCCTTTCCTTAAGAGATAAATAGGTAAGTAGCCCATTCCATAATCATCAAATCTTGAGATTAGAAGATAATATTAGAGGTTATTTAGAGTTGATCCCTTTGATTCCAGATGGGAGGGAGGATACTGAAACTTTCCTTGTCTGATGGTTATCTCCTCAGAAGGAGATTTGGGAACATCTTATGTGAATAAATTTATTTCTATGCTGTGATTCAGAGTTACTAAAAGTGAAGGTTCAATTAACAGCTACAAATTCAAGTAACTTTAAATCACATTACTGCCAATTATCCTTTGCTGGTACGTGCCAAAGGGGAATATTAACCAGAAAATTAGCATGTTGAATGTTTCATTCATATACAAATCAAATTCAAGCAATATGTCTCTTCCAAGGAGAAAACACAAAGCTTGTATCCTTGTAGGACAAGAGATTCAATGAGGTACAAATTTTTAGAGAAAAATTATTCACTTAAATAACCTATATTTGTTTCATAATAATATTTGACAGTTTGCTAAGGGGAGAATGCTTCTAGAGTTGACATTTATGAGTATTCTACCTAGTTGTTTATCAATCTTGTAACTGATTATAACTTTATTTACTAGTGACATTATATCAGCAGGAGAGTAATTTTCTTTTTAACAATTTTCCTTCTATTTCTGGAGTAGTGATACCAAAAAAATTCTCACTGCATAACAGTGTGTGGGATCCACTACTGTGACATTGGTATGAAGAGTAAGCTTTATTGGAAGGCAGGCTGACTGACAAGGAGCTAAGGAGGAGAAAAGTCAGATCTGCCTCCTGGATTAGGTGATGTGGGTGAATTTATAGGCGAAAGGGGGAGCAACTGCGTGATGATTAGATGATGAGAAGGGGGAGTTTTGGGTTCTTTAGCACAAGCCTCTTCACAGAACATATGATTTTTTTCAGGGAATTTTGAGCTTATGACATCAAAAATCATTGACTAGACAAGCTGGCTATCTCTGTGTATGTCCATTCTTGAAAAGTCAGGTTCAAACTGTCCTGGAGAGGATTCTGGAAAAACAACCTAAGTAATTTGTTTTTTAAGGAAAATATGTCCAGTTTCCAGATCTTTGCCTGTTGGGACTCCATGTCTGCCAAGGGGGCGGGCTCTGGCTGCTTACCACGCCCTAGTAGGACTGGGGCTGAGCCAAGGGGTGTGGCTATGACGTAGCGTGAGAGACTGAACTGCCCTGCTGGCTGATTGGCTAGTTCTAGGCCTATTTAAGTTCAGTGCCTGGTCAATAAATCTGAGTTTTGCCTTCTCGCTTGCTATACAAAACTCCCTGGGTGTGGCGTGGTTTCTGTTCACCAAACAGAGGTAGACACTCAGCTATTTTTGTCCTTAAGCTCATCCTCGCTGGGTAAGTCTGCGGGCAGAGGGAAAACCCCCTTTAGGGCCCAAAAGGGGGAGTAGCTTAGAACTCGGCCCCATTCATAACTCAACAGCCCCGGCATTTGCCAATTTCAGTGGTCTCATACTGAAATTAAATGGTTAAGAACAACTTAGAGAGAAGTGTCAAAACCTTGCAGTGAATCTACAATGCAAAGCATACTTACAACTGCTTCTTACTTTGAACTTTTATTTGCTCTTTCTTCTCTTTCTGAAATATCTAACTTCCCCTATTCACCTACTAATGTTTAATAGTTAAGCTATTACTTTCTCCAGGACATTTTCCTTCATTCTCTCCATTTGTTTTGGCAAATCCTTTGTGCTGTAGTCCTTCCCACTGTGTGTGGGCTTATCATTGCACTGTGTAGAGTGACTGGTCTATGGGTTGGGTTATGAAGACTTTTGTAGGTGGGGAGACTTTTGAGGACCTCTGTGTCCTTGGTGATCTGACATTTTGTGAACAGATCACAAATGTACATCAAGGATGTACATTTGCTAAGTAGAATTCTGACCCACCCTTTATTACCATCCTAAATGAACTGCTGCAGATTTGATTGGTATTTGTTGCTAGAGTAGTTTAAAGACATTGATGAGTTATCTTTTGCTTTTAAAAGAGTGATGGATATAATTAGCATAAGTGCATGTATGAAGACACGAATGATGTGAATATACTTTGTATACAACCAGAGATATGCAAAAATGTGCTCTCTAAGTGTAATATGAATTGTAATGCATTCTGCTGTCATATATAACAACTTAAAATAAAAGAAATGGGAAAAAATGTGAAAATAAAAAAAGAAATTCTACAAAGTAAAAAAAAAAATAGTGAGATGTCACTAAGAACATTCTATTAGAATTATGAACTAATTCCACTGTCACTGCTTAACCTTTCAAATAGCAGGTAGTGTGGTAGTAGTGGTGATAAGAGTGGTCTTTGGGGAAAAATTTGCTCCCTGGGTCACTACTGAAAAATAATTCACTTACCCATCTGAGGCATTAGTTTCCAAGAGACAATTTATGTAAGACCTTCACAGAGAGTGAGGGTGGAAACCTGATTCTCTGGTGAAGCATAGAGCAAGGGGTGGAGTAGAAGATGAGGTTGAGATACAGAGTTTAGGGCATCAATTTCAAATTCTGGGCTAAGAGAACATAGACATGCTTCTTATACATATTCTACTGATTGCTGAAGGGGTGTGGCAGTCTATCCACATAGGGATCTTTATTTTGACAAGCAGGAGAGGCAGGCCAAAGACTGATGACTTTTGGTAGTCTCTCTGCAGCAATTACCCTTCACAATAGCAGGTTATATTCTTTGCTAATGTTTCCCCTGATTTTTTCTCCCTTGAATTCCTTCAGACTAGTTAAATGCATTTTTATCTGATCCTGGTTATTTGTCTTTTATTCAGTCTACCAGTTCAAACTCTTCCCTTTGATGTTCTGTAATAAGTGGATTTTAATGAACAGAATGATTCTAAAATGACCCTTGAAAATTGGAACCATCACCATAAAATAATTAAATGCACATGAATCATTAATATTCTTTGGAAATAAAAACAAATTTCTATAAGTAAATAAGCAAGCAAGGAAATACTCCCCCAAATATGTAACAACAAAATGATGTAAATAAGTAAGTATCTATGCAAGTGAAAATGGGATAAAATTTAAAAGCTGAATTTGAGTCTTGTGTTTGATCCTGCTCTAAGAATGAGTGTGAAATTGCAATCAATAGACAAAAGAGCAACAGTTTGAGACTGGCATTAAACTCCAACATGAAAGGAATGTGTAAGATTTAAGAGGTTTAATAAGAATATCATAACGATTTTCAAAGGATTGGATCAACTTGAAATAATTTACCTGTGAAAGAGGTGATTAAGAAAAGGCTTTCAGGAAATTAAAGTCTTCTTTGGAAATAAAGACAAATATATAACAATATAAGACTATTGGCAATGTTTCCTAAACTGTCAGGTTTACAGTAATCATTAGGTATCATTTCAGACAATAGATTCTATGGGTTGAAACAAGTGCAGAAATTTACTTGGAGGAGATGGCATTCAATCTGACTTCTTAAGGATATATAAAATTTAGATGGTTATGGGGGATATGTTATATTGGAATATTCACACAGGAAATAATAAGAGTATACTTAAATATATTCAAGCCCTCCATTATGCAGCCATCCATAGCATAATGGATCACTGTGCTGTAGGGTGTTTTCCATTAATATCTTGTTGTTGTTGTTTAAATGGCACCACCTATAAAGGGAAGGAAAAGAGAATTTGTGTTTTGCTTATTTGCTTTGTGCTTTCCTCCCATTTTATTTTCCTTAAATCAGGATTTTGGTTATAGATGATTAAGTATTTTTCAGTGTATTTTATGTTTATTTGAAAATAATTATTAAGAAACATTCATAATCATAAAAATGTTTAAATTTCAAGTATATTTTATTGAGTTTTGAAGTGAAATAAGCATGGTCGTCTTTTTAAAAAAAATATTATTATCCTGACTGTATTGTAGATTCTTTCTTTTAATTAAGAAACTCACCAGACAGTTTTTAATACTATCCCCTAACTAGGTCCCTTATGTCTCTGAATTGCTTGTATTGCGAGGGGAATAGCTTAATACAAGCTTATTAGACAACTGAGCAGCTTGGAAATCCCCCACTAGACCTTTCAATAAGGTTTAATCAACCAGGTAAGACCCTGATGAGGCTGGCAATTAGACTTACTGTATTTTTTTTAATGGAGATGCTGAATTTCAAATTCTAGAAATGCTATTTAAATACAGCAATGACAAATTTAGAGGTGCTATTGCAACTACAAATCAAAATCCCCCACCTCCATTCTTGTAGTTCATTACAGTGCTTTGTGGAATTAACAAGTATTAATTTATTCCTGAATTGCTACTAGGAATTTTTCCTGACTTAATATTGCCATTTGAATGGGAAAGATAGTTATAGTACTGATATACATTGTGCTGAAATCAATTAAACTGAGTTTTTTTTTTTTTTTTTTTTTTTAACTGTCTATATCTCTGAATTGAAGTAACATTTCTACTTTGGTCATCTATTTGTTTAAAAAAGTATATATTTATATCTTTGTACACAAATGTAAAAGGAGAAAAATATGTACATGATAAATAGTATATGGAACTGATAAAAACAAATCTTATAAAAGATTATACCATTTAAGATAGTTTCTGTCTTCATCAATCAGTATTTTAAATAGCAAGTGTGAGCACAAATACAAATTTTAAAAAGACATTTAATATTTCCTATTAAAATGAGAGGGGCCTTTCCTCATTTCCTTTTCTTAGAGCATTACTTCAGAACACGTGTACTATAATTGCAAAGTTCTTCTTGTCTCTTACAAATATA
The DNA here is from genome assembly GCA_025594165.1 of Tamias sibiricus. Lineage (NCBI taxonomy): Eukaryota > Metazoa > Chordata > Mammalia > Rodentia > Sciuridae > Tamias > Tamias sibiricus. The sequence goes on from CM046661.1 coordinate 39,714,701, forward strand.
TGTAAATCTCCTTAAAAACTAAAAACATCTCTGACTAGCTTTCTAACTCAGAAATATTTTTCTTAATGACCTAAAATCATCTCTTTGAAGTGTAATTATTGAAGAAGAAATCATGCATGTCTCCTAGTCTCTGTGGGGGTTTAGGAGGCTAATTTCAGTAGTAAGTTACTCTGCATGGCAAAACTACCTCTTGTCATAGACACAGAAAGTGTATTTTTCCCTAGACAAGGCTAATTAACAAACACAAATGATCATCCAAACTATCAAGTGAATTTAGGATGAACTATGTGTGACAAATGGTGCTATTAAATCCTTTTACTTGAGTACTAGTTATTTTTTTTTTTTTTTTTATCTTGAGAACATGTAGTGATGGGTTGAATTTGCTTAGCTGAATAAAATGGTGAGAATTCTTTCTGTTTCTCCAATCCCATAATAAATATCCTTCAGTTCACTTCACTTCTGCTTTAGTGCTTATTCAATGATAAAATTGTTTTCTTTCTCTTCTAACTTTATGGAGAGGTTTTCTGGGTTGTCAGAAGATTTTGTTTTAAATTTTCTTTCCTGAACATGAACAATAGAGACCACTCAGGTTTTTAATGGAGAAAACGGGATGTAGTTAAAAATCTCAGAGAGCTAAAAATTCTGCAAGATTACTAGTGAAACTAGATTGGAAATCATTATAATATGACTGTTAAATCTGGGCAGGCAAGTTTTCTAGCTTGACATGCAAAATGGGAAATGACTAAAATTTAAGGATGATTTTTAAACACATTGGGCAGTCAGAAATATCTAGTTTCTACTATATCCTCCCAGACTTGTCCTTTATGTACATTACTCTCAAATGCAACCATTGTAAGTTATGTAACACACCTAGGTCAACTATGTATACAAAAGCAGATAATGTATAAAAACATTCTGTCTTGATGTCTTGAAAAAATTGTTTTTTCTTAAAAAATTATTGAATTATAACACACACATAAATATAAAACCAAGGATTATCAAAGCTGATGTTAGCCACTACATGAGGCAGGCCCTTTAGGTACAAACTCCTGCAATTATGGGGGACTGGGTAGAGCTGCTGCCCCCTTAAAAAAGTGTTCATGCACCTTTGAAGTTGTTCTTTCTTTTGTTTCAAGTAAAACTCTTTGGAGGAATTCTATGAGGAACCAAGCAAGGTAATGACATCAGTCTGACTCCATATTTTTTTTTTTTTTTAGGAGATCTAGAGCAAAGTTGACTGATTATAGTATTAAATTGAGTTTGCCTCAAACTGTGAATCTATGATCTTGAACTGCTTATGACCAAGAATGTTTCCAGCATGTTTCCATTTGGAACTTATTGTCTATGACCATAAACTGAGAATGCTCAGGAATGTGCCTATCCCTATAAGTGCTTTCTTATATGAAAATCTGTAGGTTTCTTAATGAAATTCCCACATATTTTTGTGGGGAGAACATGGTTTGCAATAACCCTAGTGCTCTCTTTATAACCTGTATGTAAGAAATAAATGTGTGTCTATTCTTTTATCTTCTGGTTATACTTTTTGATTTTGCACTCACCAAAATGAAAACCCACTGTGTTCAGTTATAGTCCCACTAATGCGATCACATCCCAGGTCAAGGACTAGAACATTGCCCCAAACTAAAACTATCACCCCCAGGTGTCTCCTGCAGTAAGTCACTCATTCCTTCTCAATCCTGATTTGTAATATCATAGATAATTTTTCCACTGTTTCTGAGTTTATATAACTGGAATCATATCCAATGGTTTTGGCAGTCATTGCACAAACCACTTTGTGTCTGATTTTGCTCAAAATTATGTTTGTGAGAAGATGTTTGTGAGTGTATAGCTAGAGTTCATTAATTTTATTGCTATATGGTATTTCACTTATATGAATATACCACAGGTTATTTGTTCACTTTGATGTTGACCAGATTTTATTTTCAGTTTGGGGCCATAATACGTAAAGCTGCTATGAATATTTTGAAAATATCTTTAGATGCACAGGTACATGCAATGCTATTCAATATATAGGAGAAGAATTGCTGGGTCATAGATTAACTTTAGTAGGTTACTGCTTTGCAAAGTGGTTCTACCAATTTACACACCTATTAACTCTGAAAAGAGTTCCAGTCACTTCATATGTTCACCAAAACTTAGATATAAGTCTTTTAATTTTACCTAGTTAATGCACATTTAATAGTCTCATTGAGTTTTTAAAATTTGCCAGATTTTTAATGTGTGTATTTTTCATGTGATTTTTATAGCCTTTCTATGAAAGAGTGTCCATTTTGCACATTTTATTATTGGGTTTTGGCTTATTGATTTGAAGAAATTATTTATTCCATGTATAAGTAACTTGTTTACATGTGTTCTATGTCTTGTCTCATTGTGTAGTTTGAGTTTTACACTTTTTTTTTTTTTTTTTTGTACCAGGGATTAAACCCAGGGGCACTCAACCACTGAGCCACATCCCTAGCTATTTTTAAAATATTATGTTATTATTGTTATTATTATTTTATTTTATTATTATTATTATTTTGTACCGGGGATTGAACTCAGGGGCACTCGACCACTGGGCCACATCCCCAGCCCTTTTTTGCATTGCATTAGAGACAGGGTCTCACTGAGTTGCTAAGTGCCTCACCCACCATTGCTGAGGCTGGCTTTGAACTCATGATCCTCCTGCCTCAGGCTTCCAAGTGCTGGGATTACAGGCGTGTGCCACCGCGCCTGGCTATTATTTTATTTTGAGATAGGGTCTCACTAATTTGCTGAGGCTGGCTTTGAACTTGGAACCTGGGATCCTCCTGCTTCAGCCTCCTGAGCCTTTGGGATTGGAGGTAAGTGCACTGTGCCTGGTGATTCCTTTACTCTTAATGGTGTATTTTGATAAACAAAAATTTTAAGTCATACCATATTCTAATTTATCAGTCTGTTATTTTATAACAAGTATGTATGCATTTATAAACATTTATTTAGAACTTGTTAAGTTTTTTTCCAATCATTGTATAGTTTTAGATTTAGTCCCATGTCTTTGACTATTTTTCCTAATATTTTTTAGCTGCCAATGGACGTTTCACTTTATTTGTTTATTTATATGTGGTGCTGAGGATTGAACCCAGGGCCTTACACATGCCAGGCAAATGCTCTACCACTGAGCCACAACCCCAGTCCCTGTCTTTGACTTTTTGTGTGTGTATCTTTAAATTTTTATTTTTTTTGATCATTGGTGGTGGTGTACAGAAATAAAAATATTGTTTTCCTTATTGACTTTATAACCAATACATTTTTAAAATTTACACATTAGTTCTAATATGTCATTTGTATATCACATTCAAATTATTTACATTCATAAGTATTGATTCTTTATTGATGTACAATAGTTCATTTAATAATAATAAACAGAGCTAAACAATACTAATGACTGCGTATTATTAACTTATTACAGTGGAGTGGTTAAGATGGTGACTAGAGTCAAATTCTTGGGTTTTAATCATGGTTCCATCAGTTACTAGCTGAGTGATCCTATTACTATCACTTAACCTCACTTTTCTTTAAGATTTATGCATCTGTGCTGTTCTTACCAACATTATTCCTGTGAATGCTCTTGAGAATATTTCATTGTTTATATGTGTGCGTAAATGGGTAAGGAATTCCATACTCAAATATTTCTCCAAAAGCATTGTACTAATTTCTTTCCTACCAGCACTTTATAAGAGGTTTTATTGCTTCATTCTTTTTCCCCAGTACTTGGTAATGTAAAGACTTTGAACCAACAAGAATTTGAAAATATTGCCAAACTTAAGTCTTAGCAAATCTAAACTATTATGAATAGCATCTTGTCATTGTTATAATTGACTTTTTTTGGGAGGGGGGTATTGAGGATTGAACTCAGGGACACTCAACCACTGAGCCACATCCCCAGCCCTATTCTGTATTTTATTTAGAGACAGTGTCTCACCGAGTTGCTTAGCAAAGCAAAGCTCAGGATGGCTTTGAACTTGTTATCCTCCTGCCTCAGCCTCAGGAGCTGCTGGGATTACAGGCATGCACCACTGTGTCCAGCTATAATTGACATTTTTATGATTATAAATGAGTTAAAGAAACTTTGCACATGACCAATAGATATTTGGATTTTCTGTGAATTGGCTGTTCATTTTTTGCCTTTTTAAAAAATTTTGTGTTAGTTTTCTTTTTCCTGTCAATTTAAAGAAATTTAAAAAGTATATTGCATATTTACTCTTTTTTGGTTACATGAATTATAAATGTCTTCTTTCAGTTTGTGGCTTCTTTCTCACTTTGTTTATATAGACTTTTGTTTTATACAAAATCATATTTCATATTATGTTTTGTACATCTTCCTCTTGCATAAAAAATCTTTCCCATCTTGAAATAGCGAGATAGTCTTGCACATTTTATTCTAATTTTTTTTCAGAAATTATTTTTATGTATATTTCTTTAATGTACCTAGACCTATTTTTGTGTACCATTTGATGTTGGGATCTAAGTTCATTTTGTTTTCAACCTGAAAGACCAGTTATCTCAGACCTATTTATTGAAAAGCCTTCATTTCTCTACTGATTTTTCATTACTCTGCTTTAGATCAAGTTCCCAAAAATATGTGGCTCCATTTCTGAACACTTCAGAGTTGCACTTGTCTTTTTGTTTATCCTTGCAGAAATCCTACATTTTCTTACTTATCATGATGTTATGATTCTTAGGTCTCACTGCACCTCCCACAATTCTATTCTTCTTAAGAATATAATGTATGATTTTGGATCTTGAAATTTTCAAAACCACTTTGAATATATTTTTCAAGTTTCTCCAAAAGAAAAAAATACAGATGACCTATTTAAATGTTGAGAGGAATTGTTTTAGTCCTAGATATAAATTGGAGGGGATCTGACATCTTTCCAATATTCAGTCTCTAATTCATACATATAGTATATCTCTTCACAGATTTGGAATTCCATGTGTCTTAACTAAGTAAGTTATAGTTTTCCTTGTTATGGTAAAGTTGAATTTCGCATCAAATTTTGTGTTTTTTAAAAATATTTGGTTTATTTTGACATAATCATTTATGCATGAAATATAATGTGCTCCATTTCAGTTCCTCTTCCTCCCTACCCTATTCCCCTTTCTCTACTGTTCTTCCTCTTACTTATTTAGTGTTTTAAAAATTGGTGCTTTATAAATGTATACAAAAGTGAAATTCACTGTGATATATTCATATATGTATAAGGCATAATTTGTCAATTTCCCTCCACAGTTCTTCCCTTTTCCCATCCCTTCTCCCTCACTCTTTATCCACTTCCTCTACTCCAGTCATCTCTCTTCTATTTTCTTGAGATCCCTCCCCATTTTTTTGGTCTTACTTTGCTCTAGCTTCTGCAATATGAAAGAAAACCTTTGAACATTCACTTTCTGAGTCTGTCTAATTTTCTTAGCATGATGTTCTTCATTTCTACCCATTTACCAGCAAAGTAATATAATTTTACTCTTCTTTATGGCTGAAAAAATCTCTCTGGTGTATACATACCACATTTTCTTTATCCATTTTTTTTTTGTTGATGGGTACCTGGACTGGTTCCATCATTTGGATATTGTGAATTACACTGCTATAAACATCCATGTGCCTGTACTAATATAGTATGCTGATTTTAGGTTTTTTTTTTTTTTTTTTTTTTTTTTTTTTATAAATACCAAGGAGTGAGATAGCTGGGTCATATGGTGGTTCCATCTAGTTTTTTGATGCATCTTCATACTGCTTTCCAAAGTGGTAGTACAAATTTGCCATCCCACCAACAATGGATGAGTGTAGCTTTTCCCCCCACATCTTTGCCAGCATTTATTATTTATTTGTATTCTTGGTTATTACCATTTCAACTGGAGTGAGATGAAATCTCAATGTAGTTTCGATTTATATTTCACTGATTGCTAAGGATATTGAAATTTTCTTTCATTTATTTGTTGGTTACTTGTATTTCTTCTTTTGAGAAATGTCTGTTTAGTCCTTTGCATTTATTTATTGGGTTATTTGTGTGTGTGTGTGTGTGTGTGTGTGTGTGTGTGTGTGTGTTTAAATTTTTAGAGTTCTTATGCATTCTTTTTTTTTTTTTTGGTACCTGGGATTGAACTCAGAGGCACTTGACCACTGGGCCACATCCCCAGTCCTTGTTTTTGTATATTATTAGAGACAGAGTCTCACTGAGTTGCTAAGTGCCTAGCCATTGCTGAGGCTGGCTTTGAACTTGTGATCCAACTGCCTCAGCCTCCCAAGTGCTGAAATTACAGGCATGCGCTACCACGCCTGGCTTCTTATGCATTCCTGTTGGAGAAGTAGATGGCAAAAATTTTCTACCATTCTCTAGGCTCTCTCTTCATGTTCTGAATTGTTTCCTTTGTTGTGTGAAGCTTTTTAATTTGATGCTATTCCACTTATTAATTTTTGGTTTTATTTCTTGAGTTTTAGTGGTCTCTCTAAGGAAGTTGGTACTTGTGTCAATATTTTGGATTGTTGAGCCTATTTTTCTAATAGCAGTTGCAAAAACAAATCCTACTCAATATGAAGACTCAAATATACCCCAAAGCAATATTAGTGGGTTATTTCAACACATCTTTTTTTTCTCAATATATTGATTATACTTATCCCTATATTTTGTATTTGTTCAGTATTCTTAATCTGGTTTCTCTATTATTTCTTTTAAGATCCTTCATTTAATCTTTCTTTTTCTGTTTAATATTTATCTTTTAAACTGTAGATTTGTTTTTTACTTTTTATGTAATTTATGCTACTAAATCTGAGCTATAATTTTTTTATTATGTAAGGAAAATTCTCCAAGATTATGCTTTTGAATATTACCTTTATCTCATTCCCAATTCTTTTTAAAATTTTAAAATTTTATATTAACCATACATTAGATTTTCTTACTTTAACTTATATAGACCTATTACACTCTCTTAAACTGCATGTTTCCTTTCATTTTCGGCTAACTTATGAGTAATTTTCTCAATCCTCAAATTCACCAATTTTCTTTTCAGCTCTATTTAACCCATTTAATCATGTTTTGACTACAATTATCATATTTTTCAATATTCAAGTTTCTTTTTAATTGAATTTGATTGCAGTTTTATATACTTTTATATGATTTTAATAATTTTTATTGAATGTGACTGTATTTTTATACTATTGGTCAAGGATTCTTATGTTTTTTTTTTTGCTTGTTTTAATTTTCTTTTTAGTTGTCAATGGACCTTTATTTAATTTATTTATATGAGGTGCTGAGAATTGAACCCAGTGCCTCACACATGCTAGGCAAGTACTCTACCACTGAGCCACAATTCAGCCCCAAATTCTTATGTTTTTGAATAATTTTTATGTATTAGTCATTTTAAACTCATAATGAGTTTGTCGAGATCTCATAGTTCTACTGTCTTTAGTTCTTGAGTATTTCTTACTGTAAATTTGTGGGTCTGCTGGTTTGCACTTACAAAGGGTTGAGTATTAGTTTTTTTTTTTTTTTTTTTTAAATATTCACTCATGTTGTGTTGAATTCTATTTTGTAAGTTTAGTGGGAGAAAATCTTTACTGAGAGTTTGGGGAAAAGCTTTGGGGGCTGTGAAGAGGGCATGTCCCTTGAGAAAGTTTTTTTTCTCCTGTCTATGCTTTATGTTTTTTAGGTGCTACAGCTATCTCAGCAACTCAGACTGCACTTAATGTTGACTTCTTGAAATAGGGTTCCCAGAACACACTTGAAATTCAGGCCTGAGGCCCACTGTACTCATGAATTTCCATGAGATTTTTAATTTTTCTGACCAGAACCCAGGCAAAACTGGAAAACACTGTTTGTGGTCTTCCTCTATCTGTGAGACTAGTTTTGTTTTTTGATTTCACTTTATTGAGTTTTCATTCAAAGTGGTGTTGTTAGTAACAATTCCCTAAGGCCTCTTTGTGTGTGTGTGTGTGTGTGTGTGTGTGTGTGTGTGTGTGTGTTTGTGTATGTTTTACTGAAGCTTCTTGGTACTGAAATCAGAATCCCTTAGCACATCTCAGCTTCAGCTCATCACTATAATCATGTTTGTCTCTGAAGATTTTCCTTATGGTTAGTTTTTTCTTACCAACAGTCTCAGTCTCTCTTTCTTCCTAACACACACACACACACACACACACACACACACACCACTATTTTTTGTGCATTTCTGAAGGTTTTGTATTTATATTGCTCATAGGCTTACCTCTGGCTTTTTTCTGCTAAGTTGTGGAGAGAAAGAAAAGAGTAAAACTTATTTGCTTGCTAGTGAGATTCCATTGGACCTCCTTGAATGAGTGCATGGGATTTTATCACTTAAAGCAGCCATCTCCTGGATTAGCTGTTTACTACAAGGGAATCAAATTTGTGACCCTTTTCTAGAACCTTAAGGAAGATGACATATGAAATGATATTGCATCCAAAATCCACAAGTAAAGGAGCAGCATTTCTGTATTCTTTTTAAAAGTTTTGAATTTACTAGTTTGTAAATATCCTGGTCAAATAAAGTCACTTCAATAACTTGCAAGAAGGATGAATAAAGCAGATAAGATACACACCAGCCACCCACCTAACATTTGCGTAAGAGAAAGGGGCCAAAGTGCTAAACAACCATTTTCCTCAGAAGTTCCTCCTTGGCTGCGTCTCTGGTGGCTTGGGGAGACTTCTATTAAATTACATAGCTTTTTAAAAAAATTTTATTATTATTATTTACTGTGATTCACACCCTCTGCATTAAATTATTTTAATCATTGTTATCTCAAAAGTTTGTGGTGGGTTTTAAAATCCCCACTCCCTAAATCAAAATGTGTGTTATTTGATAATTTTAGAAGTTAGCAGATAAGTTTCTACATTCAGAGGGTCTTTTTATTAAGATGCTATTTTCAGTAAACAATATTATTTTTCTGTTTGAAAAATATAATAGCATAATTCAATGAAACTGTTCTGTTTTAATGAACTAAAATCTTTTGTTTGGACTTCTGTCAAACAGGGTTTTCCCATATATCTTGTAAGGATGATTTCTAAATATGTGGCTTAATTTATATAGGAGGGGAGCTGTATGACCCTTTGTTCTTTCTGTTAATGGCTATCTGAAGTTAAGGAAGAATATAAAGAAAAGATAAGCTCAATTTATTTTTTCTCTATATTAATCACAGAAGGTGTCCCTCAATCAACCTAGTAGCCTTTAATTTCAGATGGAAATATCTATAAATCAAGGGGTAAAATGAATTAGGTGCTAGAGTATGAAAATTTTACCAAGAAGAAAAACTGTTAATACTCATTTATTCCTTTCTTCATCTTATAAATACTTATGTGTCATATATTCTATAAGGCATAAGGCATAAAAATGTACAAATATGAGTAAGGTGAATCTTTTTGCAAGGAACTCATGGTTTTTGTAAGAGAACAAAATAAATGCACTCTATCATCCACACACACACACACACACAAACACACATATCCATACAAAATAATCAGGAGAAGATTCACAAATGATTAAGCTTGATAGAATTTATTATTTGGGAAAGGAAGGAAAAAGGCAAAGAAAACAATATTTGTAGTTAAGAATGTGCTACAGTAGAAATAAAGGTGATATTCAGAAAAACTTAGGAAGTTTGTAATATCTGAAGGATAAAGTACATTATAGAAGAGAAGTGGAAGTTTAAAATTGGACAGAAAGAGGGTTAAAGCATAATGGATCTTGTGTAAGGTGCTATAAAGTTGTGACTTTAATCTTGCAGATAATGGAGCTACTCAATAATATTAAGGAGAGAGATCACATTAGAATGTTACTTGAATTCGTCAGACTCATCCTTTACTCTCTTAGACATGATCTCCTGGTAGTATTAGGCCTTGTCAATAAATAGAACCTCTTTAAAGTCTTAATTTCATGTATTCTGTTCTTACCATACTTCCTAAAAGGACAGACAGTTCACTTGTAGTCCAGAAGTTTTTCTGTAACACTATGACCTTTTAATCCACTATTGTCATTCCCATTTAATTATCCCTCAACTGATCAATATTTTCACTTCCTTTCTTACCTGGGAGGAATTTCATGGTGGATCATTATTGTAACTCTTTTGCATATAATTCAACATTTTACCTTTACTTTTCTTGCTTGTACTAGCTTGTAAAATCTTCAGCCTTGATTAAATTTGTCCCTCCATGTATTTCCATGCCTGTATTGTAGTGTGGCAAAAGAAACATAATCATGGTGACTGGTCTCACTGTCAGTACATGGCCATGAAGTTCAAGTGCACTCCTTGGAATATACTATGTAACAAGAGACTATTCTCATTTCATATCTTCTATCCTCATACCCTAGTATGTTATTCCTTACCTTCACTCTGTTTCATTGAATAATTAAAGCAACCAGAGATCTTCCAGAAACCCCAACTATACCTTCTGTCTTCTGCACTTGCATTCAACGTACTCTATTTTTCTACATGTTACCATAGATGGGATTTTTGTGATGCTATCTAAAACCAATGTCTTCACTTCCCACACCACTTCTTTGTCAGTTTAAATAGCTAATTCTCAAAGTACAATTCTTTTTCTCCCATCCTTTCTGAAATATACTCCTGTTAAAATTGCCCTTATATCTCCCTCAAAATTGCTTTTAGGACTCATTGATGACTTCCATGTGGATACCATTCTTCTTGTTAAAATATTTAATCACCTTGTCTGATTTATCTGCAGCATTGGAGTTGTGGATGCTCTTTTTCCCTTAATACACTATTTTTTTCACATGACTATAAAAACCACATATCTTTGTCTTCTTCCCATTTCACTGGGCAGTCCTTTTAGGTCTCCTTTGCAGGTAAAATAGAGAACAAAACTTCTATTTTTTTGTGTGTGTGAAAGACATAGCTGCATATTGTGCTTCATGGGAACAAATTATTCAGAAGTTAAAAGTAATGACACAGAAAAGTGTGATGGTTAATTTTATTTATCGACCTGACTGGGTTAAGCTACATTCAGAGAGCTGGTAAATCATTATTTTGTGTGTATCTATGTGCATATTGGAAGAGATCAGCATTTGATTACTAGGTAGATTGAATAAAGAAGATCTGCCCTAATCATTGTGGGCAGCCATTGTCTAAACCATTGAGTGTCCACATATAGTCATATGTCACTAAACTATAGGGACATGATCTAACAGAAGCATCATTAGGTGTTTTCGTTGTTGTGTGAACATCACAGAGTGTATTTACACAAACCTAGATGGACTACACAATAGATGGACTCCCAGCCTACATTAGTTCTATAGCCTACAACTCCTCAGACACAAACCTTTATAGCATGTTACTATATTGAATATTGTAGGCAACTGTAATACAATGGCAAATGTTTGTATATCCAAACAATAAACAAACAAAACAAACTACAGTAAAATTAATGGAAATTTCCAGTTCCATTACAATCTATGGACCACCGTAATATATATGTCATCTGTAACTGACTGTTTTGTGGCACATGGATAAAGAATGAAAGTGTGGGAAAAGAGTGATTTTCTTCTCTCTTCTTGAGGTGGGTAATTCATTTTCTCTTTCCCTTAGACCTATAGACATTGGAGCTCTTGGTTCTTTTTTTTTTTTTTTAAAGACATATTCTTTTTTTAAAAAAAATATCTTTTAGTTGTAGTTGGACACAATACCTTTATTTTATTTATTTATTTTTACATGGTGCTGAGGATCAAACTCAGGGCCATGCACGTGCTAGGCGAGCGCTCTACTGCTGAGCCACAACTCCAGCCCAGAGCTCTTGGTTCTTGCACCTTTAGGCTTCAGGGCTTAAACCAGCACCCTCTCCCCAATGTGGGCTTTCCTGGTTTTTAGGTCTTTGAATCACACCACTGATATTCCTCAGTCTCCAATTTGCAAACAATATGTTAAGAGATTTCTAGAGCATCATAATTGTACGGGCCAATTCAAGTAATAATTTTCTTGTATATATGTGTGTGTGTGTGTGTGCGCGCGCGTGCGCGCATGGATATATATATATATATATCCTATTGGTTTTGTTTCTTTGGAGAACACTGACTAATACAGAAAGCAAAGAAACAATTCTTTTCAGCAATGTCATTGAGCATACAAGATGAGATGAAGTCTAGGGCAAAGTGGAAAAATTGGTCTTGAGTAAGATTACAATGAATTCATGTAAATTAACACGTGGGAGAGTAGATTCTCTAGGTGGAAGGCATTGATTTGGTGGTGAAACTCAGTTATGATTGGTCCACTTTTTATAGTATGAATAGGTCATTAAGCTAAGGTATGGATGAGGGATAAGGAAGGAAGCTTTTACATATGAGCAGACTTGTAAACTTATAAATCAGTGTTGCAATCAACCCTGGAAGAACCTTTCCAAATCCCAAACTCATTGTGAGTACCCCACCCAGAAAGTCACTTGGGCTATGCTAAAAACATGACCAACACCAAGCATAAGAGATAAAAAATTATTAGTAGTACTCATATCATCAAGGACTCCCAGGAAAAAAAAAAAAAAAGGATTTTCTAGTTAGAGGTTGGTGATTAAAGAGTGATAGGAGAATGGCCAGGATTACAGAAGAGAAAGAATTTATGCACTATTTAGGAAGGAAATACATTTTCTACTAGTCACTATCTGATTCGAGTTGAATCCAAATCAGTACTTACAGACATCAACCAAAAAGAGAATTCGATTTTCTGAATTTATAGCAGTCTATTGTGCATACTGCTTATCAACCTAACCCATAGGAGTATAGTTCAAAAGAGAGGGAACTGGGCAGATTCAGGTAGTAATCTCTTGCTGGGGCATCTCACAAGATGGGACTTGTGTCAGAAGTTGTCACTTCAGTCCCTGGGGTTGTGGAAGTACAAACCTATGAGATTTGTATGGTATGCTATATTATTCACTTATAAGTGAAGTGTTTTTCTCTCTCTCTCTACTTAGTAAAATTTACGATTCTTGAGAGCAAACATGGTCCCCTATTATTTTTAGAGACCATTGGTCATTTGAATGATCAGTATCTAATGCAGTGACTGACACTATTTGATGTTCAATAAATACCTGTTGAAAAATATGTTATAATTTTAAAACATCATACTGGTATTGTTTTGGGGGGTTGCAAAATCTGTGTGGCAAACAAGGAATAATTTTAGAGTAAATCATATGGTCACATTTCTCAAACGTATTATAATCAGTATCCTTAGTTTTGAGTGAATATAAACTCAAAGTTTAATAGAGAATTTTTTCTTTCATTTTCTTTGCATAACTGAGAAATCCAAGAAAGACATGAATGAATTTCAGTTATGGCTGAATCTAAGGCTCCAGTTTATGCCACCAGTGCTTGGATTCCATCTCTCTTTCTGGCTCTGCTTGCTATGCTCAGATTTATTCTCTATGGTGTGACATGAGTAAGGGTTGCCTGATGTCCCACACAGGTATTTTTTCTTCAAGTTTGATTCAATGCCAGGGCTTCTCCTTAGAGTTTGGATGAAAAGATAAAACTAAGGAGGAAAATGCATCATCTGTTTCAGTGGGAACAGTGACAATTCTTGGAGTCTATAGACATGAATGCTATTGTACTCTCAAGCATTTGGAACAATTCATTTGCCTCCAGTGTTTTGGGAATAACTTTGGTAGCTTGTGTGTATGATATACTCTTATTTACCTTTCAAAACCCTATTTATATTCCAACTTTTCTGTGAAATTATAACAGTCTGGGTTCAATCAGAATAAGATTTACTACAAGTATTAAAGAAAGGAGGTATTCAGTCTGGGAATCTACATACAGAATGTAATACATGAATGTGAGTAGATCTGAACATGGTAGGATCTGGATGAGTCACAGGACTGAAAGACTGAGAGAATGGAGTTGGGATATTGGAAAAAGCTGCTGATCCAGTAGACCACAAAGTGAGAGTTTGTAGAAGGGTCTGGAAACCTTCTGCATCAGTTAGTCTAAAACAAAAAGTGTCTTGATTTTTGCTTCCCCTTTTCCTTCCAGATCTCCCATTAGATCCTCTCAGTGGCAAAGTCTAACCCAGCATTATTCTGGCAAAGTGCTTTCTGGGAAATGTAGCTTCTAGTTTAGAAAGGACTGATGGTAATGTTACCAAACTGACAGCCATCAGTCTAAAGAACTGGTGGAGGTGAGGTGCTCCTCCCCAGCACGGCCACACATCCATGACAAAGGCAATGCCTCCTCTGTTTTACCCCAGCTGTCCTTGGCTGACTTCTGTGTATTCTCCACAGAGTTGTTCTTAGAGACACTTTACCTTCTACTACAATTATTTGTTTCTTTAATTGCTCTCCTTCCCAAGTTGTGACTATACTTACTTATTTTCATATCCCAAAACCTGACACATAGAAGGCCATTAAAAATGCTCCTTGATCTAGACTACTGAAATAAGAATATTTCAAAAAAATATAAAAAAAAAGGTCAGATGTTCATAGATAACAGAAAAATAATGGCATCAGGATATCATTGCTGGAGGTTGTGAGAAGTTTTCTTTGGAGAAATTGTATTTGATGATACAAAAAAAAAAAAAAAAAAAAAAAACAATGAAAGGCAAAGAGAATGTGGAGCCTAGTCTAGGGATAGAAACAACTAACTGGTTTTCTATTCATTTTAAAGAAAAATGTCAAAGGGATTTATTTTGTTTTTATTATGGTTGCAATTACTCAATAAGCAAAATTATCTCAATCTGAGTCTCAAAGTAATGGAAAGTGACAACAACAACACCGTGTTCTTATAAAACACAGTGATTTCATATTCTAAATCAATAAACTTAATTTCTTAGAAAAATAAAAGGTGGGTAGTTTGTCTTTAAGTATTTGTTCAGCAATACATATTTTACAAAACTGGTTGGGTCGTACATCATATATTTATCATGCCTTTAATATTTTGATTTTTAGTTCATCCTATCTTTAATTCTGTTTTGCAAAAGGTATTGAAGATACATCTGATAACATATATTTCAAGGCCAAAAGTGCTGTGCAGCTGTCTTTTGAACAAGTCTCTCTGTCTTGAAGCATTGTTTTAGAACTTTGAGTCCGAAGTTTAGTTATGAATTCTGTCAGTAACTTATCTTTGTCCAAGTCACTTTTTAATCCAGCACATGAATATAAAGGTAGACACCTGATCTCATTCATTTGGAAAACACAGTAATGTTTTCAATGCAATTTATACTCCTAAGGCAAAATACTCTATGTAAACCCAAAGTTTCATTCTTTTCTAGAAGTGAATTAAAAGTAAAATGTAAAAAAAAAAAAAAAAAAACACACACACACACACACACACACACACACACACACACACACACACAAAAAAAAAAAAGCAAATTCAAGTATATGCTCTTCCCTGCATAAATAATTAAAATGACATTTTGCATGAGACACTCTTGGGTCCACTGAATAAGCCACTAACTCTTTGTTTAATGTTTGCTCTCATAGGATACCTAAGAGCAATAACTGCAATATATTGAAGTAATTTCCTTATTTAGTTTTAGGTGTCACTTTACTTTTAATTTTTCATATATCGTATCTGAAATAACAAGTCATTAATAAAAAGAGAAATAAAGGAGATATTTTCCCCATTTTTTTGAGGAGTGCAGAGTTAATTGCTCATACTTTTATACTTTATTATGAACAGAAACTCTAGCTCCCTGAATGGCATAGACTACAAGAATTTAATTCATATTATATGATAAGACTCTTTGAAACCATTGCATTTGCAGGAGGCTGGAGACTATAAAGTTAAGATGGAGAGCAGGAACTTTTAGGTGTCTGAGCTCAACTGGATAAATAAAAAAATTAATACATAATTTGTATAAATGTCCTTTGCCTACATTAAGTATCCACTATGTGCATGGTATATTCTGGGTGAGGGGAGACTGTAGAAGGAGTGCTAATAATTTAAAGTTGAATGAAATGTCCATGAACATCCTTTCCATTCACTTATTCCATTATTACCAGTATACCCCATCTTTTATCTTATTTGAAATTTTAAGCTATTGTATCCTCCACATTTATTTAATTTAATGGTCACTTCCTTTACTACATTCTTTCATATCTACTTAAGATGCTAAGGTCTATTGCCCCAGCCATTATTTTCTCCATATGCTAAATATCACTGCTCTATTTCATCTATTTGGCAAACCCCCAGATCTTGCAGATACCCAAATAAAAGTGCCTGAGTTTTCCTCAACTCAACCTAGGATGCTGTGCAGGGAGACTCCCAATTAGAAACCACCAGTAGCCATTGCTCCCCAGTGTTCTTCCACTGCTTTCATAAGAGGCCAAATTTCTCTTAATAGGGATTATGGGATCAGGGATATTCTATTTTCAAAACTTGGCTCTTTCCCCAAACTTGGCACTTTTCAAACATGCTATAGAGTAGATTTTATGACGGGATACCTTCATATGTGCAAGGCTATTTCCCCTGGATATTTAGCCATTATCCATCTAGCCCCAGTGGTCTTCTCTTCCCTATTATGAAGAGACATTCTGTCTACCCAACTTCTTCTGCCTTTAAACTCATTGACCAAAATTCATTCCAGTCCTCAGCTAAGTGTTGTCCAGTTTACCAATCCATACTCCTTAGAACACATTCAGATACATTACAAGATCATGTCCTTGGTTGGTAAAGGGGATGGATATGGTAGAACTTGTACTTGAAGTAGCTTATTTATGTTTTTTTTTTAATTCTCTTCCTTATAGATGATTACACACACATGTGTATGTGTATTTGTGTGTGTACAATCTCTACTGACTGATTCTACCGTTCCATCTTCCACTCTGACAAGTGTGTGAAAATTTATGATTGCACTGAGTTCAATTCAAATTCATATTAAGACTGACTGGATCCTCCTACTGCTCCACAAATCTCTTCACTTCTCTTTAGCTTTGAGTTTTGAACAGTAGCTGTACAAAACTATTTTATTCCCATCAAGACCTGACTTATCTGTCATTCCATGTCTTTTTCTTTTCTTTTTATAAAACTACCCAAAACATCTAATGTGGCCTGCTTTTTCTGTACCTTAAAATATCCTCATATTTTTTACCCTTTCCTATAGTTTTCTGTCTTGGAGGGAATATCATCCATTCATACTTCCAAGATTACTGTTGGTGTAGTAATAGTGTAGCATGTCTATTATAATTCCTATTATTATATGATTCCTCCAGTTTTACCCTTAATGGTGAAGAGAATTAATTATCAACATTGATCCTGGGTTCCCTATTCTTTTTGTTGAGTCCTCAACTTTTCCTCCTGCCTTCCTAATCGCTTCACATATATCCTGGGTCTCATGCCTTCATGTTCTTTCTCTTTCAGCACCCTCACCCTCCAATTCTAGGCTTACAATCTGAAGATGTGAAGTCCTACTTACCCTAAAGTTCTACCTCAAAATTTATCTCCCTTACCTAGCTTTTTCTCCAATTATCTCACTGCCTTGTGGAACAATTATTTCTTTTAAGACTTGTTTATCTCTTTATATGATTTCCTCCTTATTAGAAGGGAATTTGTCACCTACTATCTAGTGTTAGAGTTATGGATAAACATATGTGAACGAAGCACACATTCTATTTAGGATAAATTATTTTTTAGTAGGAAATGTGAGTAAAGTAATGACTGATGAGGCACTTAGATGCTTCATTATTCTTATCTTCTCTTCCTATTTGATCAGTAGGCCAAATTCTGATTACTTGAAATGTTCCCTGATAGTTTCCTAACAGGAACAGAAAAGCCACTTTCCTGTGAATTTGCAGTGCAATAATATTTATTCAGGCCAAAGAGAGAAAATATGTTATTTTTATAAGTTAAACCAGCATATTTTCAAGATTTGTTTTCATACAGTTTTTTCCTTTCTTTTTTATGTATAATAGTAGTATGTATTACAATTCATAATGCACATATATAGCATTTTTTTTTAACATACAACTGTTTGTATACAAAGTATATAAGTAACATACAGATCTTCAATCATGCATTTAGGATAATGATATCCATCTCGTTCAACCACCAATTCCCCCCCCCCTTGCTCCCTCCCTTCCCCTCCCTTTCCTTTGACCATTCCAGTGTTCCTCTAATCCTCCTATGTACCCCCATCCAACAACACTGTGAACTAGTCTCCTTATATCAGAGAAAACATTTGGTATTTGGATTTTTGGGATTGGCTAATTTCACTTAGCATTATATTCTCCAACTTCATCCATTTACCTGCAAATGCCATTATTTTATTCTCTTTTATTGCTGAGTAAAATTCCATTTTGTATATATACCACATTTGCTTTATCCACTCATCTACTGAGGGACATCTAGGTTGGTTCCACAACCTAGCTATTGTGAATTGTGCTGGTATAAACATTGAAGTGGCTGTGTCCCTGTAATATGCTGTTTTTAAGTCCTTTGGGAATAGACCCAGGAGTGGATGGCTGGGTCATAGGGTGGTTCCATTCCCAGTTTTCCAAGAAATCTCCATACTGCTTTCCATAGTGGTTGCACCATTTTGCAGTCCCACCAGCAATGTATGAGTGTGCCTTTTCCCCACATCCTCTCCAACATTTATTGTTGTTTGTGTTCTTGATAGCTGCCATTCTGACTGGAGTGAAATGAAATCTTAGAGTGGTTTTGATTTGCATTTCTCTAATTGCCAGCGATGTTGAGCATTTTTTCATGTATTTGTTGATTAATTATGTATCTTCTTCTGAGAAGTGTCTTTTCAATTCCTTAGCCCATTTATTGATTGGGTTATTTGTTTTTTTGGTGTTAAGTTTTTTGAGTTCTTTATATATTCTAGAAATTAGTGCTCTATCTGATGTGCACGTATTAAATATTTGTTCCCAATTAGTTGGCTCTCTATTCACCTCACTGATTGTTTCTTTTACTGAGAAGAAGCTTTTTAGTTTAAATCTATCCCATTCATTAATTCTTGGTAATGATTCTTGCGCTACAGGATTCTTATAAGAAACTTGGGGCCTAATCCGACATGTTGAAAATTGGAACTTACTTTTTCTTCTATTAGGTGTATTGTCTCTGGTCTAATTCCTAGGTCCTTGATCCACTTTGAATTGAGTTTTGTGCATGGTGAGAGATAAGGGTTTAATTTCATTTTGTTGCATATGGATTTCCAGTTTTCCCAGCACCATTTGTACATTTTTGGCGCCTTTGTCTAATATAAGATAGCTGAAATTGTATGTATTAGTCTCTGTATCCTCAATTCTGTACCATTGTTTGCCATTTATATCCACACTAACCCTATCCAATTTTAAGCCCAAAATTTAGAAAAAGGAAATGTTTTTCTTCAGTCCCTTCTACTTAGTCCTTCTACATTTCAAACCACCACCAGGGTCCCAGAGTCTTCTTGCTGCACCCTGGTTCCTGCAGCACTTCACTGGGCTATAACTGAGATTGGGTTTTGTTCAGTTTTGTTTTAAACCACAGTGTGACAATTTCCTGAACTTCCACCTGACTTATCTGGATAAGGTTATATGCTAGTATTCTAATAAAAGTGCCCATGCTGATATCAGATTATCTAAGCTTTTACAGTTATTATAACATGATTAGCATGTGATTCCTAAGATATAACACTTTAGTATTAGCTGTGGATCTTTTTAAGCTAAGCATGAAGGAAGACTGATAAGTAGTATTTTTGAACGTGTTAATGTTTTTAGCAACTTTTGAAATATATCACTGGCTAGGCTAAACTCTAGTTTTTAGTCTAGACATCTGGATCACAAGGGTATTTATAGATTGCCTTCAGAAACCATGTGTGTGTGAAGACCATTCAGAGTTTGTAACAATGTATATATGCACATATATTTGTATATGTGAATATTTTCTTGCCACAAATACATATGTATTTGGAAAAAACTTCCAAAACATTACTCATGTTTTCAATGATATCTTGAAGTCTCTCAAAATGTTAAAAACCTTCCAAATAATATTCATCAACTTCAAGACACTTTTGAATGGAGCAAACAAATATGCATAAAATAAACATTAGTGAAAACTTTTAATTGGTAGCTAAGCTAATCTTTAAAAATCTTAGGTGCACTTTATATATTAATTGATGTTTATTGTATAGTAATGTGGTGCCTTCTAATTTACCTAGTTTGCCACACTTAGCAGTTGTTATTTGCTGCTCATAGAACTTGTCCTTCACTAATCTGAAAAGCCTCATGAATTATTTTTCTCCTCAAATTGCATTGTTTTTTTACTCAGGTTCCTCTCTTAATAGGTCACAGCAACTAATCCTGTAAGCTAGCACTTAATGTTTAAAAATATTTTAAAACATGATTTGTAATCTTTTGTTTTATGTAAGTTTTTATATGGAAAGTATATCTTTAGTTTTCCAAGAATATATTTCAAAATATATATTTTCATTTTTTAAATTTGTTCTAATTAGTTATACATGAATGCGTTTTGTACTCCATTGTACACAAATGGAGTACAACTGCTCATTCCTCTGGTTGCATATGGTGCAGAGTCACACCAGTAGTGTAATCATACGTATATATGTAGGGTGATAATGTCTGTCTCATTCCCCATCCTTCCCATCCCCAAAGCCCGTTCTGTCCCCTCCACACAATCCAAATTCCTTTATTCTTCCATATCCCCCAACCCCACTATGTATCAGCATAAAACTTATCAGAAAAAACATTTGGCCTTTGTTTTTTTGGGATTGGATTATTTTACTTAGCATAATGTTCTCAGTTCCATCCATTTTCCTGCAAATGCCATAATTTCATTGTTGTTTAAGGCTGAGTAATATTCCATTCTGTGTATGTACCACATTTTCTTTATCCATTCATCTGTTGAAGGGCATATAGGTTGGTTTCATATTTTACCTATTGTGAATTGAGTTGCTATGAATATTAATGTGGCTGTGTTACTATAGTATGCTGATTTTAAGTCCTTTGGGTATAAACTGAAGAGTGGGATAGCTGGGTCAAATGGTGGTTCCATTTCAGGTTTCCTAAGGAATCTGCATACTGCTTTCCAGATTGGTTGCACCAATTTGCAGTCCTACCAGCAATGTATGAGTGTGTGTACCTTTTCCCCTACATCCTTGTTAACACTTTTTGTTTCTTATATTCTTGTTAATTGCCATTCTGACTGGAGTGGGATGACCATTTCTCTAATTGCTAGAGATGATAAACCTTTATTCATGTTTGTTGATTGATTGTATTTCTTCTTCTGTTAAGTGCCTGTTCAGTTCCTTAGCCCATTTATTAATTGGGTTGTTTGTTTTTTTGCTGTTAAGTTTTTTGAGTTCTTTATATAGCCTGGAGATTAGTGCTCTATCTGATGTGCATGTGGTAAAGATTTTCTCCCATTCTGTAGGCTCTCTCTTCATGTTATTGATTTTTTTTTATTTTGCTGAGAAGCCTTTTAGTTTGAATCCATCCCATTTATTTATTCTTGATTTTATTTCTTGCACTTTAGGAGTTGGGTTAAGGAAGTCATGTGCTAAGGTGACATGATAAAGAATTGGGCCTAGTTTTTCTGCTATTAGGTACAGGGTCTCTGTTCTAATGCCTAAGTCTTAGGTCCACTTTGAGCTGAATTTTGTGCAGGGCGAGAGAGAGTGATTTAATTTCATTTTGCTACATATAGATTTCTAGTTTTGCCAGCACCATCTGTTGAATAGGCTGTCTTTTCTCCAATGTATGCTTTTGGTGCCTTTGTTTAGTATGAGATAACTGAATTTATGTGGGTTTGTCTCTCTGTCTTCTATTTTGTACCATTGGTCTACATGTCTATTTTGGTGCCATGACCATCCCATTTTTGTTACTATTGCTCTGTATTATAGTTTAATGTCTGGTATTGTGATGCCTCCTGCTTTACTTTTCTTGCTAAGGATTGCTATGGCTATTATGGATCTCTTATTTTTCTAAATGAATTTCATGATTGCTTTTCCTAGTTATAAGAAGAATATCATTAGCTTTCTAATAGGAATTACATTAACTCTGTATAAAACTTTGGGTATTATGGCCACTTGGGCAATATTTATTCTGCTTATCCAAGAGCATGGGAGATCTTTCCATCTTCTAAGATCTTCTTCAATTGCTTTCTTTAGTGTTCTATAGTTTTCAAAGTACAATACAAAGTTGAACTAATCATCTGACATGCCAAATGATGAATTTGAAAATATATTGTTTCATAATATTGCCTAAGGTATTATAACTAATAGTAATATGGTAGAATAGAAGACATTGTTAATTTTAACAAAATTAATTTTGTGCTTTGATGGTGTTTTATGTTTATTTTTATATTTGATCTAGGGTATTTCTAGTTGAAATAAAGTGCCTCATTTGAAGTAAAAAAGAATGGACTCCAGGTAGCACCTAAAAGTCTTAGTGATAGTGCTTAAATAGCTTAGTAGAGTGTGTGAAAAACATTAGGTGCTCCCTTGTGCACATTTTGAATTTCTATTTTTCATTTTTAAATACATGTAAACATATTAGTCATAAAAACACTTCTGAACTCATCTTAATTTTACTTTGTGTAAATTATTTTAAAATCAGTTGTCCCAAACATTTATCTAACCAGAGATAGTATGTGTTTAAAACCATGTTTATGCATACAAATTAAACTATCTACAGGAAGCAATAATAAAAGTGCACTTCTTATTTAACTCCAAGGTCTCTTTTCCCTTGCTTGATTAGTTGTCACTGAGTGGAATTTCATCATAGTTAAAATAAATTCAAGCCTGTTTCCTAGTAGTAATAATTGGGGGGGGGATATAGAAATTAATATTCCTCAAAAACTAATTAATAATTTCTAAAGAATCATTTGCATAAAGGATGTTACAGTCTTGCAGCCATTATGTGTTGTATGTAACTAATTAAAAAGTCCATTTTCATTATTGCATGTAGCTGTGAGGTGACAGGCATGACCACTCCAAATGGCCACACAAAAGGCTAAGGGATTGAGCCACCATTCATCATTACTGCATTCAAATAATCACTTTTATTTTCAGTAAGATTTGTCAGTTTAAGGAAGAAAGAGAAAGGTAGGGAAGGAGAAAAGGAAGGGAGAAGAGGAAAAGCTCACCCAAATAGAGGAGGTGGTTTTTGAACTTATACCTTTTCCACCATAACTTAAGAGGTCCCTATGCTTAACCCAGCTGAACATGGTTGATTTTTGCATTTTACCACCATGCTATGCATCTAAATGAAGTCTTGATCTCACTATCAACCCATATGGAAACAGGTTCATTATATAATACATATTTTCATATTAGGAGAAATAACTT
The DNA here is from genome assembly GCA_025594165.1 of Tamias sibiricus. Classification (NCBI taxonomy): domain Eukaryota; kingdom Metazoa; phylum Chordata; class Mammalia; order Rodentia; family Sciuridae; genus Tamias; species Tamias sibiricus. The sequence goes on from CM046661.1 coordinate 39,737,973, forward strand.
TCCAACTTTTCATTTGTTTTGATGTCAATTTATTATAAGAAACTATGGCCAGGAAATAAAGCTATTGTGCTGCTTTGCTGAAAATTACTGTGCATAACAACCTTAATATGTTAAATTTGTTTGACTTATTGGTAGAGCCCACCAAACAAGCTCCATATAAAAGAGCATAATTCTTAGTAGACAGAAGATCCATTCATTATTTCTACTATAATTACAGTGAAAACATTATTGATAAATCAAACCAAAATAATTATTTTTTTTGAAAAAGAAAGAATATTTGTAGCTTTCTAATGTCATAGAAAATGCTGTGTGTAAAATCTGTTTGCTTGCTCACTCTCAAATTCGCTGGGACAGCCCAGAAATATCAAATGCAACTTTCCACATCATTTCCTCTACCAAACTTCATTTCTACCATCAACAGTAGCAAAATTACAGGCCTTCAAACAGAACATATGGAACAAAAATCATTTTATCAGAATGAGGATGAAACATCAACCCCCCACCCCTACCTCAAGCTAAAGAAAACAAAATAAGGAGTTTTTATAGCTTTGAAGACAATCCACAGGAGGTAAATTTTCCCCCATAGCAACACCCTACTGGAAAGTGTGCGCTAAGAAAGCATTTCAATTACCAGCTAGCTGAACATGATTCATAATTCTCAAAGTTTTTTCCCCCAGTTCTCTGAATATGTAGAAAATTACTTGAAGAAATGACTGTAGAAAATAGGATTGCTAAAGTCAGCAGTTGAAGATGGAGAGAGTAATGCTGAATAGCTTGTTTAAAGACCTTAAACTTTTTAAAACCTTATTAATACATTACATTGGTGGACTCCTTATGTGAAGATGATACAGCTGCCTGATGATTGATGTTGTTGTTCATTGTGGACCTAGAGGTCCCTGGAAGGATCTGTATGGAGTCAGGAGGATCTGTATGGAGTCAGGAGCCTTTTTTTTTTTTTTTTTACTGTACATGTGAAAAATTTTTTGGCTTGGGGAGATGGTTGTTTCTGGCTTATTCTCTTTCCTTGAAAGTGCCCAAGGCTTTTGCTAATGTGAATGACCTCATTTCTTATTGCTGTGTGCCAGGTTGGTCTGTGTGCTGTTGTTATTTCCCAAAAGTCGACAGTTACTCCACATTGTTTCAAATTGTGTTTTGGTATTCTTAAAGATTGTCTTCAGACTGCTGTGCTTAAAGCCATCATAGGCCATTCTTGGAGTGAAGCACTTTCACAAGCTTACAAAGTGTACTAGGAGAAGCACAAAAATCACTTCATTTGCTACACACACAAAGCAGGAGCATTTGCTTGAAAATGTCCCCGAAGAGTGTTGCTGAATATCTGCATCAAGAAAAATCTCTTTAATTACAAAATAGCAAAACAATGTTTTCAACATTAAAATAACACCCTAGGTTAGCAGTCATTTGAATAATCCTCCAAAGAGACCTAACATTCTTATTAAAGTACACAAAATTGCTACCATGACAAAAATACCATGTCTACATAATAAAAGAGAATACAGACAATTTGTAGTTTACAGACTCAGATTCTGGACATTATGTAAAACCCAAATTAGAAGAAACAATGTAAACCAGAATGCAGAGTTTTAGTTTAGGGTTTATATAAGACTGAGGTGTATAATTCAGTGGGTTTTCACATTTCTTCACAAAAATAAACTGCATTTCATATGAATAGGAAACCTTTTTTATAAAGATGGATACAATATCTTTATTTTTATGTGGTGCTGAGGATCAGTAGGAAACCTTTTGAAGTATTGAGAAATCATTTGGCTTCTTATTTAAAAATATTTTAGATAAAATTATTTCTGAGATGTTCTATATTTTATATAACTACAAGTATATTGAGGAATAAGCAGATAATTAATAAGTTTAAATAATATATTATGGTATTTTATGGTATTTTAAGTATATTAAGCATATCCATGGTTTGGTAATTTTTTTCTTTGATAACTATGCTTAAATATTTGTATTTAAGCTGTTCATTCCCTCACTGAGTTATTAAAAACATATATATTATATATACAAAAAATGTTAATACATGCATATATATATACAAATTTTTAAAATTTATATGCCTTGAATATATACTGAGTATTAGATTGAATGTGATCCTTTAGGGAATGTCAGAGAAGCAATGTTAATTTAGAAGGGTCTTAGAACAATAACATAAAAGAACTAAAATTAGGAAATTCTGACTTTTCATTCTGTAAGCAAATGCATTTCACAATAGCAGCTATATGGTAGGATAGGCACATTATATGCAATATAGAATTTTTTCTGTAATTTAAATATTGCATTATATATTTATTTCATAATATGATATATATTTTATAATATATGTTGTAACTTCAGAGAGTCCATTCTTGTTTCTTGTCATTAGATATTTTGACATGAGAATGTCAATTTGATATGAAGAGCTTAATTATACCTATCATATTTTTCTCATTATCCTTTTAATTGCTCTAATTTTAGAAAACTTAATGGTAAATGATTCCAAATTATAAAAAATGAATTGTATTGAGTTTAACTTAAAATAATTATGATATTTACTTCACATTTTTCATGCATTATTACCACTTAGTTATTCATTATAACAAGTAAGTTATGAATTATAGTGTTTCCTTATAAAGCCCATAGTAACAAGAACCCCAAAAAGTCATCTTAGTAAGAACCACCACCCCTGGTATCTGTCACCCCTATCTCTAATGTTCCCTCTTAGTAATTTTCCATCCACTGACCTTCACACTCCTCCTTAGCTGTGAAGGACCACTTTCTCATGCTGTAGTTGGAGTTAAATTCTCCCTCGCTGCAAAATCGTGCTATAGTTGGTATGGTTTTGATTTGTATATGGAATGTCCCTACAAAGACTCATATGTTAGGCAATAAAGCAATGTTCAGTGGTAGGATGATTGGATCATCAGGGCTGTAACCTCATCATCCATGAATTAATCCACTCAATAGATTAATGATTTGAATGGAATGGATTACTGGTCAGAGCTCTAGGAAGATGGGATGTGGCTGGAGGAAGTAAATCACTGGATACATGGCCTAGGGGACTGTATCTGATTCTGATACATTTTTCTTTCTCTCTCTCTTTCTTTGCTTTCTGGCTGTCATTAGCTGAGGAGCATTACTCTGCCACACTTTTCTGCTGTGATGTTCAGCTTTTTTTAGACCCAGAGCAATGAAGTCAGATGATCATGAACTGAGACCTTTGAAACTTTTAGCCTAAAATGAACTTTTCCTCCTCTAAGTAGTTCTTGTCAGGTATTTGGCCACAGTGGTAAAAAGCTGGCTGACACAGGTTTCTATACCTATTGCTATGATCCTGAATCCTTACTGTGCTTTCACAAATACCACTGAATAATTTTTTATTTAACATTGAGTAAGGAAGCCAGTCTCAGAAAGACAACAATGTACCCACACACAGTTGGGAAGCCTTTCAGATTAATGGTTGAATAATTTGCTCAGTTAGCCAGTAGTTAACATTTTGCATTGTACATAGGAAGAAACCTGCAGCATGTTAGGCATTGACTACCCAGAAGCCACACATTTGAATACTTAAAAATGGTCTAATGTCATCATTTAATACATAGTTTTTCTCTAACTATAATTTAAATTAAATTGCTCAGTAATTCCAAATTTTCACATATTAAAGTAATGGGAATAGAGATCTTTATTATTGCTGAGATGCTACGAATAACCATGCCCTTCCTTTTAGAAATAAGTTGACTACACTGCAACACTCAACTATCAGTCAGAAAATGCTGTTTCTTTATAATTTAAAAATTCATAAAATAATGTCTATTTTATATTTACATTAATTTTAATCATTAAATTTATGAAGGAGCTTATAAACCTTGTATAGATAAATTTATTGTATTGTATTTAAAAGCCCATATACTATATACTAGAAGTGCATGTTTATGTGACTTATCTTCTCTGTGTCTTAGACCATATGCAAAGTAAGAAAACTAATGTTATTTATTTTCTAGGATTGAGTGAAGATTCTTAAAATGGTGGCTGAAGTTGTGTAAGTAGTACATAATTGCACATTAATATCCTAGGAGAGTTACATGTTTATTCAAATGTGTATTCTTATTTCTAAATATTGGAGAAATACCAGTTTTCAATGTAGATTATATCATATAATTTCCATCAAGTTGCTAAATCACTAGAACAAAAAATGTAAGACCTTTAGACAATTCTGTTTTTCACTCCTCTGGCTGTAGTTTACTCAATTTAAATGACCTACAACCCCTTTCAGAAAATGATGTTATTCACAAAATATTAAAATTAGATATTTATTCTCAGTTGAACATGTTCAATGTGTCATTTATGTGGTACATGTGTTATCAGTGAAAACAAGATTGGCTCTTCCAGGTTTAGGCATTTGTACTTGGGACATGGAAACTTGGGAAGTAACTTAGGGTAAAGCATCATGTAGATAATATGTAAAGAATCCATCATACAAAAAAAAAAAAAAAAAAAAAAAAGAACAAGGAAGCAGATGGAAAGCATATACATAAGGTAGCACCATCTTATGACAGCAAAAAAAGAACTGCCTAAGGGACACATTTATTTATTTGAAGCTTTATTTTATTGCGCCTAATATAATGATACATACATACATATATACACATATAATATGTACATATACTGAAACTATATAGATAGTAGGTTAAGACCTGAATTCTTGTGGTAAATAACATATTGGCTCCCTTGAAAAATGACTTCTTGTTGATCAAGCAAATAAGAGGAGAGAAGCAGATACTCCTTATTTTTTACATATGAAAGACCTGGTGACATGATAAAGCAGATTTATTGTGGGAAATAAAGTAGTTTATTTTTTGGAGGTACTGGGGATTGAACCCAGGGCCTGGGTACATGCTAGGCAAGTGCTCTACTGACGTGGATCCCCAGACCTTTTCATTTTTAAAGTTTTGAGACAGGGTCTCACTAAGTTGCCCAGCCTGGTCTTGAACTTGTTTTTGTCCTGCCTCAGCCTTCTTAGCTAGGTGGTTGTTACCTTGAAGAGTCCTGCTTCTCCTAATGCTAAAGTATAACTGTTAGATAAAATCGGACCTACAGTCCATACCCCCCAGGTGCGTTAGGATTATCCAGTGAACCTGAGCTTTAACTTCCTGGAAGTGCCCATCTCTCTGGAGAATCCACCTTTGGTGGGCTCCGAGTTCCCGCCCTTTCTGATCCCATAAATACTTGCCTCTCCTGGCAATTCACCGTGGGCAGGCTCTCCCTTTCTGAGCCAATCCCAACCATACAAGTCACGCTTCCACCCCTCTGTACTTAGGCCCCTGCCAGTCCAGAACTCCTCCCTTTTTCTCTGCTGTCTTCTCACCAGCTCTCCCCTTCCCCTTCTCCCTTCTCCCTTCTTCCCTTTCCTTTTCCCCCTCTCCCTTCTTCTGTTTCCCCTTCTCCTCTTCTCCCCTTCTCCTCTTCCCTTCCTCTCCACATGCTCCTTTGGTCCAGACCGGCCGTTAGGGGCTGGTTAATAAACCCTTTTACTACACAGTGGTCTCAGGCGTGGGTTTTTGCCCTTCAATAACACCAAAGAAGCAAGCCATGACAAGTGTAGAGTAGAAAGCAAGAGACTTTATTAAAGGATGGTAGAACATACTTCTCCCTGGAGGAAGAAGGAGACCTGAAAGCCGGCATCCATGGGATGAGGGAGTCCCATTCCTTTTATATCTAAGATTTTCTTTGCCCTTCTACATTCCTGTCCTTTATCATAGGTGGGATTCGGATACAGGGAGAAGGCCAAAATGTGGGAAACAGGCGGGCCCAGGGCAGGGGAGGAGTGATCTGGGCAGGAAGGGCCTAGGGCGAATTAAGTAGCAATTCCCTATCTGCTGGGAGTTGCTTCATTAACAGTCTTTAGGATGGGCCCTGGCCTTGGGGACCTTAGCATTTCAATCTCCCAGGTGCAGTGTCTGATTTCCAGGACTCAAATCAGACTCCATTTTCTTTATTAGATCCGATGTCAGACCCGATTTACCTAGCTACACTCACTACCTGTCTTTAAATCTGGTTCCACCACTATGTCTGTCTAAAAATAGTCTCTAAGCATTGGAGACAAGAGTACACTTGGAAGAGTGATGGGAATTAATGCATGACCGATGGTGTCCTCCTCACTCAGGAATTTGAATTGTATTTTGTGGATGATTAGAGACACTAAAGGATTTTAACTAGGTGAGTGATATGATCAAAGTTCTTATTTTAGAAGATCAAACTTCTAAATATTCTTAGATCAATCTTTGGCCAACTACATATTATATAGCAAACAGCATGCTCAAACTAAACTCATGAATATTTCCTCTGTCCTTCCTCACAGGAAATGATGAAACTAAGTCATGGGAATAAAATTTAATTATAGGCAAAAATTAACTGAAAAACTGATGGAGTTGAAATGGTAAACATAGTCCTTACCTATTCTTGCCTTGAGGGAAATAAGAATATAGACAACAGAAAATTTTAATTTTCCTACCGTGTATATGTCCCCTTTAATTGGGGATAAACTGGAAAACATGGGGCTATTGCTTTATTTACCAAAACCTCTACTGATGTGGCAGTGGACAGAGTATTAACTCTCACATATATTATAAACTTTTCTTTTCTGATAGAAGATTGTGATGAAGACAGTTTGGAGATCAATGCTTTTATTTTGCAATTATTTTCTTTTCAGAGCCTCAGATCTGGACAGAAGTCAAACTTCTATTTTAGTTACTCTAAAATAATCCTGAACTATTTATTGTAAATAGGACTAAGTATAATGGTATATCAATTCAATTCTGACTTTAGATTTGAGGGGAAAAAAAAAAAACTTCCCAGCTATTTACATAAATGAGGTTTGAGAATTGAAGTGGATCAGAAAAATTTTAACATTATTTTGCTGTCAAAAACCAAACCTCAAAAGAAAGGTTCCCATTTAGAAATGAGTGTAGATCTGTCAAATGAATGCAAAATGTGAGCAAAGACAAATTTAGCAAAGTACTAATAAGGCTAAAACATATAGTTTTTTTTATTCATCTTTATTTGCCAATAGAATTATAAATATTCAGTAATAACTATATTTTATGCTACACATACTGGTAAAACTCATCTTACGCAGTAGATTCATTTTATTTATTTATTTAGGTGTTGCATTTTATTTATTTTAATTAATTTATTTTTTATTCTAAATTGTTAGAAATGACAGCAGAATGCATTACATTTCATATTATACTCATAGAGCACATTTTTACAAAAGAGTGAAGGGGAAAAAAAAGATGGTAGAATGAGATAGATATCATTACCATAAGTGCATGTATGAAGTCACAAATGGTGTGAATATACTTTGTATACAACCAGACATATAGCTATTTTCTAGGCAAAATTGAAGAAGAGATCCTTGCCTAGAGATATATTAGTGTCAACTAAATTCCTCAGGAAAAAAAATCCTTTTGACTCTCAAATATAAAAATAACAATAACAAAACCCTGGTTACTTTAAACAAACAAACAAAAAACCTTATAATTAATAGTCTTATACAACATGAAATGTCAGAAGACAATCGAATAGTAAGTATAAAATTTAGAGAGAAAAAGTTTTGAAATAAAAGGTTAACATCCAAGCGGGTTGAGGTTTTACATGCAAATGCACAGGTCCATTTCTCAGAAACACGATGGCTTATTTAGGGGGTACTATGGTAGTGACAGTAGTGTGAATATCTCAAATACTCCAACTGAATAATTGATACAGAATAACTACACTGAGTTTAGGAAATTATAATATCTAATATTAAGGTAAAAATCATGAACAGGAATAGTTATATGAAATGACAAATCTAAATCTGTTCCCATCTGAATGGGAAAGAATGAATATTTTTGATTTCTTAAAAATATAGTAATGATTATTTAGGTTGATATTGCAAGATTAATTTGACAAAACTATAAATTGGTAAGAAGTTGAAAACTCATTGATATTTTTCCTTCCAGCATGAAGGGAAAGGAATCAAAATATTTGTGTTTGTTTAATTTTCATAGAAGTAATGTAGGTTTTAGAAAAACATGACAAATTGTACTGAAACTAAAAAAAAAATGTTTTGACTCTGAAGTCATTGCAGAGAATAAAGGAATAATAGCTCAGTGCATGTGCATATGATGACAGACAAAAAATAAAAGAAATAACAAGGAATTTTGATAAACCAAAAGAATAAAACAAAAAACATAAATACAAATACCAAGAACTTTAGTGAATGTCTGGTTAACAGGTTAAAATGCCTTACTAAAAGTAACATGCTCTCAGATTGTATTTAAAAAAAATAAGTTTAATTCTCTGTTGTCTATAATAGAAAAGGGAAAAATTATTGAACAAACAAGAGGAAAGACATGCAGTTAGGTGCATTAGTGATAGAATTTGAAATAATAAAAAGAAAATAATATGTTGAATATGTTGGCATATTATATCGATAAAAGGTATATTCCTATAGCAAGGCTGCAATATTAATGAGTCTCATTAAAATGTGGATTCCTCGGGGATAGAGATTATAACACAGTGACAAGTACATAGAAGTCATTCAAAAAAAGCTTATTAAATAAAATGAGCAAAAGATGATAATCTGTAGTTGCCAATGTTAATAATAATCAATTATTTTTTCTTTGTGTGACAAACATAAGCCAAGCTCTTTATGTTCATTAACTCCTTCAGATATAATTGATAATAAAGACAATCCTATCATAAAACTATTTGACAAATAATGGTGCAGTAAAAGAATTGTGTCAAAAGCCATTGAAACTATGAGGTAAATTGAAAAGCACAATATTACTGGAAGAGTTAATAAGAAACCAATAATTAAAATACTATTAAATAGGGCTGGGATTGTGGCTCAGCGGCAAAAGCGCTCGCCTCGAACGTGCACGGCCCGGGTTCGATCCTCAGCACCACGTACAAATAAACGCATGTGTAAAACTAAAGCAAATAAATAAATATTAAAAAAATACTATTAAATACTAAAAATATAAAGAAGGAGTTGAGCATTTGAGCAACATATAAAAATAAAGTTAAATTAATAGATCCCATTTTTGCGTACTACAAATAGAATGCACATTTTAAATAAGGTGTATTAAATGAATGAGCAAATAAATATATGGTTTTTAAAGTTGTTTTGTTCATTAAAACAGGAAATAAGATCATGATGAGTTTTAGAGGTCTTGTTTTAATCATTTTGATATTGACAATCTGTTTTCTGACACATACAATGATGGGTAATGTTGAAGATTAAGACAATTTTAAATCACCCTAATAATCCATTAGTAACTAGCTAAACTTGAATTGCAACTCACGCTTATCTAGGAAAGAATTTTATTGCAACAACACCTATAAACCAGCTCTCAAAATATGCTAATAGAGCAATATTATGACTATAACAGAGGCTACCCACAAAAGGAGTAGGTGGATAAGGGCAGAATCTCCAAGAAAGAGACATCATGAACTTCGTACATGTTCCTAAGTGTGTTTATTACAGATAACACAAACTCCTTTAGTTTATGGTGTTGTATCTTTTTTTCCCCTCTTTTTGCAATTTCTCCTTCATCCTACTTTGTTTTCCTGCAACAAATGACAAATGAGAACTTTTTTTTTTTTTTTTTTTTTTTTTTTTTTTTTTAAACAATTTACATTAATTCTCCACCTCTTGGGGATAAGAAGCCCCTGATACTGGAGATGTCAGAGAACTTTTACCATGGCTGACAGTGGACAAAGGGGCTCATTTTGGGGAAAATGTCTGGAAAATGTGGAAAATAAATTTTCATCAATTTTTGGAGTATTTTATCACAGTAGACAATAGTCATGCCTATTGTTTGTTTGTTTTTTGATTCTCACCCTTTCCCTCTTTCCCAAGAAGGTTAATTTATCAAATCCCAATGTTATTCCTAAACAGAGATGATGATATGGCTGGGGTTAGACAATATCGTTATCAGATACTGCAAGTAAAGCTGAATGCCCTAATTAATTTATGTTTTTTAACTTTTTTTTTTTTTTTTTGTGTGTGTGTGTGTATGGGATTGAGAGAAAGCTATATACAATACTAGGTTCTGAACAGGTCTGATTATTCTAGGTCATTCACAGATCAGTGGCCTTGTCTCAGAAAACTATGAATTTCTGAGTGTCAGTCACTGTCATCATTATTCTTTAGAAATTCCCTAGATAATTTTATGTACAGTTAGTTTTAAGAGTCACTCCTTATTATGAACCTTAGAAGTCTCTTGTTCTTTGTTTGCAGGTTAATTGTAAGTACAGAGTAGTTTTGTACTGAGTAGTCTTTTAAATGCCTATAGTTGAAAAATAATCTTATAAATTATGCCTGTGGATTTTTTCTAAAAAACAAAATGTTTGCACATGATCTAGTATGATATGTCCAATCCTGTTTAGAGTTTAGCATTAATATCTAATGTATTTTTTATAGAATTTAACTCTTGAATTTATTAAAATATCCTCAACTTGCTCACCCTCAGGGTATGTAAGAATGAACGCCTGCATTCCTGGTAGCAAATTGCAGATCAGCATTTTTAATGCTGCCTAAGATCCTTTGTGTGTGTGTTTTTTAAAATTACCAACATAGATCAAGTTTATGTTAATTGTATGAAAAAGCAACAGAAATAATCAGTAACATTTACACAACTTCAAGTAGTTAACCTAGTTCTGAGACAGCAGAATTACTTAATAGTCAGCACCTTAAAGTAGGTACAACATGTAATAAAGCATTTCTACTATAGTTTTTTTTTTGTTTTTTTGTTTTTTTTTTTTTTTTTTTTTGCCCCTGTTCATTTTGCAGGCACAGTTGGGTATATGTGTGTAGATGTTGTGGTTGAAGTGAGGTGGTTTAAATCAAACATATCTGAATTTAAACTAAGTATGTTTCTTTACACATGTTAAGCAGTCTATTGTGAATACCTTGTCTTTTCTTCAAAGTTTCCAGGCAGCTTTTAACAGGAGTGGAAATGTCACTATAGTGACAGTATAGAACAGGTACAAATTCCTTTGTGTAAAATTGTGCAGGAAAAAAAGGAACAAAATGCCTGTACTTTAAAACCTTCATAAGAAATCAAAATTTATTGAGTGCATAGTTCTATACTTTATTGACTAAACAATAAGTCCATCTTTTTCTTGAAAAGAAGGCCCCTGAGTAATGTGGAAAAGAAAACATATCGTAGAAATGAGTTGCTCTATCCTTTCTCAGGGGCCAGGTAGCATTTTCTTTTTAAATCATACTTTTATCTAAATCATCACATTGTCCTTCCAAGTAAATATTTGGTTTAATCAATGAAAGATAAGTAATAAATCTATTTTAAAAAGCAAAACTAAGATTTTGGAAGGAACATAGGTCTAATTCAATATTACAGGCATCAGCCATGAAGATCTGTGATTAATTAAAAGCTCATAGAGTCCTAAATTTATTATAGGCCATTCAAAGATTAGAAGGCCTCCTTTACATTCTTACTCTACGTTTCCTCCCTTTCCCCTCCTGATTATCTTCTCCCTAAGCCAAATCTTTTATGGAGTATATACAGTTGATAGATTCTTATTAGTTTGTTTTATGTATTTTTATCCTATAGTGATTCCAGTGGTTTTCTCTTAGACACACACACGCATATATGTGTGTTAGAAGGACATTATAGATCGTCTACAGCTTTTTTTCTTTTTTTAAAATCATCTCAGCCATTTTTAGTTACACTGTTCAGTAGTGTTAATTATAATTACATTGTTGTGGAATAGATTTTGGGAATTTCTTCATCTTGTAAAAGTGAAACATTATGCCCAACAAACAATTCAACATTTATTTTTTGGTAACAAACATTTATTTTTTCCCCTATGAGCCTGAATATATTAAATTTCATGTGAGTAGAATCACACTGCATTTGTCTCTTCATAACTATCCTACTTCATTCAGCAAGAGCTTTGCTTTTTGTTCTGTGATGGGAAGCATGACATGATCTTGAGCAAGGGTGTGACACAATCTGATGTGTTTTTTGAATGTCATTCTGGTATTCTGAAGAGTTGGTGATTTTTGAAGGAGATAATGGCAGCTTTGATTTGAGTGGTAGTGATGAGAAATGAGAAGTGGTTATATTTGGGTGATAGTGATAGAAGACAGATGTGAGTGTTGGGAACATGAGGTTAGAGGAATAATTCTCTGAAATGGGCCCACTGTGCTGTCCACAAACATGCTTTCACTTTTGAAAATAAATGTACCTGCAGCCCTGTCTGCTTAAATCTATTGGATATGTTACATTCCTTAGCAAATTACCTGTTATCTGCAAGAAAAATGCAGGCCTAAAATGCTGATTGTAAGAAGAACACAAGTTACCCTGAAGGGTGGGACTTTGTGACTGTTACACAGACCAGATCTCAGAAAATTTATAAGAATGAGGATCAATTAGAATGAATTAGCAAGGGCCAAAGTGACCTAGAATTGTCATAGCAGTGGAGACTTGGAAATATGATGTCATCCTGTATTTAGTTGAAAGTTAGGAGGTGGACCTGGATGAGACCCTCTGGAAACATTCCTGGGAAATCCTCCCCCCGCCCCATAAGACTGAAGGACAGGAGGAGCATACTCTTTCTCTCCTTTCTGAGAGGACCTACCCTCTTCCTTGAGAGTGTCTCCTTTCCCCCTTTCCTATCCCTTCTAATAAACTCATGCCTGTTACTCTGAGTGATATGTCTGAAATCTTTCTGACTTGATAGTAAATATTAGAGTTTGGAGGGGGCCTTCCATGTTGCCTCACTTTCCTGGAAAACTCTAACCCATACCAATATTTCAAATGTAAATTAAAAGCTGAAACTTGCTAATGGATTATAGGTGGAGGTGGAATGTGTGTGTGTGTGTGTGTGTGAGTGAGTGTGTGTGATTATCGGACCTTGGTCTGAGCAGCTGAATGATGGTGGTGCTGTTTTCTAAGCTGGGCATACAGGTCATAAAGTGGGAAAAAAATAAATATTTTCTTATATACTTGTGCGAGTAGAAATGTTGAGGCAGTTGGATTTATGAGCCATCATGGGGTAGAGGTCTGGGCTAGAGATATAAATTTGGGATTCAAATAATTACTAAAAAAAAATTTAAATCCTGGAATCCTAAAAAGAGTCCAGTTGGAGAATGGAAGTCCTTTTAGGACCTTTTAGGGAGGCCAGATTGTAGCACTAAGAGGCTTAATCTGCGTTGAACACTGTACCCTTTGCTAGTGTGCTGCTCCTAGTAGTGGTGTATTCCTCACAGGGATTTCAAGAGGAAATTATAAGTCAGCTTTTTGCCCTGTGACCAAAATGACTGGCATAAACAACTTAAATGAGGAAAATGGTTTCAGAGGTTTCTGTCCATGGTCAGTTGGGTACGTTGCTTTGGATCTGAGGTGAAAATTCTTTCTGTTTTTTGAAATACCTGTCAATCTTTTGAAAAGCTAAATAAACCACTGGGTAGCTTAAAAGTCCAGGAACATCTTTCTCAAGAGTCTGTGAAGAATCTATTCCAAATGTAATCAGAAAAGAAAATTTCCCTCTCTCTCAGTTTCTGTGGGAGGATAGGAGCCTAACTTGGGTGGGCATCTCACTCAAAACTATTTCTGCAAAACTATTTTTGGTCATAAACGTATGAGACATTTATATTTTCTTTGGATAAAGTCAATTAGAAAACACAGATGACCAGACCAACTACCAAGATTCTGACATGACCATGTGTGACAAATGGAGCCCACAAGTCCTCCTATTTGAGAACTAGTTATTGTTTATGTTGAGATCAAGTATGTAATGGGCTCTATCTGTTTGACAATACAGAAGGATGAGATTGCTTTCTGTCTTGGCAATCTTGTAGTGATTACCTGTGATGTGCGTCATGTCCTGGTTTAATGCTTTTCAATAATGTTTTCATTCTTTTCTTCCCTGTTGGATTGCTTCTCTAGGTTGGGAGGAGATTTTGTTTTCAAGTAAATTTCTCCAAAGCTAGTTGAATAAAATAAAAAAAAAAAATCATGACCACATATTGCTTTTACAGATGAAACTGGGGTCCAGGAGAGGTAGCTGACCTCACAAAGTTGATCGGTGGTGCAGAAAGGCACAGCATCTGCTTTCAAAAAAGTGCACTTTACTGCTCCTCATGTCTCTTGTCCGCATTCAAAAATTTCATTGTTTTTGAATGTTCCTGATAGAACTAGCTAATAAATCCAGAGCAGTAGTTTTCCTCACGCTTCAGTGGAAGTAAATCAGCATGGTTTGACTTATAAGGTTATTGACATTTCTTAAGCAATAGCTGCTCATTGTAATGTGTAGAGACTTATTTAGCAAACTAATGAAAATCCAATCATTTCTGCATTTTGAGGATGTTGAGTTCAGTAAGAGAGAGAGATCTAGAAAAGAGAAGGTGGTAGAAGCACTGCAATCAGAACAGATTTAAGAGTATTATTTCAGTTATTCCAATAGGATATGACATGAAACATACCTACAAGGTCAAAACATCATATGTGTAGTAATTTTAATGAACAACAGACACAGCAGTGACACAAAGCTACAGGATCAAGGAATAGCACAAATAGATGTACCAAATGTTACTACAATAGTTTTTACTGCTTAGTGAAAATAGGTTTGGGATAAAAACATGATGGCCACAATACTTTTAAACTTATACCACTATATAAATTTAAATTCAAGGAAAAAATGAAGAGCTAGTTTTTAAAATAGCACAGGTGACACTGAAGAATTATGAAGCTCTGCTGAGTCAGTCTTTCAAAAGTCTGTAATGTGTAAATATCTTCTTTAAAAATCATGCTCAGATGTTTATTCCCACCAAAATTAATTCTTAGAAAATACCAACAAACTGAGGGCTTTTGATCAGCATCAGCAGTTAGAGCACTTAAATTCAGATTAGAAGAGACTGTTGATGGTCTTTCCTTTTTCTTATTTATTTATTTATTGGTACTGAGGTTTGAACCCCTGGGTCCTCTATCACTGAACTGGATTTCCAGCCTTTTTAGTTTTTATTTTGAACAGGTTACTCTAAGATGCTGAGGCCAGCATGGAAGTTGGGATCCTCCTGCCTCAGCCACTGAAATTGTGGAGGATTATAGGTGTGTGCCACTGTACCCAGGAGTTGATGTTCTTTCAATTCTTGCTGTCACACAAATTTGAAACACTCAAAGGAAAAGAGTTAATGGCTGAGGAGAAGGAGCACAGGGCTTAGAATTAAATGATTACCCTCATTTTAATATGTGAACTTGATCAAAGATTAAAATATTTGAATTTGGGTAGGAGGGGCATATAAAACCAGGAAAGATAATAACCTCACTTAAATGATGAACTAACGTGTTCAATATAATTTACTGTTATAATATTTTCAAAAGTAATTTCACATATCAAAAGAATGATGCTGATTTCACATCACTGTGATCATTCTTAGATAAATTAGAACAGAAATTTGAAGAAACTTTTCATTTTAATATGCATTTGAATTTAAGCAAATGCAAATTAATTAGTATTATGTTCTGCCTCTTTGCTACTTATGAAGTGATTTTGACTTGACTAGATTTACATGCCTATAATTTGCATTAAGTTATTTTAAACTCATAAGTTCCACTTATAATTCAACTTTCTGCAAAAACTGGCTGAATATGTCCAAATAAGTTGGTAACATAGAAATGAGAAGTTTAACAAAGAGTAAGTAATATTTTGTTTTAACTTGTTTCTTTGATCATTTATTACTTGACATAGTTGGAGTACAATATGAGCTATAAACACATTTAAAAGATGTGACTGTACTAGTAGCCTTTAAAATTATTATTTATGAACCACAAACTCATTCATGTTGATAATAGATGCTTTAACCTAAAATATCAATTTTATTGTAATATTGATTGTGGTAAAATATTTGCTTTGCCATTTAAATGAATTTAAAGTCATCCTGCATCCTAGTGTCATATTTTAATAATTGTAAACTAGCAGAAAATATGAAAAAAAGATTGAAATAACTGCACAATATTTAGAGAAGCCAGTTTCTTCCACTGTGTACATGACTATTATAGGAATGGATGTGAACTTTAAAAGGTAGAGAACAAAAGAAAATATTTAAAAACTTCATATTCATCAAAGATAGCCATCATTAACACAATTACTCTTTGCATATTTCCTGTCAATATTTTTCTTATATCCAAATTGTGATGAAAATCTAAGAACAGTTTAATGATTTTCTAACTTAATATAGTTAATATATTTGAAAATATATATGTAAAAATTTTACACATATAATATAAACATATTATATAATATAAATATGTTACATATAAATATATTTATATTTTATACAATATTTATATTTTT
Organism: Tamias sibiricus; assembly: GCA_025594165.1. Classification (NCBI taxonomy): domain Eukaryota; kingdom Metazoa; phylum Chordata; class Mammalia; order Rodentia; family Sciuridae; genus Tamias; species Tamias sibiricus. Next base: position 39,754,347 of record CM046661.1, read on the forward strand.
ATACAAATATATATATAAATATATGTAAAAATTTTCTCATGCTGTTAAAATATTTTCAAACCTTATTTTTATTATATATTGAAAGTTTGAGTTATTTATGTTTTTTTCTGTTTATAAACACAATTTAAATGTTTACCTGTTTTTAACATATATTTTAATGTCCAAATAGGTGATAATATGCTTAGAAAATGTATGAGGTTTAGAAAATAATTAAAACAAATGATATAAATGTTTTTAAGTCTGTTGGTACAAACTGTAGAATGTTTTCCATATGTACAAATGAATTTGTTCTCTTGTACCCATTAAGAAGCACTGGATAGGGGCTGTGATTGTAGCTCTGGTAGAGCGCTTGCCTCGCACATGTGAGGCCCTGGGTTCGATTCTCAACACCATATAAGAATAAATAAATAAAAGTGAAGATATTGTGTCCTTCTAAAAACTAAGAAAAATAAGAAAAAGAGCACTGGATAATATTTTCTATACATTAAACTGTGTCTTTTTTTAATTGTCATAATAACTGCAGAAATTAAATATTATTTGACATATTTATTAACCAACATTTCTTATTTTCTTTTCTTTCCAATAATTTATTCATTATTATATGTTCCTGTTTCTTCAAATTTAATAGTGTGTGTGTGTGTATCTGTGCACGCATGTGTGCATGCGTGCATGTGCATGTATGAACACAAAATAAATCTTGGTATATTTTCCAACTTAAATTTTTGATATTAATTTGATTTGTGTACTTTTGACATTTAAGAGCTTTAATTATTGTTCATTCATGTCTATCAATATTTTCTTTTTAAATTGCTTTTATTGTTTTAATAATTAATAATTTCCAATTCAGCAGTAATCAGACATTTCTTTAACTTATTTTTAGTAATTTATTTAAATTTTTATTCTTGACAATTTGAAGCTAATTTTGGTTGATGGTGTTAACACTATTTATTGATTAACATCTTCCATTGGTTTGTGATAGTTCCTTCAGTACAAAATCAATTTTGTAAACACTAGGGTTTATTTTATGGTAGTTTACTGTATTTTATTAATTTGCCTATTAACTCTTGCTTTGTGCCAGATAATCATTGTAGTGAGTTATGATACTTTTTTTTTTTTTTTTTGTATAGCCTTGTTTTAATTATTATGAAGCTTAAAATCTATCTTGATATCCACAAAGGGATATTCCTCCTATGACTTTTTAAAAAAATTTCTTAATTATTATTGTCTCTTTATTTTTCAAGGAAAATTTTAGTTAAAAATGCAACATAAGTAAATGACTCACAATTGTATTGAAAATATGAACTATTTTTACAAAATGATTTATATTATTTGATAACCTCATCTAGACACATGATTAAAAAATTCAAGTATTTCTTTATTTTTAATAATTTGCTTGATTCATTAACCTAAGGTTTCCTTGTTATTAAAGTTTTGGGGTTTTTTAAATGTTATTATCCATATTTGGGGTGTTTGTTTGTTTTTCTTTCTCTTGCTTTTTTTATTAATAAAGATTAATAAGTGAGCTGCAGGAGCCCTGTTTGGGGAGATGGCTAAGATTGAGGTTGACTACGGGCCATAGAGATGTTTGGGCATTGCCGCCTTCGTAGTCTCACGGGACTTGGCCCAGGATCTCGAGAGACTTGAGCCGAGATTGCAGATCAGGCCGGCACCATTCCTGCTCGGGCGCGTGAGATGAGACCTGAGTGAGAACGGACGGGGTTAACGCTATTGTGTATATATATTGTAGTTTCTTGTAAGAGTATGTGCCCTGGTTTCTTGTGAGAGTGTGTATGTGGTGTTAGAAATTACAAGAGACAGAGAGAGAAAGATAAAAGAATTTTTTCGTTTCCATCCTTTCTCCAGGCTCCTTCATGCGGCGCTGCCGTTCCGGGCTGCAAATCCCTTTCCGGCAGCAACAGTGAGCATTTGTATATTTTAATGTGAGAAACAGCAAAATATTATTTTAAAATTATTAGCAACATTTAAAAATGGTATTCTTTACATGGAGGAGCTCAAGGTGAAACCGGTATAACTTATAGTTCACCTACTTAAAAATGTACAATTCAGTAGTTTCTTAGTTTTTTTTACATACCCATTAGGCAATTTTTAGAAATTTTCATCACCCCCAAAAGGATGCCCTGTATCCATTAACAACCACTCTGTTTTTTCCTGTGTTTTCTTTCACCACAGGTGCATTCTCACTCCATTCTCAGGAGATGTTCTTTTCCTTTCTATCTAAAGCACTCATACTTCAGATTTCATCTCACTTGTTGCTTCCTTCCATAAGCCTGTCAACGTTCCTCCCTAGGTCATATCTCCCTAGTAGTGCCCTACCTGTCTTAAAACAAATTAGATTTATTTTTATGACTCTTTAATATTTGTGTCCCCCTACTGGGATTTAATTCCATGCAATTAGGGACAATGTTAGTTTTTTCTCATCAGTACAATTCTGTATCTAGAACTCTATGTGGGTCATAGTTAGGCCCAATGTATGGTTTGGATATGAGATGCTCCTCCAAAAGCTCCTGTTAATTCAGTAATGTCCAGAGATGAAATGATTAGATTGGGGGACCTGTAACTTCGTCAGTCCATCCTGGTTTGAACAGACTGACAGGGTGGTAACTGTAAGCATGTGAGGGCATGGCTAGAGAAGATGGATCACTGGGGGTGTTCCCTGGACGTGTACATCTTTCTTGTAGCCCCTTCCCCTTTCCCCTCTCTCTGCTTCCTGGCTGCCATGAAGGGAGCAACTTCCCTCTACCAGGCCCTCCTGTCATGATGTTCTATGTCCTATGGGTCCAGAGCAATGGAGTCGGCTAACCATGTACTAAAACTCTGGAACCTTGAGTCAAAATAAACTTTCCTTTCTTTAAGTTGTACTTGTCAGGAATTTTGATTACAGTCCTGCAAAGCTAACAAATACACCAAAAAATATGGATTAAAAAAACAAAAGAGAAAAAACTCCTCTTTGCAGTGATTGTGGAATCCTTTCTAGGATTAGGTTGGTGTCTGTTCTGGATCCTCTTCCTTAATTTTGTAAAGCAATAACTTACTGAGTGCCTATTATGATGTCTTCAACACTACTCTGAATGTTTTAAATAGAGCAGTAAACAGAACAAAAAATCTTCCCTTGTGAAATTTATATTATAGTAGGGAATATAGATAGTAGGTGATAAAATTGAGCATAATAAATGATAAATTATATAGCTTATTAGAAAAATGAAAGTGCTTTGGGAAATGGAAAATTAAAGAAAGTAAAGGAAAATCACATAAGCAGAGAGAATTTCAATTTTAAATGCTTTGGGTGGGGCAGTTATAATTGAGGTGACAATCAAATGTTTGAAGGAGGAAGTTAGCTTTTCAGATAAATGGGAAGAGGGGATTTTATGGTCAGAAAGAATGGTCAGTATGAAAGTACCTCTTACAGAAGCACATATGATATTTGAGGAAGAATGAGAATATGTCGGCTGAAGTAGACTGAGTGGGGGAAGGGGGGACAGAGAGGGGCATGGAGAATGAGAACTGAGAGCCAAAGGAAACAGTAAGGGATTCTGAGATGTAAAGAGTTGGAGTTGGGTGTCCAGGTCAAGCAGCTTCCCTGAGGCATGGTAGGAGTTGTCACAACTGAGCTGGGGAGGTATTTCATTGTTTACATCACAGGAACCCCATGATACAGCTCACATGTTAAATGATTATTCTGGCTGCTATGGTAAAAATTTACTATAGGGGATAAGACTATCTAATAAGCAGACAGGCCACTTAGGAAGGCTTTGCTCTAGATCACCAAAGTAACACCAAGGAAGTAATTGAGATGTGGTTAGCCTCCAGATATATTATGAATTATATTTATTTAGTTTCCAGATATATTATAAATTATATGATTGGATATTGTCTACTTCCAGTAAACATCATTCTTAAGTTAGTTCAGATCACATACTAATCCATTAAAACTGATCCTAAAACATTGAAATGATTTCCATCCAGTTCTATTCCTTATTGAATTTACATCTGGAGTTAGTATTTAAAAAAAACTACTTATATTAGAAAAAAACAAAACAAAACCTCACACCTCCATTCTCAAAAATACTCAGTTATCTTGTTAACTGAAAGGAAACTCACTGGTCTTTCCTTTAAAAAAATTAAAATTGTCAATGGATCTTTTATTTGATTTATTTATATGTTGTGCTGAGGATTGAACCTAGGGCCTCACATATGCCAGGCAAGTGCTCTACCACTGAGCCACAACTCCAGCCCCCACTGATCTTTTAATAACATATATGTATAGCTTCTAGATTTGGCAATAGAGAAACTATTTCCTTATGTGATAGAGTCCTGTCTTTTTATTTTATTTTTTTTAAAGTATTACTACTGAATTTTGCCATTGTGACTGTCATCCTGATATCAGGAAGGTTGCTCTTTCCTGTTTAACCTCTGGCCCAATACATGGGGTCAAGAGGGGGTAATTTTCTTAGTTCTCTGTAGTAAAGAATAGGCCTAACTAAAATATTTTAATACAACTTAATCAGATGTTTTAAAAGACAAGAATATATTTAAAAATGAAATTAGAAAAACTAAACCACATGGTTTACAAAATAGTACATGAGGTTCTTGACAGATTTTTTGTGCCATGATTCATAGATTCATGTGAAGTTTTTCACCCCTTCACCAAAGCATAGCCTCACTTTACCTGGACTTGGTGATATATAAGCCCTAAATAGTAAGACCCAAGAGAAACAAAATGGTTGAATGTTCTGTCAACTAAGGTCTTCTTTCCACGTTATTGTTTCCTCTCTAAATATATGTCTCTTCCAATGCCACGAATATCACCACTTTTCAGTGATAACCAGGGATGTTTCTTTCTCCTGGCCAGTCAGACACTCACAAAATACAAGACATTAAGTAATTTATGTGCAAGAGAGACACAGACACTAATAAAAGATCTGGGTTTTTTGGTATTTTATTTTTTTTTTATCATTATTACGATTTTTAGCCAACAGAGTGCTTTTATTTGTTTATTTTTTTTTTAAATTTTTTATTATTCCAAGTTGTTATTCAGGTTTGCAGAGTAGATTGTTTCTTTGGCTACAAGTGGTACTTCTGATGAGACCAGCTTTTTCCCTAGCACATAACTAACTTTAGCTTGTCTTTGCATAAGTGCAAAAATGAAAATAATTTTACATACCTATTTTATCTGGTTGGCTTCTGAGAAAGTTGTATGAATTTCATTCATATTCATCTTAAGGACTGATATGACCCTTCTTTCCCATTGTGAGAAGACAGATTCTGTTCTTACTTTACAAGGAAAATAATGTAAATCTTTCATGTGAAGTATTCTAAAGATTAGCTGTTTAACAACTTAAATTAGCTTTTGAATAATAAATTAATAATAATATTATGCTAATAAGTAACTACAATATTTGCTTAGCAAAATAAATTTACTTACTTTGGAAGTAGATCAGTTGGCTTAATATATAAGTAAAGAGTATTCTGGAAAAATATTAAAGTTTTATTAGTCAAAACTTTTATTAACATTTTTCCTTCCTTCCCTTATCCCTTCCCTTCCTTCTGTACTCCCTTCCTTCCTTGGTCCTGGAATTGAACCCAGGAGTGTTTTACCACTAAGCTGTATCCTCAGCTCATTTTATTTTTTTTATTTTCGGACAATGTCCATTGAATTGCCCAGGTGGGCCTTGAACTTGAAATCCTCCTACCTCAGGCTTCTTAGTAGCTGGTATTACAGACATATACCACTGCACCTGGCTTCAAATCTTTTATTTTAGAATAGTTAATAATGTTTGCTTGACCAAGTACATATTACAAAGTCACTATCTTAGATGATTCCTTAGAAATAAAATGGTTATGCTGCCTTATACTTTATTTCTTTAATTTGCAAAAATATCTTCATTGCCTTGTTTTACGTCATGGTCATAAGTATGGGCATCATTTTTATTTCTTTTTTTTTTTTTTTTTTGACTGAAAATGATAGGAGATGAGTAAATTTTCTGCATATACTGTCCAAAATGCTAATTCTAAACAAGCTTTGTACATTTTTATTACGAAGTTATTTTGTGTTAAAATAATTCTTTATTTTAAACAATAGATATCTTCAGAACAAATTGCTCCTGAGCAGAGAGAAGGCTTGAGCCAAAACAGTTTCTGGAAACTGGAATCTGTAAGAGAGGTCGAATGTGCCCTGAGGCATAGAGATGCTAATTTTGTTTTATTGGATTTTACTGTAGCTATTAATATATTTTGCTAGAGATTTATGTGATCAATTTATCTTATGGCCCGAACTAATTCCCACAGTATATTTTATCAGAATATGTGACTTTTTCTAAATTTAGATTTCTTTTTCATATTTTCCAAGATGGCAAATATTCTGTTTCTTAATATATTAGGTATTATAAGAAATTTTGAGCATTTAATAATAAATAATATCAAACAATGTCATTGTTTTTCCTTTTCTTCCACAAGTGAACCAGGAGTTATTTAGTTACAATAATGCGTATCTCCAGGTTTATTGGATTCTTCAATGAAATGACAAATGGATTACATTTTTGGTTCTGTAACTCTCATTGCACTATTACACTTTTGATAACATTTGCCTGTGACATGTAGTTATTTTTCATTAACACATTCAATCATGGGTAATAAAATATTTTAATAACAGTGAATGTGAAATTAATTAATAACCTGCAGGTACAGCAGGCCAGGATTGCTCTCCATCTCAAACACAAAGAAAAGAATTCCATCCTTAGTTATAAATTTGCATATGAAGGACAAATCTATATGGGTTCCTGAATAAAAATAATTTATAAGTACATTGGCAAACCATGCTCAGGTTCTATTTTTATAAATTATTTCTTAATATGTTAGTTACTATGACAATCATAATTAAGAATTCCTTAGGAAACTTGTAGTATGTCAGTATATATCAGTATCAAAGTATTTGATGATTTTAATGTGCTTTGCAATTTGTTTGAATGTATATGTGGTTTTACACATACTTAGGACACCTCTGTGACTGTAATGCATCTTGATTTGTTGCTTCATTGTTTTAAATTCAAGAATATTGCACAAAATAATTTTACATAGTTGTATTAGCCTACAGCTATGTCTATGTTAACAGATCTTCCATTTCCTCTTTTTTGCCCACCTTCCATCTTAACTCTTTTTTTCTCTTTCCTTCCTTCTTCCTTCCTTTATTCCTTTTCCTGTCCTTCCTTTCTCTCTCTCTTTCCTTTTTCTAGTACTAAGCTTGCTTTCTTCAGTGCCAGTATGAGAATAACAAAATAATAGTCTTTAATTATGTTTTGAAAATGATTTTTATGTTTTACTCACCTCTGTGTCCTTCTAGAAAATAGTAATGCAATCAAAAGTGTTGAATAAAATTTTTACATATATTTAAAACATCAATTTAAGAATATCCTCAAATTTTTAAACTGTAAAAAAGAGAATTTTTTGCCCTCTAATTTTGTATTGTAGAAATTTATTTATATTGGTTAATCTAATCTTTTTATATATGGAAGGAACTATCATTGTTATTATTTGTTAGCTATTAAGAGGGGAGCAGGAGAGTTCAAAGAAATTATGGAAGCTGGTTAAGATAGGCCCTTCCTTATAGGCCCCTGTAAAGAGTTTGATTTTACTGTGAATGAAATGTACAGCTGTTGGAAGATTGCTAGCTGTCAAGGACTAGGAATGTAGCTCAGTTAGTATGGTGCTTGCCCAGCATGTGTGAGGCCCTTGGTTCTATCCCAGTACAAAAATATGATTGTGAGCAGAGTAATGTCATGGTTAAAATTATGTTTTGGTTAACTGGTCCCCAGGTTGGGAACTGACAGGTGGGAGTTAAAATTAAAAAACAACAACAACAACAACAACAACAAAAAAACCAATAAGCCCAATTTGGATTATTACCAAATAATCCTGTTGACAGATGGTCACCTAGACAGACCAGGATTGTACAAATACTAAGACATGCTCAGATTTGGGATATATATTGATAAGGAAGCAACAATATTTACAGACAGATGTGACATACAGATTTCCAAGAAATGAAGAACCCAGAATGCTTTCAAGTGGTTTATCCTAAACTACTAAAAGAATGGTGTTACTGTAAGATCAGGAAGAATGGTGGGTACAAAACATTTTAGGAAAAATGATATCCAGGTTGAAAAAGTGTTAAAGTGAGTTAACTATTTGCATTTTAAGTAATGATTTTCAGTTGGTATTTGGATGTATGAATTTTAAATGCAAAGGAAAGTTCCGTCCAATAAATTTAAATCTAGGAAATATCACTTTATAGTAAATTTGTAATATAATTTGGATGAAATCAAATAAAGAAGAGGAGTCTCAGCGCTGAACACAAGGGCACTCCACTGTTAAGATCAAGAGGGTGTAATGATGCACACCTGTAGCCCCAGCCAATTAGAAGACTGAGACAAGAGTATCTGCAGTCCTAGGCCAGCCTCAGTAATTTAGTGAGACATGAGTCAAAATAAAAAAGATCATGAGAAAGAATCAACAAAGGATGAAGAGAAGGGATGGAAGAAGGCAACAGGAAAGTTTGACATGATGGAAACCAAGTGAGGAGAGTGTCTCCTGGACTGTTAAGTAAGAGGTGGTGAGATGTCAACTTAATGGTGGATTGTAGCAACTTGGGAGATTGTTGATGACCTCTATTTTTCTAGAAGGGGACAATAGAAATAATTACATATTGATAGAGGAATCCTTAAATTACAGCTTGTGATTTTCCTCACCTTGAGAGTTCTTATATCACATCCCTGGCAATGTCTGAATTCTTTTTTCAGATATTGATTCATTTACTTCTCAAAATAAACTCAAAAAATAAATGATTTAGAACCTTTTATAATCCCCACCTTATAGATATTAAAATTGAAGCTTATTATGAAAAACCTCAGTTCCCAGACCCATTTAAGACTTGCAGTAACACAATCTGTATCTTCATGCTTCCATGACTGAGTTCCTCTCCTGGTTTTCCTAGGAATTTATTTCTCTTCTAGTTCCCCAAAGCCCTAGATCTGAATCTCTGCTCCTACAATTGTCCTGTTAATGTCTATATCTTTTCATTTCACAGCAACACCTCTGCTAAGGCAGTCAGACTTCCTTTTCACCTGTTTACAACTTCTGTTTCTTTATTCACTTGCCAAATACATACAGTTACCAAAAACCTATTATGTACAATTACAAGTGAAAAGAGCACACACCTGAATAAAACGAATTCACCATCCTCAATCAATTTATACATTTATACCCTTAGAAGCCTGGAGTAAAAGTAATCCCCATTGCCTTCCCTTTCTGATTTGTGAGGGATTACTATATCCTTAGCTTAAAGTCCTTCTGTAGGAAAAATTACACAAGTAATTAATAAACATGCTTTTTTAAATACAAAAGATGAAAATAGAGAAGCAGAGTAATAAGTAAAATTATCTGTACATGTATGGATACACTTACAAACAAATCAGTTTTTTTTTTTTTTTCCTCAGAAGGAAACATTACTAAGATTTTTTTTTCCACCAGTGCTGGAGATTGACTTGAGTGCCTTGTAGATGCTAGTGCTACTGAGCTACATCCTAGACCTGTTAATAAGAATTTGGACCAGACAAGGTGGCTGATGCTTGTAATACCAGTGATTTGGGAGGCTGAGGCAGGAGTATGGCAAATTTGAGGCCAGCATCAGGAACTGAGAAAGACCCTATCTCAAAATAAAAAGTAAAATAGATTGGGAATGTAGCTCAATGGTAAAGTGCCCTTGGGTTCAATCATAGTAACAAAAAAGTTGTACACCTCTTCAACACTTTTTTTCATACACAGTTTTAGATGTAAATTAACTTATATTACTATGAACTAGTTCTACCTCATTCATTATTTTGAATTTAAACTCATTTTTGTTTTACATTCCTACTCCTACTTAGATTTTTATATACTTGTAAAGATGATCATGTAAGGTAGTACCATCCAATTAAAAAAGCTAATATCAGTTCTAAATTATGTGTTCACACTATTCTAATATAAAATACACAGTAAAATCAAACGGTAAAATTCTACCTTTTAAATTATGGATGTAACCCTGATTAATCAGACAACTTCCACTGGTTTTAAACTCAAAGAGATTATTTACATAAGATAGCTTAAAATAGGAAAGTACTTTTATTTTGGAGCCATGGAGGTGGGACATGAAAAGTTATTTTAGTGTCTTTGGAAAAAAATCAACTTGTGATAACATTTTATTTTGCTGCATTCTGAAATTCAATGTTCTATATAAATAAGTGTGTTTAAAAATTGAACATTTTTGAAACATTGTAATATGCAATGATATGGCTTTTATGCCATATTATTAGAGGGATAAACTGATATCTCCCTGCTTTATTATTGAATTACTTGCTCCATATATACCCCATTCAATGTTGGTACTTGAGCAAAATTGAATCATTTTACCTTTACTACGATGTTTAATTATAGAAAATATTAATATATTCTATTGTGCATTTCTTAGTTTTGGTTTGTAAAATTTACCTCCATCTTGATTTACTGTTTAACTTGAATTATGTCACTATGCTAAGAAGGGATTAAAGAGACAATAGAAAAATGAAGTTAGTATATATTGGTGAGTATTTAAATATAATAACAAAACTGTTTTTTCATAATGATTTTCTTTAATTTCCATTTTATTTCATTTATTTTGATGAGTTTATTTATTTAATGAGTTAACTTTAGTGATGCTCATTCCTGGACAACTCTAACTTACATAATTTGTTTAATTGCATATGGAAACTGAGAAGGAAAAATTACCACAATAGAAAGAAAAACAGTTGTGTACAACTGGAACTTCAAAATTCCAACAGTAGTAAAATTTCAGGTTAATATTAAATCCTCAGATAAGAATTTCAATAAAGCTTTGTTTTCCCATTAAAATAATAATTGTTATATATAATATTGCTAGTTAGTATGAATAATTTTCTAAATAATCATTTATAGGATTATTATAAATTGGATAAATATTTATAAGAAAATATCATGTTATAATCTAATTACAATAAGTATATAGCTTCTGTAAATTAACCACTGGACACTGAAAGGGTCTATTGACATGAGTATTTATTATTACTGCAGTCAAGTTGGATGAGTAATGTGCCAATCTTGATGAAGAGTTATGGACTTTTAGGAAGCATTAGATGGAGTGAGGGCCACATAATTAATTTATGTCAGGGTTTTAAAGAAGGATTAGGATAAAGATGTTGCCCAATAAAAGAAGAATTACAAAAATATTCATATTAGAATGAGGATAGAATTACCAGAGCCTGTGTTAAATTTGCAAATCATAAATCAAGAATAGAATCATGGTAATGTTTCAAGGTCACCAAACATAGGGAAAAAATGATAAAAGCATAGAGCCTTCTTCATAGCTACACATCATATGATTTTAAATTTGTATCTGTTTTGAATATCTATTAATGTTACCATCTTTTCCCTGTACCAGAAAGTTAAAAAAGAGACTTGAAATATCAATATTTATTAGAAGTGTTGAAAAACATGTTTTAAATTCAAACTTCATCACCTTTCATGTACCACTTACTATCTTTTTTATTATCTAACTCACCTAAATTCTCTGGTAGCTACTTGGGAAATTAAAAGGAAGATATTGAGCATATTAATAATATTTCAGAGCAAGCATTAAAATCCAGTGAAGTGCAGTAAAAGATTCTTTATAGGAGATATTATTTATCTTCCTCTTATTGTTTCTAGTTACTTTTTCAAACACACACACACACACACACACGTTTAGAAAGATTCAATAAATGTCATTGGCCCCCACAGTTCCAACTGCCATATACCAAATCGAGGATAAGGGAAGCAAGAGGAGAAGAAGCTATTACCAAAAAAATTAATCAGATACTTGTATTTAATTTTACAAAGAACCTTGAGAGACTTGATGTTGTAGTGCAGAAATAAGTGGTACAATCTCTGCAATCAGAAAGCCTGGAGTTTGGAACTTGGTTCTGTCACTTCTCCCAGGAATGATCTGACAAAAGTGATACTAAGATGAAGTCTCTTTACCTATAAACTGAAGAAAATATCAACTTTTCCCTTGTAGAGTTGTTGTGATCATGAAATAAGTTAATGCATGCAGATGATTTAGAAGTATACAGAAAAGGTACGTCAAAAGCATTACATACATATTAGCTATTATTTTAATAATTAGCCTCATTCAAACTTTGTTTCCCAGCATTTAGCAAGTAAAGCCTGAGCTTTTCGGTATGCCAGATAAGGCCCTTTATAGTTTGGTTCAGACTTCGCTTTCCATCCTCACCTTATGCCAGTACCAAAAAGGATGTGTGTAAATAAATATAACACACTTTTGAACATAGCTTCATAGCACCAAATTAGTTATTTTCCAAAGGTGACATTCCATTTGCATATATTTTCTTGCCCAGAATGCCTTCTAAATTTCTCCAATCTAGCTTCCTATTGTGCATGCTTTAAGACCCAGCTTAATTTTTAACTCCTATTGTAAACCTTCCTTGGTCCCTGGGAATATTTAACCCAGGGATACTTTACCACTGAGATACATCCTCAGCCCTTTTTAAATTTTATTGCAAGACAGGGTCTGAATAAGTTGCCAAGGCTGGCCTTGAACTTGAAATCCTCTTGCCTTAGCCTCTAGAGTCATGGTTATGTGTTTGTGAGCATTTCTCTGCTCAAAAAATTTTGAATTCTTCATGAACTTAAGAACTCTCATGTCTTGCATTTTTAGTGGTTCTGCAAACAGACATGTAATATTACTTTCAAAAAATACGTGAAAATTAAGAAAAAATGAGATATAATATACACAGTTCAACAAAATTTTAATAAGCATTGCTATGCACTGCATGATTGTGTCTCCTCTAAATTCTGATACTGAACTCTTAACCTTGTCCTAATCCCCAATATAATGATATTTGGAAGTGGGAACTTTGGGTGGTAACTGGATCTGGCTTCAGTGTTGCAGGTAGTTCCTCATATTGAGATTAGTGACCCTCTGAGAAGAGTAAGACAGAGTTTTCTTTCCTACCTCCACAACTATGATACATAGATGGTTGTATTATTTATACCACCAAGACAATGGTATTTTGTTATAGCAGCCCAAACAGACTAAGACAAACATTATTTTGTGTTTTCATATTATGAAGAAAAACATTACATTTTTGAGGGAAGTGAATCTGTTATGGGACTGGACTCTTTGGATAGAGCCTACCAACTGTTTGAAATTAGAATATTTTAATAGTAAATACAGTAAGGAAATAAAAAAAGTATATTTTAATAGAAGTGGATACAGGAAAATGAAAAGAAATATTTTAGTGATAAAATGTTCCAGACAGCCTGAAAAGAGATGTAAGAAAACTAGGTTATAATATAGGAAGTTATAAATAAATATTTGCTAATGGCTTATAATGAGTGTATGCACTGATTAATAAATGAAAACCCAGTAGGCTATCCTCCACTGAACTTCAAAGTAAGCATGAGATGTCACAGTGTTAAAAAATATCTTCCACTGAATTCATCTTACTTCTCATCAACTGAAGAATGCAGGGTTACTCCATCAGTTGTGATATTTGGAAGTGGGAACTTTGGGTGGTAACTGGGTCTGCATACTTATGTGGTTATTCCAGATCATTTCTATGAAAGTTCATTAATTTAGTGTTCTAGTAAATAGCCCATTAATTATCAATCCAGATCAAGCTTTAAAGTTATCAATAGGAGGATTAAGCCTGATAGAGTACATTGATTCCAAATAAAATTGATGATTATTCTTTAAATGACCAGGAGGACAATATCCAAATATTTCAAGTCAGTTAGATCTATGCACATGCATTTGACCACAGATATTTCATAATATCATTGCATATTGAGCAATTAACTATTCATGTTTCCACATATTCATACATTATTCTGGTCAGTCATTTTAATTAGAATAATACAATACCTTATGATGATTAATAATTGGTTATTTCACAAAAGCAAATTTTACTTTATTAAAAATCATCAGAATTATAGTAATGAATGTTTGATCTAGTCCTGTAAAAAGCTAAATGCATAAGGTTATTTTCTCTGATAAACAAAAGATATAATTTTTAATATTTGGGAAATTATGAAATAAATAATACAATCCCCTCCACACACCCGACCTAAGCAGTTTATTGAAATCTCTATTGTAATTTGAGCTAAGGTTGTATTGGACCTATGATCCTGCCTACATGCTTCAAAAATAAATTACATTATTTCTTCAAAATACTCTGAAGCTACTTCTAAATTCCATGTATAACCTGTAGCCTTAATGTTTACTTACCATTTCACAAATCAATAATTTTACTTACATCTCTTTTCTATTTTTATTTTCTTTAACAAAAAACCAGTCTAGATATAATACTTCTCTCAGTTCCTGCTTTAAGATAGGGTATCTATGTATTTCTAGGAAATATATAACTATAATTTAGCATTTATTGCAGGAATGACAACTAAGGAATGAAATTCTTCTTATGTTGCATCCAAATAATCCCAGATGAGGATCATTTTCATGCTTAATAAGTAGCTCTATTCACTATATCTTGTTTTGTTTGTTTCATATTTTTTGTGGTGTGACGGTCTTATAATAATTTTTGGCTCTAAAGTATGCTGTTGTTTGGTTTTAATAAGACATCAGCTTGCAGTAAAAACTGAACAGATGCGATTTAAAGTGCTGATTTATCTTACAGATACCCATAAACTTCCATTCCTGTTTCACAGGAATGAGTAGGAATGAAATCCAGTGCAATTGTAAGTAGAATAATCTGTTCTTATACACCAACACTACCACCTCCTCCCATTTTACAGCAAACAATTTCTTTGATAAGAAAGCCTCCATTGTGTACACACACACACACACACACACACACACACACACACATCTCATGAGCTGATTTCTCTGGACAATTCTTTGAAAATCTTATATTTATCATGACAGACTCAGCAGATTTCGCTGGCTAAGAGTCAAAAAATTAACATTGGATTTCTCTACATAGCAGACATTAATGTACCTTTTTTATTCAATGAGCTACTTTAGCATATGGGATATAAAGTTCCACTGCGTGATTGTGTCTTCAGCTAGCTGAGTTATAGGCACTTCAAGTACTTTTTGGATAGTGGATTTTAAATAAGCCAGTTCAGAACACTTTAAAATGTTCTATTGACTTCCTGAGGGTTACTTACAATCAAATTTTCAACATAGGCATAATACAATACAAATAAAGGATCATACAATTGCCCAGATATTAAATGTTCTTTAAAAATGTGTTTGGGTATTTTTTTAAATATATATTTATTTTTGCTTTAGTTGTACACAATGCAATGCATTTATGTTTACGTGGTGCTGAGGATGAACCCAGGCCGCGCATGTGCTAGGTGAGCACTCTACCACTGAGCCACAACCCCAGCCCGTGTTTGGGTATTTTTAAAGGAAAGTAAGCTCATATAACTATTAAAAATTGTAATAGCAGATATGGAATTTGCTAACTATGAAATCCTGAACTGCTGTAACTGGGAGGACATTTTGTTTTATTACACTGGAAACATAACAATCATTTTAAAAAAACAACAAAAAAACTCCTCTTAGGTTAAATTTGATCTGGCAACATTTCTAGTTGCCTAAAGGTATGGTGTGGTAAACTACCACCACCATCACAGAGTAGTGAAGAAGAAAATTCAGTATAAAATGATAGAGAAAATGGCAGTCCTACAGATAGAGATTACTATAGCAGATATTTGTCAGCATTCAGGGAGGTCACATTTATTAAAGAGATGGAAAATTCTTAATTAATTTTTACTGTCAATCATAACAAGGTTGCTTGTATCAGATTAACCTTCCTCTAAATAAATATGAAGGCTAGATGAGTATATAAAGCAACCCTTTGAAAGAATTAGAGAACAATATGACAGACAGAATGAGAGGGTCCCAAGGTCTTAAGACAAGGTAGGCAGACTGATGTGAGCCTCAGGCTCATTTGAAGTTTTCCTTAGGGTTTTATCAACTCCATGAGTCAGGAGGCAGGGCAGAAATGGAAGGCCTGAGTCTTACAGAGGTTTTATTGTGCTGGGGAGACAGAAGTTGGTGTTTGGGCATTCCAAGAATTGATTTTGAAGGCAAAAATTAATAACTACAGGGAATGAGTGAGAGAGATTACATGAAGACTATGTGAAGGCTGTTGATAGCTTCCTAAACTGCATGGTGTTCAGGAAGAGATATCAGAAAACAAGTAGCAAGGTATAGTTTTTTAGATCCATAGAATTGAACAATATTTCAGCACTCTTAGTTATAGAGAAAATGAAGCAGAAATATAGAAATCAACAAACTGGATCCATTACCCCCCCCAACCCCCTGCCATGAACACTCATCCTTCAGTGAAGATCACTGAAAGGCAATGCTCTAAGAGCCAGGTCCATCTTTGGGAGGTAAGAGCTGACCATAGAAGTTCAACTTTAACAAACTCTTAACTGGATTAAGGTGATCCACCAAAATACTCTAGGAAGGACTGAAGATGATTAGACCTTTTTTAAGGAATATCATCAGCTAGAGACTCTGCTATTCTTATATATAGTGTCTGTCATTAAAAATGACCACATGTCCAAAAACTGAATGAAAATCAAGATTAAAAATAGGGACTATAAAAAATAGATTCACAGATTATCTAAAGATCCCAAATATTTGAAAATAATGACTTAATCATGATTATTATGTTTAAAAACAAAGGAAAAAATAATTGAGACATTAGAAAATTAAAACATATCAACTTAAAATATGGAAATAAAAATGTACAGACTTAATATAAGAATTAAAGAGCTAGGCTTATTATTGTGTTATATATGGCAAAAGAGAAATTAGGGAACTGAAACAAAAAGTCAGAATACCTTCAAACACATATAGAAATAGGATGGGAAAATTGAAAAGACTGTAAATATAGGAATGCAATGAAAAGTTGAGAGAAGAATAGGACAGAAGATAATTTATTTAAATAATATTTCCTGAAAATTTTCTAATATAGTCAGACATGCAACGCAAAATCCACAAAGCTTGATGGACTCCAGTTAGAGGAAATACAAAGAAAAATCATGCCAATGTGACTCATAATTTTTTTTTTTTTTTTCTTTTGTGGTACCAGGGATTAAACTCAGGGGCACTCGACCTCTGGGCCACATCCCCAGCCCTTTTTTGTACTTTTTTTTAGAGACAGGGTCTCACTGAGTTGCTAAGTGCCTCGCCATTGCTGAGGCTGGCTTTGAACTCGCGATCCTCCTGCCTCAGCCTCCCAAAGTGCTGGGATTACAGGCGTGCGCCACCGCGCCCAGCTCATAAAAATTTTTTGAAACAAAGAGATATAATCTTTAAAGCAACCAGAGTAAAAGTTATATTTCCTTTAATAAAGCAGAAATGGGAGTGGCAGCTGATTTTTCTACAGAAACAATAAAAGCAAGAAGAAAACATAAAACCTTTCCTAAAATGCTAAAAATATAACTGCCAACTGAGAAGTATATATTATAGAAATATTAGCTGATCTAGTATAACTGTCCCTGTTATAGTAGCATTTAAGGTAAGAAATGGTAAAAGAAATAAAGAGGAATATTTCATTATGATGAAGGTTTGAATTCAGAAGAAAGATATACAATTCTAAATTTGCATGCAATTGCAACTTCAAGAAATGAATAGCAAAGTCTGATGAAAGTTAAAGAAACAATAATAAACAAGGAGATTTTAACATGATTCTCTCACTATCATATAAAATAAACACTATCAGCAAGTATATTAGTTTGTTAGGGCTGCCTTAACAGAGTACCACAAATTTGGCGGCTTAAACAATGAAAAACTTATCATTTACAATTCTAAGGACTTGATGTTTGAGTCAAGGTATCAGTAGTGTTTGTTCTCTTTGAAAGCTCTGTGGGATAGCTATACCCACAGAGAATAAAAAAAAAAAAAAAAAAAAAAAAAAAAAAAAAAAAAATAATAAAAAAAAATAGAATAATTAAAAAAAAGACTACTATTGATACATACAACATGTATAGATGTCAAAAAAATTAAAAACATTCTCCAAAGGTTATATACTATATGATTCCATTTATGTAATAGTCTCAGAATGACAGATTTATAAACAGAAAACAAATTATCCTTGTCAGTTCTCAGGAGGGTGGAGGGAGAGAGGTAGTTACGTCTGTCAAAATAAGTTCCACATGGTATCATTGCATGTGATTGGTGGTCACAGGAATCTATTAAATAACAAAATTGTATACAGCCAAGTACATATACAAATGATATTGTAAAACTGGTGAAAACTAAATAAGAGCGATGGATTGTATCAAGGTCATTTTTCTGGTTTTGATATAATACTCTAATTTTGCACAATACTATTGGAGGAAACTGTTGTAACAACATCCATGATGTCTTCATATTATTTCTTAGAATTTAATGTAATTCTACTAGCTCCAACTAGAAAAAAAATAGCATTCAGAGAATTAAAAAGCAAGATTCAGTGATCTATCTAGATCTGGATCTAAATATAGATAGAGATGTGAACATAGAAATAAATGTACATTTGTGTGTTTTTGTATGCCTAAACACATGGTCCATATGCACATATATAAGTCTATATGTTTATATTTCTGCAAATCAATGAAAAAAATAAAGACAACTTAATAAAATGTTGGTAAAGGTCTTGATCAGGCACTACACACCAGGAGATGTCCAAATGGCTAAAAAGTGCTTGAAAATTGCTTATGAAATTAGTTATAAAGAAAATATGAATTAAAGCTACAATAAGGTATTATATATAGACTTAGCAGAATGACTAAAAATGAAACAAAACAAAAAGTAAAAAATGAAGAGTAATAACCAGGATGAAACGTAACTAAAATTGTCCTACATTGTTGATGGGAGGGTAAATTGGTACAACTCTGAAAAATTTTTAGCAACATATACAAACCTAAACATCCACATACACTGTGACCCAATGATGTCACTCTTCACTACACATTCCATACAAATAAAGCCACATTCAACCTAAAGGAACATGTGAAAATGTTTAGAGCAGCTTCTGTGCTGAATTGTTTACTGTCAACAAAGTATACTCTGAAATGCAGAAGAACAGCTTAGAATGATGTTTTCCAGAATCCCTTTCCTGATATCAGTCAGGGCTGAATTTTGCCAAAGAGAGTAATTCACATTGGAAAGTGGAAGAGGAACAGAAATTGTGATTTGCACAGGGCAAAAATGGTTTGTGGCTTGACAGGTGGCTGTTAGATGTGTGATTTACAGTAGTTTTGCAGTGAGCACTTGGAAATCTAATTTGCTGCTGCAGACAGTTGATGAGACTTTCTTATAGATCCTTAAGAATCTTCCCACTTTCTTGGGGGTCTTTTAGAAACAACTGTTTTGGTGACTCAGGTTGAGATCTCCATTTGCTTCCTGAAATTTCTTCTTCATTTGTGTTTACATATAGTCACAATTTCTGTAAATTTGTCCTCACAATAACTGTAAGTTTCTTACAAAATTTGTGTAAACTCTAGTTTATATTTTGAACTACTTTATTATTATGATAATATGGCCTTATTTTTCTTGAATAAATGTAGATTATTACCATAATTTGAGTCAACCAAATGTGCACTGTAATGAAGTGGGTAAGTTATATGGTAGAATCCAACAATAGAATATCATTTAGCTGTTGTCCTCAACCAAGGGTATTTTTATTTATTTATTTAATTAATTTGTTATACATGCTTTTAGAGTGTAATTCCTTTCATATTACATATAAAAAGCACAGTTTTCCAAGTCATTGGTTTTACACAAAGTATTTTCATACCATTTGAGATTTTATACATGCACTTAGTATATTGATTTCAAACTCCTTCTGCCATTGTTTCTACCCCCTTGCCCCTTTCTCTCCCCTCTCCACCTTTTTTCTTTTTCTTTTTTTGGTACTGGGATTGAACTCAGGGGCACTCAACCACTGGGCCACATCCCCAGCCCTTTTCTTTGTATTTTTTATTTTAGAGACAGGGTCTCACTGAGTTGCTAAGTGCCTCGCCATTGCTGAGGCTGGCTTTGAACTCGCGATCCTCCTGCCTCAGCCTCCAAAGTGCTGGGATTACAGGCATGCGCCACCACGCCCGGCTTCCATCTTTTTTCTATTTAACATTCCTTCATTCCTCTCATCCCCCCTCCCTTGCCACTATAATTCAGCATCATCATAGCAAAGGAATTAATCTTTACCAGATGCACATCAGACGGAACATTAACTTAAAGGATATATAAAGCTCTCAAAAAACTTTACACCAAATAAAACAAACAAACAAACAACCCAATCAATAAATGGGCTAAGGAACTGAACAGACACTTCTCAGAAGAAAATATACAATCAATCAACAAGTATATGAAAAAATGTTCAACATCTCTAGCAATTAGAGAAATGCAAATCAAAACTACTCTAAGATTTAATTTCATGCCAGTCAGAATGGCAGCTATCAAAAACACAAACAACAATAAATGCTGTTGAGGATGTGAGGAAAAGGGCACACTCTTATATTGCTGGTGGGACTGCAAATTGGTGCAGCCAATTTGGAAAGCAGTATGGAGATTCCTAGGAAAACTTGGAATGGAACCACCATTTGACCCAGCTATCCCACTCCTTGGTCTATACCCAAAGGACTTAAAAATAGTATACTACAGAGACACAGACACATCAATGTTTGTAGCAGCACAATTCACATTAGCTAGATTGTGGAAACAACCCCGATGCTCATCAATAGATGAATGGATAGGGAAACTTTAGTATATTTACACAATGGAACATTACTCAGCACTAAAAGAGAATAAAATCATGGCATTTGCAGGTAAATGGATGGACTTGGAGGAAATAATGCTAAGTGAAGTCAGCCAATCCCATAAAACCAAGGGTATTTTTTATCATCGAACATTGGGAACATTTGGAGACATTTTTGGTTGTCACAACTTACAGGGATGCTACTGGCATGTTTAGTGAACAGAAACCAGGGTTGCTGCCAAAAATGTTTTTATGCTTAGGACAGTCCTGAATGACAAAGGATTATTCAGTCCAAAATATGAATAGTACTGAGACTGAGAAACTTGCTATACAGTAATGAAAGATAAATCATGTACTTCTGCCATGACACTTTACATTCAGAGAAAATATCATAGACACAAAATTGAATTAAAAAAAAAATCAGACTAAATCAGTAGGTGAAGCATGATTTCATTTGGATGAAGAAAATTGCTAAAATGATATGTGTTTACCTTTTGAAGATATGGGCTAGGGAATAGCAAGCATTTGAGTTGGAAAGCTATTCAATATTGTGATTTGTACGGGGGTGTTTTACATGAAGAACGGGCAGATAATAGCTTCTTAAAAAATGAGAGGTAAAATGTTCAAAGCCCAGGTATTTGGACATTAGCACAGCCTGTGTAGTAAAGAGGATGGCAATTTGAGAGAGAGTGGTTGTGAAAGCATATAGTGAAGTACTAGGCACTTTGAGCTTGAACACTCTCTCTCTCTCTTTCTCTCTATATAATTTCCTATAACAAATCTTTTGGTAAGATGGATTTTCTTGTGTCTGATATTTCCAGGAATGCTTATAAGAAAAGGAAATATGTCATTTGGTGAAATTATATGAATACAATTACCTGAGGAAATTTATGAAAAATATTATAAGGTGCTACACTCATAAATCATGTATTTCTTCCACAAAAGATTCATGCCTTATAGCATGGGTTACACAGTGAAAACTTTTAAAATATTATTTTTGCTTGCAACTAAATCTCAAATACTTTACCAAGTTAAAAAATGATATACCTATTACAACAGGGATGACCTGTACATACAAAGTTGAAAACATTTAAATGTTATTAGTGGTGCTTTGCATTAGGTAATGTATTCTGCTAATAACTGTACTGTTTTCTGATCAAGCACTTCCACATATATACACTTTTAATAAAACATTTGTCATTAAATTTGTTTTCTATAAATTTAAGTTAAGGAGTGGCAGAAAAGTTCATGTTGAAAATTATACATTCACACAAATACACACAGATAAAACAGAAACTAAAGTTCTGGTGAATTAAAGTAAAATTATTAAATTGCATTATTACCTATTGGTACATAAAAATTAAAATGGATAATATTTATTGACCTTGTAGTTGGAGGCCTATTATAATACTATAACCAAATGTAAAATGAAACAAAAATATATTGGTCGACTACATTTATCTTTAAAAAGTATGGTGGATGCTAATTCTTAATAAGGCGGGGGGGGGGCACTAGGGCAGTGTTACCTTAGATTAGGTAGAGGGAAGTAATGGGAGGAGAGGGAGGGGATGCAGGGATAGGAAAGATAGTAGAATGAAACTGACAATATTACTGTATGTATATATGTGACTACATGACCAATATGATTCTGCAACATGTACACTCAGAAAAATGAGAAATTATATCCCATCTATGTATGATACATCAAAGTGCATAAATGCATTCTACTGTCATGTATAACTAAAACAAAATAAATAAACAAAGTATGACTTGAATCATTACATTAAGAATGAATAACAAGAGTTTACTTGAAGGGTTGACTACTGTCTCTAAACTAATAAAATTGTGGCCCATTCAATTGTGTGCTTGAGAGTTAGCAGAAGCACTCATGCTTATAAGGGCTGAAATACAATTCATAAGATTTGTGATTGATTCTTAAATTGTTCATAACCATAAAATGGCATGGAGTTGATTTCATACATTTTATTATGGGGACAATAAAATTCTTTTGTCTCTTTCCTAGTGATATTTTAGCTATACAGAAATTACACTGTTTTCTATGCAAAGTTGAATGGTTCCCAAGATTATATAATACATATATATATATATATAATATGTATATAATCAATTGGTTTAAATAATGCATATCCTATTCTCTACTATTCTAAGATATCCAAAGCAAAGCCTGACTCACTACCCTGAATAATTACTAGTTAGTTTATCATGTATGACAGAAAATCTGTGGAGTTTTATCTAGTATTTTCAAGATCATCAATTTCAGTGGATGCTTTTATGTAAAAGCAAAATATTAAAATTTTTCATGTCTTTTTGTGTGAAAACAAACATTTAAATAATAAACAGTTTATGGAATAAAAGTTAATTTGGAAGACAAAGTTTATTAAATGTTAAAGTATTTTATTTTGTCTAAAAGAAGAATACAAATTAAAATGGATTTAACAATAATCGCCTTAGTAATTATATTGTCTTAAAGTATGTACTAAATAAATTTTAAAACATTTTTGAGACTGAATATATCATTTTTGACATAGTCAAAACCAGAGCACCTTATTGAGAAGTCATATGAAGTTTCCTCCAATTATTTTAAATACAAATATACATAAAAATAATGTTTTAAAGAGTCATGACAAATGAATTATTGGCTTTTCATTAAGAATTAAACTTAGAATTTAGGTGTGTATTTTTTTATTAGAAAAACAAAAATCAGTATTCAGTATATGTCTGTGTAACTACAATACAGAGAGATTGTTGCAGATTTACCAAGTCTTATATACATATTCTTTGTTGACTTTGATGCCAATCATTTCATACATTTTTTTTTTCCAAAAAATCCTTGCTTCTCAGGCCTTGACATATATTTTATCACATCAAGAATATCTCAGAAGGGCATTCAGTATGCATAATGTTCTGCTCTTTAGCTTTGGTCAACTGTCAAGAAGGAGTCCAGGTGCTGACTGGCAGTAGACTGTGATCCCAGCCTTAATCAGACCTTGCAGAGCTCAGCATAGGCTGGTTCACTTTATGCTAAGGCTTCAAGAAAGTCAATTTTTTTTTTTAAATTTGGCAAAGCTGATGTCCTTCATGAATTTGTGTATGACTTGTACCTGTGGTTCATAATCAGAATTGATATCTATTTGTAGTCTATCAGGCTGTGGCAATCTGATGTTATTTTGGTATTGTTTTCACATGCCATGTTCATTATAATAGACAATGATAAACCTATTACTCTGGGGAGTGCGTTTTTACATATCCATTCTATGAATTACAACCATTACCTAGCAAGAAAATAATACATACAGGTACTATTCACACTAATTTACCCACTACGTTGTGGCCTCCATATTCTTCTGGTTTCTCAAATACAGCACATTTTAGCCTAAGTTGGGGCCTTTGCACCTGCCTATCTTTCTGCCTGGTGGAGTTATCATGCTAATGTGACCCTGGCTACATACTTCTCACTCAGGTATCATCTTAATTTTATCCCACCATAAAGGCCTTGCCTCACATTCTAAAATAGCTACTAGTTAATTTCCTATCATAACACTTTATTGTATTAGTATCTTTTGTTTTAGAGTTCACCTTTATTTTTTTAACTATTTCTTGGAAAGTTTGCCTTTTATTGTGTCTTCTCTTCTTAGACTATATGTGACAGAGATTTTCTTTTTTTTTTTTTTTTTTTTCGTTATATCCTGAAATGTATGCGCTCAATACATATCTTTTGAATAAATGAAGGAAAGGAGGAATACAGAAATTCTCTAAATGTATACACACATTCAGTCCTCTCAACAGATCTGTGAGATAGGTTTTGTTATTTTCATTTCACAGAGAAGAAAAAACTAAAGCAAAGAATGGTTAAATGATTTGTAGATCTTCTTCAGTTTTCAAATGGTCACATCATTATTCCAGTCCCTCATAACTTCTCTGAGGCACACATTGTCATTCCTAGTGAAATAATGAAATGCAGATGCCCTCTATGTCACCTGCTTTCCTGTGAGTTTATTTGTGCTTCACAATAGTAAGCCTGGCACTTTATGTGGGGATGCTTTCACCATATCTCACTCCCATATTTAGGAGGTAATTTGCTGGAATAGCTAATTTTTCCTACAATACCTAATAGATAAATTTATAGTCCAGACCAGAGCAGATTCTGTTGATAAATTTAGATCATTTCTGCATTATCCTGTCTTTCTTCACATACCCCTGAACTGACAAGTGAGTCTGAATCTTTTTCCTTTTCCCTCACTCAGTGGTAGGCTAGTGGAGAACGCCCCACAGAGCTCCACACTTCAGTCAGCAGTTAGACCACCACACATTTTCTTTCCATTCTACCTCCATTCTTGTATCCCACGGCTGGCTGGTCAATTCACCTTCAACATTTTCTTTATCATTCAGTGAGTTTATTTAAATATTTTTCAGTGACTGTGTACTTCCCAGGTTGAAAGAAGCATTCATTTTTATTTATGAAGACTAGTGCAAGGAATGTTTATTAACAGATTTTTTTTCTCCAAATGTAAATATGTACATCTTTTGATGAAATTCAGTATAATCTTTATAGGATACATAAAATTCCCTACAGATTTTGACAGTGTTCTCACTCTTCATGACATGTTTTTACTCCCAGTGTAGTCATAACTAAATAATTATTAATTGGTTATATGTAATGCCTTAGAAAAATGCCACATTATCTGCAATATTGATAATTTGTGGAAATACAATAAATTAGAAAGTGTTTATAAATCTTAACAATGATTATGGGGTACCTTCCCTTGCTGGTTGTCTAACCAGCTGCTACATGACCTTAATTGTGTATTTTGAGAGCATCATCAGAAAAAGTCTTTACTTGGAGCATCTTTCAAGGTGACAAGTACTGTTTATAACGCAGTCATAAACCTCCACTTGGTTG
Source organism: Tamias sibiricus (assembly GCA_025594165.1). NCBI lineage: Eukaryota > Metazoa > Chordata > Mammalia > Rodentia > Sciuridae > Tamias > Tamias sibiricus. The sequence continues at coordinate 39,780,114 of CM046661.1, forward strand.
ATCCTTTGATATGTAATTCTCAGTTAATTCAACATTGTTTGTTCAAAATTTCTTAGAGGTGAATGAGAACAGACACAACATATCGAAATCTCTTGGACAGTATAAAGGCAGTTCTAAGAGGAAAGTTCATTGCATTGATTTCATTCCTCAAAAGAAGAAAAAGTCAACAAATAAATGACTTAACATTACATTTCAAAGCTCTAGAAAAAGAAGAACAATCCAATACCAAAAGCAATAGAAGACAGGCAACAATTAATATCAGAGCTGCAATCAATAAAATTGAAACAAAAGAAACAACTGAAAAAATTGACAAAACAAAAAGTTGGTTCTTTGAAAAAATAAATAAAATTGATAGACCCTTAGCCAGGCTAGCAAAGAGGAGGAGAGAGAAAACTCAAATTACTAACATACGTGATGAAAAAGGAAATATCACAACAGACACTATGGAAATACAGAAGATAATTTGAAATTCTTTTGAAAACTTGTACTCCAATAAGATATAAAACATTGAAGGCATCGACAAATTTCTAGAGTTGTAGGATTTGCCCAAATTGAAGCAGGATGATATACATAATTTAAACAGTCCAGCAGTGAATGTTAAAACAAAGCAAACACACGAACAAAAAACCAGATACACTGAGTTTCTCAGTGAATATTTAGAAGTAAGTAGCTTACAGGAATAAATAGCTTGTTCAGAAGACTTGAGATGAGCCTGCCTAGGACTGTCAAAACAAGATTACCTAGGTAAAAGAAGCCACTTTTGCAACATAAAATAAGCTTATTTGCAAGTTTTATTTTTATTTTTTAGTTGTAGTTAGACATAATACCCTTATTTAATTTATTTATTTTTATGTGGTGCTGAGGATGGAACCCACTGCCTTGCACATGCTAGGCGAGCATTCTACTGCAGAGCCACAACCTTAGACCCATTTTTTTTTTTAACCTTCTTGGTAAAATGTTATGCTACTAGTAGAGACACTGGTCCTGAAATCATAGTACTCCTTATTCTTATCATTGATAATCATCAGGCTATGTAAAGTTAATGTCAAACCAGAAAATTTTAAAAAGAAAATGGTTCCTCTACACTTTTGTTTAGAAGTTTCAGAAATCAGAAGCCTTAATGAAATTTCATGCTTATAAATCTTAACTTTTTCTTAACCTATACTGTTGTCTTTACACCTGAGATTTAAAAAAAAAAAAAGAAATTCCAATATCCAATGATCAATTTATCCTTTTTGTTATAATAAAAACAAAGAGGTAAGCAAGTATAGTGTGATAGATTTCTTTTTTGCCTACTAAGTTCTTCATAACTCTAATTTACTTGACACTATCTGAAAGCTGACACCATAATACTACCTGATTCCCCAGACATTTATTGCTTTTGAGTTGTCCTGAGAAAAATTACAGAAATTATGAGCTTCAGGCTAACCGAAGCAGCAGAATTAGGTGAATCATCTGATATTGAAAATGTATATAATTCATATAATGTATGTAATCATTATATACATAAATGTATATAATCATATAATTATATATTATTTACAATAATATATAAAATGATAAGAACTACCTCACATTTTAAAAATCAGATTTATCTTTTTCTTGTAAGGAATACACATTCATAAAATAAAGCTCACGTAGCAACTATGAACTATAGTTAGAAACTGAATAATTGTAGTGTAGGTTTTCTTACACTTTTATTCTGATGATTTTATTTCATTAAACATACTTGCATAAATTCTAACTAACTGCATTTTGCTCTCTACAATTAACAATACACTAGAGAGATTTATGGCGAGTTACATTACCAAACACTTCAGTAAACCTTGTGACTCAGAAAGAACTCAGATTTAGGCAGTTTGAGATGGATGGGTGAAGTTACATGGGTTAACTATTCATCAGAAAGGACTAATTTTTCTTCATTCCTCAAGGTCCCCTCAGTTACAAAACAAACACTATTTAGTTATATGAATACTCATGTTATCCACTTCATTTCCCCCAAAATAAATACACTTGAGTTGTTTAAAAACTGTGAAAATGCCCCATTTGTAATGTTATCTGCTTTCCATTTTGAGTTCATTAGTCCATTCAACTTAAGAAGATTAAATAAAATCAAGAAACAAAATTTTCAATAAGCATTGCCCCTGAGGTTCTTACCACAATGGACATTGTAAACTTTTTATCTCTATTTTAAGCTACTGTGCTTATTAGAGTAGTGTTTTGGACCCTTGGGCACAGTTTATATGGCAAAGAGGAAAATACATTTTGAGAGTTCATTGTATAACATTTGGTTTCCTCAATTGCTTTCTTTTCTGGAGTGAAACTAGAGACGAATGCCATTTTTTTAAAAAAAGTTCCCTCAACTATCATTATTTGATAGATTTGATCAGTTTATATCAGATTTCCTTTACTGCATGCTAACAATGTGTTTCCAAATGTCTATCTAAACCAGGTAGCTACCTATATAATATACCTATATTATGCACCCTATATATTGAGAGTATTTACTTTGATTCAAGGTCTTATTTTGTGTTATGCTATGTAATTCAAATAGTTAAGGTATGACTTTGAGTCATGCAATGAATTAAAATTCTTAATTTTCACACAAGTGTGTTGTAAGTAGCACAACCAGAAAATATTGAGTTGGCATTCACCAATTAGAACTTTAAAACTATTTTTGTATACACTGAGATAAAAATTCCTCTTCTTGAAAAATATGTTTTCTGATATTGTGTATGATAAATGTTAACTAGAGAAAATTTGGAAAAATTTTCAAGACAAAAACAACAAAAAAATCAGTCATATTTCATCATCCAGAAAAATTTACTTTAACGTTTATGAATAAGCTCTAAATATTTATTTAAATACAAATTAGAATTATAAGATAATATACATTGTCATGGTGTATTACATTTTATAATCTATTATACTAAGCATTTTATTTTCAAACATTTCTAAGTATTCTTGCATATGTATAATGCCTGTTTAAACTATAATGATCAGAAAAATATATAGGTGAAATACTTTAAAAAATATATTTCTTTGTTTTATTTTATTTTTTAATTAAATTATTTATTCTAATTTGTTGTACATGCTTGCAGAATGTAATTCATTTCATATTACATATGTAGAGCACAATTTTTCAAGTCACTGGTTTTACACAAAGTATTTTCACACCATTTGTGTCTTCACACATGTACTTAGGGTAATGATGTGTAACTCATTCCACTATTATTCCTATCCTCTTGCTCCCTCCCTCCCCCTCCCTCCCCTTTGATCTATTTAAAGTGCCTTCATTTCTCTCATCCCCCCTCCCTTGCCATTATGAGTCAGTATCCTCATAACAAATAAATCATTGGACCTTTGGGTTTTTGGGATTGACTAAGTTCATTTAACATTATTTTCTCTGACTCCATCTGTTTACCTGCAAATGCCATGATTTTATTCTCTTTAGTGTTGAGTAGTGTTCCATTGTATATATATACCAAAGTTTCCCTATCCATTCATCTACTGAAGGGCATCTGGGTTGGTTCCACAATTTAGCTATTGTGAATTGTGCTGCTATAAACATTGATGTGGCCTGGTCCCTGTAGTATGCTGTTTTTAAGTCTTTTGGGTATAGACCAAGAAGTGGGTTAGCTGGGTCAAATGGTGGTTCCATTCCATGTTTGCCAAGGAATATCCATACTACTTTCCAGATTGGCTGCACCAATTTGCAGTCCCACCAACAATGTATGAGCATGAGCGTGCATTTTTCCCCACATCCTTACCAGCATTAATTGTTGTTTGTATTTTTGATATCTGCTACTCTGACTGGAGTAAGATGAAAATTTAGAGTAGTTTTGATTTGCATTTCTCTAATTGCTAGAGATGTTGAACGTTTTTTTCATACATTTGTTTATTGATTGTGTCTGTTCAGTTCCTTGGCCCATTTATTGACTGGGATATTTGTTTTGTTGGTGTTAAGGTTTTTGAGTGCTTTATATATATCCTTGAGGTTAGTGTTCTATCTGATGTGCTTGTGGTAAAGATTTGCTCTCATTTTGTAGGTTCTCTGTTCACATCACTCTTTCATCATTTCTATTTAACATAGTTCTTGAAAGCCTAGCCAGAGCAATTAGACAGACCAATGAAATTAAAGGGATACGGATAGGAAAAGAAGAACTCAAATTATGACTATTTGAAGATGATGTGATTCTATACCTAGAAGACTCAAAAAATTCCACCAGAAATCTTCTAGAACTAATAAAGGAATTCAGCAAGTGGCTGGATATAAAATCAACATTCATAAATCAAAGGCATGTCTATACATCAGGAACAAGTCCTCAGAAACAGAAACTAGGAAATCCACCCCATTTACTATAGCCTCAAAAAAAAAAATAGAATACTTGGGAATCAACTTAATGAAAGAAGTGAAAAACGTCTACATTGAAAACTACAGCACGCTAAAGAAAGAAATTAAAGAAGATTTTAGAAGAGGAAAAGATGTACCTTGTTCTTGGATAGGTCTAATTAACATTACCATAATGACCATACTACAAAAAGCACTATGCAGATTCAATCCAATCCCAATCAAAATCCCGATAACTTTCCTCATAGAAATAGGAAAAGTAATCATGAAATTTATTTGGAATAGCCAAAGTAATTCTTAGCAAGAAGAGTGAAGCTGGTAGCATTACTATTCCAGACCTTAAATTGTATTAGAAAGCAATAGTAACAAAAACAGCATGGTATTGGCACCAAAATAGACCAGTAGACCAATGGTAGAGAATAGAGGATCAAGGACCTAGGAATTAAACCAGATACCTTGTGCCTAATAGAAGAAAAAGTAGGCCCAAATCTCCATTATGTTGGATTAGGCCCCAACATCCTTAATAAGACCCGTATAGTGCAAGAATTAAAACCAAGAATCAATAAATTGGATAGATTCAAACTAAAAAGTTTTTAAAAATATATTTGCATTTTTTAATGTTTTTGCACATTTTTAATTAATTAATTTATTTATTCTAAAGAGGTATATGTGATAGCAGAATGCATTTTGATCATTGTACACAATTGCAGCACAACATTTTATTTCTTTGGTTGTACATGATGTGGCTTTGCACCATATGTGCAGTCATACATGTACTTAGGGTAATGATGTCCATCTCATTCCACCATCTTTCCTGCCCCCATCATCCCTCTCCTCTTCTCCCTCCCCTTTGTCCAAAGTTCCTCCATTTCATCCCCTCCTCATTATGGATCAGCATCCACTTATCAGAGAGAATATTCAGCCTTTGTGTTTTGGGATTGTCTTACTTTGCTTAGCATAATATTCTCCAACTTCATCCATTTACCTGCAAATGCCATAATTTTATTCTCTTTTAATACTTAGTAATATTCCATTGTGTATATACACCACCTTTTCTTCTTCCATTCATCTACTGAAGGGTATCTAGGTTAGATCCACAATTTAGATGTGAATAGTGGTGCTATAAACATTGATGTGGCTGTGTCCCCATAGTGTGCTGTTTTTAAGTCCTTTGGGTATAGACTAAGGAGTGGGATAGCTGGGTCAAATGGTTGTTCTATTCCAAGTTGTCTAAGGAATCTCCATACTGCTTTCCAGATTGGTTTCACCAATTTGTAGTCTGACCAGCAATGTATGAATGTGCCTTTTCCCTCACATCCTGGCCAAAATATATTGTTGCTTTTATTTTTGATAACTGACATTCTGACTGGTATGGGATGAAATTTTAGAGTAGTTTTGATTTGCATTTCTCTAATTGCTAGAGATATTGAACATTTTTCATATATTTATTGATCAAATTTATATCTTTTGAGAAGTGAGTGTTCAGCTCCTTAGCTCATTTATTGATTGGGTTGTTTATTTTTTTGTTGTTGTTAAAATTTTTGAGTTTTTTATATGTCCTGGAAATTAATGCTCTGACATGTGTGTGACAAAAATTTGCTCCCAAAATATAGGCTCTTCATCTCATAGATTATTCTTTTGCTGAGAGGAAGCTTTTTAGTTTGAATCCATCCCATTTATTGATTCTTGATTTTGTTTCTTGTCCTTTAGGAGTCTTGTTAAGGAAGTGAGGGCCTAATCTGATGTGATAAAGACTTGGGCCTACTTTTTCCACTATTAGATACAAGATCTCTGGTCTAATTCCTAGGTCCTTGATCTACTTTCAGTTGAGTTTTGTGCATGGTGGGAGATAGGGGTGTAGTCTCATTTTGCTGAAAATGAATTTCCAGTTTTCTCAGCACCATTTGTTGAAGAGGCTATCTTTTCTCCAGTGTATGTTTTTGGTGCCTTTGTCTAGTATGAAATAACTGTATTTATGTGGGTTTGTCTCTGTGTGTTCTATTCTGTACCATTTGTCTACATGTGTATTTTAGTGCCAATACCATGCCATTTTTGTTACTATACTTTTGTAATATAGTTTAAAGTCTGGTGTTGTGATGCGTCTTGCTTCACTCTTCTTGCTAAGGCTTGCTTTGCTATTCTGGGTCTCTTATTTTCCCAAAGGAATTTCATGATTGCTTTTTCTATTTCTGTAAGGAATGACATTGGGATTTTAATGGGAATCATATTGAATCTGTATAGTGCTTTGGGCAGTATGGCCATTTGGACAATATTAATTTTGCTTATCCATGAGCATGGGACATTTTTCCATCTTTTAAGGTCTTTTTCAAGTTCTTTCTTTAGTGTTCTGTAGTTTTCATTGTAGATGTCTTTCACTATTTTTGTTAAATTGATTCCCAAACATTTTTTTTTTGAGGCTATTGTGAATGGGGTAGTTTTCCTAATTTCTCTTTCAGAGGATTTATCACAGATTAAAGAAATGTATTTCATTTATGTGTATTGATTTCATATCCTGCTACTTTACTGAATTCATTTATTAATTCTAGAAGTTTTCTGGTAAATTTTTTGGATCTCTAAGTATAGAATCATGTCATCAGCAAATAATGATAGTTTGAGTTCTTCTTTTCCTATTTGTATCCCTTTAATTTCTTTCATCTAATTGCCCTGGCTAGAGTTTCAAGAACTATGTTGAATGAAGTGGTGAAATAGGGCATCCCTGACTTGTTTTAATTTTTAGAGGGGATGCTTCCAATTTTTCTCCATTTAGAATGATGTTGGTCTTGGGTTTCTAACAGATAGCTTTTACAATGTTGATGTATGTTCCTAATATTCCCAGTTTTTCTAGTGTTTTGAATATGAAAGGGTGCTGTATTTTGTCAAATGCTTTCTCTGCATCAATTGAAATAATCATGTGATTCTTTAAGTATATTGAAGTGATGAATTACATTTATTGATTTTTGTATGTTGAACCAATATTGCATCCCTGAAATGAACCCCACTTGATCATGGTGCACTATTTTTTAAATGTGTTTTTGTATGTGATTTGCCAGAATTAAAAAAAAAAAATTAGTTGCATTTGAATATTTATTTATTTATTTTTATGTGGTGCTGAGGATCGAACCCAGTGTCTTGCATCTTCTAGATGAGCACTCTACCACTGAGCCACAATCCCAGCCCCTAATTTTCCAGAATTTTATTGAGAATTTTTGCCTCTATGTTCATCAGGGATATTGGTGTGGAATTTTCTTTCCTTGATGTGTCCCTACCTGGTTTTAGTATCAGGATGATACTAGCTTCATAGAATGAGTTTGGAAGGGTTCCCTCCTTATTTTATGGAATAATTTGAGGACTATAGGTATTAATTCTTCTTGGTAGGTCTTGTAGAACTCAGTTGTGAATCTGTCTGGTCCTTGGATTTTCTTGTTTGGTAGTCTTTTGATGGCATCTTCTATTTCCTTTCTTGAAATAGATGTGTTTAAATTGTGTTTGTCCTCTTGACTCAGTTTGGGTTGATCATATGCCTCTAGAAATTTGTTGTCGTCTTTGAGGTTTTCTATTTCACTGGAGTATAAATTTTCAAAATAGTTCCTAATTTTCTTCTGTATTTCAATAGTGTCTATTGTGATATTTCCTTTTTCATCACAAATTTTAGTAATTTGAATTTTCTCTCTCCTTTTTATTAGGGTGGCTAAGGATTTGTCAATTTTATTTATTTTTCAAAAAACCCACTTTTTATTTTGTCAATTTTTTGAATTTTTTCTTTTGTTTTAATTTCATTGATTTATGCCCTGATTTTAATTACTTTCTATCTTCTACTACTTTTGATGTTGATTTGGTCTTCTCTTTCTAGGGCTTTGAGATGTAATGTCAATGAATGTGCTTAATGCAATGAACTTTCCTCTTAGCACTGCCTTCATAGTGTCCTAGAGATTTTGACAAGTTCTAGGTTCTCATTTACCTCTAAGAATTTTTTATCTCTTCCCTTATGTCTTCTTTTATCCATGCATTATTCAATAGCACATTGTTTAATCTCCAGGTGTTGGAGTAGCTTCTATTTTTTATTTTATCATTAATTTCTAATTTCATACCACTATCTTCAGATAGAATGCAGGGTAGTATCTCTATTTTTTTGTATGTGCTAAGACTTGTTTTGGGGCATAACATGTGGTCTATTTTGGAGAAGGATCCATGTGATACTGAGAAGAAAGTGCATTCACTCCTTGTTGGATGAAGTATTCTATATATGTGGGTTAAGTCTAAATTATTGATTGTTTTATTGAGTTCTATAGTTCCTTTGTTTAGTTTTTGTTTGAAAGATCTATCCAGTGGTGAGAGAGGTGTATTAAAGTCACCTCCTGTTATTGTGTTGTGGTCTAGTTGATTCTTATAGTTGAGAAGGGTTTGTTTGATGTACATAGATGCCCCATTTTTTTTTTTTTTTTTTTTTTTTTTTTTTTTGGTACTGGGGATTGAACTCAGGGGCACTGGACCACTGGGCCACATCCCCATCCCTTTTTTGTATTTTATTAGAGACAGGGTCTCACTGAGTTGCTAAGTGCCTCACCGTTGCTGAGGCTGGCTTTGAACTCGTGATCCTCCTGCCTCAGCCTCCCAAGTACTGAGATTATAGGCGTGCGCCACCACGCCCGGCTTAGATGCCCCATTTTGGGGGGTCATAAATATTTATGATTGTTATGTCTTATTGATGTATGAATCCCTTAAGCAGTATGAAATGTTCTTCTTTATCCCTTTTCACTAGCTTTGGTTTGAAGTCCACTTTATCTGATGTGAGATAGAAACCCCTGCTTATTTATGCTGTCCATGTGAGTGGTACCTATTTTCCCACCCTTTCACCTTCAGTCTGTCAATGTCTTTTCCTGTGAATTGAGTCTCTTGAAGCCAGTATATTTTGGGGTCTTTTTAAAAAATCCAATCTGTCAGTATATGTATTTTAATTGATGAGTTTAGGCCATTCACATTCAGGGTTATCATTGAAATATGATTTGTATTCCCAGACATTTTGGTTTAATTTTGGTTTTTAACTTGACTTGGTTTCTCCTTTATTGTCCTTTCCTTTAGGGTAATTACTCCCTTTGCTGAATTTCATTGTCGTTTTTTAACTTCCTCCTATTGGAGTATTTTGATGAGAATGCTCTGTAGTGTAGGCTTTCTTGCTGTAAATTCTTTTAACTTTTGTTTATCATGAAAGGTTTTTAATTTGGGTGGATATAAGATTCTTGGTTGGCATCCATTTTCTTTCAGAACTTGGTATATGTTGTTTCAGGATCTCCTGACCTTGAGGGTCTCAGTTGCAAAATTTGCTGAGCTCTGACTTGGTCTCCCACATATGTCATTTAATTCCTCTCTCTTGTGGTCGTTAAGAATTTATCCTTATTTTGTATGCTAGGCATTTTCATTATAATGTGCCTTGGTGTAGATCTGTTGTAATTTTGTACATTTGGTGTCCTGTAAGCCTTTTGCATTTGATTTTCCAATTCATTCTTCATGTTTGGGAAATTTTCTGATATCATATCATCAAAGAGATTGTGCATTGCTTTGGTTTGAATCTCTGTGCCTTCCTCTATCCCAATAAATCTCAGATTTGGTCTTTTGATGCTATTCCATAATTTTTGGATGTTCTGTTTATGATTTACTTTCCATCTTCACTGTGTGGTCAACTTTATTTTCAAGATGGTATATTTTGTATTCATTATCTGATGTTCTGTCTTCCAAGTGATCTAATCTGTCGGTGATGCTTTTTACTGAGTTTTTTATTTGATTTATTTTTTCCTTCATTTCAAGGGTTTCTGATTTTTTTTTTTCAGTCTCTATCTTTTTCTTGAAATAATGTTTTGCTACATGTATTTGCTCCCTTATCTCTTTGTTGGTGTGATCAATGGTTGCCTGTATTTGCTCCCTTATCTCTTTGTTGGTGTAATCAATTTTTGCCTGTATTTGCTCTCTTATGTCATTCTATAATTCATAGATCAATTTAATTATGTACATTCTGAACTCCCCTGATATTTCATCAACAGCACTGTCAGTAGATTCTATTATTGCAGTATGTTGGTTTGTCAGGGGAACTTTCTTCTCTCTCTCTCTCTTTTTTTTTTTTTTTTTACATTGTTTATGTGTCTTCCTTTCTTGAAGTACAGATCTGAGGTATTACAGTTTCTACCCTATAATCTTGTAGTGTCCCTGAAGATTACCTGTACCTCACTTGGTGTTGGTCTTCCAGTCCCTGGCCGGTGTCCCAAGATGGATGCTATTGCAACTTAAGGTGATGGCAGCAATAGCGGAGGTAACTCAAGGTAGCAGTGAGGGTGTCCCAAGATGGATGCAACCACTTTCAAAGATGGGATTGGAAGGGTGGCCCTTACAATGGCTTTGGGATGCCTGTTCAGAGATCTAGCTGCCTCCAGGCACTGTCTGTTGTCCCAAGGTGAAGGCTACTAGGTGGAAGAGCTGTGGGGATGTCTGCAGTGTCCCAAGATGGAGGTGGGGTAGGCCTGGGCCCCCAGGTGCATCAGCAGGGACTGTGATGGGCCTTACCTGAGCCTGGGTGCCTGCATGGTTCTGCAAGTGTATTCCTGGGCCTGGGTTGGTGGGGGCGGTCCTAGGCCTGGGACTGGGCTCTCCCAGGTGAAATTCTTAACTGAAAACTCCTTGTTGTGATACAGAGTTGATCAGCAATGCATTGGAAGTCCAGATGACTAAGTTCATGCTTTGCTGTTGCCCCCAGGTTCATTCATATAAGGTGGCAAATAAGAGACATATCAACATTTAGAAACCTTATTCTCCTCTGGTCTCCTTCCTTCTTACCTTTCTACTTATTTTCCATAGGTAGCGTCACTACTACATGTGGACATTCCTTTTCGTATTCATAGTTGCCATTCTTCAGAATTGGGCATACAAATAGTTTTCTTAAGAAAGGTGAATGATCAAATAAAAAATTTATTAACATTTCTATGGCTTTTAATTCAAAATGTCATACATGTGATACAGAGATATAATTTATACTCTGTGGTAGCTGGTTATTTTGTTTGCCTCTCTCTCTTGCAACCCTGAACCTGTTCTATTTTTTGCCTTTGCTCTGCTTTATGTCTTGTGAAGTTGACTGGCAAGAACTTGACTATATCACTTTAGCTTCCTTGCCTTTAGTTTGTTGTTGGATTTAGGGCAACAGAAGAAGTTTGGAAGGAGGGAACAGAAGGTCAGGAAATTTATCCATATTCACCTTGTCCTTCCTGGCAGTGTTTTTGGTGTAAACTTATAACTCTACAGGAAATCCCCATTTTTACAGGATAGACTTTAGTCAGTTTCCTCTAATCCCATTTGTTCTTCATTCTGGCCCAAATTTGGAAACAGTTGTTTTTTCAATGCTAGTTATTGGGTGCTTCACCATTCCTCATGATTCCCTTAATTGAGTCTATATCCAATGAAGAGAACCTTCATTAAAATATCTTCAATTAAAGATTTGAATGTGACATCTATTTTCCACTAGAATGCTAATATATATTTCCTTAAGTACTGCCTGAGGATGCTTGCATCAACATATCCTTGATAATGGAAAAAAATGAGTTTAATAGAATATTTGACAATTTGAAAAATATTTTATGAGAAATAGATATGTCATTATTTTAAGTTCTTTGGTTAGGAAAAATTCTGAGTATTGTAATATACTTTTGACACTAATACTTGAATATATATATTTGCACTTCTTTGGTGAACATCCTAATTACTGACATTCATTTTTCTAAAGAGGAGTTTGTCTTTTTATAATAGCTTTGAAAAATCATCTTTTATAATATGTAGTATTGTTTAGATAAGTGTCCCCTTTAAAAGTCCACGTGTTAAAGGCTTTGTCCTCAGAGTGGTACATATGGGAAGAGGAGAAGATTTAAGGAGGCAGGGCCTAGTGGGAAGCCTTTTGGTCACTGGGATCCAAGAGGACTGTGGGATCCTGGACCTTTCCTGTTTCTGCTTTTTTTACGTCCACAAGGGAAATGGACTTCCCCATCATGTGTTCTCATCACGATGCGCCACCCTCCTCACAGACCCAAATCAAAGGAACAACCCAATTTTGAACTGGAACCTCCAGAATTGTAAGCCAATAAATCTCTTCCTCTTTATAAGTTATTTCCCTTAGGTGTTTCATTGCAGTGATAGAAAGCTGACCAATACAATCAGAATGTCAAATTTCACATTTGATATTTAATTTAGTTTTCAATTTTTTAAGTTAGATACTTTGTAGTAGTTCCTGTAATTGGTTTATCTTTAGAAAGTCATTTTCTAATTCCAGTTTCAGCAACTTTTGATGCACACATGAAAATTTTAATCCTAACCATAGCAAAAGTTAAATTTGCTTCCAAATATGTGAACTTTCTAGAGTGTGTTCAGGAATATGTCCCTGATTCCTGGGACTGCTGGTCTCTGCCATGGACAATCTGACTTGCCTCTAGCACTATGGTTGGTACTTACAGAAGAGAAGAATCTAAGTCAAGAGCAAAATCATGTCTGCCATGTGCCAGTGCCCACTTGACTGTTCCAAACTGACACCAGGTCACAGTGGCCTCTCTTTTGTTTTGTTTTTCATATTTTGCCCAGTGCCTCTCAGCAGAAGAATGCAACTAGAAGCCTTCTGTGAAAAGACTCCAGAAAATACAGGGAGGGATTAAAAGGGTGAGAATGGTTTTAGTCTTTTCAAATAAACCCATAGGTCAGGGATGGTTTTAATGTAGTCTTTCATTCTTCTGTTAGTTAATAATTTAGATATTTTAACTCTCTTATTTAATTCTATATATACTTTCAAACAAAATTTGTAAATTCTGTTTTATTCAGTCCATATTATTTTGTATTTACCCATATCTTCACATTTTGATTGTTTTATAATTAAACATATATGAAATCTTCTTCTAACTACATATTTACTCATTCTTATTCTCCCTTCTATAGTTTTTATTATTTTGTCTTTTTGTGAGGCAATTCTTGATAGATTCTTGTCTATTTGCAAGCTCATTAATTTTCTCTTTATTTATATCACACCTTCTATTACATTTGATTACTAAGTCAGTACCAAAAATAGTCTTTAATTTTAACAATTATATTTTTAGTCTTGAATTTTTAGTTCTTTCATTTTACATAAAGTTAAAAAAACTTAAAATATAAACTTTTATTAAAAAATTTGTTTTCTTTACTAAAATGCTTAAGCTTGCTTTTTACCTCCACAGTAATCACATTTATTTCACAACCCATATATAATGATTCTACTTCTAGTGTGCATGAGGACCGAATTTTGTTTAATGTGTATATAGGTTCCCTAAATATCTTTGTTTGTATGTTGGATGTTTTAGTTGAAACCCCAGTTTTAGAAATAATTTTGAAGATGTTAGATGATACAATATTGTTCCAGAGCAAATGTTTTACATTCTTCAGGTACCTGAGAACATTAGAAATACACAATCAACCTAGCCAAATTTCAGGACATAAGGTTGTTTTGGAGTACAGATATAACTGATAGAGTTGCTCTAGACTATGCAAAGGCTTTATTACTTCTATTTATATTTTCTATTTATATTTACTCTTATCACGTAACCTCAACTCTAAATAAGGTTGTTTACAGCACCTCATAGTTAGCATGTTTTTCTGTAATTTAATTCCTGAGCTAGTTCCAGGAGATTTCACATTTCCTACTTATTTTCTTAGCTAGCTCTCCATCTGGTTTTATGAAGAAATGGTGTGCTGAGTGGCCCCAAATATGTGGCTTATATCAATACTATCCAGTGTATTTCACATCTTAACCTCATGATTTTTTTAAAAAATTTACTATTGTATTACCTATTTGATTCTTCTAGGAACACATTTTAGTTATAGTATTCATAATATTTTGAATAATGATTATGTTTTGAGTAATGATCTTTCAGTTTCCTATTCACTATTACTAAAATCAGAAATCTTCCATTCCACACTCTTATTTAGAGAAGATTTTATCCTTTGTTTTCTTAGTTTGCCTGTATTCTATAACAAAATATCTTAGTTTGAGGGATTTATAAACAACATGAATTTATTGTTCACAGTTATGAAAGCTGAAAAGTTCAAGATCAAGGCATTGATAGGTTTGGCATATGGAAAGAGCCTAACCACTATTTCTAAGGTGATGTCTTGAATGCTGTTTCCTATGGAGGGGACAAACACATGGTTAAAGGGTCAGAAGGACAAAAAAGAATGTATCTGATTCCTTCCTTCCCTCTTAGAAGACATTTACATTATTCATATAAGCAGAACTGTCATGGCCTAATCACATCCTAGAGGACTCATCTCTTAGTATAACTTCTTTGGGGATTAAATTTCAACAGGAATTTTGGAGGAGACACAAACATTCAAACTATAATGTCCCACCCTGACCCCAAAATTTATGTCCCTATCACCTGCAAAATACATTCATTCCATCCCAATAACCCCCAAATCTTCACTCATTTCAGCATCAAGTCAAAAGTAGAAATCTAAAGTTGCATTTACTTATCATCTATATCAAATAGAAGAGATAATAGAAGTATAAAAAAAATCATTCCAAGGCAAATTACTCCTCCAGATGTGAAGCTGTGATGTCAAATAGGTTAAATGGTGGGATAGGCATTGAATAGTAATTTAGGAATGAAAAAAGGGATATCATGTCCCAAGTAAGCCCAAAACGAAACAAGGCAAAGAACACTAAACCCTGAAGCTTGAGAAAAAACTTTGACTCCATTTTCTGCCTTCTGAACTCAGTGGATTAGGGGTTGGGCCTGCAAGGTCCTAGGCAGCCCCAGCTCCATTGTTCTGCTGGGGTCAGTCCATGCTACAGCTCTTAGGGTTTCAAGTCAGGTTCCTACAACTCTTCCAGGTTGGCTTTCTACATGTCCGAGGTTTTGGGAGTTTCCCTTCCCTCATGGTTTCACTAAGCATTATTTTAGTAGGACTGGCCTACGGTGGCTCCAACACCTTTGCTCCACTGACCATTGCCCTAGTTGGGGGTACTCTACAGTGACCCAGCCTCAATTTCTCCATTGAGTATTACCCTAGTGAGGACTCTCTTTGGCAGCCCCGTCTCTGCAATATTTCACTGTGTGGGCCCTACAGCTCTCTGAGAATCTGTTGAAATTGAGGTGGAGGGAGTCATGCCTGCATAGCTCATGTACTCTGTGTGCCTGCAGAGTTTTCAGTGCCCAGATGCCACTATGGTTTATAATCATTACCTTCTAGAATGGCAGCCAGAGCTGCAACTGGGCTTACTTGAACCATATCTGAGGGTGGTTAAAGAGTGCTATACCAGAGTGTAGAGAGCAGAGACAGGACATAGTATAGAGAAGCAAATGCAACAAATCTCATGGTTTCCTGAGGCTTATGTTTTCACATAATTCTGCCCCACAGTCTTTAGTACTCAGTCTGTGATAGGAAGGGTGTCTCAACAATCTGCAAGAAGTCTCCAGGAACATTCAACTCTTTTCTTAATATTTGTTTTGCTGTTCTAGTGATTAAACCCAGGGCTTCATGCTGTACCATGGAGCTATATTTTCAGTCCTTTCCTCTATGCTTGGTCACCGCCTTGGTATTCTCCACCACATACATGTTTACAATCTGGCTAGGGTAAGAATTATTCAAATCTTTAAGTTGTTTTTCTCTTTGAATTATAAATACTATCTTAAATTCATATCTGTCTTCTTGTAGTATTTTACAATACAAAGTGAAGAAAAGCTATGCAAGTTTATTTTGGGCTCCCAGACTCAAAGGCTCAGTCCATGGTTGACCAGGTGAGCAGAACAGTATGGTGGCAGAGTATGGCAGAGAGAAGCTGCTCAACTCATGGCAACCAGGAAAAAGAGAGAGGGCAAGGAACCAGGAATAAAATATAATAACCAAGGCCATTCCCTCTGTAACCTACATCCTTCTGTCTATAGTTACTACTATTCCATTTAATGTTTAACCCACCAAATAAATTAATACACTGATAAGGTTACAGCTCTCATCATCTAATTATTATTTTTTATTAATTAATTAATTAATTAATTTTTTAAATTTGTTATACATGCTTTTATGTTAAGTGAAATTAACCAATCCCAGAAAACCAAAGGTTGATTAATTCCTTTGCTATGATGATACTGAATTATAGTGGCAAGGGAGGGGGGATGAGAGGAATGAAGGAATCATCTAATTATTTTACCTCTGAATATTCCTGAATTGCCTAACATGAACTTTTCAGGGGATGCTTTCATATCTAAACCATAGAATAGGTTTGATTTTAGTGACCTTGTTTTGTCTGGCTTTGGCTTCTTGACATTTCTATGGACCACATAGTCTCAGAAGGTTGAGCTGGCTTCTCAACCTCCCATCTCCAGGTGTGTTATCTTAATCCCATACCCTTGAAAACTGGTCTACTTTTTAACTCCTATATTTCTGAAGTATCTCATAAGACTGAAGTCTATCTTGGCTGTCTCCTAACTACCCTAATCCTATTACCAATTTCTTTAGTCCATTTTGCTGCTATAACAAAGTACCTTAGACTGAATATAATTTAAATGGCACAAATGTATGACTCACAGTTATGCATATGTGGAAGTTTGAGATCAAGACACCAGCAAATTCAGTGTCTATTGAGAACCAGAGCTCTGCTTCTAAGATAGCACCTTGAACACTGCTTCTTCTGGACAGAATGATCTCTTTGACCTCACATGATGGAAGGGTCAAAAGGACAAAACAAAACCTAGCTAGTTTACCCCACCTCTTTTATAAGTCATTAATCACATTCACAAAAGCAGAACCTTCATGTTCTAATCACTTCCTAAAGGTCCACCTACAAATACTGCGGCTTTGTAGATTAAGTTTTCACATGAACTTTGGAAAGGACACAAACATTTAAACCATAGCACCCTAATTTAGGAAACAGAAATGTGTATCTTATAGACTGTGGACATTCCTACAATTATTTTATTATAAAAAAATTCCCTCATCAGATGCAATGCTGGCTGAGTAAACTATTATAATGATAAATAAGGTATTTAATAAATATGTGGATGGTCGTACAGACAGAATTAATAGAGGTAGAGAATACAGCCACATATTAGGTGTAAATGTCCCTTTTACTGAGGAGAAATTGCTGCTTCTGCCATGTTGGAAGAATTCCAGTGTGATCAATCTTAATTTGCCACCAGTTGGCTGACTTTTTCTCCAAGGAATGGTGCCACATCACCAGTATTCTTTGTTGTTGACATATTGGATATGCAGTAGTAATATTAACCAAATAAGTCTTGGTAAGACAAGACTGTGCAATTATTTTATCCCTGCTGCCATGGATATATTTTTCATGTGCTGATTCATTGAGAACCAAGCCAATCAGGAAAGGAAACAGACTGACCTCCATTGAATAGATCATTTTGTCTCTCTGACCACAGATGGCTTGATTTGTAGAAGATGCACTTTGTCAATTTTATGGCAATTAAGGATTCTTACACTCAGTTCTTTGCTGAGCATTAGTCCATATATCTTGTACGTATTCCTTTAATGTTATTCTTTTCAAGTTTATGACAGTCAGTGAAGCCATTGCCACAATTTGTATATTAGTATAGCTCCAAAACTTCAATTATCTCTTGCAGGAAAAAGAGACATACAAATTTAGTATTCAATATCCTCTCCATGAGAAGTATTTCCTTAGTCACTGTCATTCAGGGACCATTCAGGGACATATCTTTTAGGGACTATGTGAATAACCACTGTTGTTTTAGGCCATGTCTACATATTATGTGTAACCAAAATGATTAGAGCTCCAGAAATTTTATTCTTCATTTTTCTGATCATAAGGACTTCCACATGAAGTCATAGGTTTGTGTAGGTTTGTGTTAAGATAGTGGTGCTAATAGGAGAGTAGTAAGTACTATGGGAATCTCAGATATTACTTATGAGATTATTTGCCTTCAAAAAGATCTTAATCCTGATTCATTATATAATAGTCATGCATGGTAATAATATAATTTACCTTATGCCTTCACAAATCAAATTATATGTATTTTCAGATAGGCGTGTTAGGCCACAAGGTCATTTTGAGATGCACAGTCAGGCATTCTGTCTCTGTTGGTACCTAACATTAAGCCAAAACCTGTTCTTAAAGGTTACTATTATTTGGAAGAAGAAGGCATGTTTTCCCTTATCTGAGCAACAATATTTGTCTTATAAGAACTTGACAGAGACTTCATATACCGATTATATCTGTCACACTTGGAGAATCATCATTCATCTGGTTCATAAAGCTCAAACATCTTAGTAGCTGGAAGTTTTTTGGATTTTTTTTTTTTTTGTTGTTGAACTCAACAAAATTGGACTCAGCAAAACCTTTTTTTTTTTTTTTGATAAATGAGTCTAATTGGCACTCTATATTAAGTTATATGTAACTATCCCAATCCAGAGAATTTGTCTTTTTTTAGAAAAACAAACTAATTTTTATCTTGTTTTTCTTTGTACAATTACACTCATAGGTCTTTTTCTAAATTGGTTGGCTGTTTTATTTTATTTTCACTTTGTGATAAAAGCTCTTTTTTTTTTTTTTTTTTTTTTTTGGTACCAGGGATTGAACTCAGGGCCACTCGACCACTGGGCCACATCCCCAGCCCTTTTTTGTATTTTATTAGAGACAGGGTCTCACTGAGTTACTAAGTGCCTCACCATTGCTGAGGCTGGCTTTGAACTCGCGATCCTCCTGCCTCAGCCTCCCAAACTGCAGGGATTACAGGCGTGCGCCACCGCGCCCGGCTAAAAGCTCTTTTTTATCAAATAAAATAAAGTTGTCTTTATTTCTTGGTCAACTGGTCTAGTCAGCGTGTTATCAATATGGCTAAATGGTATGAAATACAAACTGATATTATAATCAATGTACAGTCAGCATAAACTATGACAGTGATGGGGATGATGAAACCCTAAGGTAAGACTAAGAAGTCATACTTCTGTCCCCATAAAGAGAAAGAAAACAACATCTAGTGGTATTGGTTGACTGATATAGATAACAAAGCATTTTCAAATAGATTCCTTAGATGTCTATTTTACATATACATTCTGGACCTACAATGCCAAATCTCCCCACTCTTACCTGATTTTTCATAGTCTTCTATTTGGATGATGGACCAAAGTGGTATTTTATCTTTCCAGTTGGCCTTGGTACAATTCTTTTGCCTGCAATACTTAATTTGCAATTTATAATAAGGTAAGTCTTCTGCTACTGATTCATTTCAGCTTTGGTTTGCATAAACCATCTTTATTTCACATTAATTTTAGAATCTTTCATTGGTATAGAATTATGAGTTGACTGTTTCCTTCTCTTAGTAATTGAAAAATATTGCTCTCTTGTTCAGGCTGGCAGTTTCTGATGAAAATTCTGTTCTAATTTATTATCTTTGTCCCCCCACTTGTAATGCTCTTTTATTTTTTTTTCTTTATTCAAGACTTTGTCTTTTGTTTTTAGTAAGTTGATGATTAAATATCAAATTGTGTTGTAGATTTTATGTTTTTACTTTTCTTTGATACTCTCTGAAATTTTGGGGTAAGTTTTTCTTGGTGAAGTCTTTACCATTATATTTATCAACAATTATCAAAGAATTTCAAGCATTTGTTCTAGACCATTATCTGTCTTTTCTTCTTGGTATTCCATTACATGTATGTTAGACTATTTAATATTGACTTCTTGGGTTGAGGGGGAGAGAGAGAGAGAGAGAGAGAGACAGAGAACACAACTCTTTTTCTATTGTGTTTCAGTTTAGATAATTTCTTTATTTAACATATATTCAAGTTTATGTTTGTTAATTTTTTTGTTCCTCAGTGGTGTTCAGTTGTTTGACAATCCTTTTGAAGGAATTCTCCATAATGTAACTTGTGAACCATTTTTTTTTCTTTTAGCACTTTCCTTTTTACACTTTTCTTTTTTTAAAAAAATCTCCTTTCTCTTCCTTCTTCTTTGTTGGTTTTCATTCCACTATTGAAAATTTCCACCTGTTCATGTCTGCTGTCAATCTTTTTCATTAGATTTTCTAACATTACACTTCTCATCTGAAAGCATCTACACCTGGGTCATTAGTTTTTCTGCATCTGAGCCATCTCTGCAGGTTATTCTACTCATTACTTTTTCTCTTTGTCTACTCTCACCCTACCTGTCTCTATTTTGACTCATGATTTTTCCATTGCTAATTTTTTGATTTGTTCTTTAATATATTCATGACAATAGGGTGTATTTTGACATTTTGTACACACACACACACACACACACACACACTTCAGGCAGACTGAGAGTGTAATGGGTTGAGTCAATCCAATCAGTAGAGAAGTTGGGCTTGCATTTTATTTTTGGTATAGAACTCAGTGCATCACAAGCTATTTCAAACTTGGACTGCTGTTCTTATGTTCTTATTGGACAAAGTATGTTAGAGTTCTTCTCGGTGTCCTTGTTCTGCTTTCAACATTCTGCGTTTCTATATATTGGCATCACAGTATTATTCAACAGTAGATTGCTATTGCTTTTTACTAGCACTAGGTTCATGGTCAGTAGAAAAGGTTCTTGTCCAACATTTGTCTTAGGCAGGGGTTTTTCACTTAGATTCAAGGTGAGACCTCAACACTCTTGTCTCCTCCATCTGCTAAATTTTCCTTTTTTTTTTTTTTTTTTTTTTTTTTTTTTTTTCCTGCATTTCTTGGGCAGGAGAGGATTTCTGTCTCTCCATGGGTTTTTGCAGACCATTTGCTTTTACCACTGCAGGATCTGGAAACAACACAGATTTATTTATTCACTTAGTTTTACTTTTGATTTTCTTTGCTTTTGTCCTATGGGCAATTGGCTTTTGCTTCTACTTCCCTAAGAGTTGCTGTGAATCTTCATCTAGTTCCTGCGAGTAAGGAGGACTGTGTACCCAACCCTATGAAAAATAGATTTTTATTTTAATGCTCATCCAGTCAACTTGGAATTGAGGGAGTTTCCCTTTTTCTCAGAGTGCCTTCATTAACAAGCTTTTGGGAAATATTTCACGCCTTTATTCAGTGGCAGCTGGTTGTATCGTTTTCTGCTCTTCATCAAGGTGGCTTTCTCTGGTCCTTTGTCCTATTTCACCTTTTAAGTTGGAAAACGATGCTGGACCATGAGAAAAAGATTACTGTGATATGAAACTCATGTGTGTGCATATGCATGTGTGTCAGACTCCCAGTTATATTTCAGACTGATACTCTAAACACATTCAGCTGTTAAAATTTCAGTTTTTCAATCAGTGAGGGGAATAGAGAGCCAACTAAGTGGGAACAAATATTTAATACATGCACATCGGATAGAGCACTAATTTCTAGAATATATAAAGAACTCAAAAAACTTAACACCAAAAAAAATAAATAACCCGATCAATAAATGGGCTAAGGAATTAAAAAGACACTTCTCAGAAGAAGATACACAATTAATCAACAAATACATGAAAAAATGCTCAACATCGCTGGCAATTAGAGAAATGCAAATCAAAACAACTCTAAGATTTCATTTTACTCCAGTCCGAATGGCAGCTATCAAGAACACAAACAACAATAAATGTTGGATAGGATGTGGGGAAAAAAAGGCACACTCATACATTGCTGGTGGGACTGCAAAATGGTATAACCGTTATGGAAAGCAGTATGGAGATTTCTTGGGAAAATGGGAATGGAACCACCTTATGACCCAGCCATCCCACTCCTAGGTCTATTCCCAAAGGACTTAAAAACAGCATATTACAGTGACACAGCCACTTTAATGTTTATAGCAGCACAATTCACAATAGCTAGGTTGTGGAACCAACCTAGATGTCCCTCGGTAGATGAGTGGATAAAATAATGTGGTATATATACACAATGGAATTTTAATCAGCAATAAAAAAATAAAATAAAATAATAGCATTCGCTGGTAAATGGATGAAGTTGGAGAATATAATGCTAAGTGAAATCAGTCAATCTTAAAAATCCAAATACCGAATGTTTCCTCTGATATAAGGAGGCTGGTTCACAGTATTGTTGGGTCGGGGTATATAGGAGGATTAGAGAAACACTATAATGGTCAAAGGGAAGGGAGCGGACAGGAGGGAGCAAGGGGGGTAGGGGGGAAAAAAAAGAAAAAGTGGTTGAATAAGATGGATATCATTATTCTAAATGCATGATTGGAGGCTTGAATACTACAAATATACTTTGTATACAAAATGTTTTGTGTAAAAAGATGCACTATATGTGTAGTATGAATTGTAATACATACTACTACTATAAATAAAAATTTTTTAAAAATTCAGTTTTCTTCTTACCTACTTCTATGGCAGCCACCTCTTCCTCTCATGCTTTATCAAGAGGATAATAGTTCACTTTTTTGGCCCATTCTTTAGGGACTTGTCATTATTGTTTATTTGTCTTGATTATATTATGACTTCCAGATTTCTGATGAGTGAAAGGAAAGCTTTTGTGGAGTTTTTTTCAAGATGTCTAGATCTGACTTTTCTGCTTTTTCCTACCAGTAAGACTTTTGATGCAGCAAATTAGAGGCTAAAAAAACCATTGGAAAGTTTGACAAGTGAAAAAATATGGAAGCTCAGGGATTGTAAGAAAACTACCTCCAGTGGTCTTATGTGTGATCGCACTGAAATGGATGATTCTCAGTAGGGCATCCAAGATCCACAGGCTTCTGCTCAAGTTACAAGTTGTTGACACCTGGGCATCTAGTTGCAGTTGCCACTTGAGCATAATATTATCTGCCTTTCCAAACCCATGTGGGAAATTCTTGGCAGAGTATGTCCATAATCTTCTTGGAAAGACTCACAAGTGAAGTTTTCAAGATTTATGCCTGTTTACAGCAGAGATTTTTGCAGTGCTATGAGATACACTGATTATCAGTAAATATTATCAGACCTATCAAAGCCTATTAAATTGTAATTTCTAGTAGAAGAAAATGATTAAATATCTTTTTATGTATTTATATAACTGATCCTTTGAATAAATGTTACATGTTTTATAATCCCTAAATTATATTAGAGTGTGTTGTAATAGCACTGCAAATATCAAAGGCTAAACCATTTTGTAATCTCATTTTTAAGTTTCCAAATTAAATCTCTAAAGGAATCTCATGCTAAGCAATTGTTAACATTTGCCTGATAGAAGTCATATTAATATATGGATTCCATAGTTTGTTAGCAATGAGAGCTAATGCTTTAAAACATAATTAGATGGGTTTAAAATGCTTTATTTTAGACATAATAATTAATTTGCTAGTTTTTATGGGTAAAATATCATAATTTTATAGCAAGTGTTTCTGAGTCAGTGCTATCAAGTCCAATATACACTTTACATTAAGAACTTAAGTTCTTCAAAGTAAGCCTATGATGAAATACTACTCAATAATAAAATGAAGTGTTTCATGCATGTAGTAGGAAGGATCTTGAAAATCATTATTCTGAAAAAAAGAAGCTAAGAATAAAAGAGTATATGCTGTATAATTTTATTCATAAAACTCAAGAAGAATCCAATTTACTGTGACAGAAAACAGTTTAGTGGTTGCTAAAGAATAGGAATATGGAGGAGACACCCTGAGAATGTGCAGGAAGGATTTTTTGAGTTGATATAAGTATTCTAAAATTGATTTTGGTGCTAGTTATGATGGTATATAAATTCATTAAGACATTAATGTGTACATTTACTTTAGTGCATTTTATATAATTTATACTTCATGCAAGAAAGGATACTAAAATAAACGAGAAAACAAGAGAAAGACATCAGATTGGCAAGAGGTACCAAAAGTTAGTTTCACAGAGAAAGAAGGACTTGTAGATAACTTAAATGTTAAAACCACCAATAATAGGTGTCATGTTCATGTTGTTTTTTTATGAAAAGCCTCTGTAGGAAATGTTCATTTGTTCAGATGTTCATCTGAACAATTTTTATACTAAAATCTTCTCTGGAAGAAGCAATTTTATTCTTATAGAAACTTGTATAAATAAAGAGGGAAGAGATACTTGGAGCCATATCTTTTCCATTTATGAATAACTACTTTTACCTATAACCCCAGCAGCAAGAATACTGATTTTTTGAGTTTTGCTGTTGGGGTCCTTACACCATTCGTTATACCTTCAGGAGTTAAGGTGTATTGTGCAGCAGAAAAAACAAGTGGCCTTGGAGCCATATAGACAAGGATAATAATCTTATCCTGGTCATATAGTAGCTTCATGACCTTGGCTAGATTATTTAAATTCTATTCACATCTGTTTATTTATTGGTAAATAAGAAAAATCCACGCAAGTCGAATGAGACACCATGAATCAAGTACCTAGTACAGTGGCTGGCATATAAGAAATGTCAAATATAGTTGATATATTAAGCTGTGGAATAGAAACTAAGTTTCATTGTTTGATTCTAACTTATGTTCTCTTTTATCACTCATATTTTGGGAGAAAACTTACAAATCAAACAGGTTCCATTACTTATCTTAGCTGATGCATATCAAAAGGACATTCTGCCACCTCTTTCTTGTATGATCTCTAAATTCTTAAATTCATCTGAATAAGTTCACTGAGTAAAATTAAGACGTCTAATGATGTTCATTTTGTTAACCTAGTTTATTTGAGTGAGTAGTTCTTTAGATCATAAGTTTAAATACAAGTTGTGGATGAGATCAAACAAAAATTTTATACTGGAATACCCTAGCTCATTACAAAATTTTAAAACTGAAAGAACACTTAGATTTAAGATATTCAATTTGATGCTAGCCCACACATTGATTCTGTTTTATTTCTTGTTAAAGAAGTCAGTGTCTAGCCAATATGTTTGGGTTTTGACCCTATGTTTTCTTCTAGCAGTTGTAAATTTTCTGGTCTAATCCCTAAGTTTTTGATCCACTTTGATTTGACTTTTGTGCAGAGTAAAATAAAGAATCTAGTTTCATTCTTCTAACGTTAGATAACTGGATATCCAGTTTTCCCAGCACCATTTTTTAAAAAGGCTTTTTTCTCCCCAAAATATAGTTTTGGCACCTTTGTCAAGTAACAGATGACTAAAACTCTGTGGGTTTGTCTCAATGTCTTCTATTCCATTCCCTTTATCTTCACATCTATTTTAGTGCCAATACCTGATAGATTTTGTTACAATAGCTCTGTAGTATTGTTTAAGATCAGGTATTGTGATGCCTCCAGCATCTCTTCTTGCTCAGGATTGTTTTGGCTATTCTGGGTCTCTTATTTTTCCAAATGAATTTTAGTATCATTTGTTTTTCTAGTTCTGTCATTGGTATTTTGATGGGGATTGCATTGAATCTTTATAATGCTTTTGGTAGTATAAAGATTTTGACAATATAGTTCTGCCTATCTAAAAAATAATAGGAGGCATTTCTATTTTCTAAGGTTCTCATCAATTTTTTTCTTCAGTGTTCTGTAGTTTTAATTGTAGAGATATTCCATCTCATTAGTTAAATTAATTCCAAAGTCTTTTTCTTTAGGTTATTGTGAATGGGATAGTTTTTCTGATTTCTTTCTCAACAGAAGCCCAGGTGCCCATCAATAGATGAATGGGTATATGGTATATATATATATATATATATATATATATATATATATATATATAATGAATTTATACTCATCAATAAAGAAGAATGAAAGTATGGCATTTGCCAGTAAGTGGGGGGGTAGGGGGTGACTGGGGACCTCATACTAAGTGAAATAAGCCAGTCTCTGAAAATCAAGGTGTAAATGTCTTCTCTCATATGCAGAAGTCAGAGAAAAGTAAGGGAAAATAAAAAAAAAATAGACAAAATAAAGACCAGCAGAGTGGAGAAAGGGGAGGAGGGCAAGGGAGAATGGGAGTGATAGAGGAGGAACTAGGTACTGAAATGGAGCAAATTAAATTCCACACATATATGATTGTGTTAAAATGAACCCAGCCATTATGTGTAAATATAATGCATTAATAAGAGCATAAAAAAGAAACAAGATATTCATTTTTTTTTTATTTCGTAGCTGATTAAACTGTTGCTCAAAAAGACTAAATGATCATTTAAGGCAATTGAACTAACTAATAATGGCCTTGAAACCAAAATATATAGCTAAAAATGGCCTTCAAAGTCAAACTGTAACTTGAATTCCATCTCTAATATTCACTGTATCTGTATGGGCATGAAAACTGCTTAAAATTTCCAACTTTAATTTTCTCATCAATGAAATGAGGGTAACAATTATTGCCAGGTAGGATTATTGAGAGAATAAAATGAAATAATAAAATGTCTATAGAATATCTGGCATTTAGAATGTACTCAAGTAATGGTCATGCCCTTTGAATTCCAGTATGTTTTTTTTTTGTTTGTTTGTTTTGTTTTGTTTTTTTTTGATACCAGGGATTGAAACCAATGACACTTTACCACTGAGCCACACCCCCAGCTCTTTCTGTAATTTTGTTTAGGGTTGCTTAGGGCCTTGCTAAGTTTCTGAGGCTGGTTTTGAACTCGTGATCCTCCTGCTTCAGCCTCTCAAGCTGTGGGATTACAGGTGTGTGCCATTGAGACCAATAGTCCAGTGTTTTTATTAGTGCATACCACTGTGACAGAAATCATAGGCTACCCATATTCTCATGCGCTCAGGTAATCATTTCACTCTAGGATTCCCATAGCTGTTTGGATCAGGAGCACATTTACATCTCCAAATTTGAACAAGTATGAGCAAAAAAATCACATAGGAAGTGGGACCTCATGAACGGAATTGTGTATATTTAATGGCTCTTCAAAGATTTTTTTTTCTTTTTCTTTTCTTATTTATAATAGTAGTATGTATTACAATTCATAATGCACATATATAGCATCTTTTTACATACAACTGTTTGTATACAAAGTGTATAAGTACCATTCAGATCTTCAATCATGCATTTAGGATAATGATATCCATCTCATTCAAAGATTTTTTTTAAAATAACTTTATTT
Source organism: Tamias sibiricus (assembly GCA_025594165.1). Taxonomy (NCBI): domain Eukaryota; kingdom Metazoa; phylum Chordata; class Mammalia; order Rodentia; family Sciuridae; genus Tamias; species Tamias sibiricus. The sequence continues at coordinate 39,807,425 of CM046661.1, forward strand.
TATTTATTTTTATATGGTGCTGAGGACCGAACCCAATGCCTCACATGTGCTAAACAAGCACTCTACTGCTGAGCTATAACCTGCCCCCTCTCAAAAGATGTTTGCACCATAATTTCTGGAACCTGTCAGTATACTACCTCACACAGCACAAAGAACTTTGCAGGTATAATTAAATTAAGGGTCTTGGGCTGGGGATAGTAGCCTGCAGCATTCAGGTGAATTCATTATAATCATTAGGGTTTTTATAAGAGGGAGGCTGGCTTCTCAGATTGGTAGTTAGAGATGTGACGTGTAGAACAGAGAGTTGGAGTGATGTGAAGAAGGATTTCAAAGTGCAGGTAATTCCTGGAAACTGAACAGGCAAGGAAGGAAAAATTTCCCTACAGCAGTCATTAAGAATTCTGCCCTGCTGACTCCTTGAGTTCTGATTTCTGACCTCCAGAACTATAAGGTAATTTGTGTTTGTTTAAGTCACTAGTATTGTAGCAATAGGCAGAAGTTAATATAGGAGTCTTAACTAACTTGAGAGAAGATAACCCAAATTATTTCTGCAAAGGTTCCTAGAGTCATATTCTTGATTTAGTTTCCTTAAGACCCCTCATTATTATGACCCTCTATTATAATCCTTTGAGATTCAGGGACCATCTATATTCTACCATCATTCTACTCCTGGTTTTGAGTGGGGAAAATGGTCACTCTTCTCTCCTATCAAAAAACTGGTGTGGTGGTTAAGGTGGTGCACAGCTATAACCAGCCTCAGCAACTTAGACAATGTCACAAAATAAAAAATAGAAAAAGTGGGCTGGGTTTGTGGCTTAGTGGTTAAGCACCCCTGGGTTCAACCCCTGGCCCCTCTCCACTGCGTCCCCTCACCAAAAAAAAAAAAAAAAAAAAAAAACCCAGTGTTATAACAACCACATTACCTTTAGTTAGACATTTGTTAAGTGAGTGCTATTGATTACAAGTTTCACTGTAGCTCTACAAGGAATGATCTAGGTCACGCTCATCTTTGCTAATGGAATAAACCAAATTTTTACATTTTAAACTACATCTATAAATAAAGAGGAAAGATGTGTGTGTGTGTTTTCCCAGCCTCAGAAGTACATTTATATAAATAGGCCACATAGGACTTAAGAAGAAAAGAGCTAGAAGGTTTATTTAGAAAAGTGATATTTAAAAGAAACACCTTCCCCATCATTCTTGGAAATGAAAAGTATTTACAGTAACAACTACTTTTTAGAACTGTTCAGTGGATTGTGGTATGTGTATTTTTGGATCCTTGCAAAATATCTGAGAAAGCTGAATGTTTTCTTCAGACTAATGATTTTGAGAAGGACAGCCCTGCAGGTTGAATCACTTTAGTGATAATGAAACATGCAATTAAAATAAAACTCCATTGTAATGGCTATAATTAAGAAAGAATGGTTTACAGAGAAAAATGCTGCCTTTGAAAAATCTATTATAAGATTTTTTTGATAACTTTAAATGTAAGAGGAAGGATAGAGGAAACAATGATTTAAAAAATCCTTTGTTTTTCAAATGACCATAGACAGTATTTCTTCAAAGAGCTTGTTTAAGGCTCTCTGAATTAAACAACTTCCTCCTGAAGCAGATCAGGCAGTAGTATCAATGCAAGGATGTAAGGAAACATGGTTTTGTAAAAAAGAATAAAGCTGTAGGGAAAGGTCTGTTTTCCCGGTGGACCAGACCTCCAGGATGCTAAATACTGATTCAGCATCTCCTAGCCCATTTTCACAGTCTCGGCTACAGGTTAGGGGGAATCCTGAAAAATTCAAAATTTATGGACACCCGATTCCAACCAGAGACTGACTCAATTGGTTTGAGGTGTGGCTTGCATCTGTTCGGAAGCTTCTTTCTCCCTTGTCCTCATATTCAGCCTGGCTTGCCAACCTGCTTGCATTCCTTACTGAATTTATAAGAGTGCTGATCTCCTTTCGCTGGGAAGCTCCTTCTCATTGAAAACAAATGAGCTATTGGCTGGTTGAACCTTTTGAGGTCTATAACAACATGGCATTGCTCCCTCCAGGAAAGATGAGTCCTGACTCAGCTTAAGCCTTACACACTGAGGATGGCTGTCACAATGAGTATAAAGTAAATCAATCCAACGCCCCACCCCCACCATCGATCTTACCTCCCCATAACAAAATGCAACTTTCATCAGTATATTTAGGGGATAGGTGGCAGCACTGACCAAGGGATACATCTTAGTGTAACAAACTAACCTTTTGTCCCATGTAATCTTATTTGTCTTTTTTACTCGTCCCTTATTTATGTGGTCTTTAAATTGTACCTTAAGTCAAGGTGTCAGCTACTGAAAGAAGCTAAACGAATTAGCTGAGAAGAGGAATAAATTATTCAGATGTCTGGACATTAAAAGTAACCCTGCTTTAATTGAAAGTGTTTTTCCTTAAATGTTATAGTATTTTTATTTTAACAATAATTCATTGATTTAGGAATTGATAACAACTTTCTTTTCTTCTCTAGAGTGGCTTGCACCTTACTAAACTAAAAGTGAAGTGTGGTAAAAGTAACAGGTTTGCAAGATTTTGTTTGATCACACCATGGAATGGACTTGTTTATTTTAGACAATAGGTAGAGTATGATGGTTTAAGGAATTTATAATGAAGTTCAATTGTACTAAAGCCATTGAGTCTTTTATTTTTCCATGCTGATGTTCTGTAATTCTGAGCCAAGAAAAGCAGGTTATAGGTTTTGCAGTCATTTTTTGTTCTTACCCCAACTAGATAGATAAAATATGTAATGTTAGAATATGCACCTATACATACAGCTATGGTTTTTAAAAAAAAAAAAAATTCCTAGAGAAGCAGAATCTGAGGAAATTTTTCAGAGCAAGAGGAGGTGGGACTGTGCTGCAGCATGAAATAGCAGAAAATTTTGAAAGTCCAGGGCAAGCAGGACAGAAAATCACAGGATGGTGGTCACATCTAAAGAGATCTATGCCTCCAGGCACTAGACCCTTGAGGCTGAAGAGCACCTGCATCGGGGAGCCATCAGGCTGCTTGATCCTTGTGTATTCCTTTTATCCCTGTGAGCCAGCACACTTAGGACATCCAATAAAAACGGGAGCAGGTTTCAGTGCTTGGTTAATATATTTCAGTAAAATCAACCAATCATTGATATTACTGGCTTTTCATCTGCATTTAGCACAGCTGACCACTGCACCTTTTTAAAAATTATTTCATTACTTGGTTTTAAGATAACATACTTTTCTTGCTTTCCCAAACCTCAGTTATCTTTCTAGTAACTTTCTAGAAATATTTTTAATAACAGGGATGACCATGGAGAACCACCTTTGGGTAATTCAAAAGTTTGAGTTCAAGAAAAGGAAGGCAGAACTTACTTCAAGTAAGCCTACTATATCCCCTCCTATTACCTTGCCTACTAACTACTAGTTGATGAACACAAACTTATTTCCAGAACAAACTTCTCCCCCTGAAATCCAGGTTCTTTGTGTTAAATCAGTTTTCATCTCATGTGCTTCTACCACAGTATTATAATGTATCTTAAATTCTCATTCAGATATTCCAGCAGTCTTCTAAATGGTCCCAAAGGCACTACTTTTGTCCAATTACAGTATTTCTTTAAATGATTTAGGCAGGCTAAACCTATGGCATATTTAATATGAACTTTATTTTTTGAATGAAATATGGGACATAAGTTTTAACACTAATCAATCAAAGGAATTAGCTGAAGTTAATCAATTATGAAAATGTTTATACCTTCTATTCTACTTACAAAATGATGCCTGCATTATTGAGATCATCCTCAAATTGTGGACACTTATATTGAGAAATGATACATGACTTTTATTCTTTATCTGCTTGCCAGAAAGTGGTTATATCTGCTTCATCTTGAGGTTATCACAGTCTATTGGTTTGATGCATATTTTAGTGGCAGGTTTCAGTGCTTGGTTAGTATATTTCAGTGGAATATTTCAGCTAATGGCAAAATATCTTTGGTACAAACATTTAAGAAAATAAAATACTGTTGCCTGGGACTAGGGGATTGCAGATTCTTTTATAGTTTGTAGGTTTTGTTGTGAAAATTTAATGTTAACACATAAGTTGGATTAAAATTGCTTCTAATACTTCTGATGACTGCCAATAAATGGCCATAACTCATTTTGTGTTGTCCTTTACAGAACATCTGCCCTTATATAAAGATACCCAGTTTGTGGAGATTACTTCTTTTCTATGTGATCACCTGTCTACATAGATTTTCATTTGCTCCTTTGGCCAAGTCTCACACTGTACCCGCTGCAGAATCACACACTGCTGTGTCACTTGGAACTTATCAATCCTGTCCTTCATTTCAGCTCTCACCAATTTTAATTGATGATTTTAGTAATGATTTTAGTAATGGAGAGTATATTACACTACCATCACCCTATAGCTGCTCCTGGACTATTTCAAAATTGTTATCTTTATCATTTTTCTTTAAGAAATTAAGTGTATGACTAGATTCTTCATAATCTTCCTCTGCTAGAAACTTAGTTTGGACCATCTGGCAGTGATGACTCATAAGTAGCAATATCATTCTTGATATGGACAGAGTGTAGTGAAAATTGCAGGGATTATTAATCATTATTTAAAAAATGAGTGAGCCCATTTCACATTTCAATTGTGATGAACATATTTCAGGGAGATAGTAGCTTATGCTTTCTTTGAAGAATGCATTCAACACCAACAAGGAGACAGCAATTTATCACCAGTTGATTAGACAGGATGATTTTTCTTGGCAATTGGAAAGCCATATATATCCAGGGTCTCTTTTAAAATATTCACAGAATTTTACTTTGTTTTCTATTTTTTTCATAATTGCTTATATCTACAACTTATAATTTATTTATTGGGTAAAATAATGTAATAGCCATAATACATAATCACCAATGGCAATCTTAATCCCTTTTTAGCTTTATATTGTACTTTTGCTAGGTAATAGTAAAAGTTACTAGGTGACAGTTACCTGAAATAATCATATTCAGTTTAAAGGGAATTTAAGATATGAGTAATTATTTAAAAAGTAATAGTCATTCTAAACATAGAATTCTACTTAAGAAAATGGTAAATAAGAGATCAGGAAGCTTGGTGTCCATACCATACCACTCAGTAATCCTGGAAAATGCAGAAAACATAGCTAGTTACCTGATCCCTCAGCTGAGGCTATAGATGCTTTGGGGTCTTTTGCCAATCTTGGTAAGCAAAAAGCTTGCAATTCCATGACCAAATTGGAACATAAAATGATGCCTCAATACGTTGGGAACAAGTTTTCTGCACTAGGACCATTTAAAAGAATGATTTATAGTATTTTCCCATGCCAGTCACACTGGTGTAAGCAGATTTGCTGGTACCATTTCTAGCCCATTCACAAGGATGGCATATAAGCTGGATACCTTTACCTTATTGTATCCCTTCCATTTAGTAAGATGACTATTCTGATTCTACATGAACTCCGAGTAAAAGAAAAAACAAAGTCCCTTGAAACTGTGTAACTCTAGAAAGTTTATGGTTTATAAGAAATTAGTTCTGGAAAGTTGCACAGTAGGACTTTTGGTAGAAGTTCATACTTTCCAAAGGGACAAATCTTCAATCCAAGTCTTGAAGATTTCCCAAGATTAATCACTGCTAAATATGTTGGTAGTTGCAATAAAACAAGAGATAACATTTATATAGATTATTTTAGAAAACAATGCTATTTAATGTTTAATATACATCAGAAGAATATAAAAGTTGTATACTGGCATTGTAATAAAACAAAAATGCAAAACAGAATAACACCAACAGAAGTTTTAAAAGGGTATGCTTTCTTCTGTTTTGGAAAGCAATCCTGAACTTCCTGATAAGTTAAAGAGTTGTACAAGGTGGGGGATTCTATCATCAGAAATTGTTAGCATCTATCATTTAAAACTGAGAGAAGACTCTAGATATCTAGAATGTTGTGTGTATTCCTTGAAAACAGCAACTTTATGTTTTATCTCTTCCAAAATTGATGTTTACTCCTGAACTGGGGGGATAGGTTTATTGGGAAATGTGGTCTTTGGGATGTTCAAGTCACGAAGGACCTGATATCCAAATGGGATCAACTGCCCTTATAAACAGGCATGTTGGAAGGAGTTTGTCCCCTTGTCCTCCTGTCCTCTGCCATGTGAGGACAGTGTTCCCTTTCCAGAAGAAGCAGTATTTAGGGCAGCATTTTGGCAACAGACAAGACCCTCAACAATGAGCCTGCCAGTGTCTTAGTTTTGGACTTAGCAGCCTCCAGAACTGTAAGAAATAATTTCCTTATTTTTTTTTTAATCAACTACCCAGTTTGTGGTATGGTGTCATGGCAGCACAAGATGAGGTGGACAGAAACCCAGCTGGAAGTTACCTTGAATTGTAAGAAAAGTATTGAAGTAAAGAAAAAGGCCATCCAAAGAAATTGTTCTTTATTATCAAACTATAGAAAACCCTCAGTTGATTTAAGAGAAAAATTTATTGTAAAACTATAACTCATAGACATAGGTTTTTATCAGTCAAAATCATACCACAGAATTTACTTGCTCCAAAAGGGTCTCTCCTTTACTTTTGCTGACCACTTAGCATAACAGCTCTTTCCAAGCCAGCATTCTTCAAATACTGACATACCCCAGACTTCACCATGAACTGATGATTTCTGTTTAAAAAGCATGTCATAATAAAGTGGGCCTAGTTGATAATTATTTATGTTCTAAAATAGAATTTGTTCTTTTCTTGAAATTCAAGTTGAGCTCTTTATTAGAATGTTTAATGAATGTAACCCCCCAGTCTTACTCTAGGCAACTTGAGAGATCTGAAACTTCACACAATATTTGTAAAAAAAAAAAAAATATATATATATATATATATATATATATATATATATATATATATGAAACACTTTCAATCAGGATTTTTGGTTGTTAATGTCAGCAAACCAGATCAGATCGGTTTGACTTTAATCATAGCTAAATCAAGGAGATTCTGAAATCCTCATGGGGGGAGCTTTCTTATTATCTTTTCACTGTGTCCTTTATGGTTTAGCTGTATTTATTTTTCTCACTGTAGATAGGATGTCTCCATCAATCAAGGAATGTGGTTAGCAGCAGTTGGAATTTGTTTTTCTAATGGATCAACTACAGTAAGAAAAAAATTGATACACCCTGTTCTAATTGGCCCTATCTGAGCCAAATTTCCTACATAGAAAGAAACAACAACAACAACAACAACAAAAAATAGCTAAGAGGATGTAATAATTCCACTGTCAAACATGGATCATAGAATCATGCTTGCTCCTGGAGAGTTGATTCCAACCAAAGTACAAAGATAATTGGAAAAAGAGGGATGAATTGCCATGGAAAATAGATATGTATTTAGCAGAAAGCGAATTAAGTAGTTTATTCTTCTGGTCAGAAAATAAATGAGAAGGATGTAAACTTCATTTATCATATTTAATATTTGGTGAGTGAATGTAGTAAGTTGTTATATTCTTTGGAGATTTCAGAATCAGTATATTATTTCTCAGCCTTTGAGTTTGTGTTTTTTTTTTTTTTCTTTTTTTTTTTTTTTTAACTCGAGGCCTAGTGCTAGCTAAGTACATGCTCTACCCCTAAGCTTTATCCCTTGTCAGCCTTTGAGCTTTTAGTAGATTCAAATTTTGCAAAATATCAACATATTTTCAAGTAGTATAATCACAATAACATAGAACTTAGGTGAAGGGATTGGATTGTAGTTTGCTGCTGCCAATGTCTATGATCAGTGTAGTTTTAGATAGTAAGCTTGATTTCTTTGAACCTTAGCTTTCTTATTTGAAAATTTCAACTCATTCAATATATTATCTAGATTCTTTGTGACCCGTGTAAATTTTCTCATTTTCAAAGAGCACTTTATTTGATTAATGTTACTATATATTTATAGAACTCCTGACTTGGAAATGAAAAGTGCATAAAATTTTTTAAATTATTATAAAAACTGCTATAGATTGTTTTCAGTAACATCACCTTTCTTCACATCATATGCATTGCCACCAAATATTCCTTGTCCTTGATACGTACTTCTTTTTTTTTTTTTTAGGTCCTATTTTATTTTCACACAAAAAACTATGTACATTAATGTTTATCTTTTTAAATTCTAACTTGTTATGACAACAGAATGCATTACAATTCATATACATATAGAGCACAATTTTTCATATCTCTGGTTGTACACAGAGTACACCATTTGTGTCTTCATACATGTACTTAGGGTAATGATGTCCATCTCATTCCACCATCTTTTCTACCCCAGGACCCCTCCCTTCCCTCCCTACCCTTTGCTATATCTAGAGTTCATCTAATCCTCCCATGCTCCCCCCACTCAACCAGATTATGAATCTGCATCCTTATATCAGAGAAAACATTGGAGCTTTTTTGGGGGGAGGTGGAAATTGGCTAACTTCATTTAGCATTATATTCTCCAACTCCATCCATATGCCTTCAAATGCCATGATTTTATTATCTTTTAATGCTGAGTAATATTCCATTGTGTATGTATACCACATTTTGTTTATCCATTCATCAACTGATGGGCATCTAGGTTAGTTCCACAGTGTAGCTATTTTGAATTGTTTTGCTATAATCATTGATGTGGCTGTGTCCCAGTAGTATGCTGTTTTTAAGTCCTTTGGGTATAGACCAAGGAGTGGTCTATGACCCAGCTGGGTCAAATGGTGGTACTATTCCCAGTTTTCCAAGGAATCTTCATACTGCGTTCCATATTGGCTGCACCAATTTGCAGTCCCACCAGCAATGTTTGAGTGTGCCTTTTTCCCCACATCCTCACCCACATTTTTTGTTGTTTGTATTCTTGATAGCTGCCATTCTGACTGGTGTGAGATGAAATCTTAGAGTAGTTTTGATTTGCATTTCTCTAATTGCTAGAGATGTTGAATATCTTTTCATATATTGTTGATTGATTGTATATCATCTTCTGAGAAGTGTCTGTTCAGGTCCTTGGCCCATTAATTGATTTTTTTTTTGTGTGTGTGTGCGTGTGTGTGTGTTTAACTTTTTGAGTTCTTTATATATCCTAGAGATTAGTGCTCTGTCTGATGTGTGTGTGGTAAAAATTTGTTCCCATTTTGTAGGCTCTCTGTTCACCTCACAGATGGTTTCTTTTGTTGAGAAACTTTTTAGTTTGAATCTATCCAATTTATTGATTCTTGATTTTTAATTCTTGTGCTATAGGAGTCTTATTAAGGAAGTCTGGTCCTAATCTGACGTGATGGAGATCTGGGCATACTTTTTCTTCTATTAGACACAGGGTCTCTGTTTTAATTCTTAGGTCCTTGATCCACTTTGAGTTGAGTTTTGTGCATGGTGAGAGATAGGGGTTTAATTTCATTTTGTTGCATATCGATTTCCAGTTTTCCCAGCACCATTTGTTGAAGAAGCTCTTTATCTCAATGACATTTCTCATAGAAATAGAAAAAGAAATCATGAAATTCATCTGGAAAAATAAGAGACCCAGAATAGCTAAAGCAATCCTTAGCAAGAAGAGTGAAGTATGTGGCATCACTATACAAGACCTTAAATTATACTACAGAGCAATAGAAACAAAACAGCATGGTATTGGCACCAAAATAGACTTGTAGACCAACATTTGGATGCTTCTAATCATTAATTTTATTTTACTTTGAAGATTGAGCAAAATATTTATTTATTCAAGCATTTATTTCATTCTCTTCAATACATAGAATGTTTACCTCTGGATTTTAACATGTAATGAAACTGAGAAAATAGTATAACTAGAGGATGTTAGCTATTGGCATCTGTCTCCCTTTACATTGTTCATCTCAAATATGTTCCATATTTTAACAAACAATGACAAATATTTTCACATCTCTTATAAAAATAATTGACATAATCATTTAATACACAAGATGTAAAATTTGAAATATGTTCATTTGGCATAGTTATTTTGAGATTGATACATTTTCTTGAATGAATCACTAGTTATTTTTTACTACTAAGCAGTTTAAAATTCTAAAATTCATTTACCCATTCATGTGATGATAGGCATTTAAACATTTTAGATTATTAAATATAAACCTGCTATGACTAAATATATACCAATTTCATATGGATACATACTTGGTAAATATCTAGGAGTGAAATGGCTGCATCATGTGATAGGAATGTGTTAAAATATTTAAGCTGTTACATTATTTTAAAGAATGGTAATATTTTACAGTGCCACCATCCATAATTGAGAGTTCCAGTTATTCTACATCTTTTTCAGGACTGGGTTATTGTCAGTCTTTTATTTCCTGAATATTATCCTCTCTATTTGAGTTAACAATGTGACAATATGGGGTATTTTGACATAGTAAAATGGTTGCTATAATGAAGTAGGTTAACCTATCATCTCATATAGTTACAAATTTTGCACATAGGCAGCTAAAATGTACTTAACAAAAAATCCTTAATACAATGCAATGTTGTTAGTTTTAGTCTTTATTATATACATGAGAGATATAAAATTGTTCATTATACATATCTGTTTGTAACTTTTAAACTAAGTCTCTCCTTTCCTCCCACCTCTGGATCTGTGGTAACCACTGTTATATTTTATCTCATATATGAAAAATAAGTCTTGGTTTTTCAAATACACAATCTAATGCATTGGTATACCATTATGGATTTAATCTGTTTGCCCAATGATTCATCATGTTGCACATTTTTTCATGTTTATTTGCCTTCTGTATATGTTCTTGGTTGAATTGTCTATTCAAATACTTTGTCTGCTTTTTTTGTTTTTTATTGAGATTCAAGAGTTCTCTATTTTTTTAATATGAGTACTTTATTAGATAACTGAATTGCAGAATTTTTCTCCCAAACTGTGGTTTACTTTTCATGTTATTTAACATGGTATTCTAAAGATCAGAAAACTTAATACAGCTCCAATTATCTAGTTATTCCTTTATTAGATTATACTTTTTATAACATGAGAATTTTTTGCAAACACAATTGTACAAAGATTTTTCTCCTAGATATTTTAGAGATTAAAACTTTATTTAAAAATAGACCCATTTTGAGTGATTTTTGTATATTTTGTAGCAGATATGAAACAAAGTTCATTTTTGTCTGCATGTAGACACTGTTTTTCTAGCATCTTTTGAAAAATTCTTTTGGAACTGAATTGTCTGGACTTTTGTCAGAAATCATTTGTGTGGGTTCAGTTCTGGATTCCCTGGAGTTTCATTGACCTACTTGTTTATGTTGAATCCAGTGATACACTGTATTACTGAAATCTTTTTAATCCTGCGATTGAATAGCATTCTATAATTCGTTCTCTTTCAAAATCGTTTTGGCTATTCTAGTTCCTTTGGATTTTCATATAAATTAGAGTCACTTTGGTGATTTCTCTAATTCTGTTGGGACTTCTATTAAGATTGTGTTTAATCTATAAATCAATTTTGGGAGAATTGACAATATTGAGTCATCTAAAGACATATATGTCCTTGTAGGTATTTTAAATTTTAGTGTTGTCTTTAGTGCAAAGGTCTTATAATTTTTCAGGTCTATTCCTAAGAATATAGTTATTTTTGTCATTGTAAAGAGTTTTAAAAACTTTAATTATAAAAAATTTGCTGCTCTTAAATGAAAACATACTTGAACTTTTAAATTGAAATCATATCCTGCAAACTTACTAGCCTGATTATTAACTTTGGTAACTTTCTATAGATTGCATTGGATTTTTAAAAAAAAAAAATTCTTTGTAGATACACATGACAGTGTATTTTGACATATGGAGTATAATTTATTCTAATTAGGATCCCATTCTTGTGGTTGTATATGATGTGGAATTTCACTGGTAGTGTGTTAGATTTTATATAGAAATGCACCTGTCATCTGTGGGTAAAGAAAATTTTATTTCGATTCTACCTGTGTGTCTTATTTTTTCAATGACTTTTTGTACTAGTTAAAGTTCCAAATTCAAAGTTAAATAGGAGCAATGAGAAAAGATACTTTTTTTCTTTTTCCTCATTGAAGGTCTTTCATCATTAATTATGATAATAATTGTAGATGCCCTTTTTCATGATCAGCAAGTTCCCTTTTCTTGCTTTGCCCATTTTTTATCAGGAATGGACACTGGATTTTATCAAATGTTTTTTTCTGGATTTGAGATTATCATATGGTTTTTATTTTTTAGCTTGTTAATATGGTGAATAATATTGACTTCAAATGTAAAACTAGTATTTTTCATTGTGTATATTTTAAGATGTGTTTTATTAACATTTTTAGAGTTTTTAGGTCTATGTTTATGGGTGTATTTGCCTATTTTCTTTGGAATGTCTGCTTTTGGCATCAAGGTAATTTGGGTTTCATTATAATATCCAGGAAGCATTCGATATTCTTCCACTAAAATTCACCAGCAATGTCACATGGGCCTGTAATTTCCCTTGTGAGAAAATTTTAAACTTTATACTTCCTTTCTTTAATAGGTATAGGGCTATTTATGTTACCAAGTTTTTATTTTTGAAAGAGATTTTCATTGATTACATTAGAATTTAATAGATTGGCACAGCATTATTTATAACTTTCCTTGAAATTTTCTTAAGATATGGTCTGTTATTTCTTATGTAGTTATTTGAATCTTCTCTTATTTTGCCCCACCACACGAGGCTAGAGATTTATCTGACTGTGTGTGTGTGTGTGTGTGTGTGTGTGTGTGTGTGTGTGTGTTTTATAGTACTGGTCATAGAACTCAAGAGTACTCTACTACTGAGCTAACTTCCCCAGTCCTTCTTATTTTTTTAATTTTTTTATTGCTAAGTTTCCCAGCCTGGCCTCAAATTTGCAATCCTTTGTCAGCCTCCTGAGTCGCCAGGATTACAAGTATACACCACTGTGCTTGGCAGAGAGTTTAGAATTTTTATGTTCTCTTAATAAATTGACTTCTTTATCATTATGAAAAGGGCTTCATACTTGGTGATACCCTTTGTTCTGTAATTTACTTTGTCCACTATTATGTAGTTATAGTAGCTTATTTTGACTAGTTAAGCATGGCCCATGGTTCCCAAAATTTAACTTAATCAAGTATTAACAAAAAGTACATTTCTTTTGAATTGCAAAAAGCTTGAACTGCATTTTTATCCAATCTGAAAATCTGTCTTTTTATTGTAGTGGTTATGTCATTGACATCTAATTGATAAGCTTGGGGTTAAGTACCACTTAGTTAGCTGTGGAGATAATAACCTAGTGTATTCAGTTTTAGCAAGATGAAAACATTCATATTCCCCAAATTTTGTTAAGAATTAAAAATTAGGATTTTTTTAGTTTGTCAACAACTGAATGTCAAAAGAAACACCTGCCTACATACACATATTTGCCTTTATAAACATCTTGCCTATAATGAACTGTAATTTAACAATTTCAACTTCTGCTCTAAAGTTATAAGCCTAGTTTTAAGAAAATACATGTCAAATATTTTCATTAGAAGATTATACCATAATTTAATTTTTAAAGACTGTTATATTCTATGCATAAAACAAGTTAAATAAATATTTGTGAAATTGCACTTCCTGTATCTTTCTCCAGGCTTAGTCCAGTGCTTTTTGGCTCATGATTCCAATGTTGGTGTTAGTTTTAAGAATGTCTGGGCTTCCAGTCCTTTCTGAAGTTTTAAACTAGCATTATAGTCAGAGGTGATCAGATAAATTGCCTACAGATATCAAAATATTTTGGTCTTTCTGATCACATTCCCAATGTTGTCCTATCTCATATTCTGTCTTTTACAGTGTGTGCAAAAGAAATGAATATAACTTTATCACTTCTTTCACTAACTTCACATATGAGGAACAAGTTTACACATCCATCAAAAAGTTACAAGTTTGATAAAGCTGAAAAGTTGAATTATAGTAGAACAAAACCAAATTGACTTATGCAAACAAATTTTACATCATTACCTTTATATTCACTTAAATATATATTTATTCCTATTATTAATATATGTTATATATTTGATACATAAGTAAACCTGAGCTATTAAGAAAGCTCTAATATATAGACAGGATCTTAGCTCCAATGTATATGGTTTTGTTACCTTCACATAATTATTAATTAGTAGGGATAGATATAATTTAACATAGAAGGCAAATTTAATAGTGGTCTGTGATAATCTGATGCTGTATCTCTTTTGGTTCAGATAGGTATAAATATTTTGAAGAATGAATGCATATTTTTATAAACAAATCCTTAAAGATATAAGATATTGAGTAATGTGTATATATTATCTAGTGGCACATTGGTTATCAACATTAGGTCATAGAATATTTTTACAGAGAGCTGGTACTATCTGTAAAATTGTGTGACCAAACTACATAATTATCTTTCTGACAAGAAGGTATGATGTTTTTGGAATAACTGTATTAGCATACAGAATTGCAAAATACTTACCAAAGAATATACCTGTGCTTGTTTGTCTATGGCACCTGGTTATGTATGACAGACTGAAAATAAACATTATAAACAGTAATCCAGATAGTATGGGTGCAGATCCAATCTTCATTCATCTAGAGCTTTAGTAAGTTTAGAGAAACATCTCATAGGACTCATAGTGACCACATTATATTCCAGTAATAAGTAGTCCTGAAAGTCTCAGCACTTTTAGCAGCAGATTCTTTTTTTTCTAAGTGATTATATGCTGGGCAATGTTGTCGTAGGATTCTGTGGAGTGTTTCATTTGGAAATAAGATTTTCTGATGCAAACATCTTAGGGCTGGGGATGTGGCCCAGTGGTGGTACTCTTACCTAGTATGCACAGGGCCTTGGGCTCAATCCCTAGCACCACAAAAATATAAAATAAATGTTAGTATTTCTGTTTCAGATAATATGCTAGGCACAGAGGACAATGGTATTAAAATTTACTTTGTTACTAGTGATATAATTTCCCAAGTGATTGGAAAAGTTAAGTTTCAAATTCCAAACGCCATCAGAATAATAATCTGTTTCTTTTAATATTTCTTGTGGGAGATCATAGTTACCAAGGATGACTTGTCATACAGACCACATCTCATTTGTTAGTTGCTCTGCTTACAATGTGATGTTGTCATACCTTCCATGAGAGGGGTGGTCTATGTTCTCTGTGCTCAAACCTCAGTGTACTTTTGTGACTTCTTTGAACAACAGAATGGTAGAGTGATGTTGCATGACTACTGAGATCCAACCATGAGTGGTGACATGGCTTCTCTTTCTTGGAAGGCTTGTCATGGCAATGTAAAGGACATGTACTCCAGCTGTCAGTCCCAGCTTGTCATCCATCTGATTATCAGCATCATGATCAGATATGTAAGTAAATAATATTTCCAATGTTTCTAAGCTTTGATTTTGAGTATTCTACCTATGTTTCGGACATTGTGGGACAGATAATCTGGGTACTTTCTGAATATATGACGAATTGAAACTGAGAAGTAATGGTTATTGTTTTGGCTCTAAGTTCTGATATAATTTGTTTCATAGCAATAAATAACCAATGCATCTCTGCTGCTCTTTTTATTTTTATTTTTTTAATAATTGTGGGTTTTTATAATCGTGCTTGTGTTCTTCATGCTACCACCACACTTGTGCCCTTGCCCAGGTACATTCAGCTCTAACTATTTTTTTGCTATGTGGCAGGGTTTCAGAGATCTGGTATTGATGCCTATTTCATACTAGGGAGTGGGAATGAGTTTGGGTGGGGACAAACATTTCCAGGAAGAATTGTTATTTCTACAGTGACAATTGCTACAAGTCCAGTGATGAAGGAGAAATGCTGTCTCTGGTAGCATATGTTACCTCATTATATAATTGTTGCTTAGATTGCCATGATTAAAATAAGCTTTACTAAATACTAATTCCATGATGTAAAATATTTTGCTATTAGAATGCACTAGCAATGCTTAAACATTGTTATTTTTTTCTATCTGAAAATTTAGGAATACCTGTTATTCATAAATTGGTAATAAGAGTAGGTGTTTATTTGAAATTGTTGAAATTATTCATGAAACTATTGGGGCAATCATAATGAGTAAAATGAGCTGCATATGCAGCTTTATTGCTGAAGAACCACAAGGAAAGGTTAAGTGAAGTTGTGCTCATGTTATTTGAACATATCTAATATATTTTTAGTAGAAAGTAGATAGTTGGCAGTGTGACAATATATTTTAAATCTGTGGTAATTTTGATTTAAAAAGACCATTTAGTCAACCTTTTATTTTCCTGATAATCTAATAATTCAGTGTTATTTTTGCTGTCTTGTGTATTCTCTTCACTCTCCTGAAAAAATGTCAAGTCCTTTATAATTTAGCTAACAAATTATTGAGAAAATCTTACATTAATAACTTTTGATTCACATGTAAATGCTTATCAGTAACAGAGTGATTTATGTTCTTTTATTTTTCAACCAGGTATATTTATAGAGATATAGGAAGTACTAAACTCTAGCAATATTTTTTAACTTGGAGGTTGGAGGGAAATATTTAACCCCAATGGTTCTTGTCAATATCAATATAGCAATAATATGGACAGTGCTCTGTAAATAAAAAAAAAAATTGATATGGATTTCTTTTCATGTTTTACTGGCTATAGTTTAAAGGATTTTAAAAGGTTTACAGAAACATGTTCCATAATACATACATGCTTCAGTGTAGTTGCGTTCAAAATTAAAATAAGTCTATCAATACTAAATTTCTTGTGACCTAACTTAAAAAGGATGTGTCCAGTGGCACAGGCAGGTATGTCCTCTTGGGGCTTCTCTTGTTTAATCTTTGTGATTCCTCTATTTCCCCTAAGATGCTTCCCTGGGTGGGGGAAAAGTTTTAGTATTTGGTGAGTCTCACTCTACTAATGGTAGAATGGAACCCAATTATATACTCTTCCCAGTCGTTTCCACAAAAATCACATTTATGATTTCCTCCCTGGGATACTCAATATTTGCCCTAGTCAGTTTTACTTTTGTTTGAGAGTTTTTCCTTATCACTATCTAGTCCACTTCAATTTGAGGTCAGCTGCTGCTCACAATTCATTTCCAGGCTTAAGGAATCTTGTGCATATCTTTACCAGAGCTTCATGATAATTTTCCACAGTATTTGTTCCATTAAGGGCAGAGGCTACATTGTCTTTTGATAATGACACTCCCTACCACAGTGCTTGGAACAAAACAAAGTTTAGTTTAAATAAGTTGTACCTTGAATGATGAGAAGGGTATTGGAGTTTTTATAGCAACAGAACAAAGAGTCAAAGATAGTGCAAGGCATGATTTTATGATTTTAAAGAACAATTAGACCAAAGAGTAGAAAACAGGAGAGGTGGAAAAGGAGAAAACTAGGAAGGTGGAATGGAGAATTCAAAACCTAGCTCACATATTACTGCATCTGAGAAAACGTCCCTAAGCCCAATACAGAAATATCTGTTCTCTGAACTTTTGGTAGTTTCTTTAACTGCTCTACACAATTTTTCATATACTAGCCAATACAAAAGTGTGGATATAATTCATCTTGCTATGATTTGGACAAGTGACCCCTAAAAGTCCATCCATATGTTAAAGGCTTGGTCCCTAGCCTGTGGGGCTATGGGGAGGCAGTAGAACCTTCAGAGGTGGGACCTAGTGGGAGGTCTGAGTCATTGGGGAGGTGCCCTTAAAGGGGATAGTGGGACCTGGCCTTTTCTTTTACTTTCCAGCTGTGAGCTAGGCAGTTTTGCTCTGCTACAAGATGTGCTGCCTCACCACAGGCCTAAAAATAGGGGAAACCAGTGAAGAACTAGAACCTCTGAAATAATGAACCCAAATAAATCTTTTCATTTTTTAAGTTGATAATCTCAAGTATTTGTTATAGTAATGGGAAGCTAACTTCGTACTGAAAAATTAAAGCTAACTTCCTACTGAAAAATTAACTACTTTTGTATGTAGGCCACATGTATATAGGCCACATATCCATGTATGTAGGCCACACTATATGTTTCACAGATTTATGACTCCAGATATCCTAAGTGTTATGGCTTAGGCATAGTGGATATTCAGTAATAACTAGTTGAAGAATGAACAGGTATATTTCAATGAAAAGGCAAAATATTTTTGTATAGTCTTTAAAACTGTCTTCAAAAAGGTCAGAAATCAAGAAAAAAAGTGGTGTACAAGGAAATTATATGCTAAACATTATTTGTGAACTTTTTACTTCTAAAAATGTAATTAGAAACAGGATTATTTATGGTTAACTGCATGCATAAAACTAATATTAGTAAGGAAATAATGTCCAGTTTCTTTATGCTGTGAAGAACAAAGAAATAGACTTTAGATATGTGCTTTTATGAGATTTCCCCCACCCTGGTTTAATAAAAATGTCCTTCACATTCTGAACCATTCTAAATTTCAAGAAAAAATACTCAGAGGCATTTTAAAATACAAGTTGTTGTTATACCATGATTTGTTATAGCAATTATTATTTTCTAGAACTGTAAAACATAAAAGCACTAGCCCTGAGGGCAGGGACAACATCTTTTTAATCTTTTTGTCCCCAAAGTTTAGCATGTTTCTTTCACAGAATAAGTACACAATGTTTGTTTAAGTGAACTAAATTGAGGCACAGAAAAGAGTAACTATGAAGATAGTTATTCATGTCAATGTGTGAATATTTACACATTTAATTTAAAGATGTTCCCATTATAGTAAAATACTTGCAAACATTTACAGTAGTAAATGAGTAAAAAATAGAATCCTATTATTTAGAAGGCATTGTAGGAGATATGAAGAATCATAAATTTCCTAAGAAGTTATTTTAATGAAAAAATAATCTATGTATTGGAAAAGTCAGTAACCATTAAAGACGACTAACAGTACAATATATTAATGAGTTACCTACTGAATTGCATTATTTTCTAACTCTAATTGCTTTTATTGTTTCTAAACTATCTTGGATTCTTAGAGGAACATTTCTTTCTGCTTTGGTGAGGTAGTATAACTGGATGCTTGCATTTTCCATTATTGCCTAGTTGGGGTACTTCTGGTGAACCTCTCATATTCTAAACTGTTTACATCTGAATGACTGACAGGTGATATTGGCCAATGGCACATCTCTCGTAGGACATTGAAGATCAGTTGAAGAAATGAGGATGTTAAAATATTTGCAAATGATGCATTCTATTTAAATGGATATAATTTTATATAGTAGTCCCCTCTATAGATACTATATTTTCATATCATACCTGTCAATCTTCAGTCCTGTAATAGTCTTTTATTCTTCTAATAACAGCTGCAAACAATTTTGGCAAAACTTCTTATATGTAGATTTGTTTTTTAGACTTTTTCAACTTTCAAAAGGTTTTAACTAAAATGTCTATTAAATATTTAAGTACTAGAGGAGACCAGAGGTAAGGGAAATTGCTTTATGCTGAAGTGCTCTGGAAAAAAATACTGAAGAAATATTTGATGTGTGACTTGAAGAACAGGTAAAATTTGAATATTACATGTAAAAAGTAGAACGTTCAGTGATGGGGAAAGCTCGGTATTAAATGGTAAAGCTGAAAATTGTAAATTCCATTTCTGAGAGAGGTAGTAGAAATAATTTCTTGTTGAATCACAAATGAAATAGTATAAAAGTAGTTTGCCAATGTATTTTCAAGGTCTTCATGCTGGGTTTGAGAATTTGGACTTTATTTTGCGTACTGAATACAGCACACTTTTAGTGTTTTTTTTTTTTGTTTGTTTGTTTGTTTGTTTGTTTTTTAAACATGTTTTATCATCTAAAGATGGAAAATCCAAGTTAGACTGCCAAAGACAGTGGAGTCATACTTTAGTTAAAATACTATTCTTAACTAAAGATTAATGAAAATAACAATTTCTTTTCTTGGAGTTTGCTTTGCATTTGAGTCTTTAGTTTTAAATTATAATTAAGTACATAAAGTACATGTGATAATTTAAATCCATGTTTTACTAATATATAATTCCATCAATAAAAAAATATTAAGTTATAGAATGGCCAAAATGAAGATGCTAAGAATTTTATGTAAATATTTTTAGATTTCA
This sequence comes from Tamias sibiricus, assembly GCA_025594165.1. NCBI lineage: Eukaryota > Metazoa > Chordata > Mammalia > Rodentia > Sciuridae > Tamias > Tamias sibiricus. The sequence goes on from CM046661.1 coordinate 39,827,503, forward strand.
TCTTAAGATTTGTGGGAAAGGAAAATTGAGGCAAGATTAATATCAAAAAATTAGAGTATCTACAAAAATATTTGATAATTAAAGGAGAAACTATTACAGCACTTCTGATCACAAAGGAAATTTATCCTTATAGACAATTAGATCAGTATTGACATACAATCCACACAAGGGAGTATCTAAAATCCTATTAAGCCTAAAAGAGCCACTATAATTTCTAGGCTAAACTGACAAGATAAATTGCAGAGTATCATTTTATTACTATTGTTGGTTTAAAATATAATAAAAGTATTAATCATCTAAATGTTGACATTATGATTTGGGTAAAACATCTGTATTTTATAGACCTTCTTTTCTTCATAATATGCATAGAATTTCACTTGGTAAATATCCACAATTTTCCAATTTAGAGTTTATTCTATAGGTATTTCAAAGTTTTGTCTACTGCCAAATCTGCTTCGATGAAACAATGAGAAAATAAATACTGGTGCTTAGGTATTATATACCCTTAATATCTGTGTGGTCCAAAATGGTAGTCATTGGCCATATCTTGCATTAGAACTCCTGAATTGTACTTGGTTTGCATTAAGATATGCTGTACAATAAAATATATATTGACTTGAAGTCATAGTGTATATATGCATACACATGATAAAATACATATGGTTGTAAAAAATGAATTTCACATGTTTCTTTTTACTTGTAGCTACTAGAAAAAATAAAATTTCATTTATGGCTTATGTTCTTTGTCTCTCTGACATCACTGATGTAGAGCTTGAAGCAATGAAATCATTCAATCGTTGAGAACTTACCTCCTCTCATAGACTGATCAAATGCCCTGCAGCCTAATTGTGGAAGCAAATAGCTGAATTGTAACAAAGATCTTCAGAGCTTCTGGTAAATGAGCCTCTAAGCTAGGACTTACCAGTAGAAGTTAGATAATTCAGAATATGTGTCAATATTAATTTGTGAAGAGTCTCCAACCTCCCTCTATCTTGTACCTAAAAGGAAGAAAAGATACTTATTTCTATGGGCAGTGGGTCTCCATAGTGGCTACCCAGAAACTGTGGGGCCTTGATTGAAGGACAGACATGATCCATGCCTTCAGTTCTAACATTAGTTTAATATGGGATCTAGGAGCTTGCTAAGTGCACTGACTTGCTATTAGTTAAACATGTCTTTTTCAACAACAGTTCTATTTTAATTCAAATAATTAGACTTTTTATTGCAAAGAATCAAAATCAGCTTTTTTAAAAACACTGCTTATCTTCATTATGTTCTCCTAGGGGGTAGCCTAAGAATTCCCATGTCACCATATATACAGAAAACATTATTTTTGAATAAATGTAGAGTTGCAAGTGCTATTAATCAAATTTACAAGATTGTTTTCTAATATGTTTTGCCTGTCAACTTTCTTGGTAATTCTTTTATACCCCACAGTGAAAATGACCCATCATACAATCTGTTGATGGCATTCATTGAATTAGAATTAGGCTTATAATAAATCTCAGACTTTTAAAGTACAGTAATCAAGAAGATGTCATTTAGCATGCAGTACTTCCATATGGCATACATTGGTAGTGATGGGGTCTTCCAGTCCAGTATGAGCATATGATTTGCTCTGACACCTACACATCTAAAAACCAGGCAATGCATTTTTAAGCTCATTTATTTTTGTGTGTGTGTAATAATGCAAAACAGTTTTACAAAAGAATTACTTAAGGGTTATGTCTATATGTCATGCATATTTTTAACCTTTAGAGAACTTTTTATCATTTTGTTCAAGGCTCATTACATATGCAGACAGTCTTTGTTTTGCATGATGCAGTGTTAATGAAAACTTGGACTTATGGGAATGAATTCTTCATGTTTTTAGGTTATAGAACAAGTACCAAAATGTTTAGGAAAGTTGTATAAATAACTATGAACATCCCAATTTTAGTTAGACATAATAAATAATAACATACAAAAAAGAAATGAAGGTATATCCTATAGTATAGACAATTAAATTTTGTGTAAAATAAGATAGTCCTGATCCATAAGAGACTTCCAAGATACTGTTGATTTAGAAAAATGTCATCTTCTCAATTTCCTTTATCTTTTCTCCAATTTGTGATGGAAAAATTGAGTATAAATATATTGCTGCAATGTAGACTAAAAATGACAATGTTATACAACCATTTATAAAAGTTCTTTAAGGCTCTTGATGAGCTATAAGAATCTAACAGAATAACATAATGTCAAATTATGTAAAGAACCAGGCATATTCAATTTATAAGGTTCTTCTATGAAAGAATTACTAGTTTTTATCCTAAACCATAAAGCTTCAAGCTTTGTTTTGGTGAGGAAATTTTAAGTACATTATTAGGAATCCATCTAAATTACTAATTTTAATCTGATCTGTTTAAAAAGATCAAGGAGATCAAAAACAATAATCTCATGCTAGCATCCATGTACTTATTCCTAAACATGACCACTGCTATTCTAAAATATTCTCATTTGTTTTTAATCCTGTGCCACTATAAACAACCTATGCAAATATCAATGCTATAATTAGAACTAAGTTGCCAAGAAATACATTATTTTCCTGGGTTATTTGTCTAATTCTGATAATTTTTGAATTGGGCACCATAGTCTAATTCTTCAGATGAGAAGAAAAGGGCTAAAATGGAATAATTTGTCCAGATTACATAAACAGAAAATGGAAGAAGCAGGCCCTTGTCTACATGCCTTGTTGTTTCTTGCCTTCCCATGGGAAATCATTATTTTTTTCAATTTCCTTCTGAGGTGCTGTTGTCAGTTCTCTCTCATTTTCTTATTGCCCATTGTTTCCTTAATCTCTGGTAATTTAGTTGGTTTTATTTTTCTTTTTTGAAATTTGCCGAAACTATACTTCCCAAATTTCTGCTTTATTGTTACCAACTTACCTCATTCTTGATTATACTTACTTTTACCAGGTCAGGCTCTTAATTTCTCTTTGGTGTTGAAAGCAGTGTGTTACAGTGCTTCTCTCTGTCTTAATGGTGCTTTTATTTTTCATTTAATGACTCCCAAGTATTGAAAAAAAAATTTCAATCTTCTTTCTCAAACACCCATTTTAATAGATCTAGTTTTTTGTTTCTAAAATGATAATATATTTTATTATAACTCCTGAACTTTGACTAGATCTCTAATTGTGTGAACTGTCCCATGTTTACTCCTATGGGACCCTTATGTAGTTTATTCCAAAATTCCCTAAGATAAAGTTTTAGTAAATTGTGATAGTAAAGATGAAAACCAGTGTTCTCCATCAAGTGGACGACATTCCCTCCTTTTCATCTTTTTTTTTGTTTGTTTTAATTATTAAATCATTTTGGCATAATTTTTAAGCCTCAGGGTAATAGTACATTTTATCCTTTGCTAAATTTGTGTGTGTGTTCATTATTAGCTCTTTGATGGTAGCAATCACTATTTTTTCTTTCCTATTCTCTATATTGTGCAGCAGTGCCAAGTACACAGTAGGCATCCAAATAATCATACATTTGGGTGGATTCATTGTTGGTCATAGAATATACATCTGTTTCTCATAGAATTGTATGTATGGTCAGTAAGCTTCTTTTCTATGTAACATAAGAAAATTACATGTTGTTATTTTGGTAATATAACTCCTGAGACTACCTCTACTAATTTTAATGACATTAGGAGAGAATTAACAACAACAACAAATTGTCAAAATTTTTCAGGGACCAGAAAAGAAAATATCTCATGAAGTTTACTTCTCAACCTTAAGTAAATGAGTTAGAATGATATTCATCTAATCAAACTTACTGAGAAAGATCACTACTTTGTATTTTTCATTTGTGACTAAAGGTAACAGCTGATGTAGAATAGCATTTATACAAAGTCTCCATTGTAGCCTGACTTATATCCTTCCACTACCCTTGAGTGTGTGGTGCCAGAGAGCTACTGTATACAGCTCAGTGACTTATTCATGTAATTCTGTTACCTAGGACTTTATATGCCAATTTGTGTTTTGTCATTGGGAAGATAATTTGAGTAAAATATGAGGCCTTATGCTTCCTTCCAATGTCCTGTGTATATATTGTGGTCCATCCAAAGATCCTTCCTATTGTATAACTGCATTCACTGAGTAAAACCTTAGCCTGACAGTGAAAGAGTGTTTTCACCAAGTGCAAGAGGCCATTTGTCAAAACTGACCTTTCCTGTGAAACAGCTACAATTATTAGTTGATTCAAGTGTCAAAGCCCTATCATAAGATAAGGAAGTCAGCTAGGAAATTTTTTTTCATTTGATAATAGGTTTCAGAAGGAGTTATAGATGGATTTGATGTTTCTGTCTAAGGTTGAAAACTTAGCCTGAAATGTGTCTGGGACAATTTAGATAGCTACCTTTGTTGAACTGAGTTATATATCACAATTTTAGTTTCCTTATAGATTGTTCATAAAATCATAATAACTATCTGAGCAATATATTGTTTTTATTTATGTTGTTTTAGTTCTAACACATAAGCCAAGGTACAAGAACTTTGTAAAATAAAATTTCTCTAGGATGTGACATTTTATAGAATGTGTAAGTATAATCAAGCTATAGATGACAATGTAAACTTTTTATTTAAAACCTCAGATATAGATTATTAATCATAAACTTAAGGTTTATAAGTTTGTAAACAAACTATTTAATACAAGTAAAAATTTAGTTATGAGAAATACAAAACCATAAGAGAAACTACACCAGGAAACTTTATTAATAGACAAATAAGAAAAACTTCCCAATGCAACACACTATAGCCATCCTTCCAAATATTAGCACAATAGTTATTTTAAATTTAAAGGGTATGCCAAGATTTTAAGGTCTTGCACAGATTTCATAGAGATAATTTAAAATGTTGGTACAAGTTATAAATATTAAAAGAACACATCAGAAATGTTGAATCGAAAATAATGATTATGTGCAAAAGATATGGCAGTAGGTAAAAAAAACAAAAAGGAAGAAATCTTTAAAAGGCAAAAAATTTTAACATTAAAATCATGGAGTGTGATAGGCCTGAAGCCTGCTTCCATGATGATTTAAAAACAAAAATCCTGGCCAGAAACTAATGTGCCTTGTAATAGCTAGAGCAATATTAAGTCAGCCATATGGAGAGCTAAAAATAGCCTTCTTAAATCTATCTTTGGTGTAGGAGATGTCACTTTGAAGGTGAAGAGAATAGAAACATGAGTTTTATGGGAGTTGATTATGGATTTATCTACATATGAGTACCAAGTGCTATAGAAATAAATAAATTGGAACAACATTGACATAAGCATCAAGTTCTAAATGCCAATAAACCTCTCCATCCAACCTCTCTGTACCAGGTTTTGTTTAATCCTTGAACACAATACATCTCATTCTAGTCCTGGTTTGAATGGTTCTATAAATCATGAAAATTACCATGCAAACTAGAACTGTGAAGAGTACTTTTAATTATCAATGGAAATTTTCTGATTTACAAATTTTGGTGAAAATATTCAATATTCTTATTGTCATTTATAAATGATAGAAAATGAAAAAAAATGGTAAAACTAATTTAATAAACTACAACTGGGATTCATTATTTGGAATTAATATCTTTTATTTGTTTGTTAGAAACCTCCCAAAAGTAGGTGTGAATAGTGTTTGGCTTTTTTTCATCATATAACTTAAAATATGAAACAAGCATCCTTCTATGTATGTTTACACTAATTGTTCTACTCCTTTGAGTTTGCATCAGTTTTCAACATTTTAACCATTGTGTCTTCAATGTTGTATAATATCTGAGTATTTAACATGAAGGCTTACCTGACTTGTATTCCTTTTTATCATAACCACTTTCCTCATTCACTACAAATGATCACCTTTATGAAAGTTTTTTGCACATGTAGTCTTGAATGACAGAAATGTCAAACACACTCAATGACCTTTTCTTTTTGTGATCCCATTTATATTTTATGTAACTTCAGCATTAGTATTCCTTGTATCTTAGTGTAATTTCATCTACATTAGTCAATTCCCTTTTCAACTAATTAAAAAAAAAAAAAAAAAGCTACCTTGGTTTAGCACTGGAGGCCAAAGAGGCAACACAACTACATACTTTACTGTCTGTGTAAACCAAGTAACAGAGAACCAGTGATGCATCATCAATAGACTCAAATAGTTGAGATTAGTCACTGATCATGACACATGTTATTTAGTAGTGGTTTGCATACCAAATGCTAGAACCGTTTATACAACTATGGTTAATGTACTGTGTTAACTACTATTTAACCCCTTATTTAATTAAAACATAGTAACAGAAATTCAAGCATATTAGAACCAATGTAAAGTGTTGACTGCCACTGTATGTAATTTTGTATGCTCTATTACCTTGGTTTATACAGGGTTTTCTTTTGTATAAACCTGATATGGTCTGTCTCAGGATGTGACCTAAAAAGCAACATAATTGTTGTAATCTGTAAAGTGTCTAAATGCCTCTGATTCCCACTGAAGCAAATTATGAGATATCTGTACTGCCTGTGATGTTATATGCTTTTAGGGTTTTATCTATAAAGACATTTTATCTTATTCTAAAGTATCTTTTGCTGGGGGAGAGAGGGAAGAAAGTTGAGGAATTGGGCACAATGACCTTCTCAGTTATGATAAAAGTCCTCAAATTAAGATGTAACTTTATTATTAAATGACATTACATGTACATTCTAGATTTATACTGATGCAATTAGGGAGTATTTTTATTTTTATACATGTTTGGATTGAAAAGGAGCACAATCTACCTCATTAAGTATGTATTTGTTAAAATGTTTCAAAGTTATCTTAATATTTCATTATATAATATGTAGTATTATAATGCACATACACAGGCACACTTTGTATATAATGGGGATACATTCAGACCATATATTGTGTCCATTAATAGAACTTATTAAGTATAAAATTTCAAGTACATAAACAATGCATTTTCTTATTTTGGCAGTTAAGCTATTCTAGTTTTCTTCTCCATGAAAGCTTCTCTATATCAGCATATCTCAGAGTGTAGAATTTCAGAGCTGGAGGAGATCATGGACTCCTTGTGTAGATCTTTCATATTACAGATCAGAAAGTGAAGAATCAGAAGATATGAGAAACGAAGTAGGTCATATTTTCTCAAATAACGCAGTACAGTTGGAGTGTTTATAATCTGGAAAGTATACTTTCGTATCTTTTATTTTACTTAGTGCTTATAATAGCTGTCTGAAGCTGGACAGCAGGAATTATTAAGGCAACTATACCAACAGAAACCAGATTTGCAGAAGTCAAATATCTTTCCTGAGGTGACACAGCTGGCAGGCAGAGAACTCCTTAGCCCTTATCTCCTCACCAGAGAGCCAAGGTTGTATCTGTTACTCACCCTGTGGCCTTTGTGTAATTGGAAAAGGAAACAGTGCCCACACGCATGTGTAGAATCTCATTTACAGAAACAACTAAATAAAGTTTTGACTGATTTTCTGCACAAGTCCTTGGAACCTTGATCCTTTTCAAAGGTTGACAGGTGTTATTACTATAATCTGCAAAATATAATTTGCTAGAAATACCTTTAATTCAAGGTCAAGGTGAAAGCTTTCTTTACTCTTAGACATAATGAAAATGACTAAAAGGTTTTCTCTTAGAATACAGTCTGTGTTACTTTTAAATCACGTTCAAATGTTAATGTTCTGCGTGGGTAGTGGTCCAGGTGGGCTCAGAATTCATTTCTTCTGTATCTCCCTACACTTCTATCTAGTCTGAGTGATAATGACCTTATTAGTTTGTCTTCAAAAGGCTTCTAAACTTTTCAGACAAGTTTTTTTTTTTTTTTTTTTTTTTTGTCACATATATATATCGAATTTTTCTACCAATTATCTAGGCAAGCAACTTAAAAATACTATTGACTTAAATTACACAAGTATGTAAAGAAGTTAAATGTTATTAAGTTTTAAGTGGAATATCTATGTTTATTTAAAGATTTGTTTTTTTGAGTTCTCTGTATCACTGCTATGCATGCAAAGCAATTATCTTAAAATAAGAGGATGCTTACTCTAAAATGATGGTGACATTTTTAAGAGTCATAACTGATACCTAAATATACACCTGTGATTTTCCTAGTGCATCTTTCATGCTCAACTACCCTATATACATGGATTAAGATGGTTAAAATCTTCATGCAGAAAATTATGTCTATAGCAAATTTGATGTGATAAATAAAAAATACTTTTGAAGTCTTTTTTGTCAAGCTATAATAAATGAGTATGAATATGATGAGGTAAATGTTTGCAGGTATATCTATGAAATTAAAATATTTGCATTTAAGAATGTTTTTGTGTAATATCTTGCATAGACTTTTTTCAGTAACAATATGCAATCAACAATTTTCCTTTGTTTATCAGTTAAAAAGGTCAAATAATTATACACCTTTTCTGTAAAAATGAATCAATTTGTAAATATTTCTAGATTTATAACACACTACTATAAAAGAATTGCTATGTAAAAATATTTCATTTAAATTTACCTGAAAATTATGTATGGAGAATCATGATTTATAAAACAGTTCAGTGGGATAATATACATTTAACAGCCTGAGACTCCACTTGGAGTTAGCTGTATGTAATAAGCAATTTGTTCAAGGTGAAAAATCTTACTTAAACACATGTGAGGTTTGCATATTTCCTAGAGGCTCACATTAAATCCATTCAACAGTCTAATGACCTTGCCACCAGCTTCCTCCCAGAAAACTGACATTTACATTTGTAAGGTTAAATGAAATGTATAATGGGAAAACCAAAATGAAGAACTACTGTGAATCAAAGAAACATATCATAGGTTTTCTCATCTTCACTGACAATTTAAGCCTTTGTATAATGATCATGTCAAGAACAATATATTTTCATGTGTGTTGTCTATATATTGGGGCTGACAATACAAGTTCAGTGTGACAATCTGAAATAATTATACATCAGATAAGCTTTTAAAAATGAGATTACTCTGGGTTATGATCTCTAGAAACATTCCTTGACTATTGGTGGCACCATAGTTTTCTCAGTATCTGAAGATATCTAAAATATGCTTTGAGATATGACACCAAATTGGTAAGATATTTTAGATAATGTGATCAAAATTACAATTCTTAGATAATTTTTTTGTTATTTGTTAAAGACTTAACATTCTAACTTAAGAAAATAGATCTCAAAAGTATAAACTTAATTAAGGATTAGAGCATAAAATATTAGGTTGTCTTTTGTGATTTAAAAATTTTTAAATATATTTTTTTTCCTGAAATACACTGATTCTCATGAACCCCCCACCTTGTATCATAGCTCTGTGCCTGCACATATGCTTACAAATAAACTTCAATAAGACGGCTTTAAATCTCTTCAAGTCTTTTAAATTTTAAATAGGTCTTCATCTTTTTAAAATTTCACTGATTTTCATATAGTGCTAGCATTTTTCTTTTGAATAATTGAATTCCTCTTTGTACAACTAACAATTTGTTTTGCCATGTCTTTGTTTTCCTTAAAAGATGACTAACAATTTACTGTAATTTTATTGTCATTTTTTTTTTTTATCATTTTCTGTTTAAGGGCTTGACAGAAATTTCTGGATCTGTAGATATCTGGTTAAGTTATATTAACTGGAGTGTGGTTTGTTCATGTGCTCCCAAGCCTCTCTTCCAATCCATCCTTCACTCAGCTTTCCTGACTCTATGGGGCAGTTGATATGGCTCCTTGGCAGCCCTGCGGAAGTTGGGTACTCCATTGTTACAAATTAGAATTAGGAATGGTAAAAGTTGACTTATTTCCTCCATTGTCAAGTATTCTAATCAAATTAGTTATATTTAAATTCAATATCAACATAATAATCCCATGGAATCTCAAAAGGCTTTATAAGATTAAAGTTATTCACAGAAAATCGGCACCTCTTGTATTGACAAGAAGGTTTTATTCCTTTTACCAAGAATCACACTTTTAGAGCAGAAGATTCTCCAAACTTGAATGTGAACAAAAAATATTTTTGGCATTCTGTGGTATTTATATCCCAAGGTATTGCAGAAAATCTAGAATGAAAAATAATCCTCTTTTCAATGGTATTTAAAATGTTCTTACATTACTATTATTATCTCTTCTTCAGCTATTAGCTTATCTGGCCTCTTGGACATTTCCCCATAAACCAATGCCTTTAATTTTTCAGTGGCTTAACATTTTTCTAAAAATTATTTTTCTTAATTATTTCAATTTCAGAAGAACCAGATTTCACTTTCCTAATGACATGTTTCTTTAAACACATGGAAACGATCTATATTCTATAGCTTAATGTACAAAGATGGCATAGTTCTCATTAAAATAACTGGTAAAAAATATAGGAGATGATATCTATGGTGCTATGTAAAGCTAGTTTTGATGGAGTGGGAATTAGTGGCTGATATGTAATGTCAGTATGAGAAAACTGAGTTGTGTCATCACGATTGGTGTTTGGACATTTACAGTAATTTTGTTGATACAGGTTAAGAGTAAGGAATACTCAAAGAACATCTGAAGTATAGAGGAATGTAATGGTGTATTAACAAAGTCTAGAGAAATTGCCACCATCATGGTAAATTAGAGAAGAAAAATCCTGTAGTATTCAATCATGAGGGCTGTATGAGGGTTTAGCTAAGAAAACAATCCAAATAGGGCATATGAGATGCTGAACATTGTATAGGTACAAATACTCTTTTAAACTTTAACAGTCTTATTTAAGTAGTTACCTCCCTGCAATATTTTAATATATATTCACCACAATTCTCATCTAGTTGTTAAGAAATAGTTTGGAATGAAACTATTGGGGTTTTATCCTTGTGTTATTTTTCATGTGACATTGAATAATCTTTCTACTATAACTACTTTATCTATAAAGTAAGACTGATAATTTATTTCATAAATATGCTATGATTTAAATATGGGAATATGTGAATAAAGTGTGAACTGATATGCGGCATGAGTTCACAAATGTTAGCTGATATTTTTGTTATTACTATGTGGAGAATCTGAAACTGACAATAACAGCAACAACATCAAAACACTGCCACTTTCCAAGAAAGGACATGTGCTTTTTTTACCTATAGAAGACAGTGAATAGAAGGAACATAATTTATAGTGACTGAAATTTAAAATCTGTGCTTGGGTGTTATAGAAAATTTACAGATGATCAAAACCTCTCAGAACTGTACAGATTTATTTTGAGTCTGGATATTTGATTTTACTTGAAGCAGTTGTTTTTGTGATTCATAATTTTCATTAAATCAAACTTTAATTAAAAGTTTCTACCTGGAGACACTTTCTTTGAAATCCTAGCAAGGCTCAGTAGGACTGTTTGCCTGTTTGTGACAATATTAAATGTCAGGCTGACAAATGTCAGCTCAGCAGATGGAAAATTGTATACTTTAACACTTCTAATGGACAGATGTATTTTAGCATAAATTTTAATATAGTCTGTGATTAAAACCATGGCTCATTTAGTACTTTGGTTATTTACATATGCTAATGTACATAGATAATATACATTGATACAGTACTACTTCAATAATACCAACATTAGAAATGATAAGTATGTATGAATCATTCTTAATATCTAGGAGCTTTATGTTAGCATAGTGTCTTTGTTGCATTTCTGAAAAGAGTCTGAGATGAGGTATTGTGCTTGAGACATGACTTCAACATGAGGGAGTGAGGGAGCAGGGAACATTAAAAGTATGTTATTAATGTCATTGCTATATTGGGGATTAGATTTTGTAGGGAAAACTGAGAAGCATGAGGAATGCTTCTCATGCTTATCTACAGGTTGCAGTATTTACCCACAATCAACCATCCTGCACTGTTTGAAAGTTCTTGGTATTATAGCAAATTTGTCCCAGTGGTTATGGTCATTCCTCATTCTGTACTGTAGCTGCACAGGCCCAGTCAGAATCTTAGACTCTGAAAATGATCTATGACAAATCTTAAAAGAAGTTAAAAAGGCAATGGTGGTCGAATGCTCTCAGAAGGGTTATTTGCATGAAATTGTCCATTCCAACTGTGGCTGAAATTATATTTGGGCCGAGGGGATAGTAAAAGAATCATTTTTCCTGCCTGCATTCTTCTGCCCATTGTGTTGTGTTGCCCAGATCCCTCAATAGGTCTGCAAAATGGTGACCAGATACAAGTCCTTAAAGATTATTATTATTTTTTGTAGGAAATAAATGAAACAAGCTGGAATCTGTTGCTTTATTTGGTCTGAGGGCTATAAATAACATCTCCATTTTCCATCACTCATGCTAGATTACTCTTATTCTTAGCCAACATTTCAGCTTGCTAGAGGAAGATAAAGGGCAGAATTTCATCTCTGGAAGATTTGATCTCCTATCAGGTCATGAATACTGTGATTTCTTCTCATTCATTGCCATCAACATGTACAGAAGTACCAAGGACTTCTCCAGGTTGCAAGCTATCTACCCACAATAGGTAGCAATAACAACTTTAGTTATCCATGATACTAAGGTCTTCTTCTATCACCAGTGCAAACCGTGGACTCTACTATATTCAGGAGTGACAGTAGGAGCTCAGACTGCTGAAAGGGAGACTGCTGTTGTGCTCATATACAGTCTGTCCCTGAGCCAGACTGTTCCATTTATGAACCCACTGCATAAGAACTGTGATGGCTGAGGACAGAGATTGAATGAAAGCTCCAGAAAAACCATCTTGTCCATCACATTGAATGACTTGTCTCTGGAGAAGAATCCTTTCTGTTGAACATGAAACTTTTTTACACTTGGTAGTTTTTTCTAAATGCTCTTTCATATATTTATTCTGAAAACCTCTCATTTATTATCTTGATTAACAAAAATCTATGACCAAAGAGCTCAAGACATTTGCTCCATCTAGCATTTCATTTTTATCTTTACCTCATACTGATTCTGCCTCTGTGAAGTAGTCAGCTTAAGCGGCAGCAGTGCAGTATGAAGCCCTAAAGACTGGGAGGATTATTTTTCTCATTGTCTTTAACGCCACCTCTACGTGAGGGTGTAATAGCAATGCTACTAAGCAATACGAGCACATTAAGTTGCCAGCTCTCCCCTCTGTGAACTCTGTTCCCCATATGCTGGACAGTACCTCTTTAATTCCATAGGTCAAGCTCAGAAAAGATTGTTGATCCAGAAGTTAGGAGGTATAGACAGAATCTTTACCCTATTTACTAAACTTATTTGGACATTGGAACCTGCTTAGGCTTAATCACCATTGTTCCATATCCATCACATTAAAGATTAGTGCTATGCCCAACTCATGTTGTGACGTGAGAATCCGTTAATGCTACATGATAAGTACCTCTGCTACTACAGTCACTGAGGTCCTATGATCAGATGTTAACATTGGGGCCCAGTGTGCCAGGAGTTATTTATCAAAGTGTTTCTCTGCTGCCAATAACATGGCCTTGTGCAAGAATCCTAGCAGTTTGTACTGTGACTTCTATAGGGTCTTGTTCATTGTTATTTACTGTGGATACTTATGGTAGCATTGACTGTCTCAGGTTATACAGCTCAAATGGCAGGGATTTACTCTCTTGCTCTAGGCCCCTCTCACAGTCATTTATTTCCTAAATACTAGCAGCAGAATTTTTCTCTAGTTTGGGGTCTCTTAAAGGAAAGGCCTAGTAGTTTTTAAGGCTCACCTGATTATGCTAGGTCCCCTCTGGATAAATAAGATCATCTATACAATTGATTTAGGGATCTTGATTATTTCTGTGAATTTTTTTTCAACTTGTCATAAAATAACCTAATAATGAGTGAAATCCATATGCCCATTCCCACCCATGGTCTTGGAGAAAGATTACACAGCGCTTGCCTACCTGGGGTAAGAATTGGGGAGGTCTTACAGCCTGTCTTACTATTGTTATCAATTTTGAAACCATCATACAGCCTTATGAAAGATTTATGTATTTTCCTGTTGATAGTTTCTCAGGTAAATGGCTGCAGATCACACTGGGAGAGGATTTACATCTCTATTCACATTAGGAAGAACAGTTCTGTGGCAGCAGCATCTTTTGGGTTATATAGGAAAGTCATAAACATTTTGGTGATGATATTGCCCTTCTCATTAGTGTGTTTCTGTGCAAGTAAAAGAAAATGATTCTGGAGGTGACTAACAGCACAGTACATGTTTCTAATTCCTAGATGGAATAATAGAATGAAGAGTCATTTGAAAGCAAATTCATTTTATGCATAAAAACAACTAACTAGCTGTGTGACATTGAGCAAATAATTTTCCTTCCTAAGTATAATTTAAGGTCTTTGGAATGAAGTAGGCTTTTCAAATTCTAATCTTTAATGATTTTGACCTGGATGGTGTTTTATCTTCTAGGAACCTAACATGTTCATATTATATATTTCCATCTTTATCTGAAGACAGACCAATGTTTGCTATTTGAGTCTCAGGGATAGATTAACAGTTATGGAATTTCAAGCCCCATCAACCAATTTGGCAGGTATTTCTATTGTAGCAAGACAATTTTCTAAATTTTTTGCAGATCTCAAAAATAGCTATTTACCTACAATGTACATAACTATAATAGACAAATTGCAGGTAAGGGAGGCTCTAATGAACTGTTAAGAGCAGAGTGCTCCAATCATCCTAGGTGCATCTCAAGTCTGAGCTGGTACTCTGAGCTATTTTGGATAGAGAAGATAAGCTTTTTCAAAAGACAAAATTTTTATAGAATAAAATTTTATCTGGCCATGTAATTATCCAGAGACTTAGTTGATTGCAGAAACTGTTGACATTATAAATCCATATTTCATTTTAGAGATGCACAAAATAAAGCTTTTGAAATTCAATTTTAACTGTATAATTTGTGCTTAAGGAAGTTCATTTGTGAATCTTAAAATGACATTTCTCAGTTGCATAGCTGGTGCATGTTACTCAGGTAACTCAGAACAGGTTTAATGAAACCAAAATTCCAGATCATTTTGTTTTGCTCAGTTCCATGGCTAATATCTTCTCTTATGGAGTATAGTAGGAATCATCCAGGAGATCTTAGGTTATTCTGGGAAATTCATGACAATTACATATGGGGACCCATAGAGGAGGCAAACATTCCTGTTTCTAATGGCTAATGGGGTCATCTTCATCAATAAAATGTGTCAGGGTTTTCCAGGGAAATGGAGTCAGGAAAATTGTATATGAGGGGGAGGAAAAGAGACTTATGAGAGCCCTAGCTGCTGTTACTATGGAGGTGGAGAAGCCCCTCAATACTTTGCAAGCTGGAGAGTCACAGAATCCAGCAATGTGTCTTGGATTCAGGCAAAGGGTCTTGGGACTAGAGGATCTGGCAGTGTAATTCTCATCTGAGGATACAGGTCTGAACCTTGGTGATTTGTGTAAGTTCTGAAGTTTGGAAACAGGAGAACCCAAAGCCTCAGCTCCAGAAGAAAGTGAATGTGCCCTTCCTCTGCTCTTTTGTCCTACCTGAACCCTGACTTAACTGGATGGTGCCTTCCCATGTTGAGTGAGGGTCAGTCCTCACTCATCCACTGATTCAAACACCTGTCTATTCTGGAAACACCATCACACACACACACACCCAGAAATGAGGCTTTGCCCACTCAGTACCCCTTCATCCAGTCTAGTCAAAGCTGAAAATAACTGTTATGGTACACAATATTTTGTTTCTGAAAAATGACATTTTAAATACTCCCCATTTTCAAGCTGTTCTGTACTGCATGCTGTAATTATATCAAGTCTTTCTTCCCCAAAATATTTTTATAAGTCTTATTACTTTTTACATTTATATATTACACTGTAATAATTTAACTCATAAACTTCATTTGTTACAAATAATTTATCATCATTCACATAATCTTGTATTACTGAATTTGGATAATTTTTACTGCAGCTTGGGTAATTTTAGAATAACTGAAGCTCTTCTAAGGATGTTGGTGACTACCTTACTTTTCCATTTTACATTTATGCTATTCCCTTTAGTTAAAGACCCACAGTAATTTTATTTTCTAGTTTCCACGCATACTCTCTGGATTGATAATTCAGCTTCTCATATGGAATTTTATAGTATTTTTATTAACTTAGGATTACTATTTCTTGAAATATACTTTATGTGTAAGTTTTATTAGCTTAGACACACAAATCATTAGAGTATAAGCTATGATCAGAATCTTTCTTTTTACATTACACATTGTTATAGCAGTATGGTGCCCTTTAGTGTCTCCTGGCCTTTGTGATTCCTATGGGTTTATAACTATATATCTTCCTTAGATTTCATTCTTCAACACTGACATTTTACTGGGTGCCTTTCCAGTCTTTGTTCCTCTCCTTGCTGGCTGAGCTCTTGTTAAACAGTTTTCCAACCTGTTTGTAGTTTCTCTTAACCTCTGAAAATTCCAAAATGACATTCAAATGAATGCAGGTGATTAGAGGTTTTTCTTATGGATCCAGTTGCTTATTTGTCACCTCAGGGTACAAAAAAAAAAAAAAAAAAAAAAAAAAAAAAAAAAAAAACTCTTAGCTCTTAATTTTTTTCCTTGATGTGTGTAATTTTTGGAAAATGGCCCTATTAAAATTTCTCAATTTTGAAATTCTACAAATGACAGTTATATATTGAATCAGTGTGTTGAAGAATTAGAACCCCTGGCACTATTCTCCCTGGTTGTGGGCTGTTTTTGTCTTGTTTCTGTAGGAAAAAAATACTTCAGTTGTCCTAATTGTTCCTCATCTTCAAGAGAAGTGGTGAGTATATGGTTTATCACAAACCAGGATAGGAAAGCAGACAGCTAGTGAGGTAGCATGTATGGCATAAAGAACATGACATTGGAAATAATACATAACTGGATCCCACCTGACCTCTTTTCTGGTAGTTGCCATTTACCAATTTAGGTTCTTATAAGTTTATTTTTCTTATTGATAGAATAGACTAATATCTACCTTGATGACTATTAAAAGAATGCAAGAAGATATTGTGCGCATAGTGGGCTGTGCACTGCCTACCACATAGTAGGTACACTATAAATGGTGGTTTTCTTTCTCTGTTTTAGCACAACCAACACACAGAAGAGGTGGTCACTGATATTGCGTGGACTATTTCCGATAGACTATTCCACATGTGCTTGTGAGCTACTGTTGATAGCAAACTTCAGAACTTACTTCAAAGTTTTATGTTGGTGAAGTTGCTTGCTACCACATCTTTGGACCTGTGACTTGACTCTAAGCCTCAATCTTATCTATCTAGTTACTTTCCAGAGGGAATAAAGATGTGAATTGAAAACAGTGTCCGTGTACTTTTTATTTCCAAGTTTGAGATAATAGTATTCCATCAGAGAACTGATAAACATGGCGACCTTCAGACTCTGTCCAAACCCCTCCTTTATGGAAACAGCACATGGGTTCCACCACCAATGTTTATGCAAAACACTTAATAGATTTCAATGTCCTGGGCTGCTATGCTGAAGAAAGTTATATAATGATCCTTACTTTCAATGTAGAAAGGAATTAAGAGCAACACTGTGGTTGGAAGTAAGAACTAGCAGACTCATTTTGAGGCTGTGTTTGTAATCCAATCTCAGTGATACATTTAAGGAGTGTATTTGTGTGGCATGATGAGTGTAAGTTAAATACTCATACCATATCATCTCTTTGTGTGACCACAGTTAGCGTGTTAACTATTTCTAATGTGTAGGTTCAGTATTAGCGGAGCATTTGAGGTGTTCTCAACTTATTTACACAGATATTACTTAGTGGATCAAAGCAGAGTTAGAGATGAATTATGTAGTGCTAGACAGACACAGAGCCTTGAAAACTGGTGCTATTGCTTACTCTGTGCTGTTTGATGGTAATTAAAATGACTGTCATTACTTATCATGTTGTCTTTGAATTCTGTCACTTTAATCTTAAAAATAATTTTTAGCTTTAGTTTTTATTCACTTCTCTCTTCTCTGGTCAGATATTTAACAAGGCACATTTTTGTCTGTAATTAAACTGGTGTTTTTCATTTATGCATCTCTCCTATTTATGGATCTCTCCTATTTATCACTAACACATTTTATATGCACCTTTTTATTGTGCATATAAATCCACATCTGTGAATGTATGCCACTCAACATTAAGGAAGAAATTATGGCTGAAAAGTTTCTTATTTTCAGCATGATTGTCATTAATTCTTCTATCTTCTGCATTGCTGGTCATTTTTCTCTGCATCTCTTAAAATTGTGTTCATCTACTTTTTTTTCATGCCTGTAGAACTACATACTGAGTTGGAATACATCACAATATTAGCTCTACAAATATACCTCCAATCTCATTTCAACTTCTTAATGGACTCCAGTCAATGTCTTGGTACTAAAAGCCTTTCATTACTTACTTCCACTCTGGCCTTTTTATTCTTTTTTTATTTGCTCAGTTAGTTTTATGGTCTAGTTGCTCTTTTTTGTCAAGTGGCTTATAACATATTCTTCCAAGTATAATAGTTCACCATCTAAGACATCTATAACTTCAGTTCACAATGAGTTTCTACTACTATATATTTCTTATATATTCCATTTTGGAATAGCTAATAGAAACATGCATTCAATATAATTCCTGTTTTTTGCTAACCCAACAGGGGCTGAAACATGCCCCCTACCAATTTCATTATTGCCTCCAGAACTATCATATAAAAAGGTGGTATTTGGGAACAATAGCTGTGATGGAAATTCAAGGAATAAAACATTTTAAAAACATTTTACAACAATTACATGATTTCTTCTTTTCCCACCTAGCAGACTGAGCACTGCTCACCAATATGTGTTCCAACAGTGCCATGAGCTTTTGAAAGGGGATAGAATGTTGATTGCTGTGTCTTAGGAGTGCATACTTTCATCTCAAAGCAGTGCATTTAAACTGGAAGCATCACAACTTCAGTGGATCAACATGAGTTCTTCTTGCTAATCCTCTTAAAGCCAATGTGTGACAGTCCAGATGAATCCACATAGATTCAAAGACATCCTAGTTTTGAAGACCTCCAGAGTACCATTCAGTTCTGAGGCTTACATAGAGATTAAATTAGTTCAGTGTTTGTAAGGTTCAAGAAATAACTTTAAATTGGGGATATATGTACTACATGTGTTCTGTGTTCCTGGTTCTAGGGCGATACCAACGAAACCTTTGAGGTCTTGATGCCAACCAGTTATACTGAATTCTATGAGCTTGCTTAAACTTCTAAGGATTAACAAAAAGATAATTATTGCTAAGACTGTAATGTATCTTCAACTGAAATGACCTTCAAATAGCTTTCATTTACTTGACAGTGTATGTGAAGGATATCTTTGTTATGGTTTGAAAGTTCCCCCAAAACTTGTGTGTTAATGCATGACATGAAATCACTAGATTATGAGAGATGTGACCTAATCAGTGGATGAATTAATTTGACTGATAAATAATTTTAAAGGCCAACTGTATTGGTTTGTAACTGTAGGCAGGTAGGGTGTGGGTGGAGGAAGGAGGTCGGTGAGGGCATGCCTTAGGGATTAATATTTTGTCCCTGGCACCTTGCTGTCTTTGTTTCCTGATTGCTAAGAGTTCTGAAGCTTTCCTTTGCCACATGCTTCCCCCATGATGTCCTGCCTTAGCATAGGCCCAGAGCAATGGGATTGGCAGACCATGGACTGAATCTCTGAAACAATTAGCTCCAAATTAACTTTTCCTCCTGTAAGTTGTTCTCTTCAGGTGAATTTTGGGTCACAAAATTGACTAATACAATCTTTTTATTAAATAGTTTCTTGTAGAAGTTCTGTTCCTCAAGCTGCATTTTGACTTATCTTTTACTCAAACTGATATCATTAAGATGCCTCCTGTCAGTATGCATTGTAACTGATTCCCATTTACTTTGGGGATACACACCGAACACATGCACACCTTGCTCCCGGTGCTTCATGTCAGCTCATGTTAAACTACTTAGTTGTCCTAATTTCAGCCATACAAAAGCATGCTTCAGTGCCAGGGTCTGGCTATACTACCCAAATGCATGGGTTTATAATTTGTATTTTGCCAGTTGGTGATATGTCTGAGAATACAGGTGAGCCAATTCACAAAGGTTATTTAGATGCTATTGTTCAGTGTGTATACTTTATTTTGATTTTTTAAATTGACATTTTGATAAAAGCTTTCTATTGACAGTGAAAAAACTGTCAAATGATAGGGTAGTTTTAAACCTTATGCAAAATTATAGACACAAATATTTGAGAATGAGTGGTAAGAGGCTCCTGGATGTCTTTCAATGGAAGGAACTTAAGCTACGTTGTGATTATGCCTAGGTTTACATACAGGGAACACATCCAAGCAGATTGTGTTATTTGAGCTTCTTCCAGCTCCCTCTTCATTGTTTACCGAGTCTAAAGAAGACAGAAGCAGGAAGAACAATTATCTTTTTATAGGAATAGTTGTCTTTATGGCAGAGAGACTTGGGCTATATCCCTTAGCAAGATGCCTAGGATTTTCCAAATGCAAAATGATTATCTGTATAAGACACAGACTGAGGAAAAACAGGAAAGAAAGTTGTGAGAAAAAAAATGCAGGATATTTGACTTAAATATGTACTGTATGAACAATCTAGCAAATATTATAAATATTCCATTATGGAATTATAATTAATATCCCATCTTTCTGCACTGATAAAAAATAAAAATAATTCATTAGGGTTGATATTAAACTGTATGTATTTCATTCAAATGTTCCTATTTCATTTAATGTTCTTTTATGTTGTTTTTAAGAAAATGTACCCCTTGGATTCTAAGTTATTATTTGACAATTATCTTTTATGATATACTTTTACCATAAACTTTAATTTTTAGTGTTATTTAAACTTCACATTTAACTAGTTTTGGGCTATGTTAATTTAATTTTCCATTTTAGTCTTGCATTACTTAAAGAGAACTAAAACCACCTGTTGGATTTTTGTTTTGTTCTTTTCCCTGAGAACTTTTAAAATTTGAATTTTTTTATTGATTATTTTTTGAGCCACCATATTTTATTCATTATTATATACATTATAGAGCCATTAATATATTCAGTGCCTTACCTGTCTTCAACTTATGAAAAAATAACTATACTCAATTGGCTTAACGAATAGTTGAATATAGATTTTTTTCATATGAAGTTTACTCCAGCTTTATTCTAAATGTAGTGCTATAAATTAACATTATCTAACAAATTCAAGTTCTTGCTTAATTGAATCATAGTTTGCTTTGATATTGATACAAAAAATTGAAACATTAGCACTTAAGTCTTAGTTTTGTTTCAAATTCACAAAGTTTTCCAAGTCTATTTAATCAAAATAAAACTTTCTTGTTTTCCTAATTTTCTTAGTGCCATACATTGTTTAGACAGGATTGATTGTGAGACATATTTCAGATATAGCACTTCCTCTGAAGCTTCTTTAAAAGCACTGGAAAGTTCCATAGTTCTTTGAAACAAGGAATGCCACTTGAAGTCAGAATTGTTGCAAACTCTTCCAATTGGTGAAATGGACACAGGCTCTTAAAATATATTTTCTTTGTTTTAGGATGACAAATGAGCATTTCCTTTTTTAAAATATACTTGAAAAGTTATCAGAGATTTCACAAAAACTGCATCAATTTCTCCATCTATTCTTCATTATTGGTTCAATGTAACTCAGTAAATCAGGTATAAAAGAATCATGCAAAGCATTTAGTCAGCAAGTACTTATTGAGAGCCTTGAATATAAAGAGTGTTGAACTTGTCAACATAAGGAGGAAAGAGAAGTCAAAGGAAAAATTGTTTCAGACATGTACACAATGAATAATTTGATATTTTAGCAAGACATCTCTCTATATAAAACAATTACCTATTACCTTCTCCAAGTTGGGCTACAGAAAGAGATCAAAGTTCTTCATTATCTTTGGAGAACATCACTGCATATGTTGATTTACCCAGAAGGTTTTATTTACACAAGCTATCAATGATTCCATCCTGCTCATAAATACTAAATACAAGTTATTTCTCCCAATTTCAGCTTCTACAGACTACAACTCCAATTTACATTTTAATACTTCTCATTACTTTAAGATAATGATAAATAACATTATTACTACTATAATTGAAAGTTCCATTTGCTCATTTACTGTGTTCTAGCCACTGTGATATGGGATGTCACATAAAAATTATATGGACAATACTTGGTTTGCATTATACTGTATTAATTAAAATTCATGTATATTGGAACCATGTCCTAGATTTGCATTTTATATTTTATTTCAAAATGATTCCAGGCTTAGAGAAGAGTTGCAACAGCAGCACAGGGTTACCTTATGCCCTTTACATCCTAATTGTTTCATCTGATACAGCTATTCTTTTTTAAAAAAAATATTTATTTATTTGCTTTAGTTGTACACAATGCGTTTATTTGTACCCGAACCCGGGCCACGCACATGCTAGGCGAGTGCTTTACCGCTGAGCCACAACCCCAGCCCCTGATACAGCTATTCTTTATGTGGTCCATTCATCAAAACTGGTAAGTTAATATTGGGATGATGTTGGTAATCAGACTACCTGATATTACTTAGATATCACTACTACTGATTCCATTGTGTAGAGAATTCATATTAAAATATTTAAAAATATTTTAAAAATCTCCTCAGGTATTATAAAGCTATAATAAATACCTTTGTATATGAATCTTTTTCTATACATCATCATGGCTAGTGTAAATTTTAGCAGAAGTAATAGCTCAAATAATATAAACATTTGAAATTCTTATGTATACAAATGTGCCTTTCTAATATTATAAAACTATACTGCAATTTAATTAGATACTCTAATATTTTGAACATTTAGGTCAATTCCAGGTATTTTTATACAATACCGATAAAAGTGCATCTTTATCCGAATTGTTGACTAGATTCTTGAGTGTCTGATTACTAATAGGTATTGCTAAATGGACATCTGAAGTAGACTGCACCAGGGCAAATTTCCACTATCAATGATTATTTGTTTTATGTGTTCTTGCTAACATTAATTATCATTTTGTTTAAATATTTGCTATTTTTTGTGATAATGGTGTCTTTTAACAATTGTTTTTCTTTGATTTTGGTGAGATGGAACATATAACAGTGAAAATGAACATGCTCTTTTAAAATGTTTTATATCATGAATATGTATATAAATTTTTATATAATTTAACCCATACTTTTTATAATAGTTGACCAAAATCACCATATACCTCTATTAAATACAGTATAACTTCAAAATGAAGTCTAATTCAAGCTTAGTTTTAATGGAAATATATGTATTTTGAGGCAGGCAGAGGGAATCTAGCAAATAAAATATATCTATTTTGAAATAGACTATGAATTAATCAGAAAAATATGCCCTATACAATATTAGAGAAATTTTTTATATTTGCACTCATTTTAATTAATTTTTTATTTTCATAGATTTCAAATTACATAAACATTATTAAAACATTCAGAATGTTATTTTGTATTCTTTGAGCAAATAATGAAAATTCAACATAATTTTTAGAAATTTTAACGTTATGTAACATTATGTAATCCTAACAGCAAAAGTTATCACAATTTCATACAAAAGCCTTGAATAGTTTTTGAAATGTGGTGAGCTATATGTGTATCTTGAAATGTTACTGCTATAATTTCATAATTTGTTTAAGCTAGTAGAGCTCTAAAATTTAATAAAATAACACATAGTTGGATATATTCTGTATTGTCTGTCAAGAAAAAAAAAAGCATCAAAATAAAATCTTTATTGTTGAAACATCTTAAGGCACTTTAAGTTTTTGTAGAAATGCAAGAAAATGCGAAAATTAAGGCAGAATGCACATTTTCATTAGGTTAATTTCTTTAATCAGAAAAAGTATAAAAGCCATCCATCTGTTGAATTAAAAAACGTGTTTGCCAAGCACTTTATTCCTTTTAATTTTAATTCTTGTGTATTTTAAAAGAAATGAAATCCATATGTTGACTATTTTTACTTCTAGATTCTGCCAAAGTTAAGCAAGTTTATTCAAGTTCCTTGCATTATTTCTTCTCATTATTTACTAGTTTCAGATTGACATTTTTTTAAGCAAAAAGAGTTAAAATAGAACTTTTTATAGTTAAATGAATTCTCTTATTTTACTAATTTATATGTTTATTTGATGGAAACTTGAGGCAGACTGAGTTAGGGATGACATTAAATCTTTGCAGATCTTTGAAGGTAAATCTTGGTGTCTGCCATCAAGCTCACTCTTCAGTGGCAGGAGAAAGTTAGGTGACTACAGCCTTGAACTTCACTTGGAAAACACATACATGAGAAGGCTTGTCTGTTCTTGATAAAATGTAACACCTGCATCATTGCAGTAACCAAAGTTATCCTTCGATTTCTGGTTTGGAGTTTTATCTGGTTATCTGTCCTGGCAGTCATTCTTAATTCTAAGTAGATACACATGAAAGCAAATAAAAACTATTACCAATCACAAATGCAAGAAAATTGAATGAGTAATGGGCTTGATCTGGGGGAATTTCTGACTAAATTAGTAATGACAGCTAACACTTTTGACAGGCCTTGTTCTGAGTGTGTTAGCCTTGATATGAGGTTTAATCTTTACATTAGCCCTATGAAATAGTTATTATTTTCATTTTACAAGTGAAGAGTTTGAGCCAAGTATGATATTCTTCTTGAATCACACCCTGATTCTAAGGTCCACACTCAATCTGCATGCTCTACTACCACTCGGAATGTTAATGAGATTAAATTGAAAAACTGAGCCAGCAGTATGCCCTGGATTGTAGTCCTTTTCCCTTGAACATTATTCTAGAAGCTTGTAGCAAAGCAAAACACCACCACCAACAAACCCTCAGCCTTCCTCTCATTATGGTTTGTTGAGTGATATCTGATACTTGGACCAGGCAAAATACATTTTTAAAGTTGTAATTACAAGTATATGATCACGGAAGACTCTTCCTATAGGTAGTTAAAGCACTTTGTGTATGGTGCAGTCCCCCACACGATGTGATGCACCATCACACATATTCAACTTCTATCACTGTCTTTTTAATGGGCATTACAGATGATCAGGACAGCAACAAAAAGAATTAGTAATGCAAAGGGCATGCAAATAAGAGTGTATCTGCTGCAAACAAACAGCATATATTAAACTAAAATAAAACAGCCTAAATTTATTATGCTGCCATTTGCCAATCTTTAAATAAATCTTTAAATAAATTAAATTTATTTTAAAATATTTATCTTTTAGTTGCAGTTGGACACAATACCTTTATTTTATTTTACTTATTTTTTTTAACGTGGTGCTGAGGTTTGAACCCAGGACCTTGCACATGCCAGGCAAGTACTCCATGGCTGAGCCAGAACCCCAGCCCCTAAATTTATTTTTAACCAAACTAAAAAACATAAGAATTACACATATTAATGGAGTAACATAGGGTGTTTCAAAACATGAATACATTATATCATGCTTCAATCAATTTAAACATATATCCTCAAACATTTATTATTTGCTTATGGTAAAATTGTTCAAAATCCTTTATAGGTTTTTCAGAGATACACAGTGCAAAATTGTTTAGAGTCACTCTACTGTACAGTGGTATACCAGAACTTCTTGTTCCTATCTAACTGTAACTTAGTACGTATTTGTCAATTTTATCCATCCCTCCTGCCTCCCTACTCTTCCAGCCTTTGGTAACCACCATTTACTCTCAAATTCTGAGATTTCACCTATGAGGGAGATCCTGAAATGTTTATCTTTCTGTACCTGGTTTACTTCACTTGACATAATGATCTCCATTTTTACCCATGTTATCACACACGACAGGATTTCAACAAATTATATCTGAAAAAGTTTGCTCAGTTTTCTGTTGGTACAGATGGTTAAATTAGAAATGCTATAGTATTAGAAATAAAGATAAAATTGATGTTGACATTTTTTTCCAGAATTCACCTATGTCATCAAAATAATGCAAACTCTAATCTTCCAATAATAAAAGAATCTGAAGAAATTTATCAAAAGCATTATTTAGTATAAAAATAAAACTATCAAATGTTAGATACATTCTCTGTAATATTAAACTAGAATAAAGAATATACCTAGATATTTTAAAGGGTAAAGGAAAAATCAATAAGAATTATATTTTTTTTCATAAACAATTATCTGTGTGGAAAGGCAGCATAAAAATATTCTCATCTGGAATGGCTTAGAAAATACATTAGTATCTAATTATGGAACTAAGAAAAATAGAAAAAAATTTAAATATCAATTTTTTTAGCATACATACAACTTTCAACTTTATTATATAAAACATACTTTGAATAGTTACGCAGAGACATATAGTGTCCCCATTTTTCATCTAAAAGTACTAATTAATATTTGAAAAGTACTGATAATACATGTTAAATATATGCTTTTGTATAACATCCTAATAAAATTGTGGTATGTATCTCAAAATCAATGAAAATATAAACACAAACCAAGCATAATTTATTGACATTGTAAGGTATAAAACAAGGAGGAAAGTAAGAAAACATAAAACACACCCAACGCATAAAATAAGGGAACAGGAAAGCAGCTACATCCTTTCTGAGACCAAATTTAAATGATTCAAAGTCATATATTAAGCTAAAGTCATGTATATTGTTAAAAATAAAGCCCAACTATTTATGAGATGCAAAGTTACTTATATAATGTTAAAAAAAATTGAGATTAGGTAATAATTTACAAAGTAATAAAAATAAAATCATGTTGGTCATTAATTTCAGACAAAGTTGAATTTAAGAGAAAGCAACTGAATGCATAAAAGTGTTTTATTTTACTGTATTTGAAGTAAATTCTTAGTGAAGATGCAGTGGTCATGAATTTTTAAACATAATAAAGAAAATCACAATATTGAGTAGGGAGATATTTTGTTATTTGAAAAATGCTACTTAAAAATCTAGAAAAATAAATGAAACATAAAGTTCCCTTAATATAGGGAACATTACACAATTTTATTGGGGCCATTAAGTTAATCTTTTTTGAAAGATTAAGTAGCCCCCCCCCCAAAAAAAAACAATTTGTTCCTTGCCTCCTTGCCTATTCAATATGCTTTCTCGCTCCCCTTTTTCTTGGATAATTTTGATAGTTTATGTATTTACTTTGCTGTTGATAAATCCCACTAAAGTATTACATTTCTCAGCCTGTTTGGTAGCTGGTTGAACACAAAACTAGGTTAGGATCATTGATGTGTATGTGAAGTGTTGCAGGTCTTCTAAACAAGGGCAATATTCTAAGAAGATTCCTCAAGGCAGCTAGCTGGCTCAGTCAGATGAATCACTTTGGCCCTTTCTTCCTTCTTCCAACTGCCTAGATCATATAAGCATAGCCGGAAATTTATTAGCTACCTTACAGAGCAGGAGGAAATCTTGTTAAAGTCATGCACTCAAACAAACAACAACAACAACAAAAAAAAAAACACCACAAAGTGATAGAAGACATTTTGGTTGTGATGATAGTGCATTGGCAGTTTGAACCTGCATTATCTACCTTCAGACTTTTTTTTTTACATAAGAGGAAAAAATCCTTATCCTGTTTAATTCACTATTATTTGGGAGCTGTTGATTGCAGTCATATATAATTTGTAACTAAGGCAGATATAAAGGGTTTCAGTCATAAAATTAATTATACTCCCAAGAAAAGACTAAATTTTCATTCAAGTATATATATAGAAATTTAAAAACAAATCTATACTTAGGTGCAAGAAAAGCTTTGTACTTAATATCTACAAAGCATAAAATCGGCAAAGTGCTATCTTGAATATCTAGAAACTCATGATACATACTTAAAAGCAAAAGTTACAATTATTTAGTGAAAGAAATGGCAAAAGTAGAAAACACCACATTAAATAATTGTCAGGCAGAAAAGAGGAAATTATATCTGCATTAATGACCACCAGCTTCTAGGCTCAAGACCTCAACCTATCTTGACCCCTTCAAGGGTTAGAGGTTCAAGACACTCTACCCTCATAATCTCCTGGGGATGGGTTAGGATCACCTTTAATTATATGCACTGGGTCACATTCTCGGATGATTCATAGCCTATGACACAGTAATTCTACTTTTAGACATATAATAATACAAAATGCAGACTAGGCTTGCACAATATATATAAATACCTTATTTGAAATTTAACAAAGCAGGGGAAATAACCCAAATGTCTAAAATAGAAAAATCACTAAATTATGGTGACTAGTTATCCAATAATTATAAAATGCTGCTTTAGTCTGTTCAGGCTGCTGTAACAAGACTGCATAGTTTCTAAAAAGTAGAAATTTATTAGAGTTCTGGAGGTTCAGGAGTTTTTCTCCATGCTCTAGAAGCAAGGGAGTCTAAATTCAAGGTGCTGGCAGTTCAGGGTCTGGTAAGAGATTATTTCTGCTCTACAGGTGACACCTTTTTTTCTGCTTCATAGATGATACTTTCTTGCTGAATCCTTACATGGTGGGGAGTGCAAGGGGTCTCCCAGGCCTCTCTTGTCTGGAAATTAATCCCATTCATGAAGAGCCCACACTTTTGAACTAATCATCCCCCAAAGGTACTACCTCCTAATGTCATCACCTTGAGGTTTAGGATTTTAGCATGTGAATTTTGGGAGAGCTTATATGACCTGTTATTCCAGTTGGAGGCTAGCTGTGAAGCATAATGGTCCAACTCTGGACTGGAAAAGGCAGAGAAGGAAGGACATCATCACATTCTAACCTGAAACAACCTCAAACTGTTTCCTTTAATTTCTTGCAAAAGCATCTGTGTTTTCTTATGACCCTAAGATCCAAGAAATGCCTGAAACATTTAAAAAAAAAAAAAAAAAAAAAAAAAAAAAAAAAAACTCTTAGAAAAAAAACTCCTTTGCCTCAACTTATTTTCCTGACAAAGAGTATAGGGATTAAGAACGGACATCGATAAGAATATTAATCATTGGGAATAGCATGTATACAGCACCTGAAAAAGAATAGGGACTGCCTAAAACAGCCAGCTTGGTGGAGCCGAGAAAGGGGGGCAGGGGAAGAGAGGCCAGAAGATACAACATGTTAAGAATCATCCTAAAAACAAAGGAAACCATCAAATTGTTTTAAAAAAAAAGTTGATAGTGATCACATCTATACTTTTAAAAGAAAACTCTACCTATTGTAAGGAGCATGGAGTGTAGAAGAGTGAGGGTGAGATAATGCAAAACTGGCTGTAGAGAAATCAATTAAGCAACTGCCAGTGTGCAATGCAGTAGTTTCGCATATACATTCAAAATGTACATATGCACATAAGTATTAATCCTCAAAAGCATTTGATTTCAAGGACTCATGGAGCAGTTAAAAGTATATCAAATAGTGTTTTTGAAAAATGAAACTATTTCTTGCAATATCTAACAATACAGGCAAGAAATATCTTAAGCACTGTCTTTTGAAAGTTTGTTTCAAGATGTTCATAGGTTAGGCCCATGATGGAATTCTTGGTTTCAGTCAAGAGACCATGATTAATTCTATTTCTAACTATCCTAGGTGTTTGCTGACATGTCAGCAATATGTCGCCTGTTTCACTAATTGAAGTGGCAGGACATTTCCTGTAAGGAATATGAGCCACTGTAGTACATGGCATGAAAAATCCTTAGTGATGTGGAAAAAGTCTGTCACTATGTCAAGACCTTCAGTGTCAGTGCAGAAACATGCATATCATGAATTTATAGGCGGAAGAATTGGCCACTTGAGCTGCTCTGGTACTCATCTAGAGATGAGTCTGACTTATTGTGGAAGTCATGGGATAAAGGGTGAATGTTGGGTCGTTTTGTAAATTAGCAGACTTTATCTTTTGAAATGAGCATAGTTTACACGGAGAGAAACACCAAATGCTAGGCCTTTATTTAGGATAAGGTTAACCAAAAAAAAAAAAAAAAAAAAAAATTAATTAACATTTGGAAAAATTCACAAAAGGTTCAGTATGCTCTGTTGCAACAGAAGACATTGGAAGCATTGTAGTTCACTATGAATTATTAATCTGTAAATGGTACACAATAATAAATTAAGTAGAAATGATATTAGGATTATACAATCACTGAAAATTCTTAAGTGTTTTTCAGAATTATATGCCTCTGTCATGTCTTCCTGCTGGCAAGCTTGATTCAGTTTACGATAGCTTGCTATACTCCTAGGTCTTATATTTTCCCTACCCCATGCCATAGGCATTTTGATTTTGTCTGCCTTTCCTTTCCCTAGCCTTTTCCAGATCATAGGTTTAATCTCCATTTTCATGACCTATAACCAATTTTGACCTTAATTTTCACTTGAAGGAACTTGATTTTATTGCATCAAATATTTCATCAGTAAATATTCTTATTCTGAATTTGTACCTTAGAATATGGCTCCTGGAATTTGCCATGTCCCCATATTCTAAATTTGGTCTCTCTAGCATCAGTGCTTTTGACATCAGTTTATAGTACAGTGTCTTTAAGGTGGATATCATCTCCTATTAGAGACTTTTCAGCTGCTGAGGTCCTGAATTCTACCAACTGAAAACCTATTCCATGTTGTGTGCCTACCTTCTTAAAACTCCACTAATGTTCCCAGATGTTACCACTACCATTTCCCTGCTACTGCCTAGTGAGTTTTTCTATTTGCTGTGAGTGAAAGAAAAGAATAGTCTTGGTAGGACAAACCATAGAAAAATCAGCCTATGATCATGTGTGACCAAGAAGGCCACATATTCCAGGTGGTGTAGTTGCAATATGGTGGGGCCACAATCTACCTGGTTCTCAAGTGCCTGGAGCAGGTTTTCTTGGCACATATTACAGGGTTTGTTTGACTTGTTTGGTTTATGTGAGAAGCTATTCAGGTTTGAGGGTTTGTGGCTGTAGCATACCTTTCAAAGTTAATACAAAAAAATTTTTTTCTACTGTGTTTATACATTTCAGGGTTGTTAAAGGACAATATTGAAAGATAAGTAGAAGTTCAATAAATGAACTAAAATGGAGGCATATTTCAGGAAGAATAATAAACCTTAAGGCAATTATAGGAAAAAAGAATAGTACATTTGGAGACCAGTAATTATTTCAGAATTATTCTCTAACTTCCCATTAGACTCTACATCTCTGAAATACCATTTTCCATGGTTATTTTTATTAGAATTAATTTTATATGTAGTTATTTCTTTCCTTTTTGAGTTTCACATAAGAAAGTATAGGTATTTTCATCATTTTATTCGCTAGATTATTTATCTTGTGTAAAATAGTTATCTAATAAACAGTCTGAGTTGTCTAGAATTAAAGGATGCCTCAATTTTATTTTCCTTAAATATTGTAGTTTTTAAATTAAAAACTTCCTGATGCAGAATTGCACTCTTAGGGAAAAAAAATAAAAATAAAAATCTGCTCTACCCTGACAAAGGCACACAACCCTGCCATATGTCTGTATAAACAGTTATTTCAACCTGTATTTTTCTGACACATTTGGACTTGTAAGTAATTATAAGCATTTGTTAAAAATATCTTTGTATGAAGCCGTAATAAATGCTTATAACATTAACAACTCTCTGTGATATGCATAAATGCACATATTAGTGATATGTCACAAGTTACAATCCTTAGAAATGCTCAAGCCTAACAGTTTGCCCAGCATTATGCATAAACACACATCAAAAAAACATCGCAGTGGGGCTGAGGTTGTGCTCAGCGGTAGAGCGC
The DNA here is from genome assembly GCA_025594165.1 of Tamias sibiricus. Classification (NCBI taxonomy): domain Eukaryota; kingdom Metazoa; phylum Chordata; class Mammalia; order Rodentia; family Sciuridae; genus Tamias; species Tamias sibiricus. Next base: position 39,859,243 of record CM046661.1, read on the forward strand.
TCACCTAGCACGTGTGCGGCCCTGGGTTCAGTCCTCAACACCACATAAAAATAAATAAATAAAATAAAGGTATCATGTCCAACTACAACTAAAAAAAAATAAATAAATGCTTAAAAAAATATATCACAGGGTCCAATTGTTAAAAACTACTTTTAACATTATTAGGTCTCACTGTAAAATGCAGGTAACAAAATCATCTAATCACCAAAGTATTCACCCATAAGACATAGACTAAACCACAAATAATATTGTTTGGGACAAGGGATATATTCAAAAAGTTCCAGTGTGTCATGAATGTTTTCATTCTTCAACAATACTCCACATCATCTGAACGCATATCAAATTTTAGAATTCATCTCTACAAAATTCTGTTCTTTGTGTCCAGAGTTTTTATATTTATTGATTCCCTTAAATGGTTTTGAAGGAGTTCTATTTTATATTAAAAATGGTCTCTGTTGTTTTTGACATTCTCTTATTATAGAATGTTAAAACACATGTAGGCCAATACTCCCATTGCTCAGAGTGCCCAAGAAATTCACAGTGATTCTGTTGGTGTCCTATGTGAGTTGGTGAGAAAGAAACTAAAATTTATCAGGTCTTCAATCTATTTAAATAGAATTTTAAAATTTAACATATGCTAAAAGAAGATTATCATTGGATAAGTCTTCAGGCTCTAAACTAGCTTTCAAATTCCAAAGGCATCTATAGGGAAGCCGCATTGCTCCTCCTTGGTAGGTAATTATCAGCAAATATGTGAAATGTTTTCAGCTGCTCAGATGTCTAGCCAAGTGTCCCTCACACTTCGTTTTCTTTGCCATTTAGGCATTTCTTTAAGTTTGTTTGCTTTTTATAATTCAAATATTTCTGTTATTAAAAATTTGGGGTCAATTATAATATTCTTTCTAGAATAGAGACACCAACATACAATAATAGGAAAATTTTGGTAAACAATATCAGTATTAGAGTTCGGAGAATATTAAAGATATTTGAGATCTGTAATAGAATAATTGAAACCCAGACACCTATTATAGGAGAAAGACAGAGGAAAACAAGAAAAAACTCAGACAAGTAGTAGTTAGTCTCTGCCCTGTTTTATGGAGCTCCCAGATAACAACAAATAATGTTCACACCATAAGAACTTTAAGAAAATGGCACTGCTGACAATAAAGAACCTAGTCTTCCCCCTAATCTAGATACTGTCAATATTTCATACCCCCGTTAATGACATTACCTTCTGCCTTCCCCATAACAGAAGCCTGATAATGGGAAGCACACCACCAGGAATTCCTGACAGTTTCTCATCAACTACAGAAAAACTTAAAACTCAACTTGATAGACTAAGTGCTTCACAATATGACACTATACTTTCTCTTTAAGATTTACCTCCAAATTTTCTGTCTAGCTCCAAACATATTTCTAGACAGATACAATATTTGTTAAATCTGCCTTCATGCATGCACTTTCTCTTGCCAGTATGTCGTCTGCTTTTCCAGGTGAGCTCCTGCTTATTTTTCAAGACACATTTCATTTTTTTCTTTTTACTCTTCTTTGATAACCAGTGATAACCAGTGTTGGAATGTTGCAGCTTTGTGTTTGGATGTCCCTAGGACCCATCAGATCCACTGTTCCTTGAGGAAAGTGACTCTTCTAGAAGTCAATGTGTGTGTTGAATAACTTCACAAATCAAATTGCATGCAAATTATTACATCACTTCAAGGGAATAAACATATTCCACATTGGAGAAGACTTTCCCCTTTGTAAAAGGTATGCTAGACTTAATGGAAATATTCATTCCTTTATTTCTTCTTTAGCATATCTGGATTAAAATTCTTCATGTGTGTATGTTTAAAAATTAAGTGCTGATAAGTATGAGTAGAACTGGAAGATACCTGAAAGTGTGAAATGAAAATATAATGATATATCTTCTCATCTGTAATAAAGATCAAGTTTGTTTGGAAAAATATTTTCAGTTCTATTTCTAAATGTTTTTTATCTTAGCATGAAAACTTCACTGTGAGTTTTAAATAATAATGCTTGGAATTATAACAATGATTAGACTTTATTAGAAATTTGAAGACCAAGCTATAAAAGCAGTTGATGACATTAACAGGACTTTTGTAAAATAAGTAATTTAGAGTTTGTGTGCAGGAGCCCTTAGTAATTGAATAACTGTCTGCCATCTAAAAAGGCATTATTATCATTAATATTTTCATTATTTGTAGTGTAATCATATGCCCTATGATTCTTTGGAACAGGCTGATTTTATGCTGTAGGAAAGATGATTAGGTTCATTATTTCATTTCAACATATTTAAGGTTTTTCAGAAAACCTGCCCTGTATGACAAAATAGGCAATTTTTCACAACCTCAAAGCTCCAATTTCATGATAAATAATTATATGAATAGTATTATCCTCAAAGAAAGACTGGTTTTGTTAATGTCTAATGTACAAAACTTGGCTTGAGTATGGACAATAATCACTTTGTTCTTCCCCATATAATCAAACTTTGGTGGTCACCTAGTAATAATAACAGATTTTATTCTTTCTTCAAAGATGCTATGAACACAAAACAAGAAATATAAACAGAAGATGAAATAAATATAAGCCAAAAGTTGCAAATGGATTTAAAACAATGTTTTAGCAAAAATTATCCAATCCTTATATGTTGAAGTATTCACATTGTATTTTCTCTCTAAAATAATAACTATGGTAAACTTTTATTGAATTCTCACTATATAGATGAGTCCTATACCAAATATTTTATGTATGACAACTCATTTAAATCTAATCATGTAAGTTGTGGAGGGAAAGTCAGGTTATTTTGTGTTCACAAGCTGTGCACACAGAAGATGTGTAATTGTGTGAATCCTACACAAAAGCTGAGACTGGTGGGGGGAGCTAAAGGGAGAATTTGGTTAGAAGATTCTAATTGTAAAGAGATTCATTGTTTAATTCAAGATACATGTTTGGATTTCTACTACTAAACCTTGAATTCTTGAGATGTGGGGTATAACACAAAAGAAATGGTTGGATTGGTGGTTGTAGCTCTTAAGAATTTTTTTCAACTGTGGAAAACTAGAGAATGATATATTATGACTTCATAGAGAAGTGCTCGCTCAGGAGTCTTTATCCTTTGCTATATTGATGTTTATACTACAAAATCTAGTTTTCTTTCTTCAAGGAGTTCCCTTATCCTACAAGATATTCATGGTTTTTTCATAAAATTAAGATTCTTCATATTTGGAAACTTAGGTCTTTACCTTATGTTGTTCTTTTATCCCATATTACTATTTCCCCCCCCTAATGAGATTTCTGTTTGTTTCTCAGCCATTTAGGCTCTCATTTCAACTATCCAGCTTCATGTAGGAGTCTATAATTCTCTGCCCCTAATCTCTACTTCCTTTCGACTATGATTTCAACTTTTCAGTTCTGAAAATTTCCCCATACCTGGGACTTCTTTTCCTTGTATGAAACCCTAGAAGTATTCTTTTCACTCTAATTTTTTTTTTTTAGGGGGCTGGTGTTGGGAGAGTAGACTCTAGGTAATTGTCCTAAACAAATAACAAAACCATCTTTAGTTGCTTTTCCAACTTCCTAAAGAAAAAAAAAAATCCAAACACTATGTATGACACACAAATTTTATTCTGGTCCTACCTACTTTTCTAAGAAAACATTAAAAACCATTTTAAAACATACTCTTCCATATCTACTGAAGTCAATTCTAGTTATTTGTGGTAGTTATGATCCATAAAATTGCTATGAACAAAGAATCAGTGAATATTGAACCACTGGTGCCTAGGGGACACACCAGAGTTAGCTCCTCTGAGCCTCTCTGTTCCAACATATCATTAACCAATCAACACATCAGATTATTTCAGGAGTGCTTCCATTTAAAGACACCATCTATATTTACGTTTGACCCATTAGCATTAAATTCACAAACATCAATGCTACATCATGTACTTTAAGTTACCTAATGATACAATTTCTCTATAAGGTATATCATAGCTTCTTGTACCTAGAAACATATGCCAATACTTTAGGCTGTGCTTGGGAGCCATTTTAAAAGGCAAAACAACCAATAAAAGTCATGTAAATGAGAAAAGCCATTAAACATATATCACTGAGGACAGGATACTTACTTAGGGTATGAGAGCTTAAACAAGAAAGAGTGTTACCTTTTTGACTTCAGGTGGGAATGTGCACATCAGGCAACTTGAATTTTTCTCCACTGTGTGCCTGTTTATGAATAACTGTGAAAGCCCTTATATACTGATTTACAGATCTTAGGGAGTAGATAAATTGCAGGTACAGAATCCACAGGTAGAAGGGGATTGTCTACTTGCTTCTAGATGAAATATAAGGGAAAAGTGGCAAATGGATTTAAGAATAATGTTTTTGGCCAAAGTAATGCGGTTCTTATATGTTGAAGTAGTCACATATATATTCTCTGTCCTGAAATAATGATTATATGAGTTTTTAGTAAATTCTCATTATAGCTGGGCACAGTGGCCCAGCAGCTCAGAAGACTGAGGCAGGAGGATTGTCAAGTTCAAAGCCAGGCTCAGCAAGCACAAGGTGCTAAGCAACTCAGAGCCTGTCTCTAAATAAATAAAGCACAAAATAGGGCTGGTGATGTGGCTCAGTGGCTGAGTGCCCCTGAGTTCAATCCCTGGTATTCTCCCCAAAAATTTATCATTATAGATCAGTCCTGTACCAAGTATTTTATGTATGACAACTCGTTTAAATTTAAATTATGTATGTTATGGAGGGAAAGTCAGGTAGTATATGTACAGGCGAGAATGCATCACATACTCACCAGGTAGCACTATCAAGGTGAACTGAAGTATAATGTGTGACTTCAGGAAATTAAACAGGAAACAAGCATCAGGGCAGAGTGAGGTACAATCCCAAACACTATGTATTAGGAGATGATAGTTACAAATAACCCATGGCATTTGCAGGTAAATGGATGGAGTTGGAGAAAATAATGCTAAATGAAGTTAGCCAATCCCCCAAAACCAAAGGTTGAATGATCTCTTTGATTTGAAGATACTAACTTATAAAGGCAAGAGAGAGGGAATGAGAGGAATGAAAGAGCTTTAAATAGAACAAAGAGGGTGGAGGGAGGGAAGGGGACAAGGGGATAGGAATAATGGCAGACTGAGTTATCCATGATTACCCTAAATACATATATGAAGACACAATTGTTGTAAAAATACTATATATTAAACCAGCAACTCAAAAAATTGTGCTCCTTATGTGTAATATGAAATGAAATGTACTCAGCAAACATGTATAACAAATTAGAATAATAAAAAGTTTTAAAAAGTCAAACATATTCTAAACTCAAGAATTATGGCTAGACCCTCAAATCAAATGCAGCAAACATGCTACCTTCTCGGGAAGGTACATGCAAAGTATTGGCTCCAAAGAGTCTACATAATACACTAGCTATGTTTCCAAGAAAATGAAAGGTAATCTTCCATAGTTTTTTTTTCCCCTCTTTTTACCCTTATATGAAAATTCTTCCTTCATTCTCTGAGGAATTATATGTGGCATGACATCTTTCCAGACTGTGTGGGAATGTGAGACATTCATATATGTGGACCAAGATGAGTGTAAAACTTTTAATTACATCTTGGCTAGAATTTGCCTGAGAAATTTAAAGTACAGGCCTGGCCTTATACCCTTCACCTATCGTTCAAGGAAACATAAATAATGAAAAAGATTACAAATGCTTTTAAAAGATAACTTTTTAAACAACTCAAAATAGAATATTTTATATGTCGATAAGATATAGTTAAGTAGCCAAGAACATTTCACCTAGAAACTCGCTTGTTTTCTTTTTTAACACTATAACATTGGCTAACTCTCTTTGACCTCTGATGGATAAATCTCAAATCTTAAAACTCCCACTCAGCCTGTACTCTTATTATGAGCTCTCTGTTCCAACTTCACACCATTTCTGCTTTCCTTAAAGAGTCATTATACTTTTGACATTATTTTATCAGCTGGGCTATTGTAAACCATCTAATTCCATTAACAAATCTATGAAAAAAGGGTGAGGAGGGCAGTTATTTTAATTAACAAGTTGCTTTTCCACCACAAAAAATAATAATAACCATAAAACGATGGAACTACCTTGAAAGCAAATTTAAATTAACAGCTCTAAGTAGGTTAGCTATAAAATGCTTAGATATAAAGAGAAAAAGAAAAAAATATTAAAGAATTCTAAGACATAGAAATCTTCAAAGGAAGGCTCTCTAGATACTTACCACTTTGTAGTAAATTTCTCCAAGTATATTAAAATATTTGATCCATCACAGCAAAAAGGGGGAAGACAAAAACATTTTTTTTTTTTAAAAAAATAATGCACGCATGATCTTTTCTTGTCCCTTATATTGCCCACTAGTGTCTCACCTTGTTGCTACTGCATTTGGTGGGTTATTTCCTTTGCCATTCTATGCAGTAAGTTTCCAACAAGAAGTCTTATAATTTGTGTCTAATAGTATTAGTGTCTCTGTATTCCTAATATCCTATTCATCTTCATTCAATTGGTTTATGCTCTGATTTCAGGATTCTTGTTCATTGTACATTTTTCCACTTCAAGAAAATATTGTTGTGTTTCTATCTGCTTAAAAAAATCAACAGGTCTCAGAAAACATCAGATATATAATAGCTGATTCATTTATGCATATTCCGGTAAATACTTGAGGAACTGTGTTAGGTTCTGGTCAGTAACAAATAAGGAAATAAAACAGGCTGGTTCCCCACTCTCCTGGTGCTTACTGTCTAGTGGAGGAGACAAATATAATAAGACAACCACACAAATAAAAGTCTAATTACAAACTGTGTTACAAGTAGGATGGAAATTCAATTGTATGAGTACAAAAATTGCAATGAAAAACCCTGGGGTCAGGAATGGTTTTCCTGAAGAAGTTAAACTTGAGCTGAAATCTAACCACAGGAAGGGGATGTGGTAGGTATGACACCATAAAGAAGCCTCTGCAAAGACCCTACAAAAGGGAAGAATGGGGATGTTTGAAGAGCACAAGATGAGCAGAGAAGTAGAGGGAAGTATGATGGCAGATAGGACTAACAGGATCAAAGTCACCAGGGCATTAGATATCTATGGACATTCTTTTGGGTCTACTATCCTGATGCAATTCCAAGACATGGGAGAGTTTTAAACTGGAGTGGATGAGGGGAGTGAGTGGCAGGACCCTATTTGCCCTTTGAAAAGTCTATTCTCACCAAAATCAATCGATTTCTAAATTGGTCAACACAAGAATTACAATTTTTAGAACAAAGATAGATTTTGCTCTATTTTTTTATATAATAATGAAAAGACATTAATATATTATTTAATACTCATGTGGTCCCTAAGCTAAATATTACTTGCTGTGTCAGTTTTGAAATATATTTCTCAAGCTGTCACATTTCATGTTTATAACTAAATTATTAATGTCCCCTGTATATAGGATAAATATGAAGTTTTAATTATGTCTTAAATATTGCATAACCATGACCTTGATGGAGCAGCATTTTATGGTAATCTAATGTATCTGATCTAAAGAAAATACTTTCTTACTTCAAATCGCTTCTGTATTACAAGTCATACAACAATTTCCAAGAGGATTGTGAGCTAAAGAGCTTTGGGCATCACTGTCTTACTGCATCTGGTTGTTTCCCTTTATTTCTACTGGAGGAAAGAAGCATGCAATTCGCTTTGATTTCTTTTTTCTTTGATGAACTGACCTCCTGTATTGCCTTGGTTATTCCCAATATGATGCACCCTTGAGCAGTTTTCCAAGTATGTTACTGCTTCTTCTGAACATTCCTACTGAGAAGTGTTTCCTCTGTCTTGGGTCTCTGCCCTAAAACAACTGCACCTTATTTTCAAATTATTTGTCTTTTTGAGCAGGAGCTAGGTTATAGCTATAATGCTATGGGGCCAGAACATACAACATATACAATATTTTGAAGAAATAATATAATTAAGACATTATTATTATTTATAGTAATGTAAGCAATATGACACTTTCTCAATAAATCTACATTTCTTAATAACAATTTGATTTTGTTAGCCAGATGTATAGTAATATTATCTACATCAGGGGTATCTCTAAAACAGTATTTTTTTTCCCCACCAAAAACAAAAAAGTCAGGGATTTATGGGTATCCTATTCTTTCCATGGTAATCTTTACCTACATATTTGAATAAGAAACCCAATACTGTATTTTATTATTTATTCCATTAACTATTCACTAATAAACTAACAAGCAATTAGCATCGTACCAGGTGCTGGGGCTACAAAACAGAAAAGAGGTGGTTCCTGCCTTCAGAGAGTTCTCTGTCCAGCAGGGGAGAAAAGCATTTAAAATAGGTAGTCAAACATGATCCCTTATAGAATTATGTTCAAAGTATCACTGGGGTACAGAACTGAAAACTATCTGGGAGACTACAAATTATAAGATGAATTTGCTGATTGGACAGGGCATCATTGTTAGAATTTCCAGAAATAATCTAAAAACAGTTTGATCAAAGTTCTATATAACAGATAGTAGTTCATATTTTCTTGAGGATCACAGCAGTTAACTTTAATTTCTATTATACCACTGTCTATTATGCTCTTTCATGTCAGAATGAATCCTGGTTCCCTGAAAATATCCATGGCATGCACTTACTGTTCATCAGTGAATCATCCCTGGAGCCCAGTGTTTGGTACCCCATCAGTGGGGCATATTATATTCAATAGTAACACAAAATGACAATTTTTTTTTTTAACTGTGTCACATCGTTTAAAGCCTGGTTAAACATCCTTATCAAAATACATACTGATAATACAGCTGTGATCTACTTTTGTTTTACCAAACCTAGCAAGTATTTTATTTGCAATAAAGAAACTGAAGGGCCATCAAAGTTGTGTAGAGCCATCTGCTTCTGAAATTAGTTTCATACAGGGATTTAATCCTCAGTAATTCTCAACTACTTATGATTCTGGAAATGCATTGTATTTTTTAAGTCTACAGTTAACTACAGACATCTAATTCTACTCTGTCACCTTATATCAAGTGTGTTAGCTCCGTTTTCTAAATAGCAAAGACATGGTAATAATCTATGACTTATACTTGATAATGAATCATATCACAGGGCTCTGTCTGTCTAAACAAGTACTAGGAGCTCTATATGCCTGCTAAGAAGCATATGGAGAAACATGACATATGATCCAGTTTATAAAAACACAACTTAAAAATTTAATGTGGTTAAAAGCAGGTGGGAATTCTATAAATAATGAGTTGGACTAGATTTCATCAACATCTCAATTGGGATTGAGCCCTGTATTGCTGTTCCTTAATTTTCCTCAGCTTTTTGGGATGAAGAATAACCCATTTACCACATTGTATACATCCGTGCATTTCTAGAGGCATCTTTGACCCGTTTTTCATAAAACATAAGTAATTTGTATTCAAGGTTGAATATGTGTGAGATAAATGTGTTTTAGGATATTTAAACTAATAAATTTATTTTTAACAGGACAACTTTCTGTTAAAAGTCACTCCCCCCAAAAACTGTCAATCTTTATTTGAATTTATAGGGTACATTATTGTATAGTGGATAGTCTGGCAGATGATTTTTAAATTGCTAACTTCCATCCTGTCTGTTTCTAAGGCTGTAAATGCTGCTGCTTTTCTTCGCTAACTATAACACTTTGACTCATTTAAGTATGCTCTGGCCCAAACAATGAGCAAAGTTACTGGTTCACTAACAGAATTGCACTTTGTAAGACTGTGTCTAAACAGAGCATTCCCTTGAGTTTGGTAATAAAAACATAGGGTATATAAATACAATGAGAAATATCTTCTATTTTTGAGAAGGAATGTGCTGTTGGTTAAAAATGCAAGATTTATAATATTTGTAGCATTCTTAATTCTTTATAGCAGCCTATAATAAATTTCCTCCACTAAATGAATGTGTATAAAGTGGATATTTTCCTTTAGAAACAAGTACATTTATGTATTCTAGATTTATCCATTTTATTAAAACATTGTGCATTCTATATATATGATCCACAAAGAAATCAACAATATGTAAATGAGCATCCTTTGAAAACCAATGAAATAGACTTTGAATTGCTAGTAATGTGCGTATCCAGTATAACTTACTAACATCCATTATAATGCTTTTGACTTCATAGCAAATCCTACTGGCCATATAATATTATTTAAATAGCAAAAATAACCATTGATTTTTTTTCTTTCAATTCATTGGAATAATATTGTTTTATAGATCTGCACCAGTCAGTGGGGATGTAACTATGACCAAATCAAATATTACCTCTCCTTCAGGTAGATTTAATTATGCTTCAGAGCATAAAATGATTAATCAAAACAAACAAATATCTAAGTTTAATTTATATTAGTACCATGAAAGAAAAAAACAGTCACCATCCAGATGAAAATAGTTCATAGGTGGATGTAAGAGTTGTACAGTAGATAATTATGGGCTTGAATCTGTGCTCTGGTGTTTAGAGGTTTGGACTTTTTCAATGGTGACAGCAGAAATAACCTATGAATTCAGATGGAACATTATAATGATTTTGCATAGAGAAAATTATCCTTACACAGAAACATGATACCATACTTTGTTAAATTAATCACCTTTTTCTGATAGTGATGAAGAAATTATTTCATCTCATGAACAAGTCAATGTTCACTTTATAGTATCTTCATCTCACTTAAAATGCTTTATGATGTAATTTTGACACAAAATAAAATTAATTATATTTATTCTGGTACTTATATGTAATTTCTCTAACTGGAGATCCAAAATTAACATTTTTTATATATTAATGGGATTAAGAGAAGATTGAGAGTCATTGGCATAAAATAGTAAAGTGTAACTGTTATGTAAAATATATATTATTCACATTATGTTGAGAAAAGCATGTCATTCTATTCTGGTGTTCTGATTTAGAAAAAAATCAATTAAGCACAAAAATAATAAATGAAATTTCACTTTACACACACACTTATTGACAAGATAAATATGTGCGGAAAATAAAATGTACTGAATTCTTACTAAGTTGATACAACTATTGATCTAAGACCTCTCTTCAGACTTTATCACTAAAGTTTTATAAATGTAAATATTAAATACAGTCTTTTAGGGTCTTTATATGTTATGTTCTCAGTTCAGGTATTTCTTCTGTTAAAACGCTTCTTAGTCTGGGATATAGCTCAGTAGTAGAGCACTCATACTTACTCTGCATGAAGCTTTGGGTTTGATCCCAGCATTGAAGAAAAAGTTTCTGATGTTAATTGTAACTTGGAGATGAAACATGACAATATATCCATACTGCTGTTTTTTAAATAGTCATTTTATTTAAAATTTATTTACAGTGTGAAAATGTATTCTTCATTCCCAGTTACTATAATAACCTTGTTAGTAATGTATAAAAACATAGTAAATGATGTGCAAATTTGATGAAAGGAATTAAACAAGACACAAAGAAATAGAATGATATTACATATACATGGATTAGAATACTTAATGTTGTTAAAGTATTCAAACTATTCAAAGCAATCTGTAGATTCAATGCAATGACTATCAAAATCCCAGTTGCAGTTTTTATGGAAACAAACATTTAAAAATTCATATGGAACCACAGAAGACCACAAATAGTCAGATCAATGGTGAGAAACAGGCAAAAAGCTAGAGCTCATCCTTCCTGATTCTAAAATATATTACAAAGCAATAGTAATCAAGACAGTATAAGACAGTGAGAACAGACCAATAACAAAGAGACTTAAGTAATAATTAAAAACCTCCCAACAAAACAACCAGGACCAGATATCATTACAGCTGAATTCAACAAAACTTTCAAATAATTAATACCACCACTTCTTAAATTCTTCCAAGAAAAGCAGAGCTGGAGAAATTACCTAACACATTTTACAAGGCAACATCATTTTGATACCCACACCAGACAAAAACATCACAAGAAAACTAGGACCCAATATCTCTTATGAACATTCTTGCAAAAAAAAACCTCAATAAAATTTTAGCAAATAAAATTCAACAACACACCAAAAGTGTTACATAACATGATCAAGTTGCATTTACCCTGGTATGCAATGCTAATTTAACAAATGCAGATTAATGTGATGTACCACATTAACAGACTGAAAGACAAAACTACATGGTCATCTTAATAAATGTAAGGGAAGGATTTGGTCAAGCTTAATATCCTTTCTTTATAAAAACTTTTAAAAAACTTATAAAAGAAATATTTTTCAGGGCTGGGGTTGTAGCTCAGTGGTTGAGGTGAGGCACTGGGTTCAATCCTCAGCACCACATTAAGAAAAATGTGTGTCCATCTATAATTAAAACATTTAAAAAGAAATATTCTTCATATATTCTGGAATTGAGACCATTTATGAAACACCTGTACCTTGTTGGGCCCTAACATTGTCAGCCATGGGAATGAAAAGCATTGGCTGCTTGCCACGCCCTGTTAGAGACCTAGGCTAAACAGGGGGCGTGGCTGTGACATCATGAGAAGCGAACCACCCTGCTGTTCACTGATTGGCTACTGTCCATTACAAAGCCCTGTCTACCATTTCAATAAAGAGTTTTCGGCACCACCTATGACCTAACTCCCTAAAGCGGCTCTGAGTCCTTTTGAAGGCAGCAGAGGGGGCGTTAGGGACTCCTATCCTCTCAGCCTTGCCTCCGCTGAGGTCAGCTCTCCCCACGGTTTATTCTTTGCTGGACAAAGAAAGATTCGTTTTTGGGCCCACTGGGCGGGGAGGGGGGGTGGTGCTAGATAACTCGCCCATTGCCGTAAGTTCGCTTCAGTACCTAACTTCATGATCAGTGTAGTTAAACTGAAAACTTTTCCTCTACGATCTGGTACAAGGCCAGGGTGCCCATTCTTATCACTTCTAGTTAACATGTACTAGAAATCCTACCCAGAACAATTAGATAAGACAAACTACAATAACGAAGTATTTGAATCAGAAAGGAAGAAGTAAAATTATGTCGTTTGTGGATGACATAATCTTTGTAATGGATTGGATATTAGGTATACCCCAAAAGTTTATGTGTGAGACAATGCAATAATGCTCACAGGTGAAGTGATATAACCTAATAAGTGGATTGATCCACTTGAATGGATTAACTGAGTGGTAACTGTAAGCTGTAGGGTGTGATTGGAGAAGTAAGTCACTGGAGTCCTGCCTTTGGGGTTTGTATTTTGTCCCTAGTGAACCATGTTCTCTGTGCTTTCTGATTGTCATAAACTGAGCAGCTTTCCTTTGCTACCATGTTCTGCTTTACATGGGCTCAGAGCTCTGAAGTCAGTCCATGGACTGAACCTCTGAAGCCAAATAAACTTTTCCTCCTTTAAGTTGTTCTTGTCAGGACTTTGTTTACAGTGACACAAAGCTGACTAAAACAGTCCTCTATGAAGAAAAGGCCAAAGATTCCACCAAAAAGAATGTTAGAATAAATTAATTCAGTAAAGTTGTAGGGTTTAAAATCAATATGCACAAATCTATGGTAATTCAATACACAAATAAACCGGGCGTGGTGGCACATGCCTGTAATCCCAGCACTTGGGAGGCTGAGGCAGGAGGATCATGAGTTCAAAGTCAGCCTCAGCAATGACAAGGCACTTAGCAACTCAGTGAGACCCTGCCTCTAATAAAATACAAAAAAGGGCTGGGGATGCCCCTGAGTTCATTCCCCAGTACCAAAAAAAAAAAAAAAAAAAAAAAAAAAAAAAAATCATTAGTCATTTGACTAATGACCTAGTCAAAAAAGGAATCAAGAAATCCCTATTTATAATTGCATAGATAAATAACATAAAATGACTTAGAAATACGTTTAACCAATGTAAAAAAATATACCCTGAAAATTATAAAACATTGATGAAAGAAATTGAATAGGACATAAATGGAAAGATATTCAATGCTCATGAATTAGAATAATTAATATGGTTAACATATCCTAAATAAATATATCATTTTAATGCAATTTATATCAAAATACAAGTGGCATACTTCATAGAAATAGAAAAAAAAAAAAAAAAACACAATTCTAAAGTTTGTATGGAAACACAAAAGCCTTGGAATATATTGGAATATTTTCAGCCTTGGAAAATGAGGAGACCCTGCCATTTGTCACAACATGGATGGCCTTAAGTACATTTACTCTAAGTGCAATTATTCTAACTGCAGTTAGCCAAATTCAGAAAGAAAATAATAGATAATTTCATGTATATATGGATAAAAGAAGGTCTAATATACAAAGAGAATGAAATAATGATTACCAGGGTTGGGAGGGAGGGTGAGGAAATATAGTTCAAAAAATGCAAAGTAGCAAATATATAGTTATGATAAACAACTTGAAAAACCTAGGTACAAATGAAAATAATGGTTAATAAAATAAAATATGGGTCTGGGAGTATAACACAGTAGTAGGATGTTTGTCTAGCATTCAAGAGGACCTAGGTTCCATCCCCAGCACTAAAAAAAAAATAATTTCAGGATTTTTTGTTAAATGAAAACCTCATAGCTGTTCTTGCTCCATAGTGGGGAAGAATGGGCATCTTTGTAAGCCTACCAATATGTTAATTTGTTCTACTGTAGTAAAAATCCCCCTCCCCCTCCTTCCCTCCCTCCCTCCCTTTCCAACCTGTACGTATGTATGTACTTATGTATGTATTTATAAAATGTGACAATTAATGAAATATGATAATTAAAAATGAAATACTGCACGATTCCTTTTATATAAGGAATCTAAAATAGTCAAATTTGTGGAAACAAAAAGTGGAATGGTGGTTTTCAGAGATTGGGCAAGGGGGAAATGAGTAATTACTAATCAAAGAACATAAAGTTTCAACTATCCTAGTTGAATAAACTCTAGAAATCTAGAGATCTGCTGTACAAATTTGTATCTTTAGTCAAAAATACTGTATTTTATACATTTAAAAACTTAAGAGGATCGACTCATGTAAAGTATTCCTAGCATGATCAAAATTATTTTACTATCTGAATTCATATTTCTTTTACATATCACTTAAATACCCATATAAGTTATTGTTGTATTTTTTTAATTTTTTAAGCCAGATGCGGTGGTGCATACCTGTAATCCCAGCACTTGGGAGGCTGAAGCAGGAGGATTGCAAGTTCAAAGCCAGCCTCAGGAATGGCGAGGCACTTAGCAACTCAGTGAGACCCTGTCTCTAAATAAAATACACAAAAGGTCTGGGGATGTGGCCCAGCAGCCGAGTGCCCCCGAGTTCAATGCCTGGTACCAAAATTTTTTTTTTTTTTTTTAGTTATATGTGGACACAATACATTTATTTTATTTATGTGGTGCTGAGGATCGAACCCAAGGCCACACACATGCAAGACAAGTGCTCTACTGCTGAGCCATAGCTCCAGCCCCATAAGTTTTTAATTTTATTTGTACCTCTAATTATATTTCCAAAGTAGGAACGTGTAAGACAAAATTTAGAATACTGGTTCAGGGGCTGGGGGTTGTGGCTCAGTGGTTGAGCGCTCGCCTGGCACGTGCGCGGCCCGGGTTCGATCCTCAGCACCACGTAAACATAAATGCATTGCATTGTGTACAACTAAAGCAAATAAATAAAATAAATATTAAAAAAAAGAATACTGGTTCATTTTGAGAGAAATATGGAAGACCAGGAGTCTTAATTTGCTCTGCCTATAATCAAATGGCAATTCAAGACACAAGAATAATCTACACTGCTAATTCTGCATATTACAGCCATAGGAAGAAAGTGCCACATGTTCTAATGACTCCCCTTTTCATCTCTATTAGGAATTCTAATCTTTAGGAGGATAGTCCCTTTCTTACCTCTGTGCTCATGTCAAGACTAAAAACAGGTTGGAAGGAAGAAGGTAGCATATAAAAACATTAAAGAAGATGTTACTGAAACTAAATTTTTTAGTTCTTAAATAAATGATACAGTCAGGTAAACCAGTTCTCAGACCCAAATATGACATCCATACTAGGTAACTTGGGGTGGTATGTTAATACTGAGACCCATTATTAAAATTTATCTAGCCCATTGTGTAACAATTTTATAAGCCACACTGATAGTAGCATATAAATGTACTTACGTTAGAAGGATAAAACTGGAGGTTAGAATTAAATTTGGTATAATTTAAAAACATGTAATCTTAAGCTTTTTCTTTAATGTTACCTATTTATTGATTTTGACCTTTGGGGAAAATGTAAGTATCATTAAAAAATAATAGTGTCGAGCTTCAAGCAAGAACTACTCAAGAAGATTGCTTCACTTAGCCTTTTACTTATTCTTGTAACAATGTTCTCTCCCCCTTTCTTGACCCCTTGTAAAAGAAGATAAGAAGAAGCATGGAGGACAGGACAGCTATACCTCTGATCCAAACTAAGATAGATAGATAGATAGATAGATAGATAGATAGATAAATCACCCCAAAGGACTCCAATCTGGGCATGAACTTACCCTTGGAGTTTCAGTGCTGTAGGTGTCAACTACTAAATAAGTTTTAGTACAGAGTAGCAGCAGTTAATTAATATAATTGATTTTTTTCTCAATAGAAAATTGCATTCTCTTTATGTACAATTGTATCATAGGGAGAGTTTAGAAAATTGGAACAAGATGTAATTATCAATTATGGGTACCTTTGGGTCCATGGACATTATTATCTTTTAATGACTTTGTTCCTTTTCATATGCTTATTTGGAAATTATATAGTTACTATTCCTCTTAGTGATGTGCAAATTATGTTCTAACACAATGATATTGTAATAAAAAAAGTCAGATACTTCTATGATCCTTTGTATATTTTGATAAAGAGCAACTTAAAAAAATAATCCTATTGGGAACAATGAAACAAAATGGCTAAAATGTGCCTCAAAAATATGTCCTTTTTGATATTCCTTATTAATATTTTTATGGGCCTTTTAGGTTTAAGTGATTTTTAATGCAACAGGTGCTTGTCAGGTCTGTGTGTGTGTGTGTGTGTGTGTGTGTATGAACTTTTTTTTGCACAATATCATACATTTCAGTCTTTATCACAGTGGGATCAATAAAGTAACAGACCGCAATGCATTAGCATCATAAAGGAAATGTAATAAATGACTTTATAACTGTAGTAAAAGTTGCATGAGCACCAGCAGCTGTACCAGAGATGTTGCTACAGCAGCGCTTTATGACCTAATAGCACTCTGTGGGCTGATAATATTATGTGTGTGTGTGATGCCAGCAGTTTCCAAGGCCTGGATTTCAATTCAATAAATAATTGAAAGCACTTTTAGGCTTTTCCATAAAATGTTTAATAAGAGATCAAACCCTCCCTCCCTGTAGTGGAAAATTAAATAGTTTTAACGGGAGTATTTTATGATGAAATTCTAACTACTAACTGTGGGAAAACTGGTGTTTTTAAAACACAGCAGTTGAAAATAAAGAATGCTTCAAAGAGTTTGTATTATCTTGAATTTCATTAACAGCTTCTTAAATTTTTCTTCTTTGCAAAAGTTTCTGGCTTTTGGATCTTAAAGATTGCCTGTAAGAGCAAGAGTTGCTGAAATGAATATGAGCAGTGTGGCACAGTCATGGAGCACTGTGGAAATGAGTCTGGAATGCAAAAAGGACCTGAGTATTGTAGTGAGTCAGTGTTCCAAAAATGGCAGCGTAATGTTCTTGTACTGTGAATGTGCAGTTCTCCGTAAGTTCTTCATATATTAAAGACAAAAAGTGAGAGTCCTTTTCCCATCTCATTCACAGATGAGGTTTGAAATGCATGCTGAGTAAATGAAATTTTATTTAAAGTTCTATTTGAGAGTTGGGATTTTATTTAAAAACAAAAAAAATTTAAAAGTCCTTTTAAAAGAAATTCTAATGGTTATTCCTGTTACTACATATACAATTCTTTCTCTTGTTTAAAGAGGAATGAATTTATACCTGTAGCTACTTTGGTAAATGCCTACCTTTTATTTGGGTGTTCAGATTTTGAAAGGAATTAATATATACACTATATCAATTGAAGTGAGGTTACTAATCAATTATCACAAACACTATCTGTCAATTACTCCATATGGCATATGTTCTTAGTTAATCAAATATGCATTATTAGTAGGCTGTCATCTTAATGTGATGTGAAAAGACAAAAAGTATGCAATAAAATGAAATCCTAATAAAAACATGTCTAAAACTGTCTCTTGAGAAAGATTTAACAGATAAATTTATGGGATGATATTTGAAATGCCTTTAATCATAGAATTGAAGTGAGGCTTTATTGAGTAGACTGCACATAGATTAGGAAAAAAAACAAACAGATTCAAGCTTGTCATAAATGTTTCTTACTGAACAAAGTACTGTCCCTCTTCATTTCTTTCCTTTTGTCCAATAGTGTATTACAGTTTAAATGTCCAGAAAATTTGAAAAGACATTTCCTAATATACTCAGTTTTTGAGCATCTCCATTTTGTCTATATTTGCTAATCTCTTTTGTATAAATTTTAATATCAACACATTTACCATCTTAAAATTTTGTGCAGAGATGAACACCAAATTTTTAGGAGAAAAAGAAATCTATAATTCTCCCAACAGTGTTCGGATAGGGCAAACTGTATAGTGGGCATAGAGTCCTTATATTACATCCTGACATAAACTCCTATTGCTTTCTTCCTTCCCTTAAGAAGTAGGAATTTGAAGGGGCCCAATAAATCAATGCATATTGTCACCAACCATGTTTAGATCCAATGAGAACATTTAGAAATGGAGTGAGACAGAAGGAAAAACTACCAAACTTTCTTCCATGGAGAAGAATAAAAGAATAGGAATTCAATAGCAATTCAAATGGACCATTCTTGGCATCCAGACATGCATTAAATTCTCTTTTAAAACTATTTTCCTTTTTTTTTTTAAATTCAAAATTGTTGTATTTACAATAGTAGTATGCATTATAATTCATAATAAACATATAGAGCATCTTTTTACAAAACACTGTTTGTATACAATGTATCTTCCTACCATTCAAATCTTCAATCAAACATTTAGGATAATGACATCCATCTTATTCAACCACCTTTTCTTTGTTCCCCTCCCTCCCTCTTTGCTCCCTTCCTTCCCCTCCCTCCCCTTTGACCTTTCTAGCGTTCCTCTAATCCTCCTATGTACCCTGACCCAACACTACTGTGGATCAGCCTCCTTATATCAGAAAACATTTGGTATTTGGATTTTTGAGATTGACTAACTTCACTTAGCATTATATTCTCCAACTTCATCCATTTACCTGCGAACGCCATTATTTTATTTTCTTTTATTGCTGAGTAAAATTCCATTGTGTATATGTACCACATTTTCTTTATCCATTCATCAACTGAGGGACATCTATGTTGGGTCCACAATCTAGCTATTGTGAATTGTGCTGCTATAAACATTGAAGTGGCTGTGTCACTGTAATATGCTGTTTTTAAGTCCTTTGGGAATAGACCCAGGAGTGGGATGGCTGGGTCATAGGGTGGTTCCATTCCCATTTTCCCAAGAAATCTCCATACTTCCTTCCATAACGGTTGCACCATTTTGCAGTCCCACCAGCAATGTATGAGTGTGCCTTTTTCTCCACATCCTCTCCAACATTTATTGTTGTTTGTGTTCTTAATGGCTGCCATTCTGACTGGAGTAAAATGAAATCTTAGTTTTGATTTGCATTTCTCTAATTGCCAGCGATGTTGAGCATTTTTTCGTGTGTTTGTTGATTACTTGTGTATCTTCTTCTGAGAAGTGTCTTTAGAGCCAGCCCCAATGTGCTGTGCTCTATGTGAGAGAAGATGGACAGACTGTAAGTACAGCCTTGTTTCCCCATTTGTGAGGCTGCTCCCTCCGTATCAACCATTTCTCCTGTGGATGGATCTCTCTGACACCACTTGTATGTAATTCTGATTTTGTACAAGGTTCTGAAATGTGTTAAAGTGGTTCATAATTATCTCTCCAGCTACTTGCACCTTAGACTGAAAATTGACCATGTGTGCTGTTTCACACCTACTTTCTGTCTAGCTGCATGTCCAGTGTGCTCATCACCTCTTCAATTATATGAAATATTAAAGCCTTGCATGTTAAAGTTGAAACCAAAAAGAAATTAAGGTCTAAAATCAATTTTCTTATCCTTGTAATTAAATGGTTCCCTACCCCAAACATTTTAGTTAGAAGAAACTTCTTCGAAAATTCCAGTATTGAATTCTGCACTGTCTTATACCAAAGGACTCTTCGTACAGGGGTGAACTGTGGTCTTCCTGCTGCCAGATTCTGGGCTGGAGCTCAGAAGTGTGTTTACAGTTCCTCCCCTGTAACCCCTGCCAATCACTGGTCTTTTACTGTCTCCATGGTTTTGTCCTTTCCAGAGTGTCAGATAGTTGTAATCATATACTGTATAGCCTTTTCAGATTGAATTCTTTCACTTAGGAATATGTATTTAGTCTTTCTTTGTGTATTTTCATGACTTGAGACCTCATTATGTGCTGAAAAATATTCCATTTTCTGGATGTCCCAAAGTTTATCCACTTACCTATAAAAGGACACTTCGCTTCCTTTTAAGTTTCGACTATTATGAATGAAGTTGAAAATATTCATGTGATGATTTGTGTGTGGACATATGTTTTTCAGTTCATTTGGGTGAATATCAATAAGTTCAATTGCTGAACGATATGGTAAAAATATACTTAGTTCTGTTTGAAGCTGCAAAACTGTCCTTTAAAATGGCTATATGATTTTGCATTCCAAGAATGGAATTTCTGTTCATTCACATCCTCACCAGCTTTTGGTGTTTTCAGTGTCATATAATATGTGTATAGAGCTATCACTTTTTTTAACTTGAATTTCTCTGATGACATATGATGTAAATCATCTTTTAATGTCCTTATTTTATCCTTATTTGCTACTATATCTTCTAGTTTGAGGGGATGAAGATACTGGGGATTGAACTAAGGGGAACTCAACCACTGAACCTCATCCCAGCCCTATTTTCTATTTTATTTTGAGACAGGGTGTCACTGAGTTACTTAGTGCCTCACTGTTGTTGAGGCTGGCTTTGAACTCATGATCCTCCTGCTTCAGCCTCCTGAGCCTCTGGGATTACAGACGTGTGTCGCTGTGCCCCGCTCCACGGTATCTCTTTAATGAGGTGTCTGTTAAGATTTTTGAGACATTTTTTTTAATTGAGATTTTTTTGTTGTCAAATTATGAGGTTTTTTGGGTAGTATGGATAACAGTCTTTTATTAGAGGATATTTTTTCCAAATATTTTCCTTCCTGCCTGTGTCTTTTTAATTTAGGTGGGAGTATTTTTAAGTCATTTTTTGCTATTGATTTCTAATTAAATTCTGTTGTAATCAGAGAATATACACGGTGTAATTTCAATCTTTTATCACTTATTAAGTTTCATTTTACTACCTGATGTTACAGTTTGAGCATAAAATTTCCCAAGGGTTAATTATGTGATGGCTTGTTCCTGATTGCAACAATGTTCACATTTTGGGCTCTCTGAAGTGATTGGATCATTAGCTCTGATCTTATCAATGGTTTAACCAATCTATTGATGGGTTTGTATTGGTGGACTATAGGGTAGTGGTCCCCATCACTTTGATCCCAAATTTCATAAATATATGTACATACTAATGGCATATATGTAAGTATGCATAATTATGTATTCACACCTTTAGTGTATAATGCTTTTAGAATGCAAGTATATATAACATATTTAGTGCATATTTATATATATGTACATATATATATATACACACATACTCACACGTATTTATGCACACACACACATGTAGCCCAATATAGAAATATCTTCACTTTAAAGTTTTTAGCTCATTTACATTGAATATAATTGTTAAGGTTGAATAAAATCTCTTTGTATTATCAAATTTTTTCATTTATTTCTTCTAATTTGTTTTGATTTAATAAAATTTTTTCCTGTTTTTTCAATGTTACATTGGTTTTCATATATATATATATATATATATATATATATACACACACACACACACACATATATATATCCCTTTTAAAAAATTTCTATAGAATATCAATGTGGATACTTATCTCAGTCTACTTGAATTTATTTTTACATTTTACATTAAATGATAGAATTGCAAAAATAAATTTTTCCTATTATGCTTTTATCATGAATTTACTTTTGTATTATAAACTCCACAACCTGTGCTACTATTTTTACTTTAAATATAGTGCTTAAAAAATTAATGAAATAGGACATAGTTTTGTGCCCTCCACCCCCACACTAGGGATTGAACTGAACCTGGGGCACTTTACCACTGAGTTATACATCCCCAGCACTTTTCAATTTTTATTTTGAGACAGGATCTCACTGAGTTGCACAGACTGGCCTTGAACTTGTGACCTTCCTGGCTTAGTCCTGGATTACAGGTGTGCACTGCCACACCCACAAGTAGTAGTTTTTAATAATACTCCTATATCATCATCTCTGCACTCTCTTTTGTTAGCTATTAATTTTCAGGTGCAACCATTACCTGCATCAGTTCATAGCAGTGCTCTGCTTGTTCTGTCATCCCTCAGCTTTCTTTAATCTTTTCCTTTGTGTGAACAATCTCATTGGATAAATAATTTTATTCTGACAGAATTTTTTCATTTGGCTTGGATAATCAAGCCAACTGAAAATGTAACAAAATTATTGTTTTACTTGTTCTATAGTACATGTTATCTTCTACTTTGCTGCTTTAAAATGTTTATCTTTAATTTTAAGCCAAGTAATTGTGATATGTCTAACCATGCTTTATTTTTATTTATTCTTTTGGGGGCTATTTATGGTTCTCAAAAAAGAAATTTGATTTTTTTTCAGATTAGTAGCAGTTTTGTCATTTTTTTCCAAACAAAAATATCACTCCTGTCATTCAACAATTAAAATATACAAATGTTAGATGATATTTATTCACAGGTTACAAATGTTCTACTTTTTTAAATCATATTTTCCTCTATAATTAAGTTAGGATAATTTCTATTGACCTGTTGTCAAGTTAATTTTACCTTGCTTGTGCTGTATCTAATTCATGAAATTAATCCAATGGATTTTTATTAATATGTTGCATTTTTATTCCTAGGATGTTTTTCTGGTTTTCATTAGATGTTTCATTTTCATTGTGAAATAAGCCATCTCCTCACCCTTTCAGGTCCATTTTTTTTGTAAATTCTTTAAAATATTTATTTTTTTCAAGCTCTTGTCTAACATTTGCAAGAATTTGTGATCTGTTGTTCTGATCTATTGTCTACTTTTATTCTTAATTATGTCCTCCTTTGTATAGCACTTGATAGAAAATTATATCTTTAGATTGTACATAAAACAATGGTGAAAGTAAGTGTACTATTTTTGTCTATTATGTTATTTTTCCCAGATAATACAGTTCCTTTTTTTCTCTATATTGTCTTGTGTTGACAGTGAGCAATATTGGGTCTTAAATTAATTTTTAATTAGATAGAATTTGCCTATGATTAGACTTGTTTCTACTCTCCAAAACATTCACATTTTAAAATTTGTGAACATTTAAGCAATTTTGTGACTAGCATTTCAACTATTTTTGGTTAACTTTTAGATTTCATTTTTGAAAGGGCTCCTGAATTCAACCATTGTGAAAATGTTCATGACATATTTTCTCTCTACCTAACGTTTGTTTTCTACCACTGCTTTCTTGTCATAATTTGAGTTTGTGTATGTCTTAGACAGAAAGAGACAGACAGACTGACAGTGATTTAATGGGCTGAATGTTTTATTTTCCTGTTTTTATTTCTTTCAGATTCCAATCCATCCTGCTTCCCCACAACTCAAGACTGGGTTGATTTTGTATTCTTGCTGTTAACTTTATGACAGATACACCCACTCTCAGACATGCGTATGATCCCCTCTCCCAGGTATAGCAAGTTCCCTGGCTTTCTGTTTGCCTCTAGGGAGAGAACTTCTCTTCATGACTCTAGTGCATCAAGGGTTATTTTTATTTACCAACATTTGCTAGCTCTATAGAAAGTATGAGTTTTATTTTGTCTGGGTTTAATTTTCATTATCATGGAAATGATGTTCATTCAAATATATCTGCAGCCGAACTAGAACCCGATAACTCCTATTTTCTTAAGATCACTGATTTTCTCTGAATATATAGTTTACCTCTCTGAAATCTTAAGCCTATGAACAGAGCTGATTAATTAACAAATTGAAAGTTTGATTCAAGACCATTTGTAAGATGGGATCTGAAAGACATCTACTTGAATTCAAAATTTGCCCTTCCATGTTTTTATCTATCAGTACCATAGACAGTTCTGAGTATTATTTAAAAATATGGCAGCAGTTTGACATAGTTATAGAATTTCACAATTTTGCTTAACAAATATTTTTCAATTAGAATTTTTCTATTCCTTGCTAGCATAAGTAAAATAGTAATAGCTAGCTAGTACTTACTAAGGATTTTCAATATGTCAGACATATTTTCTAAATGCAGATATAATTTAATTTACTTGCTTCAATGTAGCCCTGTTATTATTACCATTCAATTGTACAGACAGGACAATAAAACACAGAAGTCCAGTCTATAGTCTATCACGTAAATAACTCTATTCTATCACCTTTCCAATTACCTACCTTGACTGAAAAACAGTAAAATGGGCAAATAATTTCACTTTTTTGATTAATCTTTTCTAAAGTTGCTCTCTCTTGTTAAAACTCTGCCCATGAATTTCAAGATTTACTTTAGAAAGAGTGAAACCAGCCTGTACTTAGGTTTCCAGACCCACCTCTTGGTAAGATCTTTACATCTGCTGTGTGAAACAGCCACTCACCTGTAAAGCATAGGCTTTCACTTGATGAAGGAGATCCATGTGGCAGTGACTGCAGGTTCAAATACCAAGAGCCCTATTGCTAAAGCTAGTACCTGTAGTGATCAATCCTAGACCCAGTAAAAGAATCTCTGTATGTAATTTTGATCCCAAATTTCACCCAACATTAGAGTCCCCGCCTATACAGGAAACTTATAAGTTTGACACTCATTTTTCTCACCCATATTGGGACCCTCTAGGTAATGAATAAGAATCCAACAAACCATCAGATAAAATTCAGGGTTGAATGATGATCCTTAAGTATTTAGAATTAATAGGTTTTTTAAATACATAGTAATATAGAATTTTGCCCATCCAGCTTTGGGGGTCTTGGAAAAAATGACAAGTCTTACTCATCTCACTCAAGGTGTGGAGCTTCTAGACATAGTCTAAAGTAGAACCATCTCAAATAAAAGAGAGGGCAAGGTAGATTACATAAGTTACCTCCCTCATGGGAAAATAATTAGAGGTAGGAAGATGTGTTACTATAAGGAATGTTCCTGTACCAAATATAGTAAAAGTGAAAGATAAATGTAATTCACAATACACTTGATGATGTCTCCTTGACATTTGGTCCTGTCTGATTTTCCTTGGAGCTTTCTTGTGGAAAAGCAGATGTATGCTTCCATTCCATTGATATAACTCAGATTATTATATTATAATGTATAATATAATACTTATATATAATATATGTAACATAAATATCCTTGAAGAATTTCAGAAGAAAGCATATTTACAGTGTGTATGTATGACTGTTTGTTTCATGGACTTAATACATGGCCATTGTTGTATTTTGGTATTTAAACATGCATCTATTCTTGTACTGTTTTGATCTCTATTGCTTTCCAGATTTTGAAAGGCAAAAATAGTAAGAAAAAATTATAAGAACTTAATCTCTGAAAATTTTGTATTTACAAAATTTCTAAAAACTCTTGAGTTGTCTGCCAGGTATGGTGGCACACACCTGTAATCCTAGCATTTGGGAGGCTGAGGCAGGCGGATTATAAATTTGATTCAGTGTGGAAAAGACTGTGGATGTAGCACAGTGGTAGATGGTTCAGATGCCCCCTGCCAAAAAATAGCAAACCAAAATTTATGAGTTTTTTATTACATAGTAAACTTTACAATACAATTCGCACTATAACAAAGGATTTGTTTTAAAAAGAAATATTTATACCTTTCCTCTGATACTCAATCTTTTCCCCAATAACTTACTCCTAAACTGAGATTTTTTTTCTCCTTTTTCTCACATGATTCTCTACTTTGTGAGGATATGCTTTTAGATTTTTGAATATTTTTTATCATCAGATTTTTTTTTCAATTCATGCTCCAGGCAAATCCAGATGATGGTGGTTTTGACTTCAGCAGTTCAATTTTCAAGGACCGAAGATTTCATTTTGACATTTCTAGAACTCTGCAAAAGTTAGTGCAGAATGCATCCCACTCTGAATGAACTAGCGGCTTTGTCCAGTCATCAAACCCTCACTTTGTTCTTGTTGTACAGTACCTGTAGCATCTAAAAGTTTTCTTCTATTACTTTGTTTTCTAGAAACTGGAGTAAAATAAAAATATAAAATAGTTTTTATGATTCAGAGGCAATTAAATAGAAAGCAATGAACTAGAAACATAAGTATATCAGATTGTGTCTTTCCTTGAACTTAATTTATGTGTTAAGTACACCAAATTGTGTAGTTGAAAGTTTTACCTAACCAAAAATATCCATGGCGACATCATCATTACTTATGTATTAAAGGATTAAAAA
This sequence comes from Tamias sibiricus, assembly GCA_025594165.1. NCBI lineage: Eukaryota > Metazoa > Chordata > Mammalia > Rodentia > Sciuridae > Tamias > Tamias sibiricus. Next base: position 39,885,929 of record CM046661.1, read on the forward strand.
TGGTGGTGAGGAGTGGCCAGGTTCCCATCTTCAGAATTCTTTCTTTGGGTTTAGGCACATTTATATTCTTGTTTGTATCACCATCCATTTCCCCCTGCTTAAGCTCTCTGCTAACCTACTATTGTGTTTGGAAACTATAATTTTGAAACCATTTATGAATCATAAAATTATGAAGTGGAAGATAACTTTTTAGATGAAATATTATGAAACTATTATAGAATAGAATAGAATAAAATACAGTACAAATATATGAATAAAACAAAATGCAGTGGAAATATATGAAAATAATATATTTAAATATACACATGAAAAGAATAGGAAATGTTTCATAAACTTTTGACTAAGTTTTGTGTGATTATGCAATTTCAGACCTAACTGATTATGTCATAATTGTAAAATAAATGTGTTTGGAATTGTGTCAAAACTTTCAAATTGGGTTTGAAAGTTACTGATTTACTGCCTAATGAGTCATCATTATGTTAAAAACTCAGTATCTAGACATTAATTCACAGACTATGTATAGCCATGTCTAAATTATTTATCCATATTATCAGAAGTGCATCAAGATTGATTTGAGATCAATCAGTATTCTTAGATGTAAACCTAAACTGTGAGTTTAAGTTATTCAGGTAGGCAAGCTGCATTTTAAAATCTACCTGGAACTCAAGCAGTAAACCTCAAGTTTGTTTCAGTGTTCTTTTCAATAGTATTGATTGGAAATATCCTCCTTGCCAGGCATTAATTTAGACACTGGGGATATAGCTGTGAACAAGTCCTTGTCTTTATTGAATTTACATTCCAGTGGAAAATAAGTAATAAACAACAAGGCCACTTTTGATATAAGTAATGTTATAAAGAATAAAGGTGATCTATAAATATAATATGAAACAGGGTAACAGAAGTAAAGATAGCAACCATACCCGTGTATTTTAGATAGGCTAGTTTTGGATTGCTTTTCTGAAACAATGTTAGATATGAAAGAGGAAATACAGTATTGGATAGAAGAAGCCATATAAACAAAATTCCATGTAGAAGTAAGCTTGGTGTGTTTGGAGCAGAGTGAAAAAGCCAGTGTATCTGAAATGATGAGAATATATTTGTTATACAGGAAAAAAAAAAGTGTAGACAAAACTCAGAGCAACCACAGGTTTTCCTAGTAAGAATTTTGGGTATTTTGCAAGTGTTGGGAATATTTTGGAGATTTTGAACAGGGTAGAGATGAGATCTCCATAATTGAAAGATCATTGTGACTGGCTGAAGAACAGAGCAAGGGTAAGTTTTAAAAGGAAGACTGGTCGATCTACATTTTCCAAAAGATAAACTGAAAATATCTTAGACTGAGGTGAGAAGTTGTCACATAGAAGCTATAGAAATTGTAAGAAGTGCTTAGATTTGGCAAAGTATTTTTCCGGTTGAGTTAAGAGAACTACTTAATTTGGGAAGAGAGGGAAAGAAAATAATGCTTTTTAGATATTTGGCTGTCTAGATGATGGGCACCATTTACTCTGAGGTAGAAGAGGGTAGGTGAGGCAGGTTTGTTAAATATTGTGTGTTGAAAGAAAAATGTGGAATGAAGAGTTCTATTTTAAGCTCGTAAAATTGGAGATGTCTTTTATACTTCTACACAGAGATGTCAGTTAGACAGTTTCACACATGAGTAGAGATGATTTAAACATGGGAATCAAGATTATATGTATTATAGTCATTGACTCTTGAGTTTTAATTTCAATTTCTGAATTATTCAGCCAGAAAATCTAATAAATAGCCTTTTTGCCTAGGATCTTAACCTATGGCAAAGAAACACAAGTGGTTCTGATTAATTCTGGCACAATTTCATATTTGTTCTCTCATTCATTCATCAAATATGTATAGAAATGCTATTTTTAAATGTGAAATTTGGGGAGATATGCTGGGAGTGAGAGGAGGGATAGAGTGCTAAGTGTGAATGAAACCAAGTGTCTTCTGACATTTGAATATCCTAAAGACTGGAGGAGTTAGCACAGAAGAATGGAAAAGAAAAGCCAGTGTTTTGGGTTGAAAACCATAGTAGAATATTTTAAGAAGTAGTTATGGTTAAGTGGAATATTCTAAGAAGGAGTAGTTGATACCTGTGTAAAATCATTACCAAACAAAGGCCACTGGGCATCTTAACATGATCAGAATCAGTGGGGAGGTCTGATAAGAGTCTAGTTGGTGTGGGTTAAAGAAACATTGAGTTGAGGCTATTGGAACTGCTGGATTAAATAGTTTTGGTTTCTTTTGTTGAGTTTTATTAATAACACAAATGAAACCAGCCTTCAATAGCTACTGTGGCAAAATGTATGAGGCCTGATACAGTTTTTTTAAATGGGTGATATTTGAATGTAATGTTGATCATAGTATTTTAGCAGTAATATAAAAAATTTAATAATATGAGAAAAATTGTAGAAGAAAATTCTTTGTTTAGCTGGGAAGGGATGAAACTAAAGGTAGAGAATGGGAGGGAGGAAGAATGGGAAAGGGGAAGAAATATGGGTTGAATTTAACAAAATCTTATATGCATATATAAATGCACTAAAAGGAATTTTACCTTCATGTATTTTTAGAAATCAAATAAATAAAAGACAAGTAGAGCAGATAAAGGAAAATAGAGGAAGGAAGGTAGTAAATAGGGGGATAGGATGGGGGTTGAAATCAAATTCCTTGCATATATGATTTTGTCAAAATGAACCCAAGTACTATGTATAACTATAATACTCTAATATTAAGAAAAAAGTGTTGGATATAGACAGGAGCAAGGAAAGTTTATTCAACATTATTTTAAGGAGAACAAAATTTAAGTGAAAATGTACAATAAGAAATTAATAGTAGGACAAGAGAAGATAGACTGGTTGATATGGTGGGTTTGTGAAGAAAGGAGAAACTATGAAGTAATGGAGAAGAGGCTAGCAACTTGGTCAGGCCATGAGCACAAGAGGCTGAGTAGTGCTGAGGGCTTGCTTAATTTTGTATTAAAATTAGTATGATTTCTTGTTTTTTCCAATCACATTTAGCTGCACCAGTGTTGGACTGTTTCCAGGTGAAAAATGATGGGGCAACGGGAGGAACAAAGCATTAAAGTTGCATTTTAGGGAGTAATTTTAGTGTTCATTAGGCCATAAAATCTGAATGGTTTAAAAAGTAATGTAAGTTTAGATGAGAACTATAGGCGGTGTTAAAAAAGGGTCAAATCCATGCCAAGAAAATTCTAACAGCAAAAATTTTGGGGTATATTTTTTACTCAGAACTGGTAGAGGAGTCACTCATTCTTTAATTCTCTATTACATGCCTGAAAGTGGAACTGTTTTTCTAGAAGATTTACTGAAAATGCCCAATATTTAGTTATTGATAAAAAGAAAAGGAGGACATTTGATGACTCAGTAGGATCAAGGGGGAAAAAATCTGGATATTCTGTCAAAGTAGGGGACTCAGGGGTCAGATTCTTATGGATTTTGACATCACTGGAATAAGAATAGTTATGGTAAGCATGGCAGTGATCCATATGCTTGTTGTTTCAGTGAGCAAGGGGCATGACCAGTGGCTACTGCAGAAGGAGATGGCTTTTTTTTTTTTTTTTCCTCCTCCTTTCTCTTTCTGTCTTTTGAGGAAGACAAGAGAAAAAACATTCCATAAATGGGAAAGTTTTCAACTACTAGGGCTTTTAACAATAGATTTTAGAAGAAAATCCACCAAGCAAAAATAAAACCCAGGTATCGCATGAAATAACTTCATGGGAAGTAGCACCCCCAGGGAAATCCAGAAGGACTTGCACCTGAACATGAAAGTAAGAGACTCACTTATAGAAAAGTTGTCATTGCTGCAGACCATGAATTGTTCAGGCCCCAGGGAAGGATGGGCAGGAAGATATTAAAGTGTGGTGCTGGATCGGAAGAGAGGCAACACAGAGACAGATGTATGAATGGAGGCTTTGAAACAGTGATTTAGCAAGGTAAGTTTCTAATGGTAAATCATGAGCTTTGTCCTCAGGGATTTTTAGAAAAGTAAGGAAATAGGCCATAATTATAATCTTTTTCTCTCAGTCTGGGTCTGGTTTCTTCATTTCAAATGGAGAGAACAGAATAATCGAGGTGGAAGAAAGGATGTCTTATTGGGAAGTCATGATGTTTACTGGAAGAATATTAGTGGCAGAAGGGAAATAAAGATAATTTAGTTAAGCCTCCTGTTTTTGCTGGCAATAATAACAGTAAAATAAACATAACATTTTCCCCAAGTCAGAGCAGTCAACTTAATTTTAGAACTTTAAGCTCCTAATTCCCAACTAATACTTTTTCTCATGTAAGACTGTGATTCTTTATGGATTATTATCTCTGATTGTTAAACTTTGTAGTTGCCTTAGTTATTTTGTATTTCTTCCCCAATCATCCCTTTGAATTCCAAGATGTTCATATCTTAATAGTCAACTTCAGGCTCATTAGTAGCTAATATAATCATTTTTTCACTTTTACAAAGTGTAAAATGTATATAATAATGTCTACACACATTATTCTTCAAGAAAAAGTCTAAGTCCCGTCAGTTATTGAACAACTTTGTAGCATTATTTATGCAAAGCCTATTAAAATGGACAGAATCCATTAGATTATTTCTTTCCCAGTATCTGCTCTAAACCCAAAATCATCTTTTAATTGAATGTTTAAAATGTGGCACATTTTTTGGGAAAAAATATTGAATATTTAAGCTTTGAAGTCCATATATGATTTCTGTTAAATATTCTTTCTTTCCTCCTCCTCTTCCTAGTCTTCCTCTTTCTTTTACTTGTCTTGTTTTACCACCCTTTAAAAATGCAAAATCTTGTTAAGAAACATCAAAAACAGACTTTGGGCTGGATTTGATTGTAAGCAGTAGTTTGTTAAAGTCGAGCAGAGAGCACTCACTGCCTAGTACATGGTAGATAATACACATAACCTGGAAGACTAATATTCTCTTGTTTTATGAAATTTATTGTCCTTCTTCTTCTATTTTTTTTTTTTTTTTTTGGTACCAGGGATTGAATTCAGGGGCACTTGACTACTGGGCCATATCTCCAGCCCTTTTGTGTATTTTATTTAGAGACAGGACCTCACTGGGTCGCTAAGTGCCTCACCATTACTGAGGCTGGCTTTGAACTCGCGATCAGTGTTGGCATTATAGGCATGCACCACTGCACCCAGCCTGAAATTTATTGTTCTTTATTTGCCTTTTAAGATACAGGATTGTTCAGTATTTTTAAAATTAATTTATTTAGGTATATATTATTGCAGAATGCATTTTGATTCATTGTACACAATTGCAACGTAACTTTACATTTCCATGGTTGTACACGGTGTAGCGTTACACCATAAGTGCAGTCATACATGTACCTAGTGTAATGATGTCCATCTCATTCCACCATCTTTCCTGCCGCCTTACACCCTCCCTACATTTCCAACCCTTTCCCCAAAGTTCCTCTATTTTCCCCATGCTTTTCTCATCTCCATTATGGATCAGCATCCACTTAGAGAGAACATTCTGCCTTTGTTGTTTGGGGATTGACTTATTTCAATGATCATGATATTCTCCTACTCCCTCCATTTACCTGCAAATGCCATAATTTTACTCTCTCTTAATGCTTGGTAATGTTCCATTGTGTATATATACCATAGTTTCTTTATCCAATCATCTATTGAAGGGCATCTAGGTTGCTTCCACAGTTTAGCTATTGTGAATTGAGCTGCTATAAACATTGATGTGGTTGTGTTACTGTAGCATGCTGATTTTAAGTCCTTTGGATATAGCCCCAGGAGTGGGACAGCTGGATCAAATGGTGGTACCATTCCAAGTTTTCTAAGGAGTCTCCATACTGCTTTCCAAATAGGTTGCACCAATTTACAGTCACAGTCAATGAGGTAAACAGACAGCCAACATTTTGGGAGCAAATTTTTGCCACACACATGTCAGATAGAGCACTAATTTCTAGGATACATAAACAAAAATCAACCCAATCAATAAATGGGACTAAGGAGCTAAACAGACACTTCTCCAAAGAAGATATACATTATATAAATTTGATCAACAAATATATGAAAAATGTTCAACATCTCTAGTAATTAGAGAAATGCAAATCAAAACTAAGATTTCATCTCATACCAGTCAGAATGGCAGTTATCAAGAATACAGACAACAATAAATGTTGGCACAGATGTGGGGGAAAAGGCACACTCACACATTGCTGGTGGGACTGCAAATTGTTCAGTATTCTTAAAAAATTGACTTAAAAATTTTTGCTGATTATACTGATATTTGACATATTGTATAATCTCAGAGTTTTAACCATTTAAACATTTCTGGTTTATGATCAGCTTATCAGTACCAATATTTTAAAATACTTAGTTTCTGAGATGTATTTAGTTTATTTCTAACATTTATTCATTAATTTACTAGGATGTATACAATTTTGTTCTGTATTTCAAGATCTTGCCTACTCTTTTGTCTCATGTAATTTCCTATTATCTCTATTATTTGAATATTTAAAAACATGTATTTCCAAATTTATACAAATTCAGAACTAGATGGATTCTGTTAGTATCTGAGTGCTTCTGATTATAACAAAATATTTATTTTAAATATTGATTTAAATATGGTACTTATTTGAATTAACATTACTTTCATTTTTTCACAGAACCTTATTTCATAGCATCAACTTAAATATTTGCTAGGCAAGTTTATTTAAATTTTTCCTTTTCTTTTTTTGGTGTTGATGATTGAACTTGGGGCTTTTGAAAAATACTGCCTTAAAGGACACAAAAATGCCATCAGTTCCTGACCTATGTGTGATGAAGACTCATCATGAAAGTGACAGAGATGTTCAGTATTTACCACACTTTGAATTTTGATATTTTTCACCCTTGCTAGTGAAATGTGATATAATGCTCTCATACTGCTGGGTGTCAGCAGGGAGTCCCAATTCCCAGCCATCCTTGGATTTTCAGGGTAACTCATATCCTACCATGTATGTGTTGCTAAACTGTGAAGGGTGTTAGGTTATGGGTATTAAATACATTTTTGACTTTGACATTTTCAGCTTGCAATAAGTTTATCCTGATGTAACCCCATCCGAAGTAGAAAAACATTTGTATTATTTTCTCTGGTGATAAGTAAGTAATCTTAAAACATAAAGTAGTTCAGATGCTTTCTAGGAGAAGAGGAACATTTTATGCTTCATGGATGAGACACTTATAAGAAGAAACAGAAAGATTCTGCTTTTTTAAAATTTACTTTTTATTTAGCCAGTGACTAAATAAACGCTGAAGATAATGCTCAACAAGAACCCTCTTTTGCAAAGATAATCATATTTATTTGTTATGAACATGCTCTAAAGTGACATAAAGCAAGGTTGGGTGAATCAAAAAGTCTGTGAGATAAAATTTCAGTTTTAATTTGCATTTCTCTAATTGCTAGAGATATTGAACATTTTTTCATGTGTTAACCATTCATATGTCTTGTTCTGTGAATTGCCTGTTCAGTTCTTTGGCCCATTTATTGATTTGGTTATTTGTGCGTGTGTGTGTGTGTGTGTGTGTGTGTGTGTGTGCGTGAATTTTTTGTGTTCTATTTATATATCCTGGAGATTAATGCTCTTATGTGCATGTGGTAAAGATTTTCTCCCATTCTGTAGTCTCTCTCTTCACATTCTTGATTGTTTCCTTTGCTGTGAGGAAGTTTTAAGTTTGATACTACCCCATTTATTTATTCTTGATTTTACTTCTTGTAGAAGTCTTTTGACTTAAGAAGTCTTGTTGAGGAATTTGGTTCCTAAGCTAACATTTTGGAGAGTTGGGACTACTTTTTCTTCTAGTAGGTACAGGGTCTCTGGTTTCATGGCTTGGTCCTGATCCAATTCAAGTTGTGTTTTTGCAGGGTGAGATAGGGGTTTAATTTCATTTTGCTACATATGAATTTCCCATTTTCCCAGCACCATTCATTGAAGATGCTATCTTTTCTCCAATATATGTTTATGGTGCCATTGTCTACTATGAGAAAACTGTATTTATGTGGGTTTGTCTCTGTGTTTTCTGTTCCATTGGTATTCATGTTTCTTTTGTTGCCAATACCATGCTGTTTTTGTTACTATAGCTCTGTAGTATAATTTAAGGTCTAGTCTTGTGATGCCTCCTGCACCACTTTTTTTTTTTTTTTTTTTTTTTTTTTTTTTTTTTTTTTTTTTTTTTTTTTTTTGCTAAGGATTGCTTTGGCTATTTTGGGCTTGTTATTTTTCCAAATGAATTTCATGACTAATTTTTCTATTTCTATGAAGAATGTCATTGGCATTTTAATAGGAATTGCATGACATCTGTATACTGTTTTTGGTAGTATGGCCATTTTCACAATATAAATTCTGTCTATCCAAGATCATGGGAGATCTTTCCATCTTCTAAGTTATTCTTCAATTTCATTTGTTATTGTTTTGTAGTTTTCATTGTAAAGGTCTTTCACCTATTTTATTACATTGATTTCTAAATATTTAATTTTTCAGGCTTTCAGTTTTTCAGCTGATTCATCATTGTTATATAAGAATGCAATTGATTTAGGGGTGTTAAATTTTTTATATGCTGCTACTTTACTAAATTCATTTATGATTTCTAGAAGTTTTCTGGTGGAGTTTTTTTTTTTTTTTTTGTAGTTCTTCTAAATATAGAATCATGTTATTGGCAAGTAGAGATTGTTTTGAGTTCTTCTTTTCCTATTTGTATCCCTTTAATTTTCTTCTATCTAATTGCTCTGGCTAGATTTTTAAGAACTATTTTGAATGGAAGTGATGAAAAAAGTACATTTACTATCCCTAGCTTTTTTAGTGTTTTGAGCATAAATGGATGTGTATTTTGTCAAATGCTTTTTCTGCATCTATTGAGATAATCATGTGATTCATGTCTTTAAGTCTATTGATGTGATGAGTTACATTTATTGATCTCTATATGTTGAACCAACTTTGCATACCTGGGGTAAACCCCACTTGATCATGATACACTGTCTTTTTAATATCTTTTTGTATGTGATTTGCTACTTTTTATTAAGAATTTTTGCATGTACATTCATCAGGGATATTGTTATGGAATTTTCTTTCCTTGATGTGTCTGTTTTAGTATTAGAGTGATACTTGCTTCATAGAATGAGTTTGAAAGGGTTCCCCCTTTTTCTATTTCATGGAATAATTTGAGGAGTATTGGTATTAGTTCTTCTTTGAGATCTGGTAAAATTGGCTGAGAATCTGTCTGGTTCTGGGCTTTTCTTTGTTGTTATACTTTTGATGGCATCTTCAATTTCATTGCTTGAAATTGATGTATTATAATTTTCTATGTCCTCCTGATTCAATTTGGGTTTTTCATAGGTCTCTAGAAATTTGTTGATGTCTTCAAGATTTTCTATTTTATTGGAGTATAAATTTTCAAAATAGTTTCTGATTGGCATTTGTATTTCAGTAGTGTCCATTGTGATAATTCCTTTTTTATCATGAATTTTAGAAATTTGAGTTTTTTCCCTCTTTCTCTTGGTTAGCATGGCTAAGGTCTATCAATTTTATTTATTTTTTTAAAGAACCAATGTTTTGTTTTCATCAATTTTTTGTTTCAGTTTCATTGATTTCAGCTCTGATTTTCATTATTTTCTGTCTTCCATTTGTGTGTGTGTGTGTGTGTGTGTGTGTGTGTGTGTGTTGATCTTTCCCTAGGGCTTTGAGATTTAATGTTAGGTTATTATTTGGTGACTTTCAATCCTTTTAATGAATAAGCTCAATGCATTGAACTTTCCTCTTAAAACTGCCTTCATAGTGTCCCAGAGATTTTGATATGTTGTTTCAGTGTTCTCACTTACCTCTAAGAATTTTATTCTTTTTATCTCATCCCTGATGTCTTCTGCTATTCAGTGTTCATTCAATAGCAGATTATTTAATCTCCAGGTGTTGGAGTAGCTTTTTAAAATTTTAACATTGATTTCTAATTTAATTCCATTAAGATCTGATAAAATACAAGGTATTACCTATGTTTTTTTTTTTTTTTTTTTTTTTTTTTTTGTATTTGCTAAATGTTGTTTTTGTGGTCTAAGATATGGTGTATTTTAGAGCAGAATATGTGTGCTGCTAATAAGAAGTGTATTCAGTCATTGATGTATGAAATATTCTATGTAAGTTCATTAAGTATAAATTATTAATAGTATTTTTTAATTCTTTGGCATCCTTATTTCATTTTTGTTTGGAGGATCTATGCAATGGTGAGATGTGTGTTAAAGTCACCCAGTATTATTGTGTTGTGTTATATTTGATTCTTGAAATTGAAAAGGGGTTGTTTGTATGTAGATGCTCCATTATTTGGGGCATAAATATTTATGATTGTTATGTCTTGTTGATATGTAATTCCCTTAAGCATTATGAAATGTCCTTTTTGTCCCTTCTGATTAAATTTGGCTTTAAGTCCACTTTGTCTGATTTGAGGATAGAAACTTCTGCTTGTTTATGAGATCCATGTGAATGATATGTTTTTTTCCCAGACTTTCACCTTCAGTCCGTGTATGGATGTCTTTGCCTATGAGGTGAGACTCTTGGAGACAGCATGTGGTTGCATCTGGTTTTTAATCCAATCTAAGCACATGGTCTTAACCATTACATTTTATGATATTCTTGATATAGAGGAGGTCCCAGTTCAGTATTAAATAGTGAAAGTTCTGAACAGCCAGAACATATCATGATAATTCTGAAAAATGGGGAATGGCATTTGGATATTGAAAGCAGCTAGCATTTTGGAAGATATATCTTACTGACATCATTTATACCTTTACCATTGATACTCAAGTGAATCTTGATACTCCTTTACCAAAATTTAATCAGGACCCTTAAATAGTTATTTTTATCAAAATGGTAGTAAGGACTAAAAATCATAATAATAATGGTGAAACTTTACTCCTCATCGCAGGGTCTCTTCTTTTTAGGAAAGTGCTGCCTTTTCTGTTATTTCTTGATGTACTTTTTTCAGGCCATGCAGCCTCATACATGAATCCCCCACCCCCAAAACAAAATGTCTATCCAACATTACCTTAATACTCTATTGTAACTTTTGGAATACATGAATACTTGACTTTTGTAAATATTGCAGTTCAAACTTATTATATAATTATCTCTATATAAAGTACTGGTAGTCATAAAATGTGGATGTATAAATCCTAATCCTCTTTTAAATTAAATAGCACAACTCATATGATTTGCCTTTTTAATTTTCAAATATTCAAATTATGTTTCTTGTCACAAGAAAATATTAATTAAGTCAATTAGAAGCAGATATTTGGCCCTATGCTGAGTGAAACTTAACTAATAGTAACATACTTATTGCCCTTGTGAATACAGCTTTCTAATATACCACCAGGGAGTAAATTCAACTTTGTGATAATTTGGATTATTAGGTCTTTAAAAATAAAACCTCAGCTAGAATTGCACTTTTAATACAAACAACATTCTATTATGTTGTCAGTTCCCTAAGGAGAGGTACTCTTTCTTACTGGAAGTACTTTTTCCATTTACCCAATTAATGTTCAATAAAAGAATTTTCAATAGTGACAACAATAGTGTCACAAAAGGAAAGGTTAATACACACACACACACACACACACACACACACACACGTGAAAATTAGAGGTGTGTGATTTGAGAATATAAAGATTGGAGGAAGCTCTGTGATGGTTTTGAAAGAACTATATTTCATTATTTCCTTTCTTATTTAACCTGTGGCTTAGAAGGACTTCTGCAAGAAGACAGGCACATAGATATTTATCAGCCAGATAAGAGTCCATTCAAATTGGAGGTTTATTTTTATTTGTTATATTGCTTTTGTAGAAATTCACTTAAGTGCAAGGTCTAGTGATAGAGACAATATGAGATGATAGGAAATTTATTTTTTCCCTCACTACTCTTATTATATTCTATATAAACACATAGATAAAACACAATTTCTATAAGAAAAAGAAATTGATTTTTTGTACTTTTAATTCTTTATCAAAAATGTCTTCATCACAAAGCATATGCTGGCCCATGGAACTTGACACCCACTTGCAAATCTTTATCAGCAATATGTTTTTAATCTTTGGATGCTTGAATCTATTCCTAGCAAAGACTTACACTCTCTCTCCCTTAAAACTGCTTATAAAACATGACTTGGTGGAGAATTAATTTTTCTTTTTCTTATCTGTAAAATAATAAAAAACCACTACATAAATCAAATGTATTATTATTTTTGTCCATCTGATTATTCTTTTTATATTGTACAATATTAAAAATAACCAGACATATCAAGATAAAAGAAAATATCTAATATTTAAGAAAAAAAATGAATCAGTTGAAGAAGTAAATAAGTAGTATTATTAAAATACTTTACTACTATACATTTAACCAAAGCTCTACATGTGATCTAAGGTTTTCCTTAAAAATCTGTATGGATTTTGGCATACATCCTATTTGGTAAAGAGTGAGAGAATTTGTCTTGCCATTTCTGTGGAAGGTGATAAAGCCTAGAACTGTAGGGATGAGTTGCTCAAGCTCACACAGATGTTGTGTTACAAACAACCTAGGGCTTTTGATCCCAAACAAAGTGTTCTTTTTATTAAACACAGATACCACATCACCATCTACATTTGAAAGAATAATAGGAAGTAATTGGAATTATTGCTATTGTAGCATATATATATGCTACAATATGTATGTGTATGTATATATATGTGTATGTATATGTGTATATATAAATGTATACATGTATGTATATATGTATATGTATGTGTGTGTGTGTATATGTATGATTCTACATGTTTTCCTATCATTAAAAACAGCAAAATTCAATACCCTTCCTGGGGATATTTTTGGATTAAATAAGTTTTAGCAAACAAGTAACGTAACATATATTAGGAACTGCTGGTTGACTTTTACTGTTGCCAGAGCCAGTGGTTTGTCAGGTGCGCATAAGTCTTGATGAGTTTGTGTTACTAAATTATAAGGCCAATTAGTGCACCTAGATGTATATTTGATTAGTTCTGTACCTGTGGCAACTATAAACTGTCATTGGCTGGTGATGGTTGTGGCTGCTGTATCAGTGACTAATATGTAACTTTATTTAAAGGGTAAAAATAACTATACTCTCCAAATCATGATGATTGACTCACCAATACCTTCTTAGAAGTACCACAGAGACTTTTACAAAAGAGATTTTAATGACCTTGATTTCATATCATAAGCTATTTCTTTAAGTAGTTCAAGAACCTACACAGATTTTTATTATCTTCGCTAGACTAGGAGAAGTAAAACATTTTATACTCATAAATGTTTGGAGTTACAAATTTAGTGATGAAATCACAAGCTAGGTTTTTATGATAGTTGAGAAAATAGGCATTAAAAGATACATTTGTTCACTCCCAATAAACAGACAAATTATCTGAGTTTAGCATCAACAGTGATTAGAGGGATGGGAGTGGTTTATCTTCCACTTTCATTTCTAAGATGGTTTTTCCAAGATAATGAAAGTTAAACACAAGAAATTCTTTACATTGACACATTATTTTGAAATAAGTGTTATTGTTATGGTAGGTGATGTGATTCTTTTAAAAAAATCTGTCAGCACTGCTGTGTGTGTTTCTGACCCTGTATACTTAAGCATACAAGAATATTACCTGTCATTCTTCTGGAGGCTCATTCCTAGTCATCTTGTTCAAACAATGTATGTGCCTGGTATTTTTAAGGACCTGAATGGGTGTAGTGCAGTGAAGTGGTTCTCAAACTTCAGTATCTGCCAAAATTGCCTGACAAGTTTATTGGAATACAGTTTGCTGGGACTTGTACCCAGAGTTTCTGATACAATGTATCTGTAGTGAGGCCTGACAATTCACATTTCTACTATGTTCCTAAATGATGATTATGATGGTCATGGTGATGATCCACAGTCTACCATTTGATAACCAGTGGTCAGAGTGATTTTTAATAGGAGGGTCTCTAGGAAGAGGCTGCCTAAATTCAAATTTATTTCCATCACTTAATAGCATGTTTATCTTCTGTAAGCTTCTTTTAGCTTTCTTGTGATTTTAGTTCTCTCATCTGTACAATGGATTTACTACTAGCACCTAAATGATGAAATATGGTACTACCTGAAACAGAGAAATGACTCAACTAATGTAATTATTTTTGGAGATCCATTTGACTCTATGCTCAGAATAGCTAAAAACAAAACAACAACAATAAATAAAACCAAAAAAACAAAAAACCAAACCAAACAAAACAAAACAAAAGAAACCTCCTGTTATTAATCTATGGTATTCATCAAGACCCCCCCATCTAAAATAAGACTGAGATAACACATGGAGTAATATATTCAACTTTTGATAAAATATAATATATTCAGGGAGGGAATGATTTAAAATCATGTCACATGAGATATGGTTAGACATGTTCCTGGAGAAGGTAATCCATATTAGCAGTGTCCTAATTATGTTAGAATATCCAAGCAATACACAAATGCCCATTGGATGTACTCCAAAAGATATTTACCTTAACATATGAATATTACATCAGTTATATTTTTAAAAATAGTGGATTATTCTGTGTGTTTGTAAATTTCTTGTTATTGACTGATTTGAAAATAAAAAAAAGAAAGACCTCTTTTGTTATGAAGTGTGGAGAACAATTTCCTAACTTGCATAAAAGGCTAGGTTAGGCCAACCATTAGAATTTTTCTATATCCTAAACACTGACTCATTGATCCTAGGTAGCTTGCTTTTACCTTTGACCCTACAGATCATTCTTTCAAATGACAGTCTATATTTAAAGTCTAGGTGATTGCGGTGAAATATAATCAACACATTTTGTTGATTTTATTCAGCAAATTCTGTCTACTTGGCCCCACAAGAAGTAGAATCTTGATTGTGTCAGTCCTGCTGCTTAAACACCAGTCTGGGACTATTGTACTGAGCACTGACAAATTGGACTGTCCATAATTTTCAATCATGCCTGATTCTACTATTGTCATATGAACATGGACTTCATTATCTTAGCACAACCACCTGGCTTACCACAATGCAAAGCTGCTGTTACAGCAGACAACAAGAAGGGCTGCTGGTGAAAAAGCTTTTTGAAACAAACAGTAAGGAAAGAAGCAAGAATAATGATTATGAAGGTGACTATCTTTAGGGAATATTATCTGTCACCATGCACTGCTATTAAAAGTAAATTTTCTCTCTGTGAAGCATCTATCTATGAATGTTTGCTACATAATTCATTCAGTTTATTTCATGCCTTTGCCAAGTCATGTGCCCAAGTTTCTATATTTCTCTCCAGATAAGAGAGTATTTGTTAAATACAAAACTTTGTGTGATATGTGCAATGGAAAGATACTAAGCAATAAAGTACGGTCAACAAAAAGATTTTAAAATATCTGTAGCAAATGTTCTGGAGTGAGCAGACCTGGTGTAATGCCAGTTCTTCTATGAATTACTGTTTGAAGTTTAGCAATTCCAATAAACCTTAGTTTCTTATTCACATAATGGTGAATAATTATGCATTGAATCTGTTGTTTGTTTATGAACTATGGGGAAAATCCTCTGTGAACTAGTGTATGAAATGTCCTATTCAATAGGTAGATTTTTTAATATCACACAAAATATTACTTAACAGATATAAACAATAAAATGCAGAATGGGTTCTGGAATTAGAAGTTTTGCTTAACATCTAATATAATGTACTGAGCATCCTAACATCTTTCAAGAATAGACTTGATAGGCAAGGAAAACCCAGATAGACTTGCACTCAGGTTTTAATTGTTAAGGATCCAGGTAGTGAAATACAATCAACATCAAATCCTTTGTTTCCATTTTAAAAGCTGCATTTTTTGGAAATGTCTTTAAACAATAAAAGCATTTTGTTTTAATTCAGTGTTCATCAAACCCAATCTGATGAAATTACTTTTCCTGTGTAGGTCTAGTTGTCTGAGAGTTACAGTACCTATTATGGTTATATTTGTCATTGTGAATTAAAATTGTGAATTTGGTTAATGAATAGCAACCTGAGGAACTAATTTCCTCCCAATGTACTATTAAAAGATATCTGAACCTGCAAAATGGGAGCCAAACCTTGCATAAATTCACAGTATGATACATTTTACATGATAAGACTTTTTGCAGGGAGAGCCTGCCAGCTTCTTTAGAAGAAAATGTCCCTAGACACCAACTCTAGTGCATGCTGAAACATCTTTGTCCACCTTGTTGTGCAGGTTTGAGAATAAGAGGCAATGTAAATGAATCACCTGTAACTTAATAGATGTCTTTACTAAACTTAAATGTAATTAAACTTTTGAATTTCAAATAGGTAATAACTTCTGTGTATTTTATTTAGGACAGGTTAGTGTGTGAGTAATAAAATGGAAGTTACCAAAAACTCCTTAGTACATTTGTTAATAACAGAGTACACCTTATTTGGAATGCACAGTATGTGTCAGGCACAATTCAGAGTACCTTGCACATGTCACCTCCAAATCCGCAAAGCAGCCCTCTGAAATAAGTTGTTTTAGTTTCCCCCTTAGGTAACTGGATCACAGGAAGATTAAAATGACTCATCCACAGTTCCTCAGATAAGTGTCTTTCTGAGTCTGACAAAGACCCTGTGCTGTAAACATCTAGAATACTGTAGCATATTAGAAAATTATAGAGGTTATGACTTATCTACCCAACATGTATCATATCACTTTCCATGCCAGGAGGATATCTGCATTATGGACAATGCAAAATGCCCAACATACAAAAGAACAAAATAACAACAAACCCCAGCCTTGTAATTTCCACTTTTCCTTAGGTGTATTTTTTCTCCTTAGGTGTGATTAAATTCTGGCCAATTATAGCAGTTTTTTTTTTTTTTTTTTTTAAATTGGGATTCAAGAACAACACATTAAAAAGGGGTTAGATAGTTGGTGAAACAACTATATGCATTTTTATTTTGTTTTGCATCCTGTTTTTCTTTTTGGTGTAATGCAAATTTGAAGGATGGAGCTTCAGCAGTGGTTGTAGAAGTTGAAGTGCTGGTGAGGTTGTTTAGACCTGCACTTGTCTCTGGGGAAATATAAGCTGTAGTTTCAAACCTGGATAAGTTGTCATCTGAACCACTTTTTATTTGATAGAATATACTCTTGTACAGTTAAGCCAGTTTACTTTTGAATTTTCTGTCAAATATAATCCAAATAATTAATAAGAAGGAGAGAGAATATTCTTTACCATGTTTCCTTTGAGAAAATAAGGATAGCAATGGTGAATCTGGTTCATATTCCTCCAGTAAACTCTTTTATCTTTTGTCATGTGTAGCACTATCTGAATGGAATTTATGAGTTCGGTAGCATTTTACCACAGATATTTAAAGTAAAATCAACCTCTTGTGAGATTTAAATAAAATGACTATATAAAATCTTCAACTAGAAAACTATTGAAAATGAAAGGAAATTGTTAACAACCATACTTGTACAAGGGGTGTCAGACAGGCTGCCTTGGGGAAATCTTGATTAAGGTCACCCTAGATATGATAGGAGGCTGACGGAAAAGAGGAAAAGAAGGAAACATACTGTTTATAGATCAAGATGTGGGATGGAAAAATAGAGAAAAAAATTTTAGTACATCAAATTTCTATTCTACAGTGCTTCACGATTTCATAGATCCTAAGTACAATGAAGATTACATGTTGGTGATGGTGTTCACTATGTTGCCATTG
This sequence comes from Tamias sibiricus, assembly GCA_025594165.1. Taxonomy (NCBI): domain Eukaryota; kingdom Metazoa; phylum Chordata; class Mammalia; order Rodentia; family Sciuridae; genus Tamias; species Tamias sibiricus. The sequence goes on from CM046661.1 coordinate 39,903,687, forward strand.
TTATTATTACAATGATGATCCCGATTATGATCTATGAAGGCTATTTGTATGAACACCAAGTTTCAAAGGGAGCTGATGTAAAAACAAACCCTAAAAGGAATCTCAGAATTCTGCCAATCCTTTGCTGGAATAATGCATCAGGGGGAGATAGGAATAAGTAAGTCTGCTAATTATTGTTTCTTTTCCCAGAAAACCATATGGGGTTCAGGTAAGCTTTAAATAGACATGCAATTCTAGTTGACATTCAGAAGTTCTATTGCTGCTAGATCTCTAAATTTCAGGTTTTTATGACTAAAATGTGGGTTTTTCTCTCAGTGGTTTACAATATTATATACTTAAGCAGCAAAATGAAAAAACATGTCTATTTTTCTCTGAAGTCTCCTAAATTAATACTGAACAGAAACCACTACAGCAGAAAGTAAGAGCAAATATATATTAAGAAGGATTTGTAGAATACCAGGAGAGTATGGTGCAGCAGTGTCTTGCAGATGGGTTTGCTAATGAGAGTGATAAGTCTAGTGGGAATTAAAGAAAAGAATAGACTGGTTGATGGCAAAGCCAGCCAGAGAAACAAAAAGACAGGGAAAAACGAAAACAAAAAAAAAAACAAAAACAGATGAAACCACTGTATCAAAGAAAGGAGAACCACAAAATGAAAAATGAACTGGGGGGAATAACAAGAATAAAACGTTTTCCTCTTTTATAGAAACAAGCTTGACATAACAAAGTCAATAATTTTATTTAAGTATGTCTTCATTGTTTATTCACAGCAAGAAAACAAATAGACTTTTCTTAGTCTTCTAAATGAAGCTTTCCATTGTGATCTCAAAACAAAAGACCAAAAGAACTAAGACAGGAATAACTTGTGTGTACCTAACAACAACAGTATAACAGGTACCCAGCATTGAAGAAAAGCAATGTAACTGAGAACAATAGTGTTTTTGGGATGAATAGCTCCCTAGAAATTCAATTTCTAATGAGAAAAAAAAATTTCAGAAAATTGTTCACAAGATGTCACAGCACACAGCACTTAGATGGTCTGTCATCCTGGGGCGATTAACCATGGATAAAGTGAAAACTACTTTAAACTTCTGATTTTGCTCCCTGTCACAGTATGCTTTCTAGCTGATTTTGTTTGGCCATAAGTGGGACAGAAATATTCTGCTTATAAATAACATGTCAGTGGCAAGTGATTGAATTCCAACCTGGGCATATATTACCCAGAGAAGTGAACAAAAGATGATTTATTTATTTATTTTTTTTTGAGTAGCACTTGACAAAAGATGAAAAACAGAAATTGTCTCTCATACATCTTGGTTTTCCAAATCCGTTTCTTAGCTTTTAAGTTATGAAGAGATATAAAATTAAAGAATAACAATGTCCAAAGCCATTGTTTAAAAATATTTTAAAAATTTTAGGTGGTGAAAGTAGAGTCAACTTATTTTTAACTATCATACAAATTTTAATTCATTTTATTGCAATCAATAAACATAACCCACCAACTCTTCCCAATACATTTCTTGGATTTCTTATTTTTTTAATTATTTTCTCTATTTATTGATTGATGTAGTATTTATGACACACAACAAGGAGTATGTCAGTTGCATGTGTGATGAAAAACAATTTAACCATGAACATGACAAACCCAGTACTCAAGAGCTAGAGTTATTATGTTTCCCTGAGTGTTCTCCATTCCCTAGCTCCCTGAAAAGATAATTACTATCCTAGATTTTGTGTTGTAATCTTGTACTATTTCTGCAAAACACAATTTTATTGCATATGTATATATTTCTACACAAAACATTATTAGTTCTACTTTTAATCTATAGAGAAATTGAATCACATTTTATGTGATCTTCTAGATTGGATTTTTCTGCTCTATATTCTGTATGGAAGAGTTGTCTGTGTTGTGTTATATAGCTGGAGAGCATTTGTTTTCATTGCTGTGAAATCCCATCATATACCTATAGTATAACATATTAAATTTTCTGTTGAGTAATAATTTTGTTCTGGAGTTTTTGCTTGTTTTGTTTTTCATTATGAGAAATGCTGATATGAACATTCTTGTGAGGATCTTCTATTTTACAGATAAAGCTAGATTTGCTATTTATCAGAAAATAAACATAGTATTGAAAATTATTGTAATAGACTACCTGAATATTCAACTTAATCATATTGTTTTCCAATATGATTGCACCAATTTTACCTTCACAGAAGTGTTCAGGAGTTCGAATTGATTTATATTACTTCCAATACTGAGTATTTTCAGATTTTTAAAATTCTGGTAATAGGTACAAAATTGTATGTCAATGTCACTTTAATTTCTCAACTAGATTGGTTGATCAAATTTTTATTTCCTTTGTGATTTTTTTTTCTCTTCATACAGGAAGGTCCTTACTTATTGAGCAAAGTGGCTACCAAGGAGGTTAGAAAAATGGCTTAAGACAGCTAGCAAACGAGATGGGTTGGATCTTATGTGTTAGAGTATGATTAAGATGAAGAGGCCCTTTTGCAAGCTTGCTCTGTGTATGTGAACTTTCTGCTTCATTTTGTGAAGGGAGGGACCACTAAGGCTTCCCTAGCAGCTTGGCCACTTTGGGGACCTAAGGAAAGAGGGAGGGTGGTAAACATTTTTCCCAGTGAAGTATCAAAGACAGAATCATAACTTTTATTTCTTGTTGCAAATAGCCATTTAACTTCATTTTTACTGTACAATTAGCTATTTGTCTCACTGGTGTTCATTGAAGAACTCTTTTCTTCTACTGGGGTCCTTTAAACTATCTCCATCCTACACCAAATTCCTTATGAGTGGCTCTCTTGTTGTGACTACTATTTCCCAATTGGCCAGTTTGGCTATGATTGTACTATAGTAGCCACTATGGTTCTAATTGTAATAAATATTGATGTGGGATAGGGGTATTCTTGCTATTGAAAGTCAGTAACTTTTAAGTGATATACACCCTGCCCCCACTATCTGAATGCCTATAAGAAATGGTGTCTGCTGCTTCTCAGACAGGGAATTTCCACAGACATGGAACGACATCGTGGCTCATGTCTGAATGTGAGAGCTCAGTGTTCTGTGGTTCAGCTACCCTTGCTTGTTACTGGGTTGAGGATCACAGGTCTTCCTGCATCCCCTTCAGTCCTTCAGCATTTCATTCCTAGCTCTGGGTTCAGCTCCATGTTTGTTAATTTTAATACATTTATTTACTTATTTGTTCTTGCTTTTTTTCCTAGAGAATTTTCTCTTTCCTTACAACATGATTATATCATACAGTTTATTACTTTTAAATTTAGGATCCAGTTGTTCAGAGTATCAGGGTAGCTATACTTCTAGAAGCAGATGTCCTTCTCTGCCAAAGATTTTTGTACTAAAAAAAAAAAAAAAAAAAAACCTTTAAGGATTGCACTAGTGTCTGCTCTGTTAGGTTTAATTTTAGATAACTGGGTAGAATCATCTTCCTTGAGGAAAGGCCATTGAGGAAAATCCATAAGTATATATTGTCCTATTTAGCCTGTTTTTTTTTTTTTTTTTTTTTTTTCATCTGGACAAGATCTTTTAACAATAAATCACTTAGCTTATTATCACTATAGTTTAAGTTGGACCTTAGTTCAGGGTTCAGAAAAATACAGCCTGCAGGCTAAATCCAGCCACTTCCTTTCTTTTCTTTTCTTTTTTCTTTTTTTTTTTTTTTTTTTTTTTTTTTGGTGTGCATAAATTTTTCATAAAACAGTTGTGTTGTTCATGTATTATCTACATGCTACAAGTGTAGATTTAAGTAGTTGGATAGAAACCATGTGGTTTACAAAACCTAAAGTATTTACTATTTCATTCCTTTTAGAAAATTCTTTGCCAACCCTTGACAGTTCTATATGACTAAAATCAAATTTGCTTCGGCTACACTGCAAATGTGTGGTATTTACTCCTTATTTGTATTAATCAACATGCTTTCAATTGCAGTTAACAGAGCTCCAATTCATGACATGTCCATACTTAATAAATCCCATCAATTTAGCAATATAACAACATCATTAAAGTGTAGACTCTTATTTTCTGAAACATCTGTAGGTTCTATCTTTTGTACTCAGTTTTGCGTGTTCATAGTAGTAAGATGGTTGCTAGATGATGATGTAGACACAATGGGAGGAGAATATTTCTGAACATTAACCTTTTTGTTTATCAGCAAAGCAAAGCTTTCCCTGAACCTGTTCCATGTACACTTCTCTTTGAGTCCATAAAAAGGTTAACATGTTCATTCCTAGACCAGTCACTGCCTAGGAGAGTAAAAGAGACTTACGTGATCAATGTAGAAGTCAGATTTCTGTTGCAGTAATGGTGTGAAACAAACATGCCCAATATTTCAGTGACTTACACTGTGAAATATTTCTTTCACAGGTCTTCAGGTCAGATGACGTAGGCTGTACTTCAAAATGCAGGTCAGGCTGAGGTCGTTTCTCTATTCTCCCTTTTTGGAACTAATGGCTAACTGGGTTTTGCTTTTCTAATGGGGACATATGAAATCTCCAAAAGGGCAAACAAAGCCACACAAGCACATTTAAGGCTGTGACACATATCATGTGTCATTGGTAAAGGCAAGTCACACAAATCAGTTCAGTATCAGTATGGGTAAAAGAGACTTCTGTTGCAAGGGAAAAACATAGTCATGTGACAAATGGAATGGTTGTGCAATTCTATTTCAGGAAGGACAAAGAATTGGAAACAGTAAGCAAAAACCTTCAGAATTAGCTCAGATTATTCAGTAACTCTTGAATGGGGTAGAAGACCAGATTTCTAGAAGTCCTTTCACTACTTGATAGGAGCACAAAATAAGTTTTTGTTGTTGTTTTGTTTTGTTTTTGTGAAGAAGAAACAAAGAACAGATAAAATATTTTTCTAACCATGACATTCTACCTTCTATTTCAATATTTTCAGCAGAGTGAGAAAACTCAGGGGAATGGCTTTAATTCAATCATAAATATAAATGAACATAGAATCAAAAAATAGATTAAAAGTATTCAAAGGGGCTGGGATTGTGGCTCAGCGGTAGAGCGCTCGCCTAACACGTGCACGGCCCGGGTTCGATCCTCAGCACCACGTAAAACTAAACAGCATTGTGTACAACTAAAGCAAATAAATAAATCCTAAAAAAAAAAAAAAAAAAAAAAAAAAAAAAAAAGTTCAAAATTTCTTTTTGTTCTACATAATTCATACTGATAACAAAACTCTCTTAAGTATGTTATGCTACTATTTTTTCTATAAACAAAAGAAGTCTGACACATTGGTCTCATCTCTCAGTTCTTGTCTTTTAGAATTAATAAATATTTTCCACGCAACATAATTAAGAGTCTCCTTTATCCTCTTAGAGTTGTCATCTTTCTGATATCAAAACTGCTCTAGTGTTTTGTTTATATAGTGTTGCCTACACTACTAATTTCTTTCTACTATTATAAACTGTACTCTTTATTAGTAATATGAAAATTGAATTTTTTATCAGTTACTCTTATTGCTAATTGTTTTTCTGATTTGATCATAAGTCAAGAGAAATTATCATTCATGACACAGAACATTGAGAACACATTTGTTAACTTCTTTCCTTGGAAGTAAGTGTATTTCATTCCTTAAATTTGTTTATAAATTATTAAGTGTCATTCAAAATAAATCTTTTTTGAAATCTATTTCTCTCATCATGAGGATAAGGAAGACATTTTTTCAATTGTATCTTGTTATCAAGTACATTGTTTGGGTCTGCCCAACTGCCTGTCCTAATTACCAGTGGGCCACTGGCCATGAGCACAGGCTGGAGAGCCAGTGATGCACATAGTGCTGCAGGCCAGTGAAGCATTTAGTGATGCTGGAGGCACCAGGGCGGGACATAAGGAAGATGGTTTTATGGAGCAGACTATAAGGCCCCAGGGATCAATAATAAGCTGCAAAATGGCACTAAAGGACGGCACATAGAAAATTACCAGAGAAAGACAGATGGATGGGATGTCCAATAACCAAGAAGAAATCTGTGCAATTACTAATGTGAGGGAATTCATAGAAAAAGTCCTTGAGGAAAAATTAAATAAATAATAAATAACTTGTGTCTGCAGGAGCCAAAGGAACAGCTAACAGCTAGAAATCACAGTACCGAATGTTAGGTATGTCCTGTAAATTTGATTAGTTGAATGCAGCTCTGCAGAAGGTCAAACCAAACTTTCAAACCTAAGTAATAATAGTTTAGTCATTCTACTTTAGGGACACAATGATGCTTTCAAAGTTTGGGAAAGGGGAATATTGTTTTCTATATCCATCAGTGTGTTCTTAACCTGCTTTGTGTAGGTGAATCCCTTGTTTAAATGAAACCAAAAGAGTGTACAGCCAATTGTGTATACTCAGAGTTGAATATAAATTTTTGAAGATAGTAATACTTTTAATATATTTATACATAGATTCTGCTGTTAGTACAACTTCTGTGTATCAGGTTGTTCCCTAGAAAGTAAGAATATCTTCTTGTTCCTGAGATCCTTTGATTGTTACATTATTCATGCAAAGCCACACCACTGGCCAGAACGTGCATGCTCAGAAATCATTGTTGAAAAACCCCAAACAACATAAAGGAAAGCCACCCAACAAAGAAAGTTGGGGAATAAAGATGCTATGTCAGTGTTTTTCCTCATAGCTAAATCACACTACAACATGGATAGTGTCAGAGCTATTCAGGTAGTTTAAGGTGGGTATTAGTTTGCTAGAGCTGCTATAACAAACTGGGGAGCTTGAAAAACAAAATTTTTTGCCTCATAATCCTGGAGGCTAGAAGTCCAAAATCAGTATGTCAGCAGAGTTGGTTCATTTTGGGGGCTTTGAAGGAGAATCTTTTCTATACCTCTCTGGTAGCTTCTCATACTTTGTTGATAATATTTTCTTGACATTCCTTGGCTTATAGATGTACCACCCCTACGTGGTGTTAGGAATTTGATGTAGAATTCAACCCATAATGGCTTCCAAGACTAAGGAAAAATTCAAGTATAACCTATTGCATTTGTTTTAATGATTACCTCTTCTGTCCATGTCTTAGTGGTGAAAATATTGAGGTTATGAAGAGAGAAATTACTTTCCAATGAATGATCATTAGAATAGTTGCAGATGAATCTTGGTCAGCAGGAGACCTGTTGATTTCCACTAGATGCTTTGGAAGCTTCATTGTAAATGTCACTAAACATTATTTACCCTTTAGATTAGTGCTATGAAAGTTCTGGGCTCATTTAGTGCCTTTGAAGCTATGAAGGAAAATGTCTGTGAACAGAGGAACCCAGTGTTGCACAAATTTAAAAATGTCTTTTAATCCTTTTTCTTATATTCCTTTCTTTGAATATTTTCTTTAGTCAAATGATATTAACTATGTTATGGTTCCTATTAAAATTGTTTTAAGTGGTATAAAATTGTCCAAAAAATACAAGGATATCATGTTGCTTTTAAATTAGGGAGAAAATGCACATTTACTTGGAGTGAAAATTTGCCATCTAATGGATTATTTCACTTGTCATAAATGGGGAGTAGTAGAAAGGAAGGAAGGGTCTGTAATCAGCTACATGATTCCAGTCACTTGCCAGACCCTTCAGCTTTCTTTTTAGAGAGTTAGGACGTCAGGCTTATGCATAATTTTCCATTGATATTCTGTAGACACATTAATATTTAGTTACGAATTTATAGAAAAGTGTTTAAAATAAATAAAAAAGCAAATCTCTTTCCAATTTGTATTGTGCACAGTAGATTATTTCGTCCAAAGTCCCTTGCTCTTTAAATGAGATTTACATTTTACAAATGGTTTAACAATATGAAAACTAATATTTCACTTGAAAGTATGAAAGAATGCCATTATAGTCATTCAGATGCATGGGTGTTACATCTGGAATTTTATTAAAATTCAACATATTTGGCTGCTCTCCCCTGGCTTTGAGCATTGGCCCCATCCTGATGTAATACCTCTCATCTGACTTGGTCCTCAGCAGGGACTTTCTTGCTTTGCTAGCCTGGGGTATACAGTCCAGGGCCTCCTGAAAGCTGCTTTCTGGACTTGGACTCCTCCCAAGTCTTAGCATGTCAATTTGCTTTTACAGAGATTGTTATATCACAGCTTATGTTTTTATCATTGCAATAACACTGATAGTTAAAAACAGTGTTCAGAGCAAGGTTTGCTCTTTTCAGCATTTTCCTCTCTCCAATTGCTTCTTCCAATTAACAAAAGGGGTTGAAAATCCCATTCCCTGAAGCCACCTATGGCCTTCTTTTCTTTGAAAAAAATTATTTCATACAATCAAGAATTTCTCTAAGCACCTGGGTTCTTTTTGAATGGAAATTAGGTTAAATAAATTTAGATTCTTTTTTAGATCTAGGTGTAGTGGTAGGTGTTAGATGTAAATTTCCCTGATTATATTTCAACCCTTATATCTTTTTATAACAGAACATTTGACACATTTTAATTCAGGATATTGACATAATTGTGCTGGTGAAACATGTACTATGAGCACTGAGTTTGGAAGTATATGCCATAGGTAATACTTTCAAATCTTTTAGAGCTTAAATTTAAATACAGTTATTGGCAAGATGGCAATTATCATTTGAACTCAGGGAGGCAAATTTGATGCTTAATTTGGCACAGAAAAAATTGTTCCAACAATCAAATTTTTAAAAGTAGCTTAAAAAATAGTTTGCATTCTTTAGTGTGCTCTTAAAGGCCTTTATAATGTGAACCACTCTGACTTTTCAATTCCATCCCCCTTTCTAACCCTCCAACCTCCCTAGAACACCAATGTTCTATAGCTGTACTTCGATCACACTGTGCCATTTGAGAGTCTGAATAGGCAAATGGAGAATGACCAAACCATACATGGAAATAGAAGGCTGGCCCATGACCCCTGTAGCAGCCATTCTGGGGAGTGAAATCATGCCCTCTGCAGCTGTCCACCTGGAATGGCAAGGACCTGGTCAATAAGTGGCAGTTGCTCTATTTTATTTTATTTTTTCTTATGCCCCTCATTTTAATTTAGAAACAACCAGAGAAAGCTAAATACGCTTCCCAAACCAATCTGATAGGAGTTTTTACACATGAATTGTGTCCTTTGCTTTTGTGGGGTTTTTTTGTTTCTTTTTCTTATGGTGTTGTGTTCATATAATTCAAAATGAGAAATGGACATAGCAAGCATTCTTGTTTCTGATATTTCACATAGTAACTTCTACTTCATCACACTGTAGAATATCTTTGTTCCTTAAATTACATGTAAATAATTTCAAATACATTTCCTAGGGTACAAAAGAAATATCTTGGTTTTCTCATTTTTGTGGCTTTTTCAATAGCTAAATGATCTTAATCTCCCATCGCAGATCAGAACCAGAAAAGAGATTTGGGATACTGACAGGTGGAAAAAGATGCAGGAAAGAGTTGGCATCCTTTATTTGGAGGTGGCAGTAGCCCTTAGCCAGTCCTCAGCTCCAACTTTAGCCCCCAACCAGTTCCATTTGCTCCCATGAGTCTTTTCCATGGGCTGTTGTTATATGTAGGCTAAAGAATGCACACTGCCTGTAGGTTCCATCGTGGGCACATGCTCACAAGCAAATGTTTATGACCTTAAGTACATACACTGAATCAGAGCATTCATGACTTTGATTACACACTAAAAACATAGTCCACCAGAAGTTTCTGGGAAGGAGCCTAACTATAGCCACATTGGGCCTGCTTTCATCACCTGATCTTGTTACAGACGCCTGTGATTCCCTGTTATTTCATCTGAGTCTTGACTTTTGCCTGAACTTTGTTTTTCATATTCTCATTCTGTACTGATATAGTCCTGTGCCATCACTGCTGAATTTTTTCTCTAAAAGATATTTTGATTATCTTTGACAAGATTCTTGAACCTTGGTGTTAAAGTAAATACAATGCTTTAGTAATCAGGGCTACTTTCACTTTTTGAATTTCTTTTATCACCCAGCTCCCAGTGCTATTGGCCCACAAGACATGTTTTGAGTAACTAAAATTAAATTGTTTTCCAAACCTGATGGAGTATTAAAAAAAATCACCCAAGGATATGGAAATATGTATATCTATATCAACTATATCAATACACATACAAACATTTTATAAATACATACATACATTTACATATATGTATATCAATTTCTTAGACCCAACCCAGGTTTGGTCAGTCCTGGATAAGAAAAGTTTTTAAAAGTTCCCTTGGTGATTCCTCAAATCAAGCATCTTTTGTAATAACTTAAAAGGGAAGTGAAAAGAATCTGCTCACTTAATCATGCTATCTGGTTTCCGTCTCAGATCTTTCCAATCCAACTCATCCTGCTGACCTTGTTAGACATGCCTCACTCTATAACTACCCCCCCTCAATACACACAGTGTTGCATAACCAGTTTTGATGATGTGACAGACTCTGGTTTATTAGTTGATTTTGAATTATACTATCTTTAAAATCATATTTTTTGATTGAATTATACTATCTTTAAAAAGAATTTTATGATATTCTTTTAAAATGCAAAATGTTAGGAAACACCTGAAAATGTTTAGATATTATGAAACAAAGTTTGAAATTTAAAAGTTATAAGGTATATGTTGTGACCTGTCATTGTGCTTTTGAAAATGAAAGTGCTTATTTTTCCAAAAATATGTTTTGAGATGTATTAATATGAGTAAGAGTACAATTAACTGAACGTTTACCATGTGAAAGACTCCATGCTAGGCTTAATTACTTTATAACATGTAAGCAACAATAATTTGTTGAGCACCTAACTCTGAGAGATTGTGACATTAAATTTCTACATTGCATGTGGTACTTTTAAAGGTATTTGATCCTCAGTTTCAATAAACTGATGTATTTTATTGTTGAACATAGTAAATTTAAAAAATTTTTCTTTTCTATATCCAGGAATACTTCTTATAAACTTTTTAAAAGTTGTAGTAAACATCTGAAAATTATGTTAGAATATATGATGTTCTTTTACAACATCATTATCTATTCCCAGTGTTTCTTTTATAATTTGAGAAACTGTGACTCAAAACAGTTGTAGTTTTTAATCAGGACAATTTCCAAATAGTTGAAATAATACTCTAACCTGGTTCTTGTGAAACCAATGCTAGAGTTCTAATCATTATAGTCTAAGATTTTTAAAAAAAAATCTCTATAGAAATTCAAATTAGAACTGTTAATAGATAATACCACATTTAAAGTTATCTTGTGCAATGTAGACAAGAGTTTTTCATAGTAAAAATTGGGAAAAGCGAGTGGGAGAGAAGAGAGTTGCCACTTCTCCTTTGAGAGAAGTGGCAACTCTAACTTTAGTTTCTAAAATTTCAAATTTCTAAGTACTTTTTTTATGTTATGATTTTGTGTATGTGTGTGCTTCTTTCTTTCTCTCTCATTCTGTTTCTCTTCTTCTTCATTTTTTCTTCCCAGAACTGGGGATTAAAACCAGAGCATTGCACATGGTAGGCAGCACTGGGCTACACTCTAACCATTTTTATTCACTTTTTGAATTAATGTCTCACTTAATTGCTCAATCTGGCCTTGAATTTCCAATTCTCCTGACTCAGCATTCCAAATAGCTGGGGTTGTACCACTGTGCCTGGCTGTGTCTGACTGCTATGATGCTTTCATCAAGAATATGAGTTAAACAAACTTGGGTCATTTATCAACATGACTCATAAATGTGTGAAAAATTCAAATATTTAGACTATTTACTCTAAAAGCACTAGCCAATTTAAATTTCTTTTTTAAAATTATTTATTTATTTGCTTTAGTTATACACGTTGTGTTTATTTGTATGTGCTGCTGAGGATTGAACCCGGGCCGCGCCCTTGCAAGGAAAGCCCTCTACCACTGAGCCACAACCCCAGCCCATAAATTTCTTAATATGCCATTTAAATTGTGCATTTAAGAAAATATGCATGGAAATCTGAATTCACAAAAAATGGGGATGAATTATAGTGGCTTTGACATACTAGTTTTTATTTTAGAAAAACATAATCTAGTTTATTAAGTAAATGTTTATATCATATTGACATATTGAGAAAAGTCCAGTGCTTTGAAAAATAAATACTGAAGGGTAAAATACTGAAAAATGATGATAAGGGAGAATAAGAAATCTATAAAAAGAACACTTGGGCATAGTTCCAGCAAAATTAATTTCTAGGAGCTTAATGGTAAGAAATTTGATATAGTAAATACAGTTTATGTATTTTAAATCCACATGAGTTAGGAAATAGATAATGCTTTTTATATGAAATTGTTCAAAGAAATTAATCATGAGAACTTAGAGTAGTTTCAAAGACTATATATTTGATAGTTTTCTTCCATTATTTTCTAATTTTTTTTGGTAGGCATTTTAGGTTAAATTTACTAAGAGGGGTATATGGTTATGGCAAAATTAATGAAGGGAGAGAGAAGTGGGTAGAGGGGATTGCTACTTTCTACTTTATAATTTATCTCTCTGGAGATAAATGTCACTTTGACCTACTATCGTAGTTGGTTGTGTTGCTATGAAAACATACCTGAGACTGGGTGATTTATACAGTAGAAATTAATTTCTTACTGTTCTGGAGGCTGACAAGTCTGAGATTTGGGCCTCAGCAGGTTTGTGTCTGCCAAGTGCCTGGTCTTGGCTTCCAAGATAGTGTCTTAAACACTGCATTCTCCAAAGACATGTTTATTTTTCCTTTGTAAAAACACCAGTCTTCCAGGAAAAGTACCTTTCCTCATATGGCTGAAGAAGGGAAGAGCAAAAAGAACTTTTCTCGAAAGCCCTTCTTAGAGACTTTAAACTCACATGAGGGGAGTTCTCATAGCCTACTTATCTTTAACGGCCAGCCCATTTCTTAAAAATGCTACAACGTTAAGTTAATTTCAACATGACTTTTTAAGAGGACAAACATTCAATCTGTAGCACCCACAAAGTATTTGAGCCTGGTATCAGGTTTGGTACACTTTAGTAGCTTAACATTCAGATTATTGTTCTGTGAAATTAAATTGACTGAGAGTCAAAAGAAGACTGGCATGTTAGTGAAATTTGCTCTAAAGACATGATAATTTAATAGTCCAACATACTATAATTTTGCAATAGAACTATTATAATATCACCCAGCTTTATCTTTCTGTGTTTATTTTTTCCCTCCCTAAACTATTTTCTATCTATAACAAGACTAATTTTCTTTCTTTCTTTTTCTTTTTCTTTTCTCTCTTCTTTTTGTTGCAGTGCTAGGGATTGAACTCAGGGCCTCATGCACACTGGGCAGGTGCTCTTCCCCTGAGCTACAACCCCAGACCAAGACAGATCATCTTAAAACGTAAATTGATTCATTCTCTTCTTCTTAACATTGCAATGCATTTGCAAAATGTATTTAGACATAGGGTGGTTTTGTAATTTTTATTATTTTGGTGATCTTCTATGAACAACTCAATTTCCTCATTAATGCATAATAAAACTATTAAGAAAGCACTCGGTCAAATAGAATACTAGTCTTGGGCTGGGGATATAGCTCAATTGGTAAAGTGTTTGCCTCACATACACAAGGCCCTGTGTTCAATCCCCAGTACCATACACACAAAAAAGAATACTAGTCTTATTTATAATACAACTAAGACATCAAATTAATTTCCTTGTGAACTTATTTGAAAATTAGAATTAATTTACCACCTACCATTTCAATTCCTATAATGAAAGGCAATGCATTACATATAATATCCATTTATTAATTATTAGGTCATGACAGATGTAACCAAGAGGGTGCCCTGTATTATACCACTTACTGTAATTAAATGTTCTCTCACAATACTCTTGAAACATCACAAAGTTGTTTTTTCCTTTTGTGAAAATAATTATTTCTTTATAGTATGTAGTCTATGAATAAATATTCCGTGATAGTCCCAGAAAATGCATATTACGAAAAACTAGAAATTAAATCAGCACAAACGTATCCCACACTACCAGAACTCAAGGAATTCATGGACTTGTTGAATACCAAATACAAGATTATAAAATCATCATTGTGTCATTGACAGGGTTAAATTTTCTAAAATATGCTAAGTAGAAAATTAAAATCTTGGGATAATTAAAATACAAATTGGTAAATAGCATTTTTCTCAAAAATGTTTTATGAATTTATTTAATCAACATATCCATTTGGTTATGTACAAATGTATATAATACCTATTAGGTTTCAGGTATTGTTCTAGGTAGTTCCAAGTTTGGGGAACATCAGTGAAAACAATATACCGCTGAATCTTCCTTATCTCACATGTCTGGGCAGGAGAAGTGCTGTAGTGCATTTTTTGTTGCTCTAACAAAACACCTGAAACTGGGTGTTTTATAAAGAATAAAGATTTATTTAATTTATACCTCTGGAGTCTGAAAGTCCAAGATCAGGAGGCCATACTTAGTCAGGGACTTGTGCTGCATCATAAGCTGATGGAAAAACAGGAAGACAAGCGGATTCGTGTGAGATAAAGCACAAGGGTGGCTTTGGTTTATAATAAACTCCTCTTGCAATAGTGAATCAGTCCCTAAGAGAGTTTTTAATGGCTTCATGAAAGCTCTACCTTCATGAATCAAACATCTTTTAAATTCTCACCCCTCAACACTGTTACATAAGGAATCATATTTTAACATGAGCTTGAGAGGGGACAAAAAAAAAAATACTTAAACCAAAGCATGGAGACAGACAAAAGTAAGCATAACAATATGTATATTGTTGTGTTATATTACAGAAACATGAATAACAGAATAGGAAGTTTTGCAGAAAGTACATTAATTGGGGTGCCAGGCAGTGGCACATGGCAGGGTTAAATAAAGTTTTAGAGTAAGTTTTATTGCAAGAAGATATGAAGAAAAAGATAGATACTGGAAATTTTATGCAGTAGCATATCTGAGGATAAGTGTTCTGGAAAGAACAGCCAGAAAAAATAAAGTCCCTAATATGGGAACCTGGTGAGTATGTTAGAGGTACTTCATGGTGGCTAGTATATCTGAAGTGGAGAGAGAAGAGTAGTGGGAAACAGGAAGTGAGACTGGCAGCAGTAAGCCATATTTCTCATGGCCTTGTCATTAAGTCATTGTAAAGAGTTGATCTCATGCCTAGTAAAACAGAGTTCTAAAATAATTTCTTTAGCTAAAATGATGATTGTAGAGATGAAGGGAAGATAAAAGATAATATGTTAGAAGTTATTTCAATAATACAAATAATTGGTGATAATGAAGATAGGCAGAGTATTAGAAGTGGATTTAGTGAGCATAATTGGTTTCTGAATATCTTATGACAATCAAGGCACCTGACTTTCTCTTAGTCTGGATCTAGGTTGTTAGAAAAACAATTATGCCAAGATTTGGTTTATATAGTCAGAAGATTTGAGTTGCCTTCAACAACTGACATGAGAAGATATAATAGTTTCTTTGTTTTGTTTTAGGTGAGAGGATATCAGAAGTTCAGTTTATTATTTTTTATATTATAAGCATTATTTGGATTCATCTAAATGGAGAAGTCAAGCAAGCAGATGGGGATTCATGTTTGTATTCATATTTGGGAGCAAGGACTATATAACAGAGGCAAATTTGGAAATTACCAGCTGGTAGATATATTGAGAATGATGAATCTAGATGAGCTTATTAATTGAATGACTACAAATAGAGAAGAAAGAGAACTACAGACTGAGCCCTGGAATACTCAAATATATAGACTTTAGGACCAAAAGATGAGAAACAGCAAGAAGATTGTAGCAAGAAAAAATTTTGTAACAGGTAGAGCAAGAGAGTGTGGTGTTCTGAGAACTTGCTTAGTATGTTCCATGACAACATATTTTGTATTAACTAATATGAAGAAATGATGGCAGAAGTAAGCGCATATCAGTTTGTTGGGGCAGGATGGGCCCCAGGGCTGCCTTTATGGGTTGATAACCTATGAGGTCACTCAGGGCCTCACATGGCACTTAGTCTGTGCTCCGCGGTCACCATCTTAAAATGCTTAATGTTTTACCAAGGCCCTCCTGTTCTGATTTTACACTGGGACCTACAAATTATTTAGCTATTTCTAGAGATTAGGGTGTTTAATGAAGGAAATATAAGGTAAATATTTTATTCTATTTTAAATGATATTTTGGGTATGTGATATATTATATAGACACAATTATCTTATTTATAGGGAAAAAAAAAAACATTATTTTCTGATTAAATGATTCATTTTCCCTGCCATCCCCTACACTTAGCTTTATAAGCTTTTCAAAGAAGAAGAAAATTCCTGGTTACTAAAGATTTTAAATTGTATGCTTAGTTCTATTAATTGCTTTCTGAGTGGTAGAAGTATGTAATTCAATAAGTACATGCTTTAGAAATGTATATATTTGGATTAAAATTCTGCCTCTGTTTTTGAAATAACTCTGACATTGAGGAAAATTAAACTTTTTGAGCTTCATTGGCTTCATCAAAATAGCAGAATTCATAATGTCTTTTTTCAAATAATATAAATACTACATTTAAACTCCTGACACATTAAGTACTCATTAAATTGTAGTTATTATTATGATTTCTTAGAGAAAATTAATTGTTCCATGTCTTCATTTTCTCTTTTGAAATTAAAAAATCTATATGCACATCCTAAATTGGGGGATTTAAAAAAGGATAGTTCATAGTTTTATTTATCCCTATAGCAGAATAACTTACTTTATTTCATTTTTGAATAGGTAATACATGCAAACTGCTTAAAAGTAAATCATATGAGCAGTTGCATTGTGAAAGGTCCTTTCTTCCTCTCCCAAAATTTAACTGCCTAATATTTCTGCATGTTTATCAAGATCCTTTTTATCTTTCAAAACAACATACACAATAACATTTTATTTGCCTTGGATTTTTTTAACTTGGCAGTTTATGATAGATATTATATCAATATAAATATGTAGGGTTTTGCTGTTTCTTTTTTTTTTTTTTTTTTTTTTTTTTTTACATTCTAAAGAATATTGAAGTGACCCTCCAAGATGCAGGGGCCAAAGGAAAAACTAGTGGTTAACCAAAGAGTGTATAATCAATAGGAGTACAAAAAAGAGCTGTCTGATAATACTGGGTTATCCAAATGCTCAAACTGTCCTCGTAAAGATTTTAAGGTCTTTTCAAAAGAACACATTTTATTGTACTTAAATTAAAGTTTAATAAGTTGATTTTCAGGAGAGTTTTAGAACTTTAGTTCTCTAAGTTCTAAAATGTCTTAGATAAACTCAAGTTTCTGATTCTTTAAAGATGAAAACCTTTCTCTGAGAAAACATCTGGTCCTTTTGATTTTGTGCTATGTAGCACTTTTACCACTCTCCTGACTTATTTATGCAGTTGGTATACTTTTATTTTTTTCTGACTTCTGGAATTAGGTTTTGAAATTTATATTAACCTATAAACCATTTCATCAGGTTCTCAAGTTATCAGTTAGCTGAAGATGATTGAAATTGTCTCTTTTGCTTTTCAAATGTATTACATGTAACTGATTATTTTCTCAGAATGATTATTTTGTTACTGATTTGTTATGATATATCTTCATATACATGTCTCATGTGTTAGATATAGACATCTAAAATTAATGTCACTAACACAAAAAGCTTATTTTCATGTAAATGAAAGAAAAAATAGTTAATTTAGGCCTTGAACACACCTATAACCAGTATTTAATAAGGTAAATTTTAATGCCTTATATGATTACGTGGGCTGTTTTACTTTCAATGTAATGGCTTCCATTTTTATTATTAAATATAAACTAGCATATTTTTCTTAAAATATCTTTAAAAATAATCTTAAAGGTATGATTCTCTCTCTTTTTTTTTTTTACAAAATATATGTAATTTTTTTTGTTACTTCAAACACAAACCAAAATGTGAAAAAAATTATATAAATGAAACTCCTTCAACTCATTACTTGAATTCAGAAAACTATCATTTCTGCTTTTTTAGTTTCATTTGTTTCATTTACCACTTTTTGTTTATTAGAATGTTTTGAAATAAAATCCACTTCATTTGTAGGTAACTCAATACAAATCACAACAGAGAGGAAACATGGAACTCAAACCTAAATCTAATCAAGACTGTATATCTAAAAGTTTATGAAAAATATGGACAATAGAGGTAAAACAAATGATGTTGTGAGGATATACATAGCCAAATCCAGAAACTGGTAAATTCTACTAGACAAATGACACACAGAAAAAGCATGACTGGAAAAAGCTTTAGGAGAGATACCATTGCAGTTGTAGTTTTGGGACTTGTTTGGATTCTGATGAGCTGAAAAACCAAACAAAAAGCAAATACAAACAAAATATACAGATAACTCTTTTAGAGATAGTCATTAAGTATACATAGAAACTAGGTTGTACTAAGGAGTTAATATTGAAATGTTCAATAACCATACTGTGGTGCTGTATCTGCTTTATTATTTTTTTAATAAAAAGGAATAAAATAATTTTAACAAATTATTATGTTATTAAAGGAAAAATGTTATATTTTTAGAATTCTTTTACTTTGTTATCTAGATAAAGGATACATTGTTGGAAGCAGTTCACTGAGCTGTTTTCTTTAGGTTTTAGTAACTAAAAATTTATTTTCCCTTACAGAACTTCCTATACCATAAATATACTTCCAAGTTTTAAAATTCTGAAAAAATTTAGAATTTCTTCTGTATTGGAGACTTTTTTTTTTTTTTTTTATTTTGGTTTGTTTTTGTTTTTCTTTTCTTTCAAAGAAAGCTTACTCAAAATTGGTGTTGTCAATAAAAAGGCCCAGTTGCTTTAGCCAAATCATTTTACAAGGTTTGAAACATCCTCAGAACAATGATGCAGTAAAAGGTAAAGGCTGCTTGCCTCTAAGGTACTTATGCAGTGCAAAAAAGCAGACATCCAGTTTCAGCCAGAGAAATCAACCTAATGGTAAGATTTCAGACAGGAGAGTGGGTGGAGCACAGGAAGAGGTGTTTTTCAGTTGAGAAACAGACAAGGAAAGCTGTAGAACAGTGCCTAGGTCCCTGCTTTTGGGATGAGGCATTGATTCTCTGGCTGAGAGGCAGACTAGTTTCAAAGTACTCACAACTGAGCACTCCTAAGAACTGTTGCTGGCTGAAGGAACAAAAGGTTATGTTGCCTACCTTCTAAAAATACAAGGGCATAGCACCCTGGCCTCAATTGGAGACATTTCTAACAGGCCACATAAGTGAAGCAGGATATCAACTGAAGCCTCTGCTGCATGTCATTTGCTATTAATTTTTTAAAACCAGTTTTGCTTCCGTCATTCCCCTATAAAAGTTGTTCTTGAAAGCACAAAAAAAAAAAAAAAAAAAAAAAAAAAAAAAAAAAAAAAAACCCACATTCCCCTATCATTGTCTCATACTCTTTCTCCATGGAAAATAATGCACAGCAGCACCTCTCCAAATGAGAAAGTAATTACATATACTATCTCCAAGTAGTTGACCCTAATCAACAGTATACTTAAGGGTAAAATGATTTGAAATATGTTGAATGTCCAGTCTAAGAAAATATAGGAGTTTAGCCACTGAAATAATCTGATAGAACCTGGAAATCACTTAGATAGGATGAAACAGAGCTATAAAATTGACATAGTAGTGCTACTTAGGGGTGGAACGTATAGTTCACTGTACCTACTAAATCCAGTGGTATAGTTTCTCCCTTAGGCTACAGAGTAAAGGAAAGGTCAACAATTTAGATATTTGAAGTAGACATTCCACCATTAGAAAGAAGAAAGATATCACTAACTCATTTTTCAAAGACCTTCTTTAGGATATTACCTGTCAAGGTCATGATGCCTTATTCTTAAAAAATGCTGTCTCAGTGTCAATACTTTCAAGTTCATAATTTGGGGGCTAAATCATATCCTTTTGATATACTTCGTCTATAGTACCTTTTTGTATTAAATATTATCTTTGTACTCAAAAGATCTGCATTTCTTTTTAGTTTACATTTTGAAAACAAAATTCTGAGGTCTTTCCACTTTAGGCTCATTGTTCTAAGTATTAAATATCAAAAAAATGCCAAAAATAAAGTAAAAAAATGATGAAAGAATAACTGGGAACAAGTGATTATTCTGTAGTATTAATATGAAATCAATCAAATACTAAATAAGTGGCTTGAAGTTTTAATATAGAAGTGCATGAAGAATTAATATTGAGTATGAGTATTATTAATGTATATATATTTATACACACACACACACACACACACATATATATATATATATATATATATGATGTATTTTTTCCTGGTTTTAAGTAATCTATGTAATGATATAAAAATAAATATCACATCCAAGAAGACATGTATTTTTAGAAAATGACATGTGAGTCACATATAGTATTATATGATGAAAATAGTACTATCAAAAACACAAGGAAAACATTTAAGAGTTATACAGTAAAATTTAACATATGCTATTCATGATAAATGACATTAAATAGTAAATGCACACCTGAAGTACAATGAAAACTCATGTTTATTATTTGATTCAGCAAATTTAGACAATTAGGAAGAAAAAAAAGCGATTGAGTTTAGGTTCCTCTATTTACTATTGACATTGTGTGCAGTTCACATGGTTTTCTCAGTGGGAGTATCTGTGGTAAAATAAAAATATAATACTAATGCTGTATTGACTATCAACAATAAAAATCCTACAATATGGTATAGTAGGGGATTGAAGAATCTAAGATTCTCTGAGTAGTGAAAGATCTATTGAATTTTAATTTGCAGCATTTAATAAGTTATTCAACAGTATTTCAGGCTATGGACAGGGTTATTTAATAAATCTTTTCAAAATAGAAAATTACACTACCCAGAGGTCCTGATTCTTCAAATGCACACAGAGTGTTTGCTTTAGTTACTTTACAGATGACAGCTGTGATTCTGTCAAGACAGTTTTGAAAATGGATGAAGCCCAGTATAGGCTGTGTTTGTGAGGAAAGCTAGGCAGAAATCCATAACCCAGACTCTCTTCATGTCACTAGCCTTGAAAAGCAATTTCTGAGATTGAATCTTTTGGCTCTTTCATGTCATATACCTCCAACTAGACAGGTAGCACTGGAGATTATTGCCATGAAACTTTGTCAAACCAAAAGAGTTGAAGACTAGATAAGAACAGCCCTGTGGGAAGGAGACCAGTAACAGACTGGAGAAAATGCAGGACAGGAATAAGGAGTAGCCCAAGGAGAAATATAAGTGAGAAACCAACAAAGGAAATCGTTATTGACATCATAATTTGCTGGTGGAAAACTGGTGTTTACAATTAAATGATTAATTTCTCCATTGGTCCCTCTAGGGGGGGTGGGAAACTCATTTCTTTTTGAGAACATTAATATTAAGATTATTGACAACTTTTATTTTTTGGGGGGGTGCTTTTTGAAATGTGAAAGGTTTAAAAATAATTAGTATTACTTTTAAAATAAGACATATATGATATAAGCAAAAGGAAATGCCCTAATATTGTTAGTGTAGAGGACAAGATCCATTTGGGGAGAGATTATGGAGAGAATATATCAGATTGTGATCTGTAATATAGGCACAAATGAAAAGCTCCTGAATTCTGGGTTGTTCTGTAGGCATGGGTGTGGTAATCACTTAATGAAAAGATTGGTGGGTGATGACCCTAAGTCTCCAGTTGCAACCTCTCCCCTGTATTCCTGGCTCATACACCCATCACTTGTATGACTTGTATTTCCAAGAGACAATGCATTTCTCAGTCTGAATTCAGAAGCCTCCACAAACAGCTCCCCAGCATGACACTTGGTTCCTACTTGGAGCCTCCATTTCCAGAAAGGAAAAACTGGACTATACCATTTATTATAATTCTTATTTTTCTAAATAGCTAACTTTTTAGTTATATTAAGATATAATTTATATGAAGTAAAATTCACCAGCTTTAATAGTACCATTTGATAAATTCAATAAATGTAGTTATATGTCACCATGATAATCCTGATGTAACACCTTGATATCACCCCAAGAAATTTTCTTATCCTACTTTGCACTAGATCCTTTGTTATATCCTGAACCTTTACATCTGATATGATTCCATCATCAAACTATATCCTTTTGTAGAATTCCATCTAAAGGAACCATACCATAACAGAATTGTGTGTCCCCTTTGTTTTACTTAGAGTGATACTTTAGAGATTCATCTATGAATTATTCA
The DNA here is from genome assembly GCA_025594165.1 of Tamias sibiricus. Taxonomy (NCBI): domain Eukaryota; kingdom Metazoa; phylum Chordata; class Mammalia; order Rodentia; family Sciuridae; genus Tamias; species Tamias sibiricus. The sequence goes on from CM046661.1 coordinate 39,925,884, forward strand.
TTTCATCTTATTTCTGAGTATAATTCCTTTGTATAGATATATTACAATTAGTTTATTCATTTAACAGTTAACAAAGTTTAATTTTTTTCCAGTTATGGTTATTACAAATAAAGCCGTATTTATGTTTTAGTATAAGTCTTCATGGGAAATTCCTTTCCTCCAAGTAAATACCTATCAGATGCTATCAGATGGTAAGTGTATTTTTAATTCATAAACAAATGCTAAATTGTTTTCCAAAGTAATTGTGATTTCAGTTTGCATATTTCTAATGACTGATTGTTGATAAGTTTTTATATTCTTATTGTTCATTTGTATTTTTTCTTTGTTGAAGTGTTTACTTAAATCATTTGTTTATTTTAAAATGTGATCATCTTAATACTTAATTCTAAGAGTTCTTTAAATATTCTGCATATAAGTCTTTTACCAGATTCATATAATATATATATATATATATATATATATATGTGTATATATATATATATGTATGTATTTTTTTCTAACCCATGATTTTCACTTTTTAATCAGGATCTTCAGATTAGTAAGTTTTAAATTTTTATGTATCCAATGCAACAATTTTTATTTTATGGATAGGGTATTATTCATTCTATCTTTTCTAAGAAGTATCTTCTCAACCTAAAGTCACAAGGGTTTCCTTGTGTTTTCTTCTAGGGATTTTAAACTTTTAGTTCTAAAAGTTGAGTGAATTACCTAATGCTATGAGGTGAGGGGTGAGGTTGACCTTTTTCACTTATGGATACCCAGTTATTCCAGAAAATTTTCTAAAAAGACTACCCCTTTTTCATTTTCCATTATGTTGCCAAGTAGTTTTGCCAAATATTAATTGACACATGTATGAATCTCTTTCTGGCCTCTCTTTAGGTCCACTGATTTGTATGGCTCTCTCTGCATCAATAATATACTGTTTTGTTTGGTAGTGTAAATTCTCAAAATTATTTAGACAACTCAGGTTCTTTGTATTTTCACATGCATTTTAGGAAGAATTCATCAATTTGACCAGACAAAGGAGGCTGGGATAAGATTTAGGTGACATTGCATCTGTTTGTTAATTTGAGCGAAATTACTATCTTAATAATATTGAGTCTTGTCAGTAGATATTTAATTTTTTTCAACAACATTTTGTAGTTTAGAAGGTATAGATAGTGTACCTATTTAATTAATTGATTCTTGAGTTTTCATATTGTTACTATTTATGTTTTTATCAAATTTTCAAATTATTTACTGCTCCATACAGATAAAATTGACTAAATACTTGACAAATTTATTTTAGTTCTAGTAGTTTTTGATGAGATTACTAATGTTTCCTATATAGATGATCATGTTGTCTTTGAATAAGGAAGATTTACTTCTTTCTTTCCAAACTACATGCCATCCTTCCATATATTTTTAGTCCTTTATAGCATTTACTGAGACTTCCAGGATAATATTGGCTAGGAAACATGAGGTTGTACATCTTGATTTATCCCCAATCTTTGGGAAAATGTACTCAGTCTTCCAATTGAGGTAGACAAAGGTAGATGAAGTTTTTCAAAAGTGTTCAATAGCAGTTTGAAGGAGATCTGGTAAATTCATAGTAGATAGTAGACTGAGGGCTTTTATTGTTTTTTTTTTTTTTCCCCCAAACTAAGTGGATATCAAATTTTGTTAGAAGCTTAAAGGGATCTACTGAGATGACCATGTGTTTTCTCTCTTTTGTTTTATTCACTTGTGATGGTAAATTACATTATTTTCAAATGCTAGATCAATATTGCATTCCTACAATAAAATTCAGTTGGTCAAAATATAATATCTTTTTGGTGTATTGGTACATTCTCTTGGCTAAAATTTTACCAGGGTTATTTGCATCAATGTTCATGAGGTGTAGTACCCTGTATTAGTAATATACTTCTTGTGTAATGTCCTCATCCAGTTTTGTTATGTGAGACTACTGCTGCCCCCCTGAAATGAATTAAAAGGTGTTTTCTCCTGTTCTAATTTCTAAAGGAATTAGTTTAGAATCATTGTTTTCTTTACATGTTTGGCAAAATGCATCAATAAAGCCATCTGGATCTGTAGTTTTGCTTTTACATTTTCCTCTTTGAGGAGCCTTAAAATTTTGTTAATATGAATGAGAACATGTTTAGGATGTATCCTCTGTGAGCTTGGGGAAATTGGTCATTTTACAAGAGAAGTATCCTGAAGATTTGATCCATACAGTGAGAAGAATTATGCTAGGATGATTTGATTGAATACCTAAACCTAGAGTGGGCAGAGGGGCCACATTGTAGCCAGAGGGCACACTGAAACCTTATTAGTGTCCCCATGTTTGGAAACTGTGCATGCTTTTTCTTTTGAATTCAGATCAGTCATAAGTCAGATGTTATTGTCCATTCTTCTTCCTGAACTGTGTTTCACTAATTGTTTTTGTCACCTAGCCCTACACCCCTCAGAACATCGTATAATACTTAGTATATTCTTAATAATCATAGACTGAATGGAGTTTGCTTATCTTTAATTATTATATATCAGAGATTTAATTAACTGTAATGTACTAAATGGAGACAAAACTTGAGTGAAGAGTCTAACAGAACTCCAATCTAGACATGAGGTAGATAAACAAGATATGTGTCTACTCATTATTCTGTTTTTGACCTATTATTTTTCTGCCCACCAATTTTTAAAGAGATTTTATTTTTTAGAGAAGTTTTGCATTCATATCAAACTTAAGCAGAAAATACAGAGATAGTCCATACATGCCCTTTCTGAACTTATGCTTTGCCTCCCTGCTAACATTTGAACATGTCCCCAAAAAGTTCATGTGTTGAAAACTTAATCCCCAAGTTCATACACTAATGGCTTTGGAGGTGGGGCCTTTGTGAGAGTGGGGGTCCCCATTAATGGCATTACTGGCTTCATAAGAAGAAGAAGGGCCCAAGTTGGTAGGCTTGCTCTGTCTTGACATATGATTTCCCCCAACATGTCAAGACATAACAGAAATATATCACCAGATGCCAGCACCATGCCCTTGGGGTTTTCAGCTTTCAGAACCATGAGTCAAATAAACATCTGCTCTTTAAAAATTACACAATCTCAGGTATTCAGTTATAGCAACACAAATGTACTAAGACAGAAAATTTGTACAAAGAAGAGAGGATGTTGCTAAGCAAATGCCTGAAAATAAGTGGCTTTGGAGTTGGGAAATGGGTAGATGCTGGAAATACTTTGAAACAAATGCTGGAAGAAATCTTAATTGCCAAGGGTAGAGCATTAAGGGTGATTCTGATGTGAGGGTTTAGAAGAAAGATTAGGAAAAGTCTTGGATTTCTTAGATTATCTAAATGGTTGTGAATGGAAAGTTGATAGAAATGTGGATGGTGAAGGCTATTTTGATGAGGTGTTTAATGAAACCAAGGCAAAATTACTGGGAAATGGAGTAAAGACCATTATTATAAAGTTGCAAGGAACTTTGCTGCATCTTGTCCACAGCCCAACACTTTCTTTATGTAGAACTTATGACCTATGAACTAGGATATCTGGTAGAAATTTTTAAGCAGCAAAGTATTTAAGCTGCTCTGTATCTCCTTATAATTGTTCACAGGTGAATGACAGAGCAAAGAGATGACTTAAAACTTATAAGGGAAAAATCGGTTTGAGGGATGAGCCCAGAACAAACTCTATGGGTGTGATGATTTGACCCTTTCATAAGTTTTGCTCTTCATATTTTGGCACAACACTCCTCAGTCAGTCCAAATGTGGCTCAAACAGGTTGAGCAAATAGCTTAACCTATTGCTCTGGAACATGGAAGCAGTATGCCTCATGCTAATTATGCAGGCTGGCAGAATGCAAGAGTTCTGGAGTCCTGGAGCTCTCTAACTAGATTTCAAAGGATGTATTGAACAATCAGGCTACTCATCTTGTCACAAAGACAGAGCCACCAGGGAGAGCCCCCATGCTGAGTGAAAATGTGCAGTTGGAACTGCCACAAAGTGTCCTTATCAGAGCAATTTCTTCTGGGGTCAAGGGATCAAAACTGATACTAAGACACTAGAACTATATAGCTTACCAGTATGCAGTGCCAGTCTAGGAGACCTGAAGCTTGTGCTGAGCCCAGCAAAGACATGGGAGGCGTGCTGGCCAAGGCTTTGGTGGCCCAACTCCTGTACCCAGTATGCCTGGGATATAGAAAGCAGAGCCAAAGGAGATTATTTTGGGGCTTTACAATTTATTGTTGTTTTCCCTATTAAGTTTTAGAATAGGGCCTGTCACTCACTTTATCTTGCCTGTTTCTCCCCTTTGGAATGGAAATGTCTGTTCCATACCTATTCCATCATTTTGGAAGTAGAAAGCTTGTTTTAATTTCATAGGCTCACAGCTGGAGTGAATTTGCCCAAGGGTGAATTGTGCCTTGACTCAGTCCTATCTTATTCAAATGGATTCTGAAGTGTGGACATTAGAATTGTTGCTAGAATAAGTTAAGTTTGTTCTATTACCTCACTTCAGTTAGCACTATACTTATTCAACTGGGAATTCTATGTGAGCTAGAACACTGTTCTAGAACTAGAACAAAGGAATATTCCAAGACTGTGAGTGTATCACAGTGGTATTGGCAAGATTTTCCCCTGATACACACAAAAGAAAAAAAAAATCTATCATACCTTTGTAGCATTCAAAGGAAAAATAATAAATATTCTACTTGAAACTGATGGGTAGTGAAGTATGTTTTTTGATGTGCAACAGCATTGGTGGACTGAAAATATTATGGATATCAGCATAATCAAAATTTGAATGTTAGCTTCCTTAATTTATTAATCATATCATATAAAGGAAGTTGTTTTCTCTCTTTGATCTTATGCATTTTATTAATTTAAAAGTCTGAGCACTTTTAAGTGAAATAATTAGGGAAAATATTATCATATAGGTTATAAATATTAAACACTCATAAAATTTGCTCAATTTTGAGATATTTATCTGTAGTTCTCTAGAATTGAAATATATCTATATAAAAAAGAATCCCAAACTTTTTGGAAATTTTTTTGATAGTTAAAGAAGGGAGAGTTGAAGAAAAGTAGATGATGAGTACTTGACTCATAAATTAAAATTAAATGATAATGCTGACTTTAATTTGATGTGAAATTTCTTGCTCAGGAAAACCTGAAGTGTTTACTTCATATTGGTTGTTCAGAGTAGAAGAACTCGGAAAATATCAAGAACAACCATAATTTGGGGTTAAAAAAAAATGTAGGAGATCTTGGGCAAGTGCCCAGATTTCTTTAAAATCAATTACCAAGATACATAGAATTGGTCTTAGAATAGAATCTGGTGTGTTTTGAAGTTCAGATAGTTCAATTCTATTTTACTTTGAAAGAAAAGCAGAGGTAGAATATGCAATAACATAGAAAGTGTAAATTGAGTCACCTGCTCAATTGCACAGTATATCTTTTACAATTGTTACCCATACTTCATTTTTATACCTCAAGTGATTTTATTGACAAATTTATTATGATTAATTCTGTATAAAATGAAATAGTAGGTAGGAATTATTATACTCTTTAGAAATTATTCTTGGAATAACTTAATATTTTAATTGCTATTTGCATGTATACTAATAAAAACATTGTAAAACAGTTTTGGATGTGATCCTATCAGCATTTGAAATTGTCTTTGTAAGCAATCTTTTATCTCTGTAGAATACTGTTTGCTCTAGTATAAAAACAATTTTGGAAAGTTTCAGAATAAGGAATTAACTTAGTTTTTGTTCTAGTAAAAAACAGTATGTCTGCATGTAAATTGTTTTATTGATTCAAATTACATAACACATACAATTTTTAAACATAAAAGTTTCAGAAAGCAAAATATAAAATGTCAGAAACAAATATTCTGTGTGTAGTTTTTCTACACTAACATGTAATATTCATTAATAAAATATAGTTTTTCTTTATTATAGACAAAGCAAATGTTCTGTATATCACCCAAGAGAAAGACCATTTAGAAATAAACAAGCAGTGCCTAAGGAGATGTGTAATTTAGCAAAAATAGTCACCCAAGCTGGTTATCTTTTGGGGAAAGGAAATAGGAGATAAACAACTATCCAGAAGGGAGTTGATTTGAAAATAAATTAAACATTTTCCCATGAGAGGCACAACTTTAGAGAGAGATCAAGTATTTGTAAATACCACCCAGCATCCATTCACAATAAAAAGAACACCCAGATGACGCTAAAACAAAGTTTTCTTTTGTAGTGGTCCATTTGTAAGTTTCCTAAATTGCTCATAATCCATTAAAAATATCAGTGGTCTTTTTTTATTCATTTAGAAGGATTCCTATATTTTCATCGTTTTGAAATTTATTTTCTTTTAATATTTTTTGTGAGTCTCTTCTTCAATTAATATTATGTACTTCATGCTTATTAACATCATTGTTTTCCTTACAGGTTAAAGAAAATTTTTTGTCTTTAAACATTTGCCATTTAAATTTCTTATTAGTGTCTGAAAGTTCTTATATCTGCAGACTTAACCTTACAGTAAATCTAGTTCTATATTAAAAAAATAAAGATCATGTTACAACTTTTGCTTTAAGGACATCTTCAGAACTTTCCATCAATAATTTCAATAGGGGAACATTTAGTTTATATAACTTATTGAAATATTCTAGTTATCATAAACATTTTGAAGCACTCTTGTAATTTTCTCTTATTTCCTCATTTTAAGACTCCCTACTAAAACAGATGGCCAAGCTCTCCAAGGGAACCCCACAATCATCTTCAGAGACATCTGTTTTCCTTTTGGTAGACACCATCTCCCCATGTCTTCAGAACAAGTTATCACATCTTTTGGTTTTACTTATTCCAGTGCTCATATTTGAATTATTTAATTAGCTCCATTAATCAAACAATTTGTGTAAGATTACTCCTCTTTCATTCTGTATTGAGCCTTATTTGATACACATTTCCACAAGGATCTCTGGCTCAAAACTTTTGTTCTTAACCTCTTTTAGACTTCTACTTTTTGAAAAATATCCATGCTAGTAGGAATATAAGAAAATTATTCAAGTAAATAATTTAAGCATATGGATACTGCAACACAGGATTTCTAATACTTATTTTCATTTGTTTCTTAAATCATAACATTACATTCACAAACACCAGACACTTATGGTCAAGTTCAATTCACCTATTGGTGTTGCTCTTGCCAAAGCAGAACCTGAGAAAAGTTTTCAAGTGCAAATAATTTGCTTGGTGGGTGATTCCAAGAAGTACTTGGAATAAAGACAGGAGAGTGAAAGAAAGTATAAAAGCTATATCACTGACTAAGGAAGATGCTGCTTTAGGCAAATGGAGTTTAATTCCATTACAGACTTATGTTGCAGACTGTAGATTTCACATTAAGATTATTCCATTCAAGGGACATGGAAATTAGCATAATTAAAAAAAAAACCCTATATGTCATTGGGTGACATCTTTTGGAGACATTTATGTCCCGTACTTCTTATTGGCCCTTTAGAGCCTGAACTTGATCACACAGCTAAGAAACAAAAGTTTCCAAGTTGAGACCAGCAGTGTTTGTATTAAGCATATTCCATTATCTTAATACATAGAGGTGACATATTAGGGGTTACTGAGAAGATATACAACAGCATCTGCTACATATATGTTCTCTCTTCATAACCTTGTCAGATTTGGTAGTTATACTATTCAAGATGTAGGATGTGGTTTTGTGATGGTTAAATTTTTGTCAATTTGACTGAGCTAAGGGATGTCTTTGTAGCTGAGAAAACATTACTTCTAAATGTGTTTGTGAGAGTATTTCTAGGAAAGATCAATATTTCAATTAGTAGACTGAGTAAAAAAGATCTGCCGTCACTGATGTAGGAAGGCATCATCTAGCCTATTGAGACTTCAAATGTAATAAAAAGATGGAGGATGGAAAATTTCTTTTTCTCTCTTCTCGAGCTGGGACATTCATTTTCTCCTGCCCTAGGTTATCAGAACTCCTGGTTCTTGCATCATTGATTTTCAGGGCTTATACTAGCACTTTCAAACCCCCATATCTCAGCATTTGGCGTCAGACTGAATTACGTGCCTTGGTAGTTTTTCAGCTTGTAGATGGCAAATCATAAGACTTCTCCACCTTTGTAGTTGCATGAGTCAATCCTATGTTAAACTTCTTATGTATGTATTATTTTATTGGTTCTATCTTGCTGGATTAGTATAAACGATATGAGTTTCTAAAATGTTTAGCTAACATCATCCTAGGAATTTATCTTCTCAGATAACCATATTATAAAAGTTACAGAATGTAGGAATGTAGGCCAGATACTTTTTTTTTGTTTCACATATAATTTAGTGAATGTTTTCTAGTACTGAATAAATTCCAAATTCTATTCTATATACTACTGAAGAACTCATTTGGCATGACCTTATTCAGTAGTGTCTATTATCATTTTACAGATAAAGAAACTGAGGCAAGATAAGTTTCCAGATTTGTGTACAATCACACATCTTTTATGGAATTGTTTCAAACCAGGAATTGTAAACCTCAAACCCTTGTTTGCTCAAATATCCTTAGTATATATACACATACTGGGGACTTTAAGGTTGCTGCAGTTTTTAACTCTCCTGGGACCCAGGATCGACCTTCTCTGTCCAGCAGGGAAGGCTGGGAGAGCATGCCACAGCGAGAGGCGAGATTGGGAAAGGTAAAGGTCGCTGGTAATCCCACCCCTGTCTTCAAAAGACCCTCAAAATTACCAGGGAGCCTGGTCAGAACTGGAACTTAAGTTTATTGAGGAAGTTACACAGCTTTTATAGAAAACATAGGCCAATCAGCAGAAAGATTATAGGGACACATAAGAGCATGGGCAAATCACATTGGCAGAGCCCCTAGCCAATCCTTAGGGTGCTTTCAGTTCTCACAACACATCAGGGGAATGCCTCCTGATTAGGCCAAGTCTGTATCAAGGGGTGGAAGGCAACCAGAGTGTTAAAGTTCTCTATTTTTTCGGCCGATGTGTTCTTAAGTCCTCAACATATAAATACATAGATATGTATTTTTATAACATATCAATATGTTATGTAAATATGTAAATATATTATAAATATATATGTTATGTTAATGTTATGTAAATATGTAAATATATGTTATAAAATATGTTAATGTGTTGTTAATATGTTATGTAAATATGCAAATATATATATTATAAATATGTTATAGATATATAAGTATGTTATATATTTTATTAAAAAGATATAATTTTATATAAATACGTATATACCACTGGTAGTAGTGAAAATCCACATAGATAGCTAATAGCCTTCTTAAACATTTGCATTTTATGAGATGGCTTTGATTGATACAAGACAATCTTCATTTTTTTTTTTTTAGCAGAGCTATATATGTGCAACTCAAATCTCTAAGCAGTCTCTTAACAATTACTCATTACTTGATTTTACTCTCTTCCTATTTAGTTATACAGAATAGGTTAACTGGTAGTCAGATGCTAATGTGCTTAATTTTCATACAGCCTTTTCTTAGCTATTTTAGAAGGTAAGTATCTACCCAAATCATGAACTATTATTGTTGGTAATATTAAACATTTGGTACTACATACACACCATTTTGTTATATAAATGTGTGTGTGTATATGTATACATATATATATATGTATATACATATATATACATATACATAACACCATTATATATATGTATATATATACATATATATAACACAATTTTGTTATATAAATGTGTGTGTGTAAATGTATACATATATATGTATATACATATATATACATATACACACACAAACACATATATGTGGTTTAAGCAAGAAAGAGAATGAAGACAATGAAAGAATCACTTATAAAGGTTTGTGTGGGGATAAAGGGATAAAGGACACACAATGCCTGTTGAGGTACACAGAGATTAGCAACACCACTGGGAAGACATTACTGCCCCCAGGTTTAAAGGAAGAGGAGGGAAAGAGCATTGCTAGAACTTGGTGTGAACTGGAACTGGGGAGACCTAGCAACCCAGCCACCTAACTGAGTTGGTAGGAGGTGGCCTTATCACCTCTGGGAGGAAGAAAATACTGATAGGAGAGATTGAGTCCAGAGCTGGGGAAACCAGAAAGAAATAACTCCATCTCTCTTTCCTATAATATCAATTCAGGGAAGAAATAACACCATCTCTTTTTACTCTAATTTCAAATCCAGCAGGCAAAAATATTGCATTTGTACAGAACTCAAAGGTTAGAATTTTGGGTCACAGAATAACAAAGAAAAGCAGATCAGTTTGGGAGGGGTGTGGTATTTAAATAACTAGCAGAGATACTCAAACTTTGGTTCATAAATAAGCCTTATATTTATCTTTATTTAAAACTCTCTATTATGCTTTTGTCTGTTTACATTATTTGCTGAAATAAAACAATTTCTTTTTGTACATTAAGGATGCAGTATTTGTTCTCTCTGCTTCACAGTGTTGCTTTGGATATTATCAAACTCATTTGTTTTATTAACAACATGGAAGAAATTGTTATGTATATGAAAGGCAAAAAAAGGGGGTTATAAATAACACAAGTAAGGTGAAGCTATCAATACTACATATAGGGGGAGAATTACTGTGTCATAGATTCAGAATAAGACAAGTGGATTGAGCCATTTTGGGGTTTGAACTGAAAAAAAAGAAAATAGAATATTTAACTTTTACATCGGAAGTGATGACTGGCCAAGGTTGTAGGAGAAAAATGTATATTTATATATTAGCTGAGTATGGATTACTAAAAGGAGGAATAGGAGTCTATAATTAGTGTGTAACTTTGATACATCAAGCTTTGTTCTTTTGAACATGAATTTGTTCCTTCAGTTGGTTGATGACCCAAAAGTGAGAAAGAACAAAATCAATACAATGAAATAACAACTTTATAATTAAATTCCAACATTATCCAATTCCAGCATCTAGAAGAGATCCAACTGTTGGATAAATCCTTGAACATATGATGCTGGGCAATACTAAACTGGTTAGATTATTTTAAAAATCTAATAATAAGCATCTACGGAAAGAGACCAGAAATTTGTCAATACTTAAGCAGGAAGCTTGCTAGTCTATGTGGAAAAACTGGAATTCAAAGGAGTATTTCCATAATTAGCTATAGAAAATAGATGTATTTGTATGTTGATGCCAGTTATCTGTTTCAGAGCCAATGCTGCAATTTCAAAAGAATGGCTCAAAACATGACACAGTTTACTTTGAACCTCTATTTCTGATGTCTCTCTTATTTCCTGAAAATAAACCTAGGAAAAGGGAGTTGCACTTTATCTTCCTCTCAGAATTATTGTTATTATCAAAGTTATGATTACTGTTCAAGCATTTTTGAGTCTTTTTACTTCTTTTTTAGTACCTTTATTAAAGATTATCTAACACAATTATTATTTTTTATTTGTTCTTTTAGTACACATGACAATAGAGTATTTTTTGACATAGGAACTCTCTTAATGACTTCTAGAATGTTTGTATCCAAAATTCTGTTAGATTTTAAATGTATCTGCTTACACTTATATTGATATATTATGAAATTTCCTGCTTGCCAAATTTTGTACATTGTCTTATGAAGTGAGACTTTTCTTCTCTATGTAAACGAAAGCTTGTAACTAGATAGAATATAACTCTTATACTCTCTCATTCTAAATTACTAAAATGTGTTTTTTCTGGATGGAATGTTCCATTAAAATGTTTATTTCTCAATTTCATGTCATTAGTTTTCCCCTCTATAGAGAGCTGTTGAATGCAATGTTGAAATGAGATCAAGATTGTATAAATGAAAATTTTATATTTCAAATCCCAGATCCTCAATCTACCTCTATATGTGGGCTAATTTTTGGCTGGATTCATGGGATCCTATACAACCACCAACCACCTGGAAAGCTAGAGGCCTAGACTAGGTAAATATCAAAATACTTCTTATTAATTTTTTCAAGAATTATGTAATTAATTTTAGATGGCAGAAAAAATTGAATTATACTATAATTTTGAAAGCAATCATATTTAATGTACTTTGCTCTTACTCTAAGGATACAAAAATAGAAGTGAGGAGTTTTTTTAAAATGAGAATATAAAAATTTATTCCCTTTCATGTGGAAAGAATTACATCTTTCTCTGTTACTAACTGTATATGTAAGCAGGAAGTTTCAGGAATAACATCTATGGGAGTCTTGTCATATGTAAAGTCTTTTCAAAAAATAAAAGAGTTTATAATATGTTATTTCTATGGTTCCTGTAAATCTGGAGTTATAAGATCCCTAAGATCTTTTCTACTACATGTCTACTCCTTTTTAATAGTGATATATAATTTTATAATGGAAAATAAATAAAAAATGTCATTTGATGTTTTTTCTGTTTGACAACATTTTCCAGAATTAGAAACAGTAACCATAATACTGAAAGAACAATTAGTATTTTCAAAATTATAATAAAAATGTATTAAGTACCTGTTAGGTGCAAGGATCGACATATAATTAAGACTTTAACATTCATAATTTCTTGGTTTTTCTTGTAGAAGCTCCTTAACACTTATAATCTTAGTTTTTAAATATGTAAATGTTTTTTGCTCTGTTGGTTACTTAACATTCCAACTCTCTTTTCTTAGAGTACTGCAAAATGCTTATGGATTTCATTGAGGTTATTAATGCTGTCACTTTGAAAATGTTAAGTTCACCCATTATATATAAACAATGTGTATTAGAAAATAGTGGTTTATATAGATACTAAAGTTATAAGATTAGCAATACCAACCTGCCAATTTCATATGGTTGTACAAAATACCTGTAATTTTTACCTTTGTCTAACTCTTTCTTTTCATTTCATAAATGAAAATATTCCTTCATATTTTTCAGTTCTTGTTAGGAATCATTTTTCTTGAAATTTATTTACTACTTTTTGAAAGTTCTTATGTCCATCTAGGGTCATCTAAGTCTGTATTCTCCTTTAAATACTCCTCTAAATATATTTATTCCTAAAAGCTTTCTTGGTCAACCATGCATAAAAGCAGAAGAAGAAAATGACAGAGTTAAAACTTTACTCTAGAATTTTCTTTCCCCAAATCCTAATGAAATGAACAAAATCTGGTAAGCAAATGACAAAACACAAGACAAATAGTTCTACCAGCAAAATCAAATGACAAGAGAGTTATAACCTAATAAACTCAGATTCACAAAGCTCAAAATCAAGAAATGAAACAGGGCTTATTTTATTTCATTTTATAGGAAACACAAAAAGGAACCATAGTTCATCAGACTTTTTCATTGTTCTGGAAGCCATCATGAGGAATACTGTTACCATCCCCAGATGTGTAGAAGAACAAGCAGTTTTTCACTTCAGTCTGATTAGGAATAATGAAAACTATTAGCAGCTAGAAAAGGGTAGCACACAGAAAATGGAACAGAGCTGATTGTCTCCAACAAATTAAGACTGTTGTCTTACATATACTTGGATCTGATGAACAGTGGTACCCTGTATGTGAATAGTTTATACCACTAAATTAATTGAAATGAACCTGCTAATGGGAATCTAAATAACACCAATGTGTTCTAATAGAGACTGTCTATGACCTGAAGTTAAGCTACTGTACCTCAAGAACAAAGAATATATATTTTTGACAACCAGACCAATAAACATCACTGAAAACTCAGGGAAAAAATAGGCTTGCCTGACTTTTCCATAGAAACAAACTTACAAAACAATGGAGTGCTATCTTTAAAATGTCCATTGTCTTGTGAGAGAAAGAAAATGTGACCCAAGAATATTATTCACAGTCACAATATTATTCCAGTACAAGCACAAAAGAATGTATAAGATATAGCGACATTAACTCTAAAGAAAAGGAAGAGAAGGATTCCTTGATAAGGATACCTAGACAATTAGAGATTAATTAAAATCATGATCTCAGAACTTGAGGTTACAGTCAATGTCTGGTGAGAATTAAAACTATTTATATGGAGAAATAATACTTGTAAAAATAATTTGATGTTACTTATTGTTACTAGGTACCTGGAATTTTTTTAAGGACTTGATTTAGTTACATCTCTCAAAACCTTAAAATGTAGATAATAATATTTCCATTTTATAGATGAGGAAAATGGAAGTGTAAAGTGATCAAAGTGTAGTTTAAAGGCACAGAAAGAAGCAGAGCAATTTATCTGCACCAGCAATAGTCAGAAAGATGCTCAGTCTCCTTCCTATTCCCAGTTATTTCTGGTGGACCTGCAACCCTGGGCACTCGAGTTAGTGGACACAAAATGGGTATAACAAACCTGGGTCAATGTTATTAGGGAAGCTATTTTGCAGTTTGATATGTTGCATTTTAATTTCACTTAATTTAGACAACTTAAAGAAATAATATATATATACAGACATATGTGTATATGTTTTTAAAATTAATTTTCATTTTTTTTTCACAAACGGAGCACTAGTTTTCATTTCTGTGGTGGTACATGATGTAGAGTTACACCTTTCATGCATTCATACCCATACACGGGTAATAATGTCCATATCATCCTACCATCTCCACCCCCTTCCTCCCTTTCCCTCTCTATCTTCCCTCCCCTTGGCTCAATCTGAAGTTCCTCACTTCTTCCCTTGCCTCCTGCCAATTATGAATCAGCATCCACTTATCAGAGAAAACATTTGGCCTTTGAGTTTTTGGGGATTGGCTTACTTTGCTTTGTATGATATTTTCTAATTCTGTCCTTTTACCGGTAAATGCCATAATTTCATTCTCCTTTAAGGCTGAGTAGTATTCCATTGTGTATATATACCACAGTTTCTTTATCCATTCATCTATTGAAGGGCATCAAGGCTGTTTCCATAGTTTAGCTATTGTAAATTGAGTGGCTATAAACATTGAGGTGGCTGCATCTCTGTAGCGTGCTGATTTTAAGTCCTTGCGTACAGACCGAGAAGAGTGGGGTTAGCTGGATCAAATGGTGGTTTCATTTTGAGTTTCTAAGGTATCTCCATACTGCTTTCCAAAGTGGTTGTACCATTTTGCAGATCTGCAAGCAATGAATCAGTGTACGTTTTCCCCCACATTCTTGCCAACACTTATTGTTGCTTGATTTTTGTGATAATTGCCATTCTGACTGGAGTGAGATGAAATCTTAGAGTAGTTTTGATTTACTTTTCTCTAATTGCTAGAGATGTTAAACATTTTTTTCATAAATTTATTGATCAATTGTATATCTTCAGTGAGTTTTCTGCTCATTTCCTTAGCCCATTTATTGATTGGATTATTTTTTAAAAATTTTTAATGTTAAGATTTTGAGTTCTTTATATATCCTGGAGATTAGTGCTCTATCTGATGTGTGTGTGATAAAAATTTGCTACCATTCTATAGATGTTCTCTTCACTTCATTAAATGTTTCTTTTGCTGAGAAGAAGCTTTTTAGTTTGAATATATCCCATTTATTGATTCTTGATTTTACTTCTTGTGCTTTCAGATTTTTTTTTTAAGGAAGTCAGGTCTAAGCAGACATGATGTAGATTTGGGTTTGCTTTTTGGCTATTAGGTTCAGAGTCTCTGGCCTAATTCCTAGGTCCTTGATCCACTTTGAGTTGATTTTGTGCAGGGTGAGAGACAGAGGTTTAATCTCATCTTGCTGCATATGGATTTCCAGTTTTTCCAGCACCATTTGTTGAAGAGGCTATCTGTTCTCCAATGTATGTTTTTGGCATCTGTGTCTAGTATGAGATAACTGTTATTTATTTGGTTTTTCTCCAAGTTCTCTATTCTGTACCATTGGTCTACATGTCTGTTTTGGTGCCAATACCATGCTTTTTTTTTTTTTTTTAAACTATTGCTCTGTAGTGTAGTTTAAGGTCTGGTATTATGATAGCTCCTACTTCACTCTTCTTGCTCAGAATTGCTTTGGCTATTCTGGGTCTCTTATGTTTCCAAATGAATTTCATGATTGCCTTTTCTATTTCTATGAGGAATGTCATTGGGATTTTGATTGGAATAGCACTGAAACTGTATAGTGCTTTTAGGAATATGGTTATTTTGACAATATTAATTCTGCCTATCTAAGAGGAAGGCAGATCTTTCCATTTTCTAAGGTCCTCTTCAATTTCTTTCTTTAGTGTTTTGTAGTTTTCACTGTAGAGGTTTTTCACCATTTTTGTTAGGTTGAGTCCCAATTATTTTATTTTATTGGCTATTGTAAATGGGGTAGATTACCTAATTTTTCTTTCAGAAGATTTGTCACTGATATACAGAAACGCCTTTGGTTTATGGGTATTGATTTTATATCCTGCTACTTTGCTAAATTTATTTATTAGATCTAGAGGTTTTCTTGTGGTATTTTTTGGGTCCTTTAGATATAGAATCATGTCATCAACAAATAGTGATAGTTTGAGTTTTTCTTTTCCTATTCATACCCCTTTAATCTTTTCTGTTTGTCTAATTGCTCTAGCTAGCATTTCCAAGTTTATGTTGAATAGAAGTGGTAAAAGAGGGCATCCCTCTCTTATTCCAGTTTTTAGAGGGAATTGTTTCAGTTTTTCTCCATTTAGAATGATTTTGGCATTGGGCTTAGCATACATAGCTTTTACAATCTTGAGGTAAGTTCCTATTATCCCTAGTTTTACTAGTGTTTTGAACATAAAGGGGTGCTGTATATTGTTGAATGCTTTTTCTGCATCTATTGAGGTGAACATGTGATTCTTATCTTTAAGTCTTGATGTGATGAATTTCATTTGATTTTTTTTATATGTTGACTCAACCTTGCATCCCTGGGATGAACCCCACTTAATTGTGATGCACTACATTTTAAATATGTTTTTGTATTCAGTTTGACAGAATTTTATTGAGAATTTTTGCATCCTTGTTCATTAGAGATATTGGTCTGAAGTTTTCTTTCTTTGATTTGTCTTTGTCTTGTTTTTATATCAGAGTGATATTGGCTTAATAGAATGAGTTTGGAAGGGTTCCCTCCTTTTCTATTTCATGAAATAATTTGAGGAGTGTTGGTATTAGTTCTTCTTTGAAGGTCTTGTAGAACTTGGCTGTAAATCCATCTGGACCTGGGCTTTTCTTTGTTGATAGGCTTTTGATGGCATCTTCTATTACATCAAAATATTTTCTAATTATCTTCTGTTTTTTAATAGTTTCTGTTGTGATATTCCCTTTTTTGTCATGAATTTTAGTAATTTGAGTTTTCTCTCTCCTTCTCTTCATTAGCATGACCAAGGGTTTATCAATTTTATTTATTTTTCAAAGAACCAACTTTTCATTTTGTCAATTTTTAAAATTGTTTCTTTTCTTTCAATGTCATTGATTTCAGCTCTGATTTTAATTATTTTCTGTCTTCTAATACTTTTGGTATTGGTTTGTTCTTCCTTTTCTAGGGATTTGACGTGTAATGTTAGGTCACTTGTTTTTTGACTTCTTGTTGTTTTAAGCAATGAACTCCATGCAATGAACTTTCTTTTCAGTACTGCCTTCATAGTGTCCAAGAGATTTTGATATGTTGTATCAGTGTTCTCATTTACCTCTAAGAATTTTAATCTCCACTCTGATGTCTTCTGTTATCCATTGTTCATTCAATAGCATGTTATTTAGTCTCCGGTGTTGGAGTAGCTTCTATTATTTATTTTATCATTGATTTCTAACTTTATTCCATTATGATCTGATAGAATGTAGGGTAGTATCACTTTTTTTTTATTTGCTAAGGGTACCTTTGTGGCATAATATATGGTGTATTTTAGAGAAGGATCCATGTGCTGGTAGAAGAAAGTGTATTCACTTGTTGATGGATGAAATATTCTATATATATTTGTTATATCTAAAATATTGATTGTATTATTGAGATCTATAGTTTCTTTGTTTATTTGGAAAATCTATCCAGTGGTGAGAGAGGTGTATTAATGTCACCCAGTATTGTTTTGTTGTGGTCTATTTGATTCTTGTAGTTGAGAAGGGTTTGTGTGATGTACATAGATGCCCCATTATTTGGGGCATAGATATTTCCAATTGTTACACCCCTTAAGTATATGAAATGTCCTTCTATATCTCTCTTGACTAACTTTGGCTTGAAGTCTATCTTATATGATATTGGAAAACCCTTGCTTGTTTACATAGTCCATGTGAGTGGTATGTTTTTTCCCAACCTTTCACCTTCAATCTGCAGATGTCTTTTTCTATGAGATGAGTCTCTTGAAGGCAGCATATTGTTGGGTCTTTTTTAAAAATCCAATCTGCCAGTCTATATCTTTTGATTGATGAGTGTAGGCCATTAACATTCAGGGTTATTATTGATACATGATTTGTGTCCCTGGTCATTTTGGTTTATTTTTTGTTTTTAATTTGGCTTGGTTCCTCCTTTGATTGACTTTTTCTTTAGTGTTGTTCCTCCCTTTGCTAATTTTCAACCTTATTTTTTTATTTCCTCCTCTGTAGTGCAGCATTGTAGTTGTAAATTCTTTTAACTTTTGTATATCATGGAAGGTTTTTATTTCATTATCAAATACAAAGCTTAATTTTGCTGGATATAAAATTCTTGGTTGGCATCCATTTTCTTTCAGAGCTTGGTATATGTTATTCTGAAACCTCCAAGCTTTGAGGGTCTTTGCTGAAAATCTGTTGAGATCCAAATTGATCCCTCCCTATATGTAATCTGCTTCTTTTCATTTGTGGCTTTTAAAATTCTCTCCTTATTCTGTATGCTAGGCATTTTCATTATGCTGTGGCTTGGTGTAGGTCTATTGTGATTTTGTACATTTGGTGTCTTGTAAGCCTCTCGTATTTGATTTTCCAATTTATTCTTCAGGTTTGGGAAATTTTCTGATGTTATTTCATTGAATAGATTGTTCATTCTTTTGGTTTGTATCTCTATGCCTTCCTATATCCCAATAATTCTTAAATTTGGTCTTTTGATGTTATCCCATAATTCTTAAACAATTCTGTTCATAGTTTCTTATAATCTTTACTGATTGGTTAACTTTATTTTCAAAATTATATATTTTATCTTCATTGTCTGAGGTTCTATCTTCCAAGTGATCAAGTCTGTTGGTGATGTTTTCTATTGTGTTTTTAATTTGATTTATTGTTTCCTTTCTTTCAAGGAATTCTGTTTGTTTTTTCAGAATCTCTATCTCTTCATTGAAGTAATCTTTTTCTTAATGTCTTTGATCATGTAGCTCTTTACTGAAGTGATCTTTTGTTTCCTCTGTTTGCTTTCTTATATCATTCTTTAGTTCTCAGAACATTTTAATCATGTGCATCCTGAACTTCTTCTCTTGTATTTCTTCTACTGTGCTGTCCATGGATTCTAATAATGTATATTGGTTTGTTTTGGGGTACTTTCCTCCCTTGTTTTTACTTACTGTTCCTGTGTCTCCTCTTTTACCAGTGTGGACTGAGGTATTACAGTTTCTACCCTATAGATTTATAGTGTCCTATTAAGACATTTACAGTTTTGTCACAATAGAGGACATGATGTGTTTGACTATTATCTACAACACATACAATAGGTTTGTGAAAACATCTACAGTTTCAAATGGTGAACAAAGAGAGAACCAGTGGGTGTAGGATGAGATGTTAAGGAGGTAGGAGGAGAGGATATAGAAGTATTAGATCTAAAGAAGTTATATGAGGAATCAAAAGAAATTGGCTGGTAGTAGGAGAATAGAGAGAAAGAGATTTTTGGGAGACAGAAAAGTGGGAAGAGGATAGACAGAGGGTACAAAAAGCATACAAAGAAATTAATAAGAAAAAATATATCATTAAAAGATAAAAGAATATACAACAAAACTGTAATATACTATTCAGACGTCCCAGTCCTCAATAGTCAAATGCATAGAACCTACTTGGTTTCACAAATGTTGGGGATGTGAGGGCAGGAAAAGAGAGAGGAGAATAAAAACCAAAAAGACAATAAAACAAACAAACAAACAAACAAACAAACAAAGAGAAATAAAAAGTCTCGAAGGAAAATTGAATGATTTTTCTGTTGGAGTTCAGTATCTTTTCTGCTTTCCTTCTCATCCAGTAGATTGTCTGTTGTTTGCTGGTATCTCCACCCACAGGGTGGTGAAGGTTATTAGTGTGGGACGGTTGGTATTGCAGGCAGAACTCTTGGAGGTGGGGTATAGCTCTTGCTGGTCCCCATTGGAAGACTGAACCCCAAAGGATCTCCATTGAGGCCTGCTTTGTGATGTATGCCCCTGGTCTTAGCCCCTTAGATTATCTGCAGAGCCCACAATTTCTGGTCTCTAATTTAGTCTCTTAACTGTTATCTCTCAGGTCCCCCTCCCTTTCTACTGCCCAATCAGGAACTTCTCTTTCCAGAGGTAATGCTGACTGAGCTCTGGGGCCTGCACACCTTTGCACAGAGCTGTTTTGTATAGGGTAGATCAGGACCTAGGTTTGAGGAGTATGGTCAAGCCACAAAGCTGTAGGCACTGTGCCAGATTAGTGGCTGTGGTGGGGGTTAGGGGACTATAGCGACCTTGATATTGCTTCTAAGCCCCAGCTGGTGTCCCACCAAAAGATGGCAATGGCAGCAGCGGAGGTAATCCAAGATGGCGATAAAGTGTCCCAAGATGGAGGCGACCACTTTCAGAGATAGGGCTGCAAGGGGGGACCCTGTGGTGGTGTTCTGTGGTGTATCAGGAGATATAGCACTGTGGCATGTGATGGGCAACTCTCTCCAGACCCTGCCAGTGTCCCCAGGTGCAGGCTACCACAAGAAGGGGAATATGGCAGTAGTTGCAGTGTCTCAAGATAGAGGCAACTAGAGGAGCCCTGTATTGCTTGATGGGGAGCCAGCGAGCAGCGGGAGTCCAGAGTGGTGTCTGGGTATGGGTGGGGGTCCTGACCAGCCTGTTTGTTTGTTTTCTTTTTCCTATTTCTCACTAATTTCCTTGTTATAGAGGTAATTACCTTTTCTCTCTTGATATCTTTTGGGTTAATATTGTATTTATTTAATTTTTTTCTATTATTTTGGTGGTTTCTCTCTAAATTAAAACATGCTTTGAACATCATTGTAACATTATAATTCAATATAATTTGATACTTTTTAATTTTTTTATTTATAATAGTAGTATGTATTACAATTCATGATGCACATATGAATAGCATCTTTTTACATACAACTGTTTGTTTATAAAGTATATTTGTACCATTCAGGTCTTCAATCATGCATTTAGGATAATGATATCCATCTCATTCAACCACCTTTTCTTTTTTCTTTACTTTTTTTCCCCCTCCCCTCCCCCCTTGCTCCCTCCCTTCCTCTCCCTTCCCTTTGACCATTCTAGTGTTCCTGTAATCCTCCTACATAACCCCATCCAACAACACTATGAGCTAGCCTCCTTATATCAGAGAAAACATTCGATATTTGGATTTTTTAGATCGACTAATTTCACTTAGCATTATATTCTCCAAGTTCATCCATTTACCTGCAAATGCCATTATTTTATTCTCTTTTATTGCTGAGTAAAATTCCATTGTGTATATGTACCACATTTTCTTTATCCACTCATCTACTGAGGGACATCTAGGTTGGTTCCACAACCTAGCTATTGTGAATTATGCTGCTATAAACAATGAAATGGCTGTGTCAGTGTAATATACTGTTTTTAAAGTCCTTTGGGAATAGACCCAGGAGTGGGATGGCTGGGTCATAGAGTGGTTCCATTCCCAGTTTTCCAAGAAATCTCCATACTGCTTTCCATAGTGGTTGTACCATTTTGCAGTCCCACCAGCAATGTATGAGTGTGCATTTTTCCCCACATCCTCTACAACATTTATTGTTGTTTGTGTTCTTGATAGCTGCCATTCTGACTGAGTGAAATGAAATCTTAGAGTAGTTTTGATTTGCATATCTCTAATTGCCAGCAATGTTGAGCATTTTTTCATGTATTTGTTGATTAATTGTGTATCTTCTTCTGAGAAGTGTCTTTTCAATTCCTTAGCCCATTTATTGATTGGGTTATTTGTTTTTTTGGTGTTAAGTTTTTTTGAGTTCTTTATATATTCTAGAAATTAGTGCTCTATCTGATGTGCATGTATTAAATATTTGTTCCCTATTAGTTGGCTCTCTATTCACCTCACTGATTGTTTCTTTTGCTGAGAAGAAGCTCTTTAGTTTAAATCTATCCCATTCATTAATTCTTCATATTAATTCTTGCGCTACAGGATTCCTACTAAGGAACTTGGGGCCTAATCCAAAATGTTGGAAATTGGAGCTTACTTTTTCTTCTATTAGGCATATTGTCTCTGGTCTAATTCCTAAGTCCTTGATCCACTTTGAATTGAGTTTTGTGCATGGTGAGAGATAAGGGTTTAATTTCATTTTGTTGCATATGACTTTCCAGTTTTCCCAGCACCATTTGTTGAAGCGGCTATCCTTTCTCCACTGTATATTTTTGGCACCTTTGTCTGATATAAGATAGCTGAAATTATATGTATTAGTCTCTGTGTCCTCAATTCTGTACCATTGGTCCACCAGTCTGTTTTGGTGTCAATACCATGCTGTTTTTGTTACTATTGCTCTATAGCATAATTTAAAGTCTGGTATGGTGATGCCACCTGCTTCACTTTTCTTGCTCAGGATTGCTTTGGCTATTCTGGGTCTCTTATTTTTCCAGATGAATTTCATGACTGCTTTTTCTATTTCTTTGAAGAATGTCATTGGGATTTTGATTGGAATTGCATTAAATCTGTATACTGCTTTTGGTAGTATGGACATTTTGACAATATTAATTCTACCTATCCAAGAGCAAGGTAGGTCTTTCCATCTTCTGAGTTCTTCTATAATTTTTTTCTTTAGTGTTCTATAGTTTTCATTATAGAGATCTTTCACATCTTTCATTACATCACAAACAATAGACTTAAAGATAAAAATCATATGATTATCTCAATAGATGCAGAAGAAGCATTTGACAAAATACAACACCCCTTTATGTTCAAAACACTGGAAAAAACTAGGAATATCAGGAACATATCTCAACATTATAAAAGCTATTTATGTAAGGCCCCGAGCTAACATTATCTTAAATGGAGAAAAATTGAAAGCATTCCCTCTAAAAACTGGAACTAGACAGGGATGCCCCCTTTCACCACTGCTATTTAACATAGTACTGGAAACTCTGGCCAGAGCAATTAGACAGACAAAAGAAATTAAAGGGATCCAGATAGGAAAAGAAGAGCTCAAAGTAGCACTATTTGCTGATGACATGATAATATACCTAGAAGACCCAAAAAAAACTCTACCAGAAAACTTTTACAACTAGTAAATGAATTTGGCAAAGCTGCAGGATACAAAATCAATACTCATAAGTCAAAGGCATTTTTGTACATCAGCGACAAAGACTCTGAAAGGGAAATGATTAAAACTACCCCATTTATAATAGCATCAAAAAAATAAAATACCTGGGAATCAAGTTGATACTTTTATGTTCTTCCAATACCCCTACCCATCCCAATTACCTCCAGAATAAATCGGTATTATGAATGTAAGGAAAAAGGTATTACAAATTGAATTATTTTTAGCATATATTTTGGTTCCACTTTTACTTAGGATTCATTCATGTAATTTTATTTGTATCCATGATATTGTTCATTTTCATTGCCATCTAACATTGCAGTGTAAATATACTACAATGTCTATTTATTATTGTGCTATAAACCAGTATAAAAGACACACTGGTTCAGTAATTATATATTTATTATGTAATTTTTATGTAATGCATGTTACATGTAATTTTTATGTAATACATGTTATATGTAATTATAAATGATACATACTTTATACCATCAAAAAAAAAAAAAAAAAAACATAAAAACAAGCTATTAGCTGCCGTCTGCCCTACTCTCCTTGTCAGATCACATGTGAAACAGTGTCTTGAGATTCCTAGAAGTCCTGTTTGATGAAGACAGTCTGAAAGACATTCCATGAGAATACTTTTTAGGACATTTTTCTGTCTGAAATATTTTATAAATTTGTCCTTTAAAGATTCTGTATTGAGAACAAAGGATGTTATGGCCCTAAGATTAAGATTTGGTAATTTGAGAATGCTCTCCCGGGGATAGACTGGAAATGAGAAAAGAATTTTATTTTATAGTCCAGTATGTTGTGGCTTTTACAATTTAAAAACTTTTTAATGTCATCTCTCCCCTTTCACATTTTTATCTTGGGCAATAGGAAGATGCCAGATGGCACTTTAAATGTTCTACCTGAAAATCTCCCTAGTTAGGTCATAAAGTTCAGTGGCCACTGTTCTATTTTCCACATTACTGAGGAAACACTGTTGCCAACAGTTTTGCCTGTATATAACACGAGGCCTCTCACCCTCTCCCTTCCAATAACATCATCATTAAGATTTACCTTCCTTTAAATATTTACTAACAGCCTTTTTAGACCCTTTCAGCTCTTCCTAACAATTTTCTCAGGATAGCCTTTAGGCAAACCTGCTTTCTGATCTGAACACCAACATCATAGATTTCAGGCACTCATTTCTGATAAAAAATTCTGTTCCAGTTATTGTATTTACGTAAAAAGCATATTGAAATATAGTGACTTAAATCAACAGTAATCATTTGTTTTGGTCACGAACCAATAATAATACTATAATACTATAATAATAGTAATACTGGCAGGACTCAACTGGGTCAGCTCATCTCTGCCCATTGTGTCAGCAAGAACCAGATGGATTCAGGGAGAGGGGATTAATTTTAAAGATGGCTGACACACTGTCTCATATGTTGGCACAGTGTAGGCTTGTCCTGGCTTCACTATCTCTTCAGTGTGCAGGCTACTTGGGTTCATGATGGCATAGTGCCTGGATTCCAAGAGTGTACATTCCAAGAGACTCAGCCACTTTCTGTTAATTCATGACTCACCTTCAAAAGTCATACAGGGTTACTTTAGGAATAACCCATGAGTCCAATCAACTTCAAGACAGAAAGAGTAATATAGCAACTATGTCTGGAGAATAAAGGTGTCAAAATCTTACATGAAGAGAAGACTTTCAGATGGGAAATTTGTTGCAGTTTGTCATACTTTAGCCATTTTACTTTATATATGCCTATATTTGGGGCTCAATAGTACTACATTATCATTTTGGTCCATGTCTTGTGAAGAACTTGTTTACATTTATGGAATTATCTAGAAGTACAACAGCTGGGTATTAGGATAGATTAGTTTTAGAGAATTCTACCGGTGTTCAAAACTGGATAGAATGCTGTTTTGTATTCCCACCAATAGTGTATTTACCCTCCTCAAAAATACTTTTGTGTTGGTTAATGAGAGCTAACATTTCTTGGCTTACTACTCTCTTGATGAGAATGGGAGTTGATTTCTAATTACTTTTCTTTAGGATTACAGCTTGTCTTGGTGAATATTTTGGACAATAAAGTGAAATTATGGAACTTCTGGGACTAATTGATATTAAAAAAAATCACAGCTTCTCCTTAGGCATCTTGAAACCCCCACTGTTTACACCTTTGAGACACCACTTAAGTAGTCTGACCACCCTGAGACTGCCATGCTAGCGAGGTCTGGTTGCTATTATTAGTGAATAGTAGACTTCCAGTAAACCTTACAGATGACAGTCTCATAAATGCACTTGTCTTAAATATTTCCCACAAGCTCAGCTACTCAACTAATTTTAATTACTAAGTATTTCCTTAAATGGATGACAAAAGAATCACCTAGGTAAGTCTGCTAATTCCTAACATGTGGCATCAGGAGATAGGAATTTATTGAGAAAGAAAGAGTAAGATGGAAAATTGAGGTGTTTTAAGGGCTGTGGATGTAACTCACTGGTGGAACACTTGCCTAGCAGGCGCAAGGCCCTCGCTCAAATCCTGTTAACAGAAAAATAAGAGAAAAAGTTGAGCTATTTTAATCTGTTATGTTTTAGGGTGGTTTTCTCTGCTGCAATAGATAACTGGAAGAGTATGGTTTGCATCTTTTGCTTTAGCTCTAGTTGTGTGCCTGCAGTTGTATTGCATCCTGTTTTTGGTTTTCATTTCCCTGATGACTGTGATGCTCAGCAACTTTCTATGTAGTTTGATAATCTTTATTGAAGTGCCTGCCCCATTGTTTCCTTTGCCATTCAATTGAATTGAGGATTTTCTATTTTACTTTTGATTTTGTTTACTATTGTTTTACTCATATTCAACCTTGATTATTGGCTTTATACAGATTTGAGATGATAATATTTTTCCAGCTCTACTGGCTTAATGTCTCAGTTATCTTTTGCCATAGTATTCTTACATTACCTAAACGTAGTGTCTTTAAACAATTAGGATGTATTTCTTAAGGATGTATGGACACTGGGAAAACTTTTTGGTCAAAAATAGATTCACTTATGCATCTGCAATCAGATGGGGGTTACCTTAGCAGTTCTGCAGATCTTGTCTTAACTGCCTCATAAGTTGTACAAAAACTGTACTCTTCCATGTTTTTTTCATATTCACAAATCCCTCATGTCTCTTTATCTGACTGGTCTTCTAGGAATAGTCTAATTATGGCTACAAAAAAAAAAAAAAAAGAGGAACAAGAGGTACCCCATACACTTTCAAGCCTATGCTTGCAAAATATCTGCTAATCCTTTTTACTCAAAGAAAATTTATCAGTCTATGTACAATTAGAAAAAGATGACATAACTATTTATATAGAAGTATAATAGTCCAGAGTAGAGGTATTTTTGCCAATTGTATTTCCTTAGAAACTTTGGATTTTCCATAAATGTTATTCCATTAAACATCACTTGCCAAAATATACAAATCCAATCCCTTACAGATACGCATTTCTTCCTAGATGTATGTACTTTTGACATTACAGGCTGCTGCATCAACATGTCCTTAATATTATGGAAGGCATTTGTTATTAGTTGAGATAATACATTACACAATGTTTCAATTAATGTACAGGCCTTTTACTGCCACGCATTTTATTTGATATTCAATTTTATGCTGTATTTTATTTTGAGAAACTGTTGCTGTCTAGAAAATTTTGAGGTTATATTTTTATAAGCAGTGCATCAATTTATCTTTGTTCTATATTGCCTCTAAATACTATTCAGCTTATCATATGTAGCTACCAGGAACCAGGTGACCATTCAATATTCTATACAGAAAACTTTTTATATTTTTCCAAATCCAAGTGCTCAGTAGGAATATTTTTCTATTTTCTAATTTAGTGCAGATAATATTTTTATGGTCATTTCACCACTATGCAACAAAGGTTGGTATGTTTCGAGCATCCTACAATAATTTTCTGGTAATTTTCCATCCTGTGCTATCAGTTTGCATGCCAGTATTTTCAGCTCTGTCCATTAGGTATCACAATATAAATTATTATCTTTGTTATGTCAGTAATTTTCTTCTGCCACCAATTTTGTTATCAGCTATCTATTTTATATTATGGTGTTGAATAACAAATTATTCCTAAAAACATTGACTTAATAAGAAAGAGTGATTTATTATTCCGTATTTATCTACAAGTTGACTGAGTGGTAGTTTTGTCCTTCTCTCAGTTCCTATTGTGATCCTAGTTAGCTGCAGATTGTTGTAAGTTGTCCAACTATCCAGTGGTCTGTGATAGCCTTGGGTGAGATAAGTTATCACTTTTCCCTGTGTTTGTTTTATCACATGTCTCTCAAATTTTTCCAGAAGGATAGGTTAGGCATGTTTTCATGACTATAATGGAGAAGAGAGAGGGAGAAAAAAGACTAAAAGTCCAAAACTTTTCATCAGTCATCTGCTTATGTTAAACCTGATCGCCCCTCCCTGAAAAAGCAATATCAATAAGGCCAGATTTCAAGGGTGGGTAAATATGTTCTCATTAGTTGGTTAAATGAATTTCAAAGTTGCAGCAAAGGACATGGATACAGAGAGAAGTACATGGTTTTGTTTGCCAACATAATCATTCTACTGCACATGACTAATGTTATGAAATGAACAGCTCTTTCTCCACTAATGCCTTTTCAACTTTATATTTGGATTCTTATTAGTGTAGATATATCAGTTTTAGAGGGTTAATATTTTTATGTTATTTCTTTGCCACCCTTTTCATCCTGAGTCCGAATATTTAATGTATTTTATATTTTTCTAAATTAGCATAATTAAAATAATAACTGCATGTGTACGGATCACCATGTGATGATTTGATAAATTTATTTTGTGATGTTCATATCAGAATGAAATATCTGTCTCCTCAAATATTTGTCAATCCTTTCTTTGTGGTAAACACATTAAAAATTTTGTCTATCATTTTTGAAATATTCAGCACATTATCATTACCTGTAGTTAATGTGCTATTTAGTAGCGTTAGAATTCATTTCTCTGATCAAACTGCAACTTAGTGTCTCTGTTTCCTTATTCCTGCTCTACTCAGCGACTGGTAGTCATGATTTTACTCTCAATTTCAATGAGATCAACTTTTAAAACTTTCATGTTTCACTCAGGTCATACACTATTTGTCTTTTGTTCCTTGCTTATTTCACTTAAACATAATGTTCTCCAGTTCCATCTGTGTTTTTGTAACTGAGAAAATTTCATTCTTTTATAGCAGAATAGCATTCCATTGTGTATATGTGTATATATACCACATCATCTTTACTCATTCATCAGTTGATGGGCACATAAGTTGATTACATTTCTTGGTTATTGTGAACATTGGAAATACATTTTATTTCCTTTGGATATATACTAGAAGTGGAATTTCTGGATCATATGGTAGTTTGTTTTTTCTTTAAGGAATTTCTATACTGTTTTCCATAATGGTTGTGCTAATCTATAGCTTGTAAACACTTTCTCCCATTTTATAGGTTATCTTCTTCACTCTGCTTATTTCATTTGCTGTGTAGAAACTTAATTTTTTAAAAAAATAGCAAATTGTTTTGTGTTTGTTTTCTTTTCGAGACTGACAATCTTCATGTTTTGTATGATACATTTAATCCCTTAATATTTATTGTTATAACTGATAGCTTCCATTTTTTCTTCTATTTCTCTTTGACCTAGCTCTTCTGTTATTTTTGCCTTCATTTGATTAATTGAATGTATTTTTGTATTTCATTTTGTCTTCTATTATTATTTAGTATTTCCTTTTCTTTTTCTTTTCTTTTTTTTTTAAACTATCCTACCACTTACTCTATAAATTATAGCATGCATTTGGATGTATTCTGAATCCAGAACAGGTACTTCACTTTACCAATCCCATGTCACCATAAGCCTCTTAAAACTGCTAAACATTATTAACTCCTCTCTCATCTCTTGCAACATCATGGATATGTATATTAAGGTGCATGTAATTGAGCATCACAAGAAACAGTGGCTATTATTTAACAAAATCAGTATCAGCTTTATCCACATAGTCATCCTTTCCAGTGTTTTTCATGCCTTTTTTTATTTCCACATTTCCATGTGGAATCATTTTCTTTTTGCTTAAAGCACATGCTTTATTTTTTCCCTCTTTCCTGCAAATAGCAGGCCTTCTGGCAACAAATCCAGCCTCTTCCTGAAAACACAATTATTCTCCCCTTTATTTAGTCCTTAAGCCTTTGTTTTTCTGAGAACTGCATTATTCCCCTTTCACTTTTGAGGAGAATTAAATGTACAGCATGTCTTCACTTATTCAGAGTGAATTTTCCAACCATTTTCTTCCTATCCAATACCTGTCCAATCAAATACTTCTTTAAGCTCATTGATAAGTCATTCAGTGAGGTCTCATGTCTCACCTATTAATTAATGAAAGCCAACCAACACAGTTACAGAATCAGGTTTTAAAGAAAGCTTAAAATTTTTAGGTAAAGATAATTATCTTAATATTTTTGAGTGTTTTCTTTTCAATTCAGTTAGCTGACACTTAAATGCAACAGTAGCCTTTGTTGAAAGTGTCATCTCACAGTAGCTATTATTGGTTGAAAGGCTTTTTCAGATATTTTATGGTAATAATTTGCATTTGTCTTCTGTTTATTTTGTAAAAGTTAAGTTCATAAAAGTTATGAATACTCTTGCCAAAGTAATTGAATATGAAACTAATTTTCATATCTACACAGAAAGTTTTGTGTACAATTTCAGTGAATAGTATACAATTCAAAATATACACTCCACTAAATTAGATCTAGATGAAACTAGACCATGGACAAGAACTAACATTTGACTACTAATTATTCAATTGTTTATTG
This sequence comes from Tamias sibiricus, assembly GCA_025594165.1. Taxonomy (NCBI): domain Eukaryota; kingdom Metazoa; phylum Chordata; class Mammalia; order Rodentia; family Sciuridae; genus Tamias; species Tamias sibiricus. The sequence continues at coordinate 39,956,069 of CM046661.1, forward strand.
TTCTGTAGCAACACTTCTTTCCAAAACAAAAATCAGCAAAAAACTGTAATATTTTAACAAATGACTTTCTTACAATTTCAGAAACAATCTCTACATAGCATCTTTTTTTTTGTTTTTATTTTTTGTACTAGGGATTGAACTCAGCCACTGAACCACATCCCCAGCCCTATTTTGTATTTTATTTAGAGATAGGGTCTTACTGAGTGGCCTAGTGTCTTGCCATTGCTGAGGCTGCCTTTGAACTTGAAATCTCCCTGTCTCAGCCTCCTGTCTCACCAAACCTAGCCTCTGGGATTACAGGCATGCACCACTGTGCCTGGCTTATATAGATAGCACCTTTATATCATTAAAAAAGTAGTTATGGTTTTATTACTGTAAATATTTTCAACTGTTATGAAAAGCAAAAAATATTATATGATATGATTGGAGAGTTACCTTTCATATTAATATGATTCATTTAATTAATTTATTTGGTACTGTGGAACTGAACTCAGAGGTATATCACCAGTGGAATCATATCCTCCACACTTTAGTTTTTTACTTTTTAAAATTTTGAGACAGGCTCTCAATACATTGCCTAGGCGAGCCTTGAACTTGTGATCTTCCTGCCTTAGCCTAAGTTGTTGTTCATGTACCACCACATCAGGCATTATAGCATCAGTTTTAAAATTAAATTGTTGTGTATATTTTGAGGCATATAATTTACAGAAACCTAAGTATGTTGCTTATTTTTTTAAGATAAAGAAAATGGAATAAGCTGAATACCAAATGCAAATCCATTAGACATCTAAAAAATATGTGAATATCATGGAGTTGTAATAGTTTAATCATGTTCATGTGCCTATACAAATTGCAGTTCTTATGTTACTAGTGGCTTTTTTAATCAAGAAAGGTGGCAGGAGTAGCTTAGATTAATGTACTGAGCCACTTGGTTAGATAGGCCTAATACTGAACAGATGCCTGATACTCTATGTGTCAGTAGAAATTATACTTGTGTTCCTTTTCCTTTAGACAGGGACAGACTTCTGCAGTACACTTGCCTCATTTTCACCTAACATTCTGTTTCATCAGTATGCATCACGTAATAGAATTCTTTACCCGAATCTTTTCTTTACTATGTCTTTACCAAGTTATTAGAACTTTGAAAAAGTAGTTTATTGGGAACTTGGTTTACTAACTCTCTCTTACATCTGGAGAATTGTCTTTTTATAGGTTAATGGACAAAACTTTATTTAGTTAAGATCATATATGAAATAAGAACTATAAGATTATGGATTCTAATTACCCCACTAGATTTCTATAAATATGTGAAGCAGCAATAATAAATGACATCAACAAAACACATGAAAAGACAAATGACAAAAAACAAAACAAAACCCTAAAACCTCGACTTCATCAAAGGGAGGTTTGCTGGGTTCGAACAACCTTTATGCAGAATTTTCCTATGTTAAAAAAAAATCCAAACTCTTTAAATAGAAATAGCAAAGTTCTTGCTTCTTTCTGCAGTATCATTATTTTCATTAACTACATCCATTCTACCATCCACGCTAACACTTTACTCTCCAGAAGTTTAATGCTTTGTTCAAGTTCTTTTTCCCTCTCCCCACGTTCCTCTCTTATCCCTTTCCCTTGGTCTCCCCACTCCTTATCACCCTCTCTCTCTCTCCTTCTCCCTCACCTCTCCTCATAGCTTTCCCCAAATCACTCTCTTCTTACCCAAATAGTACCAATAAATTCACTGTATTTTAGTTTCTTACTTTTTTTCATGACTCCCATAAGCCATCTACTGAGGAAGAGAACACAACTCTTTTGCTTGTCATTTTATCTACAGTATTCATAATGGTAGCTGATACATGCATGACAGTCAATGAATACATGTTTGTTGAATGAGCAACATGAAAGTATAACTACTACATCTGATATTTCCAATCTAGAGCATTGATGCAGCTATGTAAATAAATTTCCTGATTGTTTGATTATCTTTGAAACTGAAAAATTCTGTTAGAAAGAAAAAATATTAGCTGTGTTAAAACATCTATTTTCATTAAAACTCTTCTAAGATATTCTCCCAGAAAATCATCTGCTGAGCATTCAAAGCTATTCTTCATTATACTATTTTACAAAGGATAGATGTTTTAAAAAATTCCAGAATGACAGAAAATATTATTACTATGTGTGTCATTTCTACATTATTTAAGTGTTTGATACAGTGGATAAGGAAATTTAGATATCACATGCAAGAAGGTTTGGGTTTGCATGTTTGCCCTTATAAGGTTCTAAGGCTAACAATTTATAAGATCTGGTTGCCAAAAAAAATGACAACAGTACTTTTGAGAGAGAGAGAGAGAGAGAGAGAGAGAGAAACTATAACAGTCTTAGGGCAGTATAAGGTCAGCCTCCAGCTATGATTTCTTCTCCTGTAGTGATCCATGGAGTTCAGAATGAAAGTGTTAGGATATATCTTCATCAGCTGTCAATCACAGCATTTTGAACATAAATTTTAGACATCTGCTGACAAAGCATTTTTATAATTGGAATTACACCTTAAGATTTTGTTGTGACATGTTTCAGTTGACTACATGTATTTTCAGAATAGTGCTTCAGTTATTTAAAATCTTATATCTGAAGTCTTCAAAAAACAATTTTTATGTAACAAAAATACAATGACTGTGCTATAGTAATTGTCTATTTTGCAAGTATTTAAAATAATATTCCATTGTGATCATTCTAATGGACAGGTTAAAATATTTACTTCATGAGTCATGTTCATTACTTTTCTTAGTGATGTAACTTTCTGTAGTACACATGGAAAACTTAGGAACTCAGAAAAATCTGGGGCTTATCTTCCTGATTAATCATACCTACCACCATGTTTTTAATACACAATCATCATTATTACCCTGTGTATATGGCGGGTGAAAATCATCTTTTCTAAAAACAATGTAATACATATTCTTTCATTGACTCTTAACAAAACTCTGTTCTCCCTATGTGAAGAATGCAACACTGATAGGCAGTCAAAGAATAGATAGATCCTATTTGGTGCATAAGTGTAACTATTGGGTGTGCATGCTGTTGTGTGAAATGTGCCTCCCTCCTGAATCTTGTTAAGATGTCAACACCTTACCTGCCTGATGTGAACCTGGGAAACAAAAAAGGCTAAAGTGTTACTAATGTAATATGTGCAGGGCATGTTGAGGTGCTAGAGAAATAAGGCAGTTAACAGTTTAATGCAACCAGTTGCCAATCAGAAGAGGTTCACAGAGTGGAGTCTATGTCAGAGACATTATCCAGACTTGGGGTTTTAAAGATTGAGGTTAAGAAAACAATATGTGTCTTAGAGTTTTAAAATTTGGTTTATATTAGCAGTTAAATATACTCAAGGGACATTTTATTCCTCAAATATAAATCGGTGCCAAGTAGAGTTCCTAAAACTGAGATGGGAAGTTTCTACTTGCTGCCACAGTACATTCTTAGAAACCTTAACATAGAGCAGATTATTATAAAAATTTTATATTTTATCACAGGAACAATTTTATAATTTGATGTTCTATGGTAGAACAAGCATCAATAAATCATGGACATGACTGAAAATATGTCTAAAGTAAGACATACAACTATAAATGTGTGTAATAATTCTAAATGATAAAAGTATATACCATTTCTTACACAATGGGCATAAATGTACCATTCACTCTTACCATTCATACACCTCAATGAATCATAAAATTAAAGTGGAATATGTAAAAATATAATTCTACTGGATTATAAAGTGTACCTATCCATAAGAGTTACTTAATTCCTATTACTTTATACTTTCCCTTCTCTTAGAAGCTCCCCATTCTATAACTGTAACTAAAAGTTACTGCATTAAATGTGAATTTTGGTTGTCAAATCCATCCCACTTATAGCCTCATTAAATGGTGAAACAGATATATCTTATACTAAATTGTGGAAAATTAGATAGCTATTTCTCAATCCTGTTCGTAAGCATAAGAAGGGATGGTATGTACGTAGTACTATTGACATGGATTTATATGCTTGTTTGACTGCTCTGTTTTGATTTATATTTTGAAAATCAGTGTCATCAAAGAAAGGTAAAGATCTGTTTGATTAAAAGTATTTTTAAGTATCTTTATATTTCTTTTTCTCTAGTGTGCTCTAAGAGATGTTATTGCCAGGTGCTAGGCACTAACTATTGATATAAAATATATGAGAAATAAGTGGAATCCCAGCATGAGTTGAAATATCTCAAAGTGAATATTTTTTACTAAGAACTGTCAATATCAGAAAGTAGCTTTGGGCAGAAGAGAAAAAGAATCTGTAAAATTTCATGATGGAGCTAAGTTATCAGGGAGCTATCCAAGTGAATTAATGACTTCCAGGACTAGAAGAAAAGGGACACAGCCACATCAATGTTTATAGCAGTACAAGTCACAATTGTGGAAACAACCCCATGCCCATCAATAGATGAATGGATAGGGAAACTTTGGTATATATACACAATGGACCACTACTCAGCACTAAAAGAGAATAAAATCATGGCATTTGCAGGTAAATGGATGGAGTTGGAGAAAATAATGCTAAGTGAAGTTAGCCAATCCCCAAAACCAAAGGTCAAATGATTTCTTTGTTATGATGATACTGAATTTTAATGACAAGGGAGGGGGAATGAGAGGAATGAAGGAATGTTAAATAGAACAAAGGGTGGGGAGGGGAGGGAAAGGGACAAGGGGATAGGAATAATGGCAGAGTGAGTTGGACATCAGTACATTAAGTGCATGTATAAACCACCCCCCCCCAAAAAAAAAAAAAAGAATTGAGAATGGAGAAGCTCACATCTCTGTCTCTACAGAGAGCAATGCCTCCCCAAAACCCTTTTGTTTCAGCTGCTACTGACCTCTTTTGTCTAATGGTGACTTCCTAAACAGAATGAACTGCTTTGGGATATAGCATGTTTTCGCTGGAAATGTTCAGAAACTGAACAACTCTTTTTCAAAGAGTTGCAATGGCAACATAATAAATAGTCAAGAATAGTTGGCTGTTGTGGTTGCATATAAAAGCATGAGAGCTATTCTTTTGCCCAAGATAGCATAGGAACCTTTATGTTGTGAAGGCTTGGGTTTTTCTTTACCTGGAGATATATTTAAAATGACCTCATTTTTAAAAGATAGACAAATCAAAGAAAATTGACAAATGCTGGTTTGTACAAAGGGATGAAGCTTTATGGGTTAGGGAGAAAAAAAATCCCAGAACAAGATTTCTACCTCCCTTGGAGAGGTAGAAATATGAAGTGTGATATATTCTGCCAGTGAGAGAGAATGTATCCACTTCAATGGAATAGTTCACCAGTAGCTGGACCTATCAATAACAAATTTATTAATTACAATTGATTATTTCTAAACCATTCAGTTTGTTTTCAAATATATATATATTTGAAATATATATAATATATATAATTATATATATTATATATTAAAATATATATAAGCCTCTGTTCACTTTAAAGGATCCTTAGTTGCTTTGCTTAATATTGGATTAGGGGTTGTCTGAGAATTTTTAGCAACTATAAATTTTAAGATATTTTGAGAAGTTACATTTGTGTTTTTGAAAGATAATTTAAAATAGCAACTTATATGCCTCAAAGTGCATTATTAACTAATACTTAGATTTAAAATAAGGCTAGACCCATCAAACAGAAGGTAACAAAGTAATTAGTGTGACAAAATATTTTAGGTCCAGTAGATAGCATTGAAAACTACTCCTGTGAGTCTCAGACATCTATGAATCTACATATGGCACAAATATAATCAGTCCAGCTCCAATAGGATGTCACAAACCTCTTCAGTTTCTTCTAAATTTTTATCAGTTTGCTCTTTTTCTTTTTCTTTTTTTTTTTTTTTTTTTTTTTTTTTTTTTGGTACTGGGGATTGAACTCAGGGGCACTCGACCACTGGGTCACATCCCCAGCCCTTTTCTGTATTTTATTTAGAGACAGGGTCTCACTGAGTTACTAAGTGCCTCGCCATTGCTGAGGCTGGCTTTGAACTCGCGATCCTCCTGCCTCAGCCTCCGGAAGTGCTGGGATTACAGGCGTGCGCCACCGCGCCCGGCTTGCTCTTTTTCTTTATCAGCTATTTCTACCTCTAGCAATTCACATGGAATGATTATATTCAATATCTCTGACATCAGCTGTCTTCAGTCTTTTATGTCTTTATTCTTAACTGAGGCAATTTGGCTAATAAACATGCTCAAATTTCCTCTGTCTCCTCCCAAGCAAATCACACACATACAGACACACACATAGACACATGTGTGTACACACACATGGAAAATACCCACAAAAAATAACTTTAGGTACTCTTACCTTTTCCCAGACATTAGCTTCTGTATCTGTTGGACACTCATCAGAGGACAGATCTGTCTTTACTGTCTGGGTTCTCTTTCTTGTTTTCTCAAATGTTTTTCAATCTTATAGCTGACAATGTCAATCACCCTTTCACACCTTCCTCCTCTTTATTCTTTTCGCCAAACCATTTCACACTGTCAACACTTCTTTGAAATTCTGTGATCTTCTCTTACAACTTGCCTTCCTTCTCTGGGTTTTAATGGTGTTGTCTCAACTTCTCTCCTTTCCTAATGTGCATTTCTCTAAATAGTGTGCCCTTGGTGTTACAGAAGTGCTTTTTTGTTTGTTTTTTAACCAAAGAGAGGTCCTCAAAGGTGCATCCTTGGTCTCACTTCCCTACAACTCTTCGCCTAACACCTGGTGGAATTTCTAATAGGCTATTTCTCCAAGAGTTTACTACCCAAAACACACTTGCCTTCTTCCCATCATGTCAGTCAGAAAACAGATAAATCCTGTTTTCTGAAACTTGCATAAGATGTGAACTCTACTATAAAACCATTCCTTGTGAATAAATACTCTGTAAGTTATGCTACTTTATTCCTGTTTTTATTTTATCTTATTAATTTTTTTTAGTTTTAGATGGACCCAATACCTTTATTTTATTTATTTATTTTTATGTGGTGCAAAGGATCGAATCTAGTGCCTCACACATGCTAGGCAAGCACTCAATTCTGAGCTACAACTTCAGGCCCCCTATTTTTATATTTTATCTTTTATTCTTACATTTTCGTAGTAAATGTTTATGTCACTAAAATAGTATTTTCAAATTTATTGAAGGAAAAGAAAATTCCAAAATATAAAGTTTTGAACATTCAGTTAAAAACTTTTATCGCTGTATATATAAATATTTATATACATTTATATTTAAGTTAGTTTAACATAAATGGCCTAGAATTTTATTCATAAGGATTTGTGAAAATGCTAACAATGTTAAAATACAATGACCTTAAGACCTAACAATATGACAAGATTGGTTTTATTTTAGAAGTATAAACACCATCTCCAAAGGTTTTATTTACTGTAGATATTTGGTCTATATATTTAATGCTGAATCATAGAATTCTAAACACTGAAATGTAAGCAAGGCACATTCCTTTAACATAAAAAGGAGAAAAGTTCAAGGTGAGATATATATGCCTCACAGAGATTCTCAGTTATTAATATTGCTACAAAATTTACATTTTAATAGCACCACAAGAATCAAGGTATGTACAAAGGTAGTCTCCACAAAGAATTGGTAGCAATTTTCTGTGGCAAAACGTGAAGCTTTTAGATTTCTCACCATGTTAATTTTTATCTTCATATGCTCATGCTACCATTTCACTGTGGGACAGAAAAGAGCATGCATCATGTTCCCTGCTAATTCAAATCTTTGCTCATGTTTTCTCCATCTGGTTCCTTACTTTAACCTCATATGCTAATTCTTTAAATAAACATGGTATAATATCATATTGTGAATGACTGTCAATAGGCCAGATTCATCTTCACATGAGCTCAAGATAAAGGCCCTCTATCTCAATATGCCTTACTTACAATTTTTTTTATATTGATTTTGTAGAAATAATTTTTTGCTATCTGTCAGATAATTATTGCAAATAAATATATAAATACATTATATCTGAGGGGAAATGGCACTTCCTGAGATGTGGCATATTTGTACAATATGCAACTACCAGAGAAGTAGGTAGAGATTCTGTACTGTGCAACATTGTATAGATTAAACTTCTCTGGGCCTCAGTTTCCTAATCTGTTAAAAAAAAAGAATTATAGCTACTTCACAGATAGTTTGTGAGAATATGTGAAATTGTTACATCATATTTAGCATAAAATCATTATTCATTAAGTCCCAAATGTTTTCTTTTTTCTATGTACACTTGAGGATTTTCTGGAAAACTTTCTTCAAGAATGTTTTCCTAATGTTCTAGGCTAGGGGAAAGTAAACTTTTTCTATCATGTACCAGATGGTAAATATTTTAGGATTAGTAGGCCAAATATTCTGGTTGAGACTATTTAATCATTATGTCATATAAGCAGCCAAAGTCTAGATAATACACAAATAATGAGCACCACTGTTTTCATGTAACTTAACTTACCAAAACTAAATTCAGAGGGCGTGATTTGGCCCTTAGGCCATAATTACTGACCTCTGATCCAGTTCACATTATCTCTTTTCTGCTTTAATACCTAGAGGAGTTTATTTCACTTTTTTAGGCATTTAGATAGACAAAGAACATTCCAATGTCAGTGCATTTCATTTAATTCTCACCTGAAGCTCAGGTCTTCCTTCTGAAGACCTTTCTTTCTTGAGATCTATGTCTATAAAATTTTGTTTTGTTTTTCTTCTTCTTTATATCCAAATTGATATTTCTTCCTGTTGGAAAATAAATACATTTGTGTGTGTGTGTGTGTGTATGCACACACACATTCATTATTTAGGCATTATTACTGTTTCATTTCTCATTGCTATGAATAAATTTTACAAATTTTCTTTTATGTAATAAGCCCCACACATTATTTCCTAAGGCTATCTTTTCCTTATCATTGAGTGGCATCTCAATGCCACCTATCTCAAGACAATGTTCCTCCTTATTTGGGTCCCAAGCAGCCCCACCACACCTTTTGAGGCCTTTTAAGGATCCTGTGTTCTGATGATCTGTTTCCTTATAAGTTCTTGCTCAAGAAAAATAACCAATCCTGTTAGTGGTCAGAGCTTCTGTCCTATGGGCACCATTACCACAAATCTGAGGTCTGAAACTATCTTCAAAGGAAGACTTTGGAATAATATAGGTGTTCTACCATACATCACAGAACAAAATTTAGCTTCATAATGAAAAATGTTTCACTGCTCTGAAGTTCACCAGCCCTGGGTAGAGATGTATACTAAACCTCATCAATGTAGAAATGAAAGTTATTTTGCTATCTTTAATAGTGTCCTTTCTCAAGGGGTATTTGTTGCTTTTTGTTTGTTGTTTTTCTTTCAAAACTGATTTATTTCTTTATTACAGTCTTATCACTTGGGTAGTAGATCTAGGATATATGAAAAAGAAGACTGAAGTCAAACCAATAATTTTTAAGATACAAGAAATGACCATATGCTAAGCAGCATTGTCTTAACTAAAATCAGTTTTAAAAGTTAGACATAGTGAGAAATTTTAATAATACTTCCATATATTATTGATTAAATTGACTTAAAGGGCATTAACAAATATTGTTACAGCTTAATTTTAAAAGAATAAAAAACATAGGGCAGACACAATATAAATTTAAGTGAAAATAAAGGCAAGCAATTCTTAGATCGTTAGAATTTTTTACCATTACACTGGAAGGAATTTAAGGACACATGAAACACAAGTTTGCAGTTATAATCACATAATATCAGCCTTACTTACATATACCTGGGGCAATGTTTGTACCAAGATACAGAACCCATTAATTTGGAATCAGTTGCATGCCATACTATGCTTCCCTTCTTACTTTTTGTTCTCTCCAAATAACTATTAATCTAGACTACATTGCAGAAGATGCTCAGCTCAATAATAGGTTTCCCTACTTTTTTTATGTATTGTACTCAGTCACAGCAAAAAATTATTTCTAAGCTTGTAGAAGAATATTTTTAAAAGTACAAGTACTTGATTCATTTCCAGGTTAATAAGCAGAGGAAAATATGCTAAATAGATGAATAGGTATTGGAAAAAGAATGCCTAGAAAACATTTCTCATCTATACATACTATTTAAACACTAACAAAATTATAATGAAAAAATTATTTTATCATTTTTTTTTAAAAAAAAAAAAGAATATTAATCTTAGAAAATACAATCAAAACCCTTTCTGGTAAAAATTCCTTTGAGCTCTAAAAGTCAGTCAATTTCAGGAAAATGTGTAGAATTTCTGGAAGCAGTGACAAAATTTCACCCTTTTCAGGAACTTTTGGTTCTTCCTATGTTCTAGTAGGAGTTACTTGGCTGTCAGCATTATTTCTAGAACTACCTGCGGATAGTCTGAAACACAGACCCTTTTCAGCAAGAAACTTCTGGCATCTCTTTCCATGAAGACATCTTATTGGCTTTGTAATTAATTGTTATGGTGAGAGGACAATGTGGATCCAAAAGAAAAATAATTTATATTTTCAAGGACTGACTATGATGCTATTACAAAAGAACAAAAAGTTATCCATCTCACTTATAACTGGAATGCTATCATAACCAGATCCTGGGTATTTATTCATTTTACAGATATTTTAGGTGCTAAGTATATGTCAGAGATTACTTAGAAAGTTGACATGCCAAAAATAAAAGAAAATGAATTAGAAACACTTTGTCAAAATCTACATAATCTAATTAAGCTCTGGGTTAAATGTCAGTCTGTACAATCTTTCAATGTCAAACTAATTTTTTAACAAGGAATGAGAATTCCTTGTTTAGCATATTATTTGCTTTTAATTATTCTACAATACAGGGATCATTGAAGTAGACATAAATATTTCTACATTACTCATTCTTCATGATTAAATGAGAAATCTATAATCATTTTCCTTGCCCTATGAATTTCTAGATTAATTTTTATTTTCTTTATTATTATTGTATATACATTTTTCTCTGTTTTTTTTTTTCATATGTGTAGAAAGTATATAAACATTTAATTTTCAGAAAAAAATCTCTGTATTATCCATAAGTATTTTCAAGGATTCCATTTATCAGTCATATGTTATACTTAATAGCCTACCAGATTATTGAATATATATGTAATTTTACTGATTAGAATTGCTTTAGCTCAGAAGTTCTTCCTATTCTGAAATAGCATCAAGGAAGTTCTAATTAACAATTTCCAATTTTTTTTATATTACTGCAGAATTTTGCCAACAAAGTAAATGGAGCAAAGAACTGAAACAACCATGGTTCCATGAAGCTCAGATGATACTTCTGCAATATGAGCTTCAATTCAGTTACATTTATGTGTAAGGATTAGTTTTCTGGCCTTTGGCTCCAGATGATGGACTTTTATAATTAGACTTTAAAGTTCTGCATGTGATTAAATCTGCAATCCTTTGATTCCTTTCATCAAAGCAGTTTATATAAGTTTTGAACCTCCCTCTATTCGCCTTTAAGCTTTTGTGTTTTTCTCATGCAATTTCAAAACAGTTTAATAGGACATTTATTTTCAGTCCTCAAAATGCAAATACCTTGGGGATTTAAAAAAAAAATTAGAGAAGAATTAATATGGTACTTTCTCTCATTTTTTCCCCTCCAATTGGGTTGTCTTAAGATACTTTGTAAAAATTTAAGGTTTAAAAAGTAGGATAGAAGAGGAAAACTTTAAAGAAACATTACACTTTAAGAGGAAGTTCTTTTGGCGTTAAAAGATAAACTACAAAGTCCTGCCAAAATTAGAAAGGGACAAAGCCAATAAAATAAAATAATCTTCTCGTTATGTATGGCCTCTGGCATATTGAAGTTGCTTAGGAGATGTTCATTTAGTTATAATTATAGTTATATGATATTATAATTATAGATAATTATGTAATGATTATATAATTTATTATGATAATGAAAATGCCTCAGAGCTGGTGAACAAGTAATCACTGGGATTCAGATCTTCCTGGAGGTATCTCTATTTCTAACATGTCATTTTTATTTTTATGTAATATTAATTATGCAAGAATATGAGCTTAATAAAAGCAAAGGGAAGTAAAATAGCACAATTTTGCATTCTAGTCTTTTGTACAGATATTTGTTTTATTGTGGTAAAATATAAAGTTTACCATTTGAAACATTTTAGAGTGAACATCTCAGTGACTTGAAGTTCATTCACTTTGGTGTGTGATCATCACTAATGTATACATCCAGTCCATAACTTTTTCATTTCCATAACTTATAGCTCTGTCCCATTAGACAGTAGCTTTCCATTATCTTCTTCCCTCAGCCCTGGTTTCTACCATTTACTGTCTTAACTTCTTGAGTGAAGGAGCCCTAATTAGGAAGGGCTATTGCAGCTAGCTGGAAGCCATAAGTTCCACCTGATATGGATGTGACGCACCTGTAGGCACCCACAAAGCTGAAGGTATATAACCGGGTGAAAGCGGTCCGAGTTAGGAGAACGGAGAATTCATTCAGTCAGTCGTGCAGTAGCTCGGTCGGTCAGAAGAAGAGTTCAGGTTGGAGAAGAAAAGAAATCAGAGCGGCCAGAACGTAGGCAGAGCGGTTACAGAAGAGAAACCAGATAAAAGTAATGGCTGGTCAGAGTTAGGCCGAGGCTCCCGAGGAAGAAAGAAGAAAGAAGCTCTAAAAAATAATCTTTCTCTAATCTTTCTCTCTAAAAATCTTTCTTTCCCTCTCTAAGCTCTCTCTAAGAAAGTAGAAGTAAAAGTAGTAATAGCTTTACTCTGCCTCCGAGTTTTCCTCCCTCGGCGCTATGGCTGGCCATGATAGGCAGCTTACACTTGAGTATACCTATTCAAGATATCTTACAGAAGTACAATTGTACAATATTTATTTTTTGGTTGCTGCCTTATTTTATTTGTCATAGTGTCTTTAAGGTTCATCCTCGCTGTATCATGTGTTGGAATTCTATTCCTTTTTAAGGTTGAATAATATTTCATTGCAAGCATATATTACATCTTATTTTTCTGTTTATCAATATACAGTTGTTTGCTTGCACCTTTTGACTCTTGTGACTAATATTGCTATAAACACAAGTGTACAGACATTTAAAGAATTGAAAGTAGAATTGCTAGATAATATGGTAATTCTATTTTCAGTGTTTTAAGGAAGCATCACACTGTTTTCCATAGTAACTATACACTTGCGGTAGTATACAAGGATTCCATATTCACATTTTTGCCAGTACTTCTGTTATGATTTGGATATGAGGTATCCACAAAAAGCTCATGTGAGAGACAATGCAAGATTGTTCAGAGGTGAAACAATTGCTGGGAAAACTGGAAATCCATATGCAACAAAATGAAATTAAACCTTTATCTCTCACCATGCACAAAATTCAATTCAAAGTGGATCAAGGACCTAGGAATTAAACCAGAGACAATACACCTAATAGAAGAAAAAGTAAGCTCCAATTTCCAACATGTCAGATTAGGCACAAAGTTTCTTAATAAGAATCCTGTAGCACAAGAATTAGTATCAAGAATCAATGAAGGGGATAGATTCAAACTGAAAAGCTTCTCAGCAAAAGAAGCAATCAGGGAGGTGAATAGAGAGCCAACTATTTGGGAAAAAATATTTAATACATGCAATCAGATAGAGCAATAATTTCTAAAATATATAAAGAACTCAAAAAACTTAACTAAAAAAACCCCACAAATAACCCAATCAATAAATGGGCTAAGGAATTGAAAAGACACTTCTCAGAAGAAGATACACAATTAATCAACAAATACATGAAAAAATGCTCAACATCACTGGCAATTAGAGAAATGCAAATAAGAACTACTCTAAGATTTCATTTCACCCCAGTCAGAATGGCAGCTATTAAGGATACAAACAACAATAAATGTTGGAGAAGATGTCGGGAAAAATGCACACTCATACATTGCTGGTGGGACTGCAAAATGGTGCAACAGTTATAGAAAGCAGTGTGGAGATTTCTTGGAAAACTGTGAATGGAACCACCCTATGACTCAGCCATCCCACTCCTGGGTCTATTCCCAAAGGACTTAAAAACAGCATATTACAGTGACACAGCCACTTCAATGTTTATAGCAGCACAATTCACAATAGCTAGGTTGTGGAACCAACCTAGATGTCCCTCAGTAGATGAATGGATAAAGAAAATGTGGTATATGTACAAAATGGAATTTTACTCAGCAATAAAAGAGAATAAATTAATGGCATTTTCAGGTAAATGGATGAAGTTGGAGAATATAATGCTAAGTGAAGTTAGCCAATCTCAAAAATCCAAATACCGAATGTTTTCTCTGATATAAGGAGGCTGATTCACAGTGTTGTTGGATGGGGGAACATAGGAGGATTAGAGGTATGCTAGAAAGCTCATAGCGGAGGAGGGGAAGGAAATGAGCAAGGGGGGATGGAGGGGAAAAAAGAAAAGGAGGTTGAATAAGATGGATGTCACTATCATAAATGCATGATTGAACATTTGAATGGTATGAAGATACATTGTATACAAACAGTGTTTTGTAAAAAGATGCTTTATATGTTTATTATGAATTATAATGCATACTACTATTATAAATACAACAACTTTGAATAAAACATTTAAAAAGACTACAAACTAATCAATAGGTTAATCCACTTGAATGGATTAACTGGGTGGTAACTGTGGCAGGTAGGGTGTGGCTGAATGAATCAGGTCACTGGGGGGTGTGCCATTGGGTTTTATATTTTGTCCCTGGTGAGCAGAGCTCTTTCTCTGCTTTCTGGCTGTCATATTCTGAGCTGTTTCCTCCTCTATGCACTTCCACCATGATGTTCTTCCTTAGCTTGGACCCAGGGGCTAAGGAGTTGACCAATTGTGGATTGAACCTCTGAAACTATTAGCCAAAATAAAATTTTCTCCTCTAAATTGTTCTCATCAGGTCTTTTGGTCATAAAATTGAAAAAGATAACTAATATAACTTATACATTTTTATAGTCATTCTAATTGGTGTAAAGTATTTCCTCAGTATGTTTTTGATTTGCATTTTGTTAATGATTAGTGATGATGTTTAACACTTGATGTATAATTACTGTTCATAGTACTCTATTATAGTGCTCTTTATTTCTGTAAAACAAACATTTTTATTTTTGATTTTAGTTATTTGGGTCTTCTCTAAGTCTCTCTTTGGTTAGTCAATCTGCCTCACAGTTTGTCAATTTTATTGACTTTTCCAATGAACAAACTCATGATTTCATTGAATTTTCTCTATTGTTCCTTCTTTATTTTACTTATCTCTGCTCTAATATTTATTATTTCTTACTTTATTCTCACTTTTCATTCAGACTTTAGGGTACAAAGTTAGGTTTTTGATCTGAGACCTTCTTTCCATGTAAGTATTTTCAGCTATAAATAAATAAGAGATATTTTATGTGATTTCAAACTTTTTATATTTATTGAGACTTCTTATGGTGCCTAACATAAGATCTACCATGCAGACTATTCCATGTATATTTGAAGGAAAAGTGTGTTCTGTTTTGGTTGGGTGCTGTGTTCAATATGCTTGGCAAGTCAATTGGTATAAGATAGTCAGGTACTCTATATCTTAACGATCATTTGTTTCATTGCTCCACCCATTACTGAAAGAGGAGATTGAATTCTATTATTGTATAGCTGTCTACTTCTTTTTTCAATTTTGTCATAATTCACTATCTATATAAAGCAGCTCTGATTTTGTTTCATGTTAATAATTGTATCTTCTTGATGAATTACTCTTTTCATTATTAAAACATTCTTCTTTATCTGTTGTAATAATTTTTATATCAAATCTATTTTATCTAAGTATAGCTACTCTGCTTTCTTTTGGTACTGTTTGCATGCAATATTTATTTTATCCTTTCATTTTCTACTCAAGTATATCTTTAAACCTAAAGTGAATCTTTTATAAACAGCACATAGTTAGATCTTCCTTTTTAAAAATTCCATTCTGCCAATATGTCTTTGAGTTGTATCCATTTACATGATAGGATGAGACTTACTATTTTTATTTATTTGTTTTTAATATGTTTTTCAGTTGCTTCCTTACTGTCCTTTTGTATTTTTATTCATTTCTCATTTCCTATTGAGTACCTGATACTGATATTTTTTCCTTGTGGTTAGCATGGAAATTACATATGTCATCATAAATTATAGCAATATATTTTAAATTGTTACCAGCTTATCTTCAATCACATAAAAATTTCTTTACAAATTTGTTATCCACAATTTATGTTATTGATGTAGCGAATTACATGCATACATATTGTGTACTCATTAATATAGATTTACAGTTATTTTTATACTTTTGTTTTTTTAATCTATAGAAAATAAAAATTGATGTTATTAACCAATATTATAATACTGAGCTATTTACATATTTGCATATTTGAGTGAACTGGGTATTTTCGCATGGAATTTGAATTCCTTCCCAGCGTTCTTTCTTTCATTTCAGTTTGAAGGTCAGCCTCTATCATTTCTTGTGGGGCATATCTGGTTGTAATGACTTTTCAACTTTGGAGTATGTGTGAATGTCTTAATTTCTTCCTGTGTATGAAGAATAGTTTGTCGTATACAGAATTTATAGTTAATGTTTTCTTTCTTTTTTTTTTCAGTGTTGTATTTATATCATTTTACTGTCTTTTTGGCCTTTTATCTTGTAATTTTAAATTTTTTCCCTGATATTGTGGTATGATTGATAAATAAAATTGTATGTATTTAAGGTGGACAACATAATATTTTGGTGTGTGTATGTGTGTATGTATGTATGTACATATATATACACACATTGTGAAGTGATTATCCCAAGCCAATTAACACATCATAATCTTACATAATAGCCTTTTTGTGGTGCAATCTACACTTTTATCAAATTTCAAATATGCAGTTTAGTATTAACTATAGTCACTTTGCTGTACAATAGGTCATTTGTGCATTATTTACAATCAAATCTTGTATTCTTTGACAATATCTCTTTCCCCCTTTCAAGCTATGTGGAGCCACTATCCTGTTCTCTGTTACTTTGAGGTTGAAATTCTCTTATTATTTTGGATGCCACCACGTGAGAGCATACTTCATGCAGTGTATGTCACTCTCTGATCTGTTTCACATGGCAGGAAGTTTTTTCCAGGATTAGCCATGTTGTTGCAAGAGATAGGATTTTCTTCTTTTAAAATCCTTAATAATATTCCATTGTATTATTTTAAAATCTTGAGTAATGGTCCATTGTATGTGGAATATTCCTAATATGAGTTTCTTTATACATTTATTTGTTGTCAGCTACTGAGCTTGTTTTCAATTCTTGGGTTTGTAAATAATGCTCCAATGAGCATGAGAATATAAATATCTGAGATTACTTTACTCCCTTTGTACATATACCTATTCGTAGGATTACTGAATTATATGATAGTTCTGTGTTTTACCTTTTGAGAGAACTCATGATGTTTTTCATAATGGTTATAACAATTTGCATTCCTACCAATAATATAAAAGAGTTTCCTTTTCTCCACATCTTAACAGACTCTTGTTATATTTTTGCTGTTTGATAATAGTCATCCTTACTGGTGTGAGATGATGATACCTCATTGTAGTTTTAATTTTTATTTCCCTGATGATTTGTGACATTAGCAACCTCTTCATATGCCTGTCAACCATTTGTATAGACTTCTTTGTAAAATGTTTATCTAACTCATTGTACATTTTTTATTCAGGTTATTAATTTAATTTTGCTATTGAATTACATGTTTCCTTATCTGGAAACAATATGTTTGGAGAAATATTTTATTTTTGTATTGGAAGAGTAGTTTAATTTCAGTTGGTAATCAGGTTCAGTTTCAACTAGCATCAAAGCTCTCTTCTTTGCCTGTTGATTCAAAAACCATGAAAAGCCCAAAGTGATCAAGTGGCAATGTTATTTTTACAAGAACCATTGTTGTATCTTCTGGTGGAAGGAAACATTTCTTCCTTTAGAATGTCTAGAGAATTAAAGACTTCTGGACCATTAAAGCATGAAGTCACAGGGACAAGAAGGATAAGTTTTACTTGAAAGTCACAAGAAAATAATAGAGGTTCCAATGCCATTTCTACCTCTTGATTTCTGGATTTGTAGATCCTGGCTATAGGAATATTGGCTTTAGAGAGTTTTATGAATAGAGAATACTCAAAGGGATCACATTTTAATCCTAGATGCCAACATCCCAATTTAAATTAGAAGACCATTATATATGTTGAGTTATAATAAAGTTACATCCTGATTATACTATTATAATTTGAAAATATTGTAAGTCAAAAATTCATTTAATTGGCTGGGTACAGTGGTACATGCCTTGTAATCCCAGAGACTTGGGAAACTGAGGCCATAGGATCACAAGTTCAGAGTTGGCCTTAATAATTTAGCAAGGCTCTAAGCATCTTCGAGAGATCCTCTCTCAAAATAAAGGGGGCTGGGGATGTAGCTCAGTGGTTAAACCCCAAGTACCCCCAAAATTCATTGAATATACAAACCTCCCAAATGTCATAACTTGGCCACCCTGCACATGTAGAATATCAGTTGTTTACCCTTGTGATCATATGGTTCTCTGGGAGTTGTGGCTGGCTGCTCTGCTGTGGCTGCCACTACTGGCCAGCATTGCAAAACAATGATACTACCCCAGGAAAAGAGAAAAAAAAATCACAATTTAAAGTTTAATCTTCTACTGAATGCCTATTGCTTTCACACTATCGTAAAGTCAAAAATATCTCAAGTTGAATCGTTTTAAATTGTGGACTGTCTATACTTTGTATTCCACCGTCAGTATCCTAATCCAAGTGTTTGTTATGGCAAGTATAGTTCATTTCAGTAGTGCTCAATTGATTAATTTTTTGATTTGATCTCCCTTATAATTTCTCAAACTTTCATACTAACATTCTATTATTTTGTATATAGCCCATGCTTCAAATCATGCAGTCTCACTATTGTCCACAATATAAATTTACAAGAGGCAATAAATAAATAAATATTATTGAAATCTTATTTTCTTATTTTGAGTTGATTCAGTGGAATTCTTCTAATTCAAGAAGATGCATATATAACTTCAGAATTCAAGACATGATTGATCCTTAGGCATTTTATTTTTACTTTAAAATATAGAGTGAGAATGTGGGGATGTGGGGTAATGGATAGAGAGCTTGGTTATGTCTGATAATTAATCTAGAGATCTGAAGTATAATAGTATAATACAAGACTAGCCTCATATTCTCTCTCTCGCTCTCTCTTTTTTTTTTTTTTTTTTTTAGTTCCAGGGACTGAACTCAGGGGCACTCGACCACTGGGCCACATCCCCAGCCCGTTTTTTTTTTTTTTTTTTTGTATTTTATTAGAGACAGGGTCTCACTGAGTTTCTAAGTGCCTCACCATTGCTGAGGCTGGCTTTGAACTCGCAATCCTCCTGCCTCAGCCTCCCCAGTGCTGGGATTACAGGCGTGCGCCACCGTACCCGGCTTCTTGTATTCTCAACTATATTAGTGAATAATATTTTACTATGTACTATAAATATTCAAAGAGATTTAAGGTGTTCTTACAACAAGTGGAGGTAAATATGTAAGACTAATGGCTGTATTAATTTCTTCATGGTAGTGGTCATTTCACTACAAAACATCAAATTATATAGTTTAAATACATACACGCTAAAATAATACTTCATTTTTTCACATTTTATGATGGCCCAGGATGTTTTTATTTACTGTGGCTGTCATTTATTTAAATGACACTTAAAATTTATTTTAAAAATCATACAATTTCAGCTTTAGTACATTTGGAATAAAACACAAATTCCAATAAATGCTTATTAAGGAAGCGGAATAGAGTATCTTCTAAATTTTTATACTTTTGTAACCTATTACTTTTTTTCCCTAAATATTTATTTATTTGCTTTAGTTGTACACAATGCGTTTATTTGTACGTGGTGCTGAGGACTGAACCCCGGCTGCGCACGTGCTAGGCGAGCGCTCTACTGCTGAGCCAAATCCCAGCCCACCTATTACTTTTTAAAATGATTTACTACTGAAGAGAATTTGTGTAAAAAAAAAAAAAAAAAAAAAAAAAGGTACAGATTGTTCTCAACTAATCCTATGATAACTTACACAAACATTGCACACTGATAACACCTGGAAACTCACACTGAGCTCGGCATGGTGGTACATGCCTGTAAGCCCAGTAATTTGGTAGGCTGAGGCAGAAGGATTCTAAATTTGAGGCCAGTCTCAGCCATTTAGTGAGACCCTCAGCAACTTAGTGAGACCCTGTCTCAAAAAAAAAAAAAAAAAAAAAAAAAAAAAAAAAAAAACTGAGGATGTAGCTTAGTGGCAAACACCTTTGGTTAAATTCTCGTTACAAAAACAAAATAAAACAAAACCCTCACATTGATGTAGTACTGTAAGTCAGTTACAGGTTTTATTTGGGTTTAGCTAGTTTGTGTATGTACTTTTTGTTCCATTGTATAGCGGCATTTTATCACGTGTAGATTTGTGTAGACATTAATTATTAAATTATTAAAAAATAATTATTATTAAAAGAAAATATTTTAGCATGGTTTTGCATCTTCATAGATTTTTTTCAAACACATACAACTTAGTTTTCATGAGAACATGTTTCATTAAATAATACTTTGGTATGTCATATAATTTAAAACCAATTTTGCCCATATTAAATAATGTTGGTGGGGAAGGCACAACAGAATCTAGGGAAGCATGCAACTAGCTGGTAGGATTAGAAAACACAGGTGTATTCTGGAGCGCAGATTGCTGGTATAAGCTTTCAGTGTTACTTGCGCCTCAGCTGTTGTGTTTTATGAGAGAGAATCTGTGCAGTTTGTGACCTGAAGGTCAGAATGAATTCAAATGATTGTCACACACAATTATAGAAGTAGACCCAAAACCAAGAGAAAATTGCAGAGAAACTTGAACTAGAAATCTCAAAATACACAAGTGTGGGGGTGGTACAAGAACAATGAACCTAGACAACGGAAGCTCTATCTAAAGGCAGCAGCTGCTTCCAAGTTTCAGGCATTTCTTGCCACTTGAAAATGCAGGCTTTAAGTTATAAGTCCTTGAGTAAATTATTAAATTGAAAAACAGTCTTTTTTTAAAAAATGGGAAATGTTCTGATTTTCTTTTTATTGGGAATTTTTTTCTTGTTTGACTTGTTTTTAATATTGCATTGCAATGCTAAAAGAAAGGGACTATGTTGATGCTTGAGAACAGGATCAGAGCATGTCAAACTTCCAGCTAAGCTTCTTGGATGAGGTCCTGGAGGATGGCGTATGGAGGAAACTGGCATCTTCTTCACACAATGCTCAGCACCAGGTTCTGTCTGTGAAGGAGAGATTGTCTTTGGAAATCTTTTGATATGACTAATATAGAATCCATAGACTTTTTTTGAACATTATTTTTATCATGCTTACTTCCTTGCTTTTATCCTAGAGGTAATAACTTTCAGATTGCTTCATATGTAGATTTTATTTGAGTTGAAACTTTGGAGAGTTCATGTAGCTAGACTACACTATTTTGGAAGATTATGATGCTAACAATGGGTTTTCCTAGACTATGCATGCAAGTTTGGAGAAAAAAACGGATGTGACTTATAGACCTGTTGAAAATATATGGCTGTAAATTAGGTCCTTTGCAAAAACTTTTAGAATAAAATTTTTGACATGGTTGACTTCAAAAAGTTTGGACTTAACTATTACATGCCAAATCCTGATGCTTTACAAATGGCCATGCAATTGAAATTTGAAACAAAACTTGCTAAATTTAAGATTTAAATGATAAAATATGAAGGATCAAATTAACTGAGTTGGAATATAATCACATGAGCATGAGAAAAGAGCTCTGAATTATGTTTCCACAGGAAACTGGTAAAGAAATTCTGCCATTTGAAAATGGCAAAGTAGTTCATACCATTTGTTTTAATCAACTTATTGTAATTGTGACCAAAATACCTGACAAGAACTATTTAGAGGTGGAAAAGTTTATTTTGGCTCAGTCTATTAGTCAGCTGAGTCAGTTGTTCTGGACCCAAGGTGAGCCAGAACACTATAATAGAAGGATGTGGAATCCCTACAGAGTATATCCCCAGTGACTTACCCTTTACCCAGCCATGTTCCACTTGCCTACATTTATTACCTAGTAGTCCATTAAAACTAGGATGGACTGATTAAGTTACAATTCTTACAATCATTTACTGTTAACATTCCTATAATAACATAGAAGCTGTGGAAGACACCTCATATCCAAATCATAACAGTCCACCTTCTGCCTTCAAAAACTCATAACCATCTCATAATGCAAAATGTGTTTCATTCATTTCCAAGAGTCCTCATGAACTTAATAGTTCCAATATTGTCCAAAAGTCCAAGTCCAAAGTTTCATTTGAGACTCAAGGCAAACTCTTGGCTATGAGCCACTATAAAAATCAAAAGCAAGTTACATATATCGAATGTAAAATAATATTCACATTTGACAAATTCTTCCTGTGAACTAACTTCAAATGCTTCTCAACCACGTGGTTAAGTTAGACATAGCAATGACCCCACTTCTCAGTACCAATTTCTGTGTTAGTTAACTTATCATTACTATGACCAAAATACCTGAGAACAGTAACGTAGAGCAGGAAAAGTTTATTTTTGCTAATGATATCAAAATTTTAGTCCATGGTCAATTGACTCCATTGCTATGGGTCTAAGGTGAGGCAGAATACCATGGTGGAAGGTGATGTCAGATGAAAGTTCCTCATCTCATGGATGTCAGAAAGTAGAGAGACAGCTGAGTGCAATGGCTCATGCCTGTAATCTCAGTGGTTTGGGAGGCTGAGGCAGGAGGACTGTGAGTTCAAAGCCAGCCTAAGCAATTAAGCAACTCAATGAGACCCTGTCTCTAAATAAAATACAAAAAGCGATGTGGCTTAGTGGTTCAGCACCCCTGGGTTCAATCCCTGGTACCAAAAACAAAAACAAATACAAAAAAAAAAAACAAACAAAAACAACAACAACAACAACAACAACAAAAAAAAAAAAAAAGAGTAGACAGATGGGAGGAGGCTGGAGGGAAGATGAATCCTTCTATGGCATACCCCCAGGTGACCTACGTCTTCCAGCCTTGCCCAACCTCTCTGTAGTTATTACCCACTTAGTGCATTCAAACTAGGGTGTACTGATTAGGTTACAGTTCTCACAATCACTTTTCTTTCAAACATTCTTGCATCAACACAGGAGTTTTGGGAGGACACCCGATATCTGTATCATAACACTATTAAAAATAACATTTTTTTTTTCCTGAAAGCTCAGGCAGAACTTAATTTGGGCCAGACTTCTCTACAGACTATTGCAAAGAAGCTATGACTGTGTCATAGCAAACATCTTGTTCTAAAAACCTGAAAACAGTGAACTGAGGAATTAGATTAATGAAGAGCCTATGAAAATTAAAACAAAAAAAGGACTAATTAAAAATATTATGTGAACCAAATCAAACATGTTTCTTGCAATACATGGCAACCAGAATTCTCTAAAAGAGTAATAGACTTTTGTGATGGATTGATTTTTGTTTGGCAAGAGAGGGAGAGAGTTCACAAGGAGAGAGAAAGGATAGTCTGGAGGTGATATTGATTTGAGGAAAATATAATGAATCTTGTTCAGACAGATTGACTTGAACGTAAGAAAAAGTGTCCATGTGAAAATAAAAGAAGTAGAATTTAAGTAATAAAGATAATAGGAATGGACTACTGCTCAAAATCCAAAAACAAAGGATGTTTTAAGTAGCAGGTGTTAGAAATAATGTATTATTTATGTTAATTTTATTAGGCAATTGTTACAAATGATATTAAGTATACATAGACAAACTGCATTTTACAAATACAGATTTACCTTAAAGAAGGATATATGGCAAATTTTAAACATTTCTAAAGACTTTATATTCTTTTTTCAGTAAATCTACTAGTACCCATTGTTACATGTTTTTGCTTTAAAAATAACAATTATAAATTGATAAAAAGAATGATAATTATGTTTTGAACACTGAAACTAGTTAGTAGTTATTTTACTTATGAGAATAATCAATGTGTTGAAGACCAAAAAAAAAAAAAAAAGGTAAATATTAAACATAGTACTCAACTTTGGTCACTTGAAATACAGTAGCATATTTTTTTTTAGGTAAAGCTATTGTACAATCCCCACAGGAGTTTAAGATACATTTATTTTTGCTTCATATTTTTGAGAACTGTAACTTCATATTTTGAGAATTTGTTTGTATGGGTTGAGTACCCCTTATCCAAAATGCTTGGGACCAGAAGTATTTCAGGTGTGGTATTTTCTGGATTTGGTAATACTTGCATACACATAATGAGATTTCTTGTGGAAGGAACCTGTGTCTAAATGTGATTGTGGTTTGTTTGTTTGTTTTGGTTCATATCCATCTTATACACATAGCCTGAAGTTAATTTGATACACTATTTCTAGTGTTCCTGTGTTTTGACTACAACCTACCACATCAGATATGATCAAAAACTTTGCTTCTGGTTACATGTTTTATACTTACAAAGTTTCAGACTGGGAGCACTTCAAATTTTATATAATCAAGTTAGGGATATCTAACTTACATAAATCATAACAGAGCCATTAAAATAAAAGATCTAGGTTGCATGTTTTTAAAAATGGCTACTTATGAAGAAAATAGCTAAGCATATCCCTCTATATTTGATAGGGGGATTTTCAAGTGTATAATTTTGCTCATTTTTTCCCTTTTCCTCACGTCTCCAATATTTTAGCAGAAGTCACTGAAAAGTGTTGGCATTTTAGAATTGTGAAGAGACTAGGATAGTTACGGAAATGTAAGTCCCATGTAACATACCTTCAGCGTGAAAAGCTCAAACAACCCACATGTTCATACAACACAAATGTTTGTGACACTAAATAGATCATTCTTTCCCTGAGTCTCAGATTGGTAGAAAAAGCCACTGAAAAATCTTTAAAATATTTTTCCCAATATTTTTGTCTTGTTCAGCTTGGTTTTCATGATGAAAAAATCATACTCTAAATATGAATGTTTCCAAATTATTTTTGATAATTTGATCAATGGTATGACACATTTTCCACAAACTTGCATAAAAATGTCTATTATAACAGATTACAAGACCAATAGAATATATGTAATACAACATACTAATTTTTGTTTTTTAAAATGAAAGTACAATTTAGGTATAAAGGTAAACCACATTTTCTTTGTAAAGATAATAAACTCACTATTTTTTAATTGTAAAAAATTTAAGGACATAGAATTTGTTTATGATATGAATAGTGAGTACTCAAAAAGAAAGGCATTGTTACTTTTATAGATTTAGGATTGAGTACCCCATATGTCTGTTTACCCTTTAACATCATAGTACAGAGTTTAACCACTGTATCTAGGCAATTTGAATTATTTGAGTCTTATTTTATGCTAGTTGCAAAAACTTCAGAACAAATCTGGCCAAATTTGATAAATGTATGAAATGAGAAATATCAAATCAGTGGTGCTGCTGGCTATGGATATACTTAAATGGGGTAATGCAGAGAGAGAAGACCAACAATCAGATAAGCAGAGAGCTCTAATTAAAGATGTAAAGCAAGGTGGACACTGGTCATTGTAGCAGGAGCAGTAAGACACCAAGTTATATACAGATACAAATCCAAGGTCAACAAATAGAAAAGTAGGTGAGGTAACTGTTGTTCCATTTCTATTGCTAATTAACAAGACACCACAAAAGGTAGTGGTATAATAACCATTATATTTAACTTGAAATTTGTGTGACTTTGGAATTTAATTGGGCACAAAATGGATGACTTGTTCCTAGTGCATGATTTGATAAAGAACCTGTGACTTCTAGTTTGAAAATCACATAAACTCCATGCAAGTGAGGACAAGTTTCATTGTCTATGAGCATGTGGTATTGGGGATTTTAATCTCACCATTTCTATAAAAGAAAGCCATCACAGTTGGAACAAAGTAACTGTGCTAGATGACTTGTCTGTATAGAATATTGTTACCCTCTCTGATAGTGACATATTTTAATAGACTTTAACAGCATTGTTTGTGTGCAAAAGTAACATCATTTTGCAAATGTTTGATTAATAGAGAATTATTATGTACTCAATTATAGATTAATCTTTTCAAAAAGATGATAATAAACTAAGTTTAACATTAAGCAGAGTTTTTATTTAGATATAATTAATATAGCCTAAAATTCATCCACTTAAATTATACAATTAAGAAATTTTTAACATGCATACAAACTTATGCAATCATCACCACTATCTAATTAAACACTATTTTCATCACCCAGGAAAGTCCCTGGAAATTGCTAATCTACTTTTTGTCTTTACGGATTTGGCTGTTTGGGAATTTAAAATGAAATCATAACATGTGGCTTCTGCATCTGGCTTTTTTTATTTATATAATGTCATTAAGTTTTTAAAGGCTTATATGTATTTTGTTAATGTTTATGGATGGATGCTACCCAATTGTGTATGTGTGTATATAAATGCATACACAAATGTCACCTCAGTGGGTTTTCATTCATCTGTTGATTCATGCATCAGTTGATAAACATTTGCATGTTTAAAACATTTTTATATCTTATGAATAAAACTGCTATGAATAGTCCTGTGTGAGTTTGATTAACATATTCTCAAGCCTTTCAATACCTAGAAATAGAATTGTTGGGTCATATGGCCACTGTAGTTAATTTTTTGAGAAACTGTCAAATTATTTTTCTTATTATATAAATATTCATATTTAGTATTGAGTGAGGGTTCCAATTTCTCCACATCCTAACTAAAACTTTTCTATTGTTCTTTTTTTTATTTTGCTGTCCCCTCATTATGGTTTTCATTTGAATTGCTCTAAGTACTACTGATACTGAGAAACTTTTATTGATTATTACTCATTTGAATATCTTCTTTGGAGAATGTTCTTTTTTATTTTTATCCATTTTAATTGGGTTTTGTTAATTTCTAATTGAGTACTTTTTAATTGGGCTTCCATGGATAGTTATTTCATTTTTTGGATGGGGTTCTTTGAAGCACAAGCATATTAAATTTTGATGAAATCCAGTTTTCTTTTTCTTTCTTTTGTAGTTTTGTTGTCATATCTAAGAAACCATTGCCTAATCCAAGATCAGAGACTCATGCTCATGTTTTCACAGAGCTCTTGCTCTTACATTTATGTCTTTGTTCCATTTTGGGTTAGTTTTGTAAGAGGAATAAAGTAGGGGTCCAGGTTTTCCTCTCTTCCAAGTGCATATACAGATGTCATCTGTTGAAAAGACTGTTTTTTTTTTTTTTTTTTTTCATTGAATCTTGGAATTCTTGTCAAAATTCAATTTACTGTAATCTAAAGTTTTAAATCTTGGCTCAGTTTTATTATATATTTTTTGCCCTATGACAATAGCACACTGACACTATTTATACTACCTGTGTAGTAGGTTTTGAAATGGGAAGTGTGAGTCCTCCCATTTAAGATGTTTATGGCTTTTGTAGCTCCACCCATTACCATATCAATTTTAGGATCCACTTGTTGATTTCTGCAGGAAAAAAAAATTAAAATTCCTGCTGAAATTTTGTTATGGATTGCATTAAATCTATAGCTTAATTTGGGGTGTATTGCCACTTTTACAATACTAAATCTTCCAGTCCATTAACATGTAATATTTTCCATTTATTTTTGTCATCTCAAATTTTTTCCAAAAATGCTTTGTAGTTTTAGCTGAAGACTTGCACTTTTTTTGGATAGATTTATTCATGTTTTCTTCTTTTTAATGGTATAAATCTAATTTGTCAAATAGAATTTTTGATTGTCCATTGCTAGTATACATGTATAGAAACACAACTAACTTTTGTTTATTGATCTTTATCTTGCAACACTGAAAAACTGTCATTCTAGTAGTTTTTTTTTTTTTTTTTTTTGATGAATTCTTTAGTTTTAGAAGATCATGCCATTTACTAAAGAAAGTGGATATATGTTTTATTTTCTAATATGGGTGGTTTTTATGCTTTTTTATTCCAAATGCTCTGATTAGAACATCTAGTATGATGCTGAAGAGAAGTGAGTGCAAAGATGGATATCTCCATCTTTTTTGTGGTCTTAAGGGGAAAGCTTTCAATATTTTACTGTTATTTATTTTGTGGTGTTAGCCATGGTTTTTGTTTTAATTTTTCTGAAATATATTCCCTATATCAGGTTGAAAGACCTTCTTTCTTTTCCCATTTTACAAGTTCTTGCCATGAATATGTATTTGGTTTTGTCAAGTGCTTTTTCTGTGTCTATTGAGGTGATCATGATGTCTTGTTTTTATTACATAACTATTACATATCGAATGATTGTCATGACTTGAATGAATTTTGCAATGATGGGAAAAATCTCACTTGTTTACTGGACAGTCCATTAAGATGTTGATGGGCTTTATTTAATAGTATTTTATTGAAGGTTTTGAGTGCATATTCATAAGGGATATTGGTGTATAGTTTTTTTCTCCCTTCAAATAAAATGCCTTTGGTTGTTTTGGTATAAGAATAACACAGACTTCTTCAAGTGAGACAGGATTTTTTAAATTCTAATTTTGGAATACTTTGTGAAGGATTGGTATTATTATTTTTTAAATTGCTATAATTCCCTAGTCAAGGCATCTAAGCCTGGGTCATCCTTGGAAGTTTCTTGATTAATATAGCTCAATCATTTTAATGATTATATGTCTGCGCAGATTTAAGATTTTCTTCTTTGTCAGCTTCAGTAGTTTTTATCTCCCAAGGCATTTTTTCCATTTATCTAGGTAATATAATACATGGTACACAATTGTTCATAGCATCCTCTGACAATCTTTTCTTCTTTGATTAGATATGGCAGTGCAAATTCATAATCAAATCTCTACCTTAGGAGTGAAATGTTTAGTGCATTAATATTTAATATAATTACTGGTAGGATAGGCTTTACATCTTCCATTTTGTTATTTATATTTTATGTCTTATATTTCTTTTTGTTCCTCTTTATTCATTATTGTTGCCCTTTGTATTAACTAGAGTTAGGAGCTCTGTCATCTCTCTGTTTTTTTTCTTTGCAGTCTAGTTTAAGACTTTTTTATTGATCCCTTCGTAGAACCAACTTTTAGTTTATTTGATGTTCTCTGTTGTTTATCTATTATTTTGTATCTTTCCACTCTAAATTTACTATTTCCTTCTTTCTCCTTGTATTATGTTAGTTTGCTATTACTTTCTATGTCTTATGGTAAAAATTAGTCTATTGTGATTTCTTATGTTTCATCTTTCCCAATATGAACTTTCACAGCTATAATATTTCGGTAGCTTCATCTCATAAGTTTTATTATATTGTTTTCTTTTCCCATATTTCATAATGTTGATTCTCAGTTCTTTCTTTACCCATTAGTCATATAGAAGTGTGTTGTTTTATTTTCATATATTTACAAATCTCCTCCCATTATTAACTTATTTAATTACATTTTGTTAGAGAATATAGAGATTTTAGTCCTTTATATCTATTTAGATCTATAGCTTATCATCTATCTATCAATTTCCATGTTCACTTGAGAAAAGTGTATAGCAGAGAAGTGTTAGCAGAAAGTAGTTTGTTGTGAGTTAGGTCTAAATGGTTCATGGTGTTTCTCAAGTTTTCTATATGTGTTTTGATCTTATATCCACTTGTTTTATTCTTCATGAAGAGTAAAGTATTTGAAGTCTACAATTATTGTTACTGGATTTTTTTCTTCCTTTCTGTGTCAATATAAAAATGTTTTCTTTGCTTCTATTAACAATTTTGGTTTCAAAGTGTATTTTGTCTGATACTAGTTTGTATAATGCATCTTTATTCTTTTAACTTTTTCATTTTGAGTCTAAAGCACGTCCACTGTAGACAGCATATAGTTTGAACCTTTAAAAAAACATTCTTCAAATCTCTACCTTTGTAGTGAGGTGTTTAGTGCATTAATATTTAATATAATTACTGGTAGGATAGGCTTTACATCTTCCAATTTGTTACTTATATTTTATGTCTTATATTTCTTTTTGTTCCTCTTTCTTCATTATTGTTGTCTTTTGTATTAAATATTTTCTAGTGTATAATTTTAATTCCTTTATGTATTTGCTTAAAAATTTGAGATATTTTCTTAGTGGTTGCCCTGTATGTTACAATTAAAATCTTAATTTATAATCATCTTATTCAATTTAATTGTCTATGGATTTGCACTGCCATATGCCTGTTTTTTTCCTTTATGTTCTTATTAAAATTCATCTTTATATATTCCATAACTGCAGTTAAATAAGTCTACAAATACAGTTCATAGTGATTGCTTTACATGGCCACCTCTTAAATCAGATAAGAGGAAAATAATTAAAAATACATATATGTGGGCACATGTGTATTTAAGTTTAACTTGCTTGGAACTGAATGTTTTGGATGTGGAAGTCAATTATTTTCTTCAAATTTGGAGTTTGTGTTCACTGTTTATTAGAATAGTCAAATTTCTTCCTGTTACATCTTTTCATATTCTTCACAAAGATAAAGAATAGCTTTACAAATCTTTACAAATATATTTATCTTTGTAAGCTGATGGTTTCCCAAAGGTCTCTTAAGCTATGTTCATTATTCTATGTTCTTTTTGTGGCCCATTTCTCAGACGTTTGCCACTGAGTCATTTCAGGAAATGTCCAAGGGAAAAAGCTATTTGCAGTGAATAAGCTTTGAATCATGTCAAATAAGTAAGATGAATTCTATTTACTATTATTTCTAGGTACTGTCGACCAGTTCAAATGATCAAAATGCCATAACACACAGCGGATTGGACTTCTAGGTAGATCTCAATGTGTGTCTCCCCTCCAGTGGCTGTGAGGCTGCTCATTTTTATGCTTATGATAATCATACAAATGCTTCCTTTTAAGATTTCCATGGAGCTGAGGATTGATAGGATACCACATTGTTTATTTTTTACCCATTTTTGCTGAAAAAATATTTTTAGACTATTGAAATCCTTGGCCAATTTTCAGAGTTGGAATAAAATTGATGTTGATAATTTTAAAAATATCTTCATTATTTTATGGAGAAATAGACTTCTTGAAGATCTTACACTGCTATTCCTGGTGACATTACTGCAATAATAAATTTTAGCTTTTTTTTTTTTTTTTTTTTTTTTTTTTTTTTTTTTTTTGATACTGGGGATTGAACTCAGGGGCACTGGACCACTAGACCATATCCCCAGCCCTTTTTTTGTATCTTATTAGAGACAGGGTCTCACTGAGTTGCTAAGTACCTTGCCATTGTTGAGGATGGATTTGAACTTACAATCCTCTTGCCTCAGCCTCCCAAGTGCTGGGATTACAGGCATGCGCCACTGAGCCTGGCTTTTTGTTTTGTTTTTGTTTTAAGAGATTTATTCAGAGCTCAGTACAGTGGCACACACTTATAATTCCAGCAACTAGGGAGGCTGAGGAAGGAGGATTGCAAGTTTGAGGCCAACCTAGGAAATTTAGCAAAACCCTGTCTCCAAAAGTAAAAAAGGGCTGGGGGTGTACTCAGTGTTAGAGCACTCCTGAGTTCAATTGCCAGTACCTCAAAGGAAAAAAAAAAGATGATTTAGTTGTTACAGAAATCACTTTAAGCACGAGGATCATTGTTAATGAGGTCCCTCTAAATTGTTGATTTGTTTTCTAAATGCTAGGTAATGTAGTACTTGTGGTTTTTGAAAGGCTATAGAAGGCAATATTGCCTGTGGAATCTCCTTTAATGGGAAACAATAAAGAGTAGTTTTAACAACACTAATAATGGCTAAATTAATTTGTTGTAAAGACATTTTAAGGGATTGCCATTCCCTTGAAAAAGTTATTATAATTATTTCATCATTGAAACCAGTGGTAACAATGGACAGTTTACATTTACATAAATACAAAATATTCAATTTTATGCTATTGTATTTTAGCAAACAAAAGCAATGTAAGTTTTCATTACTGGGTAAGGATCTTTAACATTGGTAATAACAAGCATGTTATGAGCATTATTGCACTCAAAGTGCTTTTCACAAAGATAGTCTGGGGACTAAAAATGGAAAGTTGAAGGCAGTTTAGGTAATTTAATTTAAATATATTTATGACAGCAAAAGAGCAAACACATTGTTTACTCAGTGCACTGCTAAAAGTTTTTCTTGTTTCAAATACAAATAATTTACTCAACATTAAGACCTCCAGTCTCAGAGTGTTTAAAAACAGGAAACAGAACTTAGAAAAGATCTTTATAGCTTGGTTTTAATGTAGAAACTAAAATTTAATTTGGTTAGCCACACTGCCTAATTTTCTGATAAGTTTTTGATTTCTGATATGTATTATTTAATCTTAGAAGTGAAAATGAGAAATGGAATTAGTTTAAGAAACCTCAAAATTCACAACTGCTTTAACTTAGAAAAGGAAAGTTGAGAGGTTGTAGAATAGACTGGGAAAAGGCCGTATTAACATCAAATATCTGGACTTGAATAAAAAGATCTGATGAACATCATTACCCTAGGTATGACAGCACATATGGTGTGACTCTACATTACGTACAATCAGAGAAATGAAAAGTTGTGCTCCATTTGTGAACAATGAATCGGAATGCATTCTGCTGTCATGTATAACTAATTAGAACAAATTAAAAAAAAAAAAAAAAAAAGATCTGAATCTGGTTTCTGGCTTTGCTATAATTAGCAGTGTGATAATGTAACTAATGGGAGAGCCTTTTTTTTCCCCCTATTTTTTCAGAATCATAGGTCTTAGCTGTCAAATTTGGACAACAGTAACAAAATAGCTCTTATGTAAAAAAAAGTCAGAGTCCAAATATCTCATGTCTTTTTAAAATGCTTTAAGTTAAGGTGCTCTTGTCATCCCAAATGATTTTTCAAGAAGCTTCTACTAAACTATGTTTACCTTTTCTCTCCCACTCCTGTCTACCCTCAGATGATGAAAATATATTTCAGTTTGCACACACAGGAAATTCCTGTTGCAATAACAATTTAGCACATTAAAATGCATGTCTTTACGTCTCATAGAATAATTGCATTGTCACATGAAGCTCAGTTCAGTGTCTCTTGTGTAGGATACTATCAGGGTAGGATATTTTGGATGTTGCTTTTGTAATTGGACACTTCCTGAGAGAACTCAGGTGAAGGTTTTCACTATAAAGAAAACATTCTCTTTCAGTTTCATCAGCTGCCTGAGTGTGGCTTGGTGGGAAGAAAGAGAATGTTAGGAAAGATCGCAATAACTTAACTTGCAACCTGCTGTTACAGACCTGACAGCCGAATAGATGTTTTTTCTCTGTGGGAGACTGTTAACCTGTTACCAGCAAGTCTGATTCTTGCTGAACCTGGTACAATATTAATGAAAAACCACAGGAAGAGGAGGATAGGTGCATTCCAGGCCAAGCGAGGTGGCTATCACTGCAGTTAATCACCTCCCAGGTTCTGTTAGAAGTTTCTGTTTCCAGCCTCTTTGAATTAAACAAAAACTGAGTTTGTTCAGGATTGATTGTGGAAAAGTATTTTAGGCATTGGAATTAAGAGGGTGCACCAAAAAATTATTTGTTCATCTTCAAAGGATTAACTGATTAATAGTTGGATAGATATTTCCAAAAATTAATTGAGAGAAAGGAAGTTCTGATAGTTTGAAGACAGGGTAGTTGATAAAAAGAGATTCATTTTCATCCAAAAATTGCTTTCTGAAGAAGAAACAAGTTTTAAGACATGATTATAAAATCACAATTAGAATTAAGTAATATCAGTCACTAAATTTATTAGTGGGGTTCTCACAAAACCCACATATACATGAGAATTTGTTTTGTTTTTAAGAACTTTCAATGTTAACATCTGTAAAAAAATAAAATAAAATGTTTACCCTTAAATTTGAATTCCTCACCTTGTAGGCTTGTATTCTCTCTTTTCTTTCTCTACTGTGGTTACTAATTTCTGTAACATATGTGTGCTATTATCTGGGACTGAAATAGTGTGCAACAATACATGATACCTAGTTTCATGACATATCACATAGTAAAGGACACAGGCATAAATTATGTAATGCAATGTAAAATTTTAACTGTAACCATTGCCACCAAAAATAAGTACAGATTTCTCAAGAGGCTGTTGACATAATGCAATTGACATAATCTGCCGACTGTTTTGACTCTACTCTGTCATTAATGAGAACAATAATATCCTAGGCAGACTTTCTTGTCATTGAACAATGATGTTGCCAGGCTGCAATCTGTGAGGATGTAAGACATAGATCTTTTGAAACTTTCTGTACTATGATATTAGAGGTCTTGTGTATAAACCAAGTAAATATTCCTGTTGATGATGATACTAAATTTAGGTACTCAAATCAACATTTCCCTTGGCAATAAGATAAGACATGAAATTTATTCACTATTATTGTATAAAACTGTCTTTAATATCAATTTCCATTCAGTAGTTGTCTGATGATAAGTGAATGTATGTTAACAATTATCATAACTTCTTGATAGATTGTACCCTTTTTTTGAGGGGATTATTACCAGGGATTGAATTTGGGGGTGCTCAACCACTGAGAAACATCCCCAGGCCTATTTTGTACTTTATTTAGAGACAGGATCTCACTAAGTTGTTTAGTGCTTTGCTGTTGCTGGCTTTGAACTTGTGAAACTCCTGCCTCAGCCTTCAGAGATTCTGGGATTATAGGTGTGTGCCACCACACCTGGCTTGGATTGTATCCTTTATCAATATGATGTGACATTTGTCTTTTATGACTGATTTTGGCTTGAAATCAATTTTATTGGAGATGACAATAGCTATTCCTGCTTGCTCTTGGATTTCATTTGATTTGAATATCATTCTTCATCATTTTGCTTTAGTCTGTGTATGACTTTGCTGGTGAGCAAAGTTCTTATAGACATCACACAGTTGAGTCTTGTTTTTTATTCTAATCAGCTAGTCTGTGTCATTTAATTAGAGACTTCAGACTGTTTATATTCAGGGTTATGGTTGAAAGAAATGTACTAGTTCCTATCATATTTTTTTCTTTTGGTTATTTAAATAATTTATGTTCTTTACTTTCTCCTTTATTCCTTATTGAAAGTTTGATGGTTTACTGAAACAATCATGTTTAATTCTTTCCTAATTTTTATTTGCTTATCTACACTTCTAGTGAGATTTAAAGTTTCCTGGACTCATGTGATGCTGTTTATCTTGCTTTCTCATCTGGGTATCATATTCCTTTGACTATCTTCTATAATACTGACTTAGTGGTCATGAGTTCTTTTAGATTATGTTTATTTTGGTAAATCTTTATTATTTTGATCCTGAGAGATAATTTTGATAGATACAATAAATCTAAGTTTGTAGTTATTTCCATAACTTTAAATACATCATTTATTGCCCTCCTGCCTTTAGAGTTTCTGTTGTGAAATCTACTGTTTTTCTGGTAGATTTATAAGTGACTTGGCATTTCTCTTTCTATGCTTTTAATATTTTTTCTTTGTTGTGCACTTTTGATATTTTAGTTATAATAAGTCATGGAAAAATTCTTTTCTGGTCATTTTTATTTGGGATTCTAAATGCCTCTAGCATCTGAGTATCCATATCATTTATGCTGTTATTTAATTAAAGAGGGTTTCTGTGCTATTAGTATGTATCATTGATCCCCCCTCTAAAACTATGACTTGAATGTTTGGTTTCCTAATATTGTCCTAGATATCTTGCATACTCTTATCATTTTCTTATTTCTTTCTTTTTACTATCTGAATGTGATAATTCATCCTCCTTGTCTTAAAGTCTGCTATTCTTTCTTCCTCTTGATCAAGTCTTTTGGTAAAAGTTTCAACTGAGTTTTTTTTTTTTTTTTTTTTTTTTTTTTTTTTTTTGGTACTAATTGAGCTTCTAATTTGCAAGATTTATATTTTATTCCCCCAGAATCTCTGTTTCTTTATCAGGTTGCTCTTTTATATTCTGCATTGTTTACTGTAATTCTTTATATGATAGTTTTCGACCAAGAAGTTGTTTTCCAAGGTTGAGAATTCATCATATACTGTGACATCATTGCTAAACATATCATACAAGGAGAAGGGAAAACCATGTCATTTTGCAGACACATTAATGAGTGAGAAGATAGTAATCTTTTCTGAAGTAAATAATCAATAACAAAAATAATATACATGGATTTAATATCACTTATATACCTCTGAATATACAGAAACATTTTTATTTCCTTGCTGTAACTTTAATTATGTATAACCTATAAGCAGATAATTATTGTAACAAAAGGACAAAACTTTCAAAGGTTCTGTGAACTCAAACTAATTTAAAAGTATATTTAACTTTAATTTTTGCATTCCAAATAAATAGGATATATGAATGTTTTAATTCCCAGCTAAAATAAAGCTTGCTCCCATTTCCTACTGTGGCTCATTTCCCAACATGAACATTTTTACATTGATTCTTCTTGCTTCCTAAAGAAAATGTGCTCATCAATAACTTGTTTAGTTAAGTATATCTGTACAATAATAATAATAATAGTAATAAAGTTTACCA
The DNA here is from genome assembly GCA_025594165.1 of Tamias sibiricus. Taxonomy (NCBI): domain Eukaryota; kingdom Metazoa; phylum Chordata; class Mammalia; order Rodentia; family Sciuridae; genus Tamias; species Tamias sibiricus. The sequence goes on from CM046661.1 coordinate 39,992,712, forward strand.
AACAGTTGAATCTAACATTTAATTCTTTTGTATTCTTAGAACAGCAAAGAGATGGTGATGTTCCAGCGACTGTACAAATAGTTTAAAATAAATCATTTATTGAAGACTTTTCCATACATTATATATAGCAATACTGCAACTTATCTGAGGAATCACTGATCATAAGTCAAAACCAGGTCAGTGAGGTGGTTCAAGATGGTGAACAAGCAGCATTCGGGGATCTCCAGCTTTTACAAGGGAAACAATTAAAACAATTGGAGAGAAGCTATTCTTTGAGGCAGGTAACCACGGGAGAATACTGAAGTTTGGATGTGAACAGACACTTGAATAAAACAAAAATATTGGAAAGCAGAACAAAGGGTGAGAAAGAGCAACTCAGCATCTTATACCTAGCAACAGGTAAGGAGATTGGGGTAGGGGTTAGAGAGAGAGAGGTAGACATCCAGGAAGCATAGGTAGCAGAAGTTTCAGCATCACACAAAGTACAACCCAAACAGATAGAGGACCTGGAATCTGCATAGAATACTAACCCTGGAGAAGCACTCTCTGCTTCTCAACATAAAATTGCAAAACAGAATAAGGGAGGGGATCTGAAGAAGATCTTGTCTTATCTTACTGCTTTGGGAGTAAATGTTCCCTACTTTTTCCTGTCTCCAGTAAATGTCAAACACTGAACCAGATGGTATTGGTGTAATCTGGTTTGATTACAAAACCACTGTGCTTTATGTAATGGGAAGCCAATCCAAGAAAAAAAAATGAGTGAACAAAGGATGTTTTCTATTTAGGATCACTGACTTGGGAAATCATTAGAGGAACTCCAAAAGGAACTAGTAGTTGTATGTGAACATGTGTGGGAGTTAAGTTTCACAACATCAGAGCTAAAGGGGGTGGAACAATTGTGGGATCCACTTACGCCAGCCCTCTTAAATGAGGATGGTTATGATTCCATAGCATTACCCTGTCTCTAGAGCTGGAATCACAGAAGCTACCAGAGACTTGGACGTGTTAGTAGTTCTTGGGATGACCTCTATCCTTGGAGTGGGCAATGCAAAAACACAAAAAATCAGAGCAAATTATATTTTATGCCCCAGCTGGTACTGAGGAGAAGGTCAGCCAAGAGCTATTACAACTGGATCCATTTATAAACCTCTCTCTCTGGGTTCTAGATGAATAACACAAAAGAAAGAAGGTTGGAGAACACAGTCTGTGCTCTCTCTATAAAGATCATTGCCAAAGGGGGCACAGAAAGATCTTTTTAGCATAGGCCAAGGTTGAGAACATCCTCTTTTCTCCACAAAAACAACCTCCTTGATGAATAGGAAATGCTTTTTTATTAATACATTTTGTGGCTATACCTGTTTGGTTTGAAAAGGAAGATGTAGATTGTAGATTTTTGGTTGTCTTCTTCTTCTGTTCTTTTAATTCTCCCTCTCTTTTCTCCTCCTTCATTATTTAACTTTACATTTCCTTTTTTTTTCCCTCATCTACTTCTCCATTTTTTTGCTATTTTTTATCTTTAATTGGTTCTTTTCTGTTTTTGTTTTCTATCTTTTCTTATTTTTCCATTTGCAATTTTATTTTTAATTTTTAAAATTTTAAATGGAGTTTTTCTCTTCTTTCTCATTTGTTCCCATTTTTCTATATTCTCCAGCATTATTTTTATAATACAAATATTATTTTTATAATGTTTTTCTATGCTTTTTAGTTATTATCCTTAATAATTAGTAACTTTTTAGTACATGAATTTCACTCTTCTATGCTCCATTGTTACTGGGGTGGTTGTAATAGTTGTTTTTAATTCGTTATTACTGTATTTCCATACCTGCTTTGTATGTAGCATGTGTTAACTTCCACTATTCTAAGTGGTGCTAGGGATAAATTCATCAGCTTCAAATGTATTGAGCAGTGTTTTGCAACTAATCTACAGCTCCAAACCATTTTGAGAATGTGCCTCAATCCGTCCATGAACTAGTCTCACTAAAATTTTTGGTGACTATTTCAACACAAGGAATACAGGAGAGAAAAGCCTATGGCCAATGTCTTGCTCAAAGTCCGCATGGCTAGGGGATGGCCTGAAATTCTGTTCTTGGTCATTCACCTCCATAGTAATAGCAAGAGAAATAACACAACTTTCACAGGTAGCCTATCTGAATGATCTTAGCAAAGGTAGCTTCCATACCCTTTCAGATTACACATAACTTATAAGTCTGGAGGAATAACTACAGAGAATGCACCCCATATATGCAGCTGTCCATAACACCCCTGTCTGATATTTCATACGGTCTTTGTACTTGCGAGACCTATATAAAAAGGAGGTAACATAGACCCTGACATAACCACCAATCATAGCCAAAGAAGCCACAGAAAAACTACTCTAAGAATTTCACTTGGGAATAAACACAGTATGCACAACCCAATTTCCCAAGACACATACATCCTCGAGAGAAGGCTATTAACTAACAAGGCCATCACATAAAAGTGGAAGAATGTTCCATCCCAGAAGATGCATAAGTTTCAAATTTCAACATAGAATATAGAATATAAAATATAAATAGAATATAAAAGAGCAACCTGATAAAGAAACAGAGATTCTGGGGGAATAAAATATAAATCTTGCAAATTAGAAGCTCAATTAGTACAAAAAAAAAAAAAAAAAAAAAAAAAACTCAGTTGAAACTTTTACCAAAAGACTTGATCAAGAGGAAGAAAGAATAGCAGACTTTAAGACAAGGAGGATGAATTATCACATTCAGATAGTAAAAAGAAAGAAATAAGAAAATGATAAGAGTATGCAAGATATCTAGGACAATATTAGGAAACCAAACATTCAAGTCATAGTTTTAGAGGGGGGATCAATGATACATACTAATAGCACAGAAACCCTCTTTAATTAAATAACAGCATAAATGATATGGATACTCAGATGCTAGAGGCATTTAGAATCCCAAATAAAAATGACCAGAAAAGAATTTTTCCATGACTTATTATAACTAAAATATCAAAAGTGCACAACAAAGAAAGAATATTAAAAGCATAGAAAGAGAAATGCCAAGTCACTTATAAATCTACCAGAAAAACAGTAGATTTCACAACAGAAACTCTAAAGGCAGAGGGCAATAAATGATGTATTTAAAGTTATGGAAATAAGAAATAACTACAAACTTGAGTGATCCTTCTTTGTCAGTATCTCAACCCTCTGTGAGAAGTGATCCTTCTTTGTCAGTATCTCAACCCTCTGCGATGAGAGAAGAGGGACTGTGCCATTCCTGTGACAATTATCTGGACTTTATGCTAGACGACATCCTTTGGACTCTGAAAGAAAAATGCCATTCCTGTGACAATTGTCCAGACTTTATGCCAAAAGGCTTCCTTTAAACTAAGCTGAATGGATGGACTTTCTCCCTTTGGTGAAATCCCTGCTAAATGGGTGGACTTTCTCCCTTTGGTGAAATCCCTGCTAAATGGGTGGACTTTCTCCCTTTGGTGAAATCCCTGCTAAATGGATCGACTTTCTCCCTCATCGCAGAGGGTTGAGATACTGACAAAGAAGGAGTCCAAGATAGTGTTTTTGATGAATTTTGGAATGGATGTGATGAGAAGTTTAATCACAACAGGACAGGAGATCTGTCACGGTGTTTTCATTTCTGTGGAAAAAAGAAAGGATCACTCCTCAAGAGCTTGTGCTCCTGGGTAGTCATTTTGGTCGGATTGGCAGTATTTGAGATCTCTGGCAGGCACCCATATAGGGTTTTGTTCTCCCATTGGGAAGACACATCCAAAACCTCTGCCAGCACTTATTAACGGATCGGGACCTCTCCAGAATCCAGTTAATGGGTCTTTCCATCGGACCTCAACTTTTACATAAGGCGTTTGGTTAGACCAGTGTCTTTGAAATGCAGACAGAGGCTGCTGTTTAGAAAAATTTAAAATATTTAAAGTAAGCATAGCTGTTTTTAACTGGTCATGGGGCTTGCTTCCCCCATTTTGTTTTATTAATTGGTCCTTTAGGGTTTTATTATGTCTTTCTATGATGGCTTGTCCTTTTGGATTATATGGGATCCCTGTGGTATGCTTAATATGCCAAGTTTGGAAGAACTTTTGTAATGATTTGCTTACAAAACAGGGTCCATTATCGGTTTTAAACCTGTTTTGGCAATCAAAGAATAGCAAAGCATTGTAAAAAGTGACTTTTAGCATGTTTAGCCCTTTCTCCAGAGTGTGCCGTGGCCCAACAAGCATGTGAATAAGTATCTATGGACATAAATATATATTTTAATTTTCCAAATGGTGCATAATGGGTTACATCAGTCTGCCAGACAGCGTTGGGCCGTAGGCCTCTGGGATTTACCCCAGGGGACTGGAGAGGTGGGACCTGTAAGAAGGGCAAACAGGACTTACATGTTCTTACAATCTTTTTAAAATCTTTTATAGGAACTAAAGGAAATTTGTTATGTAGTCCTCTCCAATTTAAATGAGTAAGGCCGTGAAGACCTTGGGCTAACTGAAGGTCTTGTTGATATGGGACTGTAACTGTTAATACACCTGTGGTGACCAAACGGTCAGCGGCCTGATTTCCCTCAGAGAGGGGCCCAGATAAGCCTTGATGTCCCCTAAGATGTTGGAGGAACACAGGTTCATTACGCCCCTTTAACAGGGATCGAACCTGAATCATCAGAGGGGTTATAGGATTATTATCTATCTTTATATATGAGGCATTTAGAGTAGGTAATAGGTTAATTACATATAAACTATCTGAGAAAAGATTCATAGGCTCTTGGACATGGGTCAAGGCTAATGCAACAGCATATAATTCTTTAAATTGAGCAGAACCAGTAACTGCTTCAAAGTATTGTGTCCTTTGACCCAAGGATGGGTGAAATACTACAACTGCTGACCCTTCTTTTCCTCCATCTGTGAAGACATCTACTGCCTTGGGGAGTGGCTTGATGGAAAAAAGGATGGGGGGAGTCCACTCCAGTTTGGGAAAAGAAGAGGTCCATTTGGTTGACCCATAATGACAGTCAACTTTTCCTAGAAATCCTTCTAAAGCATAGGAGACTCTAGGGTTGTTTCTCCGTATCCACTCAAAGTCTGACAAATGGTAAGGAATTGTTAAAATATCTGGGTCTTTTCCATAATGCCTCAATGATGTATCTCTCCCTTTTATTACAAGATCTGCTAATTGATCTAATTGGGAATAAACTCGAGGTGCTCCTCCCGCAGAGGAGTGTATCCACTGTAAGGGGTTACCCATCTGGATGAGAACAGCTGTAAGGAGCTTAACACCTGAGAAAATCCACATATAGAGAGGTTGCTTTGGTTGGTATCGAGCCAATTGGGCTGAATTGAGGGCATCTTGGACTTTTTGTAATATTGACAGATGACCTTCTTTTAGTATAATCACATCAGAGGGGGATTTTCCCCGTAGCAACTCAAAGAGAGGTAATAAATCCTCAGTAGAGATATGAAGCCATGGTCTTAACCAGTTTAGCTTTTCTAATAGCTTCTGTAACTCTGCCAAGGAATAAGATTTTTGAATGACTAGTTGAGGTTTGAGAGGACAAACTGAGTGTAGGCTAAGTTTTGTCCCCAATATTTTGAAGGGAGGAATAGTTTGGACCTTGTCATTGGATATGTGTAATCCTCCTTTTTCTAAGAGCTCTCGAAGGGTCAGGTAAGCTGAGCCCAGTTGCTGGACATCAGCAGCTCCCAGGATGATGTCATCTATATAAACATATAGGGTGAGCTGCAAGTTTTTCATTAATGGTGACAGAAGACATGAAACATAATATTGACAAAAAGCTGGGCTGTTAGACATACCTTGAGGGAGAACTATCCATTCATATCGCTCATCTGGCTTCTGAAAGTTAACTGAGGGGATAGAGAATGCAAACTTTTCATAATCATCTGGATGAAGAGGTATTGAAAAATAACAATCTTTAATATCAATAACAATTAAGGTTAAATCTCTTGAGATAGAAGGGATCCAGGGGAGGCCATGCAGAGGTGTGCCAACAATGAACATCCTATCATTAATTTTTCAGAGGTCTTGTAACATCCTCCATTTCCCTGTGGCCTTTTGTATAACAAAAACAGGACTGTTCCATGGGCTAAGAGAAGGTCTAATGTGTCCTAGGGCTAACTGTTCTTGGACAATTGCCCTCAAATGGTTTAGTTTTTCAGTAGGAAGGGGCCACTGCTCGACCCAGATTGGGGGGCCATCTTGCAGTGGCCCTTAGGATTGGGGGTGAGACCCTATTTGATGATTGGAAGTTTTTCCTCCCCGTATCTTTAGTTAATATATCATTTTTAAGCTCTCTGTGGGTTGTAGTAATGTAAGCTTCAGCTTCTCCTAAGATGTCTTGGCCTAATAAATTAGAGGTTAATCCAAAGGCCACAAGGGGAAGAACTTCCCCTTGATTTCCATCTATGTCTCTCCATCTAAGCCAATCTCTGGTTTCTTCTGAATGAGTGTTCCCACCTACCCCAAGTAACTGGGGCCCTGGAATTAGTTCCCATTGGGGTGGAATCTCTTCCTTCCTTAGTATAGTACAATCTGCCCCAGTATCAATTAGGCAACGAAATTTCTTTCCTGATATATAAATATCTATCTTTGGTCTAGTGCCTGGAACAATAGGAACTGTCCAATGGACCTTAGGGGGACTGTGAGCAGGGGAACCTCCTTGGTGTAACGGGGCTGGAGGATGCCCCTTTAGGAGTTTAAAGGTTTCCCCTGAATATCAAATTTAGATCTGCAATCTTTTCTTCAATGATATCCTCTTTTACACCTAGGACAAAGTGTTCTAGGGGCAGCTGGACTTTGAGTCTGGCCAGGGGAGCATTCTGGATGCCGACCAGGGCCATTGGGACAGTCTTTTTTAAAATGGCCCTGTCATCCACACTTAAAACAGGTCCCTTTTTCATTTAAAAACTGTTGCTAATACCTCAGTATGGGCATTAAGGGCAGTGTTAATATTTGAGATTGGTGAGTTGTTGAACCCACATCTTTGGTGGCAATAATCCATCACCCCATAGATCTATCCTTTAACCCGGCACAGGCCAGCTTGTGATCTGTGGTCATCCCTTGCCAAACTAGCATTTTTGCAAATTGGTCCCTCATCGTACCAGGTGGAAATTTCCTATGAAGGCTTTTTTCCACTCTCTCAATAAATGTGGCCAGATCCTCATTAGCTTTCTGAGTGATTCTAGCTATAGGAGGCTCTGTAGGGCCTTCCTCTAGCTTTTTCCATGCTGCCAGCCCTACAGTTTGCACCTGCTCTCGGTAAGGGGCTGGTATTGCTGCCTGTTGGATGCCTGTGGCATATTGGTCACTAATTCCTGCCAGCATTCCAAAGGTTATTGGTATGGGAGGATTCGCAGATCGGTTCCTCTCAGCCTGCATATGGCATTCATCAGAAAAATATGCACACCATTTAATAAATAAAGGTCCCGTAAGCATGGCTTTGGCTAAATCGTTCCAATCTTTAGTCGTGCAGGCATGATGGGCTAGGCTTGATAAAATACATTCTGCCCATGGCGAGTTGGGACCGTCTTCTGACACAGCTTTTTAAATTTTTTTTTTTACTCTTGAGTCTCCCAGGGGTACCAAATATGTGGCCTATTTCCCCCCGGATTTAAATTAACTGGAAACGCCATTACAGGTGAAAGCCCACCAGGGGGCGCTAGCAGCTGCTGTGAAATTGGCACCTCTTGGTAAAGCGGTGGGGCAGAAGGCCCGGAAGGGGCGGGCTCATAAAATGGTGGATCCTGCTTACAGGGTGGTGAGCCATGTGGCCGATGGCCTTTGTCCTCAGGGAATTTGTTAAAGCTCTCTAAGGGAGGGGCTGTAATTTCTTGATTGCTAGTTTTTCCTAATTCCCTGGAGCGCGATTTCTCTACTTCTAGGGAGTGGTTAGGCTTCTCCAAATCCGCGGACTGGGAGGGGCTGTTTAATTCTCCGGACCGGGAGAGATTAGGTTCAGATATTTTATTTTCTCATAGGGCCTGCTCCGTTACTTCAATTCTATAATTTGAGGTGCCTGATCTGTGGCCTCTGCAGATTTTTTTTATTGGTTGTAAGAGAGAGCATGTTTTTAGGGCGGATAATGTTGGATAAACTCCCGGAGGTGGAATTTCCCCATTTTCATTTTCTCTCTCTCTTAAAATTTGTTCCGCTTGGTGCCACGTTTTCCACGAATTAAAATCAGCTTTTGGGAGCCAGGGAGCCGCCCGTATTAATGAACTCCAAATTTTTTTAGCTTGAGCATCAGAAATTTGGAAACCTTGCTTTCTTAAAATACATCACCATGCCTCGAGGGCTGGGTCCTGAGATTTCTTAAATATTAACGCTTGCCCCATATTAGAGGATACTTTTGCCAGAGAGACACTGCGTCTCTAACTGTACTAAGCCTACCGATAATTTTTGTGCCCCACGTTGGGCGCCAAAATGCTGGGACTGCTGTGTTATTAATGGGGCTGAGGTCTAAAGCTACCCCCCTTTTTGGGCCCTAAAAGGGGGGTCTTTCTGCCAGCAGAAAGAAAGTAGCTTACCTGGCAAAGATAGGCTTAGCAGGCAAAAATCGCCGGGCGTCTCCCCCGCCTGATCGACGGACACCACACCACACCACACCCGGGGAGTTTTGTAGAAAGCAAGAGCCAAAACCCAAATTTATTAAACAATGAACTGCACTTATATAGGCCCAGAAATAACCAATCCTCGACCTGCAGGGCAGTTCAGACTCTCACGATACGTCATAGCCACTCCCCCTTGCTTAGCCCCGGTCCTCTAAAGGGCGTGGTAAGCAACCAGAGCTCATCCCCTTGGCAGACAGCGTCCAGAAAGTCCCAACACTACCTGCCTCCAAAATATAACTGGTTTCATGATCATCCTTTTACTTTGCTTTTCACGTCTGTTTAAGAAATCTTGCATTTTTAAATAATTCAGTTTTATCTATTTCATAAGATTTTGTGGAGTCATACAATAAACATTTTTGAGCATATTTACTTAATGCTGTATTTGGAACATCCATGTTATTGTGTTTAATATTTTATCATTAACTCTTAAGTGTCGCCGCCTGCAGAAACGATACCGCGGGAAAGAACTCGGAGGCAGACTGGGAATGAGTGGTTCCTTTATTGTTCATTCTTCTTCTCTCTTCCTTCTCTATCTTCTCTCTGATTCTGCCCCCCCTTTCCTCTCTACAGTCTGGTTAAATACTCTTTACCTATCACAGGTGCATTCATTCTCTTAACAAGCATCGCGTGTCTCAGAAGCTCGACTTACAGGTGCAGCACCCAGTGCCCACGGACACAGAAAAATTCTTAGCCAATTACTATAAAGGTCAGGTGTAAGTTGTAGTAAACAAAGCCTTGCTTCTGACAAACAAGTAAGCACCACCTCTTGGCTCTCAGTCAGCCACCATCTAGAGCTACTTCCTCATAATGACAAAAGTCTCTTACACTTAAGGTTTTATATTATATGCTATACTTTATTCATGAAGTATATTATGTACAATTTAAGTAAGTTCTAGTTTTATGATACAGACACTGCTACTTAAAAATCTTGTATATATCCTATTGCACACATGTATGTCCATTTTCAATTTCTGTTGATTAGAATCTTAGTGCCATAAAATATAGAGATACACACTTAAGAGACAAAGCCAAAAAGGTCTAGCTAAGTCAAATTGGTTAATTATGTTATTAAATACATCCATACTTATCACTTTACTTTTTATCAGTTACTCAGGAAATGTGAAAAAAAAAAAAAAAAAAAAAAAAAAGAAATCTCCCACTCTGGTTGTATGCATGTGTTTTTCTTCCTTTATTGTCTTTAATTTTTTACTTTTTAAAATCCCTTTCCTCAGATCCAAGATGGCGGATTAGAGGAAGCCGCACTTCAGGGCAGCTCCGTGGAAAGAATCCAACAAAGCAGATAAATTGCCTTTCATCACATATATATAGGCTGAAAATACAGATCTCCTGGATGGTTTGATTACCACTACCGGAGAGAGAAAGAGACAAGCTGTCTGCAGCGGCTGGAGCCGCGAGGCTTCTGCAAAACTGCCTGGGTGGTCCACAGGCCGTGCGAAACAAAGTCAGTGTGGGGAGACCGCTGCTCTGCAACTGCAACCCCAGCCACACTCAGGGCACACCAGCATGAAACCGGCGATAAAAACCAGCGATAACAGCCGGTGGAATTGGTGCTGGGGGACCACGAGAGTCCGCGGGTCGACAACACCTGTTCGAATCCACACTCCGCCGGACGCGACCCTCAGCAGTAGGGCCCCAGATAGAGCGGCGCAGAGATCAGCGAACAGCAAGCAGGGGCAGAGTCGGAGCTGTCCACAGTCCAAGCAGCGCTGTCTGCACCGCAGTTACAGTTGTGGCTTCCCGCTGCCACTTTGGCAGGGAGACATCCGCCCAACGGCTTTGAAATCCATCAGCGAGGACACAGGAGTCTGCGGAGCTGCTGTTGACTGGAAGGAGAGCACCGCCATCTTTGAAAGGTGTAGTGGCTGACCCAGACAAAGGGGAAGAGACGGAGAGTGACAGCTGCAGCCATCCAGGGACCCTCCAGCTTTCTGAAGACAACACACACTTGGGTGAGGCTCGGGTGGCCAGCAGGGGAGGGCATGTCTGAGGCCAGCGCAGCGGCCACAGGAGGCTGCAAATGTGGGTGGGCTTGGGGAGAGGATGCCTTCTGGAGGGTCCTCTTCCTGGTGCCATTCATCTGCTGACACACACAAACCCCCTGGGCCACTCCTTCACTGAACCATTCAGCCACTGGCCTAAGATGCAGCCTTGATTCCACTAACAGGATCGCAGACTGTCTAGACGTGATCCAATAACAATTTGTTTGAACTGGAAAGGAAAAAAGAGGGGGGCTTCCCAGGGCCCGTTTTGTCTGAGACTTGGGGTTCAACTTTTTTTTTTTCTTTTCTTTTTTGTTGGTTTGCTTGTTTTGTTGGATTGCGGGGAGGTTTTTTTTGTTTGTTTGTTTATTTTTCTTTTCCTTTTTTTGGCTTTGTTTTGTTCTGCTTTTTCTTTTCCTTCCGCATTGATTGTCAGTGTGTTTGTTTCCTTCCGCTCCTTTTTTCTTTCCTTCTTTTTTTCCTCCTTCATCTTTCATGTTTACATCCTGCCAGTACATACTAAACAGAGGCAAAAAAAGTTATATGCAGAACTTGGGATTTCTAGAACCGGCGCAATTGAACTGGGTAGCAAAGTGGTGTTATATATAGTTTACTATTTCCTTGATTCTCTCTCTCCTCTCTCTTACACCAATTCCTACTCTTTTATCATTTTTTTTTTCTTTTCCAACTTACTTTATATATAAATTGGTCTTTCCACCTAATTGTCAACTCCATTCTCTTTCTTCCCTCGTCTACTGATACTAAACCACTTCCACTAAACCACTTCAATAGATATCTCTTTTCATACTTTCCAAGAAAGACCAATTCAAGACACTTCCTTCTTCCTAAACATAACACCTCTGTATCCAATACTTGAAGCTATAAAACCCAATCAGAAGCGTACAGAGTAAATTGGAAATAATATCTGGGTTAACCAAATCTGTACATTGTGATCACACTTGGATTTTCTGAATAGAAAGTGTTAGGTTTTAAAAGTGTAAAGGAATTATAAGGTGATCTGATAGCATTGTACTACAGGAACAACATAAGGCTTTAAGGTAAAATCGAAATAGTCAAGGTCCCACAGTGCAGGAAGAATAGACACACAAGCAACATGAAAAAACAAGGAAAGAAAATGACACAAACAAATCAAGATACCTCATCGGTAGATGTCATGGCAAGCACAGTTGGTAAAATGCCAGAGATGGAATTTAGAAATTACATATGCCAAATGTTTATGGAACTTAAGAATGAACTCAAAAATGAGATGAGGGAGCAAGTACAAGAGGCAAAAGATCATTTTGACAAAGAACTCCAAAAACAAATACAGGAAGAAAAAGATTACTTCAATAGGGAAATAGAGGCTCTAAAGAGAATCCAAACAGAAATTCCAGAAATGAAAGAAGCAATAAACCAAAATAAAAGCTCAATTGAAAGCATCTCCAACAGAATAGACCACTTGGAAGAAAGAACCTCAGACAATGAAGACAAAATATATATCCTAGAGAAGAATTTAGACTATACAGCAAAACTTGTTAGAAATCAAGAACATAACATCCAAGAATTATGGGACAGCATAAAAAGACCAAACTTAAGCGTGATTGGCGTAGAGGAAGGGGCAAAGTTTCAAGCCAAAGGAATGAGTAATCTATTTAATGAAATAATTACAGAAAATTTTCCAAACTTGAGGAATGAATGGGAAAACCAAGTTTAAGAGGCATACCGTACACCAAAAAAAACAAAATCTCAACAGATCCACACCAAGACACATTATAATGAAAACACCTAATACACTGAGCAAGGAGAGAATACTAAAAGCCACAAGATAAAGGAAGCAGATTACATATAGGGGGAAACCAATCAGACTATGTTCAGATTTTTCAACTCAGAACTTAAAAGCAAGAAGATCCTGGAATAGCATATTTCAAGCTCTGAAAGAAAAGGGATGTCAACCAAGAATCTTATATCCAGCAAAATTAAGCTTTTGATTCGAAGATGAAATAAAAACCTTCCATGACAAGCAAAAGTTAAAAGATTTCACAACTCGAAAGCCAGCACTTCTGAGCATCCTGGGCAACATTTTTCATGAAGAAGAAGAGAAAGATGATAACGAAAACCAACAAAGGGAGATATTAAACTAAAGGAAATACCAACCAGAAGAGAAATCAAATCAAGCTAAAGACCATAATTCAAATAAAAATGGATGGGAATAAAAATCACATCTCAATAATAACCCTGAATGTTAATGGCCTAAACTCGCCAATCAAAAGACACAGATTATCAGAATGGATTAAAAGAAACGACCCAACAATTTGCTGTCTCCAAGAAACACACCTCATAGAAAAATACATCAACAGACTGAAAGTGAAAGGCTGGGAAAAGTCTTATCACTCACATGGCCGACGGAAGCAAGCAGGGGTTTCCATTCTCATATCAAATAAGGTAGACTTCAAACCAAAACTAATCAAGAGGGACAAAGATGGATATTTCTTATTACTTAAGGGAAACATCCATCAACAGGATATAACAATCATAATTCTGTATGCCCCAAATAATGGAGCACCTACATTCATCAACCAAACGCTTCTCAAGTTCAAGAGTAAAATAGACCACAACACAGTTATTCTAGGGGACTTCAACACACCTCTCTCACCAATGGATAGATCATCCAAACAAAATCTAAACAAAAAAACTTTAAGCCTCCTCAAAACAATTAACAATTTAGACCTAACAGACATATATAGAATATTTCATCCCCCAGTAAATGAATACACATTTTTCTCAGCAGCACATGGCTCCTTCTCCAAAATAGACCATATATTATGTCACAAGGCAACTCTCAGCAAATATAAAAAATAGAGATACTACCCTGCATGCTATCAGACCATAAAGGGATGAAATTGGAAATCAACGACAAAACAAGGAATAAGAAAAACTACTCCATCAACTGGAAGCTAAACAACATGCTACTGAATGAACAAGGGGTTGAAGAAGACATCAAAGAGGAGATCAAAAAATTCCTAGAGATAAATGAGAACACAGATACATCATATAGAAATCTCTGGGACACTATGAAGGCAGTAGTAAGAGGAAAATTCATTGCACTGAGTTCATTCCTTAAGAGGAAAAAAAAAAAAAAAATAAATAAATGACTTAACATCACACCTCAAAGCATTAGAAAAAGAAGAACAGACCAACACCAAGAGCAGTAGAAGACAGGAAATAATTAAAATCAGAGCAGAAATTTATGAAATTGAGACTAAGGAAACCATTCAAAGAATTGACAAAACTAAAAGTTGGTTCTTTGAAAAAATAAACAAACTTGACAGACCCTTAGCGATGCTAACGAAAAGAAGAAGAGAAAAAACTCAAATTACTAACATTTGTGATGAAAAAGGGAATATCACAACAAACACCTCAGATATACAGAATATAATTAGAAATTACTTTGAAAACTTGCACTCTAATAAAATAGAAAATACTGAATGCATTGACAGATTTCTAGAGTCATATGATTTGCCTAAACTGGATGTGGAGGCTATACACAATTTAAACAGATCAATTACAAGCGAAGAAATAGAAGATGTCATCAAAAAGCAACCAACAAGGAAAAGTCCAGGACCTGATGGGTTTACAGCCGAGTTCTATAAGACTTTCAAAGAAGAACTAATACCAATGCTCTTCAAACTATTTCAAGAAATAGAAAAAGAGGGAGCTCTTCCAGACTCTTTCTATGAGGCCAATATCACATTAATTCCAAAGCCAGGCAAAGACACATCCAAAAAAAAAAAAAAAAAACGTCAGGCCCATATCTTTAATGAACATAGATGCAAAAATCCTCAACAAAATCCTGGCAAATCGGATACAAAAACATATCAAAAAGATAGTGCACCACGATCAAGTGGGGTTTATCCCAGGGATGCAAGGCTGGTTCAACATTTGGAAATCAATAAACATAATACATCACATCAATAGACTTAAAGAAAAAAATCTTATGATCATCTCAATTGACGCAGAAAAAGCATTTGACAAAATACAACACCCCTTTATGTTCAAAACACTGGAAAAACTAGGACTATCAGGAACATATCTTAACATTATAAAAGCTATTTATGCAAGGCCCCGAGCTAACATTATCTTAAATGGAGAAAAATTGAAAGCATTCCCTCTAAAAACTGGAACAAGACAGGGATGCCCCCTTTCACCACTGCTATTTAACATTGTGCTGGAAACTCTGGCCAGAGCAATTAGACAGACAAAAGAAATTAAAGGGATCAAGATAGGAAAAGAAGAGCTCAAATTAGCACTATTTGCTGATGATATGATAATCTTCCTAGAAGACCCAAAAAACTCTACCAGAAAATTTTTACAACTAGTAAACGAATTTGGAAAAGTTGCAGGATACAAAATCAATACACATAAGTCAAAGGCATTTGTGTACATCAGTGACAAAGACTCTGAAAGGGAAATGATGAAAAATACCCCATTTACAATAGCATCAAAAATAAATAAAATACCTGGGAATCAACCTAACGAAAGTGGTGAAAGACCTCTATAATGAAAATTATAGAACACTAAAGAAAGAAATTATAGATGAACTCAGAAGATGGAAAGACCTACCTTGCTCTTGGATAGGTAGAATTAATATTGTCAAAATGTCCATACTACCAAAAGCATTATACAGATTTAATGCAATTCCAATCAAAATCCCAATGTCATTCTTCAAAGAAATAGAAATAGCAGTCATGAAATTCATCTGGAAAAATAAGAGACCCAGAATAGCCAAAGCAATCTGAGCAAGAAAAGTGAAGCAGGGGGCATCACCATACCGGACTTTAAATTATACTATAGAGCAATAGTAACAAAAACAGCATGGTATTGGCACCAAAACAGACTGGTGGACCAATGGTACAGAATTGAGGATACAGAGACTAATACATATAATTACAGCTATCTTATATTAGACAAAGGTGCCAAAAATGTACAGTGGAGAAAGGATAGCCTCTTCAACAAATGGTGCTGGGAAAACTGGAAATCCATATGCAACAAAATGAAATTAAACCTTTATCTCTCACCATGCACAAAACTCAATTCAAAGTGGATCAAGTACCTAGGAATTAGACCAGAGACAATACGCCTAATAGAAGAAAAAGTAAGCTCCAATTTCCAACATGTCGGATTAGGCCCCAAGTTCCTTAATAAGAATCCTGTAGCGCAAAAATTAATATGAAGAATTAATGAATGGGATAGATTTAAACTAAAAAGCTTATTTTCAGCTAAAGAAACAATCAGTGAGGTGAATAGAGAGCCAACTAATTGGGAACAAATATTTAATACATGCACATCAGATAGAGCACTAATCTCTAGAATATATAAAGAACTCAAAAAACTTTACACTAAAAAAAAAAAAAATCAATAAATGGGCTAAGGAATTGAGAAGATACCTCTCAGAAGAAGATACACAATTGATCAACAAATACATGAAAAACTGTTCAACATCGTTGGCAATTAGAGAAATGCAAATCAAAACTACTCTAAGATTTCACTTCACTCCAGTCAGAATGGCAGCCATCAAGAACACAAGCAACAATAAATGTTGGAGAGGATGTGGGGAAAAAGGCACACTCATACATTGCTGGTGGGACTACAAAATGGTGCAACCGTTATGGAAAACAGTATGGAGATTTCTCGGAAAACTGGGAATGGAACCATCCTATGACCCAGCCATCCCACTCCTGGGTCTATTCCCAAAGGACTTAAAAACAGCATATTACAGTGACACAGCTCTCTCACTGTTTGTAGCTGCGCAATTCACAATAGCTAGGTTGTGGAACCAACCTAGATGTCCCTCAGTAAATGAGTGGATTAAGAAAATGTGGTATATACGCACAATGGAATTTTACTCAGCAATAAAAGAAAACAAATTAATGGCATTTGCTGGTAAATGGATGAAGTTGGAAGACATAATGCTGAGTGAAGTTAGTCAGTCTCAAAAATCCAAGTACCAAATGTTCTCTCTTATATAAGGAGGCTATTTCAAAGTATTGTTGGATGGGGGTACATAGGAGGATTAGAGGAACACTAGAATGGTCAAGGGAAGGGAGGGTAAGGAAGGGAGCAAGAGGGGAGGGATGGGGCGAAAAGAAAAAAAAAAAGGTGTTTGAATGAGACGGATATCATTTTCCTTAATGTATGATTGAAGACATAAATTGTACGAATATACTTTTTATACAAACAGTTGTATGTAAAAAGATACTAAATATATGCACTTTGAGTTGTACATATTAAAAATTATAAAAATAAAATAAAAAAAAATCCCTTTCCTTGCTTCTGATTTTTCTTTTACATGCAGATTGAAGGTATCTAAAGAACTTATGTGTAGATGTAAACTGCCCTTGAGACAGCTGTCTCAGGGCTTCTAAATTCTCATACTAATCTACACTTGGCCCCTAGTGATTGATAAAACATTTAGCTAGCTATTTTTTAAAATCTGTTATCAGGTAGCACTGGTTTATTCTTGTGCTCTGTCACTTTAACTACTATTTATTTCCTGTCTTTAGAAATACTTATGCCTAAACTTGTTTAGTATTTTTTAATTTTAAAATTCTTCAATTGAAAAATAAAATAATATATATTTATATTGTCAAACATAATACACACATGTACACACTGTGGAAAGTCTCATTCAAGTTAAATAACATTGCTGACCCTCTTTCTTTAAATTTCACAAAGTTTCTCTCTTCCCATTCGCCCATCTGTTTCTCACACATACATTGCTAAATGTTTTTTTTAATTGATTTATATTTTTTCTGTCTTCTGTTTAGTTTCTTTTTACAATTTTATTATTAGTATATACTTTTCCTTTTTTATTTAGTTGTTGGATATTTTCCAATTTCTTTGTACAAATAGTTCTTCCTTATAGTTTTTTATTCTATACTATAAATATTTAATGAGTAAATATTCTTTTTAAAATATAAATTTCACTTTGATCCTTTCATTTTAATCTAAATATTACTGAAAATGTTTAAATTTAATTTCCATTTAGATTAAATATATGCACAATCACATTATTTATTATTCATTTCTATTTAAATTATGTCAGAGATTATACACAAATTTATGATTAGCTTTTATTTTGTTTCATGGATATATAAATATAGTCTCATTTGAAGGCTAGATTATTAAGAGAAGTTACTGTTTGTATTAAATTTTTCATCTTACTATTATTTTTAAATATATATGTTTTTAGTTGTAGGTGAATACACTACTTTTTTTTTTCTTTACTTCTAAGTTGTTATATATGACATCAGAACGCATTACAATTCATATTACACATATAGAGCACATTTTTACATATCTCTGGTTGTATTCAAACTGTACTCCATTTGTGTCTTCATACATGCACTTAAGATAATGATATTCATCTCATTCTACCATCTTTTTTTTAATGCTTTTGCCTCCTCCATACCCCTCCCTCCCCATTGTCCATTCTAGTGTTCCTCTAATTCTCCTATGCTCTTTGTCCCAACCCCACTGTGAATCAGCCTCCTTCTATCAGAGAAAACATTTGGCATTTGGATTTGGGGTATTGGCTACCTTCACTTAGCATTATATTCTCCAACTTCATCCATTTACCTGTAAATGCCATTATTTTATTCTCTTTTATTGCTGAGTAATATGCCATTGTGTATATATACCATGTTTTCTTTAACCCTTCATCTACTGAATGGCATCTAGGTTGGTTCCACAGTTTAGCTATTATGAATTAGGCTGCTGTAAACATTGATGTGGCTGTGTCCCTGTAGTATGCTGTTTTTAGGTCCTTTGGGTATAGACCAAGGAGTGGGATAGCTGGGTCATAAGGTGGTTCTATTCTCAGTTTTTCAAGGAATCTCCATACTGCTTTCCAGACTGGCTTTACCATTTTGCAATTCCACCAGCAATGTATGAGCATGCCTTTTTTCCCACATCCTCTCCAACTTTTACTGTTGTTTGTGTTCTTAATAGCTGCCATTCTGACTGGAGTGAAATGAAATCTTAGAGTAGTTTTGATTTGCATTTCTCTAATTGCCAGAGATGTGTTTGTTGATTGGTTGTATATCTTCTTCTGAGAAGTGTCTGTTCAGGACCTTGGCCCATTTATTGATTGGGAGTTTTGTTTTGTTGGTGAATCAAAAGCATTTCTATATATTAGTGAAAAATCCTCTGGAAGGGAAATGAGGAAAATTACCACATTTACAATAGCATCAAAACAAAAATAAAATACTTGGGAATCAATGAAAGATATGAAAGACCTCTATAATGAAAACTACAGAACACTAAAGAAAGAAACTAAAGAAAATCTTAGAGGATGGGAAGATCTACTTTGTTCTTGGATAAGCAGAATTAATATTTTCAAAATGACCATACTACCAAAAGCACTATACAGGTTTAATGTAATTCCAATCAAAATCCCAATGAAATAGAAAATCCTCATAGAAATAGAAAAAGCAGTCATGAAATTCATATGGAAAAATAAGAGACCCAGAAAAGCTCAAGCAATCCTTAGCAAGAAAACTGAACAGGAGGCATCACTATACTAGACCTTAAATTACACTACAGGGTATAGTAACAAAAACAACATGGTATTAGCACCAAAATAGACCAGTAGACCAATGTTAGACTAACCCACATAATTACCGTTATCTTGTTATATTAGACAAAGTCACCAAAAACATACATTGGAGAAAAGATAGCCTCTTCAACAAATGGTGCTGGGAAAACTGAAAATCCATATGCAACAAAATGAAATTATACCCCTATCTCTCAACCAAGCACAAAACTCAATTCAAAGGGGATCATGGATCTAGGAATTAGACCAGAGACACTATGCCTATTAGAAGAAAAAGTAGGCCCAGATCTCCATCATGTGGGATTAGGCCCCAATATCCTTAATAAGATTCCTATAGCATAAGAATTTATATCAAGAATCAATAAATGGGAACAAGCAGCAGCCACCCACCGGAAAGAATGGCTCAGCCACTGGCCAGCCCATTTGCTGGCTCACACCACCACTGGGGCTGGGAATATCAGGCCCCTGTTGGAGATAGGGCCCACCCTGCTCATTGCCTGTGGGACTACAACTTGCCCTGTGGTGACTGGAACAAGCAGTAGTCACTGGCAGAAGGAAGGGCCCAGCCACTGGCAGGCCTGATCACCAGCTCACACCACCACCAGGACTAGGAGTAGCAGGCTTCACCCTGTGGAAGGGCCCTGCTGCCTACCTGCCCAACCCCCACCAAAACAACTAGACTGGGAGGAGACCAAGGAGGAGAAGAGTGGAAAGAGTAAAGCCAGACTACCTGCTCCACCACACTGTGGCCAGGAGATCTGGAGAGTGAGGCCTGCCCCACACCTGCAAATCAGAGAGGCAACCGCATCTGCCCAGAGATACACACCACACTGGGATTCTGTAGCTACACAACCTAACATCAATATAATTATAGGCCTGAGGCTGCCACTGCTTCAAAACTGAGAGAGGCTACTACCAAGGAACAACGAAAAGGTCTACGTAAGACATCACTAAGGTCCCTGGGGACCAGGCTGCACCAGAAGGTGCAACCAGTTATGCTGGTGTGAACTAACAGGGAGTCTTACATGGGGATGCCTATCTCATGCTTCTCCTACTAACAGCCAAATTCTCATGATTACACTGTCACTAGTCAAAAAATCTAATACCTCTCTTTTCTCACATCCTACCTCATAAACGTCTAAGCCAACCTCTAAGTCCCCCCTTCTACCATTAGATACTGTAAACGACTGTGCAAACATAGAGACTATATGGTATAAGATAACCGATCTCATCATTTCTGTTTATAGTGACAAAACTGTAAATATAAAAATAGAAACTAACTGATATATGGATACACATTGGGTACATTGAAAGCTGCAATACTGATCTTTCCCTAAAAAGTGAGGTTTTGGGTAACCTGTAGGGACCTATGTAAGACAAAAGGGCAGAATGTGCAATGCCTCAGGCTTACTTTGCAAGAGAGAAAAACATATAGACATCATGAAAAAACAAGGGGGGGGGGAAATGCCCCAAACAAACCAAGATACTAGAAAAATAGAGCCATAGAAAGAACAGTAGGTGAAATGTCAGAGAAGGAGTTCCAATATACATAATTAAAATGATAAGGGATTTAAAAAATGACCCAAGTGAGCAGGTACAGGCAAAAATTGATCTCTCCAACAAAGATAAAAGAGATCAAATACAGGCAACCATCGATCACACCAACAAAAAGATAAGAGAACAAATTCAGTTAGGAAAAGATTACTTCAAGAAAGGGATAGAGAGTTTGAGAAACAACCAAAGAGAAATCCTTGAAATGAGAGAAACAATAAGCCACTTAAAAATTCAATGAATAGCATCACCAACATATTGGACTACTTGGAAGATAGGACCTCAAAGAATGAGGACAAATTATATAATCTTGAAAATCAAGTTGACCTCACAGTGAAGATGGTAAGAAACCATGAACAGAATATCCAAGAATTATGAGATACCATCAAAAGACCAAATTTAAGATTTATTAGAATAGAGGAAGGTGCAGGGATTCAAACCAAAGGAATGCACAATCTCTTCAATGAAATAATATCAGAAAATTTCCCAAGAAGAAAAAATATATTTGAAAATCAAATACAAGAGGCCTATAGGACGCCAAATGTACAAAATTACAATGGATCCACACCAAGGCACATTGTAATGAAAATACCTAGCATACAAAATATAGAGTTTTAAAGGCTGCAAGAGAGGAAAGTCAGATTACCTATAAGGGAAAACCAATTCGCATCTCAGCAGATTTTTCAACCCAGACCCTCAAAGCCAGGAGAGCCTGGAACAAAATATGCCAGGCTGTAAAAGATAAGGGATTCCAACCAAGAATCTTATATCCAGCAAAATTAAGCTTTAGATTTTATGATGAAATAAAAAACTTCCATGTTAAACAAAAGCTAAAAGAATTTACAACAAGAAAGACTGCACTACAGAATATTCTTAGCAAAATATTCCATGAGGAGGAAATGAAAAGTAATAATGAAAATCTGCAAAAGGAAGAACTACAATAAAGGATAAAAACAACCAAAGGAGAAACCAAGTCAAGCTAAATAACAAAAATAATAAAAAAATAAAAATGGCTGCTAATACAAATCATGTCTCAATAATAACCCTGTATGTTAATGGCCTAAACTTACCAATTAAAAGACATAGGATTATTGATTGGATTAAAAAACAGACCCAACAATATGTTGCCTTCAAGAGACACATCTCATAGGAAAAGATGCCCACAGAGTGAAGGTAAAAGGATGGGATAAAATATACCATTCACATGGTCTACATAAGCAAGCAGGGGTCTCCATCCTCATTACAAATAAAGTAGACTTCAAGCCAAAGTTAATCAAAAGCGATAAAGATGGAATTTCATAACGCTTAAGGGAATCATAGATCAACAAGATATAACTGTTATAAATATATATTCCCCAAATAATGGAGCATCTACATTCATCAATCAAACTCCTCTCACTTCAAGAATCAAATAGACCACAACACAATAATTGTAGGTGACTTTAACACACCTTTTCACCACTGGATAGATCTTCCAAGCAAAAGTTAAACAAAGAAACTATAAAACTCAATAATACAATCAATAACTTAGACTTAACTGACATATATAGAGTATATCATCCATCAATGAACCAATACACTTTCTTCTCAGCAGCACATGGATGCTGCTCTAAAATAGACCATATATTATGCCATAAAGCAACTCTAAGCAAATATAAAATAGTAGGGATACTACCCTGAAATCTATCAGATCATAATGGGATGAAATTAGAAATCAATGATAAAAAAAATAAAGCTACTCCAACACCTGGAGACTAAATAATATGCTACTGAGTCATCAATAGGTTGCAGAAGACATCAAGAAGGAGATTAAGAAATTCTTGGAGGTAAATGAGAACAAAGATACAACATATTGAAATCTCTGGTGCACTATGAAGGCAGTACTAAGAGGAAAGAGTTCATTGCATCAAGCTCATTCCTTCAAAAAAGAAAAAAGTAAACAAATAAATGAACTAACATTACATCTCAAAGCCCTAGAAAAAGAAGAACAAATCAATCCCAAAAGAAGTAGAAAACAGGAAATAATTAAAATCAGAGCTGGAATTAATGAAATTGAAACAAAAAAAAAAAAAAAAAAAAAAAAAAAAAAAAACAAATGAAAAGATTGACAGAAGAAAAAGTTGGTTCTTTGAAAAAATAAATAAAATAGATAAACCATTAGCTATGCTAACGAGGAAAAGGAGAGAGAAAACACAAATTACCAATATCTGATGAAAAAGGAAATATCATGACAGACACTACAGAAATACAGAAGATAATTAGAAATTATTTTGAAGATTTATACTCCAATAAGATAGAAAATAACAAAGGCATCGACAAATTTCTAGAGACATATGATATGCCCAAACTAAATCAGGATAATATACACAATTTAAATAGGTCAATTTCAAGCAAAGTAATAGAGGATGCCATAAAAACCTACCCAACCAAGAAAAGCCCAGGACTGGATGGATACACAGCCGAGTTCTACAAGACCTTTAAAGAAGAAATAACACAATACTTCCCAAACTATTTCATGAAATAGAAAAAGAGGGAACACTCCCATACTCATTCTATGAGGCCAATATCACCCTGATTCCAATACCAGAGACAAATCAAAGAAAGAAAAAGAAAACTTCAGACCAATATCTCTAATGAATATAGATGCAAAAATTCTCAATAAAATTCTGGCAAATCAAATACAAAATCATATAAAAAGATAGTGCACCAAGTTCAAGTGGGCTTCATTCCAGGGATACAAGGTTGGTTCAATATAAGGAAATCATCATATCAATAGGCTCAAAAATAAAAATCATATGATCATCTCAATAGATGCAGAGAAAGCATTTGACAAAATACAACATCCCTTCATGTTCAAAATGCTAGAAAAATAGGGATAACAGGAACATACTTCAACATCATAAAGGCCATCTATGCTAAACCCCAGGCCAACATCATTCTAAATGGAGAAAAATTGAAAGCATTTCCTCTAAAAACTGGAACAAAACAGGGATGCCCTCTTTCACCACTCCTATTTAACATAGTTCTTGAAATCCTAGCCAGAGCAATTAGACGAAAGAAATTAAAGGGATATGGATAGGAAAAGAAGAACTCAAATTATCACTATTTGCAGACGATATGATTCTATACATAGAAGATCCAAAAAATTCCACCAGAAATATTCTAGAACTAATAAATGAATTCAGCAAAGTAGCTGGATATAAGATCAATACCCATAAATTGAATGCATTTCTGTATATCAGTGACAAATCCTCAGAAAGAGAAACTAGGAAATCCACACCATTTACTGTAGCTTCAAAAAAATAAAATACTTGGAATGAATTGGACATCAATACACTAAGTGCATGTATAAAAACTCAAATGGTGTGAAAATACTTTGTGTAAAAGCAGTGACTTGGAAAACTGTGCTCTATATGTAATATGAAAGGAATTGTACTCTGCAAGCATGTATAACAAATTAAATTTAAAAAGTAAAATGCTTGGGAATCAAAAAAAAAAGTAAAAGAACTCTACAATGAAAACTATAACACGCTAAAGAAGGAAATTAATGAAGATCTTAGAAGTTGGAAAGATCTACCTTGTTCATGGATAAGTAGAATTAATATTGTCAAAATGACCATTGTCCCAAAAGCACTACACAGTTTCAATGCAATACCAATCAAAATCCCAATATCATTCCTCCTAGAAATAGAAAAAGCAATCATGAAATTCATCTGGAAAAATAAGAGACCCAGAATAGCCAAAGCAATTCTTAGCAAGAAGAGTGAAGCTGGTGGCATTGCTATTCCAGACTTTAAATTGTATTACAAAGCAATTGTAACAAAAACAGCATGGTATTGGCACCAAAATAGACCAATTGATCAATGGTACAGAATAGAAGGCACAGAGACTAACCACACACCTACAGTTATCTTATATTCGACAAAGGTGCCAAAAACGTTCTTGGAGAAAAGACAGCCTCTTCAACAAATGGTGTTGTGAAAACTGGAAATCCTCATGTAATAAAATAAAATTAAATCTCTTTCTCTCACCATGCACAAAACTTAACTCAAAGTGGATCAAGGACCTAGGAATTAAACCAGAGACCTTGAACCTAATAGAAGAAAACATAGGCCCAAATCTCCATCATGTTGAATTAGGCCCCAACTTCCTCAATAAGACCCCTATAGTGCAAAAATTAAAACCAAGAATCGATAAGTGGGATGGATTCAAACCAAAAAGCTTCTTCTCAGCAAAAGAAACAATTAGTGAGGTGAATAGAGAACCTACAGAATGGGAGCAAATCTTTACCAAAAGCACATCATATAGAACACTAACCTCAAGGGTTTCTAAAGCTCTCAAAAGCCTTAATACAAAAAAACAAACAAACAAAAAAAAAAAACCAAAAACAAACAAACAAACAAACAAAAAAACAATAAATGGGCCAAGGAACTAAACAGACACTTCTCAGAAGATGATATATCACCAATCAAAAAATATATGAAAAAATGTTCAACATCTCTAGTGATCAGAGAAATGCAAATCAAAACAACTCTTAAGATTTCATCTTACTCCAGTCAGAATGGCAGCTATCAAAAAACAATCAACAATAAATGCTGGCAAGGATGTGGGGAAAAAGGCACACTCTTACATTGCTGGTGGAACTGAAAATTGGTGAAGCCAATCTGGAAAGTAGTATAGAGATTCCTAGGAAAACTTGGAGTGGAAGCACTATTTGACCCAGCTATCCCACTCCTTGGTCTTAAAAACAGCTTACTATAGGGACACAGTCACATCACATAGTCACACAGCCTATGTTTTCTTCTATTAGGTTCAAGGTCTCTGGTTTAATTCCTAGGTCCTTGATCCACTTTGAGTTAAGTTTTGTGCAAGGTGAGAGAAAGAGATTTAATTTTATTTTATTACATGAGGATTTCCAGTTTTCCCAACACCATTTGTTGAAGAGGCTGTCTTTTCTCCAAGAACGTTTTTGGCACCTTTGTCGAATATAAGATAACTGTAGGTGTGTGGTTAGTCTCTGTGCCTAACTGCTATGTTTATAGCATAATTCACAATAGCTAGATTGTGGAATCAACTTGGATGCCCATCAGCAGATGAATGGATAGGGAAACTTTGGTATATATACACAATGGTACACTACTCAGCACTAAAAGAGAATAAATTCATGGCATTTGCAGGTAAATGGATGGAGTTGGAGAAAATAATGCTAAATGAAGTTAGCCAAACCCAAAAATCCAAAGGTTGAATAATCTCTTTGTTATGAAGATACTGACTTATCAAGGCAAGGGAGGGGGGTTGAGAGGAATGAAAAACTTTAAATAGAACAAAGAGTGGGGGGTGGCAGAGCATAGGAATAATGGTAGAATGAGTTAGCCATCATTACCCTAAGTACATGTATGAAGACACAATTGTTGTAAAAATACTTCATATAACACAGCAACTTTAAAAAAAATCAATAAATGGGATATATTCAAACTAAAAAGCTTCTTGTCAGCAAAAGAAACAATCAGTGAGGTGAATAGAAAGCCTACTAATTGGGAACAAATTTTTACCACACACATGTCAAATATAGCACTAATCTCTTTTATTTTATTTTTATGTGGTGCTGAGGATCAAACTCAGTGCCTTGCACATGCTAGATGATCGTCCTACCACTGAGCCACAACCCCAACCCTCATCTTATTTTTTAACTTTATCTTGACTACATAATTTCAAAAAGTAGCTCTTGAAATTTCCTAGCACAATTTTATTTTCTCAGAATATTTTAAGCTTTTAATAGTTTTAGTTTGTGTAGCCAATTATTATTTGATACAAGTAGGAGTTTGACTCATTTTCTTTCAGAAATTGTGAATTTTAACACTATGTACTTCCCTGGTAAGTATGCTTAAATAATGAAGATATTTAAGATTGAAAATTTTCCATTGGGTATAAAACATGCACTGACTCATTTGCATTGATCAATAGGTTGGTTCAAGAGTGCTCTTCTACTTAATGGTTTTAATATTAAATCCTACCATGATTATTAACATTTCTATGCTTGATTTGTTTTGTTCTCGAATTGGCATAAAAATTGTAGAGTACTGTGTTTTCTTTTTCTATTTTTAAATTCTCTTTCATGAGTTTATTTCTTTGCAAAGTTGGCTTTCTTATAATGGGATAATTCTTTGCATTTTCATTTATTAATACAACAGTAGTACCATGTATTTCTATTACATTTTATGTGGTAATTCTTGTACTTCTTCAACTTTCCTTGCTTTTCGGGTAAGGTAAATTTCTTTCTCTCTCTCTCTCTCTCTCTCTCTCTCTCTCTCTCTCTCTCTGGAATTTTTCAAAAATTCTTTTCTTTCACTAGAGGTGACTTTTCTTTTATAGTACCTAAAACCCAATGCATTTTTCTATTATTCTATAAAAGTATCTAATTCCCTACTTCTCTTTCTGTGCTTCTTAATAAGACAAGGCAAATAGTATGCTTCCTCTTCTCCACCAGTCTTCTACAGTGTTCTACAGTGAGATTTTTGAAGATACTTTTACTATGAGCTCTATAATGTCAAAGTAACTTAGGGCCCTAGGTTTTTCTGAGTTGGGTTTTACTTTTAGCACTTAGTATTTGCCTCCCTTCCCCATAGTGCATTTCTCAAAAACCCTTATGTAATATCGAAGCTATACATTGGCATTTATTCTGTACAAACATACCCAACCCATGGGTTGATTCACTGCTCCTTACTTTCTCCTTACTTCTTTTATATTGCTAGATTGCAATATGAATTCTGATTACTTATTTATTTAGAATTATTTCTGGCTATAAACACTATCTTTTCAATAATTATGATATTTTGACTGAGAACTATACTTGTAACCTGTACTATATTGTTTAGTTATATAGATACTATATTGTTTTAACATCTTGTTTCCAAATGTGCATATGCAATGGTGAATTTGACTCCTTTGACCTACACGGCAATGTGGTATTTTTCCCTTTTTTTTTTTTTTTTTTTTTTTGATTCTTTGGAAGATTAGTTCATAAATTCTTTTATTCTATATTCAGAAGTAAAAGTGTGTGTTGAGCTTGAATTTCTTTCTTGATCCTCTGTTGTTACTGCAGTGAAGTTCAAACATTATACCTGTGTTTTCTGATGTTTTTATTTATTTATTCTGTCTTCTCTGTGGTTTGGCTGCTGTTTCTTGTTTATGTTACGTCCCTTTGGGTCATTTACTCTTCTTAAACTTCTCACTGTTCTTTGGGTCCACTAATGGAATTTACTGAGTAGAAAAAAGAGATGCAAGGTATAGCTGTTTCTCATTTTCTTGATCAATGATTATCTAGTTAAATAGGTATAAGTTTTTCATCTAGATGTTAACTCAAATTCCAAGGTCACTTCATCAGCAAATGTTAGTATTTCTCCCAGCTAGAGGAACCAATGAGTCTTCCAGGGACCACCAACTTGAACATATGCAGTCTTGCCTCAAGAGAGAAAAGAGGTAAGCAGCACTTCAGAGTTCCATGCATATTCTTCTATTTTATTTATGTTATGGTTCAATTTAAAAATAAATAAATTATACAGAACATTTTAGGCATCTGTTGAGTAAAATGAAATATATCTGTAATCTACTTACTATATTTTATTGATGTATCATACTTTCACTATTTGGTGAAAACACTATTAAGTTCATTTTTGTTTCATGTTTTTAAATATTTACAAGATGTACTTTCTATTCAATCTAGGATTAAAGGTAAAAAGGAACTGCTTTAACTATACAATTTATTAAAATTTAGATCTATGGACAATGGAATTGAAAAATATCAAATCAGCTATACAAAGGCTGTTTTATTATGATAGAAGTAGAGAATTAAAGAATTAAAGCCTAAGATTCTTTTCTTTTTTTTTTGTGGTGCTAGAGATTGAATCTATGGCCTTGTACAAGCAAGGCAAGCACTCTACCAACTGAGCTATATCACCAGCCCCCCTAAAATTCAGTTTTTCTATGTTTTAGAAACATTGTTATTATGTATTCTTACCTTCTATTGTACAGTAAAAAGACATATTTACCACACTATATAATCAAATAATTTCTGGGAAAACAGCTAAAAATATCTAATTTATTGACAGTTTTAATGTTTTTTTTTTTTTTTTTTTTTTTAGTTGTTGATGTACTTTCACTCTATTTATTTATATGTGATGCTGAGAATCAAACCCAGTGCCCCACACATGCCAGGCAAGCTCACAACCACTGAGCCTCAGCTCCAGCCCCATATTGACAAATTTTGTTGATTGCTTTTAATAATGTTATTTTACTTCTGTGTCTTTTGAATATAATAGTTCTTGCATTTCTTCTAAGACTCTTTTAAGCATAGGTCCTATTTGCAAATAAAAGACATTATGTTAATGTCAGCCTAACATTAGTTCATATTATAACATTTGGAAAGTTTTTAAGTAGTGTTATAGAAGCCACTGATTGCCATCTTGGATGGAAAAATCATATTCTAAATAAGAATTACTTGAAAAAGTAGCCTATTTGGCAAAATCATCCTCACAAGGGATTTTATATGTACTTTTATAGTTTCTTAAGTAAATTTAGAAGTACTGTCTTTTGCTAAAATGAAAAGCCTTTCTTCAGTTGCTGTCTTTGCAGTTGATAGTCTATGAGGTTTATGCTTTAAACTCTTCCATTTTCATTATTTTTATGAGTTATATTAACTATAAATCAACTGAGCTCCATTTTAGGAAAATCTTTTACTCTGTGCAGTGCATAATATTGTTTTTTCTATGCTTACTTGATGATACATTTAACAGAAAAAAAAAAAGACACTCTAATAGTCTAGCAAAGGGATTGTATTATTGAGAACAAAAAGAAAATCTTGTTATGAAAAAAATCAAAAAGACATTTTTATTTATTTAATACTTTATATTTATTTGTAGTACTTTAACAATAATTACACAATTAATATCTGTAACAATTCTTTGCAGTCATTAGCTGAATTAACTGAAGAGGAAATTGAAGCACAAGCAGGTTAACAAACATGTTAGAAATCATGTAGGTGGCAAGTGGCACAAAGAATCCTGCCCTAGGGTTCTATCTACAAGTCTGGACTCTGAAACTCCAGCCACACATTATTTCTTATTAAGCGCTGGTCTGTGATTTTCCAGTTGTGGGAGTTCATAAAAATTCTTTAACCTCTTCATGCTGTGATTACTTCAGCTATAAAATAGAAATGAACCTCCAAGTTTTTCCCGTAAGGATTAAATAAAATGATAAATGTACACTTAGCAGGGTACCAGTCTTCTATTATTATCTGTTAATTTACTTTGCTAAGTTTCAAGTTAAAAAGAAGTAAAATTTTTGAAAACGTTGTATTATGTTTAACCAGAGTAAAACTTTTAGATATTGAGGTCAGTAAGTATTTGGGGAAAATGGACAAAGTATGTCACATAAATGTCATTTCTTCTGTAACTCTAACTTCAATATTAGGCTTTCCCAAAAGAGGCAATAATAAATCCTGGAAATTATACTGTACATCTTAATGATCTTCAACAAGTCCATTGTTGGATTTTTCTTTTTGCATATACAGATCAATAAAGATTTCAATATATATATGAGAAATATGTTTAAAAGCTCTTGCGCTATTCGTTAACAAAAATCCTCTCCTACTTGTCTCACTGTATTATATGGGATAGAAGGCATTTAATTGTATATATTCCATTAGCCTCTTTAATTCTGTTTGTAGTAGCTAAAGCTAATAGTAAAAAATGTGAAAGCTGCTTTGATCTGCAGGTATTAAATAGTGGGTACTCCAAATTTGAATTTAAAACCACATATTGTATAAAACTACTGTCCAATGTAAAAATCCTCAATTACATTAAGAGCTTGCTTTTGCCATGCTTTTACATTTATAGTGCTTTCTCCTTTTACAAAATTTCAGCTTCCATAGTGCTGAGATGATTTTAAGCAATTATTTATGATGGCATTACCTCATATGCAGTTTTTTTCCTCAGCAAAGTTGCATGTTTGTCAAGACCAAGTAGTGTGAGCCAGTTGAACTTTCTCCCCCTTTGCTAGAATCATTAAAATGCATTCCCTTGGGATCACACTTGCTTTTCTCCTGGGATTAGATGCAGTATCTTTTCACCCTCCAGTTAGGGGGGAAAATATTAAAAAAATAAAATAAAAAAAGCCTTAATAGCATTCCAGGATTCTGTATTCACATAACTAAATTTAGTATTGCTGGGTCAAGATAACATAATTGACTAAGTGTAATTGAAGACACATCTTTAGAAAATGGGTTGGTCAGTTGGTTTTGACAATGAGATTTTCAAATCTCAATATGAATTCTGCCAATAAAGGAAGACAATGTACAAAATATCCTCAATAGCACTTCTATTTTGACCTTAAGACCTCTATTATTTAATCTTAAGCTACTTTTGTGAAGAGGTTACCAATCATTCGTTTTGTGATATATCTATTCAGAGGGCTCCACATTAATTTTCTTTGGTGACATGAGTAGTATGTGAAGCAAAAGCTGAAACCCAAATCAATTCTGCTATACATTTTGAAATTCTATGGCTTTTGGATAAAAGTCTACTAATATAGCTGAAATACCTCTTCCTTTGTAAAGCTCATAGAAATTGAAATGATGAGAGCAATTTAATAACATGCTTTAGAGATGTTTTCAATACTCAATTTAAAATATTTTAATAGAATCTTGCAGTTGAGAATTAAGCTTCAAGTAGTAACATTTGTAATAGGGAATGATAGACATGTTAATTCTGTCCATTATGGCATCTGATAAAATTACTACTATGTGACTACTATTTTCTTACTTTCTGAAGAAATAAAAAGCTAATTTTTGAAAGTCTTTGGTACAGGATGTCTAGTTCTGTTTTTTTCTATTTTTCTAATATAAAAGAATATGAAAAACTTAGAGGTATGGTAAAAACACTACAGAAAAAAATTAAAACCAAGAATCTAAAAGTTTTATAGAAGTTCAAAACTTTGCTGCGTATAAAATCTTGTTAAGGCATTTAACCACCAATTGACCTGAATGTTTCAACATGTCCATTCCTCCAAACTATTGAGTCACGTTCTCAACAGGAAAATTGATTAGATGTCTAAGTTGCCTGAAAGTCCATGAAGAAAACTTAAAAGAGTAAATTCAGTTTAAGATAGTAGAAAGTTTTAAGAGTAACATTTGGATTCCAGTAAGTTGTAAAATTGAATAGCTGTCTAATGTCTCCATATTATCATATCAGAAATCTTTGAGATTAAAACAGACTTGGGTCATTAAAATTAACTTAATACTCAAAAGAGTGAATCTTATTTAGTTGAAGCATTTCTGCATAGGTGGCAAAGGAAAAATAAGTAACAGAGAATGAGATGCTAAGTAGAAATTAGATTCCTCTTTTCTATGAAATGGGTAGTTTTCAAAGACCACCTAATCTTCCTAATAAAAATTGTTGAATTTAATTAATAGAAAATGTATGCAGATTGCCTTTATCATCAAATTTACTGGATAATTATTTAACTCTACATTCATTATGTTTGTCTAGGTACAGAGGTATATTACTTTGTCAGTACTTCACAACTGAAACTGGAAACTTGTCTCTATAGAATACTTAGAATTAGGTGGGTGTGGTGGCACATGCTTATAATCCCAAAGACTGAGTGTGGAGGATCATGAATTCAAAGCCAGCCTCAGCAAGGGCAAGGAGCTTAACAACCCAATGAGATCCTGTCTTTAAATAAAATACAAAATAGGGCTGTGGATGAGGCTCAGTGGTTGAGTGCCCTTGATTTCAATCCCTAATACCAGAAGAAAAAAAATAGAATATCTAGAATTAACATCTGGGTCAACTTTTTTTCCCCCTGTACATTTTAGTAAATGACTTCCACATGATTAATTGTTTTAACTGATTTATGAGATTTTTGACTTCTGAAAAATTTCACTTTTCTTTTTCTTGGTCTTGTCATTTCTAGAAGAAAGTAAATTATGACAGTCTTTTGTAAAAGATTATAAAAAGTCATCTTCATAATATGACATGTAATTCCTAATAGACATGAAACATATAAACATTAAGAATAGTTTCAAGAACCCTTTGCCCAAGGAATTATGTTAGTCAGCTTTGTGATACTGTGACTAAATACCTGACAAAAGTGCCTTAGAGGAGGAAAATTTATTTTTGGCTCAGAGTTTCAGAGATCTCAGCTCATGGTCACTGACTCTATTGCTATGGGGCTAAGGTGAAGCAATATACCATGGTGAAAAGGATGTAGAAGAGGAAAGCTGCTTAATTCATGCACCTGGGGAGGAGAAAAAGAAGAGGAGGGGAAGGAAAACAGGAAGGAAAGGAGGGCAGGAGGGAGTAGGCAGGAGCCAAATATTCTCCAGTGACCTACTTTTTCCAGTCATGCCTCACCTGCCTACATCCATCTAAATTATTTACCCATCAAATGGATTAATCCACTCATTAGTTTACAGCTCTCATAATCTAATATTTCATCTCTGAAAATTGATATATTGCCTAACATGAGCTTTATTGGGAGAATACCACATATCTAAACTGTTACAGGGCTATTTCTTCTGCAACTTTTGTTATTTCCATATTTTTCTGTTTTTCCCTTTCTTTCTCCCTCCTTGCCTTATATACCTCCTTCCATGCCTCCTTTCCTCCTAACTTCCTCCCTCACTTCTTTCCTTCCTATTCTTGACATGTCCCTTCTTTTCCGATTGTTCACTGGCAGTCTTGGCCTCAGAGGTAGAAATTGCTTAAAACAAAAACCAACCAAACAAAAAAAAAAACTGGAGTCTTTCTAATCACTTTACCAGTGTTATTCCTTAGTATGTTGCCTGTTTGATCAAGCAGATTAATAATTGTGTAATTAATCTATTTTAGCTGTATGAATGAGTAAATGAGTCAATAAATAAACAACTGTTCAATTTGCCTTCAGGTAGATAAAAAGTCAATGAGTTCATTTGGAAAAGACTAGCTATAGAATTCACAATTGCTCCTTCTAGGGCTCAGAGTTAGAAAAGCATAAATACAGAGCTTTGTAAGCTTGCTGAAATAGAAAGTATATTGAGAAGATTTGCTCCTAGAAACCATTTTGTCTAATTGATATATCAGTTCCCTCAGGGTCAGCATACAGTTAGTTAATCCCTTGATTTGTTATAGAATGTGGTTATCAGAAATGTTCAGTTTTTGTAGGTCTGTCCCCAGATGTAATTACTAGAGTACTGAGTCCCATAAAAAATCAATGATCCTTGAATAAATCTTGAGCAATGTTCAGATGATTATTTCTGCTTCCATCATGTCTCACTCCTCCTAGTACCTTGCCCCTGAATAAATAATCCCTTCCTTAAAACTAAAGCTTTCATCCTACTCATTTATAACCAACTGAATTTTAACTCTACTATTTGGGCATACTCAGCTATAAATTTAGTGTAGCCTTTTTCTCAGTGCTAGAAATGAAAATGTATTTAGCATATATGAAAACCGAATAAAAATCAAACATTATCAGTTTTCCCCCAGTTTGCCTTGATGTGGAAATAAGGACAACAGAGGAAGTCATTAACATGAGAATTACAAGGTTCTAAAATTACTTCACAAAAATTAGCATATTTTTGTGTCAAATGATGTACGTAAGTGTATTCATTGTTCTGTAGCTGTATCTTGATTGTTTGCTTTTCCACTTTTCTGGTATATATCCATTTCCTTTCAACTCAAAGTGTTACAAATTTTCAAGACAAAGATGTTATAATTTCTTCTGTCTTTTCTTACCCAAGGATTCATCTGAACCAATGAGCAGAATTTTGTGAGTCCAATTAATCTTTTAACTCTGGCTTATTATGTTTATATATCACAACCTATTCATTTGTATCAGTTTTGGTGTATGTTCCTCTGTTTTGCTTTCATGAGGAATAATCAACCTATTGACATTTTTAGAAAAGCAGTCTGGATCTTTTTTGTTGTTGTATGTTCCTTATTTATTTATGTTTTGCGCAAGTATTCATGAACTGGTAACAAAGTATATAAGTACCAATCTTTAATCTTTTAGAATAGTGACCATCTCATTCTTTTCCCCCCTTCTCCCCCCTGCTCCCTCCCTTACCCTCCCTTTCCTTTGACCATTCTAGTGTTCCTCTAATCATATGTACCCCCATCTAATCACACTGTGAACTAACCTCCTTATATCAGCGAAAACATTTGGTATTTGGATTTTTGAGATTGACTAATTTCACTTAGCATTATATAACTTCATCCATTTACCTGCAAATGCTTCTAGCCCTTTTGGACAACCTAGCTTATAAGTCTAGCCCTCTTTTAAAAAATTATGGCTAGAGTCTGTCTCATCATAGGAACTTGATAGGAACTTGCATATTTTTATGTATATACAAATACTTTTCATTCTTACACAAAATGTGAACTGTTAAAAATATATTGGTTAGTTATCTCCTCATGCTCTTAATTTTTTTTAAAAAAAATGAATTATTAGTATGGAAAGATAAATTTGTACTTTTTTTCTTGAAATGTGTGTCATGCTTTTTTTTTAAAGTGTTATAAAACGATTAACATAGACTTAGTTGAAGTCTAACCTGTGTAATAGCAGTGAAATTATTATCTCATAGTTCTGGAAAATTAAGTTAATTTATAATTTCAATCTAATTTAAATATAGGGATTTTAGAAGTTCTTGATACTCATATTTACTGCATATGAGTACTGTTTTTACTAGTGTTGCATGTGTACTTAAGCCATCTCCATGATGTATTTCACTAGTAATATTGCCAGTCCTCTACTCACTCTGTCTCTCTGTTAATATTCTTCAAAGATCCCAGCTGCACTATCTGATTGAAAAATCACTTTCGTCTAGTCTGTTTAGCAGTGAGGATGAGGATAATTTCACTCTAGAGGATCCTTTCCACTTGACTAATAGACAGAGCCTTGGATTTCAACCTGAGTTTCAAAAATGCATCCTCACCAGCCTAAGCCAACAGAATGACTGATAGAATAATTTACTATTTAGTGGCAGAAGAATAAGAGCGAGAACACCTCTGCCCATCATAATGTGAACAGTAAATGAAAATGAATGTTTTATTAGGATAAAAACCCACGAAGAAAGATTATGTTTGGTCAGCAGTAGTTTCTTTCTGTCATGCATACAAAATGAAATGAAACCCTGGTGTAAACTCTAAAACCAAATATTTTAGCTTTTTAATTTTTCAAAATACCTCTCATCTTTACACTATCATAACAAAATTTAAGACTATACAGATTAAATAACAGAGAATATAGAAATGCAAATATTTATATTTTCATTAAGGATTCATAATGTAATGTGAGAAAAGGAGGATTTTAGCTAATGTTTTCAAAGATCGATGTCAGTTCACTCAGTGTTTTACCAGAATTTATCTATGCACATAGCACCTGTTCTATAATTATTTATATTTACAATGCTCATTTATTGTCTGTCTTCCCCCACTAGAATGTTAGCCCACAAGGACTGGAACTTAGCTTTGTTCATTGCACAGTAACTAAAATAACACTTGTACTTCCTAGGCCCTCAGTAAATACTTATTAAATGAATAAGTCAGACAGGGAGTTATCAAAACAAAAGGAGTTGTTAGTAGGGGAGTTTGGGAGGAAGATTTAGAGAAAAAAACAAAAACAAAAAAAACAAACAAACAAACAAAAAAAAAGCTCTCCTCTTCTCTTCCTCACAGAGCTTTATCATTTTATATTGTGGGCGACCAGAAATATCTGTAGTGAACTACATTTTCAGTGAGATGTTTTCCAAAGACAATGGCAGAATTCCATTACAAAATTCCACTAGAAAATGTTCCACATTTTCTATAGTTCACAAGGAGCTGACTACAGTGTGTAACTCTTGCTCAGCTCTATTTCTGTGATGTATACATACATGTTCATTGGGCATACTGGTGTAAAGAGAATTGCATGCTTGGGAAAATACCCATGATTTTAGGAGGAGCTGTAATAAAAAACTGAGTCCTTCTTGCTGTGAGTTATTATTTTTCTTTTGTCAAACAAATGAAGACAGATTGATCTAGGATATTTAAGAAGAAAGAATAATGCTAAAATTTGCTATTATACTTCTAAGATGTTTGGTTCCAGGAGGACTTAGCAGGAATAAATTGAGTGTCATTTAATGATATGAGGCAACTTGATGCTTAATCTTGTTTAATTAGAACATTTTGACCTTCAATATGCTGAAGAAAAGGCAATATTGAAGTGTTATTATTTAGATATTTAGCATACAAACTTAAACTAATGAATCTAAAGGTATAGAGTAGTGTATTGTCTTTGAATATGTAGTATACAATATACTTGTCAAAGCATGATTTTATTAGAAAAGTAACATAGCTTGGGGACAATATTTCTGAGCAAAAGGAAACACCTTTTTTATAATCTTTTCATATACTCACCAAAATTTGTCTGCTAGTTTGGCAAAATCGACAGACCTTTATTTCCCTATTGGCATAGGATATACTGAATGTTTACCAAATGCATTTTATTTTTAATGAGATTTTTTTGGCCTTGATATTTAAGTGCCAGAGGGCCTAGCTATGCAGTGGAATGAATAGTGTCTGACACTGTGCAAAGAGCCAGTTAGGACAATTTAGTCATGCAGAATTTTTGGCCTAAAGTAGTTGTTAATGCCCATCTGAAATCATGCAGTAATTGAACATTTTAAAATTTACTTTCCTATAAGGCATTTTGTTTAATTGGGAGTTCTTCCTTTTTCCTTCTTAACAACAATAATAACCAAAAAAAAAAAAAAAAATGCAGAAATCATCTGGCTTAAAGCTGCATTTGGATCAAATTTGAAATAATCCAAGACAGATGGTGGTCCCTTATTTTGGTAGAGTTCACACCTTTGGCTTTCTTTAATCTTCACTGACAGGGTGATGGAAGATTTGATCACAATAAAATTATTAATACCAAACATATTTGTAATGGAATGAAATCCATTATTATCTCTCTGCATCATAAATTATTTTTTATTTTATTATCTAGCTTGTGCATTTAGAAAAATCTCTTTAAATTTCTGAATCTCAGTTACCCCTTTCATAATATGATATAGATTGTTTGGGGAAACTGAGATGCCAAAGATCCTGTGGGTCTCCTGACTCAGATCCAAGTTTAAATAGGTTTATTTTATTATTTGTGGGGATTCAATAATTTTGAACCAACATTAAAAAATCATAAGATATAAAGTCAAAATCCCAATTACCAGTTTTTTTTTTTTTCTGGAAATTGTTAGAGCTGCAAAGCCAAAATTTTCACATGTCAATAATTGTACAGAGCTGATCACTGGCTGCTTTCCAGCTGGTCACTATTCTTGTGACTTCCTCTTTCCTCCTCTCTATGACAATGAAACTAAAAAGCTTTCTACTTGTTACTGAGTTTATAAAATATTTAAGTATGTAATAATTTTCTGTTTCCATAACAAAAGTAAATTTATAAAAGTTAAACCAAAAGGAATGAGTGTTTCAGGAAAATTGAAAGACCATTTTATTTAGTAGTTTTGAATAATATTGTTATACATTAATTATGCAAACCAAGTATGTTTATGTTAAAATTTTAAGGTACCATTTCAAAACAAACCACAGTCAGAAGAGATGAAAGGATATGTCATGAAAAACTTAATGAACTGGAAGGAAAAGACTAAAATTTCAAGAGGGTTTATGTTTTGACGCAAGTAGACACTGGAATTTCTGCTATGAAAAGTAGGTCTATCACAAATGAAAAAAAATTTCATACATCAATATCTTTTATTCTAATTAGTTATACATGACAGAAGAATGCAGTTTGATACATCATACACAAATGGAGTATAACTTCTCATTCTTCTAGTTGTATACTATGTAGAATTGCACCAGTCATGTATTCATGTATGTACATAGTATAATAATGTCTGATTTATTCTACAAACCTTTCTACCCCCATACTCCCTGCCCCCTTCACTCCCTTCTGCCTAATCCAAAGTACCTCTATTTTTCCCTAGCCCTCACCCCGTTATTGTGATTTATCATCCACATATCAGAGAAAACATTCAGCTTTTAATTTTGGGGGATTGAGTTATTTTGCTTAGCATGGTATTCTGTAATTCCATCTGTTTACATCCAAATGCCATAATTTCATTCTTCTTTAAGGCTAGTAATATTCCATCCTGTATGTATACCACAATTTCTTTATCTATTCATCTATTTTGGTTCCACAGTTTGGCTATTATGAATTGAGCTGCTGTAAACATTGACATGGCTGCATCATTATAGTATGCTGATTTTAATCCCTTTGGGTGTAAACCAAGGAGTGGGATAGCTGGGTCAAATGGTAGTTCTATTCCAAGTTTTCTGAGGAATATCCATACTTCTTTCCATAATGGTTGCATCAATTTGCAGTCCCACCAGTAATGTATGAGTATACCTTTTTCCTCACATCCTTGCCAACATTTATTGTTGTTTGTATTCTAGATAATTGTCATTCTGGCTGGAGTGAGATGAAATTTTACAGTGGTTTTGATTTACATTTCTCTAATTGCTAGAGATGTTGAACATATTTCATATATTTTTTGATTAATTATATTTCTTCTGTGAAGTGTCTGTTCAGTTAGAGTTCTTTATATATCCTGGAGATTAATGCTCTATCTGAGGTTTATCATGTGGTAAAGATTTTGTTGCCTTCTGTAGGCTCTCTTTTCATGGTATTGATTGTTTCTTTTGCAAGAAGAAGCTTTTTAGTTTGAATCTGTCCCATTTATTGACTCTTAATTTTATTTCTTGTGCTTTATGAGTTGTGTTAAAGAAGTTGGGTCCTAAGCCAATATGATGAAGAATTAGGCCTCCTTTTTTGTCTATTAGGCAGAAGGTCTCTGTTCTAGTGCCTAAGTCTTTGGTCAACTTCTAGTTGATTTTTGTGCAGGGTGAGAAATGTTTAATTTTATTTTGCTACATATGGATTTCCAGTTTTGCCAGCACCATTTGTGGAAGAGGCCATCTTTTTGCCAATGTATGTTTTTGTCACATTTGTCTAGTATGAGATAACCATATTTATATGGGTTTGTCTCTGTCTTCTATTTTGTACCATTTGTCTATATTTCTATTTTGGTGCCAGTACTATGTCTTTTTTTTTTTTTTGTTTTTATGATTGCTCTGTATTATAGTTTAAGGTCAGCTATTGTGATGCTTCCTGCTTCACTCTTCTTACTAAGGATCACTTTGGCTATTCTGGATCTCTTATTTTTCTAAATGAATTTCATGACTACTTTTTCTTTGTCTATGAAGTATGTCATTGGGGTTTTAATAGTAATTGCATTAAATCTGTATAATGGTTTTGGTAGTATGGGAATACCTTTTTAAAATGGTAATATTTAGAGATGCTCTTATTAAATGAAGAAAAATTGCATAAGGAAAAATAAGCAGTAAATACAAAGGTAACTGAAAGAACTGTTGCTCAGAAAATTCTAATTATAGTTAAGCACACTGAATTTATACTAAATACAAAAAGTAACTGATTCATTTATTTCTGATGTTTTATATGTCTATTATACATCATTAATAGAATTAAGATATCACAGGAATTTGTGGAATTTGGGATATATGACTGAGACAAACTCATAAAATGAATGTGTAGATCAATCTGGAAAGGTTTAACATAAAATTGTCAAGTCAATGTTAAAAGGCAGTGTTTCCTTGATAAATGGTCACTTGTGCATTTATTATTTTGTTGTTGTTCTTATTGTTTTTGCAGAACTGGGGGTAGAACTTGGGGTCTAGCATATGTTAGGCAAGCATTCTACCACTGAGCTATA
This sequence comes from Tamias sibiricus, assembly GCA_025594165.1. Taxonomy (NCBI): domain Eukaryota; kingdom Metazoa; phylum Chordata; class Mammalia; order Rodentia; family Sciuridae; genus Tamias; species Tamias sibiricus. The sequence continues at coordinate 40,033,330 of CM046661.1, forward strand.
TCCCCAGTCTTTTATAACAAATGATTTTGAGATTTGGTCTGTGTTGCCCAAATTGACCTTGATCTTGCCATCCTCCTGTCTCGACCTCCTAAGTAGCTGGGATTATAGGCATGTCCACAATGTACAGTTGGATTTAGTCTGATTCTTAAATGTTATTTGGAAATGTTTAGTAATGAACAGTAGTTACCCTCATGGGCTTCATTTTTCACTATGAATTACTTTATTTAAGAAATTGTGATGGGGCTCAGCTATAGTCAGTGATTAAACCAACCACCTGCATTTGTTCCCCTGGCTTCAACCATCATCCACTGAAAGATCTGGAAGTTAGATGATTTGTCATTTGGTATTAACAGAGATTCTTTGAAGTGTAAAATGAAATGAATTTATGTCATCTAAGATAAAAATTCATCTTAACTCACATGCAAAGATGAAATCAATGAGTTACTGTGTTGCTATTCATCATCTACATACCTTATGTAAAGCTTTGTAGAATAAAAGTAGTACATGCAGTATATTATTTGCTTATCTGATCACTTATAAGATTATACTTTTGTCATGGATAAACCTGGTCCTATTTCTTGTCAGAAATCACCTTCTAGAGCTTAACAAAATTGCACGAACAATGTGTTACTATTACGGTATTAAGGAATGATATATAAAAAATGTTTCAGAATTAAAGCTTCATGAAAATTACATTACATTGTTTAATCCTATAATAATATGGCAAGGTGAGTCACATTGGCATTAGAATATGGTTTGTTTTGGCACAGTTCAGTTCTAGATATTAAATGCAATAATTCTGGAATACCTGAATTTTGAAGGTAAGGTAGTTTTTTTCTAAACATAAAAATTGTGATGCAACGATGTGATGTCTAGGTAATTACCTTAGTTAGTAAGTATCTCTCATTTTCTGATAAGAAACTAGTAAATTTAAGTATTAATGCTATGTAAGAGATTAAAAACACAATTCTGGACATTGTGAAAACATATAATATAACAATGCGAAATGTAAGACCCAACTTGATGAGTTCATACAAAAGAAAAGACGTCAGAATTATTTTTCCAAAACAAATGGCATTCATAATGACAAAAGAAAATGCTGTTTCATATTTTTAGATTTCCATTTCAAATTTAAAGTATCTCTAATAACATATTGCTTTTGTAGCAACATGTTTACAATATATTTAGGTACCAATAAAGTTTGTATATCTTCCTAACAGTTGACATTCTTTTATAGGCACTATATTTCACTAATTTATGTCCCTGCTTTCCCTAATTTGTTTCTAGATGTAAAGCTAAATGAATAGATATTTCCCAAAGTAATGGCCAGAGAAAGAATTTGAACTAAATCTATCTAGTTCATCTGAAACACAAATGTAAAGATTTAGTCTGTCTTATACTTAAAAATCCCTAGCAAAAAGGCTCTATGCCACTATCAGAAACTGAATAATTTTGGTGTTCAAACCAAAATTATGTATGTTTGTGTGTTCAACTAATATATATTATATATGTGCATGTGCATATATTTGCTTATTGAGCTCCTATCTATAGCTTTAACCTTTTGTACTCTATAAAAGCAGTACAAACACAATGTTATATACAATGCTAATACCAGTCTAAAAATGTACATAAAAGATCAGAGTCTCTCCAGAAAATATTTGGAAGGAAAACATGGCATCAGCTTTCCACTACAACTGCCATTTTATTAATTCAGAATATTTTAGTGTGGTTGGTGATGCAAATAGCTCCATGGAAAGGAAAGTTGTGAAGTCATCTTATAATTATCTTAAGGAGACTGAAATAATATTTCTCATAGTAGAAATGGTTTAATATCCACATAGACTTTTCTCAATGTATACAGCACATTTGAATATGACATTAATTTAATTAAACTATTTATTTAGAGTTTCCTTGAATGACTTTCTGAACAACCTGACTTAAACAGATAATTGCCAATTCCATGCATCCTTTTAAAAAACTGTCTCCTAAATATAATTAATTAGCAAGCTTTGAAAAACTCTCACATCTCAAGGATGTTTTATAAAAAGGCAAAGTTAATGATTTCAAATATTAATATATATTACATCAAACTATTCCTGTGTACAGAAATAACTAGCTTCCTTTAAAAATGATAGAAATACAATCACATGATAAACATTTCACCAATAACCTTTATGTCAGATGACCTATGGTACCATTTAGGGTTTTTTATTTCTATTATTTTAGATAAAATGGCCATTACTCCCATATCCAGAAGGATCTAATTAGAGGCAAATGCTACTCAAATACTCTTCTACACAAATAGAAATGTACAGTGTCTTGGTGTTTGGAAGCACACCAACAATATAGCGCATTAGCATAGAGAGACATCACTCCCCAATAGAACTCACAACTTCATTTTTTTTTTTTTTACGTTTCCTTTTGTCACTAATGTACCAACTATAATGTTTTTCTGTCAGAACATAAATAAAATATGGGTTTGGTCTCATCCATGTGCAATGGGGAGAACTACTTAGGTAATGTACAATTCTCTACCAAACACAGCAACGCAAAGACTTAAAATTTGTTATTGATGTTGAATTATTCAGTGAAATTATCTCCCTGACTCTCCTCTTTCTCTTATTTCCTGGATCACTTAAGAGATTTCTCTTTGGTTTTTCATACTGCCAGTGATGTGCCTTTCAGTAATTCAAATAGAAAAATTCCAAAACATGAAATAAAGAAAATGCTAGGATTAAACTTACTGCTACCAATGTTTATTTTTCATATCATCTATTTGATATTGTTTACTCCTAGGTCTTGCCAGACAAACTTACCAGGAAAAAAATACAAGATCCATTTGTTTCTAATTTAAAAAATATTTTGTTTGTATGGACTTAAAGTTCGTTTATATTAAAATATATCTTCTCAGGAAATTAGTTCTCCATCTTTTCTTAGCTTATTTTACATTGCAATTATTTTTTTATTCTTTTCTATTTCAAAGCTTATCAAAGACAAAATTTTCAGTGAGCGTGGTGTAGGGAAAAATGGAGAAAAAAAAGAAATACAATATTATAGAATAAAATGCTTTAAATTCCAATGGGAAAATAAAAAATGATTTGTGCTAAAGGTTAAATAGTCCCTAAGCCATAATGTTACAAGTTTTATAGGAATGATGACTCTATATTCCTGTGTAATGCATCATCAATCCACAGCCAAATACCACTGACATTGTATTTTTTTTTATCTCTGCAGAACAATATTTGGATACCACTTACCTCTGAGGCAGTTCTTTTAGAAATTATAAATATATTTCTTTCTGGGGATCAAAAGAATGCACATCAAAATGAAAGATGAAGTGAAGAATCTGAATTCACAGCTGCTGTATGCAATCTGGAAGGCAGGCAGGATTTCTCATCTTAGTTCACTTCTCATAGCTTTGTAGATAGAAGCCTCCAATGATACATTTGAATTTTTTTCATATTCATCTCTTGTCTGGCCATGTAAATGATTGCAATCAATCATATTTTCTTTGTTCAAGAAGAGCTACGAAAATTACAATATGAATTTTTTTTCCTCATGTAATTTGAGTTATATAGCGGGCAATGACTGACAGCTTTATAGTTTTCCAGTGTGGCAAGTGTGTGATGTTATTTTTGAACAATTATTTTTACTTAAGAAAAGTTAATAGTAAGTTGATATTTTAAGTCACCTGGGAAAATATTTGAAGGACACAAAACTATATCTGGATTCTATTATATACGTTTTTATGATATAATTGTATAAGATATATTAAAACTCAATGAGAAAAATATGTAACAAAGAAAAAAATTTTTATGGTAATTTATAATATATAAACATTTTCAGGGAAGTACAATTTCCTATTCCAAAAGTATTACATTTGTTTACAAAAGGACTTAAATATAGGCAATATAATTCTTCTTTTAAAAAGACAGGGTGAACTATAATCAAACTCTGATGCATTTCTTCCATTTATTAGAAAGTGATAATTTTCACTAGAGGTTTTGCAAATACACATTTCAATGAAGTTTACCGAAGTTTATTATGGTTATTCATGAAGATTCAAAAAAGAGTTCAACTCTCAACCATCAATGTAAAATGTTTAATATATTTTCAACTTTAAGTTGGTAATTATATTGAAAAACTTTATCCTGGAAACAAATTTAGTATAAATGTAATTGTAATCAAATATTATACAGTAATTGGATATTCCTCTGTCTCCCACTACCCCATGTTTCAGTAATTTTCTATCTGGATTGTAAAATGAAAAATGTATTTCAATGGTAAATTAAAAGGCTGGGGATGTAGCTCAGTTGGTAGAGTGCTTGCCTCACATGAACAAGGCCCTGGGTTCAATCCCCAGCACCACACAAAAAAATAAATTAAATTAAATTAAATATGAAATTATACATGGTTTAAGGACATTCATGAAAAAAAGTATTTTGGATTTATTTTTGCTATTTGCTAATTCAGTGTGCTTATGCCTAAAACATCTATTTCATATGGTCATAAAGAGTGCTAGTAATTTATGTATTTGTTCATTCCAATATTTTGGTTTGCCTACCATGTTCCGGGTACTTTCTATACTGTTTTTGTTGAGTTTTACAGTTATACATAGTAGTTGGGTTCATAGTAACAAACTCATACTTTGTGAAATATAGCATTTTTACTATTTGATCTACAGCTCCTTCATGGTCATGGTCATGGTGTGTGTGTGTGTGTGTGTGTGTGTGTGTGTGTGTGTGCATTTATGATAGATAGTGAACCTGAATTCAATATAATTACAATTGTGATAAGTGCTACCGAGGATACAAAGAGGGAAGAAAAGATGGAGAATAATGGTGGAGACCAATATTAACAGCTGCTTCTCTGAAGAGGTGACATTTAATATGAGATTTGAATCATGAGAACAATCCATCCATATAAAGAAAATAGGACCAAGTTTCCAGGTAAGGGGCAAATAACATGTGTTCCCAAATAAGAAACACATGCTTTTGTTCAGGTATCTCTGACATCAACCTGGAGCAGATAGAGACTTATGAAACATAGTCCAGACCAGACTGAGAGCATTTCAAGTTCAGAATGTGGAGTTTGGATTTTTTCTTATGTACAAAGGGAACCTGCTTATAGATTTTAAGGAAATGTGAGTTTTAAAGGTTATATGTGATTTTTAGAGATCTTACTAATTCTGGTATTTACATAAAATGTTAGTTTGGAAGCAGAAATTGTGACCAATTAGAAAATATAGGTTTTATGTAAAATCTCCATCATTTTTGTTTACTTGTTTGTTTTTAACATAAGTATAAGGTTTCTGGGGCTTCAGAATTCGAAGCAGGATATCCAGGCACATTCCATTTAAAAATTGTCAGTATATAAATGATGTTTAACAGTCCATGGCTGATGGTTAACTTCTAAGGAGACCATCCATGGGAAGGAGAGTACACACATACCTTAACATTTTAAGATGTTGATGTCACATAGTTGGAACAAAACTGTTTGACTTATTCTGTCTACCATGAGAGGGACAGAGATAGTTATATACAGGAATAAATCAGGTTTCTTATTACCATTTATGGAATCTAAGGAGAGAAATGATTTATAAGATAATCATTTAATGTTTGCTGAATTTATAATGTGTGAACTTGACATGGCAGATTCAAAGCTAGGAGTGCTAGCTAATATATTATTTAGATGGTAAGATAGGGCCCCACAGGATGAAAAGATATAAGTATCAATTATCCTTCTTCATATTAGTTTTCCACATACACTAATGCCTCCTGCCATTATTCTTGGCCTTTCTTTCTTTCTTTTTCTCTCTCTCTTCTTTCTTTCTTTCTTTCTTTCTTTCTTTCTTCCTTCCTTTCTTTCTTTCTTTTTCTTTCTTTGAGGAGACAGATTTCTTTATTAACACCTGAAAAACAAGTCCCTTTTAAATTTATTCTTTATTCTAAGTTGTTAGAAATGACAGCAGAATGTATTACATTTCATATTATACTCGTAGAGCACATTTTTACATATCTCTGGTTGTATGCAAAGTATATTCACACCATTCACGACTTCATACATGCACTTAGAGTAATGATATCCACCTCATTCTACCGTCTTTTTTTTTTTTTCTTCACCTTTTTGCCCCCTCCCATCTCCTCCCTCCCCATTGGCCATTCTAGTGTTCCTATAATCCTCCTATGGTCCCCATCCCAACCCCACTGTGAATCAGCCTCCTTATATCAGAAAAACCATTTGGCATTTGGCTTTTTGGGATTGGCTAGCTTCACTTAGCATTATATTCTCCAATTTCATCCATTTACCTGCAAATGTCATGATTTTATTCTCTCTTATTGCTGAGTAAATTCCATTGTGTATATATACCACATTTTCCTTAATCATTCATCTACTGAAGGGCATCTAGGTTGGTTCCATGGTTTAGCTATTGACCCAGCTATCCCACGCCTCGGTCTATACCCATAGGACTTAAAAACAGCATACTACAGGGACACAGCCACATCAATGTTTATTCTTGGTATTTCAATGATTCTGCAAATCGTCATTTCTAAAATGTATCACAGTCATGACCTTCTTACCTCTGATAATTTACTTTATTCCACTTATGAACATAATCCAACAGCACTTTTAATAGTAATAATTTTTACAATTATAGATATTTGTTGGACAATAATGCATTTGGTTTACTTAATTTAATCCTCACAGCAAAGTGAGTTAAGGTTTATCTCAATGGTGTAAATAAAAAGTTGGGAGTCACAACGTTCAATAAATTAAGATCATAACAGCTGTTAAACCAAATATTTTCTTTTAACCTAGAATGTTTCATTTCTAAAACTAAAAAATCCTCGAACTTTGGATCAATCTTCAATCTATTATCTTCTTCACCTGCCAGGTAGCCAAATAAAACAAACAAAAAATCACAACTGGCTAGATTAGTATATTACTTTATATGTTGCATTTCCTGAAGTATTCTCAGAAATTTTGCTTGTGTGCCTTCTTTTCTTGGTCAAGCTCTGCTAGGATTAAAAAAACCTCTATGTTCTCCTTAAACTTCTCACCCAAATATCCATCATAACCTGCTTTCTCAACTGCTAAACTCATCCACTGTTTTATAGAGATCATTGAGACAGCAGACCTAAACTTGCCATGATACTTATTTCTATAAACAAATGTGTTTTTGCCCATACCATACTTCTATCCTTTGTTCCAGGCTCCAAGAGAGAATGGCTCCATTTGGTGTTTATTCTTTCTGTGATTTCTGTCTGAAATATGTCTTTGCATCCATTTTTAATTGTGCAACAACAATTTGTGCTTGCTAATGTTTTCCTTTTGTGAAATATTCTCTGACACATGGATTCTCCACATACTTTACAAGCTCAATGAATTGTTCTCCTATGGTGTTAAGACTGTATCTATATACACATTCATTGTGTGTATCACTGCTTAGTTTATGAGGTGGTTTGTAAACGTGGTTGAATATCTGAAACAATAAATTATAACCTCCTTACCCAGAAGCTGTGATTCTGTAGGACAGAGCAAGACTTAGAAGTCTATATTTCACATACATTATCATATGACTATGAATATCACCTAAGCCACTACAAAGAAAAATAGGTCTAATATCAGTTTAATAGAAGTTCTGAAACTTATTAGAAGTTTCCAGAAATTTCTGAAGTTATCTGATTCACAGTAATGAATCTTGTCTTTAACTTCAAAATATACTTAGATTCTTCTCATGTCTTACCATCTCTATCAGTACCTGAAAGCCATGATTCTTTCTCACCTAACCTATTGCAACTCCTTCATTGGCATTCTGATTCCCACTTGATTTTTCTATTATTTTGTTTTCTCTATCCAGGACCCAGAAAATCTTTTAAGTAAAAGTATTATAATGCTATTCTGCTCTTTAAAATCTTCCAGTGGCTTCCTTTGACATGCAGAATATAATCCAAATTCTGCACAGTAACCTACAGCTCTCTTTAGCATTTGCTGCTACAGGTTTCCAATTTCCAATTCCTGTTACCTCTTTGATTTCTACCTCTCTTTCACTGGTTCATTTCACTGCAGCCACACTAGGCTCCTTGCTATTCCTTAAATACACTGAAAAAGGCTGAGACAGGAGGATCGCAAGTTCAAACCCAGCCTCGGTAATTTATCAGGGCCCTGAGCAACTTAGGGAGACCCTGATTTAAAAAAAAAAAAAAAAAAAAAAAAAAAAAAGTGTGTGGGTGGGGGGAGGGGCTGGGGAGGTAGCTCAGTGGTTAAGTTTCTCTGGGATCAATCCCCAGTGCCCCCTGCCAAGAGACACACACACTGAAAAAGGTCAGGTCTTAGAGTCCTTAGATTTGCTATTCTATCTTTGTAGATAGTTTTCCTCCAGATGTTCCATGCTTCTCTTCTCTTGATTTTGATTTCTTATCAAAATCACCTCCTCTCAGAGGTTTTCCTGGTACAAGTGCATACACATTACATTCACTCTTTCTTTCTTTTTTTTTTTTTTTTTTTTTTTTTTTTTGGATACAGGGCTTGAACTTGGGGGCACTGGGCCACTGAGCCACATCCCCAGTCTATTTTGTATTTTCTTTAGAGACAGGACTTACCAAGTTGCTTAGCACCTTGCTTTTGCTGAGACTGGCTTTGAACTCATGATCCCCCTGCCTCAGCCTCCCAAGTTGCTGGAATTACAGGCTTATACCACCATGCCCCACTCACATTCACTCTTTTTTAAATTAATTAATTGATTTATTTTAATTAGGTATATATGACAGCAGAATGCATTTTGATTTATTTATTTTCTTTATTTTTTTATTTATAATAGTAGCATGTATTACAATTCATAATGCACATATATAGCATATTTTTACATACAACTGTTTGTATATAAAGTATATAAGTACCATTCAGATCTTCAATCATGCATTTAGGATAATGATATCCATCTCATTCAACCACCATTTTTTTTTCCTTTTTTTTCCTCCCCTCTCTCCCCCCTTGCTCCCTCCATTCCCCTCCCTTTCCTTTGACCATTCTAGTGTTCCTCTAATACTCCTATGTACCCCCATCCAACAACACTGTGAACTAGCCTCCTTATATCAGAGAAAGTATTCAGTATTTGGATTTTTGAGATTGGCTAACTTCACTTAGCATTATATTCTCCAACTTCATCCATTTACCTTCAAATGCCATTATTTTATTCTCTTTTATTGCTTAGTAAAATTCCATTTTGTATATATACCACATTTTCTTTATCCACTCATCTACTGAGGGATATCTAGGTTGGTTCCACAACCTAGCTATTGTGAATTGTGCTGCTATAAACATTGAAGTGGCTATGTCACTGTAATATGCTGTTTTTAAGTCCTTTGGGAATTCCCAAAGACCCAGGAGTGGGATAGCTGGGTCATAGGGTGGTTCCATTCCCAGTTTTCCAAGAAATCTCCATACTGCTTTCCATAGCAGTTGTACCATTTTGCAGTCCCACCAGCAATGTATGAGTGTGCCTTTTTCCCCACATCCTCTCCAACATTTTTTGTTGTTTGTGTTCTTGATAGCTGCCATTCTGACTGGAGTGAAATGAAATCTTAGAGTAGTTTGATTTGCATTTCTCTAATTGCCAGCGATGTTGAGCATTTTTTCATGTATTTGTTGATTAATTGTGTATCTTATTCTGAGAAGTGTCTTTTCAATTCCTTAGCCCATTTATTGATTGGGTTATTTGTTTTTTTTGGTGTTAAGTTTTTTGAGTTCTTTATATATTCTAGAAATTAGTGCTCTATCTGATGTGCATGTATTAAATATTTGTTCCAACTAAAAAGCTTCTTCTCAGTAAAAGAAACAATCAGTGAGGTGAATAGAGTGCATTTTGATTTATTGTACACAATTGCAGCACAACTTTTCATTTCTCCGGTTTGTACACCATGTAGCGTTGCACCATATGTGCAGTCATACATGTACCTATAGTGATGATGTCCATCTTATTCCACCATCTTTCTTGCCACCATGTGCCCTCTCCACCCTCTCTCCCCTTTGCCCCAGCAAAGTTCTTCCATTTTTCCCATGCCCCCCATCTGCATTCACTCTTAATTAATCACTGCCTCACATACTGTAAATATTCTTTAAATTTATTTATTCTGGTCAATTTTCTTTACATTACAGATGGAGAAACATGAGGGGAATTTAAGAGGCCAGAGATTCCAGGGCAAAGAATATATGTATGGTTCTCATTGGTTAATAAGGGCAACCTGGGGAAAGCCAGCCAGCCCATGATTGTATTTGTCCTGGCCAATAGTGTCACCTGCAGCAGTGTTGACACATTAGAAGCCAATGAGCCAGAAACATGCCTCTGTTTCCTAGTGCCAGTGAGCGGTCATGCCAGAAAAAGTGATGTGATCTTCCCAATTTAAGGGAACTACAAATTCTTCTCTAATTTTGTGAAATGTTCAATTTGAGTTTTATTAACAACTCTTACTGCAAATAAAGCAAAGAAAATCTTTCCTTTCCATAGTTAAAAATATTTTTTATAGTCTGGCTTATTTCATATTAACAAGCACTGAAAGTTGACAGGAAGATTTTGTTTGGTGAGAACTGATCACAATTAGCCAGTGATATTGTGATGGAAAGCTATAATATTTCCCCAGTTCCATTACTAATCTCTAAAACCTTTTTGTTCCTGACACAATGTGTCATAAAGACAGAAATTAAGTAATTTTGGGTCTGGTATCAGTAAGCCTAAATTAATATTACAAATGATTTTGATAAAAGGAAAAGGCCATGGCTCATTTTGCTCATTAGATTATGTCAGTTATGGTATTACTAAACATCTATTGTATCTTCTCCCAAATAAAAATGGGCTCTCTATGATTTTTTTTTTTTTCAAATTATCGAAAGGAAAATGTGTGGGTTAGAAGACTTCTTATTAGTTTTCTTTTGTAAAATGCCTCGTGGTTAATTAGAATTTGTATCCATTGATAAATATTTCATTGGAAATTTATTAAATAAGCTTTAAGCCTTGTCACAGAGGTGAATGGTGATTGTCTAGTTTAAGCCTGAGTTTTTAACTTTAACAATGCCTTTGACTGGTGACAATTTTGTATTAGCTTAATGAGAATGAGTTTAGCTTATTGTATTGTCCCTTTGTTTCAATGTCACAATAATGTTTCACAAGGAACTATTTTATTTTACTCTTTACCACTGTGTTATGTTTAGAAGGACTTCCCCATTAATTAACACAGTGATCTTTTGTGCACTGAAGTATGACCATGAAACCAAAAAGAAAAAAAATTTAAAAATTTATTTTTAGTTACTATGTGTTTATTAGTCATTCATTCACCTTAAATGTAGGATATTTAGGTGAGGTTCACAGGGACTGGAACTACCAGCAGCTCAAGGAATAAAACAACAAAGAGATCACGAATGTGCCAAGAGACATTACTACACAGAAATAAACCCTAAAATGTTTAATGTCCCACAAATTCACTCCTGTACTTCAGTACATACTATAGTGCTTACTTTTCAAAAAAATTTAATTGAAGTAACAGTACTTTTTCTTCATTCAGAAGGCAACACTCAACACAATGTATAATGATAGGAAAATCACTTAGAGGAGGTGAGTGATTCTGGATTATTTTTTATCAGGGCCTACAGTGATTATCATAGGGCCTTATTAAAGTCAGTTTAACGGAAATGGTCTCAGTTTTCTAATGCCTAGAAGCAACTACTGGAAGTTTGAAATTCTGTAACTTTATCTAAGGTTTTATATGTGATCACCTTTTGGTAGTAACAATTGCTTCATGGAATGCAGTAGATCAAAAATTTAAAGGCCATTGAGATAGTTTTATATTTGGCCTTTTATTTGTACACCATGGTGCTCTTCTCTTTTCAGATAAAGGTATAGTGTGCACACATGTACTTTCACACCTTTACTCACACTCATGTGAGTAATTATAATATAGGACTACATGGTATATGCACAAAGAAATAGGTTTGCGAGAAGAAAGTGTCTATTTAAAATGAAGAAGATTGTATTGAATCTTAAAACCTCCCTAGTTTAAAATATTTAGTTTAATAAAACAGGATCATTTATAAGATTCCTCATTAGATATTTTGAGTTGTTTTATTTTTTAGTTCTATGAAATATAATCCATCCAAATGTAATAGTGGTTATCTCTCTTTATTATAGTATATCAATATCATAATTATATATTAGCAGATCCATGCTCTTTTTACTCTCCTTGACTGTTTTCATTTCATTTGGAGTGTACATTGCTATGATAACAGAAAGAAAAATGTCCTACAGATTAATTACTACCTAGGGAGTGATCCTGACACTTTCCATGTCCATTTCAAGAGTTAAGATAACCTACATCTTATAAATTATTTTTAAAGTTAATTGTTTAATTTTGTTGAGATTACCACAAAATAGACAGCATGATCTGAATATTGGTAAAAGTTCATAAAAATTAGGACTGTGCTTATGCACTTGAATCAGAATATAGTCAGGCCTTTCCTCTTAATAGTTTCAGTAGAATTTCTAATATTTAGTTTCCTAAACCATTTTATAAAGTGATAAGTAATAGATTATTACAAGATATTATTTTGATATGGCTACTTATAAAAGAAATAAAATGCATTATAACAGGAAAGATTGTCCTATATAGTGACATTCAGATAACCTAGGGTGACAGTAGATGCTTGGCCCTGCTAAATTTATACTACAATTAGCAGCATTTTCTTGTTCTTTGTGGAAAATTAGTGTCATAGAGTTGATAAAGTTTCATTCAATCTTCAGTGAAATATGAGCTCATGAAAGTCTCAGTTTTCTAAATTTCATGACACTAATTTTAGGGTTTAACTTTTTTGTGTTTTATTAAGGTATAATTAGTATACAAAATGTACATATTAAATGTGTACAATTTGATGACTGTGGACATATGCAAACACTTGTGATGCCATAATCACAATCAGGAAAATAGATATATCCAAAATATTTTAACAGTATTATAAAGACTTCTCTATCTTTGAAGAGTCATTGCACCCTTAGGAAACAAATTCTAATTTTAAATATTTCTCTAACATATCAGCTCTTTTCAAATGTGATTTTTCCAAGCGATATCATTTTGTGTCAAATTTTCATGAATTTTAAAAATCATTAAATGAAAATAAAATGTGTTAGAATATGATTGCAAACCAATATATTTACATGTGATCTGATTTTTCTCCCCAGTGGTTACTATGATAGTACAGAACAGGGACAGTTTTACGATTTGAAGGATATTTGGCATTGTCCAAGGATAATTTTTAATTTTCTCAATTGGGGAGTGGCACCAGATTTTAGTACATAGAGGCCAGAGATGTTGCTGAACATGCTACAATCATAGGACAACCCCATGGCAAAGTATTATCTGGCCCCAAATGTCAGCATTGTCAAGGTACAGAAATCCTGCTTTGATTTAATAACTGCACTGGAAAGTAAAGAGTGATCAAAGTCTGTTGTTTGCCTCATGAAATTTAGAGGAAAAAGAAGTAAAACTCTGTCCAACCATTTTACATTTTTGACATCTGTGTTGAATGTGATTGGAGATTCTCTTTCTTCTAACTATCTATTGTGTGCTTCAATGACTGTTGGGATAAGAGCCACTTGTTTCTACAGTAATTGTCACAGAATAACTGCCAGATGGTGTTACTGAGAAGGACAGCATGATATAAAAAAAAAAAAAAAAAAAAAGAAAAAAAAAAGAAAAAGAAAACAAACAAAATTCTATAAGTGTTTTCTTCCTCATTTACTGTGTTGTTACAGGATAATAAGTGAATCTAATGTTTGAAATGTGTTCTACCCTATTTCAGTACAAGAAATGATTCCTTCATGCAAATGGCATCTAGATATTGAAGAGGCATAACATGATTTTTTAAATGTGCCAGTTTACCATTTGCTGGGGTTTCTAGCTCCCCCAGACCTGTGTTTAACCTCTTCCTGCCAGCGGAGAAGGCTGGGGGAACATGCCCCAGCGGTGAGTCACAATCGGGAAGAGGCAGAAGTCGACTGGTGGCCACGCTCAGCCCTCACAATAGAAGACAATCAGGCATACACCAGGGAGTCTGGTCAAGGCAGGAGCTCCGTTTATTGAGGAAGTTGGACGGCCTTTATAGAAGACATGGGCCAATCAGCAGAAAGATCATAGGGGCACATAGGGAGCATGAGCAAATCACATTGGCAGAGTCATTAGCCTATCCTAGTGGCAGTCTGACCTCTCGACATACGTCAGGGGAACGCCCCTTGGCTAGGCCAAGTTCCCGTATCAGGAAGTGGGAGACAGCCAGAGAGTTTCTATCTACTGGTGTGTTCTTAACGTCCCCAACACAATTTGTCCCTGCTATCCCTTTGAAATGGTTAAGTAAGAAAAGGTCTTCTTTTGCCACTGAAAGAAAATTTGGATGGGTCCCATGATTCTTCTGTTCACTTTTGAAAACTTCTCTTATAATTTAAATCACACATACAAACTCACAAAACCAACCTAAAATAACCAACTGGAACACCCAGAGTTTATAATATCCATAACTAGGAATTTTACACAAACAGTTTACCTGACTGGTATTGCTATAAAAAGATTTTGTTCTCTAGGTGTGGTAGATCATTACCACTAACTTTTGTTGTATTTAATCTGGTTTAAATGGTGCCATCAGAGCACCTTTGCTTGGACTCTTCTATGATCTAGACTAAGGATGCCATTCCTCTGAGTATTACTTCACACCAATGCCTGCTTTTCAGGTATTCCCCCCTGGGAGAAGCACTTTGCTTGAGTCTCAGTGTATACACAGATAAACCCCTTGAGCAGTTGTCACAATTCCAGACTGATGCTCTCACGTGACCAAATTTTAGCAGGACACCTCTCATCTTCCCGAAATCCTGCATGGGAATCCAGATAGGAGACTGCCTCACCTTCATAAAACACAAAGCAGTCTCCTCAAGGGTGATCCCTTTGAGTCACCTCCTCAGGTGTCACCTCCCTTCTTGTCCATTTTTGCAGGGAATATTGGGACTAAACATAGTAGCAATGTTCTCCAAAGGAATCTCTCCCAATCTCAACTCTTTCAAAGTTACTAATGTGACCAGCTACTTTGAAAATCTACACCTGTGTCATCTCAGAATTCACTTGGCTAGCTAACTTTTACTGTCACTAGAGCCTGATTCACAATTTCCAAGAAGTGCATGCCTGTAATACCAGAGACTTGGGAGGCTGAGGCAATAGGATTACAAGTTCTGTGCTATGCTGAGAAATTTAAAAAAATACCCGGTCTTGAAATAAAAAATAAACAGGGCTAGGGATGAAGTTTGGGAGTAGGGCACCCCTGGATTCAGTCCCCAGTACCAAAAACAAACAAATGAAGGATTCTGATTGACAAAAGAATCTGAATCACAATTTGCTCATGACACCAAATTTTATACATGGAAAGATAATAGAATGAAATCATACTATTACCATTATCCATATGCATCTTTCTAGTAATTAAAAATTGTAATGTACAACTTGTTCAGAGTCAATTAGAAACATTCACGTCGTTGGCTATGTTTTTGTCCAAACAATGATAGTGTGATGCTTCAGATAACAGAGAGGTGGACAAAAATTTGTTTTTACCATTATGTTACAGATGAAACAATGGAGGGATTATTAGTATGTAATTTTGAATGAGTATTTACTTGCTTTTATGCATATAGTGGTTTTTATTTTTAAAATGTTTTTAATAGTGCAATTTTCAATTTTGTTGTGGAATATTAAGTAACTGGTGTTAAGACAAATCTAAGAGAGAGATTTTAAGTGACAATATTTTGGCAATGCATAGCTACCTAGCAATATTGCTCAGACACTTCACAGCTTGTTCTATTCATATTTATCCTGCTGATCTGAAAGATGCAACTGTTATTTCCCTGCAGGGACTGCAGTAGCTGGAATGAGGCATTGTGTTTGTAGGACCTATGTTGTTCTTTACAGGGAGAAACAATTCATAAAGTTAGAAAAGGGCACCATGAAAAAACCCACCTCAGATTCCCTAGAAATAATGGAAGATTGTTGAGAATAGTGAGCAAGACCAGGAATCAGCAATAACCACACCAAAAACAACAGAAATACACGTTCTCCCTGATTTGTTTTTGAAACTGGAACATTATATTCAAGAAATTTTAGTGTTGGAGGGACAGTTATATTTATGTGCTATCCTTTTTTTTTTAAATTGTTTTCGTGGTGCTGGGGATCACACCCAGGGCTTCACACATGCCAGGCGAGCACTCTGCCTCTGAGCTATATCCCCAATCCTATTTATATGACATCTTTTCAAATAAGCATTTTAGCTTTTTGTTGCATTGCATTTATATATCATTGGTAATAATATTTACTTGAATTTATCTGAATTCTGCAGTCAACTCTGCATTAAGTGCTCTCTCGTTCAAAGTTTGCACATACACTATACACTTGTATTTTTGTTTTCTTTTTTCTTCATTTCCTATAGCTTTTTTGCATGATTATTATGAGAAAATGTTTCAGATTTCCCTGTATGTTCTCCAACTTTTTTGTTCACTTTCCTTCTTGCATCTCAGCTTCTTTATGAGATCATTTTCCTTCTTTCCAAAGTATGTCTTTCCAAAGTATTGGTTCCTTCAGCAAAAGTGTATTTCCTGTGGTGATACATGAGGTTTTATTTTTCTGAAAGTATATATTTCTTCTTTACTCCTGAATTATTTCTTTGCTGGATAAAATACCTACTTGATCTTAATTTGCAAGATTCAGGGGCTTAATTTGGAGATACTTTCTTTATAGGTAAGATATGTCTTTTTGCTTGAGCACCAGTGAGTCTTGTAGACTTGATAGACCTTTGGCTTCCTTTGAGACAGTTGATTAATGTGGAAACCTCAGAAAGGGAGTCTCACCCCAGACATAAATGTTGGTACCAGTGATGTCTTCTTAGGAGAGAGTTACAATGGTTTTCACACACAAAAAAAAAATTCCACAAAGGAGTTGCACATTAAGTTAAAATGCCTAATTCCAGACAGTAAACTTTATATAAATAATGCACAATAAGATTCATGTATGCATATTTTTTCTTTATTCTACTTATAGTGATCAGAATTGTAAAAATGCAAATGTCATGAAAAACCAGGCACCATTTAACATCATATCTTACAACTAAACAAAATACCACTTTTAGCTCACACAGTGAAACCTATAAAGATATTTAATTTCTACAGTATTTTAAAAAAATAATGTGATTATATTACAATAAAATTAATATTAGATTATTTGTTTTAAAATGTTAAAATAGGGATGGGTTTGTGGCTCACTGGTGGAGTGCTTGCCTGGCACGTGTGAGGCCCTGGGTTTGATTCTCGGCACCACATGTAAATAAATAAAATAAAGGTCCATTGAAAACTAAAAAAAAAATATTTTTTAAAAGTTAAAATATTAGTAACTTTATTGATATACAATAAATAAAGTAGGTGGTTATTTGAAAGATGCTGAGATAATTTGGCTTTATTTTCAAAGATGTACACTTACAAATTCCCCAACAGAGATAAATTCTTCAAGTTTTATTTCAATTCTTATAAGAACATATTAACATAAAATAGAATTGTATAATAACCATGCGAGAAAAATATCAGACTTTTGAAAGAAGTATTTACCATCCATAATCTGTCATATTAATTTCTCATTTTTAAATCTAGCTCTTGAATTTCATCAACCATTTTATAATTTAAAAAGAATGATTGGTATATATCTGTGCTTATTTGTGGGGTATAGTGTGATATTTTAGTACATGTAAACAATGTGTAATGATCAGATCAGGGTAATTTGTATATCCATCACCTCAAATACTTATCATTTCTTTGTTCTGGGAACAAATCCAAATCCTCTCTACTTTATATTTTGAAACATACAATTATTTGTTGTCAACCATAGTTACTCTATGGTGCGGTAGAATACTAGAAGTTATTCTTTCAACCCAACTGCACCTTTGTACATGTTAACTATCTTCTGTCCAGAATACCCCACAACCTTTCTGAGCTTCTGGACCCAGTGTTCTTCTTTCTTTCTGTGACATTAACTTTTTTTGCTTCCATATATAAGTGAGAATACATTTTATTTGTCTTTCTGTGCCTAACTTCTTTCACTTAACATAAGGTCCTCCAGTTCCATCCATGTTGCTACAAATGAAAGAATTTTATTCTTTTTAATAGCTGAATAGTGTTTCATTGTGAATATGTCCTCCTTATTCATCCATTGATAGACACTTTGTTTAATTCCACACCATCATTGATGTTATTACTGCTACAATAATCATGGGAGTGCAGTTGTCTCTTTGACATACTGACTTCATTTCCTTTGCATATATCCCTAGTAGTAAAATTGCTGCTTAATATAGTAGTATTACTTCTAGTTTTTTGAGGCCCATCCACACTATTTTCAAGTGATTCTGTTAATTATGTTCCCACTAATAGTAAATTAGTTTGCATCTGCATCCTCACCAACATTTATTTTTCATCTTTTTTGTTTTACTTAATACATTTTTATTTTTTAATTAGTTATACATGACAATAGTATGCATTTATGTATTTTGATATACATAATTTCTCATTTTTCTGATTCTACATGTTGCAGAATCACATCCAATATTTAGTCATATATGTGCATAAGATATTTAATATCTATTTCATTCTACTATCCTTCCTATCCCCAGAGCCATCCTAATTTGGAAGAGATGATATCTCATTTGATTTTGATTTGCATTTTCCTGATGTTTAGTGATGTTATCAACTGCATTTCAATAATATTTTTAAGTGAAAATAATCATTGAGAATAGAATTTAATGTTCTGTGAATTGGGTAAAAATCAATGGTTTTAAACTTTCTTTATATTTTACCAGACTGAAATTTTTGATGACAGGACATTCTTTGTTTTGTTTCCAGAGGTTTCTATAGCACCTATGGAAGTGGCCAACACACAGTAAACACTCAGTATTTTTCTACTGTATGAATAAATGGGTAAATGTATGAAGTGTATCAAACCTGAGCATTGCACACTCATCATTCAGTGCAAAAGCACAACTCTCTCTTGGTTTCTCATTGTTTTATCTCCTCTCTTGATTTTTTCTAACATCTAACTTTCATACCTTACCTAGCATCTTGGTTACAATTAGCCTGCCAATTATATTTAAAAAATAAAAGCCATTCTTTAAGAATGTCACTGACAGTTCTCAAAGAATTTGCCCTTTTGAATATACACCTATATATGAGTCAAACTTTTAAGCCATCGAGTGAAGGAGCTCTAATTCCTGTCCTATCCTATCAGCCAAATGCCAGGATTTTACTTCTTAAATATTCTCATTCTTTCTCACCTGCTACATAAACAGGAAAAATGTTGGTAGGTTGGTCATAGAATACTTATATTATTTTTTCTCAAGGACACTTTTAACAGTTATGAATAGAAAAAAAATTATCATGGCTTGACTCACTTGTCTTTTTATGGGGAAGTTTAATCTCATTTTATTCTTATTGGGTTCTGTTGTCAGCCTAGGAAGGTGACAGCAAAGTTTCTTCCAAATGATGTCCACAACTTTTTTTCTCCTCTTTTATTTTCTTGTGTTTGAGCTTATAATTAGCAACTGCAAGGGCCTAAATGTTTTACTAAGTCAGCAAACTTACTTCATGATCTTTATGAACAGCCATTTGAAGTCAGTTAGCATAGTGAGTGACTCTTTGATGATACCAATAAAGTTTTACTGACATGTCATTATGTTGAAGAAATATACAATGTGACCTTTGATAGGCATGTGCATATAAATATTGAAGTAAAGTTATTCTTGTATTTTATGATGAATAAGGATTCTTGAATACAGGTAGAAAGTAATATCCAGTAACACAACACATGGAAACTGGGTAGGTAAGGTATTGAACATTTGGTATATTGAACTTGTGGAGAAAATACGCTGAAAAATTTTGTCTTCTTAGGAGAGAAAAACAATGGGTCATTTGGGATGATGGATTTTCATCACGGAGGCACAGGAAAGGGTTTGAGAAAGTCAATGAGTATTTTTCAGAGCCTGAAGTATGTGACTCTGCAATATCGCTTCCTATAGAACACATGAGTCTGCAATACACATGTGAGGTACAGAGAGTCATTGTCACAAGCATTGACATTTTAACATGCTTCACATTTCCCCCATATGCTATATGTTATGCTATGTGTTTTAAAAATATTACATTGGCTTAATCCTTACACCTGGAGGTTTTATATTAATAGCAGTGTTTCCTTTATTTTTTTATTTTTTTCAAATTTATTTTTTATTCCAAGTTGTTATAAATGACAGCAGAATGTATTACATTTCATATTATACTTGTAGAGCACATTTTTACATATCTCTGGTTGTATACAAAGTATATTCACACCATTCATGACTTCATACATGCACTTAGGGTAATGATATCCATCTCATTCTACCATCTTTTTTTTTTTTCTTCACCCTTTTGCCCCCTCTATTCCCCTCCCTCCCCATTGGCCTTTCTAGTGTTTCTCTAATCCTCCTATGCTCCCCATCCTAACCTGACTGTGAATTGGCCTCCTTATATCAGAGAAAACATTTGGCATTTGGCTTTTTGGGATTGACTAGCATCACTTAGCATTATATTCTCTAACTCCATCCATTTCCCTGCGAATGCCATGATTTTATTCTCTCTTATTGCTGAGTAATACTCCATTGTGTGTATATACCACATTTTCTTTATCCATTCATCTACTGAAGGGCATCTATGTTGGTTCCACAGTTTAGCTATTGTGAATCGTGCTGCTATAAACATTGATTTGGCAATGTTTCTTTTAAATGTAATAAAATATAAGTTGAAATGTAAACTTTAAAATATTGGTTTATTCCCCTAAATATACCTGTAGGTTTGGTATCAATGTCATATATATATTTAACATATGAGGAATACTAAGTTGGGACAGATAAAATAACTTAATTCCATGGACTCTGCATTCATATCAGAGTAAAGAAATTCTTTTCAATAAATGGAAATGTGTTACTAGAATAGGTGACTTTATATGAAAAGGAATGGAAAGATGTTATCAGAACTTAAGATGAATTAAATATTTATTTTTTGTGCATTAATTTTTTGGAAAATATATTATCTAAGTATTTTGAATGTAGTTTCCTAAGTGTATTAAGTTGTACCAGGCATAAGTGACTAAAATAAAAGTAATTAGGCTTCTAAACATAACCTTTTTCATTCTTTCACCATCATCTGACCTACTTATTAATAGTTTAGAAAAACATACCCTGCTATGGTTTATTACGAAGTAGCGAAGATGTAAATTGCTTCTCCAAAACTGACATGCCACTACATTATTAACGGAGCCACTGAGGCCATTTAAACTATACTGTATGGTGCATTTACAGTAGAGGGCACACAGAACGTCAAGCCTTCAAAGTTTAATATATTTAATTTGGCACAGTTGGTGCTGTACTTTGTGAACTGTTAATCTTTTCAAGCAATACAGCAAAATGTCAGTATCTTCATTTGCACAGTATAATAGGCTTATATCCTCAAACAATAAAGTTATAATAGCTTGTCTGTTGCTTGGTGGAGCTACACAGATTCAGGATGAACAAGGTGTTGCTTGCCCTACTTTTGCTCAAGGTTCTTTACACGTGTCCTTTCTAGCATGAACACTAGCCTCATTTGTAATTTTTTGCTATAAAACCAACTCCTTAGTTTAGATTAATTTTCCACAATGGTATAATATGCCTTAATTTTATATTACTGATTTGATTAGTGACTAAGAACATTTAAACTTGAATGTGCCTGGTTTTAAAACTACACTAATTTTATTTTTTTTTTATTTTTAGAGTAAAATAGTAAGATTTGGAAAATGTTCATACTTTTATTAAAATATAAAACAGGCATACAAGGTTTAATTTAAAATAGATTCCTTGTTTTTTACAAATGGTAACATTCAATTTCATTCTTCAGTGGAAAGGGATAAATTCATTCTATTGAACTATATTCTTTTCTGATATTTCTACAGTGCATCAGGCATCAACTTATTAAATAAAATTAAAATATTTATAAGTCATTTAATATACATTTCACTTCCAAATATTATACAATTATATTATCATTCCCAGACATCACATATTTTGTCTAGAAATGTGTTGCAATTTTTTTTTTGGGGGGTGGGGTGGATGGTACTGGGGATTGAACTCAGGGGCACTCAGCCACTAAGCCACATCCCCAGCCCTATTTTGTACTTTATTTAGAGACAGAGTCTCATTGAGTTGCTTAGTGCCTTGCTGTTGCTGAGGCTGGCTTTGAACTCTCAATCCTTCTGCCTCAAACTCCCAAGCACTGGGATTGCAAGCATGTGCCACCACACCCAGCTCTGTTGCCATTCTATCTGTCACATTACAACCACTTAGTTGTACTTATCCAACTAAAAGGCTATTACTCAAAAAATCACTGTCAAAGTGTTAATAACTTCATGTTGAACATTCTTGTTGAACAGCTTCAGTGATTGCAGTCCTTCTTTTAATTTTACTTCTAGAATTTTTTTTTCCTTTTATGCTCAAGACTGAAAAGAGTTGAATTTAATTTGTGGTGATCACCACTTGTCATCTTTAAATATTTTCAGGTTAAACAGAGCAAAATTCTATAGATAAGCATCATTGAGCTCATTTTAGAAAGTTTATAAAATTAACCAATTGTATAGCCTATGTTATGTGAAATAGAATCTATTCCATTTATTTCTAAGTGAAGTGTAAATTTAGAGTTGCTGTTCTTCATGTAGGCCCAACTCATTACTAAAGTCTTTCAAGTCAACTATATATGTAACACATAGTAAAAGGAACTTACTGAAGAATTTTTTAGTTATTATCATATTAAATGTTATACTGGCCAATCTGCTATTCTTTTTGTTTTTTAAGTTTTTAACTAATATATAACTATGTACATTTATGGGGTACCATCTGATGTTTCCATACATGTATAAACTCTGTCATGTTCAAATTAGGGTAAACATATCAATCTCCCCAAACAATGATCACTTTTGTTTGATGAAGACATTCAAAATACTTCTTTTTTTTCAGTTTTACAAAGAAATTATAGTATATAATCATCATCTATAATCACCATTCTCTGCAGCAGAACCCCAGAACATCTTTCTTGTCTATTGTTGTCCAGTTTACTTTCTCAGATTTTATTTTAGCTTGGTTATTGTCTAGGTTCCTGTTTTAACATTTGCAAATTAGAACAATATTGGGGATTCCATATATTTCAAACACACATACAGATAACTACCCACATATTATCTTAATACTATCTATTAATCCTAGAACTTATTGACCAGTATAAATTCTTCCTCTACCTTTGGGAACATTGAGCATAATAGTTTAATCCATCAAATTGTTCTATTAACTATAGATTATTAAATGTTGTCTTAGTACTTGCTATAATACAGTGATTTAGGCTTACCGATTTAAATCATTTAAACCTTACTAAACCAGTAGTAAGTTCTCTGTTTTACACCTTTAGGGAGACTTATTGAGAAAAAAAAAAAAAAATCAAAGTGTTCGGTATACCCAAGAAAGGAGATTCTGACTTTTTTCTCATAATTTAAAATCAATATAGACTACAAAATCGTATAAGTTTTAGACAAAACTCATCATTTATTTTTTATTAAATAGATAACGACATGTATGAACTCTTTCTAGAAAATCAAATAAATATACCAGCTTGAATAGTCTACTGTGACTTTTTCCACATTAAAAAATCTTCCAATGATATTGGTATCCTACATTCACAAAAATTAATATTTTTACATGAATGATTCCATGTATATGTGAATTTGTGTGTGTGTGTGTGTGTGTGTGTTTATTTCCCTCTTTGCTTCTGAACACTGTTTAGATTTCTAAGAAGGTTTCATGTTGGTGAAGCCATAATTATTCTTCAAATGCTATATTCTTTTGTAGTCAATTAAATTATCTGAAACACAGGTTCTTATATTCTATGAAATGGAAAAAAATTTTCTTAGTTATTAGGTCAATATATATTATAAAATGCCTAATAAAATGGAAAAAAAAAAAAGTGTTGCTTCCATTTTTCTTGTCTCACAGAGGATCTAGCCTTCAGATAGTGGAGGTTAGTGAAGTAATCAAGACTTTTTTAATAGAACAAAATTGGAAGGGAATCTGGGAGTCAATTAAGCAATAAGTAAAAAATATGGAATTATAATTACTATGGGCATTTATTATTCTAGGTAGTCATAGTGTATTTTAAAACTGAAAGATATGCATAATTAAGCCAAGTATAACAAGGAGCTGGGGGAATATGGAAAGATCTGGATTAGGAGGAGGGTGCAGGGTCAAAATGGGCAGACCTTAGATTGGATATAAAAAGATTATTGATATGGAGGCACTTATCTGTTATACCTATATATTGCCATATACCTACAATGGCTCTTGAAACCTGGAGAGAGAGAGAGAGAGCCAACAGTGTATGACAGAGCAATGCCCCTGATGTGGAGTTAGGTAAGGCATGCAGAAGCATGGACTGTGATGGATGGTAGAGTGTGTTGCTCAGATCTCTCCTTAAGGGAAGCACTCAATTACTGTTTGATGTGGGTGGTAAAAATATTTCTGCCCCTGTCCTCAAGGTGGGTCAAGTCTGGAGGGAACATCTAGGTCCCGAGTTCCCTATGGAGTTTACTAAGGCTTTTGTAGTGACTGTACTACAGTTCAAGTCCTCTTCTGCCACTCCTACTTATTTCATTTCCTGACAGAATTCATTCTTTTTTTTTATTGTGATATAGCATACATAGTATAAAAGTTTCCTTTTAAACAGATTTTACATAGATGATTACTCTAACATTGTTACCAAGCATCATCAAATTCTGTTTCTAGAACATTTTCATTATTCCAAATTGAAACTGTATGTATTAATTCATACCATCCTATTTTCTCCAACTACAGCTCTGGCAACTCCTTTCTGTCTCTGTGGATTTGACTACTCTAAGTACATCATCTATAAGAAGTTCACTCTGTTGTTTTATGTAGGGTTTATTGCACTTAATGCAAAGTCCTTAGGGATCGTCCATGTTGTAAAATATCAGAATTTCTTTTCTTTTCATGGTTGAATACTATGTTATTGTGTGTATATGCTAAATTTTGTTTATTCATCCACTAGTGAATGCATGGGTCAATTCCATCATTTATCTACTGTGAATAATGCTGCTATGGATGTGACTGGGCACATATCTTCTCAAGTTCTGTCTTTCAATTATTTTGAATACTCAGAAGCGGCATTGCTGGGGCTAGGGATGTAGCTCAGTTGGTAGGGTGCTTGCCTCACATGCACAAGGCCCTAGGTTCAATCCCCAGCACCAAAAAAAAAAAAAAAAAAAAAAAAAAAAAAGTGGCATTACTGGATTATATGGCAATCCTTTGTTAAATTTTTTGAGGAATTGACATACTATTTTCCACAATGGCTGCATTATTATACATCCCTACCAGCAAAATAAAAATTTCTAATTTCTCCATGCCATCACAAATACTATTCTCTCTCTCTCTCTCTCTCTCTCTCTCTCTCTCTCTCTCTCTCTCTCTCCTTAAAACAATAGCCATGTGAAGCGGTATATCACTGTGGTTTCAACTTAAATTTACCTACAGACTAGTGATGTTGAGCTCTTTTTCATGTCCTTTTTGACTATTTCCATATCTTTTTTTGAGAAATGTCTATTGAAATCTTTTACCATTTTTAATTGGGTAATTCAGATTTTCATTTGTTTTAGAATTGTTGCAGGTTATATATTCTGGATATAAATCAAATATATGATAATATGATATATATTGTCAATTATATGATAATACTCCTTATAATACATACACAAAGACAATCCAACTTTTCATTTAATCAAAATACATTTTTTGTAATTTTAGTGGGATTGGATTATAAGCCATCTTATTATTTTATTAATTCACCTTATGAAGTAATAGTTATTAGTACTGGCATATTTATAATATTAGTTGCTGGTACTGGAAAATGTCTTTAGGATGTAATTTATCATGTACTCTTTTTCCTTTCATTGTTATTATTCAGATTAAAAATAAAAAAGAGGTCCTGTTGCTCTCACTTTATTATCTCCACTTGTCTAGCTTCTGGATCTACCATCATGATTAGAAAAGGCAAAGTGGCTTATTAAAAAGAATTACACACCTTGAAATGTGAAGGGCAAGGTTGTACACAAAGCATCAAGGATCAGAAACAGCCACTGTTTATTGAGTGTTGACTGTACCACAGTTGAGTAGGACTGCTTGTTGATTTATTGCTGTGCTCCACATTGTGTGATTGCATGTGAATTCTCCAGTTGGAAATATTTCCTCTTAGTTCCTTTAAAATCCATTTCACATGTCACTACTATCATAAAACATTTCCCTATTGTCTCAACTAAATGAAAACCAGGCTCTTAACTCCACATGATCACATTTATTTTTCTTTGGCTTTTCATAACGCTCTTTACAAATTGAACCTATTTATGTCCTTATTTTGTAATTTTCTAAGGTATTTTGAAACTCCTTGAGAACAGTAACTGCCTTCATTTCATCTCTTTATAAACCTAAAACAATTTGATAGTTCTTTGACAATATCCAGAACTCAATGTGTGCTCCTTGACTTTATTAAATAAAACCCTTTATGATTTTCTTTTATAAAGTGTTATATTTTGTTTTAATAATTTTAGGAGAAGAGTATAGAAACCATGACTTTGACTGATATGCAAGATAGGTAAATAGAGTCTTCTTAATGTTCTTATATGTGGTTGTCTATTGAATAGTGTGATGGCAATAAATTTAAGGAAATAGAGGAACTAGGAAGAAAAATTAGATGTGTAATTGTTCATGAAACTCTGTGGTGTCATGTCTGTTGGCTCCACAGCAAATAAGTTGGAATTAATAGCCTTTTCTAGGTACAGAGACCTATTTAAAATTTTAGATTTTAATGTGCTATGAGCTTTATACCTTCTAAAATCTTTTGCAGTACAATTTTGCAAATATTAATTATTCCTAACTTATTCTTGTAATTTGTATTTTTACATCTGCTATATCCTTTTGATTCATTGCTTTGATCTTATTTTAGGTTCAGCAATCAATTTTGGTTGAGGTCCTGATCATTCCAGTTAATTTAGTGAACTACAAGATTTAAAATTATTGTTAGTAAAATCTCCTCACATTTTCATAGTGGTAGGGGTCAGGGAAAGTTCTTACATGAAATATTTAAGAAACATCTGACTATAACCCAACCAGCATGTGGGAAAATTGCATTATTTCTTAGACTATTTTAACATCAAAGGTAGCTCTGAAGTGAAGGATAGTCATTAAAAGCCGAATTACTGAAAGTATATCTGGTTAGTGCACTTAAACACATTTCAGTGGACTAAAATAATTTAAAATCTGAAGTGTGATCCAGAATCACGTATGTCAATTACTATGTTGTCTTTGGTGTTAAAAATGCATGCAGCTGGAGGCTTTAATTATATGAGATTTCTCTGACTTAGAAATACTTCGGCTTTTATTTTTTGAAAAAGTCACCTTTTCAGAAATCCAAGGGAAAACATTTGTAAAATGCATAGTGCCTTTTCCAATTACCTGTTATTGAAAGATAGGACAACACTAGAGAGTTATGAAAGTGAGCTGAAAATATGTTTTATTTTTATGAAATTTGATTAGTATTTGCTAAAACTGATCATCTGGGAATGAGTAAATTTTTCTGTATGACTTTTCTTCCCCACATCCCCATCTCATTAAAACAAATGTGATCCAATATGTTTGGTTTTGCCCCATTATAATAAGCCAAATATTCTCCAGTTATATTTTTCAAGTAAATTTTGGACCTATACTTCACAAATGTAATATTTATTTTCTTCTCATTAATAAAAGCCAACAAATAATAATTAATATGATGTGTTTGTATACACATAACATGAATTTTGAAAGCATTATCATTATACATTTCACATTTGTCTCATGATGGTTTGATTATAAAATAATATTATTCATCATCTTGTATAAAGCTACATGAGTTACCTCTAAATATGTGATTAACAGATATAGCATTATTGTAACTTCACTAAAAAGCATGGATTTCTGTGGTTTGAATATATTTTCTCCAAATTTAATGGCCAGTGTGAAGGTTTTTAAGAGGTAGGGCCTTTAGGAGGTGATTAAGTCATGACAGTGGAGTCTTCCTGAATGGAACTAAGTGCCCTTGTAAAAGGGATTGAAGGAAGTCAATCTTTTTTGCCTTTCAACCTTCTGAGGTTGTGATGTTCCTCTTTTCCTGAGGATGCGGCCATCTTGTCAGGATGTGTCATCTTGGCAGCAGAGATTTCATCCTATCCAAGACAACAAACCTGCTGGTGATTTGATCTTAAGATTCCTGGCCCCCACTTCCATGATAAATAGTTTCTACTCTTTATAAATTATCCATTCTGTGGTATTTTGTCATAGCAGAAAAAGATGGACTAATTTTGAGAAATAATTAAACTGATCTTCCCTTAAGACAAAAATAAATTTAATAAAATACATTGCTTTCAGTTCTTAGGGGATAGATGATACTATAAATATTAATTTTTTTCTTTAGGTTTTAAATCAATTCAGGGTGCAGACACTTAAAACTTCTGAAATGTGTATCTTTGTAAAATTGCTGTCACTTACAAAAGTCTATCTGCTCTAATTTCTATTTCCTGGAATTTCCTTCCCCACTCAGAATTCCCTGTACAATGCAGCTCTTAACACTTCCTAAGGAAGCAGGCTGCATATTTGTGTGTGAGTATTTCACTGATTTGATAGTTCGCTTTCTCACAAATGATTTTTTATCTCTAAAAATGAGCCTGCATTGACTTTTGTTCAGAATCAGAGTGTTGGAATAAATCTCCTCTTCAAGTAGCAGGAGAAAATCAAATGTATCTCTCATTAAATAAAAAGTCTGTGTGAGTTTCGGAACTCTTCCTATTATCTATAAGTCTTATGGGATCCAGAATGCTGGTGTAAAAGGAAAAAAAAAAATGACCTAATTTTCTAAAGGGTTTTTCAAATAATAGTTGTTCTGTAGAATACCACTGAAAAGGGTCCACCAAGTAGAAAGGCTTTTGATATTCTTTAAGTAATAAGAGAAGCAACATTCTCTATACATCTACAAACTCTATCTTTAGTCAACATTCTTTTTGCTTGTTTCAAATCTTATTTTTTTTCTTAAAAAATGTAAGAACTTGGGAGTAGTTTTTTAATTAGATATTCAACTTAAATAACATTAATTGTCCCTTTCTCTACCTGATGGTACCTGCATTGCTATTTATTCTATTGCATTCATTTCTTGCATTGCAACAAGATTCATTGAGGTCAGGAATTAAAGGCCCCAAGCTTAGGATGAATCTCTTCTTAGGCAGCATTGTGATACCACTATTTCCCACTCTCTCTACTTCTACTCCCCAAAATATACTTCATTTTTCTGAATATTTTTAGGTATATAAATCTGCTCCTCTTTAGAGAAATTTAAACCAGAGTTCCAAAAGCAAACAATTTAGTTATCTTTCAAATTTCTCCACCTGTACTTGAAATTGTGGTGTTAGCCACAGCAGTTTTAGTGCTCCTTCCTTAGTTGAATGATCATAGCAAATAAATGAATTGAGCATGGTAACAAATGGAACTGTGCCAAGAAAAGGAAAATCAGGCCATGGGACTCTGGTCCACTGTGATTAACATAGCCCAAGAGCATTTTTATCATACAAATGCTCATCATAGTTATAGTAATGTAAATTACAATATTCAAGCTTGACAGCAACCTCAAGAATATTGAAAACAAATGTAAGTGATGAAAATTTTCTGAATTACATTTTAAAAAAAATGAATGATGGCATTTATTATATTGGTTTTTATTTTATAAGGAGAAAAATTCTTCCATTTTTTGAATCATATCAATTAATAGTGAAAAGGTTTTTTGGAACTTATATATCTTCAGCTTATATAACTGAAACTAAATAATTTGAAATATGTCCCAAGAATATTTGCCACATTAGTGGTTGGGCTACAGTATCTTTCAATTGTATCCTACTATTTTTTCTGCTATAGTAGGTTGTATATTTTAAAAACATAAATGAGCATAATAAGGAGATTATATTAAGAAGTCCACAAAATGTCAATAATCAAGAAAAGCATAGCTTTACCACTCTCTTCCCAAATATTAATTTATATGTAGGTCAATTTAAATTATTATTCATATTGTCTGTCCTGGTGAATAACATCTGACAAGTCATTTTGTAACATGAAGTTGTCAGGGATTAAGGACAGAAGATACCTCTGTATTTGTCAGTCAGTATTTGTTAGTTGTTTTAAAGAAATGTATTTAAACTTGTGTAGACCAGATTACTCATGTATATGAAATGAGGGCAATATTACTTCTTTCCTTGTCTCACATAGTTAGGTAATATTTGTAAAATATTGTATATAGACATAGTATTTGAAATAGAATATAGTCTAACATCAAATTATCTAGGATGATTATTAGCATTATTTCCTGAGCAGAAATATAGCACTTGAATGTTGTCCTATATACTACTATGTATAAGACCTTAAATTTTGATTCCCTAATCAAAATATCAAAAGCACCTGCATGTAGAATCCTTAATAGAACATTTTTTTCCAATACTCAGTTGTAGAAAAGTGATGTAGCATTGTTTGTACATTTTTAGAACCGTACACCCCTGACCAAATAATTAAGATAATCTCAAAAAACAAACTTTTCTGTTTTATTATCAGTTGCTTATATTTTAATGACACAACGTATGAAACTTGTGTTCATCAAAACATTTTCAGTTCCAACTTTTCATAGCTGAGATGTATGTTTTTTAAACACAATTCTGGTCCTCTGGTATGATTTCTACCATTTACCAATTTCAATACAAGTAGTATCTCTTTGAACTAATAAAAATGTCATGCATTTTAATGGATTCTATTGAACATATTAGACCTTTATCACTAGGTTCAGAAAGAATGTGCATCTTAATGAATGTTTCTTCCCAGTAAATCCGGACTCTATTAATGCAATGCCACCTGCCCAAATTTACATATACAATTTTGTGTCATGTCATAATAAAGCTTGTTTTGTGATTGGTTTTTATTTATCCAGATTGTAATTTTCTTACATCATAATTTGCAAATGTATATATACATGCTTCTTGGCCTAGGATAACATTGTCCTAAAAATGTCGTTAATACAAGTTGCCTACCAAACATCATAGCATAGCAACACTATACATTACGGAGTATTGGTTATTTACCCTTCTGATTATGTGGATGATTAGGAGTTTCAGTTTGCTGCTGTTGCCCATCATTGAAAGTATCATATAACATCTTGCTAAACCAGGAAAAGGTCAAAATTCAAATTATTGTTTTTATTAAATACATAACACATTTTTGTGTCATTATAAAGTTAAAATCCAAAAGTCAATCCATTACAATTCAATGACTGTAAAGATAGAAACAACATATACATACATACACACATGTGTTTCTTTGCTTACATACTAATCTATTCTTTAGGAATATTCAGACATAGCTACTTTTCCTCTTATAAATATTTTCGACACCCATTTGTTGAAATCATTCAGGCATCCATTTAATTTATGCAGCTGGTGATCAACCAGCACTTTTCACAGACCTCACACATGCTTTTGTCTGTGTGAAGAGACATGATTCAGT
The DNA here is from genome assembly GCA_025594165.1 of Tamias sibiricus. NCBI lineage: Eukaryota > Metazoa > Chordata > Mammalia > Rodentia > Sciuridae > Tamias > Tamias sibiricus. The sequence continues at coordinate 40,065,118 of CM046661.1, forward strand.
TAAAAGTGGTTTCAAGCACACATTCACCAATAAATCCTTAAAACTATTATTGATGCAAGTCACAGAACTACACAGTACAGTTCCATAGATGATACTCTAAATCAGTGTTTTTTAGAGGTATAAATACATATAATTATTGTGTGACATTACATCCTATTTCGAAGACTACAAAAAAGTAGAGTACTTGCTGATGCATGTGACACATATAAACATGGATAACACTTTCTAATATTTTGAGCCTCTCTGAAATGCTCTGTAAATTCTAACTATGCTAAGAATACTCATAGTCATAAATAGCATTACATGAGAATCCCATGAAGCAATATATTCAAACATATCCTTGATATATCCTGTGTACTAAGGTTTAAAGATAAACACAGACAAAAGAAGATCTATAATATCCTGACAAAAACTATGGTTAGTCCATAAGTAATAAGAGCCATGGACAAGATATGATTCAAGGCCACGCCCCCCATGGCCTTCTTCCACCAGCCATGCCTCATCTGCTTACACTTACCACCCATCAAATGAATTAACTTATTAAATGATATACATTTTACAATCTAATTATTTCATCTCTGACCATTCCTGCATTGTCTATCATATGGGCTTATTTGACACCTCATATCTGAACAGTTATAACAGTCTTTATTCTTTCTTTTTTCTTAGTTTGTAATAACCCTCTCCACTATAAAACAAAGTTCTGGCTGTTAGAAGTGCCCATTGCTACTGGTATGTCATGTTTTTTTTTAAAGCTCACTCAGCTAACTAAGCAAAGAAATTCCTGTGTTTATACTAAACTGTGTATTTGTCTCTAAATACTTCAACATGTAACCATCTGTATTAGTTAAATATGAGTTCTTGTGTATTCAAATTAATTCTACTATCACACGGGTAATTCTAATATCCTCACTTTGCTTCTTGATAAATTCACACTCCAACAATGTATGATAATCCTGGATCCCACCATTTGATGTCAATTCACTTAATTGACCAATTCTAGTACAAATAAGGAGGAGCATCAGAATTTTAAAAGCTGTATCCCTATGGAAAGTAACTTCATCTACTAGGGTACAAGTTTATGTGCAATTCCTTATTCTCTATGAATTTTACTCAATTCTAGAGTTATTTATATCAGTATTTCCTGATCCTCCACCCTTCTCATTGAGAGAGCTTTATACATTTGCAACATAGTTGATTATCATTTCATATCTGTATTTTTCATGAGATTTTCTGACCTAAATGATTTTTGTATACTTTAATGTTCACTCTGTGTATGTAAAGTTTCATGAATTTTGACACAGGCAAAATGCCACATATTCACCATTATAGTATCATCAAGAATAGTTTTACCTGCCTGAAGATACCCTGCACAACTTCACACCTTTAGGACTCCCAAAACCCACTGATTTATTTTGTGTTTATATAGTTTGCTTATTCCATAGCATAATATAATTGGAATTATATAATATTTGCCTTTTTCCAGCCAGGTACTTTAACTTGCATCAAATTGTTTGAGAAGTTATCCTTATCTTTTTGTATCTTAAAAAAATTTCTTTTGGTTGTAAATTGGCACAATATTTATTTATCTATTTATTTATTTGTTTGTTTGTTTATTTATTTTTATGTGGGGCTAAGGATGGAATCCAGGGCCTCACACATGCTAGGCGAGTGCTCTACCACTAAGCTATAACCACAGCACCATCATTTTGTATCTTGATAACTCATTGCCTTTTAATATGGACTAATATGTTCTTGGGCCAAATAATAACAGTTCATTTATTTATCCATGTATTATTGGATATTTTATTTGCTTCCAAGTTTTTGATAATTATTTTCAAATAAGATATAAACATTGACATGTAGGCTTTTTCTTTCTTTTCTTTTTTTTTTTTTTTTTTTTGTACACAGTTTAATAACTAGAAAAATACCCTCTCTCTCTGAGGATAATAGCTTGTCTCCCTGGCTCCTCTCTCTTTCTCTGCTTCCAGGATGCCATGAACTGAGCAGCTTTCCTCCACTACACCCTCTGCCATGATGTTCTCACTCACCTTAGGCCCAGAACAGTAGAGTGGGCCCACCATGAACTGAGCCTATGAAACCCTGAGCCAAAATAAAGTTTTCCCCTTCCAAACTGTCTTGTTGGATTTTGAGTCACAGCAAAGACAAGCTACCTAACACAATGACCCATGACACCAAAGACAAATGGAAGATTATAGGGCTGGGATGGTAAATATCAAGAATGTATCTGAAGGATGTTAGAGTTCCAGAAGATAATAAATTGTTAAATATACATAAACACACTCAAACTAATTGGGATAGGGAAAAGGTGCATAGCACCAACTAAAAGATTTCAATTTCTAAAGGCCAATGCTAGAAAAAAATCAAAGAGTAAAATAATTGAAATAATACAGGATTACGACCCAAAATATATTTTAAAAATACATGTATATATACAAGCTTTAAGTAAATGAATAAATTTGGGAGAAGTAAAAAATCTCCCATGCAGAAGAATAATTCTAAATATCTTATATACATATTCTACCCTCAAAGAGAAGAAACACAACTCCCCATTCCTTCAATGTGGGTTGCACATAGTATTATCCTTCCAAATAATCCAGTATAGAAATAGGATTATAGAAAAGTAACCTTATGGTGGAGGAACAAGATAAATGCTTCTCAGCCAGGTGATAAATGACAGTATTAACAGTCATAAATCATGTTGCCTGTCTGTACCCTTGATGTGATCCAACAAAAGTGGCATTATACTTCAATGACCTTCCTCCCCCAAACCCATAACCTCAATCCAATCATGAGAAAAACAAATTCCAGTAGAGGGGTGTCCTACAAAATACTTGACCATTACTCCTCAAGGAGTCACAGTCATTGAAAATAAGGAAAGCTTGAAAAATTGTCATAGCCAACAGGAGGCAAAGGAAAGATGATTCATTTAATGTGGTATCCTGTTTGAGATCCCTTGACACAAGAAAATATATTATGGAAAAAACAAGAAAAGTATGAAATAAGTCTGAACTACAGTTAATAATTTATTTATATTCATTCACTATAACAAATATACTTCACTAATATAAGATAGCACTATTAGGAACAATTGGGTGCAGGTCATATAAGAACTCTGCACTATTTTGTCAATTTTTCTGTAAACATAAAACTGTTCTAAAAAATAAAGTTCACTTATAATTGGTAGGTAGAAGACAAAGGTCATTCTGAGTCAAAAAGAATGCTGTTTTTGAAACTGACTTATTTTCTAGACTTCTGAGTAATGTTAGTTTAAAGATAACAATGCATAAGTGTTTACCTTGTTAAATCTGTGGTTCTATCTCTGAGCTGAGTACCTACCAAATCAATAATCTTTCTTGAGTTCATGCTTGTAGAACCTATGTCTATGTTTTCTTCTAGAGTCTCCCATGAGACTATCAACTAAACATTCAGGAATTTGTGGAGATGGGTGTGGCCCTGTAGGACATAGCAATAGTGAAATAGAATGGATATTAACTTGCTATAGTGCTTGTGATCACTCAGAAAACATTATTTTAACTTGTACTGCTTAGTGCAACATTCCATACAAGTTTTGACACGGTGGTTACTAAATACAAATATCTGATCTTAATAAATGTATGTTGAGTTCCTATTCTTTGCTAAAACTCCCACCTGGTAATTAATTATATTGTAGTAGTGAATTTTACTTGCTGTAAGTATAATAAGGAAAGTTAAGTGAATTAAGTTTTGCTATATTATAGTAACAAGGAGCAACAGGAAAATGTCTAAGAACAAGTGAGGGGAAAACAACACATCAGAAACAAGGTGATAATCTACACTGAAATGTGATGCGTGAGTAGGACTTCAGAAAATGAAGAAGGGGATACAACTTTCTCATGGAAACAATAACATCAGATAAATATCAGGGTTATGAAGGTACATATTGATTTGGACAATAGTGATTGGAGAACAGAGTTCAAGAAAAGATAGTGAGAAATGAAGTTTAGAACTGAGACCAACTGCCTCTGAAATTCTCAGTTAATACATTTAGAAGCAAGTTCTACAAGCAAGGGGAATCCATTAAAAAGTTTTGATCTGATTTGGGCTTTTGAAAAATATCTCTCACTTGTTCTGACTCAGACCCTAAGAAACCTATTTATTTTTTCTAAATTAAGAATAATGAGACACATCTGATTGAAATTTCATGCACATAATGTAAAATAAACATGAAATCCATTGTGCTTTCAAAAAGAATGTGTATTGTCTCTCCAAGGAATGAAGTTATATCGATACTATTAATATAGAAGTCATGAAAATAGAAAAACCACTTCTTGAGTGGTCAAAACTTTCTAGTATTGTTAAAGTTAATTATGATTTGTGTGAATTATACTTTATAATTACTAGGGCAAGTGCAGTATTAATATGAATTTAAAATAGTAAGAGTAAGATTAAAGGCATATAATTTAGCTCAAATGTGACATTTTGACAACCTGTAAAAATTGCTAGAAATAAATGGTTTTTCACATTGAGAAATATAATAAGGATTGGTTGATTATTTAATAATCTAGAGAATTTACATTAGAGTTACAGCCACGTGGAAACTATTCTCTTGGTAACTGATTATAGCGTGTAGTTATGTTACTGACTAGAAAAATTTAAGGGTAAAATGTTCCTTTATTCTCTTTTTATGCTTGCTGTGGTGTGGTGGCTGTGAAGCCTGATATCATATAAACTGGTAGGAATGGTCTAGAATTCCTGGGATTCCCAGGTCATTCAGTCATGCTGTGTCAGTCCTTGCTACATACTTCTAAAATCCAGCTGACTCTCTTTGAGGTTATAATTCCAGAGTTCTTATTCAGTCCTATGTTTGATTTTAAAAATACTTAAAGTTATATATAAAATATTTTAATGCCTTAAGTCATATAACCACATGATTTAGACTTAGATATAAGAGGGATATAATAAATGAAAATATGTGATTTTTAGGAAAATATTTCCTGTCCAGCTATATTCCATTGCTCTTTGTGGAATAACACATTTGAAGCACTTATTTTCAAAGTTAAATAAAGAACATTATGTTCACCTAGTGTCTAAATGAGATTTCATCTCATAAAATTATAAGATTTCATCTCATAAAACCTTGATTTTGATGCCTTAAAATTTTTAAGGGAGTAAAATAAACCTTAATTTTCATAGAAAACAGGAAGCAAGTTTGGTTTTATATTGTTGACAAGATACAATGGATCAATATAAAGAGGAAGAAGGTATAAACCAATTTATATAATGTGTCTAAGGAAATAATATACTCCACACTGTGATGTTTTCAAGATGATCCTGGTTAATTAAAAGAACAACCATGACAACAAAAACCCAAAGACTATAAGCTTAGTTTAATCCTCCAAATTGTAAAAAGTGTAACTAAATATCTAACCAGGTTTTCTTTTTTGTTACTGTGGCTGTCTCTTTGATATAAGTGATATTGAAATGTATGAAGAAAAGTAAATTCTTAAACACATTAAAGATGGTCAAGTTAACTCATAAAGTATATGAATTTATTCTAAACATGTAATAACTCTGTGCTGTTATATTATAAAAAGTAATTACCTTATTCAAGCAAACATGGGGAAATAGCCATCTCCAAGGAAAAGACTGGCAATACTATTACCTTTGTTCATTGTTTATAAATAGTCTGATACACTTTCTTGGAAATCATATGTTTTGTTTCTTTTTTGACATCTCACTAATATTTCCTTATAAATTTTTATTTCTATAAATTTATAATAGTAAATTATCTACATCTTTATATACATGTGAGTATATAATACATATATATATGTGTTTAATATCAGTATCTAATTTTTCTCAGATTCTAGTGATATGAAAATATACACTTTATTAAATGCTCAAATATGTACTAAATAATAGGCAGTACAAATTACATATAAAATATTTACTATGATGTATATTGGTAGAGTATATAACATTATAATGTATTTTTAGGTGTCATAAATCAACATAATATATAATAGAAAAAACTAGAAAGTCTATTTTGTGTAGATAATCTTTACATTATTGTTTAGGTAAAATTTCCTATTATGGTAAAGAGTTAATTTGAAATGTCTAATACATAGATAATGCATTGTATATATACTATATAATCAATAGAAATTCATTCTGTGTGTGAATAACAAGAGATAAATGAAAAAGTGATCAACCTCATAAATAGAGGATAAGATGGTTTTTATCAGGGATGATTGAGAAGATGTTGGTCAAAGGACACAAAGTTTAAGAGAAATAAATTTAAGAGATGTATTGTTTGATTTGAGGATTAGAATGATTAACTATTTTAGACAACTAAAAATTGCTAAGAGGGTAGGCTTAATTGTTCTCAGCCAAAGAGTATGTAAATTAATATGTATTATTTAGTTTTGTTTAGCCGTTCCACAATGTTATATTTCTAAACATCATATTGTATCCCATAGGCATAAACAATTTTTGTCAATTAAACACTAATTAGTTAAAATATATGGAAAAATAGGCAAACTGAAAATCTTAAATTTGTATTTAAAGACTGGCAGACACAGGTGTGTTTATATTTTAAGGTGAGAAAAAATAATGCAAGACTTGTATTTGCATTTGTTATATAAACATTTTATGACAAATTTTGAATTTGCTGAATGCAAAGAGAAAATACATCAGTTTTTTTTTAAACTAATGCCTTCAAATACAATGGTTTGCATATCCTGTCTCTGACCCCATTAGAAATCTTAATAGTTCCTGGATTTCCAGACACTTTTAGTCATGAGAAGCTTTTCACTGATAGTGACAATTGAAGTATCAAAATTGAATTAAAAATTTCAACATCTAATTTAAAATTTTACTATCACATCACCTTATCACATTTTTCCTTCAGCTCAGAGTCCTGCTGTAGGGAATACTCTTCTTCCTCCTTCAAGTCAAACTGGTGGAGTCCTCAGGACAGATATCAGGTAAATGAGAATAGAGGAAAAGTACCAGAGTGCTTTATAACTGGAGCTATTATGATGCTGCTATCAATGACTACCTTGAAGCAAATATTCACATGATATGCCTCCCAGAGGGTTCATTTTCTGTTAATTAACCTACTTTTGGTTCAAATCCAAGTAATCAAGTGGACGTTAAGGCATACACCTCTCTGAAGGTACTCAGGCTTCACACAAGAAAAAGCCTAGCAGGCTTCTTTTTCATGAAGCTTATATTATGCTCTTTTAAGACTTTATTTTTTTTTCTCATTTGGCTTATTTGACTTCCTTTTCTTTCTTTTTTTTTCTTCAAAGTTTATTTTTTATTCTAAGTTGTTAGAAATGACAGCAGAAAGTATTACATTTCATATTATACTTGTAGAGCACATTTTTACACATCTCTGGTTGTATGCAAAGTATATTCACACCATTCGTGACTTCATACATGCACTTAGAGTAATGATATCCATCTCATTCTACCATCTTTTTTTTTCTTCACCCTTTTGCCCCCTCTCTTTCCCTCCCTCCCCATTGGCCGTTCTAGTGTTCCTCTAATCCTCCTATGCTCCCCATCCCAACCCCACTGTGAATTGGCCTCCTTATATCAGAGAAAACATTTGGCTTCTTGGGATTGGCTTTGAACTTGTGATCCTCCTTTCTTAGCTTTCTGAGCTGCTGGGGATTACAGTCATTAACCACCATGTCTGGCCTCATTTATTCTTTTTTATTATAATTGAGTAAATTTGAGTAAAGGGGGAGGAAATAAACAATAATCAACTTATTCTTTTTTTAATATTTATTTATTTGCTTTAGATGTACACAATGCATTTATTTGTACATGGTGCTGAGGATCGAACCCAGGCCGCGCATGTGCTAGGCGAGCACTCTACTGCTGAGCCACAACCCCAGCCCTCAACTTATTCTTTTAATGGTGCTTAGGTTGTATAACAGTAAGTCAGACATACCAATTCCCTACAAGATTTAAGTTGTTGCAAAATTATATGAAATGAAAAGAAAAATTAATGATATTGTTAAATTTTGACTAATTGGAGGCAAGTTGAGAGAATTTAAAGTCTCTTGAACATATTTATGATTGAATTCAAATGAGCATATTTTCATATCACCTCAAAAACTATTCCTCCTATGAGCATTAGTATAATTTGAAAAAAAAAGTTTTGTCATGTTTATAAATTCTACTTTAATTTAGTAGAGATTGACAGCACTATAATAGTAAAAGTTTGCAACTTCTTAAAATATCAAAATGCAGTTTTGTAAAAATTTAAAATTTTTACAAATCAGCAAAAAGTAGTTTAGTGCAGAAAAGCCTTGAATAAAAGTAATTTTCCAAAAGACTGGAATGGGATGGATCAGGGAAAAGGAAACATTGTAAATCAAAGGAAATTAATAGACTTACTTCACGTGCTGAGTTCTTGAATTGCACATAAAAGCATTTTTAATCTGCATATAAAATATTGGATGTTTATAAATTGTTGGATCAACAGAAAGTTACAGTGAAATAGTTTTCTGTATTGTGCAGTCAGGCATTTGATATAGCCCATAGCAATTTAAAAATAAAAGACATAAATTGGTTAAAAGGGAATCATGTAATGTTTATTTGCAATGGAAATATTGGTTGCAATGAATCTGATATGTGTATCACCATCAGATGATGATCACTTCAGGAAAAACAATATTATCAGAATGATAACATTTGAACATTTAAAATATTTGTAATAAGACAAATTATACTACCAAAAAAAGAAAACCTTAAAGTTGAAAAGCTTTAAATAACTTAATTATAAATTAATATTTAATGTAATTATGCACAGTAATTAATTTATAAAACTTTTGTACTCAGAACCCTGAATATAGATCTTTAATGCAATATACTCTATAGGCAAAAAACCTCTATGAAAATCTTGGGTTTTATGCAGTTTCCTTTTGTTTAGTGTGATTTGTTTAGTTATTCTGTATGAATTCTAGTGTAAAACAAATGAGTATATATATTGACCTTCTTAACTAATGTTCTCACTTTGAAGAAAACCCAATAAATATACAAAATGAGAAAGTTCAAATACATCTTTTGCCTTGTTTCAAAACAGATGTAAATATGAATCATATTTTGAATAGAAAGTATTGCTTTTAATTATAAATTCTTCAGTAACAATGAGCAACCTATTATCAAAGTTACTATTATCCAAGTTTGGTAAATAACATTTTCTGCTGTAGGTTATCATTGTTTCTTAGAAAATTAATATCTCTAGGAGTAGAAGAGGGAAATTCTTCAGTGACTTAATACAACAGTGCTCAAACATGAAAGAGGGTGTGTCAAAGCACAGGAGCCAGCTAGAAGGGGTTTTCATCCCATTTGGAACACTTGGAGTATGAGAAAGTTTTAAAAGTATTAGAATACCACCCATTGGATTAAAAATATAATTTGTGAGTCCGTAATATCACTCATAGAAAAAGGCAGAGATTTTAAAAGCAGATAGCTCTCTTTGTACACAAATACACTGGCTAATAAATGTGGAAACATTAGTAGAATTAGCAAATCCATGGTTCTCCAAGAGAAAATATTGAGGAAAAGGATCTTCCTACAATCTTATAGCATCTCCCACAGACTACTTAAAGTGGATTCATTCATGAAGTTAATATAATGATAAATAACTGACACTAGTTATTACCTCATGTGATGCAATAGAAGGGCACCGCACACTTACTAAACTTGCTCAAAGTGTTTACATGAATGTAATTGTGAAAAAAATGATAAATATCCAGATTGTGTGTAAACTACAGGGCAACTGTAGAACTTTACATCTGGCTAGGATTCCTTAATAATAACCTTACAATGTCATGACCTTTTGAAATAATTAAGGCACAGTATGAGTTTAAGCAGACTTAAAATACCCTAGCATAGCTGCATGACCCTTAATTAAAACTGAATGGGAAATCAAAAACCCATGGAGGACATTTATACAAACCATAGGAAAATTTGCAGGTAGACATATTTGATACTTGAATAAAATGATGTGTGTGTCTTTTATAATAGTTGTGAGAGCAATAGTTTTGATTTGGGGAGATAAGTATATTAAAGCTTATTTCTGATGGGTTAGTATTTCTTCAGTTTTTAATCATTCGATGAAAATATTTAACAGAGGAAAAATACATGTAAAATATTAAAAGCTGGTGCATCTAGGTGAATGATTTACAGTTATTCTGGTATTTTATTTCAAATTTCATGTCTTTTTCTCATTGAAAAGTCTGTACATTTTTTCATCCCAAGAAAAATTACATTAAAATCCAATTAAAAATCAGGTTTCAGAATATATCATAATCTTCTAAAAATACAATACAATAAAATTTTAATTCAAAATTTCTATTTCTATCATTTAATTTATAATTTAGAAAAGGAAGAAGACTTTTTTTTTTTAGAAATGTTCATTTTTAAAAATAGAAAGTATGGAGGAAAAATATGCTTACATTGTATTGATCATTTTGTAACATGTCCCTGGGGAAATAGCAATATGAGTTACATAGAGTTGTAATATTAAAGTTTATCTTTGAATTAACTGTAAACTCTATGGATTTTTAATACAGTTGCAAAAAAGAATTGTATATTTTAGTCTACACTTTGTAATTACTGTTTTGCAGTAACAACTGTTTAAATTTATTATTAAAATTTAGTTTTCTTTTCCTGTGCTCTTAAAAAACACTAGACTTTGCTTTTTATTGGTTTATGTATTTTTCTTTACTGTCCATGTTGCTATTTTATGCTTAATGCTTAGGTATTATTAAGTATGTCTGAATTTTAGTAATGTTCTTTTTAATTATACATTGACAAATTCTAGTTGTTTCTGTTTATGGGCTACAAAGTGGTAATATAAGATATACTTGCTATGTAGAATGATTAAAATCAAGCCAGTTACCTATCACCTCAAATATTTATCAGTTTTTTGGTAAAGCACATTTGAACATTTCACTTACTAATACTGAAAAATATAATGTGTTAACATTGAGTATATTCACCATTGTGGAATCCCATGTGACATGGTGAATAATCTTTTAAATGAGAAAGATTTGATTTGTTAGCATTTTTCTGGGGATTTTTGCATGTATGTTCATCAAAGATGTTGGCCTTTAGCTTAATTTTTTTTATCTTTTTTAATTGCATCCTTATTTAGTTTTAGTATTAGGGTAGTGCTTTCTCATGGAATGAATTTGGAAGAATTCCTATCTCTTCAATTTTTTGAAATAAGTTTAAGAAGGATTAGTATCAATTCCTCAGTAAATGTTTGGTAGAGCCCTGTAGTAAAACTGTACTTTTTTTTTCTTTTATTCTAAGTTGTTATATATGACAGCAGAATGTATTACAATTCATATTACATATATAGAGCACATTTTTACATATCTCTGCTTGTATACAAAGTATACTCACACCATTCGTGTCTTCATACATGCACTTAGGGTAATGATATCCATCACTAATTCAATCTCATTACACATATAGATTTGTTTGGCTTTTCTATTTTTTTTTTTCATTATCATAAGTTAATAAGGTATATGTGTCCAGGAATTTGGCCTTTTCTTCCAAACTATCAAGTTTGTTCATGTATAATTTCTCATAATAACCAACAATGAGCCTTTGTATTCCTGTGGTGTCAATTGTAGTGTCTCTTTTTTTCATCTTTGATTTTATTCATTTTGGCTTATCTTTCTTTTTGGCTTAGTCTAGGTAAGGATTTTGGAGATGACTTATTTTTATAATTTTTTTTTTGTTATTTTTAGTTTCACATAACATTAGAGTACATTTCAACATATTTATAAAAACATGGAGTAAATCTTATTCTAATCAGGATCCCAGTCTTTTTTTTTTTAATATTTTATTTATTTGTTTTAGTTGTACACAATGCCTTTATTTTTACGTAGTGCAGAGGATCGAACCAGGGCCGTGCACATGCAAGGCGAGCGCTCCACCACTGAGCCACAACCCCAGCCCCAGGATCCCAGTCTTGTGGTTGTTTTTGATGTCGAGATTCACTGTGGTGTATAAATATGTACGTAGGAAAGATAAGTCAGATTCATTCCACTGCATTTCCTGTTTCTCTTCCTCCTCACTTCCCTTTATTCCCCTTTGTCTAACTGATGAAACTTCCCCTCACCCCTAACTGCCCCTTATTGTGGATTAGCATCCACATATCAGAGAGAACATTCGACCTTTGTTTTTCTGGGATTGGTTTAATTCGCTTAGCATAATACTCCCAAGATCCATCCATTTACACTCAAAGGTCTTGAAGTCATTCTTTTTATGGTTGAACGATATTCAATTGTGTACATATGTCACATTTTCTTTATCCATTCATCTGTCAAAGAGTACCTTGGTTGGTTCTGCAGATAAGCTATTGTGAATTGGCTACTATAAACATCGATGTGGCTGCATCATTATAGGATGCTGATTTTAAGCCCTTTGGGTAAAACTGAGGAACGAAATAACTGGGTCAAATGGTGGTTCCATTTCATTTTTCTGAGAAATCTCCATACTGCTTTCCAGAGTGGTTGCAACAATTTTCAGTCCCACCAGCAATGTATGAGTGTACCCTTTCCCCCACATCCTTACCAACATTTATTGTTACTGGAATTCTTGATTGTTGTCATTCTGACCGGAGTAAGATGAAATGTCAGTGTACTTTTGATTTGCATTTTTCTAATTGCTATAGATGTTGAACAATTTTTCATATATGTGTTGACTGATTGTATTTCTTCTACTGTGAGGTGTCTATTCAGTTCCTTTACCCAATTACTGATTGGTTTATTTGTTTTTTTTTGTTGTTTGTTTTTTTTTTGGTGTTAAATTTTTAAATTCTTTTCTATATCTTGGAGATTAATGCTCATTCTAAGGTGCAGGTGGCAATGATTTTCTCCCAGTCTGTACACTCTCTCTTCACATTTTTGACTGTTTCCTTTGCTGTGAAGAAACTTTTTAGTTTGATACCATCCCATTTATTGATTATTGAATTTACTTCTTCTGCTTCAGGAAAGTTGTTTAGGAAGTTAGTTCCTAAGCCAACATGATGGAGTGTTGAGCCTACATTTTCTTCTAGTAGGTGTAGAATTTCTGGTTTAATGCCTAGGTCCTTGATCTACTTCCAGTTGAGTTTTGTGCAGGGTAATATAGGGGTTCGGTTTCATTTTGCTACATATAGATTTCCACTGTTCCCAGAACCATTTGTTAAAAAAGCTTTTCTCCAATGAGTGTTTTTGGTGACTTTTTCTAGTATGATATAACTGTATTTATGTGGGTTTTTCTCCTTGTCTTTTATCATGTTCCACTGGTCTTCATATCTGTTTTGGTGCAAATACTAGTGCTGTAGTATAATTTAAGTTTTGGTAGTTTGATGCCTCGTGATTCACTTTTCTCGCTAAGGATTGCTTTGAATTTCACAATTGCGTTTTCTATTTCTATGGAGACTGTCATTTGAATTTTAATAGGAAATGCATTAAATCTGTATAATGCTTTTGGTAGTATAGCCATTTTTATAATATTAATTCTGCTTATCCTAGAACATGGGAGATGTTTACATCTTCTAATGTCTTCAATTTCTTTCTGTAGTGTTCTGTAGTTTTCATTGTAGAGGTCTTTCACCTCTTTTGTTAGATTGAGTCCCAGGTTTTCTGTTTTGTTTTGTTTTGTTTTTGAGCCTATTTTGAATAGGAGAGTTTTTCTAGTTTCTCTTTCAACTGATTCATCATTGGTGTATAGGAACACAGTTGATTTATGGGTGCTAATTTTATATCCTGCTACTTTGCTGAATTCCTTTATGAGTTCTAGAAACTTTCTGGTGGAATGTTTTTGGGTCTTCTAAATAGAGGATCATGTCATTGTCAAATGGGTAGAGTTTGAACTCTTCTTTTCCTATTTTTATCCCTTTAAGTTCTTTTGCCTAATTGCTCTGGCTAGAGTTTCAAGGACAATGTTGAATACAAGTGGTGAAAAAGGGCATCCCTCTCTTATTCCAGTTTTCAGAGGGAATTGTTTCAATTTTCCTCCATTTAGAATGATGTTGGTCTTGGGCTTAGCACATATAGCTTTTATAATATTGACGTATATTCCTACTATCCCTAGTTTTTTAGTGTTTTGAACATGAATGGATGCTATATTTTGTTAAATGCCTTTTCTGCATCTATTGAAATAATTATGAAATTATTGTCTGTAAGTCTATTGATGGGCTGAATTGCATTTATTGATTTCTGCATGTTGAATCAACCTTGCTTCCCTGAAATGGACTGCTCTTGATTATGGAGCACTATCTTTTTAATGTGTTTTTTATGTGATTTGACATGATTTTATTAAGAATTTTTGCATCTATATTCATCAGGGATATTGGTCTGAAGTTTTCTTTCCTTGATCTGTCTTTGTTGGTTTTGATATCAGGGTGATACTAGTGTAAGAATTTGGTAAGCTTCCCTTCTTTTCTATTTCATGGAATAATTTGAGGAGTATTGGTGTAAGTTCCTCTTTGAAGATCTGGTACAACTCAGCTGAAAACATCTCTGGTCCTGGGCTTTCCTTTGTTGGTAAGCTCGTGATGCATCTTCAGTTTCATTGCTTAAAATTGAACTGTTTAAATTTTCTATGTTCTCCTTGTTCAATTTGGGTAGGTCATATGTCTGGAGAAATTCACCAATGCCTTCCATATGTTCTATTTTATTGGAGTCTAAGTTTTCAAAATAATTTCTGATTATTCTTTGTATTTCTGTAGTTTCCATGGTGATATTTTATTTTTATCACAAATTTTAGAAATTTGAGTTTTTTCACTCTTTCTCTTGGTTAACATGACTAAGTTTTATCAATTTTATTTATTTGCTTTTGAAGAACCAAGTTTTTGTTATGTTGATTTTTTTGCAAATTTTTTTCAATGTATTTGATTTTGGCTGTAATTTTAATTATTTCCTGTCTTCTACTGCTTTTAATGTTGATTTTTTTCCCTAGGGTCTTGAGGTGTAATGGTAGTTTATTTATTTGGTGACTTTCTATTCTATTAATGAATGAGCTCAGGCTATGAACTTTCCTCTTTGAACTGCCTTCATAGTGGTCCAGAGATTGTGATATGTTTTGTTGCTATTTTCATTAACCTCCAAGATTTTTTTTTTTTTATTTCACCCCTGGTTTCTTCTGCTATCCCTTTATCATTCAGTAGCATATTATTTAGTGTCCAGGTGTTAACATTAGCTTCTATTTTTTATTGTTATTTTTGATTTCTAATTTTATTCCAGTTTGATCTGTTAAAATGCAAGGTTTTATCTCTATATTTTGTATTTGGAAATTACACCTGTGATGGCTTAAAGGAGAGTGGTTATAAATTAAATGATGTTGAGGATAAACTTCTTTTTTCTGTCAATGCTTATTGATCTGAGAGCTCATACACATACTTGTCTAAAAATTACTAAATTGAATTCACCCAAAATTTGTGCAGCATTTTGTAGATGTAACATACTTCAATACAGTTTTACTTAGAAAAAAAACAGTATTTTAAGTTTGTATAGACAAGGGATAAAAAAAGATATTACAATGTGAATTGAAAAATTACAGCATGTGTAGAATATACTATTTTTGTTCATTGTAACAATTAGCCAAGAATGGAATTAAATCAGCATAATAGCTTACACATGCTTTTGGTTATCTTTGTGACCCAAAGATGGTCAACATATGCAAATAAACAAATTAGTAGAAAGAAGGTCAAAACCATTTGTTCACCTCATTAGGTGCACAAATTAATTGATGAAATTTGAAATGCTTTCATGATTAAAAACTTTCAATAAGTTAAGGCATATGAAATGTACCCTAAAGCAGAAGTTCCTATGTAACAAATCAACAGTTAACATTATCCTCAGTGATGAAAAGTGGAAATGTTTTCCTGTGAAATGGGAAACAAGACAAGGTCTTGTCAAGGAAAAACTATTTAACTAAAATATCCTTATTTCCCAAAGTCATCTATAGATTTAATGATTTCCTATCAAAATTCCAGTGAGATTCCTCATAGCACTACAAAAAAATCCTAATATTTGTATGGGACCACAAAAGCCCCAAGTAGGCAAAACAATATTAAGCTTAAAGAACAAATCAGGAGGCATTATACTATGTGACTTCAAATTATAATAGAAAGTTGTAGTAATAAAACAGCATGGCATTGTCACATGAACAGACGCACAGACCAATGAAACACAACAGAACCCAGAAGTAAACATATGTATCTATTGTCAAGTGATATTTGACAAAGTACTAAGAACATGTATTGACAAAGGAAGTGTAGCCATCTCAATAAAAGGTGCAGAGAAATTGGATACCCACATGGAGAAAAATTAAACTAGAACTCTAAGTTGTAAAAATCAACCCAAAATGAAGAAAACTTAAATGTAAGTTTTGAATCTATGAAACTACTAGAAGAAAACAAGGGAAAGTCTTCAGGATATTGAAATTGGCAGAGTTTTTTTAAAAAGATCCCCAAAACATAGGAAACAAAAAGAAAAATAAACAAATGGGGATTATATCAAGCTAAAGAGCTTCTGCACAGCAAAGGAAACAATCAACAGAGTGAAGAAGTAACCAGAAGAATGAGGAAATAGTTTCACACTTTGTATCTGACAAGGGGTAATATCCAGAATATATAAGGGACTGAAAAAAAAAAAAAAAAAACAAAAAAAAAAAAAACAAAAAACAAAAAAAAACAATGCAGCGAAACACCAAAGGCCAGACTGCAAAATGGACAACAGACCTAAATAGACATTTCTCAAGACAAGACAAGCACCTGGCATGATAGTGAATTTCTGTAATCCCAGCAACTCTGGAGGCTTAGACAGGAAGATCACAAGTTCAAAGCCAGCTTCAGCAACTTAGCAAGGCCCTAAGCAACTCAGTGAGACCCTGCCCCAAAAATAAAGTTAAAAATAAATATAAAAAGTGCTGGGGATATGGCTCATGGATTAAGTACCCCTGAGTTCAATCCCTGGAACCAAAAAAAAAAAAAAAAAAAAAAAAAAAAGCAAATGGAAAACAGGATTGTGAAAAAGGATGTTTAATATCCTCAGTCATTAGGTAAGTGCAATTCTTATCAAGAAGATATCACCTCACTTCAATAAGAATAGCAATTATCAAAATGAGAACAGATAATAGAGCTGGTGAGGATTTGTAGAAAAGGGACCCCATGCATATTATAGATAGGAATGTAAATTAGTACAGCCATTATAAAGATTGCAAAACAGAAAGAATTTTCCTCAAAATGTTAAAAATAAAACTACCATATGGTCTAGCAATATCACTACCTAGTTAATATTTATGCAAAGGATTTGAAATCAATACGTTAAGTAATATGTATCCTCCTATGTTTATTGTAGCACTTATTATAACATCCAACAAATAGAAACAATCTGGTGTACATCAACTGATGAATGGTTAAAGAAAATGTAAATATATACAGTAGAATATTATTCAGCTATGAAAATGAATGAAATTATGTCATTTGCAACAGTTTGGATAGAAGTGGAGATCATTATGCTAAGGGAAATAAGCTTGTCCCAGAAAAATAAGTACTTCATGATCTTACTCATATGAAATCCAAAAAAAGTTGATTTATAGAATGAGAGTAGAATGGTGGTTACCACAGAATTGAGTATTAGGGAGAATGGGAAGGGGAAAGATTTATCAATGGCTACTAATTTATAGTTAGATAGAAGCAAGAAATTCTGGTGTGCTATTGCACAGTTGGGTAACTATAGATAATAACAATGTACTGTATATTTCAAAAAGCTAGACGAAAAGATTTTCAAGGTAATTACCCTGGTTTGAACATATATAGACTATATACATGTGTTAGAATATTGCATGATACTTCATAATTGTACAATTTTATTAACCAGTTAAAAATAAATTTAAATTTAAAAATCCTGTCTGGTATTCACATTTATAAATACACCACCAGTAGTATTTCCACTATTCTGTTAATAAACCTATGGATTGCTTCCAAGTTTTGAGTGACACAAAAGATGCTGCTATGACATCTCTATAGTACCTCTTAGGACCAATGAACATATTTCTGTTGATATATACTGAGGTATATAATTGCTCAATTAAAAGGTATTGAAAGATTCAACTCCAGAAAATGTTTTCTGACAGCTTCTACAATGGTTTTAACAATTTGTTGTCCTCTCATCAGTGTGGAAGTTGTGGCTTTTTTCTGTTTTTGTTCTTTCCATTTTAGCTAGAATTGTGAAAATATAGTGATATTGACTTTTAGTATAAATTTTCATTTTCCAATAAGACAGAGTTGAGGATATTTTATATTCTCATTGAAATATGTTTTGTATTTGAAGTTTTTCATGTCATAAAAGATTTTGCTTTTTCATTTATAAAAAGTGGTATAAAAGGGGCTGGGGATATAGCTCAGTTGGTAGAGTGCTTGCCTCCCATGTACAAGGCCCAGTGTTCAATCCCCAGCATGGCAATAAATAAATAAATAAATAAATAAATAAATAAATAAATAAAAAGAAAGTTATAAAAACCTTTATCTTTCCCCCTTAAAATATCCCTGAATCTTACAGCGCCTCCAGTAAGGCCTTCTACTTCTAATCATTTACTGAAAAATAAAAAGAAAAACGTGATTTTTTAAAAAAACATATAATATAGTTTAGCACTTTTACACATGTTTGTTGGCCATCTATTTGTGCTCTCTGGTTTTTAAACATTTTTTCAGGTATTTTTACAAAGGATATGTTCCAATTGGCAAGTAGCTTCTTTTAGTAGCCTATTTTCTGAATATTTTGAGGTACACAGCAAACTGGAGTCGAAACTGCAGAAAGATCCCCTATATTCCCTAACCTTCCCCCAGAACAAACTTCCCACCATCAGTACCTTGCACTGCTATGGTACATTTGGGCTAGGAAGGTGGCTCAGTGGTAGAGTACTTACTTGCCTAGCATATGTTAGGCCTAATTTTAATCCCCGACACCAAGCACAGAATACAATTAGAATAGTACATTTGTTATAGTGCATGAACATAAATTGACATATCATTATCACCTAGTGTCCATGGTTTCATTAGGGTTCACTCTTGATGGGTTTTGAAAATGGTATGTTGATATCCATTCAACATTGAAAATAATAGAGTGGTGTCAATGAAACAAAAATTCTCTGAGTGTTGCCCATTCATCCCTTTGTTTCCCCCTAAGCCCTGGGCACCAATTGTATTGTTATGGTCTCCACTTTTTGGCCTTTTCCAAAATATCATTTGTTGGATTCTATGATGTTTAATTTCTCATAAGGGCTCTGTCATTTAGTTCTATGCATTTAAGATTCCTCCATGTAATTTCATGGCTTTTAATACTAATGATATCCCTTTGGAGATATTATAGTCTACCCATTCCCCTATTGAAGGGCATCTTGATTGCTTCCAAGTTTGGGCTATATGAAAAAAACTGCTATAAACAACCATGTTCACATTTTTGTGTAGATCTAAGTATCCAACTCTTTCAGTAAATACCAAGGAGCATGATTGCTGAATTATATTGTTAAGAGAATGTCTAGTTTGGTCAAAAACACTCACATTGTCTTCCAAAGTACATGTACCATTGTGCATTCTCACCAGAGATCAGTGAGTTTCTGGTTGCTGCATTTTCTCAAGGGCGTTTGCTCAGCAATTTTTAGAGTTTCACCATTCCACTAGGTATGTGGTGGTAGCTCCTTGTTTTAATTCGCAATTCCCCAATGACATATGATATTGAACATCTTTTTTCATACTTATTTGCCATCTATGAATCTTTTTTGGCCAGGTGACTATCTGTACTTTGCCCATTTTTAATTGGATTATTTGTTGTCTTTTTGTTGTTGTTGAGTTTTAAGAGTTCTTATATTTAGGAAAACAATCTTATATGTGAATTTTGAAAATATTTTCTCCCAATCTGTGGTTCATTTTCTTATTCTCTTTAAAACATTTTTCACACAGAAGAAGATTTTCAATCTTCATAAAGTCCAGTTCATCATTTCTTTCCTTAATACACTGTGCCTTTGCTGCTGTATATAAAGGTAATTATAACTCTATGGCCACTGATTTTCCTCCTTATACTCTAGAAGCTTCAAAGTTGTGCAATTTACCCCGAGTTTTATTATCCATTTTCTATTGCTTTTTGTGAAGGGTTGTAGGTCTGTGTCTAGATTTTTTTTTTCCCTCCATATGTGGATGTTCAGTAATGTTTGTCGAAGAGACTATCTATTCTCCATTAAAATTAATTTGTTTCTTTGTTAAAGGTCATCTGCTGAAAATGTCGTAAATATGTTGTTTATTTCCAGATTCTCTGTTCTGATCCATTGACCTATTTGTCTCTTCTTTTACCAATACCATACTGTCTTGATTACTGTCATTTTATAGTAAGTTTTGAAGCTAGGTAGTGTTGTTCTCTTCCTTTAATATTGTGTTGGCTATTATGGAATATTTATTTTTCTTTAGAATCAGTTGCTGATTTTCACAAAATATTTTTTCAGTATTTTTATTGGTATGTATTGAATCTCTAAATCAAATTGAAAATGGACATATTCATAATATTCATCGCTCTTACCAGTGAAAATGGATTTTCTTCATTTATTTAGTTCTTGTTTGATTTACTTAATCAAGTTTCAGTTCTTCATTTGGATATTTAGTTTCTTTGATATCGGGTATTGAGATGCCTCTAATATTGCTTGTTCTTATGATTGTTTTGGTTACTTGGATTGCTTTGTGCTTCCCTATGAATTTTATGATTGCCTTTTATTCTACTTCTATTTTTTCATTTATAATTTTATTACACATTTTTATTTGACATAATTTTATGATCATTTTCCTCAACCAATGTTGTCTTTTCCTTTATTAATAAATAATTTTAATTGTTTTATGTTTCTATTTTATAGTGTGGCATTCATTCATTTTAAATAATTTTAATTATTAGACTATAAATAATTCTATATCAAATTATTAGTACACAATGCCTGATTTAATGCTTTTCTCATCTACATAACTATGAGTATGCATTTTATCTCCAAATACATTTTAAATTCTACAAGACTGCTTTTGAGTAGATAGCTAAGTTTGTAAATGTATATAAATACTATCTCTCTTGTATTCATAATTTTCTTTTACAGTTTTTTATGGCTAATTTAAATAAATTGATCTTTATCATCTTAAGTTTACTACAAAGTTTAGCAACTACCTCAGTTTCTCTTTAAGAATAAATATTTTCTCCTTAATCTAAAAATATTTCATGGGTTATCCAAAATAATGCAGATATTTGTGTAATTTTATACTTTCAAGCTAATATCATGGAAGAAACCAAATTCAAATCTCCAAATTTTCAACAAAGTCTAAATAAGTATCAAATGTGCTAAAAGAATAAGATTTCAGAATATTCTACTTAGATTCTTGTGAAGAAGCACAAATGTCCTTAAGGTTAAGAAGAATTAGTAATAGCTGTTAGAGGAAAATGAAAAAAAAAAAAAAATAAAAAAGAGGGACTTGTCAAATGAAACAAAAACCCAAAGGTTAAAAATATTTTAAATGGTAGATTGAAATTTGGTCTAGGTGTGAAGTTGAAATTTTCTCTGAGAATTAAGATTTCTCTTCTACAACATTTTACTTGTAAACATCAGATGTTCACAGCTTTGAGGTCAAATACAGTTCTGAATAAATATGTAAATATGTTTTAAGAAGTTGGATAAAAGATTCTCCCTTACAGTCATTGGAGGAAACCAATCAACCAATACCTTGATCTTACTTTTCAAGACTTCAATAATATGAAACACTTAATTTCTGTTATTTATGTACCTTGACAACTCCCATTTGTGATTTCTTGCTATGGCAGCCCAGAAAACTAACAAAAAGGGGAAGGAGAAAATGGGGCAGAAAAAAATATTTAGAATTGTAATGATCTAATTGCTTTTCAAATAGTTAGGAGGTCATAACATTTTAGATTTTTATAAAAGATAATAATGAGAAATTAATGATTTAAATTTTCTCTATTTTAGAAAAAGTAATAGAGGACAAACTCAAAATTGACTATGTAGTCCATGAACCAATAAAAATCATAATGGAAATAAGTTTAGATAAATATTGAAATATTTCAGTAAGTCAGGAATCATAAGACAGAGTTGTAAAGTAAAGAGGGGGCACAGAGTCAACAAATAATGAAATACTACACTAAGATGCAATCATACCAAACTGTGATACTCTAATAAAAAGGCATTGATTATTATAATGAAAAATACATACCTTAAGTATAATGATGAACAGTTTGAAAACAAGTGACTGGCAAATAAATACTATAAAAACTGTAGATTTCAGTACAATATATTTATTACCATAAGAAGAGTAGAATATTTTCTGATGATATAATTCCCACTTCACCTTGAAACTAACACTTATTAATTTATATTGAGCTTCAAAATATAACTAGAAAAGTTACCATAATTAAAAAACAAATTATAGCAGCCCACAATCACAGCTCAAATATTTAAGAACTCCTAATTCAGCCATACATAAAATAACTAGATAAAAAAGCAGTATCTTATGAAAGAGCAGAACAATTCTATGTTAACCATTTGTCTGATTTGATATTTATGGACACTCTGCCAACAGGAACACATATATTTTTAAGTACACATGATATATTCACTAGGAAAGATCACATGCTGGAACATAAATTATCACCAAATTAAAATATATTAAAATTCTCATAATTAAAAGTAACAAGATGAACATAATAAAAAGATTCCAAATACTTTGAAATTAAGCTAAAATAATTTCCAAATAATCCATAGGTCATGAATGAAATCAAGAGCAACCCAGTGGGAGCCTATCATCTTAGCTCAGGAAGCTGAGACAGGAGATTTGCAAGTTCAAAGCCAGCCTCAGCAAAGTGAGGTGCTAAGCAACTCACTGAGACCCTGTCTCTAAATAAAATACAAAATAGGGCTGGGGATGTGTTTCAGTGGTCGAGTGCCCCTGAGTTCAATTCCCGGTACCTTAAAAAAAAATAGAGTGAATAAAAACATTGTGAACTAAATGGAAATGTCAATATAACATATCAAAATGCATGGAAGATGTATTATGTTAATAAAATAAAAGTTTGGTACTTTTTTTTAATGACCTTTTGGACAGGTAAAATAATCAGAAGACTAGTCTTCGACCTTCACACTTAAAAAATTTTTTAAATTGACATATAAAAATTGTATACATATGTAGGGTGTGATATTTCAATACATGTACTTGTTGTGCAATATTCAAATCAGGCTATGCATAACTATATCCGTAAACATTTCTTTATAATTAACATCACCAATACCATTTATGAATTAAAAAAATACATAGTACATTATCGTTTTCTATAGTCACCCTACTATGTGACAGAATACTCAAATTTATTTCTCCTAATTGTAACTTAGTAACCAACCTTCAAACATTTAATACTATATTTTATTATAATATAGCATCGTACAACAATTAAAGTGTGATGGAACATAATATGTTAGAAGCAGAGGACAGTGCTCAGGACCTTTCCTGTCTGGTCACTATGAGATAACAGGCTTCTTTCTGCTATGTTGTTCTATGTTAATGCAAGCCCAAAACAATGGCCAAATCATGGTCTGAAACCTTTCATTATTCATAAGATAAAATACATGCTTTGTCTGGTTAAGTTAAATTTCTCAAGTATTTTGTTATAGTAATGTGAAACTGACCAACATACACTGTGCTTCAGTTTTCTTATGAAATAAAGTAAAAATATAATCTATTGAGAAGATTTTTGTGATAATTAAGACAGATTCCTCACGTAAGGCACTTAAAACATGTGCTGTAGTTTAAGTACACAATAAACAATTATTGAAATCATCTGTGCAATACACATGCCTTAAAGAACCGGGCAATAATAACAGGAAATACAGGAAGGACACAGGCATTTAACTGACTTAAGTGAATTTGATATTAATGTGGACTACTGATATATTAGTAAGTCAGGTCAATAAAGATAATTTTTTCTCCCGAATTATTACTCAATAACTAAGGAATCTGATTATGTGGTTACAATTTTTTATGACCTTGGTTGAATCTCTTTTGTAAAGTTACTGAATACATTAAAAACCAAGAATATATTTAGAAACAAAATTGGAAACATGAAGTTTAGGAATAAAAGGAAGTGTACAAATAATTGAGTATGTATATTTCTATTGTATTTAAACATTAATCTTAGCATTTCAATAAATTAATTGGCTCATAGGTAAATATACTGCCTAGCAAATTAGCCTTTGATATTTACTGAAAAATTATTAAAAACATATATAATGATAATCCATTGTGAGTACTTATAATGATGTTATGCTCTGACCTGCACAGCCATCAATTCAGGTCCCTGGACCAGTCGGTGAGGCAATGGAGAAAAGACAAACAGACACACAAGGAGAGAAAAAATGGGGTCTCAGTGGTTGACTCCTCCTTGGTAGGGAGGTAGTGACCAAGAGCAAGCTCGGCACATTTATTATATAGGTTTAAACATCAAAAGGACTTATTGCCAGAAATTTTCTTCAACATAAACAACAGGTGGCTTGCATAGAACCTCCTACAAACAGGGCATCACCATAGCAACTGGAAAGTCTCAAATCAAGGACTTCACACTGAGAGTTCCCAAGAGAGGCATTGCCTCTGTCACAGAATGGTTCAAAACCCATAATTTAGTCATGGCTCCTGACACTGTTAAACAGGGAAGTTGTGACCAAAGACATACTTTAAACAATTACAGACTAAAATACTTAAAATAGATTCCTCATATCCATAGTCATAGGGGAAAAAAAAAAAAAAAAGGTGAAATGATTGTAAATGACCAAAGCCTGAACCTCACATAGGTGACAAATTTTATTTATAAACATATCTGATTCAAAAAATTCTCCTGCTTTATAATAATAATTATATCTTTCTGAATCAAGGGGAATTTCATAATGCAGCAGTGGGATTGAATTGAGCTTTGAGTAATTAATTAAAATGATAAATGTGTGTAAGTAATGAATATAGACCATTGTAATTAGAGACCCACAAGGTGTAGTAAATATGCTCTGTTCTTCATTTTCAAAATTGCTTATAGCTTAATGGTAATATGATTTTTCAGGGTTGATCTGAAATCCCAGCACTCTGCAAAGGGTGATCTGGTTAGAATTTCCTTTGTATGAGTAAATATGCCTCTGAAGACATACAGAAATGATAAAAATAAATGTTTAGAATAGTTTCAGAGAAGGAAAAATCTATGTAGGAGATAAAGAGGTGAAAGACAAAATTCACTTATGATTAAGAAGAAAAGATAATTCATATTTTGCCTGTAGAACAATATATTTGAACCCTTTAAATTTTTTAAAAAATGTTTCTAAAAATCAAATCTCTTTTAAAACCTTGAGATTTTTCAAAATGTAATTAATTTGATAACTTCCTCACTTTTACAAAATGGGAATTTAACTGTTCCTAATTACAACTGTATCTACCATAAAGTAATTGAATAAATGTCCAAATTTACTACAAGGTTAAATTACACACACTAGCTTAAATTAACAAATGACATGACACTTTTATTTATTTTTTGTAAACTTGATCTGTTAATAAGATAATTGCCTTATACACTTAAGTGATTTAGGAAATGTTTTTAAGATAATTGATGGTTAAATATTTTTAAAATAATTGTTTTAGAGAGCAGAGAAGAAGGTAGCTATAATATTATGAGTCACTGATATTCAAGATAAATGAAAGTAAAACACCTAAAATTCTTACAACCACTGACTTCTCCTCTTTGAAATATTGCAATGTCCCAGTGGTTATTGCCTTTTTCTCCTCTAGCCTGGCTTACGACACCTATAGTTTTGAAATAATCCCCAAAGTTATGTTGAGGGAGTTTTATTGAATACCCAATTCATAGGTAAGAATTTTGAAGGTTTAGTTATCTTGTTAGGTGTTATATAGTTAGCAAGTATATAGCCAAGATTCAAGCAAAGGTGTGTCTAACTCCAGATCCTGTGCTGCTTCCTCTTAGGACTTAATATTTGAACACCCCTTTTGGGGACTTAAGAACACATTGGCCAAAAGAATAGAAAAACTTAACTCTCTGGTTGCTTCCCACTCCCTGATATGGAACTTGGCCTAATCAGGAGGCATTCCCCTGACGGAGGATGAGAACTGAAACCACCCCAAGGATAGGCCAATAGCTCCGCCAATGTAATCCACCCATACTCCTTATGTGTCCCTATGCTCTTTCTGCTGATTGGCCCATGTCTTCTATAAACGCCATCCATCTTCTTCAATAAAGGAGTTCCAGCTCTGACCGGGCTCCCTGGTGCGTCCCTGATTGTCTTCCATCATGAGGGCCAGCGTGGGCCTCCAGCTGGCTTCTACTGTTCTCGATCACGCCTCTGCTGGGGTGTGTTTTTCCCCTAGCCTTCTCCGCTGGCCAGAGGAAGCTAAACCTGGCTCAGGGAAAACTAAAAACCCCAGCAACTCAAAAAAAACCCCAACACTCCCCATTTCTCTTAATGACTAATTTACTATACTTCCCAGGGTGTCTGTGTAGGACTTGACTACATTGAGTGCGTACTATACAAACACTGTGGGTATCATTCACATAGACAGCTGTATGACTACTATTTTTGGAGATGCCCAGGGCATCCATTCCTATATTTTACTATGAAATTCCTAGTTCTTCTCCCTGTTTACTTTCCCAATTTTCTGTAGAAATTACATTGACATCTGCAATTTAAATATTGAATGAAATTCCCACAGTGAGATAGTACCTGTTAATTTATATTGATATCCTCCCATATGAGAAACTTATATATTCCATTCATATAATCTTTTGATATTGATTCTTGCATATAAAAAAGACTGAAATGTTTGGTCAATAAGTAAATAAATGTTTTAATTTCTGGAAGTATCCTTTGGGTATAGTTTTATTGATTAATTTATTAACATGTATTTACACACATGTGTATGTAAAGAGGACTTAAGAATGAACATATGGCCACTGTACTTTGTGTAAAGATTCCCAGTAACAAATAATTAACTGTTAAGTAAGCTTTGCATTATTGTTTTAAGAATTTACAGAATTCTAGAGAATATGTATTACAGTAAACCATAATTCATTTGAATGAGAACTTGAGTTTTCAGGGCATAGCATATGCTGGTTAGAAGAAGTTCTATGAACAGAATATTTAATAGACTATTAAGATCCATGTAACAGTGAAATTTATCCAATGATATTTGAACTTCTTGGAATAAATAGACTCTACTCCTACTCTAGAAGCATGGGATAGGAACCAGAGATTTTAATTTTTTTTGGCATTTTATGGTTATACATAGTACCTGAGTTCCTCCTGACAAAAATCATACTCGCATGGTATTAAATTTCATGATCAGTTCATGATCTCCACCTTTTCTTATACCTTTTTTCCTCCCCTTCCTTCTCCTTTCTTTACTCTGCTAGACTTCCTTTTGCTCATCCGTTTATTTATATTTGGTTCTATTTACTTATATATAAAGGTTCAATTCCCTGTGGTATATTTATATATTCACATACATGATTTTTTAAAGAATTCATTTCACATTTCACCCCCATTCCCAACCCTTCACTCTGCCTTTCAGTCTCCTTCTGCACTACTGATTTTGCCTATATCTTTATAATATGCAATTCTCCCCTCTTCTTTTCCTTTACTTTACTCTGGATTACTCATATGAGAGAAAACAGTCAATCATTGAGTTTCTGGGCTTGGTAAATTCATTTAGCAAGATGTTCTCCATTTCTATCCCCTTATCAGCAAATGATATACTTTTCTTTTTCTTTATGGCTGAGTAGAACTCCATTGTGTATATATGCCACAATCTCTTAATTCATTCATCTATTAATGGGCACCTTGGTTGATTTCCATGATTTAGCTATTGTGAATTGTGTTTCTGAAAACATTGAGGTGGCTATATTACTATAATATGCTGTTTTTTCTAAGGACTTGAGGTAGAATATAAGCCTATTTGTTTCTTTTTTGGATCTGTCCATTTTTTTAAGAGTAGGCACTCAGTGTTATAAATTTCCCTCTTAGAACTGTTTTCATACCATCACAGAGATTTTTATATGTTGTATCTCTGTTCTCACTTGTCTCTAAGATCTCAAAATTAGACTCTGTGATCATGTATATCTAAAAAGAACAAATAAAAATTTTTAAAAAATACCCCCTCCCTAAAAAAAAAAAAAAAAATTTCTTGATTTCTTCTTTGATCCACTTTTCATTTAGGTGATTATTTGTTCCATCTTCATGTATTTATATGGTTTCTATTATTTTTTCTATTAATTTCTACTTTATTCCATTATGATCTGAGAGGATGCATGTTATTATATCAATTGTTTTGTACTTGCTAAGATTTACTTTGTGACTTATAATATGGTGTATTTGGAAAAATTACTATGAGATGCTGCAAAGTAGATAAATTCAGCTCTTTGGGGGTGAAATATTCTGTAGATGTCTATTAGGTCCTTTTGATTTTTAGTTTTATTTAGGTTGGAAATATCTATATTTATTTTTTTTTTTGTTTTGATGAACTATTGGTGATAAGGGTATATTGAAATCACCCAGTATTTTTTTGTTGAGATCTGAGATTTAATATCATGAAATATTTTTTAAAATTTAATTGGATATTCTGACATGTAGACCATAAATGTTTAATACCATCATATCTTCTTGTTGAATTTCTCCCTTTACCAGGATATAATGGCCTTCTTTTTCTCTTCTGATTAACTTTTTCTTGAAATCTGCCTTGTAGAATATATACGCCTGCTTGTTTGGGGAGTCTGTTTTAATGGAATATTTTTTCCCATCCTTTAAAGTTCAGCCTATGGGTGTCTTTGCCTATAAAAGGAGTCTCTTGTCCATAGCATATAGTTAGATCTTGTTTTTGGTCCATTTTGCTAATTTATGTCTTTTAATTTGGGAGTTTTAGTGTTAGTGTGGGTATACATTCATGGTTCCCTGCCGTTTTGATTTTTTGCTATATTTAATACTATCTTGATTCTCACTTAGTAGATTACATTTCTATTGATATTCCTCTATTTGGGATTGTGAAATATGCTTTTGAATTCCTTTGTGTATTCTTTGAAGTACTGGCTGTGTGTTCATGACTTCTTTTAGTTTATTTAATTATTGAGATTGCTTGTTTATTTATTTATTATTGTACAGCTTAAGATAAATGCCCAGTGTATACTTTGACATCTGTAACACTAATTGCTACTTATGCACCTGAATGGCTTACGGAGGTCTGAGGTGGTCTCCACGAGGGGTGCAGAGTAGCACGATTGATTGAGGGGGGGGCGGGGGTGCTGCCAAAGTCTTGGGTTGTCAGCCAAGGAGGTACTACGTGAGCTTGACGCAGCACAAAGTAAAGGAGTCAGTGATAGCGATGAAAGAAAGAAATCAGCACACACAGACAACAAGTTAGGCTGCTGAATCTTTTCTCTCTTTACTTTCACTTTGTACAAGTATATAAGCATAATTTTTTGGCAGTACAGATTGTTTACACATTCTTTTGTGAATTCATCATAGTCATAAGACTTAATCTATAGATTACACTTTAGACATATTAAAATTTTTTACTTTACGCATATCAAAATTTTGTACAGATGGGGGGGGCGTGTCACGTACACCTTTTCAAGGTCTTATATAGACAGAGTTCCTACATGACTTGTCTGGTCATATTATAATTTTGTCATTTTTTAATCTAACGTGTCTGGGTAAAATATTATTTCTCACGGATTCCCTGAAGCCGTTTCTCTGCACACCGCTCAGGCTGTCTGATAAAAGTTAATTTTCTCTGTCTGGAATTCCAAAGCACTATTGTTTTTCTTTTATAGCAGTTATTTATAAAACCTAGAAGCAGGGAAAGGGGGGCGCAAATGTTAGCTCTGAAGGACTTTTTATGCTAAGGAATTTATATCTATTTAAACTACTTTAAAAGTAAGAGAAATCTATTTTTAATCACAAAAAGACTCTTAAAGCTTATTAACTAGGAACTAAGTACTTATAGAAAAAGGTTCTTATTTTTTTTATGTTAGATTCCAAAAAGGTCAATTTACAGAATTAGTCTCGATCTAAATAATTGAAGTAGCGACATCTGATGGCCATATGTATGAATAAAAAACAGAACAGCAAATGAATAGGAGAACCTATGCAGTCAAAGTTAACTCTTTCAGCACCATGGTATCTTTCATGAAAAAAAGAGGGTTTTATTTCACACCGTGCTCTTTTTTATTTTATTTTTAGTGACGAGGGGCTTTGCCTAGCTCTAGTCTCTTGGCAGGGGGCTTCTCAGCCTTGGCCCGGTCTCATGGAAGATGCCACTAAGATGCCACAAGCAAGCATCTTCTCAATAGCTTTTAAGAGATGCCAGCTACTATGGGATTTTTCTCCCTTTGGGATTCAGAGTCTGAATGGTTCAGGCAAAATGTTCCTTGTACCTGTTTCTGGTTCAAAATCCCCTCTGGGGACTTTTTCTTCAGTTGCTGGTATTTTCCTTTATGAATTCCCAATACCCACCCACTCTACCCATCTCTATACACATCTACACAAGTTGCATGGAGAAACCTTTCAGTTCCTAGGAGTGTTTTTCTCACCTGCCAGCATGTCCTGCACTCATAAATTGCTGTAAATTGTAGGTAGAGGGTCGGGGGGCTGTCCATGCCATGCTTGTGGAAGGGTGCCTGCCGAGGGCTTTCCAGCCAGGCCTACGGAGGGATCACTGACTCTACACAATGCTTTCACCAAAGCAGAGTGCTTTAAATTTGTTTTCACTGAGAGGCTTACCCTACCAACTCTGTAGGGTAAAAATCATTTAAATCAGCCTTCTTCTATAATCTGCAGGTTTCCCCAAGCTGATTTTTCTTTATTTTTTAATTTCTTTATCTGCATCTCTGGTGGCTGGATCTGGTGTTTTCTCTAAGGCATTATTTCTCATGGTCAATTTTCTGTAGCTATATCATTTTTTTTTTTTTTTTTTAACAGTTCAGTGTTATGCTTCAGTGAGGTTCTTTTGTGTTTCACCTCACTGAGGAGCATGCATCCTGCTTTGTAAGTCTGGTGCTGAGGAGCTGTTGAGCCTGCTTCCCTTCTCCACTCCACATCTTATCCCTAGGGATAACCATTTTTAACATCTTTATAAGGGATTCTTGCTACAGCAATGGGTTGCTGGATTAGGTACACTCCAAGTTTTACTCTATTTCAAAAGTTTATAATTCTGTTGTTGGGAGAATGCTCAGGGAACATGCAGAGTCCAAATTAAAGTCCAATTAGAGCACTTTATTACCTGGCCAGGGACTCCTTCCCACAGAGACACAGAGACTGTAGTCTCCAGAGAGAACACCAATTTCCTGGATTGTGTCCTGAGAATTTAAGGACCAAAACCACAACTCAGGGAATAATCTATAACTTATCTCTTATAAATTATTTCCTTATGCTAACAAGCCAATCGCAGAAGCTAAAACAGCAGTTAGCACAACTTAGAGCCCCCAAGCAAATATAGAAATAAAACTGAAGACCACCCCCTGGCCCCCGCTCTGGTAGGTATACCATTTTGGTTTTAGTACATTTGCAAGGTACAAAGTTCAGGAGTTCACAACTTTAAGGGAAGAGTAGGGTACAAAGTATAAAAAAAAACACAACTCTTTTAGGCAAGACAGCTTATATGCTTTCTTCCCAGAAATGACCCTTGCTTATGGGAACAGCAATGGAGTCACTTTAGCCATGCTTATTTGTGTTGTCCTACAGCAATTTTTGTCTTAATATGACTATTTCTTAATTGTTTATATCTTGTAACTTAACCTACATCATCATAACACTAACCTATGACTATAGTTAACTTATGGGCCCACCCACACATATACTTATAAATTTTATTGTCTATATCTTATCACTAACATCTTTAGTTCTTATGTCTATGTACTATATATAAGGCTATATGTTTGTACTACTGTACTGTAATTTTTATTTTAAAACTGGAACTTATGCAAGTATCTTAACATTAACTTTTATCTCTATTACTTAATATTATATTAACTTATATCTATTAATCTATGACTTATGGCTTATCTATAACCTATGACTTATGAATAATCTATAACTTATCTCTTATAAATTATACTGATTAATTTAGACCATAACAATTCTGTCAATTTATATTTTTCTTTTAGGTTATTGATTAGAGTTTGGGAGAAATCCTTTAAAACTAAGCTTTAGCCATATGATTCTCTAAAAATGAAAATAATTCTTATCATTATGATAGTTATTTCATAATAAACTTCTCTTTTATTAATATTCAGTTTTGTTCCTTTCCTTGAGAATTTCAATTGTGCCAACAATGGATCTTTCAGTTTCTCAAAAGTTACCACTCTCATCATCTTTCTAGACATCTAATAGAATAATATTAGATTCCATAATGGTGAGCTATCCTGTCATTGTTAATCCGGTGTAGATAAGATTTCTACCACATGGATAGCAATAAGGGAATGAATAAAAATTGTTAACACCTTGGTTTCATTTACTATTATAACTCTCACTCTTTGAAAAGCAGTAAGGCAAAGATTCCAGATATAGACCAGAAGTAAGCCACTTTTTAAAAAACATTTTGTATAGAAGGCAATATAATTAATTTCTTCTAAGTTCATGTTGAGTCAAAAGGAAAAAAAATTAAAAAAAAAAAACTATAGTCTTCCCTTTATTTTAAATGCTATTGAGATTAAATCCTTTGACTGTTGACGTCAGGATTCTCTCTTCCATAATTTTTTCAATGGGAAGTAGTATGAATGGCAAGCTGCAGACCTGGGAGTAGTTGGACATTTTTTCATATTAATAGTCATGTTAGAATGGATTTTAATGATAAATTGGCCATTAACTTGTAAGATACTTTGTTTCTCTTTTATGTGAATATTGGAGATTGAATGAATATCATTGGGCATAGGATTTAGTAATGATACTCAAATTTAAAACTTTCTACTCAATAGCGTTAATAAAAGCCAATATCACTCTTTGGAAATACACTTGGATATCTTTTATTTGATTTATGTATTTAGTTAATATTACTCTATCTTCTGTAAACTTGAGCTTAGGGGAAAACAAATGAGCTACTGTAAATTAAATAGCCTGGTTGTGATTTTTCAATGCTGTCTGGATATGTCACTAACATAAAATAGTGAAATAGAGAAAAGTTTCATTAGCATGTGATATTTTAGGAAAATAGTTAGGTGTTATCCATCAAAGGTATTTCCCTTAAGTAGTATTTGTCTATGCTATGGCTGCAAGTATTTTGGGGGTACAGTTTAATCTTGATTTGCATTTAATTAAACCAAAATATAGGGGAATAACTATTTGTTGAATTTAATTAAATCCCAATTAATTTCCTGAACTCACATCGTTGGCTATTTTCTTGACTAAAATTAGTATTTTCCACCTGAATGAGCTCTGTTTTATCTGTGTTTCATCTCAGTTTTGCCACTTTGTGTTCTATTAGCCATCTCTATTAAGAATGAAGATATTTTTTTTAAGAATATTTGTGGACAGATTTAATTTTTAATCAATTGAGTCAATTTATAAGTCTATTTAAAGCTAAAGAAAACATTTTTTTTTCTTTTTTTGTAGTCCTGGGGCTTGAACTCATGGGTGTTCTACTACTGAGCTATGTCTCTAGCCCCTTTTGATTTTGAGACAAGGTCTGGCTAGGCTTCCAATACTGGACAGGAACTTAGTGATCTGCGTATCTCAGCCCCCAGTCCCCAGTCGTAGCAAAGTAGCTTGGTCTACAGGCATGTACCACTGTGAACCACTAAAAAAATTTAAAGTTTGTTGTAGTTAACCATTCCTGTTTTCAGGCAACAGAGACCTATTGGTCAGTTGTCTGCAATAGCTTCAGGCAACTTCTTACACATCCATAAGGGAAGACAGTTCAGATAAAATCAGTCTTTGCAAGTATCACCAAACTTGAGTATGGCCCCCTAGAGAACTGATTTCTAGTATAAATGACTCATGTACAGATTTTCCTAGAATAGACAGGTATAAATGGCCTGTATGAAAACTCTTAAACTGAGGTCTCTTTCCAAGTATGAGCCAGCTACAAGCACAGTTTTCTGAACCAACTGCCAAGTAAAGAAAATATACAGGAAAGACCAATTCGAAATGATAATCAAAGAGACATTCCAAAGAATGCCACTAAAGAAGAATAACTTTTAATATCCCTCCCCAAAAATGAGAGAACTTTCACTCCCTAAAATATAACTTCATAATTGTCACTCTCTAGAAAATCCTATAGATCAAAGAATATATCCAATGCTTTATCCCAGTATCAATTTTTATTTTGGCAAAATGTGTATTGTGATTTGAATTTATGAACATATTGAAAAACCTATTTTTCTATTCTTGGGATGCATTTTTCAGTGCTGTGCCTTTCTTTCTTTAGACATTTTTGAATCATCTCTTGGTTCTCTACCCTCCGTAGGTTATAAGCTTTCAAGGATAGGGAGCATGACTTATTTATTTTAATAACTCCCAAGCCTGCCATAATTACTGTCATATTTAAAAATTCAAGCTCTCAACTAAGCAGTGACACATTAAGTCAGAACCTCTTGCTGTGATTTTTTTTTTAAAGATGACTTAGTTCAATGATTGAATGAGATGAAATTTAAAGGAGGATAAAAGGTCACAGAATGGAAAAGGGATCCTAAAAGTACACATTTCTTAGTTATAAGCAGAAATCCTCTTGATCCTTAAAGTCTTCTCACATGTGCCACACTAAAGGGGAATTTTTGGACAGAAAGAATAGAAATTGCTAGTAATATACTCCTAATCAGCTCACTTGAGCAATGAACTCCTTTTGCAATATTCCTTCCTCTGTGATTATAAGTTGAGCTCTCATTGTCTGAAATGCTTGGGACCAGAAGACTTTCAGATTTGGGATTATTTTTTTAAATCTTGTAATATGTGCATATACATAATGAGATATTTTGGTCATGAGACCCCAGTCTAAACATGAAATTCATGTATGTTTCATATATACATTATACAAATAGCCTAGTTAATTTTATAAAATATTGTTAATAATTCTGTACATTAACTAAAGTTTCATGATGTTGCAATCCATTGGTGTTCAGAAGTTACAGATTTTGGATTTTTGGATTAGGGAAGCTTTATTTAGTATCTTAAAACATATCTTTGATTTTCTGGCCTCTACTTTCTCTCCTGAAAACTCATCTCTGATTACTTTAAATGCTTGCAAAGCATCATCTGGCTTCTCTTGTGTAACTTCATGCTTTTCTTTAGCATGTACTTATTCATTCTCTTAATGTCATCTTTTTTTTAAGATCTCATTTTCTTCTTATTTCATTTCCTTGACTTAGGAGTCTTTCTGTTTTTTACTTTATTATATCAAAGTGTCCTTCATCTTAAATGTATAGTTTGTAGGAACAAATGGTATTATCTGAAAAATATATCACATTTACTTATTTATAAATCTAATTTCTCTTTACCTATTATATTTGTAATATACATAATGAAATAAATATAGAAATATTTTATATAATATGTATATTTACTCTTATAAAACATATTGCTAGTATATCCTACATTTTAACAACAAATTCCTTGTTTTTCAGTTTCTTAATCTCATTGCTTTTAAACATATTAATCATCAGGTGATGTTTCCTGTATTTCTGTGCATTTATCCTTAGTAATTATGTATACATAAATTCCTTACATATACTCTCTGTGTATGTATCATTTTTTAACTTTATATAACATTATGCCAAAATATACTCAAATATGCTAAAGTATAAAATCATAAAATATCAACTAATGAATTATAATAAAGACACGCTTGTAACTATCACCCAAATCATCACCCAATTTGTAAATTAAAATTCCCTCATTACCCTTTTGAAAACATTGGCTCCCCTTTTCTTTTAAAATATTATCTCAGTCCTGCTCAACAACATCATAGGTTAGTTTATTTATTTTT
The DNA here is from genome assembly GCA_025594165.1 of Tamias sibiricus. Lineage (NCBI taxonomy): Eukaryota > Metazoa > Chordata > Mammalia > Rodentia > Sciuridae > Tamias > Tamias sibiricus. Next base: position 40,101,194 of record CM046661.1, read on the forward strand.
TTTAAATCTAACATATGAGATTATACAGTGGTTTCTTTGAATAGCATTTTTTGTCTGGCTTCTTCACTCAATATAGTGTTTGTGAAATTAATTCCTGCTATTGTGTATATAGTGTGTGTGGTTTTCATGACCATTTATTTATTTATTTATTTATTTATTTTTTGTAAAGTTTTTTTTTCCTTTTTTTATTCAACGTTGTATATATAACAATAGCATTCATTACATTATATACATATATTGTATATATAAGAATAGCATTCATTACATATATATATAACTATATATATATATATGGCATATATACATATATGTATAACTATACAATATATGTATATATATAAAATATACATACCTCCTATGTTCCCTAACCCAATCCCACTGTGAATCAGGCTATTTATATCAGAGAAAACATTTGGCATTTGGATTTTTATGATTAACTTCACTTAGCATTATATTCTCCAACTTTATTCATTTACCTGTGAATGTCATGATTTTATTCTCTTTAATTGCTGACTAATATTCCATTGTGTATATATACCACATTTTCTTCATCCATTCATCTACTGAGGGGCATCTAGGTTGGTTCCACAACCTAGCTATTGTGAATTGAGCAGCTATAAAAATTGATGTGGCTGTGTCCCTGTAGTATGCTGCTTTTAAGTCCTTTGGGAATAGACCCAGGAGTGGGATGGCTGGGTCATAAGCTGGATCCATTCCCAGTTTTCCAAGGAATTTCCATACTGCTTTCCATAATGGCTGCACCATTTTGCAGTCCCACCAGCAATGTATGAGTGTGCCTTTTTCTCCATATCCTTTCCAACATTTATTATTGTTTGTATTCTTAATAGCTGCCATTCTGAGTAGAGTGAAATGAAATCTTTGAGTAGTTTTGATTTGCATTTCTCTAATTGCCAGAGATGTTGAACATTTTTTCATGTACTTGTTGATTGATGTATGTCTTCTTCTGAAAAGTGTCTTTTCAGTTTCTTGGCCCATTTATTGATTGGGTTATTTGTTTTTTTGGTGTTAAGATTTTTGAGTTCTTTATATATTCTAGAGATTAGTGCTCTCTCTCTGAAGTGCATGTGGTAAAAATTTGTTGCCAATTAATTGGTTCTCTATTCACTGATTATTTGTTTTGCTGAGTAGAAGCTTTTTAGTTTGAATTGATCCTATTTATTGATTCTTGATATTAATTACTGTGCTACAGGAACTTGGGGCCTAATCCGACATGTTGGAGATTGGAGCTTACTTTGTCTTCTATTAGGCATATAGTCTCTGGTCTAATTCCTAGGTCCTTGATCCACTTTGAGTTAAATATTGTGCATGGTGAGAGATAAAGGTTTAATTTCAATTTGCTACGTATGGATTTCCAGTTTTCCCAGCACCATTTGTTGAAGAGTATATCTTTTCTCCAAAGTACATTTTTGGCAATTTTGTCTAAAATAAGATAACTGAAATTATATGTATTGGTCTCTGTGTCCTCGATTCTGTACCGTTGGTCTACCATCCTATTTTGGTGCCAATACCTTGCTGTTTTTGTTACTATTGCTCTGTAGTATGATTTAAGCTCTTGTATAGTAATGCCACCTGCTTCACTTTTCTTGCTAAGGATTGCTTTAGCTATTATGGGTCTTTTATTCTTCCAGATGAGTTTTATGACTGCCTTTTCTATTTCTATGAGGAGTGTCATTTGGATTTTTATTGGAATTGTATTAAATCTGTATAGCGCTTTTGGTAGTATGGTCATTTTGACAATATTAATTCTGCCTATCCAAGAACAAGATAGGTTTTTCCATCTTCTAAAGTCTCCTGTAATTTCTTTTTTTAGTGTTCTGTAGTTTTCATTATAGAGGTCTTTCACCTCTTTTGTTAAGTAGATTCCAAGGTATTTTATTTTATTTTTTTATGTTATTTTAAATGGGGTAGTTTTCATCATTTCCCTTTCAGAGGATTTGTCACTGATGTACATAAATGCCTTTGACTTATGGGGATTGATTTTGTAACCTGCTCTTTTGCCAAATTCATTTACTAGTTGTAGAAGTTTTCTGGTGGAGTTTTTGAATCTTCTAGGTATAGTATCATATCATCAGCAAATAGTGCTAATTTGAGTTCTTCTTTTCCTATCTGGATTCCTTTAATTTCTTTTATCCATCTAATTGCTCTGGCCAGGGTTTCAAGTACCATGTTAAATAACAGTGGTGAAATTGTGTATCCCTGTCTTGTTCCTGTTTTTAGAGGGAATGCTTTCAGTTTTTCTCCATTTAAGATGATATTAGCCTGGGGCTTTGCATAAATAGCTTTTATAGTGTTGAGATATGTTCCTGTTATCCCTAGTTTTTCTAGTGTTTCAAACATAAAGGGGTGTTGTATTTTGTCAAAAGCTTTTTCTGCATCAATTGAGATGATCATATGTTTTTTTTTTTTCTTTAAGTCAATTGATGTGATGTATTACGTTTATTGATTTCCATATGTTGAACCAACCTTGCATTCCTGGTATGAACCCTGTTTGATCATGGTGTGCTATCTTTTTGATATGTTTTTTATTCAATTTGCCAGAATTTTGTTGAGAACTTTTGCATCTATATTCATCAGAGATAATGGCCTGAAGTTTTTGTTTTTTGCTGTGTCTTTGCCTGGCTTTGGAATTAATGTAATATATGCCTCATAGAATGAGTCTGGAAGAGCTCCCTCTCTATATATTTCCTGAAATAAATTGAAAAATATTGGTATTAGTTTTTTTTGAAGGTCTTGTAGAACTCAGCTGTTAACTCATCCGGACCTGGGCTTTTTTGGTAGGTAGTGTTTTAATGGTGTCTTCTATTTCCTCACTTAAAATTGTTCTGTTTAAATTGTGTATAGCCTCCATATCTAGTTTGGGCAATTCATATGACTCTAGAAATCTGTCAATACCTTTGATATTTTCTATTTTATTAGATTATAAGTTTTTAAAGTAATTTCTAATTATCTTCTGTATTTCTGAGGTATTTGTTGTGATATTTCCTTTTTCATTGAGGATGCTCCTGTCTACCATCTTCTGCTGACCTGATCTTTTATTTTTTTTTTGTATACTTATTGCTGCATTTTATCACACTATAAATATAATTTTACTTACCTGATTCAATGTTTTTGGATAGTTGGATATTTTTCTAGTTTGGGCTATTTTGAACAATGAAGTTACAAACATTTGTTATCTCCCTTTTGATGTATGTTTGTGTGTAATTATCCTACATTATTAAAAAGTAACAAAATTATTATAGGGTGCACATAGTTAACCTCAGTAGATAATGGCACAGATTTCTATAGAACCACTTTTATCACTGCATTTGCTCAGAAGAATTTAACATTGTAAATTCATTGCATTTTAGCTCTGTGTGTTGGTGTTTCGATGTTAATTTAGGCTTCACTTGTTTTGAAAGAGATTAAACAATTTAATTGTATTGGCTGAGATATAAGTTTACCAATGTGCTTGTCATACTGTTTTTGCTCTTTCTTTTCTTACTTTCCCTCTACATCAATTTTCATTTGTTATCAACCACCTATTAATCTACTCTTCTCTGTCTTACTATACCTTTTTTTTCTTTCTCTGACTTTATTATAGTCTATAGATCTTTTCTTCTTTCCAAACGCTATATTTGTTTACTCATTAAAAATGCTATTCTTTCTAAATTAACTTTCTATTTATGATTTTCAAAATGTAATTTTTTAATGCTCACTTCAGAATCACTGAAATAGGAAGCTTGTCTTATAATCTTATGAACAGCCATATAGTGTTATTGCAATATTATAGTATAGCATGCTGTAATAAATTCAATTTGTGGGTATTGTGAACATTAATATATTACAATATTATTAAATTGCAAACACATACACTTTTTCTTTAAGTATTGTATGGTCAATTTTTTAAGATTGTAAGTTATGAATATGATACATACGAAAATATAGAAAAAATATCACCAAGGTAAAAAAATAGTATAAAATTGTGGAAACAAGCATTATTAAAAAGTAATGCTTTACTAATTATTTCAAATATGTGATAAAATTCATCCTTTTTATTGTGGCTTTTGACAATAATAATATATTAATTTTAAAATCATAGTAACACAAAATACATATTTCAACTTGTGGAGAAAATCAACAAGAAGGTTGCAGAATCCAACTTATTTTTATTTTAGAAATGATTAAGTGATAACATCATAAAATAAATAGCATGTGAAGAGAGCTAAACTAGGTGACCTGATAAGGGTCCCTTTAAATCAACCAATTCTAAGGTTCTGTGAGAAACTATCCATCAAAAACACAGGCTCAGGTGGTTTTAATACATTTCTGCTGAAGAAATTGAAAGTAATGAAGAAGAGTGTACACTCAAATGACAAAGATGAAGAGGAATTCTGTAGTGAGGTTTTCTACCCAAATAATGAGACAAAGGAAAGGGTAATACTGATGATAAAGGACTTTAAAAAGAATAGGTCATCGACTCTATACAAAACCCAAGAATTTTAGCTTTTACTTTTGATCCCTGAAATATTAACTAATAATTTTCTGTAGTATACAATGTTGTAGGCCTTGGCACGGTTATTTTGCTATATTTTCACTTTTTGTTTGAATGAGATTATAATTATAATTCAGCAAATACTTCTACTGAAATATGTACTGTAGAATAACAAGCTGTTTCCAAATTTATTTGCTTTGTAGCTTTGTAACAAATTTCTTCTTATCTGGAAATAAATTGGTATATTATTATATATGTATCTTTGCTGAGTTTCCTTCTTCATAATTAAGTTGAAGTCAATGGTTCTAATTTTTAAAGCTCTAATGATCTTGCATTCTATGCTTAACAGTCAAGCAGGAAAAAATAACAGAGATTTGTAGACAATGACTTTGTTTATTAGTTAATACAAGATTAGAATTCTTTTACCTGAAGTTTCTTTCATAAAAGTTATGGTGAAGCAGCCTCAGAATGCAAGATCAATTTAAGAAAAGGAGAAAGTGGGATTTTTAAAGCTCACTGCTGGACAGAACATAGCAGAATATACTTTCCTCTGGCTTGACTTTGTCCTAAAGCACAATAGCGAGTACATAAAGGGCCATTTGACAGAATTAAGAGTTGGGAAAAGTTAGAAAGGCATAAGTCCTATTATACTTGTTCATCCTATTGGAACGCAAGCTAGGACTGTTTTCACATCAACCTGTACTGGGAAGGTATATAATAGCGTTTAATGAAATATACATACAAATATACATATGCATACACATCTATATGTGTATGTGTATATATATCTTAATATAGAATATACATATAACATTCTATATACACCATAATATATACATATAATATACAAATATATATCCATACATGTCTATATTTGTATATATAATATATATCATGATATAGAATGTTATGTAAATTCTATATCATGATATATACACACTATGCATGGTGTTTGATATATATTTGTTTATTATACATATATGTTTGTAATATTATATATACATATGTATATATCATAATAATGCATATTATAATATAGATGTGTATATATGTATATAGAGTATATAGAATGCGTATATTCTATATTATGATGTATATAATGCATACAAACAAGGTTTACATAGAGAAAGAATGCAGATATAAACATTTAATTGACACCTTAAAAATAATCCAATCCCTATAGAATGGGGCTATAGCTCAGTGATAGAGCTCTTCTTACCTAGCATTCACAGGCCCTGTTTCAATTCCCAGCACTGCAAAATGATATTGATAATCCATGAAATTTTAGACTTTTTCATTAAATCAATTTATATTTCTTTCTATGTATTTTTAATTTGCAAAAGTGTAAATGCGATTTAGGTTTTTAAAATGTAAAACTGGGAATATAAAATGTAAAATCTTTTTTTACATGAAATGATTGGGGTTTCTGACAACCAAAATACTAAAATCTTGTAACATAAACTTCTTGGATGTGAACTTTTTCTTTTTAACATATCAGCCTTTTGATTTTGAATTGTGTGTGTGTGCGCGTGCATGCATGTGCGTGTGTGTATGATTAAACTATTTGTAGAATTTAGACAACACAATTTTATAATCCAATCTTTCTTTTTCTGAGGAAATCCTAAATAATGTATAGCTTATTTAAAAGAGCAAGTAAAACTGAGTAGGAAGTGTGCGAGATGAAAGGAGGGTAAATTCCAAAAGTTTGAAAAATTTAGAGAGATTTTCTTAAGGTTAAAACTTTGAGGTTTTTGTACTCCAATCAAATACTCTCCTTTGAATTCTTGTTGATTTCTCCTCTTTATACAGAATTCCTATTAAATATATTAGTTTATAAATTTTGCATGCCAGAAGTTCCCCATAATAGAAATTTTATTCTAAGTAAACTTTGTTTTTGTTCATTAATCAAAAAAAAGTGCAAGTGTTAGGATGATAATAAGACTTTAACTAGAAATCATATTTTCTTTAAGAAGGAATTTGAGATTTTTGGCAAAACAAACTCATGACAAATGAAAAATCAGAGGCAGTGCAATTGGTCAGTGTATATGCTTAACACTGGCTTGGGTTCCCTGAACAAACAGATATTAAGGAGGTATCAAAGGATCAACAATCAGTTATTCCACAAATCTGTAGGACACAGTTGTGCCTTCATGGAGGTTTTATAAGACATGTAGGATGCAGTTTGAATAATGCCTTTTCAAGACTGGTCACTGATTTAATATTTTTATAACTACAAATGCTCAGAAGTGGCTTGGCTTGGATTGAAGATATATTGGGACATTGTCTCCATTCTTTCTCTGTGAAAAACTCATTTTTTGTGTTCAGAAAGGAAAGAAAAAAATAAAAATATTTACCAAAGCCCTTATGTAGAAAACAGTGTATGTAGATAAATTAAAGCAATGGTACTATAAGCAGCAAAAGAATAAGCATAATAATAGCAGTTCACCTTCTAATACATCTTTAAGCCAAAAGTCTAATGAATTTTAATTTATATAAAAATCTAGTTCTGTGCTTTCAAATGATGCGCCTTTAAATCAAAATTACTTTATGTACAGATCCAGATTTGATTTTAAATACAAAGATCTTGGTTTAAAAGTCTTACACAAAAACCTGGATGTTCACAAATTTTAGGATAAAAAAATAAAGTACAGATAAATAGAACTGTCTAGAGACTGAGTCTTTGTTGAGATCATCTCACCTGGCAAAAGGTCTACAAAAGAAGATGGAGTTTGTTAGTCATCCAGTGAGGGAATTTGTTGGTCAGAGAGTCTCCTGGAATTCTGCCAACTGAGCATCTTCAAAACATACCTAACAGAAGCCCTAAAAGTGCTCATAAGATCACCATTCAATGTCTGAAATAAAAAGACTACTTTGAAGTTATTTCTTATTATAGTAAAGTCATACATAGTCTCCCTAAATAGAGCAGTCTGGCAATCTTACAATGTGTTTTTTGGAAATCATGGAGACAGGAATCAGTGATTGGCAGATTTTCAGAGGGGAGAGTGTGTTGACATATCTGTAGAAGTGTGGCTCCTCAGGTGAGATGTTGGGTTGGCACACAGAGATGTGTTTATGGAATAAGTCTGTATCTGATTGCTTACTTTCCGAAGCTAAGTTCTGACACTGATGACTGGTTTACAAAAAGATCTTCACTGAATTGTCAGCAATCCACTTGAACAGGTGTTAGCAGTTTTTGGTAGTTTTTATCATCACTATAAAGCAATTAATCTTTTTCTACATATGTGGAAACTTTTCTCCCCACAGACATCCTGGGTGTCATAAGTTTATTTAATGAAGTTGTTGTCTTGTATCCATTTTCAGGTCTCATATAAATGGTTCAAAACAGTCATTCTTTGTCACCTTTGGCCCACTTAAAACTTCTCTGCTATTGTTTGTAATTTATCCCACTTGTTTCTCATCTTATTGATCTACAATCAAACATGGCTACCTGCTGGCTATGCTAAACCCTAGTGGTCAACACCAGAATTACATCTGTAAATTCTCCTATTGTCCAAAAGTTTGCTTCCGCCAATCCATAGCTTCCATGGGAAAGTCTAAGGCATAATAAATGAATAAAGGCTCTCTCTTCATCTGGCTCTCTCTTCATCTGGTGATAGAGTTCTCACCACCTCTGTACTTCCTGTTGGCCTCCTGTTGGCACTCCTAACCTCCCTAGGACCAATAAAAATACATTTCTTCTGTTTTATGCATTTAATTCCACTTCCTCAATGTGTCTCACCTGCTACACATACATTTGAATCTAACTTTTTTTCCAAGTCAGGCTCCCTATTAGAGAGTGGCTATTCATGGTAGGGAAAAATGGGACACAGACCAGACAAGAGCCTCAAGGACACGTGCCAGTAATATTGAAAGTCCCGTGAGACGGATACTTTGGCATTAAGTGAAACAGAGGCATTAAACTCTTCAACAGAATAAAGAGGCATCCTATAGAGGACATGCTTTAAACCATCTTGACATTCATGGCTGGGGGTGGGGGAGGGGGGCTAGAGTGAATGACCACTCTCAAGATACAGACCTCAAGATCAAGGAGGAAGGAAACCATAGCAACAGAAGTCCTAGAACTATGCTAGGATAAATTTGAAAGACTGCTATAAAACTTAAATAATGGTGATTTAAAGCATGAAGTCCCAACTTACTGATATTTGATAAATTATTTCAAAAAATTAATTTTGTTTATAAGCACTCATTTAAAGAAATTTTAGGTTCATCAAATTTTTATTTAAATTCTAAAGTAGCCTCCACTGCAGTTTCACTTTCTTATGATTTAGGTTACCTGAGGTCAACCATGGACTGAAATATTAAATGAAAAATTCCAGAAATAAAAGATTCATGAATTTTAAATTGCATCACAGTCTTAAGCCATCTTAATTCTTCTGTCAGACGTATGAATCATCCCTTTATCTACTGTAGCCATGGTGTATATGATGCACACCTATTCAGCCTTAGTAGCCATCCTATTTTTCAGATTAACTGTTGTAGTATCATAGTGATTATAAAGGAAAAACAATATCTATAGGCTCAGTGTTATTCATGGTTTTAGGGATACACTGGGGGGTCTTGAGAAACATATTCCCCTCAATAGGGGGGTATCCAATAATATGAGATTTGTTGTTTTAATGGGAATTTTATAATTACTGAATGCCAGTATGAATTTATTTTACTAGTATCAATTCTTGTAAAATAATTTTATTTCATTCATCTTGGAATAATGACTGAAGTCATTATTAAATATAGTGAACTATATTTATTAAAAAGTGTGTAGTTACTTTAAATAACTAAATAGCACTATAGCACTAAATAGCACTATAAAGGAAAACAACACATATATATCTCAAATAATCATCATTAGTCTTAAAATGATTCCTTATACTAATTCATAAATGTAATAAATATTAGTTTTAGTTTTCTACTTAATCAAACTTTCTAAAGTGTTTCAGTGTTTACTTCCCACCCCTTTAACATTGTTTCCATTCCAATTTTATTTATTGTGAGATACATCTTTGTAGGAGAAATTTAGTGTTTGTTAAAATTCTCACATTTAAATTTGTCTGATTGTTTCCTCTATATTTGATGACCACCTTTTCTGAGTATAATATCCCCAGGTTTCAATTCTTTCTTTAGGATATTATAAATTTTAAGAATATTTCCATTGCCTTTAATGTTTTTCTGAAGGAAGATGAGGTAACCCTGAATTTTCTCATTCTCTATTCTATTTAACTCTACAAGAATGACTGGAGATATATTCATTCTCCTCAAGTTCAAGAAGAGAGCCAGAAGTGTAAGCAGCCTGTGTGCAGTCACGGAGTCTATTTCATTTCAATACTCTTGGAAGATCTCTCACTACCTTCTAGAAGCTAGGAAATGATTTTTTAAAAGTTCCTATCTTCATCTCAAGAGATGCATGTGTACTGGAATTTTGGAAAAGTTACATAACTTCAAGAATTATCTCATGAACTACTTAGAGCTTTGTAATAACCTCATCTGAGGCAATTACCCTGCTGTTAAAGGACTACCATATTTTATTGGTTTTAGTGTAGAGGGTTGAGAAGGGTATAGTTTTAGTTACCTTAATAAAGAAGCCTCCAAATATAAGATATTTCCTATCACAAAAGATCAAAATATGAGTGATCTTTGCTGGCATGGTTTTTGAGGAAGATCTCTTTTGTTACTCTGCAAACATCTATGGAAATAAAAGAAAATAAGTTGTATAGCCAGGCCCTGCTCCAGGGAAATATAAAGAAATAGAACTAAGAGGCAAATGATTTATTTTAAGGAGATGACACAGAATTCACACATGATATCCATGATTTCTGAGCATATTTAGTTGTTAAGAACTTAGTCCCATGTCATAGCTATAGGAGAGGCTGTGAGACATTACTCAGTAGGGCACCTATGTGTTCAAACTATATTACAATGCAATTCTGGAACTATAGATTTGAAGAGAAGAGTAACAGCTGAGGTGGGAACTGAAGAGTCAAGCTGAAACAAGAATGCCTACACACTAATAGAACTATAGGATTGTCTGTCTTTTGAGGAGGACTCTCCTTTTACCTCATTATTGAAAAGCTAAGTGATGATGGAGTAAGAGAAGATTTTAAATTTTTCCAGTGTAATTCATTAGTAGTCCAGGCACAAAGTTGTTACATTCTGCCTTGGTATAGTTCCTCTGACTTCAAAGCAAATGATGGGCTTTGGGGATGGACAGAAGTCAAATTACAAAATCCATCTGAAATAGAGAAGATTTTCACTAGGCAGCAAGACTGGAGTGACCAACTGAAATAAACAGATAAAAATTTAAGGTCCTCCTTGGTCTCAATAATCAATGTGAAGGGCTGGGTCACCAAAGTATATCTCAAATCTTCAAGGTGATCACAGCTCTTCCTGCATTTCCAGATCCAAGCATTTAACAAAGCCAGCACCCTATGACAAAAAGACTTGTTAAGATCCCTTACCATCAAATGAGTAGTGTGGAAAACTTTTAACCAGTCTTCTCTAAATGGATTTATGGACATTTAAAACTATTGTGCCCCTATTTTTAATCAAACATGACTACAAAATATTATTAATGCTAGGGTCACACAGCACTGCTACCGTGTTTACTCCAGTCACTGACAAGCAATAGCATGGTCAATTAATAGATGAAACAGTGGTTGAAATCAAGATGATTTCACAGTGAGTCTATTGGGCTGATTACCTCATTCATCGTTTTTTTCCTGAAAGTTCTTTATAGTTTTTTTTTTTTTTTTTTTTTTTTTTGTGGTACCGGGGATTGAACTCAGTGGCACTCGTCCACTGGGTCACATCCCCAGCCCTTTTTTGTATTTTATTAGAGACAGGGTCTCACTGAGTTGCTAAGTGCCTCGCCATTGCTGAGGTTGGCTTTGAACTCGCGATCCGCCTGCCTCAGCCTCCCAAAGTGCTGGGATTACAGGCGTGCGCCACCGCGCCCGGCTAGTTCTTTATAGTAAGAATATGTGGCCATTTGTAAATATGTCATATTGGCCTATGGACTTCAGGTCTCTAAATATCTGGGCCCAAGCAGGTTTCCTAACTTTCCCAAATGATAGCAGATGTGTATGTTCTTTACGTTTTACCTTCCTTTAGTACAGTGAATCTTCACTTAAATATTTGGGGTGACACTGTCTGTGACTTTCTTCCAGGGATTTAAGGCATGCATTACTTAGGGAAAATCTACCCAGTCAGAGTTTTGTGCCTTTTCCATGATTTCAGACCCTTCTTACCTCCATCTATGCACTGCAAAGGGAGGGTTCTATGTTATTATATGTCCCAGTGCTTCTAGGGCATATCCTGTAAAAGTCATGCAAAATTGTTTGACTATCTCTTGTTTTTTGTCATCCTTACTCTTTCTTTCATATAATTAGGAACAATAAATAATATTCTTTTTTTCCTAACATTTGCCTATTCTGCATAAAGTGCATTGGCAGTGGTTGATTTCACAATTTATTCTTTTGTTAACAGTTGATAAACACTGGATTGTGACAGATGGATAAATTATGAACCTACCAAGATCAATCAATTGGCTTTTGATGAAAGTGTGGTCCTTTCTTATTTATGTGATGGAATAGCTTTATAACAAAGGGTAAGTGTTGCTGCTGTTCTTTGAAACAATTGACTTTGGGAAGACTTTATGTATAGATATTTTATACTCAAAGAGATGTACTATGTCAGATACTAAAGTCAATCCTATCACCAACTCTTTGTAGCATGCTTTTCTTTAGATTGGCAGATGCTAAAATTTCCTTGGCATTTTGACTTAATGTGTAGCATATCACCCAGAAGAGTGATCCATTTGGTAGCAAAAATGTCATTAGGAAGAAGAAGCTGTGTTTCTGTCATTGGGCCTCAACCAAACAGCAATGGACAAATATGTATGATGAAACTCCCAGTGCCCACTATGAACTATTTTTTAATGTTTATGCCTAGTGTACAGGAAACCAGTATTGCTCGTATAGATGTAAACCAGATGATATACAACCAATATATGTCAGTTAGCAGATGTGTTGTGGTCCTAGAAACAACAGTTGTTTTATTTGCTTCTTGAATCTTCATGTATGAAAAAGGATAAGCTGAGATATCATGTTGTAATAACACTAAAAGTAACAGAAACTTAAAATGAAAACCACTAACAATATCCATTTTGTTTTCCTTGTAGTTCTATCATGAATTCTCAAGGGGTAGTTTGATCTTGATAGTCACTCTTGAGACCACATACTAGAACATCCATGACCTTAAATATTGTGTATTGCAGTAAGACAAAACATATGAGTTATGGAGACTATCATATCAGCAATGAACAGATAATTTTAATTATAACATTTTGATCATCATTATTCTCTCAAACTGCTGGTGAAAAGTGGAGTAAAAAAATGTTTGCTGGTCAATGCTTTTCAATGTTTATCAAATAAATTTATACTAATTTTATTGCTTGATTTCTGCTACTACGTGTGTTTTACTGTTTTTTGTTGTTGTTGTTATTTTGTAAAGTTTGAGGGGATAGTATAAAATAGCTTCACTCTACCATCTTTATCCAGAAATATTATTGCTTCAAAATGTCCTTAAGGGATCTATATATCCCTTAATATATATTCCATTTTAATAAACAAGTATTATTATGAAATTTCTAAACAAATTTATTACTCTAAATAACACTACAAAAATAGAGCTTCATATCAATCTTCAATTATTTTGTTAATAATCCCTTCCTAAATCTAGTTATGCACATTCACATTATTTGTAAATATGACATGTTTTGGACAAATTATATATGTATGGGAGAGATAATATAAATATAAATAACAATTTCTACTTATTCTCATTATGCATGTCTACTTTGTACTTTGTTTGGTTTTATTTATTTTCTCCAATCTTTAGCCAATTTGAGAAACTTATATTTTACATTTCTTTACTATTGAATATAAATATATTTACTATGTCCTAATTTTTCCATTTTATTTAATTAGCTATTCATGTAATTCACTCATTATTTTAAGTTAATGATTTTATTGATTAATTTTTATACATCTTTAATAGAACCATTTGGTGGTTAAATATGATAAAAATATTTTTCTTTGTATTTTATATTTTAATTTTCTTCTAATTGTTATGCAATTTAATATTTGCTCAAAAATTCTGTGAATTTTTATGTTTTGAGTTTTGCCTTTGTTTTTATATCTTTATGTCCATACCTGAATGAATAACAATTATCATCCTAAATTCTACTATTATTCCCATTTTTATTCTAGTCATTTTTAACTTTGCTAATAAGTCTGAAATACATGATAAATAATATCATGACATGAAATTCGATACCACTCATTTTATAACCCTCCCTTTTAAAAACTTAGGATCCAATATTTGTCACAATTTAAAATTGTTAATATTTGTTAAGACTTAATTATTCTTCAATATTATAGCTATACTATCAAAGTAATTCTTAATCATTTAAGCAGTAACTGTATTTCAAATTTTATTCTCCCATTTTTAGCTGAATTTAGCAGCTATGTAATCTGCATTCTGTATTTGTAGAACCCCATCCAAATATCATAAATATTCTTACTAGAGTACATCACATTAAAGATTTAATTTGAGGAGAATTGGAGTTCATGTAATACTGAATTTATTCATTCAAAATGTTATTGACCTTCAGTAAATATCTATAGTGTTTTTAGAAAAATATAGTTCCTGACTATTTCAAAGTTTCAATATTATATTGATCTTTGCTAATGTTAATGGGTTCTTTTTTTTAAAATATGCTTTCTAACTATAAAGTATTGATTTCTCCCTATTGATTTGTATTTAGAAATCTTACTAAGTGGTCTTAAAAATTTTAATAAATAAGTAGATGAATTGTTGATTTTCCAGGTAAAATATAATGTCATCTGAAAATAATGCATATTTTGATTCCTCCTCTCAGTTATTTATTATTGTTACTTCATTACTTTTGGCAAAGAACATGCAACACAATGCAGAGTGAAAATGAGTTGTGACCATAGATATTTTTCTGAGTTTGATGAAACTGTTACTGAGTGTTACATTCTTTTTATTTTAATATTTATTTTCTTTTAGTTGTACACAATGCATTTTTATGTGGTGCTGAGGATCGAACCCGGGCCGCGCATGTGCTAGGCGAGCGCCCTACCACTGAGCCACATCCCAGCCCCGAGTGTTACATTCTTAAGTGAGGTTTTGACTCTGTTTCATATAGATATTCTTATTAAATCAAAGAATTATCTTTCCTTTAATACATTTAATTTTTTTCCAAATATTAATGGATTTTTTAAAATGTTCTTTTCAATATTTAGAAGCCTGAGATTATACTTATTCATTTATCCCATCTACTGGCATTAGTTAAATTAATAGATTGCTTAATGTTGAATGATCCTTAGATCTCTCGAAAAATCCCAACATATTCACAGTCTAGTTTTTAACACTGTGACATGTTTGATTTTTTAATATTCAGTTGAAGTTTTTTTTCATATATTTGAACAAATAAGATTAGTTTCAAGCTATCTTTAAGGATTTGGGGATTATTTCAAGTGAGTAAATGATTTGGAGTATTTTATCCCTTACTAATTCTATTGAAATTGATTCAATAGGTAGGGAATTATGGGGTCTTTTGATTTTTTGATATATCTTATCTATAAAGCCTAATGGGAATAATGTCACTATGATTGGCAGCTTTCAAGCAATTTCCCCCCAAACATTTCCAAGGCTGTTTTAGATTTTCTCTCTTGTTTTTGTGTTCATTTTTTCAACAATTCTCCACAACAGAGATGGATGTTTCTTTAAATCCCTTCATCTTCCATTTTCTTATCTGTCTTACTTAAGAATTTAAGAACATTAACTTGAAGAATATTTGGACACGTGTACAACACAAGTTCAACCAGGCATTAGCCTAATACATAGCAAGGGAATGCAGTGCATCAGGGTTAGTGTATTGGAAATGAGGATTCCCTCAACATGGTTTGTCCTATAGATGAAGAAAAGAAAAACGAATCTTGAGTGCAGTTTGGCCAGACAGCTGCAATTCATACTTAGAAAGGATAGGTGTTATGCCTGCTAAAAGTCTACAATCACATGTATGTGAGGTTATCTAGCATATCTTCTCAAATAGTGCTTATTCAAATTAGCCTTCAGTCATGAATAATGACCTTCTTAACTTTCCTATATCTTATATCTGTCTCTGCTTCACTCCAGAGAGTGATGTGATTCTGACAGCACCTGTTTCCCTGATGCTGTGCAGGCTTTTTCAGTAAGTAGAATTTCCAAGTCAGGGAGTGAAAATGTCTTTTTATCTAATAACACCTATTTGAAATTCACATGAAATTGATTCAAGCATCTGATGGATATACGAAATATGTTACTTTAATTTTTAGTGCTGGTACAGCTGTTTGCTATTTTGATAGTTGTGTGGTCATTCTAATTGCTTGTTTGGGTTTGTATATTTAAATACTTATTGTCATAATGTATTGCAGAGAATACTCAGAAGCCAAATATAAAACAGATGTGAACAGATTACAGTAGATTCAAGAGTAATGGTTTATAAAGTCTGTAAGCTTATGCATAAAATAAAACAAATGGATTTCGCTCTACTTAAAAAAGTTAAAAATAAGATGTTAAATATATTCATATATCTGAAACATTTCCTTTATAAAAAATTTAGATGTAGTAAGCCCACAGGAAGAAAGTGATAAGAAGGCACATTCAGTTTTGATATTTTTTTTTCCTGATAGTTACAATTGTCCTATAATGAGATTGGTTTCTTCTTTGACATAGTGATTTCTCCATTACTGAAACATTTCTAACAAAAATTAGATGACCACCTGCCATAGTAAGATTCCTGTATGAGGATGTATTCCCAATGTCCCTTCACTAATTTATTGTTCAGATTTCAAATTTCAAATTATACAGTGTTACAGACACAAACGTTTCCTTTGTTGTAAATATTGAGACTCAAGATGTATTCTTTTTCTTCCTCTTGTTTATTCTGTGTGGAGACAGGTTAACTGTGCACATTTTACTTTATTTTATGTTTATTTATTTTATATTATATCTCACTATTTTGAGAGTTATTTTTTTTACTTATATTGTACCCTAATGGCTCAAATTTGTTTCTAGTAGCTGGGGAATGGCAATATGTGCTAAAGAAGATGTGTTCCCTTTTCTGGATTGGAAAAGTAAATCAAAGTAAAATTCAAAGCCAAATGAATGTTTTTAATTTTTCCTTCAACATTCAAGTACTGTGTATTCAAATGGGATGGTTGTGGTCCATTTATTTATCTACTATATGTTAATTGAGTGTCTACAATACAATGTGAGAAATGTTATTTTAGCTGTAGAAACAACACTGGGGGAAAAATCATGTAAAATCTCTTATCTAGTAAGCTTCTATTCTAATTGAGAAGGTGGAACTGGTAACAAATAAATAAATATAATAAACCTATTACATTTGTAAGTCTTTAAAGGTAATGTGAATAAGAGAAAGAATGATCATGCAGAGTATTTAAAGATGCAATCTCTGAAAGTGTGAAATTTAAGCCTCTAATGCATGAGACAAGCAAGCAAATTGTGAACATACCTACTATACTTAGAGTATTTCAGGCGTGGAGAACAAGTTAAAGACACTGAAGTGATAGCACTTTGGGATGTCCAAATGACAGGAGGCAATAAGGGGGAAGGGAAAGGAAGTGAGATCAAGAGGTGTTGTGGAATACTTCATTCAGGCACCATATGTTCTGATAAGAACATTGCAGTTTATGGAGTGAGGTAGGAGGCCTTAATAGGGGTACTGGTATGGGAGATGCAATATCTCAAGTAGATTGACTTGAGCATCATACTACATCATTTAGAATTGACCTCAGAAGAGCAAGTGTTGACTCACACAACATAGGGTGAAAGCACAGTATTCTAGGCCAGAGATGATGGTGATTTGGATTAGGATGCTATTAGCATAGAAAGAAAAGAAAAAGAAAAACAGTTATGAAACAATTACCTACAATAATGGAAGAAGAAATTTTTCTAAGAAATTATATTATTTATTCTGTATTAATCTCACTTGGGGTTTTCTTTGAGGATAGAGACAAAACAGTCAGTTAAGCCATGTTTCTTCCCAAGGTCCATTATGGTTGGACCCAAAATCTTGATTTTTAAACACAGTGTGTATGTTTGCGTTTCCCCCATGGAGAGCAGTGATGGAGAAAGGGAGAGAAATGGGAGTTGATGGATTGTCCAAGGAACAATAAGTTGGAATTTATGTCATATTCATTGTTTTATTATTAACTTGGTCTAAAAAGCTTTGTAGTATTTCAAATATCTGAGAACTTATTATTGTTGGTTCTGCTTAGAGCCAAGCACTAGAAATTGATAAAAGAATACATTTTGGAATTTCAGTGAAAAGATAAATTAGATGTTTTTTCATTATGAAATATAATTTAAAGTAGGCTGCATACATATTCGAGATAATACACATCAAACAGAATAAAAAAATACATTGATTTTGTTTTGGAATTTGTTCAAAGAAAAAAAATGGTTTGTTGAATACTTGAATATACTAATGAAAAAACTATTAAACCATTTGGATTTGGAATAATTAGATATTGGTACTACCACTAGTTTACTGAAAAACAAATATGCAACCTTTGAAATTTATCTAATTTTAAAGTCATCATACTTTCATGAGAGAGAGCCTGGAGACAGATGATTATTAAGAACCATAAGACTCAAGTTTCTGATGCAGTGTTATTATACAAAAAGGCCAAAGTTTGGGATGGTAGAAAACTGGTATTAGGGAAGCTTTGGAAATACTTTTCAGTCCTAACTCTTTGAAACAACTTTCCAGTATTGGGGAAAGAAAAGAGAAGGCAAATGATTAATTTGGTAGTCAGAGTAAAAATTTCCATTAATTTGGTTAAGGGAGGCTATAGAAAGACATTGAATTCTCAAAGGAATGTTTTATTGTCCATTTAGATACACTTGGGCCTAAGTGAACAGTGATGGCATAACAGGACAATACACTTCTTCTCCTTGATGTTTCTTTGCAGCATATTCTTTAGTCATAATTAGAAGAAAATCTGAATTTAAATTAAACATAGTAATCCGTGTAGTTTTTGAATCCTTGCGCCTAAGCAAATTTTATTTTTTTATCATTTATAACACATATATCATCTATGCCACCCTGTTTTATATAATAATTATATTTTAATAATGATATGTGTAACATAATGATATAAACACACATGTAGTATGCTTTGTCTTATTTGCTATTTATCATAAATAAGTTATATGACTCATACAGCTCAGGACAAGCAACAATGGTCCTCACTGTAGTGAGATATACTTGCTGAAAAGTACATTTTAAATTTAGGAATGTGGCACTTGAATTGAAACTATTTTTATAAATTCAGGTACATGGCAATAAATATTTGATGGATTTCAGTCTTTGTAAGACAGAAACAATTTAGTATTCTGTCTCCTGACTGTCAGGAAATCTATGAGAAAGTTAATGGGGTTGCAATAAAAAATTATAAATATTTCCATATTTTTTATCATGGTGTTATTTTTTTACAACTAATAATTTAAGCTTTCTTAATGTTTCATATACTTATTGGTAGTATTTTTATATTATATATTAAATACCATGCATATTGTATAAAACAAACAATATTCTATATGCTGAAAGCAACTTTAGAAACTTTAGTAAGAAGAAGCAAAGCAAACTGTCAGACATTTCAGTAATTGAATTTCTTTGAGAACTGCCTTGGTTTGTCAGGTCTGACTTTACTGTCAAAGGAAAATAAAATAACTTGGGAATTCATCTGAGATAACACCACGGGTATTTTGATAATGCCAAGGCAAGAACAGTGTTTTCTCAGAAGCTCTTGGCATTAAGATACCCCCATATTAGTGTGTGTAAGTTCATTTTAGCTTTAAGTCTCTATTATCTGGTGCTGAGGTCTGAGATTAACTAATGACCTGTCAAATGGCAGTACATAAGCCTTTCTTCCGGTACTAGGATGCACACCATCATTGCTTAAAACGCCCAATATACCCTTTGTCAATTACTTCATAAGTGCAATTCATCTTTTACTGCTTCCGTACTTGGATTGCTTGTAAAATGTTTAGTGGTTAATTAGCCTGGAAGGAAGTCCAACTTATGAAAAACCAGGTAGAAGAAAAAATGTCATAAAATTAATGACTTATTCTCTAGTTCTTATTTGATAGAGCAACATTAATCAGATCCCCTTGGAAATTTACCTTTGACTACCATCCAGTCTTCTCTATAATCAGCTTCAGAAAATTTCCACTTTGGGTTTTTCCCTTTAGCCCACACTTTTCTCCAAAGACTTTGAATGTATTAAAAAGAGATTGACAGTTCTCCTAACAACTGTAGATTGTACTAATACTAAAAAATACATATATAAGTCTTGCAACTTTTCTGTACTGAGATCTGAAATATCAAATATGAACATTTATCTATAAATAAAATGAATGCTTGTTACTTATGATTGGATTGACTTTGAGCTCCCATTAATCAGTCTGAAGAAAAAAAATATAAAAATTTATAAACCACATACATAGAAATATTATAAAATTTTTAAAGTTCCAAATATATCAAGCTGAAAAACATCAATAAATATAAAATAAGAGGTTGGCATAGAAACTACCAATTTGTTCAATTTTACTTTCATGTATAACAAATATACTAGAAAGTCCTTAAATTGACAAAAATACATTTTTTCTTTAGTTTTGGACAGAATATTTTTATAATGTACATATCAGTGAAATCAATAGATTTTTATCAAAGCCCTCTCTATATTAGAAAGATTATAGAAAACCCAGTGTATATAAATGTTTCCTAAATTGCATTTTTTTTCTTGCCCTTGTTCAGATGGCTGTTCATATTGAGTCACTTGAGTGTTGAGAATGTTCCTTTTTCTTTGTGGCAGGAATTGTGCTGCTGAACTCATCATTTTAGCTACCTCAGTCCACTAAGGATATTGTTTATTTTGTTTATAAACCTAAAATGTGAGGGTATGCTATTTGGATTTCAGGTAGCCCAGCATATGCTTCTCAGTTTCATGAGAACATACTTTTTCAGATTTTTTTTCACTATCTGAAAAATCCTAATGTGGAAAACTTCCTTTAATTAAGAGTTTTATTTTAAGCTAATTTAATCTTGTTCTGCCACTCACAATGAGACAATATTATGCATCTGAAGTAAATAAATATAAGGTGTTTGTGAATTCATTTGATCTTTGTCCTATGGATGAGTCTTCATACCATCAGAGTAGTTACTGTTTATTCTGGTTCATATCACATCACCATTAGATAACTCAAATCTTGTATAGTAATAACATACTACTGGAGAATACCTTGGAACTATTTAGCACATCTATGTCAAATAAGTTTCAAGTTTTATCACAGCCCAAGTGGTATACATCAGACTTTGCATTTGATAGTTCATATAACAACAGGATAAAATGTCTGTCAAGACTTACATCTTCAATTTAAAGTGAAGGCATTTCTGATTAAAGTACTATTTCATATCAGAAGAAATAATACATGACTATTAAGCTCATGTATGCTTTATTGGTCTGCAGTAATTTTTTTAAAGTAAGTAATAAAATATAGCACATTTTTAATTTGGGTTTCAAATTGGAATTTAAAGTGCCCTCTTACTGACTATTTTAGATAGTGATACAAGTAGTAAAAATCAAGGTAATTATTTTAGTAAACATCAACCTTCTGTGTGTATGTATACTAATAATAGAAGAATGCTATTATTTTCTGATTCGAATGACGCAAATCATTGATGTAAAATATTTTATTTACAAATTAAATTAGAAATAAAATCTATGATAATGTGATTTAGAGAGATTATTCATGGTATCCATGTATAATTTCATGCTCTGCAGAATAAAAATAAATCTTTCCACTTGGTTTTAGATCTTTTTTTTGTTCAAATTTTAAGAGAAAACAAAGTTTTAAAATAATCATTCCACTCCCTGATACTGGTCTACGTGTTATTTGGAGGATTAAAATAGAAGATCAGTACTATTTGGGTATATCTCCAAGAATCAGGAAAGTTCTGTGACTAAATTCTGTTTTTTTGTTTTGACTAGTCAGGCTATTCTATAGTGGAGAGGTCAGTTAATTCATTTCAAGTTTGTTGACTATGTATGCCCCTGTGTGAGGGACATTACTGTTAAAATAAGGGTCTGAGCCTTCGGGTTGCTTAGGATATTGGCTCTTACCTGGTTGGTGTCCACCTCGAACTCTTAAAAGAGTCAATCCCTCAGGTTGAAGATATAGTTATGGAAAAACACTTTAGTTCTTTACAGTATCATTAACTCAGCATTGTTTGCCCCTTGTTTAAAGCTGAGCCATTGGATTTGTATTCATTGCCACTGATGTCTTATCATTTTATCTATTTTTAGTATGTGTATTTAGCAAAGTACTTAGCTCTAAGAATGACAAGAGGGAAGTAGAAGCACTTGGCTCCTTTAGTGGAACATACGTAGTTCTTCTTTCTTCATTCCACGTGAATTATTTGATAATAAATTCAGTCTCAATGAAATATTAGACATCTGTTACATGTAGAGTGAAGTGTGACTTAAAAGTTTCCCCCTGAAAATCAGGAGGCAGTGGGGAAGGAAGCCAAAGGAGGAGAAAAAGGGGAAGGGAAAAGTACAAACACTTTATGTGTACAATCACATTTTTATAACAGTATTATGTACGTAATATCATTATTGTCATTTGACAGATGTTAAAAATGAGGTTAAGATGTTGTCCATGGTCACAGTGCTAACAAATGATGAAGCCAGGATTAAAACCCACCTCTTATCTGGTGTATGTAACCCAGCTTTTAGGCACCAGAATGTTGTTTTCTCACTCATGAAAATATAGTCTCATTATGAAAACACATAAGGTATAATTTTATGATGATAATTCCATAACAATAATGGGGGAAAAAAGAAAGAAAAGGAAAAGTCCTATTTGGGGAGGAAAACTTTGTTGTGTACTATGGTATCTAACTTTCATAAATAACCAAGTGTTTCTGAATTTGCCAATTCCTTTTTGAAGGTAAATATCAGACTGTCCAAAAGCAGTATCCTGGATTCATTTGAGACCAGAATGCTCCAATAGACTTGTTTTCAAGCAGTGATGTGTGAGTTAGTGGAAGGAAATTAGTCTTTCAAATCAATGTAAAACAGGTTTTAAACTAGCACAGGTCTTATTGCTAGGTAAAGATGGGGAAGTTCATTTCTCTAAAAGGATTTATACATGTATAAGGTAAAAATAATACTTATTTTTAACACAATGAATAAAAGTGACAAAGCACAGAAATAATGATTATTATTATTATTGATAGATTATTATAACTAGATTATTTAATTTATATACTCAAATCTTTGGGAAAAAGATCTTATTCTACTTTGTTTGGAATTTAAAAGAAAGCTGGTGAAGGTTTGAATTATTTTTAAGAGATTACTTAGAAATATATACATATGTGTTTATATATGTATTTATGAACACATAGATGAATATATATGACATTCTATATGTAAAAATATCTGAAATATTCATATATGTATATAAATATATATACACACATGTATAGTTATTTCTCTGTATCTTTGAATTCTGCATCAACAGATTTACCATAGATTGAAAATATTATTTAAAAAAATCACATCTGTACTGAAAATATACAAATTTTTCTCATAATTATTTCTTAAAACCATAATACAACAGCTATTTTCATAGAATTTATGTTGTTTGAGGTATTATAAGTAACCTAGAGTTTATTTAAAGTAGATAGAGGAAGTATGTAGGTTATATGCAAATATTAAGTCATTCTATATAAGGGACTTGAACATCTGATTATTTTGATATCTAAGAAGGTCCTGGAATGAATACCCTGCAGATATGGAGGACAACTGTTTTTATATGCATATTATAAACTTATATATATTTTATATATTTTCAAAAAAGTTGAAAGGAAACCAATAGACACTCCCACTTACGTTCAATAGAATAGTTGTTCTGATTCTCCTGGATATATTTTGCTTCCATATACTCAAATAATCTTTTACATTACAAAATATAATTCAGTAACTTCCTCTGTACTATTCACCTCTAAGCATGAACAGGAAATGACAACAGCCAAGATTCAGTCATGGCCAAGAAAGTGACAAACAGAAATGAAGGCCTCAGTATTTTCCTATTGGTTTTAATGCTAATTTGTGTGTTTGTTTGTTTTGGTACTGGGGATTTAACACAGGTGTGCTTTACCACTGAGCTACATCTCCAATCCTTGTTACTTTTTTTTTTTTTTTGTGACAGGGTCTCGACCTTGCTAAATTGCTGAGTCTGGACTTAAACTTTCAATCCTCCTGTCTCTGCTTCCTGAGTGGCTGGGATTACAGGCATGTGCTACAGCAGCTGGCAGGTTTCATGCTATTTTTTGCAAAGATTTTTCAGGGCATGATCGTTACATAAATTTTTGGGCTTAGTTTATATAAGAGAGCACAAGATTGCTAATATAAAAAAAATAGGGCTTTGGATGAGGCCACAGAGCTTTTATACTTCATTCAAAATCTACCTTGGTGGGCACAGTAGTGTAGGCCTGTGTTCCCAGCCTCTCTGGAGGTTGAAGCAAGAGGATCATAAGTTTGAGGCAAGCCTGTTCAACTTAGTAAGACCCTCTCTTGAAATAAAAAAGCTTGGGTACAACTCAATTTTGTATAGCACAGTGGGTTCAATCCCCAGTACCACAACAATCAATTAATCAATAATTTACCTTGGCCTTCAGAGTGTACCATATTTAAAATTCTTCCTCATATATAGAAGCTGTCTAGTCCCCACTTCCACTAACTGATAAATACTACCTACAATGATTTTCTTCCCAAATCGGTATCTCACAAATTCCAATCTCAGTGCCATTATGCAATTATCTTGTGCATCTCCTTCACTCAACCTGAGTCTCTCCTTCTTCACAAGCTCTTCTGTGCAAAGTCCCTAATATTTCTTACCAAAGCAATCTTCAAATTTGACTGGACTGGTTTCATTCAATATTTTACTGGCATTCCAACCATTCAGCAATTGACGCTGAAATTTTCATAAATTGTATCTCAAATGAGGAAAAATATTTGAGCATTGTTTTTAGTAATTTATAGGAGTTTCCCAGAAAGACAGGAAGAACATGTGTAGAAAGAGAGGGAACATGGAAAAGAAGAGGCAAGAAAATTTTCTATACTTTCTGTAGTTTGTTGGCATTTAACTTTGGAGTTAGTAGATTTGAGGCTGGAGACATTATCAGATGCTCTTTAGTATCTTGCATGCCAGGCTTAGTTTTTTTTTTTTTTTTTTTTTTTTTTTCCTGATGGCTGTAGAAAAGAAGGTAACTATCAAGGAGTTATTTTAGTAAGGGCCAATAAATTATTTGTCTTAAAAGAGGTCTGATGGATAGATGGAGCATAGATTGAAAGAAAACCAAGTGAAAATACAAAATGACCAATCTAGGGTAACTATATCTAAAGATCTGTTTAGTGAAGAAAGAAAAAAAATATAATTTATTTATTTTGTGTAGTACTGGAGATTTAATCCATAGATACTTTACCACTGAGCTACATTCCAAGTCTTTTCTGTTTTTTGAGACAGGGTCTTACTAAATTTCTTAGGGCCTCACTAAGTTGCTTAGGCTGGCCTTGAACTTGCAATTTTTCTGTCTCAGCCACCGAAGTCTCTGGGATTACAGATGCGGATCACTGCACCCAGTATAAATGTATTTTTGAGATAAATTTGATAGAGTTTATATATGGATTAGGAGTAGAGAATGAATGAATGAGGGAAAATGGGAACCAAATTATTTTTATCATGTTTCATCCTTGGAAATGCAATTGGAAAATGGTTCAAGCAAATGTTGTTGACAACTTGGGAAAAAATAAAATTTTGTAGGTAGAGGAGATATTTTGTGGAACTCACACTGATATTTGAGAGTTATTATTTATCTAAACTCTCTGCAAAATATGTTCTCTGTTGGAACCTTTCCAAAGTGATCAAAACATATTTAAAGAATTCTGGCCAGCCTCTCTGTAGAACTCTGTGGAAAATTATACATCATTCTATATTTTGTAAAGGCTTATGTTACTATTTCAAGAGTCCAGAATCCCTGTGCTCCTGGCTCATCTGACGTTATTTTTTTCATGCAAAGGAGGAAACTGATATTTAAGTAAGATAACTCCATTATCCATCATATCTCAAATTAGTGTAAGTTCTACCATTTTATTAAGTTGAATTATCAAAATGCTTACCTGAATGGCTCAATCCTCTACAGAAATTTCTTCAGAAATACCTTAATTCACTATTTTTAATGTTATGCCCTTGGCTTTTATTGAGGGTTGATTCAATAAGTGGACACATGAAGAATGATCCAGCATTGCTGATAAGTTGCTGTTGAAGGCATTTTCCTTTATCCTGGTCTTTGTCACTTATATGAGTACCCAGGGAACATATTACTTTTAGAATTTTGTATTGGAAAACTTTGATTCTCTTAAAAAGCAGGTTAGATATTTTGGTCAGGGCATAGAAAGTGTATAACTCAATTTGTTTTTGCTTATATTCTCTGAGTTAGTCTTTTTGACCAACAATACTCATTTTCTTAGATTAGTTTAACTTTAGCAAAAAAGCCAAATCTATGTTTTGGTCAGATTTGGTGTTGCTGTGACCAATATACCCAATAAAAACATGATATTCATTAGATGATTATTTATTTATTTATTTATTTATTTATATATATTTACTTATTTATTTATTTTCAATTTTGCAGTGCTTGGGATCAAACCCAGGGCATTACAGATGCCAGATAAAGTACTTTATCACAGAGTTAAACAATGACATCTCAGCCTGCAGAGATATATATATATATATTTAGTGTGTGAAAATTTCAAATATTTGATTTGTTGATTTTCCTTCTGAGTATGTTAATTTTTACCAAGCAATTCTATTATAAGTTTCTTCAGTGCCATTATTTCAACCCACCACTTTGTGTGTGTTAAAATATCTTAATTCAAATTGGAGTTTTACTCTCTTATTAGCTTTTATTCATATATAATTTTAATGTGTGAAATTTGAGTCATTGCTATTTCTAATGAGTTTGTTATTTGTACTAAGTCTAGTTTTTTCAAGTCTTAATAGGTTATACCATTATCAATAAATAAATTTTATTTAGTTATTTTTGCTTGCATAATTTAGTAGTGACCCTTAGTTTTACAGTTGAGCAAAATGGGTGAAAACCATTTAACCTTAGCACAACTAAAATTGTTTGAGTCTTCAAAATATCAAGATGAGTGCAAATACACATAAAATTTTCCATAATTAAAACAAATAGGAATATGTGTTTATTTTGCTGTTTATAGGAAAGCTAAATTGGCAAGCCTTTGGAAGGTATTTTGGCTGTATCTATTTTTATTTAGAATAAAAATAAATGACATGATCCAACAATTTGATTTCTAGGAATCTTTTTGTGGATACAATTCATAAGTAGGTTAAAAACATATATGCAATATTATGCTTAGTAGCCCACAGCACAAGTGCAGAAGCAACTTCAGTGTCCATCAAGCTGAGAAAAATGCGTAAATTGGGAGGAGCACAGAGCGCAGGGGGCGGAGAAGCTGTGGAGTGCCTGGCAGTGAAGCCACAGTGGGCCCCAGGCGGACTTGAACAGGGTCGGATCAAGATGGTGGTGCAGGCGGTTTATCTGGAGTCTGACACTTTCCTACTTTGTCTCAACCACTCTCTGAGCACAGAAAAGGAGGAGGTGATGGGGCTGTGTTTAGGGGAATTGAATGATGACACAGGGAGTGACCCCAAATTTGCATATACCAGAACTGAAAGGCATGCAGTTGCTGAAAAGGTTGACACCTTCAAATTGTTCATATTCACTTTGTCATCATCTTGCAGCATTCTGATAAGAAGAAGGACCAAGTAGAAATTTCTCCAGAGCAGCTGTCTGCAGCCTCAACAGAGGCGGAGAGGTTGGTTGAATTAACAGGTGGCCCCACACACGTTCTGGCCTGGTATCATTCCCATCCTCACATAACTGTTGGGCCTTCACATGTTGATGTTTGCACACAAGCCATGTACCAGATGATGGATCAAGGTTTTGTAGGGCTTATTTTTTTTCCTGTTTCATAGAGGATAAAAACACAAACACTATTGGGTACTCTACACTTGCTTCCAATCGATACAGGCACCAAAGACCTCAGAGTATGACAGAATTGAAATTCCAATCCATATTGTGCCTCATGTCACCATTGGGAAAGTATGCCTTGAATCAGCAGTGGAGCTGCCCAAGACCCTATGCCAGGAGGAACAGGATGCATATAGGAGGATTCACAGCCTTACACATCTGGACTCAGTAACCATGATTCATAATGGTTCAGTGTTTACCAAGAATTTGTGCAGTCAGATATCAGCAGTCAGCAGGCCTCTCCTACAGTGGTTGGAGGACAGATTGGAGCAAAATCAACAGCATTTGCAGGAGTTGCAACAAGAAAAAGAAGAACTTATGCAAGAACTTTATTCCCTAGAACAAAGCAGGAGACAAAATGGGGACAGATGAAAATATCCAGTGTAAAATTAATTAAGCTAACTCAATTTTAATGAAGAAAAAGTTGGAAGATTCATATTACCTGACCTGGACCTACAGTGAAGCTACACTAATCAAGATGTTAAAGTATTGGCAGAGGGATAGATACACAGAACAATGGAAAAGAAGAGAACCCAGAAATAGACCTATATAAATATGCCAAACTAATTTGACAAACATAACAAAGACAATTCAATGAAGAAATCAAGCTGAAGCAATTGAATACATTTTTTTTTTTAAGAAAGAACCTCAACCTAAACCTCACTAAAAATTTCTATAAAAGTTACCTCAAAATGTATCATGGATTTAAATATAAGATATAAAGCTACAAAACTTGTAGGAAAAAACACAGGAGAAAATTTTCCAAGAGACAAGTTATTGAACTTCACTTCAAAAACACAATCTGCAGGAGCCCTGTTTGGGGAGATGGCTTAAATTGCGGTGGACTACAGGCTTTGGCTTTGGACATGTTTGGGCATTGTCGCCTTCCGTAGTCTCACGGGACTTGGCCCGGGATCTTGTGAGACTTGGCGGGAGATCTCGAGGGACTTGAGCGAGATTGCGGATGAGGTCTGCGCCATTTTGGAGGTTAGAGAAGCGTGGACGGCGTGTCGGGGTGTAGTTAGAGCCAGAGAGAAAAGTTATCAGAATAAAGAGCTGTTTGTTTCCAGTTCGTCTCTAAACTTCTTCCCGCGGCTTCTTTGCTCCAAGCGGCCATCGCTTCAGGCGACAACAACAATCCATAAGACAAAATAGTTTCTATATTAAGCCTCATCAAAATTAAAAAGTTTGATTCTGTAAGAAATATTTTAAGAAGAATATAATACAAGCTACAGATTGAAAGAAATTATTTGCAAACCATATAATATCTAATCAATATGGAATATTGAGCTCAAAACTCAACAGTAAAAAAAAAAAAAAAAAAAAAAAACAGTCCAATTAGAAAATGAGAAAAAGATATAAATAAAAATTTCATTGAAGAGGATATATGGATGGCAAATAATCACATGAAAAGATGTTGAACTTCATAAGTCATCAGTGAATGCAAATTAAAGCCATGATGATATGTGACTTACACACTTTTTAGAATGGTTAAAGAGAAAATGGTGTTGGGGATACAAACTATACTTCTCATATATTGATGATAGGAATATAAAATGGTACAGCCACTCTGGAAAAGAGATTGGAAATTTCTAATGAAGTTAAACATATACTTACCATACAAACCAGCAATTGCCCTCCTGGACATTAATCCCAGAGATAGGAAAACCTATGTTGGCACAAAAACTCAGACAACAATTTTCATAGCAACTGTATTAATAATAGCCCTAAACTGGAAATAACTCTGATGTCCTGCAATGGATAAATGGTTAAACAAATTGTCCATATCATGGAATACTACTATGTAATGAAAAGAACAATAACTTAAATGGACCTCAGGGGTATGGTGTGGTGAATGACAAAAAAAAAAAAAGAATCTCAGAAGTTCACATGCTGTATGACAGTATTCATATAACAACCTTGAAATGACAAAATTCTAGGATGAATGAATTAATGGTTGCCAGGGGCCAGATGGGGTATGGCACATATATGACTGTACACAAAGCATGTGATGGCACAAAGCATTCCTGTGTGCTGATTGAATAGTTTTGTGTCTTGATTGTTCTATTGAGTACATAAATCTGTACCTGTGCTAAAATTATATAGACTTATATACACATTAATGCATGTAAAATCTGCTGAAACTTAAGAATTTCTGTAGTCTACTTAGTAGTTTTATACCATAGTCACTATTTTGGTTTTGAAGTTGGACTACAATTGTGTAAGACCTTACCATTGGAGGAAACTGAGTAAAGGGTACATGGGATTCTCTGTATTATTTTTGCAACTTCCTATAAGTCTATTATTATTGCAAAATAAAAATATAAATTTTAAATAAGAAAAGAAAGAAATTGGTGAGTTTATTTCCTTTGTGGTATTCAAGAAAAAAAAAGAACTTGTGTTGTTTGAAAGTGCTTTTGTAAATATCTGTTTTGATTCAACATAATAGTTGTACCTATGTATGGTATGAAATGTGATGTTTTGATTAATGTATACATTATGTTCTGAACTAATCATATTGAGAAAGGGGTGGGAGAGAGGGAGAAGGTATTCAGTTGTTAAAACAAAACTGATTTTGTTGAAATTCTTATCTCCTGATGTTACATTGCTCTGACGTTGGAATTCACGTGTCCTCTTTGCCACAGCAGTGACAAATGCTTGCTTAATGCTTAGTAAATACCACTTTGGTATAATATTTTAACAACTGACACTTATGTAATACCTAAGTGCAAGGCATTATTTAAAACACTTTGCATCTACTGATTAATTCTCTTAGCAACCCTTTAGGAGAGGTGCCATTATTATCTCCATAAGGAGACTGAGGCATAGAGATATTAACTTAATTTTATAAGGTTATATAATTAGTCAATAGATTCAAACCCAGGCTTTGTAAATATACAGGCATGCTCTCAACTAGTACACTATGTTTCTTCAATAATGATTAAAATAACAGCCTTATACCACAAGCATTATTAGCAGTTTAGTAGCTAACATTCGTGAAAAACTGAGTGAATGCACTAGGAATAAGGAAGTACTGAGATATCATCCTTCTAGATGTACTGAAATAGAGCAGAGAGAGTAAAAGTACCTAAACACACATGACTGGTAGATTTTGATGTCTCTTGATGAGCATAGCCTGAACACAAAGGCTGTATGGATAAGCCATTAGTTCCATTTGAGTGGGATAAAAGATAGAATTGAAGTCATTACACAGGGGATTTGGATTGTAATCATTCTGTGATATATCCTAATATGTAATAACTATTTCTTGTGATCTAGTCTTCTGCAATTTTAGATATTCTTCAATAATGAAAGTAGATAGTTGTATATAAATAAGAACTTTCATGCTGAAATATGGAAGTACAGTGCATCAGTATAGATAATATGGAAAAAGTGAAAAGGGGAAGAAGCATGGCCTTTTTATATTCACTGTTGTATACCTAGAACAGTGTTGAATAATTATAGGAAATAGATGCAATTGAGAACAGATCATTGGAATTGAAATATGTTATAAGAACCATACACTATAGAAAAAAATTATCCTGACATGAAAAAAAAATTTGTGATACTAATTTCAAATGAAAGTTGTCATTTTTATCAACACCACCTTTGGCATATATATTTCAGGTAAGAAATCTGAATTACTATTAAGCTTATTGATCATAATTATAAAAAATAATTCCACTGAAGGGGAATTATTTAGTTTCATTAGAATAAGACAATGAATGTTCATTTATTTTCCAATTAAATTCTATTTCACATTTTTAAGTCATTTAACAACTATACTCAGTAATTATTCTGAAAATATTTATTAACCTGTATTCCAAAAATCCCTAGAGGTTTATTGAGAAACTGGTAACATGAAATTTTTTATCACAGTTAAAATATTTACATTTTCAACTATATAAGTGTTTGATAATAACTCCCTAATGTGGACTTAGGTTTTATTTCACACATATTACATATGACCTGTGTATTAAAATTACTCCATTCTGGATCATATTTTGTCCTTATTTCTTGACATAACTGTACTATTAGTAACCTGTGAAAATATTTTCTTAAAAGCTAATGAAAACTTTTCACTCTATAGAACTGTAGTTTATGATGTGAGTAACAATAATTCCAAATAAATTAAACATTAATTAAGGTGATTACCTTCTGAATTAATCAGGGTTTTCTATAGGAACTAAACCAATGAAATATGGACATGTGTTAGTGATTTGTAAACTGGAATGACCAAAACACCTGACAAGAATAACTTATAGGAGGATAAGTTTATTTGGGACTCAGAGTTTCAGAAGTTCAGTCCATGGTCAGCTGATTCCACTTCTCTGAGTCCACAGGATGGCAGAAGTGTGCAAGTGAGGAAAGCTGTTTATCTCATGACAGCTGATAAGCAGAGTACCCATGACCCTCCAGGGACAAAATATAAACCCCAAAGTCACACTCCAGTGGCCTGCTTCCTCTAGCCATATCCTGCCTGCCTACAGTTATCATTCAGTACAATAATCTTTTCCAATTAATAATCCATCAAGTGGATTAATCCACAGGTTAGGTTATAGGTCTCATAATCTAATCATGAGCTTTGGGGGTACATCACATACATCACATATGTAATTATAAAAGGGGATTTATTAGATTGGCTTATGTGACCAGAGGCTGGATAGTCTCACAACGGCCATCTACATGCCGAAGAGCCCTGATGGTTGCTCTCATCACGTTATAGCCTCATAATAAGAGGGACCAATGATGCAGCCCTAGTCCATAGATGAAGCCCTGGAAGCTCCTTGCAGAATTGCTAGTGTGACTCTATTTGTAGAACACTGATGTGATTTGAATCTGATATTCATGGTTGATAACTATGGACTCACCTGTTCAAGAACAAACTTTTACACACTAATAGGATTCCTTCTTCTGATTTTGTTCCTTCTGGGCCCCCAACCCATTTGATGGTGCTGCACATATTAGGGTGCATTTCCTTCCTCAGTTTGTTGTCTCTCATGCCAATTGTCTCTGGAAACAACCTCACAGAGCTGCTCAGAGGTGTGCTTTACTAACTTCCTAGGCTTCTTTTAATCCTATCAAGTACACAATCAAGATTAATCACTCTGAAGCCGCCTTAGCGATTTGCAGTCCTGAATGGCAGCGCCCCGGGAAGAAACCCGGAGACAGGATGGAAACGAAAAGGTTCTTTTATTCTTCTTTCTCTGTCTCCTGTAACTTCTAACACCACTCACACACACTCACAAGAAACCACGGCACACAGTCTTACAAGAAGTTACAATATATACACACAATAGCGTTAACCCCATCTGTCCTCTCTCGGGTCTAGTCTCACGTGCCCAGGCAGAAATGGCGCTGGCAGGACTTTTTCTCCAGGCGTAAGTCTATTTAGATCTCGCGACAAGTCCTGCGAGATTCTGGGCTAAGTCCCGTGGGTGATGTTACTCAGCAATAAGAGAGAATAAAATCATGGCTTTTGCAGGAAAATGGATGGAGTTAGAGAATATAATGCTAAGTGAAGCTAGCCAATCCCAAAAAGCCAAATGCCAAATGTTTTCTCTGAGATAAGGAGGCCAATTCACAGTCGGGTTGGGATGGGGAGCATAGGAGGGTTAGAGGAACACTAGAATGGCCAATGGGGAGGGAGGTGAAGGGAAGGGGGAAAAAGAGTGAATTAAAAAAAAAAAAAAAAGATGGTAGAATGAGATGGATATCATTACCCTAAGTGCATGTATGAAGTCACGAATGGTGTGAATATACTTTACATACAACCAGAGATTTGTAAAAAAGTGTTCTATATGTGTAATATGAAATGTAATGCATTCTGCTGTCATTTATAACATCTTAGAATAAAAAATAAATAAATTTTAAAAAAAGAATAAAAAAAAAAAAGATTAATCATATAACCTCTTTTCTGGTCTTTATCCCATTGCTAGTTGTCAGACATGGAGTCAGAATTCACAAAACCCATGTGTACATTAAGTGGGTAATCAGTTGAATGTAATATTTTTTAGCAGAAAAAAATAGAGCCACAAGAGAAAAAGCCCTTGGTATTCAATGTAATCTGGCCTCCCAATAACCTCTGAGCTCCTTTCCCACCATCCTTGCCCATATTTTACTTCAGTTCAATCGTGCCAGCCCTGTTACAATCTTTATTGAATATGACAGGACACTATGTACTTATAGATCTATAAAATGAACTCACAGAAGCGAAGAATGGAATGGTGGTTGCCAGGAGTTGGGGCTGGGAAATGGGGAGATGTTCATCCATGGGCATGGATTTTCAGTGGTAAGATTCTGAGAATATAATATACAGCATGATGACTATGGTTAATAATACTATAATGTGTACTCAAAACTTGCTAAGAAAGTAATGTAAAATGTTCTCACTACATGCATATACAAAATGGTAACTATGTGAGGTGATGGATATGTTAATTTGATTGTTGTAATCATTCCATAAGTATATGGATATCAAATTCTCATATTGTACATGTTAAATCTGTCCAATTTTAATTTTTCAATTTTATCTCAAAGTTGGAGAGAAAAAGGAGGAAGGAGTGCTTGGAATCTAAATATTGGTAAGACTCTTGAGCTGTCTATATTTTAGGCTCCATACACAAGTTTCCTCAATCAGGTAGATTTCCCTCTACTATGTAGCACAGATATCAGCTTTTTGTATCACTAGGTATTGCTCTTTAGTATATTACCTAAATTCTTGAATCTTTCAACATTTTCTTTTGCCCTCTTCTCTGACCTTTAAGAGCTGCACTGTACTTGGTGAAAATTCCAGTTCTACTTCCATATCTGCCTCACTACATGGGTTCTCATGTACCTGTAGGTGATTTGGCTTGCTTTGGTGTCCTGCTCCTTGCCATTAGTGTGGTGCTGGTGTGCTCTTAGGAAGACCCTTTGATCCTTAGGACAAGGTGATGGAAGTTCCTCTTCCCTATCTTCACCCTTATCCAGTGTGCACAATGATAGCTCTGTGAGAAAGAACTGGCAGAAAGAGACAGAATTTATTTCTATTTGGGTTCCAATTCATTAGATAAGTCCATATGCAGCCTTTAGACATACATTTAAATTATTTGAATATTGTGTATCCCAGTCTATGGAAGATTTGTTCTTTCTCCTAGCATTCCTCAATAGTTGAGGGTAGTCACATGAATTATTTCTGGTCTTAATTTATTAATTTAATGTTTTAAAACCTCTGATAGTTTAAAAAATGTGATTTTATACAGAATATTATTTTAACTGGAAGCAAAAATACTCATTGATAAAATTTAAATGTTCTCTTTGTTAACTCTTAGCAAAGTTTTAAAAATGTTATTGCTATTAAATTGAAATATTTATAATTCTTCATACAAAATAACATTACATTCTGGGCATATTAATAGCTGAAAATGGAATATTTGGTCAAAGTGACTTTGTATATTGCTAAATGTGGTCAATTTATTGTTACCTTTTCCCATATTTAGTCCATTTTATTTTATGGCACTCATGTATTTATTAAAACAGCTACAAAGTGCTAAATAGTAGGTGTGAAATTTACACACTTAATTAATATTGAATCTCTAAATCACCTTATGGACATAGACCAACATTTGCAGAAGTTGCTATGAGGTGGCAGCGCCAACTTGAAAATATCCATAGTAGCTAAT
Source organism: Tamias sibiricus (assembly GCA_025594165.1). Taxonomy (NCBI): domain Eukaryota; kingdom Metazoa; phylum Chordata; class Mammalia; order Rodentia; family Sciuridae; genus Tamias; species Tamias sibiricus. The sequence continues at coordinate 40,136,643 of CM046661.1, forward strand.
AATGGCTCTTAAATGTTATGGGGTAGGAAATCATGACTCCAGGAAAATGTGCACCTTGTTAAAATATAACCAACTATTAGTAAATTGTCTTTGTTAAAGGAAGGTAAACTTGCAATTCCAAAAAACTTAAAACATATTTACATATTATCCTGGAGCACAATATTATTTAAGGAGATAGAAAAATACATGTAGATGAAAATTATAAAAATAATTACACAGGAAATCAGAGACAAGTAAATTAGGTATCAGGTTGAAACACAAAAGATAAGAAATGAATACTACTTTTATTTTAATACCTTTATTTTATTTATTTATTTTTACATGGTCCTGAGGATCTATCTAATGCAGGGCCATGCATGTGCTAGGCGAGCACTCTACCGCTGAGCCACAACCCCAGCAGGAATACTACTTTTTTTAAGTTTTTTTTTTTTTTTAATTTTTTTACATTATGAGAAATCAAGTTAACACTGAGCACTCCAGCATTTCACCTGTCTTCGTGGCTTCCACTTGTAGTTGAAGTCATAGAACTAACTTATTGAGTGTAGGGTAGATGATGAAAGTGAAATTAAACTTTAACTCCCAGAAGGTTTCATCGTTTCCCATAATATATGATTCTTAAATTTGCCCCTTAAAATCAATCTTTTTCTTATTCTTCCATTAAGTTCTAGATAACTGGTGTTTGATCATTTACTCTTGTTGATTAGAGTATGATCTGAAGAATGTTCAATAGTTCCTCAAACAACTGGCAAACTCCCTAGAGCAGTGAGCTATTGAAATGTCAACTCTGTGACCCAGATCTTACCAACCAAGGTCTGACTATCCCCAGGAGATATGTCCTATGAGTCCTTGAGACAGTTATATTCTAATTCTTGTCTCTCCACCCTTGTTGAGGCTTCCTTCACATTTTTTGGAAGTGGGGGAACATCATCATTCTCACTGATATTATTATGAGAATGCTAATTATTTCACAATCCTGGAATCCTCATGTTCCTCCCAATTTAAAGTGTGAAATCTATCCTGTAGTTCATGCACAAGTGGAAAAAAAAAACATGATTTGCCTACATTCTATTGTACACTGTTACCTCAGACTCAGGAGACTGCTTATCCTTTGTATTCTCCACCCAGAGTCCTTCCTCATAGACTCTTTCAGCCTCTCTGCAGCTTCTTTTCCATGGGTCTCGGACTCTAGAACATAGTTGGTTTAGGGCAAAAATCACATATGTTTTTCATCCCCTATATCCACTCTTCATTTGTGTAAATCAAAAACTTTCACAAAAGTATCCTCTTTTTTTCTTCTACCCCCCAAATCCAAAATTTTCTCACAAGTCACAGATATAATCTGTCAAGTGCTCTATCTCATCCACTTAATGGGAAATGCTTTGACCAGTAATATTCTTTCAAGAATAACCTAGGATAATATACCTGCCTTAGTTGTTTTTTTTTTTTTTTTAATGGACTCTTGGAATTGTTCTTGAAATTGTTTCTTTCAATTCAATAGCAGATCTTTTATTCTGACTTCACACATTCAGACCAATTTGATTCTTTTACATCAATATCTCCCAATTTTTGCCATTCTGCAATAAAGAAGGTTCTCTTTCTAATGTTGATTAAGACATTTTGATGTAAAATGTCTTTAGACCCAGCAACTCAATTCTTAAAACTACAGAAAGTGTTCCTCTAATCACAACTCCTTTTTCAAGCAATATTACTCTCTAATTTAAAATAACATATGCTAGTTTGTGATAGACAAATTTAAGAGAGTTTTCCACATAAGTGCATTGGGCTGAAATACCTCTTATTCTTTAAAGACTTAACATAAGGAACAACAGAGACACCTGGAGAGCATGATAGGTTCCTATTTGTTATCCATAATTTTAAAATAGAACATACATACACACAGCATGCCAGAGAGTTACTGGAAGTGAGTTCATGGAGGGGATTCTCATACTGCTTATTTTTATACTTTAAAAAAAATCAAGGACTACAGCTGTGTTTTATGGTAAGAACTTTGAACAAGAAATCACTATTCTTTATTTTCTTTCTTGCCAACCTTAAATCCTGAATAGCAAACCATACTCTTTCAAGTTTTATCATGGTAAAATATGCTTTCTTTCTTTTTTTCCTCCAAAATTTCAAGACAATAAAATGAGCATGGTGCTATTTAGGCAGTGAAGAAAGAAAAATAATGTTGAGCTGCACCCCGAAGACATTTCTTTTGTATTATAATGCTTTTTATCCACAGATGTTAGTTGAAAATTGATATAATGGTGTTTCTTGTAAGTCTACCAGAAACAAAACAAAACAAAAAACATTTTAAAAGTAGAATAGATGTAATTGTATGTGATAAATGAGCCTGGTGGAATTGTACTAGAAACCCATAGGGAATAATTATCTATCAGTGGCACCTGCAGAGGAATTATAAACAGCTGCAGAATTTGATTTTTGAACAAGAAAATAGAAAAAACTTAAAGATTGGTATTAAGAATTGAAAAGTTAGGAAACAGAATATAGAACGAGAAGAAGATGATTTAGACATGATTTTAATCCAGAGATGATAAGATGAAATACAGCTAGAGATGAATTTTTTAAATTATTATGGGAAAAGTCAATTAATGAGAAGTAAGAGAAACATGTCATTGAAATTTCGCACCAAAAATGTGACAGCTGTTTAGAATAAATAAGTTTGTATTTGTTTCATTTTTGTATGGGCTTTAATGCATAATAGGTAGTAAGAGGATATGATTTTTCATAAAAGATACACACACACACATCCTCATTATCTGTGGTAGCTAGGTTTTATCAAGTTGATTCAAACAGTGAATATTAAACTCTTGTTCCTATCAGAGCTACTGAGTTAAGTACCTGTGGGACTCCTGTCACATTTTCACCAACCAACAATAATTATTTTATATTAGTTTCTGTTTAACAACTTAATTGATAAACATTATTGTTTCATTAATGTTGAATACATAGTGAAGAACTGAAAATCTTACATGATCAAAGCTATAAGATATGTGTATGTTCTCTATAAGGCACATCAAAAGCCTTCTTGCAATTAATAATACTAGACACCAATTCAGCGCTACCCTGGGGGCCATTTTAAATAACAGAATAACCAACAAAATGCACAAAATTGAAGAAAATATGGCCCTAAATGTACCAAAAGCAACAATTATTTATATTATGGGAACTGAAACAAGAAGATAAATCATCAACCTTTTGATTTCATGTGAGAATGTGCTCATTGGGCATGTCAAGTTTTTATTGTTTATTCTGTTATCTGAATGTCTGTGTCCCTGCTAAATTTCTATGTAGAAATTCTGACTCCCAAGAGGATAGTATTAGAAGATGAAACCTTTTGAAAAAGAGCACTCTTAAAATATCAGTGCTTTTATAAAAGAGGCCCAAGAAAGATCCTTTTCCCCATTCACCATTTAAGAACACAACCAATAGGCTGCACTGTGAGCCAGGAAGAGAGCCTCCAACAGGCGCTGAATCTGCTTGCATTTGATATGGGATGTCCCAGCCTCCAGAATGCAAGAAATAATTTTTTGTTGTTTATAAGCTATTTGGTTTGTATTATTTTGTTATAGTAGCTTTAATGGACTAAGACAGCTCATGTCCTCAAATGACTACGAAAATGCCATGAGCATTGATCTTGGGCTTACAAATAAATTCTAGTGAGTAGACAAATTTGCAAATATAGGATCTGCAAGTAATGAGTACAGACTGTACATTTTTCCCCAAGTGAAAAAAACACTTAGGAAAAAATATAGATAGCACTTGGTGACATAGATGTTTTTATAGGTTTACTCATTTCTTTTTATTATTATTGAAGGCCTTCAAAGAAAACAATGCTCTTAGTATTTGGAAAATAGCCTGAAGAAGGTAGGCCATCAAATACTTATTCATAAAGACCATGTTATATGGGATAAAATAAGTTTGCTGACATTTGTTTTATGGGAAAAAAAAATACACCACAACTTCTTGTTTTTGCTTTAGAAACATGAGTCAGCAGTTTTATTGCAACATTAAGAGTACTTGAAAATATCCATTATACAGAATGAAGAAATTACACACCTGTCCCATGCAACATACACAAATCAACTCAAAATGGATCAAAGACATAAATATAAGATAGGAAACTAGAAAACTACTATAAGAAAATGCAGAAGAAATGCTTCAGGATATTGGTCTGAGCAAAGTTTTTTGGATATGACCCTAAAAGTATAGCAATAAAAACAAATTGATGAATGGTATTACATCAAACTAAAATGTTTCCATATAGCAAAGAAAATATTCAACAGAATGAATCAACAAGGCATGGATTGGAGAAAACTATTCATCTGACAAAAAGGTTAATTTCCAGAAAACATATCAAACAATAGTAAACAAACAAACAAAACCCAGTGTGTCTTAAAAATGTGCAAATGTCATGAATGGATATTTCTCAAAGAGGATATATAAATAGCCAAAAAATATATGAAAAAATTTGCAACATGACTGAAACCATCAGGAAGATGCAAATCAAAATGACAATGACATATCATCTCACCATTTAGAATGGCTACAATCAAAAGGTCAAAATAAAGCAAATGAAATTTTCAAACACTATCATGGGAATGAAAGTTGTATAGCCTTTATAGAAAATAGTATGAAGTTTACTCAAAAATCTAGAAAAAGTACTGCCATGTAATCCAACAATGCCACTACTAGATATATATCCAAAGAATTGAAACTGATTTGTACTAACATATTCATTGCAGTACTATTCACATAGCCAAGATGGAGGAACAAACTATGTATTAATTGTTACATATATACACAATGAAATATTATTTAGTGTTAAAAGTAAAATTTTGTCACTTGAAGCAAAACTCTTTGAATGTTCTAATCATTCCCTTTTTCCTCAATTTTGTGTCATCCTGTTCCATTTTCTCTTTATTAATTGGAAACTGATCTAATTATACTAAATTGTCATTTGGGATTTATGCCATTTCTACATCACATTAATAGACTTCCTGTAATTTCCTTTATTTCAAATATTCATGGTTTCATATATTCTCTCCCAAATTTTGTCTCATTTTATTATTCTATATTTTTACTTGACTTTCAAAACAGCCACAAAAGGAAACCATTTCATATTAGAGTTCAGTATCAATAGCCACAATCTGATTCCTTGAAATCTTATACTTATTTCACTTGTGCAAACAGAATGCTCTAGACAAATACCAAAGAACCAATTTAGGATCTAAAATATCATGGTGTTTCTTAGACATGTTTGTAAATTCTATAATCAATAAGTTTATTTTATACTGTAAAGTCACAGAAAATAAAATTTAGGTACATCCCAAAATTTATTTTCTTACCAGGAAGGAAAATATTGTTTATAAACAAAACTTTTTACACAAAACATTTACGAAAATAGTCTTTCTAAGACATTCCCTTAAAATGTTCCCACTATTTCTTCATTTTATATAATGCTCAGCATCTTCCAAATCACTACTTCCATTTTATTTTTCTCATTTTTTTGCCTCATCTTTATCCTTTGCTCTTTAAACTGTAAATTGTTTTCTATTATACGGACAACTTTATCTTCTTTTTCTTTCCAGTGTCCATTTTATTTTCTATTTGAATGTTCAAGTTCATTGAGACACGTAAGAGTGTAAGTGTATCTACATAGAAATTAGTTGTATTTAAAAATAATGACATTTTTAATTGTAAATCAGAATAGCTTCTTTATGAAAGGTCTGGTTATAGGATTCAAATCTTCTTATGCTTTCCTATTCTCCTGTAACTAAGTCAAGAGATCTTTTCCCATCACTGTGCTGCTTGCTTTTCCTTAGTCTGATTCTTATTACCTACATTGAGTCTGTAGAAAAAAAAATTCTCATCTGAGTGAGAAACATCCTTCAAAATAATTCGAAATACTCTATTTTTAAAATATAACTTTCAAAAGCTTTTATTGAAGTTTCAAACAGTCTATCCTCATTTATAAACTATCTTTTTTGGTACTATCTGCGAAGTGCTGAAGTAATGATGTTTCGTATTTTACTGTGAGATCAAAATTGTAATGGATTCCAATAGTTTAAAGACACTATAAAGTGAACACATCAAGAACGAAATTGCTTCTGAGCTGAGTAGACACGTTTTAAAAAAATCAGTAATATGTTCTGTAGGAATGTTCTCACAGTTGATCCAGCTGATTGAGATGGCTACAAATGTTTTCTGCAAAGAATAAATACCTATTACAGAAATGCCTGATATCTCTTGGTTGTGTACAGACATAAAACTGATAAGAAATGTCTCTAGACTTAGCAAAATTTTATCCAGTGGCTATTTTTTCTACTCAAATAAGTGTAACTTTGCACTGATTATAAAGAAGACAAAAAGCTATCAACATTTTTAGTATGATGTTGAATAACTTTACTCAATCCAAGTTAATTAAATGCTATGAAGAATCATTATTTGATATATTCACAGATTTATTTTATAAGCCTCCTCATGGGATGATATATTTCTCTCAGTCTGTTATCTTTTGCTCTAACCAAATAACTGAGATAAGGTAATTTTTAAAGAATGTAAGTTTATTTCACTCATGATTCCAGAGACTGGGAAATTCAAGACATTTGCATAGCATCTGCTTATTTGCTAAGGGTCCTCTTGTTGAATGGTAACATGGTGGAGGACATCACATGGCTGGACAGAGCAAATATGGTGGATTTGTCTCTCTTCCTCTTCTTAGAAAGCCACTAACACCGTCATGGTGCCCCACTCTCAGGATGGCATCTAATCCTAATTACCTCCCAAAGGTTCCACCACCAAATACCATTAAAATATGAATTTGAGCATTAAGTTTCTAACACATAAACTTTGGAGAGCACATTCAAAACATAGCAATATTCAAAGCTAATTTTTTTTTTTGTTTTAGTGTCTGAAAGTCTGAAATTTATGTTGCAGAGTATTATTACATCATAAAATCTTTATTCAGTAAGGCAAATTTTTTTTTTTTTTCTTTTCTACTTTTGTGGGAAATTTGCAGTGGAGGAGCCCTAATAAGAGATGGTTATTTGCGGTTAGCTGATGGCCATAAGAGATGTTCTGGTTTCCACCTGAAAGAATCTTTTATGCCTGTGAACTATGTGACGCACCTGTGGTCCTTGTTAAAGCTAAAGATATATAACCGGGTGCGGAGTCAGACTAAGATAGAGAGAAGAATTAATTGCTGGTCGGAGTCAGGCCAAGGCTGCCGAAGAAGAAAGAAGGAAGAAGAAGCGCTCTCTCTCTCTCTCTCTCTCTCTCTCTCTCTCTCTCTCTCTCTCCCCTCTAAGAAAGTAAAAGTAAAAGAAAGTAAAGAAGTAAAGTAAAGAAGTAAAGAGTCAGTAGTCAGAAGAAGTAAAGAGTCAGAGAGGTTGCTGAAAAGCCAGTGTTAGAGTTTTGAGAGATTGCTAAAGCCGAAGAATAAAAAAACCTTCTTTCATCTTCATTCTGCCTCCGAGTTTTTCTCCCGCGGCGTTGTTATTCCAAGTCAGGAAGCAACATTGCAGGGCCAAAATGATTTTTCTGAAAAGGAGTAAAGTAAAACACTGAAACAATGAAATTTTGTAAAATGAGTTTATTTGGGGTTTTGCGATAATTATATGTATCATATATAATTTGTATACAACAAAGTAAATGCTTTTTTTTTATTTTAAAAGATAATTACAAAACTATATAATAAAAGTTTTAATTTCAGTAGATTATGTAATGCTTAATACCTTGATTTTTTCCATCATTTATATGTGTATATATGTGTGTAATGTGTATATGTGTCTTAATTAAGAGAAATTCCTTCTAAGATCTTGAAATTTCAAAACAGTGTTTTTTCTGTTAACAAAATTAATACTAAGGCTGGGAGTATGGCTTACTGGTGGAGCATTAGGCTATCATGTCCTGGACCCTGGGGTCAATACCACCATCGCTACAAAAAAAACAAAAACAAAAAAAAAACCCTACAATTAGTATTATATTTTATGCATACTTTTGAATGTATGCACACTCTGTCACAGTGTACTTTAAATTGGATTTTAATGATATCATTTGTATATGATAGTGGCCTAATTCAATTTTATAGGAACGTATAGCACTGAACTTTCTGTCTGTGAATGGAGATCCATATTTAAAATAATTGAAAATACTTAATGAAAATTTTTTTCTACTGTGGATATAGGGATTTATTAGGATATTTTATCAAATATCTTTCTTTACCAACACATCTGAAGGATTGAATATGTTCCATTGGTGATTCTCAATATTATTGAGAAGAAAGAGAAATTTTAGCTCTTAATTGAGGGAATATATCAGAATCTTGACCCCAAGGTATCTGGGTGGGGGATGGGGTTGGGCAGTGAGATTCAGGTTGCAGATAATTCTAGGATAGCAGCACAACATTGTCCCATCCTGTTCTCTACCGTTATATGGGTCTTGAATTGACTCAATCTATTAATAATTATTTACCAATATTTATAATGTGCCAGATACTGACAAAATTCTGCACATCTTATTTTATGTAATTCTCATAACTCTACAGGGCAGCTATTCTTCCTATCATCACACACTTCAGTAAAATGAAATATTAAATAACACATTCAAGTTGGGCATTGTTCGATCTAAAGCTCAAAAAGAAACTAAATGACATCAGATTTGATAATCTCAATTACTATTACTCTACTCTTTTATTGCATCAGTGTATCATTAAGTTCATCTTATGAAATCATTTAAGAGTCTACAATGTGATTTCTGCATCCAATAATGTGATAGTAAAGAAAAAAGATATTTTCTAAAGCAAGTATTAGTGTGCATGTGATTAGAGGGCAATTGGTTTATCAACTATAGTGAAAGTGCTATACTCTATTGGTGTTAAAATATTTTCAGATATATATGCATCCCCAAATAAAATTTATTTCATTTATACATTTTCTAATTTAGTGCATTTTATTTCCCAAAAACATTTTATGTGATGTGAATTGATACATCTAGTCAGGAATTTCAAGGATCAAACCTATATGATTGTGTAAACCTAATTCCAAATATATATATATATATATGTGTGTGTGTGTGTGTGTGTGTGTGTGTGTGTAAATAAGCAGCAAAATTGAAACAAACAAATATGAAAGTTAAGGCTTAATATCCACGGAAGTTTACTCACAATTTGTAGTGACTTTTATAACACTTCCATACTTTGTTCTTAATGTATCTATTTTTTTGTTTTGTTTTGTTTCATACTGCTTGGTGTCAATAGAATGTGCTTCAAGGTTATACCAAATATGATGAATATCAACTATTTGTAAAATAATGCTTTTGACATTTCTTTTGTTTTTGCTTTGTCCTAGGTTGTTTTTGTTCTTTAGACATTTAATGCTTATATCTATTTCATTTAGTGCTTATGCTTTCTGACTACATTCATCTTAAAATGTTGTGGCCTCTGTTTTTCATCTATTTAATTTAAAGGCTTCACCTCATAGAAAATGGCAATTCCAGACTCTTTAGCCACAGTGTGATGTTTTTAAAATCAAAGAACTGAAACTTGTTGAACTGTGTAGAGACATAAACAAGAAAATTTAGGTTAAAAGTTAATAAAATACTATTTGGTGGCCTGGATTATCTTATTTCAGAATATTCTATTAATAAAAGTAAGACATAATTGTTCTAAATTGACATTTATTTTGTTCTCTGTAACATCATTCCTAAAATATGTCTTTTCAATACAAGATATAAGAAAATCATTTCAAAGTAACAGTTATAAGGAAAAGTTTAAATATTTATTCATTTGAGAAAATAGTTTATTTTTTCTTTTACTCCAATAGTAACATAAATCTTATTTGTATAGCATCTTTAGGACATCAAATCCTTTCATATAATAACTCTAAGAAATTGCACTTAGCAAATAAGAGAAACAAGAGAATGAATTATTTAGTAAGTTACCTGTGCAATGGTATAGTAGACAGAACACTTGTTAACAAAATTATGCATTAATTTATGTAAAACCATAGCAAATGTACAAATATGGCCAGTGCATACTAGTTGATAGACAAATTTGCACATATATTTAAAACCTTTCTTGTTCCCATTATAGGTTTAGAACATAGTAATTAGTCTCCTACAAAGCTATGCACTATTTTCCCATAATTCTTAGATATTTAAGTATTCAAGTAAAATGAAAACAACAGTAAAAATTGTTTAGCATCTTACCCTCCATAAGTTGTTTGAAATTAATTTCTAAATGAGATTTTTGCATTCATAAGGAAATGTAATGGCTTTGTCATTTCACAGAAACATTCAATGAAATTATCTCAGGTTGAAGCAAATAGCCATAAAAGCTCAATAGTGCCAATCAATTGAGATCTGCATATTTTGGCATGCCATAATCAGTTAAAATTTCCACCAGTACAATATCCAAAAACAAGATAGGAGCATTTAAGTTCAGAATAATTTAAAGAAAAAGAACCACAAATGAAGAAAAAAATAATCATAAACAGAAGTAGATGACTGAAACAAAAATTTCTTGAAAAGTATTAATACAGCAGTTAGATCCATAAAAAAAGAAATGTTTCAGAGAAGACAATAAAGAAAAATCACAAATTACTATATATAATGAAAAAGAATGTCTGTAATCCTCCTAGAGTTATTACAGTGACTCTGGTTTATGAAAATACATTCAAAATTTTGTAAAACTATTTATAAGTATCTTAACAATGTCAAAATCAAAGATAAAGAACAGTACATATATGAATATGTGAATCATTGGAGAAATATTCCATATTTATGAATAGGAAAATGCAATATCATCAGAATATTGGTTCATCCCAACCTGATCTATACATTCAACTCAGTACCAATAAAAATTTCAAAAAGCTGTTTTGTGGATGTTGGAAAAAATGATTCTAAAATGTATATTGATCAGCAAAGAACCCAAAATTTCCAACACAATTGCATTCCTTTGTATTCACACAAAGGAGTTTAAAACATGTCCGCATAAAAACCTTCACAGGATATTTTAGTATACTTATTTGTAATTGTCAAAATTTGGTAAGTGACCAAGATGTTCTTTTAGTAGATGCAGAGATAAATAAAATGGTTTATTGCAGGAGCCCTGTTTGGGGATTGGCTTGAATTGCAGTTGACTATGAGCCGTGGAGATTTGGCCTTTGTCGCCACCCGTAGTCTCACGGGATTGTTGCGGGATCTCGAGTGACTGGGCCGAAATTGCTGATCGGGTCAGGGCCATTTTAGGGTGTGTTTTGGCGTGTGTTAGTCGTTGTTAGAACCAGAGAGAAAAGTTATCAGAATAAAAAGCTGTTTGTCTCCAGTTTGCTTCTGAAGTTTTTCCCGCGGCTCCGTTCCTCCAAGTGCTTCAGGCGGCGACAGGTGGCGGCCCGTACGGGGAACTTCGGAGCGGACAGGTAAGAACTGAAAGCTCTCTAAAGATAGGTTCGAATATAACTGAATCCCAAGTGATAGAGGCTATGCAAAGACTCCTTGATATACCTGACTCTGTTCTCAGTGAGGAGTATATAGACAAAAGTGAAAGTGATCAAAAAAGTGTAGATTCCACTGGGCCAACTGAGACCAGTAAAGAGAGTATTAGAAGAGACCCCAAAATGACAAAAATCCAAGCTATTAAAGCTATTCGGGAGTTATTGGCGAAAGCTGAAGGATACTTGCTCTCACTGGAACCTGGGCCTCAGGATACTGCTGTCAGTGAAATTAGCAGTGGTGAGGAATCTAGTAAAAGTGATCCTGAGAAAATGAGGAAAAAGAAATTTAAAAAGACCGAGAAAAAGGTCCGTCAGGCAGAGGAGTCACTTGTGTCCTCTACTCCCCCATGGGTGGAATCCATTACAGAAAATATGAAGGGTATTACTAGGCATTTGCATACCCTAGAAACAGAAATAAAAAGTCTTTCTGATCGCTTATGCGCTCTCGAGGACAACTCACAGATACATTGGGAACCGCCAGCATTTGAAAAGAAAAATGGACAGAGTGTCCATCAGTCAGTAGATTTCAAAACAATAAAAAATCTCAAAGAGGCAGTAATGACTTATGGGCCCCAAGCTCCTTTCACGTTGAGTATGCTGGAGTCCCTTAACACCTTTAGCTTAACCCCCTCAGACTGGAAAAGTCTATGTAAAGCAACATTAAGCGGGGGGCAATTCTTGGTTTGGCGATCGCAATTCCAAGAACTTTGTATAGAAACGGCTAAAAGAAACGCGGCTGCAGGGTTTGAAAACTATAATATAGACATGCTCACAGGAGAAGGGCAATTCGCAGACTTACAGGCTCAAACAGATTATGACCCAGATATATATGCTCAGATAAATGCAGCTGCTTTAGAGGCATGGAAAACTGTACAAGGACCTGGGGATCTACGAGGTAGCTTGTCAAAAGTGATTCAAGGACCTAATGAGCCGTATGCCGACTTTGCTGATCGACTTTTGAGAACTGCAGGTAGTGTGTTTGCAGATGTTGACCAAGCTATGCCATTAGTTGTTCAATTAGCTTATGAAAATGCAAATAAATGGTGCCAAGCAGCCATCAGGCCATGGAGAACTAAAAAGGATCTTTCTGTATATATACAACTATGTAAAGATATAAATGGCGCCTTTGTCACAGGAAATGTGATTGCAGCCTCAATGAGAGGTGCTTCCTCTCAAAATTTCACAAAGGCTAAACGTAGATATTATAATCAATCAGGATATTCCAGGCAAAATTATCATAATCAATCAGGCAATTCTAGGCAAAATCCCAAAAGAGAAATAAGATCAAGCTCATACCGTGCCCCAGGCCGCTGCCCCAGGTGTAAAAAGGGAAATCATTGGGCCAATAAATGTTATTCAAAATTTGACATCCATGGAAATTCTTTGTTCAGGAATTCAAAAAACAGGGCACGGGGCCCAATACCCCGGGGCCCACAAATGTACGGGGCATTGCAGAAGGAGTATCCTCAAACATCCACTCAGATGCTTCCCCGACACAATCCCTACTACCCATCCACTCCCTCGCCAGAGGAACAAGAGGAAATGCAGGATTAGACCTCTGTTCCACCGCCCGAATAGTGTTAACACCTGAAATGGGGGTTCAACTGATTCCCACAGGAGTCAGGGGACCTCTTCCCTCAGGGACTGTAGGACTTATTATCGGGCGTAGTCCTAAAAGCATATTAGGTTTGCAAGTGACCCCAGGTGTAATAAACTCAGACTACAAAGGGGAAATAAAAATAATGCTTAGCTCACCCCAAAGTATAACTTCTGTTAATCAAGGAGATAGAATTGCTCAGTTGCTTCTCCTTCCCAATTTACATAATTCATTTAAAATGGGTATGCCTCAAGAAGGGAACAATAGAGGATTTTGTTCCACTGACTCAAGTCCCATGGCTTGCTGGGTTCGAGACTGTTCAAGGAGGCCTATGTGTAAAATAAAAATCCAAGGAATAGAAATGGAGGGATTAATAGATACTGGAGCTGACTCTTCCATTATTAATTTATGCCAATGGCCCAAGCACTGGCCTCTGCAAAAAGCTTCAACCAGTTTAAGAGGCTTGGGATATAATAACCTCCCAGATAAAAGTGCAGTAATTTTAAAATGGGAGGATGATGAATGCCATAAAGGAACATTTCAGCCTTATGTTTTACCTAATCTACCAGTTACTTTATGGGGAAGAGATATTTTGCAACAAATGGGAGTACACCTTGCAACCAAGCCTGCAGATGTTAAATGTGAAAACCTACAGGGTAATCTTAACCATAAAAGAACTCATTATCAAAAAGTACAGAGTAATCTTAACCCTAAAAGTAATCATTGTCATAAAGGAAAAAGATATTTTTTTTTTCGGGGCCACTGAGAAAATAATTTTGAAATTACCATGGCTTTCTGATAAGCCAGTGTGGGTCCCTCAGTGGCCCCTATCTAAAGAGAAATTACAAGCGGCCCACCAATTAGTTCAGGAACAATTAGAAGCAGGTCATATAGAACCTTCCACCTCTCCCTGGAATTCCCCCATATTTGTGATCAAGAAAAAGTCAGGAAAATGGCGATTGTTACATGATCTTAGACAAATCAATAAAACCATGCAAGTTATGGGGCCTACTCAACCTGGACTTCCTAGTCCCGTAGCTATTCCAAAAAATTTCCATCTTATTACTCTTGATATAAAGGATTGCTTCTTTTCTATTCCCCTACATCCTCTGGATGCCCCCAGGTTTGCTTTTTCCGTTCCTTCTATGAACAATAATGGCCCTGATCAGAGATATCAATGGAAGGTTTTACCACAGGGAATGGCTAATAGCCCCACCATATGCCAAATATATGTGGACAAGGCTATCCAACCCATTAAAAATAAATATCCAAACCTCATGTGTCTACATTACATGGATGATATTTTATTGGCCCACCCTAATCAAAAAATCTTATTTAATATATTCAGTGATGTGGTAGAAAATTAAAAAAAATATGGATTATATATAGCAGAAGAAAAAGTTCAAACCAGATCTCCCATATTATATTTAGGATTTAAAATCATGGATACTTTTGTTAGACCCCAAAAAATTTTAATAAATAAAGAACATTTGACCACCCTCAATGATTTCCAAAAACTACTGGGAGACATTAATTGGCTTCGCCCTACACTAAATCTCACTACTGGCCAACTAAAACCTTTATTTGACATCCTTCGTGGAGATCCTGATCCATCTTCACCACGAACATTGACTCCTGATGCTAGGAAAGCTTTAAAGTTAGTAGAAAAAGCCATCGAAGGAGCTCATTGTGATAGATTTGATTTAACTCAACCGCTGATGTTGATTATTATTTCTTCACAATATACACCCACAGGAGTATTTTGGCAACAAGGGCCTTTATTATGGATACATTTGCCCGTCTCTCCTAAAAGTATAATTGAATCTTATACCTCCATGGTGGCTAAACTTATTCTTCAAGGACTTAAGACTTCTACTAAAATATTTGGCATTCACCCTGCTACTATTATTACTCCCTATTCATCATCACAGATTGAATACTTGTGCTTCAATGATAATGATTGGGCTATAGCTAAATGCTCTACTTCTGCAAATTTTGATAATCATCTTCCTAAGTCCCCTATATTATCTTTTTTGTATTAATCATCCTATTATATTTCCACAGGTAATAAAAAATCAACCTATTCCTAAAGCATTTAATGTATTTACAGATGGGTCCTCAAATGGTACTGCTACAGTAGTCACTAAAAAAGAAAATATGACTTACATAACTGCACACAAATCAGCTCAACTAGTGGAACTGGAAGCTGTGGTAAGAGCTCTGGAAAATTTTAGGGACCAGCCCGTAAACATTTTTTCAGATAGCCACTATATTGTACAAGCCGTCCCAAAATTAGAGTTAGCAGGACCAATAGCACCTCATACTCCAGCCTTTAAATTGTTTTATCAAATACAAAAACTTTTGTGGGCAAGAAAAGAACCTCTATTCGTAGGCCATATTAGAGCACATACTAATTTGCCTGGTCCCCTCCATGAAGGTAATCAAAAGGCTGATGAACTTACAAAAACAGTATTTATACTTTCAGCGCTACAACAAGCTACTTTATTTCATTCCCAGTTTCATGTCAACAGCACCACCTTGCAACGTAGGTTTAAAATCACAAAGGAGCAAGCCAGAACAATTGTAAAAGATTGTAAATCTTGTATGACACATTTGCCCAATCCTCATTTCGGAGTTAACCCTAGAGGATTAATGCCCAATCATTTGTGGCAGATGGATGTTACTCATGAGCCAAGTTTTGGAAAATTGCGATTTATTCATGTGACCATAGATACATGCTCAGGCATGATTTTTGCTTCCTTACATTCTGGAGAAAAAGTTAAAGATGTTACATCTCATTGTTTGCAAGCTTTTGCTGCATTGGGCATCCCAAAAATGCTTAAAACAGATAATGGCCCCGCATATACGTCCTCATCTTTCAAACAGTTTTGCGCAAAATTCAATATATCCCATAAAACAGGCATCCCATACAATCCTCAGGGTCAGGGCATTATTGAAAGAGCAAACCGAACACTGAAAATTATGTTATTAAAACAAAAAGAAGGAAATTGGAAAAGTCCTAAGGACAGATTGGCAGTTGCCCTGTTTACCTTAAATTTTTTAACTTTAGACTCTAATGGTTATTCTGCTGGAGACAGACATTGGAATCCACACCAACAACATAAACCTTTGGTTTACTGGAAGGATGTTCTTTCAGGTACATGGAAGGGTCCAGATCCAGTATTAATTTGGGGAAGAGGATCTGTTTGTGTTTTTCCAAAAGACGAATCCTCTCCAATATGGATACCATCTAGATTAATAAAACAGGTACCACATCAAAATGATCAAGATGAAGTTATTGAAGAATCAAGATTAATAAAAAAGGTACAAAATCAAGAGGACCAAGATGAAGGTACAGAATGATTCCCTCAAAAGAGTCCTTCAAAATATTTCACAACTTAAGTGTCATTTCTCCCGGCCGGGACAAGGAGATCTCTCTTTAGTGTGCACACAATTGTATTTTTTTTTTTCTTTTTATACATGTCTTTATGTCTGTACATTTGTCTACATTTCATGTTAATGTGACGTCACAAATATATGTTTGTATGCTTGTTCGTCTGTCCAGTGTGACGTCACAAAGAACAAAGCGCTTATGAAAAAGAATATATATATATATATATATATATATATATATATATGGATCCAAATAACTTTAATTCATTTTAGGTTAAGAGTATTCAATTTAGGTAAATAATTTTATAAATAAAGGTACTTTCAATTTTGATTTATAGGTGTCCCTGGGACTTCTCTTTAGCAAACAATATGACTAGTGCTATATAACCTGATATTTTGGTGTTTTGACATAAGATTGTTTATTTGTTATTAACTTCATTTGTTTAATAGCTCATTAATTTCAATTATCTCAACAGGTAAAAGATTGCTCTGTATACAGAGACTCAAGGGTTCCAGCTAACAAATTATTTCTCTAAAGTGCCTTTACCTTTTCTTTAATCTATCTTTAATGCAGTAATTACCCTCAGTCTTTCTTTGTTTTGTTCTAAATATGATATTTTTCCAACTTATGTTTGTAGAAGCTCTACCAGCGATGTGTGTGAACAAAAATTAACTTTAATTTTCTAATCTAATTATTCTATTTTGTAGTTTGACAACTCGCCTCTTGACTCAGTGCTGCAATAGCACTGCCTTTCCTTTAATAATTGATGCTTGAGTTTCTAGGTAGCGGGCCCTGAAGATTTGCCGGTGGCATTGTCTAAACATAAAAAAGACGTCTGCTGCTACAGCTGCAGGGATCGCGGCCGCCGCAAGCATCCCTGCTGCTCAAACATCAAACAACCTCACCAACAGTGTGGCCTCTGCTCTACATGCATGGGGCCTCCTACATCAACATGTTACAACAAATGGACATTTTGATCTTTCATTGTTTGGGACTTTACGGGACAATGCCTTGCGGGTATTTGTCTAGAGAATTCAGTGTGTTACTTGATGGAACTTAGGGCAGCTGATTTGTTTAAACAATTTGATATGCTATGCAATTTGGCTCATCACCAAAAGGCTTGTCGCCTTAAAGCCGCAACATCTCCTCACAATTGGACGGCTGTTAGTCATCATATATAGTCGATCCTAAAGGGCTCCATTGGATGGCTGGTTAGCCAATGACGGGTAAGATCCCCAGAGGGGGACAACCTAAGACAGGCACAGTCGCACGGGACAGTCTCATGTGGCTGACATATCAACCTAAGACAGGAGTCAAGGGCACAGCCTTGATTATCCGATGACGGGTAAGAATGTTGGTTGCACATAGACGTCCTAGAGCATTACCTCTTTTAAAACAAAAAGGGGGAAATGCAGGAGCCCTGTTTGGGGATTGGCTTGAATTGCAGTTGACTATGAGCCGTGGAGATTTGGCCTTTGTCGCCACCCGTAGTCTCACGGGATTGTTGCGGGATCTCGAGTGACTTGGCCGAAATTGCTGATCGGGTCAGGGCCATTTTAGGGTGTGTTTTGGCGTGTGTTAGTCGTTGTTAGAACCAGAGAGAAAAGTTATCAGAATAAAAAGCTGTTTGTCTCCAGTTTGCTTCTGAAGTTTTTCCCGCGGCTCCGTTCCTCCAAGTGCTTCAGGCGGTGACAGTTTATGTGCATCTGTTGTACAAAAAATGATGCACTCAGCATAATGCCAATTAAAACTCTAAGCCATGTCACACTTGAGCCAATAAAAAGCCTTTATTAAGCTGATCAGCGGCCACCATCCTCACATATCACACAGTGTGACAAGATGGCACGCCAGCAGTGATTTTCAAGGGTTTCTAAAGAGAAAACTCACAGAGGACAGAATATTCAATTGCAGGGTTTCAGCCAATGCAAGCAAGCCATGGTACAGAAGCTGAGTCTAGGCAGTTAGCAAGACAAAGCAATGGGTACAATAATATTTCCCATGGGACTTTCCAGGTTGGTATAGCAATGATCAAGTAGGAGGGAATGGGGTCAAGATGACCCTAGTTTAGTACATGTTAGAGAATGATTACTAACGTCTAGACAATCAATCTCTGACAAGGTATGTTGCCCAAGAAAAATGGAAACCATTTACATTGTATAAGAATTGCTATTTTTGTGTTGTCATGTATGTTATGCTAGGTAACAATTGATGGGTACAGAGGTAGGACTTTCTGTGTTCTATTATTTCTGAGAAACAGAACTATTTCTCGGAACTCCTAAGATGGCTGCTGAAGAACAAGATGGAGTCCCTTTAGTTCTCTTATCACACATCCACAGTGGCATTTTATTTGGTGACAAAGATAAATTAGCAATCACACCATGAAAAAAATGCATATTACTGAGAAAAAGAAGTCAGTCTTAAATAGCTATGC
Source organism: Tamias sibiricus (assembly GCA_025594165.1). Lineage (NCBI taxonomy): Eukaryota > Metazoa > Chordata > Mammalia > Rodentia > Sciuridae > Tamias > Tamias sibiricus. The sequence goes on from CM046661.1 coordinate 40,155,581, forward strand.
ACTTTGTGATTTCAAATATATAATATCCTTGAAAAGGCAAAATATTAGTAGATAGTAAAAAGATCAATGGTTACTAGGTATTATGTGGGGGGAGGGAATGATGAACAAGAAGAACACAACATTTTTAAGGCTCCGATATTATTTTTTGGTGCTTCATAGTAAATGCATGTTATTATACATTTGTCAAAAACCACAGAATGTACAACACAAAAAGCTAACCCTAATGTAAGCTATAAATTATCAGTTTATGTTCATTGAGTGAACAAATGTACCAGTCTATTGCAGGGTGTTTATGGTAGGAAGCTGTTTCTTTTCTTTTTTTGAGTGAGAGAGGCTGGAGATATATAGTGAATTTCTGTACTTTTAGCATGATTTTGTTGTGAAACAGAAACTCTCCCAATAAATAGACTGTTAAAAAAAAAGGAGGTGGGTGGAAAAAGGGGAACTCTTATACATTGATATGCTACTGATGGAAATGTAAAGTTGTACAGCTAATAAGGGAAATATTTTGGAAAGTTTTTTAGAATCTAAAATAAGAAGTACCATATGACCCAGCAATCCCAGTACTAGATGTACCCAAAGGAAATGGAATTAATCAATTCAATATCCATGAATGCACAGATGGATAAAGAAAACATGGTGTATACTCACATGTGGTGAAATGCCATTGAGCCCTAAAAACCCTAAAATCCTGTCATGTGTGATAACATGGATGAATCTGGAGAATATTATGTGAGGTGAAATAAGCCAAGCCATAGAAAGACACTCTCATATTGTTGTGTGCTGATTTGAAAGTTAAGTCAGGTTGGTTCCATTCTGCTCAGACATCTCACCTTGCACAAAATTGGCCCCCCGTTGTTCATGAGCTCACTCATATAGAAGCTGACATCTTCACCCTCACCCACTTGCACCTGACCACAATGTCTTTAAACTCTGGAGCTAATGCAAGCTTGCTTCCTGAGTATGTACAAAAAGGTGCCAATTCTGAGAACTTGGTGACACTTTATGAAGTGTGTCTTGTGATTGTACTGTCCTCGCCCGCTCCCCTTTTTTGTGGTTTTTCTATTTTTAAGTGGTCCCCCCACTCCCATTCAGTGTCTTGGGCTGCAGAACTGTCTGCTTTCTGCTTCCTTGGCCCTGCCCAGAATAAATCCTTTGTCTTTGCTTCCAAAAGACCCGGAGTTAATATGATCCTGTGGAATCTAAGAGTTAAATCTCACAGAAAGTGAGAGAATCATGGTTATCAGAGATTGGGGAGAATAGAGAAGAGGGCAGACAGGGAAAGATCAGTCAATGGGTACAATATTCATCTTAGGATAAATAAGTTCTGATATTGTGTAGCAAAGCAGTATGAATATAATTAATAATAATGCATAATATATCTAAAATAGAAGAGAGGATTTGAAATGACTTCAACACACAAAGAAATGATAAAACTTAAAGTTACATGTTAGTTTTCCTGAGTTGATCATTATCCAATAAATATATATGAATCAAAACATCACACTATCCTTCAAAAATGTCTAAATATTAAATGTTATGTGTCTTTAAAAAAAGAGAACAACAAAAAAAGGGGTGTCCATTCAATTCCTATCATCAAGCTTATTCAATTCATATATAAACAAAGTTATCAGATTTAATTCTACCCCTGCCATTTTGTTTTTTGTTTATTTTTGTTTTTTTTTTTTTTTTTGTTTGTTGTTGTTTTGTACCAGAGATTGAACCCAGGGGTACTTAACAACTGAGCCACATCCAGTGTTTTTTATATTCTAGATTTAAAAAAAAAAAAAAAAAAAAAAAAAAAAAAAAAAAAAAAACTTTGACACAGCATCTCACTAATTTGATTAGGTTCCATCTGAGTTGCTGAGGATGGCCTTGAACTTGCCATCCTTCTGCCTCAGTCTCTTTAGTTACTAGGATTTCAGGTGTGTGCTACCCCATCTGGCTTAAATCCCTAAAAACGTTAACCTCAATAAAACACTTAAAAGATGAAATATAAATTATTTTAAATTCCGTAACTGTTGTGGTAGACTTTATCACTTGATAATGTTTAATCTATACTGATTCTTCTTTAACAATTCAAGGTAGTGCAAATTCACTTGCATTTTGTTAGAATGTGTGTCACTATCCAGTGAGAAGCTCTTTAGATGTAGGAAATGCAATGTATACTATTTATAGTGTAGTTAGAATTATAACTTTAAAAATAATTGGGTTTCTCTTTTAAGTTTAGAATTCAGAGAGTGTTATGATCTGTGCAGCCTATATACAAATTACATGGATACATAAAATAATTGTCTTGTGGAGTGAGCATTGGTTACAAATCAACTAACTTAAACAGCCTTGGTAAGGAGAAGAGAACCAAAAGTAATCAGAAACGTGGTGAATATGAAATAGTGTTTTTATGGACTGAGTGCTGAATCAGGGTAACTTAATATGGTTGCATATTTAGTCTCACCACATGTAAGAAGTGAAGGATATGAAAACATCAAGAGTGCTATTTTCTTTTTACTTGATTCCAACTAAAATAAAAATTATATCTAAATTCAGGTCTAGAAAGTGTGGGCTTGTGGGCCATGTGGCTTTGTACTCCTTACAACCCAAATTGAAGGTGATTGAACAAAAAAGACAGTGGAAACTCATACAAGAATTCTCTTGCTTCTTTTGCTTCTATGACATGTATTTGACTTATTTATCACCTCTGGTTCTGCTGTGGAATTCACAGTAAGAAGAATTACAGCTCCGTTTTTCTGCAGCAGACCAATTTAGCACTTAAGATTGTTTACTCCCATTTATTTCCTTTACAACTGTCAGACAACCTAGCAAAACTTTGTATATATGTGGAACTAACATTAAGACTCAAACAGATTTGAGTTTGATTCATAGCTTTATTAATTGTTAGATTTGAACTCATGGAAGCATTCTACTTAGGCTGATACACGTAGTGTTACAAAGTTCGAATGAAAAATCTTTGCTATCAGTGTTCTGGTTAATGAAGAATAATTCTTTCAAAGATAGGTACTGGTGTCACGCTGTAGGGGAAGTTCTACCATAGGAGGCCATAGGAGCACTGCAGAGAATGAGACAGATTTGATTGTTTTTACCTGTAAACAATCAAGATAATTCCATAAAATAATTACTTGCATTTATAAAATGATATGTTGAATAAAATCATTGGCATATCATCTCCATATTTATCTTATTCATTTTCTTTTGATTCTATTGCATCTACTTCTATATTTAATAAATATAAATTTGGGAAGACCAACATTTCTTTTGAGAACCATGAATATCAAAATGCATGTTTTTCATCTAAGAGGAAATCCTTGATTTAGTCTCAATTTGATAATAATATACTTTATCTTAATATTCATAAAGAGTAAGGTCATTCTTACTTAAAGTTTCTCCACATTATTTGGACAGTGTTAAGGGAAATGTGATTTGTCTTGAGAACTGAATTTATAAAGAACATGAGAGTTCAGCCTGGGAATAAAAATCCATTACTGTATATATTTCAATACCTTTTTGGTCCATCAGTTTTATTTGAGATTTGAAGAAGCTTTGGGAAATAACATTTTAATTATGACTTTAATATAATTGTAACATTTATCGTGATTACTTTCCTCTAATAGTCATTTTAGAAGCAGTCACCACATAACAGTTTATACATTTTAATAATTTTAGTGCTACTCTGTTTTTAGGGTAAAGGTTTTATGTTACCATGGTATCTATTCGTAAAGGCTACTCTAAGGCTATAACCTTTTCCCAAATAAGAAACATCTGCATATTTATTCACATAAATAATGGATAAAAACAGTTTATTCAGGAGTTAATAGGCACTAACCTGTGAATAATTATAACTACATAGCAAACTTCTTCCTCCATGGAGCTTTCTGAATTTTATGAGATTTATAGTCATTCACAGTAAAAGTTGATTTTCCTCTTTATTTTTCACATAGGGAAATCATTTAATAACATTTAAACAATTGGAGTCTTGAATCAAAATTAAAATGTTTAAGAGATTGAGATAAGGGGCTGGGATTGTGGCTCAGCGGCAAAGCGCTCGCCTCGACCTTGCGCGGCCCGGGTTCGATCCTCAGCACCACGTAAATGTAAATGCATTGTATTGTGTACAACTAAAGTAAATAAATAAATATAAAAAAAAAGAGATTGAGATAAGACAATGAACATTTATCTTGCCTTTTCTTGTTCTGTTTTTAACACTCAAATGTACAAGTCTGAATTCATAACAGGGGACACTGCTTTTATTTATTTATTTTTGGTACTGGGGATTTAACCCAGGGGCACTTACTCTCAGTAACATCCCCAGCCTTATTTATTTATTTATTTATTTATTAATTTAGAGACATGGTCTCACTAAGTTCTGATGACTCAATATTTTTAAATGAGCAGTGTCTTAACTGGCAGATCAATGGAAGAAATAACAAATTTTAAACAAATAAAAATCTCACATTAAATTAAAATAGATTGCAAATTAAAAGCATGTAATATCTTTTTCTTTTTTTACTAGTTTAAGAAAGTTCAATGAGATAAAATCATGTTTCTCAGAGTGTGGGATAAGTAATACTTTCATCTAGTTTTGACATAGTGAGCATTTAATAGCTACCAAAATTATTACTTGTCATGTACTTTGACATAGCAATTCAAGTATTAGGAATATTTTCACATATAACTTTGAACCCACAGGCTCATGCATGTATATATAAGTAGATAAAATGCCACTCACTACAATATGCTTTTAGTAACAATATTATAAGCAAATTTAATGCCCATCAACAGAAATTTGGCTAAAGTATATATCCATGAAATGGAATGCTATGAAACAAAGAAAACAAACTAAAACAAAGAGACACAAAATATGTGTCCACTGCCATTGAGATGAACCTTACCCTTAAATTATAATGCTAAGTGATAAAGCACCTCCTAGAACAAGGCCTATGGCCTATAGCATTGGTGATGGAAAGAGGAAAGGAAAAGATGAGTGATAATTACTGTATTCACAAGCAAGCAAACTTTTTTTCCCCTTAATTAATTTATTTATTCATTTTGGTACTAGGGATTGAACCCAGGGGTGCATTGTCACTGAAATATATCCTCAACCATTTTTTGAAACTTTTTTGTTGTTGATGGACCTTTATTTTATTTATTTATTTATTTATTTATTTATTTATTTATATGTGGTGCTGAGAATTGAACCCAGTGCCTTACACATGCTAGGCAAAAGTGTTCTACCACTGAGCCACAAACCTAGTCCCCCAAACCAATTTTCAATTTAAAAAAAAAAAAGAAAGTTTTTTTTTTTTTTTTTTTTTGTTTTTGTTTTTTTGTTTGTTTTTTTTTAACAGAATCTTGGTAAGTTGCTTAGGGCCTTGGCAAATTGCAGTGACTGGCCTCAAGTTTGAGAGCCTCTTAGCTCAGCCTCCACAGTCACTGGGATTATAGGCCTGTGCCACCATGCCCCTTTAGAGGAGAAAACCTGGTAACTTCTTCCTCTGTGTAACTGATACAGAAATTTGGGACTCAGGTGACAAGAGTTCACTGAGGGATTTGCTTTTAAACCAGAAACATCTATACAGTGTGAATTTTAACTCAGCTATACATTTATTAACTATTATAAAAATCTAGAACAATTTAAAGACCATTTACAACATGTAAACTTAATTGCCAAGCCTTACTAATAATCAAAGTAAAGATTTTACATTCTACTTGAATTTTAAAAGAATTATATTTAAAAAATTTACCAAATTCAAACATTAGTTAGCAATATACAATATCAATCCAAAAAGGTTTCTTTAAATTTCATGAAATCAAAATACTGCAGATTAAAATTTCTTTTGATTTCATGAAATCAAAGCGCAAAGTTTACTTTGTGCTCAAGAAATAAATAACAACTAGTAATAATAACTCTAAGATTCTCTGAACTACTAATATATATTTCCATGTTTGAGTTACTTAGAAGATAAGAAATTTCTGTTCTACTTAATAATTCCTAGCTATTTTTATTATTCTATAAATGACATCTAACTATCAAGAATATTGTTTACTTATATAGCATATACAGATCATAGAACTAGACTTAGATTCGCTTTTGAAATTGTATAACTTACAAAAAAGTTCCGTTTTGATCCAAATATATACATATTGATTATCTATTTGCCTTCTTGCTCCAACATTTTAGAAATGAATTGAAGCTGAGCTTTATGGTCAATATCATTACCTTAAAAGGTATATTTTACTTAGTAAAACTTTATAACATGTATGTTTTTGTTTGCAACTGAGTTTTTGTCATTGATTATACAAAAGTGACCAATTTCAGTAGCTGTAAGAGCCCTCATTAAGGAGACAGCTAAGATGGCGGCTAGCTGAGAGCCATAAAGGTGTTCAAGTATTTTCACTTGATATTCATGCATTTATCTAAGAATCTTTTTATGCCTGTGAACACTGTGTGACACACCTGTAAGCTCGAGCTGTTAGCACGTGTCCTTGTTAAGGCAAAAAGTATTTAACCAGGTGAGGGTGAGTTAGAGGCGTGTTTGGAGTTGGAGTTGGAGAGGTTGTTGGAGCCGGAGAGAGAAGTTAGAAGAGAGAAGAATAAAGGAACTTTTTCATTTCCATCCTGCCTCCAAATTTTATCCCGCGGCGTCATTGCCGCAAGTGGCAATCGCTACAGGTGGTAACAAGTAGCCTCTGAAATATGGACAAATGTGTTTCAGTATAAGTTAACACACTTTTATGTTATTGTACTTCAACTTTTTGTGTCTATACTCAACCTGGAAATTGAATTTCATTTGAAAGCAGGAAAAAAGTTATCATTTCTCAATGAAGTGTTTATGAATATGTAAATGTGAGGCTAAATCACAGTATAGAGATTGTTTTCTGAGACATCTTTAATTACCTGAAAAGGAAAACAGAAAACAATGTCATTTGTAAGGAAAAAATAACATTCTGTAATTTAAAAAAAATCAATAGAGAGTAGATTTTTAAAAAATATATTATTAAACCAAATGAAATGCAATATGGAAATACTGAGGAACCTAGGATACCTAGGCTGCCTGTAGTTTAGATTTTCTTTCTAATTAGCTGTATGACTTTATTTTTTTTCTCTTAGTTGGATGTTTACTGTTTATAATAATATATACCCTACTTCCTTCCAGTGTTTGCTGAAATGACAAGACTGGGAAGTACACACGAAAGTTGTTTTGAGAGTTTTAAAAAACACCTACTGAGCCCACTAGTTTTATAATTCTGGCAGAATTTTTGTTATTTGAAAGCCACGATGAATATAATAATCCAAATAATTTAAAACAGATTCCATCAGTGCTTAATAATATATAGCAGTTATGAAGAATTTGTCATTAGTTATTGTGGAGCCAAGAGGGAAGCTTGGATTCAGCATCTTCTTGATACTGGAAAGGAAAAAACATGAGCGATTTATTAAACATTTTGAGAGTGGGAGAGATTTTGATGAATGTCTCAGTAACCTATTGTCTCTTGTAGTATAACATATTCTCAAACTTCCATTCATCTTGGGGGGAAAGGCGTTCATTTTGTTTAACTTAGTAATGTTGCTTTTTCTGGAAGGAATAGCTACTCATTGTCCTTCCCAGTTCTTCTTGGATGGTTTGGATCAAGCTTTACTCTATTTCTGTTCATCAGTACCAGCAACAGCTGGTTCTCCTCCCTCTGATGGAGATGGCCACCATTTCCTTTCCCATCCCAGCTGATGAGGGTATTTATTATTTATGATCATTAGATTACTCTCATCCCTCAGCTCTTGGGCAGGTATACAAAAACAAATCAGCACATCAATTTTTCCTGTTTGAGTTTCCAGTCGACAATTCACACCTGCCTTTTCCCCATATTTAGTAGGAAAAAGCCATAATCCACAGATGGGCTTTCTACTGTGAAGGAAAAGAAGAGCAAACTTTGGAAGAATGGATATCTACAGATAATTTCAGAACCTTGCTCATATTTTGTAAAAAGAAAATAAAAGATCATTAGTACTTGATTTTTTTTATTGCAATCATCATTAGCAATGGTTAGTTCTCAGTGAATTTTTTTTTCCTGATGGAAATGCATTTGCAACTGTAAATGCCAGAGAGATAATTTGTACATTCAACTTATTTAAAATACTCAGAGAAAGAAAATCCTTTTTGATAAAGTAATGAAACAAACAGTAGTTCTTTGTTAAAACACTGAGTAGCCCTAGTAGTTATTTGAGAAAATGGGCAGGGATAAAACATGTGTTTCACAGGGAAAATGTATTAAAGAATTCCAAGGCAAATGCATCCAAGTGCTTCTATTAATAGAAATCCATGGTATCCAAGTAAAGTATTGTGTCACTTGTCAAGGTTTTTATAACACCCGGAGTATTCCTACAGTCCTACTCACATGTACTAAATCATCTTAATGTTTGGTTGAAGTTTATATACTGATTTATCAAGGACTGCAACTAAGTCAATTATTTGACCTAGTACATAAAATATAAATTGTGGCATACTATATATATATATATATATATATATATATATATATATATATACACACACACACACACACACACTCACACACACATATACAAACACACACACACATATATATACACACACACACACATATATGTGTGTGTGTGTGTGTGTGTGTGTGTGTGTATAAAATTAAGTTTATATACAATATATATATAAAGTAATGCAGGAGCCCTGTTTGGGGAGATGGCTAAGATTGCGGTTGACTACGGGCCATGGAGATGTTTGGACATTGCCGCCTTCCGTAGTCTCACAGGACTTGGCCTGGGATCTCGCGGGACTTGGCCCGGGATCTCGAGAGACTTGAGCCGAGATTGCTGATCGGGTCTGCACCATTTGGTGTGTTGGTTGTTTGGTGGTGTGTGTGGTACATGTTAAAGTCATTGTTAGAGCCAGAGAGAAAAGTTATCAGAATAAAAAGCCTATTTCCAGTTCGCCTCTGAACTTCTTTCTGTGGCTTCGTTGCTCCAAGCGGCCATCGCTTCAGGTGGCTACAAAGTAATCTTTGCAATATAATAACTTGAACCAACACAGAGGCCACATCTTTCTTTAGGATTCTATTGACAAGCCCAATATAAATGAATGTAAAGTAAAAGTGGTATAGGTAAGGCCCTTTGAGGAAGGCATCATTTTCTATATCTAGATTTTTAAATATATGCCCTCTGACATGGACTTCACCTGTCTTGATAGCCGCAGCTGTGCCTTAAAGTTCACTTGCTAGACATAGAAATCTAGAGAGAAAGAAAAAAAAAAAAAAAAAAAAAACAGCTACAAGAGGGAAATGTATTAAAGATGTTTAAGTCAACATTATAATTATGCAGAAATAAACACAATTTATTAATTCTGATAACAGCCTCAATATGTCACCTACTTATTTTCCTGCTACCAACTGGCCTATATTGAATTGAACCAAGTTTATAGTGAGAACAACCAAGACAAAAACTATTAATCACAAGGAAATAATAGAAGGGAATTAACTTTAAGATATTTAGTTTTCAATTGTTTAGACTTAAAGTGAATTAATCACATATAAACTTAATTATAAGGATCTAAAGTTTCTCTCAAGTATCTGTTTCTATCAATTTATACACATTTATAATATATATAACCCACATATATATGTACATATTTATACATATGTATATCTACATCTACAGCAACCTTATTCATGCCTGTCAGGAGCAGCGACTGAACCATGAGTCCTCAGTTGTCTTATGACAGAGGTGATGGCTTTCATGAGAACTCTGGGTGCAAAGGCCTCGATTTGAGACTGCCCAGTTGCTATGGTGATGCTGGGTTCAATAAAAGGTTGTGTGCCAGCTATGGAGCTATTCAGTTCCTGACCTTGAGGTTCAGCCGCCAGCTGATATGGGTGGGGTAGAAAGTTATGGGCACAAGCTGCTAATCATAATCAGGGCTGCTTATACTTATGACCTTGGTTCTGCTTACTTTTAAGAAACTTTCTCACAACAAATCCTGTATAATAAATAAATCCACAATAAATACCTATATTATAAACATGCTGAGCTCATTGTGTGCTGCTACATACCTACCAGGAGGGTTGTAGTCAACCACCAAGACACAGCTTTTTCCCTATTCATGTGTCTGTTTGCCTTTTCTCCATCCCTTCATCACCTGGTCTGGAAACCTGACTTAAAGACCATGCAGGTCACAACAATACCTTTTATTATTTATGTATATTTCTTCATATACCCATCAATCAATCTAACTTATCAGACTAGTAAGTAAAATTCTTAAAATTTTCAACTTGTTAAAAATGTCTGTATTATGAGTTATCCAAATGCAAATTTAACTCAGTGTGAGCAGTACAGCACTCAGCTAGCATGTGTGTGGCCCTGGGTTTGATTCTCAGCACCAGGTAAAAATAAATAAATAAAATAAAGGTATTGTGTCCAACTACAACTAAAGAAACATAAATATTAAGAAAAATAAAAGGCAGATTACAAACAATAAAGTACAAGAATAATAGTTAACTTTAAAGTACGATATTTTATCTCTAACAAATTTTGCAGGTGGTCTTATGAATGAATGTTTAAAGTAATTGTAATGAGATGTCTTGATTTTCTTTTTCCTTTGTAGAGAAGATCTAGTTTAATTTTTTAAATAAATTATTCTTTAATGATCATACAGAACAATTATTAAAACTTTGTAGAAAAGTACAATGATACCAGAAATGCACATAATCAACAGTGGGATGTGGAGACTGAAGCAGTAACTAAAGCCAGCCATACAGTATTGAGGAATAAGAACATGTATTTTGGAAAAAGTGGCTAAGAATTAGGCCTTCCTTGAATCAAATTTAGTTGCTGTGTGGCTTTGGACATGTTATTTAACCATCTGAATTAGAGCTTTCTTACATCAAAAAGGAAATGAAAATATTGGCTCTAACCTGGATTCTGCAAATGAACCTGCAAATTTTAATCATAGATTTTACTTTGTAACCTAAATTATTTGAGGATCTTAAGAAATGGAAACTTTGAAGTATAATGATTTCACATTTGAAATATTATGTTGAAATGATCTCAATTTGGCAAATGGCAAAGGAGGACCAAGGGTCTAGTGGGAGAAAAGTATTTTAGAGATAGTAGCAGTGCTTTAATATTTTCTACCAATTTGATGAAATTCTTCAAAATATAAATAACTTATAAAATATTAAATATTTGAAAAGGCCACCACTCCTCATAGTCTTGAAAATCATGTGGATTTTTAATTTGGTCTGTTTTTAATAATATTATTATGATAATACACATGTATGTATATATATATATATATATATGTATATAAAACATAAAATTTAACATTATTATAAATTTGGTAAATTGCATTAGGTAATTTGCATTTCTTTCCAAACATTATTTCCATCCATCTTCAGAATATTTTCATCTTCTTAAAATGAAAATTCATGCCCATTAAACTATAACTATCCCCTTAGTTTCTGGTAACCATCATTCTTTCTTCTGTCCCTAAAAACCTGGCTACTCTAGTTATATTTTTATTTAGCACAATATTTTCAAGGTTCATCCATGTTGTAGCAGGTTCAAGAATTCCATTCATTTTAATGGCTGCATCATATTCCTTCAAATGTAAATACCACATTTTTTCATTCATTCATCTTCTCATGATAATTTGGTTTTAATCCACTTGTGGAAGAATGTTTTTAATGCTGTTATGTTATGCTTCTGCTTAAGTTCCTTCTTTTTCTTTCTTTTGAGTATATCCCCAAAAGTTGAATTGCTGAATCATATATGTAATGCTTTGCAGATATTGTTCCTCCACAATTCATATGTTGAATGTGAGTCCTAAGGTAGTGATATTAACAAGGAAAGCCTTAGGCTGAATCCTTATTAATGAGATTTATGCCCTCATAACAGAGACTTCAATTTGTGGGCCCTTCCATCTTCCATGCCATATGTAGGCACAGAATCATCCCTTTTGTCCTTTCTGAAAGTCACAAACCATGAGGAACAGTCCTCACCAGACACCAACCCTGGTGTCCTGATCTTGAACTTACTAATTTTCAGAACTGAGGGAAATTAATTTATATTATTTTTCAATTACTCAGTCTAAGGTACTTTGCTATATCAGACAATACTAATTTCATGTTTAATTTTTTGAAGACACACTATACCACTTTGTACCATGTTGAAATGATCTCAATTTGGCAAATGGCAAAGGAAGACCAAGGGTCTAGTTCCCACTCAGTGCAAAGTTTTCTAATTTCTGAACATTTTAGCCAACCCCCCCCCTTTTTTTAGTACCATCCTAATGGACATGAATTAGTATGTTATTTTGTTTTTTATTTATATTTAGCTATTGATTAGCTGAGAATCTTTTCATGTTGCTTGTGAATTGTCTTTGTATCTTCTGGAGGAATATCTTTCATTCAATTCCTTTTTTTCACTTTTCAATTGGGTTCTTTCTTTTGTTGTTGAGTCACAGGCATTCTTTGTGTATTCTGAATTTTAATCTTGTATCTAATATTATCAAATTTCTCTATAATTCTGTAGAAACAATAACTATCCCCTCAGCACCCTGCAATCATCGTTCTGTCTTCTTCATTCTGTGGATTGAATTTTTACTTTGTTGACATAAATTTTCCTTTGAACATAAAATTTTTAATCTTCAATGAAGCCTAGTTTATCTATTTTTAGTATTTCTTCTGCTGCTTTTGTTGTTTTGTCTAAGAAATAATTGTTAACTCCAATCTGATGAAGTTTCCCCCTATGTTGTCTTCTAAGAATTACATAGTTTTAATTTTCACTTTAGTTCACTCATCTGTTTTGAGTTCGTTTTGATAAATGATGTAAGATAAGGGTTCAACTTCATGGGGGAGCATGGACATTCTTAAATGTCTTTAAAATTTCTTATCATATATTTGCAAGTTTATTTCTGGGATCTCTTATTTTATACCTTTTGTCTACACATGAGTCTTTAGAACAGTACCTCAGTGTTTTCATTACTGTAGTTTTATAGTAAGTTTTTAAATCAGAAAGTATGAGATCTCCAAATTGGTTATTTTTAAAGATTGTTTTTGTTATTTGTGATCCCTTGAGCTTGTATGTGAATTGTAGAATCAGTTTTTAATATTTCAAAAAATGCCACTGGGATTTTGAAAGAGATTGCACTGACTCTATCACTTTGGGTCATTTTGATATTTTAATATTATTTTATTAAATAATAAATTTAATATTTTATGTTTATGTTAATATTTAATATTATTTTATTAAATAATAAATTTGATATTTTATGTTAAATCTTCCATCCATGAACAAAGGATGCCTTTTTACATATAAGGGTCTTTACTTTGTTTCAGTAACATTTTGTAGCTTGCAGTTTGTAAGACTTTTACTTCTTATTTCAGTGTATTCCTAAGTATTCTTTTTTGATGATATTGTAAATTAAATTGTTTTCTTAATTTCCTTTTCTGATTATTCATTGTTGGTGTGTAGAAATCCAACTGATTTTTGCATTTGTTTTCCTGTGATACTAGGGATTGAACCTTCTTGCCTTGTGCATAGAAGGCAAGCACTTAACCATCCGAGCTATATCCCCAGCCTGCATGTTGGCTTTACATTCTACAATTTTACTGAGTTCACTTTGTAAGTCTGTGTGTGTGTGTGTGTGTGTGTGTGTGTGTGTGTGTGCGCGCGCGTGTGTATAATTTCTATGGCTTTCTACATAGAAGATAAGTTCATCTGTGAGCATAGATAATTTTTCTTTCCAATGAGGATGTCTTTTATTTCTTTGCCTAACTGATCTGGATGGAATGTCTAATACTGTCTTGAATAGAAATGGTAGAAGCAAAACTTCTTTTCTTCTTTCTTGGAGGACAAGCTTTTAGACTTTCACTTCTGAGTATCATGTTATCCGTGAGCTTTATGAATGTAGAATTTTGTTGAGGTACTTTCCTTCTATTCCTTATCTGTGGCATATTTTTTATTTTTATAAAAAAATTAAATTTTGTCAAAAGCTATTTCTCCATTCATTGAGATTATCATGTGTTGTTTTTCTTCTTTTTTCTCATGTTGATTAATTTTAGTGTGTTTATTCACCCTAGGTTTCCAGGAATAAATTCCACTTGATCTTGATGGATAATCCTTTGAATATTCTGTTGAATTTAGTTTCTCCCATTCAGTCGTTTCTTCACAAAGCTGTTTCTTAGCCTGAGATTCTAGCTATGCAGATCTCAATTTCCCTGTCTGTGCTCTGAGTTAAATGAAATACCAGTCAGGCATACTCTGTATGAGTTAGAACTTCACAAATAGCATCCATTCTGCTCTTTTCAGTTGGAGGAGGGATTGAGGAGCCTAGTTATCATTTCCATCCATTTCTTTCATTTCCCTGCTACTCCGAGCTGAGGAAGGGCTTGGGCAGTAGCTAGCAAAACACCACTGCTTTTCCTATCATTTTAAGTGTTTTTTTTTTTTTTTTTTTCTTAACTGGACTTTTGCTGGTTAGTCATAGACTTTTGACTTTTCTCAAAACCCTACAACCTTATTTAGTCTTTAGTTGACCCCCACTTTAATGATTCTTGAGGAGTATCAGGGCCTGAAATTTCTTACATGTCATACTGACCTTATATTCCTGAAACTATTCTTAACAGTTATTTTAGTTCAACAAAACACTCCTATGTCATATAAGTGGGAGTAAATTGAGGAGTAAGTATCCACCAAAAATATGTTTCCTTGTGATTTTAAAAAATAACATATTAATATTGTATGCTTGAGGCTAAAGAAGCAATTGTGTCAAAGAAAGTTTTTTTTCTAAAAGTTAAATAATGAATAATTAACTACATATACATGAAAGAGATAATTCTTTTTTTATTTTTATTTTTTGGGTAGCAGGGATTGAACCTAGGAGCACCTTAGCATGGAACCACATCCCCAGCAACACCCCCCCTACCATTCTTTTCTTTTTAATTTTTGAGACAGACTCACTAAGTATATGAATTCTTGGGAATACAACAGAGATTTTTCTTATCCCTCATCATTTTCATGATAATATTTGTGTAAAGCATTAATAACAATGTGTTGACTAATACTTATTTGAATCACTAACAGTAAGAATATACTGAATAATTATAGAAGATAAATAAGTGAAATTAATGACAGCAAGGTCATAAAAGAGAAAAAGAAGGAATTGGAATGACTCTATCATGAGATCCTTGAACTAACTATGAAGTTGCATAATGTTAATTCAAGGTTGACTTAAATTGATAAATGCGTATATTCTAAACTCTAAGACAACAATTAAAATTTAAAAATTAGTATTCTAAGAGAGAGAAAATGAAATCATGTAAAATAACAAATTAAACCATAGAGGGCAGAAGAAGCAGGGAAAACAGACAAAAGTCAATGAAATGTGTAGATATCAGTTACAAACTCTGTAAGTATAAATGGTCTAAATACATCTGATCAAAGGCAGGGATCATTAGAGTGGATTAAAAATATGAATCGACTATACTTTGTCTACTAGAAATCCACTTTAAACAGAAATACTAAGTCAGGTTAAAAAAGAAGAACTTTAGAAAGAAATGTCATGCTAATATAAATTAAAAACAAATTTTAGTAGCTACAATAATATCAGAATTGAGTTAACCTCTTACTAATGTTATTATTAAAAGATGTTAACAGCAGGAGAATTAGAATGTGGAATATATGAAAACTGTGTGTTCTCTGTTCACAATTGTCCTGTAAATCTAACACTACTGTAAAATAAAAGTTTATTTTAGGAAATATAATTTTATCAAATCATATGACTAAACACTAAGAGAAGTATAGTATAATCCAGTTTAGAAAGAAACAGTATCTTTGTTGATGCATAGAAAAGAACAAAATAAATTTCTTTCAAATAATCAGTCATTGACTTTGCAGACCTTTAATTTCAACTTCTTAGTATCTGTTATGGTTTGTATCTGGTATGTTCCCCAAAACTCATGTGTCATAAGTATAGTATCCCATGTAGGTAAGATTTAGAAATGAGGAGTGTAAGCAAAGATCGGAGTGGATTAATCCATTTGGTGGACTAATAATCCACTGATACCTGGACTGACTACAGGGAGATCGGACTTAATTGGAGGAAGTAGGTCACTGGGGGCATTCCCTGGAAGGGTTTATTTTTAATAGGCTAATTCTTCACTCTCTCTGCTTCTTGGTTACCATTAACTGGGTAGCTTTCTTCCACCATGCCCTTCTGCCATGTAATTCTGTAACCTCTGATCCATAACAATGGAGCTGGCTGACCATGGAATGAATCCTATGAAACACAAACAAACAAACAAATAAATAAATAATAAATCTTTCCTCCCCTAAATTGTTGTCAGGTATTTTGGTCACAATGGTGAAAATCTAACGCAGTTTCCTTGAGGTATGATTCCTTAGAAGAAAAGCATGAAACATGAAAAGGGAATTTGTATGCTAATGTTTTATCATAGAAGTGCTCTAGGTAAATACTACAAGAGAGAAATGGAAGCAAATCAGAATAGAAAAATAAGCTAAACAAAGGTATGACTCAGCTTGATTTCACAGTTATACCTGGAATTTGGAAGGCTCTTTACAGTGTAAAGGATCTAACCTTTATATTCCCACATCAGATAGTCATGTGTCTCATGTCCCATTGCCACCAGGGTGTTCAATTTTAGGGTGCCACCAACATTATTTGCATGGATATGTATTGTTTTGTATGCAAAAAAAAAAAAAAAAAATCTGGTGTCTTCATTTGTTGAAAGTCATAAGTTACATAAATTCAATTTTAAATTTTCTTATGTTACTTTCATGTGACACACCCTGATGATTTTTCTAGAGCTTCTATACTCTCAAATACCATGAAATGCTGACTCTGTCTCTTGTTTGTGTAAATGTTTTTCCAGAGCAGATTGCATAGTGTTCCTGGAGAGTACTTCGTCTTTAATACTCTCCAGTGTTTTAAGTATCTTAAAAGTAGGCCTAGAGTCTACAAAATAGGAAATTAACTAGTAGCTCTCACTCCATAGGAATCATAAATCCTTAATTCAAATGTTTCTCTCTTCTACAACTGTGTCAATGATCTGATTTCACTCCATATTTCTAAAGCTAAATCACCACTATTCAACTAATTTTAAACTTGTTATATGCAAAAATATAGTAGTACCAGAACAGCTGCACTAAAATACTATTTGCTTACTTAGCAAGACTTTTGCTTCAGAGACTCTTAAGTGTTCAAAGGAAATTTCACAAGGAATTACCCAGGGGTAAAATTCAGTGATATATTTTCTCTGCAAAAATGCAAAAACAGATTTTACTCAAAAAATGGCACTGTAGATTGAGGAATAATGTGATCAATTCATGAAATACAAATAGCTGCTTTATATATTTTGGAAAAACTCATGGATTTGTATTATAATTTAGCACCCTTTACATGATAATAATCACATTATTAGTTATCCAGACCAAAGCATGGGTATATGAAAAGTAGTTATTATCTAAATAATAGGCAAAAATTTTGTTCATTTTTTACTAGAAATGATCTTTTAAAAATTATCTTTACTCAGTTCAGTTAAGGATAATTACTGTGTAATTGCAGCAATATATTTATGTACATTTGTTCTTCTGAGTTAAATGTATTCATATCTCTAAACACATATGATGATAAATTCAATACCTTACATTCCATCCATTAATTTTCTGAAGACTAATAAATAGAAAGAATTAAAATAAAGCAAATATGTCCCAAAGATTAGGAAAAAGAGTATTCCATAAAGAAAACATTTTTGGTTTGCTTCCTGAAAAGAATACATTTCTGAGCCATGTTAATTTCTTTCATTATTGTATCACATACAAATAAAAGCCACGTTTGATTTAAGAAAACTAAACATCATTCTCCTGCACTTATATATTTTTAATGCTGTCCTTATTTTAAGTATCTTTTTTTATGAAGAATTGATACTTGTCATCTAGAATTCTTTAATTATTCACTTATGAGTTTAAAAAAAATCTTCAAAAGGTAAACTAGTTATCTGTGAAGAACTATTCTGTCTTTAATCAAAGATATATCAAGTCTCTTTGATCTGATGAACAATGGTTTGGAAAAAAAAAGTAAACCTGCTTTTGGTTCGTTGATTAAAGACAGCTTCTCAATGTTCTATCATTTCAGAGATAAAAATTCAATTTACTTAATGATATATTTCAATTTAAATCACCCCCCCAAAACTCTTCAATTGAAATAACAATAGGCTAGTGATTTTTCACATCCTAGATTTGTATTTACATTATTTTAACACATATTTCTATTAGAATAACATAATACAAGTTGATTTACTCAGTAAAGATATTTTGAATATTAATCATTAAAAATAATGTTAATAGTTCATCAAGATGCACATGGATGACAGTAAAAGGATGAAATTAATAGAGAAAAACATGGTATGTTGGCTTGAATGAATCAGTAATCTTTTAAATACTTATATAGTATTATTTCAAATTGAACATAACTCTCTATTTATTACGATATTAACTTATTGGGTTAAATTGGCATCACTTTACATGCAATAAAGCTGTCTACATAAATTTTGTTCCTTACTATATATTACACAAAATAATAATAGGCTTTGTAAAGGTGTATTTGCATTAATGATATTATTTTGCTATGTTCTATACATATTTATAGTTGCCACATAGAATAAGATATGATAGGATAATTTTTTTAAAAAAATTCCAGAAGTTTATAAAGAAAATGGTAAGACATCATCTGGATGACTAGTCCCAAGTAAAACTGCATGTTGTGATTTAGGTATTAGGTGTTTCCCAAAAGCTCATATAAGAGAACATGCTACAATCTTTAGAATTGAAATGATTGGGTTATGAAAACCTTAACCCAATCAGTGGATTAATCCCTAGATAAGGATTAACAGAGTGATAACTATACACTGGTAGGGTGTGGCTTGAGGAGGTGGGTCATTGGGGGTCTGCCTTTGGCGTATATATTTGTTGAATTGAGCTTAGTTCATCTCTGCTTAGTGTGATGTCTTGACCTGTTTCCTTTTACCACACCCTTCAACCATGATGTGCAGGTTCACATTGAGCTCCCAGGAATGGAGTCAACTACCTATTGTTGCAGACCTATGAAACTATGAGCTCTCCAAATAAACTTTTCCTCCTAAAATTGTTCTTGCCAGGTCTTTTGATCACAACAGTAAAAAAGTTGATTTAAAACACTGTATCAGAATCATCCAGGTTGTGTTGATATACAAATTTTTAATTAATTTAATTAAATGATTCAAATGTAAGAGTTCCCTTAAAGTTTCAAATAACCTGAAATGGTGAGATGAGGGTTTTAAGTCTATGTTAGGTGGAACATATGCACTGTTTTCCTGAGAAACTCTGAGGTAATATAGTTTTCTTAATCTACAAGAAAAGCTGTGGTAAAAAAATAAACAAATAAAATAAAGGTATTATGTCCATCTACAACTAAAAATAATTTAAAAAAAAGAAAGAAAGAAAAGGAAAGTTGTGGCACATCCAAGATAGGAAGTCAGTATTCTATATTATCATTGTAACTCTTGTTTTATATCTCTGAACTAGCAGTAGCAAATTTCTGCATTTATTATTCTACATATGAAGATAAACAAAGAAAACCTTGTATAAGTAATTCTGAAAATCTGTACCATTCTTTCCCCTACTACAAACTGTTATGTCAACATAAATGAAATAAAATCACTTGAAAAATGTAAATATTTGACTATTAACTCATGCTGGCCAATTGATCTACAGCATGTATTTTCAATAGATGTTTTTTCACTATTACAAATGCTTTTTGTTTGACCCTTTTAAAAGCAGATCTTGAGACAATTAAAATTTATGTGCAAGTTGGGAGCATTCTGAGAAGCATCTAAATAGAGTGATCAAGTGAAATATGGAAGAAAATTAAGTCCATACAGTTTGCATTAGTGAATAAGGTCTCAGAGCTGGAGGGGACTTCTAGGAAATGGTTCAGAGTTTATCTAAGAGGAAAATGCTTGAGGATTGAGAAAACTAGTTTATGTTCCAATTCTCATTCATTATTGTTTTGCCCAATTATTTTTGTTGTCATTTGCTACAAAGAAAATTAATATAAGTTCAAAAAGTATGTTTGAAGAGGAGAAATTGATAATGTATACTATGTTGGTGGGATTAGGTATAAGGGTTTTGTTGTTGTTGAATGTTGAAGAATGCTGTTTCACAGTATTCATGTCAACACATATTTTTACTCAAGTTTAATAATTCTACAACTAGGGAAGTAGATTTGTATCCCAAGACGTCTACCCAGATACTCTCCAAAGCATTCATTTATCATTATTTATTGAGTGCTATGTTAAATACCTTCAATTTATCTTTCTTGGTATCCTTCCACTGTGTCCAAGAGTTTCTTTGCCATCCATATTCTGGCTGGGAATGGGCAAAGGATAACTCGGTAATGTTATTACAGAGAAGAAAAAGGATATAATCAAATGATACATTATCTCCCAACTCTTTGCTTGCGAAATTTCCCTCATGAGATGGCTATATCCTGATTTCTTTACAACTCTAATGTGATGGCTTTCTCTACAGCATTCATTTGACCCAACTAGTTGACCTTTCAATAATAGTAATTCACTTGAGTTACTGGATTCCAATGTACTCTATTTCCTGTCATCCATGCTATGCTAATACTAGGGCTCGCTATATGCCAGGAACTATCCTACTTGCCACTATTGTATCATTCATTCAACCTGTGTACTGGTGGAGAATTCAGAGATCACAAAAGTGAGTGAGTAAAATATATGGCTTTATAACAGAAACAAACCAAAAAAAGAAAGAAAGAAAAAGCTTTCCAAAGAGTTTAGTCCTACCAAGGGGGTATTTCTGAGGTTTCTAAAAATATTTCCTTGGGCAAACTGTAAGAATTGAGGAGCTATCTATGATTATATCTGCAAGAGTGGTTGGGGAGGGCTGGCATGCAGCTGAATCAGTCAGGGTCACTCCAGGTGAATTGGACTGGCTACTAAATGACCACACAGAGACAGAAAATACCTTTTTTGGGGTTTAGTGATGGCTTCTTGACTTCAGCTCCCACAAAGGAGGCAAAAGAGGCAGGCACAAGAGAGAGAGCATGCCTGAAACTCTCCTATTTATTGGGGGGAAAGACATGTGAGAAAAAGTTCCACCCAAATAAGGCAAGGGATTGGGTTTCAGGGAGTTGTTTGGTGATATCTTATGGTCAGCAGATTGACTGACATCTTGGAATGCTACACCCATCTCAGATGCTGTGTGGGATAATAGGCAAAGTGAGCAAAAAGGACAGATATGTTGCACAGCACAGTCAGAGCAGCAACATCAGTCTAGTCCCCTTGGGTACTCAAATACGCATAGCTTACACACATAGCCAAAGGATGGCTTTCGACACAGGAGACATTACGGGTTGAGAAAACACTAAAGTACCAAGGTCCTGACATGGAAATGTGCTTAATATTCTCAAGTAACGTAAAGGAATCCAAAGGTACTGGAGAGGAATGAGCAAGAGGGAGAGTAATAAAAGATGGTGCAGAAAGATGCAGTCACAGCTCATGTAGAATTGGAAAACTGTTGTAAGGAATGTTATTTAATATGAGTGAAATAAAAAGTTAATTGGGAGGGGAGTGAAATGATGTATCTAATGGTTTTGTACATTTACTCTTCAAGTTATATAGAAAACAGAGTGATGTGGAGTAAGATCTGAAGTGGATAAGACCAGTTAGGAGGCAAGGTCAACAATCCAGGAAGGAGATTTTGAGAGCTTTTATATGGGTACATCATAGATATATAGAAAAGTTACTTGGTTCTGGATACTTTTGAATGTTGAACAAATATGATTTCTTAACTGATGCAATAATTTCTTAGATGCAATTTTTGAGAAAAAAATGGCTAAGGATAACTCAAAGGTTTTTTGATCAGAACTGGTAAGTTTTGGTTAAGTTTTACAGAGTTAGGAAAGACTGAAGTACAACCAGTTTGTAGATATTTTCGAGAGATTAGTTTTGTAGATATGAAGTGTGATATGTCTACTATTGAAATAAGAGGAAAGTTTGAGTAAGGTATGGGAAATACAGATGTCATTTCACAAGCAAAAATTAGCCTGGATATATAAATTTGGGAATGATGACCATATCAGGAACCAAAGCTGAGACATAAAATTTAGAGAAGATTAGGCAGGATTTTGTAGATATGAAACTGAAGGATTATTGACAGGATGGGGCCCTAGATCACTTTAACTTTTTGAGAGGAAAATAAAGGAAAAAAGCCAAAAAACAAAACAAAACAAAAAAAAAAAAAAAGAACAAAAAATAAACTTAGAACCAGCAACTAGTTGGAGTGTGAATTGAGATCATTTTGTAACAGCACACAAAGAGAGTGTTACAAGAAGTATATAAAAACTTATGAAGCTAAATGTTGCTTATAGTCTGAAGAAGGTAGGGTTTGTGGAATTAAATATTTTAATTATTAATGAGAAGGATGCAGGAGATATTGGAAATGTTGGGTGAAATCGGAAAGGATGAAATTGGGAAAAAAATGAAAGAGTATTTTCAAACATCTAGAATGACAACTTTGAGAAGGGCTGATTGTGGGGAGGAGTTTTGATATGTGTTATAATATGGAAGAAATTTAAGTGTGTTTGTATGCTGAATAACACAATCCAGGGTAGAGGAAAAAACATCATGAGCATCGACACACCAATTTGTCTGTTACTAGCTGAGAGAAAGCAGGACTAAATGCATAAAAGTAGTCTACTCTATTTCTCTTTCTTTCTTCCTTTTTTTTTTCTCTTTTCAGTGAAAAGGAAATAGGTCAGCAGCTGAGTGTGAGTGTAGGAATTGTGAAATTAGGGGTTAGAAAAATACAGACTACTATAAGTAGATGGGCCTTTGAGAGATTGTGAAAATGAATGGACAAGAAAAGTATAATTGTCTAAACTGCTAAAAGCCCATATTATGTATACATGAACATAGTATACATAAATCCAGAGTAAAATTTCTTAGCAAAAGCCCATGTGTGCATGCACCTGCCACACTCAGCTGCACTCGTATGGCTATTGTGAAGTGATTAATTAGATTTATCCAGAGATGTCATTTTCAAAATGTATAGATGAAAAGAGGAAGTAATCTTTTTAGGTATTTGGGTATTGCCATATTAATAGTTATTTATTTATCAATCACAGTCCTGTAATGTGCCAGGTTTTGTGTAAAAATTCACCTATTTAAATTTCTTAACAGTCCTATGAACAAACTTAGATAAGTAAGGGTTGTAAAATTTGATTGTCTCAGATCAAAAATTGTCTAATCCTCATTGCCTACACTTAAAAACTGTTCTTTTCATTTTTTTCCAATAGCGTTTCTCATATTATTAAAAGAGAGGCATAATACAATTTACTAACATGTGCATTTTTTTATCTTAATATTGAATATAAACTTCAGGAGGGCAAGAAAGTCTGTCCCTCTTATTTTTTCATTAGTTCCAGGCGTCAAAGATACAGTAAGCACTCAATAGATTTTTGAATTTATTAACAAAATCAATTTCTAGTAATTCACATTTTATAAATCACTATGACACATTTATGAAAAGTGACCATATATTATGACCACAGAAAAACTTAGTGAATTTTCAAAGATAGGAATGGTAAGAACCAGTTTTTCTAATCATGATATTAAAAAGTCTAATTTTTAAAGTGGTGGCGGGGGAGAGAAACTGTACAAAAATTACATTTGATTGTCTCAGAAATTTGATTGTCTCATTTTCTAGTAAATGATGGAGCTCTCTCAAATCCTAACAATCTGCCTCTAAAACTCATGAGGTGGGAAATAATTTTATTTTCACTGGATTGATGCTTCAGATGTTACTGATGATTTAAGGTTGAGCATCCCTAATTAAAAATTGCAAAATCCAAAATATTCCAAATCTGAAATTTTTTGAGTACTCACTTTAACATTGTACCACAAGTAGAAAATTCTACACCATGAAACTTTGTTTTATGAATAGGATTACACATGAAATTGTACAAAATTATCTCTGGCCTGTCTTTTAGGTGTGTATGAAACTAGATTTTGTGTTCAAACTTGGGTCCTATTCCAATTTCTTTATGTATGTGGAAATATTTCAAAATCTGAATAAATTTGAAATCTGAAACACTTCTAGTTCCATGAATGAAGCATGGTGATACTCGATTTTAATTGGAATTGGTATTCTAGATGAAATAAGTAGGAGAGAAACAAGTACTTTGTTCAGTTTCTGGTACATCTTAGAACATACAGTTGTTATTTCCACTGTGTGTATTCAGAATATTTTATTCATATTAAACATAATTTTGTTTAGAAAATATAAGTACTCTGATAAGTAAATCATTATGAAGTGAGCATATTTGTACAAAGATGTTAAAAAAAAAAAAAAGCACAGAACTCCAGAAAAACCTTTTTGTAGCAACTCAATCACTACTCTCACCTTAACTGTGTTCTGTTTCTAATACAAAATGTTACTGCCCAAATTCTAAGATTATCATGCTTAATCTCATATTTGTGAAAGTTTTCATGATATCAGAACTAGCAATAATTCATTTTCATTTTTATATAGCATTAATTGTAGGAATATTCTACAAGTATTATTGATAAAATTTTGGTTATTTATTGTTATTATCTACTTTTAACTGTGTTGCAATGTATATTCTGATATTCTAATAGATGTCTTTGGCTATGTATTTACTTATGCATTTTAGTATAGTTACCTGAGGTTACTAATACATTGATTCTTTTATATTTTTACCCTGAAAGATTTCTTGTTACATTAATAATCTGTTGCACATGTTTATTTTCCCCTTGTCATTTGCATTTGTATGTTATAAATGTTGTACATATAAATATTCTTTAATAACATTCATACATGTTCAGCAATACCCCATATTATAATAAATTTATGTAGTAGTTTTCCTGTTAATCTTGTACCATCACAAAATGTAGATTTTATTTTTTAATAAATTAGTGTACTGCTGGTGCTGTAAAACAGTTTTGAAACTTCTTTTTTTGTTAATCTATTGTAAAGTTTAAACACTAGTAAAATAATTTATTCATTTTAGATTAGAGAAATTGTAAAATTTTCTTGACATTGTCTTTATAAGGTACTTAACATTTTGACAACTTTTATAATTATTTTATAATAAAATAGTCTATTGATATTTTATATGTATCTTTGAGATTTGGTGACAGCCATTTAATTTCCTAAAAATCACTGATTCCATAGAAGTTTTCAAATGTGATTAAAGTATTTTATAAACATTTGCACTTTTCTATTTGTTCTAGTTTATACATAATTATAATTTTATATATTTTCCTCCTTATAGCTTTATTGCTAATTTCAGCTTATTGCTTTACTTTTTGTTACATTTTTTTAAATTCAAGTCTTTAATAAGTTTATGAAGCCTAATTGTTGTCAATAAAACAACATGTCTGTTTCATATTTATTACTTTTCATTTCTATGCTTAACTTACTAGTTTTAATGCTTAATAAATAATCCTTAGGTTTGAAGTACATTTAAAAAAATATTATCTCCATTTTTATTTGGTCCTTGAGAAACCATTGTTTAGTAGATACCTATAAAATGTCTTTATATGCACAGTTTCTCACTCCCCACTTTAAAAATTAGACTTTTTTATATCATGATTAGTAAAACTGGTACTTACCATTCCTATCTGAAAATTCACTAAGTTTCTCTGTGGTCATAATATATGGTCACTTTTCATAAATGTGTCATAGTGATTTATAAAATGTGAATTACTAGAGATTGATTTTGTTAATAAATTCAAAAATCTATTGAGTGCTTACTATATCTTTGATGCCTGGAACTAATGAAAAAATAAGAGGGACAGACTTTCTTGCCCTCTTGAAGTTTATATTCAATATGAAGACGAAAAGAAAATGCACATGTTAGTAAATTGTATTTTGCCTTCTCTTTTAATATGATAAATGCTATTGGGAAAAATGAAAAGAACAGTATATAAGGGTAGGCAGTTTTATATATGATAGTTTGGGAAATATTACTATGAGAATGGTACTGGAACAAAGACTTGGAAAAACGTGGAAGAGAGTTTAAAGGAAAGAAAATTCCACCCAGAGCAATCAGTCAGTGGAAATGCTATGCTGTGAATGACAGGAAAAGAGTTAGGGGAGGGGTATAACTGTATGAAATTGAGTCAGAAATGTAATATGGTCATTTTAGGAATGTTAAATTGAATTCGAATAGCAACAGGAACAGTGCAGTTTTTTTTTTTGTTGTTGTTGTTTTTTTTGAAAAGGGGCATGATATAACAGAGCAACTACATTCAGCATAATAGATGAGAGGATATATTGGCCCATTCTAAGTCCATAGCAATGAAGAGTAGATTGGTTGTATTTTACATATTTTTAAAATTAGATTCTAAAAAAAATTCTTCACTCAGAGCTTGTGGGATGTGAAGAAAAGAAACCAAGGAAGAAACACCTTGTTTTGTCCTTAGCAACTGGAAATGTGAAGTTTCTCAGGTAAAGACATCTGAATATGGAATAAAGGGTTTCAAGAATTCAGTTTGTGATGTTTACTAAATATCTAAGTGAAGTCTAATAAGTTGTCAGATGTCCAAGTTTAGTAATTAGTTGTGGAAGTCGTTTAACCACAAGACAGGAAGCTACTACTGGGGCAAACAACAGAAAAATTCCCATAGGCTGAAATTGTCGTAAGCTGGAGAAAGTTGAAGTTTCAGCAAGAAAAGTGAAAAGGAATGGCCTGATTAGTAGGAGGAAAACAAAAAGACTGGAAGACAGCCTGTTTAAAACCAGTTTAAGAGAAAATGGGAGAAAAAGAATTGAGACAGTATATTTTCAAAGGGCCTGACTCAAAGGAATTCCATGTGATGTATAATGTATGTAGATATCAGAGGAAATGGGAATCTACCTCATCCTTCTCAAGTTTAGAGTTATCTGTTTACAGTGATAAGAGATGACATTGACTTATATTGGTGGTTGTAAACCTCAGGCTTGGTTAATTGTGGTCCAATCTTTGTACTATCAGGTTGGTAGACAACTTGTAGAAGCTGTGGAATTAACAAATATTTTCTGTGTTTTACTTTTCCCCAACTCTTTTCAGGCTGTCTCTGTGGGAAATTTGAGTGGGTATATTTATTTAGTTACTTCTTCATCTACTTTGATCAAAAGAATTGCAAAAAATATGGTTAAGAATAATGTATATGAACAAAAGAAATTTGAAATTAAAAAGCAATCCATTTATATTATCATAAAAATTAAATACTTAAGTATAAATCCAACAAAATATATGAAATCTCTATGAGGAAATGTAGAAAAATGTGATGAGTATCAAGAAACTAAACAAGTTGAGAGCTATTCCATGTTCAGGTAGAGGAAGACTCAATATTGTCAAGGTGATACATACATTTAAAAATTATATATAGATACAATTCAATCTTAATTAAAATTCCAGCTGGCTATTTTCTGGACAGAGACAAATTGATTCTCAAGTTTATATGGAGAGGAAGTAACCTATAATAGTCAACACAATATTAAAGGAGAAAAAATAGTGGAGAAGAGTCACTACCAATTTCAAGACATACCAAGAAGCTACAGTAATCAAGATAGTTAGGTAATGAAAAACAACTAAAAATAGATCAATGGAGAGAGTTGAGAGCCCAATATAGCCCCATGTGAATAACATCATTTAATATTTGACAAAAGAGCAAAGACAATACAATGACCAAAGATACTTTTTTTTCCCAGTAAATGGTACCAAAACCTGTATATCCATGTGAAAAACAAGAAAAAAACAATTATAGACAGAAATTTCACAAAATTTAACATACAATGGATCACAGATAAAATGTTAGATGCCAAATTATAAATATTTTGGAAGATAAAATAGGAAAATTTACATGACTTTGAATCTTAGAAATTTCATTTTATTTGCAAAACTAAAGGTACATTATATTTTAAAAATAACTGGAACATTGGATTTCTTTAAAGTTAAAAATTCCTAGCCGGGCGTGGTGGCACATGCCTGCAATCTCAGCACTTGGGAGACTGAGGCAGGAGGATCGCGAGTTAAAAGCCAACTTCAGCAATGGCGAGGCACTTAGCAACTCAGTGAGACCCTGTCTCTAATAAAATACAAAAAAGGGCTGGGGATGTGGCCCAGTGGTTGAGTGCTGCTGAGTTCAATCCTTGGTACAAAAAAAAAAAAAAAAAAAAATTCCTACTGTGACAGATACTTTCAAGAGAATGAGAAGACAAATCATAGATGGGGAGAAAATATTTGTGAAAGATATATCAGATAAAATAATATTACCCAAAATAAAAATAACTCTTAAAGCTAAGCAATAGGAAAACTAAACAGACCTAAAGAAATGGGACAAAACCTTAACAGATATTTCATCAAAGAAAATATATAGATGGAAAATAAGCATATGAAAAGATCATGCACATCACAGGCCATCAAGGAAATGCCAAATATAATGGCAATTAGATGCCCCACCTGTTAGAATATCCAGTATTAAGAGCACTGACAACACCAAATGTTGGCAAGGATATGGAGCAACAGGAAGTCTCATTCATTACAGATGTGAAGGCAAAATGGTACTGCCACTTTAAAAGACAAAATCATAGTTTCTTACATAACAAATGTACTGTAACCATGTGATCCAGCAAAAACATTCTAGTATTTACCCTAATGAGTTGAAAACTTGTCTGTACAAAATGCATGTGGATCCTATAGCAGCTTTGTTCATAATTGCCAAAACTTGAAATTAACCAAAATATCATTTAGATAAATAGATAAACTTTAAAGCCTCCAGCCAATGGAATGTTATTCAGTGATATGAATAAATGAGCTCTCAAACCATGAAAAGACACAGAGGAAACTTAAATGTGTCTTGCTAGGCGAAAAAAGCCAATCTGAAGAAGCTATATATTGTATTATTCCAAGCATATTACACTTTGTTAAAAGGCAAAACCCTGGGGACAGTAAGATAGGAGTTTGAGATGAGAGGATGAATAAATGAGCACAGAGGATTTTTAGGACTGGGAAACTACTCTGTGTGTTATAATAATGGATATATGTCATTATATAGATTTTTAAAAAGCCTTAATCAATCTATGGGCTTTAGATGATAATGAAATAGTCATGTAGGTTCACCAGTTGTAACAAAAGTAACACTCTGGTGAGGTTGTTGATAATTAAGAGGGTATGCCAATGTGAGGGCAGGAGCATGTGTAAATTCTCTACACATTATACTCAACTTTGCTGTGAACCTAAATCTGGTTTTAAAAATAGTCTATTAAAAATAACATATATATTACACCAGTCTCATGAATTAGAGACTTTTTATTCTGAAACTAATTCATATACATTTATATTGTACTATTTAGTGAGTCATCCTTTCAGATTAGAATCTTAGCTAAATTAGTGAAAAGAAATATAGTTTGACATTTAATTCACAAAAATGTAAGGTTTTAATTGTTTATATCATTGCAATAAATTTTTAACCAGAAAATGTCCTATTAAAAATCAAACCAAATCAGAATGAGTGGCACTTTTAACATAATACAATATAGCTAAAACCATGCATTTTTTATGAATTCCAATTATGTTGAGTGATAAATTGTAGTACAGATATTTTTTTCCAGGCAGTTAATTTGGGAACCAATTAAACATTTCTCCTATTCTAGGTTGGGGTGCAAATATTAACCTGAAATGTCTCAAACTAGATTTCAAACAGCTAGTCCTGACCATTTTCCTTTAATTATATAATAAAACTTTTCTAAAATTCTTCTTTGAATGAAAGTTTTTTATTTATTTATTTTTTTTAATTTATATTGGTAGTATTGAATGAATTATGTTCCTTGTGCTGTCCAGTAAAAAGGTGATCCCACTCATGGAAACTCTCAGCACCAAGGAGACAATTTGAGACTACACAGCTGCTGTGGTGATGCCCTGTTCCAAGGGAAAGTCCATGCCAACCATGGATTTATCAGTTCTTAACCCTAGGTTCTTAACCAGCTGCTCAGGGGTACAGAATCAGGGGCACAAGCTGGATAGTTTTAATTTGTCTGTTTATACCCTCAACTTCAGTTATGTTTATCTTGAAGAAACTTTCTGACAATAAACCCTTTTGATGTCAAAACCCACGTAATAAACATGTTCACTATTTCCCTGTCAAGGTTTAGTGATCCACTCAGCCCAGGCTTTTTCCTCTATTTGTGTGTCTATTTGTCTTTTCTCCATTCCCTCACCGCCGGATCTAGGAAACTAAATCAACAACTATTCAGGTCATGGCAGATTTATACATTTAAATTTCTGTCAAGGGCTAAAAAAGATCACATGCACCCTTCAGAAAGGGAAAATGCCTTATCTCATTTTTTTTTTTTTTTTTTTTTGTCCTTTTAGTTTTTTAACAACCTGGTTATGTTAAATTCTGACTTTCAATTTTTACAAAAAGAAAAGGTAACACGTTTTCAAAATATAAGTAACTCCTATAATTTTAAAAGGTTTAGCAGTAATGAGCATACTGATGCATAGCTTTGCACATTTAAAAGTCTTTTCTAACATTTGGCAATCAATATGTTGTCTCAGTGCAGGCTGTGAGCTGTGAGATACACACCTCTACTTTCCAGTCTAGTCACAGAGTTCCTCTGTGTCAGTTGCCTGTAACATATCCACAAATTGATAATGTCCCATAACAGCACACTGAGTTTAACAAAAAATGAGATTAATCGTTTAATTTTTTTGAGTACTTATTTTTGGCAGGGAATTTTCTGGGATCTTAACAGTGAATAAAAAAGATATAAAGAATCATTCCTATCTCCAAGCAAGATATAGTGATTGGAGATAAAGTGTTAATAATAATTAATAGGCAGAAATAAGGCTTACTAAAGGATGACCAATGCTATATAAAACTTTTTAATATTGTAGGTTGGTGGATGGATGTTAACATTGAATAGGGTGGTCAGAAAAGGCCTCACTGAGAAGAGGTAACAAGCAGACAACATATATGGAAATAACATTTCTCCTATGGGAACATATACTTGAAGAACAAAGATGTTCTTCTGATGGGAAGAGAAAAAGAGAGTGAAAGTTTTTGGCCCTGTGTTAGCATCTTCCTTGATCATAGAGCAGATCAGAGCAGTGCTCAGCAGCCAGTTAGGAGAATGAGAGGGCAAAGGACTGCACAGAGAAATGATATGGAGAAAGAAATGTTGCCTTGAGGTTTGCAGGTCCCTGTTATGAGCAAGATGTAGAAAAAATATTGGTCCTATTTTGGGTAATTAGGTAAGCTAATTAAAAGCAATTAACCCAGCCTCCACCTACAAAATGAAGAAGTCTAGAGCTACAACTCACTTTAGATATGTAAGCGTCTGCTTAAAAATACCCTTCAGCTAATTTGTCCTGCTGCTGTGTTAATTGCAACTCAGATGATTGAAAAACCAACATGGAAAAGAGAAGCTCTTCTAAAAACGAAAGTCACTTATTTTGATTATTAATGTAACAGAAAGTATGTTTGTATACCTATGTGAAATATTATATTACTAAACACACTCCTTTGTATACACACAAAAGCGCACACAAAAAATAGACATAATTTTTCTTAAGGAACTACAGTAATATTCTTTTTATTTTTTTTTAGTTGTAGGTGGACACAATACCTTTATTTTATTTATGTGGTGCTGAGGTTCGAACCCAGGGCCTCACACATGCAAGACTAGCATTTTACAGCTGAGCCATAGACCCAACTCCCAGTAATATTCTTAATAGGATAAAAATTTTTAAAAATAAAAGATACAAGTTTTGAAGTAAATTAAGATTTTTTACCTCACTGAAACTTTCAATGATGATTGAAAGTCTTGAATAGGGAGGATTAAAAAATATTTTATTTAGAATATCTTAACAGATAAGAAATTATACACATACATACTCACAGAACAGATACACAAGCATCTGTACCAGTGGATGAGCTCCGGATTTTCTTTTCCTTTTCAACATTGAAATATATGGGAGAATAATTTTATTATCATTATGATTTTAAAAAGTAAGCTTTATCTAGCTATCTATCTATACATGTATATATCAATATTTACATACATTAATGTACAAAAATAGTTCAAATAAAACATGAATATGTTTGTACAATTTTGCTTAATCTGATGTTCCTTTTAAATCTGGCTCTGGTGTGATGGTGATGGGGCTCTTTATAATAAAATTCATCCTAGTTTCTATACGTAACCAATAAATATGATAGGCATAAGGATCATGGTGAAGTGATACTCACACAATAGTCACCAAGGAAGTGTGGAAGTTTTGACTAGCCTATGAAAGAAAAGGATTCTAGGAAATAAACTAACAAATCAGAAAAAGAATTTAGTCCAACAAAACTTAGATTAGCAATGCCCTTGTAAGAATACATAAATTTTTTTAAAAAATCTAACGACTTATTCATTGGAGAGAAGGGTGAATAACAAGTGCAGAAACAAAAACCATGCATATGCTTTAGAAAGTGAAAAGAATATTTGCTACAACTCTTTTCACTACTGTGCCAACTAAACTTCACATGGCATCTTGTTTAACCTTTACAGCTCTATAACGCCAGTATTTAAAAACAGATTCATGAAAGTAACTTCCTCAAATGCATCCAAACAAGTGAAGGATAGATTCATTCTAGAGTTGCTGTTGTTTATTGTTTTTTCTTTACTCTTAACCAAAGCTTAAGAAACTGACAGTTACATGTGGCCTTTTAGTATATGCCATCAGATATAATGATTGGTTGTGAATAATTTAGGGAAATAATTTGGAGAAGAAAAACTAAATAAATGGGAAAAACAGGTTGAAGGTAAAGATAGTGTACTCTAGGGGAGATGTTGAGACAGTCTCATTTAAGTATTTCCTCAAGGTCTAAGTTTAGAGGATTGATT
The DNA here is from genome assembly GCA_025594165.1 of Tamias sibiricus. Classification (NCBI taxonomy): domain Eukaryota; kingdom Metazoa; phylum Chordata; class Mammalia; order Rodentia; family Sciuridae; genus Tamias; species Tamias sibiricus. The sequence goes on from CM046661.1 coordinate 40,188,603, forward strand.
TCAAATCCTAATTCTGATGCCTTCTGTCTTTTTGTCCTTTACTTAATAATTCTCTACTAATTAATATTTACTTAATAATTCTCTAACTCATTGTACTTTTCTATAAAATAGGGAAATGACACTATTATTTCGTAATAATACAATGATATTATTTGCCTTTGTTACCATGTTGACTTGTTCATATGGACTTTGGCACCAAGCAACACAATAGTATAAAAACTGTCCCTGTAGCCACTCTCATTTTCACTACTACTTACATGAACATGCACACAGTAAAATAATAATGATAATAATAATAAACTGATGCCAATTAATTTCACTTAACATTTTAAATGAAGCATTATAATTTATGTATTTTATTAAATATTGATTCAAATATATTTCTTTTTAATATCTTATGTGGTAATTGGGAAATAAACATATATCATTTGTGAACCTAGGTAATAGTTGCCTAGAGCAAAAGTGGGTCATTTTTTTAAAGACTGAATATTGAATGATTTAGGTTTTAGTAAAAATGTGGTCTATGTGGCAACTACTAATCTTTGCAGGAACATCAAACCAGAAATAAGTAAACAAATAAGCACGTTTGTGCTCAAATAAAATTCTTTTTAAAAATACATGAATCAGGCTGGCATAGGCCTTTGGGACCTCATGTTTACCCATCACTCATTTAGGAAAATATTTGTGTGATTATTTGAGGCACAAGCTAAACTAACTACTTTTTTGGTGGATCTAAAACCTTACAAAGCACATTTATCTTGGTTTGAGTATTGGTATGTACTTGCTTAAAAATGAACAAAGAAAGTTTGTCATTTCATGGGAAACAATGGGCAGAGCTTGTTGCCAAACATAAAATGTAAATAAGCTTGCAAATGAAGCTCAATTTTGGAAATTTGTATCTACTGCTATGATTTTGACTGTTTTAAATACTAAACTTTCTTTCCCTAATGAAATAGATGTTTATATTATTGGATGTGGATTTTTATTTATTATATAATGAAATGGTCTCATTCTTGGGAAAACCTGTGTTATATGGGCAAGGTTACCGTTTTAAATGACAAAAGAATGATTTTTTTTTTCATGCATAACACCCATTTTTTTTAAAGTATCAACCAGTCAATGGATTTTAATATTATAGAATACAAAAAGTTCATTGAGCTGGGCACTGTGGTACACGCCTGTAATCCCAGCAGATCCAGAGGCTGAGATGGGAGGATTCCAAGTTAAAAGTCAGCCTCAGCAAAAGCAAGACACTCAGTGACACCCTGTCTCTAAATAAAATACAGAATCGGTTCTGGGGATGTGGCTCAGTGGTCACACACTCCTGAGTTCAATCCCTGGTACACAAAAAAATAAAAATTAAAATTAAAATAATAGTTCATTGATAAGGCTTCAAATTCCATAGTGTAACTCATCTTCAGTAATTAATAGTTATTACCTTTTTTGTTTGTTCAGCATGAAAGAAAACTATCTATAGTGTCTAAGAAGTACATTGAAATATCACACCTTTTTACAAATATTCTTTTTCTGTTTCAGCCAAAATAAATTTGGCAATAGATTAAATGTAGAAGCACATTACAAGAATTACACCTTAACAATGCAGACAGATGACTATATTCTAAGAATTATTTTTAGTTTTGAAAGGTATATTTAAGCATATTATTTTGAAATGTGATGTGCTTGTTATTTAAAAAAATAAATATGGGGCTGGGGTTGTGGCTCAGCGGCAGAGCGCTCGCCTCGCACGTGCACGGCCCGGGTTCGATCCGATCCTCAGCACCACGTAAACATAAATGCATTGCATTGTGTACAACTAAAGTAAATAAATCAATATTTAAAATAAATAAATAAATAAATAAAATATTTCTTAAATTCCTCATGTTTAATATCCCATATGGTACATGTTGATAGCTAGATCTCATGTGAACAAGGGATATTTGTGGCTGTGCACAAAAGTTTCTGAGACTAAAATGTTTGATAACTGCTAACCTAATGCATCTAAAGAATTCAGGACTCTGTACATAGCATTCATAAAATAATGCATGTAAAGGATTATTAGATTCCATTCATGACACTGTGAAAAATAAAAAATATAGCTAGCAATTTTCATTGCTGTTTCCCAATATTGAAGTAATCACATAATTCTTAAAGACTCACCTCAATTACATTGTAATGAATACTTTTGAAGCAGACAAATGAGATTACAAATATAAAAGAATCTTGTACTCTGAATAAAATTTTTAATAGAATCATTTATTTTGGAAATTAAAAAGCTACAATAAGATACATTAAAAATAGCCGGGCGCAGTGGCGCATGCCTGTAATCTCAGCACTTTGGGAGGCTGAGGCAGGAGGATCCTGAGTTCAAAGCCAGCTTCAGCAATGGCAAGGCACTTAGCAACTCAATGAGACCCTGTCTCTAAATAAAATACAAAAAAGGGCCAGGGATGTGACCCAGTGGTCAAGTGCCCCTGAGTTCAATCCCCAGTACCAAAAAAAAACCAAAACAAAACACAAACAAAAAAAAAACAATTAAAAGTAAAGACATTTTAAAAATAATATAAATGAAATTTATGTATGGTCAACAAATGTAGGAATATAAAACTACCTTCAATTTGAAGAGTTGCATTTTAAAATAAATTCTATCAGTATGTGCATTAATTCTTTGGCTTATACCAAGTCTTTTATAATATTCATTCTCTATAGTATAGTAACAATGATATATTTAATCATAGATAGTCTTTTATTAAAAGTACTATTTCATTATAAAAAGAAAAGAGCAGAACTAAGAACTAAGAGAAAGGACAGAAGTGTGAAAAAGTATCAGGTCAATGTAAGATCCAGTTGGTTTTCATTAAAATAAAATGAAAATCAAAATGTGTTTTATTGGTTACTAAATTTTTTTCTGAATTATTAGTTAAACTTTGCACATGTTGAAACATAATTCATACTCCATTTTTCCCACTGTGAATTTTATAAGAAAAAAATTATAAATAAGATTGGCTTTCAGAGGAGAAAAACACAACATAATGGAAAACAAAAATATCCTACTTGTGAACTCCATAGTATGAAGAAATTTTGTTCTGTATCTGTGGAGAGAATATAATAAACTAGATTATTCCATTCCATTTAATGTAATTCGTTTAATATAAAGATATGTTTGAAGTGTTTTGGAGGTATTCCTTTAATTACATTTTGATATTGTTTCAAGTTTCAAAAATGAATTTACTATAGAATGCTATTTGAAATGTAAATTTTCATAGTTTCTTTGAAAACTCTGTATTTCAGTTGTTGCTGAGAGTAGTAGGAATGTTCAATCTCTTTGATCTACCTTTATTATACTTAAAAATATATCAAACGGATATTACCACAGAACTAGACATGTTTTGTGCATGCTCCTGTACGTCACTGTTTTATCAAAATGGCCTGCAGATTAGAGAACTCCATTAACAGAATGATGACCTTCTTGATTTCTCTCATTTTTCATATTTGTAATATCATGATTTGCTCCTAAATGGGAAATGAAAATGTACGTAGTAAGTTGACATTTCAAGACAGATCTACTAGTTGGAGATTAATGTTTTATTTCACTTTTTTTCCCCTCCTTGCTCCAGCAAGAAGCGGCAGAAAATCACCTTGGTTGTCCAAGGAAGATAAATTGCCTCTGAATCTCTGTTGATAGGTCAGATCTCTCCCACTAAAGAAAGGAGGAAGAAAATATCAGCACATAAGCATAAAAATCAAACACCATTCCTACTACTAATGAAGGAACTTTCATATTTTCACGCAAATGGAAAAAATATAATTACTAAGACAGTGCAATGAAAAAAATTATATCAAATATATGAAGCATCAATTTTAAAAATAAGAAAAATAATGAGCAATATTATTAGAAAAATTGAGGGTAGTGTTCTTATTATTCAATTAGGAGTGCAAATAACAAAAAAGCATATAGAATACCTAAATATATTTCATAAACTCATTATAAAATATATGTACACATAATCACAAACATATATAAAATACACACATAAATACATGTATACTCACTATGTAAAACTTTCATACACTTCAATGATGACACTTCATCTGATTTGTGCTCTGGCTATGGAATAATAACAAAAGCAAAGTTTAACTAATTTACAATAAAAAAATTTTTACAAAACAAAAAAAAAAAAAGCAATGAAAAGGTTACTAAATGTATTAAACAATTTTAAATTCAGTATTTAACAGAATACCCTTCAGGGCAATTTCCTTCCTGATAGCTTCCCAAGCTACAATTATTGACTTTTTTGTAAGACCAAATAAAATGACAATACTATATAGATGACATATCTGACATGACCAATGCTGAAAGTAGGGAACATTTATAGCTCAAAATATTCCAATTAATTTACCAGAGAGACAGAAATCAATCAATCAGTCACTTATATAAGCAGGTTACAAAAATGTCAGTAAATGAAGTAGAATGTAAAAATGCCTTTTTATTTCCTTTTATATGCTTTCTTTTTTAAGGTTTTAATATGAAATTTATATTGTTTTATTTGAACTTTGTTTTTTCAATATACACACTTAATACTCTTATGTATCTGTGGTTACTTATGTGAATGTTATAAATGAGGATATACAATGTTTTTACTAATCTTACATATTAGAAAAATCTATAAACTCATTTTGTGTTATTATTTAAGGGTTGTTTTTAAAAAATTATTTCCAGGTGAAACAATTTTTGTTTTATGTTTTTTTTCCCCCCCCCGTGGGAAAAAACATATACATATATATAACATATACTTAGATGTTATCTATGTTTTCTGTGCAGCATATATTTTCTGGAATTACTGTTTTATGTACACACAGAATATGAATCCTATTGATTAGTTTGCTTAGCTCTTTCACATCCTAACTTTTCAAGTCAATAGTGCATTATAGGGTGATGTACTAAATTTTCTATTATATTTTCATTATAATACATTTCTCTTTATATCTTTTATAATTACAGATTTATAAAGGTAGTTTCTGAACAATTTCTTCCATATTAAAAATTGCTGTATCTTCAGAATAAAATTGTGTTTCTCAGAATAAATTGTGTTACTCAACATTATAGTTAGTCCTTTTATTTACACTTAATGTTTTTTAGCCTGTGAGGTAATAAAAAGTGTCAGTTTGTCAAAGCAGATTGAAAAACACTGAAAGTAAGGGATCATTGTTTAGCAATAGTGGAACTCAAAAACGTTTTGAAGTCATATAACACATAATCACTGACACACAGTATAATTGTTAGAAAATTCAGCAACTCAAAATGAAAAAAACACTCCACTATTTAGAGATGAAATACGCTCTTCCCAGGGCAAAGAATTCCAGTGGAACACACAGATTATGATTTTAAAGTTTTGCTGTCTGTGGAGATGTGTCTGTGTTCCTGTGACCTAAAAAGTGTTTTACTGCATTATGGAGTCTGTTTATTGTCTGTGTTAATATGAAGTACATTAAATTTCTCCACTTTGTAAATATTTTTGTAATTCTCTCGTGTTTAACATAAAATCAGGAAATTTAACTAGATTTACATTTATTTGAACTTTTCTTTCCTCTCACGTAAATTGAGACTTATACAACTCTTAAATATTGTTTGTAACATTTTGGGAGATATTAGAGTTTGTATTGTATCTTTTCCTTCTCCTCTTTTTTTCCTTCTTCTCCTTCCATTTCCTCCTCTTCTGCATTCTTCATCTTCATTTTTCTTCTTTCTTCTCCTTTTCCTTCTTGTAACCTTTAATGCAATGCACCTTTGTGTTTGAGATACGCTTTGTGTAAACATACTGAATTTTAAAATCTACTCTGCAAGGCATTTACTTTCTTAGCTGGAGTGCTGACTCTTTAAACATAGTTTCAATCTTCTGTTTCATATTTGTTTTCTGTTTGTTCCTCTCTTTTATATTTTATTTTTACCATCCTTCCTCCCCCTCCCCCTTTCTCTCTTCCCTTTGGTTACATATTTTTAGAAATAGTATTCCCTCCTATTCTTACTTGATATTATTACACAGATGTTTGTTTATGAAAGGGTAATATTTAACAATTTTCTCTCTTCCAAGGCAAACAATATTCTCCAAATAGTTAATGCCATTTTTACCCTCCTAGCATGATTTTTATTGTATATTTTTAAATTTCAAGTTCATTGAATATAATTTACATTCCATAAAATTTATCCTGTTTAGTAGTATAAGTCAATAATTTGGAGAAACTTACAAATCCATGGAGGCATCCCTACCTTTGAGATAGAGAATATTCCCATTACCGTAAAAAAATTCCCTCAGTCCATTTACAGAGATTCCCTTTTCTGTGTTCCCAGTATCCACAACCAGCAACTGATTCTGTACCTGCACATATACATTTTTGCATAACGTCAAATAAATGTAATTACATAGCATGTAGCTTTTTATGTTCGGCTTATTGTATTTAGGTTTATACTTTCTAGGGTCATCCCCATCATTGTTTACTCTATTTGATGAGAATAATTAATTGTACACATGAACTGCAATTTATTTATCCATTCAACATTTGATGGATTTTCAGACTAACTCCAGTTTTACATAATTAGAAAAAAATATGCTATGAACACTTGTATATAGATCTCTAATGAACATACGTATTCCTTTCTCTTTGGTAACTACCTGGAAATGAGATTAGTGGGTCATATAGCAAATGAATATTTAACTTATAAAGAAACTATCAAACATTTTTTGAAAGTGTTTTTATCATGCTGCATTCTAGGCAAAAACATATGAATATCAAACATGCACTTTCATCTGTTGTGCCCAGAGAACGGATCCCCAAAAACCACCAAGGAATCCGGAGTGCATGCAAGAACAAAGAGCCTTTATTCGGGCTTAAGCGCGGACTCTCAGACCTCACCAACACAGTGGATCAGTACTGAGAGCCCAGAACTGAGGAAAGACTGAGTTTTTATAGGGGTAGAAGCAAGGATGGGGAAGGGGCTCACCTGATTGGCCAGGGGAGCCCATGCGTGTCTAAGGAAGTTTTCATTTGTGGGTGCCATTTCGAGAGCTATGGGCCCTGGCACTGCCCTAGTTTATTGTGCCTGGGCTTGCTTATCATATCCGGGCTTATTCCTGCCTTGTGATAGGAGACTTGCAACAGTTTGGGGCAGCTGATAACAAAATGGGGTCACAGAAGTTTGGCTTCTATTGTCTTTAAGCCAAGAATTTTACAGATGCAAAAAGAAAAGAGGCTTGGGCTGAAAAAGGAGGGTCCCACACATCCTTGCAAACACTCCACATTTTCTGGGTTTTCCCTTACTTTGTTCTTTAATTTTAGCCATTTGAGTGTATTGGCAGTGATCTCTCCATTAGTGTTTTAACTTTTGTTTCCCTAAGGAATATGTTAAGTATCTTTCATGTATTTATTTTTCATTATTTCCTATTCACATCTGTTCTTTGGTAAAGCATCTGTTCAAATTTTTTGCAATCTTTTATTTGACCATTTTTGTCTTCTTGTACACTGCTTTATACACTCTGGACATTGGTCATTTAAAATGTAAATTTGAAAGCATATTCTCCCATATATGTAGCAATAAATTTTCTGTTCTATGTGCTTTAATATATATTATTCTTATAGCAATGCATTTTAGAGAACCAAATGTGTTTTAAAATCAATATTTAAAATTTAGGTTTAATATGTTTTATGTCCTAAGAATCTCTGTTACATGTTACAAGTATTTCTTCAACATTTTCTTTTAAAATATGTACACAGTTAAATTTAATTTGGGGACTATAATTTCTTTTTTCTTTACCATTTTTATGTGATGAATATATTTTTCCAATTTTCCTCAAACATTTGGTAAAAAATAAAGCAAATACCATTAAATTATTTTGCCACTGAATTATTTTGGAACATTTGTCATATAAGATCACATTTGTATAAACCTATTCCTGGAAACCGTATTCTGTGATTTGTCCCTATATGTATTTCATAATACCTAATTCTATTGATTATTGTATTTTAATAGTAAAATTTGAAATAAGGTAGTGTGAAACTTCCAGACTGCACTTATTTTCAAAACTTTGGTCCCATTCTCTTTACACAAATGTTAGAATCAGTTCAAAAGATCTACAAAAGTCTTTCTAGAATTTATGTTGGACTTACAATGAATTTCCATATTCATATTAAAGACTTGATGTTAGGGTTTGAATATGAGATGTCCCTCATAAAGCTCATATGGCAATATAGGAAGGTTCAGACTGAAAGATTAGATCATGGGACCTGTATCCTAATTCATAGATTGATCCATTGATGGATTCATAATTTAAATGCATTGCAGGTTGGTAACTGTAGGCAGGTGGGACATGACTAGAGAAAGTGGGAGGCATGCCATTGAGGATTATATTTTGTCTCTGGTCTCTCTGTTTCCTGGCTTCTGTGAACTAAGCAACTTTTCTCTGCCATGTCCTTCCACCACAATGTTGTGTCTCATCTTGAGGCCAGAGCAATGGAGTCCACTTACCATGGACTAAATCTCTGCAATTATAAGCCCACGATAAACATTTCTTGTTCTAAGTTGTTTTTGTCAGTTTTTTTTTTTTAAATATTTATTTATTTTCGTTGTACACAATGCATTTGTTCTTAGGGGTGCTGAGGATCGAACCCGGGCTGTGCACGTGCTAGGCAAGCGCTCTACCACTGAGCCACAATCCCAGCCTCTTGTCAGGTATTTTGATCACAGCGATTAAAGCTGACTAACACAACTGACAATATCATATTATTACTAAATCTTTCAAATCCATGAGCAATATACAGTTTTTTGCCTTGTTAGATACTTGCTTTTCATTATAACTTTTAGCTCAAAATCTGGCATATATTTTATGTTTGAATGATTATTTCATGTTTTTATGTTATTTTATTCATATTAATTTCCATATTCAATTTATCAATTCTATTATAAGAAATAAAATTGAGTTTTGTTTGGTTGTGTAAATTTGTGCCCAGCAACTTGGCCAACCTGGTTAAGCGAGATTTATCATTTCTCCTGGCATTTAAAGAAATGATAGAATTGAATAATAATTATCTGTATAACATATATACAGTTGTTATTTACCTTGGATCTATCATTTTTATCAGGAATAATGCAAAATAACATGGGATTTAGAAGCACAAACTTTGTCCAAAGTAAACTTGAATCATTCTGAGCTATTGTAAAACAAGACTCAATATATACCATATGTGAAATATACACAGTATAATTTTATAGTGTTTTCTTTGTTTAATGTTATAAATTTATTAAATGATAAATTTTAATTTATAAACTGAATTATAAACTAATGTGCTTATATGTGTAGCAAAATTAAATATATATTATATGTGTATATAAAACATTCAGCAGCAACTGCCACAATTATTAAGAATATGGAAGGACAAAGCAGTTTTAAGGAAGAAGTATTCCATCACTGATGTTAAAATTGGCAACAAATACTGATAGTATACAGGAGATAAACTTTTTGTTCATTTAAAATTTGATATTAAATTCTAGATAAAATTCCCTATTTTCTGCATTCACAACAGGTCATTCCCATTTGGGGAAATTTGATATGCCACTTTCTGACCAAACTTAATTCACTATGGAGTGTCATTATTATTGTTAATAACTACTTCTGTAACCAAAGTTGAATTATCAAGCTAGTCCTAATATTTTAAGTATTAAACAAGTGATTTTTTTGTTTAGTGATTTAGTTTGGTACCAGGAATTGCAACAGGGCCTTGCACATGCTAGGCATGTGCTCTACACTGAACTACAACACCTGTCCAATTCTAACTCAATTTTACTTTTTTAACATAAGGGATATGCAGTCAAATTATACCATTATAATATACTAAATATTCTATTTGATTAACAGTAAGAGTACTGTATTATTTTAAAATTAAATCTGAAGTCTGAAACATTTATAAATGAGTTTTTCTCTCAACTCAGGATATTTCATGTTTAAGGAGTAGAACTGAAAAATTGGTTAGAATATATAACAGATTTGAGAAAGGAAAGTTTATGATGAAATAATTGGCATCATCTATAACTTCAGTTTTCCTGGAAGAATTAAAGAATCAACTTTCATCTTATACTTGTCATAGATCTTGTATATATAAACTGTAACCTTGTAAAGCTTATTCATGTTATTTTGTCTGTAAGCATTAATTGGTTTTAAATTTGTATATGAATAAGCTACTTTTATGATAAACCATTAGATATATTTCACAATCATGTTAACATCCAAAGTATTAAAAATACGTAATGTAGGTGGCATATTTGTAGCCCATTGGGTTCTATTTATTAATGAAATAGACACCAATTGCATGTTTGTGTTTCATAAAATGTTCATGAAAAGCACAGATGAAACTGAAGTTGAATATATCATATTCTTCTTGTACTCCAAGAAAGCCAATATCCTCATTTATAAATAACATTGCAGAATGCCCTGAGAGAATATAGTTCTTATTTCACCATGTCAGCAAAAAATATTTAAGCATTTTTAACAATATTATGCCAGAAGTTGAATTTTCCAGAAGATGTATTCATAAAGCTTTTTCAATATTAGCATAGCTATAAATAATTACTAGTAACTTCTCTAAGAATATCAAAAGTATATAAGGTGCAGGTTCTTAAATCTACGAATCAAATTACCTGAAAAATTGTGCATGTGCTTGTGTATACACACTTAGTTGATATTCATCAATACTGTTAATCAAATTTGTGTATTAATTTCATGAAAAAGTTAGAGCTGATGTTCCTCAATACTTTTAATCAAGTTTGTACAATAATTTCCATGACAAATATATCTACACAATATTAATTATCCTATTTACACAATATCTTCCTCCTTATAATCTAATAATGATTTTTAAAATAATTTTATATAATTTTAAGTAATTGGAAATCTCAATTTATTTGCTTTCTTTTTGTTCTTTCATCTATTTAGTATCGTAAGATTAACACATGATATTCAAGACCATTTATTTTCTTGGCTTTCATGTTAAATAGTGTGGTTTTGCTTTACCTAAATGTCTTATTTAGTATGTTAAAATGCTTGCTGGCATAACTACATGTTATGAAAGTAACATAAAATATAAAAATGTTTAACATTCACATTGCTGAACTTTAATTACTTCATTGATAAAATATTCAGTGAAGTTTGTTTCTAATTCACTAACAAGTCCTAACTTCAAATTTTCAATTTTAGTATATCTGATCTCTTCATAGTAAATTTTTAGTATAATTCTAATGATATAACACAGGTTTACCAGTGTAAAAATTGTATTTGGAGCACTAACTTGTTTTGGAGGGTAAATGGAACTATGTTGAGGATGAGGCCTATTATACTAAGTTTTTCATTAAAACTAAATTCATTTGTTTTTCCAAATTGTTACAGATAAAATGAAGAACTTACAAGCAGGAAAATAAAAACAAGTAAAAGGCAAATATAAGGCATGTTTACTGGAAGACAACCCAACCCAAAGACAAAAAGCAAGTTTCAGGAAATGAAATGTATTTTCAATATAGGATGAGATTTTTACACAGGTGTCAATTAATGTCTATTAGGGAATCTTCATGGAAAATTATGGCATAGAAATGCTATTAATTTAAGTGGGAAGGAAAGAGAGCATAATTGATGGTGGGGAAGGTTCTGAATGAACAAGAGAGATACAAAGGCAACCCTTCAGAGTTCTTTTAGGGTACCTTTACAACCACAGAATTAACAGTGTATTCATAAAGCATTGCAAGGTTAAAAAATCCCATAATCTATTATAGTATAGTATATCAGAGAATGATTAATGAGGAATATGACCAACATAAAATTTAAATAATAATAATAATAAAATTTTCCCTGTAAGAATCTTCTTATTAAGTTTCCCACAAAGGTAGTACCTTCTCTCACCTACTTATAATTCATCTGTAGAGTTTAATTAACACTTGATGAAGAATGACAATAATATATGAGTTCATAACTATCACAGGAAATGTAAATAAGTATGGAAATAATTGAAATTCTTTTATTAATAATTTGCTTCTTATATTTTTCTTAAATATTGGAAAATATGTGTGATTCCATTTGCAAAAAGGAGTTTGTAAAAGGTAGCTGATGCTCTAATGGGGAAAAATGTTAGATTTTGCTTTCTTTTAATAGATTGCTTGATGCTTAGTTATTATTTGCAACAAAACAAGGACAGCACATGCCAGAGTTACAGTTTGTGCTAATTTTCCCAGGAACTTTGACAAATTGTGTGTTATAACTGAAATTACTTGTGTAGTTCAATAGATAGTTTCTATAATGTAAATTATTCTTAGTAACTTTGGCTTTTCTTTACAGAGTTCTTCATCTTAGTATGCTAAAGTTTAAATTATCTACCAAGGTTTACCTCCTATTGAAATGTATCAATTTAATTTAGTTTCAATATTGCTTGCTCACAAAATTCAGCAAATAGAAGAAACAGAACAAAGTGACCTAAGACTAAAACAAAAACAAAGAACTCTGAATAGCATTAAGCACAAAGATGCAAATGAAATTATAAGCATTTTACACTCATCCAGAATAGAGTAAAATTACACTGACTATGGTTTCCTTTATATGATTCTCTATTAAATTATGAAATATTTAATAGAAAAATAGAAATATGAGATATTCTAGAAATTCAAAGTGTTGTAAAATAAGTTGCCGGTGAAGTAGAACCATCTTAACATTGAAGGTAATAAATGAGTTTTTCAAAAGCTTATTCCTTAACAGTGAGCTTTCACTGAGTAAATTTTATTTATAAATAGTCTTCTTATAGAATCTTAAATGATGGATGATATAATCATTGAATATATAAATATATATGAACATATAGAAATCACATAATTCTCCAATGCTTTTAAATTGAAAAAAATTACAAATGTTTGAAAAACACATAGATATGCATATTTTGTTTTCCTCCCCTCATCCTTTCCTCCTTGCCCCCTCCCCCTTTTTGGGCTATAAACATAGGTGTGTCCTGGAGAAAACGAACTGGAGAAAATTATTTGGACATAGAAAATTGGAAAAAAATTGTCACTGAGATAAAAGCACTCGTTTGGTAATGAGGTTGAGGTTTCTTTGCATCAGACATTATTTTGATTTTAGTATTGGGAAAACCACTTGACATTGTATGTCTTTATGTATAGAATTAGGTCAAACTACCATATTATATACCCGTCTATAAAGTTTGGTGGCTTAAGAAATATCTTAAAATATATTTTAAGATGTAAACTGGCTTATTGTTATACAGATCATTTTAATCACTTCAATAAGATTTATCATTAAAAAATTACCCCGTGTGTGTGCTTGGAATTAAAATAAATATGACAAAGGGAAAAACATGAGAGATAAAGGAAGAAAGTAAAAAAGGAAGGATGGTAAGTAGGAAGGAAAGGAACTTTCACTAATAATAATGACATACCAGCTAATATGGACCAAACCACTTATTAAGAACAATATATATAATACACATCTATGTGATATCTATGTATATATGAAGCATAATCATATGTGTTTATATAAATATAATCATGTGTAATAATATGCATATGATTAAAATCTGGAAAAGGAAGGAAACTTATGCATTTGTGACCCATGAGTACATGCCAAGGAAGAGGAGACCTATTAAACAATCAGTGTTTGACTTGGCTCTCTGAAGGGCTAAACTATAGGGACAGAATTTTAAGGAAAGTGAGAATTTGAAAATACTGTAGCCATCAAATGCACTGAAGTCTAGAGTTGTGTTGCCTCATGTGTATTAATTATAGTACATTAATCAGGATGTTAATGTCCCTACTTTCCATTGGAAGCAAAGATAAATACTCTAGGGTTAACATTATAGAGCTTTTTATGGTTTCTACAATTTTTGCATAGATATCTAGCAATGAAATAAGGCAAGGAGATGCGAACCAAGGGGTAAATCAGATAACAGGACATGAGGGCCAAGAACTCCCCACCCCCAAACATTAGCAGAGTATAGAATAAATATTACCAAAAGTGTATCTGCAGCATCTACCACTGGGAAGAAGTCAAGAGCAAAGAGAAAAACAGAGAGAGTGAGGCGGGGAGAGAGAGAGAAAGACAGACAGACTGAGTGATGCAGGAACAAACTGAATCCTGAGAAAAAGATGAAGCAGAAACACCAGGAAAAGTTCTTCAGAACCAGGACTCTCCATACATACACACAATGACAGCTTATGGCAGAAGGATTGTGAGGTTGATGGGAACTGGAGCAATGATAACAACAAACAAACATAAATGTAGCAAACCTAAGCCTACCTCACACACCAACCACACTAACCTAACTCTTCACAATGGGGCCTGACAATGAGGGGCCTACATATACATTTATGGGCACAAATGATGTGAACTCAATTACACTTTTTTTTTTTTTAAATAATTGATGTGTGAAATTTGTATATACTTATTGGAGATAAAAATTTCTTCTGTAAACCACTCTAATGAACTATATGCAATGGTGGAAAGAATCCACTGGACTCAAAAATAGGCTAATGGGAAATAGTCAAAATAAAATGCAAAAAGAAAGTGAAAAACAGAAACAGAATATTAACCTCAAGGAGCTGTGGGAGAGTTGAAATGCTAATGAAGACAGAATTAAACAGGCAGTCAGAATAGATAGGTAAATCAAGTCAGGTTGGCTCAAGGAGGCCAGTTTTGAGTGAATTCTGGAAGTTAGAGACTGTCCCCTGAGGGATTGAATTGTTAATTCCTTCAGAGCCTTTCCTGCACCCTTATCAAGAACCTGGCCCTGCTCCAACCTGTCCCAGGAATTGTCCCTCCCTATAGGGAGCTATAAGGTTGTTAACTAATGTGTCCTGGGCTGCTCCATCTTGCCCTTACCCCTTTAGCCCAGCTGTTTCACACCTTTTGGCCTTCCCAGGGAGCATTTCCTAGGCCTAGTCACCTAGGAAGGAAGGAGAAAGGGGAAGAGGAAAGGAAAACAAAGGAAGCCTAGGTCATATAAAAAGGGCAGAACACCTCACTTCTTGGGATACCAGGATACCATCTATGGTCCCCTTCTCCCTGCTGGGAGAAGTCTATGTTACACCTTTTTAAATAAACCTGGCTTTATATGCTTGCCTCAGCGTGCTTCTCTAATGTTCAAACTTCAACATGTGAGGAAGCAGAACTCCTCACAGACAACTGGTGGTATCACTAACATACACAAATTGTATTTATACAAGGGAAGAGAGGGAAGAAAAAGCCAAATAAATTATTTGAAGAGATGATGAACCCAATTTTAGAAAATAAATAATTATAAACCACAGTTCAATGAAGCTTATATACAAGATAAATTCAAAATGAAAGAAAAATCTCAGAATAATAACATCAATTTGCTAAAAAACAAATAGAAAATCTTGAAGGTATCTAAGGAAAAATGAACACCGTTTTCAGAGAAAGCGAGATAAGAATTTAAAGAGATTCTATTTTTCAGGAACTATGCAAGGCCAAAGAAAGTGAAGCTCTATATCTTTAATTTGCTAAAAGAAAAATAAAGATGTAAATCCAGACCTATATATCAAGTAGAAATATCTCATTTAGTCAACGCACAAAAGAAGAAAATAGAAACAGTTCAGAAGATAAGAGAGAGGGGGAATATTGGGAAAAAGAATAAATCCCAATCTGATAAAAAAAAAATAAGTCAAATTTGGTACTTTGAAAAGTTAAGAATATTGACAGGAAGCAATAGCCAGAAGAAAATATTATCAATAATATTGATAAAATACTAGAATGTTAGGTCCTACTGACATTAAAATGACCATGAATAACTTTATGCTAGTAAATTTGACAATTTACATGAGATAAATTATATAGGCAATGCAATTTATCCAAGAAGACTAAGAGAATTTCAAATTTAATTAACCATATACCGTAGAAAGAAATTGAATTATTAATCAAAAACTTTCCCTGAAGATAATTATAGATCCAAATGGTTCCACTGGTAACTCCCATTTAGTTAGGGGAAAATAGCTGCAATATTTCACAATATTTTCATGAAAACAGAAGAAGATATACTTTCCTCACTATTTTATGTGTTGATACTTACTATGCTACTGAATGTAAAAATATTACAAAAAATTATATATTACTTTTTATTATGAGCATCCTTACAAATATCCTTAACAAACTATTAAGGAATAAAACCTAGTGACATATAAAAATAATAATATGCCATGACCAAGTGAATTTTAGTTCCATCCATTTACCTTATTTAACTTTACATCTTTTAAAATCCTGTCTTCTAATGCAGTAAGATTTTTAGGTACCAGGAGTGAAGACTTCAGTAAACGAATTGGTGAGGGAGAGGGGAGGTTGCAATTTAGCCCCTAATACACCTCAAATAGAAACAAGACAGGTATAGCTTCAGTCCTTACTTCATTGTTTTTCTGGAGGTTCTAGAATTCCAATAAGGCAAGGAAAAGGAATGAATGACATAAAGCTTGTAAAGAAAGAAAACATTATTCAGATAATATTATCTACATAAAATTTCTATAAACCTTCTAAAAAAGCTATGAGTATTAGTCTGTGAATTTGGTAAAGTAGGAGGATACATGGGACATTTTAAAAAAATACATATCTTTTCAATAGAAAAAAAAAAGGAAAATGGTAAAATGAATGCAATTATTTAGGAAGTCATCAAACATACAAAGTATAAGAAAAATCTAATAAAAGTATTACCAACTAGTTCCAAAAGTAATCTAAAAACCTAGGAATGCTATACCCTGTGCATAAACTGGAAGATGGCAATATTCAGATGTCCATTATCCCTCAACTGATCTACAGAATCACTGTCCTCACAATCAAATATAGAGCAAGAATTTGATAAAGGATGAAAATAATCTGAGTATAAAATTCATATGGAAATGCTAAGAGCCTAGAATAGCCTAAATAATAATAATAATAATAATAATAAATAATAATAATAATAAAAAAGGATATTGGTCATATACTAACTGATTACAAAATTCTTGTGCAAAGGAATGAAGGACAAACATCTAAGCACGACACATTGTAGGTACAACAAATGAGAAAATGAAAGTTGTGGAGTGGACACAACACCCCATCTCTCATTATTCCACAGCATAGATGATCCTGGGTGCTTTCTATGAACCACGGCAGAGGCTTTAGTAGGGTGTCTTCCATAGGGTGACTAGCTGATTCATAGAAATTCAGTGGTGGGGATAATCCCCTCCCACGATATCATATTCTTATAGACTAAAAGTGCCCAGAACACACTGAGTACCATCATTTCTTATTGGCTGTGGGGGATTGGTTCCAGGACCCCCATGTATTTAAAATTCTGTGCATATTCAAGTCATTCATGTAAAATGGTGTAGTGTTTACATATAGCCTAGTATTTACTTATAGCCTGTGTAAATCTTCCCCCATATTTTAAATCATCTCTAAGTTATTTATTCTAACATAAAGTAATTGCTGTGTGAATAGTTATATTGTTTAGGAAATAATGACAAAAAAGGAAAATATGTACATGCTCAGTAGAGGTTTTTTTTTTTTTTTTTTAATAAATATTTTGGGTTTGTGATTCATTGAATATCCTGATGTTGAGGCTTTAGGCAGAGATCCAACTGCATATCTAAGTAAAAGAAGTATATCAAGTATCTTCAGACCCAGGAATAGTGCTAAGGCGGATGCACACTTAGCATTAGGGTCTACTTACCAAGGGACTTGAATACAGTCTTGTACACCAAGAATGCTGATATAAGCTGAAAGCTTTGCTGTCTCTCTGTAGACTGACTTTATTCAGTTGGGCACCTTCATTATTAGGCAAAAGGAGTGGGAGAAGAAGAGGACCTTGGAGAATATCCAGATTTTTTCATTTATCAGTGATTTACTGCAAATTCCAAAGTAATCACAACAGAGAGCTTTTGCCATATGCTTGGTCAAATAGACTAATGGAAAAAGCCTCTAGAAAAGCAACTATACATATAAATAGTTGTTTTTGGACAAGGTTCCAAGGTAATTCAGGAAGATAAAAATTTAAACTATGTGAAATATAATTTTACATTTTAAACCCACTAGAATGGATTCTATCAAAAAGTCTGACACTAAGAATTGTAATGTAGATGTAAGGCAATTTAAACTCCCAAATATTTCTTTCAGGAGTGGAAAATGGTACAACCATTTGTAAACTAATTAACTAATATTGTAAAGGGTTAAACACTTGCTTATACTATTACTTGGTAATTATAACCCTAGATATTTACCTAAAATAAATAAAAACATATTTCCATAAGAAGATTTGTTTATTCATATCTTCTTATAGACATATGGTATAACAGATTTTTTAAAAGAAAACTCCTAATATTTTGTTACTGGATAAATCCAACAGTGGATTCTAAAACAATGCATATTACATTATTTAACCCAAGCTGGAAAATTTCTAGAAAATTTATGTACCATTCATTTTCATATTTTAATTTTCAATGTGCCGTCTCAATGGTATTTAAAGCTTTTAGAAACACACACACTCATCTCATTGGCCAGTTTAAAAACCATTAAACAGCTACTTATTGAGTTTCTACCATGTGCTAAAACATTCCTAGATGTTTATGGATATGGGAGTGAAAAAAAGACAAAAATGTTTGTTTTCATGTAGCATATACTTTAATGGAAAGAAATAAATGAAAAGTATAAATTCAAGAGTAAAATAGAGATAAATGCATGGAGGATAATGATTAAAAGAAGTTATGAAAGTCCAGGAGATAGAGATTTTGTGAGTTTAAATGGGGTAGTCAAGGAAGGACTCTTTTGCGACAGTACATTTGTACCAAGTCTTCAAGGAGATGTGGGAACAAGTTCTGTGGGTCTCAGGGAGTTATCAGAGGAAACATGAAAGCCTAGCAGTCACAGAATAGCTGGGGTCTGTAACTGACAGAAAGAAAAATGTGGCTGGAGCAAAGAGGAAAAAAAGTAAGAGATACTTTTTGAAATTATGGGAATAATATCTATTCTAAGAGTGTTTGCCAGAGAATAGGAAAGGAATTTGAAATGGTGGCTATAGAAAATAGCCTCATAAAATTATTTTATTTATGTCTGTATTTATATATGTTTGTTTTATGTATTTGTAATGAAGAAAAGAGAAAGTACCTTGAAGTGTGTGGAGATATCACTGATAAAACCTCTCTAAAAATTATTTTTCTTAAAAATTGACTATTACTATAATTCACATAAATAATAAAAACTCACATAAATCATATATCATAATACTCCAGCAAATATACTCAACAAAGAATATGATTAATTTATGAAAGTAAATTAAAAAACAGAAATCTATTATCAATTTACATTTAAGCCAGCATTGGAGGTTCTTACTAAATTTATATAGCAAGAATAAAAGTATAGGTACTGAAAAATCTTGTAGGGAAAAAGAGCAGTAACATGATTTTTTATGATTTGATGAAACATATTAAGTTAAACATAGACCAAATAGGAGAGCTAGAAATTGGATAGGAAGTATTATCACCTGACTTGTGACATACACTCCACCTCTGAGGCTGCCTGAGAATCTGGACCCTGCTCAAATATTGCTTGCCACTAGTGTGAATGAACCTATGCTGGTTTCCTTTCTGTGCAACTGGCCAAGTTTACTCTGTAACAAACCGAGCATCTGTAACTCACTGTTGAGATTTTTTTATTGAATAATCCTTAATTGATATGTAACCTGAAATTAATGAGATGCAGCTGAAGTTTCCCCAGGTCTGATGGCTTGCTTTAATTAAAACTGTCTGAACCCATACAGCCTAACTACTTACATGCAGGGTAGGGATGATATTTGAGAGTCTGGGATTCACTAGACCTCAGAATGCTGACTATGCACACACTGGGTTGGTTGCCTGCCTTATTTCCTTATTTAGAGTAAAGTAAACATGGTGCTGGCCAATTGTATCTTGCAAATTTGATTTTCAGTTTAAAAGCAAAACCGTTCTTTCTGATCGGGACAATTCAGGAAGATTACAGAATTAATTATCTGCTAATTGATCAATATTATTTTTTTTATATTAGAACAATCCATTAGAAAACAAAGCTAAATTTAAAAAAATTATCAACTACTCTAAAGGGTTCAGGAGCCAACCAAACAAAAAATGCAAAAGATAAATACAGAGAACAATTTACAAGTTTATTAAGAATATTAATTTTTTTTAAATGGAGAGATATTCTATGTTCCTGAGTATTGATTTAAATCACAACTAAACACTGAACTTAATATTTTGAGCAATTTAAAAATGTTTTAAAATTTTTAAAGAAGAATAATATTGCAAAAAACTAAGCTAATTTTTTAAAGGATATCAAAAAATGAGAAAATTTACCCTTACAGATATAAATGAATTATGTAAAATTATACAGAGTGATAGTTGCTTTAAAATGCTATTAGATCAAGAACACATAAATAGAACACAATAAATTAAAGCAGTCATAATTATACATTTACATATATTTACATGCGAACATAGTATTGTTAGATTATGAGTGGAGAAAAACAAAATAATTATTGAACAGTATTAGGGAAATTGGCTCAATATAGGAAGAGAAAGAAACCAGGTTTTTTTTCTCACTTAATATTGTATTGTAGTACTTACATAGATTAGAAAATATTTGCCGGGCGCGGTGGCGCACGCCTGTAATCCCAGCACTTTGGGAGGCTGAGGCAGGAGGATCGCGAGTTCAAAGCCAGCCTCAGCAATGGCGAGGCACTTAGCAACTCAGTGAGACCCTGTCTCTAAATAAAATACAAAAAAGGGCTGGGGATGTGACCCAGTGGTCGAGTGCCCCTGAGTTCAATCCCCGGTAACTACAAAAAATAAAAATAAAAAAGAAAATATTTTACCTTTTGTCTATACTAAAACTTCTACATTGTTTAGATATTTGAAAATAATGTTGTTTCAGAGATTTTATAAACATTTCATTTAAATGATACTATTACATTACTTTTTATAAATGTATCCATTGGTTTATAAGTAATAATATGGATTTAATGTCCATGTCCATAAAATTGGAAAAGTGGTATGAAGAAAGTTTTTCTTTAATGACAGTATTCTTCCTAGAATAAAACAGAATCATCTGAACAATGTTCAAATTATGTACTCTGTTATTAAAATATTTTAAATGATCTATCAGGTACCAAACTGATTTTATTATTCACCAAATTTTCTGAAAGAAAATAATTGAAAACTATTTTATAGACAAAATGGTTTACAAGCTATTCATTGAAATTATTCATTTTCTCAACTTCAACGATGTAGTTTGAATCACTACTATAATTTTTTATTACTACCATATATATGTGATTGTATAAACATAAGACTGGATAAATAGTAGATGATTGATTGATAGATCAATTTTTATAGTTCATGGTAGTCTTTTTCTATAAAGTCATGGAAAACACAGATTTGCCATATATGAGACAATTGCTCTTTGTAAAAGACATTATTTGGTTCTCATTTTATGTGTCTCTGTTTAAAGCCTTATTTAATATATGTATATATATATATATATATTTTTTTTTAAATTAATCTCATTGTCTTTGAATGAATTAACCAAGAATTTTGGAGGCCTGCCTTACATGGGTTTGCTTTTCTCCTATAAAACAGGGCAGTGTCTTATTCTATATTGAAAATACTGTTCTTCCACATAATCCTTCTTCTACATAACAATTAGCAGTAGTTTTAAAAATTCTTCCTCAGCTTCCTGAACTGCAGAACCTACCTCACTTGCATGATTAAAATTTTCCAGGTGCTGTCCAATCAACACTAGCTGGGAAGTGTTAGACATTTTTCTGACCATGGGTAATGAGATGAAAAATTTCTTTGGTTTTTCTCTCTCACAAGACCATCTACTATACTTTCTTATTTTATGAGTCATCATCTCATCAATTCACAAATTTAGCTTATATTTTTACTTTGCTTTAGCTTCATTATGGTACATATGCTATAAATATTAATTTAACACTTTCTAGAATGATCTAACCTGAAGATTGGCAAATTTTCCTTTTTTCTGGAAGTAAAATACTATTGACTCATTAACATTGGACTTATGACCATTTTCTCACTTAGGTCCACTATGTACAGCTCTGCTACACTCGGTGCTTTAACACTACATGGGTACCCATTTTACACAGCAAAACCACTAAAAAAAAAAAAAAAAAAAAAAAAAAAAAGCCCCCAAAATGTGAAAAACTGCACTAAATACACTGTGAAATGAAGCTCATTTGTGGTATTGACAGGCGAAACAAAAAGGTTGAGCTCTGCCTTGTTCAACTCAGTTGAAAACCTGCTTGTCCAGGGACTCAGATTTTTTGCCACTTTGAATATGTCTACAACTGACGATGAAAGGGTGGACAATATTGATTTGAGGGCAAGTAGGCAAATATGTGAATACAGAATGAATAAATAATGAGGTTCAACTGTACATGTTTGTTCCTATGTCTATACACTTATTTAATTGTACAAGTTAGTGTTTAGAATTTTCATTGTATAAATCCAGTTGAAGGTACTGTTTCAAAGTAATTTTGAAAATTGACAAAGGACACTCTGCTTCAGGATCTCTGTTGTTAATAACACTGTAGGAATAATTGAGGTAAATAGATATATTAATTTCTCGTACTTGCTCACTTCAATCAATAACATATCAAAATTTTGGAAAATACAAACTGCTATTATTTAAATGTTTGTGTACCCCCAGCTGCATATGTTAAAACCCAGTCACCAATCAGATGCTATCATAAAATGGAGCCATCTGTCACTCTGTGAGGCCACAGTGAGATAACATTATCAGTTAACCCGGTACCAGATCTACTTCGACCTTAGACTTCCCAACCTCCTAAACTGTGAGAAATAAGTTTCTTATTTAAAACCACCCAGCCTATGGTACTTTGTTATATCAGCCTGAACTGAGATACCAATATATGTTAAACTTCTACATATTGAATAAAGGAGAAGGAAAAAAGAAAAAAAAAAAAAAAAAGCTAAAATAAAATAAATAATCACAATGCCTTGTGTTTGTCTTATGAATCACCAAAGTTTTATACATTGATCAGTCTAATAAATTCTATTCTTTGCATGTAAGCTCAGTTAAAAAAAATAGGAAGGGGAAAAAAGGAATGAGCAATAAAGAAGAAAGTAAGAAAAGTAGAATGGCTTAAAGGACATAGAAAAGGGATTAAGGAAAGGTCTGATGAAAATACTTTTCTGAATATTAATAGAAGTCAACAATAATTATTGCAAAGTTACTGTAGCAATGTGTTTTCCATCTCTCTCCCTCCTCATCCTCTTTCATCCAGTTGTCTGAGCTGTTTTCAAATAAGCGAGGCAGTAGTGGACATGAGAGATTTGAGAAATGAGCAATCTATTTTACTAGAACAAATTCTAATCATAAGATTCACTAATTGACATATAATTTAAAAATTATATTTCACATGAATGTTCGGTTTACAAATAATATTTCATGCGAATAACCTCATACTTGTGAAATAATCATTATTATAGCATTATTTTACAGTCAAGGAACCAGAGTCCAAACAGGTTTGGTTACTTTTATAAGGTTTTATGGCAAGTAAGTAGGGAGGTAAATCACAATTCCATCCCTTAAAAATAAAAAAGCAAATTATTTATACTTACAGTTCCATGATTTAACATGTTACCACTGATAGTTAAGTCACATACTATAACAGTGTTTAAGATGTTTTGTGTGCTGAATACTCTATTTTAATAATTTCACTAAATTCCCGTATTTCCCCCTTAAGTTTGGAAGCATAATTATTTCTATTTCCCATTAAAGGAAATTAAAACTCAGAAAATTTATACTTGAATTGATATTTGTTCAAGGTCACACAACCATCAAGTGATAGAAATTGAACTTTAATCACATTCTGTGTCCTCAATTTTCAAAGCTTAAGTGTTGTACCCAGAAAACGGATCCCCAAAAACCACTAAGGAATCCTGAGTGCAGGCAAGAACAAAAAGCTTAAGCTCGGACTTTCAGACCTCACCCACACAAGTGTATGTTTACTGAGAGCCCGGAACAGAGGAAAGACTGAGTCTTTATAGGGCTAGAAGCAAGGAGAGGGAGGGGGCTTGCCTGATTGACCAGGGGAGCCCATGGGTGCCTAAGGAAGTTTTCATTGGTGGAGGCCATCTCCAGAGCTATGGAATGTGCTGTTTATTGCAGGGCCCTACAGGGCCCAGGGCCCAGGGCCCTGCCATTGCCCTAGTTTATTGTGCCCAGGCTGGCTTATCATATCCTGGCTTATTCCTGCCTTGTGACAGGAGACTTGCAACAGTTTGGGGCAGCTGATAACAAAATGGGGTCACAGCAGTGTGGCTTCTATTGTTTTTAAGCCAACAAAGGAGAGTTCCACATTAAGAAATTTAATTTTCCATGCAAATATGTGAATATTGTGTTCACATTATTTCCAAATGTACAGTGTATCAGCTTTAAGTTTCCAAACTATATATTGTCACTGTGTATATACTTGAGTAGTTTTATAAAATCTTAAATTATACACAAATAAATTTCTATAGGTGTTACATAATCAATGCATTTGATTGTATTTTTTGTATTTTGGTTTTCAATGAGAGTATTAGGATAAATATTTTATTAACATGATTAGACATCTATGGAAATGAAATAAGCAAAAATATTTGTGAAAATCAACATTAAAATAATTAGAAAAATTGTTCAACTCATTCAAATATTACAGAATATGAGAAGAATGAAATGGTTGATTTTCAGGGGAATTATACATTTTCCAATTTAGATTCTGTCAAAATAGCTCTGATATGTGTAAAATCTTTAACAAATATTTTTTCCACTGGCTGATTTTGGCCTATTCATTTACAAGTTAACAGTAAAGATCATGAAAAATTAATAATATTGGAAGGCTATTAAGTCAAGCTAAAATATATAAAGAAGTTTATAAATTCCAACATTAAAGTATTATTTAACTCTGATACATGGTTAAGAATTATGAAGATACGCTAGGAAACACTTCCTTTGTTTTTATTTTCTCAAGCAAATAACCAAAGTAGAAAAAAGATCACTTGCCAAAAGCATTTTTATACTGCATTACTAATTTTTAAATATATTTTGGAGGTGTGGCAAAAATAGCAAAGTAAATGAGTTATAGAATACACCTGCAAGGCCACAGGGGTGTAAGTTTGGAAGAAAACATTTCTGTGATTATAATGGGAGACATTTTGTAATTACACAGTGATTAATGACTGAATTTCTAGTTTCTTGACTGGTTGTCATAAACAGTTCTTTTTGAAGTTTCATTAATATGAGCTTTGAAAAAGAATAGTGATGGCTCTTTTGAATATCCAACTTGTTTTGCTTGAGGATTATGCAAATCACTTTTTAAAGTCTCATTAAAAGATAATATTTAAGCTGAACACAAGAAATTCCCAGTCAAAATTCAGATCAGCGAAGCATGGATTTAGTATGTAGCACCTTGCTGGTTTATTATGCCAGTGCTTCTCTATATACATATTTTACTTGCATTTTGTGTTTTTTATGTATCAAGTACCTAGGACACACTCTCTTCCTTTATTATGGTATATACATATGTATTTTAGCCTGTATGGCATTAGTTAACATTGCAATTTTGATATCCATTTTGAGGAGAAATTATAAAATTTTCAGTGTAGTATATGAATGCTCTGTATAACAAGATATATTAGAACTGTGAGTATCAATGTAAACCTCTCTCCATGTCAAAATAATCAGGATTTGGGAAAAGTTAGAGAAATAATTAAGAAATTCCTTATAAACTAATGCACTTTGTTTTGCCTTCTTACTTTTATGTGAAATAAAGAAAAACCTACTAATCAAAACATTTAAGAAGCTAATGAAGTTCCCCTAGTGTCTTGATCTATTCCATGCTTTTAGTGACTGGCTTTGTCAAATTTTGTGACAAATTGAAGGGCAACTTAATAAGTGTATTGATTAACAATTTAAAGTACATTTTAGATAATTAAGGAGGAATCCTGGGAATCATTGGTAGACCATATTAACATTAAGAAATGTTTAAATTAAACTTCAGGCTGTTAAGAGTTTGTGTTCTGTGTACTTTTAAATAAAACAGATAACTTTCTTTGACACAGGAAATAAATTAAATTTCATCAAGTGATGCATGGATTATGCTTTATAAAGAAAGCAGTAGTCCTCAAAAGACAAATAAAGCTGAGAAAGAATTTAGGTGATCAAAACACAGATCCACTCACACTTGATGCTTTCACTATCTGTTTTGCATTCATATTTATTTACAGAGAATTGGCTTGCTTCATAAATATAAAATTATGTTCAGGTGAAAACTATATATACATAAACAAATATCCTTGGAAACACTGATGATTGTTTACAGCAATATCTTTGAACCAACTAGAGGATCAAAGGGTGCTATGTTTCTGTGTTGATAGATTTTTAGTCTAAATCTTGTTTTTAAAGGAGACTATATTAACTTTGTAATGCGGATAATTGGAAATGCATTAGGGGGCATTCAAAGAAGCTGACCACATTCACTTTTTATTCCTTCATGAACATCTAATATATGTGATTTATCAGAAAGGACTTTTCTTCTTTGGAACTTTTCAATGATGAGCTATGCCTTTCAAAAATACACTAGAGCTGTGATTTATTTTGAAGGGATTCTCATTAAATTGTACACCACTGTATTGAAAAACATGATTACAATAAAAATGCTGACACAATTTTTTTTTCTTTTTACCCTTTAAGGTGTCTGATTTTACCTGAATGTGAAATCAAGGACAAGAGCTTACTCTTCTTCATCTGCATAGAGATGAAGATGTTGAATATATTCATTATTTCTTCCTGTGCTGTCAAATTTCTACATCTTTCTGTGAGGGGAGAAAATATTACAAAGACATGTTTAATAAAATATAACATTTATGTTTTAGGTAGGATATTTTAAAAATTAGTTATGGTAATAAATGTCTGTCTCTGTGCCAGCTCAATAAAGTTTACATAACTTAATATGATTCACTGTTAATATTACATATATTTTATAATATCAAATTTCAATGCCAGAGTTGCAGTAAAGGATGTGACTTAATAGTGGATCTCATAGTTAAAGTTTCTTTAGAAGACGTATCTGATTAATTTATATCTATATTTTGCCTAAGTAGAAGTTTATTTTATACCCCCATTGGTTCATCAGAAATTACTTTCAATCTAAAACTATGTGCCTTATTTAAATAATTTAGCATATTTTAAAATTAAACTAGCATATTAATTAATCATTTCTACATATTACAGCCCATTTAGGGAGTGTATCTTCAAAATAATGCTTTTTAATGATCTTTTGGTCTTTTTAGGAGATATTTTACAAAGTATAAACATACAGGATATGTAATTTAAAAACTTATAGTATGTTTTAACATTTTATATGTTATTTTTCTTCATTCTTCTAAGGAAATGTAATATCATTTTTTAAAAAATGTATTCTAAAACTTTGTCCTTTAAAACTATACTTACCACAGACAAAATAAATCTATTAGTTAATGAATAGAAACTACAGGTTTATTTCCCAATGTTATTCCATACTATGGTGAATGGATTTGCCTATAACACTTCTTGACAATAGTAGCTTGTGGAATACAGATTAAAAGCAATGCAGGACATCTTAGGAATATTTACTTTGTTATGTGCACAATTTTTTATTTGTTATTTTTGGCTATACAGGAGAGTAGAACATATTTTGGCAAATTATATGTACATAGAGTATATACATGTACATTATTTTTTTATTAAATCAAGTGGTCATCTTAACAAGTAAGCATCATGAAGGCATTATGTACTTAGTACATTTTAAGAATTATTGAATAACAGAATTAATTTTAAATGTACACTACTTTTAAGAGTTAACAAATACAAATTCTGTGTATGAAATAACTGTTTATGTAGTTGTGTATTGCACCTATATATATTAGGATAGTAGATTCTGCTTATCTGGAGAATGACTAGGAAATCTAATACTACTTGAAAAAATCCAACCTAAGTGTTATTCCTAATGAGAATTTTTGTTTGGTTTCAAAAATCACCAACACATATGAAGTTATGTAAGTGTCTGCCTGAGTGCCCTTTTCTCTTCCATTGATTGAGTTTTCATATCTTTGCTAATATCTTAATAATATGCAATAAATATGGATGCCAGGTATGGGGAAATGGTTTTACTATTTTCATTGAGGACTCATTTAAATATGCTTAGACTTGTATAAATGTGCTTTTTTGAAATAATTTCTTAGGTCACAAAAGCAAAACCCAGGCAAACCAAACAAAAACAACAATAAAACACAAATATTGTGGTTATGAATATTCAAACTAATTATGGAAAATTTTGCTATATTCTGTATTGATTCTCCCAGAAAAGTAAAAGTGATATAATCTTACTATTTAAGTCATAATTAATGTTTCCTTTTTTTTGGTGGGGGGTGTGCTGGGTTTGAACTCAGGGGCCCTCAAACACTGAGCCACATCTAAGCCCTATTTGGTATTTTATTTAGAGACAGGGTCTCACTGAGTTGCTCAGCACCTTGCTGTTGCCCAGGCTGGCTTTGAACTCAATATCCTTCTGTCTCAACCTCCCCAGCAGCTGGGATTACAGATGTGCACTACCCTGCCTGGCATAACTAATGTTTCTCAATGAAATTTCATAATTCCCTCCAAACACTTCTTGCACATATTTTGCTAAATTTATTCCAGAATTTTTAATATTATTATTATATCATAAGTTATTTTTTATTACTTGTATTTTTTTCTTTTTTTGAGCTTTTATATATGAGTTTTTGTTTCTTGCAATATTAAAATTCATGGTGGCTTTAAATCCAATTTTATTATTTATATTTTCTAATAGCTTGTTAGTATGAATAAATATACTACTTATTTACTAAATTGATTTTGAATGCAGCAATATTATTAATCACTTCTATTATTTATATTAATTTATGTATATCCTTTTGGATTTCTTAAATAGAGAGCCTTAATATATAAAAATGTACTGAAACTTAAGGAAAAATATTCACTGCTAAAAATCATTAATAAATAAAAAAATTTTAAGGGATTGATATGAAACCTATATGCTCATTAATTAGATAATTTAGATGGAGTGGACACATTCCTAGGACACAAAATATGAAAACTGACTCAAGAAAAAATTGAAAAAATAGACCTATAAGGAGTAAATAGATTGGGTCAATAATTTTAAAAATTTCTATAAAGAAAAGCCATGGTCCAAGAAGATTCACTGGTGAAATCTAGCAAATGATTAACTAAAAAATAATATAAATATCATACACTCTTTTAAAAATAAAAGAGGGAGGGATCATTCTTCAACATTTACTAGAATCCAGTAATATCCTGATTCCTGAAACAAAAAAAAAAAAAGACCAAATTATTACTAGAAAATTACATAGCATTTTCACACATAAAAATACATCAAGATCTTCAACAATTTACTATAATACCATTTAAGGACTATGTAAGTCAGTCTTATCTTAAGAACGCAAATTTACCTTAACATTTAATGATCGATTCACATAATATATTAACTACACAACAAGATCACCACAATACATAAGGAGAAAGCTTTTTTACATAATCTATTTTCATAAGTATAACACTCAACACACTATGAATAAAGATGTATTGTCTTAAAATTAATAAAATGTATCTGTTAAAAACTCACAAGTAACATAATGCTTACTGTTAAAAGTCTGAATTTTCCCTTAAAATGACACAAACAAGATGTCACCTTTTTTATTCAATGTCATACCTGAGGATCCAACCAGGAGAATTCAGAAAAAGAAAACAAACAAACAAAAAAAAAAAATCAGAGATAGAACTACCTTTACATGTCCTTATATATAGAAAACTATAAGAAATTCACAAAACAAAAACTTAAAACTAATGAGCGTTTTCAGGGATTTACAGGATAGCATATCAATATACAAAAATCAATTACATTTTTATTCATTAACAATGAGCAACCCATGAAAAATGAAATTAAATACATAATTTACAGCAATATCAAATGAGTTTACATAGTTGTGAATGAGTATAATAAAACAACTTGAAACTTATACACCAAAACTATAATGTAGTACTGAAGAAATTAATGGGGACTACATAAATTAAAAGAAATTTCATGTTCAAGATTGAAAGGCTTAATATTATTTATATGGCAATACACTTCCAATTGACATACAGATTAAATCAAAATCCATCAATATTCCAAATGCTATTTTTTAAAAATATTGACAAGCTGATTCTTAAATCCATGCACAAATGCAAGAGATCAAAACAATGCAAGAGTCAAAACAATCTTCAGAACAAAAAACAAAGTTTGAGAACTCACACATCCAAATTTCAAAGCTTACTATGCAGCTATATCACTGGGCTAACACACACATACACACACATATGTGAATATGTATGTGTGTATTGTATATGTATATATGTATATTTTATATATTTTCTTTTTTTAATTTTCAGGTTACAAAAGTGTTCATTGTTCTTTAAAAAGAAAATTTCATCAAGATGCTACTTATTTTCAGTCTGTGGTCATTCTATACGCTCTTGAGATCTTAATATGCCTTACCTTGGCTCATTACAGTCATACATTATTTTCTTAGTTTAATTAGGTTTGAACATAAGAATGTTTATTGTAGAAAATAAACAATAGCCCATTTTAATGCTAAAATGTTTTAAGATTAGTTTTTTAAATATTTAGCAATTTGTCATTTCATAAGTCTGGACATTCTAAATACATTTATGTTTAAAATTGTTGTGATCAGTTGGGTGAGTGGAGCATGCCTATGATCCTAGCTACTCAGGAGGATGAGGCTGGATAATTTCAAATTTGAGACTTGCTGGGAAACTTAGTAAGACTCTGTCCCATAATGAGAAAAGTAAAATTGGCTAGGGATGTAGCTCTGTGGGTTCTATTTCCAGTACTGCAAAATAATAATTTTTTGTTATCATCCTTATAAAACAAAATATCTTTTTTTTTTTTTTTTTTTTTTTTTTTTTTTTTTTTTTTTTTTTTTGGTACTGGGGATTGAACTCAGGGGCACTCGACCACTGGGACACATCCCTAGAGACAGGGTCTCATTGAGTTGCTAAGTGCCTCACCATTGCTGAGGCTGGCTTTGAACACACTATCCTCCTGACTCAGTCTCCCAAGTGCTGGGATTACAGGCGTGCGCCACTGTGCCTGGCTATAAAATAAAATATCTTGAAATGATCATTTCACAAGTCATTAAATATAAGATAAAAGAACTTACAAAACTGGGAATGGAATCCCACTCCTTGGTTTATACCCAAAGGACTTAAAAACAGCATACTACAGGGACATAGCCACATCAATGTTTATAGCAGCACAATTCACAATAGCTAAACTTTGGAACCAACCTAGATGCCTTCCAGTTGATGAATGGATAAAGAAAATGTGGTATATATACACAATTGACTACTATTCAGCATTAAAAGAGAATAAAATCATGGCATTTTCAGGTAAATGGATAGAATTGGAGAATATAGTGCTAAGTGAAGTTATCCAATCTCAAAAAAACCAAATGTCAAGTATTTTCTCTGATATAAGGA
Source organism: Tamias sibiricus (assembly GCA_025594165.1). NCBI lineage: Eukaryota > Metazoa > Chordata > Mammalia > Rodentia > Sciuridae > Tamias > Tamias sibiricus. The sequence continues at coordinate 40,220,309 of CM046661.1, forward strand.
TGCTGATTCATAATGGGGTTGTGGGGGAAGCATGGGAGGATTAGATGAACTCTAGATAGAGCAAAGGGTAGGGAGGGGAAAGGAGGGGGACATGGGATAGGAACGATGGTAGAATGAGATGGTCATCATTACCCTAAGTACATGTATGAAGACACGAATGGTGTGACTCTACTTTGTGTTCAACCAGAGAAATGAATAATTGTGCTCTATATGTGAATTATAATCCATTCTGCAGTCATATATAACAAATTAGAATAAAAATAATAAAAAAAAGAATTACAAGATATAGTGCAAAATTAACAAGGACAAGAAATTTTGAAAATTATCCTTTCAAATAGAAATTAAGGTTTTAGAACACTTAATTTTCATCTATGACCATCATTGTTATATAATTCTTCTAATTAGTTGAATTTGATTCTGGATCAATTGCAGTAGACATATTTCTTCCATTCTTCATGTGAAAAAGGCTTACCCTTTTCAATCATATACTTGATACTTAAGAAATTCATGTTTAGGTCAGGCACAGAGGCATATGCCTATAATCTCAACAGCTCAGGAGGCTGAGGCAGGAGAATCGTGATTTCAAAGCTAGCCTCAGCAACTTATCAAGGCCCTAAGCAACTTAGCAAGACCCTGTCCCTAAATAAAATATAAAAAGGCTGGAGATGTGACTCAGTGGCTAAGTGCCCTAGGTTCAATAAGGACATTTCTGGAATTGGTCTGTACTTTTTTTCCAGAAGTACTTTCGTCATCACTGGAAGAAATTTATCAAATCTAATGATCTGATGGGTGGGTTCTTCTTTTTCTACCTCTCCAAGCAGATCATGTAGCTCTTCTTCACTTGGGTTGGCATCCTAATGACATGGTAATTGTCCTAATTTCTCCTCTCTTGCCCATGAATTTCATTCTTGGAGCTACAGAGACAAGAACCCAAGAAGGAACCACTGGTGGTCTGCTGCTGCCCATTGAATACTAGCAGACAGAGCTAAGAGAGTTGTAACACAAATGGGGTCTGTCCACTTCCCTGTCTTTCTATCTTTGGGCACCTGGGAGATACCTTTCATTAGCTAGAGTCAAGGTGTCCTGGATCCCTCAGGCCTATATATTTTTATAATATAAATATTTGAAAAACTATATTTCAATATTAAAAAATATATATGAAATATATATGTATATATACACACACACACACACATATATATATCAATACGTGAGAATTGAGAGTCCAGATATAAACTCTTACATTTATGTTCAATTTATTTTCCACAAGTACACCAAGATAATTCAATGGGGAAAAAATGAGGGAAAATCATTTTAGAATGATTGTGCTGTAATGATTAAATATCCATAGTCAAAAGAAAAAAGATGTGTCCCTACTTCACACCATAGGAAAAGATAACTCAAAATGAATTCACTGCTTAAACACAACAACTAAAACTGTACAATTCTTAGAAGTAAATTTTGGAGCAAAAGTTGATGACCTCAGATTATGTGATAGCACATATGTATGATGCCAAGAATACAAATGATGAAAGAAAAAAATAATGAATTGATCTTCATCCAAAATTAAAAATTTTGTTCACCAAAGGATATCGTAAACATATATCATAAACAGCCCACAGAATAGGAAAAATTTTGCATATCATAAAAGTTACATACATGTGTTCCAAGTGTACAAAAAGCTTCTAAAGTTGAGTAACAACAACAAGAAACCATACAACGTTTAAAAAATGTGTGAAGGATTTTCACGTGCAGTTATCCAAAAGAGCCAAATAGCACATCAAAAATTATCATTGTCATTAGTAATTAGGGAAATACAAACCAAAACCACATGAGATGCCACTTGACACAAATTAGGATGACTAAAATTTAAAAAGGCATAAAATTATAAGTACTGGAGATAATATGGGAAAATTAAGACCCTCATACATTGTGTATCCATTGAGGTGAGGATAAATGTGGTGTGTGTGTGTGTGTGTGTGTGTAAATATATACATATATGTGTTTATATATATATATATATATATATGGAATTAAATATCACTCGTCAATAAAACAAATAAATTACATAGTACAATTCAAGGAACTTGTAAAGTTTATGATAAGTGAAAGAAACCGTTCACAAAAATCACACACTGTATAATTCTCTTTATATTAAATGTACAGAACTGGCAAGTCCACAGAGAAAGGAAGTAATTCAATTGTAAATCCTCAAAGGAGATAAGTGGGGATGACTGCTACTGAGAAAGAGATTTCTTTTGAGGGTGATGAAAATGTTCTAGAATTGTGTTCTGGTTATAGCTGCACAACACTGTGAATATGCTAATAAGCAAAGGATTGTACACTTCAAATGAATAAATTTCATGATATGGGAATTATATTTTAATATTGTTGTTAATTGGAAGTTAGATTTCCTCCTTTAAAATCCTCATACATAATGTTTATTTTATTGCCTCACTGTTATGCCCAGCATTGTACAAACTATTATACCACACTACAGTTATCCTTGGCTTTCTTCCAAAATGGGGTGGCATTTAGTATCTGGAACCCCAGAGAGCTAACTATGTCTTAATTTGCAAATGTCTAATGAATATAATAATCAAATGTAACATAATGTTATTTGACAAATGAGTATAGAGCAATCCCAAATCATTTTGTTCATATTCTTAGTTCTCTGTAAGAGTGAGATTTATCATCCCTTTTGTGTGATATTGTGTTATAATATTTGGTATTATATGTTAGTAGTATTCTGAGATAAGAGTAGTTCAATGTTGTTGTTTTAGAACTAGTTATAACCTTACTTATGCCCGGAAAAAATGTGAAGACAGAAAATAAAAATAGTTACAATAGTTCATATGAATAGGTAATACCTACTGTGTGTCAATTTCAAACATCAATTCCAAGTAAATATGATCCTTTCTATTTGTAAATGAGGATATTGAAATTCAAACTTTAACTTGTTCTGGCCAAATTATTCCTAGGATGTAGTTGTTCTCATTAGGGTTTTTAATAAAAATTTAAAATTATTTTCATAGATAATTTATAATTGATGTTCTGGTTTTGCTCATTTGAGGAAGAAAATTTAACATATAATAAATGTCTATTAATTTATAAGGCATGAAACTAGATAGAATATGCAAACCTAAAAATAAATTTCAAAACATTTGCACCAAATTTTTTACTCTTCCTTAAGATAATTATGCCTGAGAAACATTAACATTTAAGATTTGCTAAATATATACCAGAATATTTTAAGATTAGCTTGGTAATATTTTATTTAATAATGACTTTAAAAATACATAATTCTGTCATCTTAAATGTCTTTGACAAATTTTGCAAGTCTATACTTCAAGTTATGACGCTAATGTATTTCAGAATATTATTTATAGCTTTGAGTAACCTGATTCAGTATATATTGAAAAATTATATTTACAAAATGTTTTCCTACAATATTTGTCGAAAGAATTGACCCCAGCAATCACGTTTTGCCACAAATGATATATTCAAAATCCACTATGTATGTCTAATTATTCACAAAATAGGAATTCAAATGAAAAGAATGCTTTGCAGGTGTAATGTAATATTATGCAATTTTCAGCTAGCTGTAATTTTACAGAAAAAAAGGTAAGATTTAATGCTAATTTAGTCTGTTCTTAAAATTATTTCATGGTAGACTATGACATATAAAGATTTTCACATTTAAGGATATAACATTTTATAAACTTACAAAAAATTGGTGCAAGAAACATTCCTGATTCAGATTTTATGAAACACAGATGAATTAAAAATACATAAATGCTAAAATATATAGCTAAAAATATGTATTTTATTTTTTTTTAATAACATAATTTTGGAGCGAAACTAGCCTCCACTGATATATAATTTTTGCACATTTCAACATTAGATGTTTTAACCAAATGGGATAGGCATTAAAAGTGAAAGGGAGAAAATATATAAGTTAAAAAGTAAAGACTATTGTTTTATGTTTTGAATAATATATTATAACTAACAAAATGCAGGTTTAGAATTAAGAAGAAATTATACCCATCCATGGTTTTCTTCATATTTACTAGTACTCTTCAAAAGCAAATATGTGCCATCTAACATTTAAGCATTTTCCCATGAGTAAAATGTAAATGGTTTAGCTTATCTATTTCAATTCAAAAGCATATATTCTGTTGCCCAGAATTCATCAGAGATTTTCAAAAATAATCAATTTTGTTGTTAGCATCTATAAAATAAAACATATTTAAAAATCAATTGGAAAAAAATAATAAATTTTAGATATTGCAAAATATGAAATAGTAATAAATGATTGCTACAGCATCATTAATAACCAGGATATATACTGAAAGATTGCAAGTAGGCTTCACTTAAAATTCTATGAGAATTACATACATACATACATACATAAACTTATGTTTTCTTATGAATATTTATCTTTCAAATTCACTTATTTATGAGGAGTGGACATGTCACCATCTCTTGAATAATATTTTCTCTGTATAATTTTATATAATCTCTCAGACTTCACCTTAGAATAATATGTAACTCACATTTATCTTTCATTATTGTAAAAACTATAGTTTTTATAATACCAACATAGTAACTTTATCTCAAAGTTTAAAGGGTATTATTCCTCATTTTTTAATGTATGTGAACAAATTCTGCCCTATAAATCTGAGAACAAGAATAGTGTTCTTGTATCCCAATATATTATGTATTGAAGTTAATTTATGCATTTTGATGGAATATGGCTTTATTTAAATTTATTCCTATTCATAGTTTAGAAACATTACTATGAATAGTAATAATATGTTGTATTTAACGTGAAAGGATTACATTGGTTTAAATTTAATTAAACAACTACTTAAACAAAATATGTTCATTACTTCAGAGGATGGTCTGTACATTCAACAGACAATGGTAAATTAGAATAAAGAATAATATAGGAATTCTAGAATGGTGAAGTATAAAATATCTGAAATTATCTATACTTTGAATTTTATAATATTTCAGGCAATTGAGTTCAGCAGTTCGGTGTAAACAATAGCAGTAAAAAAAAATCTAAACCTTGGATTTTATTTTATTCTTTATTTTTCTTCCAATACATATATATCACTACATTTCTAAAATCTATTTGATGTTGTTCCCATTTTCTTCATTATTCCAGTCATCAATTTGATGAATGCCATCATGACTTCATGAGTGGATTCCAAGTGTTCTTTCAGATATTAGGATGTTCTAAATTGTATTCTGAAGAAAATATCCTCATTGTTAGAGGGCAGATCTGAGGCTAACTATGTGTAATATGTCTTTGCTCTGATTGCCTTGATCTTTTCACTTCTTTTTGGGCTTTCAAATGTTTTAAAATGATTCTTTCTGACTATTCTGCCTGAAATTCACACAGATTCACTAATTTTGACGTTTATTTTATCAGTTTTATAAACATTTTGGCCATTATCTCATAAAATAAAGTCTTCCCATTCTCTCTCTTTTCCTGCCCATAGGCCATCCAGTGGCATGCCATATTTGACTGTTTCTTTGTGCTCCACATTTTGAAATGTTTTCCTTTATTTTATTCTTAAAATATTTTGAAGTTTAAAGTCAAATATCTTCTAATGGTTCACTAATCTCTTCTGCATTTTTAAAGTTATAAAATTCAAAGTATAGATAATTTCAGATATTTTATACTTCACCATTCTAGAATTCCTATATTATTCTTTATTCTAATTTACCATTGTCTGTTGAATGTACAGACCATCCTCTGAAGTAATGAACATATTTTGTTTAAGTAGTTGTTTAATTAAATTTAAACCAATGTAATCCTTTCACGTTAAATACAACATATTATTACTATTCATAGTAATGTTTCTAAACTATGAATAGGAATAAATTTAAATAAAGCCATATTCCATCAAAATGCATAAATTAACTTCAATACATAATATATTGGGATACAAGAACACTATTCTTGTTCTCAGATTTATAGGGCAGAATTTGTTCACATACATTAAAAAATGAGGAATAATACCCTTTAAACTTTGAGATAAAGTTACTATGTTGGTATTATAAAAACTATAGTTTTTACAATAATGAAAGATAAATGTGAGTTACATATTATTCTAAGGTGAAGTCTGAGAGATTATATAAAATTATACAGAGAAAATATTATTCAAGAGATGGTGACGTGTCCACTCCTCATAAATAAGTGAATTTGAAAGATAAATATTCATAAGAAAACATAAGCTTATGTATGTATGTATGTATGTAATTCTCATAGGATTTTAAGTGAAGCCTACTTGCAATCTTTCAGTATGTATCCTGGTTATTAATGATGCTGTAGCAATCATTTATTACTATTTCATATTTTGCAATATCTAGTGTGGGGTTTATTATGTGATATAATGTTACTTATCCATGTGCATGCATGTGCATATGTACATGTATGTGTTTTGTTCTCTGACATATTCCCAGCAAATAGAATAGCAACTGGCACTTATTAAGTATTCTTGGTAATTGCATGAATAAATAAAACTTGAAGGAGCTGGTGTTATAGAATCTAAAACAATAATCTCAATGAGGAAATAGCCATCAACTAAGGAGTCAAGTGAATTAAGACAGAGATATTTTCCCTAATGTTGCAGTGTGCTCACTGGTGATTTAACAAAACACTGCCCAAGCAGTGAAGATGATGGTAACCTAACTGTATGGCCTGGTGTGGGGGAAAAATGAAATAACAGAATTATGGTTGAGATTATATATATATATATAATATATATATATATATATATATATATGGATGTATTTCTTTTTTTCAATGTGAAGGGGAGAAAAAAATTCCTGCAGTAGCTGGAATGGTTCTATTTTTTAGGTGAAATTATATTTTGAACTGATGCAATTTTTGAATATTAATGGGATTTTGTCTTTCTTTCCTTTCCAAGGCCAAAATCCGTTAAGAAATAAATACAAGTGTAAGAAAAATAGTCATAAAAATATCAGCTTTTTACATAGTAAGTTAATTGGAGAATTTTCTCTAAATTTACAGGGGAAAAAAACAATGTTCTCTTACTGCCCCAGACTGGATTTGGGGACAGAACACTCAAGACACAGATTGGGACTTGAATAAAGATATGCAAAATCAGTATTGCTGCTTCCAGTTCTTCTGAAGAAGAGAGAAAAACAACATAATGAATTGCCTAGGTTTGAAGATTTTTGAAATAGATTAGGTTCAGCAGAGAAAGGCAGATTGATAAATAAAATACAACAATAAGGAAATGGACACCTTCTTAAAGATCAGAAATATTATTCTAATATTGATGCATCCTCTTAGAAGCATGAAGATAAGAGAAAGGAAGCCCTCTTCCCAGAAGAAATATTTAGAGAACAAGGGAAATCAGTGGTACACATTAGATGGATATGATTGCAGGATAAAATTCTCAGATAGACTGAGAGAAGATGGGGTACAAAGCATAAATGAAAGTCCTGAATTAATATAGCACAGCTGCAAGTAGGTTGTTAGATTTGGTGAAAGTGAGAAGGGGGAATTCATCTCGGTTTGATTCAATCTTCTAATTAAAACAGGCAATGAAAACAGCCATTCAGAGTGGATAGGCAGGTTTGTGGAAAGAAAAAATGGATAAGAATCATAAGGGGAAGTGATGAATAAAAAGTACTAGGGGAATATAAAAGAAATTCTATGTAGAGTTAAGAGGTCTTTTGAAATATGTGTTCATTAATTTCAAATGAGACTTGTCAGCATTTTATGTGATTTTTTAAAAAATTCTGGAACCATATTGCTGCTCGTATAAATTTGCAGAATAGGCAGACATTATAAGCAGTGTTGCTGATTCACTTGAGAATTATGGGGAGAGAGAGGGACAAAAGGTTTAAGGTTTTTTGCAAGTAAATTATTAAAATATTGGTCCATATAATTTAGGTTGCATTAGTAGTGAAGTGAAAACATGAGAAAGTAAGTGGAGTTGCTGAAGCATAGAAATTAATATCAAAGGATTGAAGATTATAACATGGTTGAAGAATTGTCATAATGAACAAAGAAAAAACTGCTGGTCATTGATAATGGTAAGATTCAAAAAGTAGCTCTATAGACATTGATGATAACAAAAGCATGATTATTCATTGCTGGAGTTTGTAGAAAGAAAAAAATATGGTAAAAATAAGATGCTGAAGTGATTAAAAATACATAAAATGAAAGACTATATCTACTTGAATGTTGGTGCCATTAAGTATAATATACCAACAGAGAGAAAAATAACCTAAGTGCTAAAATATGCACTAATAAAGAGCTACAGTGGCCATAATTTAGAAGTTGTTAGTCACAGGGACAATATCATCTAAAATGATGATAATATCACCTGAAATTTGGTATCATACCAAGTTATAGACCTCAAAGAAGCTAATGAAAATTTGTTTATGAAACATAATGAAAACCACGAAGACAATAACTTATAGTGATTGATTTTCACTGGTGAGAATAACAAGACCCATGATGAAGAGGAGGGGCAACATAGCAGATCAGAGTAAGGCAGCATTTCTCCTTGCTCTGCAACCCAGAAATCCAGCTGCGGGAAAACTGTGGCTCCCTAAGGCCTAGAGTGAAAAATACTGAGACTGAGGGGCAGTCTGCCCCAGCCAAACCAGAGACTGTTGGACTCATTAATTGGATCATTAAAAAAAACCTCTTGATTGGAGTTTATTAATTGTTCGCAGAAAGCCTATCCAGGAGCCATGTTGGACTGCAGCGCGGCAGAGGTGATGGAAACTGGAAACCCTGATTCGTGAGTTTACAGCTAGGTCTTCCTGGACCTGTCTGAGCCTGGCAAAACTATGGAAATTCAGAAACTGGGAGAATTTTCCACAGGGGGGAATAAAGTTTGGAGAGGCTTGAGAGAGCAGGGCTCTCCCCAACTCTGTGGGTCCTGGGGTTAGCAGGGACTGATGGGGCCAGCTATATCGGTTCAGAAGATTGGAAGGCAGGGTGTGCAGGTTTGCTCTCAGCTCAACAATCCAGCTGGTCCAGCAACCACCAGGTTCCGGGACCCACCTGGGCCCCACTCCCTGGGTCCCACCACCAGCCTGATCCCTGGCACCCTGCCCAGTCTGGTGCCCACTATCCTGGGGTCCCCAATTCCTGCTAGATCTGGTACAGGTTCAGCACCCACCAGGACCCTTTGACCCCCCCAGTCCCCAGTCTCCCAACCCCCTGGCCCCTGGCCATCCCACCATTCCACAGACTAGGCCCACAATGTAGCTGCTGGCCCATAGCCCTGCATGCCAGCCTGCTGCTTTTCAGCCAGGCCTGCCTGACCTACCACACAGCTTCACTGACAGCCAAAGAGGACCAAGCTCCCGCCTCTGACACAACTGGGGCAGGCCAGCTGGGACCCCAGACTTGGACAGGCTCCAACTTGCCCCACAGCCACTTCACTGCCAGACCTACCTGTTCAGCACATAGCTTCATGGCATGCCCACAGGACCCACAGCCTGGTACTGATCTACCTGCTCCCAGATGTGGTGAACTGTTTTGCTATCTGTCCACAACCCAGCTTCCCTGGCATGCCCCTGTTCCTTCCTGCCTGCAGCCCAGCCTACCCATACTAATTTTCCAAGAACGGAAATTGGGAAGTCTTAAACCCCCAAACATCAATCCAATGAGCTACACAACAAAAAGGAAGGATGCACAACCCATGGCCCATATTCCCATGCTTAGATCATACCTCAAAAAGAAACAAAAAGAAAACCAAGTGGGCACAGGCAGTGAACACATCAGCTCACTGACTATTTTGACCACCATAGTGGATATGACTCCTTAATTTCTTAATATTTCGCCAAGATTGTTGTTGTTGCTTATTTGTTGTGATTAGTTCTGCTTTGGTTTTTAGTTTTGGTTTACTTTCTTGGGTTTTTGGTTTTTTTTGAATGTATACTGATGGATTCAAGGAATTCTACACATATTCATATTTGTTTCTCTTCATATCTAGACTTCTTTTTTCTTTTTTATTATTGTTTTTGTTTGTTTTGAAGGAGTTATTTTTCCATGTGCTGTATTTTGAGGGTTAAGGTTTCTGATAGCTTATTTTGGTTTTGTTTTGTATCATCTTTATCATTACTCTATCTCCCTTGTCTTCCACTTTCTTTTCTCTATTCCTGACATCCAAATTCCATTCACTCTTTCCTCCTTTATATTCTTCTTTCTTTTTCTTACCCTTTCAAATTAACAACATATCCTGTGTGACCACTGCATCTGCCCTGAATAGCATACACTTTTCTACCCTCCTATCTCTTCTTCTTTCCACATAATCAAATGTATCCTAACAGTTCTTAATACTAATTGAGTTAATGTCTACACCTTCAACAAATGTCACAGCAATAATTAATACAGTGGAAGTCATAGACAAGTCCTATTGTTTGATTTTAAGCCAGACACAAAGCATGATTATTAACTGTTTTAATTGGTGGAAATTCCTGATCCTACTATCCTTACATATTGTATCAATTAAGACTGGATATCAAAATAGGAACTAAGGACCTAGTCTACTGTTATATATTGTTTGCATACATTATTGCTATTCTTGGGCTCCCCACCTCATCTGTGAGGTACTAGTAACATAACTAATAAGGTAGACACTCTACAACATCAGATTCCTCCAGATAGATTGGAAGACAAACAATATGAAAAAGCAAAGGAACAAATCATCCCAAATAACACAAAATACCTCAACAGTAGACTCCATTTATACCACAGTGGAGGAAATATCAAAAATGGAATTCAGAAAGTTCATGGATAAACTGATCTACAAGGTAAAAGATGATGTAAGAAATAAAATTAGAGACAAATCCAAAACGTGAAGATCATTTCAATAAGGAGATAAAGAACCTGAAGAAGAATTAGTCAGAAATCCTCAAAATTGAGTTATAAATTTCTACACCTTCAACAAATGTCACAGCAACAATTAATATAGCAGAAGTCATAGACAAGTCCTATTGTTTGATTTTAAGGCAGACACATGCCAACCAATAATATCATACTGAGCAAAATTAAGCCTCAGAACTGACAATGAAATAAAAACCTTCCATGATCAACAAAAGTTAAAACAATTAATGACTAGAAAGCCTATACTAAAAAATATACTCAATAAAATATTTCATGAAGAAGTAAAAAAAAAAAAAAAAATGAAAACCAGCAAAGGAACTATGCTAGAAAAATAGTCAATCAAAGGAGAAACTAATTCAAATTAAAAACCAGAAATACATCAAAATAACAGCAAATATGAATCATTTCTCAATAATAACATTGAATATAAATGACATAAACTCATCAATCAAAAGACATAGATTGGCAGACTAGATTAAAACACAAGACCAAGAATATGCTGTCTCCAAGTGACTCATCTCATAAGCAAATACATCCACACTCTGAAGGTAAAAGGATGGGAAAAACATATTTTTCACATGGATCTTGAAAACAAGCATCATATCTCAAAGCCATAGATAAGGAAAAACAAGTCAACACTAAAAGCAGTAAAGAGAGCAAATAAATTAAATCAGAGCCAAAATCAATAAAATTGAAACAAAAAAAAATCAATTAAAAACATAGACAAAAATAGTTGGTTCTCTGAGAATATAAATGAAAGTGATAAACCCTTAACCAAACTAGTGAAGAAAAGGAGAGAAAACTCAAATCACTAAAATTTGTGATGCAAAAGGAAATATCACCATAGACACTATTGAAATACAGATAATTGAAAACTACTCTTAAAATCAAATTTCTAGAGACATATAATCTACCCAAATTAGAATAGGAGGACATAGAAAATTTAAACAGATCAATTTCAAGCAATAAAATTGAAGATGCCATTAATGCCTACCAACAAAGTAAAGCCCAGGACGAAAGATAATCTCAGCCAATTCTCCCAGACCTTCAAAGAAGAACTTACACCAATATTCTTCAAATCATTCCATGAAATAGGAAAGGAGGGAACCATTGCAAACTCATTCTATGAAGCTAGTATCACCCTCATACCAAAACCAGACAAAGACACATCAAGGGTAGAAAATTTCAGATGAAATATCCCTGATGAACATAGATGCAAAAATTATTAATAAACTCCTGGAAAATTGCATACAAAAACATATTAAAAAGATAGTGCAACATGATCAAGTGTGGTTCATTCCAGTAATGCAAATTTGGTTCAACATACAGAAATCAATAACTGCAATTCATCACATTAATAGTATTAAAGACAAGAATTACATGATCATCTCAACAAATGCAGAAAAAGCATTTGATAAAATTCAGCATCAATTCATATTCAAAACAGATAAACTAGGGAAAGTAGGAACAAATTCAACATTGTAAAAGGTATATGTTAAACCCAAGGCCAACATAATTCTAAATGGAGAAAAATTGAAACATTCTCTCCAAAAACTCAAACAAAATAGGGATGTCCTGTTCTGTTACCGCTCCTATTCAATATAGTCCTTGAAACCTTCCCCAGAGTGTTCAGACAAAAAAAAGAAATTAATGGGGTATGAATAGGAAAATAAGAGCTTAAACCATCCCTATTTGCCAAGGACATAATTCTATATTTAGAAGACCCAAAGAACTGTACCAAAAAGCTTCTTGAACTCATAAACAAATTCAGCAAGTGGCAGATATAAAATAAATACTCATAAATCAATTGCATTCCTATGCCAATGATGAATCAGCTGAAAGAGAAATCAGGAAAACTGGCTCCTTTACAATAGCCTCAAAAAAAAAAAAAAAAAAAAAAAAAGAAAGAAAGAAATACTTGGGAATCCATCTAACAAAAGAGGTGAAAGAGCCGTACAATGAAAATTATAGAACACTAAAGACAGAAATTAAAGAAGGCCTCAGAAAATGGAAAGATCATCCATGTTCTTAGATAGGCAGAATTAATATTGTCAAAATGGCCATATTACAAAAGCACTATACAGATTTAATGCTATTCCCATTAAAATTCCAATAATATTTTTTATAGAAATAGAAAAAGCACTCATGAAATTCATTTGGAAAAATAAGAGGCCCAGGAGAGCCAAAACAATCCTTAGTGAGAAAAATAATGCAGGAGTCATCAAAATATCAGACCTCGAATTATACTACAGTGCTACAGTAATAAAAAATGGCATGGTTTTGGCACAAAAGTAGAATTAAAGACAAAGGAACAAAATAGAAGACACAGAGACAAACCCACATAAATACAGTTATCTCATACTAGTCAAAGGTGCCATAAACATACATTGGAGAAAAGGTCGCCTCTTCAACAAATGGTGCTGGGAAAAATGGAAATACAAATTGGTAGATTGAAATTGAACCCCTATATTTCACACTGCATAAAATTCAAAGTGGATCCAGAACCTTGGTATTAGACTAGAGACCTTGTGCAGACTAGAAGAAAAATTAGGCCCAACTCTCCATCATGTTGGCTCAGCAATGGACTTCTTCAATAAGACACCTAAAGCACAAGAAGTAAAATCAAAAATGAATAGATGAGATGGTGTCAAACTAAAAAGCTTCTTCACAGCAAAGTAAACAATCAAGAACATGAAGAGAGAGCCTACAGAGTAGGAGAAAATCTTTGCCATCTGCACCACAGATAGAGCATTAATCTCTAGGATCTAAAAGGAACTCAGAATATTTAACAACAAAAAACAAATAACCTAGCCAATAAATGGGCAAAGGAAATGAATAAACCTTCAAAGAAGTAATACAAATGGTCAAAAAATATATGAAAAAATGTTCAACATGTCTAGCAATTAGAGAAATGCAAATTAAAACTACACTGAGATTTCATCTCACTCCAGTCAGAATGGCAATTATCAAGAATACAAGTAAAAATAAATGTTGATAAGGATGTAGGGGAAAAGATTCACTCGTACATTGCTGGTGGGACTGAAAATTAGAGCAACCACTCTGGAAAACATCATGGAGATTCCTTAGAAAACTTGGAATAGAACCACCATTTGAGCCACTCCTCAGTTTATATGCTAAGGACTTAAAATCAGCATACTACAGTAACACAGCCACATCAATGCTTATAGCAACTCAATTCACATTAGCCAAACTATGGAACAAAACTAGGTGTCCTACAACAAATCAATGAAAAATGCCATATATATATATATATATACATATATATGTATATATATATATATATATATACATATATATATATACACACATATATAATGGAATATTATTCAGCCACAAAGAAGAATGAAATTATGGCATTTGCTGGTAAATGCTTGGAAGGGGAGAATATCATGCTAAGTGAAATAAGGCAATCCCAAGAAACTAAAGGTTGAATGCTCTCTCTGATATGTGGATGCTAACATATAACAAGGGTGGGTGGAAAGGGGAAGTGTAGAAGTTCATTGGATTAGATAAGGGGAATGAAGTGGAGGGAGAGGAGATGGGAATAGAAAAGACAGTAGAATGAATCAAACCTAACTTCCCTATGCTCATATGTCAATACACTCTAAGTGCAACTCCCATCATGCACAACCACAAGAATGGAATCAAAATTGGAATGGATTGTACTCCATGTAGCTATACTATATCAAAATACACCCTACTGTCATGTATATCTAAAAACAAAAAATAAAAACCAAAAAAGAAAAACCATGATGAATATTATAAGTAATAGGGAATTATCTTTAGCCGGGCGCGGTGGTGCACGCCTGTAATCCCAGCACTTGGAAGGCTGAGGCAGGAGGATCGCGAGTTCAAAGCCAGCTTCAGCAATGGCGAGGCACTTAGCAACTCAGTGAGACCCTGTCTCTAATAAAATACAAAAAAAGGGCTGGGGATGTAGCCCAGTGGTCGAGTGCCCCTGAGTTCAATCCCCAGTACCAAAAAAAAAAAAAAAAAAAAAAAAATAGGGAATTATCTTTTATGACTGATTTGAACAGACATGCTTTAAAGTTTCTGGTAGTTTCTATAATGTTGTTGTAAAATTTTAGTAAATGTCATGTACCTGGTTAAGGCTGTTTCGCTGTCAGTCAGCCTCCATTCTTTGCAGAGATACTTTTGAAACATTAGAAACTTTGTGTCGGATACTGGAGAAAAATAGCAAGTTACAGTGCCTGTCCTCAAAATCTAATAGTATAATGGGTGAAATAGACATTATTCAATTAATCACACAATTAAATGTAAAATTAGCCATGGGAGTCATGACTGTTTCCTAATAAAGTGTCAATTTGGCTGCAATGAGTTGTAAAAGCATGAGATTACCTTTTTAAACTACAGTTGTTCTAAGTGTGTCTGTCACTTTTGTAAAAGACAACTAATGTTGATAAAAGCAAATAAATCATGAGGAGATTCTAATTCTTATAAAAGGGTGGACTGATATGTATACTTCAAAAAATAAAGAAGAAGAAATTCTCATGTTAGAAAAATACATTTATGTGATTCAAAAACTAAAAAAAACAAAATTCATAATTTCTATGGCTCACCAGTAAAGAAAATCAAAGGAGTTATAAAAGATAAAGTTGAGAGAACTGAGTAGATCCTGAGTATGAGAGTTATGATATTGTTTGTCCAACTTATGGCAACTGAACAACAGTTTAAATTTTAGGTCTCAAAAGAAGCTGGATGTAAACACAACAAAACAAAATTTAGGACACTCGAGAATCAAGAAGTCATAAAGCCTGATCCCCCCCAAAATATGCATCAATATATGGTAATGAATAACATGTTTGACCATATATACTATGTTAGTCACTGTTATAGGATATTTGTATAAAATCAGTTAATGTCCCAAGAAATCATTGAAATCACTTATATACAAATGGGGGGTTTGAAGCAGAGAGTAAGCTTTTGGAAATCACATGTTTAGCATAGGGTTGAATTATATTTCACCCTCAGCAGTCTAGGTTCAGGTATATACTTTATTTACACAAAACATTGCTACTCAGCTAGAGGAAAATAAAAGGTATGCTCAAGAAAGTAAAAAACAAACAAAACAAAACAAAACAAAAAAAAACCTACTTCACAAATGGAAATAGTAAACAATATTATCTGTCTCTAGCCTGGCTATGGATGAAGAGTTTAAAAAACAAATACCTGAGAATTTGTAACCATCCATCATGTGAATTTTGAACCTGACTGTAAGATACTGTTTGGCTCATAAGCCATAAAAACTTTAAAAAAAAAAATTGTATAAGTTTGTTGGGCTGGAAATACTTGCAGGAGCTAATAAGAAACAAAACTCTTAAGGAAAGGAAAGGACTCTTAACCCAGAACTCAAATAGTTACCAAGACAAAACTAACAATACATATATTGAAAACAATTTTTAAAAATGAAGAGGGAAGAGATTAGTCTTCATACTTATTATTGTCTTTAGAAATAATAAACCTCATTGCAGGAGCCCTGTTTGGGGAGATAGCTAAGATTGTGGTTGACTATGGGCCATAGACATTTTTGGGCATTTCCGCCTTCCGTAGTCTCACGGGACTTGGCCTGGGATCTCGCCGGACTTGGTCGAGGATCTCGAGAGATTTGAACGGTGACTCAGCAGATCGAGCTAGCGCCATTGCTGCTCAGGCGCATGGGAAGAGACCAGAGAGAGAAAAGACAGGGTTATCGCTATTGTATAGATATATTGTAGTTTCTTGTAAGAGTAGGTGCCTTGGTTTCTTGTGAGAGTGTGTATGTGGTGTTAGAAATTACAAGAGACAGAGACAGAAAGATTAAAGAATATTTTCGTCTCCATCCTGTCTCCGGACTCCTTCCTGCGGCGCTGCCGTTCCAGGCTGCAATCCCTTTCCGGCGACAACACCTCATGTTTATATTTGCAATGATCTGTAACATATTACAAATATTAGAGTATAAAATATTTGATATAAAATAAGTCTGTTTTAATTTGTTTATGATAAAAATATATCAAAATATGATGAAGAACAAAGAGGCTACAAGCAATGGTAAGAATTTAAAAATTAATACAAATATTTCCAGAAATATTCTTGAAATTTTGTGTGTCTGTGTGTGTGTTAAGCTAAAAATACAACGAATGGTTTAGACAGGCGTTATTGATGAGAGAATTACTTCAAAGTAAAATTAAACATATTCCCAGGATGTAACTAGGAAAAAAATATTAACAATGTGAAAACTTAAGTGAGAAAAATAAGAATGTGATATTAAATCAATCCTGGATGATAACAATGCAGATAATAGAAGCGATATTTGAAGACAAAGTCTAAGCATTTCCCAGAATTAGTGATACATTAAACATATATTTCACAAAAGCCCCTCAAGTCCTAAACAGATTCGAAATAAACCCACAACTAGCAATATTATCAGGAACTTCCATAATTAAGACCAAGAGATTTTCAAAGCAATAGGAAGAAAAGTACAACAAAAAATGAAAACTAATATCCAAATGGCAAATGTTGAAATCAGAGGATAAGGAAAGACATCTTCAAAATAATGAGAAAAAAATAATTTTTATATTAAAACGTTAACATGGACAAATTCACCACCTGAATCATTTAACTACAAGAACTTTGGAGCTTATAAAAATTAGATTTAAATTGAAAAATTTATTAGGAAATAATGTGCTCTCTATATAATGTTAAAATATTTAATTTACCTTGCAGATATAACACGTTAGGACTGTTCGTATGTTACAAGCTAATTTCAAATTAAATAATACTGGAATTAACAGGAGACTTGACAAATCCATCTTCCTAGGGAATAATTATATGCAAGTTTGTATATAATTGGGAGTTAATGGAAAGAAAAATAGTGTGTATGTGTGTGTACATATATATGAAGAATAAAATTAAAATGAATATAATATTTTACATAAAGAATTGTAAATCCAACAATTCAAAGATGCAAATTATGTCATGCATATATTTAATACCCAAACAAGTCTCTAATATTCAACAATCAAAATCATATCAAATTGAATGTATTCTCTAAACAAAGTATAACCAATTTAGAAAGAAATTCTAGAAAGAAAAAAACATTTTTAAATACAGAAAAAAATGCTCCTGAGAAACTAATTATTAAAATATCATAACCAATATTAGAAAAGACAAATGAAAAGTAAAAACAATACTTTTCAAAATGCACAAACTGCAAGGAAAGAAGTAAAGGGAGAATTTCAGTTATAAATGCCTTTATTTTAAAAGACTAAGATTTAACATTGATGGATATAAAACTCAAATGACAATGGAGATGTGTTGCTCAGATATCATTCAGTGAATCTGCCTTGAGGAGACCTGTTTCTGGATAGACTCCAACTGCTGCTCTGTTGAGTCTGTCAGTCACTGCATGCATGCCAAGGATACATTATCCCTGTGCCTCTCACAGACCATGACTGAGCACAGCAGGGATACTGGAGCTGGGCCATCCTGGCCCAAGTCATTCCTTCAAAGCAAGGGGCAACTCCAACAGGCAATATCTACTTTTGAGATTTCCTTTCACCTGGCCCACCTGAGACTTCCATCCAATTTTCTATCCATGTCTCTCATTTCACAGATAGCAATGCTGCAATATGGTTTGATGCTCTCACAGTCTACCTCTACTTCATCTCCCCTTTATCCTTCCCAGGCAGGCGTGGCTGCACAATAACTAGCAAAGATAATTTACCCTGATGAGCAGGAGGAGGTAATATAACTTTTACACAGGGAAGCAAAGAGAAACACCTTTGAATCTTGTGAAATTCATTTGGCTCCCTTTGGTATTCACTTGCTCAATTGTAGCAGTGAATGGATTGTGAAAGAGGCCTGGGAGTAGTATGAATAACAAGACTTATTTTTCTAATGAACAGGAGTTTGAGCCAGACCACTAAGTAGGAGATCAAGGACATCATTAAGGAGAGAGACAATGACTTCCACAACTGTTGTCATGGAGGCTTAGTTCTTTCCTTAAACTGTAATTAATACTTTTCTTTTTTCTTTCAAGAAAAAAGACCTAAAAAATATGGATTTTCTGATTTTTGGAAATGTATGGGAAAAACCATCTGTGTGGTGTGAGGGATGGATTATAGTGGCTTGGGAGGGAACCGCTCATGCTTTTGTCCAGGCACACTTGCTAACAAAAGTGTAGTTGGCAGATAGCTTCCTTACTCATGTTCATATCTGCAACCGTGTTCCCTTCAAAGCTACACTCCCCTGGATACAGTGATGGTCTAAGGACTGGGCTAGTCTTGCCTAGTATGGAATTCCTCTTAGGGCAATCTTTGTTCTGAGGCTCCCCATCATCCTGGTTGAGGCATTCTTAGAGATGCACATCAGACAGAAGATTTTCTTACCCAGTGTTTTTCCTGCACACTGTTTTCACAGATGCCAGATCTGTATCATGCTCTGAAGGCCCTCTCTGATCCTGTCCTTCTCACTCGATATTCATAGGTGCTTCCTCAGAGTACATATTGAATATAAAATTCCATCTTGAAAACTGCTTCTGAGAAGGACCTGACTTAAAAACACCCCAAGAAGTCAAAACAACTAAAAAGAACAGAACATATCCAAAGAAATAACCCTCCCCAAAAATGTAGAAATTAATAAAATAGAATACCAAGTTGAACAAAAAGGAATCACCAAACCAAAGGATTTCCTGAAAGTGTTCTTAAAACTGCTTATCCACAGTCAAGACTTATGAAAGAAAAACAGACTATACACAAATAAACTATGAATGAAAATAAACCACAGTACTATTAAACATAGGCCTTTATATATAATTCTACATTATGAGGTCAACTCATTAAGCAAGAGAAGGCAACTAATGTTCATCCAGTTTGGGGATTCATCATTCAAAAAATTTTCTAAGAAATAGGGAGAATTGTTGTTAGAATTAGCAGCCATTACTTAGGTAATTATGGTAATAGCAAGAAAGTGGGACAGATCAGTAAAGGAACTGGTATGCCAGGGTCATAGCAGGAAATGTTCAGTTCTTTGGTGTATCTCAAAAGATCAAGAGGAAGGAAAAGGACAAATAAAGCACACAAGCAATGAAGTTTGCTGTCTTCTATTATTGCCACCCATTATCTCTGCCTCCTGTTATTCGATCCCTTGCTTAATTCCCTCTTCTTGAGTATGAGCTGAAGCAATGAACTATTTTCTAATAAATAGATGAAAATGGAATTCATGAAATATCACTTCCACAATTCTGTTAAAAAGATTATAAGTTTCATTTCAGTAGTCTCTTTCCCCACCTCCATTCATTTTTCTTCTTCATTGTCTTAATTTTCCTTCTCCTATACGTTGTCCTCTTCCTCCCCACTTCTCTCTTTTTCTTTTCTTCCTTTTTTTTTCCTTTTTCTTCACTGGATCAATTCCAAAAACTCACAAGAACTGCATTGTACACCTTAAATATATACTATATTCTCAATTATTTAGAAAATCAATTCTTATATCAATTTAAGACTCTTTATTTAATGTTTTTAGTTAATTTGTTAACGATAAAAAATGAATTTCATGTTTTTTCAAACACTTTTCCATGATGATTTAAAACTTATATATCCATTCCCAGTCCAACAATCAGTAGATGGACTTAAAGTGGATCTTTTCCCTATTTAACCTTGAGATGATTTGGCCCTACCTAGGTTGACACCTTGGATAAGTCTAGTGAGATACTTTGAGCCAGGTTATAGGGAGCTAATCCATGCCCTAATTCCTGACTCCCAGAAACTATAAGGCTGTGGTTTGAGAAGGTACTTTCTGGAATAATTTTTTTTTTTTTTTTTTTTACAAAGCAATAGATAACTAAGACAAGTAATTGTTTAAACAAAAAAAAAATTACTGCAAACAACTTTTTATATGTGACAACATAATTAAAAATAGAAAAAAAATTGCAACTAAAGATATAATCTAAAAAATTTGTCCTGAGAAAAAAGGGGGGAAAAAAAAGAGAACTCCCTATTTATCCTATAAAGCATTAGATAAATGTATTCAGTGGTTAGAAAGATTTACATTAATGATGTGCTATACATAAGACCAAATTGAGAAAAGAAATCATCAAATAATTTTAATGTATTAGGCTATTTGTATTAATAGAAAATTGAATAGTGCCAACCAACTTTGTTTAGCACTTAGATTTGTGTCAAAGTAATGTATTTTACCTTTTCCCTTCTTCAGTACTAATTATATTATGAATTGACAAGTGAATTTCTAGACATTTAACATTATAATTGAAGGTTCTATGTTACATAAATCAATTTGAATTGCCCATTTGAAATTATTACATTTATAAATCTGTCCAACACCATATAAAAACTTAGAAATATGCTAGACATTTAATTATAATAGGTATATTGGGTGTATCTAAAAAGATTTGTGTTTGATTGTTATCAGAACATTTAAACCAAAGCAAAATAGAAAAATGTTTTGAATGATTTATAGATTTTTTGCAAAATGAGCATTTTTCAAGAATATACTAATTATTCTGAGAAATAGCAATTTAGTAGGCCAGTTATTCATGTAGAATTTTAACAGAATTAAGGCACTGATAATGAAAGATGAAATAATAAGGGTATCGTTGTTTTTACATAACAATGAAGATAATACTTACAAAAGTTTCACTAAATGAAAGGTCATAAGAGAAATAGACCAAATATATATTTTAGCACTGGGGAATAGAATTCTGAAAAGATCATTTATTGAGAAGAAAGAATGTAATAAGGAAACTACTGTAGAAACACATATGTTTTGATAATCATATAAAGTAAAGCATTATAATAATTGTATAAACTTAAGTAAATGTTAAAAGGAACTTTCTGCTCTTATTATTCTAACCTAATTGTACTTAGATGAATTAATTTTGCTTCAGAAAACATTTAGCAGTGCCTGGAAACAAACTTGGTTTTGTTTTTCAAAATTGGAGACGCTGCTATGAACTAAATGTTGCTCAACATCCTACAACATGAAAGATGGTCTCACACACATCAGAGAACAGCCTGGCAAAAATATCACTAGCACATCTCTGGAGAAAGCCTCCTCTCACCCCTCTCCTGACATGGTTTCATTTTGTATTTCCACTTCTAAGGAAATGATTTAAAACGTACACATCCATTCCTAGTGTCTCTGCTGAGCTCCAGATTCCATTTATCCCACCATCTGCTTGGTCGGTATTCCCTGCTGATTGTCAAAGGTGTCTGAGCTTGTCATCCCTCTATCTGAATTCCTTTGTCTCACCAATAATCATCCAATTGAAAATTGAGAAATACGTAGATGTCTTTGACATATTTCATCCACCAGCTCCCACTTCTAATCCATCATATGGTTTTATTAATTTTAGCACTTTATAGCTCTCAAATCTAATAGTCTTCATGTCAGCAGCTACTATGCTACACTCAGCTGTACCTTTGTCCTTTTGTGAGACAGTCAAATACACATGCTACATACATACAAATTGAACACTCACACCGGATTATCTTTTCAAATGCAAGCATGATACTGTTATTCTTTGCCTGAGGCCATTTAATGATAAAATCCTTATCCTGCCTCACAAACTCCTATGATATTTGGCCATCTCTTCTGACTGGGCTCATTTCGCAACACTATTTACTGAGTGCTCCCTGCTCCAAAGAATCTCATATTCACCATATCCAGTCCTCATCGTACCAGCTTTTTGCCATTGACTTTCTTACTCTTTCTTTATATAGTAATATATATTTAATTTGTGTATCAAATAATGGCCATCTTCATGATTATATCCACATGGAGATATCGAATTTCTTTATGATCAGTATTCAATAGATCAGTAGATCTATTGATAATTAATTCAGAATCCTTATCATATCATCATGGTAGTAGAGAAATTGTATGTGTATATGTGTAAATGCACCTCATCTCCTAGTATTACCTGCTATGTAATAAATATTTTAAAATATTTGATGAGTGGGTAATGAAGATAATCATCCCTAAGTTATATTGATCGAGTAACAGTTCATTAAAATGGAAAGACAACAATATATTTAATAGCAGGACCCAAGTTCTCAACACATGAACCCTTAGGGGACACATACAAACCACATCTAAACCATAGCACAAATGATCCAGCAATCAGACTCATGGGTAAATTCTGGGTATATGTGCAGAGGCAATTAAATCAGTATTTTTTTTTTTTTACAAAGATAAAAGTAATAATAAGTTTATTATAATAGAATTTTGAATGACAAAATATTGAAAACAAACAGCATTTTGAACCATATCTCTACTTCCTTGTTCAATTCAGAATCGCTAGATTAATTCTTTATTAACATGTGGAATTAATCTAAATGTGTTGATGCACTGATGGGTGAATAAAGAAAGTATTATATATGTGTGTGTATGTATAAAATTCAATGTAATATTTTTCAGTCTTAAAAGAAAGAAATCTTGTAATTGCAACAAGATGAATGGATTATAAAGACATTAGGCTAAGTTAAAACAAGCCAGGCATTTAAAGACAATGACCACAAGGTCTCACTTATGTGTGAAGTTTTTAAAAGATGAATTACTGGAAGCAGATAAGAAAGGTGATTTTGAGGGTTTCTGGGTTACAGGGAGGGGGAAGGCATTGGTCAAAGGGTACAATGTTTTTGATATACATAATGAAAAACTCCTTGAAATCTAATGTAGAGAATGATAACCAATTATTATTTCTTATACATGAAATTTGCCAAGGAGGTAAATCTTCAGTATTCTCACTGTGCACATGTACAATAAGTTGCAACACCAAGTGAGGTGCTGAACATGTTAACTAGCTTCATTGTGAGAACTTTGTCATGATATATATGTATGTCACAATATCACATTGTACACCTTAAATATATACTATATTCTCAGTTATTTAGAAAATCAATTCTTATATCAATTTAAGACTATTTAATGTTTTTAGTTAATTTGTTAATGATAAAGAAATGAATTTCATGTTTTATTCAAACACTTTTCCAATAATCACAATTCAATACAATTATAAGAAGGAAAATGTATTGAAGATATAGTTATTGACTGATTTGATTAAGGATTTTTAAACAATTATGAAAAAATGAAAAGTAAAAATTTAGAAAACATTAGAATAAACAATATTTGCAAGAATGATTTACAAATCCTTGTATTTTAAAATGCCAACTAATAATAAATAATAGCAAATAATAAATACTTAAATATATTTTGTACTAAATATAATTTTAATCAATCAAATTTGTTATGGTAACCTGTATAACATATTTGTTCATTTGAAAACTATTGCTTCTTATACAGTTAATTGAATAGTATAGTTCATTTGAAAGTATTTACCATTATGTGTGTAGCTAACAATTTCAAGATAGTTTTAGTTTCTAGTTATTTTTCTTCCAGTGGACTTAATAAAAACAACAGTTGATCATACATGTGTGAATATCTTTGTAGATGTAGCTTGTAAATCTTGCAGATATTTTATAATATTTATGCTTATATATATTAAGTGGTACTATTAAGAATCTATCAACTTGGTTTCTCATTTCTAGTATAGAGAAATAATTGCTCTTTTGCATATTTATTTTATGTCTAGGACATAAGACATTAATGAAATATCAGCTATTTCATGTTTACTTGGATATATTTCCCCCCACTTTACTTTGATTTTATGAATTATGTCGGGAAAAAATCTCAACTATTATTAAAATTAACTGGTTTTCTTGAATCATCTTAAGTTATTTATTAATGTTTGGCATGATGTAAGAAATTTTAAGAACCTTCTTTTGCTAATGGAGCCAACACCTTAAAAGGTATCATCTCAGTTTTCATGAGTGAATAATAGAATTTGTTTTAATTTTTTCAATGCCGTTAATAAAAGGATCTGACCAGCACAATTATAGAGAAGGAATAAGTTTATTTGAGGGCTTAGTTTCAGAGATCTTAGTCCATAGAAGGCCAACTCCATTCATTCTGCAGGGCTCCATTATGGCAGAAGAGTGTGGTGGAAAGAACCAGTTTATATGATGATCAGAAAGCACAGGAAGAGAGTCTCCATGCTCCAGATGTAAAATATATATACGATAACCACACCCCCAATGAACCACTTCCTCCAGCCACATCCCACCTGCCTCCAGTTACCACTCAGTTAATCCTAACAGGGATTAATTCACTGATTGGGTTAAGACTCTCACAATCCAATCATTTCTCATCTGAACCTTCTTGCATTGTCTCACATGTGAGTTTCTGGGGGACACCTCACATCCAAACCAAAACAGAACTTCAAGTTAATTCGATTAATGACAAGAAAGTATTTGATCTAAATAAAAATGTAGTTCATAGAGCAATATGTATCTAAATATTAATTTTCAAATAGATGCTGAAACTTCTTTAGTAATTTTTCCTCTTTCAATGTTCATATGCTAGTAATATTCCTAAAACTTCTATGTTGGATTGTAAATGGTGACAAATATTTTGCCAAAATTTTATGTTCAATATCAATTTTGTTGATGCAAGGAAATTCAACACTGAATTTTCATTAAAAATACATTTTTAAAACTTTATTGCAATACTTATAAGAAGTTTATTGCATGAACAAATAAATAAAATTCTAATGTAATCATAGAGTAAATAACAGTTTCTCCATCAGGCAAGTCCAAACTACTATCTATATCAGTCTCATCTCTAATTCCAGGCAAAAGAAGTACTTACCCTGAGCCCCATAGATTTGCTACACTTTCTGAGCCTCCTCTGGTCACACCTATCTACTTACCATAAGATGTTTCCAGGAACAATTGGAAGTTATTACCTCAAATAAATACTCTTCAGCTCTGCAGTTTGTGTTTGTGTACATATATATTGTGATTATGTCATTGTGCAGTATACAAGATAATGTACAGCTGCTGGGTTTGTAGTTCAGTGGTAGTGTATTTTGTCTAGCATGGGTAAAGCTCTGGGTTCTATCACCAGTGCTACAAGCAGAAACAAAACGAAACAAAACAAAAGCCTTTTAAATTTGTTCTTGTGATTATATAGGTTGTGATTATGTAGACGAGTTACTCAGAAATAATGTGCATGTGATCACAAAACTAATTTCCAGAGCCTCACTTTATTGAATTGTATTTCTATCCAAAACATGTCTGTAAGTATGCCTTTTGGGGAGTATGTCTGTCTTTACTCTGCTAAATAACTCTAAACTCATTTAGAAGAAAACAGTGAGTGATCTCTATATCATCAAAACTATCTGGTACCCTGAACACTCAGTGAGTGAATGTCTTTTTTTTCTAAAAGCTAGGAAACATGAAACAAATTTTTAAAAACTTAAGAGCAGGAATATATTATGTCATATGATCTTCTGTGTTCCTTTTCATTTCTTTGAGACAAATTTTTATTCAATGGTACCAGATATTGGAAAGACAAGCAGTATCTTGTCCATATTGATTGTAGTTTTATTCATATTAAAATGAGTTCAATAAATTCTAACTTCTTGCATTAGAAAACCAGCATTTTTTAGCATGTTTTTTGTGGGGAACTAGTTTATGTTCTTTAAGCCTCCACATTAATTGCATTTCAGATGCAGACAGTGACTTGGAAATATATATAAGACTATAATTGGTAGTAAAATAACATAGTTGTGCCTGTTTGCATGTAAATTACTGCTATTAGGAGCTATGGTACTTCCTGAAATTGTAAAATAACAGTTGGGTTATAATTTTAGTAGACAGTAACTATTGCTGTTCCTGAGTATTCATTATAGATACCAACTATTTATTTGATGGATATGCCTTTTTACTCACAAATGTGGCATCTTGACAAGCATATCTGACAGCATAAAAGTATTTATTAGAAAACTAGGCACCTAATCCTATGCTTTGCTCTGTTAGGACATGCATATAGCATTTTGATGTGCTGAAGATTTATTTTAAAAAAAAGCAGAGACATTAAAAGTGTTTCAGATTGTCATACACAGTATGTCAAGAACTGTTGACAAATTAACCTACCCCTAAACCTCCCCTTGAAAATATTTTATATTTTGTATACCACCATTTTGAGTGGTAAATTTTATTTTATGTCAACATTAGTGATGTACTGATTTTTATCCTGGATAATTTTTGTATATCAATAAATGGTGAGCTGTATTTTCTATAAATATCATTAGTGTAGCTGTTCCAAATATAATTAGCATTATATAAATCATTAATTAACACTCATTCATGCCAATCAATATTTTCTTAAGGTTGGTGGTTTGAAGTTCTCATGCCTTGATGACCTTCAGGACATTAAAGAAATATTTCTGATATTAAGGCAATAGGAAACTATTTCAATATTTTCAGTTTGAAAATTAGTGAATAAGAAACATTTTAGGCTGGGCGTGGTGGTGCAAGCCTGTAATCTCAGCACTTGGGGGGCTGAGGTGAGTTCAAAGCCAGCCTCAGCAATGGCTAGGCAATTAGCAACTCAGTGAGACCCTGTCTCTCATACAATACAAAAAAGGGCTGGGGATGTGACCCAGTGGTCCAGTGTCCCTGAGTTCAATCCCCATACCAAAAAAAAAAAAAAAAAAAAAAAAAAAAAAAAAAAAAATAAACATTTTAGTAATAGGGCCTTACACTGCTATTGTGATTATTATATCTTTGTGAGAATTTTCATTCAGGTTTTGTCTTAATCTACAGGAAAATCAGTTTGACTAAATTATAATGGTTTTAAATTTTATGCCTTATTTGGGTTTTTCATTATTTGCAATGGAAGTACAGATTCTGTATTAATCATATTTTCAGGAATGGATCAAGTTAAATATTTTCAATTTTTGAACATGGATAATTAAGAAGTATAAAATAAATATTATAAAAATAAGGACTCTCCAGGAAAAGGACACCATATTCTTGAAAAAAATCACTTTCTTAGGGATATAGTTCTAATAAGAATAAGATATATTAGAAGCCTAATAATGAAGTTGCTTGAAGATAAGCAGAAAGTAGCTTAGAAGCATCTCAAATATCCACTCAGGCCTTGCTCTTATTTCTGAAGAAAATCTATGTGGGACCTATTGGCCCTGCTGAGTATACACAGACCTCATGGCCATAATTATCAGACCAGGAGTGTTTTCTTTATTCAGATGAGACTAATAAATATTTCTCTCACTCAGTCTTTTAATGTGGACACAGAAATGTAGCCAGGTTATGACAACTACTTAATTATGTGGTAATGTTGACTTGAGGCAATGGAAGTCTTTTGGTAGCAGCTGTGTGAGTAGCTGAAATCGACAAACTGTAGGGCAAAAGGGAATCTGACTGACCCTGAAGATGGTTGAAATAATGAGAGGGATATCCCAGGGAGATCTTGGCAGATCAAATGTGGCACAATTTCACATACATGTTACCCTTGCATTTATAAATACCTTTAAATATTCCTAACAAGTTCACTTACCCGCTATTTAAACTTGTTTTAGTGGCTTCATGTCCTTGAAATCATTGATTACTGATTACAACATTTTGTTCAATAATCTTCTTATCATAGAATCAGCAAAATTTAATTTCAGCAAATGTATTATAAATTCATTTTAATTTTAGATAGTATAGTAACTAAGAAAGTTAGCATATTAAATAATACTTGAATTACAGATGAGAAATATGAAAGTCAGAGAATGCTCAAGGTTCTACCAGATAATAAATTAGGATTAAACCTGAAATGGTAATGGGTCTTACTACCTGGGTTTTACTGTGAGCTTTATAGCAAATTACACGGATGAATGTAGTTTACAAATATTCCTCAACAATATTATCATTACAATCTCAATGCAAGTGCTCATGATCATTTACAGGTTTTTTTAGATTTTTTTTTAGGGGATAGGAATAACGGCAGACTCAGTGAAGATTTTAAATCAGTTCACTTGAGGTGCTTGGAGATGAAGAAGCAAATGTAAATCAACATTTTCTATGCCCTCAAAGACCTTACAGTTGAACTCAGCCTATGGAAATATCTGCTTCAGCAGATCAAATAGATCAAACACATCCAGCTAAGGGCACAAAAGACCTGTGAATAGTGTGTATGGAAGCAAGGGGTGCAGAGTAATTAAACTTTTCAGAGGGATCATGGAAGATTTTACCCGATAAACAGATGTTTAAATTGGGTGACAGATAAATTTGATAAAAAAATAAAGAGGGTTCACTGTCCTTAAAAGCAAAGTGCCAAAGAAGAAAAGGTACCAAGGGACAGAGTAGCAGTGAAGTTCAATGAAGCAGGGAAACAGAATGGTTATAAGGTTAGTGACTGGCTATTTAAACAGAAAATAATCAGGAGTCAGACTGTGAAATGTCTTATATGTTAGCCTAAGGAGCTTGGATTTTATCCTGTGGGAAAGAAGATTTGGCTTTTTAAAACTGAAGCACTTTTGCTTCTTAAAATAGAAAACTTGATGGCTACGTGTGGGAAGATACTAATGTCAGGGAGGCTATTGCAGTCATCTAAATGAGAAATGGTGAGAATCAAGTGGCAGGAGCTAATAGGGGAGAGGAGACTCCACTAAACAGAAATATTCAGGCAAACTAAATCGGAACTGATAGTTTACTTTATGCTGGGAGTGAGAAAAGGCACAATTCACCCTAAAATGTCTAGCTGTAAAGAGTACATAGATGGTTATGCCATTTACAGAGAGAAAATATAGGAAGGGAGATTTTGCAAAAAGAGGATGATACTTTCCTGTCTTCATCTGTGGAGCTCTAGGTGGGAGCCAGAGATACAGATGGATCTGTTCAGAGGTAGAAATTGATCTGGAAGTGTGTAAACAGCTGAGGAGATAGCTTAGGTGCAAGGATAATTTTGGTTAAAGCAGCTGATGAGATGTCAGATAAAATAAGCTGTGCCTTTCAATTCCTCAGCCAGATCCTAGATAATCATGGATGCGATTCGCGTGGGTGGGAGGCTGGATATTAATAATTTAAAATGTGAGTGGGAGCCTAGGAAGAGGAAACACTGAACCTCTTTCAAGTGGCTGGTTGGTGAAATAACAGAAGAAGACAAAGAGAGAGCTTAATGAAGAGAGAGTGCTGCACTCCAAGGTGGGGTACATTTCTACGTCTTCAGCACTTAGTGAATCCACCTATGACAATACTTTTGTACAGGAAGTGACACCTCTAGTTATATTTTACATTAATGATGAGGACATTCCTTTCTAAGATTAACACAGAAACAGTAAATTAAAACAAACATATTCAGAAGTGATAAATTATTAAATGATGATTACTTCTTTATATTAGTACCTTACTTTACAGAGGGTGAAGTTTTTAGCATTATTCTTTTCATTATATTAGGAATATGTCAATCTTATAGAAGATGTCTATCAGGTATAGAAGGGTATGTAAGAACAGTTCATTTGTAGGAAATCTCAGGTGGGGAGAGAAAAAGACATGAAATAGCAAGGCCAAAGTTAAATAGCCC
The DNA here is from genome assembly GCA_025594165.1 of Tamias sibiricus. Taxonomy (NCBI): domain Eukaryota; kingdom Metazoa; phylum Chordata; class Mammalia; order Rodentia; family Sciuridae; genus Tamias; species Tamias sibiricus. The sequence continues at coordinate 40,250,670 of CM046661.1, forward strand.
TAATCTAAAGAAAGATCTTTTCATCTGTTTAAAACTATAGAAGTCACACATACACACAAAAAATATACATTGGTACATCACACAAATTCTCCAGGCACAAAATTTTCTAATAAGACTATTCTAGTTTCAGTAGGAAACAGGTTCACTGTCCATCAGAATACATAAATATATGTTTGAGGAAGCGAAAATTTGCTGAATGAGAGAACATATTTCTAACATGACCACTTCAGTTTTATACAGGTCATTTTAATGTTGAGAAATGTATCAAGAGTAAAATATTCAGGCAAAATTTCTGTGGAATTTTGAATAAGTCTGTTTATATGGATTTTAAGGCTTTTAATAGAAAACTAAAAATCTATAAATGTTCTGAGAAATGTTACAAAAATTATCCACCAGCTACTAATATGTATAAACTATTTTAATGCTGTTGTGTAAGACTTTATGTATTTTATATCTTTTGAGTACTACTAGAAAGTACTGTGAGAAGAACTAATTTAATAAATAACAACAAAAAAATCTTGCTTCTTAGTAAGTACACTTCAAACATTTGCATTTTACCAGATTTTAAGTGTGGAAAGAGTTGCATAGGTTAGTTTGTGTTATTTTAATTACCTTATTTATTTTATTCCAATAATATTTCTACTGAGATTTATGTTCTTCCTTTGTATCTTTATACAAGCCTTGTCTCTTTGATGCTCAGGTTTACCTGAAATGTAATCTTTCAACCAATTGATAAGATATAATGTATGATCAATAAAGCCACAAAGCCAGATGACCATACACATTCTGCATTATCATTTTTACTACCTAACAAAATGATTTGTTTGCTTTAAAATTTACCCAGAGTTTAATTTATAGGTCTGACTGAGTGAAGACATAAAGTGGGAGGTCAATGCCATTTTTAAAAAGTGTATTACTTATAGTATTCCAAGTACATGCCACACAGGGCCTGATAAGAGAATGCCAGCGCTGGTCAGAAGGTACAGGAGCAGGGGGAAAACAGGTGAGAGCTTTTGTCGCTATCACAGAGGGAAGTTGTTGGGTGGAGACCTTCATTACTGGTAAAAAAGTGTAAAACAAATGTTGAAGATTGTGACTGGAAGATTTATAATATAATTTACCCTATCCTGAAAATACAGTGGGGTCTGTGATTTTAAAATATCAAATTATCAATTATACAATATCAAGAATGAGTATGACACTCTCAACCACTTTATAATATATAAACATCTTATTTGTACTACAAGAGTTACAGATGTTAACTGTCAAATAATTACTGAAACCACATGAGATATACATTATTAAGTTTTTTGTCACTGTGACCAAAATACCTGACAAGAACAACTTAGAGGAAGAAAAGTTTATTTTGGCTCATGGTTTCAGAGGGTCAGTCCATTCTTGGCAGATTAAATTGTTCTGGGCCCAAGCGAGGCATAACATCGTGGCGGCAGGGTTTCAGTGGAGGAAAGCTGCTCACCTCGTGGTGGCCAGGAAGTAGAGAGAGGGAGGTGAAGGGGATGCAGGGAAGATGAATTCCTCCAGGGCACATTCCCAGTGACCATCCCATCCATCACACCCCTTACCTGCCACCCTGTTATAATATTCCTGCATTAACACATGAGTTTTGGGAGACATCTTATATCCAAATAGATAGAAATGATAGACACATAAATATACAATTTTGTATTCCATCCACTTTGAAGATGCTTTGAGAATTTTTAGAATTATGATGTACTCTCACTATTGACTTAAAATGGTGATAGTAAATGAAATATATACTCACTGTATTTGTGTCATATAGATAGACATTTCTATGGTCATTGATATAACTGAGTTTTTTTTTTATTAAATATCTCAGAAATAGTAGATGTTCAAGTTCGTGTCACATATATGTATTTTTTCTCAAACCTTCAAAACATATATAATTTTAGCTAAAGAATATTTTAAATGATTTAGGAAGATTAGCGCAAATGAGGACTATTTGGTGCTAGAGTAAAGCTTGCTCCTAATGGGCTGATCACAGTTTAAGTTGCAATGTCCACAGAAAACCCAATCATAGCTTAATTCTTTTTTTGTTGTCTAAAATAATCAAATTTAATGAGGATAAACTGGAGTGCTTGGGAAAGAACTATTGCAGAAGTCATGGCATATATTTGATGCATTAATTTCCTTCATCAACAAGACATCTGGAATAGCAACAGTACTCAAATATATGCCATGATACCTATGAGAGACAAGAAAAGATCCAGCTCTTCATTGAAGAAAGCTGATAAATACATGCTAGCAGGGAATCAAAACCCTGACTAAACTTCCAGAGGTTCAATAGGAGGTTTAAAGTTCACTGAAAGGACTAAAACTCACACTAAATTTTGTTTTCTGACATACTGTCAGGCTAAAGTAATTAGGGGGAGCTGAGCACAAATGTGGGAAGTTGCAAGAGCTTGCATGTGGGTAGACATGAAGAAGGCAAAGTTAAACACAAAGTCTACTCTCTGAACTATAGGATATATTCTGGAGACAGAAAAGTGTAGAAATCAATGAGACTTTACAGAATGCATCAAAGGAAGGAAAGGTATCAGACCATTGGTGGTATCAAAAAATTTAATTCCCAACTATTTACTTATACCATTTCCTAGACAAGGATTAGCTATCAGTTGCTTGAAATGGACCTACATTGTCTTCCAGCAGGAGTCAGAAGCACGTACTTATCTGTACCATTGACAGCTGTGTGATTTCTCTTGGTGAATGATGTTGATAGTATGGCAACTCTAAATCCAAGCTTTGAGAGCCATTGTAGGTTTAATCCAACTTTGTTGTTTGGTTATTTGTTTTTAGTCAGCCAGAAGAGAGCATGTCACAATATGGAGCAATTCCTTTTCACCCTGAAATGAAAGAAATGGGGCATGAGTAGAGCTGCCAACAACTGCAGCCAGCATGAGAGGAATAAAGATTCGTTGAAAATTTGTGGTGGTTTGTTAATACAGTACAGCTGAGCAGATCAGCAATTGCAAATGAAGTGAAATACTAGCACATAAAAACACATATGATCTTGCCTTCAGGGCTGTGTAGTGGACATAAAGTCAATTACAATCAGAAGATGGAAAAAATGGAAGCCCATTATGTGTATTATTTAAATACTATGTATTAATGAAGTTGGTAGCTATGTTTTCTACACTCTTTCAAATCACATAATGTACTTAACTAACATGTGACTTTTGGTAAAAGGAAGTTAAACTTCTATGTAATTGGATAAATTAAATAAATTACATATACATAAAACAGGATGCCATTCAGCTTTGAAAAAAATGACATTCTGCAATATAAAACCCTGAGTACGTTAGGCTAAGTGAAATAAGCTAGTCATAGAAAGACAAATTCCATAAGACTCTAGTTATGTGATTTATTACATTTATGGACTCAAAGAGTAGAATGATGGTTTCTAGGGGGTGGGGACATGAGGAGTTAATAATCGATGATCACAATATTCAATTATCCAAGATGAAAAAGTTACTGAGATCTGCTGTACAGCATTGTATCTATGATCAAGGATACCATATTGTATACATAAAAATTTATTGAGGGTAAATATCATTGCATGTGTTCTTATCATTATAAAATTAGTGGTTTTATTTACAGATATGTTACATACACAAAATACTTTTATTTATATGGTTTTTATATTTAGTCACTGCTGTACTTTGGAATAATAAGACCCTATAGTTGCTTTGTGTTTTAAAAATATGAAGCCCACACACAAGTATCATTAACTATGGACCTTGACAGCCTCTGGGGTAGGATGATAACCACATGCTCTCATTTCTGCTTCATAGAATAAGAGCCTAGACTCAGAGACTTACAGCACTTGTCCAAGTTCCCATGGCCAGAGATGGCACTGAAGAAAATTATCTATTTCCTGACTTCAAGACCAACATTCTTTCCTTAATTTAGTTATTATTTTCTCATACAAAGATAGAGTTCCTCCTAGAAATCATGCTTTTTAAGAACCATTTCTGTCACTGTTATTTTCGTTTCTTCTTACCTGTCTCCCTTTCCCTCATTCTCTCTTTCCATCCTTCAGTATCCAGATCTTCTTATTCAACAGGATAAGTGCAAAACAAACATAGATGAATAAAAAGCTTTCTTTGGTCTTCAGGAAACTTAGTCACTGAGATGCTCTAAGTGTAATTAACAGAATGTCAGACAAGAAAAAAAGGCAGGTACACACAGACACATAATACACATGACAACATTACACCTGTTTGATATTTGAGGAAAGCTTCAGAGGCAATGTCAGCTATACCAAACCTTGATAGCATCTTAAAAGAAAAGGTACAAGGATAAATCCAGTCCATGTTAAAAGGCAGCAAGTCAAAAGACAAAAAAATCCCAAAGAATATGTCATTTTTTTTCTCTTCTGCCAACAGTTATATTACCTAAGTATTCATTGGAATGATGGGGCTGGTAAGAGATTAGTAGGTAAATGTAGGGGCTGGAGTTGTGGCTCAGTGGGGTTATTTATTTAAAAAATACTAATGAGGCAAAGAAAAACAACTAGAAAAATGGGAGGAAAAACTGAATAAAATTCAAGATGAGTTGGTGACATTCAGAGCACTTGCCTAGCATGTGTGTGGCCCTGGGTTTGATTGTCAGCACCACATATAAATAAATGAATAAAATAAAGGTCCATCAACATCTAAAAATATTTTCTAAAAAAAAAAAAGGTAAATGTAGATAGGATATTTTAGTGCATTTTGTGCAATTGTAACAGAATATCTGACACTGGGTGATTGGCAAACAATAGAGACTTATCTGACTCATGGTTCCAGAGTCTGGGAAGTCCAAGAACATTACAACATCTGGCAAGCTATCCCACAGCATCTGCTGACTTATCCTACAGATGAAGGTAAAGAGTAAGTGAGTTCTGAAAAATGGAGAATGGATGGCAACCAAACATTTTATCAGGAACCTACTGCTGTGGTAGCTTATCCACTCCCATCACCATGGTATTAATCCATTCATGAAGGCTGAACTCTTGTGACCTAATCACCCCTTCCAGGTCCCATCTCTGTTTCCATGACAACTCAATTTTAGCATGGATTTTGGAGGGGGCATTCAAACCATAGCACAGGATCAGATTATAAACTCATTTTGATTTTAATTTGAAGGTGATGGGGGAGCATTTAAATGATTGAAAGATTTGTTCATTAATGACATGACCAGATTTTTTTTTTTCCCCAGCAGTGTCAGTCTGGTAACGTGTACCACTTCTTGAAAAGTTTGGACCACTTTCTGATTCATAAATGATGCCTCCTCATTGTGTTCTTGCATGGTGGAAGGGGCAAGGCAGCTCTCAGCTTCTTTCAGGAGGATACTAGTCCTATCCACAAGGTTGTGCACTTAGGAACTAATCACCTCCCAAGGGCCCCACTTCCTTAAAGCATCAAGTAGGTGATTAAATTTTAACACACGAATTTGGGAGGGACACAAACATTTAGGCCGTAGCAGTTTCTTACAACTTGTATTTCAGAAATACAGCCTGCTTAATGTTCATGGACCCCTCTCTTATAAATACAACCAATTTACAAACCACTTTGTGTAGGAGTATTTTCTTAATATAAAAAGGATTTTTACTTCCTCCCAAAATATTTTGCACTTCAATTCATCTGCCATTAATAATTTTGAAAGGTCCAGGGTAACACCCAGTCCATTTTAAAAGACCCTTTTTTAATGAATTCCCATTGACTGAATGTCACCAACTCATCTTGAATTTTATTCAGTTTTTCCTCCCATTTTTCTAGTTGTTTTTCTTTGCCTCGTTAGTATTTTTTAAATAAATAACCCCAGCTGATCCAAACCCCTATGGTTACATAAGAAGAGTATAGTATACATCCATACAAAAATATATGAACAACTGACCCGCCTGGCTGCCCCTGCCCGGCCACCCTTGAGCCGGTGTGGTGGGGCCAAGAAGCTGGAGTCCGCGACCCCAAAGCACAGTGGCCACAGTGGCCAAGTACCTGCCCAAATCATTGTGATGGGCCTGCAGGTGGTAGCCAGGGCCTTTGCTAGGGCCCTGCGGCAGGAGTTTGCAGCCAGCTGAGCCGCAGCCGATGCCTGGGGACGAGCTGGGCACCAGTCTGCCGCTGCATTCAACCTCTCTGGCCTCAGCCTTCAGGAGGCCCAGCAGATTCTCAATGTCTCCAAACTGAGTCCTGAGGAGGTCCAGAAGAACTATGAACATCTATTTAAGGTGAAGGATAAATCCCTGGGTGGCTCCTTCTACCTACAGTCCAAGGTTGTCCGGGCAAAGGAATGCCTTGATGAGGAACTCAGAATCCAGGCCCAGGAAGAGAGAGAGAAAGGGCAGGCGCCCAAAAAGTGACCATGCAGCTCCCCTCCCCCTGCCACCTCTTAACTTATAGCTTGGTAATAAATTCTTCAGCATTTAAAAGAAAGCATGCACGTTTTTAAATAGTATCTTCTTACCAAGTCCTTTTATTCTACCCCTATCTTAGGATGTATTTAAGCATTGTTTTTCAATTTGGAGCCAAGGGGTATTTTCTAGACTACTCATAGAGCCATCCATTCATATACATTAAATATTAATATTTCTTACTCTTACATATACACACAACCATACATACCACATTAAATCATCAACCAGGTAATTTGATACAAAGTAGCCATTTAAAGATAGAGGAAACAATATAGGATTTTAGCTTGGTACTCCTGGAAGGAAAGTTAGACAGGTGATACAGTATGCCCTGCCTTACAACATTCAGGAAAGGACCTATTGTATTCCTGTATTCCTTCTATTCAGGAAAGGAGCTATTTGAAACTGGAGTGGAATTTGGTTAAACTGTTATGGTTTGGATGTGGGGTATCCCCAGAAAGCTCACATGTGAGATAATGAAAGAAGATTTGGAAGTGAAATATTGGGTTATAGCCTTAGCCTAATCAGTGAGTTAATCCCTGGTGGGATTAACTGAATTGGTAGGGTGTGGCTGGAGGAAGTGGGAATTGGGGCATGACTTTGGTGTATATATTTGTATCTGGCAAGTGGAATCTTTCTCTTCTTCCCTCTGCCACACTCTCCTGCCATGATGTCCTGCCTCACCTCCAGCCCTGAGGAATGGAGCCCAACTTCTATGGACTGAAACCTCTAAAACCAAAACTTGAGCCCTCAAATAAATCTTCCTCTTCTACAATAGTCCAGGTCAGATCCTTTAGTCACAGCAGCGAAAAAGCTAACTAAAACAGATGCTGAACTAATGTATGTGTATAAACCACTTGATGATCACAATAATAAAATGATGTAATGTGTACCACCCAATAGCTTAGATTCCAAAGAAAATATCCATGTTTAAGACTATTATAAAGGATACAAGCACAAACCTCTGTTTTAAGACCATGATGGAAGGAAGGGGACTAATTACCTAGGACTACAATGCATCACAGTTTAAAAATATTTCCCTAATATAAGTTATGTAGTAATATCTCCATAATCTCCACATAAGAAATATTCTTAAGTGCCACATTTGTTATACTTTTATGGAAAGTAATTTTATATATCACATAAAAAGGCATTGATATGTTTTCTTTAAACCACAGGAAGAACCTGATCTGAAGACTACTATTTGCAATGTCTTTGTACATCAGTGGTGTAATTCTGATTAAAATAGAACTTTCATGTAAAACTAGTTACTTTTCAGAAAAGTACTCTCAAAGAATAAAGAGCATCTAAAACTCACTATTTCTTGTGAAAATAGAATGCTACTCTGAGAAAATCATTCCAAAATTATTTGATATTCACCTGAAGCTTAGCAGCTACCACCCAGATCTCTATGCCTGCCAGCATTTTTGTAGTCAGTCTTGTTTGCAGAAAGAAATAGTAGCACAATATATCTTCTTATAAAACTTGATCATTTTTCCATAATATTTACTTTTCAAGTGAATGTAAACTGACTGAAAAATTTACTTGAAATTCAGTCACACATAGCTGAAGAATGAAAAATACACTCACTTGCTGACTTGCAATAAATCACAAAATATAAGAAAATAAATGACACTAAACAAAATATCATAAAGACAAGAAGCACAGATCTTCCAGAAATATATAATTGTATTTGTCAACCAAGTTTCCTAATCTACACAGGAGCTGACAAGATGTATGTGGATATAAAACCTAGTGGTGAACTTTAGATATATAAAATGCATTCTACTTTAATGTTTCCTATGTTCTAAAGCACCCACAAAATATAAAATGTGCTTGGTACTTTTTATTTATGCATTTTTTATGTATTTTGCAATATTGAAATACCTCTCAGGGCTTAAAAATTCCCACATTTTACACCACTTATGTACCTGGTCACTCAAATTGACAGACATATCTCAAAGCAGATTTTTTTCAATGGGTGGAATGAGGATGGAAATAAAAATCTATCTGCCAGAAGAATTGATTCTTAATGGGAAAAAAAAAAAAAAAAAAAAGAACTCTCTGCCCTTAGTGCTGTCAGTTGACTGATAAATCATAGATCAAAATCTTTCCTATAAAATATTGAAGGAAACCCTCTTCAGGCTCAGAATTGTGCTTTAATGATTTGTGCATACTAAAGACTATTTGATTCTGAAATAAATTCAGCAAGTTATCTTAGGATCCAATTTTCTCCAAGCCACAGGCCATATGCTCAGTAGGTCTATAATCTTTATTGTGTGTGTATGTGTGTATGTATGTGTGTGTAAAAAAAAAAAAAAAAAGAAAGAGCAAGACGGAGAGATGTACCCACATCATGTCATGTATCGATTTCTCCAGGAAAATTGGTATAGATATTACATTGTGCACAGTGATTTTTTAATAAAGATTAAAAATTAAAGAATTAATGTTTTAATAAAGATTGAAAATTAAATAATTTAATTAATATATTTTAGAATGTAAATAAAACATCAAAGTAAGTTATTAGCAGATCCTCCTTTATAACTGTAATGTAATTTTGCTTAATTCAATATATCCAACTATTTTCATCTCAAAACATTACCAATATCAAATGCTAAAGAGGTACATGAGAGAGCTGAGGTTTTAGCTCAGTGGTAGAGTGCCTAGCGTGTGTGAGGCACTGGGTTCGATCCTCAGCACCACATAAAAATAAATACATAAAAAAGGTATTGTGTCCATCTACAACTAAAAAATATTTTTAAAAGTTACATGACATATTCTCTATCTCTGTAGTAAGCCTTTGAAATCCAGCGTGTATTTTACAACTACAGGCATATAGATTCTTTTTTAAAAATACTGATAACTCAGCATACAAAAACAATTTCAGCATAATGCCCATAGGAGAGATGCAGAGCTGAAAATCCTGCAAAGTTTATATATTATCTTTTTCAAAGCCAATCTTTTGGATAAACCTAGTTTATCTCCCCCACCCCTTGTTTTTTTTTTTTTTTTTTTTTTTGTTTTTTTTTTTCATTCATTGAAAGATTAACTAAATGGATTAAAAAAAAAAAAAAACACCTACTACATATCTTAGGTATTTTGTAAACCTGAGTCAAATTCAATATATACTTATCAGTTGGTTAGACACTGATTTCATTGTCTTCTTTCTGCATCTTCCACAGCTGAATCCTTGCTTAAATTTTCTCTTTTTTTCCAAGTTTTGATTAAATATGCTGCTCTTCTCAAGTACAAATTACTTCTTCTAAACTGCTTGTTGAAATTAGCTGTTGTGCTTAGGGTTAAAAAAAATAATGCCACCAATACCATCTTCATATTTCTGGATTAACCTACCTTGGAACATAAATTATAATTCTTCATTTCCTGGTTAGCTCTTCAAGCCTTCAGACAAGTGTTTTTTCAATTCTTCAAATTGACTTAGGCAAGAACACTGTAACAAAGTGCTTAATCTGCCATCATGGGAGGTAAAACCAAGTCCAGCCCGATTTTAAATACCTAGAAGTCTCTCCAGCCTCTGGGATTGGTATGGAGAGCTTAGTTCTATTCTACTTCTTACACATTTTTTTTTCCCCCAGAGGAATGTGTCCCTAGATTTGCATGGGATTTTTGGATCACTATTCCAATTACCAGGTCCAATACAAAAATACAATACCCACCAAATCCATGTGGATGCAGGATATTTGCTTTGACATTATTTTTCTTTCTGTTCCCAAAGAGGATGCCCCATACTTTTGAAGGTTCACCTATGTACATGTTTCTTTATTCTGCCATAAAATCATCTATTTCTTTAGTTTTTACCCCCCCTCCACCTTCATGTTCTGTTACATTTTCACATTTTTTATTTCTTCTTTTTAATATTAGTGACAGTACAGTAGTTTGACATATTATACATACTTGGAGTATAACTTATACACATAATATAACTTATTCTAATTAGGATCCCATTCTTGGGGTTGTACAGGATGTGGAGTTTCACTAGTTGTGTGATGAGAAGGTTATGTCCAATTTGTTCAATTGTCTTTGCTATTACCATGCCCCTGTCCTTCCCATCATCCCCCTTTGTCTAATCCAATGAACTTCTATTCTTCCCTCCCTCACCCCTTGTTGTGTGTTAGCATCCACATTTCAGAGAAAAAAATTTGACCTTTGTTTTCTTGGGGGATTGGCTTACTTCACTTAGGATGATACTTTTCAGATCCATCCATTTACTGACAAAAGTCATAAAGTTGTTCTTCTTTATGGCTGAGTAATATTCCATTGTGCATATATGCCACATTTTCCTTATCTATTCATCTGTTATAAGGCACCTAGGTTCGTTCCATAGCTTGATTATTGTGAACTGAGCTGTTATAAATACTTATGTGACTGTGTCTCTATAGTATGCTGATTTTATAGTATGCTCCCTTTGGGTTTAAGCCAAGGAGTGGGATAACTGGGTCAAATGGTGGTTGCATTCCAAGTTTTCTGAGGAATGTCCAATATTGCTTTCAGGAGTCATTGTGCCAATTTGCAGTCCCAACAGAAATGTACGAATGTATCTTTTTCCCCACATCCTCAACAACATTTATTGTTACTTGTATTCTTAATAATTGCTATTCTGACTAGAGTGAAATGAAATCTCAATGAAATCTCAGTGTAGTTTTAATTTGCATTTCTCTAATGGCTAGAAATGTTGAACATTTTTTGACAATTTGCATTTCTTCTTCTTTGAAGTATCTGTTGAGTTCCTTTGCCCATTTATTGATTGGGTTATTTGTTTTTTGCTGTTAAGTTTCTTGAGTTCCTTTTATTTCCTGGAGATTAATTCTCTACCTGTGGTGTAGGTGGCAAAAAATTTCCCCCATTCTGTAGGCTCTCTTCACATTCTTGATTGTTTCCTTTGCTGTAAAGAAGCTTTTTTGTTTGGTAGTGAAACCGCTTTTTTACCGTGAGTTCTTGCTCTCCGAATGCTGAAGAATAACGCTGAAGAAGCACTCCGAGGCAAGCGTAGAGTGGAAAGTGGACAGCTTTATTGAAAGGATAGCAAAAGACTTCCCCCAGAGGGAGAAGGGGACCCGGAAACCAGGAATCCAAAGGGAGGAGAGGCTTTCTCCCTTTTATATCTGAAATCTTTCCTTGATCCACTTTGAACTGATTTTTGTGCAGAGTGAAAGATAGGGATTCAATTTCATTATGCTATATATGGATTTACAGTTTTCCCAGCACCATTTGTTGAAAAGGTCATTTCTCCAATGTATGTTTATGGTACCTTGGCCTAGTATGAGATAACTAAATTTATGCAGATCTGTCTCTGTGTCTTCTATTTCATTAGTCATTTTAATTGAACCCTACTGAATCTTCAATTCCACATGATTTTGTCAATGAGATTTTTGGGTCTCTTAATATGAAGGTTTTGCCTTCTATTGTAGAATTAAGAATAAACAATAAATTGAAATTGTCTCCCAGACTGTACAAATTATTTCTAGAAGTAAACTTTGCTTGGGTATTCATAATACTCTTTTATATTATTTTGTCTTAGATTAACAATGACACAAGTTTTTTTTTTTTTTTTTTTTTTTTTTTTTTTTTTTTTTGTTTTTTTCTTTTAATGCTTTCCTTGACCAGCTAGGATTTATTAGAAAAAAATAAACTAAAACATAGCCTTTAATTACACTCTATACGTGGAGATTGGCCCAAATCCCTCTTGTATCTTTCAATATTTTGATTGGTTGATGTGCACTGTTTCTGTCAGATTCTCTCCTCCTTAAGGAACTGTGCTGCTATTGTACTCCTCCCGCTAGCTGTGGTATTCTTCATAGCCTAGTTTTCCTATATTTTACATATCTAAATATTTTGAAATTCTTATTAATTCTGGAGTGAGCTGTAACATTTTTGTATTACTTGGAATCATTCTTGCATTTCCCAGGATGCAATAATGTCCCAACAATCCCAGTCACTCTCTTTCCCATCCACAATTTTCATGCTATTTACCAGATTTTCAAATTATGGATTTTCCAAACCTGGATGCAGGAAGCATGGAAACTTTGTAGCAGGGCTCTGGCCAATACATAGAACAGCTTAAATGCTACAAAACTAGGGATGTCTACATTTTTGAATAATAAAGGTCATGGGACTCAAAATTACTAGAAATTATAAAAATAGGTACTGAATATCTTTCAAACGTTCTTTAAAAATCTCTCTCTCTCTCTCTCTTTTTTTTTTTTTTCTTGTACTGGGGGTTGTATTTAGGTGCACTCGACCACTAAGCTACATCCCTAGCCCTATTTTATATTTTATTTAAGACAGATCTCACTAAGTTGCTTAGCACTTTGATTTTGCTGAGGCTGGCTTTGAACTGCCTCAGCCTCCAGAGCTGCTGGGATTACATCCATGTGCCACCACACCCAGTTACCAGTTCTCTTTTGCAAGAAATATAACCTAGAAAGAATAGCATGTGTGTGTGTGTGTGTGTGTGTGTGTGTGTGTGTGTGTGTGTATCATCTTAATTTGCATTATAGACCTTGGGAATTTCTAAACAAATATAGCATGATGTAGTCTCCCAGTTCAATTGTATAGATTCTAGCCTATAGCATGTTGTAGACGTCATTTTATTTTAATTCAAGGTAGCTTTATTTGATAAATATGTTTTATGGATATACTCATCAAACACACACACATATATAGCTAACTATGTATATTATATATATATAGTTTTGTATATATATAGTTATATAACTATATATATACATGTATGTGTGTGTGTGTGTGTATATATATATATATATATATACATATATATATAAATATTGCACCACATTTGGATGCAGTGGAAATGTGAGCGTTCTTAATTTCATTGCATTTCAGCACACAGTATATGTTTCCATTAAATGTTTTCCTTGAAAATATTCTCATTATTAAAAACACTACCAATTTCATTTTTTTTTTTTTTTTTTGGTACCAGAGATTGAACTCAGGGGCACTTGACCACTGGGCCACATCCCCAGCCCTTTTTTATATATTTTTTTTTTATTTAGAGACAGGGTCTCACTGAGTTGCTAAGTGCCTCGCCATTGCTGAGGCTGGCTTTGAACTCATGATCCTCCTGCCTCAGTCTCTCAAGTGCTAGGATTATAGGCTTGCCCCACCGCACCCTGCCCAATTTCAATTTTAATTAAATATCAAATCTTGTACACATTTGAGTTATCACTATGTCATTTCTTTGATGCCTTGCTTGGTTTTATAGACATTTGCTTCTTTACCTTTCTGTTTCCCAGTCATATTTTGAAAAATAATTTGCTAATTCCAAAGCTTGCATTTTAGGGCCCTCATTGAATAAATGCTCTGGTAAAAGATTTCTAAATCATTTTGAACAAAATACAACTATGATTTTGTTCACTTGTTTATCAAAAAAATCTACTACCCTTATTCTACTTTATGTGGAGAGGGATGGAGGGTTTTTTTTTTTTTTTTTTTGGTACCAGGGATTGAACTCAGGGGCACTCGACCACTGGGCCACATCCCCAGCCCTTTTTTGTATTTTTTATTTAGAGACAGGGTCTCACTGAGTTGCTAAGTGCCTCACCATTGCTGAGGCTGGCTTTGAACTCGCGATCCTCCTGCCTCAGCCTCCCAAAGTGCTGGGATTACAGGCGTGCGCCACCACGCCCGGCTAGAGGCAGGGGGGGCTTTATAATAGCAAAACAATTACAAATGTAAATAGATTATAAGAAATTGCTTTTACCAAAGTTGAGTTATCACATAGTTACCATGTTAAGGACAGTGTGGCACTGGCAGAGAGATGGGCATTGACATCAATGGGACATGCGGGGAATCCAGAATAGACTCACACAAGTATGCCAAATTAATGTTTTGACAAAGAGACAAAAACATTTTAATGTTGGATCAATAATCATTTTAACAGATGGTGATGGCACAAATGGATATAGATAGGCAAAATAAAAAAAATAAATGAATAGAATGAAAGGAACTATCAACTCAAATTGGCCTATTGACTTAAGTGCAAAAACTTAAAACTATAACACATCAAGAAAACAAAAAAGAGAAACTCTTTAGGGTACTAGCACTAGATCATGATACCTGATATCAAAATTAGTTCCATAAGGAGAAAAATTGACAAAGTATCCATTCGAAATTATAGAATAAACACTCTGTGAAAGACCCTTTTAAAGAATAAAAGACCAAATTGCACTGTGCAAGGGAGTATTACATCCCACATAATCTAGAAGACTTGCATCTAGAACATGAAAGATCTCTCAAAATACAAAAATGAAAATTAGCAAAAGGCATCAATTCTTTGTCAAAGGGTATGTAAAATTACAAAGATGCTCAATGTCATTAGTCATTAGGTGAATGCAAATTAAACAATTTGATGTCACTAGATTCCTATCAGATTATCAACAGAGGTTAGGAATGGGGATGGATTTGTTGTGATCATCCAAAAGTATCATATTTCCATTTTAGTTATGTAAATACCTACATTTTGTTTCATGATCCTCAAAGAATAAAACATTTACCATCTCTCCCTTTACAGATGAACTGTATTTCCCCTTGACCTATATTCACTTTTCACCAGGAATACTGAGATCCTGTGCCCAGT
The DNA here is from genome assembly GCA_025594165.1 of Tamias sibiricus. Classification (NCBI taxonomy): domain Eukaryota; kingdom Metazoa; phylum Chordata; class Mammalia; order Rodentia; family Sciuridae; genus Tamias; species Tamias sibiricus. Next base: position 40,265,717 of record CM046661.1, read on the forward strand.
TCACATAATATTTCACATTTATACTTCTCTCCACAGCCTTCACACACCATGCAGTCTTTATCACAGCCCTGGCACATCTGACTGACACAGCAAATAGCTTCCAAGAAAAACATCATATATTTCCATCATTGCCAGACCAGAAGGAATTGGACATTGCTAGCTGCTCGTGTTCAAGTACATATTTGTTTCTGAAAGATTTTTTCCCTCTGTGCAAGCACTAGAAAAAAAAAAAAAAAAAAAAAAAAAAAGAAGATGCCTTTTTCAGACCTTTTGAATTGAATCAGATTTTTAAAAAAGAATATGCTTTAACTTGTTTGTCTTACACACTGCTAAAGTTTACATTGGCATAAGTAAGAAGGACAGTCTACCAAATGTAATTGAACTAACTGTGCTTTGATGAACTGGATGGGAAGCTTGTGTAAGAGTTAAGTGTTGCCCCTGCTTCTAAGGACATGATTTACCTGTTGGCATTCCAGGGTTTGAGACATGTGCTCAATGATTTCATCCGGAACCCATGTTTTGTTTGTTTGTTTGTTTTTCCAGTTCCACGAAATAATATTACTAAGGAGAATAAATCGTTCTCCTCATGAAGTTCTATCTTTTCACTGGGAATGTCAGCATTTCTCAGGGACCTCTGTGAATAAACTGTTGACAGATATATGGCATATATACTTCCAGCATCCAGCATGTTGGAATGTCAAGTAGTTTTAGCTGGACCATTGTTGATTTGAAAAGAGTTAGAATTCTTCTGAGGAAAGAGACAATCTGTAATATAGAGTAATGTCTTCTCTTCTTTACATAGAACTTTCAGATTTTTATTTTGATATTTACTTTTCACAAATAAAGTGTATTTGTGCATGAGGGAGGTTGGTTCAATCCAAGTTTTGGTCTGAGGTGTTCTAAGCCAACCAGAGTAATCCTTACCAGGATTAGTCAGAAAACCCTTATCCAAGTTCACTCCTTGCATGGTATTTCTCTAATCTCACAAAATTGAGCACATGATTAATTCAGGTCTCCCAGTCAGAAAGAATTGTGATGAGAGCTGACAGAGGAAGTTTGTTGGGTCTCATGAGAAAATTAGAAAATGCCTTTCTTACTTATGCATGGTATATCCTAAGATTATGAAGTCACAGGATGCAGGAGCGCTTCACTCCTATGCGACAGGACACCTTTAGGATGAATGTGATAGCATAGACTGCAGAGTGAGAAGAAAGTAAGCAATAGATGATATTTCATTAAGCTACTAAATACAACAGCCTAGCAACCACCCAACCTCTGATCTTTCCTGAGGTTGTGTTTAAGCAACTCTGTTGTTTTCCCAAATTTTCAATCCAAAGTCTATCTACTGGAAACTATTCTCCCCTTATTTTATAATACTACATCACATATATTTTATGATGTGCATTTTTCTTATTTAACATGGAAGAAGTGAGGGCATTTTATTATAATTGATTTAACAATGTTTAAGAGCATTGTTTCTTTGTGGTATGTAAAACTGTTGTGCACATTTTGATCGATTGTAAAATGATTTTATAAAACAAGATGCACATTGATATGGGCAACAGTATTAGACACATTGATATTTTAATGCAGTTTTCAAATAAATATCATTAACATAATTATATAATTTAACATGAAGCGCAATTTCTAGTGTTAGTTTCTACCACATAGTCATCAGAGTCCTAGTTTTTTATTCTTTATAATAGTTTTTAAAATTATTTCTTTTCTGCCTCATAAGGATGATATTCTTGTCAGAGTTCAATCAATACAACTCAAAAATAGCTTTATTGTAATATAGTGGATTTGGGGGCCCAGCAAACCTAAAACCATTTTTTCTAAGGGAAAACAGGAACAAAGCAGTTCAGGAATCCAGGCCACCTTGCCTCTGTTCATTTTCCCTCTTATGCTACTTTTGTGAGCCTATGATTCCATATCCCTGCCCCTTCATGGAGTTTTGATGAATGCCCAGAACTTTTCATTACTTATGTGTCTATAAAGTCTTTTCTGATTTTACCCCACACAGGTAGGTTTGAGACATCCAGCTTTGATGTACACAAACTTTACAAGGTATTCCCCTCCCAGGGGAAAAGCCATGGCCTATGAACTTTTCCAACTACAGCTCTTAACACAGTGCCTACTACTCAGTATGAAATTAGTATGTGTTGCAGAAACGATGAAAATTGAAGCACAGGCGGTTGAAATACTTTGGCCAATGTTACACAGCTGGATTCAAATCTAAACGTGTCAAACTCCAATTCCTGTGCTCTTTAGTAAAGATTACATCATTCTGCTATTTTTCAGGTATATAAATGAATATCCTCATCTTTTCATTTTATAAAAGAATATAATACAAACTCGATGTCCTCTGTAAGAAATTTAAAAATTTGGAATTCTCATAAATCTTAGTGTAGTTAGTCACATTATAATCAGAAACACATCCGATCTGATCTCTAAAAATGTATAAAACTATCAATGGACATTTTTGTATTTGAATTTACTATGTTCATTGAAAACAAATAATGGTATGACTATGAGCTGAAATATGTGGTTATATCAAGGTCTGGGGAAAAAACAACAATCAGATTTGACCTTGTCAGAATGAAATATTCATTTGAGCAGTACTGCTTTGATAGAATCAAAATGAAATGCCAGCCAGGCCATAGACTTCAACAATAGGGAAACCTGGATTTAAATTCCACATAAAAATCTATGTGATTTTTGACAACTTAATTAACTTATCCTAATTCTAGTTTCCTGATTCCCTACAAGACTGATAAGACTTACATTTAAAGTGTGTATGTGCATGCATTCATAATAGAAGAGTTTATAGCATTCATGAGATTTGCCAAATATATTTGTGAATGCTGAATGCTGAGACTGAAGACCTACAGATGTTAGGAATTGAGTAGTTGGGTAAAACAGATGGTTTATTTGAACTTAACTTTATGTTCTCTGCTCTCTTTTTCTGGTAACCACACAACCAAGCTGACTTCAAGAATTTTCTTCCTGTTGGAGCAGTTTTCATGACCTCTGTCCAGTTATCACACATTTACAAAGATATACTGGAAAAAAGTCAAGTATTCCTTCCAAGCACTGTGAGCACTCAAATGGGGCTATATTCTTGCTAAAATGAGTAAACAGATTAGGCAGTTTTCTGACATCATCTTCTGTGTTGTGGGACTTTTAGATTTGCATGAAGGTCAACCAAACACCACTGAAATTGTAGCATACATAAATTAAGCAGACTAGAATAGAGTTCTATCATCACATTTTGATTTCTGTTGGAAACATATCTGTATGAATTGCAGGCCCTCCAGCTTAATTATTGAAAATACTGATAAACTTCCAGACAGATAAGTAATCCAAATATTTGCATATGAATGTGCAAAACCATTTCAGGAGGCACACAGGCACATAACTGGGTAAATACCTAAGAACATATATTTTGTTAAAAAATATATTTTTATTATTTCTTAAAAACAATATTAAAACATATTTTTAAAATAATTATTTTTATTATTTTGCTCTTAAAGACAAATATCCTCAAAACAAGTTACTTAAAATTTGTCTAATGTTAGTTTTTATTAATTTATTACATGAAACTTGTTTGAAAATGAATTTGAAGAGGTGCATAATATTATTTTGTGCTGAAACTGTTTAAAATTTCATGGAGTAATTTTTAATATATTTAAGTATATTGCTTCTTAAAATTTCTCTCCCATATCTAATATGATTGTCTTTTGCAAAAAGTACACTAAAATATAAATCAAACAAATATTTTAAATGTACATGTTATTAAATATACTTCAGTTTTCATTATTTACTTAAAAATACAATTGAAAAAATAGGCAAGAAAATAGCACAAAAATTTAATAATCATGCATGACTTTTGTAAATTAAAATAAAATGGTCACTATGAGTATATGATTATATATTTACATTTAAACATACTTATATGCATGTTTGTATAAAGAAGTATACACATTGATAATCTAACCAAGTTAAGTTTGTTTTATAATTTTGCAGATAGTAATTTAAAGCCAAAGTATTTGTAAGTATCTAAAATAATTTTTCAAATAAAGTCTAAATCTATGGCATCCTATACAAACAAGGAATGAAGCAATTGAAAGCAATTACACTTTCAATTCTTATATAAAATTTTGTTGACAGAATCTGGGTATGGCAATTTTTTTTCGTTATTTATTTGACTGTGAGACACTATGGAAATCACTCACTTTTAAAACTTTGATCTAATTAGTTATACATGATAGTAGAATGCACTTTGACATATCACATAAATGAAGTGAAACTTCTCATTCTTCTGGTTGTATATGATGTAGAATCACAGGGGTCATGTTTTCATATATGCACATAGGGTAATTGTACATATATGATTCCCTCACTTTTAGGTCTTGATTTTCTTCATAATTTACAAGAATATTGAGTGGATTAAATCTCAAAAAATCCTGCAACAATACTCCAAGGTAAGTACTCTTAGTTTCTTTGGAATCTATACAGGAAGACACTAAGGGGCAGATAGCCTAGGAAACATGTCACTTACTTGGGAAGTATGGTGCTAACTTTTGATATTAGCCTCATTCTGGAGACACACGTTCAGTATTATAGTTATATGGTAGCCACAAATAACGTACAAATGAAAATAAACTGTAACTAGGACTCAATCACTAAATTTTTATCAATCAGTCACTAATTAAATCTTTATCCTGGAACGTCAATGTTTTCACTTTACATGGATAATCATATTCCTTCATTGTTAATTGTTTTAGCTCTAAACACTACACTTTTTGCTGTGATCTTTTATCTGCATGTGAGAGAGCGTGTGTGTGTGCGCGCGCGTGTGGTTTGTAATAACATCTTTGAATTTCATTCAAGTGTCAGTCTGTTCCTTACCATTATTCCTGATAATCCATGTCAACAGAATGGTCATTTCCAAGTTTCAAAGCTGACGTATCATTTGCTATAAAATCCCAGCCTCTATCCTGTACAGTTGCTTGAAATATGTTTTTACGAAAGCACAGAATTTACCAAAAACATGCCTATTCTTGCTATTCTGTTTTTGGTTTTTGTAAACTTGTGGTTTATGAACTTCAGAAGGTGTAGATGGCCCTGTTTAGCACACTTCAGATGACAAAGTGATTTGAGGTGAAGATAGGGATTCTAGTGTTTGAGACAAAAGGACAGAAGGTGTTCTGTATTGAACTTAGGAGAGCAAACAGTAAACCAAGTTGGATGAAATAGAGTTAGATTCATTCAGTTTAATATTTATTAAGACTTATGTGAAGTTTATAAGAATTCAGAAGGAACTAGTTTTGGAATTCTAGACTGAAGATATTAAAATTGGTCATAAAAACAATCTGAAATACCTTTTAAGTTCTGAAATTGGCTATAAATTATAGAAATTTAACATAGAATGCTTGAAGAATTTACTTTTGATTTGAGGTTAGGAGCCTTTTCAAGTTTCATTTGTGTATGACAATCATTAGAATTAAAGTGGCATTTATCCTCAGTCATGACTGTCATCATTTTCTGAGGATAGTGTATACCCTAAAAACTTTGCACTCATACACACCATTTCTAAGGGATTTCTAGAATTTAAAAAGAGTTTATTTTAATATAACATCTTCTTATTGATTTTTTAAATAGTTTTATCTTTACATGATAATCAAATAGTTGCCTAGTTCAATTGTATTAGAATGTTTACTGACATAATTCCATTCAAATGATCATTGGAATTAATTTAAATACTAATATTTAAAATAAACCAAATACTTCACAAATACATCACTTCTTTTAGATGTACATTGCTGATATAGTGAATGGTGACAATGGTATAAGAATGTATCCTATAATATTTAATCACAAGTTACTTTTTTATTTTTCTCCAATTGTTTTTGCTTCTTCAGGGATTTTATTTATTTATTTGTTTATTTATTATTAGTTCATTTTAGTTATAAATAATATTTCAATATTTGGGTTCATTTTAACAACTGTACAATCATGGAATGTAACTTGCTCCAATTTAGTCCCCAGTACTGCCCCTCTCCTTCCCCTCCTCCTTTCCCTTGTCTCTCTCTCCTATACTCTAGGGATCTTTCTTCTATTTGTTTATAGCTTTTTTTAAATAGTGCCTTATGGATATATATAGAGGTGATATTCACTCTTGAACAATCATATGTGTACATAGGAAACTTTGGCCAGATTTATTCTACCCTTTTATTCTCCCTTTCCTGTCTGCCCTTCCTCCCCCTCAATTCCCATCCCTTCTCCACTGATATCTCTTCTATTTTCAAGGACTTCCCTGCTCCTGTTACTTTTTCCCCCCCTTTGTTCAATCTAACTTGTGTATACGGGGGAACATTCAGCCCTTGACTTTCTGGGTCTGCTTTATTTCAATTAGCATGATATTCTCTAGTTTCATCCATGTACCAGCTAATGACATGATTTCATTCTTATGTATGACTGAGTAAAACTCATTTTCTTTATTGTCTGCTGAGGATCACTGTTTTAGTGAGCTTTTTTGCTGCTACGTCCAAAAGACCTGACAAGAACAATTTTAGAGGAGAAAAACTTATTTGAGTCTCATAGTTTCAGAGGTCTTAGTCCAGAGATGGCCTAGTTCATTGCTTTGTGCCCAAAATATGACACAATTTTATGGTGAAAGACTATGGAGGAGGAAAGTGGCTCAGGATCTGCCCACCAGGAATTAGAGAGAGTTCCTCACTAGGGACAACATATACCCTAAAGCCATGTTCCCAATGATCTTCCTCCTCCAGCCATACCTTACCTATCTACTGTTATCTACCAGTTATCTACCAGTTAATCTCTATCAGGGAATTAGCGGACTAATTAGGTTAAGACTCTCATAACCCAAGCATTTCACCTCTAAACTTTCTTGCATTGTCTCATACACGAGCTTTTTGGGGGATATTCCAAAAGCGTCACCTAGGTTGTTACCATGGTTTGAATATTCTGAATTGTGCTGCTATAAACATTGAAGTGGCTGCATCATAGATACTTTGGATGATTTAGATATATACCAAGGAGTGGGATAATGGGTCCTATGGTGTTTCCATTCCTAGTTTTCTAAAGAATCTCTATAATGCCTTCCAGAGTTGATGTACTAATTTGCAGTTCAACAAATAATGTAAGAATACATTTTCCCCCACATCCTCCCCAGCACTTATTATTTGTATTCTGGATCATTGTCATTCTGACTAGAGGGAGATGACATATCAATGTAGTTTTGATTTGCATTTCCCTAATTGTTAGAAACGTTGAACATTTTTTGCATATATTTATGGGCTGTTTATATTTCTTCCTTGAGAAGTGTCTATTTAGTTCTTTTGAACATTTATTATTAGATTGTTGGGTTTCTTGTTTTAAGTTTTTTTTTTTTTTTTTTTGAAGTCTTTATGAATTCTGAATACCAATGTTCTATCTGAAGTGAATGTGGTAAAGATCTTCTATTTGTAGGCTTTCTCTTTTAGTTTCCTTTGCTGTACAGAAACTTTTAAATTTGATGACATCCCATATATTGATTCTTGCTTTTCTTTATCCACGTCTACTAGGTTGGATCCACAATTTAGCTCTTGTGAATTGTGCTGCTATAAACATTGATGTGGCTGTGTTTCTGTAGTATGCTGTTTTTAAATTCTTTGGGTATAAACTGAGGAGTGGGATAGCTGGGTCAAATGGTGGTTCCATTCCCAGTTTTCCAAGGAATATCCATACTGCTTTTCATATTGGCTGCACCAATTTGCAGTCCCACCAGCACTGTATGAGGGTGCTTTTTCTCCCACATCCTCACCAACACTTATTGTTGTTTGTATTCTTAATAGCTGCCATTCTGACTGGAGTGAGATGAAATCTTAGAGTAGTTTTGATTTGCATTTCTCTAATTGCTAGAGATGTTGGACATGTTTTCATGTATTTGTTGATTAATTTTATATCATCTTCTGAGAAGTGTCTGTTCAGTTCCTTGGCCCATTTATTGATTTGATTGTTTGGATTTTGGTGTTAAGATTTTTTTAGTTCTTTATATATCCTAGAGATTAGTGCTCTAACTGATATGCATGTGGTAAAAATTTGCTCCCATTCTGTAGGCTCTCTATTCACCTCACTGATTGCTTCTTTTATTGAGAAGAAACTTTTGAGTTTGAATCTATCCCATTTATTGACTCTTGATTTTAGTTCTTGCACTTTAGGAGTCTTATTAAGGAAATTGGGCCCAATCTGACATGATGGAGATTTGGGCCTACTTTTTCTTCTTTTAGGTTCAGGTTCTCTGGTTTAATTCCTAGATCCTTGATCCACTTTGTGTTGAGTTTTGTGCATGGTGAGAGATAGGGGTTTAATTTCATTTTGTTGCATAAGGATTTCCAGTTTTCCCAGCACCATTTGTTGAAGAGGCTATATTTTCTTCAATATATGTTTTTGCCACCTTTGTCTAATATAAGATAACTGTATTTATTATGTGGGTCTGTCTCTGTGTCCTCTATTCTCTACCATTGGTCTACAAGTCTATTTTGGTGCCAATACCATGCTGTTTTTGTTACTATAGCTCTGTAATAGTTTAAGGTCTGGTATAGTGTTTCTTGCACTGTGGGAATCTTATTAAGGACATTGATGCTTGTACCAATATGTTGGAATCTTGAACCTACCATTTCTTGAAACAGTTGCAGATTTCCTTGTCTGATTACTAGGTCTTTAATACACATTGATTTGACTTTTGTGTAGAGTGAGAGGGATCAAGTTGCATTCTGCTACATATGGATATCCATTTTTTTTCCCTAGAACCATTGTTTTCTCCAGTGTATGTTTTTGGTACTTTTGTTGAATATCAAATGACTGCATCTATATGGGATTGTTCCTGTGTATTCTTTCTGTTCCGTTGGTCATCATGTCTGTTTTGATGCCAATACTGTGTTATTTCTGCTACTATAACTCTGTGGTATAATTTGAGCTCCAACATGTGATGCCTCCAGCAGCACTCTTAAGATTGTTTTGGCTATTCTGAGTCTCTTATTCTTCCAAATAAATTTTAGAACTATTTTTTTTTCTATTCTGTGAATGTCATTGGTATTTTTTCTGGGAATTGCAATAAATCTGTATAATCCTTTTGGTATTATGGCCATTTTGATAATATTAATTTTGCTTATCCAAAAACATGGAAGTTCATTCCATCTTCAAGGTCTTCAATTTCTTTCTTCAGTGTTCTGTGGTTTTCATTGTAAAAGTCTTTTACCTTCCTCATTACATTAATTCCCAAATATATCTTTTTTGCGGTTACTGTGAATGGAAGAGTTTTCCTTTTTCAGCAGATTAATTATTATGATAGTATAGGAAAGCGATTGATTTATATATGTTGATTTTGTATTCTGCTATTTCACTAAATTTGTTTATCAGCACTAGAGGTCTTCTGATGGAGATTTTGGGGTTTTCTACTTATACAATCATGTCATCAGCAAATAGAGATAATTCAAGTATTGTGTTCCTTCACTTTTCTTTCCCTGATTTCTGTGGCTAGAATTTCAAAGACTATGTCAAATACAAGAGTAGATATCCTTGTCTTGTTCCTGTTTTTAGAAAAATTGCTTTCAATTTTTCTCCTTTCAGTTGATGTTGGCCTGTACAATGTTGAGATAAGTTCCTTTCATTCCTAGATTCTCTAACATTAAAAACATGAAGGGGTGCTGGACTTTGCCAAATGCTTTCTTTGCATCTGTTGAGATAACTATGTGATTCCTTAACTCTCTTTATATGGTGAATTACAGTTATTGATTTGCATACATTGAATAAGACTTGCATCCATGTGGTAAAAATGACTTGATCATGGTGCACTATTTTCTTGTGCATTTTTGTATGTGGTTTGCCAATATTTTCTTAAGAATTTTTGCATCTATGTTCATTAAGGATATTGGTCTGTAGATTTCTTTCTTTGATTTGTCTTTGCCTGGTTTTGGTATCAGGGTAATATGATTTTCGTAGAATGAATTTAGCAGTGTTCCTTCATTTTCTATTTCATGGAATAATTTGAGGAGGATTGGCATTAGTTCTTCTTTAAAGATCTGGTTAGAACTCAGCTGTGAATTCTTCTGGTCCTGGGCTTTTCTTTGTCAGAAGGCTTCTAATAGTTTTCTAGCTATTTTTATCTAGGTATCTCTGCTATTTTTTTCTTAGCTTTGAAAATTATTGATGAAGCTGGCTAATTGCTGTGCAGATTTCCCATGGTCTGCATTTTTCTGATTGTATTATAATATTATTTAGCATATTTTGCATTTTTCTTCATTTTATGTAAGTTTGTAGTTAAATCTAGAAATGATGAAATTCAGATTCTGATGATTTGGACAAGAATGCATTGTAGATGCTGCTGAATACTTTTATCTGAAGTATTTTTTTTGTTGTTGTTGTCCTTCACTTTCTATAGTATTAGGAGTTATTGATCATTAATGTTTTCTTAATTGTGTGAAAAAGTGATATTCTAACTCTAATATCTAATTTTTATTCCTCTTTGCTTATTATTTGGGACAGTACTGGGAATAAATTTATGAGGTTACAGAGTAAATGCTGCATTGTAAAGCAATTAGATATTTTCACTGTTGCCTTACCTGACTTCCAAGGTACATGGTTCTTTTTATCAACTCCCCTTCCTTACACATCTTGGACCAATCACATCTGTATTAGTCAGTTTTAGCTGCCATGACAAATCATGGATAGTGTGGCTTAAACAGCAAATGCTTATTTTCTCATAGTTCTGGAGCCTAGAAGTCTAAGATCCAGGCACTTCCAGTTTGGGTTACTGGTGAGGCCTCTTTTCCCACATTGCAGATGGCCACATTCTTGCTATGTCATAATGTGACCTCTTCTCTGTGCTTGCATGTTGTCTTTTCCTCTCGTTATAAGGCACCAGATATATGCCCTCCCATGTTCCATTGCAGCATTAATAAAAATCAAGATCAGTATCAAATGATAATTGGCAAGTATCTATCAATGAATGAATGAATAAAATATGAATTTTTACACAACAGATTACTATTCAGCCTTAAAAAGAAATCCTCTCATCTACAACAATATGGGCTAACTTATATGAGATGTTGGTTGACAGATACAAACTTTGAGTTAGAGGAAAAAATTTTAAAAACACACCAACTATTTCATATTTCAGAAATATGGACCCTCACCCATCACGTTATTCCAGCCAGAATTTTGGGTTTCATCATCCTTCTGCCCAATAAGCTCATAGACTTGAAATTTCATTATTTTTTTAAATGTACTGCAAATATCTTTGACTGGAACATGTACTGTCTTATCTCTGTGACTTTTCAAATAAAATCTGCCTAAAATACTCTTGCTTCATTTTCTGATTACCTCGATAATCCTATTTTACTGTCATGTCTCATCTACCTTGTTTTATATATATATATATATATATATATATATATATAGAGAGAGAGAGAGAGAGAGAGAGAGAGAGAGAGAGAGAGAGAGAGAGAGAGAGTCTGGGAAGAACTCCTTAGATACCTAGAATAAATCTAGTGATGTTAACTAATTTCACTTATATTTTCTATTCTACAAAAATAAGATGTACCCTTACTCAAAATTTGATTTGGCTAACAAAACCATTGGTCTCTCTCTCTCTCTGTGTATATCTGTCTGTTTTCCTGTCATGTATGCATGGCGCACGTGCACACACACACACACACACACACACACACAAGAATATGAGAAGTTTTATCACTAATATATGAAGCTTTCTGGAGAGAGCAGACAGTCTTTCCAAAAAAAGTTCTGAAATGACTGAAAAATCAAGAAAATTGTTCTTTAATTGGATTCAGAGGATGTGGCTAGGGTAATGATGGCCATACACAAAGAGTTTTGCATAGTTTTAGTCTACTGTTGGCACAAATGAGGGAGGCACCAGGGCTTCTTATCAACTTGACCAAATGTGGGGCAGAACAGAAGAAAGAGGAGTTAAACTTAGAAGTTCTCAACAACTGAACATGGAAAAATAGAGGTAGATTCTTTTTTATCCCCATAAAAAATTAATTAATTTCTGTGGATGTGCAAAATGGTGAAATTCACTGTGGTATAGTCTATGTGTAAATAGGGAAGTTATGTCAAATTCAGACTCTTTTTATTACATGGTTTAAGGAACTCAGCTGAACCGGAGTAAAGAGCTGAGTTAGGAGGCACTGAAGTAGCTGATTAAACAATCAATCAATGTATGTTTTTGGCTCCTTTGTCTAATATGAAATAACTGTATTTACGTGGGTTTGTCTCTTGTGTCTTCTATTCTGTACCATTGGTCTACACATCTCTTTTGGTGCCAATACTATGCTGATTTTCTTAATATAGCTTTGTAGTATAGTTTAATAGTATTATGGCCACCGACTTCACTCTTCTTGCTAAAGATTGCTTTGGCTTTTCTGGGTCTCTTGTTTTTCCAAATGAATTTCAAAATTTCTTATTCTATTTCTATAAGGAATAACATTGGGATTTTAATTGGAATCACATTGAATCTGTATAGCATTTTGGGTAGTATGCCCATTTTGACAATATTGATTTCGCCTATCCGAGATCATGGGAGATTGTTCCATATTCTAAGGTCTTCTTCAATTTCTTTCTTTAGTATTCCATAGTTTTCATTGTAGAAGTCTTTCACCCCTCTTGTTAGATTGATTCCCAAGTATTTTATTTTTTGTGGCTATTGTAATGGGGTATTTTTCCTAATTTTTTTTTCAGAGGATTCATCACTGATGTATAGAAATGCATTTGATTTATGGGTATTGATTTTATGTCTTGCTACTTTGTTGAATACATTTATCAATTCTAGAAGTTTTCTGGTGGAGTATGGACATTATTACCCTAGGTACGTGTATGACTGCATATATGGTGTGAAGCAACATCATGTACAGAGAAATGAAAAGTTGTGATGCAAGTGTGTACAATGAATCAAAATGCATTCTGCTGTCACATATGCCTAAATAAAATAAATAAATAAATTAAAAAAAAAAACCATCAATCAAGAACAAGAGAATTAAGACTATAATCCCTTACTGCAATTGTCAAAGTAAGGAGCTCAAGCAAGAGTCTGACTCCTTGTTTTCTATTTTCCCATTGTCATACCAGTGGAGGGCTAAGAAAATCAGCACAGATATTGGGGTCAGCTTACTGATGCAGAAGTCCTGAACCAAAGGATTAAATAGGTTATGGAGTCTAAAATTGGGGAGAGTAAGTGAGAAGAAAGATAAAATTACTGAGTATTAAGTCAGAGGGGGGAAAAATGACTTTTTTTAAGTTTTTCCCCTCTTCACAATAAGATGCTCTCTGCAGAGGCACCCCCACTTCCAAGTCCTCAGTTAGTGATAATTATGAGTGAATGTTAGCAGGGCTAGTGGTAACAAATATGTAAAAGGATGACCTATCATGAATGCTGAGTCCTTGACTACAACTCCCTTCAATGTACTCAGTGCTATGCAATGAGTTTGGTATGGGAGGGCAGCTTTTCCATGAGGCATGTTAGGGAATGCCTTTGTTTTTGCCTGTGGTCAGAACTGAAAAGTCACAGATTGGTTTGTTACTGAAGACTGATCTGCTCATGTGGTCCTTATTGTATGGAATTAGGCTCACATGTAAGCCCAAGGGGGAAATGGACCACATTTGTTTAAGTGACTAGTGTCAATGGACATATCTTAGTGTTAATCAGTTACTTAAGTTTGAATTATTCTGACTGTATTCATTTTTACTGATTATCCATATATAATATGGATTAATACAATTTAGATTGGAAAATTTAGAAACTTTTAGATAATCTCTTCTCATGCAGGTATTGTAAAGGTGATGGAAAGTTTTGTTTTTAGCACACTGGAAAACAGCAAGTTTTAGAAACAAGAATCATTAATATGAATAGCCAGCAAAATGTTCTTTTAAAAGAGGAGTACTTAATAGTTAAATACACAAGCTTTCAAATTTTACAAACTGTAGATCAACTCTAAATGCTGAGTTAATATCTATAAGCCTCAATTTTATCATCTGCAAATGTACTTAATAAAAATGTTATAGAGAAGAAATGAGACAAAACATGAAAAATAGCATATTCTTTAGCACATATAGTATCACCAAATAATAGTTTAACAAGAGTCAGTTAGAATGTGCACATTTTTTTTTTTTTTTTTTTGTCTATATCATGGTCCTGAAATCACCTATTAACTATCAGTCCAGAAAAACCTAAATCACATGGTGGGAAGATTGATGACTCCAAGACTTAGATTCTTCATCTAAAAAAAAAAAAGGCGGGGGGGGGGATAATTCTTTCTTCACTGTTTTTTTTTTTTTTCTTTCTTTTCTTTAATCTTGGCTTATTTTCATGCCATATAGTTCTCCATAATTTCAAAATTTTCACATGAAGCTTAGTGATTTTTTTGTGTGCTCTAGAAAAATAGTTTTCCATGCATTCCTCTGTGAAGATGGGATCAAGTTCATAGCATATTCCATATAATTTCTGCACCTAAAATCTAATCTGGTCTGTTCACATTGCTTACTTGTCAGATGTGAACATCAGTCTTGAGGATGTATAAGCAGGTAATATGGATGGTCTCCTTCAACCTTTTACTTATAATAATATAGGTTTATTATAATTATGTACATGATAGTTCCATTACATTCCATTCAGTTAAAATATTTTATCCGTTCTTAGATTTTAGAAACCAAGATTTTTAAAAATAAAATCTATTTTCTGCCTTTGAAAAACTGTCAGTTATCTGAGAATTTAGGTACAAATTTATCCTACTATAATTCAATGGAATAAGGACTATAACAAATGCAATAGCAATGTGTCTTGGAAACCACAGAAAAGGAACTAATAATTCTCTCTTTAGTTATTGGAGAATGCTCTATTTATGAGATTACAATCGACTTTAGTCTCAAAGGACAGATAAGATTGTCCAGGAAGGGAAAATTGGAAAGAGTTATATAGAACAGAACGGAGGTAGGAAAAAAAAGAAGAAGAAAAGACAGATATTTTCAAAACTGTAATATGAAGATAAATCTAGGCCAGATATATATACATTCCTTCAATAGACTATCCTCTATCCTCCAAAGTTTCAAACATATACAGAAGGCCATGGAATTTCAAGAATACTCATTTGATGTAATTAGAAATTGTAATAAATAAAAACTGATATTTAGTCATAAAGTCCACAGCCTACAAATATTATCATAAGCAAAGTAATAATTATGATTAGAAGGCATTTATTATTTGCTAAGATTATAGTTTGTTAGTGGTATATGTGTATGGGAAATCAAATACCCCTAAATCTAAGACAATGGTTTATCTACTGTATACCAGAGCTTCTACTTAGCTGTTTATGAAGATACTTAATAAAAACAAGAAATATTTACTCATGAAACACACATTGATTTGCTCCCTGCTTTAAAAAAGATGCTCAGTAAATTTTAATAAAATATTTTAAATATTTTGGATAATAATTGCATCAAGTAAGGTACTAGATACAATGTGGTTTACACATATTTTTGTTATATTAATCTATATGCTATTTTGATAAGCCATCCATGAAATCACAAAAAAAGTACATTTTCTGTATAAATGTAATGCATGGCTATTCTCTGAAGAAATGAATTCCCACATGTCTAAAGGATAACATGCACCCACAACAGCTAAATGTGAAATTCAGTGAAATGGTAAGCAGCATTTACTTTACTTTTCATTTTAGATATTTTATTCCAATTGCTTGTGGGTTTACAATTTTACCTGGAATTGATTCTATCACAAATAAATTTGTTTTGTTACATTTTCTAGCAGTTGGCATCATCTGGGTTCTGTTTATTGAATATTTGAATTTTATAAATTTGCTGTCATTATAACCATCAAGAGACCCAGCCATGTTGGGGCCATGGTGTGGTGCTGGCTAGGTGATAGACCAAGCTGTAGACATGCTGTAGTTGACAACTGACTTAACACAACAAGTTGTTTCAACTGAGATAGACGGTTTGTGTCCTGTACCTTCAAGAGACAGTTATTTTGAAAGATGTATTTCTTTTTTTTTTTTTTTTTTTTTTTGGGGGGGGGGTGCTAAAAAGAACAGTTTGTCTTAATTAAACTTGACATTTCAAAGCCCGTACAGAGAGCTTTCTCCAGGGACAGAAACAAACCGTTTGTCTCCTCTAGAATAGGAGAGTGAAATGAATAAACAGAATCCATGGTCTCATTCCACAGTGCAATTTCTTTGGTGTTCATTCATTTGTCTGTTTTCTTTGTTAACTTCATCCTAAGAAAAGCACTGGATGAGTTGTAACTTAATATCCTCTAGGACAACTTAAGAGTTAATGGTAGAAATATTTTGAAGAAAAATAATATTAATAATATACAAAGCAATGCATTGTGTATCATTGATTATTTTGTGTGTTCATTCAGAGCAGTAAATTTTCACTGAGGGGATGCAATAAGATAAAAAGCAATATATTAGGAACCTTCTACTTTTAAGCTTACATTTCTTGACATCGCCAGAAATTAATAGGATTCAATTTTTCAATTTTGTCTAATTTGAATTCATTTTATGTTGTCATTCCCTTTGGAAAAAAAATATATCTTATAACTTCTATTCATCGTGAAATGCTTCATGGTCCATGTTTTATCTCTGATAAAATCTTTGCAGTATAAATGCATTGGAATTTTTTGGGGGGTGGGTGGGTTATTGGTAATTGAAAGGGGCACTTGACCACTGAGCCACATCCCAGCCTTATTTTTTATTTTATTTAGAGATAAGCTCTCATGGAGTTGCTTATCACCTTGCTTTGGCTGAGGCTGGCTTTGAACTTGCTATCCTCCTGCCTCAGCCTCCCGAGCCACTGAGATTACAGGTGTGTACCACTATGCCTGGCTTGTACTATATTATTATTAATTTTGGGGTACCGGGATGAACTCAGGGGCATTCAAGCCACATGCCCATCCCTATTTTGTATTTTATTTATAGACAATGTCTCATTGAGTTGCTTATTACCTCACTTTTCCTGATGCTGGCTTTGAGCTTGTAATCCTCATGCATCAGCCTCCTGAGCTGCTGGGATTACAGGCATGCACCACCATGCCTAGCTGGATTTTTTTTTTTTTTTTTTTTTTAAAGGTCTATATGTGGATAATGTGCATAATGGAGCCTCATGAAATTGAAGTAATTATTTTTAAACTAGACACAAGTGTTTAATAAAATGTGTCATGTATTTTTCTAAAGATTAAAATTATTTTCATTTTTACTTCTAGAAGATAGGATAGTAAAGTAATCAAGCTATATTAAACAGAAAAAATATGGATACTAGATATTTGCAACTTATATTTTTAAAAATATGGTATCACTATTGCATCCCTTAAATACAACACTTAATTTGAATAAGAAAAGTGAAATTACTTAAAATCTTTTGAAATATATAAATACAAACAGACTTTTTCTTTAGTTATACTAGCAAAAACTCAAATACACACACACAAAAATTCTTTATTTTACCAATAACAATAGACAGGCATAAACTCTGTTTGAGAGCAATATATATGATGAATCTCCAGGAGACAAGTCCATGAGGTACTAATGAACCATAAAGGGCAGTGTAAACATATTATTCACTTGGGTTGAGATACTTGCTTCAATAAACTCTGAAAAAAAAGAAAGAAAATATTGTGATTGTGTTATTTTGTATATGCATGCTATTTTAAAATAACAAGTCTCCACATTTTCAACCACATCACAAGTTCTTTTCAGAAATTCTAACCTATATCTATTTTTTTTGGATTTCGTTCCCAAATTACAGTGGTACTACTACTATGTTACTTTACAGGCACATATTTCTTAAGTGGAAATTCATAAATATGTTGAAATATGAATGAGGCATATGTGACAAATTTTGTTACTTAATTACTAATATTCACTTAATCAATTGTACCACATATGATTTTTTAATATCTGGAATTTTGTTTTTACTGGAAGAAAAGAAATAGACAGTAGTCCTTGTTTTTGAATTGTGATTACATATTTTATATATGGTTATCAACATTTTTATATATTTCTTAATGGGCACATAACAGGGGATATAACATTGATTATTATAAATATTAACGTTTAAAATGAAATTATTGTATTTCTCATTTTAAATTGCCCCATTAGAATCTAAATACCAAAGCAATTTGATAATTCACCTTAATCCATGATGAAAAAAAGATACATGAATAAGATCATCTTTAACCATTTTTGAATTTTGGCCATAGCAATATTTTAATCACATATTTCTCACAGATTATCACCCTATTATATTATATATTTTTCAACTGGAGAGTATTCTCTTACTCATCACATTATAATTTTCTCCTACAAAACATATATGCATATTGAATTATATTTTCAACCTATCTGTCCATAAGCTTTTAAGTTTTAAAATATTTTTCAAGACTCAGCTCAGACTCTTATTATTTATAACAGAATTAATTCAAAATAGTAAAAGTGTATAGAGGATTTAAGAAAACCTTAAACATAAGATAAAATTTGTACAAAATTTGTCTGTTATATCTGTATATAATTATTTATCAAGTAGCTCATATATTTATGAATATTACTTGATGCAAGAGTTAAACTAGCTTCAGCATCAATTTTATCCTGATATCACATTTTTATAAATGAAAGTAATGAGAAATCCATATACCCAAATGTAAGTTGATGAAAATGGTTGATGGTTTTATCAACATTACTAAACTAACTTTTAAAGTGTTTCTAAGTTAGGAGACAAAATCTACAAAATAGTTTCTACCAAAAATTAGAAATATTTTTCAGGGATATAATAACCTTTCTTAGAAATTTTGAAATGAAAATATCAGCATTGAACTGATTTGTATAAGTATTGGCCTGACAATCAGATAATCATTCTCTTTAAACTTTGGGAAAGCATATCCAAAATATAAAATGTGATTATTATGAATCATACAAATAATTCTAACATGTAAAGTATTTTCTGATATGAGTTCTTCTAACAATTGTCCTTGTTTTCTTTTGCTCATACTTTGTTTCATTATGTTTTTTGTAAATCTTTACTGCATACATAACAAGTACACATATTATTGTTACTTTTTTGATATGTTTAAAAAACAGTATTTATCTTACCTGAAAATTTTATGAAACCTATACAGTGTAGATTAGAATGAAAACTTAAAAGGACACTTTGTGATTATAAATTTTAAACATTTTTCCACCATTTGCAATAATTTGAGACAGTCCATTTTCTTTGCCTTCACATGCTCTGATTTCTATTCATTCCTACTAAAGATAATACCATTTGAGTCTCACATTTATAGAGAAAATATTCCATTGAATTAAGAATCATGGGTAACTTGTAGGCTTGATTTCCTAAATTATTTGCCAAAGGAGGCTATGAAAACTAAAGTTTCCATGTTAAGTCATTCTTTGTGTAACACATATGTGCAGTGTTTTATCACATCTCAGAAGCAGACTTTTACTAAATTGACTACATTTTTTAATGATTTCCAATAGCAACAAAAACTTATTTAAATTTAAAAATAGCCATGTAGACCAATGGTACAGAATAGAAGACACAGAGACAAACCCACATAAATACAGTTACCTCATACTAAACAAAGACGCCAAAAGCATACATTGGAGAAAAGATAGCCTCTTCAACAAATGCTTCTGGGAGAACTGGATATCCATATGCAGCAAAATAAAACTAAACCCCTATCTCTCATCATCTCTCACAAAACTCAACTCAAAGTGGAGCAAGAACCTAAAAATTAGACCAGAGGCCCTATGCCTAATAGAAAATAAAGTAGGCCCAAATCTTCATCATGTCATATTAGGCTCCAACTTCCTTAACAAGACTCCTAAAACACAATAAATAAAATCAAGTATCAATAAATGGCATGGATTCAAACTAAAAATCTTCCCTTCTCAGCAGAAGAAACAAGGAGGTGAAGACAGAGCTTACATTTGGGGAGCAAATTTTTGCCACTTGCACATCAGATAGAGCACTAGTCTCCAGGATATATAAAGAACTCAAAAACTTAACATCATAAACAAAACAAAACAAAACAAAACAAAACTCAAAACAACCCAAGCAATAAATGGACTAAGGAGCTGAACAGACACTTCTCAGATAAAGATATAAAATTGATCAACAAATATATAAAAAAGTTCAATATACTAGTAATTAGAGAAATGCAAATCAAAACTAAGGGGAGCCAGGCATAGTGGTGCACACCTGTAATCCCAATGGCTAGGGAGGCTGAGGCAGGAGGATCTTGAGTTCAAAGTCAGCCTCAGCAATTTAGCTAGGTGCTATGCAACTCAGTGAGACCTGTCTCTAAATAAAACAAAAAATGGGTTGGGGATGTGGCTTAGTGGTTGAGTAAGCCTGAGTTCAGTCTCCAAGTCTCCAGTACCCACTACCAAAAAAAAAACAACAACAAAAAAAAAAAAAACTAAGATTTTGTCTCACTCTAGTCAGAATGACTTATCAAGAATACAAGCAACAATACCTGTTGGTGAAGATGTGGGGGAAATAGCACACTCATACATTGCCGCTGGGACTGCAAATTGGTGCAACTACTATGGAAAGCAGTATGGAGATTCTTTAGAAAACTTGGAATGAAACCATCATTTGATCCAGCTAACCTGCTTTTTGGTCTATACCCAAAGACCTTAAAAACAGCATACTATAGTGATGCAGCCACTTCAAAATTTATAGCAGCACAATTCACAGTGGCTAAACTGTGGAACCAACCTACCTTCAATAGATGAATGGATGAAGAAACTGTGGTATATATACACAATGGAATATTACTGAGCATTAAAAGAGAATAAAAATTATGGAATTTGAAGGTAAATGGATGGAGTTGAAAAACATCATGATAAGCAAAATTAAGCCAATACCAAAAAACTAGGTGATGAATGTTTTCTCTGATAAGTGGATGCTAATCCATAATGAAAAGGGGGGCACAGGATGAGTGAAAGAACTTTGGATGGGGTAAAGGAGAGGAGGGGGAGGGAGTAAGGGGATAGGAAAGACAGTAGAATGAGATCATCATCATTACCCTAGGTACACATATGATTGTACGAATGGTGTACGACTCTACAACCAGAGAAGTGAAGAATTCTGCTCCATTTGTGTACAATGAATTGAAGAGATTTCTTTTGTTATGTATAACTGATTAGAAGTAATATTTATTTCATTGTTGGGAATATTTTTAGTTGTATTATTTATAGACCACAACTAAATTCCTAGAATCTTTCAGTACATCTTATTTGCTCCTTTGCAAGGTAAGGTACTAATTTGTTAATGAATTTTTTTAAAAATAGTTTTCAATTGCTTTGTTTGTATTTGGTTTGTTAGAAAAAAACACATTGATGTAAAGCAATCTGAACAATTTAAATCTATAAACGGGGGGAAAGGAATAGTAAAATGTTCTTATATCAACCTAAAAGGCAAATTAGTCCATTGCATATTTTTATAACATGAATATTTAATGGTAATATTGGCTTACTCACATGTTCGACAACTGAGTTCTTTTATATAATATTCAAGAAGACACTCTGAGCAAAGCCTTATATGTGTATAAGGAACAAATCTCTAAATAAATATATGAGAAGAAACCTGGGAAAGAAAATTGTTTTGAATGCATTTAATAAAAAGAAAACTTGGTGTCATTGAAATAGATACTGTGTCTAAATACTTAGGTTCATACATTTGAATTCCAACCTCTTGGGCGCATTCAAGCTCTCATAACCTCAAATAAGGAGAAGTATTATCAGATTCAGTTAGTGTGAAATGAAAAAAAAAATATAAAATGCTAAATCCAGCATAAAAGGTCCTTGTCTCAAGATAATCTGAGAGCAGGTATTCACTAGCATGCTAGGTTTAAGCCTTTTTCAATAAATACAAATAAAAACTAGAGTATAATTCGAGATTCTCTTCTTCATTAAAAATGCTCTTACACTAACAGAAAGATTGGGATGGTCTCTTACATGCCCATCAAATCATGATAAGCAAGCACTTTTAGATTCTCTTTCTTAAATGATTTGCATAGCTCTAACTAAACCCTAAGAGTGTTTGTCAAAATAATTGCATTCACAAATCATATAAACAGTACATTTTGAGTCCCTATAAGTGTGCAACTGTACAATTACACTTCATAGTTTCAGATAAAATAAATATCTCTCATGGATTCAGATTCAGTTATCATAAGCTTGATTTCAGGATTTACATGTTATTTAGCCACAACTTAAATTGTCTTTAATTGTAACATGTAAGTCCAAATTATATGTTCAAAGAAAAGTAATTTTCTCTTGAAAAATTTAAGTGGTTTTTAAAGGATCATCTCTATGGGGGAGAAAGATATACCTTTATTACATATCATCATATGCTTATATTTTATACTTCAGTGAGTAAATGAATTTGCAGCTAGAAAAGAATATGAAGTAAGAAAACTTTGTCTTCACTACCATCAGCATAGTCTTTGTAATAAGAATACTAGAATTTCAGACTCCCTTTCTAAAACTTCCAGTGTAATCCTTAGTGAATGACGTATAAAAATGCTATATCACTGTTTTTAGTAACACCACCAGTGAATTTTAGACATTAATTAGCCATTAACCAACCTTTTATTTATCTACATATCTATAGACAGAGACACAAAATTAAGTCGAAGATGAAATTCATAGAGGCCTGTTTTTCCCTACTGATTTAGGTGGTAGTATTCAACCCAGAATAAAATTCTAAAGTGTTTACAGCCAAATTAACCCATGAGAAATGAGAAAATAATTTGGATTTCCCAATTGTGTGCACATTCTTATTTTGAGTTGCTATTTTTGTACAAAATTCAATGACAATTTTGAAGTAAATTTTAGAAGTCACTTCCCTTAAATGTTTCAAATATTTGAAAAATCAATATTTGTATTTGACTACATGTTTATATGTATATAAGTATGTGTGTGTGAGAGAGATATCAGGTAAAGAGAATAATTAATGATTTTCAGTGATTAGGAACAATGTAAATATATACACCGTAAAAAAAGAAAATACAGAAGAACAAGTATCCACTCTTGTGATAGATTTGTTACATATTTAACCATGATTTTTCTTATTTAGCATATTTCAAAGTTTACATATAGTCATGGACAGGAGCCAGGGACAAAATATAAAACCTCAAAGACACATTCTCCAATGACCTACTTCTTCAATGTATATGCCACCCAGTAATCCACAAAAAATATTAATCCATCAAATGGATGAATCCACTAATGAGGTTATTAGCTCTTATCATTGCCTAAGAGCCCCACTTGTTATACAGGAGACCATGTTTTCAAAACATGAACTTTTCAGGGGACATTTGTACATCTAAACCATAGTATTTACTATCTATTCACTTTCTTAAAATGTAAATTAATGTTTAGTAACTTCAAATGGGAATGTTTGAAAAGATTATCTGCAGTTGTGTTTAATATAATCACTTAGATCTTTGTACTTGCACAGTATGAAAATGCTGATATTTCAATTCCCACTGTCATTCAGTTAAGCCCTTCTTGTTTTTGGAGAAATATATTTAAAAAACTAGTATTAAAGTCATTGAACTATAGACAATCCTCAATATCACTACCCTATTATTCTTCAATCTCCAAATTTGAATGACTATTCTGTGTTTATTTTTTTGTGCTTTATTATTTATTTTGTTAAAATTCATGAAATATTAGCAATGAAATCTGTATTAATAATATACAGTTGCATCATGGAAGCCATAAATCCATTCCAATGTAAGGGGATGAGTGAGTTCTCTAAGAAAGAGAATGCAGACTCAGCATGTCAACAGTTGAGACTAATAGCACTGTCTAGCCTGCCATTTCCCATTGAGATGACTCGGGTTAAAGTTGAAGTCTGAGTTGTATGCATTACTAGACTGGCATATTTTGATTCACAAAGTAGACTTTTACAATCTCTGCCTATATTAAAAATCTTAAGACAATAAAATGTCTAAAGGAACGATCTGGGGAGGCAGTTACATACAGTTACAAATTACATACATTAAGGAATTGCTTACATTGCTTACATTGAGGAATTTTACTTTTACAAACCTTAAATGGGTGGAACAGTCATAAATAAAACTACTTTGTGACTCTACCACTCATTGTTTGCTTTCCTTAGCATTATATTTATATAACTCATATAAATTGTGTTTCAAGTCAGTGTATTCATATGTGTGAAGCCAATGCATGTACCAGTGTGCATTTACAGATTATCAGGTTTATTCCTGCAGATGTTTTGTGCTTTTAAAGATTTATATAAAGGTGTCCAATTGTATTGGTAAGTGAGAAGAGTTTGCCCATGGAGTTGAGCTCTATTCAAATAGCTAAAAAAATGTAGGTAAATTAAATACCTTTAGTGCCAATACATTAAAAAGGAAAACAGGCTCAATGAAACAAATTTTCATAGTATGAATTAGTGTGAAATTACTCAAACCTAGAGTTTAGAACATGTTAAGAATTAAATGCTATTTATGCTACTTTCTCACATAAATATGTAGGACAGTTCTCTATTTGACCTTGGACAACCCAGTTCCTCCTTTTATCCTATCTGTAAATTAAAAAAAAAAAAAAAATCTGTTTAAGGTCCTAGGAATGCAACATCTTGAGAAAAGGAGGAGCTGACCAGAGCAGGCTCTGTTCTGCTCCTATCTCTCCTAGAATGGTTTTTCTTACAGTGTTTAAGAACAGCATGTCATATTTCCCCCCAAGGTATAAAACTCAAGGTAGGTTGCTTTCTGGGATTTTCAGCTATGGGGCAATTAGGGCACATGCAGACAAGACTCCACCCACTCTGGGCAGTTTTCCTGAGCTTTGGGTGACCAGTTTGCCATGGATCTTAGGCTTTTTCTATCCCTTGCCACCTGTGAGTAACAAAGCTGCTTCACTGTATAAGTGGTGTGACTATTCTGTCTCACTAGACTGATGCCAGTAATAAAAACTGAGCCCAAGATGCAATGGACTTAACAAGCGTACAATGAGCCAGCTTTATAAAATGTTGTATAATTTTGGTGGAGAACTGAACACCCTCTTCCTATTAAGTGTTACCCAAGGTGATAATCTGCAAACTGCATATGTCTTGCCAGCACACTGCATGATAATCATTTTTGCTATTTTAGAAGAAATTTGCTATTATTTAACAAACTTTCAGTATATTACTTGAGATGAAGAATGTTGTAGTAAATATTTTTGTGTTTCTCACAGTATAAGAATAGCTGAATAATTTGTTAACAAGTAATATGCATAACATTTTCCAAGTGACCTCAAAATAAGAAGTGAATACAATTCCCATTATATTATGTATTTTTATAATTTATTTTAATTGAAAGTTTTGTATAATCTTCTTGAATTAATTGAATAAAGAGAATATATTTGATTAAGTAAAAATAATCAATTTCTGTTAAGATTAGAAAAACGTATTTTAGATAATAGGATTTAGTATGGAAGACATAATTAAAATAAAGGTTTAAAAGGAAAAACAATTAAAATTACGAATTGAGGATTTTGAGTTTCTAAGAGATAAGACATGTAAATGCAAAAACAGTCTGAAGAAAAGAATAGTAATTTAAAAATCTTTTAAGAATATTGTACCTAGTTTTAAACTCAATTTTGGATTATCTATTCCCAATAATTTATGCCAACATAATGCATGCGCTCATAAAAAATGACATTTGCAATGCTTGTTACCAGATTTTATTTTTTCTTTTGACATGCTCTTTATGCATGATTTATTCATGTCCATTGCTTTTAATATTGTCTACAAACTGCAAACTTTAAAAATTACTGATCAGTCCAATAATGCTCCTCCTGAGTTGTAAACATAATTGCTTATTCAGCATCTCCACAAAAAGACCCCATAAGCTCTTGAAAATAACATTTACCATATTAAACCACTGATTTTTGTACAAGTTTGCTAGTACTAACATAACAACAATTGGGGCGCTTAAGCAACAAAAATTTATTTTCCCATCGTTTGGATCTTAGATGTTCAAATTCAAGGGGCAGCAAGGTTGGTGTCCTTGGAGATCTCTTCTTGGCTTACAGATGACCACCCTCTTGCTGCCTCTTTATACGGTCATTCCTCTTGGCACACACACCCTTGTGCCTATGTTCTGATCTTCTCTTTTTATAAGAATATCACCCAGAATGTACTAAGACCCTACAGGCCCAATTTTAATTGAATAATCTCTTTGATAGCTCTTTTTCTAAATACAGTCACATACTAAGATACTAGGAATTATGATTTCAACATGTGAATGGGGGAGGGGAAACACAACTGTCTTCCTGAATTTTTCCTCCCTCAGTCTTCTTTTCACTAAATGAAATAGCTTCCACTAAATTGCAAGTGAGAAACATGAACTTATCTGTGATTCTCATCTTAGATGGTGAGCCATCTAGGTATTAGAAATTCCTATTGGTTTTACCACCAAGATCTTTCTTAAGTATCTTCATTTCTTTTCATTTCCATTACTATAAATTTTATGAGTTAAACCAATCAATTAGAGTATAATACTGTTTCTTATCTAGGATTGTGTTAGTCACCTTTTCACTACTTTGACCAAAATACCTGACCTAAACAACTTAGAAGAGGAAAATCTTATTTTGGCCCATGGTTTTAGAGATTTTAGTCCATGATCAGCTGGCTCCAAGGAAGAAACATTATGACAGAAAAGGAGGGTGAGGAAAGCTGCTCCTTTCATGGAAGCCAGGAAGCAGAGATGAAGAGAAGGGAAAGAAAGGGACAGGGATAACATACAGTCCCTAGGAACACCGCCCCACCCCTCCACCATGACCTCCTTCCTCCAAATTGGTGTGCCTATAGTTTCTATCTTCTCCCAGTGGTCCATTCAAGTTATTAATCCAAATGGGATAATCCTCTGATGAGGTCAGAGCCCCTTGATCCAATTATTTCCCCAAATCCTCCAACTCTGGACTCCATTGGGGACAAAGTCTTCAACACATGAGATTTTTGGGAAACATTTCAGATCCAAACCATAAGAAGGGAATTACATTGTCCTTCTACAATCCAATCCTTTTCCTTTTTTTTTTTTTTTTTTTTTTTTTTCCTAAAAAGGAACTTTCTTAATGCAGTCTTCCTCTTAGCTTTTTCTCCAGGTCATACTGAGTTTCTCTTGAGCTCAGAGCATTACAATTACTGTTCCCTATATTTTAGATACCTGTTTCCTAGCTTTATTTTTGTTTCTTGCCTTCTCTCCTCTTTCCCTCCCTTCCCCCCTTTCTTTCTTAGCTGACCTTTTCCATTTTATCCCAATGTTTTAGGCCTTCCTTTGCTGGTCAATTGAAGGGACTTTGATAATCATTCTCTATTAAAAACCTGATTTATTGCCGGGTGCGGTGGAGCACGCCTGTAATCCCAGCACTTTGGGAGGCTGAGGCAGGAGGATTGCGAGTTCAAAGCCAGCCTCAGCAATGGCAAGGCACTTAGTAACTCAGTGAGACCCTGTTTCTAATAAAATACAAAAATAAGGGCTGGGGATGTGGCCCAGTGGTCAAGTGCCCCTGAGTTCAATCCCTGGTACCAAAAAAAAAAAAAAAAAAAAAAAAAAAAAAAACCTGATTTATTGCCTTCACAATACCTTTTCTGTGGTTAGTAAGTGTTTTACTTATTTGCTAGCCTACATTTAGATTCTTGAAGGCAGGGAGTTCTTTTCCTTATCCCAGTGAAATAGAAGACAGCACAGTACCTGGCACGTAAAAAATCACTTGATTAATAAAAGATGAAGGAACACGAGGAAGACCATTTGATTTTTTGTTTGTTTGTTTTTAATTAATTTATTTATTTTAATTAGGTATATGTGACAGCAAAATGCATTTTGACTCAATTACAGCACAACTTTTCATTTCTCTGATTGTACACAATGTAGCATCACATCACATGTGCAGTCAGTCATACATGTACCTAGGGTAATGATGTCCATCTCATTCCACCATTTTTCCTGTCCCCATATCCCCTTTGCTCCCCTCCTTCCCCTTTTCCCAATCAAAGTTTCTCCATTTTCTCATGCTCCCAGCCCCATTATGGATAGGCATCCACTTATCAAAGAGAACATTTGGCCTTTGGTTTTTTGGAATTGGCTTACTTCGCTTAACACGATATTCTCCTACTCATCCATTTGCCTGCAAATGCCATGATTTTATTCTCTTTTAATGCTGATTAATATTCCATTGTGTATATATACCACAGTTTCTTTATCCATTTATCTATTGAAGAACATCTGTGTACATAAATGTCTTCATCTTCTAACATGTATTTTATGTGTGTTCTCAATTCTGTTTTATAAGGAAAATTTAGAAGAGTTATGCAGATAATAAACAATTGTATTGGGCTTAAAATAACATCATGATATAAAATCACCTGTTTTTTTCTTCTTCTTCTTTCCAGATACACATGATTATATATATTTTATAGGGGATGTTTTGTAGACAAAAAAAGAATTCCTGTTTCTTTGTATTTTAGTTTATTAAGATCTCAAAAAAAAAAAAAAAAAAAAAAGAAGGGGATTTATGTTTTATTAGAAAACTGGGGCATTTTTTTAATTTTATGAAAATGATATTATCAATTCTCCGAGATTCAATGTAAGGAAGTAACAGTGATGGCTCTCTGGAATAAGCACAAATGACATGACAGTTTCAATACAGAATTTTTAGTTAATCATATATTAAAAACCATTTTTAGTTCACCACTAAATTTTCAAAAATCATTATTTATTATTATCTAAAAATGATTGCATTTAGTCTAAATGGGATTATTTCTACTTCGCTTTTTAAAAGAGTATTAATAATTATTGTTGTTTCTTTAAAATGTTACTATTTCATTATAGATGTTTCTTTTGAAGTCAGTACTTCCCTTTGAAAACCAGCTTTCAATGTAAGGCCTTCAAATTTTTTACTATGCTTTATTAGAAAACTATCAAGTCACCCCCAATACACACAACACCCCAGATACTTTGAAAGAGCCAATAAATTGCAATATAAGAGGGTTGTTGGAGAAGGCGGCTAGTCTTTATGTTGTGTGTTTAGCCAATTCACCCCAAGTAGAATTGTAGATAATTTTAGATTTTAATTTACTATTTTTATATCAGAAAAAAGTAACATAAGTTGTTTAATATAGTTGTATAACATGCATTATTAACCCTCAGAATTTCCCAAATGCACATGTTCATATTTTAAAATAAGGATTTGAATATAAATCATCAGAAATTGTGATAAGTTGGGAAATTTGTCTGTATAAATCAGGGTATGAATTACCTTAACACATACTCCTCTGTGTTTCTTCTGGGAAGAATGGCCCCTTGGCTGTGGAGAGCTTTATCTATCTGCTTACTCCCTGCAGAAAGTCACAGAACACTGAACTGAACTTTTACTTTTTTCCTGTTTATTTTCACACTTTAAACTACTTCCTCCTTTTCTTCTTCTTTTATTTTCAGTTCATGGTGCTTAAATATTTTTTGGCCTTTCTGGAAAACTTACTAGAAAAAAGCCAGGGCCATGCATCTATTTTTGAGACAGAAACATATTCTGTTTGGGTGCAATATCAGTGTAGCTATATATGATATACACTATTAAATCTTTCTGAAATCTTAACAATATTAATCTTAACTACCTACTCAAGATAATCTTTACTCAGAGATCACTTCCTGCTTTTAGAACTCAGTGCCATTTGGAGAGACTAGAAATAAAAATGATATTACTTTTAAAACTCAGGGAACCCAATTGTATAGCTGCTCTATTTTTGCTGAAAATTTTAGCACATCATTTTAAAGCTTATTACTGTTTTTAATACTGCGTGGATATTTTAAGAAAAGAGAACTTGATTCTTCCGAAATAATTTCTGAAAAAAAATTTTAGCCAAACCTGCCATATAATTAAATAAATTTTCTATTATGAACAATTAAAAAAAAAAGAACATTCCTGCAAGTGACATATATTTGCAAACTTTCTGTTGCTATTTCACAAGTATTTTCTTCATTTCAGTTTTTTATACAAAAATGTTTCCTGTATTTCCTCTGTCTACTAAATAGGCTCAGAGGTCCTTTTTTGAGCCACATGCTTTAGCTTTGGTCATGGTAGGAGCCACATTCAGGTACCAAATTCTCTCCTTGTTATTTCACTGTGTAACATTCTACCCTAAAATTTATCCACTAATATAATACCCATTTGCTTTTCTTTCATGATTTCTTCAGTTAGGAATTTGAACAGGTCTTGTCTGAAAATTTTTCTCCTCTCTTGCTGTCAATGGAAGTCAGTTGCCAGCATTCAGCTTGCCTAATGGCTGGTCTCAAGCATCCAAGTTGGAATCATTCATCTTTAATCTTATAGAGAAAGGTTAAGTTTGTTCAAGACAACTTCAATATTATCAGATGTCTTAAATGTCTTTGCAGGAAACTTCAGCAACTTATTCTAAGAAACCAAAGTGAAAGCTTCAGATCTTTTATTACTTAGCCTCAGAAATTCCCCAGAATCACATTCACTGCAATATATCAGTCAAGGAAGTCACTAAGACCAGCCAGATTCAATGGGCAATGAATTAGACTTAATTTCTCAGGGAGAGTCAAAGAATTTTTGTCATCTTTCATCTGCCACATAAACATTCTAGCAATGTCATATTTTATAGGCCATTGTGTATAATAGGTAAGAGTTCAAAAAACTTTTATAAGGTTTTTTTAAATAAAGTTCACGTCTTTATTGATGTAATAAGTGCCCATGTTGATCCTTTTTCAAACCAAAAAATAAAACTTGTTTATTTAATATAGTTTCTATCTGGAAATTGGATGATCTTATTACTTAGGTTATGAATTAGTCTATCATCAACTACACAAACTTAAGACTGACTCTCATTACAGTACTTTCTTTTTCTACATAATGGTGTATTCTCACTATTGATAGACCTGATAATTTTTGTTATTAACATAATACTGTACATCCTATAGTAAGGATATAAACAATCAATATATGCTGTCATTGGCAATGACAGTATGATGCAGATATAAAAATAAGGATTGTTTTTTCCCTGATTTTTTTTTTTTTTTTTTTTTGATAATGAATGAAAAGGCCAATAGCACCTTGGCATATACCCAAAGGATTTAAGTTAGCATACTACAGTGATGCATCCACATCAATGTTTATAGCAGCTCAATTCATAATAGCCAAGCTATGGAACCAACCTAGGTGCCCTCCAATAAATGGAATGGATAAAGAATGTGACATACACACACACACACACACACACACACACACATGCACGCACACACACACAATGGAATATTAGCCATAAAGAAGAATGAAATTATGACATTTGCTGGTAAATGGATGGAACTAATGACTATTATGTTAAATGAAATAAACCAATCCCCAATGCCAAATGTTCTCTCTAATATGAGAATGCTGACACACAATAATGGGGTGGGAGAAATATAAATTGTTTGGATTAGACAAAGGGGAATGAAGCAAAGGGAAGGGGGATAGGAATAGGAAAGACTATAGAATGAATCTGACATAACTTTTCTATGTGCATATGTGAATACACAACTTGTGTAACTCCATATCCTGTACAAGCAAAAGAATTGAAAGTTATACTACATATATGTATTATATGTCAAAATACATTCTACTGTCATGGATAACTATAAAGAACAAATAAAATAAAAATAAAGGCCAATAGCAGAGATGTAACTCACTGATAGGCTCAGATGATTAAAAAAAAAAAAAAAAAAGGTATTACAATATTTTAAGAAGCTATGACCAGGAAAAGAAAAAAAGCTTACCATTTCCCTTAATACCTCTATTTTCATAATTTGTAAATTTCTATACAGTTTTATAACACTACATCTTCATATCCATTCCCCTCTGCTGTATGTATGTGGAAAATTGCCATAAAATCAAATGCTACTTTCATCATTTGAATTTTATAAAATAAAAGTTCATTTGAAACTCCATCATTTTATATAAATAACTTTTAATGGATTTTAAATTGATTCATTTGTTTTAACTTTTGTTAAAATTATTCATCATGTTTCTCAAAGAAATTTATATTCTTGGATATCTGACCATACTAAGATAATACTGTTTTCTATTTTTTCCCATACACCCATTCAGAAAAAACTTACATAAACTTTTATGAAATGTTGCTGCCTGAAGTGATGGCCGCTTGGAGCAGCAAAGTCGCGGGAATAAGTTCAGAGGCAGACTGGAAACAAACAGGATCTTTATTCTGTCAGCTTCTCTCTCTGGCTCTAACAACTCTAATACGTACCACACACCACCAAACAACCAACAACCAAAATGGCCCCGACCTGCTCCGCACTCGGCCCAAGTCTCTCGAGATCTGGGCCAAGTCTTGTGAGACGACGGAAGGCGGCAATGCCCAAACATCTCCATGGCCCGAAGTCAACCGCAATCTTAGCCATCTCCCCAAACAGGGCTCCTGCATTTCCCCTCTTTTGTTTTAAAAGAGGGGATACTCTAGGAAGTCTATGTGCAAACAACATTCTTACCCGTCATCGGATAATCAAGACTGTGCCTTTGACTCCTGTCTTAGGTTGATATGTCGGCCACATGAGACTGTCCCGTGCGACTGTGCCTGTCTTAGATTTTCCCCCTCTGGGGATCTTACCCATCATTGGCTAACCAGCCATCCAATGGAGCCCGTTAGGATTGACAGTGAATGATGACTAACAGCCGTCCAATTGTGAGGAGATGCTGTGGCTTTAAGGCGACAAGCCTTTTGGTGACGAGCCAAATTGCATAGCATATCAAATTGTTTAAACAAATCAGCTGCCCTAAGTTCCATCAAGTAACACACTGAATTCTCTAGACAAATACCCACAAAGCGTTGTTCTGTAAAGTTTCAAACAATGAAAGATCAAAATGTCCACTTGTTATAACACATTGATCTAGGAGGCCCCATGCATGCAGAACAGAGGCCACACTGTTGGTGAGATTGTTTGATGCTTGAGCAGCAGGAATGGTTGAAGCTGTAGCAGCAGCCGTCTTTTTTATGTCTAGACAATGCCACCGGCAAATCTTCAGGGCCCACTACCTAGAAACTCAAGCATCAATTATTAAAGGAAAGGCAGTGCTATTGCAGCACTGAGTCAAGAGGCGAGTTGTCAAACTAAAAAATAGAATAATTAGATTAGAAAATTGAAGTTGATTTTTGTTCACACACATTGCTGGTTGAGCTTCCACAAACATAAGTTGGCAAAATATCATATTTAGAACAAAACAAAGAAAGACTGAGGGTATTTACTGCATTAAAGATAGATTAAAGAAAAGGTAAAGGCACTTTGGAGAAATAATTTGTTAGCTGGAACCCTCGAGTCTCTGTATACACAGCAATCTTTTACCTGTTGAGATAATTGAAATTAATCAGCTATTAAACAAATGAAGTTAATAACAAATAAACAATCTTATGTTAAAACACCAAAATATCAGGTTATATAGCACTAGTCATATTGTTTGCTAAAGAGGAGTCCCAGGGACACCTATAAATCACAATTGAAAGTACCTTCAATTATAAAATTATTTACCTAAATTGAATACTCTTAACCTAAAATGAATTAAAGTTATTTGGATCCATATATACATATTTTTTCATAATTGCTTTGTTATTTGTGACGTCACACTGGACAGATGCACAAACATACAAACATAAATTTGTGACGTCACATTAACATGAAATGTAGACAAATGTGCAGACATAAAGACATGTATAAAAAGAAAAAAAATACAATTGTGTGCACACTAAAGAGAGATCTCCTCGTCCGGCTGGGAGGAATGACACTTAAGTTGTGAAATATTTTGAAGGACTTTTTTGAGGGAATCATTCCATATCTTCATCTTGGTCCACTTGATTTTGTACTTTTTTTATTAATCTTGATTCTTCAACGACTTCATCTTGATCCTTTTGATGTGGGTACCTGTTTTATTAATCTAGATGGTATCCATATTGGAGAAAATTCATGTTTTGGAAAAACACAAACAGATCCTCTCCCCCAAATTAATACTGGATCTGGACCCTTCCATGTACCTGAAAGAACATCTTTCCAGTAAACCAAAGGTTTATGTTGTTGGTGTGGATTCCAATGTCTGTCTCCAGCAGAATAACCATTAGAGTCTAAAGTTAAAAAATTTAAAGTAAACAAGGCAACTGCCAATCTGTCCTTAGGATTTTTCCAGTTTCCTTCTTTCTGTTTTAATAACATAACTTTCAGTGTTCGGTTTGCTCTTTCAATAATGCCCTGACCCTGAGGATTGTATGAGATGCCTGTTTTATGGGATATATTAAATTTTGTGCAAAACTGTTTGAAAGATGAGGATGTATATGCAGGGCCATTATCTGTTTTAAGCATTTTGGGGATGCCCAATGCAGCAAAAGCTTGCAAACAATGAGCTGTAACATCTTTAACTTTTTCTCCAGAATGTAAGGAAGCAAAAATCATGCCTGAGCATATATCTATGGTCACATGAATAAATCGCAATTTTCCAAAACTTGGCTCATGAGTAACATCCATCTGCCACAAATGATTGGGCATTAATCCTCTAGGGTTAACGCCGAAATGAGGATTGGGAAAATGTGTCATACAAGATTTACAATCTTTTACAATTGTTCTGGCTTGCTCCTTTGTGATTTTAAACCTACGTTGCAAGGTGGTGCTGTTGACGTGAAACTGAGAGTGAAATAAAGTAGCTTGTTGTAGCACTGAAAGTATAAATATTGTTTTTGTAAGTTCATCAGCCTTTTGATTACCTTCATGAAGGGGACCAGGAAAATTAGTATGTGCTCTAATATGGCCTACGAATAGAGGTTCTTTTCTTGCCCACAAAAGTTTTTGTATTTGATAAAACAATTTAAAGGCTGGAGTGTGAGGTGCTATTGGTCCTGCTAACTCTAATTTTGGGGGGGCTTGTATAATATAGTGGCTATCTGAAAAAATGTTTACGAGCTGGTCCCTAAAATTTTCCAGAGCTCTTACCACAGCTTCCAATTCCACTAGTTGAGCTGATTTGTGTGTAGTTATGTAAGTCATATTTTCTTTTTTAGTGACTACTGCAGCAGTACCATTTGAGGACCCAACTGTAAATACATTAAATGCCTTAGGAATAGGTTGATTTTTTATTACCTGTGGAAATATAATAGGATGATTAATACAAAAAGATAATATAGGAGACTTAGGAAGATGATTATCAAAATTTGCAGAAGTAGAGCACTTAGCTATAGCCCAATCACTATCATTGAAGCATAAATATTCAATCTGTGATGATGAATAGGGAGTAATGATAGTAGCAGGGTGAATGCCAAATATTTTAGTAGAAGTCTTAAGTCCTTGAAGAATAAGTTTAGCCACCATGGAGGTATAAGACTCAATTATACTTTTAGGAGAGGTGGGCAAATGTATCCATAATAAAGGCCCTTGTTGCCAAAATACTCCTGTGGGTATATATTGTGAAGAAATAATAATCAACATCAGCGGTTGAGTTAAATCAAATCTATCACAATGAGCTCTTTCAATGGCTTTTTCTACTAACTTTAAAGCTTTACTAGCATCAGGAGTCAATGTTCGCGGTGAAGATGGATCAGGGTCCCCATGAAGGATGTCAAATAAAGGTTTTAATTGGCCAGTAGTAAGGTTTAGTGTAGGGCGAAGCCAATTAATGTCTCCCAGTAGTTTTTGGAAATCATTGAGGGTGGTTAAATGTTCTTTATTTATTAAAATTTTTGGGGGTCTAGCAAAAGTATCCATGATTTTAAATCCTAAATATAATATGGGTGATCTGGTTTGAACTTTTTCTTCTGCTATATATAATCCATATTTTTTTAAATTTTCTGCCATGTCACTGAATATATTAAATAAGATTTTTTGATTGGGGTTGGCCAGTAAAACATCATCCATGTAATGTAAACACATGAGGTTTGGATATTTATTTTTAATGGGTTGGATTGCTTTGTCCACATATATTTGGCATATGGTGGGGCTATTGGCCATTCCCTGTGATAGCACTTTCCATTGATATCTTTTATCAGGGCCATTATTATTGATAGAAGGAACTGAAAAAGCAAACCTGGGGGCATCCAGAGGATGTAGGGGAATGGAAAAGAAACAATCCTTTATATCAAGAGTAATAAGATGGAAATTTTTTGGAATAGCTACAGGATTAGGAAGTCCAGGTTGAGTAGGGCCCATGACTTGCATGGTTTTATTAATTTCTCTAAGATCATGTAACAATCGCCATTTTCCTGATTTTTTCTTGATCACAAATATGGGGGAATTCCAGGGAGAGGTGGAAGGTTCTATATGTCCTGCTTCTAGTTGTTCCTGAACTAGTAGGTAGGCCGCTTGTAATTTCTCTTTAGATAGGGGCCACTGAGGCACCCACACTGGCTTATCAGAAAGCCATGGTATTTTCAAAATTATTTTCTCAGTGGCCCGGAAAAAAAAAAAATATATCTTTTTCCTTTATGATAATGATTACTTTTAGGGTTAAGATTACTCTGTACTTTTTGATAATGATTTCTTTTAGGGTTAAGATTACCCTGT
Organism: Tamias sibiricus; assembly: GCA_025594165.1. Taxonomy (NCBI): domain Eukaryota; kingdom Metazoa; phylum Chordata; class Mammalia; order Rodentia; family Sciuridae; genus Tamias; species Tamias sibiricus. Next base: position 40,302,378 of record CM046661.1, read on the forward strand.
AGATTTTCACATTTAACACCTGCAGGCTTGGTTGCAAGGTGTACTCCCATTTGCTGCAAAATATCTCTTCCCCATAAAGTAACTGGTAGGTTAGGTAAAACATAAGGCTGAAATGTTCCTTTATGCCCTTCATCATCCTCCCATTTTAAAATTACTGCACTTTTCTCTGGGAGGTTATTATATCCCAAGCCTCTTAAACTGGTTGAAGCTTTTTGCAGAGGCCAGTGTTTGGGCCATTGCCGTAGATTAATGATGGAAGAGTCAGCTCCAGTATCTATCAGTCCTTCTATCTCTATTCTTTGGATTTTTATTTTACACATAGGCCTCCTTGAACAATCCTGAACCCAGCAAGCCATAGGTTCCGAGTCAGTGGAACAAAATCCTCTATTGTTCCCTTTTTGAGGCATACTCATTTTAAATGAATTATGTAAATTGGGAAGGAGAAGCAATTGAGCAATTCTATCTCCTTGATTAACAGAAATTATACTTTGGGGTGACCTAAGCATTATTTTTATTTCCCCTTTGTAGTCTGAGTTTATTACACCTGGGGTCACTTGCAAACCTAATAAGCTTTTAGGACTTTGCCCGATAATATGTCCTACAGTCCCTGAGGGAAGAGGTCCCCTGACTCCTGTGGGAATCAGTTGAACCCCCATTTCAGGTGTTAACACTATTCGGGCGGCTGTGGAACAGAGGACTAATCCTGCATTTCCTCCTGTTCCTCTGGCGAGGGAGTGGATGGGTAGTAGGGATTGTGTCGGGGAAGCATCTGAGTGGATGCTTGAGGATACTCCTCCTCCAATGCCCCGTACATTTGTGGGCCCCGGAGCATTGGGCGCCATGCCCCGTTTTTTGAATTCCTGAACAAAGGATTTCCATGGATGTCAAATTTTGAATGGCATTTATTGGCCCAATGATTTCCCTTTTTACACCTGGGGCAGCGGCCTGGGGCACGGTATGAGCTTGGTCTTATTTCTCTTTTGAGATTTTGCCTAAATAGCCTGATTGATTATGATAATTTTGCCTGGAATATCCTGATTGATTATAATGTCTAGGTTGAGCCTTTGTGAAATTTCGAGGGGAAGCACCTCTCATTGAGGCTGCAATCACATTTCCTGTGACAAAGGCATCATTTATATCTTTACATAGTTGTATATGTATGGAAAGATCCTTTTTATTTTTTCCATGGCCTGATGGCTTCCTGGCAGTATTTATTAGCATTTTCGTATGCTAATTGAACAACTAATGGCATAGCTTGATCAACATCTGCAAACACTCTACCTGCAGTTCTCAAAAGTCGATCAGCAAAGTCAGCATATGGCTCATTAGGTCCTTGAATCACTTTTGACAAACTACCTTGTAGATCCCCAGGTCCTTGTACAGTTTTCCATGCCTCTAAGGCAGCTGCGTTTATCTGAGAATATACACCTGGGTCATAATCTTTTTGAGCTTGTAAGTCTGCGAATTGCCCTTCTCCTGTGAGCATTTCTATATTATAGTCTCCAAACCCTGCAGCCGCATTTCTTTTAGCTGTTTCTATACAAAGTTCTTGGAATTGCGATCGCCAAACCAAGTATTGCCCCCCCTGCTTAATGCTGCTTTACATAGATTTTTCCAGTCTGAGGGGGTTAAGCTAAAGGTGTTAAGGGACTCTAGCATACTCAACGTGAAAGGAGCTTGGGGCCCATAAGTCATTACTGCCTCTTTGAGATTTTTTATTGTTTTGAAATCTACTGACTGATGGACCCTCTGTCCATTTTTCTTTTCAAATGCTGGCAGTTCCCAATGTTTCTGTGAGTTACCCTCGAGAGCGCATAAGCGCTCAGAAAGACTTTTTATTTCTGTTTCTAGGGTATGCAAACACCTAGTAATACCCTTCATACTTTTTGTAATGGATTCCACCCATGGGGGAGTAGAGGACACAAGTGGTTCCTCTATTTGAAGGTCCTTTTTCTTGGTCTTTTTTAGTTTCTTTTTCCTCATTTTCTCAGGATCACCTTTACTAGATTCCTCACTACTGCTAATTTCACTGACAGCAATATCCTGAGGCCCAGGTTCCATTAAGAGCAAGTATCCTTCAGCTATCACCAATAACTCCCGAATAGCTCTAATAGCTTGGTTTTTTTGTCATTTTGGGGACTCTTCTAATACTCTCTTTACTGGTCTTAGTTGACCCAGTGGAAGCTACACTTTTTTGATCACTTTCACTTTTTTCTAAATCCTCCTCATTGAGAACGGAGTCAGATATATTAAGGAGTCTTTCCATAGCCTTTATCATTTGGGATTCAGTTATATATGAACCCATCTTTAGAGACCTTTCAGTTCTTACCCGTCCGCTCCGAAGTCCCCATAAGGGCTGCCACCTGTTGCCTCCTGAAGCGATGGCCACTTGGAGCACAAAGCCGTGGGAATAAGTTCAGAGGCAGACTGGAAACAAACAGGATCTTTATTCTGTCAGCTTCTCTCTATGAAAGAACATAGGCTTTGTGAATTTGTAGTTGTGTTGTTGCACATGAGGTAAAACTGCCATTTTAAAAACTAGTAATAGGTAATAGTGTTCCTATTTCATTTCATAATTGTTTTCCCTATTATGTCTGGGAGGATTTCAATTCTGTTTGTAAAAGAAGTTCTCTCTGTTCAAAGCTATCTGTCCCTATGTAATCCAGGCATGGTTCTGTGATAACAAGACCAGTAAAATTTGTCAAAGGTGGTATTCTGCTATTGATCAGACCCTACCTAGTTTTCTACTTCACATAATCGCCCGGGCAAAAAATCAAACTCAGGGAATAGGACATCGCTGTTTCCTTTTCATTTGCTTATTTTCTATGCAATTAGAGTTCTACTCAGGACATTTGGAAAAAATAGTATCTTAAATGGTCTACTGTAAAATGACTATGACCTGCCAGAGTGACAGACTACCTCTAGAGAGTCCTATGAGTCTGTTTTTCTGTCAGTTCTGATGCAATGTCTCCCTACTCAAAAGCTCTTCTGAGAGAGTACTTTCCAAAGAGGCCACCTATTGAAGGGGTCATTGGTAGGTGATTAACTTTGGTACCAGATGTGAGCTCCAGACCCATGGGTAGCCCATTATCAGATGACTCGATTGATGTCTCATTTAATGACATAAGAAGTTTAATTAGGAGAATCAGATTCTCCTTTTTGTCAACTTGAATTGAAAATCCATCATAAATGGATTTTTATGAATCATAGACAAAGTCATACCAAAGAAGTTAATATGTGAACTACTTTAACATTTTTAGGGTAAAGGCCTGTGTCTCAGTAATTATACACCTAGCCAAATTGTTACATACTTATTGACAATGCATTTTATTTTCACACAAAAATGCTTAGCAAATAAGATACCTATACATGACTTTTAAGTAGATAGTTTAAAAATGCTCACAAGAAAACTAGGGAATCAAAAATTAAGGCTCAAAGATGAGGAAATCTATATCATATCATTATCTGGTAGCATTGAATCAGTTAAAAGTGTTTCATAGTATTATTATGACTGACAAATAATAGAATGCAAATATTAAAATATTATTTTTTGGTATTTATAAATGCTATTTTCCATATATACCTAGATCTAGCCTTTATAATTTTTTTTTTATTTCTGAAGCTTTATTGTTAATATAATCAAGTATGTCATGTAAAGACTAGTACATTCTTTATCTTGTGGGGTTCTTAAGAAATCTGTAGTGATAAAAAATACTGCCAAATAATGAATGAAAAATAACTTTATGTATTGAAATGAAGTAAATTTCTGTATGTTTTAAAAGTCACAATGTGTAAAATTTTTATATGTGAAGAATTTAAAAAACACATAAATATTTTCTTTCATGTGTATCATTTGTCTGGAATGGATAGACAATATTTCCATTTGTATGGGAAATAGAATACTATGAGTAGAGACACGTTGTTTTAATTTAGGTACGTTAAGAAGCAGTTGCCTACATAAAATTATATGCAAGAGATTAATCTGGAGAAATGCAGTAGTCCCCTCCACTCTTCTTTAATTGTAATTTCTACAATTTCAGCTATCCATGGTCAGGCATAGTCAGAAGTTACTAAGTAGAAAATTAAAGAAGAAATTAATAAGTTTTAAATGGTATGCCTTTCTGAATAACACAATGAAATCTTGCATCATCCTGCCCCATCTGGCCTGGTATAGGAATTCTCCTTTTGTCCACTACTTTCCCTGCTTGAGATCCAAGCCAGGCACTCCAGAGATGGATTAAAACATTACAAACAATATCTGTTCTCCTACCTGTTCAAGAGAGAAAACTGGGAACTAGACCTCCACTACCTTTAAAATAAGACCGCATTGTTGTGGGTATATTGGGTTGAGAGGAAGTTAGATGTTATGAAATGTTATGCTATTTTGAATGTAGCATTCTCTCCCTCCCTCCCTTCCTTCCTTCCTTCCTTCCTTCCTTCCTTCCTTCCTTCCTTCCTTCCTCTGCTACCATGGATTGAATCCTGGGGCACTTAACCACATTTCCAGCCCTATTTTGTATTTTATTAGAGGAAGGGTCTTGCTGAGTTGCTTAGAGCCTTGCTAAATTGCTGAGGCTGGCTTTGAACTGGAGATAATCCTGACTCAGCCTCCCAAACTGCTGGGATTACAGGCATGTGCCACCACACTGGGCCTTGAATGTAACATTTTCTATATTGATTGGTATAGATTCCCCCCCCCCACCCCAGAGATCCACTAAGGTAATTTTAGTACTGGTTTTGGTTTTGCTTTTTTAAAAAACTTTTTTGTTTCCATTGGGAATGATAATGTGGTGCTTGCTAGTCTGATTTTGCCAAATAAAATTATAATCTAAATTAGAAATTTAAATGATTTAAATTCATCCATGAAAAACAAAATTTCTTATATTTAGATAAAATTAACTAAATAATGGTTATAAAATACTTAAAGAAATAAACAGTCAACATAATATCTTTTTAATTTAAAGCAGACAACTTAATTCTTTATGTCTCATTTTTGTTTTCTATATACTGGGACTAATAACCCCTCACAGGCTTCCTTTGAGTATTGAATTATACATATAGACATTGTACTGAAAAAAGCCTAGCATTTGTTTAATTCTCAAAGAAAGTTTAGCTAATTTTATGTTTATTTTTGTTTCACAATGTAGCATCATTATAAATTAAGCAAATATTTTAATAATAGATTAGATTGTTTTTATTAGGATGACCACTGAAGTTTAGTCTAAATTGATATCTTACCTATAAAATTATTATTGTTAATTACTACACATAAGAAACCAGGACTTCTCTAGGTAAACTTGTATGTAATTATTGCAAATAATCTAATACTTCTCTGACAGAAATATTAATATAACAATAAAACCAGTCATACAATTTATAAATGTTAAATAATATATATTTGAATATTTTATCTTATGTTTAACAAATGATGTTCTTTTATGCAAAATAATGGCTGTTAGCAAGAAATGATGAAAATGAAGGGGCTAAATTATATCTCAAATGGCAATTAGACGTATTAAACAAAACAGACCAAGGTAAAAGAAATTTATCAAAAATGACAATGGTAATAGAATAAAATAGTAAATTAAGAAGAAAATAATTCTTAAGTACAAAGAAAATTTTAATGAGTTAAATCATGTTGTGGAATATAAAGTGAGATGCAATAATTTTAGATAGGACTTCTTGCATCTTAGAAGAAATACATTACCAAATATTTAATTTTACAATCCCAAAGAGATTTTGGTAAAAATGAATCACTCCATGTTATGCTTAAATTTGAGGTTTCCTTGATGTATTATATTAACTAATTATGAATACAGCAAAGGATACCATTTCATCAGACAACTGTTATTAAAAACTTATGAGGTTTGCATACCTACCCTACCCACATTCAGATATCTATACTAGGAAAATCTCAGATGTGAATTTCAATGAATTTGGTATCACTTTGTCAAAGGAAGCATATTCAAATATGCTTAAAAATTCATGCTGAAATTTAATGCCATAGTGATAGCATTGGGATGTGGGGGTCTTTGAATAGTCCTTGTGAATGTATTAATTCCTTTCTCAGAAGAATGACTTAGTTTTGTTGGAGCGGGTTAGTGATGAATTCTGATGCATTCTGGCCCCTTTCCAGTCTCTTGTTGTCTCTCACATTCTCTCTCATGTGTGCTAACTTACCATGTGCTGCCTTCCACCATGTTAGGATACAGCAGGAAGACCCTCCCTTGATGTGGCCCTTTCACATTATTCTTTTTAGCTTCCAGAACTGTAAGAGACAAATTTATTTTTTTATAAACTACATAGTCTGTGGTACTTTGTTATAGTACAGAAATTAGACCATATCCAGATGGATATATGGATGAATAGATAGATAGATACATAGATAGATAAATGCTATAGAGAGGTGGGGAGAGATTAGATTTGACCATTTGTTAATTCTCTGAGGTCACTACCTTCAATTCTTATTTTCTTCTAGGCCAGACTTCTTTAATTCCCCTTACTTCATGCTATAATTGGAGCAACCTAGCATCTTTTTGGCTGAAGGCATACTTTCTTTTTTAACCAATGTCCGGAATTCTCTTCTTCACAAACCTGAAACATTAATTTTTCAGGTTTTACTTAAGCATCACTTTCCCAGGCAAGATCCTTTCATCACCCTGTTTCCAATTAAAAAGCCACCTCTCCCAATACTGTCTATGCTCTTTCCTGGGATATACATATGCATATGAAATATTTTAAATTTTAGATGTATTTATTCATTTATCTTGTACCATCTTTATTTAAATGAAATTTGTAGGAGGTACATATTTCAAATAATTTATTTTCTATTGTAATTTAGAGAATTGTCTATTTGAGGTTAAATAATACAAGAGTTATTTACAGCACACCTAATAATGTGTTACCTGAAATTTTAAATACTAAAATTATGATATTAGAAATAATAAATCTTTAAATAAATTATAAAAGTATGTGAAATATTGTGAAGTAATGCATGTAAATATTTAGCACACTTCCTGGTCCATACTGAGAGAATTATTAATTTGAATTGTTAACTTTGCAATAATTATTATCAGACTTGCATATTTTGGTGGTAGAAACAATTGGTAGTGTCAGAAATGAACACATATCAAGTAAAAATTTGCATATTAAACACCCAAGGAAAATTAAATATAATTTATATACTTGGAAAATATTTTCTAATTAGATGTAATAATAATGAAATTGGGTCAGGTCTGACCCAGTTCTGCATGGATAAAGGACATGGAGTTTCTGTTTCCTTAGAAGAAACATCTGTATTAAAATAAAGAAGGACTGATGAGTGTGTTTTATGTCTCTTAGCCTACATGTAACCTGGGGTAGCTATGTGTTTCCATGCAAGCCATGGACTTACATGATTGTGGTGGTATAAAACAGGTGGGGGAATCAAGTGTTTATGGTCCCAAATGCATTAGCACTCTCCAGCCATCTCTGCATACTCTGTGTGTGTGAAGAGGTAGACACAGGAAGATGCACATTTGGGAGCTGCTGGGCCTTCTGATGAGATGTTGTGAATGAATTATCTTACATGCTCTGTTTTCTGTAAAGCTAAGTAGACATGGATCAGATTCAAGCTTATTGTACATAGTAAGCCTGTTCATCAATTCCAACTCATGACTACTCCATGCTGGTGCAAAATATAATTCATACTATTAAAGACAAATTGCATTAAAGGTCCTAATCAAAAAGAAGGACAAGTTCACCAACAAAAATTTACAAAAGAAAAATTACTAATGAATGAATAAATTATTGGAAATGTCTAATTAGAATAAAAAGAAAACGAAATTGTTACAAGAAAAATGTTTTCTTGTTAATGTTGTGAAAACTGTGATGTGTTGCCAGCATTATATAAAATAGTTTAAAGTTTATTCATAAATCTCTCTCTATATTTTTATATAGAGAAAAAACTATATAGATAGATTTACATGTATATATATGAAATGTAATAAAATTTTAAATATTAATTAATATGTATAATATAGCTGGCCAGGTTGTGCATGCCTGTAATCCCCGCAGCTCAGATGTCTGAAACAGGAGGATGACTGGTTCAAAGCCAGCTTTAGCAATTTAGTGAGGCCCTAAGCAACCTAAGAAGACTCTGTCCCAAAATAATATATGAAAAATAAAAAATAAAGGACTGGGGATGCAGTTCAGTGGTTAAGCAACCCTAGGTTCAATCTCCAGTACCAAAAAAAAAAAAAAAAAATATATATATATATATATATATATATATATATATAGGTAATTCTTCCTCTTTATTCTTTTTCTTTATTAGTTCTAATCAGTTATACATGACAATAGAAATCTCTTCAATTCATTGTACCCAAATGGAGCAGAATTGTTCACTTCTTTGCATGAAGTAGAGTCACACTATTTGTGCAAGCATACATGTACCTAGGATAATAATGTTCATCTCATTCTACCATCTTTCCTGTCCCCATGCATATTCCCTTTCCCTCTTCCTCTTTGTCCAAAGTTCCTCCATTTTTCCCATGCACCTTCTCCCCTCTTATGGATCAGCATCTACTTATCAGAGAGAACATTCAGCCTTTCGTTTTATGGGATTGGCTTACTTCACTTAGCATGATATTCTCCAACTCCATCCATTTACCTGCAAATGCCATAATTTTATTCTCTTTCGATGCTGAGAAATATTCCATTGCGTATATGTACCACAGTTTCTTTATCCATTCATCTATTGAAGGGCATCTAGGTTGCTTCCACAGTTAAGAGATTGTGAATTGAGCTGCTATGAACATTGATGTGGCTGCATTACTGTAGTAAGCTGATTTTAGGTCCTTTGAGTATAGACCGAGGAGATAGATAGCTGGCTCAAATGGTGGTTCCATTCCAAGTTTTCTAAGGAACCTCTATACTCCAGAGTGTTTGCATCAATTTGCAGTCCCACCAGCAATGTATGAGTTTGCCATCCCCCCACATTCTTGCTAACATTTATTGTTGTCTGTATTCTTGATAAAACTGCCATTCTGACTGGCATGAGATGAAATCTTAGAGGAGTTTTGATTTGCATTTCTCTATCTACTGGAGATGTTGAACATTTTTTCATATATTTGTTTATCAAATGTATATCTTCTTCTGAGAAATGTCTGTTAAGCTCCATAGCTCATTTTTTTGATTAGGTTGTTTGATTTTTGGTGTTAAGTTTTTTGAGTTCTTTATATATCCTGGAGATTAGTGCTCTATCTGATGTGCATGTGGCAAAAAATTTGCTCCTAAAATGTAGGCTCTCTGCTTACCTCATTGATAGATTCTTTTGCTGAGAAGAAGCTTTTTAGTTTGAGTTTGTTCCTTTTATTAATTATTGATTTTGTTTCTTGCACTTTAGGAGTCTCGTAAAAGAAGTTGGAGCCTAATCTAACATGATGAAGATTTGGGCCTACTTTTTCCTTTATTAGGTCTTTGGACTAATTCCTTGCTCCACCTTGAATTGAGTTTTGTGTATGGTGAGAGAGAGTGTTTTATTTTCATTTTGCTATATATGGATTTCCAGTTGTCCCAGCACCATTTGTTGAAGAAGCTATCTTTCTCCAATATATGTTTTTGGTGCCTTTGTCTAGTATGAGATAACTGTATTTATGTGGGTTTGTCTTTGGGTCTTCTATTCTGTATCATTGATCTACATGTCCATTTTGGTGCCAATACCATTCCATTTTTATTCTATAGCTTTATGGTATAGTTTAAGGTCTGGTATTGTGGTGCCTTCTGCTTCACTGTTCTTGCTAAGGATTGCTTTGGCTATTCTATGTCTCTTATTTTTACAAATGAGTTTCATGATTGCTTTTTCTATTTCTATAAGGATTACCACTGGATTTTAATTGAAATCACATTGAATCTGTATAGCTCTTTGGGTAGTATGGCCTTTTTGGCAATATTGGTTCTGCCTATAGAAGATCATGGAAGATTTTCCATCTTCTAAGGTCTTAAATTTCTTTCTTTAGTGTTCTGTAGTGCTTATTGTAGAGGTCTTTCATGTATCTTGTTAGATTGATTCCCAAGTATGTATGTATGTATGTATGTATGTATTTATTTATTTATTTATTTATTTTTAGGCTATTGTGAATGGAAGGGTTTTCCTAATTTCTCTTTCAGAGGATTCATCACTGATGTATAGAAATGGATTTGATTTATGGGTATTGATTTTATATCATACTACTTTGCTGAGTTCATTTATAAATTCTAGAAGTTTTCTGGTCAAATTTTTTGAATCCTCTGAGTATAAAATCATGTCATTGTCAAATAATTATAGTTTGAGTTCTTCTTTTGTTATTCATATCCCTTTAATTTCTTTCCTTCATCTAATTTTTCTGGCTAGAGTTTCATGGACTATGTTGAATAGAAGTCATGAAGGCTTTCCTGTGATGTTCCTGTTTTTAGAAGAACTACTTTCAATTTTTCCCTATTTAGGATGATGTTGGCCTTGGGTTTAGCATAGATTTTGCTTTTACAATGTTGAGGTATGTTCCTAGTTTTTCTAGTGTTTTGAACATGAATGATAGGGTGCTTAGTTTTTCAAATGCTTTCTCTACATCCACTGATATAATCATATGATTCTTAAGTCTATTGATATCATGGATTAACTTTATTGATTCCTGTATGTTGAAACAAACTTGCATCCCTGGAATGAACCACAATTAATCATGGTGTACTATTTTTTAATATGTTTTAGTATGTCATTTGCCAAAATTCTATTGAGAATTTTTGCATCTATGTTCATCAGGGATATTGGTCTGAAATTTTCTTTCTTTGATGTGTCTCTGGTTTTGGTATCAGAGTGATACTAGTCTCGTAGAATGAGTTTGGAAGGGTTCCCTCCTTTTCTATTTCATGGAATAATTTGAGGAGCATTGAAATTAATTCTTCTTTGTAGGTCTTGTAGAACTCAGATGATAATCCATCTGGTCCTGGGCTTTTCTTGGTTGTTAGGCTTTTGATGGATTCTTCTATTTCTTTGCTTGAAATTGATCTGTTTAAGTTGTGTATGTCCTTCTGGTTCAGTTTGGGTTGATCATATGCCTCTATAAATTTTCAGTGTCTTTAAGATTTTCTATATTACTGAAGTAAAAATTTTCACAATAGTTTCTAATTACCTTCTGTAGTATCAGAAGAAGAAGTATACTATCTTCAATAGTGTTGTGATATTTCCTTTTTCTTCAAGAATTTTAGTAATTTAAGTTTCCCCTCTCCTTTTCATTAGGATGGTTAAGGTTTTATCAATTTTATTTTACTTTTCAAAGAAGCAGCTTTTTCTTTTGTCAAGTTTTTAAAATGTTACTTTTGTTTCAATTTCATTGATTTCAGCCCTAATTTTAATTATTTCCCATCTTCTACTTCTTTTGGTGTTGGTTTATTCCTCTTTTTCTTTGAGATGTAATGTCAGGTCATTTATTTGTTGACTTTTTCTTCTTTTAATGAATGGGCTTAATGCAATGCTCTGTCCTCTTATTATAGCCTTCATAGTGTTGCAGAGATTGTATATGTTGTATGGGAGTTCTCATTTAACTCCAAGAATTGTTTTATCTCCACCCTGATGTCTTATGTTATCCATGTGTTATTCCATAGCATTTTATTAGTCTCCAGGTGTTGGAATACCTTCAATTTTTAATTTTATCATTGATTTCTAATTTCATTCCATTATGGTCAAATAGGATATAGGGTAGTATCTCTATATTTTTTTTTTTATTTGCTAAGACTTTCTTTGTGGCGTAACATATGGTCTATTTTGTAGAAGGATCCATGTGCTGCTGAAAAAAAGTTTATTAGCTTGTTAATTCATGGTGTACTTTATATATGTCTGTTAAGTCTAAATTATTGATTGCTTTATTGAGTTGTACAATTTCTTTGTTTAATTTTTGTTTGGAAGATCTATCCAGAGGTGAGAGAGGTGTGTTAAAGACACCCAGTATTATTGTGTTATGGTCTATTTGATTCTTAAAGTTGAGAAGGGTTTGTTTGATATACATAGATACCCCATTGTTTGGGTCATAGATATTTATGATTGTTCTTTTTGTTGATGAACGATTCCCTTAAGTAGTATGAAATTACCTTTTTTATCCTTTTTCACTAACTTTGGTTTGAAATCCACTTTATCTGATTTGAGGATGGAAACCCCTGTGCAGTCCATGTGAGTGGTACGTTTTTTTTCCTAATCTTTCACCTTCAGTCTGTGGATGTCTTTTCCTGAGGGATGAGTCTCTTGAAGGCAGCATATTGTTGGGCCTTTTTTTTTTTTTTTTTTAAATCCAATATGCCAGCCAATGTCTTTAAATTGGTGAATCTAGGCCATTTGTATTCAGGGTTATTATTGAGACATAGTTTGTATTCCTGGTCATTTTGGTTTATTTTTGGTTTTTAGCTTGACTTGGTTTCTCCTTTGGTTGGCCTTTCCTTTAGTGTAGTTCCTCCCTTTGTAGATTTTCATTATTGTTCTTCATTTCCTCCTCCTGGAATATTTTGCCAAGAAAGTTCTGTACTGTAGGCTTGCTTGCTGTAAATTATTTTAACTTTTGTTTATCATGGAAAGTTTTTATTTCATCATCAAATCTGGAAGCTTAATTTTGCTGAATGTAAGATTCTTGGTTGGCATCTATTTTCTTTCAGAGCATGGTATGTTGTTCCAGGATCTCCGGGCTTTGAAGTTCTGCATTGAAAAATCTGCTGAGATAGGATTTAGTCTCCCCCTATATATAATTAGATTCCTCTTTTTGCAGCCTTTAAAATTCTATCCTCATCCTGTATACTAGGCATTTGCATTATGATGTGTCCTGGTATATATCTGTTGTAATTTTATACATTTGGTGTCCTGTAAGCCTCTTGTATTTGATTTCCAATTCTTCATGTTTGGAAAATTTTCTGATATTATTTCATTGAAGAGATGGTGCATTCCTTAGTTTTGAATCTCTGTGCCTTCCTCTATCCAGATAAATCTTAGATTTGGTCTTTTGATGTTATCCCACAATTTTGAATGTTTTGTTCATCATTTCTTACCATCTTCACTGTATGGTAAACTTTATATTCAAGATTGTATATTTTGTCTTCATTGGATAAGGTTCTGTCTTTCAAGTGATCTTGACTGTTGGTGATGGTTTCTATTGAGTTTTTTATTTGGTTTATTGTTTCCTTCATTTCAAGGATTTCTGTAGGTTTTTTTCACCCAAAGTCTCTTTATTAAGTAATCTTTAGCTACCTGTATTTGCTCTCTTATCTATTTGTTGGAGAAATCAACATTTGCCTGTATTTGCTCACTTAGATTATTCGTTAATTCACAGTTCATTTTAATTATGTACATTCTGAACTCCTCCTCTGACCTTTCATCTACTGTGTTATTGATGGATTTTCTTGTTGTAGTATCTTGGTTTGTTTGGGGCACTTTCCTCCCTTATTTTTTCATGTTGTCTATGTGTCTTCTTCTCTTGCAGTGCAGATCTGAGGTATTGCAGCTTCTTGCCTATAGTCTTGTAGTGTCCTTGCAGGTTACCAATACCTCACCTTTAAGGAAGATATCAATGTTTATAGCACCAGTGCAACCAAAATGCAGCTGTCAATCAATTATCTTCTATTTTGACATTACAGTTTTGTTGCTAGAAACAGAAATTATGAGTTTGATAATCTTCTACCATATGGCCTATAGGTTTTCATAATGGTTTATAGTTTCTAATGGTGGGGGTGTAGGCTGTAATGTTTATGAGGTAGGACGTGAGAACATAGAGTTAGTAGATTATAGGACTAGTGAAAGTGTAATCAAAAGAAGTTGGCTGTTAGTAGGAGAAAAAAGAGAGAGAGGCAACCCCATGCAAGGTTCCCTATTACATCTGCAACAGGATGGTGGTTGTTAGCATACCTATAAGAGATAACTCTGGTGCAACCAGGCTCAAATAGTGATGGTTGGGACCTTGGTGATGGTTTTCCAGGTCCTGGTTGTTGTCCCTAGATGGAAGTGGTCATGTCTGTAGTTGGTGGTGGCAGTAACATCAAGCTTGTAGTTACCTTGATGTTGGGCTTCCAGGTCCCAGTCAGTGTCCCAAGGTGGATGTTGCCCTAGGTAAAGATGGTGGAGGAAGAATTGGAGGTAACCCAAGATGATTGTTGAGGTGTCCCAAAATGGAGGCAACCACTTTTAGAAATGAGGCTGGAAGGATGGGCTGTATGATGGTGTTGGGTGGCCTCTTTAGTGATGCTGCAGTGTGGCCTGTGGTGCTGCAATGGGAGCTGCTTCCTGGCCCTGTCCAATATCCCACAGTGGAGATTGCTCTGTGGGGAGGGCTACAGCAGTGGCTGCAATGTCCCAAAATTATGGTTAGGAGTGGCAGCACAGTGTTCCTCTCCTCTGGGTGGGCTGTGAGGTGTGGGTTGGGTCTCTTAAGACATATGTTTTCTATAAGAAATTATACATATAAATTTCTTCTGGCTCTTAAATCAGGATTGTCTGTAAACTATATGAAGCTATATTATTCACACAGTTCTAAATGAAACTGTAGAAATCTCCCAATTTATAAATAGAAAAAAGTGCAATATTTTGTTTCAAAAGTATCAAAATAATTTATCCATCTACCAACAGCAGCAAGAAATGAGATGTTGAATGAATACATTTCTAGGCTCAGTTTCTAAAATTCTCCCTTCAACTTCTTATACCCTTGTAAAATACAAACAAACTTCCTAGGAAAAATTGTACTTTAATAAACTTTGTGATTACAATGACATGAATATCAGTAATTGCACTTTATAATCTAGTAAAAATTGCATACAAATATTTTTTTCATTTTCATTTTAAAAACGATAAACACTTTTATTTCCCACCAGTCTGTATGAGGGCTTAGTAGTAACATTTATCAATATATGATTATAGTTTTCTTTCTAAATTAGCAGCTACAATTTCAATTGATAAGCCAACAGTTCTTCAGTAAGCATCAAGTAAATATTAAAAAGATACATGACACTCTGAAGAATATAATCACCTATAATTTTCATTTGCTCTTTTAATTCCTTTAAATGAGGCTTGGAAGAGAAAAGTAACACAAATGTAATGATTGAAAATCTCACAATGACTTGTAAGGAGACAAAGCTTTTTTGTACTGGAAAATTTAAGGAGTCTTCTTTACAGACAGGGGCTTGAATAGGTTTTCAAAAATTAAAGGACAGATTTGGAAACTGGGACTCTATCCAATCTAGAGGATGTGAAAGAAAAATCCAAATGTGGGTCATGGAGTGTGGGAGTTCAATGCAAGGTAATCACAGTACCCATCGTTTTTCATGAAGTTATAAACTTCTAAAAAGAGGGAATTGATTGTTATTTTTTAAAATCTGGGAATAATGTGGTACTCAGCTTGGTTTTTATTTTTAAAAGTAAGCAAAAAAAATGTTGGAAGGGCAAAGAGCAGAAAGTAGACAGGACAAAAGAGAGGGGAAAGAATACATACATAAGAAGAAAAGTTTTCTAGCATCAGATATAAAATATGTAAGAAAGGCAAGACTTGATTCTTTGTACAATGGATCTAGTTTTCTAGTGGCATTTATACTTTAATGATATTTTCAATATTTGTATTTTAAAAATAATACATATGCTATCTAAATGTAAAATTATTAAAATAAAAAAAAGTATAAACAATAGATTCACACTATTGATATTACTGTCACCATCAATATATAAAAGTGTATTTCAAGAGTACCTGGGGGGTCCCCAATATTCTGTCTGGCAGCCAGTTATGTAGAAACTGTTCTTATAATAATTCCAAAATAGTATTTGCCTTTTTCACTCTGAATCTTTTACAAATACTCAAATGCAGAAGCTACGTGTATGTCATCATTCTGACAGAAAACTGAAAGCATGTCAGTATATACTTGTATTTAAAAAATACGGTTTACATTCATAATATAATAAATGTGAGTATTTATATTTGACACAAATAAAAGCTTTCAAGATCTGTAATTTGTAAGAGCCTACAAATCAACATTTTTTTCCTTCCTGACATAAATTTATCTTGTCTGTTTTTCAATGTGTGGGTATCATTTAAAATTACCTAACATTAAAAAAGGGCAATTTAAAATATATACACTTATTGTGTTAATCAGCTTTCTATTACTGTAACAAATAATTAAGATAATTGACTTATAAAGAAAAAAATTATTTTGGCTCAGTTTCAGAGGTCCACAGTCATTTTCCCGAGTTGCCTTAAGTGAGGTAGGACATGCTGGAGGGAGACATGGAAGAACAAAACTATTCACCTCATGGCCAGAGACGAAAGAGAAAGAGGAAGGAACCAGGGTTCCAATATTCCTTCTAGAGGTACATCAACAGTGACTTAACCTCTTCCACTAGGACCCACCTACTGAAAGTTCTACCACTTCACAAAGGTGCTGTGGACTTGGAGGAAAGCCTTTGAGACATGGACCTTTTGGGGACACTTAGTTAAACACTAGTACTTATCTATTAAATGTAAATATATGTATGCATACATTTATTTGTTTGTGGGATTTGCAACCAGACTTTTTCAATTTAATTTTTATTATAGATATGTATCTTTAAAAAGTATATTTGTAATTTTTTGCAAATCATTTAATATATGCATAAATATAATATCTATAAATACCTCATGTACATACATAGGGTTTTGTGGTTCATGTTATAAAAATATTGAACATCTACATGTAGTGTTTTTACTTGTGTAAAATATGTTTATAAAAATTATTGTATAAATTTGTACAATTTTAGTCTATTTGGACTATATGGACAAAGGAACCATTTAGACGCATTCATACTTCAAATTTATTGCTTGAAGAGCAATTACTGGATTCCCCTGGTTATCAATCATTATTAGAGATCATTGTATTTATTCATATTGTGAATAATCTCATTCTACAAATATCATTAGTTATTAAATATGTAGAAAATAGTTTAAATTTATATTCAAAATGCTACAAATGCTGTAATATATTCATGTTGTTAAATCTTTCCTTATTTAAACTTGTTGTGTTCTTTCCCCCCATTTGATTATTTTAATGATTATAATCATTTTATTCCACTCATAAGTACTTTTGGTATTTTACAGATGAAACAGCATCCTATATTATTCTTTTAACAAATACATTCTCATTGCCTGCATTTCATATATTTTGTTTTGACATTTAGTCATATTTTCATGTTATCAAATTTTATCATTTCAATATTGATACCATAATATACCATAAGAGCACTAATACTGGATTAAACACTACAGATATCATTGTCAATTATTTCTCTGTTGTACATCCATGTGTTAGTTGAGGTTTAAATGAGGAATGAAGTAAACAGAATTTGAATTTGACTGAAAAGAAAAGGACAAAGGTCTTCTGCATGTGTCCTCTTCCTATTAATGATTAGGCAAGTTGTACATGGCAAAGTGAGGCACACATGAGAGGAAGACTATTTCCAGTTTTTTTTTGTCATAATTGCCTTATCTAAACTGGGTGTACATCAATCATATAATTCATAACCTGTCTTTGGGCAGAGCACATTTAAAATTCATCCTTGTTGTTATATAAAATGCATTTTTTCCTTTTATTACTGAGCAATATTCCATTGTATTAATGTTTTGATATCCATTCATCTATTGGAGGGCATCTTTGCTTACATAGGGATTTTAATTACTAAGAATTTAAGAATCATTAATATTTTTCTACATTGGTTGGTATGCTTCTGTAGGAGCCCTGTTTGGAGATTGACTTGAATTACGGTTGACTATGAGCCGTGGAGATTTGGCCTTTGTCGCCACCCGTAGTCTCACGGGATTGTTGCGGGATCTCGAGTGACTTGGCCGAAATTGCTGATC
This sequence comes from Tamias sibiricus, assembly GCA_025594165.1. NCBI lineage: Eukaryota > Metazoa > Chordata > Mammalia > Rodentia > Sciuridae > Tamias > Tamias sibiricus. The sequence goes on from CM046661.1 coordinate 40,320,239, forward strand.
GGGTCAGCGCCATTTTTAAGGTGTGTTTTTGGCGTGTGTTAGTCGTTATTAAAACCAGAGAGAAAAGTTATCAGAATAAAAAGCTGTTTGTCTCCAGTTTGCTTCTAAAGTTTTTCCCGCGGCTCCGTTGCTCCAAGCGCTTCAGGCAGCAACATGCTTCTATGACATTTTTTGTGTTTGCAAAGTATTTCATGGAATTCCAGTCACTGAAAATACCGTATTTTGTCTAAATAACTATTGGTTGTTAACAATACTTTATATGAAAATTTTGTACAAAAAGGACTTTGAAACTAAACCTTGGACACTTTCAGGGCCATTTCCTTAGTCTAGTTTTCTAGAGTTCAAATTTGACGGCTGAGAATATGAAAAAATGGGGTGAATTTGGAATCAAAATTGTGTGAATTGATCATTTTCTCTAAATCAGTCATTTCATACCTTCATTTTTTTAAAAAAAATTTCTTATTTATTTGCTTTAGTTGTACACAATGTGTTTTATTCTTACATGGTGCTGAGGGTCGAACCCAGGCAAGTGCTCTACCACTGAGCTACACCCCCAGCCCCTCATACCTTCATTTTTTTTTTTTTTTTGAGGAAAAAAGCATTAAAATAGAGGCAATGACAGAGGGGCAAAGGAAGAGAAAGAAGAGATTGTGTATCTCAGATTTTACATGAGACTAAATTATGTGACTAGAATCAGTGTGAAAATACTATATTAGGCCAATTATAGCAAATACTTTACCTGTATAGGTAAATATATTCACATTTGAAGCAATTAATTCCATACAGGAAAAGTTGTATATTATATTCTTCTAAGACCACTTGTAATCAGCCTACTTTTTACCAAAATCCACAGGTAGAACATTTCATATTATATTTCAATCAATATAAGCAATCCATCAATTCAATGAAAGCATTAATCAAATTAATACTTTTAGTAAAAATAAATGTCTGATTTCTGGATTATATTGATTTTAAAAGATTTATTGCTTTTCCTAAATATTACCTTAATACACACACACACACACACACACACACACACACACACACACTTTCCTCCCCAGTCAGATAAGTGAAGTTCAATTGGGATTCATATATTATGAACAATATTCTTTTTCCTTTAGCATGCTAGAAAGTATGAAACCCATAGAACATTTTATAATTGCTTTCAACTTTCATTTAAAGCTCTAAGTCCATGGTAAAGAAAAATTAATTTATGATTTTTATACTAGCTTGCACTTAAGTCATAAAAATCTTGCATTTTAAAGAGCTACATAAAGTTGAGTACTCTATTGAGCTTTACTCCTTGGCTATTAAATGCACATATATTTATTTCCTCTTGAACTAAGAGGTGGCATATTATCAGGAGTAATGAATCCTGAAATTTATGAACTTCAGAATTTTAGGTACTCCAGTTTTTAGGAAAGTTTGATTTCAGTGGAGCCTGTCACACAACCCTGTAATAAAATTGTGTTCTTAATGCTAGTTTTCAGAACCTTCACTTCCTATTGATACATTGCGGATGCAAAAAACAGCAACTAAGATTTATGAGAAATATACTAGTTCATTTCCTGAGATAATTTTATCAATTTTCCTTCTTGGATGAATTCAAGTGTATATAACATAATTAGATTAAAGTTTCATGATCTTTAAATCTTAAATACTTATGAGTCTGTCACCATCAATATGCAGAGGATACTAGCCTGTGGATTGTTATCTCAAATATATATGAACTCAACTAAGATTATAAGAATAGAAATCAATCTATACATTGTGGCATTAAAAAAAAACTATCATTTAGAAAGCATTGATAATTTAAACTTCAAAACATATTAAACTTAGAAAGGTATCAAGCTTGGTGATTTGTGTAAAATGTAGTATTTTAAAATTTGGGGGGGATAGTATGTGATATGTATGAGTAGGTTTATTATCAGCAAGTTCTATTATATAAAATGATTCCAAATATATATGACATTGATTTTTAACAATAGGAAGGGTAAAATAAGTAATGCCTTAGGGAAATTTTTTTTCACTCCATTGATAAATACTTAAATTAATGGCATGTGACGGTTGCCATCTTCTTTTATGCATAAAGGAATAGGCCATAGATGGATGCACTTCTCTGTTATTAAAAATGTTTTAGATTGCAAAGCCAATTTCATGATGTAGACAGAATTAAGAAGTTTTCTAAAATCATTAGACAGAACTAAACTTAAATCACTGCAAATAATTTCAATACACTCTATACTGTGAAAACATATAACTTAGTAATACTTGTTTTTGTGTGAATATTAACATCCTTCATAAGAGTAGTAAGAAGAAAATGATGAAAAAAGGCAGTAAAAATATTTAAGTTTTTACAGTTGAGTTTTCATTAGACACAGTAATACATTTTTCCACATTACCAAGAATTACTTAACAATATACACAGACACACTCAAAATATACAATTTTGTGTTTAAGCCTTCAAATTAATGATATCATTTGCACATCACATTTTGCAACTTATTTAATTTGCTAAATATTATTTTTAAAATTTATAATCATAAAGATTATCCATTAATTTGCATGAACTTTAATTCTGAAGGTATTCTATTTTATGGCTAATCCAGATTTCTTGGCACATTACTTTGTGCACAAAAATGTTATTCCCATTGATTTTTAAACCTTGCCGCATAGCAACTCATGTCTTCTTCAACCTAGATGTTATCTTTGGAAGAACCCATAATTTTTTCATAAATTTTAGTTATGACTCTTAGAGAGCTACTATTCAATTTTAAGAGTTAAAAGTGCAACCACTCTAGACTAAAACTTTGATCTCACCTCAAATCCAATCATTCTCCACTTACTTATCTCAGGTACCTGCAACAAGAATGGGATTTATTATCCTCAGTAACTGTTTCTCAACCTCCTCTTTCATCTTCTAATTGCTTCAAATCAAAGCAAAGGTGGCATGAAAAGTAAAGACATAACATAGCTCTCCTTATGCAGAGTTGTTTATGGTACTTAGAAGTGCCTTCAGTCATGACAGGGTGTCATCAGGCTGTCACGAGATACTTCCTCTGATACAGCAGAGTTCTCTTTGACATTATGCTCATCCACCACCACTGCCTCAGAACCCACCCCACAAACCCTTCCCGTGTTGAAAAAAGGGCATTGGAGGAAAACTTCTTGCCTCACTCAGCACCTTCTGTGGGGAAGTTGTGGGTAATCAAGTGGCAACTTTCCGAATCACTAATTTTACTTACAGGAGAAGTTTCTGCTTTCCATGACTAATGCTCTCAGCCCAACATTTTGTTGTCCCATTCAGTACCCTGCTCCTGAATGACTTAATCATGAAATCCATTGCTGATAATGTCTCTATCCTCCTTAAAACACTTCAAAGTCTTTTGTAAGCTCAAACATCTATAATCTTGTCCACATTTTTATGCATGTCACCTTTTTATAGTATTTCATTAATAATCTTGTTTTATGCCTTTCTAAATGAGTCACTGTTAATATGGAGGTGGTGTTACAACCATTGCTATTGGAAGTGTCCTAAAATGGATCACTTTCATATTTAAAATTGCCTGTTGAATTCAGTCTTTTTTTTTTTTTTTCCCTGAGTTCACTTTTCTTGTTTCTGAGAACATTTTAATTAGTAGTTCTCTGATGAGATTTTGTTAATGGAAAATTCTCTTTGCCCCCTGGCCCCATTTTAAAGCTTTTCCTTGAATTTTAGCTTAGATGGTTTTGTAGAATTCAATGCAGAGATGTTTAACACTAGATTTTCCTCAGCTTGCCTTAACCCTTTATGCCCCATTTGGAGTTGGAGAATATCATGCTAAGCAAAAGAAGCCAATCCCATAAAACCAAAGGCCAAATATTTTCTCTAATATGTGGATGCTAATTCACTTATTGTGAAGGCAGGGGGCACCAGGGAAGAATAATGTTATCTTAGATTAGGTAGAGGGAAGTGATGGGATGGGGGATGTGGGATGGGAAAGATAGTGGAATGAAGTAGACATAATTACTATATGTATATATGTGACTACATGACCAATATGATTCTGCAACATGTATATTCAGAAAAATAAGAAATTATATCCATCCATGTATAATATATCAAAGTGCATAAATACATTCTACTGTCATGTATAACAAATTAAAACAAATAATTTTTTTTTTTAAAAAGGAAAAAAATTAGAATTGAAACCTTGGCACTTAATGTGTTAACAAGGCTGTTGACTGTTGTCAGTACAATCACACTGCTTAATTTTTTTTTTTTTTTTTTTTTTTTTTTTTTTTTTTTTTTTTTTTTTGGTGCTGGGGATCAAACCCAGGGCCTTATATATGCAAGACAAGCATTCTACCAACTGAGCTATATCCCCAGCCCCACAGTTGCTTAAATTTTAATTTTTTGTTGGTATTTTATAATGATAGTATGCTTATTTATGTATGTGTTCATGTATGTTTTCTTGCTAAGGATATGTAGAGCTTATGAAATATGAGAAATCATTTAGTTTATCAAACCAGATAAAGCAGCCATTATTTAATATGGTTTTGTCCAATACTTTGGTCTGTATTTCTAAAAATCCTGTAAAATATATCATTAAGCCTCTCTTCTATATCCCAATCATTATCCTGTATTCTTAGTTATTTCTTTCCATTTACAAATTCGCTAATTTCTCTCATTAAATGTGTTTAATCTGATGTCTAGCTATTTTGAATTTTTTTAGTTTCAATGGATATTTTATTCTACTTATGTAGTTCATTCCATTTGCATAATTGCCTTTTCCCTTTTTATAGTTTAGTGTCTTTTCTTAAATTTTATAAAACTATAATTTTTTTTTTTCAGTACTGGGTATTGAACCCAAGGTGCTGCACATGTTGCAAGTGACCTGCCACTGAGCTACAGCTAAAACATTCTATTATCATGAGTTCTTACTGGTCTGGTTTAGAAGCTTATTATGTTTGCTTATTATGAACTGTTCCTGCGGTTCATTTCTGCACGTGATCTGCAATTTTTAAAATGTATAGTCTGAAATTTACATAATACACAGTTGTTATAAATTTCCCCTCTGAGACTCCCTTCTGTCTCGTTTTGTGAACATCCCTCCAAAACTACTTGCCTTTGTGTCTCTGTGGCCACAGAAATTTTTATCCTATTTTAAGTCATCTAACTTTTGCATTATATTTTTTAGCACACAAATGTGGTTCAAATTTCTAGCCAATTTCTGTTTAAATTGTAAATTTATGCTTTCATATGTTTAGAGAAATTTTTTCTTGGTCAGATTCAAGGCAAAGAAACATTTTTTTTTTTTTTTTTTTGCCTATGCCAAAAGATGAATATAGTTTTTACTAATCCAGTGCAATTTATGGCTTAAAGAGTTCTGGCTGTGTAGGTCTCTCTCAGTTCATACTCCCTAACTTATAGACCCTTGTGAGGGATTAACACAAAATACCCCGGTGACTAATTCCATTAACACTGCAGTGACAGGACCTGCCTCTGGCTTCACTTTATCGATTATCAATTCTCTGTTTATTTCTAGTAGTTGGAGATTTTCTCTTCCTGAAAGATCAACTATGCATTTAAAATGATGTTTGTTATATATGGTCCTTCTGTTCTAGATACTAGTAGCAGGAGAATTTTAGTTTTTATTATTATACTTTTTAATTAGACCTGAGAAAGACTTTTAGCCACAGTTTACAAAGTTTTTATATAGTATACCTATGCCACTTTAATGAGATTAGATAAAATCTATTTATTAAAAACATATTAGAGATATTGTAAGGTAATTATAATAAGATTCTAGCATCTGGATTGGGCATTGATCACATATTGATTTCCTTATAAATTGAACAAGAATTGTTTTTAGTAGTTTTTGCTGTAATAGTTAAGCAAACAGACTTTGAAGCCAATTCCTTTACTATGATTTTGCCACCTTTTGTGTGTATTTCACTGTGTTTTCTTGTCTTAATTTCTTCAAGTGTAACAAAATGAAACAATGTGCCTAACAGAATTTTCAAATAGATTGTATGAGATAATATATCATATTGTTCTGGCAAGGTTATGCTAGAGTAACATACAAATGCAAATTATAATGGCTTGGCAGAAGAAATGCTTATTTCTCAGTCACATCAGATTTGACATGCTTCACTGGGAATGTCCTCTAGCTCCTGTTACCTCAAGAACAAGGGTCTATTTTATAATGCTGCTAGGTCATCACAAGCCATGTGTTTACATAGCGTCCAATGTTCCCCCAGAAGCTGAAGATAGAAATGGCCAAGGCATACTGGGTCATTACTGCCCCAACCCTCAAACAACACACATCATTCCTTTTTACTCTTTTTTTAACCAGAAATGTTCACATGACCCCAACTTAAATAGTTGGAAGGCTGGATAACATGGGGGAAGCCCACTGATGAGCAATTCTTGTCTTTATCGCAAACATAGGAAAGTTTGTAATAAAGCTTTGTCCATATTAAGTATTCAAATATGTATTAGCTGTTATTATAATAAATAGTAATATTATGGATAAAGCTCTGTTAGAGTTAGGGTATTTCATTAAGATTCTCAGAAGGACATGCATTATGCTACACGATATAAATATTTGTGGTTCTTCTATTAAGGTTGTCAAATTCATTTTGAGAAAAAGATCATTACAAATTTATCACAACTTTTTATTGCCTGTGCCAAAAAAATTTTGACTGGTATGTCCATTTCATCAGATAAATGACAATAATAAATATTTCTCTAATATATCTGTGAGTTTTTAAATCAACTTTCTAATTTGCCTGCATTAGCTTAACAAATTGGTTTTTCTTTTAATTTGCATTTATTTAATTACTTTTGTGAAATTGAACAATTTTGTATATTTGTATTGACCATTAGATTCTGGTGTGAGGGAAATTATATGCTTATAACCTTCTCCTACTTATCTCCTCTTCATGTCTTCAGTGTTTTTCTCTCATCAAATTGTATTGGCTATTTATTTGTGATGAAGCATCTTATATGTGGATTATAGTTGAAAACATTTGCCTTCATTTTTCATGACCCTTTTATTTCTGTGTTTATAAAGAAGTTCCTAAAAATATTTAAGCATTTTTTTTCTCTCATATTTTGATATAATATAAATTTCAACACTCATTTTTATAGTAATGTCATAAACTCAATATTATTGTTTTTATTTTATGGATAAGGAAACTGAGACTTACAGAAGTTAGACATTCCAAAACCTTCTTGGCTTTTGTGTTGCATAACCAGGATTCCAGTCAGCCCTCTATTTAAGGTTAAGTGTTTCCTAAAATGATACATCTCTTTGCAATAAACCCAATTAAACCCCCATCCTCCACAGACGCCTATGTCATAATTCTTGGTATTTGTGAATATGTAAATTTATATAGCAAAAAGAACTCTGCAGATGAAATTAAGGTGATGATTTTGAAATCAGGTCATCCTGGATTTTCTGAGTAGACTCACTTTAATCACATGAACTCTTAAAAATATAGGACTTTCTCAGGCTTGAGTTAGAGAGATCCAGTTGAAAGTGTATTTAGAGAGACACCAAGTGTGAGAAGAATTCAACAGGCCATTGGCTGGCTCTCAGAAGTAGAGCCACATGCGAAGACCAGGTCTGGGCTTCTGGAAGATAAAGACAGCCACAGCAGATGACAGCTAGCAAAGAAACTGAAATCAGCACTACAAATAAAAAGCAGTGGATCCTACCAATAGTCTAAATTAGCTTGCAAGTGGATTCTTCTCAGTGCCTCCTGGAAAGCAACCAGCTGGTTCATGTCTTGATGAAACACAGAACAAAGAAATCAGCTGAACTGATCTGACTTCTGAACTACAGAGTAGAAAGATTATGCATTTGTGCTGTTCTAAGGTTCTGCACATGTGGTAATTAGTTATAGAAAATTTTAAAAAATGAAAGCAACTCCTTCTAGTGAAGTGACACATACAATTAAAAATTTCTTCCTTCCTACCCTACATTATTAGGAAATTTCTTATTATTTTTTCTATTCTCTGATAGTGTTTGTCGGTTAGGGCACACTTGCACACTTGTCCCAGAGTTACTGCATTTGGTGTACTCAATCTTTCCTGTACTTTCCCTGGTCTTTAAGGTTGTGTTGCGATAGGCAAAGTTGCAAGTTATGCAGTAGAAGGAGAGAAATAAAGAATGTTCACAAACTTCTGCTCTTTTCAATGCTTTATTCACTCAAATCACTCAGTACAATTTCACTCTATAGGTCCTTAATCAAGAAAATAGCAATCTTTAATGCTGGGCACTGCAATAGACATAATCAACTCAAAGTAAACAATTCTAAGTTAATTCTATGCAAGACGAACACATTTAATCATGACAGACTCATTACAGACATTCCCTCTGCATGCTCAAGTGCTAGATCTGAAGTCTCCAGTCTTAGGCCTTCAGTCCAGCAGAAACACACTCATGCAGACCACAGTGATCAGGTCAGGAACTGCTGGAGGCTTCTCCTGAGGTGGAGCTGATGACTGGCTGAGGAGAGGTTTGTAAGAAGTCACCATTCTCACCAAGGTCAAGATGTGGCTATTGAGTTTGAGACTAGTAAGGATGATGGAGAGGATCAGGCAGATGATAAGAAGAGTTGGGATGTCAGTCCAGGTCCTCATTAGGCTCTCTGGCATGTGGGCATCAGTGTTGGCTGGCCAAATGTCTGTTAATTTGCTCCATCATTTATACTAAATTTTGGGGTTTCTGCGGATCCTTTCAATCTCTGTCAGCCATTACCGGGTTTCTTAGTGACATCTTTCTTAGGGTAAGGATGCATGGTTTGGTGCTTTCCACCCTGATCTCTCTCCCCTGACTCTTATCAGGGAGAAGGCAAATGACAGTGACTTCACTCTGAGTTTTATCAGGGTTGTGGAAAACTGAATTGTCTTTATCAGGCTATGCCTGATAGTATATTGGAGAGCTCTGGTGCCTGGTGAGACTGAAGGTTTATTTAAAAAGGAGTTGCTTAGGCTAAGGCCATTACAGTTAGGCTAAGGCCATCCGTACAAGGTTGATAATCTGTTTTTTAGGTTAAAGGTGACAAGCCTGTAAGACTCAGGGAGGCATCAGCAGCTAGAGGTAAGGGGAGAGGACATAACTCATAGTTGACACACATACACCTGAACTACAAGGTTCTGCTTCTGTGTGCCAGCCAGACATGCTTGTTCTTAATGACAATGGGAACTCAAAGAATGTTTTTGGAGAAGTGATTAAGAAATCTGTAGAGGCTGCAGCATTTTTCATGTTTCCTTATCATTGACACTGTCCTGATTTTACTCTTCAGATTCTAGTGGCCTGTTCTTTCACCCTTAACTTCTAGAATCAAAGATGCAAAATCATTCTCTAAAGACAATGTGGGTGAGGTACGTGAGTGGAACTTAAAAGTTTTTCCAGCGTATCTTTGCATAGTTGCCTCTCAATGAGACTATTGTTATCCACCCAACTCTGTCCTCCTTTCTGTCAAACAATGCACACTAACTTCTAAAGAACTTCAGTTTTGCAAAGCATTCTGAATTATTTGTTGATAATTCTGGAATCTAAATTTCTCCATTTAGTTTATTTATTTTTTTTCCCAGTATTGTGAGTCAATTTTCTACTCCATTTTTGTGGCCATGTCTAGTTTGTGGGCCCTTTTACACCTTGATATGAGTTCATTACTACTATCTTAACTCTGATTCTTAAAGCATCACGATGATGATAACATAGACATGAAAATAGTTTTTTACTGACTACAGGCAAAAGGAAAATACTGGCATCAGGGCTAGTACGGTGAGTTCTCATTTAAGACATTTGTACTGTAGTTTTTCAAAGCAGGGACTTTGTAGTTTGATTACATGTAAAATATGCAAACCCTGCTTGCAGAGAAATAGAACCAAATCATCTGAGTGCACAGTTCATAATCTCAATGAAATTAATGAGTGGGTTTGTTTAGGTGGAACAGAGCCAATGATGCAGTATCTTCTTTTAATTATAAAGTTAATAAAGACAGATCATGTTATTGATCATTCCCATGGAATATAATCATACTTTATAATGTAAGAAAATAGGAAATACTACAATTTAAGGTAAACCTAAAGTAATAGAATTTCTGAGCTCAGTTAGCACTTAGCTAATCTTTTAACACCTTTAAGGTCTGAACAGAACATCTAATCTTATATGTTTCTTTTTGAGGTCAAAAGCTAATTATTGGAATATTTGCTTCAACTTCAGTAATTCTGCATATTTATTTATTTATTTTTTATTTTAGATCTGAGTTGTCAGTATTTCTTATAAAGATTATTTTTGTCTACTTGACATAAATTTCAATGAATTTATTGATTCAATTAATCAGACAACAGTTAATGGTTATGCTTCTACCAGAATATAAGTGCTAAAACCAAAATTGTGCAGGAAAGAAGGAATCTGATCACAAACATTTTATAATGTATTTATACATCACAGTAATTTAAGAGTCATCCAAGATTTATGTCCAATATATGTGCCCATAGAATCTTTGGAGCTCAAATATATATTTCAATAGATTGATTTTCTCTTTACCTTTATTACACCTAATTGTTACTGAATATTCATTATAGAGGCTATTGTTACAAATATCCAAATATATTTTTCTCATTGTTACATTATGTGAAATTAGAGAAGGCATGGTCCTGAGCCAGGAAACAGCACCAACCTGATTAACTGAATTTCACGAAGGGAATTCAGTTGAACACACTAACTGAAGCTCTGGTACTGACTGAACTGGACAATTCAGTGTGCATTTGTCCCTTCTCTGTTTTTTCATCTTGAAAAAAATTATAATGTTTAAAATGTATGATAAGGCAGGTAATATGAGACATAATAGAATCATATGTATAATATCCTACAAAATTTCTAATTAGTTGCTAAATAAATTATTAAATTTCTTTTCTTTTTCTTTATGAAATGTTTCCTAACCTGCTAGCTTTTATAATATATATTGATTTTACATATAATTATATATCACATTTATATACACATGCATACATACACACTTAATTTTTATGGATCTCTTTGTTAAGAATTTTCTAGCAATTTGAATTAGACAAAATGTCCTCCTAAACTTGGATAATATAACTTTAATCACATTCATATGTCATTTGTGCCAATAAAATTTATATTCTGTACATGACTGACAACATTTCCCAAACATGTAATACATTTTGCTAATTCTAAACTCATTTATACAAGTTACTCCATAATAATGCATTCATGTTTACTCAATTACAAATCTATGTTCTTTGTAGACTGTAAGATTTTAGATAATTGATTCTTACTATTTGTATGATTTGAAGATTGCTAGAAAGAACTAAACAGTGAGCAATGTTGCTTGCACTGAATGCATACCTCGAAGTCCTCATGTCCTAAATGAATTTTAAAGTATTCATTTAAAAATCTTCATTCTGGTAAATTTAAATTTGCTTTATTAGCATCCAAATATTTCCAGTTCTTAAAAGCTGTCATGCTCTTCCATGAACAGTGCAATCAGTTAATTGTTATTTTTCCTTAATGTATTTTTAATGTCCAAGCTGACATTCCTTTTAAAATTTTCACTACCTTAGTTCAGAATCTATATATATATCATATGAATTATTGCATTTATTTTGCCCTGACATCCATGTCTTCAGTCCATTGTCTTCCGATTTCATAAATATTACCAATGCTCCCTTAAAAAAAATACTTCTCATGTTAGATTGCTGGAAAATATTTGCAACAATTCCACTCATCTCTTCTTGCAGCCCTTTAGAATGGGATTTTGTCACACCTCTAATTAGTGCTTATTTGTCCTATTGCTTGAATCTGGATTGACATTTTGAATTATTTTAATTAAAAGGATGTAACTCAAGTTCTGTTCTACAATTTCTAAATTTGGGAGCTCTTCTGCTTTTGCTTTTGCTGTCTTAGAACACAATGCTACTGGATGTAGGAGCCCTGGCTAAACTGCTGAAACCTGAAATCAAATGGAGCAGATAAACAATAAATATAAGTCTACTACGGAGACACAATCTCAAGCAAACTGCACAAATCATCTGCAGTAAGGCCACCAAAAGAATCACCACAGTGAGCCAAAGACAAATTTCTATCTACATACTTGGGAACAAATAAAATAATTACTGTTTTAAACCACCAAGATTAGATTTTACCCAGAAATATATATATATGTGATATAGTAATTGATGCTCAAAAGTGAATGCTGCCCAAATATATATCAAAATTCTGACACTGGCTTTGGAACTAGTGGCAAATGTTTGCTGTTTGACCAACCTTGTATGGCGTTCAAAACATTGCTGAAGGCTGGAATAGGAACTTGTTGAAGTCCATATAAGGGATCATTTATGTTATATATAAGCATTTGGAAAACTGTCATCTGTGATAATTCATCAGATAGAACCCTGCTAAGGAACTATATAGACAGGAAGTGGAGTGTCTCATCTAGCTTGTGCATTTAGCTCAACCAGCAGAGACAGGACAAGAGCCACGTGAGTGACCTCAGGCAAAAGCAAAAAAAGAGAAACAAAAACACATGCTAAGCCTAGCATAGTTTCAGTAAAATCATAGGATTTTGAGTGAATTAAATGGTTCTTGTTTAAAGTAACTAAATTTCGAGTTGGTCTATTATTCTGTTCCTTTATGCAAGATAATTTACTATTGTATGATTTCCTACATAATTAAATATTTAAGTCCTTAACTCAGGTGCCAGGTGATTTACATTTAAATTACTCCTTCCTTAAACTTTACCCTTCTTTGTTCTTTACTATAGCCCTCTATCATGCACTGATTGTTTCATATTTTAAATAATCTTTCATACTCATTGCCATAATTAGTATTCCCTATATTTTCCTGTCCAATCATCCAAGTAAACCACTTGGTTATTCTTCAGAATGTAGCTAATTATTATATCTTGCAAGTCCTCTCTGATTCTCTAACTAATCTATTCATTGAAATATGCCCTAAAATCTTATATAATCATCTTTTCCTGACTGGTAGGATACAAAATTTTATTTTATGACTGTCCAGTTGGTTGAACTGATAACACTTCAGTTAGTGTCAATAAAATATCTACAAGTTAGGAAAAGTTTAAAGAAAATATTTTGCGTCAAACTACTGTATTCTTCTTGTAACACAACTATATTTTCTTTAATTATTCTTTTTTGCCACAAGCTGAATAAAGTTTCCATTCTTTTTAATTCATGCAATTAGATCTATTTTCCACTGGAATCCAACAATGTCATATTCTTTGATTTTAAATTCTCTTTTCTACTCTGTGTATGTTAAGAGGACTTTTACCAAGTTATCAGTTCTCTTAACTGAATTTATATAGATATTTTAGCACTACAGAAACAGTGAGGGAAGCACCAGTTTTAGAGCTTCCACCTTGTAAAATGACTCTCTATTGCAGTCCATTGGTTTCCACATTAAAAATCTCCTGCAATAAGAATAATAAGTAACTTGCAAGCTGGTAAAAGCTGTTTTTCAAGTAACTAAATCATGACAATGAAATAAATTCTTAAATGGTTGGTGAAGTATATTGGTTTATAGTAAGACAGATGCTTTCTTCAGCTTATAAAAAAGAAGAGGCAGCCTTTTTTGGTTTCTATTGATGGATTTATCCAACTATAAAAGATGCATTTCCTTGTATTTAACATTTCATTTGTCTGATGATTACCAACACAGTGAACTGGTAAATGCAAATTGTAATTTGGGCATTTTTTGAACGTAGATTAAAATAAAGTTTAGGTTTTTTTCCTCCTTAGTTCATAAAACAAAATGAAAAGTACAACTTATAAAATTGCTTCATTAAACAAAAAGATTAAAATATATACAAATAGGCACTGAAACTGGAACCAGCGGCTATATTACACAAGAGTAAATGAAATTTTTTTGTAGAATTTCAGTCTCAGGATGAATATCCAGAAGATAGCATTTTATACTTTGGGTGCTGCTAAAAATAGACTTTGATTCTCCAAAGAGGTATTTTTATAATCATTCCTTTGAAGCTATGATCCACCTATCAAGTTTTTGAAGAGTATCATTCAACAATAAAATATAAATCTAAGAGTGCAATAGATGCAAACTTTTGCATCAATTTTAATTTTTTCTGCTAAAAATTTTGAGTTATAAATTGGCAATTTTTGATTTGAATTCTTTCGTCGATTTTCATAAGTATGTTGCATTTCAAATAGAAATCATCGGGAACAGTAACAGAGCCTGATTCATTCAAGTTAACTTATATAACAACTATGTACACACTGTACACTTGTGATGTGATTGGCACCTTGGTGGTAGGGAGCAAGTGGTGCTTAATAGTTGAAATACAAATAATGACTTCTGCATCAAGTAGAACTATGCAATGTCATTATCTTATTGTGATGCACGAAGTTTCCATACTCAGCACACTTTTCTTTGGAAAAATAAGTTAGTGAATTTGTTATTACTATGAGGTTAACTGATATTTCATGAGTTTTACAGGAGAATCTATAGAATTAATATCACTAGTCTTAGTTATCACTTTCTAGATATTTGATTATTCCTGGAAAACAGAAATATTATTAGTCTTAGATAATTCTGAGTCATTAAGAGTCATAGATATAAGCTGGGCATGGTGGCGCATGCCTGTAATCCCAGCACTTGGGAGGCTGAGGCAGGAGGATCCTGAGTTCAAAGCCAGCCTCAGCAATGAGGAGGCACTTAGCAACTCAGTGAGACCCTGTCTCTAATAAAACACACACAAAAAAAGGGCTGGGGATGTGGCCCAGTGGTTGAGTGCCCCTGAGTTCAAACCCTGGTACCAAGAAAAAAAAAAAAAAAAAGAGTAATGGATATAAAATATTTTTTATTTGTTTTGAATGATCAAGTATCTAAAATGCATAATGATCAGAAATAAAGGAAAATTACTTTGAGTAAGCCATTTTGAGTGACAAAGTCATCAGGAATTAAAGATTTTCTACAAAGAAAGTAGTAAGTATAATATATAATTATATGGATGACAAAACTCCACTTCTATCCTCTTGGGGTCTTGGCTGGGCCAAAAATAAATTTAATATAAAGCAAATTTATAAAAGCATATAAATTTATACAATACAAATTTTATGTGGCACAGGAAATCTACTAAGGAAATAAAGACATTAAAGAAGCAGTTAAATTCAGTAACTTATATACTAAATTGGACAAAGAACAGTAAACTGAAAATTTCACAAGGCAAAGGATTGGTATAGTTAGTTAACTGGGCAGAGATATGATTAGAAAGATAACTGTTAGTTTAACAGGTTTGTACAGAATTCTCTTGGTCTCAATTTTCTATCCTTGATAATAAGGATAATTTTCTCCCTAATATCAGAATGATCTCATTTACATGGGAATTTTCTCTCCAACTTTTAAGAATCTACATGAAGGTAAGATAGATCTTCCTGTACTTGTATTTTTGAAGTGCCTTTAACTTATTCAATACACCAGTGTATTAAATTTTTAACTGCTTTGTGAGCAAAATCCAATATTCTACTTTTCAGGTTTTGTTACCAATAATATTGAGACATTAGCATTTGCACTGATATTAAAAAGTGAGGTATAATATTATTTCATCAACATTCCATGAACAAATGCTCCATCTGAAAAAATCTCCAGAATGTCTCTTCATTCCCTGAAGTGATTGATTCTAGGAAAATTTGTGGGGAATGAGATCTTAGTCAAAATAAATCATCTTAGAGAAAAAGGAGTCAAATTCTAAGATAAAGGATCTGGTCCTCTAAGAATCAAAGAGTGATGAAAGAATTAAACTTAAAGGAGGGAATCTAGCTAAGCTGGAAGGATGGTCTGGGGATTTGTTCTTCTCCTGTCATCCTATTCTCCCCAGTCTGTTCCCCCTTTTCTCAATTTGAAATTTTATATCATTTTCCTTTTCTTTTCTCAAAACACTAATTTAACCTCTAGAAATAAAACAGCTGGGACAAAACTGAATTTGGGTATACAACTTTTTAATAAACATGAAAATGATATTTAATCTCATCAGTAATCATAGATAAATAAATCATAAGAAAATATCTTCAAAGAAGAAAAAGAAGTAAATAGTGTTAAAATGTATTCCAAAGGATCATACTCTTATCTCATTCTGATTTGGTAGTTGGAATAAAATTCTATGCCTGAAAATATAGATAATTCTGATTTCAAATTCATTAATGAAAAAATTTTATTACATTGAAAAGATACTTGTGTTTCACTGCTTTACTATATACCAGAATAACTGACAATCTTCAAAAACTCCAGTGAGCTAAAACTAGTCTCTAATATGGTTAAACTTTTTGTAAGATTGAATATACTTATCATTTCAATAAACAATTGATTCTCAAAATTATTTTCAGTGTCAAGGAAGAATAAAAAATAATGCTTGTAGTTTTGTTATGTTAATTAAGAGAAAGAATTTAGGTCTAAATACAAAAAGGATCTCAGTGGTGCCTGGTGCTCTAAAATGGTTCTCAGGTATAAATGTGCTTCCTCCTGTCTCAAAATTACCTGTTATATTCTACACTGATCAGTTTAGCAGGTCAAAAGGAGCAAGTGATGTCATTCTCATTATGCCTTGAACTCCATTTGCTTATTGAAAAGACACTAGTGTTGGGGCTCAGAAGATGACAGCCCAAAGTATGAAACTTTTAAATTCTGAGAACTTTGAACTAAAAAAAGAATTCCAGGAACTGTCGTCTTGCTGTCCAGAATTCTGTCTCTCTAACCATTTTTCTCCCTAAAGTCTCCTGCAGAAATTTTCTCTTAAGTTCCTTATCTGACAAAATGAAGTTCTGCTTTCAGTCTCCCGAATGAATGTTATTATTTTGAACACCTTCCTATGATTTCTTCCAACAGGGCAGATTAATTGACAGGTAAGAAGACTCGAGTTGAGGCTATATCCAGAGACCAAATGAACTTTGTCTCATTCTATTGTTTTGGGGATGATTCATCTCCTTTTAAAACTCTTTGCTCTTTCTCTAAATTTTCTATACCCTCCATACACACCTTCTTCCTTGGAAGATGGTATATAAACTTTTAAGTTCATTGGGTTACTGTGTACTCATCTTTCTGAGATTCTCCAGGCATGTGGTAAATAGGTATGCCTTTCCCCCTGCTAATCTGCCTATTGTCAGCTTATTACAGCAGACTTAATTTATGAACATTCAGAGGACAGAGTTGGAAAGTTCCCTTTGACCTAAAATTATCCAAGATTAGGTAACCTTTGTAAAATTTTCTTTGTATTCACTAGGCATAGAAGTAACAAGTCATTACTTGTTAAGTAGCACTCAGTCATTGATATAGGGAGAAATAAAAGATGACTTGTCTTTTTTTCAACATCGTTCATTTTGTGAGTTTTCTGAAAATAAAGGAAATTAAAAAATCAAATCAAATCAAAACTATGACCACAGCTATGACAAACCTCACTGGGTATATCTTCTCATAGCTCTAAGACTGACTTTCAATGCAGTGTGGTTCACCAATATAAGTAATAAGACACAGCTGTGAGCAGAAATACATTTAAATTTGTCACCTTAAAAATCACAAAAGGGTTGGGGTTATGGCTCAGCGGTAGAACGCTCGCCTAGCACGTGTGAGCTAGGGTTCAAGCCTTAGCACCACATAAAAATAAATAAAATTAAAAAAAAAAAATCACAAAAAACATGAGAACAGAAAGTGGCATGTGATAGATCAGGTGGTTCCAGAAGATGTTTTTTCAGTACCATATATTATTTACTTTCTGGATCATGTGGACATTTTAGAGTTTCCAAGGAAGAATTCTTAGGGAGAAGCAAAGGTGAACGAACACTTGAGAACTTAGAGCAGTTGCAGCTGATCACAAAAAGAAAGTATTTTAATGCTGTAAGAACTCAAGCAAGTATAATGGCTGAATATCAAACCTGTTTATGCCAGAGCATTGTTGAGAATCTTGTGGATGAAACAAAGAACAAAAATGTGGTCCCTAAATTAAATAAACAAACCATCTTGTGGAATAAATTACCCAGGCAGAATGATAGAGTCTGCAATGGAGGGTGAATTAGTTTAAATTTAGAAAGGAAGAATGAAACCCCACCTCTCAGAAAAAGTAGAGAAAGCTTGGCCAAGAAAATGGACAGTACAGATTGGTCTTGAAGAATATGTAGGGTTTTATTAAATAAAACAATAAAGTAAAATTATCCCCAACAGTAAAATATGACAGGAAAAATATATGTTATAAGTGTCAGTCTACTAAGCAGAATTGATAATGGTTATTGAATTTGAGGATTGGCCATTTGAGTTTGGAGTAACCTGGTTATAAATGATGGCAATTGCTCTTCCAAAGAAGAATGATTTATGTCTTCCCTGAGTCTGGTAATTTTTAAAAAGACTATATGGTAAAATTGTGTATATATATACACACACATGCAAACACATACACATATATATATTTACATAAAAGATATTGACAAACTTGACTAAGGTAAATATTAATATATTGTGTGAGTGGACCATATAGCTACTAGATAATCATGTAAATATATACTTCTGCTACTTAAATGAACTTCATAATACAATGTTAGAAGAAAAAACTATAAATTAGTAATATCTAATTCATGATTCTGTCTCAAAATGATGAAAGCAAAGTTAAAAAATTCTAAAATCCTTAAACATTTATATATTATACAAAACTATCAAGATAAATATACCCTTTGGGCTTATTTTTTATTTATTTATTTTTAATTTATAATAATAGTATGTATTACAATTCATAATGCACATATATAGTATCTTTTTACATACAACTGTTTGTATACAAAGTATATAAGTACCATTCAGATCTTCAATCATGCATTTAGGATAATGATATCCATCTCATTCAACCACCAACTTTTTTTTCTTCCCCCCCCTCCTCTTACTCCCTCCCTTCCCCTCCCTTTCCTTTGACCATTCTAGTGTTCCTCTAATCCTCCTATGTACCCCCATCCAACAACATTGTGAACTAGCCTCCTTATATCAGAGAAAACATTCGGTATTTGGATTTTTGAGATTGACTAATTTCACTTAGCATTATATTCTCCAACTTCATCTCTTAGTACTGACATTGTCAGTGCCTTTTGCCTTCTTTTGCTCTATGTGCTTTTATTTTTCTATTAAATATATACATAAATTTTAAAATACAACATTTTATTACATGTCAAGGAATAAGAGACATAGGAGTATGACAATTGAAGCAGAATTTGACAAAGAAGAGCTAGCCATTCTGATAAAAAATAAACTAGGGCTGGGGTTGTGGCTAAGTGGTAGAACACTCACCTTGCACATGCGAGGCCCTGTGTTCAGTCCTCAGAATCACACAAAAATAAATAAGTAAAACAAAGGTATTGTGTCCAACTACAACTAAAAAATAAATATTTTAAAAAATAAACTAATACAAACACATGCCTTAAATCATCTTATACCATTGATAGGGATTTTCAAGCTAGATTTAGAGAACTCTATGAACATTTAATTGTTAATTATTATGCATCATAGTTTTCTTTACATATTAACTCTATGCTATAGAAAGTTGTGAAGTTTCTTATGACTCAGTTTCCTCAAGTTTCCAATGTGAATGAAGTCTCACAGCTTTGCTATAAAGGTGGAATGTGATAGTTATAAATTACACAGTTATAAATTACACAGTTATAAATGGTCTATAGCTCCTTCTTTCCCAAGTGCATTGCTATCCTGGCAGTGAAAGCAAGTCACCACCTAGTTTCTAGAGAAACTAATCCACCCAGCAATATCAATTCTGTTTTATTACAATCTTGAAGAATGCTTGGTCTTTCAATAACTATATTCGTTCTCAGTACTGAGTCATTTTTTTTTTTTTAACCAGTATTGCCTTAACAGGAGTGAATAACTCTGAACTTGCTTTATGAACAATTAAAGTACTTGGTTCCATGTGCTTGTTAACCATTACTCAAATAAGCCAGGCAGAAACCAAAAACAGAGTTTGTTAGTCTATTGTTCAAAATGCCATGTCATAAAGGAAGGGAAAATTATGGAACTGGGTCTAAGAACTACTAATTGATGCAAGAAAAAACACAGTTTCAGTATAAATTTCGATCTGAGAACTGTGTTCAGAAAAAAAATAATGCTTAACGAAAAACTGAGAATGTGTTTTGCTTAAAAGAAATCCTCTATTTTATTATGTTTCCATATTAGTAGATAAGAAATCAATTATTAGGATCAGAATTAGAACTATTAAATAATCTAGACCACATCCAAAGATTAGTAGCTAGTAGAGAACATATGTGTTCTATCAATTGTATCCTTTAAGCATTTCTTTAATCTGTCTTCTGCTGCTGCTTTCTTCTAAATTGTCAGAATTTCTCCCTGAACAAATACAAAACCCACCCCTGTGCACTGTAAAAGTCCATTCTTAGCCCAACTTTACTGTGTTTTCTGTCCTGCAGTCCTTATCCTAAAATATGCACTGTTATGTTGCTATCCATTTAAAATCTGTCTAGTAGTTTCCTGTAGCTTCTAAAATTGAGGTAAGTCCTCTCCTCATTTGGCCACATCTAGGGTCCACTCTCCACAAAGTTATGCTCTGTTTCTAGCCTGTTGCCACTGCTGCAATCTCAACCCACAAGCCAGCCCCTCCTACCCCAATTTCCCCTATATTTGCTTCTTTCTGAGTGTTGATACATCCCTGTCCCTCCTCCAGAGCTAATTCCTCTCTCAGATGTTCCTAGTCTCTCCTCCAAAGCCAATCATCTTCCTCAGCTGTTCCTGAATATTGCAAGTAATTCTTTAGATTTCAATTACCTAACACTTTCTAAACTTCAACTTCTCTGATTAATCCTGATCCCTGGAGTCGTGGGGAGTGTTATGGTTTGGATGTGAGCTGTCCCCCAAAAGCTCTAGTGTGAGGCAATAAAAAAGATTTAGAGGAGAAATGATTGGATTATTAGAGCCTTAACCAAGCAATGAATTAATCTGCAGAGTGGTAACTGAAGGCAGGTAAGGTGTGGCTCCAGGAGGTGTGTTCCTGGGGGCATGGCCTTGGGGTATAAATTTTGTATCAAGGAAGGGGAGTCTCTCTGCTTCCTGATCTTCAGGAGAGCTGCTTCCCTCTGCCACGCTCTTTCACCATGATGTTCTGCCTCACCTTGAGCCCCAAGAATGGAGCATGCTGACCACGGATTGAGACCTCTGAAACTGTGGGCCCTCAAATAAACTTTTCATCCTTTAAAATTTTTCTCATATGGTTGTTTGGTCGCAGGAGTGAAAAGCTGACTAAAACAGTGAGTACCCTAGTGTTTACCATGGCGCTGAACAGCAGAAATCTAAGTGCACGTGGGTGGATGTTGTTGCTTGTGGAGCTCTTACGTTAAAGTGAAATAAAAATATGGTGATGCTTCTCCATGTAAAAGATTGTATTTGGGAGTAAACACAGAGAAGGATTATCATCCTTATACTCATGCACGCGTCAGGATGGCCTCTGGTCTGTCTGAGGATGAAATAAAGCTTGGTATTTCATTGGAGAGAGGAAAACCACTAAAGCTTTTTTGAATAAAGCTCATTTGGCACTTGTGTCATTATGCAAAATTGGTGAGGACTGAGTGGCAAAAGGATACAGTTACCAGGCCCAACTAGTTTTGTAGTCATAGCAGGCTGTTTGGATTGACCTTGAAAGACTGTCACAGGTACAGGCTTAAAGGGCAGGCTGTCCTTGTGCTGCTAGCTGTTTGGTGTGACTCAGATAACAAACTATGGTTTGGAAAATTGGTCTTGTGTTAATTCCTGCTATCAGGCGAATAATGTGTGAGAGCCCTGTTTTCGTGGCTTTCAATGGCCAATGTGTGACACAGGTGTCCCCATTTTGAACCTAACGGTTTCCACCCTTAGCTTTTTAAATTTATGGACATAGTCTACTTACCAACAAACCAGATGGAGAAAAATGTTAAGGTACCTTAAGCTTTAGACATCTCAGCCAACCTGTGTTAAATGATGCTGTGCTTGTAAGAATTTAAATCTTTCAACCAAAGTTATAAGGTTATTTGTTTTTTATTTTGGGGGAAGTTGTTTCTAAATAGAATTATTTAATATGTGCAGATATCTGAAATGAAAAAGTGATGATTGGTTCAGAAACAGCTTAATATTTGAATTCAATAGATTCTGTTCTGATTTTGTGGATATGGAACTGAGAAATTGGACAAGTGAGTTTGAGTAAAAAGATCATTGGAGTCCATATATTAACAATAATTCATTTCTATTGCTTAATCATATCCTATTAATTTGTGTTTTTCCCTTTTGACATACATCTTTATTTTGCCTTGGCACTCATTTTTTTATGTAGTTGTTTTTTAAACTTGTTAATTCTTTTTGGAAAAGTGTTTATTTTATTTCTGTATACTTTCTCACTGAGATACTTTTGTGAGTAGCATTTGTGATGATTTATGTTCTTTATTTTCATTTAATTTTCTAATAGTACTAGAAAAATTGAGGATATGCTGATAACTAAAATATAAAAGCAAGGTCTACATGGGAAATAAATTTACTTCCTCTTTCTGTACAGTAGAGGAGCAGAACTTTTTATGTCTACCTTATTAGTTTTCCAGCTGAACCTGATAATTAAATTTACAGAAGATAAAATAATGAGAGCAAAACATTCAAATTTAATGTACAGTTTATGGGATATGGAATCCCTTGTAATAAAATAAGGAATTAAAAAAGTAGCAAAACTTAAATGACTTTACAGTATGAAGAACAAAGAGTCAACTGAGGAAAAGAAATTGTGTGGGGAGGTGAAAATACATTATTTTGACAAGGTCTGTGTGTATACAATTCTCTCAGCTGTGATAGCCAACAAAAAATGTTCCCTTTCTCCTGGTACAGGAAGGGCATCTATCACATAGGAGTTTTTATTCCCTGTTTTGGGGAGGGAAAGAGATTAGAATGCTCTTCTTGCACCCGCTCCTTTTTTAAGTGCCTTTAGTTCAAAGTAACTCTTATGCCAAAGTTGCATATTTTGGAAGAGATTATTTTATTTAAATTAAATTAATTTTAATTGGTATTCCCAGAAAGTCCCATCAGATGTTAATATAGCACCTATGTTTTACTATTTTTGAAATTGAAAATATTAGTGAAGTATCCAGTGGTACTATTGAAAAGATGATGAGTTAACTGCATGGTTGACTGAAAAATGTAATGATTCTTCTTGAAATTTTGCTTGATAATTATTGGTTGCAACAAAAATTTTGATTATTAGAACTGAAATTATTCCTACCATTTTTCTTTTTACTTCTAAACAAACAAACAAAAAAATCTGCCCCTAATACAAATCATACCTGTTTATATCTCAATATTCAAAATACTTTAAAAATTCTATTGTGGATAAATGAAGCTAACACACATTTGCTCAATAGAATAATATCAAAAGTCATTCATAATGGAATCTTTCAGATATGAAACTTTTTGTGTGTTTTAATTGTAACTTTTTTTCTGTCTGTATTATAGTTAAAGAATTTCACTAAAGAGTTATAAGGTGAGTTGATGTCTTTGAATATAACATTTTAAAATATAAAATATAAGAAGTGAACTTTGAATTTTGCTGTCTCCTTTTATACTATTATGTCAAGTTAGTAAATACTTCATTGATTTACAATTTAATTTACTTTAGTGATAGATGCATTTCCCATAGACTTCCAAGGGTTAAAAGAAATGAGGCAAGTGCCAGGAGGAAGTCAGAAAGACATTTTTAGTATTTTCAAATAGAATAACCTACAGGAATGCTTTATCAAACTGCTGAACAAGCCAGAATTTTACCATCTTCTTGGATAATCTACTGATTAAAAAGTATTTCTCTGCATAGGCAATCATTTGTATCTGTAGCCTTGGGCAAGGTCTCTCCATACATTTTAAGTTGTACTTTAAAATGCCTGCCAGAGACAGGTAGTACACATCAAACCTTGTCTATATCCTCTTGTTTATGAAATAACCTGCTACTGATTCTTCCTTGAATATTTATTGGAGTGTTGTGAGGTTTCAAGAGAAATGATTCACTTAGCAGGAAAGGAAACACCAATCAATGAAACATTCTTTGTCCCTGATTTAACTTTGTTTTAGCAACTTAAAACAAATAATATTTTTAAATTTTATTTTACTGCAAAAATTTCTGACTTTAGCATATGGGTTATTTACAGAAAATATTAAAGACATACATCACAACTGAATACTGCAAATGAAGGCATTATTTTCCCTTAAAACTTAGAAATTGAAATGCTGGCAATTTAGAAGAAATTAAGATTTCTTTAGGTTCTACTAGGATAGTTGAAAATACCCAAAGAATAAAAATACATATGGGATTTAGTAATTGTATTCTTAAGAAAACTAACCGTTATCTTCAACTTTTATAGTTAGTTGCACCTACCTATGTGCACCTGTGAATGAATGCTGTTTTATATACACCCATTCATTATACACCCATTCACTCATTCAACAGTTCAAATTAGGCACTTCCTGTGTTCTAGGATTTATGCAGGCAAAGAATCATGGAAAGGAATCTGTGCCCTGAGGGTTTACAGCACAAAATGGGCATGCTTCTAAATAGGGTAGAGGCAGAAAGTTTGTAATTTATTAAGGGGGATAGTGAGCATTTCAAGAAACAAATGTTTATATGTGTCTTTAAGTAAGGAGAAATGCAAAGTCATTTTGAATTAAACACTTCTCAGGAAAAGAACAATTGTGGATGACAGGTCAGAAAAAGCTTTATTGTAAATAGAATAGGGTTTAATGCTATGAGTAGATGTCTCTATAAGTTGAAAACATTTGTTAAATTAATTCACTTCTGTGAATTCCAAAATAGTCTACACAGCTTAAAGGAAATAAAATCAAGTCTTGAAAGAGTCACCTCTACTCAATTGTTGCCTTTATTATTTTTTACTTTCTTATTTCAATTTGACATCTCATTGAAACAGCCTCTTAAGTATAATGAATGCATCATTCTTTTCTACTTTAATTAGAATTCCTGGTATATATGTTTAGTTTTGTCTCATGCATTTTTATAATTGATTTCTTAAAACTTTGTACATTTTGAATAATATGTAATTGCAATGTTTATTTATAATGCATATATATACACTAAAGAATAATTTTATAAGATAATTTTCTTTTTCGTTTTTAGTTTCAAGTACTCGGTACTCTCAAAATTATTTTGTGTTTGTATATCTGCCCAAACAGAAATAAAAAGGCATATATAATATATAATGTATATATATATGTATATGTATATATATATATATATATATATATATATATATATATATATATATATTACACTACAGATATGAGCATGCACTCCCAAGAAAGATTAAAAGATTAATAGGAATTATGGGAACTTTTTGGAGAAGAGCTTTTGTCTATCTTCCTGAGTTGCTGAGTTAGGAATTTTCCTTGAAGTTGCTTATTGTTTTCTTCCCAAAACAAAGGTAGGAATGCATTGGAGTAAAGCTAATTAAGGAAAAGGTGAATTCCAGAAACATATAAAGTCAGAGTGTCATGTTTTGTGCACATACAGATATATCAGTACCAGGCATCAGTTTTTCTATGGAATATTTCTATATCAAAGGCTTGAATTAACAACGATTTCTTAGGTAACTATGGTGTGACATTTTTTATATAATTTTAATTACATAAAAAAGTTGGAACAGAGTGATAAATAAGATATCCAGATCCCTTTGATATGATCTGTAATGGAGATAGACAAATATATAAGAAAGTTTAATAGAGTTTAAGACTTTAAAGAGAAAAAAAATATACAAACTACAGAGATAAAAAAGGAAAGAAGTAGTTAAAATAATGTAAAGATATGTATATATATGTGTGTGTGTGTGTGTGTGTATAAATAGCTTAAACTTTATTACATTTTCAATAAGCAATCATAAAGTAAATACAATTAGAGAATACATTCAGTGTGAAAGGAGTTTTAAAACAGTTCCTGTAAGGAAAAGAAAAAACCTCACAAGTGTTTAATTTTGTTTTTCATGTTGCTATACCTTTAGACCAAACTTTGTATTATAACCTTTTGATTTATTTATTTGACTAGAAAGAAATAGGGCATTCAGGATGGCTCAACTCTTCTTAAACCAAAATTTTATCATCTCATAATAATCACTGTAAAACAGAGAGCCACAAAGGCTGCTTACATATAAACTCTATAGTGGGAAACAAGTAAGATTTGTGGAAAATAATGCATTCATTTTTGGAGTGCCTTTCAGTGTGAATTTATAGATTTAGAAGTGAACTGACATTTTTCTTACTATCAGGAATAGAAAATGGCAATGTTGATTCACAGAATGGAAAACTATGTACATGTTTGAAAAAGAGTTGTAAGCAGTTACATTCTTGCCATTTTATGGTCTGCAATGAAGATACAGATTCCAAAAGAAAAAAGAAAAAGAAAAAGAGAAAGAAAAAAATTCCCAAAGATGTCTGCCATATTTTGTTACTAAAATTGTAGTTAATGGAATAAGATCATGATGCTATAGGTAAATTAATTGATTTTTCTGGGACATATCTGTTAGGAAATATTTGTTACCTCATAGTATCACTGTTAATAAATAAAAGCCATTTATGATTATTGTTTATGAAGTATCAGATATCATTTTGTTTGTTAACCATGCTGACATATTTAAAAGCTTATTTTTTATATTAATCTACTGGGGAAACAATCTTATGTTACCTTAGAAAATAAATCATTAATGGACATATCTAATAGAACACTCAGAGAAGTTTAATTATGACCTTTATAAATAGGAATTAAAGAAGATATGTTCTATTCTTGGTATTTAGATGTCATATTAAGGAATTACATAGAATGGCTAAAACAAACAAAGATGTGGTGTATTAGGCATAGAGAGATTAGGTGCTCTTTAGAAACTCTGAACTCAGCTATCAGTGTGATGAATCTGTGCTGTCCGGAATTGAATAAATGTGTAGGTTTTTTGTTTTTAATTTTCAACAATTTTTATTTTTATTCTGCATCAGGCAAAACTGTTGCCATCTGAAGTGATGGCCGCTTGGAGCAACGAAGCCACGGAAAGAAGTTTAGAGGTGAACTGGAAACAAACAGCCTTTTTATTCTGATAACTTTTCTCTCTGGCTCTAACAACAACTTTAACACACACCACACACACCACCAAACAACCAACACACCAAATGGCGCAGACCCGATCAGCAATCTCGCTCAGGTCTCTCGAGATCCCAGGCCAAGTCCCGCGAGATCCCGGGCCAAGTCCCGTGAGACTATGGAAGGTGGCAATGCCCAAACATCTCCATGGCCCGTAGTCAACCGCAATCTTAGCCATCTCCCCAAATAGGGCTCCTGCACAAACCATGTTTAAAAATGCAATATAATTAATATAATTTGATACATTAAATGTAATTAGTGTGATTATATTGCTTTATATAGATAAATTATATAAACAGAATTACCTATATCATACTAGTTGCCCTCAATTCACTGACACTTTAAGTGAATATTCATTATAGGATAAAATATGTAGCAATTTAGACATAGTTACAAAATTAGGCAAGATAGAAGAAACATCCTGTGCTGACAGCAGCAGGAAGCATAGTGTTACAGTCACTGACAGAAGAGAAACCAGCAGGTGAGCTCTGCTACTGCACAAGCTGCCTGCCTGGACAAGGTTGTGGCTGCTTTCTTGGGGGTTAGGGGAGACTCAAACACAGCCTAGATATTTGTTGAGTAGAAAAAAATTGGAGTTTGTGGAAATCTGGTGTAAGGGGCAGGAAAATCTACCACTGCCCTCTTAGTGTAGCACAGTGTTTGCGTCTTTGTTTCATGAATTTGAAGAATGAAATCCACAGATATGAGAGTGAGAGCAAAGTATTAGGATTTATTAGAGTAATAGAAAGAAAGCAGAATTCCCAAGAGCGGGATACCAGAGACTGGCTACTATCTAGGGGTTTATGTCCATCTACAGGGTTAATAAATCTCTCCCCTGACCCACTTCTGGGTAAGACACTCAGTGTCCATGGGTTCTACTCATATCCTTTGGTCCAATCAGGTTAATTTGTGTGTGTGTGTGTGTGTGTGTGTGTGTGTGTGTGTGTGTGTTGGGTACCAGGCAAACAGATGTATCACTATCAGTTAGATTTTCTGCTTACACAGAAATCAGCCAAAGCTTGAGCCTTGAGGAGTCCTGGCTTGGTCTATAGCCTCTCAGCCCTGCTATGAAAAAACCTGGTCTTGAAGGAACCAAAGTTTCCTGCCTTCCCATTTAACCCCTTCTCCTGCCTCATTATGGGCTGGGTCCAAGATTGAAATTTATATAAAATGTATTAACAGGAGATAAGTATTTATTTTATGTAATATTCATATGGCATGGGAATCCTCATAAATAACAATATCCAAAAAGTATTTAGAATTACTTACCTACTGAATTGAACAAAGAATAACGATTTGTGAAAAAGCAAAAACTGAGAGAATGCTTCAAGGTGAGCGTCATTTTAGCAAAGTATATACAGAATTCTTTAGGTTTCAACTTCTTGTCTGTTACAGTTTGGATGTGAGGTGTCCCACAAAAGCTCATGTATGAGACAATGCAAAAAGGTTCAAAGAAGAAATGATCGGGTTATGAGAGCCTTAACTCAATCAGTGAAATAATCACCTGATGGAATTAATTGAGTGGTAATTGAAGGCAGGTGGGATGTTGTTGGAGGAAGTGAGCATTGAGGATGTGACTTTGGGGTATATATTTGTATTTGGCAAAGGGAGATCTCTCTCTGCTTTCTGAACATTATGTGAACTACTTCCCTCTGCCACACTTCCAACATGATGTCCTGCCTCACCTGGAGACCTGAGGAATAAAACCAGCTGTCTATGGATTGAGGCTTCTACAACCATGAGCCCTCAAATAAACTTTTCCTCTTCTACAGTTGTTCTGGTTGGGTCCTTTTAGTCACACCAGTGAGAAAGCTGACTAAAACATTGTCCTTCAGGATAAGAATTTTGCCTTTCATTCTAGTAAAGGGAGAAGGTCTTTCAAATGGGAATTTCATCTTCTTAAGAAACAGCATAATGTTCAAAGTGATCATTTTGTACCTGCTGTTTTTTAAGTTATCTTTAACTTCAATAGTCATTGTGCTAGAGTAGCATATTTGAGAAGCATACAAAATGTGCTGAGCAGAATTTCTGAAAGGAGGAGGCTACAGAGAAAGAGATCTAGAAATCACCATAAAACCGGAGTGTTTGACTAATTATCAATCTATGACACTCCACAAAGATGGGCAAGAACAACTTCTTAAGGAAATTACTTTCCTCACAAAGTTGTAAGACAAACAAGTTTGAGTTCACAGATTGGGTAATCATTCAATATTCCTCCAATTGGAGTGCAGATAACTCATTGGATATGCAGTGGATTCAGTACAAATAACATGCAGAGCACATCTTGGAATTGAGCCTAAATAAATCCTAGATTAAAACATACATGCTTACAGTGCTTAACAACGATAACAAAAAAAAAGACAAAACTGATAAGCTAGTAGGTTAACTACTTTGTAGGAAAATTCCAACACACTTTCTAAAAATGGAAATAAATTCCAGCACTCAACAAGGCAAAATAGATAGTCTCTAATACCTGATGAAAAAATTTCCTGCATCTCCTTGTTTTCATTTTACTTTTCTGTGTGTGGTAAGAGACTGAACAAGGAATATGCCTCTTAACAAATTCTGAAGTACACAGTAATATATCATTGAACATGTCTCAAAGAGACACTAATATAATTATCAGGACAACATGACCCACAGCAAAGAGAAAAATAATATCAAGAAAGCAAAAAATGAGAGATGTTAGATTTAGCAAATGACACAAAATGCACACATACATACAAAGACATACACACATAAACAAAATAATTTGAAATACTGGAATTTGGAAACTATTTAAAAATAAGTAGGGCACTGTCAAAATGAAGCAGAGAGAAATGTAGACAGATTTTCAGATACATGTCAAAATAGCAATTATTTCAAGATAAATGCAATTAAAATCTTAACAGGTGGGATAACCAAAAATATATTTATATTAAAATGGCTAAAATTTTTCAACTTTGAAAGAAACTATATCCCCTATATTCAAGAAGTTCAACAATCACCAAATATTGTAATCAAATACGTATATATGCACATGTATAAGCAAACCACATTAAGGTTATCATAAAGAAATTGCTAAGTAATTGTGATGGAGATAAAAATATTAAGATCACTCAGATATATACTGATATATATTCAGGAACAAGAATATGAATTAGGGCAAACTGCTTATCTGAAAAAAATGGAAGCTAGAAGAAAATATACTGATATATTCATAGAAGTAATAATAAAAATCTGACAACTAAGCACTATATACCAGTCGAAGTATCCAGACAAAACATTTTTTGGACAAGAAATAGTGAACAAAATGTGCTACAAACAGATTTGCAATACAAAATATATGAGCATAAGGCAAAAGATATTGTATGGATTCTTGGAGCAAAATGTACAGAGGTGGACATAGCAACATATATATTTTATTACATATATATAACATATATATATATATATTCTAATACATATATATATAAATACATATATATATTTGCCCTGTTGTAGCTGCTGAAACACAATTAATGATGCATAGAAAATAAGCCAATAGTGTAAATAAGTGGAATTCTAAAATATATTCAAAACTTCAAAAGAAAGTAGAAAATGTTCAAAAGAAAGAAAATAAGATGAATTTATAAAATGTAAAACAGAAAATCAATGGATTGATTTCAACCATGATAATGGAAATTTAAAAAGACAAAATATTTCATTTCAAAGACAAAGATTGTGATATCAAGCAAGATCTGACTAGAAACAATATGTCAGAAATCCTTTTTATGTGTTCTATGCACAGCAGGGTGAATATAGTTAACAAAAATGCAATAGGTATTTCAAAATGCTTAGAAGAGAGATGTGTATGTACTCACCATTAAGAAATGATAAAACTTTAAAGGGATGGATTTGATAATTACCTTAAGTTGATCACTACCCAATGTATCCATGAATCAAAAAACATCACATTATAATTCATAAATATGCAGAAATATCATGTGTGAATAATAAAGCCCCCTTAGAAATGAAGACACAATAGATTAACTACAAAAGTACATAAAAATATACAATGAAGATGTTCATCATAAAATAGTTGGAGTGACCAGATAAATATCAAGGAAATTAGACTTCAGAATACATAATATCACTAGGAATTAAAAGGAACATTTCAAAATAATGAAGAATTTAATTCATCAAGACATCATAAAACATAAATAAACAGTATTTATCCAATAACAGAGCTTCTAAACATATGAAACACATGTCAATGGAAATGAAAGAAGAGAGAGATAAATCCATTATTTAGGGTTGAAGATTTTCATGGTTTGGATGTGAGGTGTCCCCCAAAAGCTCACGTGTGAAACAATGCAAGAAGGTTCAGAGGAGAAATGATTGGGTTGTGAGAATCTTAACATGATCAGTGAGTTAATACCCTGATAGGGATTAATTGGGTGCTAACTGAAGTGGGTAGGGTGTGGCAGGAGGAGGTCAGAATTGGGGTGTGGTTTGGGATATATAATTGTATCTGGCAAGTGAAGAACTCTCTCTCTCTGCTTCCTGATGGTGTGAGCTGCTTCACTCTGCCACCCTCTTCATCCATGATGTTTGGCCTCACCTGGAGCACTGAGGAATGGAGCCGGCCTTCTATGGACTAAGACCTCTGAAACTGTGAGCTCTAAAATAAACCTTTTCTCCTCTATGGTTGTGCTGGTGGGGTCCTTTAGTCACAGCAGTAAAAAAAAAAAGCTGACTAAAACAAAGATATTCACATTCCTCTCAGTAGTTGATAGAGCAAATGAAAAAGATATCAGCAAGATTATTAAATATACATATATATTTAATACCAGGGATTGGATTCAGGGGCACTTGACCACTGGGCCACATCCCCAGCCCTTTTTTGTACAATTATTAAAGACAGGGTCTCACTGAGTAGTTAAGTGTCTCACCATTGCTGAGGCTGGCTATGAACTGATCCTCATGCCTCAGCCTCCCAAGTGCTGGGATTACAGGCGTGCACCACCATGCCTGGCGATTATTGAATAATTAAACAACACTATCACTGACCCACACCTAGTTGATTTTTAATAACTGTATTGAGGTATAATTGGTATGTAATGATTTAAATATGTACCAAGGATTGTACATATTTCATGTGTATAATTTGATGACTTTAGACATATGCAAACATCTGAGATACCATAATCAAGAAAACAGAAATAATAAAAATTTAATGAAGAACCTGTATCCCCTTGTTTTCTTTCTTTGTGTGTTTTAAGAGCACTTAACAAGGAATCTATTCTCTTAACAAATTTTGAAGTGTACGGTATTATGTCTTTAACATGTCTCAGTTTAAGGCATCAATATACTTATGTTTTCTGACCATCAACCATATAAACAGAAAGTTAAACTATCAAACTCTCTGTGATGCTTTTATAACTTAATAGAGAAAATTTTATGACAATACATGCTTAATTTAGAAAATGCTGTCTAAAATCAATTTCTAACCTTCTACCTCAAGAAGACCGAAAAAGAAGATCAAGTGAAATCTGAAGGAAAACAGGGGAATAATTAAAAATAAGAGCAGAAATCAAGAAATTTAGAAATAAGGAAAAACTCCATTAAATGAAAGATGAGTTTTTAAAATTAAACATTGAAATTGACACATTGTTATCCAGATTCTAAAAGGAGAAAAGACAAAAGATGTAAATTGATCATTACAGAATTTCAAAGATCAAAACCATAATGTGAGAAAAATTCTACATATAAATTTAAACAATATGCATGAAATGGATAATTTTTTTCAAACAACATGTTACTGATATTGACTAAAAATTAGGAAAATAGAAAATAACCTTGTAAATATTGAAGACATTTACAAAATATCTCTAAAAATTTCAGACCCAAAAGACATCATGCTTAAGCACTTAAGGAGGATACTATAACAAACCTACCCTATCTAATGGAAAATATAAAAGCATCAAATACTTCTTATTCCATTTTTTCATATCAATGTTTTGTTCTAGCAAATCAAAGTAAAGCCATCACACCCACACACCATAAACCAAAATCAAATTTAAAAAAAAAAAAAACAACAACAACAAAAACCAAGCACTAACCTAATGAATATAAATGCAAAAACCCTTAAAATAATATCAGTAAATCAAATAAAAATACATGAGCAGGATCTAACATCATTGTCAAGTGAGTTTTATCTCAGGAATTCAATGCAGATTTAACATTTGAAAAGTCAGTCAATGTAATCATCCATATTAAAAGAACAAAGATAAAAACCATAAGATCATCTCAATTGATGCAGAAAAAGTATTTGACAATACAATGACATTCATGGAAATGTTACAGTTAATAGCTCACTCAGTGGGGAAAGATTGCATGTCCTCTTCCTAAGTTTGGAAGAATTGCAAAGATATTACTCTTACCATTTCTGTTCAATACTATAATCAATGTAATAACCAGTACAAATAAAAAAATAATGAAAACACGAGTATATAAATGAAGAAATAAATCTTGTTGCAGATGAAATGATAAATAGAAAATCATGAGAGAGACTTTTTTAAGGACAATAGAGTTACTAACTATAGTAGTAAGACCATAGGTCATGAGGCAAATCTGCAAAAATTAATTGTGTTCTTTTATATAATAGCAAAACCAAACTATTCTAATGACAATCTTGAAACCAAAGACAATGGGGAATAGTCAACTGAGATGAGACAGATCTGAACAAGAAATAAGTTCTCAATAAACTTGCTTTGTTTTGTAGACCCAGACATATGAATAAAATAACTAAATATGATCTAAACATATTGGTTGGGATGATGGCAACCACCTTAAGAACTAACAATTACTGAAACATCAGTGGCAATAAACATTCATTTGTCACACATGTAACACTGTTCATGGCTTTCATTCCTGTTTTGAGAATGAGATCACAACTTAATGTTAGCATATACTTATTTTGTAGAGCTTTTGATTCCTTGATTCAGATGATGGATAGAGAGAGGAAATCATTTAATTCTACCTGCTTCATAAAACTTCATGGTGAATTACACAAGTGACACATACCCATTCAACTTATCTTTACCCTGGTGAAACCTAATCACAGGGAACTGAGTACCAGCAAGGACAATACATTCAAGTCTTCCCAGTGGCAGAGGGAGACAGAGATAGCCATCTCTTATCCAAGAAAAGGTGAAAAGTGCTTATTGGGAATACTGAATAGCATACATCACTTACTCACATTCAGGGTATTTATTCTGAGTTGATTTTGAGATCTCATTCCAGTTGCTGTCTTTATGTGTTAATGAACCATTCCAGAGAAACTGCAGGCAAAAAGAGTATGTTAATGGAATGGTTTTATTTTATGTTTGAAAGACTTTGTGCTGGTCTGTTCTAGATGTGAATGTATAAAATCACTATGGTGTTAGATAAAGAATTTGTTTCAATTTCAATCTACAATTTGCTAAAATTTCAATAGTTTAAGAGAAGAATTAGGGGATGGACCATTTCTGTTTTAGATCAATAATATTCCTCTATATTTCTAAACTATTTTAGTCATAAGAGAGTTTTTTTCTTGTTTATATCCATTTGTATATCTTTATTGAAGCTGATCAGTTGTAAACATTAGAGTGCCTCTAAAATATTCAGTAAAAGGACAGTATTTTCAGAAAGCATGCTGCTTTTTTGTTTGGTTATTTCTGAAGGATGTTATTGGAATGGAATGAAAAGATAAAATACAATAAAAGAAAAAAGTGCCTCTTTTCCACAGCTGGCTACAAGGATCAGGAAAGTAAAAGATTTATTTACCCTTTAACTTAAAATGCATAGAGAATAACCATCATCATGGGGGAAGAAGGAAGTATTAATTGATCAATGAACAAGCATGGGAGGGTATGTCATCTGATGAATCTCAAAACATTTGGAAGTGATTCAGAGAGAACAGCCAATGGAAGAAAGACAGAAGCAAAGACAGAATAAACTGAAAACCTATTGTAAGGCTGACAGCAGGAGTCCTATAAGAATCATATAAAACCAGAGTTACTTACATTCTCATATTATGTTTTAACAAAGAAAATCAAGAAAGGTATAAAATAGTTACACATTCACTCTGCTAACATTTTGGGACCAAAAACCAGAATTCCTAATGTAAAAATGTTTGTTAAAACTATTCAATTATAAAATAGGATTAACGAAGGCCCCAAATATACAATTGAAAGTAGTCAAACACTGAAAAATTAGCTCTATGTCAGTTCTAATTTACTTCATTACAGTGAATTAAGTATTTCAGTATTTCACTGTAAGTTAGATATGTACAATTCTGGTGTAGGTAATATTACTATATGTTCAAATCTACCTTGTTGAGGAGAATAAAAAAATAGCAGAGCCATTTAGAAGCATTAATAAGTTATTCTTTTCATTTGACTCTTAACTAAATTCATAACTAAATAGCAAAAATGTAACAAGATCTTATTTTAGTGGAATGATGGGAAAATATTTCCATCTTTTTTCTGGCCTTTGAAAGCCTTTTTAATATTAGATTGCTTCATTGTTGCTGTTGCCTCTGCAAGGTTATCAGGTCTGTGTACAGGGAACAATTGTCTTTCTACTAAACAGTGTTATATACTATTTTAATTTGTTCAATATGGGCTATCATTCTAAAAAAGTAAGGTAAGCTACACATGAAGATTAATTTCCATTTATGGCTCATTAGTTCAATATCACTGCAACTGCTGGTTGGATTCACAGGCTATTTCAATTGTTTTGTGGTCAGGTAAAGTGTTACGTGTATCTGTAGAGGAAAGAGGTAGCATTTAGCATTTCATTCTATGGTCGCCATTTCTGAAGTACAATTTAATAAATAACATTACCGATTCTCAACCAACAAATTTACAGTCATTGTACTAATGTTTCTCCCAATTTTGTAATGTGCATTAAGATTGATAATACTTCATTTTGTTCTAATTTATTTATGTGCATAATTGCAGGTTATGAAGTCATCATTTACCACAAATTTATCTTTTCCTGCTGACAACCTCTAAGGGGGAAAAAAACTTTGATTACATATGCTGAAAGACTGCAATAAATAAAAGAATATTTTTTTTCTGTAAGTGTAAAGTCTGATTCTGTTAAATAGCTGGTGAAAAGACAAATTGACTATTTTTTTAATGCATCAACTTTTAGAAATAAGTTGATCAATTTTTGACATTGTGGACATAGAGTGGTCTTGAACATAAATAATTATTGTGTCATTAGTAATAATCACATGATGGTGGAAATATGTCTCTTTCAGTACTAAAATGTATATTGGTGTATTAGTGAATCAGATAATTTATGTTATGAGAAAGATAAAAGTATAACAATGATAAGGGCATAAAAATATTTAAAAATGTGAATTATAATAACAAGACCAGTTATTACCAATTTTTTTCTTTTAATACCTTTGACCCATAGAACTTTTAAAAGGAAATTCTACTTAGCTATAAACATTATTGCATTCATAAGATAAAAATATAATTATTTTAAGGAAGAATAATTCAAAGGGAAAATAATTTAAGAGATGAGTAGAAAAGGGGAAATGATTTTATTCTATTTCCCTCTTAAAGATCCTTTTTGATAAAAAGAAATGATATTCTTAATAAAATTAAAGAAATTGTTTCATAGAGCTATCACTGTGGAGTAATTTCTAGATTGTTTCTGGATGGATTGTTTTCTAGAAAATGGCCAAAAATTGGCAGTAATAGTTGGAGTAGTTAAAATTTTATTTCTTATAATCCAAATGATATATATTAGAGTGCTATTATTAGAAATTATCTTCATATAATAAATATACATATTTTATCATCCAAATGAATGAAGAGAAAGTAATAACCAAATATATACTTTATCAAAGATGTTTTAGATATGTAAATATAGCCACCCTAGTATAAAAAACTCTAATACTTTTTAATGGGGACTTTTGCATAGGCTGAACCAATTGAGCCTTTTAATACATAAATTTAATGAAGCTTGGACACATAAAAATATTTTTATTTTTCTTGCAATTACATAAGACTCCAGGAATATTCTTTGGATTTGATCTGAGAACTTAACTGGACCATAAGAATTGTTTCTCTTTGTTGAAAGAAATGTGACTGTTGGACCATAACCATTTTCTTTAAGAATTTATAAATTCTGGTGTCCCATTATTAAAAAATAGCCTCGATCTACATTGCAAATGGAAACAAAAGTAACATCTACAAATCCCTGATTAAGTTTCCTCTGCTTGAAAAGAATTCAATTTTTCACAATTTGTATATGTTTTCTTCATTTATAAATTAGGAACAAACAAAAATGACACTTTTCTTTTGTACCTAAAGAATATGAAAGAAATTTGTGACTATTTTTAATAATTGGCCTATAAGTTATGTTTTGCAGAAGGTAATTAAAAGAAGTATAAATATATGTGTTTCCAATGGGGAATAGGGTTTAGCCACTGTTGAACAACATAATTTTCAGGGCTCAGTATCATTGCAGTGATTAAATGCCCCTTTGTTAATTCAGAGGACTAGTCAAAGTAATAGTAAATAGAGTTTAACACTGCATTTTAAGTGTAAAATAATTGAAGTGTTTTCTGGCTCAAGATGTCAAGAGATTTCTAGCTCAATGCAATCAAATAATCAAAATAGTCAGCAGAGGGAAAGAATTTCTAATTCTGACAGAACGGGGCATGTACTTTGTATTAAACATTCAGTGTAAATGTTGTCATCTGTTTTGTTTTAATGCAGTTTTCAATTGCTATATATTTATTTATTTTGCAGTATTTTGCAGTACTATAGTGCTAGGAACTGAACCCAGGGCCTAACACATGCTAGGAAAGTCCTCTACCACTGAGCTATATTCTCAACCCTCAAATTACCCTTGAACTACCTTTAAATTAGAATCATTAGAATATACATGTTTATTCTCTGAAGGAGTCAAACAGATGACCCCCCCCCTGCAAAAAAGATCCCATATTCATCCTTCAGAAAATGATTAAACAAGTTATAAAACAATTACATAGTGGGGCACTAGGAAGCTCTGGAATGGAATGAGTTGTGTTTTCATATATGATCTATGAAGTTATTTTTATGGTTTAGATAAGATGTATCCCCCAACAGCTCATGTGTGAGACAAGAAAGCGGAGATGATAAGTGATTGAGTTATGAGAGTATTAACTAATCAGTGCATTAATCCTCTGACAGGAATTAATTGGATGGTAACTATAAGCAGACAAAGTGTGGCTGAAGGAGGAGGGTCACTGGGGGCATGCCTTTAGTGTGTGTGTGTGTTTGCTGTGTATACATATATACACATGTATACATGTATACATGTATACATATATTATGTATATATATATATACACAATCTCTCTATATATACACACACTATATATAGATATATAATGTATATCTATATATCTATATCTATATCTATCTATCTATCTATATATGTGTGTATATATTATATATGTATATATGGAGAGAGAGACACACACACACACAGACACAGACACACACTATGGAGTCTCTTTGCTTCCTGATGTGATGTCCTGAGCTGCTTTCCTCTGTCACACGCTTTCACCATGATGTTCTGCCTCATCATGAGTCCTGAGGAATGAAGCCAGCCATCTATGGACTGACACACCTCTGAAACCACTAGTGCCAAATAAAACTTTTACTCCTCTAAAATTGTTTGTGTCAGGTCTTTTGGTCACAGCAATTAAAAAGCTGACTAAAAGAGTTGTCTTTAGGATATAATTATAAAGGCAGATTAGTGTGTATTGTATAATATACCATTGCTTATGGAATAATGGGGAATACACTTAGGAGGATTGGTTCCAGGAACTCCCTCATTAAAAAAACATGCAGATGCTGTACTCCTTTATATAAAATGCATGGTATTTGCATCCAACATGTGACATACTCACATAAACTTTAAATTATCTCTAGATTACTCTTAATACCTAGTGTGATGTGAATGATATGTAAAGAGTTCTGAGACTGCATTGATTCGGGGATAATGACAAACAAAACTACTGTGTGTTCACCACAGATGCAATTTTTTTAGAATACTTTTGATTCAGCTTTGGTTGCATCCATGAATGTGAAACCTACAGATGCAGAGGGTTGACTGTATAAATGCATATGATCAACTACTTTTGAAAAATGATTATACAAGTGAAAAAAAATTACCCATGAGGGAGGAAGTTGAAGTGCAAAATGTGGAGGTAATTAGAATAGAAATCAACTCTGTTAGCCTAATTTTATTCATTACATTATATTTTGGCTCATGTAAATATTTTATATAAAATAAAAATTAAGATCAAAATTGTAATCAAAACATTTTAAAAATGAACTTATTAATACTAAGATGTTGAGTGCTGGAGTAACACATGATGAGGATTTTTTTTCAAGAGATGTTAAAATATAATTTGAATTAACTTCATAGAAAGATATAATTTAAAGTAGAAAATGAAATAAAATATTTTCAACTATTTGTGATTCTTGGTAATAGTGTAGCTGTCACATTATTATGAGTCTGCCTTGACTTCATTATGGAAACATACAAATAACTAGGATAAAAGAACTAGATTATTGAGTACAAATAAAAACCTATATTACAGAATGTACAAGAATAAATATTATGTGTATACTCTTTCATAGCATAAATATTTTCTACTTCTATCTCTAGAAAAGATTAGCTCTGTAGTAATGAGCATCACTAACACCTAGATGATTTCCTTTAATTGCTTCCCCTTAAGCTCTCCACCCAAACAACAAACGAAAACACAAAAACAGTGGAACAGGGCTACTCTGGATAATTACTTGATAAAGTGTCTGGAATAGGACATGTTCAAATTAAGTCTGAAATATCTTACCAACCAAAAATGCAAGGATGCTATCAAATATTCTAGGGTTATTCTTTAAATTGTAGACTTGCCAAACTAGCAAGAGAAATCACCCATTAAGAAAAGATGCAAGCTTTTGCTTACAAAAGGAGACTGTGACCTTCAGCAAGAATGATACCTGCAATGAATTAACAAAACACATTCAATATTTTAATTGCATAAGTTCATAAT
The DNA here is from genome assembly GCA_025594165.1 of Tamias sibiricus. Taxonomy (NCBI): domain Eukaryota; kingdom Metazoa; phylum Chordata; class Mammalia; order Rodentia; family Sciuridae; genus Tamias; species Tamias sibiricus. The sequence continues at coordinate 40,360,500 of CM046661.1, forward strand.
TGTCACTTTTTTGGTTCCCAAGAAATCAACTTAACATGTTAAAACCAGGAAATAAAGACAAGCACCAAAACTCATCCTTTATTTGCTATAATATAAACTATACCTCTGAGATTCTAAATATTACTTGGAGAAGTTTATTTTAATAGAATTATTCCTACCTAAAAATCATAAGGAATTATGGAAGTCCACCAAATTGCTATGTGTATATATGGGTTAAATAAATCTTATGTGTGGGTGTGTGTGATGGTGATGATATATAGATAAATACATCGATGGGAGCTTTGTTTTTATGATTTTAGTGTGTTGTGTTACAAACATTTCAAAGTTATGTTTTAAAAAGGCACATATTGTCAGAATGCTATGCTTTTGGACTATGTCTAAGAGATGGATCATCTCTCTGAACCCCTAGAGCAAAAGGAAACTAAAATTAGTTTCTAAGTTTTGTTACTAGAGAAGTTTCAAGATCAGGGAAGCAGGGAGAGAAATAGATGCTTATGGAATCTGGTTATCAGAACATAGGTAGCTAACAAAAGTTTCCTGTGTTTCACAGACTACACACAGATTGCTGAGAACCAATACTCTCTGAGAATCCTGTAGACTTGGTGAATAGATATCTCCAATGAGCCTTGAGAATCAAAGACTGAGGACCTGATAAGAGCTCTTTGAGATGCAATTTTTCCATTCACCTTTTCAACAAGTGTACAAATAGCATCTTCTCTGAGTCAGCTCTGTTCTAGGTGCTGAGAATGAACTTATAGTGGGATGGGAAAAGGGAGAAACATAATGTAAAATAAAATGTACCATGTAAAATGGTGATAAGTGCTATGGAGAAACATGGAGCAGAGAAGTGGCTGTAGGAACCTCAAAGGCTTACACTTTCAGATTATAAGCTCTGCATGAGAAGGTGACATCTGTGTGAGCACAGTGAAGAAGGTGAGGTATAGTACCTGCTGAGTTGTAGAAAGACACAGGCAGAGAAAGCAGCATATACAAATGTCTCAGGTATGCCTCTATTAGGATGCCTAATAGGGGTGCCTCTATTAGAAGGCCAGGTGGCTAGAGCACAGTGAGCAAGAGGGGCAATAGGGCCTTACAGGACATTAGGAAATTAGAGTTAAGATGAAGTAGCGTTTTTCAAACAATGTAAGTGAATAATGATTCAAAGTCAAAGATGCATTGATTTATAGAAAACAAAATTATATCATTTTATATATGAGTGTGGGATGGCAAATTACAGCAATTAGTTACAAAAGAAAGGGTTTACTTTCAATGACTGGAGTTAACCCAGGGGGACCCTCATTATCAGCCCTTGATAAGAAAACAAATTGTATTTCAATGGGAGCCTTTATTGTAGGAGGAAGTTGTAAATTGCTCTGCCTACCTACAGCTTCTTCTGTACTTATAAGCTTTTTGGAATATTTTAGAGAGTGCTTTAGAAAATGTTTAGTATTTCTTATAGGAATTTTGAATTCTTTTGTCTTAGTAGAAAATATGTGAATATATCTTCTATTGACAATATTTTGAAATTTTTAGTTAAATGAAATTAAGTAGCTATGCTTGCTCTAGAATTTATAATTTTTAATATATTACCATTCACCACGAAGGAAGTATTTGATTACATAAACTCTTTCTTACACACAATTTAATTAACACTAATTCCATTAGAAACATCATGTCCAAACTGGGTGCAAGTATTGTGTATGAATACATATACATATGTGTACATACATAAAATATAAATGTGAATAAAATAAAAATAACAATATCATACATATATGATTATATGCATGTAAATAAATATACTAACATATGTACATGTATATGAAGAAAAGTAAAATGTAAGTATATATAATTATATATATATATACACACACATATATATATACATATATATATATTTGTTTGTTTTTGTTTTTTCTTTTTGGCTGTACTCGAGATCAAACCCAGGTCCTCAAGCATGGTAGGCAAATGTTTCACCACTGAGATACACCTCCAGTCCTTTTAGTTTTTAACTCTGAGTAGCTGAGAATACAGGTATGAGACACCATGCCCAGTAGAAATACATATTTTCAATATTTTAATACTTAATCCTAGTCCTTCTATTCAAAATTAGTTTATTTATTGAAAATCACCTACATAAACACAAGGATACATATAGTTATTTCTTGGTGTCTCCACAGGTTTTGTTCTGGGACTTTTGAAATACCCAAGTCAGCAGACATTCAATTTACTTAAATGAAACACTGTATTATTGGCATGTAATATACATGAACTCTCTTATATACTTTAGATAATCTCTGAATTACTTATTATACCTAAGCATGGTAAACACTCTATGTAAATGGTTGTTATACTCTATTTAGGGAATCATTGAAGAAAAAAATTCTGTATATACTGACATAGATACTATCATTTAAAAACAAATTCAGTCTGATAATTGATATTGGTAAAGAACCCATGAATATAAAGGGCCAATTGTATTGTGTAAGTGAAGCTCAATAAATTTAGCGCACACCGCACCCCCACACCACACATAAATGTGGGTAGCCAGAACTCAGATCAAAAAAAAGCAAATGTTTTTAACATCTTCAAACGTGACCTTTGCTCTTATTAATCACAGTTCCTAACTCCAGACACCTTGGCTAATCACTATTCCACCATCTTGAGTATATATATATATATATATATATATATATATATATATACACATATATATGTGTGTGTATATGTGTGTAGTATATATATATGTATATATACATACATATGTATGTATATATACATATACGTATGTATATATATGTATGTGTGTATATATATATATATATATAGAGAGAGAGAGAGAGAGAGAGAGAGAGAACATGTGCACGTGTCTACTTTTGAAATCAATCCAAATAGAATTATATGTATATCTGGCTTATTTTGCTCTGTATTATGTTTGTGAGATTTATCTACATTTTTATATATTCTACTGTTTCTGATTTTGAGCTTCTATGAATAGCACTTCTATGAACATTCTCATACATGTATTTTTGCATGTACTTGTTAGGGATATATGCCTAGAACTAAAATTGTTTACCTTAATTAGGCTTATTTGGGTGCCAATAGTTCAGCTGTAGTAAATAGTATCAAACAGCTTTTGAGAGTGATCACAGCAGTTTACTCAACACCTATGCATAAAGGTTCTATTTGTAGCACATTTTTGTCTTAACCTTTGGCCTCTTATTATTTCAGTGATTCTATGAGGAATTTAGTATTATCTCATATATTATTTACATTAGCCTTACTACAAAAGGAATTTGAATCACATTTTCATGCATTTATTGTGTATTTGAATAACCACTTTTGTGAATTGTGTATGTATTTGCCCATTTCTTTTTGGTGTAGTCTGTCATTTTGTAACTGATTTTCTAAGGGCTTTTTATATGTTCTGAACATGAATCCTTTTCACCTCCTATATCATACTTTGTCTTTTTACTCATGTAATTATATATTCTGATTACTACTTATTCCTCTTTTAGTATAGTTCAACATATCATTTTCATTTATAGTTAGTTCTTTTTCTTTGAAAAAAACTTTGCATACAACAAAGTCATGAACATGTTCCCATATGTTTTCTTGTATAGTTTCATAGTTTTTTATTTAGATCTCTGAAATAAATACACATTTTTTTGGATAGGAGTATAAAATGAAGATATGACACATTGCCTTTTTAAGGACAAGCAACTTAAACCAGATACATTATTGGGACGTCTCTACTTTCTGTGGAACATTCTAATATAGACTTTTTCATATATTGGGTGGATCTAAATATCTGGGGGTTTTATTTTGTTTTGATCTCTAGTAGTGGAAATCATCATTTTAATGTGTGTGATGTGTATGGATATTGTGGACTTTTGCTATTTTATGTAAATTTTAGAAAAAAGCTTGTCATTCATCTGTTCCTCCTCAATAGTGGCTAGATTTAAGTAGGAATTTCATGGAAATATACATTCATTTAGGAAGATCTGGTATTTGTAGAGCAGTTAAAATTATGTAAGCATGACTTGTAAATTTTTTCTTCAAATACATTTGTGGTTTAAGGTTTTTGCATAAACTTTGTCAGGAGTAGGAGGCATTTTCATGTGTTTTTAGTGGTATTAAAAATAATGCTCTGTTTTGAAAAAAAACTTTCTAATTGTTTTTGAGACATAGAAATGAAATTGATTTATATCTTGAAATTTTATCCAAAAAACTTGCTCAATTCACAATATCCTATGTGTAGGACTTAAATCTTTTAATTATGTAATTTTGTCATTAGCAAATAATAGCAATTTAAGTTATTTCAAGTGTTTTATACCTTAAATTGTTTTTCTTGCTTGACTGCACTGCTCTGGAACTCCAATATAATGTTGAATGGAGTGGTAACAATGGGTATTTTTCATTAGATTTTGAACTGAGCAAAACATCTCCTAGAATTTTTACTACTTAATATAATACTATATGTTTTTGTATAATTTCTTCATAATATTAAGAAGGTTTCATTGTACTATTGGTCTGAAAAAGAATTTGTTTTAACTTTATTTTTCTATGTCCATTAAACTTATTTTCTCACTTTTTATGTGATGATTGCAATCTATTAATTTCTTTTGAAATATTATATCAATATTACATTTTTGGAATGAACCCTAAACATTGTGTGAGTGTGTGTGTGTGTGTGTGTGTGTGTGTACATATATATATCCTTTTTCTCTAATATTCCGTTTGCTGAGCTATGTTAGGGCAAAGGCAGCCTCATAAAATGATTTGGAAAAGAGACTTCTATTTGTTATTTGAATATTATAAGATTAGTACTTTTCATTTGAAAATATTTTTAGGTAAATTTAATACTTATTAACAATTTTATTTTCTTTAATACATACTAGTCTCTTAAATTTCATAGTTATGCCAATATTAGTTTTGTTTTTTAGATATTTTCTCTATTGTACTAAACATGATAAACTTATTGACTTAAAATTTTTTCTTTATATATAATCTTTTATTTATCTATGTAATATATTGAAATTCATCTTTTTCATGTAGTTTCTTTAATATCACTTTGTTTCATTTCTTATTGATGATATGTGTTTGGTCACTTTTTTCATGGCACATGTTTCTCAGTGTTTATCAATCGTATATCACTATTTGTCTTTTTGCATTTGTTCTATTGTATTTTCTATTTCATTAAATTCTTATGTTATTTTCTTCCTTCTACATTCTTTATATTAATTTTGCTTTTTATTTACTTTTTCTAGATTCTAAAGATGAGAGGTCAGGCCTTCAGTCTTTCTTCATTTTGATTATAGTCATCTTAGATCAGGAATTTTCATCCAAACAGCCAGCAGACCAATTGTGCAATAATATATTCTTCATTTTAATTTTCTTCACCACGTTTTTCTTCTTTTTAGTATTCATTGCAGTTTCTCAAATAACTTTTCAGATATTTGAAAATATGTGGTTTATTTTCTGATCTACTAAAGATTTTCTAGGTGTAACTTTTTGTTGTAGTTGTTGGCTTTCAAATCCATTCTGCAGTTTTCAAGGAAAATACCCTACAAGGTTTCAATTCTCATAAAATTTTTGAGACTTACTTTATGGCCTGGGTCTAGATTTTTGGATTTTGTTTTCCTCTGCAATTGCAATCATACAAATGTATCCTGATTCCCTTTATTCATTTATATATTTCTGTTTCAAATATGTTGGAAAAGATCATTCATTTGATTCTAAAATTGCAGACTGCCCTTTCCTTAAAGAATTAATAGCCTCATTCTGGAGCTCCCAATGGTTCCATTTTTCTTCATTGTCTGCTTTTCTACCTATTTTTAACGTCTTTCATAAATGTTGATAAATATGTTGTTTAAATGCAGCATGTAATTTGATTCTAGAGTATGAGATTCATAGTTTATAACTAAAATTTCTCTAGATTAAGTATTTGGAAAATGTGAGAAGTAAAGGTGTCTAAATTTAATTTTATATAAATGTTTTAAAACAGCCAAGTATTGAAACTTCTGTATTCTCTTGATATTTAAGTATTTCTCATCAATGATTCCAACAGATCTTATGGGATTTGGCTATATCTTTCTTTTTGTAAATTATTTCCCTTACAATGTTCCAAGGCAGAGCCACGGCATATGACATTCTGTGCTCACATCAGTCATGGCATGAAGGTCCTCCACAGTATACTTAATATTCCTTCTACTTTAAATGCTGATACTCTATATTTATTAAAATATAGGCCAGTGACTCAAGAATCATTAAATAGTAATAGCTAAATAAATATGACAGTCATAAAATGGTTTTGAGTGACAGAAAAATCAGTTTAAGGTTAACATAACTGCTAATCACTTATTTTCTAATACACAGATTTTTTTTTTTTAACCCATTAGTCACATATAGATGTGTAAAGCTGTTGGGATTTGCCTTTCCAACTGATATTTTGTTCTTGTTGTTTTGGTGATTTTGTTTATAATTAATTTCAGTGCAATTGGAAGATCATCCTTCATCAATTCCTTGACCCTCTAATCCCCAGTCCCCCTTATTTAAAGAGCTTTTGCTTAGTCTCTGTGGGCAGGTGAATGTGAAACACTGTTTAATCCTTTCTCATATATAAAATAGTCAAAGGTTACAGAAAAAGAAGCATCAGACTTTTCCCCCCAATGTTTGTATTTGAGTAGACACTCATTATAAAAACAAAATTGGCACAACCGTATAATTGAGTTGATGATAATAGTGAAATTGGGTGATTTATAAAAAAATAAGCTGAATTACCAATTTGTTTCTTAGTACAATACTGTATTCATCCACAAATTTTGCATTGTTAGTTGTGCTATGCCTTTGTAGTGTAAATAATAGACAGTAGTGAGAAGGTCTACATTTAGAGTAAGATCACAAATTCAATTTATTTTATGAATTGATAGATGCTAATATTCTGAAAATAATTTAAGCATTTATGAAGCTTATGTTTATATATTATACAACACTATGGAATGTAAATTTCAGTTCACATTAACATAAATTTCTTAAAAATAGATCATTAACTTTCTTTCATGAATATATAGATCTTTTTATATATTTGATTGATTGATTAGTATATGTACTTCAAGACCTAAATGAAATGTATTAGAGAAAACCACAAATGATTGAGAAGATAACTTGTTTAAATTAAATTCTAAAATTCTAAATTTAAAATTTTCAGCATACAATGGAGTTATAGCTCAGTGGTAGAGTGCTTGCCTAGCATGTGTGAGGTCCTGGGCTCAGTTGCCAGCACAACAAAAAAGAAAAATATGAAATTGGAACAAGGTTATATTTGTTAAGAAAATAAGGGCATCATTGTTTCTGAAATTCTGATTTTGATGTTAGGGAATTTATTAAAACAACTTTGTAAGTTAAAATGATGTTTAACAAATTATATGGAAGTACTAGAATAATACCTATTATCAAAAGGTGCTGTATAAGCTGCTAACACTTTGAATGCAAGTTGTATGTTGAAGTATGATGTATCCAAGACACTCACTTTATCATGCAAATGCTTGCTTACATTTGGTAAAAAAATATTTCTAAGAATAATTTATATGTTAATAGTTTAATATCCTAAGTAAAATTATAAAAATAGATGCTAATTTTACTAACGATGCAAGTAAATGCTAGGACTAAGCACTCCCCTGTTACCTGTTGCATTTAGATTATTGTAAAAATGCCTTTTCTTTGAATCCCTTGAATCTTTGCAAATACAAAAAACAAAAAAAAATCTTAGAAAATTGTTTAGTGTCTGATAGATGCAAAATACTATGGCTTTTATGAAATCATAGGAGAAAGCCACATACAGTAAATTAGATGCTTAGAAATTTAGAGTGCAGTGACAAAATTAACATTTTTATTGGAATCAGAGGAGAGTTTATTTTGTACAAAACTATATCAGTAATGCAGAAGATAAATATGAGAACCTCTTCCAAAAAGCAGATATAAACAACAAAAGAGGAGGTCCTTCCCCAGGTCTGGCCCTGCATGCAGCAGCAGGGAGCTGCCACTCTGGGCGCTGCAGGCCAGGCAAACTGATGGCTGGATCTCTCCTTCTGGCGGGCAGGCAGATGCCTACCTCTTGCTCTGATCGCAGCTGGGCGGGTCGCACTGCTCCCGGGGAGTGGAGGAGGTCCTTCCCCAGGTCTGGCCCTGTATGCAGCAGCAGGGAGCTGCCACTCTGGGCCCTGCAGGCCAGGCAAAGCAAATAACCCAATCAATAAATGGGCTAAGGAACTGAAAAGACACTTCTCAGAAGAAGATATACAATCAATCAACAAATACATGAAAAAATGCTCAATCTCTCTGGCAATTAGAGAAATGCAAATCAAAACTACTCTAAGATTTCATTTCACTCCAGTCAGAATGGCAGCTATCAAGAACACAAACAACAATAAATGTTGGAGAGGATGTGGGGAAAAAGGCACACTCATACATTGCTGGTGGGACTGCAAAATGGTGCAACCGCTATGGAAAGCAGTATGGAGATTTCTTGGGAAAATGGGAATGGAACCACCCTATGACCCAGCCATCCCACTCCTGGGTCTGTTCCCCAAAGACTTAAAAACAGCATATTACAGTGACACAGCCACTTCAATGTTTATAGCAGCACAATTCATAATAGCTAGGTTGTGGAACCAACCTAGATGTCCCTCAGTAGATGAGTGGATAAAGAAAATGTGGTATATATACAAAATGGAATTTTACTCAGCAATAAGAGAGAATAAAATAATGGCATTTGCAGGTAAATGGATGAAGTTGGGAATATAATGCTAAGTGAAATTAGTCAATCTCAAAAATCCAAATACCGAATGTTTTCTCTGATATAAGGAGGTTAGTTCACAGTGTGATTGGATGGGGGTACATAGGATTAGAGGAACACTAGAATGGTCAAAGGAAAGGGAGGGCAAGGGAGGGAGCAGGGTGGGGAAGGGGAAAAAATGGTGGTTGAATGAGATGGATATCACTATCCTAAATGCATGATTAAAGATCTGAATGGTACTTATATACTTTGTATACAAGCAGTTGTATGTAAAAATATGATATACTTGTGCATTATGAATAAGTAAATAAATAAATAAAAAGAGGAAATACATACATGATGAGATGTATAATCCTTACACTGGAAACATAAAATGAAAATACTAAGTACTCCTATCTAACAAAGCAGAATAAACAGAACTGAAAGAATCTTTGCTTAGTAGGGATTTGAGAAATTCTGCATATTCCAAAGGCTGTTGGCTCTGTCCATAGGAACATTGTGTTAAAAGTAACTATAGGCCTATAAGGTCTAAACAACTCTACAAATTGGACCTTATTTATTCATTTAAAAAGAGTTCATGTGTTAGCCAACTTTGTTTCACTGTGACCAAAATACTGTTCTAAAACAAAACTTACAGGATGAAAACTTTGTTTGGGACACACAGTTTCAGATTCTGTTTATATGACATATGCAGAACAATTAAATCTATAGAGACAGAATACATACATTAATTAATCTTAATTCATAGATGGTCAACTCCATTTTTCTGGACCCAAGAGTAGATAGAGCATCATGGTGGAAGGGGAAGACAGGTAGGGACTACAGCTGCTCAGAACTGCTCACGGTCAGAAAGCAGGAGAGGGCCTCATGAAAGATGCACCCTTCCAGGGCTCATTGCCAGTGACCCATCAACTCTAGCTACATCCTACCTGCCCATAATTATCTCTCAGTCCATTCAAATTAAGATTAGTTTATAGCTCTCCTAATCAAATCACTTAACCTCTCAACATTCCTACATTCACACAGGAGTGTTAGGGGCACACCTCACATCCAAGCCATAACAGCTCATATTATATGATTCTGCTTATATGACATACGCAGAATAATTAAATCCATAGAGACAGAATATGTACATTAATTGTTACAGACACACATTAAGGGGAAAGAGTGACAGAAAGAAATTGCTTAATGTTACATGGTTTTCCTTTAGAAGGACAGAAATGCTTTTCAGCTATATAGGTGTGGTCATTGTACAAGATTGTGATATATTAGCTTCTACCTGTTTGTTCACTTGAAAATGAATAGTTCGATACATGTGAATTTTACCTCAATTAATTATTTAAAAATAAATATATTAATACACTAACCAAATTTTAAAAAACACATACAAGTCTTAAGATTGTAATAGGTTTTGGGTTTTGTTCTTGACTTTCCCTTCCTAGTTAGTTGTGTGACATTTCTCATTTGTTAAGAAATAGGAAGAGTACCTACTTCACAGGGTGACTTTGGGGCCTAGTAAAATAAATATATATGCTTATCATCATGCCAAACACCCACTGAATGCCTAACAGATGCTATGTTCTGTTTATTAGTAACCACCATAATTCTACAGAATCCCAAAGCAAGAAGGAACCTCTGATAGTACTTAAGCTAGCCCATTGACTGTGGAGATGAAGAAGCCTTGCCTGAGATCCAAGACAGCAATGGAATCTGAGTTTGCTGAAATCTCTTCCAAATGTCTTTTCAGTCCACAGTGTATACTTACACACCATGAATCGTCCTTGGCAGAATTCTGTGAGAGTCAGTTTGGTCCTTTTTAATCTTTCATTCCCTATTCTGGGGAGTACTACAAGGTCTCAAGTAACTCCTATTTGAGGTGGTTCTCATACCAGAGTGGCTGGCTCACCACAGGAAAGGTCAGGTCATTAAGGGGGATGCCAACAGCCACACTTCCAGCCACCAAAGCTGTCTTTTCAGTACTCTCTGCTGCATACCCTCTTCATGACAAGCATTATCCTCAACATTGCTCTGTACTCAGGGAACATGTAGTAAGTACTGGTGCTCATGGCTTTTATGCTACCCTTAGGTGTAAAAAATATTAAAGTTCATTCATTATACACATTTATAATGATGTTACTATACACACTAGAATGTCTTTTTTAAGACTGATGGATGACCATGACCACTGCCTGGACTTCTACTCCCACATTTTGGAAATAATATTTTGGGATAAGGAAGACATTATTGACTACTTGATAGAAATAAAATTTCATTCCCATGCAGTCTTTTTGATACTACCTCTGTGTGTTGGAGGAGGTAGTTGGGGACATCTCATGCAAGCAGGAATTGTGTAAAAATCTAGACTGTCCACTGGACTTTGCCAGGGTATGGGGGGTGGGGGATGAAGGAGGGAAAAACAGTTGCTTTGTTTCTGTGAGGTGAGGCTTGAATGGAATGTTATCTTCTGTCATCACATAATGGTTGCCATCCAGTTAATGTGTATCCCATGCATCCTAATCTTGCAACAAAGGCAGTTTATTAATAAATGATTTTTAAATAACAATGGCCCAATATTTTAAAAGTTTCACAAAATGGTCACACCTTACTTTTTTTCTTTTTAATATTTTTTAGTTGTTGATGGACCTTTATTTTATTTATTCGTATGTGGTGCTGAGAATTTTTAACCCAGTGCCTCACACATGCTAGGCAAGCGCACTACCACTGAGCCACAACCCCAGCCCCACACCTTACTTTTTTAAGAGAAAAAGTTGTAATCATATCTGTGAGGATTATGTAGTGACAGATGTTATTACTTAAATATTTTCTGTTCTTCAGAGCTGGTCCTTTGCAAAAGAAAGTAGACCTGCCCTCTATACAACCTCTCTCTTTCTCTGTCTCCATACACTGAACTTTACTGGTTTGCTGACTTCTCCAAAATACCCAGAGTCTTTGGTATATGAGGTAAAAAGAAACCCCAGGGAACTCACTATGCTTCATTCCTTGGGTCCTTCATTCTGTAACCAGTCTGTTTTCTTCTCTTCACCTTGTTATGTATCAATACAAATTAATATTAATTATTATAAAATAATATTTACTTCATCTATATATCAAAATAAAATTCAAAATTCAGAAGCAATAAAAGACAGATATCATAAACTTTGCTAGATAAAATTTTAGAAGTTTATATGAAGAATCAAAGGCAAATGATGAAGACATGTTTGGTAATATGTTAAATATAAAATACCTGATAATAGTGCAAAAAATCCAAGAAGTTGTAGAATAGGTAGCAAAATTTATAAATAAAAATTAAGGTAAAAAATCAGCAATGACTTATGTTTTTATGTGTGAGAAATATACCATACCTTATCAATTTAAAAAATTGACGATAAAAATGGTAGCTGGGATGTATTGAGTACTTCATTTTCTCAGAATCTATAGTTCTAATATAGTAATACATTTGAAGAACCAGACTCATCATATAAGATCATTGCAGCCATGATAAAAAAAAAAAAAAAGTTTGTGGGCATCAGAAGGTAAGGAAAAGTCTAAGCAGAATCATTTTCTCTCAGCTTAATAAGAATCAGCAGATTTTCTATATTAAGATAATAAATATCTTGGAATAATAAGAAAATGCATTGATATCTCTGATAGAGACTTGAATTAAATGTCACTCAGGGATTATTCATATAACTAATCATTTCTTCTGTTAATATGATGACAGTTATACAATAGAGAAATTTTAATTTTTCTACAACTTCTAAAGATCATTTAGAAACATTGTTTACACGGATTTCATACCATGTAGATTTTGTAAAATTTTTAGCCCAGAAAATAACTTGTTTATTATTCTTTCATATTCCCAAAACAGAAACTAAGCTCTACACTAAAGTCAGATACTTAATAATTGTCACTATAATTTGAGACCCTGGAAACCCCTTTTCAGTTCTTCTTTAATGAGAAGGCTGACACCCTGGCAACTTGAAAAATAAAGTAACCTTTGTATACACGTATATCTCCAACTCTAATGATGGTTTTGAGATTTTTTTCTTCATTTAATTTGTTATCTTATTAGAAAATCAAACATTCAAGAATTTCTTTTTGAATTTCAAGTTTCTTATTCTCTGAGATGAACTCTTAAACATGAGATTACAGAGGCACCACCTAAACATTAAAGGAGCACAACAAGTAGATCAGAATGTCTGTGCAACTTAGTTTTTCAATATAGCATGCAAATCAAAGCTGTAAAATATTCATTCTGAATATATTTTCTGTCACAGTGGAAATTTTTTTTTTTTTCATTTTGAAATCACTTTCCTATTTAAATGTTGGAAAGTATTTTTTGGGAGGTTGATATTTTTTCTAGTGTTTTCAGCTAAAAAAATACATTAGTTTGGAAGCATAGGCTACCTTGCAGAGCAGATGAATTTACCTGTCAGCATAGCTATATCTAAAAGGAATGATTCTTTGGGATAATTTTATTTTGTGAAAGCAACAGAAACAGTCCTAAATTGATAAATACAATCAATTTACAAGCATAAGTACCCAGTAATTAAAACAGAATGAGTAACTGGTTCATCAGATTTTCGTAGGTGTTATCCAGGATCTGGACTTTGAAGGATAATCAAAATGAAAAAAAATATTAAATAAATTATGTTTGTACTTATTGCCCTTATATAATGCTTTATTGAGTTTAACAATCCTTTATCAATTTTACATAAACTCAAAATTTCAAATATTTTAGAATATATTAACCACTTAATTGTGGAGATTATTAGAATGAAAAGAAAATAGAATATTATATCATTTTGCAATATTCACTCTTATTTTCTTCCACATAAAGTCAGGAGGGCTCAAAATGTCTTAAGAGACTGCAGCACTGAAACACTTTGTGACATTTCTCCCCTTTGATTATAAAGATAGAGTGGCCTGGCCTGTTTTGCATGTATATTGATGTTTATGGCAAAGAGATTTTCTTCTATATCGTGTTTATGGCAAAGAGATTTCAGAGCACTCTTATTCAACATTCCTTTTTTTAACATTTATCTTTATCAGACAATACACTTAAGTATTTGGACATTTGTGAAGTTCTTCAGAATAAACATACAAAATGTGGTTAATAAAAATGCTTTCAGCTTAAGTGTAAATATCATGCACTTTGTATTGATTTTTTCTAAGTATATAGACTTGAATATGCTGTGAATTTTATTTTATTTTTCTGTATAGCCAAGAAATCTTCAAAGCAGACAGACGTGTCCATTTTATGATTTCATAAATCCCCATGTTTACATGTGTTTTTATGGTCAATTTACTCTTTTCAAATCCAAATTGTACCTTTAGAAAAAATTTTAGTAAAGTTTGGCTATCTTAGAAATGCATCTTGTCTAAACTTTTCTCCTATGAGACTATCTATAAAGAGAATTGAATGAATGATTTCTGGTTTCGATTTTTCATAATTTCAGCATGATTTGTAGCTATATTTTTATGTTCATTTTCTTCTATCATTAATTATTGGCTTAAAATAATTAAGGATCAAGAGATTTAAAAGTTTGGTAAATTATATGCATTCTATTTTCTAGTAAGTTGAAGCATAGTTTATATTAACATATTTTAGATCATTTCTATCATTTAAAAGCAATTAAAAATCACAACCATGATTTTAAAAGAAATATTATCCTTAAGTTTCAATGCAAATCTTATTTTCTGTCTCATAAAAGGCATAATTAAAATAGAAAGAGTAGGAAATAGCTATTTTCAGAGTTCTATTAGCTGCTCATAGCAATCCCTAGTATATAGATATTATACTAATTTATCAATAAAGGGACATATAACCAAAAAACAAAATTTGCTATACTTAGGAAAGATTTATAAAATGGGAAATTAACAGTGTGTCAGCATATTAACTAAAGAAGTAAAGTGGAGAAAAAGTGGCAGATTGGCAAGTGGTCTTAGATGGCATTGATTGGGAAATTTTCCATATCCAAAGTCTCCTGCATCTTCATCCCTGAATGATCATAAAGTTGAGTTTTTCAGTACACTTGGAGATATATTTACATACAGGATATAAACAGGAGTAAAAAGAACTTAGCATTGTCCATATACTTTGCAAGGATTATATTTTAAAATTTAAATGTTTAAGTGCATGAGAAAGGTCTGAGCCTGATATTGACTGATGACTATGGAGACTGGCCTTGATATTTGAAAAGATCAGAATTATCTATATTTATGTAATAGCAAAATGGCTTATTAACTAAATGACAAAAATACAGGTATAAAAATAAAAGTGAATGATAAAATTAAATATATATATAGTATAATTAAAAGCCTTTAATAGGTTCTATAGTTATCTCTTAAGATATATTAATTAAAAAAATTCATAATACCTTAAGAGGAGGTGGCATAATATTGTGGAAAATATGGATGATAGAATAGGAAATAAATCCATCTATATTGTAGTTCTAATGCTATTGTAGTTCTAATGTTCAAATTTCAGAAAGTTACCCCTTTGAAATTTTGGTTACCATTTATTGACTTTGGTTTACTTATCTATAAAATGAATACTGACTTGAAAAATTCCCTTAATTTTTCTCAGCAACTATTATGTATAAAGCCCTATGCAAGTTATTTGTATTTTCAAGTATCAGTCTATGGTTCTAAATATATCATGAGTTCATGTGCATCCTAGGTTGATAGCTAGAAGGACCTTAGAGATGGCATAAGATGGAAATAAACACTTTGCTCATAAACACTATTAATTAGATCTATTGAGAACAGTAAATAGAGAACACATTAAATTACATTCCCATTTTGCATAATTATAACAAATTATAGTTATTAGACTAATGATCTTAGTCATCAAGAACAATGTAATTGTTACAAAGGTTAAAAAACATAACAAATTGACATCATTCTATTACATTTCTTTCATAACTCCCTGGATATACATTTTCAATTTTATTCATGAGCTTTTTATTCTTCAGTTTACCTTTAAAGTGGAGAGAGGATCATTTTACCCCCAATTCCTTCCCAATGCAACATTCTTGGCCTTTTTACTATTGATTCTTCAGATTCCATTTATGTTATACCATGAACAAATGAAGTTTAATTACAAATATGCAGTGACCTTTTCCAAATCCATATCTCAACCCTAAACATCTAGATCTCTCTTTTTGAACTTCCTCCTAGGAATCTCTATTCCAATATGTCCAAATCAGTAACACTCAATTTTTCTAACAAACTTGTTTTCATCCACAACTCCCTAATGAGATAACATTCAGAGAAGCCACCCACTGCCAAAGATTGTAATCTGCATTCCTATATGTTCTCATGTTCACATTCCTATTGTCAATAATCAGTTGTCTATTTATCAATACTTGATGATCCTATACCATACTCCTACAATTATACTTCTTTCTTTTGCACATTTCAGAGGGTATCTTTTATTTATTTATTTTTTTTCTGAGCTTTACATCTGAGGTTTTTTTCATCATTTGATACCTGTTAGGATACTCTAGTCTTGACTTGAACAGATTTGGCATAACCAGCTCTGTGATCTTCATGAGTTGACATTCATTTCCAATTCAGAATTGATTCCTCCTTGACATCAAGAGGAATCTAAATAACCAAGTATGACATACAAACACTACTTGAGATTCCATTGGTCCCGCTTCCTATCAAAACTTTTTCTGTCCACTCCGGGTATACTGAGGCTTGCTGTTTCCCGAACATGTCACCTTACACCATGCTTCTATTCCCTTGTGTGTGTGTCTATCTCTAACTAGAACACTGTCTCCCACTTCATTTTATCTTGAATTCTCATGTCCTAATTCTTCCTCAAGTCCTTCTGATACTTTAGTATGTACATTTAGGCAATCCTTCCAGGCTCCTACTCCAGTCTTGCGGATAATTCCTTATCTCTCCACATGACTGTAGAAAGTGGTTAGTTTCTATTGTGTACATAGTAAATGGTAATAATGAAAACAATATAAAATATATATAATATTGCATTGTTATTGGTTATGCTCAGGTACTGAACAAGTAGAAATGAAGTAGACAATATGACCTCTCCTAACAGAAATAAAATGAGAATAAGTGAATATGCATGAAATAAAATACCCATAGTGTGCAATAAAGTTCAGCATTCATAAAAGTTAGAGTAAGGTGGGCAGATAGTGAAATGAAAATTAAATACAGGATGTTTTGAAATTATCCTGTGGTCTGCTAAAGAAAATACATTAACAGAAATTTGAAATCCATAGTATGTTTTGAAGATACATTCTTTCTATTATCAAATGCAAATCAGCTAATATTTTTATGTTCACATGAAGCTAATATAAAATAGAAATTCACATATACAACATTAACATTTTTAATTAGACTTAAATATAAAGAAACAGAATATTTACAGAAAAATCAAAACTTTGTTACTTGTTCTTATTTTAAGCATCCTTATTATCCACTTAGCTTTGGTCTGTATAAATTAAGTCACAGTACTGCTAGCTCACTTTTATGTAGTATTTGTAATATTTTTAGTATTTTGCTATATAAAATATTTCTAATATAATAATAAAATGTACATATGGAAAAATGTGGTTTTTAAATTTTATCATGAGAAAGGGGATCAATTATTGTGCTTGTCTGAATCTCATGATTAAAAGTTATATTTTTAAGAAGAGACTACATCCACAAAATAATATTTTGTTATGTAAATTGGCTAATTGCTTCTTCACAAATGTCTGTGGTGACAAATACTGTTACCATCTCAGTTTTACAGATGATGAAATTTGGACATATAGATATTAAGTAATTTGGCTTAAATTCTATACTAATGAAAGTTTGAGAAAAAACTCGATCTGTCCTAATAATGACAATTCTCCATTGTGTTGTACTGGATAACTATCTTTAAGGTGAATATACAGGAAACATGTTCTCAATGAATTTATAATTTTCTTGAAGATTTAATGATACACAAGAATTAATAAATTAAAAATATATTTTGTATAGTAGTCAACTCAACTTATGACCTTGATTAAAATTGTACACTCTACTGGTTGGAGAAGAGGCCATTGAATACTAGAAAATTAGCTGTTCTTGATCATTGGGTATGATTGTGGAAGACAGGAGAAATCAAAGCCTTCTCAATTGAAGGGAAACATCTGAATGTATGCATTTTAAAAATTTAAATGAACATGTACTAGAATGGGAAGAAAATAGTATTGACTGGAAGTCTCCTTGCGTGGGCAATGGAAAGGGTTCCCCTCCAGAGGGATGGGCTGTCTGAGAAATTAAAGCTAAGAAAATAGTACTATGAAATAACCACAGGACACAGAAAAATAAGTTTCAGAGTTGAGGCAGCAATGGGCTACGCTGACCAGAAGGGTGCAGCTTCTAACAAAGAAAGGAGCCCAAGCCTGGCTTATTTATGTTGGAACAGATCAAAGGGATTCCATAGAAAGTTCTTAGCCCAAACAGGATAAAGGTAGGGGTAAGTAGGCTGCTCCAATCACACCCATCTCCAGATGGGCAGAACAGAGAGGGAGTTCAAGTTTACTAGGTCATCTTGACAGTGGGATTGTTGCTGTGAATTCCTGAATACAAGACATTCCCCCTCACTGGCTTCAATGCTGAAAAGGTCCACACACATTTCACAGGCTGCTTCCTGCATAAAAGTGCATTTATACATTTAGAAAATGACTGAAATTGCTCATTGATTTTGCAAGTTATTTCTATTTTTAAAATGCCAGTAGAATTTAAATAAAGCATCAGTTTACAAATTATTCTGAAAGAATTATATGCCAAATTTAAGATTAATGAATTCCCTCAGGCTAGAAATTTGATGAAAAGACTAATAATAAGAATGGGCAAAAACTTTATAGTAGTATCAGATCAAAGGAAGGTTCAAGGCATACTTTATAACATATGTGGTTTTGTGATATCATGTATCAGGTGGCTTATCAAAAGTATGCTATTTTGCTTTTAGTTATCTCATCAAATATCCCAAATGATTCCCAATCATCACTTGAGTTCTGCGTAATGAAATATGATAGAACAATTTCTCAGATGTCACCACTGACACTGAATGAATGTGCTTAATATTTAGTAATAGATGATGTTTCTAAATAGTAAGATATTAGTAATAGAACATTTTATGGACTCAAAATATCACTGATGGACCAATAAGCTAATAAGCCATGTATGCACAGTATTATTAGTCACACTCTTTCCTGGTCGAGTGATATAGATCAAATGAACATAACTGCAGGTGTTTGAGGTCAATGTCGTTAACCCTTCCCCTAATAAGCCTCCCCTTGGCAGAGGAAATGGAAATGCAATTAATGATACATTAACAGTAAAAGTTTTTATTTTATCATTCTTCTGTAATCCTTCACCAGAAAGGATTCAAATATTCCTGCTGGTGACTGCTCTGTAATTATTTCTTTTATAGAAATATAAGAAGATTGTATTTTGAATAAGTTCTACCTTTTTATAGATGGAGTCTAAAAGCATTGTTGTATTAAGCATTAGTATGACTAAAGTGTAGGAAAATGGTAGTGATATCCTGGTTTTATAAAAGACTGTGAAGTGTAATATTAAATATATCCTAAAATTCTAAGAAGTCAATTGATTCTCCCAAAGAAAAGGCTGAAATCAGTGATTGTCCCACTTTACAGTCTTTATATGCCCTGAAAACTCACTTTTTATTTCTAGGAAGAGTCACAACATGGAGAACACATTCATCTCTATTGTCTGTGATGTCACCATTAGCTCATTTCTTCAGGTGGGACCTAATCGTTTGTTTTCCATCTTCTGTGGACACACATTCCCTTCAAATTAGTCATCATTAAAAGTGGGATTTCTCTGGCTCCCCTATTTCGGTAAGCTGCCCACTGAGGCAGTTTCCTATACAATCACCACACATATGCCAATGATTTCTCAATACATTTAGCTGAAACCTATTATTATTATTATTATTATTATTATTATTATTATTATTATTATTATTTTGTACCAGGAATTGAATCCAAGGGCACTTAACCACTGAGCCACATCCCCAGCCCCTTTTTTATTTTCTATTTTGAGACAGAGTCTAGCTAAGTTGCCTAGGACCTCATTAAGTTGCTGAGGCTGCCTTTGAACCTGTGATCCTCCTGTCTCAACTCCCCGAGCCTTAAACCTGTATTTGTGCAAATAAAATTGTCTCCTTGATGTTCTTATTGAATGTCTCCAGAGGAAATCAAATACAACATGTTAAACATGATTCTCATGAGATTTCTCTAAAACCTGGCCTTTTACTGCTGATCTCTATATAGAAAATGGCCTCAACATATATACTGTTTTAAGAACTGTAAATCAGTGGCTTCAATAATTTTTTTTCATTCTGTTCTTCCATACCAATTAATTACCAATTCATGTTGTCTGTGTTTTGTTTTCAGAAAAAGGTATCTCTCAATAAAGGAAGTTGAATTTTTTTTATTTGGGAAGAAAGACCAGGAATCTATGAGAGAGGAAAGAAGGAAGTAATACAGGAAGGGAGAAAAGTCAGTAACATAAGTATTTGGGGGAAATGACTGCTAGAACCAATGGGGACTCATGTCCTCTGAGGAATTTTAAAGGTCGCATAATATACAACTCCAAATTATCCTTCCTTTCTAAGGGAGGAAGAATATGGGCTTTTGTTCCACCAGCTTTTTTCCATCTGAAGATCCCTCCTAGAAAGCTACCTGTCCAGGTCTTTGCAACTGCTCTGTAAAGGGGCACATTGTGCTCCCAGTGGCGGGAGAGCATTCTCAAGCATGATGTGCAGGGTGCCCTTAGCAGTCTGAAACTCAGTACATGTGGCTTCTGGGGCACAGCTGGATGGATATGAGCTAAGTAACAAAAAGCATGTGTTAACTAACCTCTGTTAATTTATTGTGAACATTTCTGTTTGTTTGCCTTCATCCTCAAAAGCTAATTCCCTCATATTTGGACACTTCCTTTCCTTACTTGTAAATTCTCAAATCTGTTCCAAATACCCTGGTCTTTCTCAAACCATATCTGTAATTACATTGTTCCCCACCTGCTAAAAGCCATTTGGTCAATTTACCTTGCCCCTGGAACATAGAGCAGAGATTAAAATGTTCACATTTCACAGAAGCTTGTGTTCTATCTGGTTTCTGCTGTTCTCATCTCATTTTTTTTTCCACTGTTACCAATGATTTATATATATATATATATATATATATATATATATATATATATATATATATATTCTAGTCATATTGGCTTTTTTTTAAAAAAAAATTAATACCCTGAATCTGCTATGTACCATCTGTTATGTTTTGGATATGAGGTGTCTGCTAACAGCTCATGCATGTATGAGACAATCCAAGAATGTTCAGTGGTGAAATCGTGTGAGCGCTATAACCTAATTAGTGGATTAATCCACTTGAATAGATTAACTGAGTGGTGACTTCAAAGGTAGGATGGCTGTAGGAAGTAGGTCACTGGGGACATAACTTTGGGGTTTTTATTTTGTGTCTGGTGAGCAGAGCTTTCTTTCTCTACTTTCTGGCTGTCATGCCCTGAACTGCTTCCTCTGTAAGGCTATTCTGCCATGTTCTGCCTCACCTTGGGCTCAGAGCAAGGGAGTCAGACAACCATGGGGTGAACTTCTGAAACCATGAGTCAAAATAAATTTTTCTTCCTCTAAGTTGCTCTTATTGGGTGTTTTGGTCACAGTAGCTAAAGGATGACTAGAACACCAGCTTACTGCAGACTCTCGACTATTACAAAACATTCTCTGATGTACTTGGGGGCAATCTCTTTTCCCAATTCTTATTTGGTTTACTTATTTTCTTCTTCAAGATTTCAAATATGTATAGCATATCAAAATATTTTCATTATAATTTTGGCAGTTCTTATTTTCTAATAAATATGAAAATAGTGCTTAGATAGCCTAGTAGCCTAGTGACTAGGTATTATAGTTTGTATTTTGGCTATGAACCTAGTGACCCTTTCTCAGGAGATCTTCTCGAAGTGTTATCATATTGGTTAATTTCCTTCATTGTATAATCAGATATTATAATTAAGTAATTGCTTAGGTAAGTATTTTATTAAGTGTTTTTGTTATTATTTCTGCTATTTACTAACAAAAAAAATGAATTTGGTTAAGGTTTACGTGTCTCTAGTCCTTACTGCACATCTGAATACCAGGAATAGCAATCTTGTGTACTTTATAGGATTGTTGTGAGGATAAATTAGATTATTAAAACTTTGACTATTATGTGCAATTTAGATTATGATATTCAATTTAGATTGCTATATGCAGTTTGCTTTACCACAGTGTCCAGCATAGGTATATTGTAGGCTAACAATAATCATCATAACCATCATCCTTTTCATCATTTCACTGTCTCCCAAATCTGTCTTCTAACACAAATTGTTCCTATTCTTATCTCCATCTGGCTACTGAACAGAAAGAAACGAACAACAACAACAACAAATCTCTTATCACACAGCAAAAATTTAAAACAGAATAGAGTGAATCATGTGCTTAGAAACATTTTTCAGAATTTTGGATTATTTACCAACTGCAAAATGGAAATCACTGTTGATGGCATGCTGGCATATCACCTGGTACAAAAGCACTGTTGCAAGTAAAACAAAAGATAAACAATAGACTTAATTGTGCTCTGCTAACAAGCACATTAGAGCGTAGAAACTGTCTCAATTGTTCAAACAGAAATTGTATAGAAAAGTATGAATCTAATTAAGACTTGAAAGCACACTGAAAATTGACACTGTGTCAAGAAGCATCTTGTAGTGGATTCAGCTTTAAGTTATTTATCCAATTAAGGAAATAATCACTGGTGCATTACAAAGAATGGTATTTGAGTCTTTATTTTTCATTTTACTCCTTTTTTCTTTTTACAAAAAAAATATAAACCTGGCATTATGAATTCCCTCCACCCTCTGCTTAAGTATGTCAAGTCTCTGTTAAGCTCAAATAAGCCTAAATACAGTGAGGATTACAGAGGAATTTTGCTTTTTATCCCATTTTAAAATGTCAAATGCATTTTCCTCAACAGCACTTTATTAGCATAAACATCCTGGCTCCTTTTGTTGTTGCTAATGTTTAGTTGTGTTTTAATCTTTAATACTGAGTTTACTATCTATAGCTTGTTAGAAAATAAATTGATGCACTGGAAGAAAGACTCAGCCTGAATAATTTTTTTAAAAAAATATATTCTCTCCTTCCCATTAATTTATATTACATATTTGAATGTATTTCCCCCATTAACTATTTAGAATTACTACCTATTATTTGTATTTTCTTTTGATTATGCCGCCTTTTACAAAGATGTTATTGTTCATTGGAGAAGCACTTATTTAAAAACATGTTTGATTTTGAAAGAAAATTAATATGATGCTAAATTCAAACCAAAATATTAAGATAATATATTATAAAGAGTTATTTCTCTAAAATGTTGTAAACTTACACACGCTACAATAACTTTTTCAATTCTTTTATTATTAATAAAATAATTATTAACATCAGATGATTCTTTTACATTTTATCTATATACAACTTAGAAAATGATGATAATATGGTAGAAGTCCAGTGTATTTGATTGAAATTTACATTTAAAAATGTAACATTATTGCTGATTTGCAAAACACATTAATTTAAAATTTTCATGAAGAGTTAACATCTAGTTGTCTTCATATATGAAAACTTTATTAAATTATTCTCAGCAACATTTTTTCAAATTGTTGCTTATGTATATAAATTAAAACAGTTCTAGAAGCTTTATTTCCAGAAGTTTCTGTTTCCTAATTTGCTATTTGTTCAGAGTGCTTATGAATTCCCAACTGAGAAGAGCATCAATTTTAATTACAATGATCTGTGTAGCCTACTTTTAGACTTTCAAATAAAAAAATCTTATGTAATGATGCATTTATGATATTGCATCAATTTGATTTCTCCCATTGTATTTCCAAATATTTCTCATGAAATATTTAATTCGCATATGGCACTTACAGTTTTAGCCATGCATTTAATTCCTAGATCATTTCTATCAATATTTATATGTTGAACTTTTATCCTATTATATGTTGTATAATTGCTACCATTAGATCATTTCCCAAAGGTCTACTTTTCAGACTCATATAGTGTTTCAATATCATATTATTAGCAAAATACAGTTTTTATGTTATAGAATTCAACTCTAGATTTTAGCCCAGGCTAATGAGTAATGAAAACCCATTAACATGCTTTACAAAAATTTGACTTTAACATTTCAAGACATCTAATTATATTTTGCCAATATTCTATTTCATTAAGTTTTACTTATGAGTGATAATATTTATTTTGCCTTAATAGTAACTCATTATACTACTATCTTTATATCTTTGTAGTTCTCATCTTAAAACAATTATAGTTACAGCAACTAAATTATTCTTAATTAAGCCAAATATTTAAAAATGGTAATTGTTTCATCATAGGCGAATAGCTTGCCTTCCAATATTGCTAGAAAATTATATAAAGCAAAAGACCTATACTTTTCATTAAAGATTGATTTTCAATTATTTTTGCAGTAAATTACTGAAATATGATCTTGATGTCATATATCCCTGATTAAAATCATTACTAATTATATTTTCTTTTTATGCATCTTTATTGTATACATATTTTAAATTCCTCTTTCATAAAGATATGAATTTATAGACTCAATAATGGCATATTTCAAATAATGTACATTTCTTGTTTTTGCTAGGTCACATTACTCCATTGCCATATTATAAGTGTTTTGGGATGTATGCTTTTTTTTTTTTTTTTACATTAAGCAATATCAAAAACATAAAAGCAGTTAATAATGCCCAATGTCCAAATCAACTGAATGAATTAAAAGAAATGGGTTTATATGCAGTGAAATTTGGTTCATCCATTACTTTTTAAAGTAATGCATAACTAAAATATATTTAGTCCATGATGATATTCTAGATATGATATCAAAGGAAAGCATAAATACATTAGCAAGTTCTACCAAACATAATTATTGAGAGATAGCAATACGATGTTATAGTGTACAAGTGAAAATTCCAATAAGTTAAACACATCTACCATGATACAACTGAAATTAGAAACTCTAACAGTTCATTCTGAATTTTATTTAAAAAATTAAGATAAGGAGCTGTAGCTGTAGCTCAGTGGTAGAGTCCCTGCCTCACATGTGTGAGGCACTGGTTTCGATCCTCAGCACCACATAAAAATAAATAAAGGTACTGTGTCCAACAACAATATATATATAAATCAAGATGATATCCATATATTTTTGTAATAATTTTTCAAAATAAACAACAGACAATATATACTCTGTACAAGATTATTTCTGAATTGATTTAAGTTTAAATTATTCCTATACATGACATATATGGGTGATATTATGCAAAAATTTTAACATATGCTAATGGAAATAAAAGGGGCTTCTGAGATAGCGTATACTCTCTCATGAGGCACGTTTCAAATGGTACTGAGGTCATATCACTAGGGATTCAATCATTTCTGACAATTCCTTCAACAGGGAGGATTATGGGCTGACATTTCATTATTGAAGAATTGAAACATGAATAATTTGTCCTATGCTGATGACTAGCAGATACTGAAACCCATACAGTTATGAGGTCATTGATCTAAAGAATAAACTCTAAAAATATTTCCAAAGAATTATGGGAAAGGAATGTTAATGGAAACTGCAGGATTATATCTACATATCATATAATTTATAAGTAATCATTGTATTTTGTTTATTAAATTATTATCATCAACTATTAATCTCTAAAAATCAAATTTCCTAAGCAATTAAATTAAAAAAAAAAAACAAAGAAAGAACATAAGATTGAACATATATGTTAAAATGAATGAATAATGATGTAATCTTTCCTGGGATTGAAAACATGCACATACTTCTTTCATGTTTTTTTACTTTTGTAGTAGGATATGAAGATAAATAATAATTGCATATTCAGTGACTAACTGCATTTGACATGTGGCATAAGACATAAAATAAATATATTTTGTTTGATATATGAGTACTATTAATAAAGGAATCTTGTTTTCCCAGACTATATGACACCATTCATATTTAAAACATAAAGAAAATGAAAAAGAATTTTAAAATGAACAAACATTAAAAAGACATGAAATCAGCTTTGTGATGATCTTAGAACAGCTTTAAGCAAATAGTATTATGTTTTATAATAAGACTATAAATAATAGGCTATATAAATCTTTCTATCCACATTCTTAAAGCTAAGAGAGAAGAGATGGAGTGAGACAGGTGGGGTAAGTGTGTAAGTTACTATAAAGTACTCTGTGTTGCAGGGAGAGTTGGTGTGTATCTATGACTCATTTTGATATTTTATCCAAACAATTGCATGACTATCAATATTGGAAAAGTATAATTTGTTTAAAAATTAAAGAGAAAGATTCTTCATAACATCAATTAAACTTTGGAAATATATTTAATTATTTGACGGTAGCTTGGAAAAATTACCAGCTATGGCTTTAATCTGTGCTTTAAGAAAGAACATACTAATAAAATGTAACATGAATGCAGAGACAAAGGCTATGTAAAACATCCATTTGCCCATCATTTCTAAATCTCTCATTAAGAATGAAACCAAAAATATATTTAGTGAGTTTTATTAAAAATGCTAACTGGAACAAAAATATATTTTAAAAGGGACCTACAGTACTTTATTACTAAGTAGAATTATAAAATGTTATATATTTTAATGACTTCTTAGGCAGTTTATATAATAGTCAGCAATATTTCTTAATTTAAAATGATAGTAGCAAATGAATATCATGGAAATAGAAATGATGTAACTAAAATAAGATTTATTGGCATAGGATTTCTGTGAAATTTGTGTATGTATATGTGTGTTAATACATTCAGACTTAAGAATATTATGATTTTTAAAAGTTCCAATGAATTCCCCTAATTTCACTTACTGTGAACATTTTAGGTTTTATGTCACTTCTTATAACATTTTATTTTGAAAATTTATCTGAAATAAGTCTCTCAAAAAATCATAATAAGGTCATATTTTCATAGAGTTGATGACTTTAAGGTATATTTACTTATTTTCACAGAAACCAAAAGAGAGTTACTTGTCAGAGTGAAAAATAAAACTGACTGTTGACTTACTTCCTCTTATTTCCTCACATTTGTTGATATTAATGTGCAAATAAAAACATTTATGTTCTTACAGATGTAAGGAAATACTGTTATGAGGGCAGTCTGAAAATAATACATACTTTGTTATCTATGTAAATAAAACAGTATGTTTTGATTTTTCAAGAATGCAGATGTTAGTTTCTTAGCATATTCACATTTCCTATACAAAATTAAGAAAGTCACATGGTTGCTAGAAGAAAATTATAAAGTGATTTAAAACATAAGAAACATAACTGATTTCATGACATTCTTAAGAAATTAAGGGAACCAAACTAATATTCTCTGTTTTAAGCAAAAGCATACAAGATTCTAATGGGAAAAGAAACTTGTCCACCAATAGTTAAAGCCATGTGCACATTAGATAAGCAGGCACTCTGTCTTGGCTCAGAGGGCAAAGTGTGCCCTGATGACCTGAAAGCCCCTGGCATCCAGGGCACAGACATATTTCTAAACACACAGGTAATTTGCCAGTCTTCCTGAGAGCTTCCCCACTCAGGTCAGAACTGGTAAACTAAAGAGGAGAATGACCAAGAATGTGACAGAGGATGGCTTTGTTCCACATTTTTTCTGTGGCCTCTGAGTGCAATGCAGATAAAGCAGATACTGATCTTTTACCAATATGTAATTCCGTATGAAATCCAATATCCTGATTATAGCATGTTTAACAGTGAAATTTTCATTTTGCTTCAATTATTATGTAGCTTTTCTGAATATAAAACATACTTGGGATACTAGGTATTTCTTTATAATATTAAGTGAATTAGAAAAAGAACAATTTTGCAATTAATCTAATGAATTCCAAGTCCGGGAAGAGAAAAATCCTAAAGAGTTTTAATGATATAAGAAATTGTTTGCTCAAAATTTTCTAGGTAGGAAGGTTCTGCAAGTATATATGGGTAGACAGCATCTGAGATAAATGAAGGAAGTGAACTATGAAAGTTTTTCTGCCCTTGGCTACTTTTCTAAAATGCAGTTTACTTGACTCCATCTATAGGGTAATTTTGAAGCCAGTATTCCTAAACCATATTTTGAAAGATTGTCCTTTAAAAAAAATCTGTTTATTTTTCTCTATTTCAGTTTCCTTAAGGTGTGGTGGTCATGTAATTTAAATTTGTGTTAAAAAATAAACTGAAATTCATATTCATATCTACCGCACAATTCCAAATACAGTTATAAATACAGATAGATTTTAAAACTCCATTTAAAACTCTATTGTTTTTAATAAAATTCCCTGTAATGCATGCCAACTCTACCACAATTAAATGTTTAAAAAATAACTAGCAATAAATTTAGTGTATTTTAAGATTGTTTTTGTCTTTTTTATCTGGAGGATTTTTTTTTATTTTCACTCTAAAATGCCTACTATGGATTGCTAGTTATTTTTTAAACATTTAATTGCAGTATAGTTGGCATGCAATAAAGGGAATTTTAAATAGGTTTTTTTATATGATTGTACCTATGAAACTATTAATATAATAAATATAATGAAAATATACATCATTATCAAATGTTACCCTTGTTTCTTTATATTCAATAGACATACTGATTTTCTGATTTACTGGTTTACTGGTTCTATACTGGAATAATTAGATTGTTGGCCAACAGATTAGATTGTTGCAAATAATTAGATTGTTTAAGGATTTCTTATCCACTGTTTATATTTTCACCTTCACCCTAATCTTAGAACTCTGAGCAATTCCTAAAACATTTTTCCCATCTCTCCATATTGTAAACATTCTTTCTCCTTTAGAGTTTTCTAGACCTGTTATTATATCCTAATTTTTTTTTTTCTTTATAGCCCCACACTGTCACCCATCCTATGTTGTATCTTCCCTAAAGCAAAAGGGAGACAGTAAAACAACTGTCCCTGAACGCCACCTTTGTGAA
Organism: Tamias sibiricus; assembly: GCA_025594165.1. Lineage (NCBI taxonomy): Eukaryota > Metazoa > Chordata > Mammalia > Rodentia > Sciuridae > Tamias > Tamias sibiricus. The sequence continues at coordinate 40,389,405 of CM046661.1, forward strand.
CCTACCCAAGTTAAGGGAACAATGAGAACATGCCTGACCAGAAAGTCTAGGTACATGTTATTTTGAAAGACTCTTGACTTTCTCTTGTATACTCTGGGAACTAGATCAAGTTAGTATCATCTGTAGAAAGCTACTTGTATGTATGCCAGGACAGTTGCTCCTTGTGTTTCTGATCATAGAAGCCAACAAAACAAGCTAACGCTGATGATATCAGTGATTTTGCAGCCTAACATATACAATGTTAGGATCTGAGAAGAAGAGTGGAAATAACTGCACTGTGGAAAGCATATGCGTCACTGATCCAGCTTACTGCTACTATATAAAAACACAGAGGGAGAGGAAAGACCACATGGTACACCATGATGAGGGACAAATGTGTTATTTTCCCCCTATCACCACTGAACTCTGAACTCTTACAGCAGTCACTGATCTCTCATAAGCTTCCCCCCCCCCCCCGCGCCAGTAAATTCCATGTCTCCTATTATGTTTCTGGACACTTTCTTTGACTTTTCTGTAACCTACCCTCTGCCCTGGCACTAATGGGCTATGGATAAGAATGTGTCTTATCTATTAAAGCTTCTGTTGTCAAATACCAGTGAATTATTAATCACCAGGTATGACACTTTCCTTAGTCTATATTCACATTGACAACTCTCAGTGTATATTAACATGGACAACTGCACAGTTTGACACTCACTTGAAATATTCATTTTACAAATGAGTTTTCAAGGTAACCATAGCATTTTATCAAATGTCCAGTTGTTTAAACAATAAATTATCTAGTGTTCTAATTAGGGTGCTTTGGTGTGCACAAATTTAACCTATTTTTTCCTTCATGATTTCTCAGGATCTTTTTTATTACTAATATGTCTTACCAACCATAGGAAAAATACAGCACCTACTATCTTTACATTAGGTTGATGCTAATCCTGCCTTTGGAACTCTTAGAAGTTTTATTTTCCATTAATTTTTAGGAATATTGCTCAGTACAACCAGAGTTGTTTAATATTTTTATTTTATTAATTCTTTTACTCTTCCATATTTTTCTCTCTTGCTCCCAAGCTTTCTTTTCAAATGTAAATATTCTAGAACTTATTCATCTTCATGGCTAGGAGTTAATTTTTATAGTTAGTACTTCCTAAAACATTATTTTTCACAATTGTTGAAATTCATTCCTGCATTTTAGTGTTACATCTTCATACTAATATATTGCAACCCACGTATTACCAAAACATTATTTTTCCCTAAAGTCATTAACTCAATTTTTCCCATTAAAAATACTAATAATCTATCAATTTAAATGGGAAAAGCTATTTTAAGTATTTATAAAATGTATGTCCTATTTCAAGTTCAAAAGTAGAGAACATAACATTTACCATATTAATTTTCAGCCAAACATCTCACTGTTAAGTTTACAAAAATGAAATGTTGAACATAATAACAAAACCCACTTTCTTCCTCATTCCATTCCCCTTAAATTACATACTTAAGCTACTTCCCCTTCTTGCTATGGAACATTTATAAAATTTTTACTACTTATATATGACTCATATGAAAACAAATGATGTTTTGAGACATTTTTTTATCTGAATTTATTTACTTCAATTATATATGCTTGGCTAAAGGATCTGTTTAAGTATTTTAACTAATGGAATTACTGGTTTTCTGATTTACTGGTTTACTGGTTCTATAAGGGAATAATTAGATTGTTGGCCAACAGATTAGATAGTTGCCAATAATTAGATTGTTTAAGGATCTCTTATCCACTGTTTATATTTTCACCTTCACCCTAATCTTAGAACATTTTCATATCATTTATCTCTTTTATATTTGTTCATTGTATTAATTTTTATTTTAATCCTCATAATACATTATTATTGTATGATTCAACTTAGTAAACATACATTTAGATTTATTTCATATCTCAAAATTTGTTTTCTTTTTCTTGTACTTAGGAGAGCACATTTCTTCCACCTAATATTCATTCTGCTCTTTTCATTTGTTAAATTCCTTGTTCAAAAAAATAGTGTGTGTAGAATTCTCCCTAGGGAAGTCTTCAACATCTCTCCCTTCTCTGCTGGCTAATAGAAGACAGTATTTCCATATCTTCATCATTTCCATGCTGATATTTCAAAATCAATTACCAATCTCACCTTTTCTCTTTTAAATATAATCTTTCTACTCCATTGTGTTTTAAGATTTTTGTTTGGCTTTTTCATCTGAAAAATCTTCTTAATTTTCACTCTAAAAAGCCTACTATGGATTGCTAGTTATTTTGTATACATTTAATTGCAGTATAGTTGGCATGCAGTGAAGGGAATTTTAAATAGGCTTTAATATATGATTGTACCTCTGAAACTATTAAGATAACAAATATAATGAAAATATATATCATTATCAAATGTTTCCCTTGTTTCTTTATATTCCCTACCACCCGAGCTGCTCCTTTCTGTGTCCCCATAGTCACCAGTCTGCTTTCTATTATGTTCATTTTCTAGAATTTTATGTTCCTGGAAACATAACTTATGGGCTGTTTTTATCTAGCTTCTTTGTCTCAGTTGATCCTTTTTCATTGCTTAGTAACATTGATTATATCTTCACTTGTTGATTGGCATTTTCATTATTTCCAGTTTGGGCTATAATAAATAAAGCTACTATGAACATGTATACAAGTGATTTTATACACACATCATTTTTTAACTCTTAGTCAAGTATTCAAGAGAACTGATGAATCATTTGGTATGTTTAAATTCAAAACAATTTCCAAATGGTTTTCCTAAATGATTGTACCATTTCACATTCCTAATGGCAATGCAGGAGTGTTCTATTTTTCTCTACATCCCTGCCAACACTTAGTTTGTCCATTTTAAAATTTCACACATTCTAATAGGAAAGGATTAGTTTTTACCTAGTGAATGGTGATACTGAGCTTCATTTTGTATACATCATTGCCATCTGTACACAACCTTTGGTGAAGGCTCTCTTCCAACTATTTGTTTTTGTTTTTGTTTTGAAAATAGTTTCTTAGTTCAAAAAGTAAACTGCATGTTCCAAGTCTTTAGATTTTGCCTATTCTCCTTTTATTTTGCCAGGGATAGGACATATTTCCTGGACATGCAGCCAAAACCTTACACTATGGAATGAAATCTGATAGTGTGAAAATTAAAATTGGAATTACTTGAGTCCCTAATGACATTACTGAGCCACCTAACTTTGCTCTAAAGCTGACTGCCATCATTGTATAGAAAAATACAAAACAAAGGAAAATTTCTTACATAAGCAATTGCTATAGTGTTTTGTGTTACTTGTAGATAAATGAACGAGGTGGTTTAAAAGTAAAATAAAAAATTCTATGTGTTGTAATTACTGTTTGATTTTAATTATACATCTGACATCTTTTATTGTTACTGGGCTTTTATTTATATTCATTAAAGTCATAAGTTTATCAAATAGGGAGTTTTTCAGATGACAAACTTTTCACAACTCTGGGTAATTATTGCTTCTTTGATATCTACACCCAAATTGTAAGGATGATTCTTCAATAGCTATTATAGTTAATTGATATTGGGTATAAATTTCCTCACTGTTAAAAATTTTCACCTAAGTTTTATGGTCTTCCTAGCCCAATGGCATCATAATTTATTTTTCTCATTTAAAACTCTGCATTTCATTGTTCAGTAGTTAGAGTTTTGTTATAAAACATATTTCTCCCATATTCAGTTATCTTCTCTGAATAAAAAAAATCAGTGTTTATTGGACAAAAGATTGAAATAATAACCTAAACTGAAGTCTATATATAGGAAAACAAAAGGAGAATTCCTTGTTTTTCAAGATCTGTGTTGCTCAGCGTGGACTGTGATTTTTGCAGGGTTAGTACATCAGGGTGCTAGTTGGAAAGACAGGTTCCCAGACCCAAGGTAGACCCATGGGCATAGAGGATGCAATTTAGCTAATCTTCCTTGTGAATTGTATGCTTATTAAAATAACTATAATTAATTAGCCGTGCGCGGTGGCGCACGCCTGTTATCCCAGCACTTTGGGAGGCTGAGGCAGGAGGATTGCGAGTTCAAAGCCAGCCTCAGCAATGGCGAGGCACTTAGCAACTCAGTGAGACCCTGTCTCTAATAAAATACAAAAAAGGGCTGGGGATGTGACCCAGTGGTCGAGTGCTGCTGAGTTCAACCCCCGGTACCAAAATAAATAAATAAATAAATAAATAAAAATAACTATAATTAAATAAAAAAAGCATTTAGAAAACACTACTCTGAAGCATATTAGTCTTTTGTTTTAGTTTATATTGGAGCTCTGGATCCATCCCTGCCCATCATTCTTTAAACCAACTATATAATTTTATAATAAACATTCCCCTTCATTTCAGCTAGTATGTGTGCTTTTTTTGTAACTTATAAATAAAAATAATAGATGAAAAAATCCTCCCCTCCCCAAGTTTTTGTTTGTCTGAGGTGACCTCTATAAATTTTTATTACTTAAAATTTTAAAAAAAGATGTTAGTAATTCAGTTGATCAAACAAAAATTCCTTTAAGGCTGCAACATAAACCTTGAAGTTGGGAATCACTAGCTGTAAATATCAGTGATGATGACAGATGTTATAAATTGATTTTGACTTAAAAACATCTGCAGATTAATTTGATTCTTTGATCCATACTTGGGCATTTCAGTTAATGTGGATTATCCATAACTAGCTGACTTTTAAGTTCCTGAAGGATCAAGATAAAATTAATGTAAGATGTTGCTGAAATGTCACTTTAGAAGACCAAGGAGTCATAAGTAGTCATACACATTATTGTCCTGGCAATAAGTAGGAATAAAGGCTACTTCCATAAGAGCAAAGTAACTACTAAATTTTGAAATAAGGATTAACTAGCAATAAAATTTTCTAAAATCTGCTGGATGGCATAAGGAGATGTCAGTGCTCTCAAAGAAAATGAAGTGTTTTTGAGTGAATTGAATTACTTTTCATTAATCCAAGCACGAAAAATCTAAGGAGATACACAGCAAGATCTATGTAAATAGAATACAACTTTTGCATAGCAAATTACTTAAAGCTCTTCCAGAGCTTTGTGATAAAAAAAAGTTGAATCTTAAATAAGTTATATAACTACATGTAACAGATCTAAAATTTTATGAGAGTAATTCCTTGTGATTTGCAAAATTTTATTTATTAGTTTGCTCTTCTCCAGGTCTTTTTAAGACATTTAAGATCTTTTAAAGACATTGACCACATTATTTCCACCAGGAAAAAAAAAAAAAAATCAGGATTCTGATTTTCAGTGTAAAGAAAGTTTTGCACTTTTTTTTTTTTATAGAAAAACACAAGTTTTAAAAAGTTAACTTTAATATATTGGTCTAGAATATATAGGCACTAGCAGGGTTATACAAGAAGTAGCCAACTTTAAACTACCAACACTGTTGTGTGGTTATGTGTATATGTGTGTGTGAATGTGTCTGTATTTTTAGGCAACATAACCTATCACTAGAAATATTTCCAAGCTACTTTCTATAAATCACTGAATTGTGGTGTCTTGAACAAGGGGTTAGTGTTTAATAATAGAAATGTAGAAAACATCATTGAAGTGCTTGTTCTCAAAACTCCACTTATGAAATAATAAAGTAGAAGAGTCCATCATCCAAACACCATGGGCATGCTTGATTTTTATAAAATGAAGTAAACAATAAAAATATCAGTGGTATGCTAAGATTTAGGGGGATAGGGAGTGATGTATACGGAAAGCACAGAAGTCTTTTCAAGATGATATAATATTATGCTATAATGACAGGTACATGTTATTCTGCATTTGTCCAAACCAATGGAATGTAGAACACCAAGAGTGAACTATATATTAAAAACATGAATTTTGGATGATTATGATGTATCAATGTAGGGTCATCAATTATAACAAAAATTACTACCTTTGGTGGGAATATTGAAAATGGGAAAGCCTATACATGTGTTGTGGCAATGGGGTAGCTCTGCACCTTTATACTGAGGACCAAAAATTACTCTAAAAAGTATATAAATACAACAAATTAAATGATGTTTTGATAGTTGTTTCCTCCATGATGAAGAACATTAATTTTACCTACATCTTTAGAAAATATTTAAATATTAATTTCAGGTAGTTGTGAATCCCAATGTGAAAAATCTAACAACATAGGAAAATAACCTTATGATTTGCAGATCATGAGACTGGTGTCTTTTGGGAAAGTCATGAAAAGATGTTTGACTTTGATAATACACTTTATTACATGTGTATTTGATATTATTAATATGTAACCTTTATAATTTCCTTTTGCTGATATTCTTTGGGTTTTACTTGATTTTTCATTGCAATTTTGGGAAATGTTTGGTTAGATCATTGGAGTTCATATTTCTTCTTTTCTGAGATTATTAAGTCATATTTTTATAATATTAGCTATATCCTTCCAATTTTAAAAAAAAATATTTATTTATTTGCTTTAGTTGTACACAATGCGTTTATTTATACATGGTGCTGAGGATCGAACCTGGACCGCACACATGCTAGGCGAGCGCTCTACCGCCGAGCAACAATCCCAGCCCTACCCTTCCAATTTTGATATAGTATTTTAATGTGTATTTTGCCCAAAATGGTTTTGAAAATTCAAATTCAAATTCAACATTTTCCTTGACCTACACTTTATTTCTTAATTTAAAAGCATGTATATGCATTATTGTTATTTTTGTTATTGACTTGTAGATTAATGAGACTATATACTATATGATAAAGCCTTTACATTTCCTAAAATTTTCTTTTTAGCCCAACACAGTCAATTTCCACACATGTTCTGTGTGTATTTGAAAAGAATATGTAATCTAAAAGTTTTGAAAGAGTGCTCCATATTTTTCCACGAGGTTAAAAATTTTAAATTATTTTGGTTTAAATATTTTATACTCATGTTTTAGTTTATCTGTTCAATCTAACATTTGATAAGTGAAGATGTATTAACAATTGTCCACTGTGAGCATGTTTTAATTTTTCTCTATGAAAGACTTTAATATTCATGAATCAGGTAAGAATCCAATGGGGCTGGTCTCAGGATTAGCACAATCACCCCAATCCAAGGAGCATTACTCTATATGTTTCATGTGTTGGGGACTTTGTTGTTACATAACATCTTTTTTGAGACAAATACAATATACTTTTACATTTCTCCTTTCTAAAGTTTTAGAAAATGGTTCTATAAAACTATGTACGTTTAGTATACACATAAAGTTATAAAACTCTAAAGCTATGTGTGTGTGTGTGTAGTTTTATAAAAACACAACACACACGTATATCTCAGTCAGTTTGGACTGCTATACCACAATACTATATAACCTAGGGGATCTCATCAATAAAAATAAATATACTTCTCACACTTTTGGAGACGGAGAATTAGAAAATAAAGATACTGGCTGATCCAATGTCTGGCAAGAGTCTCACCCATGGCCCCCTTCTTGCTGTTTCCTTACATGGCAGAAGTGGGGAATGATCACTATCTGGTGTCTTTTATAAGAACACTGACCTGATTCATCAGTGTTTTGCCTTCCTTACCTAATTACCTCTGAAAAGAACCATCTTCAAATACTATTGCACTGGGGGTTAGGTTTCAGCATATAAATCTGCGTGGCTCTAAATATTCAGTCTATAGCAATATGAAATTTTGTTTGGGGGCCTATAACATATTGAAATACAATAAATTTGACAATATCAGCAAAATAGTGGTTGGTGGGAGCTCGTTTACATTAGAATAAGTAGTTAATAGTAGGTATTGAATCTATAAGAAAAAAAAAGAATCAGCTTTTATTTAAATGTTGTTATGAAGTGAATGCATTCTTTCCAAATTCATATATCAAGCCTAATCCTCAATATAATGGGATTTAAAGGTGAGAACTTTGGGGTGGGGTAATTATACCATGAGAAAGGAGCCCCCAGGAAAGAGGCCTGAAGGAGTACATTTTCTCCTCTGTCATGAGAAGAGACAGCTAGAAGTCACCATCTACCAAGCATGAACTGTGCCCTCATCAGACACTGACTCTGTCAAAGTCTTGATCTTGGACTTGCCTGTCTCCAGAACTATGAGCAATAAATGTTTATCATTGAACTACTCAATATAGAATTTTTGTTAGAGCCATTCAAACTAATTTACACAAAGATTAACATAAAAACATTATAAATATTGGCTCTTCTTTTCTCTTTTACTTTCGTTAAAAGGCATAAAGTAAAATAATAATTAGAATAGTATTACAATATAATAATGAACATAAAATATTTATAATAAATATAAATATAAGCTTCATCTATGCCGGTTTAAGGCACATAAAAACACTACAAGGAAAGTAGAGAAGAAATGGAGATACATAGGAGAAAAATATATCTCTGCAATTAAATTTTTAAAAACATACAGTTGATTTTTGTAAGATATGTATGGTAAGCAATAAAGAAAAGCTAGAAAAATCTGAAAATTATAGTTTAACAATGCTTAAAGAAATTAAAATGCTACAGTATAAACTGCTGATTTAGTAAAACAAACAAAAACACTGAAGAAGGAACAAAGAAACCAAGTGACTAAATAAATTATCTTTTTAAAAGGCAAAAATAATCCATTAGAAAATTTACATCCAAATCTGTACTGTCTGTAGAATAAACGAATGGAAATTAAAGAATGGGAAAAACCATACCATGTATCCTTCAATCATAAAATAGTATGACTGTTGAGTATCATATAAAAATAGATTTTAGAACAACAGGTTATTAAAGATTAAAAATGACATTTCATAAAGATTAAAGGGTCAATCTTTTATCAAAATTTAGCAATTATTTAGACTACATGCATCTAAAACTAGAGCATGAAATTACATGGAGCAAAAACTGATAGCAATAAAAGGAGAAATAGATAATTCAACAATAATGGTTAGAGATAGACATATGCCACTTTTAACAGTCAGAAAACAACTATACAGAGTATCAGCAAGAAAGTGGAAATTTTTTTTTTAATATTTTTTTTTTTATTTGCTTTAGTTGTACACAATTTGTTTTTTATTCAATGCATTTTATTTGTACGTGGTGCTGAGGATCGAACCCGGGTCGCCCACGTGCTAGGCAAGCGCTCCACCGCTGAGCCACAATCCCAGCCCAAAGTGGAAAATTTGAACAACACTCTAAACTCATAATTCTAACATTTCACTTAAGTGGAGCAAAATATATACCTCCTCAGATGTACATGAATTATTCTCCAAGGTAGACCACATGCAAAATAGACATTTACAACTAATCACATGTTTAAAAGGTACAATTTTATAAATTCCAACAAATAAATACACCCTAAAATTTAAATGGAATCTCAAGCAACTCTAGTAGAAAGAATCATGAAAAGCATGAAAAGAGATAGAGGCCTCACAATTGCAGGTTTTAACACTTAAAAAAAAACAGTACAGTAATCAAAAGAGTGTGGTATGAATAAAATGACAGTTATATAAACCAATGGTTTAGAATACAGAGTCCATAAATAAACTCTCCTATATATTGTCAAATTATGCTCAACAAGGGTGCAAGGTCATTGAAAAGATGATCATTTATATTGATAGTTTTGGGAACTAGATATCAACAAGTAAAAAATGAAGTTGGACTCCTACAGTACACCATACACTGTAATGTATTAAAGATTTCACATAAGACCTCAAACTATAAAGCTCTTAGGAGAAAACATAAGGAAAACTTCATGTTATTGTATTTGACACCTACTTTTTGCATTGCATAAAAGTCACAGGCAAAAAGGAAAATATTCATACATTGAACTTTATCAAAATTAAAAATTTTCATGCATCAGAAGACACTAGGAAGAGACTGAAAAGGAAAAATTACAGAATGAGAAAAAAATATTATAAATTGTATTATTATACAGGGTTCATAATAAGATTACATGAATAACTCCTTCAACTCAAAAAGAAAAGCTAACAACTCAGTTACAAAATAGGCTAAGGGCTTGAATTAGAGTAAGGGTACAAATGACCAATGATTGTAAGAGAAGATTTCAACATCACTAATCAGGGAAATGAAAAATCTAAATCAAAATAAGATTTTACTTCTTGCTCAAGGTTATTATCAGAAAAAAAAGGAAATGATATACGTGTAGAAGCCATTTGCCTTTAATCAGTGTTTCCTTTACATGATGACTTAACTACAAATTTTAGCATATATAAGATTTAAGGAAAACATTTTTTCTTTTGATTTACTCAGGCATTGTTTTATTTTAACAAATTTTATAACTGGTCATGTTCATCTATTTTGTTTACATGATCAGAAAAATGTTGATCAAGAATTAGTTTTAGTATATTTGTAGTATGTCTCGTGCATTCCTTTCCCTAAAATTTTCTTTGTTTTAATTTTATTATTCAACTATGTACTTCATGTATGGTTTTTGAAAAACATTTTCTTTTTTATTTAATCTATATTTTATAAGAAATACATGTTTATTTGCAGTCTATCCCCAACATGTCATTCAATTAATTTCAAAATTGAACACAGAATAAAATCTGCAGTTTTTTTTCTATTTATTCATATGCTCTCTAAAATGCCTTGTACATAGGTTATAAAAAAAACTCTTAAATATAAATTGAACTTATTTTTTGTGAATATTACAATAAAGATGCAGATTGGTCAGAAAAATATAATAAAAGCAAGGAGCTATACTTTCCTTATGCCAACATTTATTGTACCAAATTGTGATGTTAAAATGATGACAGATGCCCTCTTAATTATTTTTTGGTTCCAAACACTTCAAAATGTCACACTTCTAAAGGAATTTTACAAAACTTGTTGACTGTTTTCTAGATAGTAAGGTTAATTTTAATGTTTTAGCAATTATCACCATCAGACATCTGAAACAATGCTTCAAATATTTTAGATTTAAGTTGATTGAAGTTTTAGACAATATCAGAATAGAGAAAACCTGGTAAGACCTGTGGTTTCTTCCTTTAAAAATTTCAAAATATATAGTTAATGTAACCCTTTTTCAGTTCTTCAGAACTTTGCAGAAGATTTTCTTAATGCCAATAGAGTTAATGAAATTTTGAAAGATAGATTAAAGAAATGACATGCCCAATCAAAATTGCCCTTTTAATGATAAATTCCTTTAGCACTGAATTATACTTTATGTTCCATAATTCCGATAATCTTTAGGAGACATTCATTTTAAACTTAATTATTTGATAAGATTAGAAATAAAATATTAATATGCATCTTAAATATATTTTCATTTTATCATACATTTTTAAAATGTTCCCTTTTCTTATATATTTGTATAAAAATATTAAATGCATCTTTTAGAACATAATGCTTGAAAACTCAGTAACTATTGTAAAACCTGGGTGGATTTGCACTTTCCAGTAACTATATAATATTTTTCCAGCATAGTCTCTTTATTAAGTGTTCTCCTGAAAAACATATTTTCTCTTTCTCTACTCCCTTTGAAATGTTAAGCTCTAGTATCTTCATAAACCTTTGTTTGTCAGACCTTAAAGATATCTTAATTAGTGAAATTTTAGAAAATGTAAAAAAAAGTGTACCTTAGAATTAGGATCCCTAGAATCAACTATTTTAAAATGATCTCACAATAGTAATAACAATCACTCTTTTTTTAATATGATAATAATGTCATCATAGTGATTAGTTGTTATCCTTAAAGCTTTCAACATGCACTATACCATTGATATAAATTTATAATATTATATGATCAAATCCTAAAATGTAATCCTATTCAGAAGTTCTAATTTAAAAACAATTGAAGCAGTGAAGAAAGAGCTTAAATTACACAGTGGGCAAATTTTGTAATTTTTAAGTTTTAACTTTTAAAACTTGAATCAACTTTTCTTATCCCACATTTTATCTCCCTTAACATTATTAAAACATCTAAATTAAAAATTAAAGGGGAAAACAGAACTAGAGCAGAGATGAACACATATTCACATTATTAGAATAAAAAAGAATAGTTGCTTTTGGGGGGGAAACAGTGAACTGAAAAAAGTTAATAAATGTGAATCAATCTTAGATATATTTGATCCTATGTAAAAATACTGTGTGGGCAATGGGGGAAATTCCAAGTTGATTAATAAGAGCTCCTGGCTCAAGCAACACAGGACATGTTAGAAGGACTCATTGTTGTTAGTGTTACTCCATATGATGATGTAAATTACACGTGGGAGCTGGGTGGCCTGGTGAACAGGTTGTATGTGAGCTCTGGGGCTTGGTGGTTCACTAAAATCCCTGGTCTGGAAATAGTGACCTAGAACAAGGTAAGCATGTTTATTTTATAGATTTTATCATTGTGAGAAATTTTCTTCAAAACAAGCAGAAGCAAGGTCATAGGTATGAGTGGCATAATTATGATTATCAGGTTGCACCCATAACTTTCCACCCTTGGACAGCTGGTGCCTGAACCTGATAGTTCCATGGCTACAGAACCTCCTATTGAACAGGGCAATCTTTAATCAGCACCTTGGCACTAAAAGTTCCCAGAAGAAGTGTCACCTCAGTCCCAGGACAGCTCAAGAACCCTAATTCAGTTACCACTTCTGACATCAAGATCCAGGACTGCACTTTATCATTTGGGCAGCTTTTGACACATCATTCATACTCACTGAGTCTTAGGTTGCATTCTGGGGGGTGGTGTGATCCTACCTTCTTTGGAGGATGGAGGTTTTGGGTGAAGATTTGAAATGATTTAATATTCCTGGTGAAGGGCAAAAATCACACTGGAGACAACCGTTCAGCCAAGAGATTTATTCACCAGCCTCTACGGCTGGTCGGAGGCTGAAGAAGTACGGGGAGGGAGGAGTCAGGGAGAGGGAAGTGTGCAAGCTCTGGACAGAGGGTTGGTGCATCCCTAGTCTGTGGCTGTGGTCTCCAGAGCTGTCAGCTGGGGCAGCTGCCAATTGGCTGGAGGCTGGAGCTGTTGGCTGGAGCAGCACTGTCAGGCTGGAGGCTGTGAGTCTGGAGCCTCTGCAGCCACTGCTTCCTCTCTGCAGTGATGAGATGTTGTGTCAGGTGCTTCTTCTCTACAGGGACAAGCTGTTGTTTCAGCTGCTTCCTCAGCTGCTTGCTCGCAGGGACAAACTGTTGTGTTGTGAGCTCCAGGCAGGCAGGAACTTAAGTAGGGATTTCTTGGGGGGGGGGGGGGTTTTCCTGAGCGACCTTTAATGCCATTGGCTCTTTTCCCAGTAAACAAAGTGACCTTTAAGCCGATTGGCTCCTGCCCGGGGAACAGAGTAACCTTTAAGTTGATTGGCTCCTGCCTGGGGAAATTGAAACCAGGTTGCTCCTAGTGGAATTTTCCATGGGGGAGGTGGCCTGTTAGCTCAAGTTTATCTATCACCTGGGACTCATGCAGGTTTGCTTTTAGGAATCTGAGTAAATTCTACCATGGAGGCTGGGGAATTTAGGGAAAAAATTATTTTCATAGAAAACTTTGAGTTTTAGAAGGGACAAAATTAATAGCTAAATTAATGAAAAGTGCTTATGAGAAGGTTGAAACACCAGAAGAGAACTAAAATAATTTTTAATCATAGAAGGCAAATTAGTCATTGTTTTAAATATTTCAATTTAATAATAAAATATGTTTTAAAGCACAGAGAAAGTGTAAGACACTGAGTTTGGGTTTGGAAGATTGGAAATGCACATCCAGTGTCATGAGTAAAAGGAAATTGATTAACAGAGTTGTACATGAAGAGAACTGGAAACAGTGTGAACAGAGCAAAGGTTAATTTTTAGGGATCTGGGCCCTTCTCACTCATTTTTCTGCTAAGATCCCCCCATCTCCCATTCAGTTCTGGACTAGCCACTTAACTGTTCTTGTCCCAACTGACAGCCTCCTTACTAGTATTTTCACCATAAAATTAGAGTGATCTGGTTAAATCTAAATCAGGCCATTTTGCTTATTTACTTTGCTTTTCTAGCTTCCCCAATATTTAGAGTAAAAGCCAAAACCTTTATATTGAACTGTAAGTCTTCACAAGATGTGGTACAAGACTGTATTGCCTATTTGACTTTAAGCCTATTCCCTAAGTTGACCCAAAATCATGGATTTCGTCAATTTTTCTGAAACTTAAGCAAACTTCTTCATGGGGCCTCCAACCTTGTCACTCTGACCACCTGAAGTACAATGGAAACATGATTCAACCCCTCCCTTCCTTTAAAATATCATTTAATAATAGACTTTTTCCTGGTCCTTCACACTTTATAATTCTCTTCCTCAACACCAACTCTCTCCAAATTTATTTTTTGTGTCCTTCATACTTATCTGAGTTTAATATACTTTTCATTTCATTTACTCCTTACATCAGCTATTTTACAAAAATATGTAAATGTTTTTATTTAGGTAAATTCCTGAACTAAATAAATATAATGTCAAAAATAAAATAATTTTGTGAATAATGTTTTAAAATATTTTGTGACATTAGGATGATAAGTGTTAAGAAAATGTCACCCGATTTCCAAAATACAAGTAAATTTGTTATCCAGTAATTATCTGTGTCTATTTCTCTTACAACAATTGTCACACTCTTCCTTTTAACACAAAGTTAAGATGTTCATGGCCTTGTGAATGTGTAGGAATTTCACCTTAGATTAAGAAAATTGCTGCTGGTTTGACTAAAAAGATTTATAATAATTTGTCAACTAATTTAATAACAACTTTAAATATTTTAAGTAGTTCAGAGTGAAAAAAATTTTGAAAGACATTTTTTAATTATAAAAGATAAACAGGAATGGATGTGAATATCATTCTAATTTCCATAAAAATACAGACAGACATTGACTGTAATCACACTCTGACTTATATCTACAAATTTAAATTACAAAGAGTACATGAAAAATCAGATATACTGATTTATTATAATTTTAAAGAGACTGGTAAAAAACACCAAGAAAGCCTGTATAAAAGTACTCTTGGAATACGCCAATGGAAAGGAAGACTTTCTTTTCTACTCACTCAAGTGTGAGTAATGGAGAGAGAAGAAAACTAAATAGTCTAAGTAGATGAGCAACACAGTGGAGCTTGCTCAGGGATGTGTGCTGTCGCATACAAGAAATATTGATTTTATTTTTTCCTTCACAAATTAGAAGAGTAGATTTTTTTATATCCATGAGACATATATTAAGAAATATAAATCAAAATAAGTATATTTTTAAACAGATTGTGTGCATGGGAATTTTTGCAAATGGACTAGGACTGAATAGAACACAAGGGGTTTGGTTTAGCAATTTTGTAGTTAAAATAATTATGTTGAAAATATTTGAGAGACACTTGTCTAAGAAATTGAAATATTAATGTTTTAAATTTGTATGTATATACATCCACAATTAATTAGTAATTAATAGTTATTGATCAACCAATTTATATAAAAAATATTAACGCTAGGCATTGTGCAAGGAGAAGGAAACAGAATTGATGCAATCTCTGAACATACAGAGTTTACACTTTTATGTTCTTAGGTTTTTGAGAATTCCTATGAAGAACTAGATATTCTAGAATAATTACAACACATCAAAATATTTAATTAAAAAGCTTTTGAAAATGTTTGTATTCATTAATTCATTAATATTTTGTAAATGTAGATGAAGATTTTGAGGAAAAATAGAAACAATCAAAATATATGATTTGTGTGTTTGATAATTTTTTTTTTTTTTGTGGTACCGGGGATTGAACTCAGGGGCACTTGACCACTGGGCCACATCCCCAGCCCTTTTTTTTTGTATTTTATTAGAGACAGGATCTCACTGAGTTGCTAAGTGCCTCGCGATTGCTGAGGCCGGCTTTGAACTCGCGCTCCTCCTGCCTCAGCCTCCCAAAGTGCTGGGATTACAGGCGTGCGCCACCATAATTTTAATAATTGAAAAAATCCAAAGAAATAGCCCCAGAGATTTATATGATGTTTACAGAGGAAATTAGAACTAAGAAACATGGAGAAAAAAATGGTTTAAAACAAGGTTTGAGGGAAGTTCTGTTGTGCATCATTAACCACATGCTGACCACAGTTAGCACTGTTTTATTCTCTATGTAAGTGTGTCTACTAAATGAGATTAGGTGTGAAAATGATGCATTTAAAAATATTTTTTAGTCACAACACATTCATGAAAGTTTCCTCTGTAATAAAAATAATTAAATGTAAATACAAAGAAAAATCACATAGAAAGCAAAAGATATTTTTCTTCCAATTTAAAGACTGAGTAATATATTTTGAAAAATTAAAAGTGGAGAAATTATTGCATTGTAAAAACTTAAAATTTGTATGTAAGGAAAAAGTATTCCTTTCACATACTATTGTTCTCCCATTGGTTTAATAACTTACCATGTATATCATAGAGGAAACAGCAACAGAATATGAACTTGCTTTGAGAAAAGGAGAAAAATAATGAAGAGATAATAATATGTACAACATCAACATGGGTTTTGGTATTCTTCTGCTAATTAGAAAATTTGAATTAAAAAATAATTTGTAACTTTTATATTTTGTTTTTATTAAAAAATGATAAATAACTTAAAATTATTTTCTTAACCACTTTAACCACTGTCTTCTCATAAAAAAATAATTGCAATTAACTAAATAGAATAATGAGTTCTGTAAAAACTCACGTATGAGAAAAAAGAACATGTAAGAATAAGATTTGGATTGTGTTTAAAATTACGTTACATAATTTTGAAGAATATTCTTGCGCTATGATTCATTCCCAATTAAGTTGACTATAAACACTTTTGATTCCTTCTCTTTTTTCTAAGTACATTGTTATGATTTAGATATTAAGTATACCCCAAAATATCTTGTGTGAGACAGTACAAGTAATCTTAGAGGTGAAATGAATGGGTTATGGGTGCCTTGACTTAATTAGTACATTAATCCTCTGGTAGGGATTAACTGGGTTGTAAGTATGGACAGCGAGGATGTGGCTGGAGGAGGTAGATCATTGGGGGCATAACTTTGGGGTATATATTTTGTCTGTGGTAAGGTAAGGCTCTCTCTGCTTCCCCATATGACATTCTTGAAATGCTTTCTTCTGCCACATCCTTCTGCCATGATGTTGTTTCTCAGGTTCGACCCAGAGCAATGGAGCCAACACTCTATGGACTGAGATCTCTAACCCTGAGCCCAAGTAAACTTTTACTCTCTAGAATTATTCTTGTCAGGTCTTTGTAGTCACAGTGACGAAAAACCTAACTAAAGCATACATACATATTTGCATTTAAATTTGTTTAAAATGTATTTAAATAAAATTGATTCTAGTTACATTGAGTTACTTATTATTTTGAAAAAATAAACTATTTTAATAACAAAATTCAGTCTTTAATAGTTGTATCAGTGTATGAAATCTTTATGTTAAGTACTTTTTTTTTTAGAAGTAAGGTAATTATACTACTTACAAACCTTTGCTATGTCTGTGTTCAAGTGAGGTGGGGGAGAGACTAATATGAAGAAGAAACCAGCCATGAACTCAAGCAAGATTATTTGGGGTTCTTGGAAATAATGAGATTCCACTCTGGCTAGCATAATTAAGTATATATAAAAAACATACACATATTAAATATACACATATGTTTGTTCACATATATAATTATGTACTTGTATACATAAATACATATATGATCATTCATATATATATATATCTATATTTATGTTTGTATATATATACATATATATACACATAATATATATATATATATATATATATATATATATATAATTCACAGAATCAACACTAGCAAACACCTTATAGGACTAACATTAAAAGTAAAAACTGAGGACACCTTCTTTCTGAAATATAAGTAAAAGTTCATATCATTCAAAGCCTTTTTCATTCACACTGTTCACAGCCAAAGGCTCTTGAAAGTTCATTTAATTGAAAGAACATAGCTTACTGCCTTCACTTCTACTACAAAGAAAGATGGAGCAGCAAATTGCCTGGGTGATATTTTGAATAGGCTGTATTTTAGGTAACAACAAATAACAGATGCCCACTATAGTCTACTCACTGTTTACCTAATGTGGTCACAGTGGTGGCCATATGTGACCTCTGGGCAGTGCTTAGGGTCCCTCTGGTTTAGCTACAATGCTGTATTACCATTCTATAATCTTCACTTGAAAGTTAAGTTGCACTGGAACAATGTTTCTTAATGAAATAATGGAGAAATTAGAAAGAAAACAGGAAGGGAAAGTTCTATATAAAAAATGCTTATCACATAAAGAAGAAAGTATGGCTGATGATTATTGGTCTTAGGAAAAATGTTGGTCACAAGATAGTGCTTATCTTAATAGCTACCTATGTCATGTTATTTTTTAGAACCTAGCAAGAAATTCAGCTAAGTGTTTTGTTTTCTCTAAACTGTCAGAGTGGACCACATCTTCAATCCTAAAAGACCTATTGCTTTACATTATATAATTTTTGTGAATATATTAAATATTTGTAAAATACTAAAACCATTATCCATTAAGAAACAGATTGATAGTTTGAGCTATCAAGAACTTTAATTCTTTAACATTAAAATAATGGAAAAAATAAAACCAAAAAGTGAAAATCATTTGAAATTCATACTAATAACAAAGGACACATAAGCATAATATATGAGAAGAAACTCTAAATACAATGAGGAAAATCTCTAAATAAAATGAGGAAACAAATCAGATGTTCATACCATAAGGTCTAAGTAAAGTTGTGGTGAATTCACGTTCACATTATGTTATGAATAATAAAAAATGAGAAACAATATAGCATTATGAACCACAGGATGCATGGATCAAACGAGCATATCATCCATATTGTCTAGCAAAAGAAACTATATTCTAATTAATATTTACTCCATGGTTGCATTTACTAAAACTAAAAGTAGCCAAAATAAAAGGATGATATGCATTTATGTCTTCACATTACCTGTAAGGACTATAATTATTCTCTATTTGCTACCTTGTGATTAAGCTCCATTCACAAGATCACCTTTTGGGTCTAAAATGGTTGCTTCAGCTGAAACCACAATACTCAAAATGTAGTCAATGTGATTCCTGAAAGTGGAGAAAAGACCTCTTCCCTCTCTTTTGGCATCGCCTAGAATTTTCACACTAATTACTAATCAGTTGCCATTAGCCAAATTTTGCGAAAAGGGACCTTAGTTATATACTTTTAATTTTTTGTGATAGTATGCTGATTTAGCCATTGTGCTTCCATTTCTATAGAAGGCTATAGATTATTGGATAGAGACTATTGGTGGGTATTTTATCACAGTTTTTGATCTCTGAACCGGTGTACAAATTAGGCCTTCAAATATCTGTGTACACCATTTCCCAGAAATATAAAATAATCATTTCTTTCCCAAGGGAAAGGTTTCCAAATTTTCAGCCAATTACTTCATCTGGATTAAAGTTCAAAATAATCAGATGATGATTGATCTTTTTCATCAAGCATAGGCACAGTTTCTTATTAACAAATAGGCTTTTTATTTTAAAAATTAATCAAAAGAGAAAATACATAAAAATCTATGTAATCTGGAGGAGAAATCCCCATTGAAGCAAAATAAATTTACAAGTTATAAGAAACCTTGTTGAAAGGAACTAGAGAAATATCCAGGGAAATGTGGTCTTCCAAAATTGACCTCATTAGTTATAGAAAACTTCAACTTGCCAAATTTCCCTGGAGATCCTAAAAAGTGTATGAAGAAATGACCCCATGGAAAATCAAAAAGAGCAAGATGATATCACAGAGAAATCTACCTCAAAAGCCAGCTAGTTTTTATGTCCCTGAAATTGTTCCTAAATATAAGTCTTTTGTGTCCACGGGTAGTTTTTTTGTACAAATTCTCTAACATCAACCAGGTGACCTACAATTAAATTCCAAAACTCAGAGTACATGCAGTATCACAAGTTAAAGTCTCAGTCAGTCCCTTAAGACTACACTCACTTCAGACACCAGCAGCAAATCTCAGGTATTCTAAAAACCTGCACTTTTGCCTAGCTGACTACAAACTTGGGGGTTTTCAATTCTTCTCCCCAGTTTTTTAAAACTTTTAGAATGACTCACAAAACTTGGACAATCACCACATAATTTAATTTGTAGGTAACAAATAAACATCAATGTTTGATGGGACTGGATGGGGCATGGTACAGAGTTTCTCTTCACTGACCTTTGGTGGAATACAGTAGGCCATCTCCCAGCATATCAACATATTCAACCATCCAAAATTTCCCTGAACCTCATTGTTTCAGGGGTTCTATATGGTATTTCGTTACTTGGGCATGATTGATTACATCACTGGCCACATTTTGAATTCAATCTCTAAGATTGCTCCAGACATAGGGGATGGGGTGGGGGTGATAATTACAATTCTGTTATCATGTGGTTTGTTCCTCTGGAGTACAGTCCTCATCATAAAGCAGTCCAGAACCCCCCCCCCAACTCTCCCTCCCATTTCTCACATGGATCATCTTATTAGTATAAAGTCAGGTGTTTTGAAAAGGGGCTTGTAAAAAAAGAGAAGGGACATTCCTAGAACTAATGAAAATTCAAGGGTTTTAGAAGTTCTGTGCCAGGATCCAGGTTCAAAGACATATCAATCATTTATCATTTGTCTGTCTGTCTGTCTGTCTACCCACCAACCTACCACTGCAAACCTGTTTTGTGTACTGCTTTGTGGTCTCTTCAGCTTCATTGCTGTGGAACTTTGGATTTTTAAAATTTTACTTTAAAAATTTATTTAGTTTTGTTATTTTTAGACACACATGAGAGCAGAATGCATTTTTACATATACATACATGGAACATACCTTTTTCTAATTAGGATTCCATTTTGTGGTTGTACATGATGTGGAGTTTCACTGGTAGTGTACATGATGTGGAGTTTCACTGGTAGTGTATATGAAACTAGGAAAGTTATGTCTTATTCATTCTACTGTCTTTTCTCTTCCCATTCCCCTCCCTTCCCTTCATTCCCCTTTGTCTAATCCAATGAATTTACAGTCATCCCTCCCTCACCTTGCTGTGTGTTAGCATCCTCATATCATACCTGACCTTTGTATTTTTGGGATTGGCTTATTTCACTTAACATGATAGGCTTCAGATACACCCATGTACCAGGAAAAGTCATAAAGTCATTCTTTTTATGGCTGAGTAATAGTCCATTGTGTATATATACCACATTTGCTTTATCCATTCATCTGTTGGTTCCATAGCTTAGCCATTGTGAATTGAGCTGCTATAAATATTGATATGGCTGCATTACTATAGTATGCTGATTTTAAGTCATTTGAGTATATGCAGAGGAGTGGGATAATTGGATCACATAGTGGTTCCATTACAAGTTTTTGAGGAATCTTCATACTGCCTTCCAGAGTGGTTGCACCAATTTTCATTCCCACCAGCAATGTATGAATGTACCCTTTTCTCCACACACTCACCAACATTTATTGTTGTTTGTATTTTTGGTAATCACCATCTGACTGCAGTAAGATAGAATCTCAGTGTAGTTTTAATTTGCATTTCTATAATTGCTAAAGATGTTGAACATTTTTTCATATATGTGTTCACCATTCATATTTGTTCCTGTTTGAAGTACCTGCCCAGTTCCTTTGCCCTTTATTGATTGGATTATTTTTTAATTATTTTTTTTTTTTTTGTGTGTGTGTGTGTGTGTGTGTGTGTGTGTGAGAGAGAGAGAGAGAGAGAGAGAGAGAGAGAGAGAATTTTTTTTAATTTCTTTTTATATCCTGGAAATCAATGCTCTGTGTGAAGTGCAGGTGGCAAATATTTTCTCTCATTCTGTAGAGCTCTCTCTTCACATTCTTGATTGTTTCCTTTGCTGTAAAGAAGCATTTTAGTTTGACACCATCCCATTTATTGAGTCTTCATTTTACTTCTTGTGCTTTAGGAGTCTTGTTGAGGAAGTTGGTTCTCAAGCCGACATGATGGAAAGTTAGGCCTACATTTTCGTCTAGTAGCCATAGGTTCTTTGGTCTAATTCCTAGGTCCCTGATCCACTTTGAGTTGAGTTTTGAGCAGGGTGAGAGGAACTTTGGATTTATTGGAACAGATGGAATATTATGCTCAAGCTGCGTGTGCTCTGCCAGAGTAATAAAAACACTGACTCTATAACATGAGTTTGTATTTCCTGCCACCTTGAAACATTAATTTCTAAGTAGTTACCTTGCAAATAGAGAGTAAGTTTTTGTAAAAAAAAATAACGCTCTAACAGATATACTTCTTAGACATATTTGTAAGTAGTTATAACCTATTTGTAATTTATACATATTTTAGATAAAAAAGTACTTGATGCATAAAAAATATAAAAAATATGAAGAAAAATATACAAAACCTGATGGAAAAAAATGGACAGTTGACACATATGGACAGATCACAAAAGTGGGAAAAAACAGTCCCTTACACATAAAAAAAAAAAAAAATAACCTCCCTCCTAATAAGATAAATAAAAATAACTCTTCACTAAAATATAATATTTTACATGTTAAACTGGAAATTAAAAAAAATATATATATATATATATGTATATGTGTGTGTGTGTGTGTGTGTGTGATTCTGTGCAAATCATTCTGTAAAATTTTGGTAAGAATTAAATAGGTGCAACATTAATGGTGACTAGAAGTGACCAGGAACAATGTAGTGGAAACTTGTGGAAGATAAATGGTTTTTAGTAAGCTTGTTTTCATAGATACTTCATAGTGTCACTTGCTTGTCTCCAGTGATAATTATGTTCTCCTCTTCCTTGTATAAGGTGCTCACCTTCTCATGGGAAATGTATGTCCTGCTTTTACAAAGAAAAGGGAAATTCAGAGAGTTCTTCTGTGGCTGCTTTTCTTAAATACTTTCAGGTGAAAGTAATTAATATATCAAAGTGCTCCATGCTCTGATCCCTCCAAAACATGGAAGAAACCTTTTACTGACCACCTTTCATTGATACAGAGATTTTTCCCTTTAATATGAATTTGTATTTCTACTTCTTTGATTTTTGGTTTGCTTGTTATCTATCTTGGAATTTCTTTTTATGTTCACTTTTTCTTTTATTAATTTTAACGTATGTATTTTTAAAAAATATTTTTAGCTGTAGATGGACACAATATCTTTATTTTTTTAAAGTGGTGCTGAGAATTGAACCTAATGCCTCACACATGCTAGGCAAGCACTCTACCACTGAGCCACAACCCCAGCCCTAATATGTGTATGTTTAACCTGTCTTTACATGATTTCTGATAAAAAAATTTGTACATAATATATACATTTTAGAAAATAGTTATATCTTCAAGTGTTTTCAGGTCAAATAGAAGGTTTTTGGAAATCAAATATTTATCTATTCTAGCCATCACCTGTAGATGATCAAATGATACTGGGAAAAATATAAAATTTTTGTAAATTAAAAAATATCAAATATTAAATATCCAAGTAGCATGTTTTTCAGTTACAGAATTTTATAAAACATTCCAATAAATAATAAAAGGAAAAATGCTTATATTTTATTAATATCTTATTTTCAAATAATTAAGTAGAGCTTATCTTCTTCAAGATTATATTTAATTGTGTTAAAAAGACACATTGTATTCCTATAACTATTCACATAAAATGCCAGAGGACATCCTGACATAATTAAATTAAGAGGTGATAATAACTGTAGACACCAGAACTGCTTGTTTCCAGTTTGGATGGCTAAGAAAGTCCATATCATGTACTTTCATTTGAATTTTTCCCTGTGAACTCTACTTAGAATTATTTATCTATAAAAATATTTATCTATAATATTTGTTATAAGGGAGTATATAAAAATAATTAAAAATCATCACATCAATGAAAAGTGTAAATGAAATTTATACTGGGAAGGTATCTATACTTTTTCTATTTCAATAGCTGAGTAATTATGCATATGAGTGAATAAATCATGCATTGGTAGACCTAATTTTGTCAATCAAGCAGCAAGAACATTTATTATTGATGTATTACTAATTCATCAGCATGAGGAACCAATTTTTTTTCCCCAATTAATGTTCACATCAGCAGTCACCTTTCTTTTTTCTTTCTTCTTCTTCTTTTTTTTTTTTTTTTTTTTTTTTTATTTTCTTTTTTCTCTTGCCAAGGTTTAACACTCAGGGGTTTTTAACACTGATTTCTAGTGATGTTTGGAGACAGGTTTGCTACTTAGGGCCTCACTAAGGCTGGTTTTGAACTTGATCATCCTGCCTGAGCCTCCTAAGGGCTGAGATTACAATTGCTCCAGGCGACACACCAGGTGCCTTTCTTTTCTCTCCTCAATTAATCTCTCTCTCTCTCTCTCACACACACACACACACACACACACACACACACATGATGTTATATCTCTTCATTATTATATATAAAATGTCAACTGCTCATTTCAATTTCTTTACTTGGAGAGCACATTCAAAAGTTTAAATTTGAAGCTTTACAATGACAAATCTTGTGGTTTACTTTTCTTTGCTTTCTATTGAGTAATTCTTAAACTCAGTCCTTGGTTCTCATTCTTTCTACACTTAAACTTTCCCCCCCCCCAGGGGTGGGCATGTAACTGAGGATTGAACTCAGAGGCCTCAACCACTGAACCACATCCCCAGCCCTACTTTGTAATTTATTTAGAGACAGGGTCTCACTGGTTGCTTAGGCCTTGCTGTTTCTGTCTTTGAACTCATGATCTTCCTGCCTCAGCCACAGGGAATACTAGTGTGCCTCACTGCCCCCTTTAAACTTTTGACCTCAGTGTTACCTGCCCAATGTAAGATGAGTTGGCTTGGATATGGTGTGAGTGACCCCTAGGTTCATGTGTGGAAGCTGGTCCCCATGGTGATAGAAAGGCAGTAAGTAGAACCTTTAAGAGCTGGACAGACCAGACAACCAGATCACCAGGCCCTGTCCTTTGGAAGTGATTTTCATGTTGAAGTGCAATTTCACTCTAACAGTCCAGTAAGAGCAGACCACCCCCCACACATAACCCTACATACAAAGCCCCTCCTGCATGGATCTGTTTTTCCTACATGCTTCCCTGTAATGTTGTGATACATAAAGCCTGAGGGGATTTTGACTAGAGGTTGAACAGATAAAGTTGCCTTTCCTCCAAAGTGAGTTGAATAAACCTTTTTACTTTTTCATAACACAATTCCCAAGTATTTTCTTACAGCCACAACAAATGGGCTAAGACAGTAAGCAGGATACCTGGACAATTAATAATAGAATCGTTAGTTAAACCATATCGTAAACCAGGAATGTCACAGGCAAATCCAGAAGACAATCTACACATGCTTACAAACCCCCAATCATTGCACCAAGGATGAAGAGGAATGACATTGCAAAGATTGAGAGAGTCCTAGGAAAGTGGCAGGAAGAGGAAGACAGGTTTGGAGTATAGGTAGTTCATAAGTTTCATAGGTCATTCAATCTATAATCAACACATTGCGAATGGCATTATTTAGTCCACTGAAAATTTAATTAGGATGCATCTCTAGTAGGTGAGAGAAGGTAAGTTTTACAATCCCTTCAGAGTAAGCCTGAGGGAAGAAGTGATTTTGCAGAAATACATGATTACACCTTTCTCAACAGTCATCACCACCATCTGGCATTACGTAAATTAAATATACTCTCTTACCACAACCAATTTCTGCTGATTTAATTTTACTGATTTTCTTTTATAGGCTTCTTACAAGTCTTCATTTACCACATCCAAGCAATCTAGCAGGTCCTTTCTCTCTCTGAGTTAAGGTTGCATTCATTCAGGCCAGGTGAAATAGCATTGATTTATAAATTGCCTGTGAAATGAAAGTTCGTAGTAAGGAAAAATAAGTTTTGGTTTGTCAAAGTCAGGATACTTTTTTTTCTATGTTAATGAGTGCATCACTGAATTTGATAATTGCTTATAAAGCAATATAAGATAATTCTAACTGATTTAAGCAAGAAAAAATGTTCATTTGAAGGTTTCCAAGTAGTGCACTTTGCTTATATGATAACAAAACACAACATCAAGTGCAAAAGACAGCTGAGCCAAATTTAGTTATGTCAGCAAATCAAATAAACAATAACTTTCTTAATAAGGCTTGCTATTAGATGATTTAGCTCAAGGTAACTTCCTAGATTTCTATACTCATGAGATCTAGGACTTAGTTGGTCATATATTCATTTGTTTTTATTTTTTAATATATAATGCCTGGTAGTCTCATGAGAACCACATCCACAGAAGTGAAGAAGATTAATTACCCTCCAAAAGTATGCTTTTGTTAACACAAGAATAAAAGTATTGTGGGAAGTCAAAATACAACAGGTTTATACTCTACTGTGAAAGTTAATTGTGTACATCAATGAACAGAAAACTGACAAAGACATTCAACATTCTCAGTGGGGTAACTGTATGTAATTCAACACAAGAAAATCTGTCAAACTCCTATTCATGATCACTTTGCAAAATTCAAATCAATTCTCTTACCAATAATATATTTAATGACTAGGTTTGCACATATAATTCAATAGATGCCAATGCTTTTCAGCCTACAAAGTTACTTTTGAACAGAACTTTATTAGTAAGTCAGTACTTTTGCTAAAGAAAATATATTTTTGGTAAAGTTAGATTTATAGATTACTTGTTAAAGTCATCAAAGTTCATCTTAAAGATTTTGTATTTAAAAATAAAATATTTTGAGTCAAAAGTGGTGATGCATGCCTATAATCCCATCTACTCTGGGGACTGAGGCAGAAGGATCAAAATTTTGAGGCAAGAGCTGGCACAATACTGAGATCCAGTCTTACAACAAAATAATAAATAGACTGAGTAAAAAAAAAAAAATATCTTTTTAGTTGTTAATTTTAGTCTATGCTAATATAGGACAATTTTCTTGGTGTTTCTTTTTCTATTAATAATCTTTAGAGCTTTAGACACATGTTTCTTAATACAAAGTAAAATATTTCATAAAGAAAATAATCTATGACCAAGTTTCACATAAAAGTGACTTTTCTAAACTTTCACTGTCTGTCTTTATGAGGTGAATGAGACATCTGTGCTTTATTTATTTTTCCATGAATATTATAAATGTTTTTCATACATCACCCTTTTATATGAGCACAGGGAATAGTCTTAAATTGCACCCCCCCCTTTTAGCATTATGTAAAAAGTGCTATGTATTCCCTCTGGTTGTGTTTAGACTAAAGATAAGAATTTCCCAGTAAAAATAAATGAAGTAAATGGATTCTGTATTTTTTACCTGACTGAAACCTTTTGAAACATCTCTGGAGCATAAGAGCTCCTTGAAAAAGGCATTTTGAAAAATAATCCCTAGAATACCTAAATTATCAGCATTAATTTATACATGACTTTGGTTGTTGTTGTTCCTCTTGTTAAAACAGAGCTGAGCGGGCGCGGTGGCGCATGCCTGTAATCCCAGCACTTGGGAGGCTGAGGCAGGAGGATGGCGAGTTCAAAGCCAGCCTCAGCAATGGTGCACTTAGCAACTCAGTGAGACCCTGTCTCTAATAAAATACAAAAAAGGGCTTGGGATGTGGCGCAGTGGTCGAGTGCCCCTGAGTTCAATCCCTGGTACCAACAAAACAAAACAAAACAAAAAACAGAATTGGTCAACCTTATTTCTCTCTGTTTTCCTTATGTCTATGATTTCTTCAAATAATGATAAAAAATTTAACATAAGAAAAAATACTTTTATAATTCTAGGAATCAGAGTCAATAAAAGATAAACTTTTCTGTCTGTAGACCACTTATTAGTTATAATTTATCTTTTAGTATTTTTGTTTGTTATATGCACAACTATCAATATAAAGATGAAAAAGCACTGATTTATATTATTTGTAGTAACTGTTTAGAAAGCTGCCTATTTCACAAAGCACATGTAAGAATGTGAAATTTCTTTTCATTTTTGTCTTCAAAAAATATTATCCTCATTGTTCTTTTAGCCATATAGAAAATAAATGATACATTCTATAATAATTCCTGTATTTTAAATCCATAAAAATATCTCATATTTAATGTTCCATTTACTAAGGACTTAGGAGGAATAAAAAGTAGAGATAATTAGACAAAACTATGAAATAAATTATCATAAATATTGATTCACTTTAAGTGTATTAATAATCTCATAGAACAGTTTGTTACATAGAAACATTAGAGAATTATCATCTAAGCTATCAGATTTGTTTAATCAAGTTCCCTTATATGAATAATGATAATATTATTAAAAGTAAGCATTAATATTATTATCAGTAAGCATTTACAAAGAAATTATACACAATTTTATTTTTTTTTCAGAGAAAAAGGAACATTTAATAGGATGGTAGTAGTTACTATTAAAAGTGATGATAATAAGCATGGTGTGAAAATATATTTGCATATCAATTCGTTATCTACATTTTAAATCTATGATATCACTTATTCCAGAGGCTTTGGTATTTTAAATTGATTAAAGTTGTAATGTAATAGTTCCCCCTGATTCATGATTGCACTTTCTGTAGTTTAAATTATCCATGGTTTCAGATGAATCGTGAACCATGGTCCAAAAAAATGAAATGGAAAATTCTAGAAATAAAAAAAAAAAAAAACTCATACATTTTAAAATGCATGTTATTTTGAGTAATGTGAAGAAATTTCATACAATCTTGCTATCGTCAACATGGAACATGAATCTTCCCTTTGTCCAGAATTTCCATTCTTATGTGCTACCCACTCTTGGTCACTTAGTCACCATCTCATTTTTCAGATCATCTGTCATGGTATGGCCATGCTAAAATTCAAGTAGTACTTATTTTGCTTTATTATAGTATATTGCTATAATTATTCTATGATTAGTAATTATTATAAATCTCTTAATGTCTCTGATTTATAAATGAAACTTTTCCATATATATGCATGTATATGAAAACACAGTATTAATAGGATTTAGTACTATCTGTAGATTCAAGCATCTACTGGGGGAGCTTATAATATATTCATTGCCATACTTCTATAATGTTCATAAATGTAATATTTTAATATGAGGTTCTCAAATTTAGGATTATGAATATTTTAAATCATTTTAATTAGACATTATATGTATCATGATTATATTGAAAGCAATTTCAAAGGTAGCCCAGACAGAAGAGTTAATAGTGAATCAATCAAGAAACTGTCTTGATTAATTTCTAATTCTACCATTTACAAATGTTATTTTTAGCAAATTATGTGACTGGTTTTTATACTTCAGTTTCTTTGCTTATAAAATGATATTATAAAACACAATGGAAGTAATGTTCTGAATTGTTCTGAGGATTAAATATAAACATGTACATGAAGCCCTAGGCTATGAGCCTTGCACAGAGTAAGTCCTGGTATTGGAAAGGTATTGTTACTGTTATTAACGTAAAGATTTAAAAAATTACATTATCAAAACCAAGCATCTAAAGGCCAGAGCAACAGTAGTTGCTTAATTTTTTAAATGGATCCTATGTTTTTTTTATGTTTATATCATTTTCCTATAGAGAATTTTTGTTCTTTTTTCTAGATGTGTAGTTATGTGGAACACCTATAAAAACTTAAATATGATATGTTATAAAATTATATACTAGATTATTATATATTTATGTAATATAAGGATATAGTTATGCTATAAATTATTAATATTAATATAACATACATAAGCTCTAGATTATGATTTCCAACCTACTTTATTGTACCTGTTTCAATTTTGTTGTATTATTCAGAGATTTGAAAACTTGGGGTTTAATGGCTAACATCATCAATTATTCCTAAAAATTTATCTGTGGATAGCGCATTTTTACTTTTTTCATAATTCTGGTGATTTCTCTTTTTGATGAAATAGCATTATACATTAAGATAGGAGAATCTTAATTTTGACTTCTATATGGAGATAAAATACCCCCATCCTACATTTTCCTCAGGGGATTAATGCCAGGATTAGCTGTGATAATGTCAGCACAGGGAGTAGTGTTCAATCACAGAACATAATGTTTTCATGGAATGACATATGCATGACCACACATGAGCATCACCATGTAAAGATCACCAAAACCATAAAAAAAAAAAAAAAAAAAAACTCCACATTTTCAGTCAGTGTCAGAATCTTTTACCAAGAATATGATGGAAGAACAGGACTGACAGAAGAACAGAACATTCTCGTGATTATGAGAACAATATAACTTAGCTGCATTTCAGAGTGGTACTTTTCAGAAAATGAAGGATTTAGAGAGAAGGAAACTTGAGAAGTGTTATTTTGATCTTCATGGGAGGTTACTTTTACTCTTTAGCATTTTGAGGGATCATATCAGGACTCAGATGGAAAATAGAAAGAGCCCACAGGAAAACTTCAGTTTTCATGATGTTAGGGGACAGACAGATGAGGATGGTGGGAACACAGGTTAGGAGAATAATTCTATAAAATGGGCCCACTGTGCTGACCATTCCGTCCCTTGCTTTCTTTGATAAAAAGCAATTTAGCTGGGCGAGGTGGCACACACCTGTAATCCCCACGGCTCAGGAGGCTGAGGCAGGAGAATCAGGAGTTCAAAGCCAGCCTCAGCAATGGTAAGACACTAAGCAACTCAGTGAGACCCTGTCTCTATCCCAGTACCCCAGTACCCCACACAAAACAAATAAATACAAAAACTAACATAAATATGTTCTGTTGCTTATTAGTTCTGTGAAGTTATAGAATTACCAGCCTTAGCTTAAGTTTTAAGAGAGAATGCAGAAAGGCCTGTTGGTAATTTTTTCAGGTTAATTGTTCTTCTAACTGTGCAATATTGGTTACACGGTTTCATTATGATTTCCCACTTTCCACGAAAATAAAGATGGCAATTTCCACACAATGTTGATATGAATATGGAATGAGAAATATTTGCAGAAAGTCATATTGAGTTTTTAATACGTGAATGTTTTTCCTATTTCCTTTTTTCCTCTCGATGAGGCAAGAGCATATCTCACAAGGCAGAAACATTTTTGATGTGGCTATGAATATTTATATTTTTCTTCATTATCACTTTGTTAGAAAATGATTATTGAGCTACAAGAGCACTTGGGAATGCATGGGCGAACAAAACCTACAAGGATCTGTCATCAAGAAGATAACATACGAAACACTACATTTTGTTTTATGCTTTTATTTTTGAAATTGATATCATTTGGATTTTTTGTCTTTGAATAAAAACATTACTATTCCCAAATAGGCTATATATCATACAATTAAACTCAGATGGGGTTTTGCACATTTTGATCCTTTAATCCATTTTTTAATTTATATAATTCATTTTTATCATAGTAGTATCAAATAGAGACCTAGAACATATGAAGATTATAGACCTAGATGCTAAATTTTGATCTTCAATTTAAGCTAAAAAATATATTAAACACAAAATAGTAAAGCAAAATGTTTTGGAACAGGCTATTGTGTTGATTCAAAAGCTTAGTTAATGCTTTGAGATTAATTGCATATTGAACTCAGTAAATGATCTTAATTTTTCATTTTTATATAAAACTCTCAATAAATTTGATTATCCAAAGACATTTGGTGCAGGTTAAATATCCCAAAGCAAATAAATAACTAAAACACCACTTTCTTTCTTTGTTACTCCATTCAAAAGGTAAAATAGAGTGCAAATTAACTTGATATGGTCTACTTGTCTTATATATATTCATATAGTTTGGGCTTTCATGCTTAAACTTGTCAGCTTCACAATGCCTAGGATGCAACATGATTTTTAGAGTTACACTCCACCAGTCAGCCAACAGTGAAGCTCTTAGAATTGTACTTGTATTTTCAATAGCATTTCTTAATTATATTTTTGGCACAGAGAACTAATGAATTGCTTTTAGAAACTAAATGAATTATAAATTGTTAAATCTACAATTCAGGCAACAGCGTCCATAAAATGATATGAATGTAGCCAATGCTAAAGCTCTTTGATAACATTAAGAAATCAGTATAACTATTAAGTACAGCCATGCGTATCTTATTATCATAAATTCCAGGGCTGACCTGTGAAGAAGGCATGTTTAGTGACAAACTCTACTCATGTCTGTGGCTGTCTAGTATTCTGAAACATTTTCATAGTCCACACTCAGCTTTTAGCAATATGCTAAAAACTTGCACTGAATTTTTGCCATATGGTGTGTTTTGTTCATGTTTTCACCCCCTCACTTTGAAGTGGCTTTCAATGTACATTTTGTGATATTTAGTTGTCTTTTTTGTGACTTCAACTCTCTGATGGGTTCAAGAAGAGTTTTATGTTTTAGTTTATCTAGGTTTTTATTCTCTTTGGATTGGATCTTTACAACTTTTCTGCATCATATACATGATATGTATGAAAAATACTCCGTTACTTTAAATTGGCTTTTTTGCTAATCAACTTTATCCAAATATACGATCAGAACTAAACTAGAGAAGAAATGAACATCTCTCAGAGAAGAGTAGATTGACTATTAGGCATTAAACATGCCCTTTTTTGAAGGAAGAGAATGAAAATTTGTATTCAAGAGAACTCTTTTATGTTATTTTTGTGAGCACATTTTTTTTTGTCATTATGGGTAGAAGAATTGTTTGGACACCAAGTAACCCATAGGCTGGACTATGGTATGTGCAGTGAAATAACAAGATGTCTCTATTTTCACATGGTTTTATGTTCATGTATGAATGGCAGAGAGTGTACAGGTACAAACAAAAATGTGAAGAATCTCTTACACGTAAGTTTCTGGAAGTGAGTGATTTTTTAATTGGAAACACTTAACGAAACATGGGATGTACAAGATTTTGGAAGTATTTCCTAATTTTTGAAGATGTGGGAAACTGGCTGGTGTCAGTATTACACTGTGGCGTTACCAGCTTTTTATTCAGAAAGCAATTACCGTGATAGTGGCAGTTTGTGTGGAGACATGGGAAAATATGTGTGGTCTCTGCTGTGAAGATGCCTTTAAATATTATCAATCTAGCTGTGACCAACTGACTATAGATCATTCAGAAAAGTGATTACAAATCCCAAAGATTTGTAGTGCCTAATTCCTCAGATTAAATGTTTTTATGTTTACATATAAAGAATGGTTTCTGTTTTTCTTATAGAACTCTAATGTAAAAAAAGTAGAACCCAGTTTGACTTCTCAGTAGATGAGAGTAGTTTTTTATAGAGGCAAGAATAGAACAACCAGCCGGGCGTGGTGGCGCACGCCTGTAATCCCAGCACTTTGGGAGGCTGAGGCAGGAGGATCACGAGTTCAAAGCCAGCCTCAGCAATGGCGAGGCACTTAGCAACTCAATGAGACCCTGTCTCTAAATAAAATACGAAAAAAAGATGGGGATGTGACCCAGTGGTCGAGTAGTGCCCCTGAGTTCAATCCCCGGTACCACACACACACACACACACACACACACACACACAAAAAAAAAAAACAAACAAACAAACAAACAAAAAAAAAAGAATAGAACAGTATTTGCATCTGAAACCTGGAATTCTTTGAAAAACTAAAATACCATCTCTTTGTTTTAGATGTGATAGTGTCCTAGAAATGGTATATTAGATACAAAGGTACAGAGAAAATATGCAAATAAAGTAATATTTTTGTGATCTGTGAAGTGGTGAAGGGTAGGATTGGTGGTTATAGTAAAACACAGAAGAGTCTTTTTTTTTTTTTTTAAATAATACCTACCAATTTTCAGTGAATTTTTGCCCTGATAACTGCTCTAGATTTTATTTCAACTCAACCAATACCCTGTATTATTCTTAAGTAGTATGCTTTTACTTTTAGTTATTCCTTTTTGATGGCTTGTGATTTTTTTAAAAATGTCATTTCATAGAATGTAAATAATGTGTAGCTTTAAAACTGGTGGAAGAAAAGAACAAACATTTTTCTTTGTTTTCAAAAATACATTAGGTCAGGAATCTGTTACACATGGTTAAATGCCTTGCTTAAGTTCTCTCAGTTGGTAAAACCATGGAACTCAGATTTATTTGCTTTTACTGCCCATGGTCTTTCCATTTATATGTCCAAGTCAATACCATCATTTATTAAGGAAGTGATTATCTTTGATTTTTGTCATTGCTTCCTTTTCTAAATAAAAGAGAATCAATTATAATTTTCATCATTATTTTTTCTTGTGTTCACTTACTTAGATATTTTCTCTCCCTTCTTTCTTTTCCTAAATAGACTGTCAAAACACTATGACCAGGAATTATTCCAATGTTAGTCTTGTGGAAAATAAACAATCTGCATTCTAGCTAGATAGTAAGCTGCAGACACAGAATTTAGCAATAATTCAGTAAAATAATAAGTCACCCAGGGGAAAATAAAAGGGATTCGTAATGGAACATTGTCACTGTGATTACTATTGGCAGATATGGTCAGGTCCATCTCTGCGGTTAAAAGAATAAAAGGCTGGACTTTCCCACATAACTGGAAAGTAAAACTGAAATATCCATATGTCTCATTACCCGTTCAATTCTTCTGTGATGAACACTGAGTGCCAGTTTTCCCTGCTAATTTAAGAATTAGAAATCCACAAGCCATTAAGAACTAGTTCATCCACAATGAAAACAATAAAAATAAATCATGCGTTATTCAGTTTGATGTGAGTTCTCAATGGATGACTTTTCACATATGTTGTCATATCATTTATGTGAGTTTTATAAAAATCAGCTGATGGATTTATGATTCACATACAATATACTGCATGTTTAAATTTACAGCTTGACAAGTTTTGACAAATCTATATACTGAAAAGTCATCATCACAATCAAGATAATGATCATATTCATTACTTTCAAAGTTTTCAAGTTATCTTTTTTGAATTCTAATTCCTAAACAATCATTGA
Organism: Tamias sibiricus; assembly: GCA_025594165.1. Classification (NCBI taxonomy): domain Eukaryota; kingdom Metazoa; phylum Chordata; class Mammalia; order Rodentia; family Sciuridae; genus Tamias; species Tamias sibiricus. Next base: position 40,424,258 of record CM046661.1, read on the forward strand.
TCCATTTTCTGTTGCTATACTTATGTTTGAATGTTCTAGAGTCTTATATAAAAGAAATTATTTAGTACATTTCCTATTTTTATCTTCTCTAAAACAGTGCAGTTATTTTAATGAATGATACTAAAGCAATCCATAAAAGAGTAAATTGATAAATTGTACTTAATTACAATTAAAAATTTTTGTTCTACAAAAGTCAAGATTAAGAGAGAGAAAAGACAAAGCACAGACTGCAATAAAGCTTTTATATATTACGTATCTTCTAAAAGAGTTGATTTGTATTCAGAATACATAAAGGACTCAAAATTTAGTAATAATAAAATAACCTAATTTTTAAAATGGAAAAAAGTACTTGAATAATACAATAGCATAAAAAGCAAAAATATGAATACTCTACATCATGAGTCATTAGAAATACAAATTAAAATCCCAATGATGCATCATTGCACATTTATTAGAATGCATGAAATTAAAAAGACTGAACCTACCAACTATTGTAAGGATGTGAAAGCACTGGAAATATCATGCAATCCCATGACAGCATAAATCATCATTCTGAGAACCATTTTGAATTTTATTTAAAAAAAATATCATATAATCCAGCTATTTTACTCCTGGAAATAACTAAATTTCCCTTAACAGGTGAATTGTCAAAAAAAATTAAAAAGTATAGGCATTTAGTGAATACTACTCAGCAAAAACATATATGAACTCTTTTTTGGGGGGAGGACTAAGGATTGAACCCAGGGGTTCTTAACCACTGAAACACATCCCTATCCCCCTTTAAAAAATATTTTCTTTTGAGAGCAGTTCTCACTAATTTGCTGAGGCTGGTTTTGAACTTGCAACCCTCCTACCTCAGCTTCACTAGCCCCTGGGATTATAGGAAATGGTACATAATGAAACTGTTGATAGACAAATTAGATAGTTGTCTTTTTAGTTGAAAGTTAAATAATTGGGCAAAAACATGAATCACCTGTAAGCACAAATAGGGTAGAAATGTACATGCAAATTTTATCAAAATCATATTTTGTACTTCAAAAATGTCAATATGACTTTGATGAAATACTTCCAATGTGCATATGTATTGAAATGTGACCATTAAAACTCACAGAAAGAAATTTGAAGTCTTAGTTGCTGCATCATTATATGTACTGAAACACTTTATTAATATTTTGCAAAGTACATTCCAAATAGCTAAGCTGTTGTTTCATTCTTATCCTGATATTTTATATACTCTTTTGCATAATTGCCCCCCAAAACAAGAAAACATTTATTTCATTACTACTCAGTTAAATATGGTAGCTAGAAAGTATAAATTAGGTCATCCTTTTGACATTTGCAAAAATGACCATTCATATTGCAACTAGCACATATGAAGCACATGAACAATTAAGATCAGTTAAACCTAAATGGAAATAAGTAATGGGTTATTTTGTAGTGATTTTTGGTCTTGTGGATTATGTTGATATGAAGTTGATTATAATAATAATCATATTAGCCAAATATTCTATTAATTAGAAAGCAAATATATCAGCATACAAACTTGATAAATCCATATGTAGTATTGATTTTAGATTTGACTATATTCAAGTGTTTGAGCAAGAAGTAACTCTCTTATGTTTTCTCTATATTTTGGATTCTCTACAGTCCATGACAAGACTTACAGTCACTGAAGGTAATATTCTATCCATGGTACCAGAGTTCAAGATCAGAGGCCTATCTGGCTTTGAGGCATCCCAACAGACCAAGTTCTGCAGTTGCCCCAGAAGACCAAACAGATAAAAGGATGGCAAAGCAGGAGACGAATTTATATGGCCATACCGGAAAAGTATAAGTGACCAGGGTCCTAAGCCCTATCTTTGGGGTACCAACAAGAGTTTTAGATCTATACTGGGAAGGAATAGAGGTAAAAGTCTGGCACTTGCATAGCTGAAGATCTTGGTCAGGCTATGATATGGATTATTAGTACCTCAAAAGTGCTGTGCACAGCCTTGTTGGCAACAAGAAAGTTCCTGCTTCTAGGGGATAGTTTTGATGCTGGTCATGTTGTCTCTAGAATCCAAGATGATTGCAGTGGAGAATGACTCAGAGAAAGACCAAACCAAAAAAAGGCAAGATGGAGCTAACTAGGTCAATTATTGGGCCCTCCTTCAGGTTCAGAGTACAAACTGGAGACTTTTAGGTATCCTTCTGGTGATCTGGAACAGGACATTGTAAAAGCTGGCAGTTCCCAATCTGTTGATTGTAATGTTTCTGCATATATTGAAAATATCTTAAGTACTCTGATCTTGGTGTCTTTGCTAAGTAGTGGTTAGCAATAAACATAGAATGAAAACCAATAGTGTGGCAGGATCATGGGGTTTCTTTAAATTGCCTTTAAGACTGATGAATAAAGGAGTAATGTATAGGAAAACAACCCTGAGAATAAACAGGTAGAAACAAAGGGAGCTAATTAAGAAATATGTCAAGAAGGTAAGATTGATAGGGATAGCTGCTAACAGGGTCTACTGGGATCCTTGTAAAGTTAGGATTTATGGACATAGGTTTTTAAAATGTATACCATGAGGGAAATTTCTTGAGCAGAGCAGGCACACTAAGATGAAGTTTGCCTAGGCATTAACCGTAGCACCCTCATTAATATAGAATTAACTGGTAGATGAAGGCCCCTTGAATGGGATGGTTGCCATGACTGCCCTGAAAAGGACCAACTAGGGTCATAAGCTCCCCACCTAACAGGAAATAATAGTACCTAAATGTCAGATTGGTGAAGACTAGAAGGAAGACCCTGATTCACCTGGCAAACATAAAACAATAATAAATTCAGAAGTACCATCATGTTTCCTTTGTTATTCTCTGCTATGACCCACTCTCTTTCTCTCTTGAGAGTATTTTTTGCTTGAGTTTTACTTCCACTGATAATAAAATGTGATGGCTTGGCTTTTTGTGTCTGATTAAATTTCTCTCATTGCAACACAGGGACTGAGGCTGGGAGCTTCATCTCCACATTCTCCTGTGACATCTTTAGCCTTAAAGAAAGAGGACCACCAATTTTAAACACACACTCCATAATGTCTACATGCAGAGTTGCACAGGAACCTGACCCTAAATTTAAAGTTTCAAAAGGAAACAGATACAAAATAAAAGCAGAGATGTCCAGTCTTTATCCTGCTTTTAGTTACTCATCAGGTATCTGAAAACCCAAATGAAAAGTTACTATTTGTTATTAAAATGAGCCTCTAAGTCCCTGTTACATCACCTTATCAACTGTAGAGGGAAGAAAATTATTTCTGACCAGTGGCTCCAGGAGATATTTAATGAATTTAATTAGGTGGTAGAAACCCACCCCTAAGTTAACCATTTTGGTCACTAGTGTGGTAAAGTACCTCACTGAGTAGAATCAGTCAACCTGTCATACGCAAATCCATAAATGGGTAAATTCCCAATTGAATCAAAGGACAATAAAGAAGTTGTTTCTTTAAGAAAAAGACATGACTGCTGATAAATGAAAAAAGTTTTCCACTAAGCAAAGAATTGCATTTTATAAGTGGGAAGTTATTTGGACAGAAGAAGAGGTATCTATAGAGAAGGGTCTGAGGAGTTTCCAAGAGAAGGGGGAATTCAACTAGAACCAGCATGGATCTTGGCTTATATGATGGAAAACGATTTCAGCTTGTACCAGTAACAGTCATAGATAAAAGTTCATACAGAGCCGGGCGCGGTGGCGCACGCCTGTAATCCCAGCACTTTGGGAGGCTGAGGCAGGAGGATCGCGAGTTCAAAGCCAGCCTCAGCAATGGCGAGGTGCTTAGCAACTCAGTGAGACCCTGTCTCTAAATAAAATACAAAAAAGGGCTGGGGATGTGGCCCAGTGGTCGAGTGACCCTGAGTTCAATCCCCGGTACCACACAAAAAAAAAAAAAAAAAAAAAAAAAAAAAAAAAAAAGTTCATATAGAAAAGTAAATAGGTGTTCAAGGAAGAATGCAGGCAATCTCAAAAGAGAGATACCTCTGGGAATAAAGCAAGGCATATGCATTCAAGGGAGAATGCAGGTCATGTGATAATGAGAAATGCATTTGGAATGTTCCTGGATTTTCATTTAAAGAAATCTATTGAAGGGTGGGTATGGCAAAGTATGTAATGAGGATATCAGTCTGGTAATTTTAAGATGGTTTATCGTGGTCAGGTCAATCTTGGGATTTTAAGGCTGATATAGTCTTCATTATCTCATCAGTAGATATTTTAGTGAACATCTTGCCCATTACCAAAATATCTGAGAAGAACTACTTAGAGGATGGAAAGTTTATTTGGGACTCACAATTTCAGAAGTCTTAGTCAATAGATGGTAGACTTGTTGCTCTGGGCTCAAGGTGATGCAGTACATCTTGGGTAAGGACCAGGTGGAGGACAGCTGTTAGCTGCTCAGGAAGCAGAGAGAGTGGAAGGGACTATAGAAAGAACAACCCTTCCAGGTCACGACCCCAGTGACCCACCTCCTGCAGCTACACCCCACTTGTCTACAGTTACCACCCAGTCAGCACATTCAAACTAAGATGGACTGATTAGGATACAGCTCTCACAATCCAATCATTTCACCTTTAAATATCCTTGCATTAGCTGGAGTTTTGGGGGAACATCTAATATCCAAACCATAACATTAGATAAAACTGGAAAGTTCCCAAAATTTTAGGTTTCTCAAATATCTTTTCTCTCTTTGCTTCATCTATTTATTGGGGGTTTAATTAACAGTGCTCAAGGTAGATTTATAGTTTAAGGAGTGACAAACCTAGAAAAGTATGTGGAATTTCTAAATTGAATTTGTATCTCCTTGTCCTTTATTTTTTATCTTCTTTCTACCTATTTTTTCTTTCTTCTATCCAACCTCATTACCATGATCTCTCTTACAATTCTAACAGGAATAGTTGTGTGATCATGATATTACTAGCAATCTGACAGTTAAAGAATGGCAGATTGCTTTTATTGCTATGTTGATTGCACTGTAAATGAATGATCAATCCTCAGATGTTTTTAGAGTTTACCTGAAAGTTTGATTTGTTTTCATTCATTAAATGTGTGTGTGTGTGTGTGTGTGTGTGTGTGTGTGTGTGTGTGTCTGTGAGGATGTTTTTGTGAATGTTGATAATGTAAAAAGAAAAACAAATATACTTATGTGAGGAATTTTCTGATAAAAGGTTGCTGTTACTTGCTATACTTGAATTTAAAAAAATCCCATATTCTGCCTATGCATAGGACTTAATCTAAACTACAAGTGTTTTCATTTAAAACATCTAATGACTTATACACTGATCATTGAAATCCAAGAGGGAAGAAGTTTCATGTACTTAAATTATTTTCCTGAATATGTGTATATCATTAGTTTCCCCACTCTGCTTACTATAATTTAGGAAGAAATAAATAGAAAACAACTTGTACACTTCTGATAGCACTGAAAAGAAAAGACAGAAAAGAGAATGTTTGTTTTTGCTTGATATGAGTAGAATAAAAGAGAGAGTAACTAAGGTAAATAAATTTTCATTTTGGAGATAATTCTTAGCAGGCCTGTTGGTTCTACAGCTTCTTAAGGATGGCCCACTGGTTGATTTCTGTTAGAAAACTGAGGACAATTTCCAGGTGAAAGAAATATATTATGACACTAATTTGTGACATGGAAAAGCACATTTACAAAGCAGCCTAAATGTACTAGGTAACTATAAACTTCCAAATTGCCGAACGGCCACAGTTCCCTTCTGAGAAAAGTTGCTGCATGGTTCCTATGCAGAGGTTTATATTCTTCAAACCAGGTGAACCACTCCATTGTGACTGGGCTGGTAAAAGCATGGTGATTCTGTATATAGAAGCTCTCCAGCCATTTCTCTCAGTAAGAAGTAGTCATGGGCAGGCACTTTAAATCTTCTTAGATAGTTGAGCTAAACAAGAATATAAAAGGCTAGTCAGGATTCACAGATGAGCAGGGATTTCACTCCAACAGGATTCTAGGTTGCTCTCACTTTGCATTACTATGAAACAAAAAGAGTAGAGGTTCCATTAGAAAAAGGTATTAATGGGTGATAAGTGCAGTCCCTGTCTATCTTAGTTTCTCACAGAGAAACCCAGGTTCAGAGGCTCAGTGGGATAGGAACAATGTGAGGTAGGAAGATCTTTAGCTGTGACCTTTGGCCCTTTATAATTTTAGGCTTTCAACAATCTTCATCAGCACTCAAGACTCAAAATACCTCCGGAGTTGGTTGTTTGCTGAACCAAAGACACAAACTGATGTTCTATTTATTTGGTCAAGTTCATTTTGAATCCTTCTTTGTAACAACAGGAGGGCCACAGGAGGCTGTGCAGTACCACAGCCATCTAGTAAAAATCATATACTGCTGGGACCTTTGGCCTCATGTTGTATTCTGAACAGCTGTCAGATTTCATGGAATCTAAGGTTGTAGCAGCTGAAATGATTTTTCTGAGCCTCTTAATTCCTTATACTCTCTAACTTGCTATATGGCTTGCATTCTGACTTGTATTCTTGATTAAAACATTTATGTTTGTGTTTCTTTCAAAAAATTTTTCATTTTAAATTATGGAACTCATTTTTTACTATAAGAAATTTAGTGAATCGGTCTTTATTGACATTATATATATATATATATATATATTCTAAATATAACAGAGTTTCTTAGTGAAGTCATGAATCTAGAGGCTCACATTTCACAAAAAAGTTCAGAATAAATCAAATGCAACAGTACAATTCAAATTTACTAGGAATTTTATATAGTTGTTTCTGGGCAAGCAAAGTAGGATAAATAAATATTGTTAATCATTTAAAACTACATTATGAAATTCTATTCCTATATTTTTTATTCGTAGACACAGATTATATTACCTTGGAAGAATACAAGACACAAATTGAGACTTCTGACTTTATCACTTCCTATTTCTATCTTCACTCACATGCTTTCTTCTAATGGTCATCTTTTAGGTTAGCAATAATTGAAAGCAGATAATTATAATGGCTTATATATTCCTACTTCCAGAAATGTGAAATAATTATTCTCTCGGTTTTAATTTTTTATTTGTTTTAATTAGTTATTTATGACAGTAGAATGCATTTATGCACTTTGATATATCATACATAGATGGGGTATAATTTCTCATTCTGATTGTACATGCTGTAGAATCACATCAGTTATGTAGACATACATGTACATAAGGTAATAATGTCCGTTTCATTTTACTATCCTTCCTATCCCCATATACCCTCCTCTCCCTTCACTCCCCTCCCCCTAAAGTAACTCTATTCTTCCCTAATGCCCCACCCCTCAGAGAGTATCATGCTAAGTTAAATAAGCCAAATCCTCAAAACCAAAGGACAAATGTTTTCTCTAATGTGTGGATGCTGCTGCTTGTTCTCTCAATTTAGAATCTCTCCTCTTTAGAAAGTTACCCATTCCATAGTTGTCCAATTTTTTGACAGTAGAAGGTAGGGGGAGGGGGAAGAGTATGAGACTCTTGCCAAGAAATTTATGCCAATTTTTAAAGTATAACGATTACTTATTTGAGGGCTATGGAGAATTCTACAAGACAAAATGATTAACTTTGTACTCTGGAAAAATTTGTAAACTGTATATCAATCACAATTATACTTGATAAAGCATTAATTTTAGCTAATATCAATCTGCTCACAAGGCTATGGGTCAGTTATTTCTTTTATGTAAATAGTTTCCCCAATGAGTTATATTTAGTCACTTAAGTATTCCTAATGTAGTAGTGATTTTTAAATATAAATATATTTTATATTATATGGAAAAGGTATTTTTGAGCTTAAAATAAAACAGATTTATAATTGAACTGAACACACAAAATAAGAGAAAAAGCTGATATGCAGGTACTCAGACATGCATTTAAATATTTAAAAAATATGAACATAATTATTTAGCTTGAAGGAAAATATTAAGGAACAGGTTGGCAAATGAGCTATTACCACATTTTCACTAAAGCATGAGAATGTGTCACACAAGGAATTGACATAGTTACTTGAAATTATTCTAAATATCCTATATCAAATATTTTAGGCATCATGGATAATGGTTGTCATTGGAAATATAAGAGCCCTGTTCAAAGATTCTGTGTTGCCTTATTGTCTGAATATGTGACTCTCCACATTGACACCAAATTGCTATCCTGTCAACATTTGAAAGGATGGATCATTTTATCTCCTGAGTGATGAAGTTTCACATCCAAAAAGCACAGGCCGTCACTCCTTTGAGGTGATTATGATGCCTCAAACTCGACAGCCTCTCCTGACAGCTTTCACATATTTCTGCAATCAAATTGTCCCTGCTTCTATTAGAAGAAGGCAGGTGTGTGCAAACTAGAATAAGAAGGTAAAGAGAAAAGAAATGATCTTCATGTTCTGAGTAATTACAAAAAGTTGTTTCTAGGGAAAAGAGCAGATATTGATTTCGCCTCTCCTCATGATGTACACAGATGAGATACAGGAACCCATATGGGTCCAAGGTTTGCCAGGAAAGGAATATCAGGATAAGCAGATGGCAGTACTATTGCCATATGGCTACTCAGGAATGGACCCATGCTATGGCACTTTGCCATAAGATAAAGTTAGAAATATTTTTCTGCTACTATTTTAAACAGAAAAGAAGAATGAATATATGCTTTTGTCATGAAAACTCATTAGGAAATTGTGGCAGGTGTATTATATTGGCATGTAACTCCACAATTGGTCACTTTGACTTATAAAATGACTTAAAAAGGAATCAAATTGATGAGTTTTCCAATATTTTGGATACATAGTTGTGTAGATAATGAGGCTGATTTTGTTTTAAGCTTCAAACCAAAATCCCATTCATTGAGGGTTAGAATATTTTTCCAGGTTTATATACAACTATTGTTTAAACTCACTATTACAATGTTTACAATATTAAATAATAAACTAAGCATCACTGTGAAAACAATTTTTAAGATTGATGTGAAATGAGGAGAACAGTCAAAACATTAGATTTAGGAAATGAAGAGTCAGTCCATGGCCTGATAAGCCAGGTACACACCATGGCAATGTTGAGAGGTCATTGAATCCCTCTCAGCTGCAGTTTCCTGCTCCATGAAAGGTCTAGACAGGGCTGGGGATGTAGCTCAGTGATGGAGTGCTTGCCTGAAAGTGTGAGGCCCTGAGTTCAATTTGTTAATATACTTTGTATGCAACCAGAGATATGTAAAAATGCGTTTTATATGTGTAATATGAATTGTAATGCATTCTGCTGTCATATATAACATCTTAGAAAAAAAATTTTAAAAAAGGTGTATACATGGTATTGTGGAGGAAAAAGCATGCAATAAAGAACAAAGAGTGCATTTAGAAGTGACACAGAAATCTATTCAAATTCACCTCCTCCCATTGCTACTTCTATCATTTTCATTTTAGAAAGTTATTAAATCTTTAAACTCAATTTCCCTATCTGAAGAAGGAGGCTAACAGTACCTGAATCACAGGGGCTGTGATGAGAAGTGAGATCATTCCAGACGACTCGCAGTCACACTAAAGAAATGAGCAGAAGGAATTTGAGAACAGTAGGTTCCTCTCAGGTGAATGTATTCGGGACTTTGGAGAGAAGGGAGTGGGTCAGCTACCCCAAACCCTGGAAACACTATTTTTTTTTTTTCTGACTGAGAGTTTTTAGAGTGGTTCTAGGTGTCTGTTCTTTTAAGTGACTCTCTGACAGAGTTTCATCTCTGGCTCTTAAGTTTCCTCAGAAGTCATTTGTCATATGTTGATAAAAAGCTTTTCCATTCTGAATTCCCTGGAGAATTTGGTACAGCCCAACTTTTGTGAGATCTTCCCAAGGGTCATCCATTAAAAGAGTATTTCGTGTCCCATTTGCCACAGACCTTAGGGAATAGGAAAGCCTTTGAAATACTAGGTTGTTCAAATAAAGACTTTGGTATATAAAAGTAGACAATTCTCCTACTAACACTTTTTCTTCCAGTGTGATGTCCCTAATCACATCTCCCAATTTTGGTATAATTTTCTTTTATAGTTTTATTTTGAACTTTGAATGATTCTGAGATTTTTTTTTTTTTTAATATCTGAAAAAAAATTGCTTTATTTAAAAACCCATTTATAAGTTTTTCTCATGAATCTATAAAATAATAATCAAATGTAAAATATGAAAAAAATTGCTTTAGGAGAATAAAAATATGCGGATTTTTTGCATGATACTTATTAGCTGAGATTAACTTACAATAATATCTATTTATAGAAATATGCATTAAGTAGGTATACATAAGAATTTTTTTAATTTATTTTTTTCCTGTTTTCTTCGAAGGTCACAAATACACAATTACATACCATGTTGGAGTTTTAACGCTCTCTCCTTTAATACTTTCCCCACGTGCCTGGTAAAACAGATAATATATCTCATTTAATAAGCATTGTATGTAGAAATAAATAAACTTCAAACAGAAAAGATACTTGCAAATGTTTGGGAAGGATAGGAATAAGTGTCTTAAAAACATGAATAAATTAATGAATGAATGAAGAATTAATAAATAAGAAATATAAATTATATAGACAGTGAGTCAATCACCTTTTTAAAAATTGTGGTCTATTATGCATGAAAAAATATGATATGTGTTAAAGAATACAAGTATAATATAATTTCTCAGACCTTGCAAATAAAATTAAAACAGCAGTGATTTTTTTCGCACTCAAATAAGAATTCATAGACTTTTGGTGATTTTAAAAGTGCCTAGAAGTAGAGACCTAAAGTCCCGAGTTACCACAAGCCAGATAGATAACCTACTGCTTATCAACTCCGAGGCTTTTACTTATTAGTAAAATGGGGCTAATCACAGCTACCTTGCCTCTAACACAGGGTTTTATGTGGATATCAAATAAAACATTCTATATTGAATTTATTTCAATATTTCAATTGTAGTTTACCTATAAATACTAATTGTGTTTAGTTGTCTCCTTGGTGATTCATAGAAAATCTGAGGTACTGAAATGAGCCAATAAGAGTTATTATTTTCAAAGTAGAAAAAGTACAAATTCTTCTTTGGGACCCACAAAACAGTTTCAGGAGGGTTGCTTTAGGGTAAATACCTTGATGTAGGCTGCTAGAAGGAGAGTCTGGTGGAAGTATGTTCCCAGGTCAGAGCAGCAGGAAAGCAGCAGCATTTTGTAGTTTGAGAAATGTATTTGCATTTTAAGCATACAGGGGATTGAAATGCATCAAAGTAAAATCTTTTTTAAAAGGATACTACATAGCATTTGGAGCATGATGTATTTTATTAAATTGTTCTATAAAAGCAAAACATGAAATTATGGATACATTTAAATTTTTCCTGTATTTAAAAAAATACAAATTGCTTTAATAGATAAATCTACACATCTCAGTGAATTAACATAATCAAACACCTTTTATTGCTCAGATGAAGTTCAACTCAGTGCACTGGAGGGTTGAAAGGTAGTTAGGAGATATGCAGGAGCCAATTTCTTTTCAAATCTCTTTTCAAAAGCACAGGGAGCTGCCATATTCAGCATAGTGTCTCCAAGTTTATGCTGGGAGGCAACGCCAGTAAACCAATGAGGAATAAAATGGATAGATGATTTCAGGAAATTTTTATTTTATTTTACCTTGCAAATCTAATTAAATTAATTTTTATTCTGTTTTCTGTGTTTATGTGTGGAAGAAGGTTTTGTTGTTGTTGTTGTTGTTGTTTTTACTAAAAGCAGCATATACCATAATGCATTGGCCAGAGTTTAATTACAGGGGCATAAGAAAAAGAGGATGAAAAATAAGATATAGTTGTCTGCCCAAAACAGAAAGAAAGAAAAATAACCAGTCATTCTCTGTCACACTTTGCCCTTCTGTTTGCCAAACCATGCGTGATCTGGTGATGCAAATTTAAGGTTCAAAGGGGGGAACTGTCCTCCCTAAAGAAGAACAAGGAGAAGGAAATCAGTGCTCTGAGAGGCCAGGTGTGTGGTTCGGAACATTGTGGAGGTGGATTCTGCTCACGGCATTACCTAGCAAAGATCTTGAGTAACACGAGGAGCTAATAGGATGTCATGACTGAGAAGAAGTGGAAAGATACTAAAGCCTCACTAAAGATACTAAAGATTCACTAGCCTGTCCAAGGAGTTGAAATGAGGGTTGCCAGCCACATAGAATATCTCCAGATGAGAAGGTCAATGATTGCAACATAAACTCCAGATTTTGAGATCCAGCTGCAGCTGCAACTGTAGCAGGACATCACTGTCTACCTCAGCCTTGCTTTGAGGGCAGGATGCCCAATACAACCTGCCAACTCCAATGACTTTTTGAGTTTTCATGCTCCTGGGTTTCTGCCCTCCTTCAGAAGGAATCATCTGGGTAGGTCATGGGAGGGGAAGAAAGGAGAGGGCAACCTTACCTTGGCTCTTCCCCTGACCTGCCAATAAAATTTTATGGTCCAGGTGTGGAAGAGGAGAATGATGGAATAGTCAAGGCTTTGCTGGCTTCCTTGGCAGCAAAATATAATATTCTAAATATTTTGATTTTTCAGTCAGTGCCAGGTGCACTCCATAGTTCTCAATCTTCCTTACTTAGCTGCTTTCTTGTCCCCATGACTTTCTTGCTTAGTTTAGTCACATTGAGAATGCTGGCCTTAGTCTAATCATATTGCAAAACTGATTCAAAAGCTCTCTTGATAATTTAAAGTTTGAAATTTTGATTTATATTGTTTTGATTCTGGGAGGTAGTCTGCTGTGGCCTAACATGTCTGTACCTTTTATATCCCTTTCTTTTCTGCTTGCAAATAAGTCAATTAGCACTTGATAACTTCTCATTTTCTAAGACCTTGCTAAATACAGATAAAAGCTTCCACATAGAGTACTAACTTCTGTTTTCTAATCTCATCTGCTAGAGCCAGTGGCTTAGAGGGCAGGTGGTCTCTGTTATGAGTTATCACAGATGACATTTGAACATTTGTTTCCTCTGCATAACAGATATCTTCATTTCCCCAGTCTCTTTTTATCAGTATCCTTATAGCACACTGTCTTAGCAACAAGGAGACAGGACTTTGAATTCAGTACCACACTTCTAATAACAACCCTTGTATTTATTAGGTTAATGCTAGCTGCTGACCAAGAAAGGTTTATAACTTGCTTAGGTAAATTTTGACAGGAATGGAGAGGGGATTGGCTGTGTACATTGTAGAATAGTTTTTTGGATTCAAAAATAAGATGAATTTCTGTTACCCTGGAAATTGAGGTGCAGCTATCAGATGAAGAGAGAGAGGAGAGAAACATATGGAAAATATTTCATTTGGTGTAGAAGTATTTTATATGAATCTATATGACTTCCACTCACATACTCTGATTAAAATAAATCACATGATAAGATCTAGAAATTTTGGTCAGGAATTACAGTTTAAAAATATGTTCCAGAGGAAAGAAAATGTGGGTTTTCTGAACTGTCTAATATCTCCCAGTAACTGATTTATTATTTTATCAAAGAAATCTATTAACTTCAGTATTTCCATTTATTCTACCACTTGACAATTAACAATTTGAGTAATTATCATTTCTACACAATTTAATATTTGAATTTAAAGATTTGAGAATATCTTTTATATGTTAAATAAAGTATAAGAACATTATTTGATATTAAACAGGGAATCTTTTTGATTTTTTGATAGGCTGATGAATGCAGAAGTTGTAGAGTAAGAGAAATTCTGGAGATGAACTTGTGCTGGATCTTGAATGAGAGTCATAAAGGACCACATGGAAGGAAATATAACATGCAAAGGATCAACACAGTATTTAGCATGATCTCCCCCACCCCCCCAAAAAATATTTGTCCAGTAGCCTGAAACATAGAAAACACAAGGAAATGTATGAAGTGATGATGTTGCATGAGAGCTGGGTTCAAATAACTGAAGTGATTGAATGGGGAGACGTGGATTAAGTAAATGCACATTTATATCCACATACTATAAATATATAACTAAACATGTAAATGCATTTGTGTAAATAGATATATTTGTTATTAATCTGGATCTATCAATATGCCACTCTCATCAAGGATGGTTTACCTGGGATTAGTAGAATCACTCCTTAAAACAAGACAAGCAGGCTTAGGGTACGTATTAAGGGTATATATTGGAAGTCCTCAAATCTATGGGAGAAGCTACTGTGACATTTTCAGACCATTCCAGAGACTTATAATTTCACTGGCATTTTTAATAACTAAACTCTCCATATATTCAATACTTGGCAGTTCCTGCTGACATAGGCTTTATCTATTACTATTAATATCCAGATACCAAAATTTCTAACAAATGCAGTTTTTTTGTGATACAGAAAGAATAAGTTTTAAAAATGTGACATCTGCCCACAATTGAGAAGGTTTTTTTTTTTCTTCTTCTTTTCTTTCCTTTTTTTTTTTTTTCATTCCCAAAGATCTCATGGTGTCCTCCTTTAAACTATTCATATACTCTGCCATGCAGCTCATCATTTTTTGGAATAATATACTCAGATATTTTGGTGACAAAGACTGCTCAGAACTTCACACATATATTCTAATATCTGGCATTAAAATGAAATTAAAACACAAACATCAAGTCTCTACATCATCTCTATAATTGGAAAGTTGATAGATTTCTATCATTCTAAATAAGCCCAAGATTTATTAGGAAATATAGAAAATTTATAAGACTGAAGGTAATGGGAGATAATGCTTTTCTCTATGAACAGATTCTTTACCTTCACAAATCGTTCCCTTTTTTTTTCCCCTTTGTCAGTACCAAAGATATGCTTTTAATAGACTGGGGGTGTACTTAATGGTAGAGAACTTGCCTATTATGCATGAGGCCCTGGGTTCAGTCTGCAGCACCACAATAAATAAAGAAACAAAAAAATACAGAGGAATGGAACATTCAGTTCCTTCACTAATTTCCTCAAAAATTGTATATGCCCCATTTCCACCCATTATTCTAGAAATAACTGATGATTTGAACATCACTGGTGGGTGGGTGACATACTATAATTTCTTTAGGCTTCTATTCAACTATTTGGTGCAAAATCATCTCTCCCTTTCAATCTTGTTCTTCATCATCTTTGCATATTTTTTCTTATACAGTCTGAGTTCTTTGTTGATTACGAAGAACATTTTATTTCTTTGTAGCTTTTGCTTTCAAACTTATGTACATAAATCCATCAAGTTCTCAGAAAACATCCAAGAACCTCTGGTGAAGCACAATCACAGGGAGGAAAAGTATCTGATTTATAATCAAGCATACTACTCATCTGTCATATATGCTTATAAGATAATTGGGCACAAGAAAACTGGGAGGATAAATTATAAAAATCTCCATGCCATTATTTTTACTAGTTTAAATCCAGAAGCTCTCCCTGATAAAGTACTCTTCAAATTATGTGTTAACAACTTTGAATATTTTGTATGAAGTGAATTTCTTTATATTTTCCCAAGCTAGAAGCAAATTGTTCTTAAAAGTATGCTATCTCTTTAAAAAGGCAGAAAAGAGAAAATGACTTGTATTGTAACTTCAACCCATATCAACATGATTAAGAAAAAAAAAATCAAGTCACAGACTATTTGAGAATACCGAGTGATTATTTTAATTTTTATGTGGTATTGCAATGGTTTTGTTGTTATGTTTTTTAAAAAAGGTCCAATTAATGAAAGGTTGTAAATAACTAAGGATGATGAATAATATGATGGCTGGCATAACCTTGGAAATAATTTAGGGGCAGGAGGAAATTGTTTTGGTACACGAATATAGAAAAGTTGGACATTGTTAAAATCTATTATTGCTTTTGATGAATAGAAGGGATTCATTATGCCATTCTCTAATTTTTGTTATGTCTTAATATTTTCATAATTAAAATATATTCATATGAATTAATGAGTGTAATAGAATCTTACCACTGAAAAATGTTTTTCTTACTCTACCTATTACCATATTCCACTGTATGCCAAATAGACTAATAGTCAATCAATCCTGCAGTCTATGTCACTGTTATTATAAAATGGCCTTTCCTTGATGATAACAACAATAATAATATTAATGGTGAAAGTGGAAGGAAGAAGCAACGTTGTCTTCATTCTGATTTGACAACCATGACTCCAACAGGAATACCAAGACCTGCAAAATCCTTGCACTATTCATTTTCACCTTATTCTTAATTAACCACATTGCTAACTCACTCAGAAAGAATTTGTTAAATAGCAAAACTCAATCACTATGAAATCCTCATCTTTCTTCTTTGTTTTACTCATGGTCCAAATTCTAGGATACTAGGACAGATATCCTCAGACTGTGGGAAAGCAGGAAAGCATCACCAAAAAAATATTGTTAGATGTATAAATTCTCTGGACTCATTTCAGAGATACTGAAGGAAAAACCTTAGAGGTAGCATCCAATGTCTTAATTTATCTTGCTGTGTAACAAATTACCAAAAAATGTAGCAAATTAATACAATTTATTAGCCTACCAGTGGATTAAAATCCAACATGACAAGACTGAGTTTTCTGTTTAGGCTATTACAAAGCTAAAATGAAGGTGTTCAGTGAGCTGAGTTATTGTCTGAAAACGCTGGACAAAATTCTAATTCCAAGCTCCTTCTGGTTGTTGAATGAATTTAGTTCCTTGTAGAACTAAAGTCCAATATTCTTGGGACCGTTGGACAAAGGATGTTCTCTGCTTCAATAAGCAGCCCTCATTCTTTGTCACATGGCTTCTTTCATCTTTAAGCCAGAGTGGTGTACCATGCAATTCTTGTGCTTCTAATTTCTCAGTTCGTACATCTTTGACCTGTAGACTCATCCCTTATTCATTCTAATAGCACCCCTCTTCTCATTGTTTAAAATAAATGATAAAAGACTTTTTCTCAGTGTCCAACTAAACTATATATACATGCTTTCTGCACTGGAGATGTTTCATCCAATTGGTCATGGGATTCTTTTAAATTGGCATATGGATGCAAATAATGTGAGATCAAACTGAAAAGTAAAATGTATTTTCTTGAAAATCAAATTTTACTTCCATAGTCTATTAACTTTACGACCTTACTCAAGATGTAACTAATGTTTTATTTCCAAAATAAATAAATCAAGTATATATGCAACTATAATTACATAATTAATTGCTAAAGTAAACATTGTAACTTATTAAATTTTAGCCTTGCATGCATATCCCAAAATATTGTAAAAATATTATACTTGCTATGTCAGAGATTCAAATGAGAAAAGAAAGATATTACCACTTGGAATTTTGAGAGAAAGGGAAGTTTGTCATATTCAACATCAGCAACTAACACTCATCTTTATATGCTTTTATATGCTCACGCTTCATTGACCAAAAGAAGTTGCATATTTAACCTTAGGTGTCAAGGGAGGTATCATTGTAGGTTACAGGTTACCAGGGAATATCACAAGTATCAATGCCATAGAGTGTGTGTGTGTGTGTGTGTGTGTGTGTGTGTGTGTGTGTGTGACAGGAAGAGAGAGAGAGAGAGAGAGAGAGAGAGAGAGAGAGAGAGAGAGAGAGAAGGTGAAAAAAGGGGAGCGAGAAAGAGAGAGAAGTGATAAAGCATACAGTACATCTGTCTGTAGGTGAAAGATGAAATCTCTCTTCGTTAGAAAATCTAAAACTCTCATGAAACTGTAATTTTTTAGAATTTCAAAAAAAAAATTAAGTCTGTGATACTGCCAATTAACTGGGGGACAGATTTCTTATTCCTCCTTACAAATACTCATTAAACTGAGAAGTCTGGACAGTTTGGTTATAACTGTAAAATTTTATAAGAACAAACCAATGGTATAAATATTGTAAGGCTGTTTTGTCAAACAGCACCTAAAAGTTTGTTACTACTAAATTAGTGTATGCTTATTACATAATTTTAATCAAAACATTAGTTTTTTCAATGTATACGAAATTTAGAATGCTCTTTATGTTATTAACACGAAGAGGTGAAATATACAGATATAGGATGTCTTAGGACAGCTAGAGTGTATTTTCATCTCTCTTATTTGTTCCAAATTGATGATACGGTGTCTGACACGTCACAAACTCTGTGTGATACTCAGGTCAAATTTTTTGCCATTCTTGGTTCTGCTCCACTGTAGTTATGAGTTTATTGCAAGTCTCTGTAAAAGGTAAAATAAAAAGAAGCATTGGAGTTTGAGATCAACAGAAGTTCTGAAAGTAGACTAGAACTCTCATAGGTCTATAATCCTTTCATTTTTTATTTTTAAAATGAGAATATGGTGAGGGGCATATGGGCATATTGAAAGGAAATGAAGGGAATTGTTTTAGTGGTAAAATGAAGAATGGAATCTGGATATTTCTATTAGATAGGCATAAAGCCTGGAAAATCAGTTTAATCACATTCTGCAAATATTAGAGGAAGTATTTGGTTTGACTTGGGAAAGAGTTTAAAGCCAAGTCAGACATTGAGTGAGGAAAAAAATATTCCCTGTCTATTGAATCCCTGGAAAACCCATAAGTTTTTTTATTATTTTGTTAATATCTATACTATCTAAAGATAGTACATCATGATATTTTTAATACACCTTTTGAAGTCAAAGCACTTTGCAGAATGAGATAAAGGTGGGGCTTGCCATTTATAGACCACAATAATATCCTTTTTAGATTCTGAAACTGAAATAGAAGGAAAAAACTAATTCATAAGTCTCAAGCATGCTGTCAGATGTAACATTTTGGTAGAGTATTTGATAGAATAAGTATATTTGGAAAAATGTGTATATGCACAAAAATCTGTATCTTTATTTAAATTAATCAATTAGCCTATATATTTATCTCTATCTATCTATCTTTCCATCCAAGTCTTCCCAAATTGTGATTTTTTTATTGTTATTATTTATTTATTTGTTTTCTTAGAACCAAGTATCGCACTAATATGCATTTGAAATTTTTTGTTGTGTTGACTTACACCTATCCTGAGGAATGCCAGCAAACAGTCTATTTACTTGTTAGAAACATGACAGCAAGTGTCTTGTGACTCTTAATCCACTCCTTCTTCCCACTTTGGAAAAATAACATAGTTGATTTTGGGATTAGGAAGAGGCATGGCATCAAGAAAATTACTTGAATTTATAACTGTCCTCTATATGCTGGAACTATCCTGGGACCTGCTTCTCTTTGATAGAATTTGTGGAACAAAGAGAAGGGAATTTTGAAGAGATCCTTTGGGAGGAGGTAAGAATGGATTTTGAACCGATTTTATGCCAAAAAAGAAAAGACAAAAACAAAAACAAAATAAAACAACATCTACAGAGAGAGGATGTGAATATATAAATGATGGCTAGTATTCTGCCAGGACTCTGAGGAATATATCAAATGAAATGAAACCAGGGAAGGGAATATCATTCACTCCTTTTTCCAAAGTAAATAAAAGGGAAGCCAGGTAAGACACGGAAGTCCATTTATGTGAGATTTTAATGACTTGGAATTTATAAGTATATTGGGATTTATTAAATCCATCTTACCTTGACCAGATTTGGGACGTTTCCTAGGTTGCCAGGCAGCAGCATTTTCTTTCCCAATGTGTGTATAATAATAGAGGAATTATATAAGCACTGGGTGAATTATTACCAGGAATTTAATGCAATCAGTAATAAAAGGTGGAGATTATTTTCTTTCTGATGTGATTTTGTTTCTTTTCTCTACCCTTACAAAAACAACAACAGAAACTGATCACATCTGCAACTGGTATAACATTGTCAGAATTTGTCACCATGCAGCAAAATCTTGTTATAATTCTCTTAGCAGGTTCTGAAAGTTTCATGATTTTATTTAAAAGAAAAGAATGAATTCACAAAAAATATGTCCAATCTTAGATTATACTAAATACTAAATCATTACAAATATGCTTTTTCAAAGGGATTATAGGTTGCTCTGAATTTATTCATATCTGTTTACACAAATTTGATTATCTTTAAATTAATTGTTGACAAAGTTTTATTTTCATGTTTATTAATAAGGTATCCTCTATCAGACATTCCTAAAGGTAAGCAGTCTTTAAAATTTTTTAAATCTATAATTTGTTATTCAAATTCTGATTTTATCATATTTTAATATTAGTAAAATACATTTTTCCTGTTTCATAACTCAGATAGCTATTTCCATTGACAGAAAATGGCTTCTCTCTTTAATGGGTATATCTGTGGCATGTTACAAATATAACCTATTTAACTTGCATATAGAAATCTGCCTTCAATAAAAACACTAATAATCATACTAGCAAATTATTGGTTTACATTACTGGATTTAATATTTATGTTTCATTTAACTGAGATGCAAAGAAAGCATCATATCTTGAATGCATTTAGATACAGAGAATGTATACATTGTGCATGTTTAATGAGATGATTTGCAGGTATAGAGTGTCTTTTGATACCTTTTTAAGTCTATTACCTGTGCTTAGGGCACATATTTATCAGTAATAATCAGCCATAAGGAAAAGCAATGGTGCAGAACAAACATTTTACATTTTATCCATTTCCCCTTTTTAATAGATGAAAATTACTTTTTCTGAAATATTGGCCTTTAACTTCCCATAATAATCTCAGACCCTGAATGTCTATGGAGGGTGGAGAGGTGAGCAAGTAAGGTGAAGAGATGAAAAATAGCCTGACATGTTCAGACAATTTATTTATTAAAAATTGAGGCAGAAAAACAAGTAAGATAGCTATGTATTTTTTTTTATTTATTTTGTAAAATGATTCTCACAGTATTGTGGTCATGGTATGATTATCATGGAAATTTACAGAAACAGATAAGAAATTGGTAGGAAATCTAAATATCTATTATAACTTATTCTTATAAAGATTATTCCTACATAAATGGCAGTTATTGCCACTTCTAGTCTCCTGTCATTATCCTTTCTTTTTCATTTATTTTCATTGTTTAAAAAAATCTTTTTCTTTGGCCATTGGAGATGCTTCTGTGGACACCTTTGTAAGTTAGAACTTCCATATTGTTTTGTTACAATTTTGTAATCTTGTCTACATTATGCATGAAGTTCAATGTTGGTCATGATATTTTATCTTTTTAACTACTTAACAGATGCTTAACTGTTACTTTGATATTTTCTCTAGAATCAAATTGAAATATAGGAAAAATAGAGTAACAAGTTATTGAGGTATGAATTAGGGTTCTTCAAAGAAGTATAACCCATATGACATGAGTGTGTATACATATCTATGTGTGTACATTTGCATATGTATGTGTATACATATTGTTTCTGTGTGCATGTGTGTGTACATGTGTGTATTTAAGAGAATCGGATCATGCAATTGTGGAGGCTTAATGAGTTCAAGAGGGAATGCCATGAGTCACAAGAAACAATAGTAATTCCAGTTCAATAGCAGTTGCCAAAGAGCCAGGAAGAGCTCTAATTTTAGTTAAAGCCTGAAGGAAGTGTACTAGAGAATTCTCTTTTGCTGGAGATTTTGGAGTGGGAGTAAGTGAGGGGAAAGTCACTTTTCTGTTCTATTTATAATGATCTCCATTGGATGAAATCTACCCACATTATTCAGGATAATCTGCTTTGCTCAAAATCTACCTATTTCAAATTCATCCAAAATCCCTCTTATATAAATATCCAGAACAATGTTTAATCATAAGTTGGTATATAAAATTAATTATTATGATGTGGTGGGGCATATCTATAATCTTAGAGACTGGGAAGTCTGAGGCAGAAGGATCAAAAGTTCAAGCCCATTCCCAGCAACTTAGCAAGATTCTGTCTCCATAAACCTAGTTATAACAATGCCAAAAAATTTCAAACTGATACTGCAGGTACAACCAATAAAACATTATGAAATTATATTTCTGAATTTTATGAATTTCTGTAGAAAATTGAAAAAAAAATTTAAGTGCAGAATTTTGTTGGAAAATGTCAATTTTTCTGTATAATGAATATAACCAAGGATCATAGAGTACATCTGAATATGTGAAGTGGCCCTTAATAATACCTTTCCTTATGATATTTGTGTTTCAGCCTATGAAAATTATTGCAACTCTTCCTATTTAACTAATAAGTTAGTGAGAGTTGACATCTGTTTCATCATGCCATGATTCAAGGATTCATATATTTGAGAAATGCTGCATGATGTCAGTGGCTCGAAGAAGATAAACTATGGTACCCACATATATTGGGGAAATCAGTCTGGCACCAGCAAATTTGAATGAATCATTGCTGGAGGTGATGATGAGGCAATTTCCTTCCAAAGTAATGAAAAAAAAAAATCAGTGGTTAATGCCAGCCAAAACCATCTTATTCAGAGATATAATACATTCCTTTTTCATATAATGTCCACCATTGGTATGAGTCCAACTTCATAAGTTAATTTTTTGGGGGGACTCCCATGGTAGGTCCATGCTTTTCTCCAACACATTAATAACAACAATAACAGGCACTGATGAAGTTTCTCAATGATGAAGATGAAAGTTTCCAAACTGATCTATTGTTAATTTATATATCTGGAGCCAATCATTTAATAGAAAATATGAAAGTGTCTAGATTAAATTTGCTGTCATAAGGCCAATCTCAAGTCAAAATGAAAGTCAGTTCTAGAAATATAGTTTTAAGATGGCATATCTGAATTTTATTGACACTAAAGTGTTTGGAATATTATACTCATTACACAAGGAATAATATACCAGTCAATTTGGCTTAAGCACTAGAGAAAAGTTTTTTTGTTGTTGTTGTTTTTTTTTTTTTTTTAATAAGGAATTAGCTGATGTCACATAATTTAAAGACAAGAAAATTAAGTACAGGAGATTATATTTGGTGCATAGAGTCTCTTATTACAGTACTTATGTGTTTTATTCATTTTCCTTTCTCAATAAAAACAAAGACATTCTGTTTGTCTGCTGATGGATTATTGATCAAAACCTCAAATTGCTTGTTTAAAGTACCTTGCCTCAACGTGGGTGAGGTGTCCACCCATGGTCCCATCAGCTGTGATCATTTGAATGAATTCATTAGGCACAGATATAGTCCCAGGCACATTCTTTTCTGAAAAGAATGTGTGGCTGAGGAGAGAAAGACCTGGAGGGTGTTGCTAGATTTTAGTACTATCTCAAGACAAAGTGCTGGAAAATGCTCATTTTATCCTTCCAAAAACCACACAAGCAATTCTCAAAAATCTGTGGATTGCATTCAAAAAAACATATATTTTGATGAATTGATAATTCTATTTCAAAATTGATTATCATTATGTTAAATTTGTCTTTTTCACAAAGACAAAAAGTTTTGCTGACATCCCATAGACGAAGCTTAAAGAATGCACAGAATTAAGTTTCCTACAAAATTTACAGTCATTTGTTTCCAGAGTTGGAGGATCAGTCTTTCCTAATTCATTAAAAACCATCCGAAATCTTTATTTCCACACATATTGGAAGCTTTTTGCTCAGTAATTGCATACCAGAACTTGAAATTGGCATTCATATCACATGGAAACAGTATTGCACCTTAAATCACATTCTTTCTTCAGGTGACATCTTATAACATTGAATGATGGCATAATTTTCCTATCAGGGTTTCTTCAGTCTTAGGACTCTGACTTTTTCCTCTTGGTTTAAATGACACAATTACAGCAAGGACAAATTTAGTGATTTGCTCTTTTGGTAACATCTTCTCTAAATAAGAACATCTGTTTTACAGTCACTTCCTGTTTATAGTGTAAGCTATTGTAGTTAAATTTCAAAATGTCAAACTCAATCAAAAATACTGATCTGTTTCAGCGTGCAAATGAAATGGCTAATGTGTATAAGGACTCTGTATAATCTCATTGCAAAAATACTCTGCTGGGAATAGAGAGGACTATTTCCTATTCCCAGTTCTCTCATGAATTATTGGTCTTGTCTACAAAAGGATAAAAAGTTATTCCAAGGACAAACCAGCTAATGAACGTAGGAAAGAACCTGGAGTATGAACAAACGAATCCAGTTGCTCCGACAAAGTATGTATGCTCTCCATGAAGGTTATCCTAGTCTCATACTATGAACGTGAGAAGATTTCCTACTATGTCTTTAGCTGTCATGACATGTATGACATTAGCCTAAACATAAATAGGAATAGGCTCAGTAGCACAGAACTGAAGCATTGATGTCTCAGTGGATTGTTCTTGACAGGTATAGGGATCAGCTTGAGGGTATCTGAGTACAGGTAGGCAAAATAATGTTGGAGGCAAACAAAATGCAGGGGAATACTAAGAAAAATACCCATGAGTTTGCTCTGAGGCTTTAAAATGTCTCTTAAAATTTTCAGCAGTAGTCACCTAAATTCATATGAATAGATGTCCTTTTCCCTTTATACTTGTTCATAATGAATGATTCTACAAGTTTTGGGATAGTTGTACTAGTGCAATTTAATCATCTGTGTTTTAGTTATTTGACAGCTTAATTTCAGATGACCAAAAATGTCAGCTGGCCCAGGGTGAACAAATATTACTGCCAGATGTGTAGTCATACCCACATGTGTGCATTATATCCAGCTAGCAGCATGTGTGGATCTTGCTTGAGAACAGCTGTGAACTGCCAAAGCATATAAATTTTGAGTAAAATTTGCCTCAAATGGTTACTTAGAAATATGAATAAGATCTCTATATGTCTAAGGGTTTTAAGGAGTAGGGATTTAGGGTAGAATAATAAAATAGAACAAAACAAACAAAAAGAAAATATAACAATAACAAATATACAAGCAACCACAAGAAGAAACTAAAGAAAACTTTTCCAAATGTATTTAGGAAATAGAAAATAAAGAAATAATCACTTTCTGTCCCTGTCCATTAGCTTTTCCTCATTCTTATGCAGTTGCTATTGAGGATAATGAAGAGATTTAAAGATGATATGAAACTTGGCATAAAGGACATTAAACTTAAAATTACTAGAATATTTGATACTTAGGAATCACTGTTCATGGTCCAGTTGCCAACCTGTCAATAACATCAAATTTTGCAGGAAGCATTCATTTTTATTCTACGTTCTCCTATATTTAACTCTTTGACAGGACTAGCTGAAAATTGCTTTATACCATCATAGCAAAGACCAGGCAATTGTTTTTGACTGACTGTGTTGATAGCCTTTTCCTCTTACCTTTCCCTTAAAGTCAAGTACACAGGGGAAAATATTCTAGAATA
The DNA here is from genome assembly GCA_025594165.1 of Tamias sibiricus. NCBI lineage: Eukaryota > Metazoa > Chordata > Mammalia > Rodentia > Sciuridae > Tamias > Tamias sibiricus. The sequence continues at coordinate 40,449,449 of CM046661.1, forward strand.
ATTGAAGTGAGATATTTTTCTTTTTTTTTTTTTTAATTGTATTTAAGCATAACGCAAGGGAAGAGTCCAGTTGGAAGAGTACAAGTACACCACCCAGTCATTGAATTTCATGTGACATTTTGGGCATTCTGCTGACAGCTCTCCCTGTTGCCCTCATTTATTGCCCTTACTCTTTACCCATTCCCTTATAGAAATAGGGATCTCCAACATGCCCAGATAAGAGATCATAACCCATGTCACAGAATTTCCCTCACATTCTGCTGTAATATTATACCAAGAAACAGAAATACCCATATGGAAGTTCAATGAGCTTTTGCAGATTCGGATGTACAACAAGAATAGAAGGAATCATACTTTCTGCTGCTAAATATAGGCAAGTTGGAATTTGGGGGATCACTGTGCATGGGGATGGAGTAGGGCAGTGCTTCTCAAACATTTTAGTGCATACAAAATACTTGAAGATATTGATAAAACCTAGATTTTAACACAGTAGATCTGGGTAAAGGCTGAGATTCTGTTTTTAGCAAATGTCTCAGTTAATGAAGATGTTGCTGGTTCCATGGGTAAAACTAGCAAGGGCACAGTAGTTCCATATTCATTGGTGGGAATGTTGGAGTTTACGCAATCATATATATTTAAATGTTTAGCCTATTTTGGGGGCAGGGGGTGTACCAGGAATTGAACCCAGGGATAATTGACCACTGAGCCACATCCCCAGCTTTATTTTGTATTTTAGAGACAGGGTCTCACTGAATTGCTTAGTGCCTCACCTTTGCTCAGGCTGGCTTTGACCTCACTGTCCTCCTGTTTCAGCCTCCCAAGCCACTGGGATTACAGGTATGCGCCACTACACCCAGCATTATCCTTTTCATTATATGATTTAAGGCCACAATTACTTAGTTTATTGCATTTTAAATCCAGTTCCTTGATGAATTAATATGACAAAAGCAGAACAACAAAATTTGTATTAGCAGATTTCATCCCTATTAAGCTCCATGTCACATTTTTATGAAAATATTTTGTAATACCCCATTTCCAATGATGAAATAAACATCATAGAAAGTAGAGATATACAATTAAAAATATCAATATTTTAGCATTATAATAAAACAAAAATAAAAAATAATTTATTATAGCATGATAAAAGTGTGACATATAAATTTATAGGCACACTTACACAATCCGACATAATCAAGTACTCAAAGGCTTACACTTGTTTGAAAAATTATATTATCCAGATTAAGACTGTGTGTTTTATTGAAAAGATAAGCAGCAACATTTCTACTGATAATGTAATGTTTCCAAAAGGATACAATCTTTCTTCTATTTTTCTGGTATTTGCATTCCTGGAAAATTCAGAATATATAAAACCCATGCCAAAAAATAGTTTGCATTTCCATTATAAAACAAAGTCAGCTTCTTGGCTCAGATACTTATAATCTTTTGCATGTGTTAATGGCCTGTAGGACTTGCAACTGAAAATGTGTTCTGAGGATTAGCAACAGTCTGACCTGAGAGTTGATCATAACTTGGAATTAAACAAGATATTCAGGTAATGTTGGAAAAAACACTATCTTAAGATATTTGGGGCATTTAAAAACCAAAACAGACAAAAAATGATTCTTTATTACAAGGATACTGTCATGGTATTGCAAGAAATTTGCTCTCCCTGGCTGTTCACTTGAGGCTGCACAACTCATACACCATTCATCTAAGAACTGAAAACATGCTCTAGGCTGCTGTGTCTCCTTTTGAAAAGCATATTAAACCTGGATGTAAGGAGAATTCTCAGAACCCTAATATCTGTTGATGAGTTATCCCAATCTTTATTTTTCTTTATTATTTATGTGAATATAAAATATAAATAGCTATAAAATTATAAAAATAAACAAAATATAGATTACTATGTTCATTATCTTTTTGTGACTATGACCAAAGTAGCTGAAATAAACAACTTCGAAGATTAAATGTTTATTTTGGCTCCTGGTTTCAGAGGTATTGGTTTGTCGTTGGTTGACTCTATTGCTCTGGGCCTGAGGTGAAGAAGAATATAACAGTAGAAGGGCATGGCAGAGAAAAATTTCTCAGCGCATGGCAGCTAGGAAGCAGGGAGAGGAAAGTATCAGGGACAAGATATAGTCCCAAGGTCATGACCCCAGTAAAATAATTTCTTCACCATGACCCACCTGTCTAGAGCTTCCACCTCCTCACAGTGGTTCATTCAAGTTATTAATCATTTAAATACATTACTCCATGATGAGTCTTGATCCATCCAAACATTTGCCAAAGCCCTACCTCTGGGTATTGCTGCATTGGTACAGTCTTCAACATATGACATTTTGGGGACATTTGAGATCCTACGTAACAAGTGTGTCATAGTTACTTTTTCTCAGTGAGCTTTATCAGGAAAAATTTCTCAGCGCATGGCAGCTAGGAAGCAGGGAGAGGAAAGTATCAGGGACAAGATATAGTCCCAAGGTCATGACCCCAGTAAAATAATTTCTTCACCATGACCCACCTGTCTAGAGCTTCCACCTCCTCACAGTGGTTCATTCAAGTTATTAATCATTTAAATACATTACTCCATGATGAGTCTTGATCCATCCAAACATTTGCCAAAGCCCTACCTCTGGGTATTGCTGCATTGGTACAGTCTTCAACATATGACATTTTGGGGACATTTGAGATCCTACATAACAAGTGTGTCATAGTTACTTTTTCTCAGTGAGCTTTATCAGGTTATTAAAAGATATTCTGTGATATTGAAAAGGCAGAAATTACTAAATAGTTTAATTAGTTTACCCAGTAAAACTTTTTTTTTAAACCAATTCAAAGTCTTAAAATATAAAGAAAGAGGTCAATGATACCTCAGTTTGATTTTGACATACAATGCATATAGGAACCAGGAATTTAAAGGAGGGAATTTTAAATGAGAGTATTAAGTCAGATTTAAGTAGAAACGCATTGTTTTAGTATAGGGGTACAAGTTTGAAATTGCAGTCTAAGAAAACAGTGCTTTTTGGCTCTTTTAAAGTTTTCATTCTAGAATGTGGGCCTAGGGAATCTCAAATAATCCAGAGTTGTAATTTAAGTAATATATCAATATGTTTGTTTAAAAACTTTTGATTTTGATATGGTGTCAGCAACTAATTCTTTCTTTAAAACTGAGTGAGATAACACTTTATCAAGAAAGATTTTGAAAACTTTTTATTCATATTTCATTCTGTGCCACTCTGAATTTGGCAATTTGGTAAACTACATAATGGAGTTATTTTTGTACATTTAATTTAAGAAATGCCTGGTGAAAAATATGTGCTAACTTGGTGGTTACATGTCTGTGCTATTGAAATATGCAAATATCTTAATAGTAGCTCCGTGTTATGCTTAAATTACCAGAAAAAATACTAATATATAAACCATACAATTTCAATACCATTTTTTTTTTTTTTTTTGGAACCGGGGATTGAACTGAGGGGCATTCGACCACTGGGCCACATCCCCAGCCCTTTTTTGTATTTTATTTGAGACAGGGTCTCACTGTGTTAAGTGCCTCACCATTGCTGAGGCTGGCTTTAAACTCCTGATTCTCCTGCCTCAGTCTCCCAAGTGCTGGGATTACAGGTGTGCACCACCACCCCGGCTTCAATACCCTTTTTAAATGGATCATACTGTCATATTCAGTAGAACCTTAATCAGTTGAAGCCAAGACATCCCCCACCCCTCAGAATTCTAGCATTTTGAAGAGGAAAAAAATAATTCATGAAATCTTTATAAAGTCTTTTTTTCCTGCTAGTCATTATGAATAAGATGCAAAAATTATATTTGTTTTGTCACCATTATATAAGGATAAGTTTAAGTAAATTATCAGCTTGACATATTCCATATTTCAGAAGTCATATAATACAAAGTCCTGCCCTTTGTAATAACTTGGGTTACTTTGGAGGACATTATTGATATAAGCTAGAAAAGAAAAATAATGTATGACCTCACCAAAATGAAAAAACTAAAAAAAATGAAATACATAGAAGCAGATAATAAAATGCTAGTTATCAGGGTGGGTAAGTGGGAAATGTATAGACGTATTAGTCAAACATTCATAAAGTTGTAGCAATATGGGACTAGTAAGCCTATACATATAACAGGACCGTATGACTTTACCTAATGATAACACTTATATGCTGGATATTTGAGTCTGTTGCTAGGTTTTTCTACAGTTATTAATTGGATACACATAATTTTATTCTTACAAGATCCTGTTTTTTTTTTTTTTTTTTCTGTTACACACTTTTAATAGTTTTTTTGCTTGTACTTTTAAGTCTGTGTATACAGTGGGGCAAAGGCATAGTAGCTTCTCTACCTTTCTGGTTAGGACAAGCTCCTCCTTTATAACAAAAATTAAACATTAATATTATGAATATTTTGGCTTCTCTGTTTAGTCATTCACATAACTATGAGATCTCTTTCCTCTGGATGATTCCTACCATTTTCAAAGAATCTTTCATCTATAATTCAAGCTTTCTGATCCTGTGCTTTTAAATTTAAACAGATTACCAGTAGTTTTCCACCACAATTCTTACCTGCAGTGGTTTATGCTCTTTCTGAATGTCCTTCTAATCTTTCAAAGAGTTTGTCTGTATGATAATAACTCATAAATTGAAGAAATGGAGTTCTATTAGCTTTTTTTCCTCAGATCTGCAAAATTAAATGCATAGTAGGATCATCTTTCATTTAAAGGAAACTCTGGTTAATGATTTTGAGGACTCCAATACTTACTGAACTTTAAAAATCCAATTTCTCACCTTTATCTCTACATACCTACAACAAACGTATGGGTACCATCTACTGCATTCCCACCCTGGCAGTTTTACTGCACATTTGCCTTCTGGGATATGTGGGCATACCTTTTCAATTAGGTTAAAGATGTTTTTTTGGAGGGAATTATTCTTTTACTACTTTAGCTTTTGTGCTTATTTTTTAAAGAAGTGTGAAGGGTCAAAAACCATGCAACTATTTTGCTGGGCCTGATGGTGTATGCCTGTTATCCCAGTGGCTTGGGAGGCTGAGACAGGAGGATGAGAGTTCAAAGCCAGCCACAGCAAAAGCAAGGTGCTAAGCAACTCAGTGAAAACCTGTCTCTAAATAAAATACAAAATCTGGTTGAGGCTTTGGCTCAGTGATCAAGTGTCCCTGAGTTCAATCCCAGTAGCCCCCCCCAAAACAACAACAACAAAAAACAATGTAACTACCTTAATTGACCAGTATCATAATTTGTGGTTGAAGTATTTGAACTGCATTTACTGTGTATCTTATAAGTGATGGATCTGCATATTTACTATACTTATATGTCTTATTTTCCAGTTTATTTAGAAAATTGTGTAAATTAAAACTATTGCTGTCCTTTTAGAATATATTAAATTATATTAACTGAAAATAGTACTGATCAACATAGACACCAAAATTGGTTTATTTGAATGGGCTATGTTCTGATACACCTACGTGCTAATTTTATTTTCTTATGAAGTTATAGAAAAATGTTTCATTCAGAGGAATCAAATATCTGGGCAGAACAGTACAATGCATCTGTAGAATATCTAGACCATACTAAGAACTCAATAAAGATTCATGATAAATAAAATACACTTCCCTTTCGTTTTCCATCACTCTTTTCTTTGTACATGTAGTATATCAAGGGCATTTGTGAAATTTCTGATGCTTTTGATTTACAAATGTACCATGCCTATAAGTGAGAAGGTGAAGAAGTTCCTTCCATTATGCATTCACTATTTATGTGAAAGTAACATGACCAAGAAAGGAACTGGAACTTACATTTGATCTGATAGAAGAGACTCATAAGCCAATATTTTCTCCAAGTGTCATTCCCATTAAAATTTAATTCTAACAATGAAAAGGAAACAAACATACAAGTTACTCTTCTTGAAAAATATAAATACATGTGATTACATTTAGGTAAAAGCTGGTACAAAGATAGAAACTACTTTTTGTAAAAAAAGGAGCAGAATTGGTGTAAGTTTTCAGAGAAGGTACACATTTTTTATAGTACAGAGCATCAATTTCATTTAAGCAAAAGGAAAACTATAATACAGTAATTTTTGGAGTCCTTTAATTGTCATAGTTCTGTGAAACTTCTCTTACTTTATTTATGGGGGTAGGGGGGTACCAGAAATTGAAGCCATGGGTGCTTTACCACAGAACCACATCCCCACTCCTTTTTATGTTTTTACTTTGGAGACAGGGTTCCACTAAGTTGTTTAGGACCTCATTAAATTGCTGAGGCTGGCCTCAAACTTGTGTTCCTCCTGTCTCAGCCTCTCAAGTCATTGGAATTATAGGTATGCTCCACCACACCTGGCATTTATTTTATTTTCTATTGTTATAGTCTGTTAAATACCACTTGGGAAAATGTTGAGTATAAACTTCAATATTATTAGTATGAATTTTATGTAATTAGATCAAATACTATATATTTTATACAAATTAGTATGAAAGAGAATAATACAAAACTGCCTATTGGAAGAGCCAGAAAATAAATCATATGAATATATATAATTTTTTGGTCAGATTTACAGATATAGCTACATCATGGTTGTATCAAAGACAAAAGAAAAACCAGGAAAATCTTTTTAAAATGCAGAAAAAGAAATGGTACCTATCCCTTGTGTACATTGTTAGAGGCTTATAAATATATACACAATCAATCTGATGGGAAATGATGGTACCCACTTTTTTATTAAATAAAAAGCAACTTTAATTTTTTTTTCACTTGTCTGTATGTAGGTAGTTCACCATCTGTCAAATGTCTTAAAGGGAACATGAATATGGAATATGTGCAGGATGTGATTGCTCCCTATTTACAAAACAAATTGACAGATTGCATTTGGATTATTCTGGGAAACCCAAATAAATATGTTTCTTTAAAATTTCACTGTTTCTATGTTAATGAACTAAAACAGTACAGTATTAAAAACATAAAAGATGAAGCTAAACACAAATATTAAATCTGAAAAACCTTAGGTGGTGAGTTTTTAAAGTGAATTTAATTGCATGGTTCATAAATATTTTTGTCTCCAAAATTATGTCACTCTTGGAAAAAAATTCAAATTAAAAGGAGTTGTTCTATACATATATTATTTAAAAAAAAAAAAAAAAACTTTGTTAATGCCAGAAATGTTGGCTTTTTTGTTTGTTTCAAGATTTAATACTTTCTCTAGCATAATTGGACCAGAAAATTAAATGTTTGGAATCCATCAAACGTTTGAATAAATTGTGTAAATGGTGACTCTTTTGTTAAAAATTAAGACCTCAGGAGACAGGAATATGGCAGATTAAAGGAAGGTTGTACTCTCCAGCTGCTCCTCAGCTCAAGATTTAAGCAGTGGGAAGAGTTCCTCAATAAGATTGGTGACTAAGGGAATTTACTGAAATTCAACATTGGACAGTAAAATAACCATAGAGACAATGAGAGTCAGAAACTTTGAGCCTAATATAAAAAATTATATGTTAAACATGTGCCAGCTCATCTGGCAATAGTGTTAGCTCTGCCAGCCAACTGCAGAGAAGAGAGGGAGGACAGGCAGAGAGGAAAGTGCAGCAAATGACACTGCTTTGGTAGAACCTGTGGAATAGATAAGGAAGCTGATTTAACTGACCCAGAGATGCTAGAGGAAGTTGTTGAGTGAAAAGTGACCCAAAGCACTCAACCATCAGGCAGAAAGTTCTGGCAGGAACTATCTTCATGTGGCCATGAAGAAATAGGAAGAGGTGGGAGATATGAGAGCTCATCATGGAAGTTGCCAGCCTGTTCCAGCAGTCACCTATTATGGGGTCTAGAACATGCCTGATTCAACATGACTAAAACAGGTAAAGAGGATTGTGAGTAAGGTGATCCAAGCTGGGGGTGCTGAGGGGAAATGCCCCTTTTGTTGCTGGTATCCCAAATGAGCAAGTGGGAAGACACTAGGAACTGGTAAGACAGGTACATCTGCACTCCACATCTGATCGTGGGTAATTCACATCCATGGGGTTAGAATATATAAGACCTGTAAAGGTTTAGACCTATTCCCCCAAGACTGGAATATTTAGGGAGTCCTTGAGACTCAGATATTCAGCATAGATTGGCATTTGCCCAGCCACAGGAGGAGTGGATCTAATCTCAAATATCCTCTGAAAGAGTTCCACAGGATAGTCAGAACTAAACCCCAGCTGCTGGAACTTCCAATTTAGAACTCTGCATTAACCCTACTTTGGGAGTACATCATTTGTCAGTACTCCCTATTCTATCATATCCTGTACTGTAAGGTAGACAGCTGAGAGCTACTACAACCAACTTTGACTCCAGTCTACAGTGGCTGTCAGCTTGGTGAAAAATACAGAGAAGTTGGATCCAGCAAACCCTAGACCTTGGCCCAATTTTTACAGACTCTGAAATTAAGGATGAAGTATGGCACAGCAGCATAAGAAGTGAATCATCATCCTTGCCAACAGTTTTGACTATCTTAGCAGAAACAAGACCTTTATTGTACATTAAGAAATTTTTTTCATTTCCCTTTTGTATTTTAATTTCATTTATTTTATTTTATACTTCTTTCCATTCTCTGATTATGTGTCTGTGTTTGTGCCTATTCTTGCTGCACTGATGTATATATGTATATGTGTATATACACAAATATATTCACATATATATATATATATATTTACACACATATACATATAATTTTTCTTGAATTTTAATTGCTGTTTTCTTCAACTATTTATTATGTAGCCTAATTTTGACTAGTGGGATAAATTTTTGCATTGGTTTGATCTGTTTTTTAATTTTTTTTTAAATTCATACTTTGGCTTTTGTTCCTCTTATTATAACTTCTTCACTCTCTTAATTTAAATATAGCCAATTTTCTGTTCCCTCTTTCTCTTTTTTAATCTATTACTTTTTGTTATTTTGTACTCCTCCTACTTTATAGCAACCATCTGCTACCTCTCTCTTGCTTATCCTCTCTTCACTTTTTAAAATATTTTAAATTTTCTCTTATATTCCTACCCTATTTTCTCTTCACTTAAGAAACTATAATCTTATCATGATAGATTTATATAGTTTATAGAACTCCTACCCCATTCTTCTTGTTATGATTATTATTAGAGTGGATGATGTAGTTGACACCTGCTGTTTAATGCCTGATCTAGTTTATGATTCTCTACTGTTGGTGTTGATGTTGTGTGATGACCTTACCAATCCTCTTCAGGTAGTAGTTAATGTTACAGATGCTGAAGTAGACACAAGACATGTATTTTAAGTCTCTGCATTGATTTCTAACATCATTGCTATTCCCTTCCCTCCTATTCTCCAAGAGGGACTGGGAAGTGAGTGGGACACTACAAGCTCAAAGGGTAGAGATCCTGATCTGAGCAACCCTCATAACTTAGCCAAGTAAGAGAGAGCAAACCTCACTCAACACACAAACTAGCCCCACTAAAGCTCCAGCAATACTTCAACACAACAAAACCCCCAAAACAATAAACAGGCCTCAAGTAGAAACAACTACATGGTGACCTCAGGTCCCACTCTTGGACATCTACTTGTACAGCAAAAAACAGGGAAGACCCTAGAACCAAAAAAAAAAAAAAAAAAAAAAAAAAAAAAAAGGAAGAGAAAGCATCTCAACAGATATGAAAGTCCAAGACATCTGAAAATAAAAGGAAGGAGGTCAAGTTTCCTCACAAAATTCACAATCCTCCAGCAAGGAAAATCACAGATATGTAAGTGAATAAAATTCCAGAGAAAGATTATAAAATATTGAATATTAAAATGCTCAGTGAACTAAAAAAAATCTAATGAACCAATTAAGGGAGCAAATACAAAAGGTGAAAGACAATTTCCTTAAAGAAATAGAGTTACTGAAAAGAAACCAATCAGAACAATTGTAAATGAAAGGCACAATGAATCAAATTAAAAATTCATTGAAAAATATCACCAGTAGAATAGATTGCATAGAAAATAGAACTTTAGATCTAAACTGGAGATTAATATCCACATGCAGGGGGAATATAGAACTCCAAATAGATAAGATCACAAAAGCACCTCTGCAATACACGTCATAATCAAAGTGCCTAACAGAAAATAAAGAAAGTATATTAACATCTGCAAGAGAAAATTGTCAGGTCACATTTAGAGGTAAACCAATAAGGCTCACTTCTTACTTCTCAAACCAGACCCTGAAATCAAAGAGGCTTGGAATGAGATATTCTAAGCCCTAAGAGAAAACAGTTGCCAGCCAAGATTGCTAAATATGGCAAAGCCCATCTTTCAGAACTAATGAAGAAATAAAACAGTTTTATGATAAGGATAAACAAAAAGAATTCATGACCACTAATCCAGCATTACAAAAGATACTAAAATATACTGCACACAGAGGAAATCAAAGACAAACTCCAAAGGTCCCGCATGGATGATGTTCACTAGAAAAGAAACTAACTAAATGAAAGCCTGAATTAAATATAGCAAGCAAATCAAAATGGCAGGAAATAGCAAACTTAGGTCTGTAAGCATACAGAATATAAATGGTCTCAATTCCCCAATTAAGGGATATAGTTTAGCAGAATGGATTTTTTAAAAAATCTACCAATACACTGTTTACAAGAGACTTGTAGGCATACACATCCTTGGGCTGTAAGTAAAAAAAAAAAAAAAAATAAAAAAAAAAACAGAAAACATAATATATGCAAATAAAGTATAAAACAGGAATGAATAGTGTTTCTCATAACTGACAAAGCAGACTTCAAGGAAAAATTAATCAGAAAAGACAAAGAAGGCCACTGCATACTGGTAAAGGGAGCAATTCAACAAAAAAAGATATAAAGATAGTAATATCAATAAAGATATTTCTTATATTTAAATAAAAATATTTCTGATCTAAATAATGCAACGAACCAAGTGGACTTAATAGACATCTATTGAATATTTCACCCTAAAACAGGTGAATCCACTTTCTTCTCAGCAGCTCATGGGGCCTTTTTAAACATTCTAGATTACAATATAATTCTTAGCAAATTAAAAAATATATATATATAATCCCATGCATCCTATTAGATCATAATGAAATGAAACTAGAAATCTATAGCAAGAAAAATAATAGAAACCACATAAACAGATTGAGAGTGAACAGTACTTTTTAAAACGAGGGATGGATCATAGAAGAAATGATAGGAAAAATACAAGAAAGTCTTAGAAACAAATGGGAACCTACAACATATTAAAATTTCTGAGAGTATGAAGGGAATTCTAACAGGAAATTTTATGGCACTGAGTGCCTACATTAAGAAAACAGTAATATCCCATATAAATAATCTACTACTATACTTCAAGTCCTGAGAAAAGGATGAACAAACTTATTTTAAAATCAGTAGAAGTGCTTTACATAAGTACAACTTTTAATATAACAACTTTGTTAATTTGAGATAATAGGCTATCACCTGTAAGACAAACAAGATATAAGGCTGACTTCCAGTACTTATACTGACCCCATTTCATAATTTTGTTGCTCAGCTTATTATTAAAGGCAGAGGTCAAGTCACACAAGTGGTGGGATCTGAGCCTTCTTTCATTGTAGTACCCTTTTAGGTTCGACAGCAACATTGACTTTGGCAACCCTCACAAGCTTGGCAGGTGGCTCTTTCTAATTTTCCTGGCCAAGTAGACAATCATTATCCACATAATAAACTTATTCAATTTGCTATTATAACCTTATTTGTTTTTCCCCAAATCATATGCATTCAGCAATTAGTTGAGGCAGTCACAGTATTTACTGATGGCTCTAGTTCAGGTGAGGCTGCTTACTATAGTCTTGCTCATACTAAAGTGGTGCAGACTCCCTACACCTCTTCACAATGAGCAGAGCTTCAAGCTCTCCTTTCTGCCTTACTTCATTTTGCTAATGAGCTGGTTAATATCTATAGTGATAGTGCCTATACAGTAGGAGTTTCAATGCACATTGAAACAGACCCCACTGGATATACTCAGACCCCCCCCCCCCCCCCCCCCCCCGCACCCCCCCCCCTCAGAAGAATTATTTCATTTGTTCCATACCTTACAAAAAAAAATAGTAAATGTGTCTGTATCCCTGTTTTATTGGACACATCAGAGCTCACTCCAAACTACAGGCCCTTTAACAACACATAACACTATGGCTCATTGTCTTGTTGCAGCTTATCAGCAGTTGTCTCCACAGCAGACTGTGCTCAAGCCTCTTGTACTTTACACCATCAGAATGTTCTCACCTTGTGCAAGGAATGTTATATACCCAAGAACAAGCTCACTAAATTGTTCACCCGTTTCCTCATTGTGTAGTAAACACTCTAGTTTTACCTACTAAGGTTAATCCATGTGTTTTTTTACCAAACCAGTTGTGGCAGATGGATGTAACTCATATTCTTAAATCTGGCAAACAGTGTTATGTTCAAGTTAGTATCAACACTTGTTCTGGTTTCATTTTGCCACCCCTAGAACAGCAGAAAATACTCATTGAGTCATTTCTCACTGTTTAGCTGCTTTTTTAATGCTGGGCCATCCTCTACAAATTAAAACTGATAATACTATAGCTTATACCAGTTATTCCTTTTGACAGTTTTGTGATTAATATCACATTGATAACTGAACAGGGATCCCTTATAATCTGCTCATTTGTCCCTTAGATTACAATTACAAAAACAAAAAAGGGGAAATAGAACCCCTCAAAAATGTTTGAATCATGCTCTTTTTGTTTTAAATTTTTAAAATTGTGATGCTGAGATTTGCACTACTGCTGACTGATACATGGCTCCCACTGCACTAAGCCCATCAGGCTTAGTCTGGTGGAGAGACAAACAGGACAGTGGAATGGACCAGATCCCATGATAATGTGGGGTAGAGGCAAAGCTTGTGTTTTTCCAGAAGGTGCAGTTCACCATATCTGGGTACCTGAGCATACTGTTTGTCATCACCATGGAGGATCTCAAGCCATAGTTTAAAAAACTGAAGAACCTGATGTATCAGGCTGAACAGACAGTCAAACAACAGCAGGGAGGAACTAAATCTCCAGCCACCATGTTTGTGGCCTTGCTGACTTTATTGAGCTATCAAATAAGTAGGGTTCATGGGGGAAACATACTGGACTTATTTTCCAGATTTATCTTTAGTGCACCGAGCTGTGTGGACTGGAGAATCCATTCCAGTATTTACTAATGATGCACATATAATGGGAAGTTATTCATATTAAACATATTATACCTGTTCATACAATTTGTTTTAATTTTACTGGATATAGTGGGAGTCTACTTATAGGTTGGTCCCACAATGAAAATGCTGGCTGCTTAAAAGGTTGCCCCAGTGGACCAAAAAAGAAAAAGAAAATTAAAAAAAAAAAAAAACAGCTTATGGGATAGCCAGGGGAGCCAATATCACTGGCCCCTGAGATGTGAAATTGTATGTCCAGTTACAAAAATGGGGCACACCAATGACACAACCATGTTTCCCACAGAACTATATACCAATAGCTTACTACCCTAATCATACCACAATGGAATTGGGTGCCTTTCCCAAATGAGTAGAATGTGCCAATATTTTTCCATTGCAACATAATGTATCTGTCAATAGTGGATATATTCTGGATTGATCTTGCAGAATTAATGAGAGTTACCTACATCAGGAATTTGTGACTCCTGGAGGATTTGTTAGTAATATTCTGACCTTCAACAGTGGTGGCATACAAAAAGATCTGTGACGTTTCATAGCTGCTTTATATTTCATCAATTATACCAGCAGCTCCCTAACTGATCTTGTAGACAGGAGCTATAAAGTGGCTCCCTGCTATGGCGTTTAGGCCTATGTATGATCTCCTTGTTTTAATTTCTGGGAATATAAAATTAAGTAGAACTAGAGAAAAGTACCATGTAACTCTCCAAAATTGCAATTTGACTAATTGTATTACTAGGTATAGGAGGAGAGGACAAGGAGCACTGTGTTACTCCAACCGTTCTTTTTTTTAATCTCAGCTAACATTTCAGAGCCCTGGTATTCTGATGCTGGAGTTCAAGTCTTATAACAGATTCCTATCCAGCCAAATAGACCCGGGCATGCTCTTGGTCTTATTGCATTTAGAATATTCACTTTGATATCTGTTTTGGTCTCTGCCATGACATCCACCATAGCCTTATCCAGAAGCATTCAATATGCTCATTTTCTTAGTAATTTGGCTCAAAATACTTCCAAAGCCCTACAGAATCAGGTAAACATTGATGACTAGATAGAAAGTACATTAAATGCTCTGGTCATAAATATAGGAAATGAGCTTGCCACTCTTAAATTTAGGCAGTGGTTTTGTTACCATGCTGGCTACAAATTTATTTGTGTTATTGCAGCAAGATATAATGCTTCTCAGTGGGATTAGGAGGAAGTTAAAAATCATTTAATGGGCATTTGGCAGAGAAATAATAACAGTCTATACCTTAGGAAGTTACATCATCACATCCAAATATTCAAGAGAGCAGGAATGATCTTGTGGATCCTTCATGGCTTGATGAACAAATACTTGATGATTTAAATGGTTTTAATCCTTGAAATATGTTAAAACTAAAAAATGGTACATTTTTGGAATTATGTGTTTGCTACTAATACTCTTTTGTATTATAACTAGGATGCCACATTTTTCAAGAATTAATCTGACAACTCCAAATAATAGTTTATCAGTGTACTTAATTTTTTTTTAAAGGAGGGTTAGATATTGGGAGCAGTAATTTCAGTTATGGCCTCTGATTCCCTGGTGATAGGAGTATCTCTGAGCTGGAAACTCCTGGTGCAAAGGCACAGTTGAGACTGCCCAGTTGCTATGGTTCTGTGCTTGCCACGGGACTATTGGTCTTGGCCATGAATTTGGATGCCAGCTCCTGGAGGTAGATAATTATAAGTGTAATAAAGATAATTTTAATTGGCTTCCCAGAACTTCAAGCTTGGTCCTGTGTACTTTAAAGAAGCTTTCTCACAAAAAATCCTTTGGATTTTAAAACCAATATAATAAATGTGCTGAGCTAGCTCTGGGTCATTACATCTCCATCAGGGTGTAATGAACTGCCTGGTCTTAGCTTTTTCTCTATGTGTGTATGTTTATCTTTCTAATCCCCCTTTGTCACTGAGTTTCTGAATTAATGGCCATGCAGCTCATGGCATGGGATGGCACCAAATTACATACTAAAGGACATGATTAGAGAATGAAGTGTGAGCCAACAGAATGGAAGAAAATCTTTACCAACTGTTCCTGTGCAAGAGGATTAATATCCAGAACAAACATAATATATATATATATATATATATATATATATATCTCCACCCCAAAAAAACAATCCAATAAAAAATTGGGCAAATGAACTAAGCAGACATCTCAAAAAAAGAAACATGAATATCCGAAAAATATATGAACAAATTTTCAATATGGCTGGCTGGCAATCAGGTTAATGCAAATCAATACTACACCAAGATTCCATTTAACACCTGTTAGAATGGCAGTTATAAGGAATACAAATAATAATAAACATCAGTGAGGATGTGTTGGAAAAAGTTCCTCTCGTGCATTGTTGGTTGGACTGAAATTAGTATAATCACTCTGGAAAGCAATATGCAGATTCCTCAACTAGGAATGAAACCATCATGTGACCCAGCTATCTCACTCCTTGGTATTCATCCAAACAAACTAAAACTTGTATACTCTAGTGATGATATAGCTATAATTTGGACTATGTAGCCAGGTTATGGAAGAAGCCCAGTTGTCCATCAACAGCTGAATGGAAAAATAAAATGAGTAAATACACAATGGGGTTTTATTCAGTCATTAAGAAGGCTGAAATTATGGCATTTGCTGCTAAAAGAATGGAACTGAAGAACATCATGCTAAGTGAAATAAATCAGACTCAGAAAATCAAGGGTCAAATGTATTTTTCGCACATGTGGAATCTAGAGCAAAGTAAGGGAGAAAAAGGGAAGGTGGTGGTTGGATCTTACAAAGATAAAAGGAAGATCAGAGCACTAGAAGAAGGAAATTGATGGGGAGGGAGGAGGGGTAGGAAAGGGGAGGAAATCCAGAATGAATTTGATAAAATTATGCTATAGCTATATACATTATTAAATATACCACAGTGAAATCCATCTTTAGGTATATCTATAAAGCATCAATTTAAATAAAATAAATAAATGATTTAAAAAAATAAAGACTTCAAAAAATCAATTAAACTTTCATTGTATTCGTTTAATTTTTATTTTTATATGCAATCTTTTGCCTTTGTTTTTAATTATTTATATTTATACCCTTAATCTTTAATTTATCTAGAATGTATTTTATATAAGGTATGAAACAAAAATAAAAATAAATAGCTTACCAGTTGTAGCAAGTGTCATTTATTAAATGTGATAGTCTTCTTATATTAGCTGGGCATGGTGGTGCACACCTGTAATCCCAGAGGCACAGGAGGCTGAGGCAGGAGGATTTTGAGTTCAAAAGCCAGCCTCAGCAATAATATAATAGTGTATTGTAAATTAGGAAGTGTTCAGGGAAGATGATATGTGGAGAACCCTTAAGTCTCTTTGGCACATAGTAAAATCTTAATAAGTTTTAGCTATCATTTCTTTAAACTTTTATTACTAACGAATTTGAGGTTCCTCAGGGCAATTATGCATTGAGTACACAGTGAAATAGACCATTTTCTGAAAAATTTTTAGGTGTTTGAATCTCCATATCATTTTCTACAACTTCAACAAAGTATAACTGATATAGAATGAATTCGGTTGAATAGGTCTTATACATGATATATCTATGATAATATTATAGTAAAATGACCACAATTGAGATAATGAATATATTTCACCATCAAAATGCTTTTTATCACAATAGAAATTCACTTAATTTGCATTTTCCTGATAAAATATGTAATGCTTTATGTCACTATGTTCTGGTTCATTTTTACTTTTTAGGAGGTGGAGTCTGGCTTCTTTTAGTCGACATAACTGTTTTAGATTCATTCAAGATATTAAGTATATCAATATTTCATTCCATTTTTATTGCTAAGCTAGCATTTTATTGAATGGATGTAACCACAAGTTATTTTTTTTCTTTCCTGACTTCAGCTTTTATAGTAAAGTTGCTATTAACATTCATCTATAAGCCTGTTTCTATTTTTTTTCTTATTTTTTCCTGCTTTTCAGGGATCACCGCCAGGCCCTGTACAATGTCTGTAAGCTGGAGTTACATATATTTTGTGAAAATTTTTAATTATTTCAGTCAGAAGAGCAAATTCAATTTGTTATTCCATTTTGGTTCAAAATGCATCAGTATCCCACATTATTTTCTTGACTGATTCTCCATTGATTCCCAGGTATGTGTCTTCTTCTTACCACAGGTTATGCTCCCTTCATACAGCAATATTTTTTTCTCCTTTGTCAATTATTCTTTAAGTTATACATAAAATATTTATTGCTTAGCTGAAACTTCATGTGTTGATAGAATTAAACAATCCCAAATGAAATAACAGAACAGAAAACTTCACTAACAGGGACTAAAATACATGGAAAATTATTCTTTAACCACAATTCATTAGGTTAAACATAATTCACGGATTCATCAATACTATTTAAAACCCTAACATTAAATCTTTATGATTCACTAACACTACTACATTGAACATTTGTCTTTGATCTTATCACCTCATCATGGCAACATGGTGCCTGTTCTTTACAGTGCGTGCTCACTTTACCTCGTGTACAGAGAGGCTAAGGTGGAAATAGGCAAGAGATAGTGGAGAACTTGGTTACTGAACATATTTGTAGTTTAAGAGAAACTATGCTCCTAATCGCTCAGTGTTCCACCTCTTTAATTCTCACTGTACATATCTAGTTCACATGACCAACCCTAACAGTGAGGTGGGTAGAAGATTTCCCACTTTTTAATTCTGGAGAGTAGAAGTTAAATCAATGGAAAACGTTTAGGACATGCATTTGCATAGCCACCTGTCAGTGAAAATCCAAAGGAAAGAGCTAAATATAAGTGACTGAAATGCACACTTCTTTCTCATTTCTTTACAAATTCTAACACAATATTTGGGCCATGAGGGGTTTACTAAACATATTTCATCTAAATATCTACCAAGTAGAAAAAAAATCCCTTAGGAAGTATCTGAGAAAGATGCAGAATTAGCCTTTGATTATAAAAACTTTGAGTAAACTATAAATATTACATGTCATAGTAATGTACTAATAAAAGTATAAAGGACCATTTCCCAGTGAACATAACCTAATTTAACTCCACAAATATTTGAAGGAAGAAAAAAAATGAATTGCAATATAACAAATGAAGAATGAGGTATAGGGTGGTATGGAAAAGGGAGTGATTACATTTGCTATCAGGTGAGGAAATTGAGCAATTTTTTTTTTTTTCTGAACAAGTGAATGTATTTTGAGGACAACAAATGAACTAGACAGGATGGGTGTTTCTATGCTCATGGATACAGAAGTGTAAACAAATGCTATAAGCATTACTGTCTGCAAATAGAATATGTGCTGGAAAATAGTACATATGTGTGAGGAGATTAGGCTAGAGAACTAGCCATTGATGGGTTTCTGGAAGGTATGAGAATGCATTCCATGCTAAATGTCTAAGATTTTGATCAGCAGACATTTGTAGTAAGGCAAAGGACTGAGGAATGAGTTAAGGAAAACAGGGGACTATTGTTTGAAATGATGATTCCTGATAGAAGTTGTGTTAGTGGGAATAGGACAGGATAGATCTGCATTTTATTTGAAAATTAAAACAATATAAAATATGGTGAATATATTAAAAAACTGAAAATATTTGATGGCATATCATATATTATGGTGAGGATTTTAGTTTTCTTTCCCAGAAATAAAAGCCTGAAATAAATGCATGTAAAACTATCTATTATGGCTAAGCAGTGATGTCATCCCAGAAAAAATGGAATAAAATTATGGAAAAAGAAAGTTGGAAAAAAAGTCATCATCATAATCATGGGCCATTGACTTGGCCTTCCCTGGGGCAACTAGGCATGTGGTCCTTTAGGACCATCAAAGAAGCAACATATAATATATCTTAAAAATGTGGTGGGTGGAGAAAGAGGTAGTCATTTATTTATTAAGTCACATTCCCCATTGCTCAATGTTTAGCCTGTGTATGGTTAACTCACCTCCATCTCTGAGCTGTGTATACATAGATACAAAATAGACTGCTATAGCATTCCACATCAATCAAAATGGCTGGAGATGTGACACAAGATATTCTTCAGCATGGAAATAGGGAAAGGTAATTTAAAGCTGGTTGAAAACTTCACAAAGCCTGAACTAAGAGAAAGGTCAGTAAGACCAAGAGAATCTGAAGTTGGTAATAAAAGGTGTCAAACTTAGTGAAAAAGAAAAGTGCACTCAATGCATATTGAATGTGAAAGCCTCAAATAGTATCAAATTGACATGACAAACTAATATACGTGTGTAATAAAATTGGAGTATGGGAATATATAGTTTTATCATAGGCAGTGTGGCTGACACGCTGGCAGCTGAGTTGAAGCAGAAAGGAGGCAATGCAAGATAGTTTTCCTACTTTTCAAAGTTGTGAGCTCTTTTTCTCTTTCACTAAAGTTTGTTATTTAGGCTTCTAAACAGTCTTTCTAAGGAAAAGGGTGAAAAAAGACTTTCAAATTATAAAATGTGCCCATGGAGACCTGTTTTCAGACACTATTTGGGATTCTTTTTACCAAAGAAAGTAATCTTCATAGCAGAACTCCAAGCTTAAAAGTTATTTTGCTTTTAGATTCATCTCCGAATGTTGCTATGCTAAAAGAAACTTTTACAAAACAAGAATAAAGCTTTTAAACTTCACACATAGCCACAGGGATACCTTCCTCATGCATAGCCACGGGGATATCCAGGGCTTTAATGCTGAGGGAAAAAAAAAAAAAAAAAAAAAGACAGCAAATCCCTCTACCCATCATGCCACCTGGAGGACACTTACTCCACACTTGCACACATACACACACCACATGCACATACACACCCAGGATAATAGTCTGTCTGTAAAAGAGTTGACTAACAACTTGGAGATAATTCTTTCTTGATAGTAACAATTCAAATCACAGCAATGATTTGATACATTTTCAGACAACTTTGAAACATATTTTCTCAAATTTTAGGTATTTACTCATTTAATGCATTCTTTTAACAAAGAGCCACAGAAAAATTAAAACTTATAGGAAGTCTCTGGCTTAATTTCCTAATTGTATATGTTATTCAAAACCCAAGACCTTTAGGCAACTGAGTTACACAATGAAGTTAACTATCTATTTAAGTTACTTATTTATCTATAAATTAAAATTAAGTATTCACCAGCTTTTCTGTGCATTTGTACCTAAGGAAAATGAGTGTTTGAAAATATATCCAGCAGATAAAGCATAACAAATGAGATAGCGGGTGATTTGAGGAATATAAATTCAATGTACAAGCATTATAGTTTGAAGAAGTATGCAAATATAAGACTAGAATAAAGAAATCCAAATTATGAAGAATCTTTTAAGTCATGGTGCTCTAAATGTCTCCTAAAGTCATTGGGAATTACGAAAGGGCTCTAATCAGTCAATCTGATTGTTTTTAAACCATCATGATTTGGGTCTCAGTCCATAAGAAGTTGATTCATATGGGACTGGGGTTAGGAACAGGAGTTTCAGTGGGGAATCTTATAAACATTATCTTTTATAACTTTAATTGTTTGTATTTTTTATGTGGTTCTAAGGATCAAACTCAGTGCCTCACACATGTTAGGCAAGCATTCTACCACTGAGCCACAACCCTAGCCCCATCAGTGAGGAATCTTGAGAAGAGAGTTTTATGAAGAACATCTAAAATATTCCTTGAATAAAAATCATGTGAAATGGCCACAGAAATAGGAAAAGTCCCTCAGAAATGTAACACAGATATATTTAAAACCACATCCTCACCTTGAACATGTTTAATAATTTAATTACTACCCTCATCACAGCTATCTTACATTGACTTCCATTTGCTCTAAGTGACCATGTATTTCAGTCTTTCAGATATTAAGATTATTGAACCACTATTAAGGATCATTATTCTGTTAAAAATATAAATATGGGCATAGTGTGAAACAATTCTGGTACTCTCCACCTGGAGTTAGTACAGACCCCATACATTTTAATCAACTTTTTCACTGCTGGGACTACAAGGCCTGACAAGAACAATTTTAGGCAAGGAAAAGTTTATTTAGGGGCTCACGGCTTCAGAGGTCTCAGTCCATAAACAGCCAGCTCCATTCCTCAGGGCTTGAGGTGAGGCAGAATATCATGCTGGATGAATGTGGTGGAGGGAAGCATCTCACATGATGATCAGAAAGCAGAGAGAGACTAAGCTCATTTCTCCAAATATATACATACTCCAAAGACATGCTTATAATGACCTGTCTTTTCTAGCTACACCATACCTACCTCTGGTTACCACTCAGTTAATCCCTATTAGGGGATTAATTCACTGATTGGGTTAAGGCTTTCATAATCCAATCATTTGAACTCTGAATGTTCTTGCATTGGCTCACACATGAGCTTTTGGGGAACACCTCACATCTAAACTATAACACCATATATTAAAAGATATAGTAGTACTCACCAAAACTGCCCTTTTTTCAGATGCTAATTGCATAAATGAGTTTTCAAGTCACACACAATTCTGACCATAAATTCAGGGTTCCCACAACCTCCTCAGGTTTGCTAATTGTGCAGAATTTCATCTTTATTTTAAAGGGTAAGCATAGGGCAAAGACAACTCTGCCAAGATCAACTATTAACAGAAACATAAAGTTGTTAGGATTTGCAACTGGTGGCAGGAATAAGTACCTTAGAAAACAGTATTGAATTTAAACATTTCAACAAAATTTCAATAATTATACCCAATAACTCCACTCCTAGAAATCACTCATTATTCTAGAGTAATGGCTGATAATGAGCATCAGAATAGATGTTTTACAAATATGTTATTCCCAATGTTCATATTAGCCATAAACTGAGAAGAGTTCAATAATTCAGTTTATATTCTATTCTTTTTTATCCATTTCATTCTTTTTTTTTTAAGTTGTAGGTGGACTCAACATCCTTCTTTTATTTATGTGGTGCTGAGGATCAAAACCTAGGGCCCCACACATGCGAGATGAATGCTCCACCACTGAGCCACAGCCACAGCCAGCCCCTTATTCCATTTCATTCTATATTTGTATGTAACTGATATAATACAGCAAAGGAAAAATGTTATTGTATCTCAGAAGAATATGACCAACATGGTACAACAAAATACTGGCAAAAGCTACCAAAAAATCCTATTTATTCATTTCATAAACATTAGTATAGACACAGAAAATCTTTATTCTGTGGTATAATGTCTTACATGAATTTAGGTGGTAATACTCTTAAATAATATGGCACAGTGACCATAAATGTCATGAGAGGTTTTGTCTAGTGATATAGAGTTATAAGTAATTGATAATTATTCCAAGAGCTTTTAAAATATAATGCTTTTCCCCTGTAACAATGGTTTCAAGTGTATCCATTTTTTAGAAATTTAGTACATTATTCATGAATAGGAAAGGCATCACAGGACTCATGTTACATTTCACAATTTAAAAAACAATTAAAAGTTTAATCATTGTGTATACACTTTGAAAAAAATATATATATTTTTTTTTAAAAAAACTGCTTTTAGATAACAAGTTTAGCAGACATTTTACTTAGGGAGAATAATTGGTTGTGATTGCTAAAGGTTCATCCTTCAGGAAAAGTACTGCATATTGCAATCAGGATATGTTTGTTCCTGAATATATTACAAACTACAAGAACATGGAGTTTTTTTCTAAACTTTGTTTTATAGATATATGTAGTATCATCACTAGCAGCCCTATTTTCCAGGCAATGTTATATTTCAAACTTCTCATTCCCTTGGTTTAAATGAAATAAACTGGCTTTTATGGAATTTGGAGTTTTACCAATGAACATTTATTCTAATCTTGTATTTTTATATGAATTAAGAAATAAAATTATTTTGAGTAGAATATAAGTTTTTTTATATCAGAGCAGATGCTCATCATTTTTATCCTGGTAATTTCCCATTATTGACAGACTTTATTTGTGTGTTCCTCTTTCATAAAACTACAACAAATGCTACAGAAAAATATTTGATACATTTGCTCTAATTTTTACCAGTTACATAAGCACAGTTAAAATTGATATAGATTCAAAGTTACTGGGAAAGGTATTATTTTATCATTGATGTTATTCATGAAGTAAGTACATATTTGTTCAACCCCAGGACTGCAAAATCCCCAGCATTATTGTTTACTGGTCCCCCCCCCACCCCCCCAAAAATATTGCAGGACACAATGGAGAGGGTTTGGAAATTTTATTACTCACATGTAGGGACAAAATGGAGGGCTACTCTGACCCACACATTGGGGGAATATACAGGGTACCGTAGGGTAGAAGCATGCTCACTGTGCAGATGGATTTCTTCATATATTTTATGGATACTTTAAAAAAATTATAACTAGGATTTCTCTGCTTTTATCCCCTCTAAAGACTGGAAAAAAAGCTAAGTGGCCACTTCCCCTTCTCCATTTTCTTCATTATCACATTTATTTGGAGTCCTTTTTATTACACTGTCTGGAATCTGGAATATTAAGCTTCTTAGATGCCATTTCTTGTTTTACCCCAACAAGCTACCAATTCAGGGCCTTGGAACTTCCTTAATGTTCATAACAGTCTTAAACAACCATAAACCTTCCATGAAGCCCTAAGGATAGAGTTGCAGAGGCAAATTGCATACATATCCCACAACTGCACTGCAAAGAGCAAGAGCCTATCAGTAGGCATGCTAAAGTAATTAAGTTAACAAGTTCATTCTGTCTTATTTGCAGGTTGGGCCCAGCAAATCCTTGTGTTGCAGTCATAGGGATTCCTGAACAGATCCAATAGTCAGTCTGGTTGGTATCACATGCAACCACCATTCCTGGTTCCTGGAAAAGGCTACTTATTGGTAACCTATGGAAAATATTTGATAGGGACCTATAATGGCAAATCAGTTCCCAGAGGCAGTATGATCTTGTGTTAGTAAAATAGCTTGTATAGTAGTCTTGCCTGAGCTGGTATAACAGATCAATCTATCACTTAGGTGTATAGAAAAAGTAAGACACTTCTGGAATATATACTGCCATAAATTGACATGAAGTATCTCTTGGGTGATGACACCAGAGAATAACACCACCCATAATTTTGAGGGCCAGATTCCCAACACAGTAGGCTTTACTTACAATTTAGATGTTCTCCCTCATCTTTAGGAGTCAGTAAATCAAATTACTGGGAGTTTACTTGTACAGTCCATGATCAAATAATGCTTCTGTTACTGGAAGGGATGTCTTGAAAAACTGGCAAGAGGAAGTTGTTACCTGGGTTCCCCAGGCTGGTTTAAGAAATTGTCCAGTAGCTGTGTCCTTTATTTGTAATCTTAATGCTGGGCCACAGACCTGCTGACATAGAAATGGCTGCAAGCCGCAGGCTGCTGATGTCTGAGTTTCCACACTGGATGTTCTAAGTGCCTCAGACAGATGAGCAGTCCATTCTGCACAGAGTTATTTTCAGTATTTAAGGCTTGCTTCACTAGGTCATTTATTCTTTCAATTAATCCTGCTCTTGTTGAATTGTATGGCAGGTGGATAATTTACAATATATTCTGATCTTGAGCCCATGGTGTATTTCATGGCCTGTGAAATGAATTCCTTGTTTACTCTCAATTACCTATGGTGTGCCATACACAGCACTCAATCAGATCAGCCCCTTAACAATGACCCTTTGATTGACTATCTCCTGAGGAAGTCTTGCATTAAGCCCATAACTGTATTCATACAAGTCAAAGCATATTCAGCCTCTTTTGATAATGGGGGAGGGTCAATACAGTCAATTTTCCATTACTAAATAGAGATAGCACCTTCTTTGATATGCCCCTATGTGACATCCAGTGGTCCTTGGGTAGCATTGAGAACAGGCAAGATAGTTCTGGCATGCAGCAACATCTGACAACTTTATTGGTAGTCTCCAACAGGTCACAATTGCCCACATAGTTTTTTGTCCTGCAAGCTTTATTTCACAATGTAGTTAAGTGGCAATTTCCTCTACTGGGCCTTCCTCCAGTCACCTTATTTTTTCTGGCTGCATGCCCATGACTGGTGGTTTTTTAGTGATGAGCTTTGCAGCAAGAAGGGCAGCCTAAGTGGCACATAGTCATTTTTCCAAAAAGCTCTAATGTTCCTCTGTCCCCTTCTTTGTGACCAAAATCAAATGGGGGTCTGTATTTTAATTTGCTGCTATAAACTATCCAAACTTGTCTGGAGTGACATGGATGGTAAGCTCAGCAGGTTTTAATGTGTCTAGTGTCCCAAGGCTTTGTGCATGTTTTACTGTTTATTTGTCCTGATTAAATGCTGCAGTATGCTTCTCAGTATAGTCCTATAATATGAACCCTATGCAAATTACATAGAGGTTTCATAACTAAGTTAGATGAGGGATGAAGACCTGCCAATAACACAGTATCCCCACAAGTCATTGCACTTGTACTACTGTGTTGAGAAGTGGAAATATGTGAACTTTATCTATTATAGCATGAGGTATAAACTTTGTCTTACCCAAACAGACAACACATAAGAGTTTCACTGATAAGCAAGGACCTTGCACTTTGTTGAAGTTCATGGTCCATCTTCTCCTTTGCAAATGGGTTAAAAGCATGGGTGTAGCCTTGGTGAGTACTGAAAAAAGATTCAGAAGTATTAACATAATGAAACATTTTTATCAGCAGAAGTTGGGACCAGGTTTCTAAATCTTGTGATACTTTATTTTGACACATAGAATGACTATGGGGATACCTTTGAGGTACCAGGGTTAATATCTGTTATCATTCTTCCCACCTGAAGGCAAATAGGTCTTGACTCTCAGTAGTTTTATTTATGCTAAGAAAAAAAAAAAAAAAGGTGTTAGCAAGGTCCAACACATAGTAATATGATCCCAATTGAACACTAAGCTCTTCTAGAATGGTGATTATGTTAAGAGTGGATGCATGAAGTGGAGGGATCACCTTATTTAGCTCCCTATAATCTATTGTCATGCATTAAATTTCATCCAGCTTTCTCACTGGCCACACAGGAGAGTTAAAAGGACAAATTGTATTTAATTGGAAAAAAATATATTTACCTTAGCCAATTTGTGAATGGATTCTGTTATCTTTTGATGCCCAACAGGGAACTGATATTGCTTGGTGGCAAATGTCTGAGCTGAAGCAAAATGACTGAACATTGTTTACTATGCCCTCTTAATGTTGGCTTTATAGTTGACACACGCTTAATCTCCTGCCAATGTAGACAGAACTCTGCTAGTATAGTTTGTAGAGATTTATCCTGTACACTTTTACACTTACAATGTATTCAAAAATGAGAGCTGTGAACACTGGGTGGGAGGTAAATGGCAGGGAACCAAGCTGTTCCATGAGGATTATTGCTTGTATTATCACTGTTTTTACTTCATATCCATAAATACCACTTAATCTACCTAAGAATTTGTCAGAACTACAACATGTCAAGGTGCATTCTGATCCCATGTCTACCAGTACTGTTATTCTCTGAATATTTTTTGAAGACCAATCTATTACCAATTACATATATGGCCTCTCGTCCAGGACAAGAACTGGCTGAGATCCCTGAACCTCCACCTCTCTACTAGTCTTCTCAAAACCAAGGGAAAATTTTCTTTTCAGAGGTAGCTGTGGTCTCTTGTTTCATCACATTTCCTAATAGGAGAGAGAGGTTTATCATTACTTCCTTTTGGGGTAGAACTTCATTTTACCTTACTGACTATATCTGTTTTGTTTTGTTCTCTTATTAAGAGGGAATAACTAAAAGATTTTGACCACTAGCAATTGCTTCCATATGCATACAAAGGGTGGCATTAGGTGATTACCTAGTTTCCTTGCTGCTATTCAGTTCACTCACATCCATTTATAAGCCACTTGGAAAAGTCCTTCCAGTTTGGGTTGGATTTTGCAAACTCCCATTTTTCTGCCACAATCTCCCCTAGAGCCCCTAATATTTGTGCTTCTATCTCGATTGGATACCCTACCAACTGTGATAATATTGATTCAAGGGCACCACAAATGGATTGAGAGGACGTGTAACATTGTATCCTTCATTCATCAGTGAAAGTCATACTGTCTGGATCTGGGAAAGGCTACATATAAATAGCTTATTTCATTCCCAGTTCCTACAAGCAGACCTGTAATTCTTTCACAGAGGCTGCAGTGCCTCTGGACATAGGGATATCTCCTGAATTTGGCCACATATTGCAAGTGCCTAATGAAGTAACCAAGCAAATAATGATCCCATATTTTCATCAGCTGCACTGGAATAAAAGCACTGGAATAAAGCAGGGTGGGCAGTTACAGAAGCCATTTGAGATAATTTTGTATGATTCAACATTATCCCATCTGCTCCAGCATCCCACAAGTTGGGCAGCCTTGTTGGAATACTTTCTTTCATTTTCTGTCTGAACTCGGACCTAGTTATACCATTACCATCAGGGTATATGGTTTCATGATGGGATGTAAATATACCTCTGGAGCAGGGAGCAGATTTGGATGAATCCCTTCAGGTTATTCTTGCTGGGTCTTTAACTTTTGGACCATAATGGGTCTGGCTTCCATTGTAGTTTCACCTTCTTACTCAACTTCTGAGTCCTGGGAGTAAGTGGATTCCCTGTGTAAGTTCCACATCTGAGAACCCAGTTTCCACTAGTCACCAACAACCTAGCATGAGTTCTGGGTCCAAAATATTCCCACAGTTTATCACAGTGTCATGCTGTAAACTGTAGGCATTCTTCTAAATGCTGCCATGATGTCTAAATTCTAAACATCATGGCAGTATATCCTTGCTGTTAATCTGCACAGAACAGGATTCTCTTTCTAGTTTTAACTCTTTCTATACTCTGCAGAGCAAAGCCTAAGTAGTTAAGTCTCAGTCTGTGTTAATTTTAATGCACACATCAGGGACCTTGCCAACAATGCAGTGACATTCTTTGTTTCCATTGGCTTTTACCTGTCTACTTTTGATGCTGTTTCTAATATTTGGAGCATCTCTCTTTGCATTTTAGAGGTGCCCTGCACTCACAGAGTGGTATCCACCCCTCTAATACAGAAGCCACCTCAAACCACATGAAGGCTTGTGGACAGTGTGGGATATCCCCATGCAGACCACGTGTCCTTTCCCAACTTCAGAATCGACTGAACATTTTCTTTCTGGAATCTTGATGACTAGACCAGTTGTTCAACCCAGAGCTTCCAAAATCCCCAGCATACTGTTTACCATTATTTAAAGAAGGAGGAGGAGGAGGAGGAGGAGGAGGAGAAGGAGGAGGAGGAGGAGGAGGAGGAGAAGAGGAGGAGGAGGAGAGAACACTCAACAGATACGGTTTGGATATTTTATTACTAATGTGTTCCTCAGCAGGGGCAGGCCAGAGCAAAATGGAGGGCTGCCTGAACCTACAGAATATATAGGGTCGGTTGCATGTACACTGCACAGATGGATTTCCTCAAATATTGGGGTTTGTTTGTTTGTTTCACTTTACAAGCAAGGTTGTTCTGCTTTGATCCTCATCTAAAAATTGGAGACAAGACAAGGGTCCAGTTTCCCTTCTCTACTTCCTTTGTTACCACGTTCTTTAAAATACTTCTTATCTGGATCTGGGGTTGTGACTCAGTGGTAGAACACTCACCTAGCATGTGTGAGGCACTGGGTTTGATCCTCAGGACCACGTAAAAATAAATAAATAAAATGAAGGTATTGTGTCTAACCTCAACTAAAAAAAAAAAAAAAAAAAAAATACTTCTTATCTCATTGCCAGGAAAAACAAGCTTCCTAGGTACTGATTAATGTTCACCTCAACAATGCTAAAGTGGATTTTTTTTCCTAGTTCTGTGGTCCTTTGAGAAATGACCCTCTTAGAGAAATATTCCTGGATGGATGACCCAAAACCTTTTCCTTTTACTGCCCAAGATCACAGGATAGAAAAAGTCACAGTGGTCATTCTAAAGGGACTTGAGATGTACAATGCTGAAATAATTTAATCGTTAAAATAAATAATGATGATATATGATGTTCCAAAGGATTAAACAAATATTCATACCTTGGTGCTATTATAAAAATTAGTGAATATGTATGAAAGAAAGGAAAAACCTAAATGTTGGCTTTTTTTTTTTCTTTGTGTGTGTGTGTGTGTGTGTGTGTGTGTGTGTGTATGCCCATATATCATAACCAACAGGAGATGAGCTCAGACCCTGTTATATGTCCTGGAATAGAACAATATATTTCTATCCTAGACTTAGAGATGTGTCCCAGAAACTCTGGCTCCTGTTATGGGAGAATGGTATTTAGAAATTAAGAACTGTGCACTAGATATGTTTGTTGCTGATGGAGCCCATTGATCCTAGGCCCTTTCACCAAACAGAATAAGAAAACATGTAAGTATGCATGTACACATAACCATTTCAACCAAACAGTAATTCCTACTGGTATCTCTGACTCTAATCCAGTGCTGCATAATTCACTCTAGTATCCCTCTCTTGATTACTTGTAAACACTTTCTCTCACAGTTAGAAAACTAGCTTCCATTATCCACAGTACACTTACTTATCTAATCAATCATAGGATACATTTAAAGTAGTTTCAGGATTGCTGATTTGTATCCCTATTGTGAAACAAATTTACTAACTGGAGAACAGTGTTTATATTCAGTGGATCTATTTTTTAGCTTTATAATACCTAGTCAAACTCAACTTTCCAAAGTTACTTAATTCAATTGTGTTTTCTCACTTTAGGTGGAAGTTCTGTCACATGGAATACAGTTATATTCATTTGTCACTGTGTGCATTCTATCCTGGGATCACTCTAACCTCTGTTGATCTTTGGTATGCAGCAAAGTTAACTCTGCATGAATCTTGAGTGGAAGACATATAAGTATGCACACAATGTACTATTTGAAATATCAAATCAAATTAAAAGGATAAAGAATACAAAACATTAAATTGACTAGAAAAATGAACAGAATTACCCTACACACATATATATATATATATATATATATATATATTACAGGAAAATCACACAATCACATGAAAAATTAATTAATATAAGTAACTTGTAAGGATAGTATTTAGATGTATGCTCTTAGTAGAACCAACAACCATGATTTTTACATAATTTTTGGTATATTACCAGTAAAATATTTCTATAATTATTTTTCTTACATTTTAAGGTAGAATAAATGAGTTATATGCAGTGATGTTGACAGGAACCAAATTTTCACTGTGGCAGTAAGAAAGCAAATGCATGAAAAGGCAGAAAAAGAAGAATCTTATTGTGCTAAATTGGAATTGGAGAAATCATTGTGAAGCCATGATGCTTTATAAAATATATTTTTAGTTCTATTAACTGAAATATCCCAGAGGAAATTATATAGCAGAAGCGACAAGCAAACATTGTCCAGATGATGTGGGCAATGTTTGCCCCAAAACTGAAAAACGTCTCCTCCAGATATCACAGGAGGGTAAACCAACAGACATCCTTCTGACGTCACATATCACACACTAGAAAGTACATAGCATCACATTTATAGTTGTCTTTGAAAATATGAATTTTTTTCTGGACCTCTTTATGTGAAAATAATCAGACAATTTTGTATTTTATGGTTTCTTTAGAGAAATTATAAAGGCTCCACAAAATTTAAAAAAAAGTTATAAAAACCAGGATTGTTTTGAAAATAGAAATTATTATAATATAATTAATACATCAGTGAATTAATATCATATTAAATAAAATATGTAATGGTTATATTTGGGATATGTGCATGTAGACTCAATATTAGATAATGTTGTTGTTTTAATGTTTAAATTTTTGGGAAAGGAAAATATTATTGTGGTTTTATGAAAGAATATCATCATTCCTACATACTACATGAACATGTTTAAGAATAAAATGCTCTGGTGTCTTAGGTTATTTTCTGTTGCTATGACAGATCACCTGAGACTGGGTGATTCATAAAGAAAAGAAGCTGATTTAGCTCACAGTTTCAGCAGGTAGAAGTCCAAGATCAGGCAGTTGCATCTGTTTGGCTTCTGGTGAGTTTCTAGGATAGCTCCATGCATGGTGGAAAAAATGGCAGGGTAAGAAGACATGAGCAAAAAGCAGCAGGGTCAAAGTGGTAATTTTGCTTTATAAACTCTGCTCTTCTTGTACCTAATCCAATCCCATGAGGAAGCATTCATCCATTCATGAGGACTCTGCCCCTGTGACACAACACCCTCTACTAGGCTCCACCTCCCAATACTGTGGGAGTTTTTTTTTTATATATTTCGGTTGAGTCAAACCAGAGCAAAACTTTTCCGGATGTTTCATGGAACTCATCTTCAAATACTGTGGTCAAGTACATAAATAAAAGGTGAATATTAATTGAGGTTATGCATGTATTATTTTGTATTTTCTGTGTGCTTGAATATTTTTTTTTTCTTACTGGATGTTTTAGCCAGCTTATTTACTGGTATGACCAAAAGACCTGATAAAAACCATTTCAGAGAGGAAAAGTTATTTTGGCACACATGGTTTCAGAGGTCTCAGTCCAGAGATAGCCAACATACCTTGGGGTTTGAAGCAAGGCTGAATATCAGGGCAAAAAACTATGTCCGAAGGAAGCAGGTCAGGACATGGCCACCAAGAAGCAAAGAGAGAACTCTGCTCAACAAAGACAAATTATGTACCCCCAAAGGTATACCCCCAGGCACCCACCTCCTCCAGCCACACCCTACCTACCTACTGTTACCACTTAGTTAATCCCTATGAGGGGATTAATTCACAAATCATGTTAATTATATCATAACCCAAACATTTCACCTCTAAACCTTCTTGCACTATCTAAACATTTTTACCTTGGGGAACACATATCTAAACCATAACACTTGGAAAATGTTTCACTTCTTAAGATTAATTATAAAATTTGGGGGAAATAGCTCAAACAGATGACCAAATATTGATAATTGTCAAAACAGTCTGATGTTTGTGTTTTGTAACATTATTCTCTCTAATTTCATGAATATTTGAAATTTTCCAAGATAAAACTAAAATATTATAATTATATAATACTATATATGCTATATCTATATTATAAACTAAGTTTAAAATGGTGATTGCAAGCGAGCATATAGTGATTGAAGAAATAAAGCATAAATGTGAGAAGTTCTCATCAGTCAGTGTCATGTAGAACAGCTAATTCATAATCAGAAGATAAGAAAACATCTTAAATGAACAACTTGCCTCAAAGCCTAAACTAAATGTATTACCAGATATGTTAAAGAATTATAAGCAAAAAACAACCAGAAACAAAATGTAGATAAATAAAGGCTTGTTCTCAAATTGGGGGGACTATTTTAAGAAGAAGATCCCTAAAATAGAGAAAGAAAAACAAGAAGAGACATAGAAACTTTTATGACTCCTGTACACATCAAAATATAAATCTGTATATCAGAAACATGATAATGACTGAGTTGAAAACATGATGAACTAAAATTTAATTCTTAACTCAAAAGAGCTGCAGCAAATAAATCATACAAGTAATCTTCCAGGAGAATAATGAACAAGAGAAAGTTGAAAATTATTTACCAAATAAGAAAACAACTAGTAAATTAAAAAATTAAGTTTACCTAGATCATAAATAAAAGACTTTCCTATTAGAGAAAACAAGAGGTTCCAAATGTACTTCAACCATATCAGAAAATAATTTGTTATTATTATACCTATTATTATGCAAGGTGGATTGATATAATTACCAATACATTGAATTTGGCAATTTTCTGAAGATAATTTAAATATGACTAAAAATATATTTTAAATGTTCATATATGTAAGCTCTAAAAATATTTCGTAATGATATATTGTCTTAGTCAAACATATTGCTTATAATTTAAAAATAGAGCATGTTTATTTTCAGAAAATATGAAACATGGTCTCATGAGTTTTGATATGCCTAGTAAATCAAGCCTCATGGAAATCTAAAATGAAGAGAATTTCATGACATATAAGACATACAATCAGATAAGCAATGATAAAAGTATTTTTTCATACATTATATAAATATAGATTTTTTTTTTTTTTTTTGCAGTGCTGGGGATTGAACCCAGGGCCTTGTGCATGTGAGGAGAGCACTGTACAACTGAGTTATATCCCCAGCCATCTATAAATATATATTTTGTAAAGAAATATATGTGACAAAATTAGATGACTAAATTCTTGAGGGGTCAGGTGGATAACGGCCTACAGGAAGGAGGTGCTCTCTGGACGCAGTTGCTAAAAGACGTGGAGTGGAAAGTTTGAATGTGTTACTAGCAATTCTATTACAACTGAAAGGGAGCCGAGACATTCCTGCACCTCTGGACAGTGAAATACAACGTTCTCTGGACCACAACAAGCAGGGGCAGAGTCGCAGTGGTCCACAGTCCTAAGAGCAGCGCTGTTTGTGCTGCAGGCGCAGGACCCGATACCATCTCAGCAAGGAGATGATCCACCCAGAGGCTTTGAAACCAATCATCCAGGAGAGATAGAAAGAGGCCTAGAGGCGTGGGCGGTGTCCACGTAGAGCTCTTTCCCACAGCTTGCCAGCCCATCTCGCATGCTCTGGACTGACACTAGGGTCTGTGGAGCTGCTGTTGAATGGGAGGAGAACACCGCCATCTTTGAAAAGTACAGTGGCTGACCAAGACAAAGGGGAAAAGTCAGAGGGGAAGAACAGCTGCAGACATCCAGGGAGCCGCCAGCGCTCTGAAGGCAGCTCACACCTGGGTCCCACAGTGCAGGACGAAAAAGACACACAAGCAACGTGAAAAAACAAGGGGAGAAATTGACACAAACAAATCAAGATTCCTCATCAGTAGATTCCATGGCAAACACAGTTGGTCAAATGCCAGAGATGGAATTTAGAAATTACATATTCCAAATGTTTATGGAACTTAAGAATGAACTAAAAAATGAGATGAGGGAGGAAGTACAGGAGGCAAAAGATCATTTTGACAAAGAACTCCAAAAACAAATACAGGAAGTAAAAGATTACTTCAATAGGGAAATAGAGGCTCTAAAGAGAAACCAAATAGAAATTCCAGAAATGAAAGAAGCAATAAACCAAAATAAAAGTTCAATTGAAAGCATCTCCAACAGAGTAGACCACTTGGAAGAAAGAACCTCAGACAATGAAGACAAAATATATGTCCTAGAGAAGAATTTAGACTATACAGCAAAACTCATTGGAAATCAAGAACATAACATCCAAGAATTATGGGACAGCATAAAACGACCAAACTTAAGAGTGATTGGCATAGAGGAAGGGGCAGAATTTCAAGCCAAAGGAATGAGTAATTTATTTAATGAAATAATTACAGAAAATTTTCCAAACTTGAGGAATGAATGGGAAAACCAAGTTCAAGAGACATACCGAACACCAAACAAACAAAATCTCGACAGATCCACACCAAGACACATTATAATGAAAATGCCTAATATACTGAGCAAGGAGAGAATACTAAAAGCCACAAGAGAAAGGAAGCAGATTACATATAGGGGGAAACCAATCAGACTATGTTCAGATTTTTCAACCCAGACCTTAAAAGCAAGAAGATCCTGGAATAGCATATTTCAAGCTCTGAAAGAAAAGGGATGTTAACCAACAATCTTATATCCAGCAAAATTGAGCTTTAGATTTGAAGATGAAATAAAAACCTTCCAGGACAAACAAAAGTTAAAAGATTTCACAACTCGAAAGCCAGCACTTCTGAACGTCCTGGGCAACATTTTTTATGAAGAAGAAGAGAAAGATAACAACGAAAATCAACAAAGGGAGATATTAAACTAAGGGAAATACCAACCAGAAGAGAAACCAAATCAAGCTAAAGACCATAATTCAAATAAAAATGGATGGGAATAAAAATCACATCTCAATAATAACCCTGAATGTTAATGGCCTAAACTCGCCAATCAAAAGACACAGATTATCAGAATGGATTAAAAGAGACCCAACAATTTGCTGTCTCCAAGAAACACACCTCATAGAAAAAGACATCAACAGACTGAAAGTGAAAGGCTGGGAAAAGTCTTATCACTCACATGGCCGGCAGAAACAAGCAGGGGTTTCCAATCTCATATCAAATAAGGTAGACTTCACACCAAAACTAATCAAGAGGGACAAAGATGGATATTTCTTACTAAGTAAGGGAACCATTCATCAACAGGATATAACAATCATAAATCTATATGCCCCAAATAATGGAGCACCTACCTTCATCAAACAAACTCTTCTCAAGTTCAAGAGTAAAATAGATCACAACACAGTTATTCTAGGGGACTTCAACACACCTCTCTCACCAATGCATAGATCATCCAAACAAAAGCTAAACAAAGAAACTTTAAGCCTCCTTAACAATTAACGATTTAGACCTAACAGACATATATAGAATATTTCATCCCTCAGTAAATGAATGCACTATTTTTCTCAGCAGCACATGGCTCCTTCTCCAAAATAGACCATATATTAGGTCATAAGGAAACTCTCAGCAATTATAAAAAAATAGAGATACTACCCTGCATTCTATCAGACCATAAAGGGATGAAATTGTAAATAAATGACAAAACGAGGATTAAGGAGAACTACTCCAACAATTGGAAGCTAAACAACATGCTACTGAATGAACAAGGGGTTGAAGAAGACATCAAAGAGGAGATTAAAAAATTCCTAGAGGTAAATGAGTACACAGATACAACGTATAAAAATCTCTGGGACATTATGAAGGCAGTAGTAAGAGGAAAATTCATTGCACTGAGTTCATTCCTTAAGAGGAAGAAAAAACAACAACAAAAATAAATGACAACATCACACCTCAAAGCACTAGAAAAAGAAGGACAGACCAACACCAAGAGCAGTAGAAGACAGGAAATAATTAAAATCAGAGCAGAAATTAATGAAATTGAGACTAAGGAAACCATTCAAAGAATTGACAAAAACTAAAAGTTGGTTCTTTGAAAAAATAAACAAAATTGACAGACCCTTAGAAATGCTAACAAAAAGAAGAAGAGAAAACACTCAAATTACTAACATTTGTGATGAAAAAGGGAATATCACAACAAACACCTCAGATATACAGAAGATAATTAGAAATTACTTTGAAAACTTATATTCTAATAAAACAGAAAATAGTGAAAACATTGACAGATTTCTTGAGTCATATGATTTGCCTAAACTGGAAATGGAGGCTATACACAACTTAAACAGACCGATTACAAGCGAAGAAATAGAAGATGTCATCAAAAAGCTACCAACAAGGAAAAGTCCAGGACCTGATGGGTTTACAGCCAAGTTCTATAGACTTTCAAAGAAGAACTAATACCAATGCTCTTCAAACTATTTCAAGAAACAGAAAAAGAGGGAGCTCTTCCAGACTCTTTCTATGAGGCCAATATCACATTAATTCCAAAGCCAGGCAAAGACACATGCAAAAAAGAAAACTTCAGGCCCATATCTTTCATGAACATAGATGCAAAAATCCTCAACAAAATCCTGGCAAATCGGATACAAAAACATATCAAAAAGATAGTGCACCACGATCAAGTGGGGTTTATCCCAGGGATGCAAGGCTGGTTCAACATTCGGAAATCAATAAACATAATACATCACATCAATAGGCTTAAAGACAAAAATCATATGCTCATCTCAATAGACGCAGAAAAAGCATTTGACAAAATACAACACCCCTTTATGTTCAAAACACTGGAAACACTAGGAATATCAGGAACATGTCTCAACATTATAAAAGCTATTTATGCAAGGTCCCGAGCTAACATTATCTTAAATGGAGAAAAATTGAAAGCATTTCCTCTAAAAACTGGAACAAGACAGGGATGCCCTCTTTCACCACTGCTATTTAACATAGTACTGGAAACTCTGGCCAGAGCAATTAGACAGACAAAAGAAATTAAAGGGATCCAGATAGGAAAAGAAGAGCTCAAATTAGCACTATTTGCTGATGACATGATAATCTACCTAGAAGACCCAAAAAACTCTACCAGAAAACTTTTACAATTAGTAAATGAATTTGGCAAAGTTGCAGGATACAAAACCAATACACATAAGTCAAAGGCATTTGTGTACATCAGCGACAAAGACTCTGAAAGGGAAATGATGAAAACGACCCCATTTACAATAGCATCAAAAAAAAAAAAAAAAAAAATAAAATACCTGGGAATCAACCTAATGAAAGAGGTGAAAGACCTCTATAACGAAAATTATAGAACACTAAAGAAAGAAATTACAGATCAACTCAGAAGATAGAAAGACCTACCTTGCTCTTGGATAGGTAGAATTAATATTGTTAAAATGTCCATACTACCAAAAGCATTATACAGATTTAATGCAATTCCAATCAAAATCCCAATGTCATTCTTCAAAGAAATAGAAATAGCAGTCATGAAATTTATCTGGAAAAATAAGAGACTCAGAATAGCCAAAGCAATCCTGAGCAAGAAAAGTGAAGCAGGGGGCATCACCATACCAGACTTTAAATTATACTATAGAGCAATAGTAACAAAAACAGCATGGTATTGGCACCAAAACAGACTGGTGGACCAATGGTACAGAATTGAAGACACAGAGACTAATACATATAATTTCAGCTATCTTATATTAGACAAAGGCGCCAAAAATGTACAGTGGAGAAAGGATAGCCTCTTCAACAAATGGTGCTGAGAAAACTGGAAATCCATATGCAACAAATTGAAATTAAACCCTTATCTCTCACCATGCACAACACTCAATTCAAAGTGGATCAAGGACCTAGGAATTAGACCAGAGACAATACGCCTAATAGAAGAAAAAGTAAGCTCCAATTTCCAACATGTCAGATTAGGCCCCAAGTTCCTTAATAAGAATCCTGTAGCGCAAGAATTACTACCAAGAATTAATGAATGGGATAGATTTAAACTAAAAAGCTTCTTCTCAGCAAAAGAAACAATCAGTGAGGTGAATAGGGAGCCAACTAATTGGGAACAAATATTTAATACATGCACATCAGACAGAGCACTAATTTCTAGAATATATAAAGAACTCAAAAAACTTTACACCAAAAAATCAAATGACCCAATCAATAAATCAGCTAAGGAATTGAGAGGACACCTCTCAGAAGAAGATACACGATTAATCAACAAATACATGAAAAAATGTTCAACATTGCTGGTAATTAGAGAAATGCAAATCAAAACTACTCTAAGATTTCACTTCACTCCAGTCAGAATGGCAGCTATCAAGAACACAAGCAACAATAAATGTTGGAGCGGATGGGGGGAAAAAGGCACACTCATACATTGCTGGTGGGACTGCAAAATGGTGCAACCATTATGGAAAGCAGTATGGAGATTTCTTGGAAAACTGGGAATGGAACCACCCTATGAC
This sequence comes from Tamias sibiricus, assembly GCA_025594165.1. Lineage (NCBI taxonomy): Eukaryota > Metazoa > Chordata > Mammalia > Rodentia > Sciuridae > Tamias > Tamias sibiricus. The sequence goes on from CM046661.1 coordinate 40,488,101, forward strand.
CCAGCCATCCCACTCCTGTGTCTATTCCCAAAGGACTTAAAAACAGCATATTACAGTGACACAGCTATCTCAATGTTTGTAGCTGTGCAATTCACAATAGCTAGGTTGTGGAACCAACCTAGATGTCCCTCAGTAAATGAGTGGATTAAGAAAATGTGGTATATACGCACAATGCAATTTTACTCAGCAATAAAAGAATATTAATTAATGGCATTTGCAGGTAAATTGATGAAGTTGGAAGACATAATGCTAAGTGAAGTTAGTCAGTCTCAAAAATCCAAGTACCAAATGTTTTCTCTAATATAAGGAGGCTAGTTCATAGTATTGTTGGATGGGGGGGTACATAGGAGGACTAGAGGAACACTAGAATGGTCAAAGGGAAGGGAGGGTAAGGGAGGGAGCAAGGGTGGAGGGAGGGGGAGAAAAGGAAAAAAAAAAAAAAAGAAAAGTGGTTGAATGAGACAGATATCGTTTTCCTAAATGCATGATTGAAGACCTGAATTGTACGAATATACTTTGTATACAAACAGTTGTATGTAAAAAGATGCTAAATTCATGCACTATGAGTTGTACATATTAAAAATTATAAAAATAAAATTAAAAAAATTAGATGACTAAACACAATAGTATCTAGAGTAACTATCTACTTTAGAAATAATTTTTATGATGACACATTTAGTTTTATTTTTCATTGAAAACGTTTTCACATAATAATTTAAAGCAACACCACTTTGGACACAACCAGAAATAAAAGTATTTGCAACAATTTTCCCAATAAATTAAGTTCACATCAGCAATAAGTAAATAAACATGATCATATATTAAATGTAATGTTAAACATGTTCAAGCATAGAATAGGATGCATGATGGAACAGAAATAGCCCCATCAAGGCCCATTTAGTATAGATGCCTTTGCTTCATATTTTGGAGATTGTTTGATAGATTGCTGGCAAATAAGATTGATCAGTTCAGACTTTTTCCTGTTAGTAATAGGAAGAGCCTTTCAATCCCTAAAATAACAGCAACAATAGCAACAACTATACCAGTTGTTCAAAGAGGACTGGACTAACACTACAGAAATAAGAAAAAAAAAAAATTTAAATACCTACTTGCAGTGTACCCAAATCAAACTACAGTATATTTTATGCATTATTTGTCAAATTTTCTCCCTGAAGAAATCATTTAGACATTTAGCTAAATATTGCCATGAAAAATACCTTTGCCTGACCTTTTCAAACTTTCTCTATGGCACTTTTCTATGGCATTCCCTGATCCTGTTCTGTGTCCCACCTCAGTAAAAGACCCTGGTCATCGATCCAAACCACTTTGACATTGGAGGGGGTCACTTCTGTGTCAGCGCTGATTGATATGCTTTGTAGAGAAGCATCTATCACTGTCTGCTTTTTTTTTTTTTTTTTTTTTTTTTTTAGGACTTTAAAGAAATGAGTACAAAAGTTGAATCACTTCAGTCTTAGTTGTTTCTGTTTTTAATTATTGGTGGATTATATACGGATCCCTGTGTATGTGGGACTGTGAAGATATGAACTTCTCTAATAGGCAAAACAACTGCTCTCAAGATCCCTTCTCTCCCTCTCAATTGCTGCACTGGGAGGCGTTTCATCAATTTTTCTGACATTTAGGGAAAAATAAAAACTCCTGATCAGAGTTCTACAGACAGTGTCTCCTCAGATCCTCCAATGCCCTTTAGACTACAATTACTTCTTTGTGATTCTTTCAAATGTCTCCTAATAGCAGCAGGCTTGGTTGAAACTGTCCACTTTTGGCCTACTGGGTTTTTACTTTTTAACTGCAAATGTATAAAAGCAGAAGATAAGAGAATGTGTATTGATTGCAGTTATCTAAAAATGTATGTTTAGACCTCTTCTGTCATGTGGCTAGTAATACCTGATAGAGCTTCCTTCAAATCCCCAATTATAAAAAGTAGAAAGTGAAAATAACCATAGGCAAAATACATCACTTAACAACATCACTTTAATAATGTTAATACAGAGAAAAATAATCTTAATGTAATACACAGAAAATTATCAACAACTTCTAGCAAGCCAAATCCAGTAACATATAAAAGAACAATATACCCTGGGCAAGCAGGATTTATCCTAGGGATACAATACTGACACGTGAATGCTTTCCTCCCTAATACTAGGAACAAGACCAGATGATCACTCTCACCAACTCTATTTAACATTGTGCTGTAACATTTAGCAAGGGCTAGTAAACAAGAAAAGGAAATGAAAGACTAAAATGTAAAAGATGAAAATAGTATAAGTTAGTACTTGGGAGGCTGAGGCAGGAGGATCACGACTTCAAAGCCAGCCTCAGCAATGGTGAGGCACTTCTCAACTCAGTGAGACCCTGTCTCTAAATAAAATACAAAAAAGGGCTGGGGATGTAGTCCAGTGGTCGAGTGCCTCTGAGTTCAATCCCCCCCCCCCCAAAAAAAAAAGAATTAAAGCTTGATCCAATCTAGTTTTGGTCTTTGCCCTAGGATCCTGGTAGATAATCTGTATACAGTGGGAATATCAAAATAGGATTCCCTTGTTTGGGTGGGGTCCTTGGTCACACCATGCAGTTATAATGTGACTTATAGTGGGGCTTCATATGAGTCAAATGTTTTTTGCTGAATCTCATGAAAGGCTGGAATTAAGAGCAGCCATATGGGCAGCCATTGTGTCTGAGGGATAAACTCCTAAATACTCTGGGTATTAAAGCTTGGGTGAGCTTCCATGGTTGGCAATATTTTGTCAAACATCAATGCCAAGTAAGTAACCTTGTCCTGACTCCATGTGTTAGTACCTTTAAAACTTGCCTTTGGAGCACTCCTGGATTCTGCTCTAAATCCTTCTATCCTTGATTGATTGTAATTTGTATCATTTATCCATAACAAAACATAGACATAACAACTTTCCTTGAGTTCTGCACCAGCTTCTAGCAACTTATTAAACTTTAGTTGTATACTTTGTGTGAATCGCATGGTTTATGAATTACATGAATAAAATTATTTAAAACTTTTTAAAAGAGGCAGGCTCTGCACTTCTGACAGAATTTATCTTAAAGTTTCCAGTCTAGTCTCATCCTTGAAAGATTGAAGTCAAGGCCCAAGAACTGAGATTCATGACTCCTGTGCAAACTCACATCTAGTTTCCTAAAACTAATCAGAATTCAACTGTAGGAAGACAGATCCAGAGCAATGGGTGACACATAGCAATATCACTTCCTGTCAGTGACAGAACTGGAAATAGAGCCCAAGTACCTCAAATCCAGCCCATGTAGTTTCTAAATAAATAAATGTTCAGAGGGACCTACTTTTAGACATTTTGTTATTACTGCTGTGCTCCCAGAGGAGGGCTTTACACAAAAAGTGCATCTTTCCTGTGAAACAACAATATGTCTGATCATATACATATTATGAGAGAAAAATGACTAGACCAATATACACCAGACTGACAGTGCATAGATCTAGAGAGGGAAATGGGAGCAAGAGGTTATAGATATAGCTGGGCGCAGTGGCACACGCCTATAATCCCAGCACTTGGGAGGCTAAGGCAGAAGGATCAAGAGTTCAAAGCCAGCCTCAGCAAGGGCGAGGCACTTAGCAACTCAGTGAGACCCTGTCTCTAATAAAATACAAAAAAGGGCTGGGGATGTGGCCCAGTGGTCGAGTGCCCCTGAGTTCAATCCCTAGTACCAAAAAAAAAAAAAAAAAAAAAAAAAAAAAAAAAAAAAAAAAAAAAAGGAAAAAAAAGGTTATAGGTATTTTTCTTTCCATTTCCTTGTAAATTTGAATTTACTTAAACAAATGCATAATGTTTTTATTAGTTGAGCATACTTAAGGAAAATATTTTTAAACATTAAAAAGGAGGACAAAAGAGTTTTGTTTTGAAGGTATAATATTTCTCAATGATACAATTTCTATCCAATATATGTTCCACATGTAAAATACACAAGATCTCAGATCTCCAAGGCCTCCAGAATTATATATACATATATCTGTTTTGAAAAAAAATATTACTAGAAAGTATAATCCAAGAAATCTAAAGTGCAATTTAAGAGTTAAAGTTTAAAAGTTTAAAAAGAGCAATTTATATGAGAAAACAGGAGTGATCATTGAGAACCATGAAATGTTAATTGAAATAATTCTTTTAATAGTAGTTTTTTCTTGAATATTTCATAGGTAACAGCCTTCAAATCATTTCCCTATGGTAACAGCCCCACATACTGTACTCTAACCCATGTTAATCCATAAACTTAATCCTCATGGTTGTTCAACCAGTGTTCTGAGTCATTGATTTTGTTCATTTTCCTCACTTCATGCCCACTAAAGTAGCAAATTATTATCATTTCATTTTTATCTAACTGCCAAAAAATTGTTTTTAATTTTTCAATTTTCTCTACTCTGTAATCTATTATTCAAAATAGCCAGATATCTTTTTTGAAAAAGTAAAGTTTTTCCTTTTTGCTTAATATCCTGCAGTATTTTCTCATACTGGAATGTATTCTTGGAATGTATTCAAGGACTTTTTACTGTCCCCTTCTCACTGGCCCAGTGCAGCCATATTGGCCTTCTTTCTGGGCTCAAGTATACTGTTCTGTATGTCAGTATTTTTTAATTTGATTTTCTTTTTCTTTTTGTGTTATTTTCTGCCTTTCATTGGAACGTAAGTGTAAATGCTTGCTTCTTTGGACACTCTATTCAATGTCTCACTTCTTCTATTATTTTCTTGTCATAAAATACATAACCATTGAGGTCCTACTCTGTGCCAAACACTGTTTTAGACATTTTAAGTTCATGCTTACTATAATTTTGTTATTTTTCCCCCACAATTCCTAATTACGGTATTTATTGCTTATCTTGATTATTGACAGTCTCTTTGCCAAGACTTCTGTTTCTTGTTCTATGCACTACTGTCATATGGTACAATGCCAGCCACATAATGGGCACTCAGTGAAACATTCTTTCAATGAATGCACCATGTGCTGGTCTTATAAATACAACTTTTGTACGTGCCATGCCATAAGCAATGTATAACATCCTACTAGGAACAACAGTGACTGCCAATGTATCCATCCAGAATTCATGCCAACTTACCTACTCCATTTAATATTTCATGATATTAAGTTCCTTATACAGAACTTTACCTCTTAATATTTGCTCATGCATTAACTTATTAACGTGTTCAACAAATAAGAACAGAATGTCTATTATTTGATAGTTACTGTACTAAGATATGAAGACTGTGTTCTAAATAAGAACAATGTGGGTTTTTTTATTCAAATTAAGTTTATAATACACCATGCAGATGATTATGATGAATTATATGGAAACAATATCTATATGGAAAAAGTCAGTGTTTATTACAGCATATAGGACAAAATCTGATTCTGGTATAGGCAGAATAGTCCTCTTGCTAGAAATTTAAGCTGAATATTAATAAAAGTATTGACTTTCTTAAAATGCCAAGTGGCTCCAGGGAGAGACCAGGTTTTACCTCATTCTCTAGTTTATAAACTCAGTCATTTTTTTTCTGAATTCTTGACTGTATACATTACTTTGATTTTAGGGATACTTTCAACTTTACCTCTGTGAGATTCCCTCGATTATTTCTTCTAAACCCTACAACAATGCCAGAAGCCAACTTTATCCTCTGTAACAAGCAATTAAAGGTAAATTTAAGAAAAAGGAAGCTTGAAAGATATGTTTAAAAACTGAGGCCAGTGGGGAGTGGAAGAGTCAGGATTTTTGTAGGACCTGAGAGTTATATAAGAAGATAGCAGAATATTTTGGCAAATTATTATATAGTTTTCTGAAAAGAACGGGAAGAGGATGGGTGAGTTTGGGTCTGAGTCTGATGTTAGCATAAAAATTTCAGAATTCAATGTAATATAATAGCTAATAATGTGGAGTAGCTGAATAAGAAAGAATGACCATGTGAAGAATATTTATTATGAAATAAATTTTTGAAAAATTTTACACTTCTGAGAAGGGAAAAAGAATATATATATTTTTAAAAATCTTTTGGTAGTAAATCCATTAGTATAAGGACTGGAGTACATAGGTTTGCTTGTCTATATTATGCCTAATACAAACTTAAATGAACTTATATACATTTGGATCTGTCTTAACATCTAAGTTTCTCTGACTTTTCAGAGAGAAGACAATATCCTAGAGAGAATTGATAGTACCAACAATGAAATTCAATTTTTACCCAATCCATTATAAGAATTAATACATTTTATTAGTCTATATTCATATTATAAATGTGTGTACATGAAATATGTATATGTGCTATTTGTGATATCACCTTGAAAAATTAATTTTAAAAAAATGCTGATGATAGGGGCTGGAGTTGCCGCTCAGTGGAGGAATGCTTGCCTAGCATGTGTGAGGCACTGGGTTCGATTCTCAGCACCACATATAAATAAATAAAATAAAGGTCTATCAACAACAAAAAAATATTTTACAAAATGCTGATGTTAAAATATAAGGTAAGAAAAGATAGAATAACAGAAAAAAATTGTTAATATGAAAATATATGAATGTGGCAACCATTAGAATGCAATAATCAGGGATTAAAAGGATTTTACTGAACTGATATTATTATTTAATGTATTTTCTCTTTTGAAGACCTAGTTGAGCATTAGTCTAGGATTATAAACTAGACCATTACTCATTTGGATTCTAATATAAGGTGAAATTGTCCAAGACTATATGTAAATTATTGAAAAGTCAAGACATAAGGTATAATCACCTATGATTGCTTATTTTATACATAATGTAGTATGTCTCCAAATTATGTCACAAAATTTAATGATACCAATAATTATGAATTTGTATATAAGTAACAAGTCTATTATGAATAATAAGAATAGATAGATGTTCAGCAGTTAAATTTATTTATATCTAATATCAGGCTTATAAATAAATTTGATATAATTCTCAAGTCTTAGTATTAATTTAAAGTTTCTCAAATTTATGTTAGCTTTTAGTTTACCATGGTGAGGATAAAATAATATTTCATTGGGTAATTTTATGCAATAGATTTAATGAGCATAATCTAAAGGGAGTAATTTAAAACGTACTTATTAACTTTGACCAATGTCTTCATCAGCAGCATCCTTTAAAATGAATTCTGTGGAGAATATATGGGAAAGATCATAGCTATACTCCTACACATGTATAAAAGGTGAAATAGTGAGACTCTTAATTTGAAAGCCTTATTCACCAAATGTGTAAAAGAAATATAACATGTCTTTCTTTTAGATAAAGGCTCACATCATTAAAATACTTTTCAACCATAATGATCACTGGACTATATCTTTAAAATTTTGTTCCTTTAAAGATGTGAGAACCAAAACACAGAACAATCTGCTGGAACTCTGATATACTAAGAGCTCTATCTCTTCTCCAATGTAGGTAAAGTTACATTCTAAGCATTTAGAAATGTGGGTTTCTATACTGGGTGAGGTGGTGCATGCCTGTGATCCCAGCAGCTTGGGAGGCTGAGACAGGAGTATGGAAGTTCAAAGCCAGCCTCAGCAAGGGTGAGGCACTAAGCAACTCAGTGAGATCCTGTCTCTAATAAAATACAAAATTGGGTTGGGAATGTAGTTCAGAGGTTGAGTGCCGTTGAGTTCAATCCCTGGTACCAAAAAGGAAATGTGGGTTTCTATTGCCCTTCAACTCACTAGTGAGAAACAATAAATTTATTTTTAGTTCTATCTTTATATACTTTTTTAATTTAATGGGCATGGTTATATACAGTTACAGAACTTCAGAGAGGATTTTATAAATTAAATTTCCAATTAATTCTCCATACTGGGAATGATTTCAGTTGTAGATGATGAATGTCTGTGTAACCAACATTCAGCATATAAATCCGTTTTATTTATAAAAAGTCTTAGGGCCGACTAAAAAATAAATCCCTGGTATTTCATAGCTCTGGATCCTAGTTCTGCTTTCTGGAACAAATAATAAATATATTCTCTTTGGCAAAGCTTAGCTAGAACATATTTGAAGAGGATGATCACAAATGCCTCTGTCTTCTGCTTGCCATATTAAATATTGTGGGCCACTTCTGGTGTTCCTTATGTTACTTTATTTTCCAGCTTGTTATCTTCATTTTCTCGACTTCTTTTTTCATAACATGTAGCGGATATACTGTCCATTGTAACTATTACCTTTTTTGAGAATGGGATTATATCCTTAACTGGCAATCATGTCCCAATTTTGAATTATAATTACCAATAATCAACTAAAAACTTCATGTCAAGATATTTTATAAATTACACGGAAGTTAATTTTCTCAGTATGCATTCAAGCACCTGATATTTCATAAAGAAACCAGGATTCTAAATTTCTGGAAGTGAGTTGTGAGCATCAATTGCTCCAAAAATGCAGAGAAGTAAATATTATAAGAAAACCTTAAGAAGTCATGTTAAATTTGTCATTATGTTGATTTGAATTTTAACCCATCAATGGGATGAAGAGAGGTGTGTGTGTAAGTTCTTATTTGTAGTATGATTTAGAAGAGCTCATTATTCGTTTATTTATTTATAGGGAACATGTTTGTGGATGAGTTCAGTTCATTTTTTAATACACTGACCTCAAGTTTGTAGAAAATTGGCAGGTATAGAGGTGGGCCATGCAGTTGAAGGAAAAATTAGACAGTAAATGGAAAAATAGGAAAAAGCTCAAATTTCAATACATAAGCATAATGAGATCTTAGATTTGAGAAAAATTTTGGCCCTTTGTACATACAAATTTTAAATTATCTGTATAATATTTGGTGAACTGTTTATTGATTTGTCCTGTTAAAATGTATAAATTGTACTTTATCCATTATGGTCTGTTCAAAATTATTGAGCGTAAATTTTAAAAATACATAAATTATCTGCATGGACATGTCATTTAAAGACATAAATAGAGACGTTTTTTTTCCAAGAAAGTATATAAAATGATAAGATTCAAAGAAGGCTTAGAACATGAATTAATGAAATATTTTACTTTGGATTTAATGAAAGGAGAAGCAGTCAGAGGAAGAGAAGAAGTTGAAGAGTGTGGCAGGAATTAGCTAGAGACTCACAAACATTTCCCCTATCTTTCGCAAACACTCTACTAGAATACATTTGCTGAAGAAGTTCTGGTTATATTAGGTCATGTTACTCATTTTTGAGCAATGGGAAGTTTTTTAGAGATGAAAAAAGTCAGTATGTGATTTCCATACATGATCCTTACAGTTTCATTTTTCTAGTTTCTGGAGAAACTACCAAAGCAAAGAAATGGAAGGACCTTGAATCCTGGATGTTCTCCTGGGGAAAAGTTGTTCAATTGAACAGTCTACTCAGGAGCATTCACAAAATTTAAAAAAAAAAAAAAAAAAAAATATATATATATATATATATATATATATACCATATTATTTTATTATCTTTACATAAGGAAAAGTTTTGTTTTATTTTTTCCTGTCAAACAACCATGTGGATCATTCATTTTTATTAATAATGTTCACATTTTTTAGACTTTGTGTCAAATTTTCATTCCCTTTTATACCTGATGATTTTTTTTTTGGTGGAGGGGGGATACCAGGGATTGAACTCAGGGGCACTCAACCACTGAGCCAAATCCCCAGACCTATTTTGTATTTTATTTAGAGACAGGGTCTCACTGAGTTGCTTAGTGCCTTGCTTTTGCTGAGGCTGGCTTTGAACTCATGATCCCCCTGCCTCAGCCCACAGAGCTGCTGGGATTATAGGTGTGTGCTGCCATGCCTGGTTTGCCTGATGATTTTTAATTGAACAGACTATATTAAGAATATTACACTGTATTAAGAACATTATACTATAGCTGGGAGTGGTGACACCCACCTATAATCCCACTGACATGGGCAAGAGGATTGCAGTGTGAGGCTAGCCTCAGTAACTTAGTGGTACCCTGTCTCAAAATAAAAATTTAAAAAAGGGCTGGGGATGTAGCTCAGTGGTAAAGCATCCCTGCGTTCAATACCCAGTAACAACAACAACAACAAATGAATATTGTACTGTAGAGATTCTGGCTGGTGACAGACTGCAAGTGGTAGAAGAACTATGAATAATGTTAAAAAGCGGAAGGAATGATATAGGAAGTTATGTAAGAATAATGTGATTGCTGAAATGTGATTGGCTTATTTTATTTAAATTAAACTTGAACACAGGAAAGAATCTAAAGAAGTAGATATTCAGAGTGGAAGAAAAGATAGAATAGTTATACAAGTTCTAAGAAAATATATATGCAACAAGAGTACCATAGTGTGTGCATGTATATGTGTGTGTACGTGTGTGTGTATATATAGTGGCATCATAACTTCAAAGGCAGAACTCTGTGACGTGTCCCAAACCATAACATTTTATGTATTGTTGAAATAAAGCTAAATATAGCTACATAGAACACACAGATAATTTATTTTTCTAATATTACCTATAATAACATTATAAGGCATTCTTTAATTTGGCTGGAATTGGCCTATAGTAATCATAATTATCATAGTAATCATAATGAATTGTAGTTAAGTTGGTTTGGCATCATTTGTTTAGTGAATATATATTTACCTTTATTAATTTTTTTCTGAATTTAATTTTATGGCCTCTCAATGTGAAGCAAGTAAATTTGTCCTTGGACATTTTCTCTTCAGGGTCAAGATATCCACCCTTTTCTCTATTTAACTATCTGTGTATGTATATAAGTATTTGAACCTCTTGATATCTGTACATTAAAAACCTGTTAAATATTGATCTTGTCATCGTTATAACTAGATCTAACATGACAGAAAAATAAGAGAGGCACAATTCCCAATCAAGTGTCATAGAATTTTGATATTTGTAAGATAGGATGAAATGAGTGTGTTATCTGTAGAAAATATTTAGATTGGGTAATTGAGGGAAATGAGGACACTGTAGAAAGGAGGAGCTAACAAATTTACACATTTCACCCATTTAAACAGGTGCTGCAGTATTCTCATTGCTTATGAATATTAGCATCATTCAAATTTTTACCAGTGTTTTACAAACCTCAAAAGAGATGCTGAAAAAGTGAAATCACCATATTCTCCTGTGTTGAAGAAGGGCATTTATGAAGAAATATCAGGGTGCCACAAACATAGCTTCCCTTTAAACTGGATTTATAGTTTTACTTATTTTCCTACTCTCCTTTATAGGGAAAAATTAAGGAAAATGCTTTTTTTTTTTTTTAAATACTGATTTCTCAGTTCTAAATCAAGCAATTTTTTATAAGACTGAGCCCATTTTATTTTAGTTTGTGAAATAAACAGAAAAATTATAATGCATTATAGCACTTTCCTGCTAGCATACAGATGATTAAAACTTATATCTTTTCTGTATATAATCCAGGAGGTTGTTGTCGCAGATGTCCTAGAAACTTGACCAATAGGAGAAGAGACTAAGTAGCATTTTATATCAATTATGTGAAAAACCCTGCCAATTATCTTCTCATATAATCCACATCAATAACTGAGAAGCACAAAAGATATAAACTCAAACCATCTGCTCTCGCTACAGTAGGCTACTGAGAGCTTAGACAATAACTCACATAGTAAAATACTCCGATACATTTATCTGGGATCATGCTGTTTAAGTGGGATTTGTGATTAAAAATATTACCACTTTGGCCTATCCACTATTAGAAAATATGTTTTCCCCTTTTAGGAAAAACATTGTCATTTCTGTTTTATTACAATAGTAAATTAAGAGAACTACTGCCAGCTACCTATAAAGAACAAAAACTGCACTTCTACTTTATGCTTCACTGTAATTCTTTTTCCTGTTGATGTTAACAATACCCAGACTTTTAAAAGGAGAAAAGAAAAAAAAATAGCCTCCAGAAATTCATTGTTTTGACACCTGCACAATTTTGAACTACTCTAAATGCCAAAATAAAGCTGTATCAAAACATAAAATGTTAACCATGCCTACATGACCCAAAAAAAGGAAGTATTTAAAGACTAAGATCAGAAGAGATAACAGATATTTAAAGATAATATAAAATGACTTTTCTAAGCATTAGAGACACAGAACTGGCAGTTGGAAAAAACAGGTATGATTTTAAACCATGTTCTGATGAGAATACAGAGGACAGACAATTCTCTCCATTCTCCATCATTGCCCTTATCTTATATTATACCATTTCAGACCTGTCAAGCTATCTCTGTGTTCCCCAAGTTAACACCCAAACTCCATAAATGACAACATTACACTCTCAATCCCCTCCCCTAAACACCCCCATGATTCTTGTACAATTGCTCAAATCAGTTTGGGGATAAATTAGCATTTACAATTATAATTTTTACATATCTTAAAGAAGCTATATTCTACTTGTTTCTAGACTTCAATGATATAATTTTGCAATCATGGCTTGGAAATTATACTGCTTGGCAGATTTTGCCAATTGGTGATGCATTGCTTTATAGAGTGAATTTTCTCCACTCTGTTACCAATGAAATTTACATTTTAATTGGAAAAAAATATGCTCTTGATGATAGATGAGGGTAGGGTAAAGAAACACAGCAGCTTAAATATTCAGAAAAGATATGTATTGTGCAATTACACAATAAGATATTCACAAGTATTTGAAGAGCAAAGCAAGATCCTTATGGTTTGTGCATGAACACTCTTATTTGATTGTCAGTAAGTATATATAATTATGATATCATTAAAGTTCAGTATTCTCATTTACACGAGGAAGCTGCCAAAAAAAAGTAGAAAATGAGCTTGAATCACACACACACTCTTGAAAAAGAAATATAATTATAAAAATCTTTTAATCCATAAGATTTTATGAACAATGTAGAAAATTCTGTCAAGCAATATTTCAATACACTTAAACTGAGGTTTAAAAATTCAGGTTGGAAACAAATTAAAGACATTATATTATTTGATCATTATTTTCATAGTAGGATGCTTTTCTTTGATGTTATAAATACAATTTCTGACTGCTAATTTCCTACTTTATTTGAAAAAAATGCATTGTATGAAAATATCTTTAACAACAACATTATGCTAATAGTTATCAACATTTCAAATAAGTAAAGCATTTGAAATTGATGAACTAAATCTGTAGCTAGGTTTAAAGATACCCTCCAAGATTTCCATTCCCTTGTATATATGCTCTGTTAACTATAGACATGGAATGTAAATATGATGGAATAGGCATTCCCATAACATAATTAAGTGGCTTTGAACTATTTCATGACTCTGAAGATTGTATATCACTGATAGGTACACAAATATCACTTTTTCTCTTTTTTTCTTTGGGTGGGGGTGGGTATGGTACTTTATAATTGTGCTGGATCCCCAGCACTTTTTGTTTTTCAAATTTTGAGACAGGGTTTCATTGAGTTACTGTGGGTCTTGCTAAGTTGCTGAGGATATCCTCCAACTTGTGGTCCTCCTGCCTCAGCCCCTGAGTTGCTAGGATTATAGATAGCATCAGGGGTCTCAGCTACGCGAATAATTCTTTATACATATGCAAATAAATCCTCTCCATGGAAGTCCAATTGATTTCTCCATCCTGTTTACAAACCTATTCCCTGCTCATTTGTAATTAATTTGAATATTCCTTTACTCTATAAAAATTTGTGGTTCTTTGATTTTTAAATTGAGTTGAACTCAACTATCCAATTTCTTATTAATAATGACCTGATTCAAATCTTTAAATGTGTTAAATTTTATCCTTATGGAAGTCGTTCTTTTTCATTATTTTATCTTTTAGACTTTTGAAAATCATCATTTAGTGCTGTGAGGAAACATCCCAAATTGTAAGATTTTGGACTGGGGTTGTAGCTCAGTGGTAGAGTACTTGCCCAGCATGTATGAGGTACTGGGTTTGATTCTCAGCATGACGTATAAATAAATGAATAAAATAAAGGCCCATCAACAACTAAATATATATTAAAACATTTTTAAAAATTTGAAAGAGTTCAACAAAGACTAATAATTTTGTATTTTAAATACATGACATAAAAGGATTCAAAATTTCTGTCAGTTAACCTTCCTAGATTTATTTAATTTTATCTTTTTGCTAAAGTAGATTGACTCCATCAATGTACCTAATTCCTAATTCTGTAATTTTGAATTTATAGTTTGAAATAAGAATATTATTAGAAGGATGAAGAATCCCATCAAATAGACACCCAACTTTAATCAGTGTTTCCCCACTTCCCTCAACACTTTCTATCTTTGTAGCTTGATAATGGCTGACCAAAGATATCCACTTCCTTCTCCCCAGAATGAGAATGTGTTACCTTATGTAATCCTGAAATATGTGAATTTCTTGCTTGTTTTGCCAATATGATTAAGAATCTTGAAATGGGAAGATTTCCTTAGATTATCAAGTAACTGCAGTGTATCAGCAATATTCTTATAAGAGATAATCAGGAGGGTCCAAGTCAGAAATGCCAATATGAGTATCAAAATAGAAGAACAGGATATTTGTAAATGGAAGCAGGTCCTAGAGAAAGAAGTCAAGATTCTATGATGCAGCGTTGTTGACTTTGAGGATGAAAAAAAGGTACCAATAGCCAAGGATTGCAGAAAACATCCAAAAACTGGATAAGGAAAGGAAGTATGTTATCTCATACAGACTTTAAAGGGACTGAACCTCTTCAAACCATCTTATTTTCTGACATCTGGAGTTATACCATAATAAATCTTTATGCCACTAAATTTACATAAGCTTGTTATAGCAGCATCAAGAAACTAATACTCCATTGAGAATGATTTGGGGTGTAGTTGCCACAGAAGACTACTTTGTACTTGAATTTGTGATGGCAACATCATGATTCATATCCAAAAAAAATTTACAATATATAAGAATTTTAGTTAATCTTTACTGCTTGGTAATTAAGAGGAACTTCTTTGCTTTTTGCTTATCTATTCAATTTTCAAACTGTAGATTATACAATTATACAATACAATAAGATTTCCAGTAAAATATAAGGCAAAGAATTGATTCTTTTGTATTTCTGCCCTCACTCAGAATCATTAGTAATGCGCAAAAACAGAAAGTGTTTTAACAAGTGTTCTTTCATATTTGATTATTCCCAGCAACTTAAAATGGAGATATATAAAAAAGAATGTCCCACTTTGGGGCTTTCTTCAGTTATATGGTTATGTACTCTATCAAAAAAAATTGAATACAAATAACTTTTTATGCCCTTATCATTCAGTGTAGAGAAGGAAGAAAGAACACAAATCAACAGTAGGCATATTTATGTTGAATAAAACTGGAACCAGAAAATAAAATAGCAGAGAGCTTCACTACAAATTCAGCTGAAAAATAAAATGTGACTTTTATTTTCTCCAACTTTATGCACCTCATTGAGCACTTAAACAACCTGTCCAATCTAAAAATAAAAATATTTGTAATTCAAAGTTGTCCACAGAAAAACATCTCACTATAAATTTAAACTTAAACCTATATAGACTTATATGAGACAGCTTATGAATAAACAACCAGAATGTTTAAATGACATCATAAATTAATTCTAACATTATAAGATTTGTAAAGATCACCTCAGTGTTGAAATGTTAATGTTATATATGTGTATGTTTATATGTACATTTGTAGGATGTGGCATATCAAAATGCTTTGGATAATATTTTTATAAATCAGAAGGTAGATATATTTATTTCAATGTGTCCCTGCAGTTAAATAACTTGGTTAGAGCTGTGGGCATGGAACCTGGTTCTCAGCTGGAAACTTTGGTCTCCTATAATGAGGAGTCCCTCTAGTATTACATGTGTGACATAATTCTTAAATGATGGCACTGTGTGTGTTCCACCTCATTATTATTTAAATAAGTTCATAAATATTTTACTTAGAATTCAAGAATAGAAGCTTTGCATCTGGATACCCTAATGGTATGGCTTTCCAGATAATTTGTTTTTCTATCAGATATAGAGTTATCAGATTATCATGAAATATGATAATGGCAGAACATTATACTAGAAAAAATGCTGAGGCTAATACTATAGTGTATAAAGCCTATCATCTCAACACATTTCTAATCCTTTGTAACAGTTCTGTAGTGAATCCATGAAAGAGAAATGGCAAAGGAATTCAAGCACAGGGTGAGAAGAGCTGTAGACTGGAACCTTCTAGTAGTAAAATGTTATTAATTTAAGACATGCTCATGCAAAGCTGGATAAGTTAAGGATCTCCTAGGGATACTAACTTATCCTCATTTAATATATATAACATGTGGTATTTTAAATTACCAGTTAGGTTTCTAAATACATATTTTATTGTTCCAGTTGTATAATGCTGATGAAATAATGTTACCATGAGAACTGTAACTTTTCTTTTTTGACATACATGTTTAGATTTGTTACCTTGTTGCTACATTAGCATTGAATTGCTTTTCAAATATATTTCTTGTGCTACTGAAAGAGAAAGTGGAGAAGATATTTTTTTAAAAAATCACCCTGAGTAGTGGAAATATTCATATTAAAAATAATATTGTTTAATTATAAAAATCTAGAACCAATAGCATTTCAAAAGAGAGCAACCATAATTTATGAAAATAATTTACCATTATGTATATAAATATTTCACCCTGTTCATATATTTTAACTTTAATTTATTGAAATAAAAACTAATATTTGGAAATTTGTATAATTTCTTGCCCATTTATATTTCATTCCTTAAATTTTAATATCTCTAGACATACAAACTAGTACATATCATCTGTAGCATTTTCTGAAATTAATGGATTTTAAATGCTAGATTCTATTAGTATATATTAACAAACTGTTTTTACTTCTATTATCTGTTATTTTAAATAAAATATTGAATGACATTGATTAAAACACTAAGTAATAATATTGTTTTAATTTATGAACATTTGAAATATATAGCAAGGAAAATAGGAGGTAGGTATTAACAAATATTTTGATTTCATTTAAGAATCAGGTTAGAATAAGTTTAAAAATTAAGTAATTTAGTAAACGTATTTCTTTTGACATTTGATAATAAAAAGAAAATTAAATTTTTGATCTTTCCTGGAGCTGAAAGTCTGAAGTATGGCCAACTATGTAAAATCATGTTTTATAAATATTTTCAAAGTAAGATAAATTTAAAATCATTTACACATTTTAAAATTATAATACTTTAGTTAGAGTTTCCTATAGAAATTTATATATTCTCTGTTGAGCTCAATTTTATAACAAACATTGACCAATAGATATTGAACAAGAAAATTGAAGTTCATAGCAATTTTATTTGCCAAGTTATAGAACAGCCACACTTGATTTGTGTTTATTAAAAAACAAACAACAATAAAAACCCCTTATCATTGTCAACATTAAAATAATAATGACATCTTTTGTGAGTGCATCACTATATACCAAGTTGAAATAAATGAGAGGAGTCTGTGGGGATATGTATGTTTGTTAAGTCAATTTGCAAAGTAGCTATACTGACCATAAATAATAGATGCCTAGTTACTCCCAGATTGTCTCTATGAACTTTTCTGGAAAATTCAATAAGGAAATACCTCTTCAGGGATTCAGTGAACAGAATTCTTGAAGATACAGATATTCCACATGTGAGCTTTCAACTAATGGCATATTACATTGAAATTTTTAGATAGAACACTAAAATGTGGCATATTGGTTATATCTAGAATTGTTGGGTTTTAATTCAGGTAACTTTGTAAAGTTAAAATTTTATGAGCTAATAAATTTCAGAAGAATGTTGAAGGTATAATATTCTGTCATCCTGATATTAATTTGACTATTTTTAAATTTAACTTGTCATTATTCCTTTTTAAATAAATCAAGAGTTAGAGGGTAATATGCCATCAAACCTACTAGAATACAATGTGACAAAGTCTTAATAAATTTATGAAGAAATGGCCATGAGCTCTGTCAGCCCCAAAGATGTGCTTTTCCATATATGTATTCCATATGGTCCAAAAATAATTGACATATTTCAATGAACTGAGATAACTAAAAACTATAGTGTGAATAGAATTATTTCAGTGTGGAGACAGAGATAAACAGCCCAATAGTAAACTTGAACATCAGGTTTCATCTGTGGGTGTGCGTATATGTGCTTGTGCCTGTGTATATATTCCCTCTAGGAGGGAAAGATGAACTGTCTACGTGGCTTGAATAAGGATGGTAGAAAAGAAAGTACCATTGCTGAATGGAAATTTATGTTTTGGGCTTCTGATTGAAAAGAATACTCCTGCAGAGAAAACTAATTCATTTCTGACAGAGATTTCTTTTCATATTATGGGAATATAATGGACATTATTTGTTGATCAAATATTGTTCCATTAAGTGCATATTTTATTCACAATAACTCATGAATTTAAAAGTCTAAGGCTATATGAATAATAAAAGATAGTTACTTCTCCAAATATTTTACAACTTCATAATTAATTTTTAAGACAGATATTAAAAGCAAAACATTTAACCTGTACTACATCTTATATCCATACAGTGTCTACGGCATTCCCTGTTTCCATTTTGTTTTATTTCTCTACAATTTTACTCATCTCTCATTTCCCCTACACATTAAAGACTCCAAATATACAGCATCATCCTGCAACTCTAACTGCCAAGGTACTACTATAACAAATCACTGTACATGACATAGAAAGGGGCAACAACAACAACAAAAAAGAAGATGGTAGAATGAGATGGATATCAGTATCTTAAATGCATGATTGAAGACATGAATAGTATGAATATACTTTGTATTCAGTGTTATGTTAAAAGGTGCTCTATGTATGTAATATGAAATGAAATGAATGCTATTGTTATATATACAACATTGAATTAAAAAAAGGGGATGTGGAATAACATAGTCATTAAGAGAATAGGTATAGAACTAGACTTTATGAGTCTATTTGTTTAAGTAATTGGAATTGTATTTTAACCAAGATTTCTAAGTACTAAAATAATTGATAGGAATAACATACCTGGATGAAATACAGCAATACAATAAATTTAAATAAGTTTTATTATTATAATATTCATTACTGTTTTTATATTTTCTACTTCTGGCAATATAATTATAGCCTATTACTATAGTTTTAGAATGAAGAAAGAAGGTAACTGGGAAGGTATATGATATTGGCAAAATTCATTTAGAAATTAAACTCTTTTTTCACATATAGTTATTTATTTGTTCTTTTTAGATAGACATGGCAGTAGAATGTATATTGATGTATTATATATACATGGCATATAATTTATTCTAATTAGAATCCCACTCTTATGGTTGTACATAATGTGGAATTACATTGCAAGTGTATTCATATATGAACACAGGAATGTTATGTCCAATTCATTCTACTCTCCTTCCTAATCCCATTCCTGCTGCCTTCCCTTTATTCCCCTTTGTCTAATCCAAAGAACTTGTATTTTTTCACTCCCTACCCAACCGCCTCTACTGTATATCAGCATCCACATATCAGAAGAACATTCAGCCTTCGGCTTTTGAGGATTGGCTTATTTCACTCAGCATGATAGTCTCTAGTTCTATTCATTTACTAGCAAGTGCCATAATTTTATTGTTCTTTATGACTGAGTAATATTCCATTGTGCGTATATCTTACCTCATTTTCTTTATTGATTTGTTGAAGGGCAACTACGTTGGTTCCATAGCTTAGCTATTAAGAATTAATATCAATAATCAATAAATGTGATAGATTCAAACTAAAAAGCTTCTTCTAAGCAACAGAAAGAATCAGTGAGGTGAATAGAGAGCATACTAATTGGGAAAATTTTTTTTACCACATGCACATCAGATAGTACGAATCACTAGAACATATAAAGAACTTAAAAAATCTTAACACCAAAAAAACAAATAACCCATCAACAAATGGGCCAAAAAACTGAACAGATACTTCTCAGAAGAAGATATATAATCAATTAACAAATACATGAAAAAATGTTCAACATCGCTGGCAATTGGAGAAATGCAAATCAAAACTACTCTAAGATTTCATTTCACTCCATTCAGAATGGCAGCTATTAAGAACACAAACAACAATAAATGTTGGAGAGGATGTGGGGGAAAAGGCACACTCATACATTGCTGGTGGGACTGCAAAATGGTGAAGCCAATATGTGAAGCAATATGGAGTTTCCTTTGAAAACTGGGAATGGAACCACCTTATGACTCAGCTATCCCACTCCTCAGTCTATACCCAAAGGACTTAAAAACAGAATACTACAGGGGCTCAGCCACATCAATGTTTATAGTAGCATAATTTACAATAGCTAAACTGTGGAACCAACCTAGATGCCCTTCAGGAGATGAATGGATAAAGAAAATGTGGTATATTTACACAATGGAATATTACTCAGCAATAAAAGAGAATAAAATAATAGCATTAACAAGTAAATGGATGAAATTGGAGACTATAATGCTAAGTGAAATTAGCCAATCCCAAAAATCCAAATGCCAAATGTTTTCTCTGATATAAGGAGGCTGATTCATAGTGGGGTTGGGACAGGGATAATAGGAGGATTAGAGGAACACTAGAAAGGCCAGTGGTGAGGGAGGGAAAGGGATGGGGAAAAGGGTAAAAGAAAAAAAAAAAGATTGTAGAATGAGATGGATAGCATTACCCTAAGTGCAAGTATTTGTTTAAAGACACAAATGGTGTGAATATACTTTGTATACAATCAGAGATATGTAAATATTTGCTCTATGAGTGTAATATGAATTGTAATGCATTCTGCTGTCATATATAACAACTTAGAATAAAAGAAAAGAAATAAAAGATATATGAGTGGTCAAAAAATATATGAAAAAGTGTACAACATCTATAGCAATTAGAGAGATGCAAATTAAAACTACACTGAGGTTCCATCTTACTCCAGTCAGAATACAAGTAACAATAAATGTTAGTGAGGATGTGGAGGAAAAGGTTCATTCATATGTTGCTGGTGGAAATACAAATTGATGCAACCACTTGGGAAAACAGCATGGGAATTACTTAGAAAACTTATAATGGAACCACCACTTGACCCAGATATCCCACTCCACAACTTATACCCAAAGGACTTAAAATCAGCACACTGTAGTATAATTAAACTTTTTTTATCTTGATTAGACTAAATATTTGAAATAAATGTTTGGATATGAGATGTGACATGTCATAGAATATGCATTGGTATCACGAAAATACAAGATAAGACAAATAACTTGTTCTTAATCTGAAAGGAGATGCATTTAAGTTTATCTTCAGAAATTAAAGCATATAGAAATTATTAGGTGACAAAGAAGATGATGATAAATAAAGAAGTCACTCAAAGACTATGAGAGTCAGAACTATGGCGCTTCTATGGATGGTATTGTCTATGTAGTTAGACACTTCACAGTGGTACAATATAAAAAATATGTGAAAAAGAACAATGTTTCTATGTAATGAAACTTATCCTGATTAAATTTAATTACAATATTAAGATAAACATATGGATATTTATTAACATAAATACATTAAGTACAATATTAATGTATGTGTATATATATGTATCAATCGAGGAGTTATAATTCAACAATGTCTTACCTTTATACAGCAGGGTCCTTTTCAGATTTCTTACACCATGTCTTTATTTTTCATTTAAAAGGGAAAATTGGCTTCAAAGGAATGAGTGTCAAGACAAATACATAGAAATCTCTGTTTAAACTTATCAAAATCTTTAAACTTATAATTGTCATGATTCAGAAAAATGTAGAATTGCACATATACAAAAATTAGATCTTACAGGAAACCTAATGCATTAAGTGAAATTCACCAACATTAAAAATCAAATAAACATCTGGGCTCAGTGGTGCACTTCTGTATTCCCAGAGGCTCTAGAGGTGAGGCAGGATTATCTTGAGTGCAAAGCCAGCTTCAGCAACTTAGTGAGGTCATAAGGAACTTAAAGAGACCCTGTCTCTCTAAATAAAATATAAAAAAGGACTGGGGATGTGTTTCAGTGATTAAGCGACCCTGAGTTCAATGCCCTGTAACAACAACAACAACAACAACAACAACAACAAAACTCAAATAAACAAAAATTTTGGAAAAAAATCACTTGATTCATATATTCCATTTCCCCTATGTGACTTTGTATATGTAACATTAAAAACCTAAATTTATAAAAGTATACCTTATAATAAGCAGCTAGTTCATGAAAATAGATTGCATTGCATATTCTATTTATTAATTTTTTACTTAACCTGATGGTAGTCAATTGTTTTTAATTTTTCAGAGTGCATGGTTGTATTTACAATATTTATTAAAAAGAATATGATAAAAATTCAGAAAGTAATATTTAATCTAACATTAACTCCTTTGCCTTTAATAGCCTTAAAATATTTTTATTGGTACTTCATAGTTATACATCATAGTAGAGTTAATTTTGACATATTCACATATTTATGGAATATAATTTGTTCCATTCATTCCCAGTATTTCCTGCTTACCTCCCCTCCTGCCTTCCCCATTCCCTTTCCTCTACTCTACAGGTTTCCCTTCTATTTATTTATTTTTTTTAATTGGTGCTTTATGGATATACATAAAGTGAGATTCACTGTGGTATATTCCTATATGTACACAGTATAGTATGGTCATTGTCATTCTGTAGTTCCTCCTTTTTCTCCCCTTTCCTACCTCCCGCTCTATCCCTTTCTTCTTCCCCACTGATCTCCCTCCCCACCCCCATGGGATCCACCTCCATTTTTTCTACCTTCTGCATATGAGAGAAAACATTCAACCCTTGATTTTCTGAGTCTTTCTTATTTCATTTAGGATTGTATTGTCCACTCCCATCCATTTATCAGAAACTGCCATAATTACATTCTTCTTTATGGCTGAGTAAAACTCCATTGTATATATGTACCTCATTTTCTTTTTTCACATATCTGTTCACAGGCACCTGAGCTAGTTGCATCATTTGGATGTTGTGAATTGTTCTTCTATAAACATTAATATGCTGGCATCCCTAAGGAATACTGATGTTGGTTCTTTTGAATAAATACTAAGGAATGGTATACCTGGGTCTTATGGTGGTTCCATTCTTAGCTTTTTTTAAGACTTTCCATCTGGGTTTCATGTCTACATGAATGTTGTCTTTGATTAATAAGAATGAAAGTTATTATTTTTAAATATTGAACTTAACAAAATATTTTATATAGTTTATTTTTCCAGAATAATTATGTATTTGTCATGATGTACTCCAGGATGGAACCAAAAATACATAGTTCAATTTTAACTAAAATGTACATAAGTTCAAAAAAAAAAAAGGAGAATACTGACAATGTTTAAATAAGTACACTAAAGTGAAAGTGACAACTGGTTTATTCATTAACTTATTTAATAAAAATATTTATTTATTGCTTACTAATTGCCACAATCTGAGATGGAAGGGGAAATCAGAATAAAACTTCCTTGCATTCAGAGATCCTATATTTTGATAATAGAGAAACCACTGAACAAACAAATACATGACCAATTTCAACTAGCAATGATTATTGCAGATAAGACACTGAAGGATTATTGTACTTAACAGTGAGAATGATTTGGGGAAAAGCAAAATTAAAAATAAATGAATTAGAGAAAGAAAATATGCCAAATCTATAAAGGTTTGGGAATGGTTAGAGAAAATTATTTTGTACAATGAAGAACTCAAATGAGTCATATATTCATTAAATTATCTTACTAGATAGAATAAATAGGCTGGAACAATGGAGAAAATGGTTTGAAATTGAAAAGATGGACTGTTGAATGTCGGGAATTTATGGTAATGGGTTCAAGTCTCTAGCTCCCCGTACCCGGGATGGACCTTTCTTTGTCCAGCAAAGAAAGGTAGGGGAGCATACCTCAGCAGTGAGACCAGACTGTGAAGGTAGCAGTCGCTGGCGCCCCCTCCTCAGCCTTCAAAAGACCCAGGAACACACCAGGGAGTCCAGTCAGGTAAAACTTCAGTGCTGGAACTCAGGTTTATTGAGGAAGGTGGACAGTCTTATAGTGGACATGAGCCAGTCAGCAAAGAGATTATAGAGACAAGTAACGAACATGGGCAAGTCCTATTGGCAGAGTCCCCTATCCTATCCTTAAGGTGGTTTTGGTTCTCACGATACATCAGAGCTATGCCCCCTGCTCAGGTCAGGTCCATAACAGGGCGTGGAAAGCAGCCAGAGAGCCAGAGATCTCCTTCCCCTCAACTGACGTGTTCTAAAGGCCCCGACAGTTGAAATAATGGATGACATCACATTTCAGGATATAATATTCATGGTATAAAAACATGTGTATATATATATTGCATACAGAAAAAAGGTTATTAAATTATTAAATTAAGATGCCAAATTCAAGAGAAGCAAAGGGTATTAGGTGGACTGCTTACAGGGGTGTTTCATCTGTCACTGTTGATGAGTAGTAGGTACAATGTGGGGAGATAATGAACTTTTTTCTGAACATTTATGTTTGCATAGAATTAAGCTGAAGATCCCTAGAGGAGCACAGTAATGAATGTGGTTTTTTTTAATTTCATTTTTCATTTGTTCTTTTTAGATATACATGATGATAGAGTGTATTTTGACACATTATACATACATGTTGTATAACATTCTAATTGGGATCCCATTCTTGTGGTTGTACATGATGTGGAATTACACTGGTCATGCAGTCATATACAAGGATAATGAAGTTATGTCCAATTCATTCTACTATCCTTCCTATTTCCATCCCCCTTCCCTTCCCTTCATTTATCTTTGTCTAATCAAATTAAATTCTATTCTTTCCCCTCTAACCCTCCATTGTTGTGGTTTTCCATCCACATATCAGAGAAAATGTTTGGTGTTTGGATTTGGGGGATTGGCTTATTTGACTTAGTATAATATTTTCCAATTTCATCCATTTACTGGAAAATACCATAATTTCATTCTTCTTTGTGGCTGAGTAATATTCCTTTGTGTACATATACCACATTTTCATTATCCATTCATTTGTTGTGGGACTAAGTTGGTTCCATAGCTTAGCTCTTATGAATTGAGCTGCTATAAACATTGAAGTGGCTACATCACTGTAGTGTATTGACTTTGAGTCCTTTGGATAGAAACTGAAGAGTGGTATAACTGGATCAAATGGTGGTTCCATTCCACATTTTCTAAGGAATCTCCATTCTGCTTTCCAGAGTGTTTGCAAGAATTTGCAGACCTATCAGAAATGTATGAACAAAAATTTTCCCCCACATCCTTGTCAACACTTATTGTTCCTTGTGTTCTTAATAATTACCATTCTGATTGAGATGGAAACTCAGTGTAGTTTTAATTTGCATTTTGCTAATTGCTAGAGATGTTGAATATTTTTTCATATATTTGTTGATCATTTATATTTCTTTTTCTGTGAAGTGCCTGTTCAGTTCCTTTGCCCATTTATTGATTGGGTTATTTGTTTTATTGGTGTTAATTTATTTTTAGTTCTTTGTATATCCTGGAGATTAATGCTGTATCTGAGGTGCTGGTGGTGAAGATTTTTTCCATTCTGTCAGCTCTCTGTTCATATTCTTGATTGTTTCCTTTGCTGTGAAGAAGCTTGTCAATTTGATACAATTCCATTTATTGATTCTTAATTTTACTTCTTGCACTTTAGGAGTCTTGTGCTGGTGGAGAGTTGGGCGTACTTTTTCTTCTAATAGGCATAGTGTCTCTGGTCTAATTCCTAGGTCCTTGATCCACTTTAGTTGAGCTTTGTGCAGGGTGAGAGATAGAGGTTCAATTTCATTCTACTACATATGGATTTCCAGTTTTTACAGAACCATTTGTTGAAGAGGCTGTCTTTTCTCCAATGTATGTTTATGGTGCCTTTGTATAGTATGAGACAGGTATTTATGTGAGTACCTCTAGTATGAAATAAGTCTTTATTTGAGTGTGTCTAGTATTTATGTGGATATGTCTTTGTGTCTTCTATTCTGTTCCATTGGTTTTCATGTCTCTTTTTGTGCCAAGGCTGGTTTTGTTACTATAGCTCTATAGTTTAATTTAAGGTCTGGTATTGTGATACCTCCTGTGTCACTTTTCTCACTAAGGATTCCTTCAACTATTCTAGGCCTCTTATTTTTCCAAATGATTCCCAAGATTGTTTTTTCTATTTCTACAAAGAACGTCATTGGCAGTTTAATAAGAATTGCATTAAATCTGCATAGTGTTTTTGGTAGTATGACCATTTTGACAATATTTATTCTGCCTGTCCAAGAACATGGGATATATTTCCATCTTCTAAGGTCTTCTTCAATTTCTTTCTTTAGTGTTTTACAGTTTTTATTGTAGAGTTATTTCATCTCTTTTGTTAGATTGATTCCCAAATATGTTTGTTTTTTGGTTGTTGTTTTTGAGAATATTGTGAATGGGATAATGAGATAGTTTTCCTGATTTCTTTTTCAGCTTATTTTTCATATATATATATATATATATATATATATATATATATATATATTTTTTTTTTTTTTTTTTTTTTTTTTTTTAATTTATGTGTGTGTGGTACCAGCGTTGAACTCAGGGGCATTCAACCACTGGGCCACATCCCCAACCCTTTTTTGTATTTTGTTTAGAGACAGGGTCTCACTGAGTTACTAAGTGCCTCACCACAGGCTGGCTTTGAACTTGTGATCCTCCTGCCTCAGCTTCCCAAGTGCTAGGATTACAGGTGTGCACCACCACACCCAGCTCATTAAAATATTTTTGAAGAAAGAGTAATAAACAGTCATTTTGAAACAGCAGTATTGGCAAGTATGATGACACTAACCCCATTAGCTGAGATGTGCTATGTATGGTACATTTGGATGAAAAAATCAAACCAACAAAATGAAACAAAAACTTTTTCTTGTGGAGATGATAAAATCAGTCCTGAAGTTGTTGAAAAGCAGGTTCAGCTAAATGAAACATCAAACAAAGCAAAAAAAAAAAAAATAACCTTCAAAACCAAATGTGAAGAGGATTTGCTGCTATTAGACCATGAGTTCAAGAAGGTATGGAAAGGGTTGGGAAGCTAGACAGGTGGAATGCTGAATGAGATGAGGGGTAGAATAAAAATCTGTGGAATGCTGAAACTCAGATATAAGCAAGATGGTAAACAAGGTTGAGGGCTTTATTAGTTTTGAAAAATCACTTAGAAATATGTGTAAATTTAGTTCAAATTAAAACCTTCTTCCACAGGAGAAGTATGGGAAGCTAGATTCCAGTGTTTTCTTTATTAGTAATTAACTGTACCACACATATGAAATTTTTCTAAACATCACTTAACTTTTTGTAAATCCCAAAAGCACATATATGTGAATGAGAGTGATCCATATTTGAGATGTAATTTAACAGTAAAAATGTGATGACCATATTTGAGTACCACATTTTAAGACTCCTGGTACTTTTCATTTTCTTCTTATAAAGCTTACTTAAATGATGCAGGAACACTTTTTACTTTTCATGAGAAAATATTTAAAAAATAGAATGTCTCCTTTATAAATTGTTAAGTATGGCATAGAATTATCCACTTATGCTTTAAAAACACATTATTTCCAAAAATTTTACACATTATATACTGTGTGTATTTATTGGGTATATGACCTGAAATTTATTTATTGCTTACAGCTAGGATTTTTAACATGCTTTTTAATTCTGATATATAGAAAACTTAAGAAGTCATTATTTTGTACAGGTGCACACCTGTAATCCCAACTACTGGGGAGGCTTATGCTGGAGGATTGTAAATTCAAGACCAGTTTGGGTTATTTGATAGGACTCAGTCTAAAAAAAAAAAAAAAAACAAGGGAGAAAAAAAGAAGGCTGGGGATATAACTCAATGATAAAGTGCTTACCAAGCATGCACCACACCCTGAGTTCTGTCTCCAACACTGCAAAAAACACAAGCCAACATAAAAAAAGAAAAATTGAAGGTATTATTTTTAATAATATTCATCAGATATAATTTATGTTATGCAGTAGATTGCTGTATGACATAATCTGCGCTGTTTTCTTTTGAGCAGTTAAAAAATAGACATTTTCCTGTCTATAAACAAATGTTAATTTATTTTTATTAATATTCCTCATGGAAATCTGATTCATCTCTATTCCCTAAAGTTAGCATGAACAAGATCTATAGATTTATATGTTTATTTTCAATTCTTATATTTTACAATACTTTTTATATTTAAAATGTTTGCATGCATTAATTTTATCAATTTTGTATTAATTAAACAAAAATGTTCTGTCATTGGACCTGAAGCCCAAAATTATTCCAAAATTATATGCTTTCTAGAATCTCAAAATAATTCTTAGAAGAAAATATTTAAAATATACTATGAGGCTAAGGTCAGAGTAAGCAAGTGTGGGGTATGCACTAAATGTTTCACTATGCTGAATACAGGAAATTTTACTATTTCCCACTACAATACTTTTTTGTGGATAAATACCATCACTAAATGTATTCTGAAAGACATTTATGAAGGTTCTTAAGGGTGAACTGTAATGTCAAATCTAAGCACAGCACTACCTATAAAAATGCTGAAAATATTAGCTATATTATTTTTTACATTATTACTAACTCTTTTAACTTCTCCAGTTTTAAAAGCAGCACTCAGTCTACTGATAAAATTATGAAACTGAGGGAAAGAAATTGAAATTTAGCTCTCATTTAATATTGTAGAATAAAGACTAAAATACAATAACCAATACTATGCATTTTAAGTGCTCCTTGGTTACAAAAGAGAAGGATGATCACCCCATGCTTTATTTAATTTCTTGAGTTTTATTTATTTATTTTTATGTAGCACTTCTGCTTTAAGACATGAAGTATCCCCTTCCAAAGTCATTTATGAATCAGTGGTTATGAGGTAAATATTTCTAAATAATATTTGGTATTAGGACATTTTTTTCTATTATTGAATTAGTGCTCTGTAGAGTGAGAAAACTTACTAAATGTAATGCTGGTATTCTGGTGCAAATCAGGCTCACTGGTAACTAAAAGATTTTTTTTCCCCCTCCAAAGGTTTCTATAGAACTTGAAAGAAAAGACTAAGCCTAAAAGCTTATTATTGCTTGCTTGTACTATAGAAGGAAAAGAAAACTGCATTATTGGCACCTACTTTGTTATATAAATGATTACATGTAAATGATGAAATTTAGCACTTTGTACTTTAAGAAAAAAAAAAATAAGAACTATTATTTATCTGTGAACTATTTCACACATGTATAATATGCCATATACTAACGTTGTATTAAATGGTACATAATTTTCTATGTAAATTTTCAGTCTCTGAAAAATCAAAAGTGTAATTACCAGCTTTCTCTATGTAGCTTTTAATCTGTTTTATACCTAATTTTTCTAACATTTGTTTACTTATTTCTTCTCTACCCTGTCTTTTTACTCAACACATTGTGAGAATACCAAGAAAAAATGTATGTGCAAGCTCCTTTATCTTTTATTTTTCTCTGATTTGAAAAAATTTCAATAATTGCCACAAAAGATGCTTAAAGCCTGCAGGAACAGAAATGAGTTTCAAAGTTGTTTATAGAATGATCTAGATAAGAGCAAGGTGATAACACTTAAATTGAGTTCCTTTTTCTGCAAAATGAGTATTCTGTTAGACATTTCATATTAGACTGGATGAATTTTGTCCTTTAATAACTGACAACTAAGTAGACACCAAATTCCCTGACTTCCCTCTTCTCCTGTGAGTGCCTCCTACTCTCTTTATTTTTGGCAGATGTCTTTTATCTTTTGTGGCCTACTGCCTAGCAGTGTAACAATGCCCATTTGTAAGACTGCCTGAAAATGATTGGTTAATTACAAGAAATAATTTCCATTAAATGGGTTTAGAAATAATTTGGAAATGTAGCTTAGACTACTGAGGTAAAGAGCACATTATCATAGTTTGCTTTAATGACATGATTAAAAAAATAAGAATTTAGAACCAGAGGTTAAATGACAGGAGAGTGATGTTTGTCTATGAACATAGAGATGTTGTTATTTAGGGAGTTTGGTGCTTCTCATTATCAGGAATAAGAGAAAATTATTGAAATGTTGAATATTTTTAATATACTATTTTCCTATGAAAGTCAACTTTATAGATTAGTATCATTTTTCTCTAACCTTTTAAAGACCCTTAGTTTATAACTTACCCATGTTTCTGCCCAATTAGCCACAAAAGCACTATTGGCAATGAACTTCATTTGCTTTTTATGAGTCCTGCATAAAGGAGATGGGAAAATGGAGTTGGCAGAGACTACTTCTGTTTCAGTCTCAGATGTAGGAATGTACAAGTCATAACTAGGATGGTGTCATATTTGAAGAGAAACAAAACCAAAGAAAATTCAAATGAAAAGGTGTAGAAAACAGGCAGCAGCTCAATGCCAAAGAATAAAAGACTTCTGCAGAAAAGTGCACATACTAATCATGCCATTGCCCTCAGTTTTCCCCACAGAAGTCTATCCTTATATGAGCACCTGTGGACACCAAAGTCTATGATAATGGTGATATTGGTAATGATCATGATTGCCATTGTCTACATAGCATTAATTATATGGCAACCAATATTCTAATTATTTTATACTAACACAATGCACTCTTAAACTCATTAAGTAGGTACAATATTTTTGACAATTTTCTGATGAAGAATATTAAGAATAAAAAGATTTAACAAAATATCCAGCCTCATAAGCTAGAAAAATGCAGAATTTCCCTAGGATGTCTCTTATGCTTGCGTAGCAAGCTTGATTGAATATTAATTTAGATGTGGATTTTTAAAAATATTACCAGAGTCTGAAAGTATCAAGACACTTAAAATGTAGATTCCAACTGATTCAGTAATATTTTTTGACAACCAAAAAATGTCAGAGAATAGAATCCTTTATATCAGACATCTTGCTAGATGCTAAATATATTAGTGCTGAACAGCACAGAGAGATTCCTGACCTTTCATCAAGTCTGGCAGGTGAGCATCAGTATGTCTTGGTGCTCAATCATATGGGATGTTTTCTAATTTTCAATCTATCTTCATGTGCTTCAACTATTCAAGTGGGAAAACTTACACCACCTAATTTCAAAAATTATTTTTAATCCACAGTAATCAAAGCAATGAATTCTTAGCATAATGTCATAGAAAAAAAGGTCAATTGAACATAATATTTATTTTAGGAATCACATACACATATATGGTTGATTGAAAGTCAACAGACCAACGCAATGTAATGGAGAAATGTTGACTTTAAAAATATGAGACCTGAATATTTAAATATTCATATGAAATAACTCCAGACTGAAATACAAACCACAAACTATAGACAACTTAGAAGAATGTATTCTTACTTGGCTTAATCAAAAAGCCGTAATTCAAAATGAGGACAAATCATATGTTGGTATGTTTTATTTTGTCAAGATTAAAATTGTCTCAAAGGACATTTTTAGGAAATTAAAAAGATATGTCACTAAATGGAAGAAAATATAGGTTAAAAAACTGATAACAAGCTAACATTGAAAATATATGATTCTTAAAATACTATAAGCAGATAGGCAGCCTAATTTTAATAATAGGCAAATTGTTTGAAAGATATTTTACCAAATTAGATTATATGAATGGGAAATAACACAGGAAAAGATATGCAATATCATTAATGAAATGCAAGAAAAATCCATAAAGACATACTGTTGTGCATCTAATAGAGTGGGAGGAAGTGAAGGAAGAGAAACAGGAATAAGAGGAAGATGAGGAGGAAGAAGAGGAGAGATCAGAAAATGTTGATAATGATAATGCCCGCCAATACAACTCATGCATTGCTACTAAGAATGCAAAACTGTATAGCTACTAGGTAAAATGTACCATGATATGAATAATGGGAGTAGCCCACAAAGGTCCAGATGTGATATACACTTATTTCTGGGATGTGTTGTTGGAAGTTCTGTGTACCTTTAAGGGTGGGAACTTATAGGAGGTCCTTAGGTCACTAGAGTGTGATCTTGAAGAGAATTGTGGGACCTTGGTCTGTTTGCTCTTTCTCTTTGCCTTCTAGCTCATGATGTAAGTGGTTTGCTTTGTTATGTGCTTCTCACCAATGCCATCTGGCATCTTCACTAGAAGCCCAAAAACTATTGGATCATATGATGATGGACTGAAACCTCTAGAACCACGAGCTATGTAAACCTTTTCTCTCTTTATAAGTGAATTGTTTCAGTATTTCATTATAGTGACCTAAAACCAACTAATACAGGAAGTATGGCAGTTTAAGTATTTACAGCATTTGCTAATCATGCATAAGTAATCACACTTTTAAACATGTGTCCTTGCAAAGATCTGTACAACAATTTTATAACAGCTGCATTTAAAAGTTTCCAAGAGTAAAACCAACCCTAAATTCTGTCAACTGGTGAATAGATTAACAAAAATATTGTTGTACACTCATACAATGGAATGCTA
This sequence comes from Tamias sibiricus, assembly GCA_025594165.1. Classification (NCBI taxonomy): domain Eukaryota; kingdom Metazoa; phylum Chordata; class Mammalia; order Rodentia; family Sciuridae; genus Tamias; species Tamias sibiricus. Next base: position 40,520,579 of record CM046661.1, read on the forward strand.
TGCAACAATAAAATAAATGAGGCACTAAAATACATTACATGTCTAAATCTTAAAATCATCATGCTAAATGAAAAAAGAGAGACACCAAATCTATATATGTTGTATAAGTCAACCAATAGAAAATATTCTGGAAAGAAGAAAACAAAATCATTTGGAAAGGAATATACCTAGTTGTTGCCAATGCCTAAGGGTAATGAAGACTAGAACACAAAAAAATAAAATGGAAATGCTAGGGTGATAGAAATATCTGCATCATGATTGTGGTGGTGATCACCTAAGTATACAGGTCTCTAAAAGCTGGTCAAACTATAAACTTCATTATGATTTTTATCATACGAAAGCAAATATAAATTTAAAAGTAAATTTAAAAGTTTACTATTTTAGCAAAGTATAAAAAAGTAGTTTGTATCTTGTAAGAAAATCACAGTTCTTATTATTTATTCAAAATTTCAAGTGTAAGAGAGAAAGAGGGCAAGAAAGAGTAAGAAAACTGCATGAGAATATGAAATAGGAATGGGAGACTAAGGAATAGATAAGTATGCTATAAACACAGGAAGCATTACAAGTGACAGGAATAGGAAAGCGTGGAATGAATCAGACATAACTTTCCTATGTGCATATATGAATACATCACAGTGAATCTCCACATCGTGTACTAAGACTGGGATCCTAAATAGAATAAAATGTACTCTGAATTTGTGTAAATATGTCAAAATATACTCTACTGTAATGTATAACTGAAAAGAACAAATTTTTAAATTACCAAAACTTAAACATGTATAGTAATTTTTTTAAAAAAATAATATTTTCTGTATTAAATATTTATACAAAATATTTCATACAAAACATTTTTGTATTCTACTCCCATTTTCCTTTAACTTGGTTGTATTTTCCTTCTTTATTTAGGTACTTATATGCTTGAATAAAAATCCTTTTTAAAAAAAAAAGAATGGAGAAGAGTGATGATAAACATGTGGTAGCTCATATAAATACTTACAAGATGGACTAAATAGAATTTGCTAACTAAATAGACTTTCATGAACTTGAAAAACTAAAAACTTCTTTTGGTTTATCTAATTTTGGAGCATAATCCTGAAGACCATAGCTATAAAAGGATACATTGGGAGTATAAAAACTGAATTTGGACATGGTGGAGTCTTCCATGTCTGTTTTCATGTGGATTAAACCATTTTGTATTTAGTTATGTCTTCTAATATATTCCCCACAATAAAGATGGATGTACAGTTTTCTGTACTAGCAGACTCTTGAGTTGATAAACATTATGTGGTTTTGTTACAATGGCAGTATTCTTGAAGACTATCGGTGATCTTTAGTGTTCATTCTCCAAATATCCCCAACATAAAATCAAACGCCAGAAGAAATTCAATCTTTCTCCTCAGCCAGCCATTTGTATTCTGATGTAAACTCTCCTAATCATAATTCTTCACTCACTTTGCTCTTCAGCTGGCTGTATGTAGCATATTATATTTCAGCTTCTTGAAATACCAGTACCATTTTCCTCTTTCTGACAAAATAGCATCTGGAATCACATATTAACATTCTAGTCCAGACAACACCTGTACAACTTCTGCTGCTCTTCATTTTTCCTTTGTGGTCTCAGCATGCCCTCAGTGAAGGAGAGTTTGCATCTATAAAGATTGTCATTTTATTGTTTAATGAATAATGGAAACAGAAATCAAATGAATTCTGAAAAAGTATTTCTTCACTGAAATTACTGGGGAAAAACTTGAAATTATAGAAACAAAGTGAGTTGATAGCAAAAGTGGTAGTACAAAGTTACACTTAGATTAAAAAATGCAAGCTACAAATAAATACAGGGACTAGAAAGCTAATAAAAGAATCTTGCTTGAATGCTATTTGCAGTCTGTGTTGTTGAAGCCCCCTTTACTCTAGTCCTATACTGGCTTTCATTAAAGGTAGCTGAAACAAATCTCACTTTTGGTATCTTGAACCAGCATGCCAATAACTGTAAATAATATTCAGTGTGTCAGGAATAAATTTCTTTTTTACTGGATTTCTATTAAACTTGTAATTACACAAAGACATCCCTTGCAAGGTAGTTGAAGAGTGTATATGCGTTATCTCTTACTGGCTAGACAAAGGGAATTAATATATAAATATTTCTTAAAAACCTCCTCTACTCCAATATTTGTACCCATCTTAACAATTCGCACTATTTTTCCCTAGGAGTTCAACCTTCACATGCCTGCTTCAAATTTATAGAAAACCTGAGAAAAGTCAGACATGGTGACTCTTTCCTGAAATCCCAGTGATTTGGAGGTGAAGACAGGAGGATCACAAGTTTGAGGTCAGCCTGGGCAATTTAGTGAGACTATATCTCAAGTACAAAAAGTGCTGGGAATGCACTTAAGTGCTAAAGCACTTCTCCCCTGGGTTCAACCACCTGTGAAGGAGCCCCAATTAGGAAGGGCTATTGTGGCTAGCTGGAAGCCATAAGTTCCACCTGATAATAAGTATGTATGTGACACACCTGTAAATGCACGTGAGGCACCCGAAAAGCTAAAGGTATATAACCGGGTGAAAGCGATCGGAGTCAGGAGAAGAATGAATTCATTCAGTCAGTCGTGCAGTTGCTCGGTCGGTCAGAAGAAGAGTTCGGGTCGGAGAAGAAGAAAAGAGTCAGAAAGGCCAGAACGTAGTCAGAAGAAGAAATAAGAGTCAGAGCGGTTAAGAGTTTGGACAGAAGAGAAACCAAATAGAAGAAGTAATTGCTGGTCAGAGTCAGGCCGAGGCTGCTGAAGAAAGAAGAAAGAAGAAGCTCTAAAAAAGAATCTTTCTCTAAGCTAAGCTCTCTCTAAGCTCTATCTTTCTTTCTCTCTCTCTCTAAGCTGAAGAAGAAAGAAGAAGAATCTTTCTCTAAGCTAAGCTCTCTCTAAGCTCTTTCTTTCTCTCTCTCTAAGCTTAAGAAGAAAGAAGAATCTTTCTCTCTAAGCTCTTTCTAAGAAGAAGAAAAATCTGTCTTTCTCTCTCTAAGGTCTCTCTAAGAAAGTAGAAGTAAAAGTAGAAGAATCTTCATTCTGCCTCCGAGTTTTTCTCCTGCGGCGGTTTGTGGCAGTAAGTCAGGCAGTTAACAAACGGTGGCCCGTCCAGGGCTTGGTTGGCAGAGAAGAAAGTAAAAGATAGTGAGGAGAGCAAAGAAAAAGCATAGCCTCAGACTCAGTTGAGACCAGCAAAAAGAGTAGTAAACAAGAGATCATACCCTCTGACTCAGTTGAGGCCAGGTAAGAATTAAGCCGAAGCAGAGTAGCCAGCGAAAAGCCGAAGCAGAGTAGCCAGCGAAAAGCCGAATCCAATAGCCAGCAAAAATGATCAGTGCGTTACTTGATGAAACTAAGGGCAGCTGATTCGCTTAAAGAACTTGATGCGCTATGGAAACTTGCCTTGTCAGCAGTAGGCTTCCTTAAAGCCGCAGCACCTCCTCAAAAAGGGCTCAAACATTCACCCTTTTAAAACAAAAGGTGAAAAGCCAGGTAGGGACAAGAAAATAAAAGAAAATAGAGAAAATAAAATATAGAAAATAGAGAAAATAAAATATAGAAAATAAAATTAAAGCACCTTTTAAACTAAAAGGGAGGAATATGAAGGATCCCCAATTAGGAAGGGCTATTGCGGCTAGCTGGAAGCCATAAGTTCCACCTGATAATAAGTATGTATGTGACGCACCTGTAAATGCACGTGAGGCACCCACAAAGCTAAAGGTATATAACCGGGTGAAAGTGGTCGGAGTCAGAATGAAGGAAGAAATTCGTTCAGTCAGTCGTGCAGTTGCTCGGTTGGTCAGAAGAAGAGTCCGGGTCGGAGAAGAAGAAAAGAGTCAGAGAGGCCAGAACGTAGTCAGAAGAAGAAATGAGTCAGAGCGGTTAAGAGTTTGGACAGAAGAGAAACCAGATAGAAGAAGTAATTCTGGTCAAAGTCAGGCCGAGGCTGCCGAAGAAGAAAGAAGAAAGAAGAATCTCTCTAAAAGTAGAATTAAAAGTAGATGTATCTTCATTCTGCCTCCAAGTTTTTTCTCCAGTGGCAGTTTGTGGCTGTACGTCAGGCAGCTAACACACCTGTACCAGAAAAAATAAATAAATAAATAAATAAAAAAATAAAGGAAAAACCAAAGAGAATATCATTATTTCAGGATAGATTCCATTTGCTATTGAAAAAGAAGTTTGGAATAGACCAGAGAAATTAAAATGAAAGGATTTTTTTTTCTTTTAAGAATGAAGAAAAATAATAAAAGTATTGAATTGAATTCAGCACAGCTGGTATGAGGAAAGTAAGTTTAAAATATTTTAGTAAAGTTTACTGTTCTGGAAATCACAAGAAAAACCTGATCCTATTTAGTCAGCAAATGTGGGTACAAATAAAAGGTATGCAGATACATTCCACAGGACACATTTTCGATAGTAAGATGTTAGGACAAATGCATTAAAATTTATTAAGAACTGGATCTGGGTTGAAGTGAAAAGAAGGAGGCAGAGAAGTGAGGATGGCTTATATTCCTGACTAAATCTGCCACCTGGTAGATGCTCAGAGGTATTTATATATTTTAGTGACAGAAGCCATTGGCATTAATATTAATCATATAGATGTTTGTTATTCAAACAACATTGTAACCCTCTGTTTCTCTCATTCTCTGCTAGAAATTTGACATCTTTTCTAAACAGAATACTCTCAAATGGAAGTACTTTTGCCTGCTTTTCTTTTATTCTTTGTATATGGATATGTGTGCTTGTTTTAATACAATTCACAGTCTTAGGAAACCTTATTTTCAATTTCCTCTTTGGGAACTTGGAATCTTTACTGACACATAAACTGTCAGTGAAGTTATTTGGATAATTAATGCTGAGTATAGTGATAGTGTTGTAAGTCGTAGAATATGAAAAGATGAGAACAAATCCCATGAATAAAAAATTCCCAGAAGAAACCTCGCTTGGTGCCCCTGTTGTTATTGGAAAGAAAGTGGGATATACTGTAATATTGCAGTTTATAATTTTTTTTTTAATTTCTTGGAGCCAGGGTATAAACTGAGTGTTGGCATGGGGAATGCTGAATGATTTGTGATCCATAAAATATCATAAGTTCCTTCTAGTCATGAGGTCTCCCTCTTGACCCCAAAAAGCCATGAGTACTAAGAAGAAAAAAAAAAAAAAAAGATGGCAGTGGGTAAAGTTGTCAGTGTATGGTAGCCACTACCCAGAACTAAGAGGGACTAAGAACAATTTAGTATTAGTCTAAGTGGACAGCTTCCTTGAACATGAATCAGTTGATGTAATTACAAACAGCTCATACTATTTCAAGCTGCCAGACACTCATTCTGTTATCTGAATAAATAAATAGAATGTTTAAAAACACAACGTGACTAATGTTTTTTTTTTTTTTTTTTTAATTATTAAAGTCAAACTTTAGTCATGTATATCAATAAGAGTCTACAAAAAGTTAGCTGTGGGGAGATTCCTCATTTGCTTGTACATTACTATTTTAGAGGTATTGATTTGGAAATTGTTTTTTCCCCAGAATTACATGCAGGCACTTAGAATTTGGCAGCTCAATGCAGGCAGTTAGAATTTGGCAGTGGAGGGGGTGCAGAGGTAAAGATTAAATTTAGTAAAGATGCTGGAGAGTTTTTATAATGATTTTTAGGTAGACCAAAATAAACCTCAAATATGGTCTTACAAAGAAAAATCTTCAAATTATTTTCATGATTATGTACCTTGGGTTTTTTGGATTAATAACTAAACTATACTTAAACTCCTTATTAGAATCCTTCTTGTAGATGTTTTTGCCCTTTGGAAACAAAACAAAATAATCTATGCTCCCAAATTATATTTGAAGTTTAAATAATGAGCCTATTTTAACTTAAAAGACATTCTCAATCAAATGTAAGAGTTTGTTGGGCAATGTGACCCAACCATATAATTTTGATTTATAAAAATTGTATCCCCAAATAATATACATTTTTAATCCAATAATAGATTTCATTCTCCTTTGTTTTGTTTTGTTTTTTTAGAAGGAGTTTATAAGTAATTAACTTCTCCCTATTGCCTTTCTCAAATGCCATGTAGGTCCTGGAAGAATGAATTAGAAACTGAATTTGTTCCAAGAGGCATAAGAGGGCTTACGTGTATGTATGTATTGGGGACAACACGACTAAGTACGTGAATCAGTCTCAAAATGGAGCTCTATTATTTGGACTACTTTCCACACTTTTAGAATAGTACCATGGGATCCAGTCTTCTTTTATATCTCTTTCTAGCATTGGAAAAGCAGGGAACATCTCATACATCTGAATCAAGAACAATAATGCTACTATTGTTCTATCTGCCCAAAGCACTCCTCTTAATGAGAAGCACGATTAGATAGGGAGAAGTCTTCAGTCCTGGAGCTAAAATAACAGAATGGAGGAAGATACTCATTTTCCTGTGCCTCTTTTCAAATGTGTTAATGTATTCATCAACGGTTATCTCTTCTCTGTTAATCTCTGGTGTAAAAAGTACACAATTCATTTAAATCTTAAAGGTGGTCTAGAAAGTACTGTAGTGCCCATACATTATTAAGTGTAACTTGAAGTAGTCATCTTGTAATACAAAGGGCAATTGACACTGCTTAAAATTTTATCAATGGTTACTGTACCCATTTGCCAATCACTTCTGTGACTACTTAAAATCCTATGAAGCTTCTTTATAGTCTCAAGGAGATAGGGTAAATGTATTTAAGTTATCGTTTAGATAACAAGCATACAAAAATTCTTTCATATCTCTAATTCTCCTTAAAATGCTTATTAATACTTTTTTAAATTACCTGGCTGGAAGCCATTGTTTGCTGCTTGAAACCTGTTTCCAGCTATGGTCTCAGAAAAGAAGAGTAATTTTCAAGGTGACAAAAATATTGCTTTCCCTTTGTTAAGGGACAGACAAATGAGGATGGTTGGAACATGAGTTTAAGAGAATAATTTCATAAAATGAGCCCACTGTGCTGACCCCCACATGCTTTCTTTTCCAAAAAGCAATTTACCTGCAGCCCTGCCTGGCCTAAGTGGACAGAATATGTCACATTCCTTATCAAACTACCTGTTATCTGCAGGAGAAATGCAGGCCCAAGATAAACGTCCATGGGAAAAACACAGGAGACTTTTGTGACCAGACCCTGAAATTCTGGGAGATAAGGATAATTCCTCTAACTATAAAATCTGTAAGGATGCATAGCTAAGAATTCAATTAAAACCAGTCAGCATGGGCCATGGTGACTAAAGTTGCCATGGCAGTGGGGACTTAAAAGTCTGATGTCACGTTACTGTTAGTCAAAAGTCAAGAGAGACTTTCTGGAAACTTCTCTGGGACCCTAATAAAACTGGAGTGCACATTGTCCCTTTTGTCTCTGAGAGGACTCCATCTTTCCCTTTACAGTGTCTTCTTTTCCCTTTTCCAATCCTTTCAATGAACTAATTCTTATTACTCTGAGCAACATGTCTGGAATCTTTCTGACTTGTTCCCAAGAATCAAGTTTTGAAGCAGGGCACGGTGGTGCACACCTGTAATCCCAGCACTTGGGAGGCTGAGGCAAGAGGATCTCGAGTTCAAAGCCAGCCTCAGCAATGGTGAGGCACTTAGCAACTCAGTAAGTACCTGTCTCTAAACAAAATACAAAAAAGGGCTGGAGAAGTGGCCCAGTGGTTGAGTACCCCAGAATCAGGTTTTGAAGAGGGGGGTCTTTACATTGCCTCAGTTTCTCAGAAGGACCCAGCTTTCTTAACCAGACCAAATGCCCAAAGTGTCAGTATTAGTCTATACATAAGGAACTATGATCAGGAATTTTCATATCCCATTTACTTCAACTAATCAGATAAGTCATTTGAATCTGGGGCTACACTAGTGTATTGGTCTTTATTTTAGATTTTTTTCCTACTCTATCTTTCCTAACATTTTATTGAAAAACATTTTAATGTGCTTAATGCATGTGTTTGTTTTCCCTTTCTATAATTATGATCAATTTTTTTCTAATTATCCCCTGGTGAGGAAAATCAATCTTTTCCAATTCAACTCAAGGTTTGTTTGTTTTTTTTTTTTTTCATGTATTCTAAAACATAAAAACACATTGTTTTAAAAAAATAAAAATGCAACTGTTATCTTTACCATTTTCCCACTTGTTCCTTTTAACAAATACTTTCTGCATATATATAAATTACCTTTTATATATTATTTTTACATCATTAATAGTGATCATCACTACTTTTAAAATCTGTATTTAAACATTTGTTCAAATGCATATATTTCAAATGTATGCTATACACCTGTCTTCAAGTATTTTGCAAATGTAATTATAAGTTTTTCCTAACAAGAATTTCTTTTTCCTGTACATGCCAAAATTAATTCTGAAAAGGTGCTGGTCAGTTGATTACATATGGGTGAGTGGAGAAGAAAGTCTTAGATTAAATTCATGCATTTTAAAAATTCTATAAAATCAATATGTACTGACTTGTGGCTGAGGATCGATCTCACCCATTTTTCCTGAGGAAAATATAAACCATATATTTTAAAAATACAGTCTGGTGTTTTTCACAATTTATATATACTGCATTCTAAGTCTCTTGCAAAGGAAACATAAGTAAGTGTTCATATGCTATCATTTTTATAATGGAATAATTTTTAGAGAGGCAATGTTATGTTCTGACTTTTTAGTCACAAGGGAAGAGATGTTTTATTTGTAATAAAAATATTAATAAGTAGGTATGCAAGTGAGATGTCCTTGCAACAACAAATAAACTAGAACTCAAATTTAAAAAAAAAATCAAGTGACTTTTCCCTTTAAAACTATATAGTCCTGTCAACTACAACACAAATAATCCTTGTCTTGCAAGAACTTTTACATTATTGAAAGCAATATATTAAAGTTTGGTACAAGCAAGCCTAATCATATATTTATGCAGCAATTCCTGACAAGAAGAAAAAGAAAAATTCTGAGGAAAAATTTAGGATAGTTTTCCTTTTGCACTTTATCTATTACATCTATATGTGATTGGAAATTTTATACATGTGTTTAAATATAATTATTAAGTTAAAAACAACTTTTACATAAAATGAATACATATATGAAAACAATTGTATTTAATTTATTAAGTAATGAAGCTGTTTAAAAGCACATGGGGCAACTATTAAAAATGCTAGAATATGTTTTGTTTGATATAAAACTAGTTAAAATCTTCAGGGCAAAGGAGTACAATCTTCAGGACTATCTTTCCTACTGGAAATCATTCTGTAACTTCACTAAACCTAAGATCATCAATCAAGAGGTAACAGTAAGTTAAACAAAGCATGTTACTTTAAATAATCCTTGGATAGACCTTTAAATAATGCCTTCAGATAATATGAAGCTGCATATGTATATATTTTATATGCAGATATAAAACATGGTTGAATTCCAAAACATGTCATCATGTTTAAATGAATCACCCAATTTATACATACATGCTCATGCTACAAATGTCCTTGGATCTTGTTTTCTTAAATTGTAAGACTTAGTCATTTAAACTTTCCATGGTTCCTGTATTCAGGGTTCTCCAGAAGACCAGCATTAATAGGGTAAATATATGTACATATAAATAAACTTATTTTGAGGATTATCGCTCACATGATATGGAGGTTCATAAGTTCTACAACCTGCCATCTGCAAGCCAGAAACTTCAGAAAAGTGGTGGTGTTATTTTAGTTCAAATCTAAAGACCCAAGAAGCAGGAGGGCTGATATGTGAATTCCAGTCCAATGGCAGAAGAAAATGATGACCAAGTTCAAATCCCGGTCAGGAAAAGACGACACAAATCCTCTCTCCACCTTTGGTTGTTTTCAGGACTGGATGATAGCCATCCACATGGGGAAAGGAGTCTATTTTACTGTGTCCACTGAATACAATGCAACTTACTTCTGGGTATACCCTCCCTAAATACCTAGAAATAATGTTTAATCTGGGCATCCCTTGGTCCAGTGAAGTTGACACATGAAATTACCCATCAAGGTACATATGAGATTCCCAAGGAATTTCTCCTGAATGAAGAGCATTTTTGCTTTACTTTTTCTTAAATTAATTAATTTATTTTAATTATGTATATATGACACAGAATCATTGTATACAATTGCAACACAACTTTACATTTCTATGGTTGTACTTATGTAGCATCACACCATATGTGCAATCATACAAATACCTAGGGTAATGATGTCCATCTCATTCCACCATTTTTCCTGCCCTCATACACCCTATCTACCCTCCCTCCCCTTTGCCCAGTAAAAGTTCTTCCATTCTTTCCATGCCTCACTGCTCTCCATTATGGATCAGGTTTTTTTGCTTGGATTTGAACACAAACTTGTTACTCCATTCCAATTGTGCCTTTGCAACTTTCTCTGCTTACAGCCTTATTTCTCTAAGCCTTCTAATAGCTTTCTCTTTCTCTTCATTTGGATCTCAGTTAAAATACCATCTACTTAGACAGGGCTTTCTTTACCACTCCCTGCCTCTAGCTGTTCTATAGCATTGTTTTTTGGGGGGCAAGAAGGGGTACCAGAAATTACACTCAGGGGTACTCGACCACTGAGCCACATTCCCAGCCCTATTTTGTATTTTATTTAGGGACAGGGGCTCACTGAGTTGCTTAGTGTCTCACTTTTGCTGAGGCTAGATTTGAACTTGCAATCCTGCCTCAGCCCCAGGAGCTGCTGGGATTCCAGGCATGCACCACCATTCCTGGCTTTTCTACAGCATCTTTTATTTACATTTCCTTTATATCATTTCCTTTATTACCTTTTACAATTATTTCATGCATTTTTTTTAAATGTTAAGTTTCTCTTTCCCCCATTGGAATATAAATTCTGTGAAGTTCATGATTTACCTTGACTGACTTGTTTCTGTGTTTTAACATCCAGAATAGATCTGGGACTTGGGAAAAACCCCAAAAGTAATTGTTGATTAGATGAATAAACTCTTTGTGCATTTTGTGAATATTCTACTCTAAAAAGTCTGGTGGAACAGAGGTGGAGCAACATAGAATCAGAGTTTCATGTATTGATCTAACCTCTACAGGAGGGGGATGGGAACAAAGCAGAGGAATTCAATTGCAAACATCCTGAAAGACAAAACACAGGTATTGTGTGCAAGGGTAAAAGCAAGAGAGAGATCAAAAATAAAATTGAACACATAGTTATCAAGTCCATATACATATTTAATAGAAAAAATAGATGACATGACAGGGTAGTGCCAAAGCTTAGCAACCATTTTACTGATTTGCTGTCTATAACTGACAGGTTAATCATACCTATTATTTTGTTCTAATCCATATGCCTTCACAATTGTTCTCTGGATAACTGTAAATTAATTTTACATTGCTTTCTTTTTGTTTGTTTTCTATTATAACAGCACAAAAATGATCAAAATAGTTACATTTTAAAATGAAACATATAATTTTTAATATTTTAATATCATGAATCTGGAAATTAAGTTATCATTTAATATAATATATTAACCAATACATTATATACTGACAAATATCAAAATTTTATAATGAAATCTGGAGGCTTTTAGTTTTCATCAGTTTTGTCCATTAAGCTGTTTTTGATCATTTCATACTCAATAATGTACTCTCCCCTCTCTCAACAAATATATAAATAGTAGGTGCTGTTCATACATCACTATTTTCTGTCAGCATGAGATGCTCCATGATTATCTTGCTTTATTTATTTTTTCTCCTTCAGACCTAGACTCAACCTGTTCTCAAAGAGTCCTGCTTCCTCTTAATGAAGAATGTTATTTAGAAACAAAGACCCAAGCATGGGATATACTCATTGCTCCTGGATAACTGCTTCTGATTTCTCTCAGTAGATAGACTCACAGGATATTTGTGCACAACTGTAGCTCATGTCCATACACATAAATTGCTTTAACGTCTTGCTCATTTTTATTTTGATTATTACCTTATTGATTTAAGAGTACTTTAAAAAATATGAATTAAAGCCTGATGTGAAAAAAATGTGACTTGACAATTTCTTTATACTTAATGTGATTTTCTTATATACAGCACAGAGTTAGATCTTTTTGTTTTATTCATTCTGATAAACTCATTTAATTGCTGTGTTGAATAATGGTAGATAAAATATTCCCAACTAGCTCTATGTCATCAATTTATTTTACCTGTTCTTTGTTCCCTTTTCCTCCTTTACTGTACTTTATAAGTTGAGTATATTATCTATTGCATTTCTTCTTCTCTACTGATGCATTTGATATACATTCCTTATCAATAGTGACAAACCTAGGTTTCCCCTTATGTGTCCTTAAGTAATCAGAATTTTATTTAAAATAATATCATAATATTATACTGATTTGTGTAGTACAAGAACCCTTTATGTTATATTCCCATTTCCTCACTTCAATCTTTTGGCTATTTTTTTTTACACCAACTACTTTTATATACATTAATAGCACACAATATAATATTTCTAATTTAACTTCAGACCATCCCTACTCTTTTATAGAAAAAAAATAAATGGATGTTGTATTTTTATTTTATTTACATTACCTTTGTTTCTTTTGTTGGTCTAAATTTCGTGATTTTTTTCTAAACAAAAAATTATTTAACATTTCTTACAGGAGCTAGAGCTATGGCTCTGTGGTAGAGCACTAATCTCATATGTGTGAGGCCCTGAGTTTGATCCTCAGAACCACATAAACAAAATAAAAGTATTGTGTTCACCTACAACTAAAAAAATATTAAAAATTAAAAAAAAAAAAAACATTTCTTACGGAGTGTTTTTTTTTTTTTTTTTTTTTGTCATCAGTTTCCTCAAATTTCTAAGGAAGTTTTATTTTGATGTGTATTTACACAGAGTATGAAACTCTAGCTTGACATTTTTCCCCAGTACTTTAAAAATATCATTGGACTGTCTTTTTGCTTTCATGGTTTCGAATGAAGAGTCTGTTATAATTTTTATCATTGTTCCTGTCATGTTTTCTTTTTCTCGAGACACTCCCAATACTTTCTAGGATTCTGTAATAAACAGTTTGAATATAGTCTAGTTTGTTGTTTTTTCTGAACTATTTCTTGGTCTATTTCTGTGTCTCTTATTTTTGTAGTTTGTCATCTGTCATTATTGTCTTGTAGATTTCTGCCATGGTTTCTTCAAAGAACTTTTTTTTGATTTCTCTCTTTACTCTTCCTCTGGAATATAATTATACATACTTTGGAAGTTCATTATTGACCTACATACCATGGACGTTGTGTTATTTTAAAATTGTGTTTCTCTTTGTTTACCATTTCATGTAATTTCCATTGACCAATCTTCTTGTTTGCTTTTTCTTTCTTTAGCTAGATTGGCTCTATTATTGAGCCTGTAGAAGACATTCTACAGTACTGTTGGTATTATTTTTATGTCAAACATTTGATTTTAATTTCCATCTCTTTATAAAAGTTACCCATTTAGATTTACATATTTTTCTTTCCCTATAGATCCATTTAAAAGTGAACTGTCATTGTCAAAATTCTTACAGGGAGCTCCATGGGGTAAGATGCCAATAGAATAAGAAACACAGTGATTGTCCCCCATTAAGGAACATCAGTTTGAACAACTGTGCAGGCATGAAACCACTTTCACAAGGGTTAAGTAAATCAGGTGAGAGTTTACAATATCTGGTTTTAGTGTAATAATGAGAAGAAATGCCTTGAAAAATAGCTTATGTAATGTTCTGTTCCATCTCATCATAAAAATTGACTGTGTTTTAATTTTGTTAGAGGTTAAGCCAACTCTATAACTACACCTGGTTCAAACATTTTTGTTTTGTTTCTTTTTAAATAAAATTGATACATTTCTAATGAGGAAAATGTATCCCATTCTGTAAAATAATTTTGTGCAATTTTTCTTCTAAAGTATTCAATTTATTATAAACTGTTAATTAGTGAATAGTTATTGCTATTTGGTAAAATATTAATGTAAAATTTAAAAGCATGTGTAAAGTAAGTTCGAACTAAAAGTAAGCTGCCATAAAATAACATGGTATTAACGAAAAGGACTAAGACGAACATAGAATTGCTTTTGTCACCAATTCCAACTCAAAGCAGCACACAGAAAGATACTTGCAGTTTGAAAGAGGGAATCAAGTGAGCCTTGGACTTTGAACCCAGAATAAGGCCCAGGACAGTGAAATCCAATACTGAGTAAAGCTTCACAAGTCCTGGCCCAGGCCAGTGTCCATGAGCTGAACATCTGAACACATGTTAGGCTTGGTGGCAAGCAACTAACTACCTCTATCTCCTCTCCTCCAACCTCCAGCAGCACAGTGCAGAGAGATCACAGTTACTGGAGTGTAACACAGGGCTTCGCTTTGGAACCCATGAATTCTTTTTATCCTTGTTCAGTTGCATCTACCTCGGATGAATGTATGCTCCCATTTTCCCTCTCCTTGCAGGCACACAATGACCCACATTTCTTTAGAATCTAGGCCTACAAATTTCTCTGTGATACCTATTTTCCCCAAGAAATTTGCTATGTGGCCTGTTGTAACATTGGAAGTAATGCTACTTCAAGATCTCTTCAAGAGATGTGCGAACATCTTTTAACCATTCAGTGTGCTATTGATCTGGTCATATTTATTTTGCTATTCCTCTGAAATCTTCTAGGCCAATAACTTTGATGTAGACACCACCAAGATATTTTTCCTAAGCCTCCGTCTCATTCCGTTCTACATAATATCCTAAGTAATTTTACTTTTCTCTATCTTGGTAAAGTGGGTCTTGGGTGCAAATGCACAGATTAGAACTTTCCCCTAGATATAGGAACATTTAAAAACTTTTGAAAAAACTAATGGAAATTTTTCTTGAGGATCTAGTGACAACTAAGACTTAATATATACATATTTAATTTCTATCTAGCCTTACATTCCTAAACCTATTTTTCTCCTTGAATAGTAATATTGCCTTAAAGCTGCCCATGCCAATAATCACTTTTTTCCTTAACCCTCATATCTAAAAGATATTTAGTCTTTTTCTTAACCCTCATATCTAATCTGTTGTGAGTTATTTGTATTATATCATAAATAACTTTGGAGTATAATACTTCATTCTCAAATCTCAACCCCTATACTACAGCCCCTGGGTATTTGATCTCTGTTTCCTAGCAGCCATTATCCTTACTGTGGCTAGCATGATCTTTCTGAATGAGGGATTGGCAAAGACAACTCTAGGTCAATTCCAACTCTACTGTTTTTGTAAACTATATGCCCTATATATGTTTTACCTATATGTTCTTTATGGTTACAATTGAGCTACTATGTGAGAAATAAGTGGTTTCAACAGAATGCATATTATAAGCAAAGCCTAAGATATTTACTGTCTGGCCCTTTATAGAAAAGTTTACTGATCTTTGTTCTAAACTAAGGCATACTACTAAACACTCTATTTAATTATTTCAAATTGTTCAATAAAGCCCAGTTCCTCCCAGCAGAACAGATATTTTAGTATGGTATCCATCTTCATGATCTGGCCTATGTTCATTTTTTGAATTATCTTCACTCATTATTGCTTTCTCCCATTTATGAGCCACCACACAAAATACTAGCAGCTCCCTGTTATGTTCTCATGCTTCTCCAGGTCTTCCATCAACTGCTATTCTCAAACTGTGACCTTCTTCCCAAGGTATAGTCTCCAAATCTTCTAATTCTCCAGCATATTTCCTGCCATCTGGTGTAACTGTTTTTTTTTTTTTTTTTTTTTTTTTTTTTTGATATCTTTTTTAGAGAAAACCAGTCATTATCCTATTACAGAAAGTATGATATTGCATTGCATTTTTCTGTATGCTTTAAATTTGAATTTCCTCCATTTACCTCTATAATGCTTAAGGGAAGTACTACATTAGCAGTTCCTATCAAAACAATAAATGCTACTGAAGAAAGCGTATTTTACATAGAAATGGTTAAATTCTGTCAGGAACGTGGAATACATTTCTACAGAGGGAACTTATTCATTCAGTGTTTATTTTGTAGCCTTGAATTGAATGTGTTCTGATTCTTATTTGGGGATAAAAGCCAAAATCACATTTGAACATAATACTTTATCCACTTACATGGAACTATTATCCTAAATTAATCTTATTTTTCAAAAAGAAATTTATATAATTTGTTGACAAAGAAAAAAATGATTAAAACACTTTCATTCAATAAGGAATTCCTGTTAGATTAGGACAGTATTTTTTAATTTTTTTCTATTCATAAATATATTTGAATAATCATGTGCTCTGTGGATTTTAACTAGAGAAAAGATTAAAGCTTTTGCAAATTTTTGTATATTTTAAAGTTTTTAATAGTACAAAACATTCCCCTCATAATAATTCTAATTTTCTTCCTAAAGTAATTTCCATGAAGTTATGTAGTTTCTTTTAGATTCTCAGGTTAAATGATCTCTGGGACATTCTTATGTAGGTAGCTCCCTGACTCTTTTTATTTATTTATATATTTAACATAAGGACCAATGGGCTATAAGAAATAAAGAACAAGTTACAGAAAGATAACTGAGTTGAAGAAATTAATAATTCAGTATTAATAAAAAGGAATGAGAATAAAACAGAGAAATAAAGAACAAAAATCTCAAAGAATAAAAAAGGAAAGAAACCACTTCAAACAGGTTCATCTATGTATTAGTACCAGTATTCTCAGGTGATTATTAACTGATAACTCATCTTATTTGGGAAATATATGACCATATTGGAATCATATCACTCTGGAGAAAAGGACCTTATTAACATTAACAGATCACTCTGGAGAAAAGGACCCTATTCTAGCTGATTCTTAATTTTTAAACATTTCCAATTATCTTGTCTTGGAAGTTTTATTATCTAAGTGCTTTGAACATTGTTTTTGTACATAATACCCAAAGTACCTTATTTTAAAATGTCCAAGAATGTTTTTGTTTGTTTTAATGGTGAATGTTTTAAGTGCTACATACCTCATACATACATAATTTCATACTTATGCATATACACACAGATACACATACATATTTCAAAATAGGGCTGAGAAAAAAAGGTAGTATAACACAAAGATTACAAACTAGTAGGTCATGAGAATTAATTCACGTATATGATCCAGGTATAAGATCAATGGTTTCTAAAACCATGCTATTAAATATTATTTTCTATACTTAAAGTATACTTCAAATTAGAAGCTATATAAAATCATCAAAAGTGATTATTAAGATAATGTAGAGGTAGTATAGCCCCAGGATTGCATATCTGAAATGTTTAGATGATTAAGCAAAAAGTTTGTGATTTTTTGCCAAAAATATCTGGGTGAGTTTCTAATTTGTCTATGTTAATCTGTAAAATATTTCTTTCTCTATTTATTGTCCAAAGGCTGTTGCATATGGCAGGTTTGGTTTGCTCAACTTAAAATATCTCTTATCATAGCCCTGATTGCTCATTCCAAAGACAGAATCATTATCCTATAATTAATTAAAAATTGGGTTTGATTCTAATTTTATGCCTTTATTTATAAATATATGTATGTATGCATATATAAATACAGGTAAACTTGTACTATTATTTTTAAAATATTACTTATTTTCTATTTTAAAATTTAAAGTAGAAACTACTTAAAAAACATATTTGGTTTCTTCAGCTTATACCAGAAGTTTGATAATATTCTTTTCACTTTTGCTCTTACTGAAAATAGCATTTCCTAAACCAAAATTTAAGATAAAATATGAACAAATTTTCAGAGTTGTCCCCCCAAAAAAACCTAATAAATAAAAGCACTGTTATTTTTATATTCAAGTTATGCACAGAGAATCTGATTTTTTCCCACCAATATGAAGGTACTAGCTCAAGGCTATTCTGCTAACACTGGCACCCAGCTTACCTACAACTAGTTCAGGCCCTTTATATTATGTACCATATATATCAATGACAGAAAACTGACAAGTGTGTTAAATTTAAATAGTCTTTTTATCTATTTTTATTTGACACTATCAAGTAAAAGATGGAACAAAGGAATTTTTCAGCATTACTGTTTGCTTATTGTTTTTTGATAATTATGAAATACAACAAAATGTAAGTCTTATACAATGGTGAAAACAAGAACAATTTCCAGAGTTCTACTTTGATTTTGTACCATTACTAATTCTATTTTGAAAAAAAAATTGTAAGTAGAAATAAATATTACTATAATTTTTTCAGGAAGAAAAAATTATAAAATTTATTTTATGATTTTATAGTGTATTATAAAGTTTATTTTCTACTTTGTTTACATTTATTGTCATTATATCATAAACATTCTGTATATTATTACCTCTATAATCTTATCTTTAAAAACTGTAATATTTTATTATATGAATGTTTATACTCTTTTAACCATTTCCCTTTGATGGACTTTGATATGGCTATTAATTTTTATGTTATTATTATCTCATAGCCCTGTTGTACAGATTATTTTTTAACTTCAATACTGTCCAAATAATAAATTCTGTGAAGTTGTACTCCTGAGTCAATAATTATCAATAATTTCAAAGTATAAAAGACTTTACTACTACAAAAACATTTACAGTTCTCTTTCCTTATCCTTCTTGAAAAGTTTCACTTAAAGAACACTGAGCAAGATGATCAAATTTGACAATAAAACTATATGGAGGTAAACAAATGTGTTTACATTTGTGTGTGTACATGGATGCTATTTTGTCAGTGTATACTAATTTATGAAATTATTTTAAAAAATTGAACTACCTACCAGAACTACCTACCAGATATACACACATGTACATTGTATAAGAGTACTACTTTTAAATGTCAATTGTCTCCAAAATGTAATTATTGTTTTGGAAAATAAGTGTAAACATATTCTGTGATAAACTGTTTAATAATACCATACTTTTAATTTGGCTTCATTAAAAAAAATTATTCCAGTAATGTAAAAGGGAGAGGAAAAAAGCCCCTAACATATATAATATAATATAATATAATATAATATAATATAATATAATATATAATATACTGTGTCTTCACAGGTAAATTTTAGGTTTGTAGAATAGAAGAATGTCAATATGTTTGATAGCATGGTTTACCTGCATTCAAAAGTGACCCATAAAGTAATTTTCTTCTTAGCGATGAAGTATAAAATCCACAAAATAGTATCCAAATGAGGGATAAATAATATGACATATAAAAGGAAAAGGAAGCCGGGCGCTGTGGCGCATGCCTGTAATCCCAGCACTTGGGAGGCTGGGGCAGGAGGATGGCGAGTTCAAAGCCAGCCTCAGCCGTGGCGAGACACTTAGCAACTCAGTGAGACCCTGTCTCTACTAAAATACAAAAAAGTGCTGGGGATGTGGCCCAGTGGTCGAGTGCCCCTGAGTTCAATCCCCGGGACCACAAAAAAAAAAAAAAAAAAAAAAAGGAAAATGATCATTAATAGGCAAAATTTTGCTGTAACTTTATTAAATATTTTAACATATAACAAATGGAACATCAATTAGATGGCATAGAATTTAATAAAATTAATTGTGTAAGAGGGATTTCTAGAAATAATCATTAAGAGTCCAACCAGGCATGAATATGCCCTGGAAAATAATAACATCTCCAGTTCCCAGCCCTCCTAATTTAATCCCACCCATCTAATGACTGAAATCCCATGAAAATCCATGGGGCTCTTAATATAGATAGACATTGTTTAAACCTGAGTTATTATCATATCCATGTTTCAACCCCAATCTGCTTTGCACCTGTATTTTCTGAGTTTTGTTTTTTAATCTTACTCAGTGTTGTCAGCAAATACCTGTTGCGCAGGCCTGAACTTTATAACCATCTTAGAAACATTCTTTTCTTTTAGCTCCTATACCAGTCAACTTGTATTTTGAAATTACCTTCAAAATATCCCTTGCTTTTTCTGCCCTTCACCATTTTGATAACTATTTAGTTGATAACTTGTGTCCTTGATCTATTCTCTCCATGGCTGCTGAATACAGTATTATTTGAACTAACATACGGTTCTACTGTTTTCTGGCTTAAGTCAAGCCAATGTTTGTCCTTTTTCTTCTTGTCTACAAGGCATTTGTGAAAGTACACAAAGTCATTCACCTTGTGACCACATGTTGATCCTTCTCTCAGTCTCTCATACCTTTATATTTTTCAGATATAGCAGCACTAAATGGTTTATTGTTGCAGGAAAGTGCCTCAATGTGCTATGCAGCGTATAGCCTCATTAGGACTCTTTTCTTGTTCTTACAGGATTTGGTTGGTTAAAATCTACATACCTCTATTCTGTAGGTAGTATCTGCCTCATATGTCAATAAATGTTTTTTTTTTAAATAGTTTTTAGTTGTAGATGGACACATTACCTTTATTTTATTTGTTTATTTTTATGTGGTGCTGAGGCTCGAACCCTGTGCCTCATATGTATGAGGCAAGCACTCTGCCACAATCCTAGACCAATAAATGCTTTTTTATAATAATTCATACATAATTTTGCTCATGCATTGTGGAACTACATATTTATTTATGAATTTACCTATTTCTTTCCCCTAATATGCACTGGTATTATAGAGAGCAAAAACTTTAATTTTGTGTTCAATGACCATAATATCCTCCAGTGTCTGTCACATGTCTATGGATGGAAAGATAAGATGTACTATTATTGTAACTAGCCATAACTTCTACAAGAAAATAAACAAAAACAAAACAGTACTATAGGATTTATATTTTAACCATTTCAAAATTTAAGTATACTAAATTTAAGAAGCACAGTGTTTAATGAAATTAAGATGCAGGAAGTCACAGAAATTTTTTTCAGGATTCTTAATCTGTGTGGCCAAGTTTATAGGCCCATGATAGAAATTATCTATTAAGAATCAAGCTCATAGAAGCAAAGAATAAAATGCAAGGGCCTGGGGAATGAGAAGATGAGTTGTTGTTCAAGGGGTATAAATTTTTAGGTAACCTAGACAAATAAGGTCCAGAGATCTGCTGTAAAACACAGTGCCTATTGTGAATGACATGGTTTTGTACATTTCAAAATTGATTAAGAGGATAAATATTATGTTAAGTGTTGTTACCAACAAACAAACAAACATGCAAAAAGTAAAAGCAAATAAACCAAGGTCCACTTGAAAATCATGGGAAGTG
The DNA here is from genome assembly GCA_025594165.1 of Tamias sibiricus. Classification (NCBI taxonomy): domain Eukaryota; kingdom Metazoa; phylum Chordata; class Mammalia; order Rodentia; family Sciuridae; genus Tamias; species Tamias sibiricus. The sequence continues at coordinate 40,541,746 of CM046661.1, forward strand.
TTGCATATGTCTGCTACCTTGGTCATAGTGACATGACACAGGTGTTTATGAATGCCCAAAGTCACCAAATTACATGCCTTATATCTGTGTCAATCTTGGTATATTAACTATATCTCAGTAAAATTGCTTTTAAGAAATGAATCTTATCCCACCTGTGAGGTGGTCTAGGAAAAGTAGTTTGTATCTTCTATTTAGTTCCAGATGAAAGACTGGAATGAAGTTGGAGTCATTGGGTGATCTAACATTTCTGCTGCCATTGACCTGTGCTAGAAATTATACTAATCTTTGCTGTTAAAAATCATATAAATTGATATTTTAATCTGTGTTAGTGTGAATCTATTTACATATTTCATAGTTAAAATCAAAAGTATTAAACACCTTTTCTGTGCAAGATACTGACGCAAATATAAATAAAATATACCCCTAAACCTACAGTCCAGAAATAAACGGCAAAAAACTAAATAAAAATAAATTTTACTTGAATTTTCAATCTCAACAGCTTTACATGCATAATTCATATTTACCAATATTTCCTCTTTCCCCAGAACTGTTTCTGAGATTTAGGCATATATATTAATCTCCTTTTCCTTAGGTCATTTGGAAACATACACACATATGCATACATGTGTATATTTAGATACAAATATCTAAAACCTGCACCTAAGTTCAGTGAGTTTTTCCATAGCATTCGTGTTTGTGCTAAGTACACATGTATTTATTTAACAGGAACTGAAATACTAAAGAAAATTAGATTCTTTGTGATTGCAGTAAATGTAATTTTGTTAACATCATACTCCTTCCTGAAATTCTCTGCCCTTGATTTCAAAAAGTTCTTTTGCTTAATATTTAAATTATCAGTTACTTTAATTCTTGTGCAGGACTTGAATACAGAATCTCAAACAATTCTTGCCATACGAAAGTATGATTAATGATTCTTGTGCCTCCACCTAAGAAATGTCTTTATGAGTCTCTGTAATCATTCATAATAGAAGGTAGAAATCTGTGACATGGACCAGATACCATGAGCACAGTTGACCTAAACAAAATTAACATCCACATTAGAAAATTTTATTATCAATTCATAAAATTCAGTGGCATAACATAAATGTCATGCCATCTTAGGTGTTGCATCAATAATTGATTTGTTTATGATACAAACTAATTCTCAACATTCTGTCTCTTTCCTAACAATAACAAGTAGAAGCATGAACAGGAAAGGTTATTATTTACTAGCCACAGCTCAATGCACCATGTAATCAAATCCTTTGTCAGAGCATCCTGCCACATAATCAGATCCTGTGAATTGTCAAAGGCAATTTTATAAATATATATTCATTTAAAGGCTCAGTAAGCTTGTTATGGTGTAGGAAAAGTACATTTTTCTTTTTCTTTTCTCTGTTGTTGTATTTTGAATTCTTGTATATGAAATAATTACATTTCTTAAAAGTACAGTTCAACTGTGGAAAAATAATAAATTCTCTATTCACCTATAACAAATATTACCTTCAAAGCCCATTACATTAAATTATCATGATTTGATTTGCTTATAATTTTCTCCCAGGATAACTTCTTTACAGGGTAACTTTATAAGGTATTTAAAATGTAGTTTTCTAAAATTTTAATAAATAATTTTGCTGAGCTAGGTTAGAATTTAATAATAATTCAGTATGTAATCCAAAGCTTATCAAAGTTTACAAACAGTGAGTTTACAAAGAGCAAGTTTCTGTGTAATTTGTCATTTTGCCTTTGTTTATTGGTCCCTGACAGGTGAACACCCTTCCAATTTTGTTTACACTTGGCGGCAGAGAGCCACACTTTTCATAAGTTTCACGTTATTGACTAAAATGACTAAGCCGAACATTGATCTGCACCTCTTTGCAGAGGCCAGGTGATTCGCCACCTGGTATTACATGGTTATTCTTACAAGACAACAATTACATAATCTCTGAGGAATAATAGCAAAGAGATAGGCCTCTACTCTCTCAAGAATTGCTTATGTGCCTGAGAAAATCAGCTAGGAGATGTTTCTTCATTCGACATTACCTTTAAAAATATTGAATATCTACTCTTGCACTCAGGACAATTAGGGGGAACAAAAGACATAGAGGATTCAGTCTATATCCTTGGGGAGTTTAGGATAATGAAATCTAGGCAAAGAGAATAGCAAAAGAACAAGGAAGGAGAACAAAGCTAACGCAAGTAGAGAGAGGAAAAAAAATTATGCTAGTGGTTATGAAGCAATCATAAGGATATTTTGGCTTAATCAAAAGTGTTTGGAGAAGGAATTGATTGATATGTTTTGGAAAAGAAAAATAAGTCGGAATTTCTAGGCAGAAGCTAATGGACATGAGCTTAAGTGTTGAAGGATTAGAAAAGGGATTGAATATTCTTGGTTGGGTGATCTTTTCACATGTATCTTAGGATCAAGGATAACATAACAATAATTATAATATTATATTAAATATAATATTTAAGTACATTAATTATAGTAATAATATGAGCGCTCGCCTCGCACGTGCGTGGCCCAGGTTCGATCCTCAGCACCACATAAACATAAATACATTGCATTGTGTACAACTAAAGTAAATAAATAAATATTTAAAAATATATATTAAAAAAAAATAATAGTAATTGTAGGGGCTCCCCTAATGTGAAGTCTCCACCTTCTGCCTCAGTCTCTAATCACTGGCCATGGCGAAGAGGAAGGCAGTGACATGTATGGTCGGAGAGCTAAGCACAAGCACCTCCTACATCTGATTAAGCCTCATCCTCTCATTTTATGAAGATCCTCTGCCTGAAGCTGGCATGTTCCTCTCTCGGTAAGTGTATGGGAGCAGGCTCAGTGGGGGTGGGCTGCAGCTGCTCATATTCAGTACTGCTTGTCACCATGAAGGGTGTGTAGAGTAAGTTCAAAGTAAAAGAAAATTGCCATAAGAAAACTGGGCAGGTCTAGGTGTCAGCCATGAATAAATAAGCATTAATCAACCTTTTCCTGACTGCTGTTATCTGTACTCTTGTGTCTATACTTGGTCAAGGAAGAGAATATTCATTCTCTTCATACCCAATTATTCATTGGGTACCTCAAATTCCAATGAACTTGTAATTTGGTAATAAGAAAATCTAGAGCACGATACTTCTAAGATCTTTCCCTTATCTCAGTATTTGTGATTTAACCACATTTAAACACAAATACCAAGTTCAATCTGACATGTAAAAATAACATGAAATAGACTTACACATCTATTTTTACTAACATACAACAAATCTGTAAAGTAACACTTGCTACTAAAGACAAATGTTCCCTTTTAGAAACCACACATTCAGACACACTGTTTAACGGTACATACAACAGTGCTTTGCAGTCTAACAAGAAAGATCTCCATCTCAACATAAAAGTTAACTGTGTTTTAATTTTTTTAGAGGTTAACTCAACACTATAACTGGTTCAAACATTTTGTTTTCTTTTTAAATAACATTGATATATTCTAATGAGGAAAATGTATCTCATTCTCTAAAATAATTTTGTGCAGATTTTCTTCTAAAGTATTAAATATATTATAGACTGTTAATTAGTCAATAGTCATTGCTGTTTGGTAAAATATTAATGTAAAATTTAAAAGCCTGTGAATTGGTGACAGATGCCTTTTCTTCCACTTTAGAGATAATTTCTCTAATCCTGGGATAGGAAGTTATAATCCATATTTCTTTTTTGAATGAAAAGGTGAATTTTCCCCTATGGAAGGATTCAAGGGAAACTTGCTTGATCAAATTCGAAAATTTAGATGCACTCATTAGTACTGCCCATGATTAGACTGAGCAAAAAGCAGCAGCATGGATCCCATAAAATAACTGCAATGAAGTTCAGGGGGAAAAGACCATTGTTGAAATGGCATTGATTGTGAACTGAGTCATCTAGGCCCACCTTTCTGCTAAGAAAAATGAGAAAATCTAGATAAGTATACAAAATATCTGCACTAAAGAGCTAGCCAAATTGTCAGCAATTCCTACCTCAAAAGGAAGGCAATATCCTGGGGTAGAAGTGGAGTGTGGATACACTTTTGCTCATAATGATTTACAAATCCTGGAGGTGATCGCAGAAGGGCTGAACAACACTCTTGACAAATGCTGAGTGTACATTGAAAGTAAAGGGGGTTGCTACACAGTAGTTCTGTTCACAATTTTTGACTCTTAATTAAAATTTTAGTCCCTGTCTTCAATGAGAAAAATAGTGCAGTTTTCTCTTGTGATATTGGTTAGCATTTTCATGTCGTTTGGTAACGTCTCAGATCTTCAGAAAAATTTGTTTTCTTTAAATTATTCTATTGAACTTGTTTGTGGAAAAATATTGCCCACAGTTGCCTGAAAAACTCTCTTGAAGATAAATAAATAGTAGATTGATAATATAGGTTGATAATGTTTTAGTCAGAGTTGCCTTGCAGTGACCAAAATACCTGAAAGAACAACTTAGAGGAAGAAAGAATTATTTTGGCTCATGGTTTCAGAGGATTCAATCTATGGTAGAAGGGTAAGCTAGAAGAAAGCTTGAAAAATACTGAGACGCAGAAAAACACTCATTGAATTATTCCATAAAAGCAATGCTAGAAAGAATGGAAAAAATATTAGATGAGTTTATTCATCTTTTCCCTGTCCTTTTTCCTAAAACTGGTGGTTTCTGCAGTCATGCAGATAAGGTGGAAATTTAAGAAAAAGAAACAGCTTGAGGAAGATTTCTCAAGGTTTGCAAACAATGTTCCCCTCTTCCAAGTAAGCAATCCCTTTTTAATTAAACATAAAATAAAAAACAATTAGTGCAGCTGAACTCAACTTCTCTGATTTCTACTCCTTATAGGTAACAGACCATGTAAGTTGGAAAGTCATCAAGTTTAAGTGAAAAGAAATAGAGAAAGAAGAGAAAAGATAATAGCCTGTGAGACTGAGAACTATACCAACTCCAACATTTAGTGGCTAAATTTTATCTTTTATCTTCCTTGTAAATTCAAGACTTTATTTCTGTAACATAACTTGTTTTGCAGACAAGATTCAGTAGAAGTGCTCTGCTCTCCCCACCTGCTGCTTTGAATTATATAAGCTGATAATCTATTGGCCTTCTCTGGCAAATATAGATTAGTCTTTTACTGGGTATTTTCATGTGTTAGTTTTCTCAGAGGGAAAAGAAAGAAAAGAGCAAAGACATAAGAAAAGAAAGCCCTTCTTTATTTGTGATTCCTCTTAAATATCCTACCAAAAGAGAACAAGGTAAAGGAGCAAACATGGTTTCAAAAATTAAATTGGTCAGAAAACATTTTTTGTCACAATGATGTTCTTCATCTCATTTTAATTGCGAAGCTTTTTGTTTAAAGGAAAACCTTACAAAGGAATACAATATATCAAACATATTTTAAGATGAATAAGCTTAAAATGTCAGTGAAATAAAGTCAAAGTAAACTTTTATCAAATGTTTTAATGTTTCATAAGTCCAATAGTAAAATCAAATGCTAATAATATATGCCAATAATTTTCCATCTCAATTTGAAATTAATAGAATCAGTAATGAAAGACTAGCATGATGCTTTATATTTTGTTAAAGAAAAACATACATTGATTTGTTTAATAAACTAATCTACAAATACTTTAATTTTTCACTTCAGAAAAAGTATGGTCACTACTGCTTTCCTCCTATTGTGATCAGTGTCCAACTGTTAATATACATTTTCACTAGTACATATTATAGAGCACACTGCGAAGAGAGAGGAGAGATCATCTTTTAAGCACACTTGGTAATATGATCTCGTTTCTTAAATATACAAAGTAGACACTCTTATCACAGTTTTAATGATTGAGAAAACAAGCTCACAGTAGTTAAGTGAAACACTTCATTAAAGCTATATGTTTATTAAACTAAACATATCCTTTCTTTTTGATCTGGGTTCTCCTAATGACATATTAATGTTCTTTTCACATAAGTCTTATTTTATGCAATCGCAATCTGAGTGTTGTATAAATAAAAAACATATTTTCAGGCTTCTGTTCCTCACTCTGTTAAGTAAAAGACTATCAGTTTATTTCTATTTGCCTCTCTAGTTCTCTAAGAACTTGTATAGCAAGCATTCTTTCTCCAAGGGAGTTAAAACATATTGGAAATAAATCTGCTAACATTAAATGGATATATCATAACATCATTTTATGAGTTTTATCTTGGATTTTTGCCAAAACTAGGAATATTTGGGGCCCATACCCAAGTACAATTCTGATTTGTTACAGGGTTGAAAAATCTGAAATTATAACTAATTCCCCACATGGTCTTAATTCAAATAATTCTAGTACCATACCATGGGAAACATTGTCTGAAGGAGAGATTCAAGATCAAATTATGCTATCCATTGTAGAAGCTTCAACTGTACTTACTTTTTTTTCTTTTTTGAAATAGTGAAAGGGGGACTAGGAAAGAAAATGAATTCATATACATATAAATGTATATTTTACCATGAAGGATTAAAACCAAGATAATAACAAAATTGCGTGTAGAGAACAATTTAACTTAATTTGGGTAGCTATACCTGCCGTGTCTTCAGGTATAATTTAATTAAAAATGGAAAACATGATATTTGGGTAATAAATTTTTGAACCTTCTATCTAATTACCAACTATAAGTGCACTGACCTCATGCTGCTACTAAACAACTGAAAATAACACAAAATATATTTCCCTAATGTTCCTTACAAAATAAGCGAAGTTAGCCAATTATAACTAAGTGTTTACTTTCACAGTTCCACTTAAGCAAATATATGTGTTAAAAATTGAGATTATTAAATTTCCATATTAACAGAAAAAGTTTGTCAGCACATTATTTCAGAAGAGCTCTTCTATCTATATAAACTTGTTTGAAGCAAATGAGGACCTTGAAATAAAAATAAACCCTGTGACAATAAATTATAAAAATCAAAATGAGTTCTTTACTATAAAAGTTATGAAATTTTCATTGATTGTTAGTGCTTATTATCACAGAGAAAACAATATACACTTCAGTTCTAAATGCAACCTGCTTTCAGGCAATCAATTGATTTATTAAATGTGGCTTCACATGTGCTCTGAATTTAGAGTCTTAAATTGTACAGAAAAGCTTATGTACTGTTCTGTTCCAATAGCCCACTCTCAGGTTGTAAGCACTTGGAATTTATGAATGAGGAATGATTTACATGTATGCCAGCTTCCGTGTGTGAACAGCAAGTGAAGATATTTCAATGGTATGATTGTGGGTAGGAGGAGATGCCATGGAATTGAGCAGCATTGGCCCAAGAAAATGATGATCAGATTTAGTTGTGGCACGTTTGCTGATCACGACATCTCACACAAGTCATTTTCCTCTGCAGCCATATCTCTTTCCACAAAATAAAGTTAGTATTGCACTCCGAAGAATTTTAGTATAAAGGAAGATTGATTAGGATCCTTACATATTGTGTTGGTTGGAAAATTGTAGGTTACAAAACAAATCATTATTGTTTATATCAAAGTTGTAAGATTTTCGCACAGAACTATACATAATTTCCCTAATGCTATAAGAAATAAAAAGATGCTTGGCATTTAGAGTATTATTTAATGCCTATATAAAGAAATAAATACATTCCATATTTTATTTTCCACCATGTTCTCAGAAATAAACCTTTTAAAATGAAAACTTCCCCAAATCATTTTATGAAGCAAAGATATACATTTGGTAGATGCCAGTGGTGGTAGTATGACTACAAAAATGTAAAAATCATTCAGTTTCATCATTTTCTGCCTGTATGCCTTCCTTTTTCTTTCCTTCCCAATTTTCTATATATTTTTTCTCTCTGTATCCTGTTTCTATTCTTCTCTCTTCATAATTTGGCTAAAAAAAAATATATTTCCTTCTTTCTACCTGTTTTCCTATGGGCTGCTCTACTAATCATTAATTCAAACGCAGGTTAGGTACAAATATTGGATTTCTTAACTTGCAGAAGGAATTAGTGTTATTTCCACAATATAAATATCTATGTATGTATCAATGTATATTTCAGATAATGGAGTTTATTCATTTATTATATGCCAAAAATTTAGCTTCTTACATTTCAAAACCTAAGCTTATGATAGAATGATAGAAATGCAAGAATGTGAAAAAGTAGGTCAATTGTCATTCAAATAAATCCAATAGTCTTGAGAGGATAATAAAATGCCAAGAATCATAATAAACTATGGATTGTATTGGAGGAGCATACCAAACAGTCTTGAGAGTGCAATAGACGGAGGTTCACATATTACCTGAGGAGTGGGGCTACAGGAACAGGACAGAGGACAGAAGAAAACATTTGAGTGAAAATCTAGGTAGTATTTTGGGAGAAAGATTCAACAGAGCAGTGTCAGAGGGATGGAATTTGAGTACTGAAGAATTCTGGAAGATCATCTGGAGGTCAGAGAGCCAGGAGCACATCTGTATATCTAGAACTTAAACTGCAAGAAGGGAGAAAAACAAGAAATAAGTTTGGGACACCAGCAAGACTGCAAACAGTAAAATGTCTGAATTTTGTGTTTAGAATAAATGAGGGGTCGGTCCCAGGGAAACTGAAGAAGGTAATATATGATTTGTTTAAGATGGCTCTTTGGCATTTATTGGAAGCATTAATTAGATTGAGAGAGTGAAGCCAATTAGAGGCTGGGGTTGGAGGGTTCATAAGTAAGTTACCATGGAGTCATTTCCATACCAGAATTTGATTCTAAATGTATAACCTAAGGTATAGTAGCATATAGTCAATATTCCCCATGAAAATTTGTTAGAAATATGACATATTAGAAGTCAAAAGAGCATCTCTCTGTAAATATAAAGGCTTCTTCTAATTAGAACTTTACATTTGTTATTCACTACTGCATTCCTAGAGATTATAATTGTATCTGACACATATCATATGCTCAGTAATACTGATGGAAAAATCAGTTAACAATAACCAGGTTGTCTTTTGTATTGATGGAAAGATTTTTATTTGTATGGTTGGCTTGTTTTGTCTTTCTACTTGGTGCTGGACACAAGTAACTAATTTTTAGGGTCTGTACTATATGAAAAATATACTTTTCATAGCTTAGAAGATGTCCAGTGAAAAAGTATTGTACAGTTGGAGGCATTTGGGTCCTAACACTAGTGGAAAAAATAGATAAAAAAAAGCTCATGATTACTTGACTGGGTGAGATGGCCCACACCTGTAATCCCAGTGGCTCAGGAGGCTGAGGCAGGAGGATTGTGAGTTCAAATCTAGCCTCAGCAAAAGTGAGGTGCTAAGCAACTCAGTGAGATCCTGTATCTAAATAAAATACAAAATAGGGATGAAGATGTGGCTCAGTGGCTGAGTGCACCAAGTTCAATCCCCGGCACCAAACAAACAACAACAATAACAACAAAAAAAAAAACCCAGCTCAGCTCATGATGTCTTCAATGTGGATATAATGATAAAGGAAGAAAAAAGTGGACATTAATAGGGAATATCTTAGCGATTAGATTGGACAGTGCAGGAGATGATAGGAAAGACAAAAGAAGAGCTAGTAGGAGATGTTGTGGCTGGGGAAAGTCATGAACAAACATAGAAACATATGAAAGAACTTTCAAATTCTATACAATTAATGACCTAATGACTTTAGGTGTATATGTTATTTTAAATAAAATTCCAATGAATAAATTGCTTTTTTGTTTAAATTAGGAGAGTGGTTTGACTGGAGATAAAAATGAAAAAAATCACTATATATGGCATTTCAATTAGTATATTTGGATAAAGTATATCATGGAGAATAGAGTCATAGATGAGGATTCTAAAGATCGAAATTTGGGGAATGTAGACAATAAAGAAGTAGAAAAATACTAAAACAAACAGTTATTAAAAGTCATGGGAACTTAAAGGAGAAACAAGAATTATCATGTAGGAATTATTTAAATTATTTCAAAGTAGAATATCAACATAGTTCTAAAATTTTCAGAGAAAACTGTTAAAAATCACATAAAAAGCTACATAATTCAGATACGCCCCAGAATACTCAACAGCAATAGTAGATAAAAGAAGTCAAAAACAAAACAAAAACTTCTAAAATATAAATTTATTTTTCAGAATCAGGAGGAAAGACATACCAATGGGTAAAACACTTGAATGGACAGTCAAATAGCTTTTGGAATAATTTCGCATACAAGAAAATAACACACATTGAAAAGTAACACTTAAATAAGTCAAGTATTTTTACCTAGCAAATTACCTAGTTTAAGGCGTCACAGATTACTGAGGAGTCATGAATGAAGGCTATGGGGAATGAGGTTCTCTCATGCCTTGCTTATAGAAATGCAAAATGATATTTCCAAGAGAGGACAAGTGGGTCACATCCAACAAATTTTGTATGCATTTACCCATCAGGTATCCCACTTCTAGGCAAAACTCCAAGGATATAATGTAAACTATTTGAAAAGAAACAAAAATGCATATTTTTGCAGCTTGAATATGTAATGGAAATATATTGAAAAACATAAAGACATACATGCATTGAAGAACCTTGGTCCAGATCCATGCAATGGAATTCTGTGAAGCAGTATAAAGGAATGAGAAAGATCTATATCAGCATAATCAGCTAATGTAGAGTGAAAACAGCAAGGTGTAGAAAATTATAAAGCAATTAAAGTCACTGAAATGTCTTTCCTTGCTTTTGCCAAAAACACAATCATAAATGAGAAACTAATAAAATGCTTTAAAAAAGTGGCTGAAAAGGAATGGAAAGCAATTTTGACTTCACATGTTAATGATGTCTATGTTCACAATGCAAATTTTCTAAAACATAAAACATACTTAAAGGAAGGTAAAAACTTTAAAATGGATTTTAAAATAAGATCAAAAGTAAACCTAACTTTATACTGAATTGGTAACATAATCACACATGCCAGGAATTAATTTAGGTAATTTTAAAACACAGCAGATGATTGCTCACTCTCAGTGGGTTATTTATTATGAGGACAAAAATAACTGAAAAGAAGTTGTGAAAGTTATTTAGTGTATTTGTTGTAAATGGTGGAATTGGTATTGCAATTTATCAATTTTTATTTTTGTTGTGGGATAGATCAAAAGAGTAAATGTACTGATATGTTGGGAGTCATGATTATCGCTGTAGGAAATTGGTAAATACAGCAAAATTAAATTATGAGTCCATAAAGAGAGCTATTTATGAATATTGGGTAAATGATAAAAAAATATTTTGAATTAGCAATGAAAGTTCATAAGACTACTCAGAGGCTGGGACTATGGCTCAGTGGTAGAGCGCTCATCTTGCATGTGTGAGGCCCTGGGTTTGATCCTCAGCACCATATAAATAAAATAAAGGTATTGTGTCTACCTACAACTACAAAAAATATTTTTTAAAAAGACTACATTCATATGTAATTCAAATAGATCAGTACATATGTATTCATAAACGCAAATATAAATATTTGAGTTTATTTATAGTCATGGATTGGAAAGACTGTCTAAATTCCTTATTTTAAGCGAAAACTCATACACTAGTTTAAATATATGAAACAAACTAAATGAAAATTGGAAAAATACAAATCTGGAATAATTAAATAGCAAGTAAAAGTGAAAAATATGCCCATATTTATACCTAACTAAAGATGTACAAAGCAACTAACAACAACACAAACCTTTTTCCTGTATTGGGTTGGCAATAAATCAAAATGCTAGTTAATATCCCATATTGACAACATGAGCAGAGAAATCATTGTTTTCATGTACTGTTTCTGCAGGGCTGATATTCAGGTAAAATGTACCATTGTGGCCACATGTTCCAACAGGTTCCAGAATCTGTTCTGATCAGGCAGTATCTTTGTTCTATGTACTTGCAAAAAATTTTAATAACTCCCTTGTATGAGTAGGAGCATAAACTGGCACGAACTTTTTGTAGCACCTTAGCATAATATATCCTGATCGAACATAGGTGTGCATGCTAATCCAATAATTCTATTGATGGGAATTTTTCGCCCTCTATAATATACAAAAATTATTTATACCTTGAAACTTATAGTGTTTTTCTGACAGGATAACTTTGTTAGACAGGTTGAACATCTCTTGTTGGAGGATCTCATTCTTGGTGTTTTTCTCCATGTTGACAGAGCTTCACTAGATAGCATTCTCGTACTCATGTACTTCTCTGCTCATGTACTTCTCTCTAGCTAACAGAACAATTAATCTGATTGGTGGCTTTTGAATTAAGAACCTGACAAGATTTATTGATCAACCATTCCCCTTCGGTATCACCTCAAACACACACACACACACACACACACACACACACACTTTCAACTACTCTCTACTCCCAAATATTCTCTCAGGTTAGTGATAAAGGCTCTGCCCCAATGGGACTTGTACTTACTTAGTTGAATCTAATTATAATCTTACATATTTAAAATAAAAAAATGTTCTACATTTAAGCCAAATTCTCAAGTACAACCTCCCATCAATTTTAATTACCATTTTATTCTTTATCTGTTTACCTTTTTGTTTTTTTATCAGGTAGTTGATTTTGAAATATAATCAAGAAGAATAGTAATATTTATCAAAAATCCAATAAATTCCATAACGTAATAGAATATTGTAAGTCAATTTCCTTACTTATGGAATAGATAATCATAGTACCTACCTTGTAGTGTGGGCCAAACCTGCATCTTATACTTAAGAGTTTCTGTAGGTTCCAGCTACCTCTGGACTTTGACCTCTTGTTTAAAAAGAAACCTGGTTACCCATAAGGTGAATCTTAATCCTGAAAGAATGACACAAGCTTGAATTTGACCATGATGGTCTCAGTTTAAGCCTACATCTCTATATAACTATTGTATTTATATAATTAATAGTATCTCTCTTGAATCCCCAAAGAGTTTGCATTTGAAGCTTGATTAGATGGTACCCTATGTAACACTGCTGGTTTAGATTCACTTGTGGGATACAGACTGGGCTTTAGCCCAGATTCTTTCATGGCACTTTGGCAGGACTCCTGAATGATAATATTCAGGCCCAACAGTTTCAATATTATCAGAACACAGAGCCTCTCTTGCCACAGATTCTGCCAAGAAGGGCCTTACAACTCAATGCAGAAGAGAAGGAAATTAATGTATGTTAGAGTTTATTTTGTTAATGAAACAAAGGGGACAAGAAAAGTCTAGGAACAAAGTCCATATATTTATTTCCCCTAACAGCTAATTATGATGTGCAATTCCATAAGGTCTTTGTATGAATTCAAATAGCCAGCAATATTTTGAGAGGCTGAGGTGGTTCTATAAGGCAACACCTTTAATTTGCCTTCTCTCTTTCTCTGACACAGTCTCCTTTCTTCCTCATTTTTTGACCAGCATTTGTATTCAAATAAATAAAATATGTATTTTTCTCATACTCTTTTTTTCCTAGGGATCTCAGAATAAGACACTACCAGGAATAACCCTGAAAGCAAAGCGTTTGTAATTGAAGTTTGGATTGGCTATTTCACCCATCTAGTGGTAACAAGAATCCCTTTGTCTTTCTTAGATGGGAAATAAAGGTATGGCATGCCATAATATAACCCATTATTAAAGAGTTCAACTTTCGGAATTGTTTTTAGATGTCAGGCATTAGAAGATCAAGTGGATGTTGTACTTGTGGATTTAAGGATTATGAAACCTGTGAGGATTGTGGTGTGACTATTTTTTATGACATTAAAGGTCTTGCAAAAACACAAGGAAAATGATATGCTTAGGGCACTTAATCTCTAATTTAAGATATATTTTGAAAGTCAGAGGCTTTTAAAGCAGTTTCAAAGGAGATTATCATATCCCACAACTGTAGGCTATTCTGTGCTGAAATCAAGCCTAGGATGTAACAGAACAACTTAAATAAAGTGTAAATGTCTTATGCCAAATTTAAGATCATAGTAGAAAAAATTGAGAACCTACGAATTGGGATTTGAGTCAATGAGCTCAGGAATCTTTAACTCCCTAAATTCCTTGAAACTACCTGACTGGCAGAAACCTCTATTTCACTGGGAAAAGGCACAAGCTTTCCTTGTCTGAAGACCCTGTGGTCATCACACCTGGAGCATTTGCTTCACAAGAGGATTCCTTTCAACTCAATATCCATTCTCCTCCATGTCTTAAAAAAAAATTATAGGGCTAGTTTTCAGTACATTCAAAATATGAAAGTATGAAGTACTTACATTGAAATAGTCCAAGCACCAAAATAAATGAAAAATGGGGAAACATTTTTGAGAGTTGATCATTAGACTTCTAGATGTAAGGACAAAAGGTAAGGCAGGTTACGGAAGAATTCATTGATAATTGAGGGCAAATTTATAACATAGGATTCAATATTCTGTTAGGAAACTGGAGCTGAGCAGTGGATCATCTTTTGTTGAAGTTCCTTCTTGAAACCAGGGACAGAAAGAAATAAGCTGCACTAAGTGTGGTGGGGATGCTAGAACTCAGTGAACATGAAGAAGGGATCCAAAGTCCAGTAGTAATAACCCTAGAATAAAAGTCTGAGCATTCACCATCTGATTATGGTCACACTGAATATTTGAACAATATCTTTAGTAAAGCAACACAATCTGCACCGGAGGCGAGAAGAATATTATCTATAAGTTTTTTTGGTGCCTTCTCTTTGTAGGTTAGATTTGAAGTTGAACCCAGCATGGTGGGGCATGCCTATAATCCCAAGGGCTAGGCAGGCTGAGGCAGGAGAATGGTGAATTCAAAGCCAGCCTCAGCAATTTAGCAAGATCTTAGCAACTCAGTGAGACCCTGTCTCTAAATAAAATATTTAAAAGGGCTGTTGGGGTGATGTGGCTCAGTAGTTGATTGACCAGAGTTCAATACCCAATACCCAGGAACTCCCCCCAAAATAGAATTGAAGTTGGAGATGTTGCCTAAGATTGGGCTTCTTCATAGGGCTTTCAAAATCGCAGATGTCAGCATTGGATATTGGTAGCATTGGATATTGGATTTGCGTTGTTGAAGAAGATGCAATCATCTAAATAGGAAGTAAAGTTGAAGTTGATATTTCGAGTTCATTGGTGCACAGAAATACATGATGGTGGCTAATAAACCAATGATGATTATGGTGTTCTTCAAGACATGACTTATAACTGACTGAAGTCCACTCTATTTCCATGATGGAAAAAAGAAAAAAAAAAAAAAGATAACTTCAAGAAGATTAAACTTCATTTCCATTATAAGTGGTTATGGTTACTCATATATTTTACAGATGGATGGTAGTGGACACAGAGCCCGCTGACTGAAAGGAGACTAGTTGCTGGGTGTGGTGCTGCACACTTGTAATACCAGTGGCTCAAGAGGCTGAGGCAGGAGAATCATGAGTTCAAAGACAGCCTCAGCAATGGCAAAGTGCTAAGCAACTCAGTGAGACCCTGTCTCTAAATAAAATACAAAATAGGGCTGGGGACATGGCTTAGTGGTCTAGTGCCCCTGAGTCTAATTCCTGGTACAAAAAAAAAAAAAAAAAAAGAAAAAAAAAAGAAAAAAGAAAAACAAAGGAGAATAGTCTCCCATGTTCTTGGATAGGCAGAATTAACATTGTCAAAATGGCTATATTACCAAAAGCACGGTACATTTAATGCAATTCCTATTGAAATGCCAATGACATTTTTCATAAAAATAGAAAAAGCAGTCATGAAATTGATTTGGAAAAATAAGAGGCCCAGAAAAACCAAAGCAATTCTTAGCAAGGAAAATGAAGCAGGAGGCAGAAAAATACCAGCCCTTAAATTATATTACAGAGTTAGTAACAAAAGCAGCATGGTATTGACACAAAAACAGACATGAAGACAAATGGAACACAAAATAAAACATGGAGACAAACGCACATAAATGTAGTCCTCTCATACTAAACAATTGCACCATAAACATATATTGGAGAAAAGATAGGCTCTTCAACAATTGGTGCTGAGAAAACTGGAAATCCATATATAGAAGAATGAAATTGAACCACTATATCTCACATTGCACAAAACTCAACTCTAAGTGGATCAAGGACCTACACATTACACCGAAGACCCTTTGCCTACTAGAAGAAACTGTAGGCCCAACTCTCCATCATTTTGGCTTAGGAACCAACATCCTCAAGAAGACTACCAAAGCACAAAAAATAAATTGAGAATCAATAAATGGGATGGTATGAAACTAAAAAGCTTCTTTACAGCAAAAGAAACAAGACAGTGAAGAGAGTCTACAGAATGGGAGAAATTCATTGCCACCTGCAATGCAGATAGAGAATTAATCTGCAGGACATAAAATGAACTCAAAAAACTTAAAACCAAAAAAAAAACAAATAACCCAATCAACAAATGGGCAAAGGAACTGAACAGATACTTTAAAAGAAGAAGAAATATGAATGGCCAAAAATATATGGAAAAATGTTCAACATCTCTAGCAATTAGAGAAGTGCAAATTAAAACTACACTGAGATTTCATCTCAATCCAGTTAGAATAGCAATTAGTAAGAATACAAGTAACAATAAACGTTGTTGAAGATGTGGAGAAAAGTTACACTCATACCTTGCTAGTGAGACTGCAAATTGGTACAGTGACTCCTGAAAGCAATATGGAGATTCCTTAAAAAACTTGGAATGGAAACAACATTTGGCCCACTTCTTGGCATATATCCAAAAGACTTAAAATCAGCATACTACAGTAATTCAGCCATATCAATGTTTGTAACAGCTCAACTCACATTAGTCCCGCTATAGAACCAACCTAGGTACACTACAACAAAATAATGATAAAGAAAATGTGATATATATAGATAGATAGATAGATAGATAGATACACACACACACACACACACACACACACACACACAATGGCATACAACTCAGCCATAGGAAAAACAAAATTATGGCATTTGCCAGTAAATGGATGGACCTGGAGATTATCATGCTAAGTGAAATAGCCAAACTCTCAAATCCAAATGCTAAATGTTCTCTCTGATATGTGGTTTCCAGCACACGAAGTGGGAAGGGAATAAAGGGGAGATGGGAATAGGAAAGTTAGTAGAATGAATAGGATATAACTTTCCTACATTCATATTTGAATAACCCCACATCATGTGCAACCACAAGAATGGAATCCTAATTTGAGTAAGTTATATTCCATGTAAGTATAATACATCAAAATATATTCTACTGTCATGTATATCCTAAAATTAAAAAATAAAAAATAAAAAGGAATAACTAGAGCATTTCAAATGTGTGAGATATAAAATCTGAAAACATTTGATGATACCAGCAAACCAGAATACCATTGTGAGCTAGGTTTTATTGCTCTGTTAGGCTAACTTAACTCAAACTAAGGAGCTGAACAACGAAGCCTATCTAGGAAAACATTTATAACCTAGAGGATTCTAAGAGGACTAAGAAATGGCATTAAATATGGCCCAAGAAATAGGTGGTCAGATACTCTCAGAAAACTTGGATACTCACTGGGACAAAGAAAAATGCTGTCCCAGGTGAGGGAAATCTACTGTGGGTGGTGGTGGTGGTGGAACATGATTTGGATTAGCTACCCTGTCATTAAGTACAAGAGCAGAAGCCAAAGTTTGGTTTGATAATACTTTTTAAATCTTCTAGGAGATTAAAATGGCTATTATCTTAAAAGTAACACATGGGCCTTCTCTCATTAGAAAGAAGTGAAAAGATCTAGGCACCATTAGAGTTTACATACATATCTAGATGGATAAGGCACAAAGCAAAGTTTGCCACAGAGGCATTTTGAACATCCCCAAAGACCTTGATCTCAGTTGTACCTAGGCTTACATGCTAACTAGGATCTGAATCACCACTGCCTAGTTCCATCTCCTGAAACTGAGTCATGGGGGCAGTAGCTCAGGTTTGTCATGACTCCATTATCCTCTATTCTGGTAGGATTTGCCATACCTCCAGGACTCTGGTACAGTCATTCCAAAACCATGTCTGAACACATGTCTGGGGGGCCTACATCACACAATCAGGAACTCTAAGGAGGTAACACCTTCTGATTCAAACTTTAATATCAGACCCATTTGAGAAAGAAGTCAACAGATTAAATGCTTTAGATATTTCTTCCCCAACAGACTGATCTGAGGCCCATTTATTCCATAGGGTTGGTCTGGAGAAATTACATTTTACTAAGTTTTTTTTTAATTTTCTTGTGACACTGCGACCATAGGTTATGTAAACTTTTATTTAATTTCCTTCCTTTCCTGAATAATTTTCCCTTTCCCCTATTGCTTTCCTGGGGTTGTGTCTTCTAATAGAGCATTAACACATAAAATTCATGCTAAATGGTTTCTATGGAAATAAAGAAATATGATTTTTAAAAATTTTGAACAAATTAATACATGTAAAACTTTAAGAACAATGTCCAACCCATAGTAAGCAATATGTAGGTAATAGCTAATTTCATTATTATTGTTGATATTACAATGAAGAGTTCAAACTTGATCAGTATGTGCCAAAATTAAATGGAACAAAAGGAGGGTTTGGAAGTAATGATTGCATAATAAAAATTACTTATGTATTACTTAAAATTATATATGTATTTCCCTCATGGTTATGATTCTACAAAGCAATGAAAGAATGTTAAGGTAACTGAACTTGAGAAAGAGAATTGATATTCATTCTTTCTTTTGATATATTTTCATTTACTATAATAGTAATCAAACAAAAATCAGGATTAGATATTTAGTTGAAAATGCCATATTTATAAAGTAATCATAAATTTTATGGAAGGTTAAATTTTGGCTCAATTTCTATTTATTGTTCTATGTGTTCGCCTAATATGTGTACTAATGAGTGATTGAAAAATAAATCTGTCATATCAATTATATTAGTTATAACAGTGAGTAAGATGCAGTTACATTTGAAATTAGCAAATGTTATGAAAATTTATAATGCAAGACCAGAAATAGATTAGACTTCTTCAAATCAGCAAATGATAACTCTGAAGTTGAAATGAAGTCAAACTGAGTTTGTCAATGAAAATCCTTGCATTGATAAATACACCTGTAGTTCCAAGAGTTTCAGTGAAATAACTTCAAATTAGAGAATAAAAGGGAAAGGTGTTTTATTGAAACATGTTATGATTTGGATGTAAGGTGTCCCAGAAAAGCTCCTATTAATGTAAGAAAATTCAGAAGTGAAATGATTGGATTATGAGTGTTATCCTGAATCACTGTCTCCTAGTTGGAATGGACTGACTGAATGGTAAGTGCCCATGGCTGGAGAAGGTGGGTCACTAGTGAGTGCATTGGAAGGGTGCATCCTTCCTGAGGTGTTTCACCTGCTTCACACTCTCTGCTTCCTTGTTGTTCTGAGCTGAGAACTTCACTTTGCTTGGCCCTTCCCCCATGATGTGCTACCTTACCTTGGACCCAGAGCACAGAGTCAGTCTATGGACTGAGACCTCTGAAACTGTGATCACCAAATAAACTTTTTCTCCTCTAAGTGGTTCTTGTCAGGTGTTTTGGCCACAGTGGCACAAAACCTCACTAAAACACAACCTAGACACATTTCCTTGAAAATAAATATTTGGATAAATGTACAAACTGATGATAAAAGTAAAAATATGAATATAGTTGAAGGAAAAAAAATAAATTTAGCAAAAATGACTAGGGCATACATATTGTCATGGGACCTGGGTGATGACAGGTGCACAGGTGGTGAAAAGAATTCACCAAGACAAAGAGAACAGTTAAGAGAGTTTATTGGAGGAAGATAGGCTGTAAGGGTACAGTGGGGACATGAAAAAGATATCTGTATGGGGACTTAGAAGGGATCTGGGCTTATTTATGTGTGCTTCTACATTCTTTGTTCACCTCTGGCAGGTTTTTTACTAGGAGTGGCTTATGCTAAGTGAGGGGTGATTGACAGATTCCTAGGATTGCCCACAATGCTTATTATGCATGCACCATATTCTTGTTGCTGGGTTTTAAGTCAGATGCTTGAGATGTAAATAATATGTATGGGGTCTTAAATGGTGATTATTCCTTCTTTGATTGTTCTATTTCAAACTTGAAGGGTCTCTGCATGTGCTCTTTGGACTAATTGAGCAGTATTTTGAAAAACAGGGCCTTGCTGTTTACACTTTGGGGAAGTTAGATCCTGTGATAACAGATAACAACAACAGGGCAGGATGAAAGGGAAGTCCTTAGGCTCACACCAGTCCTGCTGATTGAGGTGAGGTGGGGTTTGGGACAAGGGTCTTTAATCTATCCTACCTCATATATGACATTACTTATACTAGTAAAGAAATCTCCTTATACCAAATTAATTATTTTTAATGTATGAACTAGAGATCTGAAGTGACTTTCTGAAGAGTAGAATACCATTTTTCACTTTTCACTGTTTCTATATAAACACATTTATAAAAAAACAACAACATATTTTATAGTTGTAGATGGTCTCACTGCCTTTATTTTATTTGTTTATTTTTATGTGGTGGTGCTAAGGATAGAACCCAGTGCCACATATGTGCTGTGCAAGTGTTCTGCCACTGAGCTACAACCCAAACCCACATAACACATTTTTAATATGCTTATTTAAGGATATTAAAAATGAAGAGAGAACATTTTAAAAAATCATTCCCATTCTATTATAGCTTGACTGATCTTTACCATGAGAGTATTTTTTTTTATTTACCATGAGAGTATTCAATTATTTCTTGTCATTGTATTGCATCTATATAATCTTATTTTCTCCTATGGAAAAATATGCTAAATTGTTTTATTTAAAAAACATGATAATTTGTTAAATTTAGTGTTTTTTGTCCTGGGTCAACCCTAATAAAGTGGTTACCACATTTCACATAATTGTTTTCTCTGTAGAATTCTGGGATTTAACCAGATCAAAGAACACTCACAGAGTCCATGCAAAGTCCAAAGACCACGCTACACAATGGAATCTCACAAAAGAGATTTATTATCAGTAGCACGAGGCAAACCCACAAGGCTGTCCCTCTGAGGAGAGCAGCAGCATGTTGGCACTCACAGAGCAGGTTTATAGCCACAAGAGGAATTTCATAAGCTGCTTAGTAGTTGTATCATAAGGTGGGGTAGGGTTTCTCCTTTAGCAGGCACATGTTCTTATGGGAAATTAAGCAGCATTGCCTCAGACTTGAAACTTTGGTGCCTCTAGATAAAATGGCTCCCAACCTAAAATGGCAAATCTGATGCCAAAACCCCACACAAGAAAAATGTGTGTGAGATAGTACAGTACAAGTTAAGTTCTGAAGCTTGGAGAAAGCGGTCCAGTGCTTTTGTAGTTTGCATAGGTGGTGGATGATCTGGTTTTTTTCTTACCCTCTTGAGGTGTATTGAAACTGAAGGTAGGGTGGAGAAGGGTAAAAGGACCTCTGGACCTAAAACCACTTTCTTTCCAACTGAATGTTCTTCCTCAGCCTCTCTGCATTTTGGACCAGACAAACTTATTGCCCCACGGTTAAGAGGTCAAGTCAGTGCCTCTGTATGTTTGAGTTGGATGTGATGGTGTCACCTCCAAATATCTTCATAAGGTTCCAGTTCTCCTTAGGGGTTTCTGTATGTTCTGAGATGCCTGTCATTTCCTGACCAGATCATTATAAATGTTTCCCTAACTGTAAATTCTGAGGACACATAGTAATGGCTCATTTAGACTCACTGTCAAATGCAGAAGCAATAGACATTCATAGTTTGCTGACCAGCTCCCATACTTAAATCCTTATAAACAATCCTTAATACCATATTACTTAGGCCCTGCTCTCCTGGTCAAGCTCATGCATTTTTTTTATCTCTAAAAAAATAAATCTTAACCTACAACTCAGGTCATTTTTATACAATCTGTTTCTTGTCATAGATTGAAAGTATCCATGTTATAAGATATTAATATTTTAAATAGATCACAATTTTACAAACAATGTAAAATACAACTATTAGTGTTTGAAATTTCCCCACTCCTGCATTCACTGGAGCCATACTTAAACTTTACTGAAAGCTATAGTTTTATTTTACTTAAGCAAAATACTTTAACTTAAAAATAAAATGTCAATCAATTGAAGGGAATATTGGTGAAATTTCTTAAAATATGCATCCACTAATGATTACCTTATTCTTTAAAATCTTACAACTACTAGTGTTATACAAAAAGTATACTTGACATGGATGGGCAGAAGAAAATTTAAAAAAAAATATCTAACACAATTTACTGTCTATCATATCTTATACTGAAAAATTAAATACCGTAAATAAATTAACAAGTGATGGATTATGTTAAAAGCATTTGTAAAAACTGCAAAAACTTATTAACTTCTTAATCATATATTACAAAATGTCTTCAGATGGATAAACGTGTTGAAGAAAATATAAATGAACTTTCAAAATTAACATGTTGAAACTTTGCTTTCAATTAACAAAAATGTTTTAGCATTTCCTATCATAAATACTTTTCACCAGTGGCCTCTTATCCACAACATTTTAAGACTAGTTGTTTTCTTCTTTACTGCTACTTTTTATGGGCCCTGTTTTGTTGCATGGAATTTATGTTACATTTATCCTTGAAATATATGAGGATTTTCATGGTTTGTAGTAGCTGAATTAGCTGTGTGTCTATAGAGTTTGGTCCCCTCACTGTCATTTATCATTCTAAAGTTTCTCAGCCAATATGATGATAGTCATATACTCATATTCTGGTTCATATGCAAATATTTATCAGATTTTATGATTCTCAAGTGGAGGTCAATGGTATCTGCTATCCATGAAGCTTTTTATTTTTATTTCAGCTTTTATAGTTTAAAATAATGAAAAAATTGAAATAATCTAGATGGCTACATTAAGACTTATATTGCAACATGGTTTTGAGAGCCTATATTTGTATCTATCACTATATTCTCTAAAAGTCTATTTTCTTTTTTTGAAATTTCTTATTTTTTAATTCAAAGTTGTATATATAATAATAGCATGCATTACAATTCATAGTACATATAGAGAGAAACTTTTTACATAACACTGTTTGAATACAAAATATATTCATACTATTCATGTCTTCAATCATGCATTTAGGATACTGATATCCATCTCATTCTACCATCTTATCCCCCCCCCTTCATACTCCCTCACTCACTCCCTTCCCCTCCTTCCCTATTGACCTTTCTAGTGTTCCTCTAATCCTCCTATGTTTCCCAACCCAACCCCACTGTGAATCAACCTACTTATATGAGAGAAAATATTCGGCATTTGGATTTTTAAGATTGGCTAACTTCATTTAGCATTATATTCTCCAACTTCATCCATTTACCTGAGAATGCCATTATTTTATACTATTTAATTACTGAGTAATATTCCATTGTGTATATATACCACATTTTCTTTATCTACTCATCTACTGAGAGACATCTAGGTTGGTTCTACAACCTAGCTATTGTGAATTGAAATGCTATAAACATTGATGTTGTTGCGTCCCAGTAGTATGCTTCTTTTAAGTCTTTTGGGAATAGACCCAGGAGTGGGATGGCTGGGTCATAAGGTGGATCCATTCCCAGTTTTCCAAGGAATCTCCATATTGGTTTCCATAATGGCTGCACCATTTTGCAGTCCCACCAGCAATGTATGAGTGTGCCTTTTCCCCACATCCTCTCCAATATTTATTGTTGTTTGTGTTCTTAATAGCTGCCATTTTGACTGGAGCGAAATGAAATCTTAGAGTAGTTTTGATTTGCATTTCTCTCATTGCCAGAGATGTTGAACATTTTTTCATGCATTTGTTAATTGATTGTATATCTTCTTCTGAGAAGTGTTAGTTCAGTTCCTTGGCCCATTTATTGATTGGGTTATTTGTTTTTTGAGTGTTAAGATTATTGAGTTCTTTATATATTCTAGAGATTAGTGCTCTATCTTATATGTGTGTGGTAAAAATAAATGATGAAAACAACCCCATTTACAATAGCATAAAAAAAAAAAATACCTGGGAATCTACTTAACAAAAGAGGTGAAAAATCTCTATAATGAAAACTACAGAACACTAAACAAAGAAATTATAAAAGACCTTAGAAGATGGAAAGACCTACCTTGGTCTTGGATAGGCAGAATTAATATTGTCAAAATGACCATACTACCAAAAGCTCTATACAGAATTAATGCAATTCCAATCAGATTCTGATGACATTTCTCATAGACATAGAAAAAGCAGCCATGAAATTCATCTGGAAAAATAAGAGACCCAGAATAGCTAAAGCAATCCTTAGCAAGAAAACTGAAACAGGTGGCATCACTATACCAGACCTTAAATTATACTACAGAGCAATAGTAACAGAAACTGCATGGCATTGGCATCAAAATAGACTGGTAGACCAATGGTACAGAATTGAAGACACAGAGCCTAATACATATAATTTCAGTTATCTTATATTAGACAAAGGCACCAAAAATGTACATTGGAGAAAAGATAGCCTCTTCAACAAATGGTGCTGGGAAAACTGGAAATCCATATGTAGCAAAATGAAATTAAACCTTTATCTATCACCATGCACAAAATTTAACTCAAAGTGGATCAAGGGCCTAGGAATTAGACCAGAGAAAATACACCTAATAGAAGAGAAAGTAAGCTCCAATCTCCAACATGTCAGATCAGGCCCCAAGTTCCTTAATAAGAGTCCTGTAGCACAAGAATTAATATCAAGAATGAACAAATGGGATATATTCAAACTAAAAAGCTTCTTCTCAGCCAAAGAAACAATCAGTGAGGTGAATGGAGAACCAACTAATTGGGAACAAATTTTTACCACATGCACATCAGATAGAGCACTAATCTCTAAAATATATAAATAATTCAAAAATCTTAACACCAAAAAAAAAAAAATCAATAAATGGGCCAAGGAACTGAACAGACAATTCTCAGAAGATATATAATCAATCAACAAATACATGAAGAAATGATCAACATCTCTGGCAATTAGAGAAATGCAAATAAATACTACTCTAAGATTTCATTTCTCTCCAGTCAGAATGGCAGCTATTAAGAACACAAACAATAATAAATGTTGGAAATTTCTTATTTTTAATAGCAACTCCTAGATGAAAAAGATCTTTTAATAGATTAAGATGAATTAGTTGAAGGGTTAATTTTCTTGGCATTCATATTTAATGTTAGGGAAATAAGATTATAATCTAGTAATTTATCCTATCAATTTTAATGACTTTATGGAGGAAAATAGAAATAACTGATATGTAAATAATATTTTCATCAGATGCAGAGAGTTAATACCATCAAACACTATATAAAATGATTTGGCAATAGTTTCAGTATCCTAGGAGTAATTCTCAATACAATACTCATTTCTTGAACAAATCTTATCTTTGTATTGTCATTTGTAAAATTTCATTAGACATAAATTTAGATAAGAATTTTTAAATCAACAATTTTTTTAACTTTTCCATTTAGAGATATTCTACTACATTGACTATTTCACCAATTAGTGTTCTACTGCTTAGAAATGGATTTTATATTTGAAAGGAAAATATGGACATGATAATTATTGAATTGTTAGACAATGATAATGAGTACATTGATGATTCTTCCAATTCAAAAACAAAAGTCTTGTGCTGATGAGTAAAGCAAAGGATAAAAAATACACAATTTTACTATTGAACACAATGTGGATAATTTTCTTTCAAAAACTAAAAATGATCACTTATGTTAACACAATACTATTGAATAATTTTTGCTCTTATTATATTTTTATATAATCTGTATGTTGTTTTAAAAAATTTAAATATAGAATTGCCAAAAATATAAGGAAGTCAATATGGATTTATGTATATTATACAAAAAGTGTTATATTAGAACACTGTCCACTAGTTAGGAGTTCATGTAATATTTAAAAAAATGCTTTTCTAAAGTATTCAAGTGTGATGATCTAGTTCTAGCCTGCCAAACTACACTATGCTTTATATTGAATCTTAATTTTCCATATATCTGATCCCAAATCCTCTCAAACTAAGGACATATATTTTCCCTAGGTATATTTCTTAAACCTTTCTACTTGTTCTAGAAATTCATGTAATACTGCAATCTGTATAGTACATTAGTTTTAGTTTTCTTCTCTTCTCTTTCTTGGTAATAACATAAAACATTCAGAAATCTAACAATATTTCTTTACATGTCAATTTGCATACTATTTTAGACTTCAAAAAATTTTGATTATGTGAGAAATGATTAAGAAAAGAATAAGGAAAGATACTGACATTTACATTTTCATTGAAAATTCTTAAAATATTAAATTAGTTTTATTCTCTAGAGATACAACTCATTTCCTCATAAAACTTTGGGGAGGTTTTCTAAATGCAAAATTAATACTAACATTAAAATATTTGAACATTTTAATAGTATTTCCATTGTTTTAGAACATTTTTAAATAGACTATTAAAAATTTATCTCTGCTAATTTTTTTGATCAGAAGACAAAGATTCAGGTAAATTTTAAATTATCCTTTAAAAATATTGGGCTATTCAAAATAGGATTTAGGAAGATTGAAGAGAAACTGAAATTTGTCAAACTATAGAATATTTAATAAGAAGTGTTAATAAGAACAAGGAGCAGAACAATTGGATTTCTTTAGAACATCAAATATTCTTGAAAAATGTTTCGTGGCTAAAAAACATAACTATTCATTCTTTCCTCCAACAAAATATTATTTTATAGTTAATAAATCAAACTGTATTATTACATCTACAGCACACCTGCTATGACTCTGGTGAGTTGTATTCAATAAGAGATGCTATGAATTTTAATAGAATAGGCACTTTAGTAGAACCTTTTCTTGTCATCATATTAAATGAAAGACAGAGCAAATTCCCACTGGATTATTAAAAATGCAAAACTTTTGTACATTTCTCTGACAGCATTCTCTCCTGAATTTAGCCCACATGCTTATTCTGCTCTGCTAAAAATATTTTCAACATTTTTAGTATAATTTTTCCTTTCTTATACCTATGTATAAAATATATGCAGATTTTCTCATTTTTCCTTGTTTCTTTCTTTCTGTTTTTTTTTTTTTTTTTTTTTTTTCTTCACAGAACAGAAACAGTTCCTCTTCCTTGCCAAAATTACTTTGAAAACTGGTATTTATATCAGGAAGGAAATTGTATTTGAAAAACTATGTGTCAATTAACTTCACTATTTCTCACTAAAACTTGTTACAGGCTACTTCACAAAATTTACTAGTAGAATTTAACAAGTCTATAGTTTAGGGCATCAGCATAAAAAATGATGGAGAAGAATGATCCAAAAATTTACTGAATTGAAATAAAATAAACAATTCAGTGAACTGTACCCATGAAATTGGTACCTATTAATTATGTTCATGGTCAGTATCAACTTATTCTAGATATTATGAAATTTCCATAATTTATAAGCTATTATTATCCCCATCTAACTGATAAGAAAACAGAACATAAAAGGGATGAGCTAATTAATTTATGTCACATAGGTTATAAACCAGGATATGAACAAATGAATTTGAATTTTTGAGTTTGTACACTCTTCACTTTGTTTTGCTGTTTTGTCAAAAGCTGATGCTAAAAGTGACTGTATATCATAAGGTCCAGAATCTTAATCTGTTTGGAGTTATAGAAAGATATGAACACTTTAGAAAAAGAAATTATACTTAGAAATATAAAAAGATCTTTTTAGAAATTGTAAGATAATCAAAATTAATATTGCTAAATCATTGATATAAAGAAGGTGTTTCAAACTATGAAGATGTGTTAATTATCCTTCCTTTAGTTTTGAGTTTACTTTGTGTCTTACTTCTGCCCTCTTATTCAACACTTTCATTTAATAATATGTTTCTTTAAGTGTCATTTTGCAACTCCTTACCCTGTGTTATGGGTTAGATATGAGGTGTACCCCAATCTCATGTGTGAGAAATGCAAGAATTTTCAGAGGTAAAATGGTTAGATTGAGAACTATAGCCTAATTAGTAAATCAATCCACTGATATGGATTAACTGGGTGGTAACTGTATGCAAGTAGGTTGTGGCTGGAAAAAGGAGGCCCCTGTGGTTTATATTTTGGCCCTGGCAAGCAGTTAGCTCTTTCTGCTTCCTGGTTGCCATATCCTGAGCTACTTTTCTCTCCCATACCTTCCTCTTCTGCCCATGAAGTTCTACCTCATCTCTGGCCCAGAGCTACAGATTTGCTTGACTGTGGATGGAATCTCTGAAACAAACAGACATTTTCTGTTCTAGATTGTTCTTGTAGGGTCTTTTGGTCACAGTGACACAAAGCTGATTAAATCATCTTGCCTTTTTTTTCTCTTCATTACTCTAAAACGCCACAAATTCTATACACTTCTTTATTTACTTGTTTACTCTCATGTCCCTCTAGTGTGTAGCCTCTTTAAAAGCAAATTTACCAAAGTGTTTATAGATAACTTCAAGTTTCTCTATGAAACAAACAAACAAAAAAAAAATTCAATGACAAACAAGTTTGGGAAACACAGCATTAGAATCACAAAGTAGCTATCTTGTTCTTACAAAGATGTCATAAAAATTGCTATAAAATGGAGCTAGGAGTCATCAGTCTACATTTTGAAAAGTTGTTTTTAACAGTTCAGCAAATTTAGATTATTTTAATAGATGAATAGTGAATAGGAAGGTCTAACCAAAAAAGACAAACACTTTGAATAAATAAGAATTAATGTTATACTATACAAAGTGATCTACACATTTTAGTCAGCTTTACCTTACTGTGGTCAAAAGACCTGCTAAGAACAATGTAGAAGAGAAAGGGTTTATTTAGTGTTCATGATTGCAGAGGTCTCAATCCATAGATGACCAGCTCCATTGTCTGGGCCCAAGGTGAAGCAGAACATCATGGGCAGAAGAGGATGGTAAAGGAAAGCAGCTCGGTACATGACAATCAGGAAGCAAAGTGATTTCCACTCACCAGGGACAAAATACAAACCCCAAAGGCACATCCCCAATGACCTACTTCTTCTGGTAATACCCTACCTGCCTATAGTTACCACCCAGCTAATTCATATCAAAGGATTGAGGCACTGATTTGGTCAAAGCTCTTTGGACCTAATAATTTCTCCTCTAAATGTTCTTGCATTTTCTCACACACGACCTTGTAGGAAACACTTCATATCTAAACCATAACAAGGTTCATTACAATGCCTGTCAAAATACAAAGACATTCTTAACAGAACAAGAAAGAACAAATCTAAAAATTCATATGGAAACAGAAAAGACCCCAAATTGTTAAAGCAATCCTGAGCCCAAGAACAAAATTTGAGGCCTCACAATTTCAAGGCATTCTACGGAACCACAGAAACAAAAATTAAATGGTCTTGGCATAAAGACATTTGTAAACCTGTAAAGACATTCTGTTAACCAACAGAAAACAAAATTAAGGAACCAGAAATAATTCCATCAACTTCAACTAATTGATTCTCCACAAAGATATCAAAAACATGCATGGGAGAAAGGACAGCCTCTTCAACAATCAATGCTTGGAAAACTGAATATCCATATGTAGAAGACTAAAAGTAGACCCCATGTCTCACACTGTATAAAAATCATCCCTAAGTGGATCAAAGACCTTAATGTACTACCTTAATCTCAGAAAACACAGGGCAAGCACTTCAAGATATTGGCACAGGTAGTCATTTCCTTCACCAGCCTCCCAAACACAGGGGAAAAAAAAATCAAGAGTTGACAAATGGAATTACATCAAATTAAAAAAAAAAAAAAACAAACAAAAAAAAAACACTTCTTTATAGGGAAAGAAGCAATCAACAAAGTGAGAATCAACCTATACAATGGGAGAAAATCTTTGCCAGATATACATCTGTCTGAAGATTAATATCCAGAATATGTAAAGAACAACAAAAACTTAACAAAAATTTGTAATTTAATTTACAAAGGGCAAATGATCTGAATAGACACATCTCAAAACAGAAACATAAATGACCAACCAATAATGATATGAAACAATGCTCAGTATCATTATCATCAGGGAGATGAAAATCAAACTACAATGAGATTCTGTCTCACCCCACATAGGATGGCTATTATGAAACAAAACAAAACAAAACAAAACAAAAAAAAACTAAGAAATAACAAATGCTGGTGAAGATGTGGATCAAAACAACCCTTATACACTCATACGATGTAAATTAGTATAGCCACAATTTACATCTATGCAAAATTGCAGAATACTGAGAATTGGGTCAAGTTTACATTCAAGAATATAATGCTAACCAACCAGGCATGGTGGAACATGGCTGTGATTTCACTGACCTGGGAATTTGAGGCAGGCAGGAATATTGCAAGTGTGAGGTCAGTCTCAGCAACTTAACAAGACCCAGTCTCCAAATAAAAAAATAAAAAAAAGAGCTGTAAATGCCATGTTGTGGTAGTGCCCCTGGGTTAAATCTCCAGAACCAATAAATAAATTAATTAATTTCAAAATCCAGAAAGTTTTACACATTTTAGAAAATTGATAAAATATCAAATGTAAGAATTCAACCATTTGTAATTGTGCACATATATATATATATATATATATATATATGAAGATAAATAAGTAGTAGACAAAAGGTAAAAATAGACTATTGTAGATTTTCAAAATATTTTCTTAAAAGAATATATTAAAAGCAAACAGGGAATAAAAATATATGACAATTAGTTTGAAAACTACATTTTTAATATTTATACTAGAAATTAGGAGAGAGTATATATACACACATTTCTTTTGTACTGGGGTTCAAACCCAGATCCTCACTGATGCCAACCAAGGACTCTACCACTGAAGTACATACCCAGTCCAAAGACAGTAATACTGACAAATCGAAATTTCTATACTTTGCAAAATATACCTTAATAATAAGGACACAAAATTTTTATATAAACAAAGTTGAGGAAGAAGAAAAATTATCCCAGAAAGATTTGAGATGTCAAAATAAATGACATCTTTTTCTTTTTTCTTTCTTTCTTTTTTTTTTTTTTTTTTTTTTTTTTTGTATTTTGAAAGAGTGTCTCACTAATTTACTAATTTGCCCAGGGTCTTGCTAAGTTACAGAGGCTGACTTCAAAATTGTTAACCTCCTGGGTCGCTGCGATCACAAGCATGGGCTTCCATACCTGCCAATCATATTTTCTTGCTGACTAGAATATCTGACTAGTTTGTGTGTTTGTTTTCTACCAGTTGTTTCATGTTTTAAAACAAGATTTTGTTTCTTGTTATATTTGGCATATTTTTATTGAATATAAGATATTTTGTACTAAAATTCATAGTGTTTTTCATCATTTACCTTCATAGATACATTATATTATGTGCATGAGAGGAAGGGAAAATGACTTATCATTTTAATTCAATAAGTGTGATATATTGAGGCTCATATGCAGTTTGGAAGTTATTTTTTTAATCTCTGTTGGACTCCCGTTCCTAAGGCATTTGGGATTATCATCTTAGAATTTTTCAGGTTTTTGGTTTTTATGTTATAGATTCTATGGAGAGAACTGAGCTGTTTTTCAGAACATTTCTCTTTTGTCTTTCATTATGTTATGCAATTTAAAAATGTCAAATGCCCTGCAGTAGAAGTGTGACCATTGTTTGATCTCTTAAGACATCAATTTTCTGACTCCAGCCTTGCCAGAATGTCAACATATGCTGGTTTCTCTGACCACTTGTGCCACCCTCTGCCAAGGTCCTAATGTGAGCACTTTTTAGCCTTAGACTTGTACAGGATCTTTAATTGAATATGGTCCATAAAATAACAAACCCAAGAAATAAATAAGACAAACCATTGCAGGTACTTTGTGTTAATCTTTAACTCCATATGAATTTTTTTCTTTTCCCAATTGTGATCACTCCCACCAGTAAATCTGTGCCTTTTCATCAAAAGTCAGGCTGTGATTAATATTGACAATAACTGTCACACATAATAAATTCATGGCATATGTAACAGACTGAATGCTTGTGTTCTCACAAAATTCACATGATGAAATCCTACAGGCCAAGGTGATGTTGGGCTGGGGTGAGTGTTCTCATAGAAATGGTCAGCGAGAACTTTGCCTCTTCACCAGGAGAGCATATAGGAAGAAGGCACTGTCTGTGAACAGGAAGCAGGCTGTCAACAGATGTCAACTCTGTAGGCACCTTAATCTTGGACTTCCCAGCTTCCAAACTATGAGAAATAAGTTTATGCTGCTTATAAGCTACTTGGTTTACAATATTTTGTTATAGCTCAAAACAGCCTAAATTATGCAGTAAATATCTCATGTATAAGTCTGTTAGAATGGGGAAAATGCATAACCCTTCACAAAGATACAACAAATATAATAATACAGAGTTTGAAGGTAAACTGAAAAGGTTTAATTGTGCAAATGTGAACCAAAAGAAGGTTGGTATCAGTTATGTTACTACCAAAGTAACTTTGGGAGGGGAATGGAGGGGGCAAAAGGGTAAAGAAAAAAAAAGAAGGTAGAATGAGATGGATATCATTACCCTAAGTGCATGTATGAAGATACAAATGTTGTGAATATACTTTTATATAACCAGAGATATATAAAAATGTGCTCTATAAGTATAATATGAAATGTAATGCATTCTGCTGTCATTTATAACAACATAGAATAAAAAATAAATAAAAAGAAGAAAAAAATTCATTATAAGAATAAAAGTCACTTTATAGCAATTATGGGCACAATTGTATGTGAAACTGGAATAAATATATTGTGATCCTCACCTAACCTGTTTACCCCAAATAAAAATTACAAGAACAAAAATGACAAACAGAAAAATTCACTATTAGATTTGCAGATTTAAACTTTTATTTTCAGTAGCTGTTAGTGAAGACAGAAAAAATTCATAAGGATGTGGATGATATCAATAATATAATGGATAGCTGCGGGGTGGTGGCACACTCCTTTAATCCCAGTGGCTCGGGAGACTGAGGCAGGAGGATCACAGGTTCAGAGCAAGCCTCAGCAACTTAGCAAGGCCCTAGGCAACTTAGCAAGATCCTCTCTCTAAATAAAAATATAAAAAGGGCTGAGAATGTGGTCCAGTGGTTAAGCGCAGCTGGGTTCAATTCCCAGTACAAAAAAAATGTGGGGGTGGGGGGACTGGGGGTGGATAAACGTGATCTAATTGATATGCGCAGAGAAACCTGTATGAACAACAAATTCCTTTTCATTAAACATGAAACATTTACTAAAAACTGAATGTACACATTTTACAAGGGACTTGAAATTATTCAATTTTTACATCAATCACATGGAATTATCCTAGAAGACTAAAAACAATCACAGAAATAATAATGACAGGAAGCTAGTAAGGAAATAAGCAAATCCCCACCTGCCTGGGAATTAAACAGCACACACTAGATAATAAATAATTCAAAAACATTATAAAAGGCATTAAAATTTTCAACTGAAATGAAAATTTGACACCTGAAAATTTTTAGTAATTGCATGGGATGATTTTATGGTTTGGAAGTGAGATGGCCCCAAAAGCTCATGTGTAAGACAATACAAGAAGATTCAGAGGAGAAATGACTGGGTTATCAGAGTCTTAACCCAATCAATGAATTAATCCCCTGATAGGGATTAACTGAGTAGAAATGGAAGTGGTAGGGTGTGACTGGAGAAGGTGGGGCTTGGGGCATGGCTTTGGGGTATATATTTGTATCTGGCAAGTGGAGACCTCCCTCTCTCTCTCTCTTTCTCTCTCTCTCTCTCTCTCTGCTTCTGATTACCATGTGAACTGCTTCCCCTTGCCAAGCTCTTCTGCCATCATGTCCTGCCTCACCTCAAGCCCTGAAGAATGGAGCCAGCCTTCTATGGACTAAGACTCCTGAAACCACAGTCCCCTAAATAAACCTTTTCTTCCTTTTAAAGTGTTCTGCTCAGGATGGGCATTGTGGAGCAAGCCTGTAATACAGGCAGCTCAGGAGGCTGATGCAGGAGGATCAAGGCTTCAAAACCAGCCTTAGCAAAAGCAAGGTGCTATGCAACTCAGTGAGACCCTGTCTCTAAATAAAATACAAAATAAGGCTGGGGATGTGGCTCAGTAATTGAGTGCCCCTGAGTTCAATTCCCAGTACCAAAACAACAACAACAACAACAAAAAACATTTGTTCTGGTCAGATCTTTTAGTCACAGCAGTGGAAAAGCTGACTAAAAACAGATGATTTCATCATGATCTTCAATGAAGCAAATATTTTCTAAAACATCTTCCATGATGGAAATAAATAATTGTGTTACATTGAGATTTAAATGTCATTTTATTAGATATTTATTATGGTAAATTAAAAGGCAATCTTAAAAATCAAGCAGAAATTGGTAATCAATATGGGGAATATGGGCAGGGGGAATCTGAGAAGTTATTTTATAAAAGAGATCTAAGGGCCAATAAAATATTACACAGTGGTCAATTTTATTACCATGTGGGTGATATATATTAAAACATAAATACTACTAATATATATCCACACATAAAATAACAAAGACAGAAAATGTTTAATTTTGGAAATTATGTGAAGAAAACAGAATTTACATACACTTCTGATAGGAGTGCAAACTGATAAAAGTATCTTTGGAAAACTAATTGGCAACATCTATTATAATTAAATATAAGCATGTTCTGTACTCCAGTAATTCCTCCTCTAAATGTATATCCCCAAAGGATGATAGCATATCTTCACCAAAAGCATGTATGAAATTCTTCATATCAGTGTTATAAGAAGCAACATCTTTTCAATACACAATGCACACATACTTTTTATATACCTGCACAAATTATCATATATAACAGTGAATATGAATGGATTAAATACATAGTAAATAAAAAGGGTGAATTAAGTGTGCTTATTTTCAACAAGTTCATATAAAAATAATACAGATTGATTCATATGAAGTATAAATAAATAAATAAATAAAAAATAAATAGCGGGAATGGTAAGCTGGTGTTAGTAGCCAAAACAGTGGCTTCTACATTTTGTGAGCTGTTACTAGCAGGGAGTTTATAAGGATTTTCAGGGCTCTAGTGGCATTCTATTTCTTGATCAGTTACAAATTGCATGGATATGATTCAAGTCATGAAAATTCATTAAACTAAATGCCTGTTTATGAGTTCACTTCTACTTATATACTTCATAATACAAATTCTGAAAAATTATTTTTTTCAGTAAATTCACTGTAGATTTTTACTGATTGTCTTAAGAACACTCACTACAATAATAGAAATCAAAATTTTAAAATTCAAAATTTCAAAATGATTCACCTTTACTGATTACTGCCAAACTTTCATCAACTAGCTTTAGATAGATATCATTTGATGTGATTAAACAAGAAAAAATACATCATTAAGAAAGTAATGTTATAGCTTGTGATAATAGAGACTTGAGCAGTAGATTTAGGAGAGATGATGAAGTTTGACGGGCCATTACATCATGATAGGGATCATGATATAACATCTTTCATAAAGTGAATACATGTGCCAGGTGCAACCATGTGCCTTCAAGGACGCAAGTATGTACTTGCTCCCAAATGTCATATGCTGCTTTCCATAATGGCTAATATGAACTGGCTGCATTTAATCACAGTCATTATATATATTTTAGGTAGATTATTCTGATTACAAAACATATTGATTAATACTAGAATAGTTAAAATATTCAAGGTATAATTGTACTGATAAACTTATTAAAATTTGAGGGAAAATTCTAACCTTAAAGTAAAAGATTTAAAAATCCTCTTATGTCTTTCCTCTTTAAGAAGACAAATATGAATGAAAATGTAACAATCAACATTTACTCATGTACTTCATACTACAATCAAATTCTGAAAAAAATATTTCTAGCTGTAAAGACAAAAGTAGTTATTTAAGAAAATGAGTAAGATATTGTAGTCACTGATTATCACTCTACCACGTTGTCTCATTAAAAAGATAAATAGGGGGCTGGGGTTGTGGCTCAGTGGTAGAGCGCTCACCTAGCATGTGCGCAGCCCGGGTTCGATCCTCAGCACCACAACATAAATGCATTGTATTGTGTACAACTAAAGTAAATAAACAAATATTTAAAAAAAAGAATTAAATGCATTGTATACAACTAAAAATCAAATAAATAAATATTTAAAAAAAAGATAAATAGGGTTCTAGCAGTACCTGTAATCCAACCTCCTTTGATTGACTCTTGCCCATCACCCCCTTCTCAAATTCTAGTAAGCATTATTCTACATTCAGGTCAGCATTTTTTGCATCCATATATGAGAGGGAACATGTAATATTTTTCTGGCTTATTTTACTCAATGTAATGTCCTCCAGTTTCATCCATTTTGCAGCAAATGATAGACAGTAGTATGACTGTAGTTATGAATACACTATGATGAATTTGTGAAGAGGTAGAATGAAGAGCTAGAAGAGTTGAAACACAAGGACAAGAAAAGGAGAGGAAAAGTCTACTTACTCTATTTGATCATTGTACACTGTCTACATGTGCTCAAATATCACACTGTACTCCTTTGATATCTACAATTAATACATGCTCATAAAATTAAATAAAAAATAGGGTGATTATACATTATGTTATTACTGTTTTAATTTTGTCTTCAATCTTTGAAAGTATAGTTATAAACCAGAATAATTAAAATTAAATTTATCTTGGCCCAGTGGTGCAAGCCTGTAATCCCAGCAGCTCAGAAGGCTGAGGCAGGAGAATCTTGTGTTCAAAGCCAGCCTCAGCAACAGTGAGTCACTAAGCAACTCATTGAGACCCTGTCTCTAAATAAAATACAAAATAGAACTGGGGATGTAGCTCAGTGGTCCAGTGCCCCTGAGTTCAAGCCCTGGTACCTACCCCGGCAAAAGTAATTTTCTATTCTACAAACTTCTAAATCATATTTTATTCTTCCAATATTTCATTAATTGTTTAGTGATATAAAGATAGAAAATTTTATATGATACTATTATAATAGTATGACATAGAAGATACATACTTTTGTATAAAATAAATAATTTTAGTTTATGATCATTGTGAACAGAGTCAAGATTAAATAATCACTTATCAATAAATCCTATACCATGGTGATGAACAGCTTTTCATAGTTGCCTCTCAAATAAAATTTTAAAAAATTGTTTTTATTTCTCCCTCCAAATCATCTCAAAATTTTCTATTCTTTTTAGTATTTCATTTTTGTTTGCTTTTCTGCTTTCAAGTATACTGCTAAGATGTAAATTGCTAAAATAGCCAGCACATTTAAACCCATCTAGTCAGTTGTAGAACTGATACAGAATATGTCTCATATATACTCTCTCTAAAGTGCTTTCCATTGGAATGCATTGCCTCTATTAGGAGAAACACAGGAGACATGAAAGACAAATGTTGACACTCTAATCACATGCCTTCCACAAGTAAGAATTTTCTATTAGTGTCCAATCTTATCTCAACCAACCATTAAACACATTCAATTCCAACAACACCCCTACTGTTACAGACTGTATTGTTGGCTGGAAAATTGTTCCGTTTATTATAAAAACTGCTCTAAGTTTTTACTGAAGTTTCAATTTACCACAAAACTTACAATACAAGTTTATCAGTAAGTTGAACTATACTGCGAACAAAATTTTCAATTTTATTTCTTTATGAAAAAATCTCAAGTGACCAACTAATTATATTTAAAACAATCATAAATACGAATTAAAACAGACATCATCAGAGTCAGCAAAATTCTGAATACATTAAGTATCAAGAAAAAGAGAAAAGTTACCTTGACCCATGGAGAGAGATTGGTTGGGAAAATACATATGAATACATTCAAATATTAAATCATCTAATAACTATGAGATTGAACACATTTTCAAGAGGAGGAAATGACAGCAGAATTTTCATTTTAACCAGGTAATCACATATCACATTTCATAAGATACTAAAAACAAGTCTTAAAAATGTAGAAATATTTGGTAAACATGAGTGTATGAAATTGGAAAAAAATCAATAAATAGGCATCAAAAATGAGACTATCAATCAAAAACATTGTGGGTATGATTTATTAACAATTTACTTGCATGAAAGGCAGGAAAGAACTTGTGTGTACAGTCTGATAGAGACTGAATTCTGATATGAATAGGCAGTCAGATGAATTCACTGAATTAAAATGATTTTATATCCCCCAAACTAAAGTATTTTATGAGGTAGGCCTTAGTTTTAGTTTAACCTCAAAATATAATCTGAAGTAAATTTATACATAATTTGGTCCTCTCTTAAATCTCTAAGTTAAAACTAAGCACATGTCATTTGTAATTTCTGAAAGGGAAGTTTATGGCTTTTAGAGTATACAAGTTATTTCTTTATGGTTTCTGGCAAGTCTAATGTTATACAGTGACAGATATTCTAAATTTCTAACTCATTTTCATATTAAGAAATGTATGAACAGTTGTTCTTTTTCTTCATTTTCCAGAAAAAGGTAAATTCACAAAGCTACCTAATATATATTTATTTTCAACATTGATGTTTGTCATGTTGTTCTCACTGAACATTGCACGTGTACACATGAATCATTTAGTCACAGAAATCTTAGTAGTGTTTTCTTAAGTATCATGGGCTTTGCAGTGGCCTCAGATGACTCCCAGGCAACAAGGCTAAATGGCAGCAGAGGTGTCTGAAAATGTCCTGTGATGCATGCTGCTGAGAGAATGTGAGAGGAGGTGCTAGGAGACCATTACTCATTCACCTTCAAGTTTATCATGGAGGCTGCCATGAGGCAGCTTCTTGTCAAGTTTGGGCTTCTGATCAGGTCTGAAGCTTTCTACCTTTCATACCCTCTGGTATATCCGCAGACTTAAACTGTACAAGGCATCACAAATCAGCTCTTCAGAATAGGCAGTCATCAGTTTGTCTCGGTCACCTTCTTGTTTCAATGTCTTCCTGTGGGACAAGGAACATAGGAGTTGACCACTTCGAAAAAATTGCTTTCAATAACACAATAAAGTTTCTGTATTGAAAAATACTTTGTCATTTTTCTTCACCAGTTGAATGTATCGGCATTAGTTACTACTGGTCTCCAAGAACTATTGCATGGAAGCCATATTTATAATACTACTTGATATGGTGACTTTTATTCACCAAAATGATGGCTACCAGGCCATGAGAGATATTCAATCAATACATGAAGGGAAAGATACAGCATGTAAAAGGTTATACAGATGAAATTTGGGGCCATCTGATTTCTTTAATATTACCATGATTTTCCCAAGATATATTAGGGAATCTTCAATCACCCTAGATGACTTAAATCAAGATAACTCCTCACCACTTCTTTCTGGAGGGTTTACTAATATCTATGAAAAAAGAGATTAAGTTCATAGTTTTCATATCAAATATAAAGAAAATGTTACTGCATGTTACATAATACTTCCAGAATGCTGAGCAAATTGAATGCTAAATGATGTTTCTCAGAATATTTCAAGGCTATTTTAATTAAAATTAAGAGACATAGCAAGAAAATTATTATGATTTATCCTTCTTTCCATGTACAGATAATAAGGCTATTAAAACAAGTAAGAGGAAATGAGGCAAGGCAAAAATAGCTTGAAAACTGTTTTATATGGAGACTTTCATTTAGGAGTCCACTACACCACCCAGAGTGAAGAGGTCATTGTTAGAATGAGAACTATGCTAAGGGGGAAAAAAAAATAAGTGGTTGGTACTTTACTTTTGAAAAAGATATTTTCAAATTTTGACAAGACATGGATTTTTCACAGTTATGTTTGAATTTGAACCAAGTAATTATAATTTAGGTTAAGCCTGAGTGCTCAGCATTGTTTTAAAATCCTACTCTTAAAATGATTTCCATCTACGTCAACCCATTTGAAAGTTACTAAGGATAACTTCTTTAAAGCAGAGTCTAAAATAATCATTGTTGTAAATACAAAAAGTAATGTTTTGTATTTTGTAAATGCAAAAAGTAATGCATAGAGTTAAATTATGTACTAGATATTAGTAGCTGACTGATGTGACAATTTATGGAAGACTAAACTTTTTACTGAAAAAATTTCTTTGTTGATTTGTCTGGTCACACAGGTTTTAAAAGCACACAACATTTCTGCATATTTGCTATCCATATTTACAACTTAAATGATAACATTTAGATTAGATTTGTATTACACAAATGGTGCAAAGTATGGAATTAATTCCTATCCAATATGTTTGTAGGGTGAGCATATTGGATGATTTCATGTCTTAAGCCAACCTTTTTACCAGTGGTATTTAGTAAATGCTGCCTGAGAAACAACATAACCAGTAGATGGGAGGAAGTGTTTCCTAACAACATCAGTGACACGCTGATTGTGTGAAAATTAATTTATAAACAAATATGTTGTTCTAAAGTTGACTCAACAAATGACAGGGAACCTTTTAATAATATGCATACATAATAAATATAAGAACTAATTAAATATCTCTGAACAAATAATAAATTTCATAATCCCTTTACCTAATACATTACCTAATTCAATTTCAATTTAGTACCTTCCAGTCTGTTAACCTGAGTGTTTACAGGATTGTATTCATAACTGGATACGAATGATAAGATTGCCATTTTCTTGTATTATTACAATGCACTTATTTGCACATCTCTACAATAAAAAATTAGTTTTACATTTTAATGGAAGAATACTTAAATATTTAAATATATAAAGATGTTTGTGAATTATATTTACATGTTTTTATATATACACATATCTATACCTATATAAATTTTTTAGTGATTTAGGAACCCAGTATCTAAGAATGTAGTACCCAACATGAATAAGATCTTCATTTAATTTTAATTTCTAATTCATAATAATTGTTTAGGATATCAATAGTTGAATTATTTATTTTATAATAGATAACTTGCTGAGTTACTTGAGCCCAGTCAGTTCCTGATTTTTAAAAATATATTTGCCTATTGATTTTCTTCATTATTTTCTAATTTTATGAACTAACCCTTCCAAAAGGGAATTTTCGCACAATTGGTGTGATATTTCATCGCCTTTCTCTAGGCCTATCTGTACTGGGATTCTCAGTTGAGTTGCTAGAATAGCTTCCATATTTCAAGTAAAATAGAGTTGGCCCTTCTCTTTGGACAGGAGTTACCATAAAATGGCATTCTTCACTCTTATTCCATATTATTTGTATCTCTTCTCCTTTTTCCCCCCTTTGTTATTGAGGATTGAACATAGGGGTGCTTAACCACTAAGCCACATTCCCAGCCCTTTTTTATATTTTATTTATAAACAGGGTCTCCTTGAGTTGCTAAATGCCTCACTAAGTTGCTGAGGCTGGCTTTGAACTCACCATCCTCCTGCCTCAGCCTCCCAAGCTTCTGTAATTACAGACGTGCACAACAGTTCCTGGCTTGTATCTCTTCTTAACACATCTGTGTATCTATTAGCTCAGCTAGTGTAGAAATATTTATTTAAAATCAAGTGAATACATGTTAAATCTCAGTACATTGTATAGATGAAACAATGGAAAACACTTCATAAATCATTAACCTAACCTGGGGTATCAGTCACATATTCCTAAGATGAGGGATTCAATCCAGAGAACAAGAAGCTTGCTTACCTGTTGAAATTGTATAGGAGTGAAGTTTGGAGGAACAGTCTCCAAGGATCTCAGTCTTCATCTCTAGAGAAGTCCATCTTCAGAATCTTTCACCAGATACTGAAC
Organism: Tamias sibiricus; assembly: GCA_025594165.1. NCBI lineage: Eukaryota > Metazoa > Chordata > Mammalia > Rodentia > Sciuridae > Tamias > Tamias sibiricus. The sequence continues at coordinate 40,583,482 of CM046661.1, forward strand.
CTCAGTGAAGGGCACATCCTTCAGCTACCTCAGTTTGCAAGAAGTGATGGTCCTCAAAGGCTCACTGACCTCACATCTGCTCATCAGCCTGCAACTATATTTGAGAAATTATGATTATGCCTGCTCTCCCACATTCCATTTTTGAAAGTAACCTCTTTTTTTTTCCTTTTTTTTTTTATTTAGCATTTTTTTACATACAATTGCTTGCATACAGAGTATATTCGTACAATTCAGGTCTTCAATCATGCATTTAGGAAAATGATATCCATCTCATTCAAACACCTTTTCTTTTCTTTTTCCTTTTCTCCCTCTCCCTCCCCCCTTGCTCCCTCCCTTACTCTCCCTTCCCTTTGACCATTCTAGTGTTCTTCTAGTCCTCGTATGTACCCTCCCATCCAACAATACTATGGACTAGCCTCCTTATATAAGAGAGAACATTTGGTACTTGGATTTTTGAGACTGACTAACTTCACTTAGCATTATGTCTTCCAACTTCATCCATTTACCTGCAAATGCCATTAATTTATTTTCTTTTATTGCTGAGTAAAATTCCATTGTGCGTATATACCACATTTTCTTAATCCACTCATCTACTGAGGGACATCTAGGTTGGTTCCACAACCTAGCTATTGTGAATTGCGCAGCTACAAACATTGAGATAGCTGTGTCACTGTAATATGCTGTTTTTAAGTCCTTTGGGAATAGACCCAGGAGTGGGATGGCTGGGTCATAGGGTGGCTCCATTCCCAGTTTTCCAAGAAATCTCCATACTGCTTTCCATAATGGTTGCACCATTTTGCATTCCCACCAGCAATGTATGAGTGTGCCTTTTTCCCCACATCCTCTCCAACATTTATTGTTGCTTGTGTTCTTGATAGCTGCCATTCTGACTGGAGTGAAGTGAAATCTTAGAGTAGTTTTGATTTGCATTTCTCTAATTGCCAGCGATGTTGAACATTTTTTCATGTATTTGTTAATTAATCGTGTATCTTCTTCTGAGAGGTGTCTTCTCAATTCCTTAGCCCATTTATTGATTGGGTTATTTGTTTTTTTGGTGTAAAGTTTTTTGAGTTCTTTATATATTCTAGAGATCAGTGCTCTGTCTGATGTGCATGTACTAAATATTTGTTCCCAATTAGTTGGCTCTCTATTCACCTCACTGATTGTTTCTTTTGCTGAGAAGAAGCTTTTTAGTTTAAATCTATCCCATTCATTAATTCTTGGTAGTAATTCTTGCGCTACAGGATTCTTATTAAGGAAATTGTGGCCTAATCCGACATGTTGGAAATTGGAGCTTACTTTTTCTTCTATTAGGCGTATTGTCTCTGTTCTAATTCCTAGGTCCTTGATCCATTTTGAATTGTGTTTTGTGCATGGTGAGAGATAAGGATTTAATTTCAATTTGGTGCATATGGATTTCCAGTTTTCCCAGCACCATTTGTTGAAGAGGCTATCCTTTCTCCACTGTACATTTTTGGCACCTTTGTCTAATATAAGATAGCTGAAATTATATGTATTAGTTTCTGTGTCCTCAATTCTGTACCATTGGTCCACCAGTCTGTTTTGGTGCCAATACCATGCTGTTTTTGTTACTATTGCTCTATAGTATAATTTAAGGTCCGGTATGGTGATGCCCCCTGCATCACTTTTCTTGCTCAGGATTGCTTTGGCTATTCTGGGTCTCTTATTTTTCCAGATGAATTTCATGACTGCTATTTCTATTTCTTTGAAGAATGAGTGGGGAAGGTAGGGAGCAGGGGCACGGCGGGAGTTATCGTGCGTCGAGTCAGCGAAGCAGGGAAACGTCAGAAGGCGAGGAGGGGCAGGGGAGAGCAATTTAAGGTGGGTTGACGACGCAGTCGGGGGAGCGAGGAGGTGAGGTGAAGTACGGGGGCAAAGCGGGTCAGGAGGGTGGTGTGGGTGGCTGGCGGAGGGGGAGGGGGAGCGGTGGGAGGGCGCAGAGGGGGGCGAGATGAAGCCGGTAAGACCGTGAAGCGAAGGCGGTGTTAAGGGGGTGCTAGTGGTGGAGGAGCAAGAGCGTGGGGGGGGGAAAGAGTGGAAGGAAGGAAGAAGCGAGGTGGCGGGTAATAGGGGGGTCTGATGGATGCGGGGGGTAGAAAGGGTACGGTAGCGCGAGCTTAGGCAGAACTGGATAAGCTGAGGTTGAAGCAGTGAAACAGGGATGGGAGGGTAGTATGAAAAAAGATGGACAAGAGAAAAACGGGAGGCGCGCTGAAGGGTGAAGTAGGAGCAGGGCGAGGGTGAGAAAAGAGTAGCCGAGGGAGGGAGTCCAAGAGGGGGGAGTACGGCGAAGGGGAGGAGGAGCGCGGAGAGGTAAAAAGGGCAGTGATCGGGGGGGGGGGTCGGAAACGTTACGAGTGGAGATAGAGGGGCGCCAAGAGCCACAAGGGGAAGGCGGTGAAGTGGGGCAGGGGAAGAAGGGGCGAGCGCGTGAGCGTAGGTGGGGTGGCGTGGGAAGCAGCAGGGAGCGAGTGGCCAACGAGAAAGGGGGTGCGAGCGGGAGGAGGGGGGGGAGGTTTGGCGGGGGAAGGGGGGCGGCGGGGCGGAAGAGAGAGGGAACGGAGGAGCAGTGAGAGTAGCAGTAAGGGTAGGCGAGAGGAGCAAGAGAAAGACCCGTCGAGGCGGGGGAGGCAGCAGGCTACCAGGGGCGCGGGTCGGAGAGCTCCGGTGAACGAGTAAATCAGAACAGAAGAGGTGGGCGGAGCCCGGTCGGTTAGGCCCACGGGGAAAGGCCAGAAGGCACAAGGCGGTGTCATTACGTGTGCGGCGCACAGCCTCGGCGACCAGGTTGTGGTGGGTGGGAGAGGGCAGTGTGAGGGGTGGGCGCCAAGGCCGGTTTCCCAGCTGATTAGGCGTGGGGGTGGAAGGTCATGCGCAGGAGAAGGTAACGACGGTACGTAGGAGGTCTGGACGGGGGGAGAGGGGGGGAGGTCACGGCGAGTCCGAGACAAGACCGTGAGAACGGGCGAGGGTGCAGGCAACGTGGGTGAGGAGATGGAGTGAGAGTGGCGCAGCCGAGGCGGAAGCCCCAGGACGGGAGTACGGGATAGAGTGCTAGGGGGAGTGTAGGAAGGAGTACGTGCCGGGACGTGCGCCGAACGGTGCAGGGACAGGAAGGGTACAAGAAGAAAGAAACCGAACGAGCAGTGAAGTAGTGCCGCGGTGCGGGGGAGGCAGGGGAGGTGAGGCTCCTGCAAAGGGGAGTGAATAGGGGTGAGTGGTGAAGAGGGTCGCGAGGGTTGGGCGGGGGCGGACACCGGTGGGTGCGCGAGGCAGGGTGTCGAAGTGGTGGGGGGTTGGCGGGCAGAGTCAGAGCTAGGGGTGGACGGGAAGAGTTTGAGGATGAAGACAACCGGGCGAGGGGGGGGAACGAAGGAGGGGTCTCGACGTGGGACGCAAGGATAGACGCAAGGGGGGGTGGAGGGTTAAGTGAGGGCGGCAGGTGAGGTGAAAGCGGCGGCTCCGGAGGTAAGCAGAGGGGGAGGGGAGTGGTGTGAAGAGCAGGAGTAGACGGAGTGGCAACAGGAGTAGGGCGGGAGCCAGTAGTCAAGAGGTGGCGTGGAGGGGCAGGAGTGGGTCATGGGTAGTCGTCGGGGAGAAAACAAAAGGGAGCTGGGGGGGCGAAGATAGGTCAGAGTAGCTGAGAGAGTGGTGGGGGGTACAGACCCACCGCACGGGGAGGGTACGGGCGGTGGCGCGGGAAGGAGTGGGTAGGATAGAGGGGGGGCCCGAAGAGAGAGCAGGGAAAGACGGTGTTGTGGCGTCGGCGGGCGAGTTCTTGGAGGGGAAAGGGAGAGAGGAGCGCCGAGAGCAAGGGAGGGACGCGGCAAGCTTGGTACGCGAGGGGTTTGACATTGGGGAGACGACAGGGGCGTCCTGGAGGGGCGGGGGGGAGTGTTAGCAAGGAGGAACAGCCTGGAAGAGGGGGGGAAGCAAGTTGGAAGGGTGGAGGTGTACGGGAGGGACCAAAGCGCATTTAGGTACGTGCCGTGGCAGGTCAACGGCGGACAGAGAGACGGCGAAGCCCGGAGTCGCGAGAAAAAGGGCCCGGCGGTGGGGTGGTCGCGGAGGTGGAATGGGAGCGCGGGTGCACCGAGGGCGGCGACGCGGGGGGTACCTGAAAAGTGGGAGAACGAAGGCACGAGTGTGGAACAGGGGGATGGAATGGCGCCGCTGTAGAAGGGCGTAGCGAGGGAAAGCCGCGGCAGCGTAGCTGGGGGGGGAGAGGGGGCGGTGCTGCGTGTCGTGTGCAGGGACAAAAGGGGGCAAAGCGTGGAACAGGGAGGCGGGAAGGGCCGGTGTCGGCGAGGGAGGGCGGGGCGGCGCAGGAACGGGAAAGAAAAGGACGGGCAGGGGGTGGCAGTGGTCAAAAGGCGAGGGGGGTGGGTTTCGAAGGTGCGGGCAAGGGGGACCTGAGTGCGGTGGAAGGGCGTCGCAGGACGGGTAGTGGCAGTGCGTAACGGGACGGAGAGGGATCGGGGGCGACGGGAGAGAGTGTAGGGGGAGGCGAGACGGGCGGGGGTAGTGATGGCCGGGAGGGTTCGTGCCGCGTGGGGGAGTGACAGTTCCGAGGAGGTGATAGAGGGGTGCAAAAGAACGGAGGAGGTGTTCAAGGAGAATAGGGAAGTGTGAATGGGGTGGGAGACGGATGGGTGTCGTCCTAGATGGGTCGCTCGCGGGGGGGGTGGGTAAAGACGCAGCGTCGGGAGTCAAGAGGAAGTGCCGGGACAGTCTGTGCGGAGCACGGAGGAGGGCGTGGTGGCTTGGTGGGGGACGGGGTAAGCAGGTCGGCGTAGGTCGGAGTGAGGGCTGGAGGGTGTTGTAGAAGTGCGGGAACGGGAGAAGCGTTATTGAGAGTAGAAAGTGCGAAGTGTGTGGAGGCAGCGGTGGGGAGAGGGGGATAGTGGCGGGTGGGTGGAAGTGCAGGATAGCCAAGGGGTGACGGACGGGGTCTTGACAGGGGCAGGAGGTGGTGATTGGGGGGGGAGGATCTGCTGTGGGAAGAACAGGTTTTGGGGTGTGAAGCGTGGTAGTTTGGGAAGTCAGTGGGGAGGAGCAGAAGGGAAGGGAGTGGACTCAGTGAACCGAGGAAAGAGAGGGGGAGGGGGAAGAAGAGGTTGAGAAGTTGAGTGGGGTGACGGAAGAGGGGGAAGAGCGCCAGGGACAAAAGGCTAAAGTGGTGGTGGTGTACGTGGGACGTGGGCGAGGGAGGTGGAGAGGTGAAGGCGGGGGCGGTTAAGGTGGGACGTCGGGGAAGCAAAGGGCTTGGGTAGAGCGGTGGGAGTGGCGGCGGGTGATGGGGAAGGGGGAAGGGAGGCTGGGAGGAGGCGGAGTGAGGGGGAGATGAATGACTTGGGATCGAGTGGGCGTAGCCGGGTGGAAGTAAGAGGGTGGGTGTAAAGTGTTAAGTCGGGGCGTTTAGAGCCGGGGTTGAAAGAGGGGGAGAGGGAGTTTCCTGCGCCTCGGGGTAGGGAGCAGTGCGTTTAAAGGGGGGAGGTAGTCGCTAAGTGCAGGGGTTGGAAGAGGGGTATGGTGAGGGAAGAAGGAGAAGGGAGGGTGACGAGAGGTTGGGGTTAGGGCGGGGTAGGGATGGTTAGTAAGGGTGGGGCGGAGCTGGAGCGTACGGGCCGGGCCGAGTGCGGGGAAACTAGCAGTAGGGAGGGGAGAGGTGGTGGAGGGGAAAGATAGTGGGGTGGTAGGAGTTGGGAGCCACGGAGGGGTGGCGAAGTAGAAGGCGTAGGGGCGAGGTGATAAGGCATGGCTAGCAGAGTGGGCGCTAGGGGTGGGCGTCGGACGAGATCGAAGTTTTTAGTTGGCGACGTTGAGAGGGCGAGATGCCGAAGCGTAGGGTGAAGAGGGGTCAAGTGGCAGGGAAAAGGGGGATAGCGCGGGCGTCGGTCAGAGAATGGCAAACGCGCAGAAGCCACGGCGGAGAAGAAACGTAGGAGAAAGGGAGAAGAGGTGGATGCACAAGAGGGAGGACGGGGATGACAGTGTGGGTGGTGAGGGAGGCGGGGTGAAAGAGGGAGCCCGAGGGGGGGGGATCAGGGAGGGGGTGTAGCTACAGATAGAAAGGTCAGGGGTGAGAGAGAGGTGGAGTGTGCGGAGCGCGGAGGGGTGCTGGTGAGCAAGAGGAGTGGTGCGGGGAGGCGGAGGGGTGGGGCGAACGGTAGGCTGCGGGCAAGCTTTGAAAAGGAGGGGGGTACACGCGGTGGGTCGAGTCAGGAAACGACGGGGGTAGGAGAGCACGGAAAGCGACGTGGCGAGGCGTGGCTATAGGAGAAGCGCGAGTGTAGAAGGAAAAGGTGTGAGCGCAGGGGGAAAGGAGGGGCTAAGAAAGGGGGGGAAGAGGTGGGGGAGAGGAGGTGTGAGGATGGGGCGGGGAGGGTTGTGTGGGGCGGGGCAAGAAGGTAGCGGGTGGCGCACGGGGAAACGGGCAGTTTGTGGCCGTGTGGAGAAAAAGTGAGGGGGAGGGCAGGAGAGGAAGAGGTGCAGAAGAAAGTGTGGTAGAGAGAAGAGGGGGCGAAGGGGTAAGATGAAAGAGAGAAGGGGTGCAGGCGGTACGAAGGGGGGGTGACAGTGGGAGGTTAGTGCGGCGAGGGGGGGAGGGTGGAGAAGGTGGTGGCGGTACGTGATGTTGGGAGGAAGGTGGATGTTGAGGGAAGATAGGTGGGAGGGAGCGTATGGGAGAGGGAGAGGGAAGTAAGAGATGGGAGGCAGCATTGGGATTTTGATTGGTGGGAGACCGGGGGGGGTACGGAGCGGAGGAGTGGGAGTGGGGGAGCCGTAGAATTGCATTAAATGCGGGGACGCGGGTGGAAGAGGATAAGGGGGGCTGTATAAGGCAAGATCGAGCCACAGGTGTGGGGAGGGAAAGCTGGGCAACAAAGAGAGGAAGGGGCGGGTGACGAGACGTCGCAGGAGGGCGTGGGGGTGGGAGCTGGAGAAAAGACGCAGGAGGTGAATTTGTAAAGTGAGGGGTGAGCAGAAAGGGACACAAGACGGTAGGGGTAGGCGAGTGGGTGTGGGGGAGGGGGGGGTGTAGTAGAGGGGGGAGAGTGACCGGGCGAGAGAGAGGTGGGGGGAGAGGTGAGACGAGCGTAGCAAGAGGAAAGCGCGAGAGGGGGACGGTCGCAGGGCGAGGTGGGGGTGGCTCAAAGAGTGGGAGGGGAGTGAAAGGCGCAGGCGCGGGGGCATAGTCGAGCGGAGCTGCAGGCAGGGCCGGAGAGCGTGTGGAAGTACACGTACGAGGGGGTGGTGGGGCACGGGCGTGGCGTGAGACGGAGCTGGAAGCGGAGAGCCGAGGGAGCGAAGCGCGGGGGGGGGGGGGATGTGGAAGAGAGAGGAAGGAAAGGAAGGAAGCGGGGCGAAAGAGTAGTGAAGGTGGGAAAGGGGGTGAGTGGGCTGAAGCGAGGCCGAGGCGGTAAGTGACTTCGGAGGGAAGCGAGTGGGGAGGAGGGAACGTAAAAGAACGAGAACGGTGAAGAGGAGGGGGGAAGTGTTACTAGGTAGTGGACGGAGGAGCGGGAGATCGGAGCAGGAGAGGGTGAACCGGCCGCGTAGGGGAGGAAGGCGTGGGAAGTGGCAAAGGGGGTATAGGCAAGCAAGGTGGGCAAAGGGGGAAGAGATGACCTTTTGCTTACGGCGGCGGGGACGGTGTGAAGTGAGGAAAAGATTGAGGGGTAGGCCGCGAAGAAAACGGGGCGAAGGAGGGACACGTTACAGGAGAAGGGGGGGTAGGGATAGGCAAGGGGAGACTCAGGGGGGCGAGGGGCACAGTGGTAAAGTGTGCCGGGTGGGTGGCGAGTCCGGGTGAAAGAGTGGGGAGGGGAAGTAGTAACGCCAAGGCATAGTGGAAGTGAGGTGGAGAATGAGGCGAGGATGGGGGTGAGGAGAGGGACAAAGGGAGGGGGGTGATTTAGGACTGTCGGTCAGGGAGGAAAGAAGTGGGGGGAGAAAAGCAGGTGGGGTCAAGAGGCGTGGGATACGAAGGTGCGGGGTGAAGGGTTCACGGGGGAGAAAAAGCACAGGAAGGCGGGGGGAACGAACGTGGCGAAGGGAGGCAAGGAGAGTGTAAAGGAGGTGGAAGCGAGCGTGTGGGTAGGGAAAAACAGCGGCTGGGACGGGGACGCGAAAGCGGGGGAAAGGGGGGTGTGGGGTGGCTAAGTGGGACGACGAGGCCGGCGTGGGGTGAAAACAGGCGGAGGGTGGCGCGTGGAAGGAGATGGGTTTAGGCGGTGGTTGGAGGGCACCGGGGGTCCGGTGGGCGGTGTTCGTAGGAGCGGGAGGAAGGGACGGAAGGTGGCCTGGGGGGGAAGGGGGACGTAGGGGGCTGTGAGCGGAAGGACCGGATGAGGTTCGGCAAGAGAGCGAGACCGTATAAAGAGCCGGGAGAACAGGAGACGGGTGGGAAGCAGTGGCCGGAGAAGCGGGGGGTCTGGGTGGGTGCGAGGGGGGGACAGACACGGAAGGAGGGGCCGCCGGTGGGAAAGGGAGAAGTGGAAGTCCAGTTGGATGGGCAGTGATGAGAGAGCTGGGGCGAGGCGCGGAAAGAGGGTGGGAGGTGGAGGTGGGAGGCACAGCCAAGCGAAGTTGCGGGGACAGAGAAAAGCGCAGTGTAACGGAGTTTGTGTTGGAGAGGCCAGGAGGGTGGAAGCGAAGGTAGGGGCGAGGGAGCGTATGGAGGGTTTAGATGGCGTTGGGTAGGACGGGTGAAGTTAGTGGGCGGGGAGGGGCTTTAGTGGGCGTTAGAGGGGGGAGTGAAAGTGAGAGGAGGCTCGTGGAGCAGAGAGAGGAGTGTCGCAGTGAATTTTGTATGCGGGGTTGGTAGCGCGCAGCGCCGTGAGGAGGGGAGTAGTGAAGACACAAGGTGTGTACAGTTTTGTTGGAAACAGCCGGCCGGGTCGAGGGGACGGAGGTGTCTGTAAGGTCGGGTTTAAGTACAGGTGAGGGGGAGGATGGGAGGAGGGGAGAGTAGCGCCAAAGAAAGGGGGCGGGCGAGGAGGGACGTGGGGGGAAGATTAGCAAAGAAAGCAGTGGGGAGGGGGGTTAGTGGTGGGGGCGGACGTGAGTAGCAAGGAGGGAGCGTAGGGAGAAGTGGGGGGAAGTAAGTAGAGGACGTCGAAAGGGCACGAGGAGGGAGTGCGGAGCGACGGGGGTTAGGAACGGACAGGGGCGAGGTGTGGCAGGTGAGAGGGGGGGAGTTACGGAGTCGGAGGTTGGGTGTGGAGGGGCATGGGTGAGGGGAGAGGGGAAGAAGAGAAAGGAGGGGGGCGGGGTGGCGAGTTGTAGCGCGAGAAGGGTTGGGGGAGCGGCGATCGATTTGTCCGGGACGAAGGGGAGGTGGGAGACGAAGAGCTGGTGAACTACGGTTGGGAGGTGTGCGTAAGTTTTAATGCTGGGGAGCGTGCCTAGGGTGGGTAGTGGAAAGGGGCTGGGAAAGAAAGCAGAGAGAAGGCAAGTAAAGGGTGGTGGGTGCGAGAGGGGCTCAGGAGTGTTAAGGGAAGCGTGGGGGTGCGGCTTTGAGTGCGTTATGTTGGTGCGTTTAGGGGAGCGGCACAACGGAAGGGTGGGAGCGACGGTGGGAGGGAGCGGAAGTAGGGAGCAATTTGGGTAAGCAGTGAGGAAAGTAGGGAAGGGGGCGGAGGGTGTTCTAAGGGGCAGGTGAAGGGGGCAATGAAGAGTAGTGTGGGGCGGTGAGAGCGTGAGAGGAGGAAGGGGCGGGGGGAGAGCCGAGTGAGGGGGGTAAATGGAAGGGGGAGGGGGTGGAACTGTGTAGGGGCGTAGGGGGGGAAAGAGGAGCGCAGGAGGGTCGGGTTGGGGCGAGAGGTGTGTGGTTAAGGGAGGGGGAAAGACGGGCACAGAAGTGGGGTCCGAGGAGTAGAGGAGTGAGTCGCGATGGAGAAGGTAGTAGGGAGTGGAGGGGGAGTGGGGGGGGGAGCGGGGCAGGAGAAGTGGGAGTAGGGAGGGACAAGGAGGGGTCAGGGAGGGCGAGTAAATAGGGGAGGGTGGGGGGAGGTGGGGTAGGCCGCACCCGAAGCGGGGAACGAGGCGTGGGGGGGATAGGAGGAAAGGGTGGGTGAGATGGGCGGTAGGTGGGGGGGTCTTAGAAGAAACTGGAGGGCGGGGGCGGGGGCAGGGAGGGAAGGGGGCGAGGTGGTGGGGCGCGAGGGTGGGAGTCTTAGGTGGAGTAGACAGCGCAGAGCAGAGGGAAGAGTCCGGGTGATGAGGGCGAGGTAGGGGTGTGAACGGGGAAGTTAGAAAGACGCGGGGCAAGGTGTCGGCGACAGGTGTAGGAAGAGTGGGCTATAGGCGAAGTTGGGGTCAGGTGAAGGGGGGAGTCAAGCTGGGGGTAAGGGTGGGGTAGTGATAATGGATAAGCGGCGATAGTGAGAGAGCAGGGGTAGCGCGGTGGGGAGGAGAGGTGCGAGGCAGTTTGGTCGGAGGGCTGGCGCCGGAGGGGGAGCATAGGAGAGGGAGGAGGAGGTGTAAAGGGGGAAGGTGAGAGGGAAGTGGATTAGGGGAAGGTGTTGGGAGAAGGAGGCGAGGGAGACGAACAATGGAGGAGGGGGGGGAACGAGGTTTTGGGGAGGAAAGGAAAGGGTACAGCGGTGGCGAGGGGGGGTGGAACGAAGGAAAAAGGTAGGGAGAAAGGGGGAGGTAAGGTTCGGCGAGGGGAAGTGGAGAGTGTGTAAGTGAGCGGGCAAGGGTGAGCGGAGTTGGGTAGAGACGAGATGTAGAGCGTGGAAGTGCAGAGTGGGGTGTGGGGAAGGGGCAGCGCGAGAGGGACGGGGGGCATAGGGGTCGGTGGTGCTTGGAGGGGGGGAGGGGGTGCAGGAGAGTGAGGGAAGGGGGTGAAGGGGGGAAGGGTTGGGAGTGGAGGTGGGGTAGTCAGACAGACGCGGGTGGAGTGTCGAGATTGGTTAGGAAGGGGGAAAGGGGAGAAGTAGTAGGAGGAGTGAAGGGGTGAGGAAGGGTGGAGGTGCAGGAGGAGGGGGGGTGGGGGAAACGGCAGAAAAGCAATGGGAGCGTAAAAGGTGGGGCCATTTTGAATTGCATTAAATCTGTATAGTGCTTTTGGTAGTATGGACATTTTGACAATATTAATTCTACCTATCCAAGAGCAAGGTAGGTCTTTCCATCTTCTGAGTTCATCTATAATTTCTTTCTTTAGTGTTCTATAATTTTCGTCGTTATACAGGTCTTTCACCTCTTTCGTTAGGTTGATTCCCAGGTTTTTTTTTTTTTTTTTTGATGCTATTGTAAATGGGGTAGTTTTCATCATTTCCCTTTCAGAGTCTTTTTTGCTGATGTACAAAAATGCCTTTGACTTATGTGTGTTGATTTTGTATCCTGCAACTTTGCCAAATTCATTTACTAGTTGTAAAAGTTTTCTGGTAGAGTTTTTTGGGTCTTCTAGGAAGATTATCATGTCATCAGCAAATAGTGCTAATTTGAGCTCTTCTTTTCCTATCTGGATCCCTTTAATTTCTTTCGTCTGTCTAATTGCTCTGGCCAGAGTTTCCAGTACTATGTTAAATAGCAGTGGTGAAAGGGGGCATCCCTGTCTTGTTCCAGTTTTTAGAGGGAATGCTTTCAATTTTTCACCATTTAAGTTAATGTTAGCTCGGGGCCTTGCATATATAGCTTTTATAATGTTGAGATATGTTCCGGATATTCCTAGTTTTTCCAGTGTTTTGAACATAAAGGGGTATTGTATTTTGTCAAATGCTTTTTCTGCGTCAATTGAGATGATCATATGATTTTTGTCTTTAAGTCTATTGATGTGGTGTATTATGTTTATTGATTTCTGAATGTTGAACCAGCCTTGCATCCCTGGGATAAACCCCACTTGATCATGGTGCACTATCTTTTTGATATGTTTTTGTATCCGATTTGCCAGGATTTTGTTGAGGATTTTTGCATCTATGTTCATTAAAGATATGGGCCTGAAGTTTTCTTTTTTGGATGTGTCTTTGCCTGGCTTTGGAATTAATGTGATATTGGCCTCATAGAAAGAGTCTGGAAGAGCTCCCTCTTTTTCTATTTCTTGGAATAGTTTGAAGAGCATTGGAATTAGTTCTTCTTTGAAAGTCTTATAGAACTCGGCTGTAAACCCATCAGGTCCTGGACTTTTCCTTGTTGGTAGCTTTTTGATGACTTCTTCTATTTCTTTGCTTGTAATTGATCTGTTTAAATTGTGTATAGCCTCCACATCCAGTTTAGGCAAATCATATGACTCTAGAAATCTGTCAATGCATTCAGTATTTTCTATTTTATTAGAGTACAGGTTTTCAAAGTAATTTCTAATTATATTCTGTATATCTGAGGTGTTTGTTGTGATATTCCCTTTTTCATCACGAATGTTAGTAATTTGAGTTTTTTCTATTCTTCTTTTTGTTAGCATCGCTAAGGGTCTGTCAATTTTGTTTATTTTTTCAAAGAACCAACTTTTAGTCTTGTCAATTCTTTGAATGGTTTCCTTAGTCTCGATTTCATTAATTTCTGCTCTGATTTTAATTATTTCCTGTCTTCTACTGCTCTTGGTGTTGGTCTGTTCTTCTTTTTCTAATGCTTTGAGGTGTGATGTTAAGTCATTTATTTGTTGGTTTTTTTTCCTCTTAAGGAATGAACTCAGTGCAATGAATTTTCCTCTTACTACTGCCTTCATAGTGTCCCAGAGATTTCTATATGAAGTATCTGTGTTCTCATTTACCTCTAAGAATTTTTTGATCTCCTCTTTGATGTCTTCTTCAACCCCTTGTTCATTCAGTAACATGTTGTTTAGCTTCCAGTTGATGGAGTAGTTTTTCTTATTCCTTGTTTTGTCGTTGATTTCCAATTTCATCCCTTTATGGTCCGATAGCATGCAGGGTAATATCTCTATTTTTTTATATTTGCTGAGAGTTGCCTTGTGACATAATATATGGTCTATTTTGGAGAAGGAACCATGTGCTGCTGAGAAAAAAGTGTATTCGTTTACTGAGGGATGAAATATTCTATATATGTCCGTTAGATCTAAATTATTAATTGTTTTAATGAGGCTTAAAGTTTCTTTGTTTAGCCTTTGTTTGGATGATCTATCCATTGTTGAGAGAGGTGTGTTGAAGTCCCCTAGAATAACTGTGTTGTGGTCTATTTTACTCTTGAACTTGAGAAGCGTTTGTTTGATGAATGTAGGTGCTCCATTATTTGGGGCATATAGATTTATGATTGTTATATCCTGTTGATGAATGGTTCCCTTAAGTAATAAGAAATATCCATCTTTGTCCCTCTTGATTAGTTTTGGTTTGAAGTCTACCTTATTTGATACGAGAATGGAAACCCCTGCTTGCTTCCGCCGGCCATGTGAGTGATAAGACTTTTCCCAGCCTTTCACTTTCAGTCTGTTGATGTCTTTTTCTATGAGGTGTGTTTCTTGGAGACAGCAAATTGTTGGGTCGTTTCTTTTAATCCATTCTGATAATCTGTGTCTTTTGATTGGCGAGTTTAGGCCATTAACATTCAGGGTTATTATTGAGATATGATTTTTATTCCCATCCATTTTTATTTAAATTATGGTCTTTAGCTTGATTAGGTTTCTCTTCTGGTTGGTATTTCCTTTAGTTTAATATCTCCCTTTGTTCATTTTCATTATCATCTTTCTCTTCTTCTTCATGAAAAATGTTGCCCAGGATGTTCAGAAGTGCTGGCTTTCGAGATGTGAAATCTTTTAACTTTTGCTTGTCGTGGAAGGTTTTTATTTCATCTTCGAATCTAAAGCTCAATTTTGCTGGATATAAGATTCTTGGTTGACATCCCTTTTCTTTCAGAGCTTGAAATATGCTATTCCAGGATCTTCTTGCTTTTAAGGTCTGGGTTGAAAAATCTGAACATAGTCTGATTGGTTTCCCCCTATATGTGATCTGCTTCCTTTCTCTTGTGGCTTTTAGTATTCTCTCCTTGCTCAGTATATTAGGCATTTTCATTATAATGTGTCTTGGTGTGGATCTGTTGAGATTTTGTTTGTTTGGTGTTCGGTATGCCTCTTGAACTTGGTTTTCCCATTCATTCCTCAAGTTTGGAAAATTTTCTGTAATTATTTCGTTAAATAGATTACTCATTCCTTTGGCTTGAAACTCTGCCCCTTCCTCTATGCCAATCACTCTTAAGTTTGGTCTTTTTATGCTGTCCCATAATTCTTGGATGTTATGTTCTTGATTTCCAACGAGTTTTGCTGTATGATCTAAATTCTTCTCTAGGACAAATATTTTGTCTTCATTGTCTGAGGTTCTTTCCTCCAAGTGGTCTACTCTGTTGGAGATGGTTTCAATTGAACTTTTATTTTGGTTTATTGCTTCTTTCATTTCTGGAATTTCTATTTGGTTTCTCTTTAGAGCCTCTATTTCCCTATTGAAGTAATCTTTTACTTCCTGTATTTGTTTTTGGAGTTCTTTGTCAAAATGATCTTTTGCCTCCTGTACTTGCTCCCTCATCTCATTTTTGAGTTCATTCTTAAGTTCCCTAAACATTTGGCATATGTAATTTCTAAATTCCATCTCTGGCATTTGACCAACTGTGTTTGCCATGAAATCTACTGATGATGAATCTTGATTTGATTGTGTCACTTTCTTCCCTTGTTTTTTCATGCTGCTTGTGTGTCTTTTCTTCCTGCACTGTGGGACCTTGACTGTTTCGATTTTACCTTAATTCCTTATGTTGTTCCTGTAGTACGAAGCTATCAGCTCCCCTTATAATTCCTTTACACTTTAAAACCTAACACTTTCTATTCAGAAAATTCAATTTTGATCACAATGTACAGATTTTGTTAACCGAGATATTATTTCCAGTTTACTCTGTATGCTTCTGATGGGGTTTTATAGCTTCAAGTATTGGATACAGAGGTATTATGTTTAAGAAGAAGGAAGCGTCTTGAATTGTTCTTTCTTGGAAAGTATGAGAGGAGAGTTCTATTGACATGGTTTACTGGAAGTGGTTTGGTATCAGTAGAAGAGAGAAGATAGAGAATGGAGTAGACACTTAGGTGAAGAGACCAATTTATATATAAAGTAAGATGGAAAAGAAGAAAAAAAATGATAAAAGAGTAGAAATTGGTGTAAGAGAGAGGAGATAGAGAATCAAGAAAATGGAGAGTAAACTATATGTAGCACCTCTTTTCTATCCAGTTCAATTGCGCTGTTTCTAGAAATCCCAAATTCTGCGTACAGCTTGTTTTTGTCTCTGTCTAGTATGCACTGGCAGGGTGCAAATATGAAAGATGAAGGAGAAAGCAGAGATGCTAAAGTGAGAAGGAAGAAAAGAAGGAACGAGAAAAGGAGCAGAAGCAAACAATCAAACACTCTGACAATCAATGCAAAAAAAGCAGAACAGAACAAAGCCAAAAAAAGAGAAAGAACAATAAACAATCAATAAACAATCTAACAAAAGCCAATAACACAAGCAGACCGACCAACAAAAAAAAAAAAAAAAAAAAAAAAAAAAAAAACGTCGAACCCCAAGTCTCAAACAAAACAAAACGGGCCCTGGGAAGCCCCCCTTCTCTTTTCCCTTTCCAGTTTAAGCCAACTGCATTGGATCACGTCCAGAAAGTCTGCGAGTCAAGTCTGCACCCTATGTCAGCGGCCGCTCAGGGGGAAGATTGGCTCAGGGTGATTGTGTGTCAGCAGATGAATGGCTCCGGGAAGAGGACCCTCCAGAAGGCACCCTTTCCCCACGCCCACCCACAGTTGTAGCTTCTTGTGGCCGCTGGGCTGGCCTCAGACACGCCCTCCCCTGCTGGTTACCCGAGTCTCACCCAGGTGTGCGCTGCCTTCTAAGCGCTGGGGCTCCCTGGATGTCTGCAGCTGTTGTCTCCTCCCTCTTTTCCCCTTTGTCTGGCTCAGCCACTGCACTTCTCAAAGATGGCGGAGTTCTCCTCCCATTCAGCAGCTGCTCCGCAGACCCTAGTGTCGGTCCAGATCGTGGGGGGGTCGGCTTGGCAAGCAGTGCAAAAGAGCTCCACGTGGACACCGCCCACGCCTCTAGGCCTCTTTTTATCCCTCCTTGCCGGTCAGTTTCAAAGCCGCTGGGTGGATCGTCTCCTTGCCGAGATGGTCTTAGCCCCTGCGCCTGCAGCACGGACAGCGTTGTTTCGGGCTGTGGACCGCTGGGACTCTGTCCCTGGTTGTTGTGGCCCTGAGAACTTTGTATTTTGCTGTCCAGAGGTGCAGGAATGTCTCGGCTCCCTTTCAGTCGCAAAAGAACCTCCAGCAAAGCGCTCAAACTTCCCACTCCGCGTCCTTCAGCAACTGCGTCCAGAGAGCACCTCCCTCCTGTCGGCCATCTTCCCCCAAATTGCCAAATCGAAAGTACCTCTTTAAATCTAGAAATTAAAGCTGTTATTGTCTCCTGTGAAAGGAAGAAGAACTTTTAGAAGGAATTTTTCTGAGTATTTAAAATATTTGTCCTTTCTTATAACTGTCTTATGAGTAAAAAAAAGTGGTTATTCCTATTTTTCAGATTGGGAAGTTCGGGCATAAAATGGTTCCAAAAATTTTTGGCTCCAAATTCTATGCTCTTAATCACCTTATGTTGACCATTTACATAGTATGTTTACTGTTATAATTTCAGTCAAAACATACCTGAACACCAAAACACATACAGTTCTCTGTTTTTTTTTAGTTAGAAATTCACTTCCTTTTAGGGGTCAATCTACCATATGACAAGTAGATAATTTGTACTGTTAAAAATACTGCTCCTCTGTCTCTGTCCTAGTATACTAAAACTAAGTTTAAAAGAATCTCAGCTTTTATATTGATTGGAAGGTCAGAAAAGCTCATTTTTTTCTATGACAATAAGTATTAGTGTTATTCAGTCATAAAGATTTCTTCTGAAGTATTATGACATATATACTATATGATTCATTTAAATATTAATCTAATTGATGAATATAGCATTCTATAAAAAGATAATTATCAGTTTGATACAGAGACATGTTCTAAGGGCAACAGAAGAAAGAAATGTGTGAGGGGACAAGATTTTCTAACAAATGCTTCCCGAATAGAAAGAAAATTGTGATGTACTTCTAAAAATATTGATATTAAGGCCAACCAAGTTAAATCGTTAGTTTAATTATTAGGATATTTGGATAAAGCATGACGTTTAAATCATTTCAAACTTTCATATTCTGTACAGAGATTTTAATAGTAGAACAATTTCATTTACCTAAAAGTAAGCTGTTGCCAAAATGTCTTTCTGTCCTCAAGGGGTTTGCCAGTCAGCTTATAAGAGCAATTTGAAAATCATGCCACTGATTAACTAAGCTTCCCAGAAATTCAAAATATGTTTTGAATCAGCTGACTTGTCAAATCCAAACGGTTACTTTCAGAATGAGATCATAAGGTTATTCTATTATAAAGACAAAGATAAGGAAGGAATTTGTGCTTGTATTTAAATTATATTAATTATTCCAATTATACTTGTCATTTACATTGATAAAATATGAAGGTTTGAAAATATTTGTTCCATGTTCATTTTTCATTTGTTTGTGTCTCACATATACTGTAAATATCAATATAGTATATTTTAATCTCTTCAGAGTACTAAATTGTAGAGATATTTTAAAATGATTTTGGATCAAGTCATCTGTCTAGTTTGATTAGATGACAAAAATTGTGAATACCTAAAATTACGTTACTTTGTCATTCAGCATTTTACAGTATTTAAATATGATCAGTTTATCATGAGACTTTTGGAAAATACATGTCCATACCCTGTATCCTAGACATAAGGGAGCCACAGAGTTTATGACACATAAGAAGCACTTACCTATTGTTTTCTCTTCTGTGATCCTTTGTAAATTCTCTGATAACATGACAAAAATGCAAAGACTTTTTTAGGAAAAATTATTCTAAAACACAGTTACCCAGATTGTATTCCACAAGACATTAGTGTACATAGTGGCATTAGTAATTATTCCTGGAAGAAGTCCTTGGCTAAATATTTTGATTGATTTTGTATGTCAATCCCAACTTGTAAATTCACAACTTATATTACCTGCCAAATATTCTGATAAATCTTGATTTAGAATGTGTTTACAGTTCAATTAACCTTTGCATAACAAACTGATTAGCAAGGCCTCTTATTTTACCACATATTTTATCCAACCAATAATATTTTCTTGAATAGTCTCATTAAGACTTGTTTAGTCAAAGAACCCCTGATCAGATGCACAGAATGGACTGATTAGAACATAGGAGATTAACTTTGTCACTAAATACTTAGATATAGTGGTTTACATGGTTTACGTGAACAAGTTATTAGATTTGTGTTGCAAGGGGGAGAGAATAAAAGACAGAGGGAGAGAGAGACAGAGTAGGGCACATGTGGGGCTGTAAGAAACACATAGTTTTTTTTTTTTTTTTGTACCTAGTATTTTATGATAAAAATTGGAATGGCTGTTTGATGCCATGGAAATATATTGAATGATATTTAAAACTGTTGTAACATGATCAGATTGACATGCCTGAATGGTACTCTGGATACTGTGGGGGAAAATACAGAGGAGGAATCCACCTAGTGGAAAGAAGCCTTTTGTTAATTAATTAATTTATTTATTTATTTAGGTGCTAGGGATTGAACCCAGTAACACTCTACCTCTAGGCTACACCTCCATCCCAGCACTTCTTTATTTTTACTTTGAGACAAGGCCTAGCTAAATTTCATAGCTGGCCTTGAATTTAGGATTCTCCTGCTTCAGCCTCCGAAGTCACTGGGATCATGGGAGTGTATACCCACCCAGGCTTAAAAAGCTTTTTTTATTGTTCAGTTAAACAATACCAATACTTTTCACTAATGTGTTAGCAATAGATGTGGGGAAAAAATTGTGTAGTTCTAGATGGGCCTGATGGTGCACTCCTGTAATCCCAGCAGCTGGGAGGTTGAGACAGGATGATCTTGAGTTCAAAGCCAGCCTCAGCAAGAGCAAGGGAGACCCCTTCTCTAAATAAAATACAAAATAGGACTAGGGATGTAGCTCAGTGGTTGAGTGCCTCTGAGTTCAATACCTGGCATCCCGTCTCCCTCAAAATTGTATAGTTCTGATAATTATTTTGATGGTAGAAACTGATATGTATTGATGGATTGAATGTGAGAAATGAAATACTTTTTAAAAAAATCAAGATTCTCATTTTTCTGCCATAGAACCCAGGTAATTTTAATGCCATTTTTTGATGAAGTAAAGACTAAAAAAAATTAGAATTTGATCTGATATTGTTAGTAAGCCTTCCTCAAATTTATTTCCCTATGTTTCTTATGTTTTTTAAAAACTAAGATTAGTCTGGAATAGCCTGAAATTTTATATTAGATTTCTTCTCCCTCCCTCCCTCCCTCCCTCCCTCCCTCTCTCTCTCTCTCTCTCTCTCTCTCTCTCTCTCTCGACATGAGACTTAGTAAAAACTACAACAAAAAGTATAACAAAGTTTATTAGAAAGGAAACGAGAAAGGGGAAATGACACTTAAGGCAGAGAGTGGGGCCTTGCAGATAACGAGTAACTTTAAATCAGATATCTAATATCCAGGTATTGCATATTATAAAATCTGTTGAATATCAAAACATTGGTATTTTCTTTTCCTACCTTCCACTACAAAGGACATTTTGCTGTGGAAACTGTCACAAACTGAGTCTGCATGGTTTAAGTATAAAGTATTCTGACCCCACAATTAAGGTTCTTTGCTACTATATTGGATTGTCTCATCTCTCTGTTCATATTTATCACTATAGAATTTTTTCTGCATATCCTGTCCAGTTGGTCTGATTCTAATTCATTGAGACTGTACTATAGAAGTTCTTATGATGGAACAATTTATGGACAGGAGAACAGCTGTATGAAGAAGTGTTCAGTAAAGGGTTGTCTTAAGTGGAGAACAGAGTGGAGAGGTTAGGGTTAATGTCAAGAAAGGGGATATTAGTTGGAAGAAATTCTGAAAAAGAGTACTTGAGGGGGAATATGTCATGCACTTTAAGGATTCTCAGACCAGACAGGAGAAGGATGCATGAAACAGAATTTTAAATCTGACGAGTATTGAAGTAAAAATTGAGTAGTGGTCAGATTAGTAAAGCACTACAAAATGAAAGTTAAAAGAGGCATGACAGCATACGTGAGAGTTAATTTGACATGTCTCTGGAGTCACAGAAAAATATGTTTTTACACAATTTTAGAGAAGTGAATCTTCTGAATGGTTTTCTACTATTCAAAATATTAATTAGGGGATATTTGAAGTTGAGCATAATTAGAGAGAATATGTTCAATCATTTAAGTTGTATAGAAATATAATTGAGAGGAGTGCTAGTATTTATCTATATTTAAGTATGACTCTGATTTTATTGTCTTCGCTAAAAATTGGCTTGAAATCTAAATTGTCAATTTCAAAAAAGTTGTAAAAATTCAGTTATAACATAAAATGCATCTACAGATGTGTTTCTATGCATACAACACACATCAATTTCATACAGGACCATTTCAATGCATCTACAGATGAGGAAGCCAATTTTTCTCCCTTAAATAGGTACACCATGATCCAATAAGTGTGAGTTATTAAAAAGAAACAGAGTAAAAGGAAATATTTTTCTGACACAATGAAGATAAAAATGCTAGGATTAAATAAATTATTACATATTAACTAAAAGCTTATGTAAGTAGTAACAGATGTTCTTCTAACACATCAGCATTTTGTGGGTTTAAAAGCATAGGCTTTGGAGATTAAGAGAACTGGAATAGAATTTTGGTCCCACCATTCAAAAGATGTATGATATTGAATGAACAATTCAGTCATTGTGTTCTATAATTTCCTCATCTGTAAAAAAAAAAAAAAAAAAAAAGAGAGAGAAAGAAAAAAAGAAATCATTGTACCTTCCTCATGAACTACCTTGAGATTTAAATTAAGAAGAATCTGATCAACATTACTATTCATCAAATGACCATTCTTTCACCTTTTCCAGTGTCCAGACTGATTTTATTAGTACATTTTTCCCATTTTTAAGATGTTATGATAAACTCAACAGGCAAAATGGAATAAAGAAAATGTCAATCTTATATGAAAATGATGTTACCTGTATAGTATTTTAAATTCTCTGATTTGGAAAGCAAAACGGAAAATACTTGGAATATTTATAGTTTAGATAGGGAGTGAATTTCAGCATAAAACACATTATGAGGCTCAGGTAATTTTACACTGATTATTATAACTTAGTGAGAAGAATGTGTGATTTATTATACCTGTCTCCCTAAGTAAGATAAAATGTTTGAATATAAAGTAATTTTAATCTTCAAGCCTAGGACAGAGTTTAGAGGAAAATAGCCAATTAGAGATAAGCCCCTTGTGATGTAATGAGCTGAGGGGAAAAGAATCAGTTAACAGAACTTTTCTTAACTCTGTTAGAGACGCTCAGGTAAATTTACAAAGTAGGCTGGGGCAAACATTATAAAAGTCTTAACTGTTACCAGTGACTGTATTGAATAGAAAATCTCTATTGAGATCAAATGCTTTTTCTTTGAGTCTTCTTGGAGGAAAAATAAAAATGAGCATTTGGCTATGATGTAGCATAAGTACTTCCACATCCGTAAAAGTCAAATTCATCCTAAAGGAGAGAACTGCTAGTCTATAAAACCTATTTGAATGAAATGATGGGTGAAGGGAAAATATAGGAAAATAGTCAATGCCACTAACTTCTCTTTTCACCCTAATATGCATGAAATTCCACTTCTTTATGTTTAAATCTCCATTGTAAAGACTGATTTTAATTGAAATATGATTGAGGCCTGAGGATAGTTTTACACATTGCAAGGTAGTCTGAAAAGCTAGTCATGGAGAGAAAACTTTTCAAAAAAGACAATCAAGTTCATTTTTTATTACTTAACAAATAAAATAGATTATAGAAAAGTGCCTACCATTTGCAATGTAATATGCTAGATGCTAATGGTACATTAATGAAAAAGTCTAGTTATAGTTTCTAGTCCAAAAGGATTTTAAAAGTAATATAGAAAAATGTAAGAGTATAGAAATTATTACCAAAGGACAAGGTACCAGGGAATGTGCCCCAAAGTACTGTGGGGCTTCCATGAATAAGTGACTTGTAGGGTGAGTTTCTTAGTGGTATCTATTTTTGTAAGGATTGGTTAATATATTCTGTGGAGAACAAAGTAATTAAATAACTCATATAAACTACCAGATGCAGAACTTGCTGAGAGGGAGACTCTTAGCACAAGAGGTATTATATATTTCCTCACACTTGTAGTGTAGAGAAAGATAGAAGATGCACATGAAGACCTTATAATTTGTAAAGTAAAATTTGGAGACAAACTATACTCCCTTTGTAAAACTTCATAGTAAAACAAAAGTAAAATTATTGATGAGTTCTTCTGCCCCTATGGGAAGATTTCTTATAAATCAGTGTTGTTCTTCACAAGGAGAAGTTAAAACCTCCTACTCCATCTGGATTTCTGATAAATCAAGAGAATGAATTGTTATCCTGTGCCAATATTATTATACGAAGAAAAGGAGAACAAAGAATCAAAGATGAATGTTCTGGAGATAAGAAACAAGAGCCAATCAAGACTCACTCATCTCTGGTTTTCTCTTGTTCCTGCTTGTCTTATTGGATCTCCCAAGAGTACAAGGACCTGGCTATTTTCACACAGGCAATTTCTCAGACTTGGGATTAAAAAGAGTAATGCTAAAGAAGGAAGAAATTTCTTCTCCATGACAACAGCAGGAGAACTTATGAAATGAAGAAAAAGAAGAGAACTTCCAGTTGGAACTGTATTGACAAGCAGATATGGCTAAAATGGGAAATAGAGAATAAATACCCCAACCTCAGTTTCCTCATGTCCAGTGTCTTCTGCTTGCTAAACCCTAGCAGAACACTAGCTGAATGGGTTTATTTGGTTCAATCATTAGCAGAACAAAATGGGCCAGATGAGGGCAGATGGATGGAGTAGATCACCAGCGCTCAGTGCAAGACTTGGTACATAATAGATACTGAATAATATCTATTGAGTGAATAAATGAATGCCAGTATGTAGTATAAAATTAACCATGTGGTTTTAGAGTTCAGAAGTGGGGAAGAAGAGTGAGGTAATTTACATTGTGATGTAGATAAACATGTAGTGTCCCAGAGAACAGGGGGAGATAGTGGTCACTGGCAAAATTATTGGTTAGTTTCCAGACATCACGATGGTTAGAAACATTACATTTCTCCCTACATTTGAGAACCATGAGGGATATACTTGTTGAAATAAAAAAGTTATAAAATCAGATTAACCATTCAGCTGATTTCTACTCAAAGCTGTGAAATGCCTTGTGGTGTAGTAGCATGGATTTTAGAGTCAGTGATCTCTGCTTTAGATTTTATTAGCAGGATAACTCTGAAAAATGGGCAGAAATAGTAGCTATTTTGCATAGTTGTGAAATAAATAAGACTTCATTACTCCAAAGATAAAACATGGAGAGAATGATTGCCCCATGTAAAAGCAAAGAGAACAATTTCATGGCAGCTGTTGTATGCTGAGTGCAAGGGCAAACATGCTCCCTCATAATCCAATCGATTACTATATGTTTACCTCCTGTGCCCACCTCAAGAAGCTGAGGTTCAGTGAGGTGAGTCCATCTGGCAAAGGTGGGGACTAAAATTGAACAATATTTAATATAACAGAAAATATTATTGTTATGACATTGTGATGGATTAAAAGCCATTTTGAAACATGGTAATTGACACAGGTTGAACAAAGCCTGCAAAAGATAGACAAAGCCTAATTCCCCAAACCTGTGAGCATGTTACACTATAGATGTAATTGAGAGGCCAACTTTAAAGACAGTATCCTACTATATCTGGGTCGATCCAATCTAAATTACTGAGCTCTTAAAAATGGAGAAATGCTGCCGGTTGGAGTGAAAGACATGAAGCATAAAATGTTATAGAGATTAAAAGGATGAGAGACTTAGTGCATCTTTGTTGGCTTTTTGGTCTGTGGGTCCACATGCGAGGGCTGGAGAGAAGTCATTGGGAGCTAATGGAAAGCATGGGACTGAACGCTGGCAGCCTATAGGAGCTTCCTTTAAATTATATTAATGATTTGAAATATAAAGGAGTAATCATTTACATATGTCTTTTGCATATATAAATCACCTGTTCACAACCCTGGAATTCCTTGTCCAGTAAAGACACAAATTACTGAGTCATAAGCACATCAATATTCACATTTGTGCTTTTGTCATGACATATAACTATTGTACTATATTTCTGACCTGTCATAAACAGAGAAATGATTAAAGCTGTTTTTCTAAGACATTGTGTGATCCTGTTTGAAAAACTTTCTTGGATTCTATCCAGTTAGTGCTTGTCATAAAAAATCTATAACTATTTCAAATAATTGAGCAAATAAAAATGGTGGCGTGAGGAATATAGAAGAGTATTTTATTGAATATTAAATTGATAATTATTAACACATTTCTTACTCAACCTTGAGGGTCACCATGGAAGTGTCATTATCATCACTGAAGAGTTGAATAATCTGTAGCTAACATGAATCATACCCCAAGGCCAGGTTAATAGCTACGCTGCACCTAAATTCCAAAGCATGTGTCTCCTATACTCTCTTGTATGCATTGACACAATATCCATAATGTTACATCTGGAATTATACCTAATACAAGACACATCTGAAATCAACTCAGTTTTATTTAACAATGACAAGGGATTAATTATGGTTTAACTCTAGAGTTGGTTGAAACATCTTGGTTGTTTTAAAGTATAATATTCCAAACTTCAATAATACCATTTCAATGTAAGAATACAAAACAACACCAATAAAGGAAAAAAAAAAAAAAAAAAATAAAAAAGAAGAAGAATGAATTCAACAGGGCCATTTCCTTAATATAACATGCAAGGAAGAGATTTAGTAATTAACTGTTCTTGCAGATTCTAGCTTATGCAGATGTAAGTTATCTAATCACTACTTTATTAGCTTGCATAGATTGGATGCCTTCTAATGGCATATGTACATTTTGTGCTTCACTGATGTTATAGGACTCATCACTATGGTCTGGATAAGAAAACTCTGTTGCTTTGTGTTTCGATGATAAGAGAAAATTACATACTAAATGTTTAACAGAAGAACTCTCTTTGAGTTTAACATCAAAAGTACAAGTGGTTAGTGAAGTGTGAGGTTGGATCTCTTATTCACTGTGTTCGTCTTCATGCCAGGAAAGGGAAAAAAGCCAAAATAACAAGCCTACATGGATTTTCCAGTGATATGAATCAATTAAAATTCAGGAGGAGAGAAAACAAAAGTCCAGAGCAATTTATTAATTTGTTTACAGCTGTTTGAATATGTAATATGAAAGAGTAGTTTGGGGAATAGCTGTAGATTGGGGGATATATTGATTTTGATGATATTGCTTACAGAAATAGACAAGTGCTTTGATGTATAAACTGCTACAGTGTAACTTGTTTAGTCTATTGATTCAGGGGCTTTGATGGAGTTGTGTATGCCTGCTGTTCTGGGACTCATTGAAAAATGAGATGCCATTTCAATGTGTACAATAAAGAGTATATTAAAATGTGAAAAGCCACGGGTTTGTTCTTTTATTTTACTATAGTTTTTGTTCATGTAGCCAAAGTTTTTGCAGTGACAACCACTATATCTGCTTTGTAAAAGGAGTGAAAACCATGCATAAAATTAATAGTTTATATCTGCTCAACTAAAATTAAATAAAATATTTGTATGTATTATAAAGAATTAGAAATTTTTAAAGATAATGATGAAATCCTGAGAGAAAACAATGGCTTAATTATGAGAGAGGATAAACACTGAGATGTTATTGAGAACAAATTCAACATTAAAATCTTTATCCTTCATTTTTGAAAATAAAAAGAATATATCACATTGCAGTGATTCAAAATTATTTTTAATTTTAGGTTGCTAAGATTATAAGTTACTTTTTATTTAACATCTCATGAGCAATAGGACACTAAAAGTTGGCATGAGTATCTTTAAAAATAATTTTAAATAATGATTTTGTTATGCATCTATTATAAAATATGCATCTTTAAATAAATACTTGTTCTTTACTTAATGTTTCATAATGAAACCACAGAAGTGGAAGTTCCTTCATATAATACAAAGTAGTTTTCCAGAAAAAATTAACTGAAGATAAGTTCTAATAATTATCTAGTTCAAATAGTTCTTGACAAATTCAAATATTCTGGGTTTTATTAAAGTCATCTTTAACTTAAAACACCCTTCTTTTCATTGTCCTGTAGTGAAAAGTACTATATGTAATGTGCCATTCTCAATTATTTTAATAGAATGTAGCTAACTATAGTTCAATTTATACTGTATAAATGTCCAATTACTAAAATGATGGTCAAAGAAATGACCATTGTCCACTCTTGAATATATATGTTTATATATATATGTATATATATAATACATATAAATACATACTTATAAATCTATATATGCATATCAAAAATATGGTACTTTCACTGCTTAATGTTTTGCTTATATTTAAAGGTTTGATTTATTTTAGTTTGACTAATATAAGGAACTATTAAGATGAAAATACTGTTGCTAAGAAGCAGATGCTCCCTGGAGGATAATAGTGCCTTGCCTGTTCTGGGTCTTCTCAGTGAAAGTCATGTTTAAATAAAAGATATGCTTGAAAGCTAGTATTGGTGTATGCCCTCAGAGTGATTTAGCAATGGACTCCCCAGAGGCATCCCATGGTGTTAAAGATCAAGCTGTCTTTCTACTCTCTGTAGATATTTGCTTAAACACCATGGTGAGAAACCTGAGGCTTCTACCCTCTCTGGCCCAGAGACAATTTATTCACATATAAGTATATTGAGTCATCCATCTCTTCAGAGGAATAGACAGGAAAATATGTGTACAACCATATAAAGTTCAGCATATCCTAATTTTGTAGTTTCTTGTGGGACACTTCACTGTGTGCACAGGTAACTTTAACTATCACTATAGCAAAATATTGCTCTGGCTGTTGGTGCTATGAGTAGTAAAAGTTTTTTTTTTTTTTTCCTCTTTTGTCCTAAGATCTTTTTTTTTTTCCCTTCTGTAATTGTAGGTGCACACACACACACACACACACACACACACACACACACCAGATACATGCAAATAAATATATGTATGTGTGTCTATTTACTGAACATATATGCATATGCATATACATCTATATGTAATATATGAAAGGGTACTTGCAAGTAGAATAAAATCCTCATTGTTTCTGACATAAAAGTAATCCTTAAATTTACGTATTAGAGTTAAAAAAATGAGACAGATAAATGAAGCACACAGGTTATAACAATATTCCATGTGTAGTAGATAAATAATGACCCTCTTATATCTATGCTGTCATTTCTACAACCTGTAAATACACTACACAGCAAAAAGTGCTTTGCATTTATGATTACATTAGACAATTGTGGTATGGGGCCATATTCCTGGTTTATCTCATGAGACCCCCAAATTAAGGAGAAAACCTTTCGCAGCTGAATTTAGAGAGAGATTAGAAACAGAAGACAATGCAGGAGAAATACACAGTATGAGACAGACTCACTGCAGTGTTGTTAGCCTTGAAGATGGGAAAGGAGCCTTGAGACAGGAAGGAGGGCAGCTTCTAGTCACTCAGACCTGCCCTAAGCTGACAACCAGCAAGGAAATGAGGACCTCAGTCTTATACCAGCAAGGAACTGAATTCTATTAACAACTGAAGGACCATAGATAAACAATAGCCCTCATCCTCAAATTCTTCAGAAAGGAACTTGGTACTCTCAGAACCCTGAGTTGAGTGCAGCAAGACCTGGAATGGTGAGATATATTGTGTTAGGTCACTAAGTTATGAATATTTTTAATGTCAACATTAGGAAATTAATATACCATGTTTATTTTTGATACTCCATCAGCTTGATTTAATCCACAATCTCCGTTTCTCCTTTCCTTCAATAGAGGTCTTCTTATTTTAATTTGGGAAATAACATCTTCATTCCACCTTGTGTGGGTTGAGTAAATTGATAACATTTTTAGCTTTTATTGACCAATCATTTTTTTCTCCTATCAAATGTTTTCATTTAGGGATAAAAACTTTACATAATAAGAATCAAGAAAATATTGGATATATTTTTTGGAATTGTTTAGTTACCATTATCTCTCCTCAACGGGCTTTGGTAGATTGAGATTGAGACTTCCTCAGTCTTAGCCACCTATGGCCCTGTGTAAAGAGTCTGAAGCAGTGGGAGACCACAAAGGGCTTGAGAAGACATAAGTACTTTTGAGATTATTTTAATTCTCTTCTTTTAAGTGTACAAATTTTTTGTTGTTGTTCACATGCATTCATGTTTGCTTTCTCTCTCTTGCAATAAAAAAACAGTTTTATATGCATACTAGAGTTTATTCTACTTAAGGTTTGCATGTGTAAGTCAAAACATGGTATGAATATCAAATTTTAAAAAAAATATGTTGATAGGATTGACTAAATGGGAGATTATTAAAATATTAATTTTTAAAACTAAAGAAATAAATAACTATACTTTACGAACAGAAGCTTTGGGTACAGAAACCTGAAATTCATGGTTATCCATGAAACTCAAGTTTGAAAATCTCCTTCTAATGATAATCAATTAAAATAAAATATGCTTGCAGATTGTATTTACCTTAATAAGTTGATTTTTTCCTCTTCTTTATGTATAATAACACATTAGGATGCATCCATTTATGTATAGGGAAAATCTAATCAGAAAATCATGTATCTGATAATTGTTAATTGGCATGGTAAACATTTTTTCCTCCACACTGTCACTCTTCTTTTGAAAACTGGCATTTCAACTTTCTTCTAGAGGAAACAGTTCTGTAACTCTGGATTAATTTTGTTTGGGAAGATTTACCACCACCTTTAGTGACAGAAGTGGCTTCTGATGTCCTTTAAGTGGATCTGTATATCCAAGCTTTTAGACTAAGGGGATGTGCATATTACCCAAGCACAGCCAATGAGGCCTAGTTTGAGATTGTTTCATTAAAGGGGAAAATAAGTTAAATTTTCTATTCTTTCACATTTTTTTTTCTGTAAAAAGACAAAGCTTTCTCTCTACTGTTTTCTACCACAAGAGGAGTACTATCTGTTATAAATGTTGGTTGGGGATCGGAAAGGCACTCAAACCCAAGATGAAGCCTGAAAAGCAAAATTATAGAATATGATAGAACTGCAACCTTACTGACATTACTTGAGTCATTTCATTTAGTCTTGACAGAAGTCAAAACTATCTTTGGATTGTTTTCATAAATGGATCAATAGAAATCATTTTTGTTGAGGCTAGTTTGAGTTGGATTTTATTTTATTTATTAGACATTTAATTCTTAAGATATCATTGATGCTATGTGATATTCTATAGAACTTTCATCACTATTTGTTCTTCATAATTTTTTATATATTTACTGATAACTATAGGGTATATAGTATTCATAAATGGAAAATGTTTTCACATGTTGATCTAATTTATAGATTGCATCAATGGTTTAAAGTACTTAAGAATATGGTTTCCAAAATAGCATCCTCTTTAACACCTGGGGCCTTTTTAGAAACAAGTTTGAAAACCACTGATTTAAGAGGACAGAAGAATTACTATCACCTAACTAAGTTGTCAGTAGTTTCTGTTTGATACCTCACAATAAGAAATAAATTTAAATTGTGTGGCACTCAATATTGATGAGCCTTAGGGGATAACAGACTTATTGTTTATAGTAACATGATTCAAAAAGTAGAGATGGACATCGATTTTTCCAAAATGGGTTATTGATGAAATGGAAAAAAGGTTACCTGGACAAATTTCTCAATCATAGTAGGGTGAAACATGGTAGCATTGTTGATGTTGTTTTGAATATAAAATTTTCAATCTTTTTTTATTCAGATGATAGAAAACTGTAATTCAGCATACAGGGTTAAACGTGTCCTGGGTGCATATATATATATATATATTTTTTTTTTTTTTTTTGGTTTGTTTGTTTTTGTTTGTTTGAAGCAGAAATACTACATAAGGGAGACACAAATCTTTTTTTCCTTTCTGCCCATGTTTAAAAACAGTACTTTTAACCATTTAGGGAGATAACTCTGAATGAAGCTGAACAGGAGCAAGCAAAATAAAAAATAAAAAGAGATAGATATATAGAAACAAAAATGAAAACAAACACACATACAAAAGTACACACACACACACACACACACAATTTGCATTGGTTATCTGACATTTGCAGTAAAATGATCTTTAATTTTATGCACAAAACAGAGGCTACTAAATATGCATGTATTTAACAGGGTAGAACAGAGATAAGTATATTAGTATTTAGACCATTTAGACAAATGCATTTTTTTAATTCTATATTTTCCTTCCTAATCACTAACACTACTGAATTTGGCCATTTGTGCCTTGATACAATGTTATAAAAAAATCCCAATTCTTTTATTCACAGCATTTAGAAAAGTATAATATTTAAATTAATCTGAATTTAAAAATTAATTGATATAAAAAAGAAAGCCATACCGAATACTGATTTGTTTACACTTATTCTATTGAGAGGATACTATTATTTCAAATTGATAAATATATTATCTTAAAACGTGAATAGCATGTTTAATAGTAAGCAATTGTATCTTCAATTTTAACCAATTTTATTATTTATTCTTATGTGTAATCTCTTTTCCATGTGGACTGCTTAAATCATTGATTATCAAATCAAGCTTATGTAAGAATCATTTGGAAAGGGTAAATGTAAATTTAAAATACTTTAAATTTTTAAAAATATAATAACTATATCCATGTTTAAACTTCCATCATTCTTGTTTAATTGAGTTGTCATGGTCATTTGCTTTTGGATGTGTTACAAATGATTTACTATTTAGCCAGTATTATAAATCATTTGATTTAAATAATAATCTCCAATTAAAGTGTCATCTAAAGTCTCTTCCAGTTATAGTTAATTCTTAGAGCTATTTTTAGATATTTAATAAAATGTAATGAACCTAAATCCAGTTAGATATATATAGAATTGTGTTTATATTTGTGTATGCATATATTACATTTTTAACAATGCACATACAACCCTCATACATGCATCGGGTTAACACATTTTCAAACATCTGAACATGCCTCCTCTTCTTATAAAACGTGTTTTCATATTAAATTAGATTGAATTACATCATTTTGTTTAGTAACTTCATGTATCCACCTATTTTTCCACATTATCTGATTAATCAAATAGCTTTTGCAGAAGATTTTAGACACAGAACAAATGACTTTCCTTGTCGAAGAATTTTTGCATATAGGATAAAATTTGTCCTCTGCTGTTTCACCTGGTGTAATATCATGGCACTTTCCTACTATTGTTTAATTTTAATTTTTTTTTTGTTTGTTGTATTGTATTTCCCAAATACTGGTCTCTTCAATGTTTGGTTTTATATTTTAATTTTGAATTAATAATTATTCAGAAAATTATGCACAGCACAATGAAATTGTAAGTAGAGACCCTAACATCCACAATTTTATCACTTTTATTAAGCATTTGGTCATTCAAAGGTATTTCTCTGAGACTTTTTTTTAAGCCCTTCATAAAAAATTTCACATACAGGACATCATCCCTAAAGATCAGTAGACATTTATTATTAATAATGATTGAGAAGTATTAGTGCTTAGTAAGTGTCATTTATTTGTAGTGTAAATTTAATGGAGAATATTGTTCCAGTTTTAGAACTGAAGCTAAAGATTTCTAAAGATATGTAATAATTAGACTAGAAAGTCTTACTTTAGAGTGTCTGTTCTATTTGTAACACTTTGAGATATACTTCACATAGCATACAGTTTTCCCATTTAAATTATATAACTCCATGTATATTAGTTTATTCACAGGGTTGTATTGTACTTCACACAAAATATAAGTTTATATAATCCCTAAAGGAAACCTCATATTCATTAACAGTTATTCCAAACCCATCCATTAGGCCCAGGCCCTAGGTATCCACTAATCTGCTTTCTGTCTAGGGAAACATCTCTATTTTGAACACTGTAAAATATACATACAATCATAGTATGTGAAATTATGCGACTACTTTCACTTAGCATAATATTTTAAAATATCATCCATGTAATACCATGTATCAATTAGTTTTAATTGTTGGATAGTATTTCATTGTATGAATATATTATATTATACTTGCCTAATTATCAGCTGATGGACATTTGGGTTGTTTCCACTTTGTTGATGTATGAGTAATGCTGATAGGAATAATCTGTAAGTTATTTTTTTGAACATGTTTTAATTACATGTATATACATACATGTATTGGCTTGAATAGTGGCACCCAAAATTATTTGTCCATGACCTAAGATCTGGAACCTATTAATAGAACTTTATTTGTAAAATGTTCTTTGCCACTGTAACTAGGTCAAGTATCTTGAGATAAAACCCCTGTGATGTGCAAGTGGGCTCTGCATCCCATGACAGCTGTTCTTGTGCTTGACTTTAATGTGTCCAATTTGTAATCCCAGGAAACTGTGAAAAAGATTTTATTTGGAGAAAGAGTTTTTTGCAAGTGTTGGTTAAGAATCTTGAGATAAGATCATTTGAAATTATCAGAGTGGTTCCTAAAACCCAGTGATGTCTATATAAGAGAAAGCCTAAGGGAGATTTGAGTTGCAAAGGAGGCCAAATGAAGACTGCAGCAGAGATTTGGGATGAGCAATCCACAGCCAAAGAAGGTCTGGGCCAACTAAGACTGGAAGAGGCAAAGAAACATTTGCCCTAGAGATTCAGGGGAAAGGTAGCACTACCACAACTTTGATTTCAGACTTCTGGATTCCAGAACCATGAAAAAATATATATATATTTTTTTTCTGTAAGCCACCTAGTTTTTTGCTCTTTGTTACATCAAGAAGAGTGATTACTACCGAATATATTGTGCCAATACTGGAGTAGATGTGGAGAAATTGAAACATTCATAGTAATACAACCTGAAAGAGGGATTGACTGGTCCTATGGTAGTTCTGTATTTACTATTTTGTGGAATTGTCAAACTATATTTCAAAATAGTTTCAGTTTTAAATTCCTACTGTGAATGTTCCATATCTACTCCAGTATTGGCACTGTATATTTGGTAGTAATCACTCTACTTGGTGTGAAGTGGTAGATCATGGTAGTTTTGATCCACATTATGCTAATGACTAATAATATTGAATATCTTTTCATGTGCTTATTGGCCATTTGAATTACTTGAGAAATGTCTGTTCGAATTCTTTGAAGCCTGCATTTTTTTTTTTTTTTGGTCTCAATACAGCATTTTAAATTATTTTTTATTCTAGATACATCTCCTTATCAAATACACAATTTGTAGTATTTTTTAAATTTTATTTTGTTTTCTTTTCCTGTTCTGTAAATGGTCTTCTATTATTTATTTATTTATTTTTTTTTGATGGCATTGTTTGCAACCCAAACTATTTCAAATTCCCTGCACCCCAATTAATCATTTATTTTCCTTTTGTTACTTGTGCTTTCGGTGTTGCATCTAAGAAAGCATCCCCTAATCAAAGGCAAGGAAAATTTATTCCTTTGTTTTCTCTTAAAAGTTTTGTGGGAATCTACTTCATTCTTTTTCACTTTTTATCCACTTGTTGCAGGACAATTTGTTGGAGAGACACATGTTACCCTATTGGATTATCTTGGCTGTCTTGAAAATCAATAAATCACAAATGTAAAAGTTTTTCAAGACTCTTAATTCTATTCCATTGATCTACAGATCTAACTGTATGTTAGTACCATGGCGTCTTGATTAACCTGAGAGTAAGTTTTGAAATTGAAAGATGAGAGCTCTACAATTTGCTTTTCGCCCAGTATTTTGTATCTCTTCAGTGTCCCTTGCATTTCCATATGAATTTTTTGTATATTTGTACAGAAATAAACCCAAGCCTTTGATAAGTACTCCACTCAAATTTTGTCCATTTGAGAGCACTGTCATTTTAATAATAGTAAGTCTTGTATCTATGAACATAGCATATTTTTCCATTTATTTAGATCTTTTTCTTATTTTAACTTTTAACAATTTTTTGTTAGTATATCATGCAAGTATTAAAATTGTTAAATTTGTGTTTAAGTACTTTTTTCTCATAAAAGAAATAATTTATTTTCTGTATTTCACTGCGTAACTGTTACCACCTCATTAATGTATATTCACAAGTATTCTGTGCATCCTAATCATACATGGGCACTTTAATAATAAATGATTTCTGTAGTAACACTGGCACAGTTTTTTAAAAATTCACTATTCACACGTGCTTTTTGGAAAAAAAAAATTGGCATAAAGTCTGCAATGATTTTCCAGTGAAATATAGTAATTTCATTGGAGAATGTTAAACACTATTATATAGAAACACTGATGATTCTTGTATACAGACTTTGTATCCTTTTCTTTAAGATTTTTTATACATAAGATTATGTCATTTAGAATTAGAACCATTTTTATTTCTTCCTTTCCAATTTGATTCTTTTATTTATTTATTTTCTTATCTAACTGCACCAGCTAGAATTTTTAGCCCAATGTTAAATTAAGTTGATGAGAGAAAACATCATGGTTTTACTCCTAAATCAAAGAAAGTATTCAGTCTTTCAACATTAAGCATGATATTTGCTTTTATTTGTTTGTTTTTTTTACCCTTATTTGGTTGTCAATACTCCATATATTTAAAAATTTTTAGCATTTTAAAGATTTTTTCAAGCTTTGTCAATATCTATTGATGTAAATGTAAATATGTATTTTAGCAAATCTAAGCTTATTTTGAAGCACCATTAAACTTCATGTGTATCTGATACCTCAAATCTGAATACTGTTTTCCTGAATCCTCTTTCCTGTACTTTGTGACATTGCTATCATTCATTTCATTTATAAAAATGTTACTTTTGTTTAATAATATGTTATCATTTATTTTAAACAGTTATATTCTGTATTAAGTATGGTTAAGACAAATATAAGATTTTATTTTCCTTTCATTTTTTTCCTTCCATAACATTTTTTTTTTTTTTTTTTTTTTTTTTGGTACCAGGGATCAACTCAGGGGCACTTGACCACTGGGCCACATCCCCAGCCCCTTTTTGTATTTTATTAGAGACAGGGTTTAACTGAGTTGCTAAGTGCCTCACCATTGCTGAGGCTGGCTTTGAACTCACATTCCTCCTGCCTCAGCCTCCCAAGTGCTGGGATTACAGGCATGCACCACCATGCTCAGCTTTTAACACTATTCCTCATATAGACTGAACGTTCATATGTGTCATTTTTTGTATGCCAGAAGTTTTAATATTTCTTTCAGGAAATGTCTGCTTTCAATGAATTTCCTCAGTTTTTTTTTTTTTTTTTTTTTAAAGAAGTATTTATTTTTCTTTTATTATTGGCGTATTATTTTCCTGGATGTAGAATTCCAAGTGTGTGTGGATTCATTTTTCTTTTCTTTAAATCAATACTCTATTTTACTCCATTCATTTGCTTGCATAATTTATGATGAAAAATTGGCCATAATTTTTAATCCTTGTTTTACTCTAGGTTCTGACTTCTTTAAAGAATTTCTCTTGGTGTTTGGTTTTCTACTTTTGAATATGATATGCCTCAGTGTTGTTTTTTTGTGTTCATTTGTTTAGTCCTGTATTTATAGTGATTTGTGTTCCCTTAATTTAAATTTGTGATTTACCATCATTTACAATTTTGGAAAGACTTTTTCCACGGTTACTTCAATGATTTCTTCTATTCCATTTTCTAACTTTTCCCTATCTAAATTACATGTATGTTAATAATTTCAAACTTGTGTTGCAGGTTTTAGATGTTCTGTTATATTTGCTTCCATTCCTTGTTCTCTTTGCATTCAGTTTGGGAAGTTTCTATTGATGTGTGTAAAACTCACTGATTCTTTCTATATCCCATCTATTGATAAGCTTATCACAATCATTCCCCATTTCTTATATAGTATTTTTATTTCTAATACTTAGTTTCTTTGTATTAACATTGCTAAACAATGTTTTTATGTTGTCTTTTTCATTTCATTAGTTCTCATAACATATTAACCACATTTATTTTAAATCCTTGCATCAAATTCCAAAATCTGCATCATATCTGAATTTCATTGTTTTCTTTTTTTACACTTCAGACTTTTTTCCCTCATCATTTAGCATGTCTTATAATTTTGTGATTGTTGGTGAAAGTCAGACCTAACATACTAGATGAAAGAAACTATGTAGGCTTCAATGTAAGGTTGTAAGTTTTTATGTTAATCTATGTTTAATGTTTGCTCTTCCTTGAAGAGGTAGAAGCTTAAAATGTTCCAGTGTCCTTGTTTTGGTCCTCCATATTGTCTTTAACCATCTTCTCAGAGAGAGACTTCATGATACAGCTCTTTCTGCTGTAACTTACTTTTAGTATACTTGATCTCCAGTGGTGTAGTGATAGACTGTGTTGGAACAGGAGCAATGTATAGTTTTATGATTAGATCTCAGTTTCTTCATGAGCCCTTATGTGTTGACTGTATTATTCCAATGGTACAGCCTTTTCCCCCTCTGCTTCTACAGATTTCTTGACTGCATCATTCCCAACTTATTTCTTTGAAGTTCTGACCTCTCCTTTCTTGGTTATGGTGATATCATTCTCCAGGAAAGAAAAAAAAAATACTAGAAAGTTTGAGTGCAAAGAATAATTTTCCCCATCCTGTGTTGTAGACAATTCTTCTCTCTGGAAATTAGCAATTTATTAAGTTCTAAATGCATTGCACAATGATTGCTTTTGCTGTTCCCTGACAGATCTTCAAAGGAAATTCTTGAATCTTTGCTGTGAGGATTTTGTGGGAAAACTGGTGGTAATGCCAATGAAAATGTATAACTCTTCTTTATGACTATAACCCCCAGTTTATCACTCTTGTGTAAGTAAACACTCAGCTCCTGGTAATTCATCTGTAGGACTACTAGACTGTTCTTAAAATTGTAAATGCATAATCTGGCCAGAGCTTAGATTTTAATTAGAGAATAAAGTAGAAGAGTTCTTCTGTTTGTTTTAAAATTAGTATTTAAACTAATGATTTAAGGTTTCATGTTATTTCAATGTAAGTATTTTTAAAACAATGTTTATGAATATTCATTTAACTGTAATCATATTTAAGTTTATTTCTTTATCTCTGTTCTAATTTTAGGATATTAAAATGCTATT
Organism: Tamias sibiricus; assembly: GCA_025594165.1. Lineage (NCBI taxonomy): Eukaryota > Metazoa > Chordata > Mammalia > Rodentia > Sciuridae > Tamias > Tamias sibiricus. The sequence continues at coordinate 40,620,778 of CM046661.1, forward strand.
ACTGTAATACAACTTAGATGTCCTGCAGGCAAAAAAAAAAAAAAAAAATCTCAGTATCATCAAAATTTATTTTACAAACTCTATCAAAATTATGGCTACTTATATATTCTAAATCTCAGTTTTGAAAACAAATAAAAATCTAGTCAGCTAGCTAAAACCTGGAATTTAGACCTGTCTCCTTTCAATTGTTTTTCTCTGGGGAAAAGCTTCTCTCAATTCCATTCTTTCCCCTTCAAATTATATTCTTCAAGAAAATGCCCAACATTCACTTACAAAATATAAATCATATTATGACATGCCTTTTAAATTTCAATATCTCCTCATTAATCAATAGTTCATCACTGTCTTGAAAGGTCACATGATATAGCCATTTGGCATATGGGAAAATTAGCACAGTTTGTATGAGATAAATTTAATGTTTATATAAATAATTAACAATCACCAAATCTTTAAAGCTTTTCTATGTTTAGATTGACACTCTAACAAAATATTCATAAACGAATCCTGTCTAAGTTTTCCATGGCTGATGTAATATGATCCTCCTACAATGACCACAATTTACTGTCCTATGGCGTGACACCTGCACCAAAAGCAAGAATGTGTAGGCTGGGCCTTAATGAAGACCTACACGTGTGTGTGGTTTGAGAGCTCTCAGAGTGGACACTTAATTAAACATTGATGAGACACTCTTAATGAGTGTTTGTCTCATGAACGGTGGTATTGATGTAACAGGGGAAAAAGTACAAAAGCAAGAATTTGAAGGGGCCTAAATGGGCTAAATATGGATGAGTAATCTGGACTGCTACCATTTCTTTTGTATCTTGGAATATGATGAGCTATTCATGGAGTTCTTCTTAAATTCTGCTGTATTCTATGAAAAACTAACTCTAAAGGTACATTTAATATCCTCATAATGCTTTTGGTTTACAATTCCTTACATGTATGATATGGATATTCTTTTTAATTATTCTTTAATTATGCAGCATTGATATTTTAATATATTAATTATTTTGACATTAGTTTTCAGTGATTAATTTCCCTTTTATTAAGAATTTCAAGTCAAACATCTTAACCTAATAGAATACATATCCTTTTTGAATCTATGTTAGAAAGTCAATATGAATTTTATAATGTTAGGTTAGTAAAGAATGTAATACATTAAACTTAAACTCACTTCAGAAAATACTTTGATATAAATAGGTATTTTTATATGTCTATAACAGTTCAAATTAAATCGGTTTGTTCAAAATATTTTTTTGAATTTAGAAAGAATTTACTAATCATTGGTTGTTCTTCATTTACATGGTAACATAAACTGTAAGGTTTTGATTATTGAGTGCTTGCACTTACAATTATGAGAATTATATTATAAATTCATTTTTGAACTCTGATTAAAAGGAAAAAACAGAAACAATACAAATAATCATTTGTAAATACTTGACAATTAGATAGAAAAATTAACAATTACTTGACCTTTTATTCCTATCTAAAAATGTAGTAGTTATTTTCTTGAATATTATGAAGATAATCAAAGTAGAATTAATTTCAATACTCTTCCTGTAAGAGTAATTAATTATAAGCTATAATAATTAAAGAAATTTAAAATGCCTCAGTAATTTTGTAAATGCTTTAGATTCACTGTTTTAATTCTCTTCAATATAAACATTTCTTTGTAGAAAAGCTCTATTTTATCATGAGAAATACACATTGTGAAAATTTACATATATATATATAAATACATTCCTTATTTTTCTAAATTTTATTTTGAATTCCTATGTCTTACTTCAAATAGTAAAAATTACATATACATATACACACATATGCATAAATATTTTACTTCCTAGTTAATTTGTAAATGAAAATACTTTGGAAATAAAAGGAAGCAAACTTAAATATTCATTGGCAATATTTGGAAATCTTGCAGTGTAACCAGATAAAAGCATAAATATCTATGTTAGCAGTAAGAAAATGATGAATCAGGGAAAAGCTTGGGAATTCTAGATATTTTGTAATTTCTATAGACTGATACCATTATTAAGTATTAGGAGAAGGAATCTTTAGCAAGGGAATCCTCACTTGTAGGCAATACAAAGCACCTTGCAGCTGAAATAGTGCTTAGTTTTCTCCACCTTAGACTCATACCCTACATCATTTGTATTGCATTTTCTTTCTTTCTTTTTTTCTTTTGGTTTATATTCTTTTCTTGCAACATGACATTGGAAAATACTGAAATACCATGTTAATATTTATTTCTAACTGCCAATACATAAAAATATAATAGTAATTATAAAATAGTATTCTATTCCCATGGTTCTTTAAATACATTTATAATGTTTGTATGTACTCAAAATGTTAAATGTGCCTTTTCTCACAGTAACAGCAATGATAATAAATTATTTCACAAAATTTGAACAAAATTAGTTGTTAAATGATCTGTTTATTGTTATAGAAGGATGAACAGGCAATTCTGATTTGAAGATCAGATATATTCCATGTTTGTTTGTTGGGGACTTAAGAACACATTGGCAGAAAGGTTAGAGAACTCTAACTCTTTGGCTGCTTTCCACACCCTGTTATGGACCTGACCTAACCAGGAGGCAGAGGCTTCCCCTGACATATTGTGGGAACCAAAGATACCCTAAGGATAGGGTAGGGGGCTCCGCCAATACTATTTGCCCATGCTCATTATGTGTCCCTGTATTCCTTCTACTGATTGGCCCATGTCCTCTATAAACACTGTCCATCTTCAATAAACGAGTTCCAGCGCTGAAGTTTTCTACCTGACCAGGCTCCTTGGTAGTTCCTGGGTCTTCTGAAGGAGGGGGAGGGGCTACCAGCGACCTTTTACCATTCCCATTTTTGCCTTATTGCTGAGGCAGGCTCTCCCAGCCTCTCTGCTGGACAGAGAAGGTTCGTCCCAGATCAAAAGAGAGCTATAAACCTCAGCCCCTCTAACTTCCCTACATTTGGTGTCCTAGGTTTCTAACCATTAGGTCACATGATGCATACAAATTCACATTCATACACAACAAGTCATACACATATATACTCCATGTCACCAAGATGTTGACTTTTTTAGTATGAGATAGCTATGCTGATATTACAAAAGGTGTCAAATAAATGTTTTGAATACAGAAAAGATCAAGAGGTAAAAAAAAATGCATTAATTCGCAATATTTCTCTTATGAGATTACAGGAAAATATAAAGTATGAAAAGGTTTTAATGGGAAAAATGGCACAATTGTGAGAACAATTAGAGACAAAAGTCTCAGTAAAGGGTGGTGAGCATGAGGAAATAAAAACAATTAACTTCTGTGGTTTTTATTTGGAGTGAACACAGGAAACAAGGAATGATAGAGCTCCTGCAGTATGGGTAGCAGCTACACATTCCAATTTTATCCAAATAATGTCTTACAGTATATTCTAAATTTAGCGACCACTATGTAATATGTAAAATTATATAATTTTTCTATATAAAACTATCCACCAATCACATATCCTGTTTTGTTTTGGTTTGTTTTTTAATTTTTTGTTTTAAAACATCTTCTTAATCTACTCTGTGAAAAGGAAAACACAAAGTGGTTGCTTTGGTCAGCTTTTTTGTTGCTGTGACTAAGGTCCCAACCAGAAGAATTATAGAAGAAGAAAGGTTTATTTAGGGCTCACAGTTTTGCAAGGTTTAGTCCACTAAAAGCTGATTATGTTGCAAGGGACTTGAGGTGAGGCAGAACATCATGGCGGAAGAGTGTGGGAGAAAAGAACCAGCTCACATGATGATCAAGAAGAAGACAGAGAGCCTCCATTTCCAGATACAAAATATTCATCCCATAGCCATGCCCTCAATTAACCACTTCCTCCAGCCATACCCCTCCTGCCTCCAGTTACCACACAGTTAATGCCATGAGGGATTGATGGACTGCTTAGGTTAACACTCACATAGCCCAATCATTTCTACTCTGAACATTCTTGCATTGTCTCACACAAGAGCTTTTGGGAGACACTTCATATCCAAACCATAGCAGTGGTGTTTTGTGCACTTCTATCAATTATTTGAGTTATTCAAGGAATCAGACTGCACAATACGTCCCCTATGTAGTGATTAGTACTTGCCGATTTTTCATCTTTGTTTGTTTTCCTGATTATTAATAGATAACTTATGATAATTTATAGGCAGGTTTATTTTTTTTGTCAGATATTGTCCTTCCCCGTTTCAATTAAGGGAAATTAAATTTGGAAAATAAAAAAGGAAATAAACAAAAAAAAATCCTGATACATTTGTTTAAAGTAAACACTGATTCCTGAAAATCTGGTTGTAATATTCTACCAATGGCATAGTTTCTTTCCAAGTACTTACTTTAAAGTTTAGAATCTCCATATCCTGTGCATGTATTTACCAATGCACAAAGAACTTGCATATTTCTGCAACATCTATCTTTATGTTCTACTTTGGTTGCTCTATGGATGGTATGCAAATCTGAAGTCAAAGGCACAAGAGCTTACCTAAAGTGTGGGATCAGATGTGAGTACCTTGGTTACTCCTGTCTGAGACCACAATCAACTTGCCTCTAATTATCTCATGAATGATGAAAGTATATTTCCATAATTGCCTTCTTCCCAAGAGTGCTGGCTGATTCACTGACTCATTAAATATGACCATTTGTTGTACCCTGTTTCAGAAAGGCAATCTGGCAACAGACCACTGATACCAAAGGGCAAGAAACTAGTCCTAACCACTGTGTAAAATGACAAAGAGGTTTGCAGAATTCAAATAAAACTAGTTTTGTTTAAATAAGGAGGACTTGAGAAAAATCCAGGCAGGTTAATTTAAAATGAAGTGAATCTGAGCCAAAATGTCAGAGTATAATTTGATTATCATTTATAATTTGTTACAAAATTATTATTCATAAAATTCCAATTAATATCTAGAAATCCTGAAAATATATCACCTAGTAACTGATTGTTTTCACACATGAAGTAAGCAATTAGTTTTTTCATCATGAAAATATCATCAACTTAAATACTGTTATTGAATAACAATAGCTGACATTAACTGAGTACTTATTATCTCCTGGAGCTAGCAAAAATTCTTGGCTATGTTATTGCACCATTCATCACAGCAAATCCAAATGATAATGTTTTTATTTACAAAGGAATTAAGCCTCAAGAAGTGAAGTAACACCCGAAACAATAAAATTAACTGTTAAGCCCAGGTAACCTGACTACAGTCATGACTTTGTTGTTTCTCTACATGATTTACCTCCTTTATGACATTTGTTTATGATGCCCTACTTTTGAGATCTCCTGTTGAGGATTTGGAAATAGATCAACACAAAATCTAGCTGGGAAAAGAAAGTTAACCTTTGATACGTTTAAGTGATAATTATTAGATAATGTCATACATATTATAACTTTATATATGAGAGAATCAATCAGGTTTCTTGAAGGAAGTGGTGACACCTCTCCTAAACTTAAATAAAATAAATTACTTGCATAATCAATGATGGACGGTAGTTCAAGGACAATGGATTCCACAATATAAAAAAAAAATATAAAAAGTAAAGCAAAATAAAGCACAAAAAATGATAAGTATAGAATACATTAAACTTGTCAATCATTTCACTCAAACTGGCTATCTTTGTTATCTCCACTGAAAAGTTTTCCTTAGATTCTTGTATCTTTGTTCATAAAATCTTCTAGAATTCTCATTTACATGAACTTTTGAAATGTGCCTGTGAGTGTTAAGCCACAACTAACTTAGTGGCATTAGCTTAATATCTGTATATGGATATAGAAAACTTGGTATTCATTAATGTAACTTCTTTTAAAAAGGGAGTGAGTTGTATGATGCATAGATTGAATGAAAATATCTAAGGTTAAGAATTAGATGAAACTATAAACTAATAAAAACGGTTTTATTATGTGGTTTATTAATGATCTTGAGATTACTTTTTAAGGAAAAGCTTCAAAATTCTTTTGAATGATGTGTTCTCTTTAATAAGAAACAGTTTTTTTCTATATTATTTGAAACTGCAGCAGAATTCTAAAGAGCAGCAAAGCACCCTTATATAATATGAGCTAGAAAATTGAGGGGTTATACTTAATGATTTATATTATCCTTCCCTAATTTTAAGAAGCTGGCTATAGTTTAACATCTGAATGAACCAAGACAATTATATTTGCACTAAAGACATAGCTCTGACCCTGTGACAACCAAAGGAAATAAAAGACCGTGAATTATAAATCGCTCTCTGAAATTAATGGGTAGCTTCCTAAGTGAACCATTTAAGTAAGTATCTATATTAAAAAAAATTAATACCGTATAACTGCATTTCATAAATCTACCACCTAGGAGAGGTATTATGTGTAGAATACTACAGGTAAAAGATGAATAAATGTTTTCTACCCACTTGATGTTGAAAACAGTGCAAATTAAATTTATTAAGGGCAAATGTTACCTGACAATTGGATGCCATATGAGATTTTGAGGTAGGGAGGTTAATTTCATTTTTTTCTTAGAAGTTAAATTCTCATACCTTTGGAATTTACAAATAACTTCAAATATTTTTCTTTTCTACAAAATGAATCTAATATAGTTCCATTTTTCTGCAAAATATAGAGCTATTTTATATGAACAATTTTCTCTTTTTAATCAATAGACATACAAAGGCACTTTCAATATGTTCTATTGTATTTCTAAGCGGCCCAGTCATTTTTGTAGAGTAATTAAGGCAGAAGTGCATCAGGAAATGTACAGTTTGCTTTTATTTTTTTAACATTACATAGATACTTAATTATAGTTTTGCAAGGTAATTAAATACTATGAAGAGAATTATGGAAATGATTGAAATAATGAAATGATTTAAAAAACAATAGATTGTTAAATAAGAGCATGAATATTTAAATGGCCTAAAGAACATTAAATTTCAATAATTTATCATTACACACAATGATCTGAGTCCTTTTTAAATGTGTATCAAAATAAATCACTATATATATATATCTTATTAAAAATTTAAACAAGACGTTAGAGAGAAATTTTAGGAGAAATAGTACTGCACAAACAATGAAACTGTATCTTGTTAATCATACTCTGCCATACTTGAGTAGGTGAAATCATGCACTTTCAATTAAAATTTCATGGAACACCGGGCGCGGTGGCGCACGCCTGTAATCCCAGCACTTTGGGAGGCTGAGGCAGGAGGATTGCGAGTTCAAAGCCAGCCTCAGCAATGGCGAGGCACTTAGCAACTCAGTGAGACCCTGTCTCAAAATAAAATACAAAAAAAAGGGCTGGGGATGTGGCCCAGTGGTCAAGTGACCCTGAGTTCAATCCCTGGTACAAAAAAAAAAAATAAAATTTCATGGAACAAGTTGAAAACTAAAAGGAAAGAAATAATAGCGGTGGTAAAATTAAATACAATTTTTTACCAATTTTAAACATATGTACTCATCTTCCAGGTTTGTCTTTCACATGATTTTTAAGGATTTTTATTTAAGTAGTCAGTCAATGAAAAGACCATTCACACAGATTGCCAAGGATGATATACATTCAATTGAAATCATCTAGGCCCTTCCTACTCAAATTGTGGCACTTTAACTGCTTAAATGGAAATGAAATGGACAGTCTCAGTGCCCATGCCAGTCTTGCTGAATCAGATTCTAGATTTAATATTCTCACATTAGAGTTTGAAAAGCACTGCTTTAGAATGTATTATTCCAATCAAAACTGTCTGATATTTCAAGTGCCTACAATTGTGCAAATTACCTTCTTCGTTTTTATTATTAGTGGAAAAGCATCTTGAAACCAGTTCTCATATTCATATTCTCAACAGTGAAGGAATTACTTTTAAAACGAATAAATGGATGAATGCTGTGATATAAATTTTATATTAGGTTAAAGTGGAAGAAAACCTTTAAGGAAAAGTAAAAGAAGGAAGTTAAATCTGCAAACCAAAATCAGAGGAAGGGAAGAGCTGATTGAGTGGCAGGAACACAGATCTGTTCCTTGGAAGTATAAAGGCTCTTAAGAAATGCCAGTTCCATTAGTTTTCATATGTCAGCTCTTCAAACTCTGGGACTAGATGAAGCATTATAGAAAGGAAATAATAAAATTAAATTGAATTTTCTTCTTCTTCTTCTTCTTCTTTTTTTTTTTTATTGTAGCTGAAGAGTCAAAATGAAGGAAATACCAAAATGGTACATGGTTGACACAGGCTTTGTTCTCGCAGAGGACAAGCTCCGGAGCTGAAATAAAATGGGATATCATTACAGACCCTGCACACAAAAGGGCACTATGGGGGATACTGCAAACAACGCTTAACACAGGCACTTAATGGACTAGTTACTCAAAAGACACAAAGTACTTCAATACCTAGCAAACAAGAAATAATTTGACTAATCCTGTAACTATCAAATAAATTGAATTCGCACTTCAATACACCCAACAAAAGGAATCTTTATGTCTTAGTGCTTTAATTGGCAAAATTCTACTAAATGTTTAAAGAAGAATTAACATCAATTCTACAGATTTTCCTAGAACTAACAAAAGAAGTGAAGGCAGTAGCACCCAGCACATTCTATGACACCAGGATTAACCTGATGGAAAAGCCACATAAAGGGAGTAACACCACCACCAAAGAAAAAATGCAATTAAAAGAAAGGAAAATATCTAATATCCTTCCTTAATATACTTAATAATTATTAAAGCAAAATCTTGGCAAGTAGAATTCAGACATATTTGCAAAGAATTATAAATATGAGTAAAGTAATAGAAGATTATTTCAATATTTGAAAATCAGTTAATATTATCCACCATAATAGGAGACTGAAAAAACAAATTGTGTTTATATTTATGCAGGCAAGATATGTTTGGCAAGATTCAACACCTGTATTTATGACAACATCTCTCAGAAACTAGGAGTGGTGGAGTGGGGAAACTTGTATAACTTGATAAAACTTACAAACACCTAGAATCACTGAAAAGACTGACTGCATCATTTGTCAGATCTGGAACTTAGGTTTTCTGCTCTCACCTCTGCTAGTCAACCCACTGCTAGAAGTTCTAGAAAGGCAATAAGCAAAAATTAAAAAAAAATATGTATTAAAATTTTTGCGACCTGGAATCTGGAATGCTGGTGGAGTGGAAGAAAAAATGAAATTGTTCTAGTTTTCAGATAACTGCATTTTCTACACAGAAATATATTAGGGATCTATTTTTAAAACACTCAGGGGTTAAGCCAGGTGTGGTGGTGCACGCCTGTAATCCCAGCACTTGGGAGGCTGAGGCAGGAGGATCACGTGTTCAAAGCCAGCCCCAGCAATGGTGGGGCACTTAGCAACTCAGTGAGATCCTGTCTCTAATAAAATATAAAAAAGGGCTGGAGATGTGGCCCAGTGGTTGAGTGCCCCTGAGTTCAATCCCTGGTACCAAAAAAGGGGAAAAAAAACCAAAAAAACACTCAGGGCTAAAACTGAGTTCGGCAAAGTAATGGGGTACAAGATCATGATAAAAGTTAATATAGTTCTATATTTTATGAACATATAGAAACTGAAATTCAACATACAATATCACTTATAATTTTCTTAAAAATAAAATACTTATTGATGTACCAAAAATGGTTTGAAGAGCAAAGGTTATGGTAATCAAAGACTACATTATCATAAAAGAAAGATCTCAGATAAATATCCTAACTTTACACCTGAAGGAACTTGTAAGTAGATGAAACAGCCCAGTCAACAGAAGGAAGAAAATATTACACTTCAAGGCAGAAATAAGAGAAATGGACACTGGAAAAAAAATGAAAAAGATCAATGACACTGAGTTAATTTTATGAAAATATAAAGAAAATTGACAAAATGCTATAATAAAACAGAAAATTCAAATAGGCAAAATCATAAATGTAACAGGAAATAACTAAAACTGATATTTCAGAAATATAGTTTCATAAGAAACAATGATGAACAATCATATACCCATAAATTGATGTGTCAAAACATCTCAATTATGCAAAGATCATGTGTAGGGATAATATAAGGGGTTGAGGTCTTAGGCCCCCCGTACCCGGGATGGACCTATTCTGTCTAGCAAAAGAGGCCAGAGGGGCCTACCTCAATGAGGAGACTAGATTGGGAAAGTAAAGGCCGCCGATATTCCCTCCCCTGCCCTCAAAGGACACAGGAACATACCAGGGAGCCCGGTCACCAATCAGTGCAGGAACTAGGTTTATTGAGGAAGTTGGACAGTCTTATAGAGGACATGGGCCAATCAGGAGAAAGATCATAGGGACACATAAGGAGCATGGGCGGATGCCATTGGCGGAGCCATTGGCCTATCCTTGGGGTGGTTTCAGTTCTCACAGCCACACCCCCTGCTTAACCTAGGTCCGGTAACAGGGCGTGGTAATGTGGCAAGCAGCCAGAAAGCCAGAGCTTTTCCATCCCCTTGGCAGACAGTGTTAAGGCCTGACAAACATGTCTGATTTATACATAATAATTATGCCTCAATAAAGCTGAAAAATGAAAGTATATTGTCTCATAGAATATACTTATGTAAAAGCCCTGTATGTTGAAAATAGCAAAATAATAATGAAAGTTGCAAAAATGAAGTTTCATAGTATGTTCGTTATTAGAAACTTCAAAATAGCATACATATGAAATATTCCAAAATAGATACAGATTTAATGAAATTTCTATTAAAACCCCAGCAAGTTTTTGTGCAGATGTGGAAATTGTCAGTTCAGAATTTATACAGAAAGGCAAGTTAACTGAATTTGCTAACACAATTTTGAAAAGAAAAATAGAGGACGAATATCTTTCAATTCACACTTTTTTATGTAGCTACAGTAATCAAGATGTGTGATATTAGATGAAAGCAGACACACAGATCAGTCGAAGTAGGTGGAGAGTCCATAAACAGGCCCATGGACTGTTCAGTATTAGGGATGAAATGATAGTATTTTAACAAATATTTAAATATAAAACTATAAATGTAAATGATAGCACAGGAGAAAATCATTAGAAACTAGTGCCAGGCAAAGAATTCTTAGACATCACTCTTCTCTCCTCTCCTCTCCTCTCCTCTCCTCTCCTCTCCTCTCCTCTCTCTCTTCTCCTCTTCTCTCTCTCTCTCTCTCTCTCTCTCTCTCACACACACACACACACACACACACACACACACACACACACACACACACACACACACACAGAACCATAAAAGTAAAATCAGAAATAAGACTAAATTAAAAATATATATATATATATTTGCATTGTGAAATAGCTCAAGCTGATGCAAAGACAAGTTACACACTGGGTAAAAAATGTTTATAAACTCAGTTTCTAACAAGGACAAGGGTAGTGTAGAAAATAGATCACATGTATATTGCTGATAGAGCCACTCTGAAAAATAACATGCCAGTTGGTAAAATAAACTAAATATATATTTACCATGTAATTCTACAATTACACTCTGCCTCAGAGACATGAAAACTTATGTCCAGGTTAAAAAACAGTACATGATTACTAACACCAGCTTTATTTAAAATAACCCTAAGCTGGATATAACCAAAATGCCCCTTAACTGATGAATAGTTCACAAGAAAACAAATTATGTGACATCTGTGCCATCAATTTCTAGATAATTATTCTGAGTGAAAAAAAGCCAATCTCCAAAGGGTACATAAAAATAGATTTATCTTCATAACCTCATTAAACTCCTTTTTTCTTTTATTTTTTCCAGTACTGGGGATCAAACTCAGGCCTTTGTGCATACTAGGCAAGCACTACACTGAGTTGCATCTCCAGTCCCTATCTTTATAACATTTTTATATGATAAAATTAGAGAGATGGGTAATGGGTTATTGGTTGTCAGGGGTTAGAGGTGTTGGAGGTACTGGGTGTATGTTACTCTAACATGCTGGGCACAAGGGGGATGGAAGTGTAAAGGGTTAGTTGTGTATCATGATTGTTGGTTCTAGGCAGAAGGCCGCGCCTCCCAGGCAGAAGGCCACACCTTTCCAGGTGCCTTGTGAAAAACTACGGCTCCCGAGATCCTCAGCGTGACCAAAACCTGATCAGCAAGTCCCTTGTCCACTACCACTACCTCCCCCCATGACCTCTGCTGGCCTATAGGACAAGGACTCACTCCAAGGGGGTTTTATGGCCCCTACTCTATTTAAGCCAGCCCGGACTGAACTCTGCCCTCTTTTCTTGTTCCTGCCGCCTTTTGTTCTTGCTCTCTGTTCCTGCCTGTCCCTATCCCTACCCCCCCCTTCCCTTCCCTACCCTTGCCCATGTGGCACCCCAATAAACCCTTTTATTTCACTAACACGGTGTTCCCAGCTAAGTTAACTATGTTTCAGCAGTTTTCTAACATTTGGTTCCCTGACCGGGAAAGGAGAAGCGCATCTCTAATCAAAGAACAAAATTTTCCGGGAACACCTCTTCACACATTATCCGCCCCTCCGCCCCAGAGCAGCAAGTAACAAAGTTTCCTGGTAACAGCTTTTCATCGGTCGGTAAGCCTCCCTCCGGTTCTAGGGCTTTTAACCAGCCCGCGCGCGCGCTTCTCCATTTACATGCCCCCCCCCAGCGCGTCTTTGCGCCTCTCCGCTCGCCCTCCAGTCCACTCTGACCCCCCGCGAGTTCGCGCACTTCTCTGGCCCCGCCCGCCCCTCGGTTCGCTCCCACGCATGTCCCACTCCCGCATGTGTCTGTCCCAGTCTACTCCCAGTCTATGAGTCTGTCCCGTGGTAGGCCCGCGCCCTCCTCCCTCCCCTCGCTACAGCCGCTGCCCGCTGCTGCTGCCGCTGCCGCTTCCGCCACACATTCCTTATTTCGTCCCCAATGGCTCCGGCAGCAGCGCTGGGAGAGAATTTCTCCCGGCCCCAACCGTTCCGTAGTGTCCCTCCCAGACCCGCCTGACGGCCGGCCGCCGCACCCGCGGCTCCCCCCGGCCGCCGCCCACGCCCCGACCAATGGCCCCAGCCGCCCGACCCGGCCGCCTGCGCCGCTGAGCCCTGGGCCGGCCCCACACACAGTGACCGGCACCCCCACCCGCCCCCAAGTGAGGCTGCCCGGCGCTGCTGCTGCCGCCGCCGCCGCCGCCGCCGCCGCCGCGCGGCTGCCACAGTACAGTGCTCAGGAGCTAAACCCGTGCTCTGCCCAAGCGAGGCTGCCCGAGCTGCCACAGCGAGTCTAAGCAGGCTCCACGTGCAGCCCCGACTCAGCTCCCTCCCCCTTCCTCTGATCCGCCATGTCCTTCCGCCCAAATCTGTCTCCACTTCCGCTCCACGTTCTGCCCTTCTTTGATCCGCCATCTTATCCCTACCCACCAGGACCGTGCCCTGCCTTATAGCAGCAGCAAGGGTGACAACCGCGAAACTCCACCCACACCCCCCCAGCCTCCCAGAGCCGCCTGCTTGGTTCTCTCCCTAAATCCTCCGACCCCGCCATTCCATTCCAAGCAGACACTGCCTTGCGCGACCCTCCCTCTGGCTTCTTGCCCGAGCACAGCTGGCCTTATCTTTCACCATTTATTCCCTCTGTCCTCTGCTCTCTCTCTCTCTTTCTCATTCACGTAAGACACAGTCCCTCAGTTCCCATTCAGAATGGGAAATTCAATCAATCCGCTCTTTTCATCCCTTGCTAAAATCATCTTTGCCTCTTTAGCTCCTCGCTTCCCCTTCCAAAGTGCGCAATAAATGAGGGTACCTTCAAACTTCAAACTTAATTTGCAAGTTTTTTCCAAGAAATGTCTAATTAATTTACAAGGTTAAAATGCTAACTGTTAAATGTACTTTAATTTCCTTCCTTTTAAACAAGTAATCTTAAGAGGAATTAAAAATTGTATAGCTATGGTTAAACAACAATTATTTCAAAATATCATGTCCTTTCTTTAAGAGCTAAACTTGATTTATGGAAACATCAATGTAATTATATATTGTAAAAACATTTTGCCATTTTTTTCCAAAAAGGTTAAATACTCTCAAAATTTCTTTAATCCGTTCTAATTGTAATATTTTGTCAGCTAAATGCTCTCAGCCTTTCTTTAACAGAAATCAACTTCAAAACTTAAACACCTGACCTTCAAAAACCGTCAAGACAGATAGGTACCACAGACCCCGGCTACTGTAAGTTTATAAACATTAAAATTAAAGCCCAATGTTCTCAATTTAAGATTAGCTTACTGGATGGCTAAGATCAAAACTTTTAAATTAATCAAAAAAGGGCCAAGAAGACCAGTATTTGGTTCTTGTTCCAGAGTCTGCCTGTGAGGGAAGAGGAAACATCTCTGCAGAGCTTTGCATCTCTGGGTCACATGATCTCTCGATAAGAGGGATAAATGAGACCATAGAGGAAAAGCCAATCAGTGCTCTTGCTAAAAGGAGGGTCCATAAAAAGGGAGAAACATCCCTAATGCTTCTGAAGGAAGCCACAAGGTCAAGCAAGACCTGGACCCATCCTTACAGAAGGCACCGAGCACAAAAGCTGCTCTCAAGTTTCCCCAAGATTCCCATCAGAAACAGCTGACTCTTACCAATGGTCAAAACAGAAGTCAGTTTGACAAATTTCATCCTAGACATCCAGTAACAGTTAAAACAGATGCACAACCATTTCTGAACATTTTAGAAGCAAAGGTAACTTCAGCCCTAAGTGAAGTGTTGTGTTTTACATTCCCGATAACTCTGTACATGCTAAAGCTTTAAATTATCATCTTCATGGTATACATTGACATTTCAGATGCTGCAACATTTCTTCGGTACTCATGTTTTTTGTTCCTCCAATAGAAGCTTCCATCCCTGATGACGTTACAACCTTCCCCAGGCTTCAATCTGACCTAACTTCTACAAAAGGAACTCCAAACTACTGCCCCCATCACTTCGCCCCCGTTCAGCCTGAAGAAGCCAGACTCGGTCATCGACCCATTCCCTTACAGTAGTAAGGAGGTTCCTAAGGTTAGAAGGGAAGTAAAGCCAAAATCTCATAGACAACATATGTAGATAAATCGTGTCAGGTCGAAAGCCAATTTGAGTGAGCCAATTTTGGGAAGTTGGGAAACTGTCCCCTGAGGGATTAAAATGCTGATTCCCTCAGAGCCCTTCTTCCACCCTTAACAACCTGCCCCAACATGTTGCCAAGGTAACCCATCTCAGGAATTGCCCCTCCCTACAGGGAGCTATCTCAGATCTTCTGCAGAAACGTTTTCTCAGATCCACCCATTCCCCTTCTTCTCTGCAGCCCCTCCTTTCCACAGCTCGTGAGTACTCTTGCACTCTTTTAAACTTTCTTTCCTCTCGTGGGTATTGTGTTTCCTCGTCTACCTTTCTAAACAGCTTGACCCCACCGTTCGTTGATGAGCCCCCTGTCTTCAGGCTCTGGCCGCTGCTTACCTACTTCTACAAAAAATCTAAAAAGCTAAATTTGGTGCTCATGTCACTATTGCCTCTCCTCACCATTTAAAGACTAATGTATAAGAGCCTTCAAACTCTCCTGCCCTTTCGCACTCAGCTCCTCAACCTCATTCCAGTCCTGCTTCTCTTTACACCCAGTTTTCCTTCTCCCAGTCTCCCCAGAGCCCCCAGAACATGATTCTATAGAGACGCTTCAGGCTTAAACTCCTGCAAGCCTCCCTTCTGCCCAAACTAATAGGGATCTCCCATTGTCCTTCACAACAAAGTGGAGACTCTCCCATAGTTCAGGGAAACATGAAGGCTGAAGCAGCACTGTCTTCTCCTTCTCTTCTGGCTTCAGTCTAATCTACTACCCAGGCCCCCACATTCCCTGCCATACAATCAATCCTCTCCTATTTCCATTCTCTTTTCCATCCCATTCCAAGGGCATAAACCTTCTGGAATCGCCTGACTCAGCCTCTGCTCATCTTTTCGACCGCAATATCATTAAATTTGGTGTCATTCCGGCAACATTTGCCTCTCAGCTGGAGACGGATACAGAGGTTCCTTTCCGGCCCTTTGGCCTACTCCGGACTTGAGTCTTTCTCTTTCCTGTCCGGGACAGGACACGGAAAACCCTTGCGCAAGGTGGCTCATGTCCTCCAATATCTTGAGCGGCTCTTGATATCCCACGTCTGCCTGGCTCCGGTGACGACCGAGTCACAGACCTGGATCTCCCTCTAATACTTACTTTGAAAAGGACGCTTTTCAAAGTATCGTATTAGTCGTTGGAACTTCTTAATCCATCCCGCTGACACCCCTCTAGAAAATTTGTTTTCAATTTCTACTAACGGTCGAAAGTATGGGCAAAGATTCTTTTATATCCAAGCTTTCTCCCTCCTCTGATCAAACCCGATTCAGTTGTGCTCGTTGCACTAGTTACCCAGAATATATCTACTTCCCTTAACATTCCTCGGCATTTTTACATCCCGTATCACCCCATGTCTTCAGGGAAGGTAGAGAGTAATAGAACTCTTACTTCCCCTCGCCCTCTTTAGGCTCAGAGTCCTCCCAAAAAGCCCTCCTTACTATCCCCTTTTGAGGTTATGTTTGGGCGACCAGCCCTTCCACCTGGAGTTTCCCCAACTCAGGGACCCTTACCCAAAGATCTCTCTTCTCCTCTCTTATCCTTCAGCAGACATCAGATATGAAAGTGCCAAGATTTCATTCTCCCTGACCCAGGTAGACTCACTGCTTCATTCCCATTAATACACGGTTCTTGGGTATATTTCTCCCTTCCCCAGGACACAGGAACAATCTCCTTTGTCCCAAAGTGGACAAGACCTTTCCACGTTGTGCTGTGCACACCCACAGTTGCTAAACTTCGTGAAACCTCAGAACTTCTTAGATTCGTATTTCCAGACTGAAACCAGCTGATCAACCAACTGAAGATCCACAAAAGACAACTACTTCAGTGTACTTGCTCTCCCATTCCCACTGGTCCCCTAAAAATTCATTTCTCTTGTGTTCCTGATACTGACTCAAAATAATCTTTTCTGTTTTTCTCGTTTTGAACCTTTAACCAGTTTTTCCCAGGAACTATCAACTGTTAAGAAAAAACCAACAAATGACCTTCCAACCAGAGACCCCTGCTGAGTCCTGCCCTTACGCTGCCACCAGACGCTCATTATGATGTGCTTCGCACTCTCCATTGGCCTCTTCACCGTAAGTCCCACCTGGTGGAACACAGGCCTATGGAAAATAATCCATCTCACCTTCTTTCCCTTTGTTGCTTCCATAATAGTGTTACCTGCAAACTCACAAGACCCACAATTTCTACATGCTCTCCGGCTGACTCCCTCAGTGACTTTCTGCAGAAGCCTGGTTTGACACCCTCACCGACATATGGCTTCAAAGGAACTTCATCCATCCAATAACTGGACAGATTCATCTTTTCCACGCCTACCTCCTGGGAATTTTTCCACCCTCCAGCTGGACCTGCCTGCCCACATCTCCCCCCCTCAAAACTACCCCACGTCGCCCCATTTCAGCTCCGAAGCAGCCAGATCGAAACACGACGCCCCACTTCCTAAGAAATCAAAAAGGGGGGAATGTTGGTTCTAGGCAGAAGGCCGCGCCTCCCAGGCAGAAGGCCACACCTTTCCAGGTGCCTTGTGAAAAACTACGGCTCCCGAGATCCTCAGCGTGACCAAAACCTGATCAGCAAGTCCCTTGTCCACTACCACTACCTCCCCCCATGACCTCTGCTGGCCTATAGGACAAGGACTCACTCCAAGGGGGTTTTATGGCCCCTACTCTATTTAAGCCAGCCCGGACTGAACTCTGCCCTCTTTTCTTGTTCCTGCCGCCTTTTGTTCTTGCTCTCTGTTCCTGCCTGTCCCTATCCCTACCCCCCCCTTCCCTTCCCTACCCTTGCCCATGTGGCACCCCAATAAACCCTTTTATTTCACTAACACGGTATTCCCAGCTAAGTTAACTATGTTTCAGCAGTTTTCTAACAATGATTGCAGTGGTCATTATGTGAGTATGTGTTTGATAAAAGGACACATACCTCTGCATACACATCTACCATTCTTGGTTTGATATTGTGCTATAATTATGTAAGGTTAACCATTAGGAAAAACTGGGTGAAGGGTATAGGGGTCCTCTGTACTGCCCTTGCAATTCCCTTTGTATCACAACATTATCACAATATGTAGCTTAAAAATTATCATAGGAGAATTAGAGGAACATTAGAATGGCCAATGGAGAGGGAGGGGAAAGGAGGGGGCAAAAGGGTGAAGAATAAAAAAAAAGATGGTAGAATGAGATGGATATCATTACTCTAAGTGCATGTATGAAGTCATAAATGGTGTGAATATACTTTGTATACAACCAAGATATGTAAAAATTTGCTCTACAAGTTTAATATGAAATGTAATACATTCTGTTGTCATTTCTAATAACTTAGAATAAAAAAAATAAATTTGAAAAAAAATTATTATCCAAGAAGTAAAATGCATAAAATTCAAATTTTAAAACATAGTAAGCCCTGAGCCTACATAAGAATCTCTGTAATTCACCTAACGTTTGTTTCCATCAAATTATTGTTGAAGATTTTCTATAGAAATGTCGTCTACAGACTAATGTATCAACATTTCCTGGAAGCTTGTTAGAAATGCAGGACATGTGATCACATCTAATGTCCACTGTATCAGAATGCACCTGTAAACAAGTTCCCCAAAGATTTGAAAGCACATTAAAGCTGAATACCTCAGATCTATGAGAAGGATAGGGCACAATTTTAAAGCATACTCTTACTGAGTTTTGAAAAACACTTGTTCAATCAATTCACTCTTAGTTTCCAAAGAATACTGGATAAACCCGGAAGCCAAGCTGGCTAAATCTGAGTGATTTAATCTTTGTTGCCTGTGATTAGACATGAAAGGATTTATGTTTTACCTACCTGCTTTTCTGTCCTAGAGAAGAGTAGTCTTTCTGTTTCTTCTTATTAATTTAATAGCTTTCTGTAGTTCTTTATATTAAGTGTGGGAGAACAAGATGGACTGTGACTTATGAAAGAACCAATGATTTTGTTGAGATTATGTTTAGCTCTTATTTACCCACAAAATCCATGATTTACTTTCCTGATCTACTCTCAGGACTTAAATATCAAATGATTGTAATGTTTCCATTGCAATCAATCTCAAGGTTTTATGGTGATTTGAATCACAGTTTCTCTGTTATATTAACTACGTGTTATAAAATTATTTATAATTTTAATTTGTAGTTATACTAATGAGTGATTTATTTAATTCCTGGGAAAATAACTTCTCAAATAGAATACAGAAGAATGGTTTTCATAAAATAGCTTCGACAAAGTGAAGTTTTTTCATTTCCTTGACAGTTAAGATATCATCTATTAAGAAGGAATTCCTGGCCGGGCGCGGTGGTGCACGCCTGTAATCCCAGCACTTTGGGAGGCTGAGGCAGGAGGATCGCGAGTTCAAAGCCAGCCTCAGCAATGGCAAGGCACTTAGCAACTCAGTGAGACCCTGTCTCTAAATAAAATACAAAAAAAGGGCTGGGGATGTGACCCAGTGGTCGAGTGCCCCTGAGTTCAATCCCTGGTATCACACACACACACAAAAAAAAAAAAAAAGAAGGAATTCCTTTCCTGTAGCAAAACGCTAAATAACTCTGTTCAAAGATGAGAGCCCAAAGCTAGGAATGACAAACTTAGTTTAAAAAAAATGAAAAAAAAAAATAATATAAAAGGAAGACAAGCAACTTATAATAGAAAATTTTGAGAAATATCAATGAGCTGTAGGGCAAGGGAGAGCACACAAATACACGGAAGTAGAGAAGGTGATGGGGATAGAACAAATACAATGCCAGGAACCACGTGGGTTGGAAGTAAATTGCTCTTTGATAAAGCAGAAACCTGTTTTGGAAAAATGAAATACAATTTCTCTTCCACTTTCTTTGTCTTTCTCTCACTTTTACTTTTGCTCTATGTCTCTATAATTAAACTACTTTTCTTTCTCATTGGCAAATAAAAATTTTCATTAGGGATCTACAAAATTGCTCCACTAGTCTACCATTCTATGTGTGGTATCTACACTTTTCTGAAATCTGCACACTTTTGCTGATATTTGGAAACCTCCAGCTGTCTCTGTTATGCTATTCTGACATAGCATAATCATACAAGTCCATACTATGAGAAAATTAATGAAGAAACTGAATTTACAGATCACAGAAGAAATCCAGAAGCAAATGAATGTAAGGAAGATAAAAATATCGCAGCATATCTGCAGCAATCAAGAGGGTGGCCATGGGCCTTCCCATGGAATGGGTCTTGAAATTTTGAGTCAATTTTTTTCAAATATAAGAGAAAATGGTTTCACTTGATGATATCTCATTGCCACAGTTTTTTATTTATTTTATAAATTTTTATTTGTTCTTTTAGTTTATAAATGACAGTAGAATCTATTTTGATATAGCTATACAAACATGGGATATATCTTGTTCTAATTAGGATCCCAGGCTTGTGGATGTACTCAATGTTGAGATTCATGTATGTACATAGGAAAGTTATATCAGATTTATTCTACTGTCTTTCCTTTTCATATTCCCCCTCACTTCCCTTCATTCCAATTTCTATAGACCACTGAACTTCTATGCTTCCCCTCCCCATCCTTGTGTGTTGGCTTCCACATATCACAAACAACATTTAACCTTTGGTTTTTGGGGATTACCTTATTTCACTTTGTATGATAGTATCCAGATCCAGCTGTTTGCCAGCAAATTCATAAAGTAGTTTTTCTTTATGGCTGAGCAATATTCCATTGTGTATATAAACCACATTTTCTTTATCCTTTCATCTGTTGATGGGCAGCTAGGTTAGTTCCACAGCATAGCTATTGTGAATTGTGCTGCTATAAACATTGATGTGGCTGCATCACTCTAGTACGTTGATTTTAACTCCTTTGGATATATACTGAGGAGTGGTATAACTGAGTCTAATGGTGATTTCATTCTTAGTTTTTTGAAGAATCACCTATTGTTTTCCAGAGCAGTTGGACCAATTTTCAGTCCCACCAGCAATGTATGAGTGTGCTCTTTTCCCCTCATCCTTGCCAACACTTATTGTTCTTTGTATTCTTGATAAGTGTAATTCTGGAGCGAGGTGAAATCTCACTGCAGTTTTTACTTTGCATTTCTCTAGTTGCTAGAGATGTTGAATACTTTCTCATGTATTTGTTGACTGTCCATGTATTTTTTATTTGAGAAGTGTCTGTTTAGTTCCTTTGCCCATTTATTGATTGGGTTATTTGTTTTTTGGTGTTAAGCTTTTTGAGTTATTCATACATCCTAGAGATTAATGCCTTATCTGAGCTACAAGTGGCAAAGATTTTCTCCATTCTGTAAACTCTTTATGATCTTGATTTTTTCTGTGAGACATCTTCTTAGTTTGATACCATCCCATTTATTGATTTTTTATTTTACTTCTTGCACTTTAGGAGTTTTGTTGAGGATATCAGTTCCTAAATTGACATATTTGAGTGTTGGGCCTACATTTTCTCTTAGTTGGTCCAGGGTTTCTGTACTAATGCCTAGGGCTTTTGTTGCACTTTGAGTTGAATTCTGTGCAGGGTGAAAAACATGGGTTAAATTTCATTCTACTATATATAGATTTCCAATCTTCTTAGTACCATTTGTTGAAGAGGCTATCTTTTCTACAATGTATGTTTTTGGTGCCTTTGCCTAGTATGATATATATATATATATATATATATATACTTTTTTTTTTTTTTTTTTTTTTTTTTTTTTTTTGTACTGGTGATTGAACTCAGGGGCACTTGACCACTGGGCCACATCCCCAGCCCTTTTTTCGTATTTTATTAGAGACAGGCTCTCACTGAGTTGCTAAGTGCCTCGCCATTGCTGAGGTTAGCTTTGAACTCGCGATCCTCCTGCCTCAGCCTCCTAGTGCTAGGATTACAGGCGTGCGCCACCACGCCCGGCCAAGAGAGATAACTATATTTATGTGGGTTTGTCTCTGTGTCTTCTATTCTATTTCATAGATATGCATTCCTTTTTTTATGGCAATACCATGCTGTTTTTATTACCATAGCTGTGTAGTACAATTTAAGTTTAGTATTGTGATGTCTCCTGCTTTACCTTTCTTGGTGAGGATTACTTTGGCTATTCTGGTCTCTTTTTTTTTTTTTTTTTCCAAATGAATTTCATGCCTGATTTTTCTATGAAGAACATCATTGGGAATTTAATAGGATTTTTTTAAAAGAATATATACAAAAAACTGTTTATGAAAAAAATATGCAAATTATACTTACTTTTTTGAAAAAAAAAATCAAAGTGCTTTCAATAAAAAAGAATAGAATTCAGGCTTGATGGGGCATACATGTAATCCCAGTGACTTCAGAGGCTGAATCAGAACAATCAAGAATTCAAAGCCAACCTCAGGAACTTAGGGAGGCCCTAGGTAACTTAGCAAGACCCTGTCTCTAAATAAAATATAAAAATAGGGCTCAAGATGTGGCTCAGTGTTAAATGCCCCTTGGATCAATACTTATTTGCTAAAAGCAAAAAGAAAACACAAAAGCAACAGAATGTAATGCAAAGATGTAATTGAAATAAATGTAAATATATGAAAAATTAAGTGCCACTAATAAGACTTACAGATGAATTTCCTATTTCCGTGGAGCTATTCATGGCAATAGCTTTCTATTGATTTTGGACTATTAGCAATAAAATCCAGTGTTCTAATTATAAGGAAGGAAAATCAAGGAATCCAATGAACAATTTAGATGTGACTTTATATTTCTTTTATTTTTTTAATATATTTATTTGCTTCAGTTGTACACAATGCCTTTATCTGTACGTTTTGCTCAGGATCAAACCCCAGGCTGCACACGTGCTAGGCGGGTGCTCTATCTCTGAGGCACAGCCCCAACCCTAACTCTTATACTTCTTTATGTCTTTTTTTCTGTTATGTTGATTCTTCTCTCGTCCCCAAGTTCTGAAGATTTCTTTAGACATTATTATTATTATAAAAAATATACTACATGTTTGAAAGTTATTCCAGTAGGAAAATACAGAGTTCTCTCCCACAATATCTAGCCAACTAACTTATGGTATTTTTTTTTTTTTTTTTTTTTTTTTTGATGCTGGGGATTGAACCCAGGGGCACTCAACCACTGAACCACATCCCCAGCCCTATGTTGTATTTTATTTAGAGACAGGGTCTCAGAGTTGCTTAGTGCCTCACTTTTGTTGAGGCTGGCTTTGAACTTGTGATCCTCCTGCCTTAGCCTCCTCCACCCCTGGGATTATAGGGATGTGCCAACCTGCCTGGCAAATTAGATTTTTGACAGACATGTACATAATATATGTATTTCTTTCCTTTAGTTATGTAAATAAAGCACTTTTCACTCTGATAATATGAACAATATTCAGTAAATAAAAATATATAACAAATAATCTCAGGCTGATTATTTAAAATACATATTAACAAAGAATTATATGAATTTTTGTTAAGGCTTTTATTAATCAATAAAGGATGACACTGTATCCATCATGCAAGAAAACTGGGAATATAGGAAAAATACAAAACTTCTACTTTTTAATCCCTTATTGTATAAGACTTAAATATAATCAATATTATGAAACAATGTTCAGAAACATGTTTTGTTGCATTTGTCTGCATTTTAACTTTGTTTTGTTATATAATAAACAAAAGGAAGCAAGAAAAATCAGATAATGAAAGGGACAATAATAGAAATAAATATAAGCTTAAACTTTTCTAAATAATAAGTCTACATAAAACATTTCTTTTCAAAATACCTGTTTATTAATTGTCTTTAAAATCTATAGAGAGTTTTAAATTTAGAAACATAAAAGTTTGGGCTCCAGTTCTGATGTCACCCATAAACTCTATGCCATTCACAAAGTTTCCTAAAAGCTCAGAACACTATAGGCTTCATTACAAAACTGAGAAACTAGGACTCCTAAAGAGAACCTTTAGAGATCTGTAGGAATTTGATGAAATTCTACTTAGGACTGCTTACTGTTTATTAGGGCATCAAAATGTAAACAATTGTAGCTTATTGTGTGTCAAGTTGCATTAGTGAGACTTCATTTCTTTACTCCCTCCTTTTTTCACGTGTTTTCATGCATGAGTTCAGTGTCCTGGTGCCAGTCTCTATGCTAAGGTCCAGAAACACATGGTGAACACAACTCTTAAAGTTATTTATAGCATAGCACTTTGCTAACCTTTGGCTTGTGAGTCCTTTAAGATTTAATATGCTACAAGGAATTCTTTTATTAAAGGCAAAAAGTGGCCTAGGTTTAACATTCATATTCTTTCAGTGATAGGCTAATTAATTTACAAATGTCCTTTAAAATGAAAACACTTGAGAACCTCTGATCAAGCACTTAGTAAATCAATATTGTTAGATAAATTCCAGGCCAACCTTCCTTACTCCCCAAGTACCTTGGATAGGCCACACCTCCCAGGTGCCTTAAACTGGCCACACCTCAGGTGCCTTACTGAGCCAATCATGGCACAGGGGTTCTCCTTCAGACCCCAGGCAGCCTATGGAGTCAGGGGTCCCTCGGACCACCGGAGTGGCTATTTTACCTCCCACCCCCACCCCCTGCCAGGCTGAAACTCACTCCTTTCTTTCGCCTTTCTGTCCCTTTTTGCCCTTCTTCCTTTTTGCCTTTTTCCCTCTTTCTGTCCCATTTACCCTTTCTGTCAGTTTCCCCCTTTTCACCCCTTTTCGTCTTCTTCATTGCCCCATCTTCATTCCTCTGCTCCCGCAGGCATTCCTCACTCCCTCCTCCTCCACTTGTCCCTCCGTCCCCCTGCCATTACTACAGGGCGGTCCCAGGGTGTGTTCCTTTGCCCTTCAAATATGATAAGTCAAAATCAGATGAGCTTCATGTATCAATACTTTGATACATGCATTTGAGACCATGAAGGTCTTAATGACTAAGAAGAATTTATTTCTATGCAAGTATGCAAGATCAGTGATTTCCTTTTTTTTTTTTTTTTTTTTTTTTTTTTTTTTTATTGTGATAGGGACAGATAATATGAGAACTACCCTCTTAAATTTTAAATGTAAAATACAGTATTGGTAACTATGACATGATATTGCCTAGCAGATATGTGGAACTAACTCATTTCACACAACTAAAATTTTGTACGTGCTAATTAGCATCTCCCCGTTTTCCTCTCTCATCCAGCCCTGGACAGCCATTATCTTATCCTTTGCTTCTATAGGTTTGACTGTTTTAGATTGTTCATAGGAATGAGATCATGAAGTCCTTCTGTGACTAGCTTTTTTCACATAGAGTAGTGTCCTTAAGTTCATCTATGTTGTTGGAGAATTTTCCTCTTTTGTAATGCTTGGTAATATTACATTATCTTCATATAACACGTTTTCTTTATTCATTCATCTATTGCTGGGCATTTAGGTTGTCCATATATCTTGACCATTGTGAAAAATTTTACATGATATGTGTGGCTGCATGTATCTCTGGAAGATCTTGATTCTAGTTTTTTAAGATAAGAAACCAAAGAAGTGATTGCCAGATTAAATATTAATTCTATGTTAAATATTTTAAGGAACTGCCATACTGATTTCTATGTTGGTTGCATCATTTTAAATAACAATCAGCAGTATACATGTATTCCAATTTTTCCACATCCTGATCAATATTATTTGTTTATTTTTGAATAATAACCAATCTAACACATGATATTATATAGTTCATTGTGGATTTGATTTACATTTTCTTAATATTGAACATCTTTACATATAATTTAGGTCATTTTTATGTCTTTGGAGGACAAATGCCTTTTTTTCCCTTTTGCGTTGTTTTTTGTTTTATTTTGTTTTTTGCTATTCAGTTATAGGAATTCCTTATATATTTTAGATGTTAACCTCTTATTGGATACATGGTTTGAAAATATTTCCCCCCTTTACATAGATGACTTTTCATTCTGTTAATATTTTTCTTTGAAGTGTAGAAACATTTTAGTGGAATATTGTCCCATTTATTCACCTTTGCTTTTGTCAATTGAGCTTTTGGTGTCATATTCAGGAAATCATTGCCCTTCCTTAGCCTCAGTTTTTCTTGCAGTTTTCTGGCCAAACTGCAAGCTTTTCAAATCGTTCTGCTTTGATTTTTGGTCCTGATTATCATAATAAACTTGGCCAAAAGCCACCAGCAAAGAAAGAAAAAAGAAAAAAACAAGAAATCACTGCCAAGATAAAATCCAAGAATCTTTCCCCCTATCGTTTATTCCAGTTTTACTGTTCCAATTCTTACAATTAAGTCTGTAGTCTATTTTGGGTTTATTTTGCATATGGTTAACATAGGGGCCCAATTTAATTATTTTGCATGTAAATATCCAGTTTTTCCTACACCATAGTATAACTTTGACACCCTTGTCACAGTTCAGTTGACCACATCTGCAAAGGCTTATTTCAGGGCCATCTAATCTTGTTTCATGGATACATATATCTGTATCTGTTTTTAGGCCAATATCATGATGTCTTAATAACCATAGCTTTATTGTATATGTTGAAAACAGGAGTGTGATGCCCATACCATTATTATTTTTTCTCTCATGATTGCATTGGATTTTGGGATTCTTTATAATTGCATATGTATTTTAGGATTTTTTAAAAATTTCTGATTGTTATTAGTATAAAAAATTGTGAATGTTACTTTATGTCCTACAACTTTACCAAATTGTTTATTAGTTCTTATAGCTTTATTTGTATCTTCAGGGTTTTCATATAAGAGCATTTCATTTGTAGACAGAGTTATATTGACAAATCATTAGTTAAACTAAGAAAAAAAATTAGTAAATCAAAAATAAAAAGGAGACATTACAACTGCTACCTTTGATATAGAAAATTTGAAAAGAGACTACTATGCATAACTTTATGCCAAAAAATTAAGAGACCCAGAGGAAATGGATGTATTTCTATAAACATACAACTATCAAGACTGAATTACAAAGAATCAGAAAGTCTGGATATCACTATAACTAGCAAGAAAATAGAAGCAGTCATGAAAAATTCCTCAACCAAGAAAAGTCAAGAACCTCCTGGTTTAACTGATGAATTCCACCAAAGATTTAATGAAGGATTAACACTAAACCTTCCCAAACTCTTCCAGAAAAAATTAAAGAGAAGGGAACATTTTCAAAGTTGTTTTTATGAGACCAATATTTTATGAGACCAATATAAAGCCAGAAAGAGACATAAGAAACATAGATGCAAAAATCTTCAATATAACATTAGCAAATAAAATTCACTTGCACATTAAAAGGATCACACACCATGACCAAGTGGAATTTATCCCTGAGAAGCAAGGGTAAATCAACACACAAAAAAATCAATTAATGTGATATACTACATTAACAGAACAAAAGATTAAAATTTCATGATCCTAACAGTAGATGCACAAATAGTACTTGACAAATTCTGCACTTTTTCATGATCAAACAACAGTAACAACTACAATAACAATTAAACTAGAAATAGAAGAAAAGTGCTTCAAAATAGTAAAGGTCACATATGACAAGCCCACAGCTAACATCATACTTAATGTCAAGAAACTTAAAGCTTTTCCTGTAAGATCAGGAATAAGGATAGTATACCTACTCTTGCTATTTCTATTCAACATAGTACTGGAAATCCTAGCAACAACAAATAGGAAAGAAGAAAAAGAAATAAAAGGCCTACAAATTAGAAAGGAAGACGTAAAATTATCTCTGTTTAGAAATGACATGACCATTGTTTTCTATGTATTGTTTTCACTCAAACCACTCAGTGAATTCTCTTTGTGTGTTAAACATTTTATTTTCTCATTGAAAATTTAATTATAAAATTGCTACAATGTGTTTTCACTATATATTATATATTTATTGTATCTAAAATTTATGTATAGATAAAACTGAAATAAATCAAAAGTGACACTAATGTTGAAATTGATGTTAATGAGGAAAAACCACTATTACAATTATTCCATAAATTGTCTTGGCATTTTAATGTACAGAACTTCCATGTGGGTGATCAATATATTTATTTAGCACATGAGAAATGTCAAAAATTTTGAAAATAAAAATAAAACTGGGGAATTATAGTTTGTGAAGCATTCAATTTAATAATATCACAATCAAGCTTTTCTACTTCATAAAATTCTTGTTCTTCATGTTAAATAGAACAAATTGGGGGGAGAAAAGGGGGAAAGGGAATAGGAATAATGACAAAATGAATTAGACATCAATACCCTAAATACATGTATAAAAACACAAATGGTATGAAAATATGTAAAACCAGTGACTTGAAAAAAAATGTGCTTTTTATGTGTAATACTAAATGAATCGCACTCTGCAAGCATGTATAACAAATTAGAACAAAACTATATTAAAAAACAAATATTTTTTTAAAAATTTGTTCTTAAGAAGATCTTGCAAAGATAAGTTATCACCCTACATTTTCTGAATCATCTCGAAATAAAATTGGAATTATGCAAACTGACTGAAGAAATTCATTAAGTGAAAATTCAAAATTGAGAATAAGGAAGAACTTTCCTAATTTTCAGTGTTGCAATTTTGGGCTAGAGTTCTGGGCAAACTTTAAGTTATTTCTAGTTTATAGTTTATAGGATGACTATATTATAGTGTCATTTTAATGTATCTGTCCAATCATCTTTAAAATTATATAAAATATGCACAATGAATATGTTTTCAAAAAGTTAAAAATTGTTCATACTAAGTGCCTCTAACCACACAACATTTCAGTTTTCCCATCATAATTTATGAAGCAATCTACCTGTTCTTCACACTGAAGTAAATGTACCATTGTTCCTATACTACACCTCAGAATCATGTATTTTTTGAAAGTTGACTTTGTTCTGCTGATCTATACATCTTTATGTTTTCTTTAATATTGGAGAGGATTAATCTTCCCTCTCCATCTACTATATTCTATTTTTTAAGAATTTTCTTGGCCAATCACTCTGATTTTTTAATAGAATTCCTAAAACCCAATTTCTCTGTTTCTTCTGTTTTCGACCAAATGCTTTTTTTAAAATTTGTTTCAGGATTGTGTTATATTTATGGGTTAACCTAGGGACAAATGGCACTTTTATTATTTTGAATCTTACTATGCAAAACATGATGCACATTGTATTTATCTATGTCACCTTCATGTCTTTATATATTTTTTTCACATTTATCACACTTGTTATAATATTTCCAGAGATTTTTATCACTTTTAGCCATTTTAAAATGGGGTTTAAAATTATATATATAAATTACATATATTTCCCATGATCATAGATTTATATGCTGATTTCTATAGGTCAATTAAATACTTTTGACTTATTTTAAATGAAATTGTTTCTTTAATTTGTTTTCTGTTAAATACCATTTTACATTTTGTGTGTGGTGAGGGAGTTCTGGGAATTGAACACAGGGACTCGACTAAGCCACTTCCTTAGTTATTTTAATTTTGAAACAAGGTCTAGATAAGTTGCTTAAGAACTCAATAAATTACTAAGGCTGGCCTCAACTTGCAATCCTCCTACATCAACCTCCCAAATCACTGAGATTATTGATGGATGCCACCACACCAGTCTTCATTTGACTATGATTTTTAAATGTCTATTTCTGTGTTCTCTGTGCAATTTAGATTAATCTTTGTGTCTCTATTATTTTTTTGTCAGTGCTACATCACCTTAATCATTATAGCTCGATAATAATGCTTGAAATGAGGTAACATGAGTCCTTTCTTCTTCAGTGTTGTATTAGATAATCTAGGTTACATAACTACTTATATAACATTTAGAATACATTGTTGATATCTACAATGCAGATTTTGAGATTTTGACTTTGATTTTGTTCAATCTATTGATAAATTGGGAAGAATTAATATCTAATATTTAAGCTATTGATTCATATTATGGAATATTTCTTAACTTAGATATTCTCAGATATTTTTCTGCATTATTTTGTAGTTTTCTGCATATAGTTCCTTTATTTTTTACATATGTAGGTTTTTATATCATTAATACTCTTGTTTATGGCCACATTTATTTTGGTGTTATTTCTATAGTAATAGATTTGATGACTATCCCCATGCTTGTTTGGCAAATTCCTTTGATTAATTTCCTGCCTTGTTGAAAATCAATATTTAGTATTTTCTAAAAGAAGGGCTATGGTAACAAATTCTTACAAGCCGCAATATGCCTTTTGCTACTTTGTTTTTTGACAATCCTTTTATTCCTTCAAAACTTTTTCTACAAATATGCAATTTTCTGTTATTGAGTGTATTTGCTTGCACTTCCTGTTATAAATGGTTTTAACTATTTGCCTCTAATATTAGATTTTCAATACTTTTAACAAGATATATCCATGTGTTGATTTTTCTATGTCAAAATCTCCCTTATCTCCTAGTAAAAGGTACTATTTTTAATCAGCGTGTATAAATCATTTTTTTTTTTTTGGAATTACCTTATGTAACCAATATTGTCTTTTTGTTATTTTGTTTCTTGTTTTAATTATTTTCTAAAGGACACCAAAGGCTGAAATGGATCTCATTTCCTGCATTCTATTTCAACCATTTCACTCAGAATTTAAGACTTCATTACTTTTCCTTTCTCTCATTATTCTCAATTGTGCCTTTTCCATTCCTTAGTATATTATCAGTGTTATATAATTTTGTCCTGCTTTCATATATACCTATTTCTATAAAGTTCTTTTTTAACCCTTTGTTCATTTCTTTCTTGAGAGCTAACAGTTTATTCTCCGTTTATTTTCTGATATTTCCCTAAATTTACAGAGTTTGTCTTTGTGCTTTTGTTTTGTAGAAGCCATTATGTAAGTACACATTTTAACTTAAAAAAGAGTTCAGGAGTCTATGACTTGCTTCAGGGAAGACTGGTAAAGGAAATGCATTGGATTCTCTCTTGCAATCTCTCTTCTGGTGGCACTCCCTTCTATCTTCCCTCCTCATCAAAATGTTGGGAATCTTGATAAAAATATTCTCTAACTTCATTTCAAGCAAGCCTCTGGGTTATATTTTACCAATGAGAATGAAGCACTTGAAATTTGGAAACCAAAACAGAAGTAGAAGCCATTATTACTTTGGCAATGAGAGAAAGCTCATGGCTATTGGCAGATATCTAATGGAAGATTTTTCCAGAAGCATATGGCTTTCTCCCTTGAATGAGATATTTATTGTATCATGTTGCTGAGATCATTAGTGTTGATTTCTTATAATTTCTGCATCCTAATGGTAGCTTTCTTGGCTTTTAATTTCTAATACATGCACGTTGTTAAGCCTTCAATTTGATGTATTTATATTTTTTTATGATTGGGAGATCTATATTAGTTCAATTCCCTTGACCACACCCTGAGCAGGAGAAATCATCAACTTTCAGCTTTATCAAAGCAACAGTACAATCACATTGTTTTATCAATAAATGAGATGCACACATCCCAACAATTGCATCAGAATCTAATGACTCACATTTTGGCAAGAGTTGTGCTGTTGGTAATAATTTGTAGAGGTAAAAATCATAGCAGTTTGTAGCAGCATCTATTATCCAGCAGCTGTGGGCTTCTGTAGAAACTATAGTATATCTTTTCCCTAAAATGACTCACATTTTACTAATTTTATGCCACTATTTTAGGTAGCATCATTTATAAAGAAACCATGTTCTTCAGGCTATAGAAATCTTGGGATGTTCATTAGTTGAGCTAATACTTCCTGATACTTTTATTATTTTTTGCCTGAAATTGGCAGTTTGTTTATTCCTTACACACTTAACCATTAAACCCGAATGGTAAGAAAATAGAGTGATTATAGACAAAGAGACGATTATCAACACATTTAGGAGAAGATATATGGACTTGTGAGACTAAGAACAGGGAAAACAATATTTGGAATAAATGGTGGTCCTGTGGTTGGGTAATGAGAAGCCTTGATTAAATGATCTGCTATCATCACATGGAGAAATAGACTCCTATCCTTCCCTACCTCAACTTTTTCCATTCTTATTAAATCACTTCACCGAAAAGCAATAACTTTGCCAGGATAGAACAAAGCAAGGACTCACTGAAGAGGACCTGCCCTTACCAGTGATGAGCATATCACTCCTTTTTTGTAGAAAAAGTCAAGTGATATAAATTCCAATGCTTGTTCTGTGATAACTCTATCTTCCTATTGCTTTCTTTCTTCTTAGAGTACCTGTCATCAATTTATTAAAATGTGGCTTTTATTAAATAGAGATATTATCTTTTTATTCTTTACTATGTTCCATTATTCTAGAACAATGTATGAAATACAATGGATTGATACTGCTTTTTAGGGAATGGGTAAATAAATATAATGGAAAATAACTTTACAGTAGAAATGTAAGTGAATGAGTATGAAAAGACTGTGAGGGAAAGAATGATTCTCTCAAATGCTCTGCTTAAATAAAGAAGATGTAAACTTTACACTTCTAAGCTATTTGATTATGCTAAACTCCAGGCTACTTCTGTGATAATGCTGAAAGAATGTCTTAACTCTTTCAACAACACAGCTAAGATAACTGACAAGAAACTCAAATATCAAATTCTCTGTTGTCAAACTTCAATATCACTTGTTCACATATTTCTAACATAGAATTTTCACTTCCTTTTTATGTGAACATTTAGAAATTGATTGAAAGAGTGAGGTGGAAATTGAAAGAAATAATCATTCAATCATTCAACAAATGTTTATTGAAAACTTGTTTTGAAGATCCCTTCATGACCATTCCTAAAACAAAACAAACCTTTGTAAGAAGAAAGCAGTCTTACTCAAGCCCCACTTTCACTGTTATTATTTCTCCAGACTGACCCATATTTGAGTATGCTCTGTGGATCAATTACAAAGTCAAGTGTAGAAGGAGAAGACTTTCATGTAATAACTGAACTTGCTCTAAAGTTTGTAATCTGGAAAAAATATCAGGAGAAATATATCTGTGAATTATTCCTGAAAACAGTATAAAATTAGGGTTGAACATAATTTTATTTTGGCTTGAAGTTAAAAGTACATTCGCCAGATATTTTGTACTCGATGTGCTAGGTCAAGCAGATGGGAGTGTTTATAATCACTCTTCTTGATTAGTTGACACATTTGGATTCAGTAGTGGGCCATGAAGCCTAAATTTGAGATGCCAGAAATTTCTGATTAGATTGTAATGAAAAAACCCTCAGGAATACAGAGGAATAAAAATTTAGAGTAGATTTATCAGATTTAAGAATCTCACTTACTCCCAACTATGTTCTCTGAAGGACCCAGATGTCAATTCATTCACCAAGCGGTTAAGAAATCTATTGAAAAAGGGCCGTCATGATCTTAAAAAAAAAAAAAAAAAAAAAAAAAAAGTTGTGGATTAATTATTCTCTGTGGGGAGATCTTTCACTTAAATGTTCTTTTTGATTTCAACTGGAGTCTAGGCTTTCCAGGTAACAAATCCGTGAAAGTATTTCATAAAGCATCACAGGCATGTTCTGTAAATCTCACTCCTAGAGTTTCTCAAGCGGAATTGCAGTCATATATACATATTTTTTTTTTCCAGAATAACCATGTACTAGAAAAATCAAAATACTTAGACACTAATGTCACAGTGATTGTTAGAAAATGGGATTGAGTGCATCACAAGATCCAGCAACTGAATATATCTGTCATCTACTCAGACTAGAGTTTATTTTGTCTGGCGATGTGCATTTTCCCAGAGACTCTTTTAATCTTACCTTCAATTATTTTCCTACTTTTTTTTTTTTTTTTTTTTTTTGTAGTGAGGAGATTGAATCCAGGGCACATTACCCCTGAGCTAGTCCTCAGCCCCTTTTATTTTTTATTTTGAGACAGGGTCTCACCATGTTGCTTAGTGTCTTGCTAAGTTGCTTAGGCTGACCTCAAACTTTCAGTCCTCCTGCCTCAGCTTTCGGAATCATTTTACTGGTCTTTAAATGTACATTTATAATAGTACTCAGCTGAATTATCATATCAACTATAATCTTCATCTGATCTTTAGAGCATGAGGGGCCAAAGAGACAAATCTGACTCCCAAAATAATATAACAAAATCAAAATTTTGCACATGGAAAATTGTAGAGACCAGTGTCAATATCAACAACATAAAATATGATATTCTGTTTATTGTTTGAAGAACGCGATTTCATGAGAAATAAATTTATTAACTAGCAATTCAAAATTTAATGATTTTTATGTATCCTCTTTTCTTGAGAAAATTAATATATTTTAAAACATCAATAACCTATATTAAGCTGTCAAGTAGGCCCCCCACCACCACTTTCTCCAATAATTAGAGAGGATTAGAAGCAAAACCAGGGTTAAGGGTGTGTGCTCATTCTGTCACACTGGGTTTTATCCACCCTTTGGCTCCATGTCACAATCTAGAATAGAAGGGTCTTAATTTCCGAATATCCCACAGAGTTCAAGGAATATATATTTGTATGTCCCTCCTTAAAGGATTTAAGGAACCCAGAATAGCAGATATAATATAGGCTGTTAATATTTATTTTTTAGGTGCAAGATAGAGGATTAATTCCATAAAAATGGCTATCTATTATTTCACTAAAATTTCTATTGGACATTTCAAATAGCCATTTCCAAACTAAAAAGAAAGACATGATTTTTTGTAGTAATCTTTGAAATCACAAAACATCACAGTTGGTGTGATCATCTAAACATTTTCCAGGGTACAGAGACAAAGAAGGAATGATGTGCAGATGTTCACAGTGTAGCTGGAAGCAGGCAGCTGTTCTCCATGACAATTAAAAACAAATCAGAAGGGATAATGTTATTTATGCTAGCCTTAATGAAGTAAAGAGCATTAGCCCTTAGCCAAGATGTCAGTTGGAAGTGATATACATGATACTGGTTCTAAATAACCCTAAAGGCACACAAGGTTTCACTGAAGTTTACTTGCTCTTCTGGTATTCTTACATTAGTTTTACCAACACTCTTCCTTCAATCCACAACCATGGCCTCTTGGCAATTTCCCTACGAAGCTGAGTGAAGACTAAAAAATACGACCAAGATGCCAAACAGAGAGCTCTAAATACATAAGATGTCATGTTCCAAAGTGATAACCATGGCAACATAAGCCTCTTAAAAATGGTCCAGAAGGAAAACAAATCAGGGAAGTCATTTCAGAACTAAATTTTGAATAGCACATGTTGTTCACTTTCTCAGAAATTATTGTAAGTCTAAAATAAAAATCTGCTTTAATTCATGGCAAGGACTAAAGTTGTAACTCAATGTTCAGAGTCTCAATGGAAGAGCATTTGGAGAATATTTGGCAAGGAAGTTTTGAGCAAGATTGTATAGACAGATTGCTCAGAATTTGCTAAAAGTCAGAGATAACTTGTGTAGTATTTAAATCCTCATTAAAAAGCCTTAGTGGTAGTAGAGTCTCCTACTAAGAAGGTACAGAGAATGTTCTCCCCACTGGGAATATCAGTAGGTTTCTTTCTACAGTTCCTTTTCTACCATACTTATTAAATCACTTCACTGAAAAATAATAACTTTGCCAGGATAGAACAAAGCAAGGACTCACTGATGAAGACCTGCCCTCACCAGTGATGAGCATGTGCTGTTGAATGAACAACTTGACAGGCGACTGAATAGCTTCATTCCCTAGTAGAACTTTCCATATCCTCTCAAAGAAAACCAGACACACAACAACAGGTTTACTGTGTTTGGACTAGTCATATTGCATTCTCATTTGAAAAGACAGTTGCTTGGAATTTGAGCTTCTTTTTCCTAGTTACTAGTTACTGCCAGTCCTGATATGCTTGGACTTATTGACATATCTTATGCAGTATTATGAGAAACCCTATATACAAATAACTTACCCTATAAACAATATAATGGGTTGTGGTTCATAACTTTCATTGGTGGCATGACAAAATTCACAACTTAGCGGGGACAATCCTGAGTAGGATGATTTTGTATGGTGCATTTATTAATTTTATCCTTGTTTCTCTCTCAGAATTCTCCAAAGGTTTGTTCCTATAATAAATAAATTTTTAAAAGTTGTATCTCCTTCACTGGGCTTATTTTCCATCACAGTAAAACAACAGTTATTAATATTGGATGACATTAAAATTAATTTCAAATTTAATATTATTATATTTAGAGATTAGTTTTAGACTTTGTAGGCATGTACTAGCAATACATGATGGTGATTCCTCTCCATCAGTCAGAGGGTAGGATTTAAAAGAAAAACAACTAGTGTTTTAGTCAGGTTTTTTTGTTTGTTTGTTTGTTTTTGTTTTTGCCACTGTGACCAAAAGACATGACAAGAACAATTTTAGAAGAGGAAAAGTTTATTTGGCACTCACAGATTTAAAGATCTCAAACCACAGAAGGTCAACTCCATTGCTTTGGACCTGAGCTGATGCATGATGGCAGAAGAATGTGGAGAAGGAAAGTAGCTCAGGACATGGAAATCAGGAAGCAGAGAGAATTCTGCTTGCCAGGGACAAAATATATCCTCTAAAGGCATGCCTCCAGTGACTTACCTTTTCCAGCCACACCCCATCTGCCAAGGATACTGCTACATATGAGTGGATTAATTCACTGATTAGTTTAAACCTCTCCTCATCTAATCATCCTTCCTTCTGAAAATTCTTGCATTGTCTCAAACTTGAGCTTTTTGGGGACACTTCATACCTAAACCATATCAACTAGAGAATGACAAAAGAACTAACTATTTCACTATTACAACTGATAATTTACTTGGAAAAAAAAATCTTCTATTTCTCTTTATACCACTGGGAATTTTTGACTCAGAGTTTTTGTTTTTATATTTAAATGAGAAACACTTCATCGGTATATATATTTGTTCTTCTTTAATAAAAAATAAAGTTTTCACTGAACTTGTAAGCAATACCAAGAGTTATCTTGATGTGTAACATGGATTCTCCAGGGCACTGTAAGGATGGCCTTAGGCCTTAGACTAAGCAACTCCATTTTAAAATTCCAGTTTGAAACCTGCAGTCTCACCAGGCATGCTTACAGAGCCCTCCAGTGTGGTCCTCAGGCATAAACAAGTCACTTCTCCCCACCCTGACAAACTCAGAGTGAAGACTCTGGCATGTTGCCCTTACCCTGATAAGGGCAAGAAGCAAGAAGAAAATCAGGGTGGGGACCACCAGACCAGATGCTTTAACCTCAGGTGAATAAAGTCACTGAGAAATCCTGTAGCAACTGACAGGGATTGGAGGGGAGGTCAGAAACCCCAAATTCAGTATAGCAAATGAACAGACATTCAGCCAGCCCACATGGATGCCCACCTGCTGGAGAGCATGATAAGGACCTGGACTGACATCCCAACTCTTCTTATCTTTTGCCTGATCCTCTGCATCTTCCTCACCACTCTTAAACTCTACAGCCATATCTTGACCCTAGTGAGAACTGCCACTTCCCCCTATGACCCTCTCCTCAACCAGCTGTCAACTCGATACCAGGAGAAGCCTGCCTGGGTTCCTGATCTGATCACCAAGGTCTGAGTGAGTGTGCATCTGCTGGACTTAGAGCCTAAGGCTTGAGATTTTGATCTGGCACTTGAGCTTAGCATGAAGAGGGAATGTCTGTCATGAGCCTGTCATGATTAAGTGTGTTTGCAGTGCTTAGAAATAATCTACAATTGTTTGCTGTGAATTGATTATGTCTATTGCAATGCCTAGCATTAAGGATTGTCATTTTCTTGATTAAGAACCTGAAGAGTGAAATTGTATTGAGTGATTTGAGTGAATAAAGCATTGAAAAGGGCAGAAGTGCATGGACATTCTTTATTTCTCCTTGTCGACTGCGTAAGTTGCACCTTTGCCCATCGTAATAGGCACCCTCTAATGATTACACTGATTGAGTCAATGTGTCAAGAATTCAGATCATTGAGGAATCAACTTTTAGGTTATGCTATAGGGAAATAATCTACTAAGTATGAATACATTCCAGAGTGGCGTGTGTGTGTGTGTGTGTGTGTGTGTGTGTGTGTGCGCGCGCGCGTGCACGCATCTGTGTGTGTTTAAAAGCAAAATAAGTGTCTATAATTTGCTTTTCTTAACCAAATTAACTCACAATGATATGAGGGAACATTTACCTATCTTAAAAGGTGTCAGACAATGTCCCAAGTACATTTCCTAAATAGTTAACTTAATCTTACATTCTACGGTAGATATTAAGATAATGTATTATTAGGGCATGTA
Source organism: Tamias sibiricus (assembly GCA_025594165.1). NCBI lineage: Eukaryota > Metazoa > Chordata > Mammalia > Rodentia > Sciuridae > Tamias > Tamias sibiricus. The sequence continues at coordinate 40,658,985 of CM046661.1, forward strand.
AATCTTTAAAATGATTATAATAAACTACCTACAACATGTCTTTTTTCTATTACATAGTAGAATAACACTTCTATAGAAATAAAGTACAGTCAAATTTAAAGATCCAAGAGGATTGAAAGAGGACTTAAAATGGTGAAAATCTAACTGGTTATTCTTTAGCCTTTTGCCCAAAGTCAATGTTCCAGTAAAAATAGGCAAATCTTCACTGAAAGAATGCAAACTAGTGGTTTCAAGGGCTAGAAGTGTCTGGAAAAATGAGGAGTGACAGCTTTTGGAAGCAATGAAGATGTGACTAATTAAGATGATGGTTACACAACTCTGAATATATTAAAAAACAGAATTATACTCTTTAAATGGATGAACCACATAGATATAAATTATATCTTTAAAGTATTATAAAAAATAGTGCCCTTGTTCTCTTTTCTCCTTATTTTCCTTTTGATTTTCAATTCTACAACTTAAAAATTTAAAATCAAAACATCTACTGATAGCTATGCAAATATCAATATCTCTCATTTTTAATATAATGCTCATTGAAATTTCAGGTTGAGCATCTGAAAGTCTTCTGAATAATTAAATCAATAACTTTGAATCTAAAAAATTGAAATTGCTAAAGTTTAACAGGTGCAGAAGAAAAAAAAATTGGCTCTTTAAAAATGTAACCCTAGTCTCAAGTGATGTGTGTGCATCTATGTACACTGATTTCTGGTTTTTATACTAGCCAGAACTTCTCTGAGTGATGGCTGGGAATAGCAGGAAGGCTTCATATCAGCAAACACTTACCATCTTCCAGCAGATGTTGTAAAAGGCTTCACTGATTTGTCCTACAATCAGCTGGGCAATTGTTTCATTTTGATTTTCTATGAAATCCAATATATCCATTTTAGTCTGACTGACAGGCATGAATTTTTCTTTGGCGAATTTTTCTGTACCACTCTAAATGCAAGGCTGATGGACAATGCCTTTATAAAAGACTGGAACAGATTTTTATCTTCCTCTTTCTAAAATTGAAAGCAGCAATGGGTAGTGAACATTTATGTAAGATTCAAGGGATTTTGAATTCTTACCTAAATTTGGAAGGATGGGAAAATATATATTCCATGCATATAAATTAACACAAATCATTTCATTTTACAAAGTTTTATGCATACAGCTATCATATTCAGCAAGACAGTGTGAAAACATTTAGTGATTTCTTTGAAATTGGATAATATCCTAAATATAAGAAATGATATACATAAATAAATTAGAAATATATTGCCAATGTAAACAAAACAAAGCGTCTCAACATAAAATTTATTAAAAATAAACTCTGGCTTTCTTTCTCTTCTTTAATATAAAAATCTTTTTTTGAAACAAGTTTCATCAGAACTTGCTAATCTATGCTTTCTTGAAGTTAGTATAGAGTAAAAGAAATTTTGAAAAGACTATTAAAAACAGTATAAATAACTTGTAGTCTACCTACTTAAATAAACAGTATTGCAAAATACTTACTAGGTTAGATAATATACTTAATCCAAAATTATTTTTATAAATGTAGCCAGTTTTGATAGACATTTATTTCTAGATATCCTTGGAAGATTTTCTAAACCTGTATCCTGTGAGAATGTCTCTTCATCATCATTGGAAAATAGTAAGATTTATTGTTTTAAATAAGGTAATTTAGACGAATAGTACCAATTTTATCAAACCAAGATGTAATCTAAAGTAATAGGATTGATTATCTTGTGTGTCATGAAATGATGATTCCAAATTAATTTCAGAATGAAGGTGACACATTTGTCAAAGAAAGGTTGTCTTATCATTTCAAGAGGCATAATTTAAAGGGGCCAGCTACTTAAATATATACATTTTGGTATGCTTCTAGCAATCTATTTACTATAAATTCAAATTTCTCAAAGATGATAAATTATGTAGCAATGATCATTAGTGGAATACTTACTACCAAATTTCAGTTTATTTTATATTGAGGAGATTGCTTTAAAATATAGTTTGTAACATCAGAGGAAACGGACAGATATCTTAGCTAGGTTATCTAGAGAAAGGATAGTCACTCTTCACTTTGTAACACAGTAATATAAACAACAGTGTCCTGACAGAAAACACATAATATACTAAAAGCAAGTGATTAAAAATAGCTTATAAATTTTTTCACAGATAATGGGAACTGACAAGAGATGATGAAGCATCACAGCACTAGAAAGTGAGAGGATGCTATGTCTAAAGGAGAGAAGTATGGGATGCAAAATTTCTTTGGGCTGCCCTATCAAATTAACACAGGTTGAATGACTGAAAAAAAAAAATAGAATTTTCTTCCCCTGCTTCTGGAAGACAGAAGTGCAATGTCAATGTGTAAAGAGAGAGGATTGAAGGCACATGCCTGTAATCCCAGTGACAGGGGAAGCAGAGGTCTTCTATATCAACCTAAGCAATTTAGGGAGAAAGCCTATCTCAAAGAAAAAAAAAATAAAATAAAATAAAAAATAGGAAGGACTGGGGTTGCAGCTCAGTGGGAGAAAGTACCTCTGGGTTCAACCCCCAGTGTAAAAAAACAAAAAAGGCAGCTAATCAAGGTGTCAACAGATTTTGTTTCATTTTGAACTTCTTGGTGGTCATTTCTGCCAGTATCTTCATGTGGTTCTTCCTCTGTATGTGTCTGTGTTCAAATCTCCTCTTTTATAATGACATCAGTCACATCAGAAAAAGACTCACATCAATGACTTTATTTAATCTTATGAAGACTCTATACCCAAATAGAGTCTTATTCTTTTCTATCTATTTATTTTTTGGAGGGGGGGGGCTCAAGGATTGAACTCAGGGGTACTCAACCACTGAGCCACATCCCCAGCCCTATTTAGTATTTTATTTAGAGACAGGGCCTTGTTTTGTTGGTTAGTGCCTCACTGTTGCTGAGGCTGGCTTTGATCTTGCCATTCTCCTGTTTCAGCCTCCAGAGCTGCTGGGATTACAGGGGTGCACCACCATGCCCAGCTCAGTCCTATTTTGATGTCTGATGTACTGTAAGTTAGAACCTTAACAGATAAGTTTTGAGGGAGTAACCATTCAGTCCATAAACAGGGAGTAAATGCTGGAAGCTGGAGAGAGTTGAAACTAGAAAAAAAGTGCCCAAGAAGATCCTCTGAAGAGGATATAGCCATCCATTGCCAACATGTTTTACTCCATCATTCCCCTATTTCCTAACCGAAGTTGAACAGAAAAGATAAGGCAGTCTGGAAAGCACAGTTCATTAATGCTTCAGGGAACAGAGCAAGGTGGAAAGGGGTAGAGAGTTCTGCACACGAATAGATTCAGCACAGTCTACCTCTGTTCTTTTTGTCATTTGTCTGAATGAAAAACTCATCCCCAATCCAGAGCAACCACAAATTTGCATTAGCCACTGCGTTACTGAGTGAATTTAATTCAGTTATATTCCCACGCGAAAATAAATGTTTCAAATAGCATATATAGTGAGATACAGATTATAGAAAAAAAATGAATTCACATAAAACATAGCTGCTATAGTAACACTTACAAAATAGTTATGAGACTCAAGTTTCTAATCATAACATCCTTTCTATAGCATCCAATTTATTTCCCTCCCACTGTTATCTGCCAGGAGGTTGGTTAGATGCAGTTCAATGCTTAGTAATTAAATTAAATATATTAACTACATTTGTTGCTAAACATTAATAATTAGCAAAATATATACACTTAAACATATCATTATATTAAAATCTAAAATGTGTGCATGTCCATGTAGTTAATTAAAAATGTATTTTGAATAAAAGAATTAACAGATTTCCCCAAAACAACTCTTGTACATATATATGCTGAGTCAAACACAGAACATTTAAAAACGATTCTATAATTTCAGTAAATTATTTGATTTTAATCTATGAAATTATATAACAAAATGCTCATTATGTACAACTCAGGTGTCAATTTAAATGTAATCTTTAGTAAGAATTATTTCCAACAAAAATGCATAACTATGCAATATTTTAATAATTTATTGTGACTAAATTTGATAACTTAAATGATACATAAATTTAACCATATATATTCATACATAAGCATGTGGATTTTTTAAAAATATGTAGTTAAGATATAGTTTACACTAAAAATTAATTAGTAATAATAGGCTGGAATTTAGCTCAGTGGAAGAGTATTGCTTACCATGCTTAAGGTCCTGATTCAGTCCCCAGTACCAAAATATATATAATAATAATAATTATTAGAATCAGGTCTAAGACTAGAAAAATGTTTTTGATATGCCAGAAAATGTTCTTTGAAATAGCAATTTATAATTCTTTTTTACTTAGTTATTAGTAATTAATATTAATTAATTATTGCTCTCAATAATTTCAGAATCTTATTTAGTACATACAGAGTAGAGTATTACTGGTCACATATTTTATATATTCCTGTAGGGTAATTACGGTAAAGGGGCTAAAGTTTTTTAGCTCCCCTTGGACCCGGGATGGACCTTTCTTTTGTCCAGCAAAGAAAGGGTGGGAGAGCATACCTCAGTGAGGAGATGAGACTGGGAAGGTAGAAGCCGCTGGCATTTCCTCCCCTGCCTTCAGAAGACACAGGAACATACCAGGGAGTCCAGTCAGGTAAACTTCGGCGCTGAAACAGGTTTATTTAGGAAAATGGCCAGTCTTATATTGGACAAAGGCCAGTCAGCAAAGAGGTTATAGACAGGTAAAGAGAATAGGCAAATCCTATTGGTCTCACAATAGGTCAGAGGAATGCCCCTGCTCAGGTCAGGTCCGTAACAGGGTGTGGCAAGCAGCCAGAGAGCCAGAGCTCCCCAGCCCCTCGGCCGACGTGTTTTTAAGTCCCCAACATATATTCCTTCCTATATTAACCATTATTCTCAAACATATATTAAAGATGAAATCCAGTCCTAATTCTGAGTAATAAGACACAAACTTTCATCAATGATATTCCTGATATAAAATTTTTGATTAATCAGATTAAAATAAATATTGTGATATTTCTCAATTAATGCCTCTTAACATTATAATCATATATTATAGTTTATAATATACAACAATTAGATGGAATGATTTTCAACACAAGATTATAAATGAGTTTAAGAAGAGTTTAAGTTTCTTGCAAAAAAGATAAATGTGTAAATTTCATGTTTCATAGCAGAACAAGAATTCTATGCTATAATTTCTCTTGTCATGCTAAACCAAGCACCATATTGTGACAATAAATATTCCACAAACTGAAATACACATTATAAATCAGGAAAATGTTTGAAAAGGTAAACAATACAAAAAGCATATACCATGAAAACTCTCTGCTCAAAGAGAATCCAGGAAAGGAATTTTATGATAGTTGAAACAGAAATAAACAAGGAAATGTCTCTCCATATTATTTAAGTCCATTAAATTTTTACATGCTCTACAACAGAAAGAATTTGTGAGCATAATGCCATATTAAGTTATTTTTATAGGATCTGTATGAGGTTCAGCGTTTGTATGCAATTTTAAAGAGAACTTTTGTAAGTATTATATATCACATTCTTTTAAAATTGTGCAGAGAAACTCAACAGCTATACACAAGTATGCCTACAACCCTGTGCTTATGTATCTATATTCAACAATAAGAAGCATTTGTTCATAAAAATAACAAATATAATTTATATTACATAGAAAAATAAATGTAAGTTCTATAGAAGATCCATGTAATTAAAATAAGTTATAGTGGACAAATCCAAGTTTTAGAACAAAAGCCAATTCTTTCAGTTATAGAAGTTTATATTATCAGTTTTTTCAAAGAGTCTGTGAATTAGAAAAATAATAGCCAATACCTAAACTTATATTTTGATGAACTCTCTCCTACTCCATTTTATTCTTAGAAAACATAGCATTTCGAACTTAGTTATTTAATACTTGAGCAAAGTGTACATCAATTGCAATAGTTTAATTTTTAATAGCTTTGTTAAATTTATACCATTTGTTTGCATATTATAAGTAAGCAAAGTTAAATTATATAACTAATAATAATCTATTATAAATATGCAAGAAATACAAACTCTTGAATATTCATATGAAATACATTGTTCACTTAATAATTTGTATAAAATGAGTAATGGTTTATCTATTTCCAAGGTAGTGGAATACTCTTCCATTTCATGCTAAACAATATAATGTGAATATTTTTCTGTAATATAAGCTTCTTGTTAAAATAAAAATGTTACAAAAAATACAAAAAGAATGGGATAATAATATGCAGACTTTTAAACAACATATTATCTTCTAATATTTGCCTCAAGGTGAAATGAAAAGACCATCAGTTTTACTGATGAAAAAGTGATTTGCAGAGCATTGTGGTAGTTATGTTAACATGACAAGTGGCTGTTGTCTTACCTGGTTGGTGCTGCATAATACAACAACCCAAAGAATAGTGGCTAATGATTTATTCAGCTTGTGATTCTATGATTTGCCAATTTATGAAGGGTTTAGTATAATAGTTTTTTAGTTGTACTTGGATTTTCTTATGCATTTATTGTCAAATGCACGTCAGCTGTGGGTTGGCTTGACCAATTTCGATTCATCTGTCTTCAATGGCTAGATGAGGTGGTTCTGCTCCTTAGGATCTCTCATTCTTGGCAGGATAGTCCAGGCTTATTCTTGTGGGATCCCAGAATCCAAAGTGGCAGAGCAGACGAATACAGGGTTAGAACTGGAATATAATCTATTTATTCTGAGATCTTCTTTTAGGGGAAAAAAAAAAAAAAATCAAAGAGACATACCAGATTCAGGGGGAGGAGAAAGAAAGACCACCTTTTAATGGTTAGAGCTGCAGAGCCACATTATCAAAGAAACATATAAGAAAACAAGTGAGAAATTTTCTGATTTTGCAGCTTGCTATGGATGGAAAGAAGATTCTTCTATTAGAAAAAAAAAATATTAGACACAAATTTCAAAATGAGTCTATGTTCTCAAAATGACAATAAGTTTAAATTGAAAACCATTTTATACTTAATTTTCACTACAATTAATCAAACAACCATTGTAGCTATGAGTTAAAGACTGTCCCAGTCTCTCAAAACACATGTGCACACATCCCACTATGAAAGCTACTTTAAATTACAGGCAAGTTTGACTGATTATGTAGGCATTTAATGGACTCAGCTTAAGGTTTAGCATTTTTATTCTAATTGTACTTTGCTGTTTCATTTTTCAGATACAGTGAATCTGATTAAATACATATAATCTTTTATTTTTCCCTTACTTTTTTCTCCCAGAGTGGAAATTTGTTATAGAAGTGAATTTTAGCCAGATATTTTACAACTGTCAATTATTCCTAAATACATAACCTCAAGTTAAGGGGAAAATGTATTAAATATTGGAATGTGATATTAAAACCATATTTTTAAAACTCAAAATATGCTTACTAATTTTATGCTGCTATGCATTCCCTAAATACATATTTTTGGTGATTGACCTGATAAAGTATTGGTTGTATAAATGGTATTGTTCCCCGCCCCCTAGCATTTTCATCAGTCTATGATTCTAGGGATTGAAAAATTCTTGGCTGCTTCTGTTTACAGAGGTTCCAAATGTACTAGAAACTGAGGAATTGAAAACCTGGCTACCTTAAAGGTTTGTGTAGAGCAAAAATATCTCTAGTATAAAACTACAAAACAGAATATTTGCATTGGCTATGATTTTAGGATGTATCATGAATTCATAGAGCACAGAAAGTGTGATCATTTAGGATTAATGAGGAAAGCTGCATGATTAAGAAATTAAAATTTGTGCTTATATCTATGAATGGATGAATAGCATAAAAGGAAGGTGTAGTAAAAAATATAAACTTGCTGTCCCTTATAAATGTTACTCTCAGCCCCTCAGTGGTAGACACAATATATGTCCATCTGTATAGTTCTTTTAATCTTTTATCTAGACATAAAATGAACATTTATTTGAAGATTGCACATGGTTTCTGTGAGCAAAACATTACAGGAATGTTTTCAGGGTCAGCCAACCCATTTTAGTAAGAAAAGTCATTAGATGAGCAAAATAAAACCTTCAAGAAATTTCCACAGAAAGTTAAGGATAGCAGTCAATAATAATAATTGATGGTGACAAAGAAGAATTTTATCTTGACTTGCCTGGAGGACTGAAGATGGTTTCCTCTAGTTGTTGACTGAAATTGCCTAAAAAAAAAAAAATAGAGTGACCTTCTAGAATTTTGATGTGGGTAAATGTCTTTGTTAGGGAAGTCTCTCTCTCTATTTAGGTGGCCTGGTCAGGCATCATCTATCTCCAAGATTTCTGAGAGCTCCAGGCTAGGAATGGCATCTAAAGTAAAATTGTTCCAAAGGAAAAGACATTTTAGTCTTAGAATTAATTTTAAAAACTGTAGTTTAAAATGAGCTCTCAATGCTGGGTCATAAATAGTGTTGTTAATTTTGAATTTAAAATCATCAGAGTGAAAAACAATATTTTAATAAATGTCTTAGGCATCAATATTGCTAAAGTAGCAGAAAGTATATCTAGGTTTTAAATCTGAAACTAAAACATGCAATTAGTTCTGCCCATTCATCTATAAAGGATTATAGAGATAATCTCTAATGACTTAATATTGTGTTCTCAGTATTATGAAGAATTGCCTTCATACATCTTATGCATTCATTTTTACTGAGTGAGATACAGAGGAGATGATTATCAGTATTAGAGTAGAGGAAGTCATGTGGGGAACATGTGGTCATGAAATGTCACAACTACCTTTAGTTAATAAAGTGAGGAAGATAATTTGGAAGAGAAACATAGTTGGATTCAGAAACATTACTACGATACAACTTAAACTTGAAATAACTCATATAAAGTAAAATTAGTTAATAGAATATTACAAACTTCTTCTATATATTTACCTTCTATTTATTCCCATGTTGAGAAGCACAATATTTAGCATAAATGTCTTCTATGATCCCTCATTCACCAACACTCTCTATATTATTTTTGCCATATTTGTTGATTCCAAAAGAAAATGTAGCAATTTCCACTCAAAACAGATATGATCAAGCATATACACTCCTTCACACAAGCATGGTACTTTCCATAGACCTAATTCATAGTAGTTCTAGTTTGTCTCCCAGAATAATAAAAAAAGCACCAAAGCATCATTGTATATATTTTTTTTAATTTTTACTTCTTTACTAAGGACATTCATAGGTGAAACAGGCATTTTAATTTTCAACAAGTAAGTAAGAATAAAATTCCTACCAGTACAACTAAATGAACTGTCTTCATTTATGCTAAGGTATCAGCAATCTTTTTCACTATCATTCTTTACCAAATCAGTGCAAATAGTGAAACAAATGATTTTGAACTCACAGATAACCTTGAACGTATCTCAGGGACCATTCAGAGGTTCATAGATCACACTTTTAGAATCTCTGAATAAGAAGAATTTTCACGTTTACTCAGTTTCCATCGCTCTATTTCAATGTCCCAATCTTCCCAGGAAATCTCATATGTATTTTCAAATAGAGGGTGACAATATCTCATATTGAGAGAAATCCTCACTGACACCATCTGGTAACATCTTCATAGAACCAGTGGCTTTTCCTCTGAGATGTTTATAATATCTGGGATTTTTCATTAATTTATTATTCATTTGGATTTTTTTCATCTTCTAGGTGAGCACTATCATGAAATCAAATAACTAAAGCCCCATGGATTTTATACATAAAATCGCAGAATTGGACAGGTGGTGGAACAGGAGTAGTAGACATGATAGCATCTAAATGAGGAATGCATGGCATTCTCTCAAAATTCATTCAAATCCTTCCTTCAAGGGGATCATGAGGACAGGTTGAAAGTCGAACTGAATGTATCTCCAAGAAGAATTCTTATCCTAGGAGTCCAATTTGTCACCTGTGGTTCAGACTGGAATATTAACAAGGACAGAGATATTGATATGGTATCATGGTATCTATCTATTTTCTTTTGCTTTGCCATTTACCCCCCTGCTATTCCATCACCTAGCAATGCACGGAAAATATGTTGACTTTTCAGATAAGATTAACAAATGAAAGAACACATTTTAATTAGTTAGAAATTATTAGAATATAAATATAAACATTTTGGTGTTGGAAAAGCTAGAATAGTGATTCCAGTCTGTTTAGTGTACTAGTGACTGTAAATTACATGTGGCTTTTGGTCTATGTGAGAAATAAATTACAATTGGGTGCAAGAAAGGTAAGCTGTGATGTTGACAAAAGTATGTGCCTGAAGGTCTGAACTGGAATTGAATTGATAGATCATAAATTATCAGGACAAATAACAGCTGTATATTTTTTTTCATACTTCTCTTCCTTCTATAGTAAATAAATTTGATTCCAACTCATAAGCTCTACATTATAACTGTTTTCATAAAAGACAAAAGAAAACATAAGGGCCTGAGAAGGGAAAAAGAGAAATGTAGTAATGTTTATAAGATCATGGAGACCACTACATTCGCACCTATATTCCAAATCCATATTTCTCTATCAACGAAATTCAAGAATATTACCAGAAGGAGTTATCACAAATTCAACTGCAATTTCAAACCACTGACACCTGGGAACTTTGATGATCATAAACATGCATTTTATGGTCATCAAGATGATCATAACTTTTATTAAGGAAACTGAAAATGGCAATTAGCTAAAATTGAACAAACGTAATTTAATGGGTGGAGAATGAGATGAACATAGAAAATAATAATAAATTCATGTGATAATATAGAGATAGAAGGAGAAATCCATTGCTTTTGTTTTCCTATTCTTATATCCTCTATACTCTGTTGTCTCTGAATCTTGAATTTTACTTCCAGAGCAACGTTGGCTAACTTCAGGGATTGAACTCAGGGGCACTTGACCACTGGGCCACATCCCCAGCCCTTTTTGTATTTTATTTAGAGAGAGGGTCTCACTGAGTTGCTAAGTGCCTCGCCATTGCTGAGGCTGGCTTTGAACTCGCGATCCTCATGCCTCAGCCTCCCAAAGTGCTGGGATTACAGGCAGGCGTGCGCCACGGCACCCGGCGGCTAGCTTCTATGTTCTTATAAATTGTAAGATTTCTATCCTATATTGTAGACCAGAAGGATATGAAGATCTACTTAAGCACAAATAATGGAGGATAGGTTATAGCTAAAATAATTACTTAATCAATTTGATCAACTTGTTCTTAATAAATGCTACAACAAAAGAAAGTAATGTCTTTTAAAAGGATTTAGAAAGTCACTTTATGTTCTATTTATCTCTTTTTAAATATAAACATTGTACTAAACATTTCTGTACTTTGCTTTTTAACTTAATAATATATCTTGGTGATAATACATCAAGTCAGATAACACATAGCATTAATTTAATAATTGCATAATGTTTAATCACAGGTATGTGCCTAAATTGTTTAATCTTTTCTCTGCTGATGGACATCTGCATTGTTTTAGACGTTCCCTATCCTTTAAAACTGCATTGAACCTGTTCTTCATCGTAAATCTGTTGTTGTGCACACACACAAGTATATTGGAAGCATGATCTCATACATGCACACAAATGAAATAAAAGGGTGCATGGCACCCTCTGTACCCCAAAAGATTATGATAATTGCAAATATAAATACAATTAAATTGTGATATCTAAAACAGAACTACAGGCTTCTAACTTCTCCTTAGTTAGTGTATTCTCCCCTCTGATTATTTGTTTATCTTTCATTGTGGAAAAAAAAAATAGCTATTAGTCTGCCAAGCATGTGCTTAATTCGTTTTTTATGTTTAACCTTGTATACACAGTTGAAACACTATTTAAAATTATACTCTGGTGAGCTCCTTTTTTGTATCCACTTCAATGTGGCTGAAGTCACATATTTGTAATAGAGTTTGATTCATTTGTAACAATCTGCATTCCACACTGGTTTCTGACAAAACTCCAGCTTGAGCTGTCCAACTTCCCATATTTCTTTAAATTTGTGCACACTATGGTTTCCTCTTTGTGGTGTACTAGGATTTAGATTTGATAAAAGCCGTCAGGTGTTAGCCATCACAGTACCACATAGAATAAGCCCATCACTCTTCAATTCCCTTGTGTGGGCTCTTTCATCATTAATCCCTTGTCCTTCCCACAGCTATTGGCAACCACTGACCTACTTTCTTTCCCTAAACTTTTGCCATTTCAAGAACATCATATAAATGAACTAATAAAAACTGTAGATTTCTGATTTGGACTTATTTCTCTTAACAAAATACATTTTATTGTGTGAGTCTAAGGTTTGTTTCTTTTTATTGTTCTGTAGTGTTCTATTACATATATGGACTAAAGTTGACATTTCCTTTCAACAATTGAGGACAGCTTTTTTAAATTTTTGTTTGGGGCAATTATTTATAAAACTGCTATAATCATTCTTCTACAAGTCTTTTTGTAAATATGCATGTGTGTGTGTGTATGTGTGTGTATATATGTATATGTATATGTGTATATATATATATATATATATCTACATCACTGTAAATATGTTGGAGAGGAATTGTTGGATCATAAGTGCATGTCATCTGGGCCATATGCCCTTCACATCAGCAGTGTCTAAGGTAATTAGACTGTTTATTCATCAATATGTAGTGCTTTTAAGTTTTTGTTTAAAGTTTGTTAATTCTAATACTGCATAGTATCAACCAATTGTAACTTTAATTTTCATTTTCCTGAGTAATGAATGACATTGAGATCTTTTGGTATACCTATTATCTATCTTTAAAATCTTCTTAACTGAATTTTTTGTAAAGGTCTTTGAACCCCCCCCCCCTTGGTTTGTCTGTTTATTGCTGAATTTTTAAGTATCTTAACCTATTCTGGACAAAAGTTCTTTAATGGAAATTTGCTGTCAATAACTCATTCCTATTATGCCTTGTCTTTTTATTCTCTATTTAATGGCTTTCTCATAGAAAAAATAAAAAGATTTTTTTCTTTTAATTTTATAAGGTACAATGCATTTTTTTTTTTTTTTTTTTGGTACCTGAGGTCTTTAGCAATATATCCATCTAAAATTCGGTCACCAAAAACAGTCACCAAGGTTTTCTTCTAAAAGTGATTCAAATTTATGATTTATAAGTAATTTTGAAATAATCTTATATAATATTTGATACATATGGCAATATTCATTTTTGCATATGAATATCTTAAGTTTTCTAGTATAAATTTTGTAAGATAATTTATTTTACATGAAATAGAGTGTTTATCTTCAAGATTGTTACTTTTACTTTATTAATGTCTATTTTTCCTGGACTCTCATGAAGTTCCATTGTCCTATTTCATCAAAAGCACACTGTTGTGAGGACTTTGGATTAAGAGGAAGACTTAAAATCACATTGATTTACTCATCTTATTTTGTTTTTTCATCAAAAGTATTTTCCAGAACTTTTTGTCCTTCCTAGTTCTTTTTATAAATTTTAGAGATTCCTTCTCATTATATAGAAAATGCCTGTTCTGATTTTGAATGAAACTGTTTTAAATCTGTAGATCACATTAGGGAGAATTTAGACCTCCAAACCATGACATTGTAAATTGCCCCTGATATTGACATCACTTTTATTTCTTCACCAGTGTGTTCAATTTCCCCTGCACAGATCCTCTACATATTTTGTGAGTTATATAACAAAATTAATATTTTTCTGGTGAAACAGTATATTCTGTTTAAATTTTTGTTTGGGGCAATTATTTATAAAATTTATAGAATTCTGGAATATTCTTTCCAAGTTTCAAATCCAAATTGTTCATTGCTTTAAATAAGACTTCAACTGACTATTATTAACTCTACACATTTTTAGTCTTCATATGAAGACTATATGAAGCCAAAGTGAACACTGTAATTCAGTTTTGATTAACAGAAAGGTATTCTTTTATTTATTTATTTTATTTTTACTTAAAGACATTTTGTGTGTAATTAATAGGGTATTTTTGAGAGTCTTGTCTTTATAAGAAATATGAGTGGAAAATACAGAAAGTGCCCATGTAACTCCACACCTATTTTCCTTTCAGTTTCTCTATTAACATCTGCATTAGGGTTCTTCATGTGTTACAATTGATAAGCCATCCTTGATAGACATATTATTAACTAAGTTTATAATTTAAATTAGGGTTCACTCCGTGTTGTACATTCTACAGGTTTTTGATAACTGTTTAATAATGTGTGTTTGCCATACATAATCTTACAAACTAGTTTCACGTACCCTAAAAAATGCCTTCTGCTCTACCTACTCATTCCTCCTTTGAATCACTGGCAAACACTGATATTTTTTTTCTTGCCTACAGTTTTACTTTTTTTTCTTAGTTGGAATCATGCAGTTATATAACCTTACAGATTAGCTTCTTTCACTTAGCAGTTTGTATCTGAAATTCTTCTATGTTTGTAGTAGTTTGTAGTATATTTATTTTTATCTGTGTATAATAGTTCATATATGAATTTAGGAACATGTTGGAGTCACATATTAGAGGGCATAGGTTTTTTTTCATGTTTTGGTAGTTATTAATAAAGCTGCTATAATTTATTCATGTATAAGATTTTGTGTTTGTGTGTAGACATAAATTTTCTTTGCATTTGGGTAAATACTAAGAAGCATGGTTTCTGTATTGTATGCTAAAAGTTTTGTAAGATCATATGGTTTAGTTTTGTAAGAAAGTGTCAAATTGTCTTAAAAGTAGTGCATTTCCACCAACAATGAATAAGAATTCTTGCTGCTCTCTACACATGCATCATTTGATGATATCCTTTTTTTTTTCTGTTTTGAAGTTTTGTCCTTTGAACAGATATGGTTTTTAATTCTTTTCCTTAAAATAAATCTTTTTCTTGAAGAAATTCTTCTTGCAAAATCTATAGGTTTTGATTCTTTTTCTTGCAATATTGCACTGGATAGGTTTTCTCTAACAATGTTGAACAGAAGTGGTATGAAAAGATATACCTTGCTCGTGATCATAAAGAACACACTCAGACTTTAATCAGTAAGCATTATGTTAGCTGTCTTTTATTAGTCTAAGAACATTTTCTTCATTTTAGATTTTATAGAAAGGTGCTTTTGATTTTGACATTTTTACTGAATGTAAATTGGACTTTGTAGAATGTATTAATGATTAGGTAGTTTTCCTTATGTAATTTGCTATTATGGTGAAGAAAACTAATTAATTTCTAATTTAATATGCTGAATATTTGCTATAGAACCCAATCATTCCTTATGCATTATTGTTTTACTAATTTATAAAATTTGTTTAATTCAATTGTAATTGAGAAAAAAGTTTTGATATCTTTGGTATTTAACTTGATGTTTTGAAATATATATATATGTATATATATACATATATGTAATATAAAATGGTTAAATTGAGCTGATTAACAAAGATATTACCTCACATAACTTTTTTTTTGTAGTTAGAATACTTAATCTAAGTGATTTTCAAGTTTACAATACATTGCTATTAGCAGGCGGGAGTGGTGGTGCATGCCTGTAATCCCAGCACTTGGGAGGCTGAGGCAGGAGGATCACGAGTTCAAAGCCAGCCTCAGCAATGGCGAGGTACTTAGCAACTCAGTGAGACCCTGTGTCTAATAAACAGTACCAAAAAAAAAATTAAAAAGATGGGGGCTGGGGGGATGTGGTCCAGTAGTCAAGTGCCCCTGAGTTCAATCCCCAGTACAAAAAAAAAAAAAAAAAAAACAAACAATACATTGCTATTAGCTATAGTCAACATGCTGTACAATAGATATTTTGTAATTTTTCCTATAACCTAACTGAAACCTTGTGTCCTAAGAACAATTTCTACCCAATCTTTCCTGCCTGCAGACCATGGTAACTGTTACAACCTGCTTCTGAGATTGACATTTGTAGGTTCCTCATATTTTAAGATCATAGGGTATTTGCATTTCATTGCCTGAAAAATAAATACTGTCACCTAACACAATGATCCCCAAGTTCACCTATACTGTCACAAAGGAAATATTTTCTTTTTTTAATGGCTGAATAGTATTCCACTGCATATATAGAACACTTATTCTTTATCTCCTCATCCACTGATGGACAATCAGGTTGACTCCATTTATTGGATATTTTGAATAACACTGAAATGGATAAGAAAGTACAGATATTTCTTCAATATCACTATTTAATTTCCTTTGGATATATTCTCAGAAATAAGATTGTTGATTTATATGGACTGTGGTTTTAATGTGTCCCCTGAAAGTTCATATGCCAGAAAGTCAATCTCCAGATTCATATGTTAATGGTATTTGAGGCATAACCTCTGGGCTGTAATTAGCATTAGATGAAGTCTTTAGGGTGAGTCTCCCATAATGGTATTAGTGGTTTTACAGGAAGAGAATGATCCAAAACAACAGTCTTGCTCTGTCTCACCACTGATGGCTTTTGCCTTCTTATTGTGCAGTAAGAAGGTCATCACCAGATGCCAATGAGATGCTGACCCCATGGCATTCATAACTTCTGGGACTCCATAACAGGAGGTAAATAAATCTTTGTTTTTTATAAATTAGCTGGTCTGTGATGTTCAGTTATAGCAAAAGAAAAGAATCTAAAACAATATGGTAGCTTTATTTTTAACTCCTTGATGAACCTCCATGCTGTTGTCCATAATGGCTATATAAATGCACATTTCTGCCAACAGTATTCAAGGATATGCTTTTTCACAGAACTTTCTCAACACTTATCTCTAGTCTTTCTGAAAATAGCCATGCTTCCAGGTGTGAGGTCATTGGGATTTTAATTTGTATTTCTCTGATGATTAGTAATGAGGAGCATATTTCTATATGTCTGTTGGTCTTTGCACATTTTCTTTGGAAAAGTGCCTTTTTAGGTGCCTTGCCTATTTTTCAATTAGGTCATTTCCTTTCTGGCTATTGAGTTATTTGCATTCCTTATGCATTTTGAATACAAGACCCTTATCTTATGTATGGCTTGAAAATATTTTCTCCCATTCTAAAAAATTGTCTACGGTTGTCTTTTTACTATGCTGATTGTTTCCTATGCTATACAGAAGCTTTGTAGTTTGACATAATCTCATTTGTCTATTTTTGCTTTTGTTTTCTATGCATTGGGGGTCATATCCAACAATGTCATTGTCCATACTAATTTCATGGAGGATTTTACCTATGTTTACTTTTTGTATTTCCATAGTTTAAGTCTTGTATTTAAATTTTTCATTTACTTTGAAATAATTTTCATATATGATGTGAGATAGTACTATGATTTTATTCTTCTAAATTTGGATATCTAGTTTTTAAAATACTACTATGGAAGAGATTGTCCTTTCCCCATTTTATGTTCTTGGAATCTTTGTCAATAAAATAACTTGACCATATGAATGGATTTATTTCTGGACCCTCTATTCTGTTCCACTGGTTCGTGTCTCTTTTTATGCCAGTACCATGCTGTTTTAATTTCTATAGCATTGTGGTAGATTTTGCAAACAGATGGTATGATGCCTCAAGCTTTGTCTTTTTGCTCCAAATTGCTTTGGATATTTGGGTTGTTTTGTGGTTCTATAGACATTTTATAATTTTTTTTCTATTTCTGTGAAATAATGTCATTGAGGTTTTGATGGGGATTGCACTGAATGTGCATGTTGTTTGAGGTAATTGCTTTAGGTAGTATAGATATTTTAACAAAACTAATTATTCTGCTTCATACCCATGGGCCATCTTTCTATTTATTTGTAACTTCTTCAGTTTCTTTCATCAATGTTTCATAGTTTTTAGTATGCACCTTTTCTATCTTCTTGGTTAAGTTTATTTACAAGTATGTGTTTCCTCTTAACTATTATAAATGGAAGTGTTTTCTTGATTTCTCTTTCAGGTAGTTTGTTGTTAGTATATAGAAACACTATTGATGTTTGTTAATCTATATTCTGCAACTTTACTGAATTGGTTGATTATTTTTAGCAGATTTTTGGTGAAACATTTAATGTTTCTTTAATGTATAAAACCGCTTCATCTGCAAACAGGAACAATGAAGTCAATCAGATGCTTTTTATTTCTTTCTCTTGCCTAGTTACTATCAATGTAACTATTTTGTGTAGCCTATTTCTTTGTGAGTATGTGTGTTTTCTCTACACGTTATAAAAAAAAAGGTATTTTATTTCCTTTATGCAACATATTCTAGCATCTAAGTACTATATAAGAAAACAAAATGACTAACTTTTTTGGGGGGGTGGTACTGGGGATTCAACTCAGGGGCACTTAACCACTGAGCTACATCCCTAGTCCTATTTTGTATTTTATTTAGAGACAGGGTATCACTGAGTTGCATAGTACCTTGCTTTTGCTGAGGCTGGTTTTGAACTCATGATCCTCCTCCCTCAGCCTCCTGAGGCACTGGGATTACAGGCATGTACCACCATGCCCAGCCAAAATGACTAACTTTAAGGAATATATTGATCCAAATATTGTTAGAACCCAGAGCAAGAATGAATTTACAACCCAATTTTTTTATTCCAGGTATTTTTTTCCTGATAAACTGTATAATATAAATTAAGCATGGATAGGTTTAGGGCAAAGCATACATGTGATTATATCCTAATCAAATAATGAAATCATTATATAATCATTGTGGAAATAAAGCAGGTGTGGGAAAGAAAGCCAGTTTGTGAAAACTTGAAATAAAATTGTGAGCCAAAATAATAGAACATATACATAGGGAAAAAATCATCTCATTATTAGTTGTAATGATGGGAATTGAGACAAAACTTTAGTCCCAAGTCCCACCAGGTTCCCATGGTAAGGATCTAAGAAAGATGCCCTAGCAATCCTGACAGGCAGTGAGGAAAAGTGGTCCTCGGGAAACCTGTAAGATCCTTCTCATGAACAAAAGCCTGCTCTTCTGGAGGAACATTTCTTCTTCAGGAAAAAAATAAATAACTAAAAGTACTGAAAATGTATCTCAAATGTGAAAAGAAGTTGCTTCTTACTTCAACACCTTCAGCTTTTCTGACAAGGAGGAAAAAATAAATAAAAAAAAACCATAGTCAACATGGGAGAGAGCATCAGAGAAACTGACAGGGAATGCTGTGGCCAGAGAGTGAACAGAAGCAAGAGAAAAATAGACAGTAAAGAAAGGCAGCAAGCAAGCAAGCAATTCAACTCCAAACGAAGAAACAAGAAATACATGTAAAAGGCTATGTCCCCCAAACGTAATTCCACTGAAAATCTGATTTCATCAGAAGGTTATAGAAGAGGGCTCCTCCCATGTCCTCCAAATACTTCAACGGGAGCCTGTTTTGCAGTGGATTGCACAGGAAATTGCTATGAGACAAAACTCCTGTTTAGGAGTAGTACAAAGAGAAAACTCAAAACCAAGACTGAGACAAAAATAAGCACACTAGTAGAATTTAAATGCTCTACTCTCTACAGCTACAGTAAATGTAAAATATAGTCCACACTTACTTACATTAACATAAATCCTCATGCTAGATATATTGCCTCAGTTCCCATAAGCAATTAGAGCTTTAAATAAAATATTACAGCGGGTGCTAAAGGAACAACAAACAAAGACAGACAAAGCGATCATCAACACCAGGATAAGGAACAACACATCTGTTGAATTTAGCAGATAAGAAATTTAAAATGATTATTATTAATATATTAAGGGATCTAATGGAAAAAGTTAACTATGTACAATACCAGTTGGATAATGTCAGCAGAGACAGAAGCTACTGTGAATATTCAAGAGTATATCCTGAAATCAAAAACACTCAAAGAGAAATTAAGAATACCTTTGTTAGAATTGTTGTAGGGTGAATGTTATGATCCCTCCAAAATTCATGTTGGTCTTTATTCCCCAGTGCAAAATAGTATTGCATGTTGAGACTTTTATCCCCCCCCCCCCCCCCCCCCCACCCCCCCCCCCCCCCCCCCCCCCCCCCCCCCCCCCCCCCCCCCCCCCCCCCCCCCCACAACCCCCCCCCCCCCCCCCCCCCCCCCCCCCCCCCCCCCCCCCCCCCCCCCCCACACCCCCATAAAAAACGGGGGTAATTAGAACTTTAAAATAATGAACTGCTTGTCCTCATCTGAAAAAGTCTTTATTTCTCATTCAGTTTTGCAAAACAATTCTGTTGAACATGTAATTCTAGGTTGGCATGGCTTTTTGTTTTGTTTTACTTTTTTCCATCAATATTTCCCTATTCTTGCTGGGCCCCTGTTACTTTCCCACATTTCTGCCATATGAGAACACAGCATTCTTCCTTTCTGGCAGACACAGCAACAAAGCACAACTCTGGAAAAACAGACAAGGCCTTTGCCAGAAACCAGACTTGCTGGCACTTTGATCTGGATTTTTTCTGCCTACAGAACTGAAAGAAATAAATTTCTGTTCTTTATAAATGGCTCAATCACAGTTATTATATATAATATATGTGTATATATGTATATATGTATATGTATAATGTATAAAATATAAATATATGTTATATTTTTATATATATATAAAACAGCTGGAACAGACAAGGCTCATTAGTACATTTCAAGAAAACAGTAAGGAATTGGTGATCTAAAAGATAGGTTAATATAAACTTACAAACTGAAACTCAGAAATAAAAATAAAAACTAAAATTCTTGATTAGGCTAAGGAAGATTTCTGGGACAACATAAAAAGTTATAGTATGTCTATGAAAGGAATTCCAGAAAGAGAAGAAAGAATAGGGCAAAGGAAAAATTGGAAACAATAATGACTGAGAACTTTCCAAAATTCGATCAGATACCAAACTACACACTTTCAAGAAGTTGGGTTAAATACAAAACTCCCTCTCTCTCTCTCTCTCTCTCTCTCTCTCTCTCTCTCTCTCTCTCTCTCACACACACACACACACACACACACACACATGCATACACACACATGCACAATTTAAGAATATTATCATTAAACTACAGTTAACCAAAGGCAGAGAGAAAATCTTGAATGAAGCTGGATAGTGGGAGGGGATAAACCATGCTAACTATAGAACAAGAATAAGGATCAATTAAACCTCTCTCTCTCCATGCACAAAACTCAACTCAAAATGGATCAAGGACCTAGGAATTAAACAAGAGACCTTGTACCTAATAGAGGAAAAAGTAGGCCCAAATCTCCAACATGTTGGATTAGGCCCCAACTTCCTCAATAAGACCCCTATAGCGCAAGAACTAAAATAAAACATTAATAAATGGGATTTATTCAAACTAAAAAGCTTCTTCTCAGGAAAAAAAAAATCAGTGAGGTGGACAGAGAACCTACAGAATGGGTGCAAATCTTTACCACATGCACATCAGACAGAACATTAACTTCAAGGATATATAAAGCTCTCAAAAACCTTTAAACCAAATAAATAAATAAATAAATAAATAAAACCCAATCAATAAATGGGCTAAGGAACTGAACAGACACTTCTCAGAAGATGATATACAGTCAATCAACAAATATATGAAAAAAATGTTTAACATCTCTAGCAATTAGAGAAATGCAAATCAAAACTACTCTGAGATGTCATCTCATACCAGTCAGAATGGCAGTTATCAAAAACACAAAGAACAATAAATGCTAGCGAGGATGTGGGGAAAAGGGCGCACTCTTACATTGCTGGTGGGGTTGCAAATTGGTGTAGCCATTTTGGAAAGCAGTATGGAGATTCCTAGGAAAACTTGGAATGGAACCACCATTTGACCCAGCTACCCCACTCCTAGGTCTATACCCAAAGGACTTAAAAACAGCATACCACAGGGAAACAGCCACATTAATGTTCATAGCAGCACAATTCACAATAGCTAGATTGTGGAAACAACCCGATGCCCATCAATAAATGAATGGATAGGGAAACTTTTGTATATATACACAATGGAACACTACTCAGCACTAAAAGAGAATAAAATCATGACATTTGCAGGTAAATGGATGGACTTGGAGAAAATAATGCTAAGTGAAGTCAGCCAATCCCAGAAAACCAAAGGTTGATTAATTCCTTTGCTATGATGATACTGAATTATAGTGGCAAGGGAGGGGGGTGAGAGGAATGAAGGAATGTTAAATTTAAAAAAAGGGGGGAGGAGAGGGAAAGGGGCAAGGAAATAGAAACAATGGCAGAAAGAGTTTGACATCAATATACTAAGTGCATGTATAAAAACTCAAATGATATACAAATACCTTGTGTAAAACCAATGACTTGGAAAACTGTGCTCTTTATATGTAATATGAAAGGAATTACACTCTAAAAGCATGTATAACAAATTAAATAAATAAATAAGAAAGTAGGAAATTAAAAAAAAAAGAAGAATAAGGATCACAATGGACCTATCAATAGAAATTATTCCAGCAAGAATAATCTGTAAGTTTTGAAGGAAAAATAAAATAAATCTGCCAACCTAGAATCATGTCCAAGAGAATTGTCCAGCAAAAGTGAAACAGAAATAAAGACCTTTTCAGAGGAAGACAGTCTGAAGGAGTTTATTATCAGAAGAACTGCTCTGCACATAAAAAGAATTTTTGCAGTTTTTCAGGTAAAAGAATATAACACATGAATGAAGCTTGAGTTTACATAAAAATAGGAAAAAACAAAGTACATATTTATTTTTCTTATTTTAATTGATCTAAAAGAAAATTTTAGTTGAGGGGAATAATAGTAATAACCATTGGTGATTATTGCAGGTGGATAAGTGATAAGAATCACAGTAAAATCACAAGGTATGGGAAAAAATTACGGATTACTATCTCACAAGGCATCTTCACCACATTTAAAGTCAAAAGTTTCATTTGACTGGACTTATATTATTTTAGAATAAGTTTTAGAAGCCCAAGGTGACCATTGAAAATGTTATTTTTTTTTAAAGTAGGAATTAAACACTGAAACCAGAGAAATTGAAATGATATATTCAATTAAAACCAAAGAAGTTAAAATTGAGGGATAACAATCAAATAATAAATTTAATTCAATAAATAACATTTGACTCAATGTAGCTATCTCATAGATGTTGTATAGATGTATTTGGAGAATTCATACATACTAATTTATACATGAAAAAGATAATCCTCAAGAGATTCATAAAACAAATAATTAATGTTAAATTAAAGCTGTTTAGACAAAATCATTTGTGTTATTTTCAAATCTTCTTTACAAAACAATGTATAGCCATTCAAATAAGAACATTTATAAAATAAATAATCAATTTTATCAGTTTTATGTGAAAGTGATCTAAGGAAAATATGCTAAATATCTATAAGCACCAGTGAGTCAAATCAGATGTAGATGGATCTAGAAATTATGTTTCATTTGTTTCTGTATGTAAACACTATGAGGAATCCACAAAATATTCTGAGTCGTTGTGATATGTAAAGACTAACATCAGTTGAAAGTTGGTATATAATAGGATGCAACTTCCTGGGACAGATAATGATGTTTATTGAGACAGATTCATTGTTACCATGGCACATTGTCTACTTTTGATTTTTGTTTTCAAAAAATTTTGTTGAAAGCTATTCAGTTGGAAGTCTTCGAGAACCATACAACCCATATACCTGAGGGAGGAGGTAAATTCTTCATCCGACTTTATCAAGCAGAACCTCCAAGGAATCAATAGAGGAAATACTGAACTTGTGCCTTCAAGCCTCAAAAAAAAGTCAAGGGAAATCATACACCTAACAGTCACTTGGAAAAACATACAGTAGTAATGGATCAATTTTTTTTTTTTTTCTAATAATAGTGATAGATTCTTTTCTTCAAAGAAAGAGGCAGTGATTTTAAATTGACAAGAATTAGGAAGCATTAGAAGTAAGAACTATATGATGTACAAACCAATGATGAAAGAAAGGCATGTGGTTCTGTGCTTAAATATCATGGCAGAGCTGAACAATTTCTTAGAGCTCTTCCTGATGTGTCGTCCACTGGACTCAGGAAACAATAAGAAAATATCCCCAAATAGCAAACTACTGAATTTTGTGGCATTTTCTCAAATTCCATCGGTAACATTTTTAAATCCTTATCTGTCTTCACAGTATGTTGCAAAAGAAAGCAAATATGTCTTCCAATCTTTTTTGACATTTTTTGGGGTCAGATATAAAACATTGATATGACTACTATCAATATAATATATAGATATCAGTATCTCTGCCTTGATATATTTATATAGTCTTTCTGTGCATATAGTAAAGGAAAACTCTCAGGATAGGGATATTGGGCTGGAGCCCTCTGAAAAGATTGAACTATCACTTTCTTACCACTTATTGCCCTGTTGTATAATAATGGAACAGTATATGTAAATTAAATAATTTTTTTATTGTACGAAGATTGAACCCAGGGACACTTAACCATTGAGTCACATCCCCAGACCTTTTCAAAATTTTATGTAGAGATAAGGTTTTGTTTAATTGCTTAGAGCCTCACTAAATTGCTGAGGCTGGCTTTAAACTCACAATCCTCCTGCCTCAGCCTCCCAAGCTCCTGGGATTAGAGGCATACACTAACACATCCAGCTACAAATTAAATAAATTCTTCTTAAAATCATCTCATTTTATTAGAAGTATTGAAATATCTGTAAATAGAATTTTTTTTTGAAAAATTAACCCAGATTAGGTTACTATTGCTGATAAAATTATTTCATACTAAATTTTAATTTTACATTTAAATCAAATTATTTCATTAAACTACTATACTTTAAGTATTGCCATTAAAACAAATTAAATATTTTAAAATATAAGCTACAAAGCACAGTGCCTAATAATTCTCTAAACTGTAAGATTACAAGTGAGAGGACACAATTGTAAGAGCATTTGCTAGGTCACATATCTGGGTCTTGGTTTCCTCATGTAAATATTAGATTAACAGACTGAGAATAGAACCACTCTTATAGCTGTACAAATAACTTTGGAAATAAAAGAGAAAAAACTACATTAAAATTTTACAGGGCAACTTTTTATCCTAGATATATTCTTCTGTAAAATAGGACAATAACCTGATTGATAACAACTCAGAATTGTAGCTCAGGTAAACTTAAATGCAAACTAAAGTTAACTACAAAGGAGATTTTTAAACATACATACCATTATGCATTGAGACATTTATTGACAAATACATAAAAAGTTAAGTGCATTGAATGTTGTCTGAGAAAATCAATTTTTAAAATTTATCTACAAAACAGTAGAATAAACATGGAAAAACTGAAAAATGTGGTTTAATGTCAACTTTCCGTAAAATTAAACTTGTGATACTTTTGTTTGACGTAAATTGTTTTAAAAATGTCTAAAATCATGGAGATACTATATAAAATTTTTCCAAATTCATTAATAAACTACCTTAACACATCTTTAATAATATTAATGATAATAACAATAATAGTAAAAAATAAACAATGGCAATTTGAAAGTGGCGATTTTTTCACGAATGCTAAGATTTCTAAATACATGTTTTAGCATATATAATGACTTATTTTTAAAAATGATGAACAATGGGATATGAATGCATTCCAACCCACTTGAATCAATGAATCTTTTCATTTAGTCCACTCTACTAACTGATTAAGAGAATTATAAAAAGATGTGAATATGTCTAAAAATTTGGAAAAACTCAGTAATCAAGAACTAGGGATACAATTCAATGACAGAACACTTTAAAGGCCTGCACAATGAAAGCCCCAGGTTCTATCCCCAGCCCTCAAAATCAACACACATTCCTGATTCTGCAGTTAAATAAATAAATGAATATTAGTAAGTAAATTATTTGAGTTTTTTAGGTTTGTATAACCAAAAGTCTTCTAGAATCTTTGTTATGATAGAACAATAAATTCTTCTAACTTGAGAAGTTTAGGAGAAAAACATCTCTTGTTGCTGCTAATAATAACACTTTTAATAGTCTTCATAAGAAGATAAGAAATTCCTTTAAGTTGTAAATATTTTGAAGTAATAATTTTAGATGAGATGCTAAGTGATTAGAAAATTCGAGAAAATCAGCTGAAGAAGTACCAACAAAATAATATTTAATATTTTACCATAGTAGAAAATTCAGCCAATGAAGTCAAGAAATTCTTACATACCCTTGATAATATCTTTAAAAATTAATGGAAAAATCAGGGCCCAGTGCAGTGACATATGCCTGTAATCCCAGTGACTTGGGAAGCTGAGACAGGAGAATTGCAAATTCAAAGCCAGCCTCAGCAATGGAGAGGCACTAAGCAACTCAGTGAGACCCTGTCTCTAAATAAAATACAAAATATGACTGAGGATATGGTCCAGTGGTAGAGTGCCTCTGAGTTCAATCCCTGGTACAAAAAAAAATTAATGGAAAATGAGTCCATTCATAGAGATAACAAAAACAAGTTAATATCTGAGTATAAAGCTAACAACAAACACATCATTCATATAACTAGCATTTATCTTGTTGAGGTAAAATGTCTTCATGTAGTTTTGTAAGACATGTAAATTGTGAATATTTTGTGGAAGAAAAATTTTCACTATTTATAAAGTATCTAAATTGGGCATGCTGATGACAAATTAATTTTTCTTACATAAATTAGTCTTGAAATATCTCACTGATAAAAATGAATTTAAAACATTCAATCATCCACTAGGAAAATAGAAAAAGATATAAAAAATGCATAACAGAAGATTTTTTAAATTCCAAGCAACTTGCTATAAAAAGATAGTTAATCTCACTCACAATTAATTTTTTGTAATAAAATATTTATTTTTGCATATTTTTTGCAATAGTGAAAATTTGGAAGCTAATATAGTATTCACAATAGAGAACTGGTTAAATAAATTACAAAAATACGTATGTGGTATACATTAAAAATAATGAGGTTGCTGTACATTTTTCAATGCAGTTATTTGCAAGATATTATAATAGGTTAAAAAGCGAGGTGTAATATATTGTATACAAGTATCTTTTGTTTAACCCTTAATCTAGAGTGTGCACACATTGTTGTTGTTGTTGTTTTGGTCTTGTCTGGATATTGACTGAGAAACTGTCATTATGTAAGAAGAAAGAAATGGATTTTGGAAAGATTTAATTTTCACATAAATGTCCTTTGAATTTTCTAACTTTTGATATAAAAAGGAATACCTAGGGAAAAAAATCATGTTTTCTATTTCTATATAACAAATTATCACCAATTTAATTAGACCTTTAAAATTTCTTCACATAACACAGAACAATGTAATTAATATTTGAATGAATTACTGGGAGGCTCTAGAGACCAGGAAATTTGAGAGCCATCTTGGATTTTTGCTTAACACAAAATTTTGGTCTTTGTGTACCCACCTGCTGCCCTTCATCCTCTCTCTCTCTCTCTCTCTCTCTTTTTCTCTTTCTCTCTGATAACAAAGATATGCAAATATTACTTTTCATCATATTATTTACTAATTGGAAAAAAAGTTCAAGGGATAGAAGCATATATTTATTAATGTTAAATATTGTATATATACAATATTATATATATACAACTAAGGTTTAATGAGATGATCCAGAATGGGAAAAGAAGAGATTATTACTAAGTATTATGTGTGAATCCTTTTTGGTGGTAAAAATATTCCATATTACTTGATATGTTAAAATTGAAAATAAAATCTAAGGTAACAGAAGTTCATGTTTGTAAATAGTTCATGTTTCTATAGCTCTATGCTTCTTTTAAAATAAAAACTGAACTAAGTTCATGAATTTATTTTAATTTGGGAGAATACTAAAGAAATTAAAAAGAAGGAAATTAAGATCTTAATAGTATACATTTTGCTTTTTTATGACTCTGTTTAAAAGTGATAAGGAATGAAGCTATGCATTAAGTTTATGCTGAAGTACCAGTTAGTAAAATATATCACCTAATTTTCACAGAGAGCTATTATTGGAGTTTCTTCTTGACATTCATATTTGCCACTCATATTTGGCATACTGCCTTGAACTTGCATAGGAAAAAATGAAACACGTTTTACTTTTGTTTAGATATTTTAGAAATTAATTCTCCCCAAACCAATATGGCAACATGTCTATTCCTGGTTTTAAAAAGAAAAAAAAAAATTGACAAAAAGAAAAAAAAAAAAAACAGTTAATTTACTTGCCCAAGAACATACATTAATTAAGTAACAGCACAATCCACTCTCCAGAATCTGTGTTTTCTACTACTATGTCACACTGCCAATTCTACCTATATGGTCCACTCACATAATGATCTGAGAATGGGGAAGTTTGGGTTTCAGAAAAATTCATGTGTTCAATAGAACACTACACAGCAATAAAAATGGAGTAAATAAAATATGTCCTTGGTCTGGATGAAGTTTGTAAACATAATGATAAATGAAAGAAGATAGGCATAGAGTATTTGCTATAGGATTCAAAGACTAGCCCAGAGGGTACAAGAGTAATTGCTCTTGAATGTGAATGACACAAAGTATATATATGAGGGGGACTGATAGAGCATGTGATTTTAGCTAGTTATGCATGTGCATATTTGATTACAATCAAAGATGATTTTATGATTTTCTTTATGTGTGTTTTACTTGTATAAAAACTCATTTAAGATAAAGGTATAGTACATTCTCCTTCCTCTGATCATGGAAAGCATGTATTTTTTATAACTATCTTCAAGAAAATTGAAGCTAACATTAATAGACTGAGATAATAAATACATGCATTGTCATTCTTTGTCTACTTGATTCTTATTCAATTCTACATGATTCCATTCCATTTATTATCTTTCCTTGACTTGGTGGACTTGAATTGAAAAGGCAAACATGTTCTGAATGGGGTGGTAGGTAGATATAGTGTACACATATTACCTATTGAATATGTATTTAGTAAACCTTCATTATCTTTTTTTTCAATTTTGTTGACACAGATTCATGTATCCTAGAATAGGAATGTGGTCAAACAAGTAGTAATTAAATTTAATATTTTCTTTAGTTGACATTATCTCACTTATTGATATGTTGAATTCTGAGTGAAGTGAAGTAATTGAATCTTGTCTCCTTAAATAGAACTTTGGATAAAAGAAAGGATCTTTTCTCTAGGCATTTCTTTCACATCTTATCCTTGAAATGTTCAAAACATTTCATGAGAACTCATATCTTTATTTTTTTTAACCTTCTTGTCTCTGGACATTGAGTACCAAAGATTGGGTTTTGTCTAAAACTGTTTAGTATACTTACAAATTACACTGTCTGGCAATTATTGATGTTCACTATAGGTCTGCTACTACACTGCTACCCCTTTTCTCAAGTGTAAGGCAGTTTTGCACTTCTAAGTTCTCTGAGGAAAACTTTAGGAACCATACTCTTTAGTAAAGTCTAGCATGACATACTGTTATAGTAATAATAATATAGTGGCATCAAGCACTTCATAAATGAGAAAGTGGTTGGAAGAATGGTTCTTATGGTAAGCTCATATTATTTACAGTTCCATGACTTTACCCACCTTTTACTTTTTCTTTTTTTCTAAGATCATGGTGTATATTATCAATGTGTTTGTAATATCACTAAGTGTCTTCTGGAAACTTTTCAAAATGCTCAGTGCAATTTAATAATGCATTTCAAAATAATGCAAGGGGAACCTTAACAATGATTCAACTCTAAACATTTATCATTTCCCAAGAAAGAGGAGTCAAGTGATCTGCCTCATAGTTTATTCCACTCTACCATTAGCTAAATAGTCAGAAAATCGGATGCTATCCAGTGCTCAGTCTGACAAGGAAATCTAGATTATCAAATGCTTCTAAAACACAGTATTTGGATTTTAACTAGATTAAGAAATGTTACCATGTGTCAAAATCATACAAAAAACAATATTTTATCTTACAAAATTCCAAGCTTTGAAAATGGGTGGTAGCCACTACTTTTTAATGTTGATAGGAAACACGTACTTCTAACTAAGTCTTTTATAAACACTGTGGCAGATATGGTCCCCACTACACCACAGAATGCTTTTGTGTTTCATCCTCCTTGAAATATTTAATGTAAAAACTCTAGGTCACTTATGTCACACTCCTTGCTTAATTTATTTATTTTTTCCTATTGGAGGGAGTGAAATTCAATACTGCAGGGAATGAAGGATATATATATATATATATAATTTTTAATTCTAAATATTGTTCATTCCACATACTGATAAATGGAGTAAAGGAACAAATATTGGTATTATTTTAGAGCTGTGCAGGGAAATTTGAAAATTGTATATTATTAAGCCTTTTTTTTGGGGTCCTTGCAGGTAACCCCAATCCTTACTAGATAAGGCCCTCAAGTTATTAGTTCACAGCAGTTTGGTAAGCAAATGAACATTAGCTTTTACATTTACTAAAACTAACACTAGCCAACAACCTTGTGTAAAACACTTAGCTATTACTTTTTTTTCCTTGCCTAAATCTGTCATTAATCATAGTACTTATCTGATGTAGTTATAATAAGCATTAATGTTTGTAAAAATGCATTAATGTTTGTAAAAATGTATTAATGTTTATAAAAATGTCAAACATGTGGTTCAAAAATAATAAAACCTTATAAATGATAGATATTATGATGACTGACAGGAACCAATATTCTATTTTAATTAGATATATTTATTGAACAAGAAAATTATAGATAAGCTAAACGAATGCTGATCATATAGGAAATAATTGCTCATATCCATAAATCAATAGTCAAATATCAAAAAGATGAATCTGGTTACGTGTTTTTTTTTTTTTTTTTTTTTTTTTTTGGTACCGGGGATTGAACTCAGGGGCACTCGACCACTGGGGCCACATCCCCCGCCCTTTTTTTTTTTTTTTTTGTATTTTTATTAGAAACAGGGTCTCACTGAGTTGCTAAGTGCCTCACCATTGCTGAAGCTGGCTTTGAACTCACAATCCTCCTGCCTCAGCCTCCCAGTGCTGGGATTACAGGTGTGCGCCACCGCGCCCAGCTTGGTTCTGTATTTTGACACAGTCATTTGATGGAATAATTGAGAGAAATAGATTCCAAAATACAAACACACACAACATACATGAAGTGGAAAAGAAGATTAACATTTTGTCATTGAATTTAAAAGATGTTTATTAGTCATCTGAGCTTTCTCAAGATTCTGTGTTATCTTATTTCATTGATGCACAGGAAAAAAATATTTTCTACAATTACAAACATTAATGTGTTTGAGAGGGTGTGAGAAAATGGAACTCTCTATGCTGTTGGTGGGAATGAAGATAGGTGGCGCCTCTGTAGGTAACAGTATGAAGAATCCTAGGGAAATTAAAAATGGAACTATCATATGATTCAGCAATCCTTCTTCTAACTATATACTCTCCAAAAATAAAATCACCACCTCATAAAGATGTATTTTCAGTCCCAGGTTCACGGATGCATTAATCAGAAGAGCCAAGATATGGAAAATACCAGTTTCTATCAGTGGATGAAGAAATTGTGCAATATATACACTTAGCCTTAGAAAAATAAATCTTGCTATTTATGAAAAATAATGGAAACTAGAATACACTAAAGAAATAAGCCAGAAAGAACAATACTTTATGATTTCACTTACATGTGGAATCCAAGGAAAAAAAATCAAATACACAGAAACACAAAATAAATGAGAGTGGCAATAGGGATGAGGTTGTATGGAAAGATGTAGGTCAAAAGTCAAAAATTTCAAGTTATATAGAATTAATAAGTCTGGACATCTAATGTAAAGTAAGAGGACTTACAAAGTAATGTGTGATATATTGATAATTTGTCAAAAAGTACGTTTTTTCACAAAAAAATAAAAAAGTAAAAGAAGTGAAGGTAACTATATGAGATGACAGATACAATAATTTGCTTGATGATAGTAATTATTTCACTATATCTGTATTTTATGTCATTTGTCTTGAATATATACAATGAAAAATAAAACCCAAAAGTAAATAAACAAATATCCATATTTTAAAATGAAATGACTTTGAAAAATGCACCAGAAAGAAAAGGCTTAACTGGTCCATGGGAGTAAAATGAGAAACAAGGTGAGATTGGGAGGATGATGATTTCCCCAGAATAGCTTCCATCGCAGTAGGTGATTAAAACGGTGCTTGCGGTTTCCTTTTGGCTTGTTATCTTAAATGGACTACTCCAGCACCTGACAGCTCAGCTCTCTCCAGCTCAACTGAGCTTCCAACAAACATAATGAATTGATTTGATTTTCCTTTTAATTTGCTCTTCTACTCTCCTCTACACTGAAGTAGTTAAATAATAAAAGGTCACTAGGGATGCTGTTAGTAAATAACTTTTTATTTTATCTATTTTTTTAAAAAGATAAGCAAAACCCTAAATTCTCACATTCTCCTCAACTAATAATTGATCAGGTGCTATCAAGGTTGAGAGAAACTCTTACGAGGTGGAAAAGATGTGAGGAGAAGAAAGAGTACTAATTCTTCAAAATCTCGCTTTCTAGTGGGGAAAATATTGAATCCACACATATTTGTATCACAAAGCAATATACAGATAAACAGGGGCTCTGGGAAAATGGGTGGAGAGAGATTTAGATTGTGATTGTGCAAATTAGGAATTGTTTCTGAAAAGAACTAACATTACATTGGGGGCAAAGAGGTACATGGGAGTTAACCTTTAAGGAGGGAGAAAAAGTAAGCAAAGGAATTTCTGGTTGAAACCAGAATAAAAATTTTTAAAAAGGAGAGTAAATATACATCCACATATATAATATAAATGTATATTTTTTCTACTTTCTTCTTTTTATTTATGTCACCCCTTTTTTTGTTGCATGTCTAATCTGACATATATTATCCTGAGGTTTAGAATAGCATTGCACAAAAACTAAACACCTGATTTCAAGCATTGTACATCTTAACATGCATATATACTAACATATGTATATGTGTACATATATATTTATATACATGCAAATGTATGTCTGTGCATTTTATGTATATATACGTGTGTGTGTGTGTGTGTGTGTGTGTGTATTTTGTACACATGTAGTCATTATAGAGGTATTTGTTAAGCAGAGACATAAAACAAGGGAAAAAAATCAACTTACATCTGAAGAGATTATTCTTCATAATAAAGAGAGACACAAGAGCACTAGTTTTGAGGCAAGAACATTCTTGCTATATTTTGGCAAAGAAAGCAATGTTATTGGATTGTCATGAAATTGGAGAAGCAATGTCAGATAGATATAGTAGAGAAGCCAAACTAAGGCTTTGAATACAAGAGCAAGCATACTGGAATAATATAAATCTAACGTGTGTGCTAAGCAAGGATTACTCTTTCTGAAAAATTTACACTGAGAGAGTAAGAATAAAAATATGTACTTAGGGTAATGATGGCTAACTCATTCTACCAGAAAAATAATTGTCTTATGGCTCTGGAGGCTGGAAGTCCAAGGTCTAGGTATTGTCAAGAAGATGTTTTTATTCCTATGAAGGTTATTTCTTTATTATGAAATTTACATTATTCTATAAATATGGGACTTTTCATTTAATATAACACCACAAAGGAGAGTAAATATACATCCACATCTATAATATAAATGTATATTTTTATTTCTTTATTATGAAATTTAATGAAATGAAATGGATATTTATGAAATGGATATTTCATTAAATATTGTTCAAAAATGTAAATAGATGCATGTTATTTCATAGTTTAACCATGACATCATTTGATTTGTAATGCCTCTATTGTTAGACATTGGCTTAATTCTAATTTTTCAATATTATAAAGAAATATTCTTGTACATAAAAAAAGAATAAAAATATTTTCATCACTAAGGGGGTACCATAGTCGTTCATACTGTAGGTGACAGTGATGAGATTTGGAAATAAATGGTTGCAGTAAAGATGGTAGAGTGTTTGAATTCAGAATACATATTGAAAATCAAGTCCATATCATATTATTACAGATTGATTTTTCAAGCATGAAGGAAAGGAAAGGATCAAAATTGATTCTTTTTTTGATGCAAGAAATCGGAATTTATATTTTTCATTCCTCTAATGGGGATTGCCTGTGGAGTAGCTGAATCAAAGCTGTAATGAGAAAAGAGAAAGTCAAAATTCTGAAAAGGCAGTAACAAAATATAAATATAAATATAAATATATATATACCCACATGTAGTTATATATATAATTATATATATATAGTTCTAATATATAATTAGAAAATATGCATATATGAATTAGAACTATTTTATATATGTATCAAAATATTCAGAGAAATTTTGGCAAATGTGGAGAAGTTTTAATTACTGGAATTCTATAACTAGAGCAGTATTTTAGAATGTTATCTACATAGTAACATAAGTATTATGTTGGCAGAAAGATAGTTAGAGCTTATACTATGGCGGAGGCAGGCACTTGTGTGGTATGAAGATTATTTCATGTAATTTTTGCTAAGTACTTGCACATGACACCCTGGCTTTCCTCTGTGAGACCAAAGAAGATGTCTGCAACATGGTTCTTTCCCTCAAAATAAAGAAAAAATCAGTTGTTTCTATAACTCTTAAATATAAAATTACCATGTTTATGTTTGATCTTCTAGTATTGTATCAACAGATTTTAATGATAACATTTATCAATTATTCTGCAAAACTGACAAGTGATGATTTTTAGTAATAAAATATATGCATACATATTTACATAGATAGGTATTTACACTACTAGTAAAATATAATTTCATTGAAATTGATACATTACATAAATAAGAAATTAATTTCAAATGTCTCAAATTATTACAATATATCTAAAGAAGGAACTGAAATAAGAGAAGGTCCATAAATTTATAGCAAAATAAATTGAAAATATCAGCAAACAATATTTCCTAAACTTCTGGAAAAAAAGGTAATGCAATGTAAAGTGTGAGGATTTGTGTCTGACAAAGTCTCTAATTTTCACTCAGTTTTCTTAATACTAATCTTAGTGTGTTTTCATACCTGGTGCTTAATTTATTATTTTGTAAATCAAGACTTTTTTGTTGTTGTTTAAAATGAGTTTCCTACAATTGTATGCAATTTCTTTTATAGTTACATAATATATCTAAAATATGTAGTTTATCATCAATACTCAGAGCTGAAAATTAGATTTATCTGGTTTCATACAAAGTTAAATAAATCTTAAGGTAGGATAGAATTAAATGTCAAAAGCATAGGAGCATGGCCAATAATAACACATAAAAGAAAAGCTGACTTATTAGACTTGTATGTCGATCATTACACTCACCATTGTATATAAATCTGTTATTTCATCTTGTCTGTTCTACGAAATAAACATAATTATTGTCTACAGAAAACATTTGTGAGACTCTGAGTAACTATGAAATCAAATACTTAGAAATGTTTAATGAAGCATTATTTTGATCCTGTAGCTCAGCCTGCAGTAGGATCTCCTGATAATTTTTCCGTAATACTGAGGAAGAGTACATTTGAAAGCATAGACGCTGCATCACCAGCCAGGCCACAGAATTTGCATGATCCCCAGAACAGACAGAGAGGGAATCAATTATTTTACAACATACTTCACAACAGAAGGGAGGGGTGGTAGAAATTATCCTGTGTGCATATATGAATATACCGCAGCAAATTTCACCTTTGTGTATATCTCTAACGCACTCGTTAGGAAAAAAAAAAATCTATGACTAAATAGGAGAAACACCAGCAGAGTAGAGGAAAGGAAACTGGGAACTGTGAAGGAGGAAGAAGGGAAAGGGGGAGTACTAGGAACTCAGTTGGTGCATGTATAATTATATCCCATGCGTGTATAATTATGTTAAAATGAACCCTTATATGATGTATAATCATAATGCAGTACTAAAAGAATTAAACAGTCAAAGAAGAATAAAGAAACAAAGTTTTGTCCTTCTCTTAAGTTCTCAAGTTCACTGCCTTTAAGGAATTCAATTGTATTTCATTTAAAGACAGTATGAGACAGACACAGTGGCACACACCTCTAACCCCAGCTACTCAGGAGCCTGGGGTAGGAGGATCACAATCTGAGGCCAGCCTAGCTAACTTCACAAGACCCTTTCTCAAAATAAAAAAATAAAAATAAAAAATAAATAAATAAATAAATAAATAAAAACCAAAAAACAGCAATTGATGTACAATGTCCTTTTGACAAAGTACTAAGAAAAGGATATTTTTTTCAACCTCAAACTCATATTTTTCGTTGGATTAACATAAAAATTATGCTGTTGTCATTAAAATATGATGAATATATAAAGTAACAATTTGAAAGAAAAACGCCTACAAAGTAAGCACAAGTAGTAATCAAAGTCTTAGAAATACCAGTATTTGTTGGTTGTCTCTTTAGTAAAGTTACATAATGTCTCTTTTGTAACAGGATTACTTTTTTGTTAATAATTTGAAAATATTTTTTTTCAAATGGTATATATTGCCAGATTACAGTTTTGATCTTTCATAACTCTTTTGCAAGAAATAGTCCCTTGTAAATTCTCAGCCTAAATTACTTAGTAAATTGGGTACTGGAAAATGAACTTCCTCAGGATCTGCATCATTCAGAAATTCTAGAGCCAACAAATGTACAAACCATGGTTTCAATTTTATTGAAAAAATTGTTCATGTCAACATATTCCTTCAAACCTGACCAGGGCAAAGGTGTTTTTTGGATAAATGTCATTTTTATGGTCTTTTCTCTCAATATAATTCACTAGAAAAAGGAAAGAAGGAAATGAAGCCTCCACCCAATTCTGAACACTAAAGAGTAACAGAAATAGTAACTCCAGATATATTAAAATATGGAATCGTAAACATTAAATTTTTAAATATAATTGCTTAACTGTACTCTGGGACAGTAGTTCAAAGAGTTTTGGACTTTAATCACATTTAAAGTATTATGTATTCTCAGGTTAGCATCTTTTAGCAATAGTATAACATGTCAATTTTATTGAAAAAGAAAATAAAAGGAATAAGTATCATCACCTACTAACATTTGAAGAAATTGTTATCATAGGTTCTAATTGACTAGAAATCAAAAACAAAAAGTGCATTCTCTAAAGAAGATGTCATGGAAAGGTCAACAAACAGGAAGGTGATATTGAATGACAATTTGAATAAAATATATATGCTATATTAGGAAGTAATAATTTGAGCAATAATTGAAAGCTACTTTAGCTTGAATACCATGACTAAGTTAAGCTAAGGCTTTTCACATCAGAACTGATTTCCATATGGTGAAATCATTCCAGTCTTACTCTATTAGAGTCTATTATGTTTTCACATGAAATCCTGTATTTCTCTTTATATTAATTTTACAACTGAATTAGTATTAAGTGGAAATCATGTGTTTAGTTTTTTTTTTTTTTTTTTTTTTTTTTTTTTTTTTTTTTTTTTTTTTTTCCTGCTAGGCTACATGTGCAAAATAAACCAGGTATATGTTTCAAGTTCATAGCTGTGTCCTTCATACCTGACACAAAATAGGTAATACATATTTATTGGACAGAATGTTCTAAGCAACCAAAAGATACATAGAGTCTCAAGTAACCAAAAAAGTTAAGTCATAAAATCAAGTAGCTTGTGAGCCAAGTCGTAAAAGAACACTTGAAGAAATTATTAAATATTCACTGTGCTCTTCTTTCCAATTGTGATTTAACATATGTAAGATGAGATTAGGGAAATGTGGGAATTATTTTAATAATCTAGAGATGCAAATATATTAAAATAAATATTTTGGATTAAATATTTCTAGGTAATTGATACTCCACTGCTATTCTATTAATAGTAATGATCATCATCAGGAAATTTTACATTTATACCTATGAACATAACCATTTCAGAGCTTGCAGTTACCTTGTATAGATACTCCTTAACATAAAACAAAGGAAATATCAAAAAAGTATGAATGCATATTTCTTATATTTTCGTTCATAAATTTCCTTAGTCTTGTGATAGGTTCCCAATTAATGCTCTTACTTAACAGTAAATAGAATTGTTTTCATATAAATTTGTAAATTGTTGTGGCTGCAGTAAATCCCGATTAAGGACTACTGAATCACAGTGTTTGACCCCTTATTTGATATTATTCTCTTTTGTTTCATTTTATTTTCTACCAATCCAATTTTACATCTCTTTGAACTATTTTGTCAATAATGATCTGTGTAGATTGAATCAGAACTACATCCTACAAATGGTACACTGGTGATTTGGGTAGTCTCAAATTAAATTGCAAGTATGTTCATAGCTAAAGTGAGTTTTAAATGGGCCTTGTAGCTGTTATTTAAAGATAGATCTTTAAACTAGTGCCTTGGGTATAATAACAATAATGCTACCTTCAGTGCACTGCAGGTCTTTCTTCCATGGAGCATAAAAACGCCTCCCATATGCCATCAAAGCCAGGAATGTGGACGTGTAAACAACTTTCCACTCAGTAAGGATGCTACTCTACTGTGGAAAGATCATCTCTTCGATTGTCAAATCCTTGAAAGAAGAGACTAAAGAGAGTAGAGACAAAAAAGAAAATTCATCTCTTTATGAGGATTTTTCTCTTTATTCTCTGTTGTAATCTTCCATCTAAAGACTATCAGATAGACCACTTTTTGTTATGAAGATAACAGCTAATTGACTTAAAAACAGAACATATAAACTAGGGAAGTCTTTGTTCTAAATCCACATAAAGGTTTTACTCTCCCCCACATTTTTCAGAAAGGAGGAATTATAGAGTTTTTGTAATATTTTTAAAGAATGCATCCATTATAAACACAAATTTTCTGTGTCTTAGTTTCTCATCTGCATCATTAAAATAAGAAAAAACTCCTTCTTACATCATTTCTATCAGTAATAAATAAGCCACTAATCATTATTCCTGGCATATAGTGATATACTAGTATTAAACTCAACTAATATTAATGCCAGTATTATTATTACTGACTTTATTAAAACTTGAGTATGAAAATTGCCTTATGACACACATGCATGTATTTCAGGGAAAATAAGCTTTCTTGATAATTATGTCGTTTCTTGGAAAACAATTGTGTGAAATATTTATGACTTAATGCCAATCATTTATAATATAGTCTTCTTTAGAAGAGCATATGAAACCTCAATTTATGCAACTAATTTTCAAAAATATTAATTTTATGTAACATGTATCTGAATCTTTGTTGGAATTCTTATAAATATAAAAATGGAACATTTAAAATTTTTTGAATGAGAACTTAATATCAACTATGATGTTTACTCAATGGGGAATTCAGCATAAAGTCATTAATGTACTTAGATTCTCAAAGGTAATTAGTTTTTAGTGATATTATTTTGGAGTCTCCAAACTGAAATAAATAGGTTCTGCTAGTCCCTAAATGTCTAGAAAATGAGGTATTTTCAAAAAGAGAAATCTCACATTCTTTTTTATCTCTTCTGACAGCAGTATCTTACAAATCAGTGCCAAATGATGCACAAAAATCCCTAGGTATCTTAAAGAGAAAAAAATTATGTAGGTAAACAGATAAATCTTTAGAACATTTGTCTTTATGGGCACAACTCCTGCTGTTGGTCTCTAACCTGTAGGGCATTAGTCTTCTCTAAATTGCCAATGGTATCCCACAGCGCCATGATAAATAGAAATCACTGGAAGAAATAGCACATTCTTCTACAGAGAATTTCCAGACAGACATGGGCCTTTAAGAAAAATACATACACAAAATAGATCATTTTCCATTGTGCTGTATTTTACCCTGGATCTTTATGCAAAGTCATTTTCTCCCCTGTGCAAATAAATAAACAAATAACTG
Organism: Tamias sibiricus; assembly: GCA_025594165.1. Lineage (NCBI taxonomy): Eukaryota > Metazoa > Chordata > Mammalia > Rodentia > Sciuridae > Tamias > Tamias sibiricus. The sequence continues at coordinate 40,698,684 of CM046661.1, forward strand.
AGTAATCCATTAGGTAAAAATGTACAGTAACATGACTTTTCATTATTTAAACTGAATAAGAAGGAAGATTCCACATACGACATTATTCATCATATGTAATGAGTGATTTATCACTGAACACTGTTTATTATTTTCAAATTAGCATTAATAAAATTGTGTTGGAAGTAATAAGCTGTATTCATTGTACAATTAACAGGTTTAATGCTATTAAAGACAATTTTCTTCTTTGTGAATTACTTTTGGGTGACAAACTTAATCATTGTTGGTTTTACTATGAAGTAATTTAGTTGGAAGTATAATTCATGTTTTCCCCAAATCACCATTGGGTCAATACTTCAATGCCTTTTGCTCTCAAATTTCATAATATGCACAAAAAAATGTTGTACAACAGTGGGCCATTCAGGAAAGTTGGGAGGTGCTCTCCAAATTTTGTTCACAAATTGCCATAATTCCTAGTGACGTTACCACGTGTTTGTGGAAGTATCACTTCTTCTTGATAGATCTCATTTTTCTCCCTCTGGAAATATGTATTATAATATGGCTTCCTTTTTTTCTTGTTGTTTATGGATTTAAAACAAATCATTTCTTGCTTATTTTATACTGCGAAGCACACTTCCTGATTGACATCATTTACTTGTTTGTAAATTCTTTCTGTGATTTACCTTTGGAGCCAAATGATCCATAAGTTATCAAGTTATCATTATACTTTTTTTTTTACAATGTATGACAGTTTGCAATAGCCAACCAAATAGTAGACATTTTTTTTCAACTGTTATCACTGTTCTCTTGGAAAATAAAGTTATAATTAAAAGCAGTAGCTTTGTGACAGAGGGAGATAGAGTTTGAGGCATTTTAAAGAGTTTAGTTTTATGTGAATTTTTATGCTGGTTGTATTGTTTGAGCATGTGAGTATGTGGTAAGGAAGATTGATAAAAAGGGAGAAAAATAGGGATGGAAGGAAAAATAAATGAAGAGAAGATGATAGCATCAAATAAATACATGCCAGTGTCTAGAACTTAAAATCACATTCAACCATTTGTCAGTGACCTCTCATAAAACCAAAGAACACTCAAGACACAATAGTAGCTTTATAAATTGGGCTTATGCTCCTATTTCATAAGAGACAGTACAACATGGGGGACAAGAGTTTGCTTCCAGACACACATGTTAGAAAGATGTTCTGGGATTTGGGATTTGGGTTAGTATTAGGTGAAGAAAATAGTAATAATCCTATCAAGTTTTCATTGCTATCACTCTATTTCAGGATAAAAATCTTCAATTAAGAAACTTAGTTTTAAATTTATAAAGTTGAATTATCTTAAAAGGTAAAGCCCATTCAAATTTTTATTTAATATTTTTTAAATTTAATTTTAATATATATTATGAATCAATACCCCTCAAAGCACATTGAATTTTGAGTATTTATTTTTTATTTTTTAAAATTTTTGTTCTAATATATTATATATGACAGAAGAATGAATTACAATTTTTATCACACATATACAGCACAATTTTTCATATATCTGGTTGTATACAAAGTATATTCACACCATTCTTGTCTTCATACATGTACATAGGACAATGGTATCCATTTCATTCCACCATTTTACCCCCATGCCCTCTCCCTTCCCCTTCCACACCTTTTCCCTATATACAGTCCATCTAATCCTCCCATGCTCCCATCCCAACCCCACTATGAAACAGCATCCTTATATCAGAGAAAACATTCAGCATTTATTTGGAATTGTCTAACTTCACTTAGCATCATATTTTCTGACTCCATCCACTTACCTGCAAATGCTGTGATTTCATTCTCTTTTATTAATGAGTAATATTCCATTGTGTGTGTGTGTGTGTGTGTGTGTGTGTGTGTGTGTGTATTTTCTTTATCCATTCACCTACTGAAGGGCATCTAGGTTGGTTCCACAGTTTAGCTATTGTAAATTGTGCTGCTATAAACACTGATGTGGCTGTGTCCCTGTAGTATGCTGTTTTTTAAGTCCTTTGGGTACAGACTGAGGAGTGGGATAGCTGGGTCAAATGGCGTTTCCATGGAATCTCCATACTGCTTTCCATATTGGCTGCACAAATTTGCAGTCCTACAAGCAATGTTTAAGTGCACCTTTTTCTCCAAATCCTCTCCACAACTTATTGTTTTTTGTATTCTTTTTTTTCTTTTCTTATTTATAACAGTAGTATGTATTACAATTCATAATGCACGTATATAGCATCTTTGTACATACAACTGTTTGTATACAAAGTATATAAGTACCATTCAGGTCTTCAATCATGCATTTAGGATAATGATATCCATCTCATTCAACCACCACTTTTTTTCTTCCCCCCCTCCCTCCCCCCTTGCTCCCTCCCTTCCCCCCCTTTCCTTTGACCATTATAGTGTTCCTCTAATCCTCCTATGTACCCCCATCCAACAACACTCTGAACTAGCCTCCTTATATCAGAGAAAACATTTGGTATTTGGGTTTTTGAGATTGACTAATCTCACTTTAGCATTATATTCTCCAACTTCATCCATTTACCTGCAAATGCCATTATTTTGTTCTCTTTTATTGCTGAGTAAAATTCCATTTTGTATATATACCACATTTCTTTATCCACTCATCTACTGAGGGACATCTAGGTTGGTTCCACAACCTACCTACTGTGAATTGTGCTGCTATAAACATTGAAGTGGCTGTGTCACTGTAATATGCTGTTTTTAAGTCCTTTGGGAATAGGCCCAGGAGTGGGATAGCTGGGTCATAGGGTGGTTCCATTCCCAGTTTTCCAAGAAATCTCCATACTGCTTTCCATAGCGGTTGCACCATTTTGCAGTCCCACCAGCAATGTATGAGTGTGCCTTTTTCCCCACATCCTCTCCAACATTTATTGTTGTTTGTGTTCTTGATAGCTGCCATTCTGACTGGAGTGAAATGAAATCTTAGAGTAGTTTTGATTTTCGTTTCTCCAATTACAGCGATGTTGAGCATTTTTTTCATGTATTTGTTGATTAATTGTATATCTTCTTCTGAGAAGTGTCTTTTCAATTCCTTAGCCCATTTATTGATTGGGTTATTTGTTTTTTTGGTGTTAAGTTTTTTGAGTTCTTTATATATTCTAGAAATCAGTGCTCTATATGATATGCATGTATTAAATATTTGTTCCAAATTAGTTGGCTCTCTATTCACCTCACTGATGGCTTCTTTTGCTGAGAAGAAGCTTTTTAGTTTAAATCTATACCATTCATTAATTCTTGGTAATAGTTCTTGCTACACGATTCTTATTAAGGAACTTGCGGCCTAATCCAACATGTTGGAAATTGGAGCTTACTTTTTCTTCTATTAGGTGTATTGTCTCTGGTCTAATTCCTAGGTCCTTGATCCACTTTGAATTGAGTTTTGTGCATGGTGAGAGATAGGGTTTAATTTCATTTTGTTGCATATGGATTTCCAGTTTTCCCAGCACCATTTGTTGAAGAGGCTATTCTTTCTCCACTGAAAATTTTGGCGCCTTTGTCTAATATAAGATAGCTGAAATTATATGTATTAGTGTCTGTGTCCTCAATTCTGTACCATTGGTCCACCAGTCTGTTTCGGTGCCAACATAATGCTGTTATACCCATAAATCAACGTCATTTTTGTACATCAGTGACAAAGCCTCTGAAAGGGAAATGATGAAAACTACCCCATTTACAATAGCATAAAAAAATTTAAAAAACCTGGGAATCAACTTAACAAAAGAGGTGAAAGACATCTATAAGGAAAATTATAGAACACTAAAGAAAGAAATCATAGAAGAACTCAGAAGATGGAAAGACCTACCTTGCACTTGGATAGGTAGAATCAATATTGTCAAAATGTCCATACTACCAAAAGCATTATACAGATTTAATGCAATTCCAATCAAAATACCAATGTCATTCTTCAAAGAAATAGAAAAGGCAGTCATGAAATTTATCTGGAAAAATAAGAGACCCAGAATAGCCAAAGTAATCCTGAGCAAGAAAAGTGAAGCAGGGGGCATCACCATACCAGACTTAGAGCAATAGTAACAAAAACAGCATGTTTTTTTGTATTCTTAATAGCTGCCATTCCAATTAGAGAGAGATGAAATCTTAGAGTAGATTTGATTTGCATTTCTCTAATTGCTAGAGATGTTGAACATTTTTTCATATACTTGCTGATACCTCTCATCTTCTGAGAGGTATCTGTTCAGTTCCTTGGCCAATTTATTGATCGGTCTATTTGTTTTTTTCTTTTGGTGTTTAGCTTTTTTAGTACTTTATATGCCCTAGAGATTAGTGCTCTATCTGATGTGCATGTGGCAAAAATTTATTCCCATTCTGTATGCTCTCTATTCACCTCATTGATTTGTTTCTTTTGCTAAGAAGAAGCTTTTTAGTTTTAATCCATCCCACTTATTGATTCTTGATTTTAATTCTTGTGCTGTTGGAATCTTATTAAGAAAGTTGGGGCCTAACCTTTTTCTTCTAATAGGTGCAGTGTCTCTATAAATGGTGCTTGGAAAACTGGAAATCCATATGCAACAAAATGAAATTAAACCGCTATCTCTCACCATGCACAAAACTCAACTCTAAGCAGGTCAAGGACCTAGGAGGTATTTAAATTTTTCAAGTAAATTGTAAATTAAAGCATATGCACTTAGTAATATGAAATTTAGAATTAATTTTACAATTGCTAATTTGGCTACTAAAATAGCCAAATATGTTATAGAATTGGGTTATAATTATCATCACATAGTAAGGGCAATTAAATGAATTTTATATGGATATGAATGAAGAAATTAATGCTATTCCAAGTTTTACAAGAGTGAAACCCTCTATTTTTTACTACAAATAGTGAATTTTTTTCATTGTTTGTTAAATATTTAAATTATTAAAATGAATTTATTAAAAATTACTGAAAATTAAAAGTAGGTAAGTTTTGAACATAGTAGACCATGAATATGAATTATCTCTGTAATATTTCAGGTGCAATAAAGTAAATTGGATCTGATATCAGAATTTCTGAGTTAATTTCTTTCTCTAGTGAATATTCATAGGTAAATCAACTAACATAACATTTCTTCTTCTTTAAAATTTTTAAACATTGATAGTAATCCTTCTAGCCATTTTTTTGGTAAAAATTAATGAGTTAAATCATATTTCATTATGTATGTATGATACCCTAGTATCTTGTAATTTTATATTAATAGAGCTCTATCATCCCATAAACTTTGCACTCCTTGAAGTGAGAATTCATATATGGTTACCGACATTCTTTAGGTATTAGATCATTGTTTATTTATTAAGTAAATGAATATAATGAAAGAGAACTTACACTAGAATATATTTTTGTTTTTATTTTATTACTATAGTTTAAAAATCTTACTAGAAAAATAAAATATTCAGCATTCTGATTATTTATTTAAGTGTTGAAGCCAATATTCCCTCTAATTTTCAACTCATCTGTATGACATTAAACCAGAAGCTTTGAGTTGCTTATCAATTAACTTTACATAAAAAATGACTCGTAGAGTCTAAACCAATTGAACAGGATCAAGGTAATTTTCAAAATCACTTTAAAATCACAGAGTAAACATCTAATTACACGTTAATATGGTAATGTAGAAAGGGGACATTATACTTATTTCAATTCAAAACATAGCACCAATGTAAAGTTGAGATACATATCAAACAAGAATTTTTAAAATGGAAATAAAAAACTGAGGGAATAACAGATTTAAGAAAGGAAGATCAATATATACATTGAAGAAAAGAGGGGGTATTAAAAAAGTAAAAAACAAATCAGAAAACTTTATTAAGGTTAGGAGAGAGAAAATAGGGAGAGATTTGAAATATTTGTGGCTGAGAAGTATTTTTATTATTTTTTTATTTGTTTTAATTAGTTGTACATGACAGTAGAATGTATTTATGCACTGTGATATACATAGATGAGATATAATTTCTCATTTTTCACAGTGTACATGTTGCAGAATCATATAGGTCATGTAGTCATATATATACATACAGTAATAATGTTTTTTTCATTCCACCATCTTTCCCATCCCCCATCCCCTCACTCCCCTTCCTATACTTCCCTCTAGCTAATCTAACGCTATTTTCCTCTAGCCCCCCACCATTTATTGTGAATTAGCATCCACATATTAGAGAAAACATTCAGCCTTTGTTTTTGTGGGATTGGCTTATTTCGCTTAGCATAATATTCTCCAACTCCAACCATTTACTGGCAAATGCCCTAATTTCACCCTTCTTTAAAGCTGAGTACTATTCCATTGAGTATGTATACCATATTTTCTTTATCCATTTATCTATTGAGGGACATCTAGGTTGGTTCCATAGTCTAGCTATTGTGAATTGAGCTGCTATAAACATTGATGTGGCTGTGTCACTATAGTATGCTGATTTTAAGTCATTTGGGTATAAATTAAGGAGTGGGATAGCTGGGTCAAATGGTGGTTCCATTCCCAGTTTTCTGAGTAATCTCCATACTGCTTTCCATAGTGGTTGCACCAATTTGCAGTGCCACCAGCAATGTATGAGTGTACCTGTTTCCCCACATGCTCACCAACATTTTTTGTTGATTGCTATTCTGACAGGAGTGAGATGTAATCTTAAAGTAGTATTGATTTGCATTTCTCTAATTGCTAGAGATGTTGAACACTTTTTCATATATTTGTTGATCAGTTGTATTTCTTCTTCTGTGAAATGTCTGTTCAGTTGTTTCACCAATTTACTGATTGGGTTATTTGTATTTTTGGTGTTAAGTTTTTCAAGTTCTTTATATATCCTGGAGATTAATGCTTTATCAGAGGTGCATGTGGTAAAGATTTTCTACCAATCTACAGGCTCTCTTCTCACATTATTAATTATTTCCTTTGCTGAAATGAAACTTTTTAATTTGAATCCATCCCATTTATTGATTCCTGATTTTACTTCTTGCATTTTAGGAGTCTTGTTAAGGAAGTCAGATCCTGCCGGGGCTGCTGAGTTATGAATGGGGCCGAGGTCTAAGCTAGCCCCCTTTTGGGCCCTAAAGGGGGTTTTCTTTCTGCCCGCAGAAAGAAAACAACTTACCTGGCAAAGATGGGCTTAAGGACAAAAATAGGTGAGTGTCTCCTATCCGTCTGCTGGACAGATACCACGCCACACCCAGGGAGTTTTGTGTAGCAAGCGAGAAGCCAAAACTCAGATTTATTGACCAGGCACTGAACTTAAATAGGCCTAGTACTAACCAATCAGCTAGCAGGGCGGTTCGGTCTCTCACACTAAGTCATAGCCACACCCCTTTGCTTAGCCCCAGTCCTACTAGGGCGTGGTAAGCAGCCAAAGTCCTTCCCCTTGGCAGACATGAGTCCCAACAAGATCCTAGGCCCATGTGGTGCAGATTTGGGCCTATTTTTTCTTCTATTAGGTGCAGGGTCTCTGTTCTAGTGCCTAAGTCTCTGATCCACTTTGAGACTTTGAGTTTTTTATGCAGGGTGAGAGATAGTGGTTTAATTTCATTTTGCTACATATGGATTTCAGTTTTTTTTTTTTTTTTTTGCCAGCACCATTTGTTGAATAGGCTATCTTTTCCCCAGTGAAAGTTTTTGGAACCCTTGTCTAGTATGAGATAACTGTATTTATGTGGGCTTGTCTCTGTGTCCTCTATTCTGTACCATTGGTCTACATGTCTATTTTTGTGCCAATACCATGCTGTTTTTGTTACTATAGCTCTGTAGTATAGTTTTAGTTCAGGTATTGTGATGCCTCCTGCTTCACTTTTCTTGCTAAGGATTACTTTTGCTATTCTGGGTCTTTTATTTTTCCAAATACATTTTATGATTGCATTTTCTATTTCTATGAAGAATGTCATTGGGATTTTAATAGGAATTGCATTAAATTTGTATAGTGCATTTGGTAGCATGGCCATTTTGACAATATGAATTCTGCCTATCCGGGAGCATGGGAGATCTTTCCATCGTCTGAGATTTTCTTCAATTTCTTTCTTTAGTGTTCTGTAGTTTTTATTGTAGAGGTCTTTCACCTCTTTTGTTAGATTGATTCCAAGTTGTTTTTTTTTTTTTTTTTTTTTTTTTTTAGGATATTATGAATGGAGTAGTTTTCCTAATTTCTCTTTCAGTGGATTTATCACTGATGTATAGGAATGCATTTGATTTATGGGTGTTGATTTTATATCCTGCTACTTTGCTGAATTCATTTATTAGTTCTAGAAGTTTTCTGGTGGAATTTTTTGGTTCTTCTAGATATAAAATCTTGTCATCAGCAAATAGTGATAGCTTGAGTTCTTATTCACTTATTTGCCTCCCTTTGATTTCTTTCTTTTGTCTAATTGCTCTGGCTAGAGTTTCAAGGACAATGTTGAATAGAAGTGGTGAAAGAGGACATCCTTGTCTTGTTCCAGTTTTTAGAGGGAATGATTTCAATTTTTCTCCATTTAGAATGATGCAGGCCTTGGGTTTAGCATATATAGCTTTTACAATATTAAGGTATGTTCCTATTATCCCTAGTTTTTCTAGTGTTTTGAACATGAAGGTGTGCTGTATTTTGTCAAATGTTTTTTTTTTTTTTTTCTACATCTATTGAGATGATCATATAATTCTTGTTTTTAAAGTCTATTAATATGATGAATTACATTTCTTGATTTCCTTATGTTGAACCAACCCTGCATCCCTGGGATGAATCCCACTTGATCATGGTACAACATCTTTTTAATATGTTTTTGTATGTGATTTGCCAGAATTTTATTGAGAATTTTTGCATCTATGTTCATCAGGGATATTGGTCTGAAGTTTTATTTCCTTGATGTGTCCTTGTCTGGTTTTGGTATCAGGGTAATATTAGTTTCTGAGTTTGGAAGGGTTCCCTCCTTTTTTATTTCATGGAATACTTTGAGGAGTATTGGTGTTAATTTTTAATTGAAAGTCTTGTAGAACTCCACTGAGAAGCCATCTGGTCCTGGGCTTTACTTCGTTGGTAGGCTTTTGGTGGCATTTTCTATTTCATTGCTTGAAATTGATCTGTTTGAATCATGTATGACCTCCTTATTCAGTTTGGGTAGGTCATATGTCTCTAGAAATTTGTTGATGTTTTCAACATTTTCTATTTTATTAGAGTATAAATTTTCAAAATACTTTCTAATTATCTTATGTATTTCAGATATGTCTGTTGTGATGTCTCCTTCTTCATCTTGTATTTTATTAGTTTGAGTTTTCTCTCTTTTTCTCTTCATTAGCATGGCCAGGGGTTTATCAATTTTATTAATTGCTTTCAAAGAACCAACTTTTTGTATTGTTAATTTTTTCAATTGTTTCTTTTATTTAGATTTCATGCATTTTAGCTCTGGTTTTAATTATTTCTTGTCTCCTGCTGCTTTTGGTGTTGATTTGTTCTTCTTTTTCTAGGACTTTGAGATGTAGTGTCAGGTCATTTATTTGTTGACGTTTTATTCTTTTAATAAATGAACTGAATGCAATAAACTTTCCTCTTAGTACTGCCTTCATAGTGTTCCAAAGATTTTGATATGTTGTTTCAGTGTTCTCATTTACCTCTAAGAATTTTTAAATTTCATCCTTGATTTCTTCTACTATCCATTCATCATTCAATTGTGTATTACTTAGTCTCCATTTGTTACAGTAGCTTCTATTTTTTATCTTATCATTGATTCTAATTTCATTCCATTGTAGTCTGATAGAATGCAGGGTATTATCTCTGTTTTGTTTGTTTTGTTTTATTTTGTTTTGTATATACTTAGAGTTGCTTTGTGGCATAAGATGTGGTGTATTTTAGAGAAGGATCTATATGCTGCTGAGAAGAAAGTATATTTGCTCATTGATAGATGGAATATTCTATATATGTCTGTTAAATCTAAATTATTGATTGTATTATTTAATTCTATAGTTTCTTATTTAGTTTTTGTTTGGAAGATGTGTCCAGTAGTGACAGAGGTGTGTTAAAGTTACCCAGTATTATTGTATTGTGGTCTATTGGACTCTTGAAATTGAGAAGGGTTTGTTTGATGTACATAGACGCTCCATTTTGGGGGGCATAAATATTTATAATTGTTATGTCCTGCTTATATATACTTCCCTTAAAAGTGTGAAATGTCCTTCTTCTTCTCTTCTGATTAACTTTGGTTTGAAGTATGCTTTATCTGAAATGAGAATGGAAACCCCTGCTTATTTACACAATCCATATGAGTGATAATTCCCCCCCCCCCATTCTTTCACCTTCAGCCTGTGGATATCTTTGCCCATGAGGTGAGTCTCTTGAAGACAGCATATTGTTTTGTCTTGATTTTTAATCCAATATGCCAGTCTATGTCTTTTGCTTGATGAGTTTAGGCCATTAACATTCAAGGTTATTATTGAGATATGATTTGTATTCCCTGTCATTTTGATTTATTTCTAGTTTTTGATCTGTCTTAGTTTCTCATTTAGTTGAATGTCCCTTTAGTGTAGATCCTCCCTTTGCTGGTTTTCACTTTTTTTTCTTTTTTTCCAGCACTCCACCTTTACTGGTGAGCCCAATATCAACAGCACCCAGTATACACAATATATAATCTTAAACCTAATAGCTCCCACTAAGTCATCTACTGCTTTCTTACATTAACCCAAGATGTTGAGATCAATAACTATCTATAGTACAAACAGAATATTTGTTAAAACTACTTACAATTTCAAATGGTGGATGAGAGGACAGAGGTAGTTTAGTATGCAATATTCACGAGGAAAGAAGAGAGAAGCAAGAAGCAGAAATTCTTGGAAGAGGAGCCAAAAGAGATTGGTTGTTGGTTGGAGAAAAGTTGGAAAGAAAATCTAAGAAAATAGATAAGAGAAAGACTACAAACAAAGAGAAAAAATTAAAGACATAAGAATCCAACAAAAATGCAAAACACCATTCCTATATCATTGTCCTCCACATAATGATGCATTAAAAACATCCTGCTCCAAATATGATAGAGTGAATCAAAATATAAAATAAAATAAATCTTGCTAGAAAGTCAAACTGTCTCTGTCAGTGTTTAATAAGTTCTCAGCCCTGTCTCTGACATTTTTTGGGATCATCAAACCCAGATTAACCCTCAGAAACCCAGTCTCTATTCCACCAATCTGGGCTTCAGGTACCTCAGTCTCGGCCACACTGAAGTCTCAAGATCTCAATGCAGCTCCTACTTGCGGACAGACTACTACAGATACCCTCATGCAAAGGAGCAACAGCAAGAAAAGGGCCACCAGCACTCTCAGCAGAAAGACCCTAGGTCCCCCAGAACCTGCAGGTTCCCCCACATGGCAGAAGTGTCAGCTTCAGTTGCATCCAGGGCAGCGGTTTCCTCTATGGCAGCAGCACCCAGAAAGAAGACCTCCAGAGGATCTCAGGCTGACAGCAGTGGAATCAGAGGCAGCAGCAATGGCGGTAGTGGTGCAGGCGGCAGTTGATTGACAGGAGACTTCGAGAAGTTTTTTAAATCACAGAGAAGACATTAATTTCCATATTCAAAAACTCCATAAATGTAATAAATATGATGGAAGTGACTGCTTTTGTAATAAAATTGCTTAAAACCATACATAGGGGAAAATACTAAAAGCACCCTGAAAGGAAAGGTGTATTTGCTTCAAAGTTTCAACACTAATGTCACAAATTAAGAAAAGGGAATCCAAAGATAGGGGAGCAATCATTTTGATTTGTCACTAGAGTATGTAGCTACACCATAATGAGAGACTCTATTTATTTATTTTAATGAAGATTAAGAAAATACAAGGATGCCCTCTCTCACTACCTCTATTCCATTGTATAATGGAGATTCTGGTCTGTACATGAAGACAAGAAAAAGAAGAGCCATCCAAATGGGGAGAAAAGAAATGAGAATATGTTCATTTAAAACCTGCATCATGGTCTACACAGAATATCTTATGAACCTACAAAGAAACTAATAGAACTACTAAGTGAGTTTAGGAAGGTTTCTGTATGTGAGATCAATCATCAAAACATGTATAATGTATTCATGGGTTAAACACTTTCATATGTAAGTTGTCAGTTTCCCTTAAAATCACCTGTAGATTGGCACTATGCCTGGCAAAATCAGGATTATTTGTTAAATTAACAATCTGATTTCAAAACTCATTTGAAAATACAAAATAGACCTAGAAGAGTCCAATAAACTTTGAAAAGAACCAAGTGATAGACCTAGTCTCTTCCATATTTTAAGATTCAATATATAGCTACAGTAATCATGATAGTGTGATTGGCTGGAAAAATAGACAAACACATAAGCTGAAGAATGTGAGTTCAAAATTAGGATATACACATTGAAAGATGATTTACTACAAATATGTAGACATTGGGGGGAAGCAGGAATATTTTTCAACAATCTCTTTTTCTGGGACAATTGGATATTTATTTGCAAAAAAGAAATATATGGCCTTTGATCAATACCTCACACTATGTACAAAACTTCCTTTGAAATATAGTACGAATATACTTTGTATACAAACAGTGTTATGTGAAAAGAGGCTCTATATGTGTATTATGAATTGTAATGCATTCTACTATTACAAATACAACAACATTGAATAAAAAAATAAATAAATCATAGATCAATGTATAACTCCTCAACTATAAATCTTTTAAAAGAAAACAACAGTTCATATAGAATGTTTAAAAATGAATAGAACTCAACTTTTAAGAAAAATGTTGGAAAATAGTGTCTTTGGATTTGAGCCATTTATAGAGAAGGCCAGAAGGTAAAGTGAATCTTCTGAGCAAATTCTGAGGTTAAATGGGTGTTGACCATAGACTGACACAAACATGACAAGGACAGTCTTTATTTCTCCAATTAGTGATTTGCCTGAACCTTCTTCATTCTAACATTTTCTCAATTTTTGGTAAGGAAGCATGGGAAAAAATTAGCCCATATATAATTTTCTGTCCCTAATTTTTCCCTATTTTCTTCTTTACACTCCCTTAAAATTGCCATTTCTCAATTCCCCTTCTACAGAATTTCTGGGATCCTTATGGTGTTTGGCATTGTAAAATTTGAACTGGAGTTTTAGACTTCCCAATTAATAGGAAAAATTAATGTTTCTTCATATTAGATATTGAAGACTCTAAAACAGGCACTTCATATAAATAATAAAGGTTAAAAAGTATATTTAGAAAATAGTGTATTTGCTTAGATTTCATATGGAAGTGGACAGGGTTTTGTCAGCTTTTGGATAGGGTAGGTTACGAACCTCTGTTAAACCCTACCTTTGACACTTTCAGTTACTGAAACACATTGGAGGCAATATTAAGCTAATATTTAATTAATAGTTGTAATGAAGAAAATGGAGCAGGTGGGTAGAGCAAGGCATGATAAAATTTGTCAAGGTATGTTCTTAGAAAAGACAAGTCAATCGTAACTGCTGCTTTGTTACTGATCAAAAGATCATTCTACCTCGACTATTACTCTTGACATTTCTCTTAAGGGACTTGAGATCTACTTGATAGATTACTAAGTTCTCCTTTGATAATGCTTCTGTTTTATTGCCTAACATTCTCAATATTATTTTTGAATGTCAAACAGCACATTCTTTATCAAAAATGACAAGGCATAAGCCCCTGCTGCTCATGATTTTGACATGACCAGAATATTTTTAAAAGCAAAAAGAAAACAAAACAAAACAAAAAAAGAATCCAAATCTTAATAATAAAATTCATGTAGTAAAACACAATGGTTTAATAAAGAAAGACATGCTGAAGCTTCTGAGTATTGATTAATACCATGTAATTTCAAATAAGATTTTAAAAAAGAGATTATAACTTTTTTGAAATGAAACTGATAAAATATACACATATTCACACACACACACACACACACACACACACACCTGAATTTTAACAAGTCAAAGTCAAATTTTTAAATTAGTGTGTTTGGGGCACAATGAACTAGTTTCCACTATTTAGATTCTTTTCCCTTTCTTTATATTCCACTAGTAAATTTTAACATGAAATTCTTAGACTTTTACCAAGGTATCTAGGTTTATTTAACTTGTCTCATTTCATCACTAAATAATTTATCACCTTCCAATTTAATAAAAATATTTCACATAATATAAAGCTTGGCATTATACCAGTATACTTTAATTATACTCTTATCATTTTCATAGAGGACTTTTAAAATGAGATGCATCATTTTCATAATTTGAATTGATTTCAAAGAGAAATACCACTGTAGCACTGAACAGTTACAGGTTGAAGAAACTTTATTTTTCATATATATTTTGTGGAGATTTCTTCAGAGAAGCACTAAGTGTCAGGTTTCCATAGCACAGCTGTTCAGAGGAAGGAGCCAAAAAGAATCAATCTGCTGTACTATCAAATATATATTGCACTCATTAATAATTAAAAGGGATTAATAATTTTGGAAAGCAAGTTGATGAAAAGACTAGTTATTTCAATGAACTTGGAAAAATAAGGCTGCCCAAAAGTGCTAGTAATGATGTTGAAACCCTAAACTTGATTTTCAAACCTCAAGCCTTATTATAAATTCCCTTTAATGATGTAGAACAACAACAACATCAACAAAAATACAAAGGAAATGTAAAAGTGAAAAATAAAAATAAAAGGTAAAATCTATATTACAGATATTTCACATATATACATTATTGACTAGAAGGCATGAAAAAACACTACAAACATGAAATAGTCTCTTTAAAAAGTAGTTTACGTCTTTGCATTGAATTTGGCATACAGATGATATGAATACAAACCAAATGCTTAATCAAAAGTAAAAATAGAAAGCTGTAGATTCTGTTTTTATCATTTATCTGTGTCTATGACCAGCTTATCACTCTTCACTGGTGTGCTATCTTTCTGGGCCCTACTGTACTAAATCACATTTCTTTCAGCCTGTGTTTGGAACAGCAAACAAAACAGGATGCTCCCTAAGACAAAATACAGATGTCTATCATTTTTTAATAATATTTGAGGAGAAAACACAAGATGAAACCCTAAACTTTAATGAAATGTTAGTTCTCAAAAACTTTTGAAATTTTGATTTAAATATTTGCTAATAACTATATCACCTATTTCACCATGCCTGGAAAAAAAAAAAAAAAAAAAAAAAAAAAACCTGTTATGTGCTCAGGACAAGGAAATATAATGCCCTAAGCCCTTGGTTAAAATGTGGTTGATAGTTTGTAGCTCTGCCACCAAGAGTACCAACGAGAAAACCAGAAAAACTGTGAGTCAAATATGTTTTTGAGGCAATACCTAATCTCCCTCATTAATATTTTCTCACCTCATGTATTTCCTGTCTGCAGAGTTGACTATAAAATTGAGTTAATATTCCCTGTTGATGTTTCTTCGTTTACCTAAATTGTTTGGTTTAATACATATTTTATTTTTAGGCAGTTTTAAATTCACAGCAAAATTGAGTGGAAGGTCAGAGTTTTCCCATATATTTCTGCCCTCACACCTCGTTGCTCCCCTGCTATCAACATCCCTCATCAGCGTGGTCTGTCTGTCATAAGTGATGAGCCTACACTGACACATCATTATCACCAGAGTCCATAGTTTACATAAAGTTTCATTCTTGTGTGGTACATTTATGGTTTTGGACAATGGATAATGACATGTATCTGCCGTTATGGTATCATACAGTGTATCACAAGAGTAGTTTGACTTCCCTGAAAATCCTGTGTTCCTATTCATTCATCTCTGCTGGTTAAGTCATGGACACTAGTGACCATTTACTGATTGAACAGTTTTTCCTTTTCCAGAATATTCTATAGTGGGAATGGTATGCATTTAAGTTTCCCCCATCTCTTTTCATGGCTTGAACATTCATTTCTTTTCTGTGCTAAATAATTTCCCATTTTCTGTATGAACTGTAATGTATGTATTTATTTACCTCCTAAAGGACATCTCAGTTTCTTCCCTTCTGATTTTTTGTGTGATTCTCCAAAGAGTATGCATTTTAGAGATTTTTTGCTACCTAATTATACTCAGCCACTGGGACAACTGAGTTGCAGTGAACATAAACTGTAATCAATACTACTTTAGGAAGTAATCAGTGTTCTGACTTTTATCACCACAGATAAGTTTTATCTGTTTTCTATTTTCATGTAAACCCAAACATACAGTATATTAACTGATATATGTACCATTTCTCTCCCTCTTTCTCTTCTTTTATTCAATATGTGGCTTTGAGAGTGGCAAAAGTTACTGCATGTATGAATAATTTATTCTTTTCATGGTTATTACTAAAGATTATATAACTGTTAATTAATGTTTCAAAACACATCTTTTGTGGGTATATCCACTAATTACTATTAGGCTTACAACTCAGACATTGAATTGTTTGTCATATATCTATTTACATATTCATGTTAAGTAGATATTATCAAATAGTTCTTGAGACAATAGCATAAAATTAAACCCTTACCAGCATATATGAGAAATCCAATCATTCTGTGTCCTTACAACATTTCCCTTTTACCTATTATTTTAATTGAAGTTACTCTGTTTTCTTTTCCACATTTTTTAAATAATAATTTTACATAAAAGTCCATTCTATCATTAAGATTGGAAGTACTAGTATGTATGACCTTTATTGAATCCCAAGCACATGATGTGGGAAATAATCACAGACAAATATGTTAACTTAATACTTTAACAACACAATCCATTCATCTGGTTTCGCAAGTAATAAGGTATATAAAAGACAAGGTCTTTAATTTGAAAGGCTTGTGGCTGATGCTGCTTCCATGACAAATATGTGTTGGGAAATGGACACAAGACAGGATTGCTAGGCAAAATTAATGGTATTTGTGTCTCAGCTGAGTCATATGCATTACCAGTTTCCTGCCAATTATTTGAATTAGGTTCAATAAAGACGGGAAAATCCATAACAAAATTAAATAGCCTATATCCCTTTCTTTAAATTTTTCCCCCTCTGCACTGGACCCTCTATTTTTATGCTTTGCATTTCACCATCAAGTTCTCTCTGAGAAAATTGTATATACATGAGAATAGTAATTGGGCATTTCTTCCTGTCCAACATCCAAATGTTTTGTTTTGTGTTGGGTGGGGAAGACACCCACAAATTGATTAGAAAAATATATAAATTGTCCTTTATATTGAAAAACACTTTTAATAAATGAGATGACAGAACACTATTATCATTACTAAAATATTTTATAAGTTACCAATAGAAAACCTTTCTTCCTTGCTTGATGCACACAGTATGCCTAATTCATTTGTTATAATGTCAACCCATACACAAACATGCTTCTGATTAATGCCTGTCATGCTGGAGTTGAACAAAGCATTTCATTCTAAAATAAACTGTGATGATGGAAAACCAATAGTGATATTCACCACATGTTTAGATTCCAAGTAATTTATAGTCCATAATTTACATCTAAAAAGTATGAAATACCCTTTGATCTGATAACTTTATAAGACATTGTCATGAGGGGACAGCCAGTGATGTGGTCACATTAACAGTCATCATTATTTATCATATAAAATTAAAATATAAATAACACTATCTGGAAAATTGTGATGTTTTAATCTTTATACTGTAACCATGAATATGCAATTTTACATATCATTAAAATTAATAGCATGAATATATATTAATAGCATGAATATATATGTTTAATATATTAAAGGATATGTAATTTTTTGCCTCTGAAAAAACCTACTAGAGAAGACATTTTTCCTATTAATAGATGAGAAATGCCTTATGTACTGACACAATTGATCATTACTTTTATTCACCATATACTTTAATTTCTCTGTATTTCTAAAATGAATATTATTTACCTTCATAAGATAAATGAAAGAAAACATAATCTACTTTTTGTGCTGAAGAATTGCTAATATTGTAAAATCTTAGGTTTTTATTTTCTATTTCCTCCATCTCATGTTGCTAAATGTAAATGTGATTTCACTTATCTAGTGTGTAAGTAAAACTATCTACCATAAACCAAAAAAATATAACTGTGGAAGACACTGGGGATAAAAAAAAAAAATGAAATGTAATTCTTATCTTTGGAGAAATGACTACCTTATTAGGAGGGCATATAAAGTGGCATAATAATAACATTTGATAGTAGCATTCATTAGAGTTATGGGAAAATAAACCAATAATTGTTGCTTTAGAAACTTAGTGATGCATATCTATAAATAAGAGATGATATTTGAAATAGTTATTAGAGATGAATTGACCAGATAAAGGCTCAAAGGCAACTTTTAGTAAAACAATCAAAATAAGCTCAGGCAAGGAGAGATACAATATGCTCAGAGAACAAGTAGAATAAGAATGTGAAAGAAAACAAATATGTTTATATTTAAGTGTATACATATACAATTTTCATAATTCATATGTCATGTATATTTCATAATTATATGAAATTTACACAAAGATAGAGAAAGAGAGAGAGAGTCTTGAAGATCTCCTGAATGTACTACTGAAAGACAATGAGAAACCTTCACCCATAAGAGAGTCCATCAGGGGAAATACGGGAGAGATCTTAATCTATGTATCTCTTCCATACTGTCTTATTTGTCAAGGCTCATCACAACTGCATATAACAAAAAGACAAGCAAAATATAAAAATATACTTAATGTAATATATTACAAGAAGAATAAAATGATAGATAACCATATATATATGAAAACATATGTATATGTTAATATATGAAATAAAGACTAGGAAACATACATATAAGTGTAATTACATTGGTTAGACATATTAGAGAGAAGAGGGAGTAAGGAACTAATGATTTGCATTACAAGATATATTAGTGGTAAAAAAGATTTGTAAAGTGATTTCAAGAGCTTAAATAATATGATAATAGGATAGTCATAAAAGTTAATGATAATTTTCACTTTATATTTTATATTTCACTTAATATTTTTATTAATAAATTAGAGACAAAATAAAACTTTCTATACTAATGTAACTTATAAAATATTTTAGTAATAATAATGTTCTGTCATCGCATATATTAATAGGGTTATTATTTTCTCTATTAACCTAAAAATGTACTGATATTTCCACTTCCTGGAAGTTGTATTACTTTATATCTACCTATCTATGCCTTCACTCAATTAAAAGAAATTCATTGAAAATTTTTGTTATTGTTTACATTAAACTTGATATTTTTGTTTCTTAAGGAGGAACTTACATTTCTGCTTAATTAAAACAATATTTAATTTTGCATTTTTAATTAACTTCTTTATATTCTTTACTAGTTTCATTTACCTTCAACCTACTTAGTTATGTTTCATTATAATTAGTATGTTTTGCCAATCTTTCTATAAAAATAAAAATGTTTATTTATAATTGTTCATTTCATTTCCATTGATGTATTAGATGGACCAATAAAGAATGAACTAAGACTTGTTTACACTGAAATGTTATCTCAAACAGCAATATGCATTTTTTTCTCTTAGTTAAATGCATGTCAGAAATCTGAAGCAGAAGGGACGTATCTCTTTGCAATTTAATTGGAGCACTTTGCAATTTTTTAAATCACAATTATGTGATATCTAATGTCTGGTATTTGAATATAAAAATTGAAAAATTAATGTTGAAAAGTTTCTCAGTTTCCTTTATTTATTTTTCCTTGATCTGCTGAAATGCTGATTTGATTGCCCAGTAGCCAAATATTCCTGAAGTGTAGGCTCACATATTTCCCTGTAGTCACATTTCTGTTATATTCAGAATATATATATTATTAAGTATTAATATATATTATTAAGTATAAACATAATAATATAAACACCAAATAATTAGCACTTAGGAAAATAAGACAATGATGTTGGTGTTTCTTTGTTAATGGAGAATTGTTTTTTTGTAAAAAGAAAGTAGAACTGTAATAGGCAATGACATATTCTATTATTTTAAAAAAGGTTTAAAGAAATGAATCTTTTTGGCATGTGGAAATTCTTTTATCAGAGTGTTAGTTGACTCATTTCTAAATCTGAGAAAAAAAATTAAGAATATATTTTAAAAACCTTCCCAAATTTACTGAAGTTAAAACTTCTCTCATTGCTGTTTCCCTTGTCACTTTGGGGATATAAAAAAAAAAAGATGAATGTGAGGTTAAAGGGAGCTTGTTTTATTGACTTCATTCTTTCATTCATCAGCACCATTACCTCAGAAAATTGTAAAAGCAGATGACCCAAAAACTATTCAAGAGTTTCCTTGTGTGACAGTCCAGAGACTAAATATATTATAATCCTTTATACAAAATCATAAGATTTGAAATTTTGTTTAAAACAGTTTTGTTAGTGATATTGATTTAGTATTAAAAGTGGATGTGGCCAGGCCCTCGCATGTAATCTCAGCGGTTGGGGAGGCTGAGGCAGGAAGATCATGAGTTCAAAGCCAGCCTCAACAAAAGTGAGGTACTAAGCAACTCCGGGGGACCCTGTCTCTAAATAAAGTACAAATTGGGGCTCCGTGGCTCAGTGGTCAAGTGGCTCAGTGGTCAAGTGCTCCTGTGTTCACTTCTCAATACCCAAAACCAAAAACAACAACAAAAAAAGAACAGTGGATGTGACAAGAAATGTTATTTATAGACTCTTTTTATATCAGTTTCTGTGACTATTCACATTTTTCAGACCATAAATATTTATAGAGTTGAATAAGGAGTGTTCCCCCATATCGAGCTGTGGTGTTATGTAATATGTAGTACATCAATACATTATCTCTTGAAATCTGATACACTGAGTTTCAAAGTTGACCCCAAGGGTTTCTCAACCCAAGACAACAAGAACACATACAACCATTTTTTTTTTTTTTCCAAAATACCTTCTATGTTGGCAATTACTTTTGAATTTTTATCATATTTTCATAACACTTATGCTGACCATTTGATTTTTTCATATTCTGCTGAGAAATATATGTAAACAAATGTGATTTACATATTTGTAATTTGTCTGTGGGGACATTAGTAGGTTGTCACTAGGTGGCTTTTGATATTTAAAGGACAACACTAAGCAAAAGCTGAAGAGCAGAAGATAATGAGGAAGCCTGTCACTCAAATTTCCAGAGCATTCCTAGTTAGAGTATTTGAAACTGACTTTCCTCTTCAGGCTTACTAGTAATCTCAATCACAGCATAATCCTTACTATATAATGTAAGCATTTACTATGTAATGTATGTACTTATTCAGATATAGTTCCCCATTTCTTCCAAAATCAAGCATTCTTTTTCAGAGATAGTGCCATGTAAACAGGGAGAAGAGTTTTATTTTTCTAACTTTCCCTTAAATTACAACCACCACCAAGAGTTTTAAAATCAATGTTGCTTAAGAGCATATTTAAAAATTATGCTCCGGCCTGGTTGTTAGGTGTGGGTGTTTGATTACTGTTGTGGGGCTTGCTGTCCCTTCTGGTAATCCAAGGATATATTCAAGGTTGCATTACAATAAAAAGTAAAAACAAGGTGTTATGAGCAAATAGAGATTGAGCTTACTAGAGTCAAGTTTACAGAATTCATAGGCTCTGCCCAATTCCTACAGGAAAACCTTGAAGTCTTTCTGTTTTGCGAACTTAGTTTGAATGCTAACTCTGTCACCTGTAAATTGGATGAATTAGGCATGCCATTGAGTTACTGTTTATTTCCATTTCTCATGAAAATTTAGGATGAATATATTTTCTTGTAAAATTGTTTTAAAGATTAGAGATGATGTTTATAAAGAAATGGTCAGAATATATTGCATGAAGTAGGAGCTTACTAAAGAAAGGTATTATTGTCATTATCACTACTATCATTATTATTTATTAGGAGTAGTCTACATGTAATTCATGACATTTTTAGTTTGTTTAAAATAAAGACAAAATAAGATATGGTCATAGAAAGTTATTTCACAAAAAAATTAAATGTATTATCCACTTTACATTATAATGAATACCTTTTTGTAGTTCAAATTTTTCTTATTTATTCACCTATGATTATAAGATAAAAAAAAATTTGTGTTGTTTAACAGCTGAACTTAAATTTGTGGTAATTTCTAAAAACACACTAAGAAAATAAGTACAAGAACTGTCTCTGATTTAAAAGCTCCTCAACATTTTATCCTTTTCTTCCAGAGAGAGGAGAGCCATTTTTTTTTTTTTTTTTTTTGGCAATATGTTCTTTCATTTTGCATAAGTGTTCATTTACTTCTTTACTCACATAACTCAAATAACTGGCTGTACTTCATATAGTTAAATGTGTTTTATCTACTGGTATATTGAAGCACAACAGAAAGGCCTCAATGATGCAGATGTATATTAAGAGAATTGCATAATGTTTAGGCTAGCAAATTGTAATTTTCATATTTTTCTGTTACATATTAGAAATTTAGGTTTTTTAAACTCTAATGAAAGAAGACAGGATAATTATGGGAACTAATCATGAATTTGGAGAGACTGCTGTAGTGCAAGATATGATATATTATTATAAGAAAAATGTCAGAAAATCTACTTCTCAGAATTAGTAAAATTAATTAAATGGTTTCTTGTCTTTTTTTTAGGTTTGATGTTTAAAGAAAAAAGAAATATATGATATAATATTTAATTGAGTACAAGGAGCTAGCTAGCTACTGAGGATTGAAGGCTTTGATTACTACCTAGGAAGATGGATCCAAGAAAAAAAAATAATAAGTCACTGAAAAAAATTAACAAGAAAAATCTTGTTAAATTAGCATAATTAATTAATATAAAGCATATTATGTGAACAATTGCTGGAAATGAAACAGAATTATTGATCATTGAGCAATTATGTCAGTTAATTATTTAGACTTGATTTGTTGCAAATAGCAGCAAGTAAATATTTACTAATGCAAATGTGCATTAATGGGGGAATTTATTTTATCTTTTTGAGCAAATGCTTGTAAGTAAAATCTAGGCAAAATAAATTACCATTTGTTTTCTCATAGATACAACTATTATATGAGTATCTTAAATACATTTTGACCATGAATTTTGAAAAAATAGATGACAGAAAGCCATCCTTACAGTTCTGACACCTATGCATTCCCATATCTGCTCTCAGATTTAAAATTTTGCTAGTACTCATAGAGCTCCCTGAAAGCTGCTATACTTAAAATTAATATTGGGCAAGCAAACAGATTAAAATCATTTAAGTGAGGAAGCACAATGGGCATGTCCTAGAAAAATTCCAAACATGGAATGTCTTATTGTCTAAGACATGGATAGCATTCCTTTCCTGGTTTTGATATGTGGCAATATTCATGGAATATCAACAACCAGGGAAGCACACCCAAACCTCTGTGTCTGAAATCTTTTTTGGATTAGATCTTATTGGCACAATTAACTGCTCACATGACCAGTTTCAGATAATAGCCCTGCCTTCCTAGACTGGGTGGTGAGGGGATAGAGAAAAGACAGACACAAAATAGAGGAAAAACTGGGTCTTAGTAGTTGACTAAAATGCTGGTAGGAAGTAATGACACACAACAAGCTCAGCACCCTTATTATATAGGTATAACAGCAAAAGGATTTATTGTGGGAAAGTTTCTTCCAAGTAAGCAGAACCAAGGTCTTGAGTATGAGCACCCCAATTATGATTATCAAATTATTAAATTCTTGTGCCCAGAATTTTCTACCCCTGAGGAGCTGGCATCTGAACCTCAAGGTCAAGAACTGAATAGTTTCGTGGCTGGCACAGAACTTCCTATTGAAAAGGTGTCAACATGCCCACTAGGCAGTCTCAAATAAACACCTTTGCACCTGCACCAGAGAGAGTTCCCAAGAGAGGTATCACCTCTGTCACAGGTCAGTTCAAGACGTTAATTCAGTTGCCACTCTCAACACAGCCCTTCTGGAGATCCAGGTGATCCTGCTTGACAAAACCATATCTTTTTGTGCCTGGCTCATTTCAATTAAGTAATGATCTCTACTTCCATCCATGTTGTTGTGAATGAAATGATTTCATTATTTGTATGGATGAGCAATATCCAAACACATCTATACAGCACTCTTTCTTTCTTTCTTCCTTTCCTTCTATATTTTATTTTTGGTACCACAGAATGAATAATTCAGAGATGCTTATCCATGGTGACACATCCCCAGCCTTTTAACATTTTTATTTGGAGATAGGCCCCTGCTAAATTGCTGAGGCTGATGAACTCTTAGGTTGTTTCTACCTCTTTGCTATTGTGAATAGTGCTGCAATAAACATAGGACTGCAGATGTCTCTTAAACATACTGATTTTATTTCCTTGGGAGAAATGTCTAGTAGTGGGATTGGTTGATTATACAATAGTTCTATTTCTTTTCAGGAATCTCCTAGATTTTTCCATATTGGCTATAGTAAATTACATGATAATCAATAATATTTAGAGTTTCTCTTTTCTCCCTATCCATCTAACACTTGTTATCCTCTGTCTTGTATCTTACTTATATATGGAACATATAAAAAAATTATGTCATAAAAATTGAGTATAGAATGGTGATTACCAAAGATATGGGAGAATAGGGATAAGAAAGGTTGAATAAAGATTGATCAATAGTATTATATATGAATAGATAGAAATAAGAGGTTCTGGTTTGCCATTTTTCATATATAAACTATAAATAGCAAGTACTATGTTTCATAAGGCTAAAAGAAAGAATTTTGAATGTTCCTACCATAAAGAAATAATGAATGTTTGAAGAGATAGATATCTTTATACTGATTTAAACATTACACAATATATATATACATGTAAAAAATATCACACAATGTCCCAAATATATACAATTTTTGTTTTTGTGTGTCAGTAAAAACTGAAATGCAGTTAATAATAATATTAACATTAATAATAATAATAATAATAATAATAATAATAATAATAAAGGTGTATGTGAAGAATTTTGAAGAGTCTGAAATTCCACCTAACTTCAAAATTAACAAGTTAGCCTGCCAGTTTCCTAGAAGCTGGCACAAGAAACATACTCTCAGGTCAAAGGTGAGAAACTTAATTACTCACAGCTCTGCAGGAAGCATAAGATTTTTGTTCACATTGGTTTTCCATTGCCCCCAAAGTCTCTTAAAGACAATGCAGAAGCAACCCCAGTGTATGTTGTACAAACAGTGATTTTGTGTCCCAGCAGAAGAAACGTGAGTTTAGAAAATTCTGTTTTTTTAAAGAAGAATGCTGGCAGACCTTTCCTATCATTATATCAGAAGGGGAGATTCCCTTTGATATATTGTATTAGGGAAAAAAACAAATTCATTTTCTGTCACAGAAGGGTGCACTGTTTCTATCTTCAAGGTTATTTCCCATACAGTCATTCTTAAAAAGATAATCTTCCACAAAATTCAGTATAACATGTAAGAAAATGCCATGGTGAACTATCATTCAAAAGTATAGAGCTGGGTGACTTTTAAAATATAATTTATAATGTGGAAAATAATTGTAAGGTCTTACAATAATAAAAATTAATTTTAAAAACCAATATGTATTTTTACATAATGGTAGTTATTTAAAAAAATAGTATTGTTATGGTACTTTTGAAGCCCTTGGCTATAGCCAAAGCTTTCAATAATACTTCTGGTGATATTTTGCATTTTAGATATCTTATATGAAATCTGTTACAGGGGAAAAAAGATGCTCACCATAAAAAGAAAAGTGAATGTATAGGTATATGTTGGGAAAGTAGTAAGCAAATTTTACCAAAGTACATAGATTTTCTTTAAAATTACTAAATAAGAGCAAAGCTAGAAAGAAGCATTTTTTGATGAAATATTTTTATAATGATTTAAACCACAGCGTATTTAAAGTAGGGACATGCCATTAAATGGTAATATCATTATTGTGTTATAAATGCATAAATTTACTGTCAGATTAAAGTAATATTAAAGTTTTTCTTTGGGCTTTGGATAAAGTTCTGCTGGTCATATTATATACTACTCTAAATCAAGGGATAGCAAATTACAACTCATGGTTTGATTTAAACCTCACATCTATTTTTATGGTGTCCAAAATTAAAAATGGTTCTTACAATTTATAAAATCATAGGTGGGAATAATATATAAAAATCAATCTTTGAAGCTGGGCATGGTGGCGCATGCCTGTAATCCCAGCACTTTGGGAGGCTGAGGCAGGAGGATCGCAAGTTCAAAGCCAGCCTGAGCAATGGTGAGGCACTTAGCAAATCATTGAGATCCTATCTCTAATAAAATACAAAAAAGGGCTGAGGATGTGGCTCAGTGGTCGAGTGCCCCTGAGTTCAATCCCCGTACCACAAAAAAAAAAAAAAAAAAAAAAAAATCAATCTTTGAAATGAAATCTGAATATAGGAAAAATGTGGTGTAGTGAACAATAAATCATATTTCTTTTTTTTTTGATCTGTCGAAGGTCTTACAAATCAATCAGTTCAACTAAGTAACACATTAGAGAAGAAGCAACTGAAGATAATAAACATTAGTTGCTAAATTGGAGTGCTGTCTTTATGATTTTCTTTTCTTGCACAGGTTGCTAAGAAATTTGATCACCATATTCTGTTGCTTCTGCTTACCGTTTAATTGAAAAAAAATTTAGCAGTGATTTTACAGGCATGCCAATTTAATTGTTTTAATTGAAAGTTTATTTTGTTTAAACATAGGTAAAATGATTTGTATCATTTTATTTGCTATTCTACTTTTAAACTGTGAATCACAATGTTTTAAAATACAATGTGTATGATAAACCATATGATGCAATATATTTAAAAATTTTCCCTGCAATAAAGTTTCAGATTATTACATTAAAATTTTCAGAAAGGAACATATTGGTATCAAATTGTTTATAGGGTATTTTCTTCTCATATTCAGTGTTCTTGATATTTTGAAATATTATTATTTGGGACTCTCTGACATCATAATGCTTCCATGATTTTCTAATTGCTTAGCTTCATGATCACTGTAGTGAATGTGTGTGTTGGTTTGTACATATGTGTTTGTGTTTGGTCAACCATAAGTGCAATCTCCCTCCAGTATAAGCATTGCATTCCACTTAGTTTAAATGTGTTTCACATTAAAAAAAAAAAGAAAAAGAAAAAGAAAAAGCTGTGATAATTGACAGAGATTAAATAAACCAATTTTAATTTCACTACATAGTGCAATTATGGGTTGACTGCTCAAATTTCCTCTTAGAATTGTTTTTATTTTTCTTACAAAAAATCAAGGGAAATATTATACAATATTACAATCACCATGTAGAAGGATAAAATATATTCTGTACTTAGCCAAACCATGCCTCTAAAATTTAGGGGGAAATATATCCAAAAATATAATTTACATGCATAATGACAGGGACAAGATTGCTGTAGTCTAGGTGACAATGGACCAATGAAATAAGGTTATGAAATGATTTGCCAAGTTTTTAAAGAAGTGATTAGTCAGAACTCTTTTCTATCCCAGACATAGTGTCTATTATGTGTTCAAAAGCCATAATTATTTAAAAAATCAACATTTGAGGAAACCAGATAATTATTCCAGTACAGCTGGTATAAAACACTACTGGCATTCACACTGGTATCATTAAAAAATTGGCAAAGTATCTTATAAGCAATACCCCTCGGCGAATGAAACAAACTAAACACCTAAGTTTTTTTTTTTTTTTTTTTTCCAGAACCTAAGAAAGTGTTCATAGAAGACTTCAGATTTTGCTTCTAAAATTTAAATGAGAAAAATGTAAAGAGCATTAAGTGCAATCAAATGTTATTTTGTTTATTTGAAAATTACTTTACATTTTACTTTCTCAAAATCATACTGTTTTATTCAATTCAAAACATTTTTTCTTGAAATTAACAATTTCCCTGAGTTTTTGCTAGATTTGTTTTAATTCTTTGTAATCTGTATGCTTACTTTCAGATTTCATGTTTTTAAAATTCTTTTGTTGTGAATATGTCATATATTCTAAAGATAGTATAAACATATACAGAGCTTAAAAATAACAATAAAATAAATACTTGGGTACATATTGTCAAAATTAAGAAAGAATACTAAATGAAGATTTGAGGTCCTCTGTGTCCCTTGATTACTTCCCCTTTTATCTGCCCAGAATAACTGTGATCCTGAATTTCATGATTAATTCCTTTGTTTTTCTTTGCTTTATAGTCTTATTCTATACCTGTGGCTCAAAAATATATCTTTTGCCTGTTTTTAAATTAATATTTTCATGTGTGTGGTACTGGGGATTGAACCCATGCCCTTGCACTTCCTAGACAAGTGCTATAATACTGAGCTACATCCTTAGCCCTCGTTACACTTTTAATATCAATAATATTGTTTAATTTTACAACTTAAAATAAAACAAAATTTGTATATATAAAGTCTCCATAACCTGCTTTAATTGGTATTTTCTGTCAAATTTGATAGATTTAATATCATCCATGCTGAAACTTGCAGTTACAGATAACATGTTTTAGTGCTGTACAGTATTCAAATATAAAACTACTCTATTTTTCATCCCTCAACTTATTTGTTATTTCTTTATTTCCTGACAAAGTGATACTAGCATTTTTAGACTTCAAATATATATATTTTTTTGAGGTATGGGATATTTATTTGTACTGATTTACAGTTTATTTTACTCTGATCAGCCTATGAAAATTATCCATGTCATAACAGACCTTTAAATTTTGTTATTGCTTCATTAATGACTAAGTAGTCGATTTACAAGGGTTCTAATTATATTTTATTGTGGTAAACTATAGATAATATAAAATTCCTCATTTTTGAGTATATAAGTCAGTGGCATCAAAAACATCACCATCATTGTAGAAATATTACCGTGGTTATTTTTTGTATTGTTCCCTATGTTCACTCCATAAGTTTGATCTCCATTCTAAATTTTTTTCCTGAGAACATGCTAATTTTATTCAACATGTTTAACTCTTATTGATATTTATATTTAATTGGTCTATCAAATATTAAGAGAAATGTGGTAAATTCTGAATGATTGTTTAATTTTGTAAATTCTGCTTTATAAAAAAATTAGATAATATTTCTCTCAGACCCATCCTTGAAATATTCAGACCCTAGGGCAATAGTAGAGAGCCATAAATCATAACTAAATATGGAAATGTAGGCATTTAGCAAATAAACTTTTATACCATGCAAATACTGTATTTTATATTGACAGGTTATTTCATTTTTAATGACCTATAAGGCCAGAAACAAATTTAAAATTATTGGATTCTTTGAAGTTTATTGCTAACAAAAGTTTGCATCAGGAGGTTCATACATGCTCCTAATTGTCTGCTCTGTTCTGCTCCCCTTTTCACCTTTAGTAACATATCAAATCATCCTTCCTCCTTCCCTCCTGTGAGAGCACAGTATTGTTTGTATCTTAGTACCCACATCTTTATAGTGTGTCTTCCAGAGTCATGAATTAATCAAGAGGCCACTAAGGCTTAGAATATGGCCTACAAATGATATGATCATGGCATGGTCTTGAGTGTGGAACCATATTTGGGCACAACATGTAGGTCCAGTAAGCTCGTCACCAAATAGAGAAAATGACTTTGTAAGAGAAAAGCAGGAGAAGGGTCCTCAAACGTGCATGCCTAGGGCTATTGCCCTTCTTTTGTCAGGTTAAGCATATTATTAATTCTATGTTTTATACAATTTTAGTATTTCAAATAATTCTTATGTGTAAAATATCTTGAATTTTATAATGAAAACTTTATTACATAACATTTTTGCCTTTTTCCTATTTTCTGAAAAAATCTGTGTTCATTCAAAGATTAACTGTTACCTAATATATCCTTGTTCATTCTTTCTTATTCCTCATGCTTTGTATCATTTTCATGAAAACAAAATTCAATTGAGACTTTTTACAACATTAACTAGTCTATGTTGGCCATTTACTTTTACTATAAATATAATTATTTATAAATTTAAATGTAATGTTAATACTTTTGGTTTATATTTGGCACCCCTCCTTTTAAATTTTTTCTTTTGCTTGACTTTCTTAGATTATTTGATTTTTAATTGTATTTCAAGTTCATCTATATCTTCTTATATGCATATTATATAGCTCATATTTATACTTTTTAATGTTCACTGTCTCTGTGCACATTAAGTCAAATGTTATTCAAACTCTTTATTTGCTCAAAAACAATTATAAATCTCAACATTTTAATATGTGTCTTGAATAAGTTTCCATTGGATTGTCAGGCTTAGTATGCAATTTCTGATTTCACTTCTGCATGGAATTTCCCCAGTATATCATCTATAATTTTGAATGTATTAGTGATTTTATTACCTACATTTGCCAATTTTAATACTGATATATAATATAATATATATATATATAATATAAATACTGATATTAGTAATTAACTACATCATAGCAGATCCTGAATATCACATATAAAAGAAAAGTTTATTTTTATATTTTTTCTTATGATTTTCCATTACTTGGTCTTATCATGACTAATAATTTTGTTTTAATAATGGGCATGAAGAATGAAGATAGAAAAGAACTCTGAATCAAATTGCTTCCAAGACACACTTTAAGGAGGCAAATGTCACTTTATTCAGTAATTCACATGCTTTGTTTTAGATTTTGTAAGATATGTCCTATTTTGGTTTGTCCATTCTACAAGCATGCAGTCATTCTGGGATCTTAAAAACCTTGGATATTTACAATTCTCATCCTTTTGGCAGGTCCTGAATGCTCACTGTGGTCATAGCCCCTTGAGAACACTTTGTTTCCCAGTCTTCTCACAAAAGATCACTCTCCAGTTGCCTGGATTCTTGTCAGAGGTTGCTTAGAAGTTACAAAAAGACTGAAGAGTAAAGGTCGCAAAAAAATTCTGAGTTTACTGCTCTTTTCTTTTCCCTATTGAAATTAATCTCTCAATTTCTCATTGGCATTGTTGGCATGATTCTAAACTTTCAGTTTTTTGATACAGTGAAAACACTGATACATGACTTTGCTTTCATTGTTGATCACACCACACTCCTCTAAATGACTTAACAGGATATCAAGAAAAGGTTTATAACAATGTCCTACCCATTTCAATAGCATCATTTACACTCAAAGTTTAACATTTTGATTTCCAAAAGCATTTTTGTTCGTTTGTTATTTTAATATATAATTCAAAATTGACTTCTCTTCTGGAAGGATTGTTATTCAAAAAAAAAAAAAAAAAACAGGAAAGAAAGAAAGAGAGGGAGGGAGGAAGGGAGGGAGGGAGGAAGGAAAGGAAAGGAAAGGGGAAAGGGGAAAGGGGAAAGGGGAGGGAAGGGGAAGAAAGGAAAGGGAGTACAGCCAGGATGAGAAAAATATGCTGTTTATTGACTTTATATTTTAAAATCTTTCCTGTCCAGAGAATTCAATATTAACTTGTATGTTCGTCTACTAATGCTGAATTCCCATGTTTATTTTGATGTAGTTCTTGCAGTGAAATTTTAAATTAATAGTTGTCCAGTTAACTACCACCATGACAAACCATACAAATCATCTTGCTTTGTCCCAATAACATATATGACAATTATATTTTCAATTATTACATGCAAGTGTATCTGACTATATTGGCATTTACATGATTTGTTCTCAATATTTAACTTTAAATTTGCATTAATATTGGCACATAAGATTGGGCTTCCTAAAAGGTAGGCATCCGTCTGCCCGCGGGAAGGAGAGATCCAGCCGCCAGTTTGCCTGGCCTGCAGGGCCCAGAGTGGCAGCTCCCTGCTGCTGAACCCAGGGCCCATCGTGAGGATAAGCCCCCTCCACTCTTCCACTGTGCCATTCTGCAAAGGGCCAAAGGTGCAGCCTTGACTCCACAAAACAGGATTGCTGACTGGATAGGTGCCTGGTCAATTGGCATAATCTGGAAGGGAGATAAGAAGGGCTTCCAAGGGTCCATTTGGCTTGAGACTTATTCCTGGTTTCAACGTTTTTGTTTGTTTGTTTTTTTGTTTGTTTTGTTGTTCTTGGGGGGGGTTGTTAGTTTTTTTTTTTTTTTTTTTTTGTGGTTGTTGTTGTTTTGTTTTGTTTTGATTGACAGTGTGTTTGTTTGCTTCTGCTCCTCTTTGCTTTCTTTCTTTTCTTCCTTCTCACTTTAGTATTTTTTCTTCTTCCTTCATCTTCCCTATTTACACCTTGCCATTGCATACTCAACAAAGGCAAAAACAAGTTATACGCAGAAATTGGGATTTTTTGAATGAGTACAATTGAAATATATAGCAAAGTGGTGTTATATATAGTGTATTCTCTATTTTCTAGACTCATTCTCTCTCATATAATTTCTACTCCTTGGTCACTTTTTTTCTTTTTCTTCCTTTCTTTTTCTTTTTCTTTTTCTCCATCTTTCTTTATTTCTTCTCTCAACCGCTGCATAAATTAGGTTTATATATAAATTGGTCTTTCCACCTAATCATTCACTATTTCCTCTCATCTGCTGATACTAAACCACTTCCATAGAACTCTCTTTTCATACTTTTTAAGAAAGAACAAGTCAGTTCACTCACTTCCCTCTTACTAAACATATCACCTCTGTGTCCATTACTTGAATCTATAAAGCCCCATTAGAAGCTTACAGACTAAATTGGAAACACTATCGAGGTTAACTAAATCTGTACATTGTGATCAAACTGGGATTTGCTGAATAGAAAGTGTCTGATTTTAAAGTGCAAAGGAAATATAAGGGGATCTGATAGCATTGTACTACAGGAACAACATAAGGTTCTAAGGTAAAATCAAAATAGTCAAGGTCCCATAGTGCAAGAAGAATAGACGTACAAGCAAGATGAAGAAACAAGGAAGGAAAGTGTCACAAACAAATCAATATACCTCCTCAGTAGATTCCATGGCATGCACAGTTGGTGAAATGACAGAGATGGAATTTAGAAATAACATTTGCCAAATGCTTGTGGAACTTAAGAATGAACTAAAAAATGAGATGAGGGAGCAAGTACAGATGGCGAAATATCATTTTGACAAAGAACTCCATAAACAAATACAGGAAGTAAAAGATTACTTCAATAGGGAGATAGAGGCTCTAAAAAGAAACCAAATAGAAACTCTGGAAATGAAAGAAGCAATAAACCAAAATAAAAGCTCAATAGAAAGTATCACCAACAGAGGAGATCACTTGGAAGAAAGAACCTCAGACAATGAGGACAAAATATATACCGTAGAGAAAAATCTAGATTACACAGCAAAAATGGTAAAAAACCAAGAACAGAACATCCAAGAATTATGGGACAACATAAAAAGACCAAACATAAGAGTGATTGGGGTAGAGGAGGGGGCAGAGTTTCAAGCCAAAGGAATGAACAATTTATTTAATGAAATAATTACAGAAAATTTTCCAAACTTGAGGAATGAATGGGAAAACAAAGTTCAAGAGGCTTACCAAACACCAAACATACAAAATCACAACAGATCCACACCAAGACACATTATAATGAAAATGCCTAATATACTGAACAAGGAGAGAATATTAAAAGCCACAAGAAAAAGGAAGCAGATTACATATAGAGGGAAACCAATCAGACTATGTTCAGACTTTTCTACCCAGACCATAAAAGCAAGAAGATCCTGGAATAGCATATTTCAAGTTCTGAAAGAAAAGGGATGTCAACCAAGAATCTTATATCCAGCAAAACTGAGCTTTAGATTCGAAGATGAAATAAAAACCTTCCACGACAAGCAAAAGTTAAAAGATTTCGCAGTTCGAAAGCTAGCACTTCTGAACATCTTGGGCAAAATTTTTCATGAAGAAGAAGAGAAAAATAACAACGAAAATCAACAAAGGGAGATATTAAACTAAGGGAAAGACCAACCAGAAGAGAAACCAAATCAAGCTAAAGATCATAATACAAATAAAAATGGATGGGAATAAAAATCACATTTCAATAATAACCCTGAATGTTAACGGCCTAAACTCACCATTCAAAAGACACAGATTATCTGAATGGATTAAAAGAAATGACACAACAATTTGCTGTCTACAAGAAACACACCTCATAGAAAAAGACATAAATAGACTGAAGGTGAAAAGTCTTATCACTCACATGGCCGGCGGAAGCAATCAGGGGTTTCCATTCTCATATCAAATAAGGTAGACTTCAAGCCAAAAGTAATCAAAAGGGACAAAGATGGATATTTCTTACTACTTAAGGGAACCATTCATCAACAAGATATAACAATCATAAATCTATATGCCCCAAATAATGGAGCACCTACATTCATCAAACAAACCCTGCTCAAATTCAAGAGTAAAATTGACCACAACACAGTTATTCTAGGGGATTTCAACACACCTCTCTCACCAATAGATAGATCATCCAAACAAAAGCTAAACAAAGAAACCGAAGGCCTCCTTAAAACAATTAATAACTTAGACTTAACGGACATATATAAAATATTTCATCCCGCAGTAAAATAATACACTTTTTTCTCAGTAGCACATGGCTCCTTCTCCAAAATAGACCATATATTATGTCACAAGGCAACTCTCAGCAAATATAAAAAAAATAGAGATACTACCCTGCATGCTATCGGACCATAAAGGAATGAAATTGGAAATCAACGACAAAACAAGGAATAAGAAAAACTACTCCATCAACTGGAAGCTAAACAACATGATACTGAATGAACAAGGGGTTGAAGAAGACATCAAAGAGGAGATCAAAAAATTCATAGAGGTAAATGAGAACACAGATACATCGTATAGAAATCTCTGGGACACTATGAAGGCAGTAGTAAAAGGAAAATTCATTGCACTGAGTTCATTCCCTAAAAGGAAAAAAAACAACAAAAAATGACTTAACATCACACCTCAAAGCACTAGAAAAAGAAGAACAGACCAACACCAAGAGTAGCAGAAGACAGGAAATAATAAAAATCAGAGCAGAAATTAATGAAATTGAGACTAAGGAAACAATACAAAGAATTGCCAAAACTAAAAGTTGGTTCTTCGAAAAAATAAACAAAATTGACAGACCCTTAGCGATGCTAACGAAAAGAAGAAGAGAAAAAACTCAAATTACTAACATTCATGATGAAAAAGGGAGTATCACAACAAACACCTCAGATATACAGAAGATAATTAGAAATTACTTTGAAAACTTGTACTCTAATAAAATAGAAAATAATGAATGCATTGACAGATTTCTAGAGTCATATGATTTGCCTAAACTGGATCTGGAGGATATACACAATTTAAACAGATCAATTACAAGTGAAGAAATAGAAGATGTCATCAAAAAGCTACCAACAAGGAAAAGTCCAGGACCTGATGGGTTTACAGCCGAGTTCTACAAGACTTTCAAAGAAGAATTAATACCAATGCTCTTCAAACTATTTCAAGAAATAGAAAAAGAGGGAGCTCTTCCAGACACTTTCTATGAGGCCAATATTACATTAATTCCAAAGCCAGGCAAAAGACACATCCAAAAAAGAAAACGTCAGGCCAATATCTTTGATGAACATAGATGCAAAAATCCTCAACAAAATCCTGGCAAATCGGATACAAAAACATATCAAAAAGATAGTGCACCACGATCAAGTGGGGTTTATTCCCGGGATGCAAGGCTGGTTCAATATTCGGAAATCAATAAACATAATACATCACATCAATAGACTTAAAGACAAAAATCATATGATTCTCAATAGTTCAGAAAAAGCATTTGACAAAATACAGCACCCCTTTATGTTCAAAACACTGGAAAAACTAGGAATATCAGGAAAATATCTCAACATTTTAAAAGCTATTTATGCAAGGCCCCGAGCTAACATTATCTTAAATGGAGAAAAATTTGAAAAGCATTGAAAGCATTTCCTCTAAAAACTGGAACAAGACAGGTATGCCCCCTTTCACCACTGCTATTTAACATAGTACTGGAAACTCTGGCCAGAGCAATTAGACAGACGAAAGAAATTAAAGGGATCCAGATAGGAAAAGAAGAGCTCAAATTAGCACTATTTGCTGATGACATGATAATATACCTAGAAGACCCAAAAAACTCTACCAGAAAACTTTTACAACTAGTAAATGAATTCAGCAAAGTAGCAGGATACAAAATCAAAACCCATAAGTCAAAGGCATTTTTATACATCAGTGACAAAGCCTCTGAAAGGGAAATGATGAAAACGACCCCATTTACAATAGCATCAAAAAAAACAATAATAATAAAATACCTGGGAATGAACTTAACAAAAGAGGTGAAAGACTTCTATAAAGAAAATTATAGAACACTAAAGAAAGAAATCATAGAAGAACTCAGAAGATGGAAAGACCTACTTTGCTCTTGGATAGGTAGAGTCAACATCAATATTGTCAAAATGTCCATACTACCAAAGGCATTATAGAGATTTAATGCAATTCCAATCAAAATTCCAATGTCATTTTTCAAAGAAATAGAAAAAGCAATCATGAAATTCATCTGGAAAAATAAGAGACCCAGAATAGCCAAAGCAATCCTGAGCAAGAAAAGTGAAGCAGGGGGCATCACCATACCGGACTTTAAATTATACTATAGAGCAATAGTAACGAAAACAGCATGGTATTGGCACCAAAACAGATGGGTGGACCAATGGTACAGAATTGAGGACACAGAGACTAATGCATATAATTTCAGTTATCTTATATTAGACAAAGTTGCCAAAAATGTGCAATGGAGAAAGGATAGCCTCTTCAACAAATGGTGCTGGGAAAACTGGAAATCCATATGCAACAAAATGAAATTAAACTTGTATCTCTCACCATGCACAAAACTCAATTCAAAGTGAATCAAGGACCTAGGAATTAGATCTGAGACAATACGCCTAATAGAAAAAGTAAGCTCCAATTTCCAACATGTCAGATTAGGCCCCAAATTCCTTAATAAGAATCCTGTAGCGCAAGAAGTATTACCAAGAATTAATGAATGGGATAGATTTAAGCTAAAAAGCTTCTTCTCAGCAAAAGAAACAATCAGTGAGGTGAATAGAGAGCCAACTAATTGGGAACAAATATTTAATACATGCACATCAGATAGAGCACTAATTTCTAGAATATATAAAGAACTCAAAAAACTTTACACCAAAAAAGAAAATAACCCAATCAATAAATGAGCTAAGGAACTGAAAAGACACTTCTCAGAAGAAGATATACAGTCAACAAATACATGAAAAAATGCTCAACCTCTCTGGCAATTAGAGAAATGCAAATAAAAACTACTCTAATGTAAGCTGCCTGTCGTGGCCAGCCACAACGCCGTGGGAGGAAAACTCTCAGAGGCAGAGTAAAGATACTACTACTTTTACTTCTACTTTCTTAGAGAGAGCTTAGAGAGAGAAAGAAAGATTTTTCTTCTTCTTATAAAGAGCTTAGAGAGAAAGATTAAAGATAGCTTCTTCTTCTTCTTCTTCTTCTTAACTTAGAGAGAAAGAGAGAGAGCTTGAAAGAGAGAGATTTCTTCTTTAGAGAGAGAGAGAGCTTAGCTTTTAGAGTTTCTTTCTTCTTTCTTCTTTCTTCCTCGGGAGCCTCTGCCTGACTCTGACCAGGAATTACTTCTTCTATCTGGTTTCTCTTCTGTAACCGCTCTGCCTACGTTCTGGCCGCTCTGATTCTTTTCTTCTTCTCCGACCCGAACTCTTCTTCCGACCGAGCGACTGCATGACTGACTGAATGAATTCATTCTTCTCCTGACTCCAACCGCTTTCACCCGGTTATATACCTTTAGCTTTGAGGGTGCCTCACGTGCATTTACAGGTGCGTCACATACATACTTATTATCAGGTGGAACTTATGGCTTCCAGCTGACCACAATAGCCATCTCCCTTATTGGGGCTCCTTCACTCTAAGATTTCATTTCACTCCAGTCAGAATGGCAGCTATCAAGAACACAAACATCAATAAATGTTGGAGAGGATGTGGGGAAAAAGGCACACTCATACATTGCTGGTGGGACTGCAAAATGGTGCAACCTCTATGGAAAGCAGTATGGAGATTTCTTGGGAAAATGGGAATGGAACCACCCTATGACCCAGCCATCCCACTCCTGGGTCTGTTCCCAAAAGACTTAAAAACAGCATATTACAGTGACACAGCCACTTCAATGTTTATAGCAGCACAATTCATAATAGCTAGGTTGTGGAACCAACCAAGATGTCCCTCAGTAGATGAGTATATAAAGAAAATGTGGTATATATACAAAATGGAATTTTACTCAGCAATAAGAGAGAACAAAATAATGGCATTTGCAGGTAAATGGATGAAGTTGGAGAATATAATGCTAAGTGAAATTAGTCAATCTCAAAAATCCAAACACCAAATGTTTTCTCTGATATAAGGTTAGTTCACAGTGTGATTGGATGGGGGTACATAAGATTAGAGGAACACTAGAATGGTCAAAGGAAAGGGAGGGCAAGAGAGGGAGAAGGGGGAAGAATGGGGGAAAAATGGTGGTTGAATGAGATGGATATCACTATCCTAAATGCATGATTAAAGATCTGAATGGTACTTATATACTTTGTATACAAGCAGTTGTATGTAAAAAGATGATATACTTGTGCATTATGAATAAGTAAATAAATAATCTAAAAAAAATAAAAAAGATTGGGCTTCCTTGTTCTTTATCTATAAAATTATGTACAGGTTTCTACTTGTTTATATATTCACATGAATCATTGAACTGTCATTTTTAA
The DNA here is from genome assembly GCA_025594165.1 of Tamias sibiricus. Lineage (NCBI taxonomy): Eukaryota > Metazoa > Chordata > Mammalia > Rodentia > Sciuridae > Tamias > Tamias sibiricus. The sequence goes on from CM046661.1 coordinate 40,737,331, forward strand.
AATATTACAATGCAATTATTTTATTTTTTTACAACTCTTAGTGCATGTATTTAGCATCTTTTTACATACAACTGTTTGTATACAAAGTATATTCCTACAATTCAGGTCTTCAATCATGCAGTTAGGAAAATGATATCCATGTCATTCAACCACCTTTTCTTATTTCTATTTTTTTTTTTCCTTTTTTCCCCCTCCCTCCCCCTTGCTCCCTCCCTTCCCTTCACTTCCCTTTGACCATTCTAGTGTTCCTCTAGTCCTCCTATGTACCCCCCCCATCCAACAATACTATGAACTAGCCTCCTTATATCAGAGAGAAACATTTGGTACTTGGATTTTTGAGACTGACTAACTTCACTTAGCATTATGTCTTCCAACTTCATCCATTTACCTGCAAATGCCATTAATTTATTTTCTTTTATTGCTGAGTAAAATTCCATTGTGTGTATATACCACATTTTCTTTTTCTTTTTTTTTTTTAATAATTTTTAATGTGTACAACTCACATACAACTGTTTGTATACAAAGTATAATTGTACAATTCAGGTCTTCAATCATGCATTTAGGCAAATGATATCCGTCTCATTCAACCACCTTTTTTTGTTTTTGTTTTTCCTTTTCTCCCCCTCCCTTCCCCCTTGCTCCCCCCCCTTACCCTCCTTTCCCTTTGACCATTCTAGTGTTCCTCTAGTCCTCCTATGTACCCCCCCCCGCCCCATCCAACAATACTATGAACTAGCCTCCTTATATCAGAGAAAACATTTGGTACTTGGATTTTTGAGACTGACTAACTTCACTTAGCATTATGTCTTCCAACTTCATCCATTTACCTGCAAATGCCATTAATTTATTTTCTTTATTGCTAAGTAAAATTGCATTGTGCGTATATACCACATTTTCTTAATCCACTCATTTACTGAGGGACATCTAGGTTGGTTCCACAACCTAGCTATTGTGAATTGAGCAGCTACAAACATTGAGATAGCTGTGTCACTGTAAAATGCTGTTTTTAAGTCCTTTGGGAATAGACCCAGGAGTGGGATGGCTGGGTCATAGGGTGGTTTCATTCCCAGTTTTCCAGGAAATCTCCATACTGCTTTTCCATAGCGGTTGCACCATTTTGAAGTCCCACCAGCAATGTATGAGTGTGCCTTTTTCCCCACATCCTCTCCAACATTTATTGTTGCTTGTGTTCTTGATACCTGCCATTCTGACTGGAGTGAAGTGAAATCTTAGAGTAGTTTTGATTTGCATTTCTCTGATTGCCAGCAATGTTGAACATTTTTTCATGTATTTGTTGATTAATTGTGTATCTTCTTCTGAGAGGTTTCTTCTCAATTCCTTAGCCCATTTATTGATTGGGTTATTTGTTTTTTTTTTTTTTTTTTTTGTTTTTTGTTGTTTTTTTTTTTGGTGTAAAGTTTTTTAAGTTCTTTATATATTCTAGAAATTAGTGCTCTGTCTGATGTGCATGTATTAAATATTTGTTCCCAATTAGTTGGCTCTCTATTCACCTCACTGATTGTTTCTTTGGCTGAGAAGAAGCTTTTTAGTTTAAATCTATCCCATTCATTAATTCTTCATATTAATTCTTGTGCTACAGGATTCTTATTAAGGAACTTGGGCCTAATCTGACATGTTGGAAATTGGAGCTTACTTTTTCTTCTATTAGGCGTATTGTCTCTGGTCTAATTCCTAGATCCTTGATCCACTTTGAATTGAGTTTTGTGCATGGTGAGAGATAAGGGTTTAATTTCAATTTGTTGCATATGGATTTCCAGTTTTCCCAGCACCATTTATTGAAGAGGCTATCCTTTCTCCACTGTACATTTTTGGTACCTTTGTCTAATATAAGATAGCTGAAATTATATGTATTAGTGTCTGTGTCCTCAATTCTGTACCATTGGCCCACCAGTCTGTTTGGTGCCAATACCATGCTGTTTTTGTTACTATTGCTCTATAGTATAATTTAAGGTCTGGCATGGTGATGCCCCCTGCTTCACTTTTCTTGCACAGGATTGCTTTGGCTATTCTGGGTCTCTTATTTTTCCAGATAAATTTAATGACTGCTATTTCTGTTTCTTTGAAGAATGACATTGGGATTTTGATTGGAATTGCATTAAAACTGTATAATGCTTTTGGTAGTATGGACATTTTGACAATATTAATTCTACCTATCCAAGAGCAAGGTAGGTCTTTCCATCTTCTGAGTTCTTCTATAATTTCTTTCTTTAGTGTTCTATAATTTTCATTATAGAGGTCTTTCACCTCTTTCGTTAGGTTGATCCCCAGGTATTTTATTTTTTTAGATGCTATTGTAAATTGGGTAGTTTTCATCATTTCCCTTTCAGAGTCTTTGTTGCTGATGTACAGAAATGCCTTTGACTTATGTGTATTGATTTTGTATCCTGCAACTTTGCCAAATTCATTTACTAGTTGTAAAAGTTTTCTGGTAGAGTTTTTTGGGTCTTCTAGGTATATTATTATGTCATCAGCAAATAGTGCTCATTTGAGCTCTTCTTTTCCTATCTGGATCCCTTTAATTTCTTTCGTCTGTCTAATTGCTCTGGCCAGAGTTTCCAATACTATGTTAAATAGCAGTGGTGAAAGGGGGCATCCCTGTCTTGTTCCAGTTTTTAGAGGGAATGCTTTCAAGTTTTCTCCATTTAAGATAATGTTAGCTCGGGGCCTTGCATAAATAGCTTTTAAAATGTTGAGATATTTTCCTGATATTCCTATTTTTTCCAGTGTTTTGAACATAAAGGGGTGTTGAATTTTGTCAAATGCTTTTTCTGAGTCTATTGAGATGATCATATGATTTTTTTCTTTAAGTCTATTGATGTGATGTATTATGTTTATTGATTTCCGAATGTTGAACCAGCCTTGCATCCCTGGAATAAACGCCACTTGATCCTGGTGCACTATCTTTTTGATATGTTTTAGTATCCGATTTGCCAGGATTTTGTTGAGGATTTTTGCATCTATGTTCATCAAAGATATGGGCCTGAAGTTTTCTTTTTTGGATGTGTCTTTTCCTGGCTTTGGAATTAATGTGATATTGGCCTCATAGAAAGAGTCTGGAAGAGCTCCCTCTGCAATTATTCTTTATTCAAAATTAACAATTACTTATAAACAACTTTGGAAGAAACAAAACATAGAATGCTCTTCCCACCCTGGAATGTAATTAACTCTAAAAGCGAATAACATTATAAGTAACCTGATTGTTTCATTCAGTTTAGTGATATCTGTCAAGATTACAAAATTTACTCACTTTATTATTTGCAGTTTATTTAATGAGATTTAAATTATCAAATGTTTCAAGATTTATTTATCCAACCACTATTATGATTATTTTAAAACTATTTTAATACCATATCTCACCACATAATTGTCTCATCCTGGTTTTACAATCCAAAAATTGGTTTATAACCTTACATTGCACAATCCTTGCATGATATAGTTCCTTTCCTCATGCTACTTTAAAGGTAAACAAAGTAGCTATGTATTCACCAGTGGTATATGACAGCTGTGTTTTCTTGTGTAGTGCAAGCCCTGAGACTAGACTTCTCAGTGCACATGCATTGTAATTATATTTCCAAAAGCTGATTTGCATGAATTGTTTGGAATGCTGCAATACTAATGATAAATGTATCTTATATGAGTGACTCTGAGGATGTGTACATCAGATACTGAAACTAATGATAGTGGTAAACAATCTTTGGACACAGAAAATCAAAATTTTAAGTCTATACATTGAAACACTGTTGGAAATTTTCTCAAATGTAGTATTTCTACTAAAAAGCACAAATTATAACAACTAATATGCTAACTTTTTTTCAGGCTGGAAAAATGTTCACTAAACTATCATGTGTGTCAATTTGAACTATTCAGTTTTCACATTTATGAATATTGCATATATCCTAATTTTGTACCAAAAAACATTTTGAGTAGCACTGGCACAATTAAAAAAAAAAAAAAAGTTTCACATAGTGGTCATGAACTTTTTTGCCAAAAAATTTGGCATATAAAATCAGCAATAATTGTGCAGCAAAATTCAATAAATGTAAATATGCTATTAATCATTATAAATTTTGTTTATATTGTATTAATATGTATTTGTCATGTTTCACTTTATGTTAGTTAATGCGTAGATGTGGATTGTTATGACGTAAAAGATGTGTGGATGACCTAGTTTTCTAATAGGTCATTGTAGTAATCCATTATCTTCTCTGATGTTGGTCCTGTAATTAAGAAACATGTAGAATATTGATGTATGCAACTGTGTCATTGCAGTTTAGTGATAAGATACCCTAATGCAGCCACTGTCTGGAATAAAAAGCAGCAATTCTTCTGACCAGTCCTTCCTATTAATTATGTTCACTGTTGACCTTTATCTGTATGTACTCCTGAGTGATGCTGGGATGCATTTAGTGGCAGCAACTATCATTTAAACTTTTTTTCAAATACTCCCATTCAATAACACAATAATAATATGATATTTATCAATAATAATTATAAATGATAGAAGTGCTATAATAATAAATGTGCCACAGGATTTGAGTCATCAGCCTTCCCAACTTTGAATCCATTTCCCTTCTTACCTAGAACACTTACTGTTTGATGAGTGGCAAGAATAACCTGTGATTTAAATGTGGGGTGAAGAAAAATAACATATGGGTGATAAGGTGCTGTGACTTTGAATTCATTAATTTATCAGTTAGTTCTTAAACCCTACTATGTGCCTGTGCTTTTCTTTTTTTCTTTTCTTTTAAACATTTATTTATTTGTTTTTAGTTGCACACAATGCCTTTATTTAATTTACATGGTGCTGAGGATCAAACCGGGCTGCGCAGGTACTAGGAGAGCGCTCTACTGCTGAGCCACAACCCCAGCCCATGCCTGCACTTTTCTAAATGGTTGTGAATCACTTAAGAAAACATAATAGTCAATTCACATTTACATCTCATTGGGGAAAATAAACAAAAATCAAAATAAGCAAGTCCATTATATACAATCATGCATCACTTAATGATGAAGATAAGCTCTAAGAAATCCAGTTAGCTGACTTCATCCTTGTGTGAACATCATAGAGTATACAAAATAAGATGGCTACAACCCCAGTAGGTGATATAATCTTATGATACATTGTCATATATATGATCTGCCAATGACTATAAGCATCATTATGTGATTCATGACTATATTAGGTTAAAAATGTGAAGCACAAAAGTATCACAGAGAAAGGGGATAAAAATTGCAGAGTGTAATACTATTGTGTATGTGATATTCATGGCAAATCACACTAGGAAGATTGTATTGAAGTAAAATCCTAGAAGTAAGGGACATGCAGGGCAAGTGTCAAGGGACATTATGAGAAAAGGGAGGAAAGAAACCTATCTAGCTAGCCTCCCTTCAGAAAAATGGAAGGTGAAAATCCATGATTTGAGGTAGGGAAGTTTGCCCTGCACCAAACCTAAAGGTACAGACTCAGAGCTCTGTTATTAAAGAACCTGTTACCACCCCAGTTTGGTTTCATGCTCTGGGGGAAGTAGCCTGAGGTGAAACTTGCTGAATGCCTCACTGCTAATGCTAATAAGCAAATGGCAGAGTTTTAATGATGTTATTGCTTGTGCACTTTGTTAATAGCTCAGCTAGTGTTAGCCCAATGTCTTCACTAATCTACTGTAGTTTGTAAATCTACTGATGATGCAGAATTTTGGTGACTCCAGCAGGCTGTTTAAGTGGAGCCAAGATGTAGCGGCTGACTTAATGGCTGCTTTTCCTACCATGTGAGGACAAAGTGGATTTGAGCACACCTCACCTTGAGGTACCTCTGCAGGTGCAAAGGACAGGCCTCCAACTCTGGATGATGGCAGAGATTAGTGTTGTCACTATTACAAGAGCACCAAGAGAGTGGAACTTCATTGCTCTGCTTCTCATCATTTAAATCTGAATAAGAGGGAAGGACAGAAAGTTAAAAAAAAAAAAAATTGGTGTGTATAACTAAGAAATTACAGATGAAATGGAGTGGACTCCTGGAATTACATACTCTTACAGGGATTCATATCAAGACGAATTATATCATTTAAGTATTATCTCAAGTGAGAATTCTAAAAGTTAAGATGAAAATTTGGCTTTACATCATAAATGTAATAATGGTCAAATTTTAGCCAGAAGCAGTGGACAGACAAAACAGTCAGATCTCTTTGTGAATTAGTATAAGAAAAGGCAAGCACCCAAAAGAAAGAGTGGACATAGAACTGTGTGTCAATAGTAATGACCTCTTCTTTTTCTTGTTCTAACTTCTAGTGTTTGGATCGATGACCACTGAACAGACTGTAATGTTAGACTTTGGGAGAATAGTTAACTTGGATGGTCAAGAATAAAATGTTTCATTGATCTGGCTTCTAAATTTCTGATAGAGAAAGAGATGGAAAAAACAAAGGACATATTCCAGAGAAATTTCTGTTAGGTATCATACGGCTTTGTGGGGATTGAACCCAGAAGCACTTAACCACATCCCCAGCCCTTTTTAATGTTTTATTTAGAGACAGGGTCTCTCTGAGTTGCTTAGTGCCTTGTTAAGTTGCTGAGGCTGGCTTCGAACTCATGACCCTCCTGACTGGGCCTCCAGAGTGGCTGGCTGGTGCTTGCTTTTTAATAGGCTTTTCAGAATACATAGAGCACAAGAAAAATAAAAAATAAAAAGAATGGTGAAGTAAGACTGGGATTCATAAGGTAGGATGATGAGTATCTCTTAGAAACCTCAATTATCCACTACCTCACAGGACCAAAAGTTTTCATTGGGCCACCCAAATTTGGAACCCAAAGTAGCAATTTATGTATTTATTATCAACCTGAGAACCATGATCTCATTCTTGACCAAAATCTACTTCTATTAGTGTATCTTAAATTAAAAATACCAGTGGCTTGGGAGGGTGAGGCAGGAGGATTGTGAGTTCAAAGCTAGCCTTAGTTACTTAGTGAGAACCTGTCTTTCAATAAAAAATACAAAAGGACTATGGATGTGGCTCAGTGGTTAAACACTTCTGAATTCAATTCCTCGTGCCAGGATTTTTCTTTTTTTACTAAGTTTGAAATTAATATGAATTTACTTATTATTGTTTCTTCCTGATTTTGTTGCTAAGTTATATCCTCTTTCTTGTGGCATTCCTGATTTTTTTTTTCCTTTTGGATATAGGAAGGATATTTTGCCTTTGTTTCTATTATATTTGATATTATCAGATTAGCCCATCTCTCTTGACTCAGTGTAGTAACATATTTTCTTTGCTTTCTATCATATTATTGTATATTTCATCATTGTGCCAACTTAGAAAGTTCAATTTAGTTTTAAACAAGTTTTATAGAACATGGATGATTATCATCTTGTAGAATATACTGAAGCTCTCTTTATTTAATATAAAAATAATTTGTTATATTTTCATGCTGTAAAAATCTATACTGTTGTAGGAAAGCATAATTTGGTATGAGTAATGAAGAGATTAATCTATTGGGTTTTCTGATTTTTCACACAATTTGTTTTAATCAGCTTTAAAATAATTTTTCAAGGTGGAATTAAGATTACTAATTTTTTTCTAATCTATTCCTTGAAAATTATAGTAAAAATCCTATTATATCAGGAAAACTGACCCCTACCAATGAAGAATTAACAATAGATTAATTTCAATATTAGCCATGACATATTATACTTTTACATTCCTTATTTTTTATAGTTAGAAATTATTTTTACAGTTAAAAATATTATTCAGCAACAGCTATAAAGCATGATAAATTATTTATATATACACATGTAAATACACATACATATATGAATACACATATTTCAAGTAATAAAGAGAAGTATTCTTGAATGTTCTGTGTTTGTGTTAGGCATAATCAGAAGATAAAAATAAATACCCCTCTGATATGCACTTTCTTCAAGGACTCCATTTAATAAATTATCATTTGAAATTTAGCAGCCAGTGTAAATAGTCCCTGTAACCTCCAAAGTCATTATGTCATTATTATTTCAAAAGTAAATTTAATCTTTAAAAAATCACATATTGTTAAAAGTACTCACATAAGTATCTCAGAATTACAAATATATAAACAATGAGAAAGAAACAGAAATGTGTAAACTTTCATCAACATGTAAAGAATTGTCTCTTCAAAGAAGTAAAAGAAATTGTTTTGAGATTTATTGATAAAATTTAACATAATAAACTACAGAAGAGGTGAAAGCAATTTATTTCTTATTTTGTGATGTAGTAATTAGAGATTATATATATAATTTGGTTAAAATAAGAGCATTTTTAGTTCAGTAAGATACAAATGAAATAATATTTTGATTAGAAAATACTGAAAACATAATTCTAAAGAATATATGATATACACAGAGTCCTGTTAAAACTAATAAGATATTGGAAGGAAATGCTGTCAGCAGAGGATTTACTCTGGGGTAAATCCACTCCTCACATTATGACACATTTTTCTACTCTTATACCAAGGTTACTATGTTGGAGATCTTATGTATAAAACTGAAGCTATTTGGAAGAATATGGGAAAGGATATGGCCTAAATATATACAAGAATACTCAGAGTCAATGTGTGTTCAGGTCAGAGAGAGCATGTCCCAACACAAAGGAGAAACTATTTGTATCAGTAAACTTTGAGGTATTTATGGCTTTATGTAATTTTTATGTAATTTCTAATTTTTCTCTTTTTACATTGATTGTCCCAGAGGAAACAACTTGACGTGAAATATCACATAGTGGTCTTCACCCAGTGGAGATCACTTAGCTAGGACTGAGAAAAGCCAAAGCTGGAAAGAACAACTCTCTGGCCAGGGACTCCTTCCCATTAGGATTTCTACTTTGGAACTAAATGTTTGGAAGTTCTGCAGTCTGATTTAGAAGCTTTGAGAGTGATATGGCTTGCAATTTTAGATCTGCATCTGTATCAGGGTTCCCATAGTTTTTTGGTAAATTACAGGTCTGAGCATCATCTCAGATCTACTAAAAAGACACTGATATTGTGTTGCAATAACATGGATTTAAGATAATCATATGACTATTGTACATACTAGCTTTTAGAATAGATCTGTCCTCTTAAAAGCATTAAATAATAAGAATAAAATTAATAGATAGACAAATAATATAAAGGCAATTTTAAGAATAGGCTAGAACCCTTGACTCCAAACTTATAAATTTACCTCCTTAATAAAATATGTTATAATATGAAAAACAATTGGGTTCTTCTTATAAGAAACACAAGTATAATGGGCCACAAGAAAATGAACAACAAGCAAGTAGTAACACATTGATTCACCAATATTAATTATGAAACTTGTCCAAAGGAAGTTACAATAGGCTTGATCCTTTACCATCAAAAAATTTATCATCACATAGAATTTAGAGGTTCAAGGATAAACTGACAAAAATAAATTAGATAACAATATTAGCATAGCATTCTTTATTACTGTCTAACTAATAAAGCAAAAGAAAATAAATTTATTTTTATAATTAATAAGAGTGAGAATAGAGTGTTGCCTAATTACATATCTAAATATTAATTGCACTGGCAAATTCACAACTGTGCAATACTCACAGCTATGATTGGCAATCAATTAAGCCTAAGTACATTTTTAAAAAGTAATTAAAGTTGAAAATAAACTTAAAAATAAATTGAAACAACAATAAGACAAGGAAAGAAAAACATTTTCCTCAGTGCCTTCTGTTTGGAATCAAAAAATAATCTACAATGGCTTGCAACTCACCAATGCTCAGAAGCAAACTAGAGGTTTAGAAAGGAGAAAGAGGATGAGTGGGTTATTTCTATTGGTCCATCACATTACTTACCCCTTTTTAAGAGTTTTAAAGTCCTTAATTAACTGACAGAGATTAGATATCCCATCTTTTATTACTGTGGGATAGCAGTAATATAGAGAAATATAGGTAACTTTATCCCTTATGCATCTGTGTATAAACTTTATACTTCAGTTTCTCACTGAGGTTAAGTATATCATTCCGATAACATTATGTCACTCAAATTATAGGTCACTGCATGTAGCAATTCATATGTATTGAAAAAGCTAATGGAGTATTAATTCTAGAATCTGGCAATTCATTGGTTTTTACTGAACAAGAAATGCAGACTTTTCAGATTACTAAGTATACATACTTTGAAAAATGTATTCAGTGTAAAATATATTCTCTGTTCCAGATACTATACTAGGAACTTAAAATAAACACATGCCTACATTGGCGTAGTCAATGTCCAAAGGACAGTGTAAATATTACTATAGAAAGAACATCATGAAAAAGGAAGCTGCTATTTCCTAGTGGTAAACATTATTTCTAAACATTAGATAGTGTGGAAAATGAAAATAAATCAATAATGTAAGAAATATAACATCTCTTAACAAACAAATTGGTAATTATAAATGAAACATTTAAATAAGACAAATTTCTTTTTGACATTTGCAAACTTATAACTTTTCTTGACAAAGTAAAATTTATGAAGTTATCTCCATTCATTTGTAATGTGATACTATTTTACTAAAATAGTTTTAAAAAACTGTATTTTGATAACATCTATGACTTATATATTAAAAGGAAGTTATTTGAAGACTTTCTCAGAGATTCTCAAAAAATTTTATAACTATAAGGCAAAGGGATTTCATATTGGTACAAGATAAAAAAAAAAGTATCATAAACCACAATTTGTTCCATGTAGCCAGCATAATGAGAGAAAAAAATACCTTCATGGTATTGAATGCTTATTTGCCCCAAAATTATATATTCAGTGCTTAACACTCAAATTGGTCATATCAGGAGGGGAGGAAGTTGGAAAGTGATTTCATTGTCAGGGCATAGCCCTCATGAGAGGCATTAATGCCCTTATAAAACACTTCTAAAGAGCTCAACCTCCACTTTTACCATAGCAAGAGGCACCACCTGTGAACCAGAAAACAATCCTTCACTGTACACCACACTTAGTGACTCCTTGACCTTGGACCTCCAGAACTTTGAGAAATAAATTTCTACTGTGTATAAGCTAACCAGTTTATGGATAGTGACAACAGTCAAAACAGACCAAGACAGTAATAGTATTGGAAAAATTGCTGATGGAATCGAGGAACTCTGATATGTGAATGCTTTTGTAGCTTTTCTTAACTATCAAAAATATTACAAGGCAGGGCATGGTGGTGCACACCTGTAATCCCAGCACTTGGGAGGCTGAGTCAGGAGGATCGCGAGTTCAAAGTTAGCCTCAACAATAGCAAGGCACTTAGCAACTCAGTGAGACCCTGTCTTTAATAAAATACAAAAAAAGGTCTGGGGATGTGGCCCAGTGGTCGAGTGCCCCTAAGTTCAATCCCCAGTACAAAAAAAAAAAAAAAAAAAAAAAAAAAAAAAGAAAGAAAGAAAAAAAATTAGTTGTGTTTTAATGTCATATTTGAAATGTGGATTCAACCATAATTTGAAACAATGTTGAGCCATTTATGTGGAATTTATGTATATTTGTTTCTACTTAGTGAAATTCTATGTTTATCATATACTAACTTCCCAAAAGTTCTTGGGATTTCTGGGCATCATTAAGGACGTACTGTTCTTGTATTTGAAATATATCCATAGGTATGGTTTGTGTTACATGGTTAAAGTCAACATTAGTTGGAGAAAAGAAAGAAAAACTAAAAAAAAAAAGATATCAAGTCATCCTAATATCCTAGTTTCTAGATTCAGTTTTGCCTGTTTGTTTGTTTTGAGATATAGGTATTCCTCTTTCTTTGAGTAATATAAGACACCAACGTGTACGTGTGTACTTGATAAATTCTCCTTTTCCACTGGGAGTGGTTGAGCACATCTGCAATCCCAGAAGCTAGGGAGGCTAAGACAAGAGGATTGCAAGTTCAAAGCCAGCCTCAGGAAAAGTGAGGTGCTAAGCAACTCAGTTTTCTGTATCTAAATAAAATACAAAATAGGGCTATGGATGTGGCTCAGTGATCCAGTGACCCTCAGTTCAATTCCCGGTTACCAAGCCCCCCTCCAAAAAATAAAAATCTCTTTTCCTGCTTAAATTTGTTTGCGTTTGATGTTTTTATACACAAATATGTGCTTTTTAAAAAATTATCATAAATCGACATTCTAATGAAAGAATATCCACAAGTTGCCTGGAATAGTATTTCTTTAGGGTTCAAACAGTGAAGAATAAATTATGCGTATGTGTTCATTAGTTTAAAAAACTTTCTTATAAGTGTCTTATGTGATTTTTGTACAATTAAAATTATGTTTAACTGCTAAACATTTGATTTCTCAAAAAAAATGACTTCAAATAGAAAAAATCATACTATGATAGGAATCTAAAATGGTATCATGTACTACAGACCTTGGATTACAGATAAATAATTAAGACAAGACTACTTTTCTATTAGGAGCCCTCTTGTTTGCTAAGAGAAAACATTTCAAGTGTTTTATTAAACCAAATCTATTCATATACATAGTGAATTCCAAATGAACTCCTGTTTCAGAATCTCAATTAAATGATTAACCTTAAAACTCAGTGATTATAAGTTCAATTCTCTGCTTTTTTAAACTTTTACAACTACCTGCTGCACAAAATTGTCAAGGTAACTGGAAAATATTAAATATTTTAAAATTCTGATTATATGTTGAAATAATTATGTTAAAAATCATTAACCATTGCTGAAGTATTTTGGATTATTGGGAAGTATTTTGGCAGGGATACTGAGGATTGAACTCAGTGGTACTCAACCACTGAGCAACATCCTCAGCCGTATTTTTTTTTTTTTTTTTTTTAGAGATAGGGTCTCCCTGAGTTTCTTAGTGCCTTGCTTTTTCTGAGGCTGGCTGTGAACTTGAGATCCTCCTGCCCCAGCCTCCCCTCCAAGCCACTGGGATTACTGGCATGCTTCTCTGAGTCCAGCTGTTTATTAGAGATATTTAACTACATATTCTCATGTTTAAGTATTCAATATCAAATAATGGAATATTTTTTAATTCAAAAATTAAGTGATAATTAAACACAGTAAAGGTTATTAAATGCTTCAGAAAAATAATTGGCCAATCTTGAATATGATGTTGTGATCTTTTGGTAAGTAAACAGAAATATTTTCCTACATGAACAAAGAAACAGTATGTGTACTATAAAGACTTTGATAAAAAAAAAAAAAAAGGTATTTTAATAATTGACATGAACAGTTTTCACTAAGTCAATTGTAGTGACAAATTTTGGAACATTACATTTTCAGTCATTGTTTAGCAAACATTAAAACACTTGTCATTGTGTGATATTGTTTTATTTGTACTATATAAGGGAACAAATTATGAAATTGTGTAGAAATAATAGCAAAAGCATTCCCTATGTTCAGTGCTAGTAACAATTTAAAAAAGTGATGACATGTACTTTAATATGAACTTTAGATTCTTTACCATAAACTAAAAATCAATGTAATGAATTCTAGACCAAGATTGTTTTATTTTAACCTTGGTTCATAATTAGCAGCTTCTTAGTAATTTGGTTCCTGAACTATAGTAGTCATCTAGCCATATGAACAAATATTTTGCAACCAAGAGTGCCTTGCATTTGTTTATCCATTATAGGTGGGAATTTTTTATGTTATTTTATGTTAAATAACCATTGGTTAAATGAAGCATTTCTACATGACAAATACAGAAGTCAGAGTGACAATTCTAATGTTGTTTAAAAATAAATGTAAGCATGTAAGTAGGGTTTTTATTACCTAAATTTCAATATAACTTATCTTTTAGAAGTTTATATGGTTCATGACATAATATGGTAGGGGAATTCTTTGAATGAAGACCTTTGAATACAAAAACTAAGAACTGTTAAAATAAAATATGGCATATTTATTTGATTTTATATCCACTTGCCAAAAAAAGCTAATGTTTATATTACAATTCTAGGAAGCAACACACAAACTTTTGTAAATATCAAGAGACTTATTTCCTATATTAAATCCTCCTCTGAATTATGGATGGAATGCTGTACATTCTATGATGCCCATTCCTATACCCACTTTTCCCCTATTCATGAAAATGATTGTTCTATTTCTTCTTCTATTTGTACTTCCTAATTATACATTAAGATGCAGATTGATGTAAACTCCTGTAAGTCTTTTTCTGACACTCATTCTCTTTTCCTTTTTACTGATGTATTTAGGATTTCCTTTATATAACTTCATTATTATCAACATTGATGTCTTGTATCATATTTTATTTTATTATCTACTTATGTTCCTCCATTGCCCAATAAGTTGCAAGCATTTCCAGGGCAGAAGCTGTGTTTTATCTTTTTTTTTTTTTTTTTTTTTTCCTTATTAGTAGCAAGGTAATGAGCACAGATTAGGTCCTTAATAAAGACTTGTAGGATGAGTAATCAAATGAATGATTGCAAGAATAAAAGAAATCCTGTTTGACTAACTATCATAAACCTCACCAGTATGAATATTATCATGAACTAACTTTTCATGTTTGGTTTACAAAGTGGAAAAACATGGGGAGTAGCGGAGATATAGATAGACTGAAAATATTTACAGAAATTGAAACACATAGAAAGCATATAGAATAAAAATTTAAGACAACATCACAAATTTTTAAATAGAAAACATGACATGAGTGTTTACAGGGTGAAATTCTGAGGTCTAGCACTGAATTTTACAAAAGCCTGCCTCCCTTTCTTTTTTGGTCCACTATTTGTAGCCTTAGAAATAAGGAGGAAATACTATCAACAAAAGTCACAAAAATGTTAATTTTAGTGCAGCAAGATTTGTTTGTGCCATACACATGTAGGTTAAGATAAAATTTTAAAAAGTCTTATGTGTATGTAGAAAGTAAACTAAGTTTGATTCTTTTAAGGGTTTTAGAAGAAATTAAAAATTGCTATTAAATAAAGGGTTAACTCTACTCATTAACTTCTTTAAAGATTAGCAACGATTTAGTTTGTGAAATACTTATTCAAAAAAAGGAGTTATAAATTATGAACAGAACTTTAATACATACAAACATGCACATATTTATACACAGATATGTAAGATGTACATTTATATATCAGAAACTAACAACTTTAAACAACTAATGATCATTTTAAGCTTTTTTACAACACTCTGTAATGTATATTAATTTTCATTATTCAATGCCAAGCTGTAAAGTTTGCCATTTTTACCACAACAACTTGTTAAACCTGACATCCTTCTTTAGGGTTCACATGCATCCTCATCATTAATCATTTGTATTCAATGAGCAGATTAATTAAATATACCATAGAAACAATTTATAATGTCTATGTGGGTAGGAAGTCATCTTTTGCTAAAATAGCAGAAAATTTCATTCCACGTTGACATAAAAGTGAAAAAGGAAATCATATTGAATAGAAAAATCAGGGAGAATAATATCCTAAAGGTAGAGATCTTAAATGCCAAGTGCCCTTTCTCAGCCTCAACCATTCATTCTGAAAATGGCCTATCAGAAAAGCTTAGAGGGAGCAGTTTAATTACTGCTCCTTTGACATATGTAATACATTTTCAGTACCAGGCCCATGCATTTATTTAAGGGCAAATGTTGTACAACAGAACTGTCCTCTAAGGTATTTCTTTCTCCATTTTTCCCCACTTGGCCTATGCAGCTATTTTTTAATAACAATTTTTTTGAGGAGACAGTCTTAAAAAGGTCCTTTATCAAGAACAGACTTAGGAGACGAGCATAACTTTTAAACACTGAGAAAACTTAAATATTTAAGTTTATTTATTATGTTTTCAGCTATACATTTGTGCCATAAATACATTATATCTATGTCAATATGAATACTCACCACCACCTTCTCATACTTATAAGCATGTTTAGATCCTTATTATATATGAATAAAGAAATCAGCAATTAACTCCTCTTAGGGGACTATCAAGGGCAGTGTCCATGTTTACTCATGGTGCATAATAGCACACTCCATGAAATGTGGTATGTACTCATAAATAATGAAATAATAGACATACTTTTTAATTCTGCATCTTCATCAGAATCAAAACACTAATTTTATATTTGAATTGTTTTTGTTTTAAAGAAATATTAAGTGAAGAACCTATAGTTTTACATACATATTGAATTATTAGCTCTTGTTTTAAAAAATGACACAGTACATGCTTTTGAAGAATAAAAAAATTCTTTAAAATTGTCAATTTTGGGGGAATATCTTAAAATTTTACTAAAAAGTAAAATCAAATATAAATCTTTTGACAAACAACAATCATCAAAAAAAAAGAAAACTCACACAAACTGAAAACTGTAGCCACAAGCCCAGCATGTTTTCCATCTTGCATGCAAATGTTCTGATGGATCTGTCCTATGAGCTTTTTCTGCACACTTAATTTTTAATCTTAATATGTTCTTCTATCACATACAGCTAAAAGCAAAATATTTTAAATGACCTCATTTTGGGTAAAAATTTTCCCTAAAAATATTACCTATCAATCTCCTTCATCTACTTTATAAGCACTTTTTGAATATTAAAGTTTCAGAAAAAGTCTCAAACTGAAGACTCCAATTATCAAGAATGGTTCAGAGAATGTTGTGTTAAAACAAAGAAAAATACCCCTCCCACTTTCTATTAATCTACATAATCCCTCTTTGGTTTAATAGGATTTCAACCAGCTCTAAATATATGAGCCTCTTGGAATTTTGAGAGGCTTAAACTCTCTTCCAAGCAAGCAAAGTGGATTAAAACCAACCTTTGAGTTTTACAATTTGCATTTAACTGACCTATTCTGTGAGTCTTACTAAAGCCCTTAAGTGTTTTCTTCCCCAGTAACTGACATCTCTCTAGGATAAAAATCACAAGATTTTATTTCCTTTGATATATTTCAGCTTGTAAACACAGAACATGAGCAGATTCTTTGCCAAATATTTTCTTCTCTCCCAACCCACACATGCCCCCTAAAGCACTTCTCTGCTTTCATACTTTTCACACATAGCTCTTTATTTTTGTGGCGAATATTTTCATTTTAGGAGGAAAATAGATTTTCTGAAAAAAATTCTGATGGATGAAGAAATAGATCTTCTTAAGGAGGTATTCATATGATGTCAATAAGATGTTAAAATAGGTCAAGGCCATGTTGAACTTTTCCTATCTTTTTCGGTATATTCTCTAAATTTCCAGTAGCCAATATTGACAAAATGATAAAGAATCTTTTGTATCTTCTGCACTACTGAATCTGTCATTTTCAGCACTACTGATATTTAGCTTTTTGAAACAGAATCCAGATTGTATGCATATGAGCATTTTTTTTATTTATTAAAATTACAAAATATTATGCACAAATCATATTGTATAACTGATAAGATTTTTATCACTATGCAAAATCTTGAGTAAAAATAAAAGAATGTGTAGCATATATGTCTACCTTTGGGGGTGGAAACTATATCCGGATGTTCACTAAATTGCATAATTAAATAGGGACAACAAATAAAGGGGAAGAAAAACCTCAAAGTCTATCAAAGAAAAAGGAGGAAATAAAAATGGAAGAAGGGCAGGAAGTATAACTCAATAATGAAGGGAAATTTGTAAGGAACACTTGAAGGCACCATTTCCAAACAAAATTAATAGTTGATATTTGGGAGCAGGAAACTTGAATTTAAAGATTTTAAACTTGGGTTACCTGAGTGAGGTTTTATGAATTGGCTGACTTTCAGAAGCTTAAGGTTATTAATTGGTTGGCTCTCAAAAGCCTAGCTGCTGACGCCAAATTGTCATGGATCATTTAGAACTACCTTCACAGAGTTCTGATGGTTATATGGTAGTAGAGCTGAAGAAAAAAATCATCCTTGCCGGGAATATCAGAAACTTTTTATCTCAGTATGCTCCTTTGCCTCTCTAGCCAAGTCACAGGAGATGTATAAGGTCGGGTCCAGACCCTGACCACTGCCATTAGATTCATTTGTCAAGATCTGACTTTCAGTGTAAGTGTTGATCAACATGATCTTATACTGCTCTTTTTTCTTTGAATAGTATATTGACTCATGTAGCAATCAAGGCTGCACCAAAATATTCAAAGCCCTGAGTAACATATCAAATGACTATGAGATATATAAGAAAAAACATAAAGCATTTTAAGGTTGTTTAGGCTTGTTGAAGAAAACAAGTCACAGTGATCCCCAAGTCTCTCTCTGTGCTCTACCTTACATGTCCTATTTAAATTTGACAGGATTTTGTCAGACTGCTTTTCATTAACATAGACTTTCCATCTCTTTTGTGGTATTCACACAGGAACATGAAGCCCTCAGTAGTTCAGACCTCCTGTTGCTTGATCTCTTGCCTGGCCCCCAAAACCTTAAAAATAAGACAGAAAAAAAAAAATTGAACTCATGGGCCTCAGTCCAGGGATTAAGCTATACTATTTATATATTAGGCATATGTTATATTAGGTAAATTAAGGAATATATAACAACACCTTGGGTCATCCATTCCCATGGATAAAATGACTATCCTCAGAACATCCTCTGTGGTAGAAATTGTTAATTATACTACCAGGAAAGGACTTTTTCCCTCTTTCAGTTCTATAAGAAGATTGTCTTCTGAGAAACCTGGGGCAACATACACTTGTTAATGACCTAGCTCTTTATTTCACAAAGTAGTCTTTCTCCTATATTGAGAAAAAATATTTAAAAAAGGAATGACTCTTACATTTAAAAAGAAACTAGAAAATACACAAGAAATGTAAACATTTTCAGTGGAATGCTAGGTATAATGTCTTTGAGACTTCTTGTGAAAATCATTTATATCCCAAGAACACTTATTTATCCTATTCAATTGCAAAGATGATTTTCTTTATGTGCGAAAGGGTCTGACATATATTTATGATATCCTCACTTTTTTTTCTATGTTATAACATTTGAACAGACACAGTCTAAAATTTTGGTTCATTCATTTGTGGTTTTGGGGGGTTAACTTATGTGAAACTATATAAAGTGGATGCTCTAGCAATAGTTTAGAGACAGGGGAAGTGAAACCTATCATTAGCAAAGCAATAACCAAAGCGAGTTATTCTTAGGAGTAAGGGTCATTTTGGATTAAATATATAACCTTAAACAAGGGCAGAGGGAAAAGATAGCTGAAAGAAAGTGTGAATGTATGCAAATATGGTATGGCAACCATAGTTTGAGGAATCTAAGTTTCTTGTTTCACTACTCAGGAAAATCTGTCTACCCAGTGCATGTTGCATAGATTTGAGTCTCTAATTATCTCTGGAAAATTTAGAACTTCAGTTTAGGATCTTTCAGGGTATATTTTTTAATTACTTGTTTTTTGATAATTAATGAAGATGTTTTGAGGGATTAACATATTACTAATAATAAATTCTTTATACCTTAAATGTTTATATAGTAATTGATAGTATTTGATAGAGTATATTTTCCCAATGGTCTCCAAAGTTATTATTTCCTTGATATCTTTTCCAGAATATCAGATCAAATCGCCTGAATTAGTTCATGTAAGAAATGATTAGGTAGGTGAAGGAATGGAAAGGAAGTCTATGATAGAACTGATATGAGTTAGTTTTTGAGAAGTTTTCAGTTAATTGGCTAGAGAAAGACTGGATACCAGTGTAGATGGATTTATTGTTATAAATCCATCTTATCAGTCAGCACAAGGGGGATGATAATCTGTGATTTCTTGAGTAGAGAGAATGAAAGGGTACACACTGTAATGATGATACAATGGATCTTCAGAGTGTAAGGGTATATGACAGTTTAGATACATTTGTTTTTTTAGCATTCCATGTGCTCTTTTTACTTTCCTGGAGAATGTTGAGTGCTTTAAACAATTTGAACAATAAAGTATCTGAGCAAGAGACATAACCTTGTGCTGTAACTATCACAGTAAAATGTGCTCCTCTATCGCTAGTGAGTTGAAATGCCCTCAATAGGGAAAATAAAATATGACCCTTTAAGTCACTCAGAGTACTATAACTTTCTTATTGGTTCTTTTTTAGTTATATATAACATTAGGATTCATTCTGACAGAATTGTAAAAGCATGGACTAAAATTTGCTCTAATTCAGTCCCTAGACTTTACCCTATCCCTCTCTTCTTCTCTCACCCTTCCCTCCTCTCACTCCACTCATCTTTCTGCTATTTACATACATATATATATATATATATATATATTAATTAGTGTCTTGTGAATACACATAATGATGAGATTTGCTATGGTATATTCATATGTGTACACTGGAAAGTTAGGTAAGATTCATTCCACTATTAAATATAATAGAGAATGCTATTAAATATTAACAGAAACTAAAAACAAGAAATAAACCCTAACAAGAAAAAAACACATTGTTATTAGTGCATTGCTATGCCCACAGTGAAAGGCTATTATTTAGCAATGTTTGGAAGGACTCTGTGGATGTGGATCCAGTCAATGAACCACCTTCACAGACATTTCAAGTTCATGATGACTATAAAGTTTGGTTTGACATGTCTTCTGTTCTGGAAAACTTTTCTACCTGGTTTTGTTTGGTGCACTTACATTTTACTAGGGAGAATTCTTATAAAAATCTAGACAAAAGTTTGCTTTTACCAGGCAGGTGTCATGGCTTCACAAAACCTATGCTAAAGTATCATACAAAACTCTTATTTCCAAAAATTATTTCCAGAATCAATGGGCCAAGTGAGTGCATCTATAATGGCATAACTGAACCTCTCTACAGAAATGTCTTTCTGATTATAGAAACCTCTTCCCTTAGGAATTTTTGCCGGAGTGGCCTGATTATTGTGCAAAGTCATCATTTGGGAAATTTTGCCATTTATCAAGGACAGTATAAGCACAAAGAGTGTGTTAAGATTACATTTGGGAAGCAAGAGTACTTCCAGGAAGACAAGGCAGCTTTGATGTAGATGACCATATGACAAATAGGAATGAGGCCAATCTAGTTGGTAGAAAGTGTATTCCTACAAGAATATATTGATTTTCATGACAAAGCACCCTCTGAAGTGGCTCTGTAATCGATGAGCTATGTGACTAGAGATCACAAAATAAGCCAGGTGAGATCCCTGCATGATTTGCCAAGACAAGATAATCTCAAGGTTTAGTGAGTTAGCAAAGTCAAAATATTAATAATTGACTTTTCACAAAATGGTTTATTATTCTAAAGTATCTGCAACCATCAAGTTTTGAGGTCGGTTTTGACTACAGACAGATAGAACCTTTCTTTCTATACATTCATTTGAAGTACACCCTCTAAAATAATCAAAAATAGTATAAAACACCCCAAGATAATAATTCCTACCATTAGACAAATAAAAATCAGAAAAAGAAGTTGTTGAAGGTCAAGCACATTTGGCAACAGTTCTCACCAAATCACACCCTTCCCAGAGAGAAGGTCCAACTTTCCCATACAGTATAGTCTACTTGAGATCATTTTTCAGACTGACTCATCCAGCAGCACATTGGGGATACAGCTGCTATTTGAGTACTCCTGTCTTGCTTCTCAGCCTATTCAACGATCAAGTGTTTTGAGCTCAAGTGTTCAAGTTAGTGCCCCTGTTGCTCTGAGTGGCCCGTGGAGTGCCCATGCAGTAAACAAACAAACAAAAAACAAACAAACAAAAATATGATAATACTGATAAATAATATTGTTGAAAGCTTCATTTGTTGAAGAAAATATCACAACTCAAAATGTGGAAGAAAAAGCTGAATTTTTTTTATTTCTATGCGAAAGAGAGAACTATGACACACAGTCTTTTATTAAAATACAGAGAAGATCTGAGAAAGAGATATGGGAAATGTGATACTCACCTAAGCTTCATTGCCCAGCTACTCAAAGAAATCTAATTCCCTTTCCATGTATTCCCTTTTGTTCTTACTCCTCACTTTGAGAGGATGACTAAAAACTACTTCACTAAGAAAATAAAAACAATGGAGAGGCTCGCCTTATTTTGCTTCCATTGTTAAGTAACAACATTCACTCATCTGGCTGATATTCCCCAATTCTTTTTCTCTTAGAATGGTTATTATCAAAAGTCAGGACTTTTGACAAAAGTTGTAAGCTTTATTTATTTTTACCTTTTCCAAATATCTGAAGGTTGCTAATACCACAGGTGTCATCATCATCTTTCCTATTCTTTTTCTTATCATTACTTCTCTGTAGAAGATGTTCTATCAACATCTGAACGTGTTTTGGTTTGTTGCATACAGAAACCTCACACACAGAAACCATTAACTGTTACAGTTTCAATTCATTTTTTTTTTCTTCAGAGGAAAATATTTTTAAAATGTTTATCTTTGTTACATATTTTGCTTCTTTCTATAGTGCACTAAAGCCTATTATAATGTTGGACTTTTTACCTCTATTTTCTCATAAACAAGTACGCTTTTTGAGGTTACACATGACTTCCATGTTGCACAATGAAATAGATGTAGTTGTCATAATTTTACTTCTTAATGTGTTTGAAACAGATTAACTTCTAATACACAAATAAGTGTTTTATTTTTAATTTTCCATATTTTGACCTTGATAACCTCTTATGTCCTTTGTATTTTGTCTGCTCATGTACTTCTAGTGCTTAGAACAAAACTTAGCTTGAAGCAGGTGTTGAATGAAAAATTACTCTTTAAATAAATGTGGCCAAGAAAATCTAAGAATGTTCATTAAAAGCTATTAAAACAGCAGCAATTATTAGTAGTTGTTTGCATTATTGGTATAGAAAACACCATAGCTTCCTATATTTAGAAAGTAATTCTTAAAAGGAGACATATTTTATTCACAATATTAAATGATAAACAAAAATAAGCAAGATATGTAAGTTGGATCAATTACAAACTATAAAAATGATCATTCAAACTCAACTGAGAGACAAAAATAAAATGAAAACATAGAAAATGACAACACTCAACACTGTGATATATACACAGAAATGCTTTTGAATATATTTGTATTTTGTAAATTTATCTACATAGTCAAGGCTCTGCTGATACAAATGATAGCAATATTTATTTAGAATTAGAAGTAAGCCACAGATGTTTCAGCATAAATATATGAAATTGTAAGATGCTAAAGACAAAAAGAAGAAGAAGAAGGAGAAAGAAGAAGAAGAAGAAGAAGAAGAAGAAGAAGAAGAAGAAGAAGAACTGTGCCTAACTAGTTATTTTAATACATTTGAGTTATAAGGGATTTAAATCATTACCATTCTGTTTAGAAAGGACAGATCAATAGTTCAGAAGAATGTCTTGAAATAGCCTGGAATGTATATATGTATGTGCAGATTTATTGCTTAATATTGATGGGTTTCATGCTGGGAGGCAAAGCTGAATAATTTAATAAATGATGTAAAGATGGTAAAATGTTATTTTGTAAAGATAAAATAAAATAAAACACAACTTTATTTATAGCACTGAAATATTTTGTAAGTTACTCAAAGGTATCTACTTTGATGTTATAATATAAATACACTTAAAACCTAAGACACTGAAAAAAAAAAAAAAGACCTAAGATAAAACAAGACACTATGAAGATACCCTAACCAATGACTTTTTTCCTTTTTATACTTTACTAAAATACAGGGTCTCACTAAGTTGCTCAGGGCCTTGTTCAGTTGTTGAGCCTGGCTTTGAACTTGTGATCCTCTTGCTTCAGCCGCCTTAGCCATTGTGATTACAGGCATGCACCACTGTGCCCAGTTAAATAATAACTTTTTAAGATACATGAACAAGATATTCCTTTACAGCATGCCAGAAACATTGAAAGAGTCTATGAAATGACTATGAAATGCTGTCTTAAATATTAACAGTGGACTGATAGCCCTAAAACTGTTATAAATCAATAAAAATTAGAACATGAAGAGAAAAATTGTAAAAAAAAAAAATCCATGATGAAAGGCCTCCAGAGGAAAAATATTCATATCATCAATAATACTAATTACCTTTATACTGAAATAAATATAAATGTTTAAAAATATTATTATTAATATGATGAACTGTTAAAGATTATATCATACTTGAATATTTTTTCTAAAGCAATTGATAAAAGGAAATCTCATTTATTCTTTTGAGAAATATGTTGAACAAAAAATGAGGAAAATATTTTTAAAATGTTTATCTTTGTTACATATTTTGCTTCTTTCAATAGTGCACTAAAGCCTATTATAATGTTGGACTTTTTCCCTCTATTTTCTCATAAACAAGCACACTTTTTGAGGTTACACATGACTTCCACGTTGTACAACTAAATATAGTTGTCATAATTGAAGATACCCTAACCAATGACTTTTTTCCTTTTTATACTTTACTAAAATACAGGGTCTCACTAAGTTGCTCAGGGCCTTGTTCAGTTGTTGAGCCTGGCTTTGAACTTGTGATCCTCTTGCTTCAGCCGCCTTAGCCATTGTGATTACAGGCATGCACCACTGTGCCCAGTTAAATAATAACTTTTTAAGATACATGAACAAGATATTCCTTTACAGCATGCCAGAAACATTGAAAGAGTCTATGAAATGACTATGAAATGCTGTCTTAAATATTAACAGTGGACTGATAGCCCTAAAACTGTTATAAATCAATAAAAATTAGAACATGAAGAGAAAAATTGTAAAAAAAAAAAATCCATGATGAAAGGCCTCCAGAGGAAAAATATTCATATCATCAATAATACTAATTACCTTTATACTGAAATAAATATAAATGTTTAAAAATATTATTATTAATATGATGAACTGTTAAAGATTATATCATACTTGACATATTTTTTCTAAAGCAATTGATAAAAGGAAATCTCATTTATTCTTTTGAGAAATATGTTGAACAAAAAATGAGGAAAATATTTTTAAAATGTTTATCTTTGTTACATATTTTGCTTCTTTCAATAGTGCACTAAAGCCTATTATAATGTTGGACTTTTTCCCTCTATTTTCTCATAAACAAGCACACTTTTTGAGGTTACACATGACTTCCACGTTGTACAACTAAATATAGTTGTCATAATGTTAAATTCCAATGGTAATTATCTATATTACATTGATAATTAAACTCCTGTTTAATGAAATTCTTTTTTAAAAAATATTTAAAAATAAACAAAAGTAATCAGAGAAAATTTAGACAAATAAATCTCTGTCTCTAAAAGGAGGAAGGGACATCATTCTAATAGTAGTAAATGTCAGGCAAGAACATCTGAATGGAAAACAGTGGCTATAGAAATCTGGATAAATGCACTTTCTCACTTAGGATGCTCAGAAGTGTAAGACTGACTATGTTTCTTTGCAACTTGAAAGTACTTCATGGCTTTGAAAGTTCACAATACTCCATTTGTTTCTAAAGAAAAAGAAAAATGAACATGGTTTTTAGACACATTTGCAGCAAAAAGTCTGTAAGCGATGTTTAGAAGAAGAAATAGTTTGCATTTCAAGCCAAACAAAAGCTGTGGATCTGCTTACCAAATTTAAGCAAAGGCTTAGTAAAGAATGTATTTAGATATAATTCTTTCTAAGAAAAGCATTTGTTAGCTTGGATCTGAGTACCAGCCCCCTCCACACATGAAGTCACTGCTAGTTACAGGTCTAGTCAAAATCTCACGTGCATCAAATATGTGTAATAAAAATAAACCAGCGGTCTGGTTCCAGCTTGGAAAAGCATTATTCCCCTCCCATATAAGACAAGAGCAAGCAAACTGCATATAAATGACTTTTCCTGAAACTTCCAGAGAATGAAAATCATAGGGCAAACAACTCTAAAAATAGAAACAGGCATGTGTAGAGAGAAACAGCAGCAAGCCTTGCTTATCTGGGACAAACACCATCAAACACCATATATTCCAATAAAAGATTCAACTAGAAGTTTATAACATGCTTGTAAACCCAGGGTTTGGCTATCATGAAAGTATAAAAAACTCCTGGGTCCCTGGGAAGGATTACATCCTCTTAAACAGGCTTTCTTCCTGGGAATCAGCATATCATTTGCTCGCAGGGCTTACTGAAATGCATCCTGGGAAACTTCCCCCCAATGTGCTGCTGGAGGAGAATTGTAAATACTATCAAAATTCTGTACATGTTCCCTAAGTAACAAAAGACTTACTCTACAGAGGGAGGTCATTCAAATTTGTAGCCTGAGAAAAATAGTGGAAAATTGAGAAAGCTGGAAGAGAAAAAAGTTAACCACCACTGAAAATGCTGTGCAGATCCCTCTTGCCTATCTTTTCTGAGGCAGAAAAAGGCTAATATACTTGGGTACAGGTGTCAAAATAGAAGCTTAAGAAGATAAACAAGAAACAAACATTTTTACCTCTGAGAGAGTGGCTAGACTAAACATTACCTGTGGAGAAGAGCTGAACCCTTATGAAGCCCACATCACTGAGATCTTATTCACCAGGATCCAAGATTGCAACCTCCTTGGAACATCCAGCTGCATCCCACTCCCTCAACGCTTTGCCCACACTATCAAGACCAGTAAAAATCACAGCTGAAAGTTCATTGGGGACAGTAAAAGATAATTCTGGGAAGTTAATTAAGTATAGGTTTTCTAGTAACAAATTATTTTAGTTTCCCTTTGTTTGACAGTGTATTTCCTTCATTTCTGAAGAATGGTTTTACTATATATAGAATTTGTGCTGTGTAGAACTTTCTTTTTTTTTTTTTTTTTTCAGCAACTGAAAAAAATGTGCTTCACTGTCTCCTGGCTTCTGTGATCTCAGATGAAGAGATCTGCAAGCATTTGCTATAATTATGTTCCCAATATAATTAATTCATTCTCTCTGAAAGTTTCTTTAGGTTTGTCCTCTATTGTGTTTACTTAGCTTCATGCTAAATTTGGGAAGCTTTCACTCATCTTTTTCAATGTACATGTATTTAGCAACACTCTTTTGCTCCTTTCCTTCTGAGACTCCAGTTATAATTTAGAACTTCAGTAATTGTTCCACAGTTACCTAAGGAACTAAGCACTGTTCTTTTTTTTTTTTTTTTTTTTTTTTTTTTTTTAGAAAGAAAACTGTATTTTCTCTTTCTTGTTCAGATTTGGTAAATTTTCTATTCAAGCCCACTAACTCTATCTTGTGACATCCCATCTGTATTATGAAGCCCATCCTGCAAGTTTTTTGGTTTTGGTTGTTGCACTTTGTTTGGTTCTTCTTAAAATAATTTGTATGGCTTTGATAAAATTGCCTACTTTTGATTGGATTGGAGAGGACTTTTAATTGCTATTGAAGTGTTTTTGTGGTAGCTGTTTTAAAAATCTTAAGTCTGACTCTTGTGCTGTCTTCATTAATTGTTGGTATTTCCTCCTACACAATTGGCCCTGTGTCCACAGCATCAACCAACCATGATACAAAATATTTTATAATAGACTATATATAACACTGCAACCTAGATGTCCCTCAGTAGATGAGTGGATAAAGAAAATATGGTATATGTACAAAATGGAATTTTACTCAGCAATAAAAGAGAATAAAATAATGGCATTTGCAGGTAAATGAATGAAGTTGGTGAATATAATGCTAAGTGAAATTAGTCAATCTCAAAAATCCAAATACCAAATGTTTTCTCTGATACAAGGAGGCTAGTTCACAGTATTGTTGGATGGGGGTACATAGGAGGATTAGAGGAACACTAGAATGGTCAAAGGGAAGGGAGGGAAGGGAGGGAGCAAGGGGGAAGGGAGGGGGAGAAAAGAAAAAAAAAAGAAAAGGTAGTTAAATGAGATGGATATTATTATCCTAAATGCATGATTGAAGACCTGAATGGTACAAATATACTTTGTATTCAAACAGTTGTATGTAAAAAGATGCTATATATGTGCACTATTAATTGTAATTATTATAAATAAAAAATAAATTTAAAAAACTATTAAAATATTTTATAAAGTCTCTGCATTTGACATATTCAGACTCTTTAGTCATTATTGTTAAAATAATTGTTACACTTATTCACATAGCATTTACATTGTGTTAGGTACTATAAATAACCTAAAGAAGATTTGAAGTACTAGGAGGATGTGTCTGATTTGTTTACAAATAATATATCATTTGCATAGGGGGTTTAAGCTTGCAAAAATTTTGATACATGTATGTGAGGCAATGACTGGAATCTATGCTGGGTAAATGACATGAAATGACTGTATGTTGTGATTTACTTGGTTTATGGAAGGACAGATAATTTCAATTACATGTTACCCCTTTTATTTTGGCTATTATGCAAAGAGATTGTGTGTGTGTGTGTGTGTGTGTGTGTGTGTGTGCGCGCGCATGCGTGTGTGTGTTACTGGAAATTGAACCCAGGGCTTACACATGCTAGGCATGTTCTGTATCACTGAGTTACATTTCTAGCCCTACAAATAATTTATTTTAACAGACAGTTGTTCCATGTAGTTTTAGCATGCAGTTCCTGGCATATTTGGGCTTTGGTTTTTGTGACAATTTATTTTTATGAGCCTTTGTCATGCTGTTTTGGTATGTTTGGTTTATTTGGTATTACTGGGCCTCCTTCTGGTCCTTGCTAATGCTACCTGGAGGAGTTCCAGTGGATTTTCCACACACAGTAAACTGGGCCCTCTACATGAGGGAAGCAAGTCTCTGTCCCAAAGGGATAGAAAGGTCCCCAGGTTGGCCTGATGCTTGTAGCAGGATTCAATTCTTTTTGCTGGTGTTGCTAGCTTAAGCAAGGTCGTGGAAGAAGGGCGAGCCTTCCCCAGGCCAGGTGCATGTCCCTTTCTGTAGATTAGTGATAGCACTGTTCACACTTGGGGCTTCTTGTGGTGAGATCCTCTTTACCAATGCTACCTTGCTGCTCAGGTGTGTTTGAAGCAGGGACAGCTTCAAGCCCATAGTTATAAGGAGGTTTCCTGGGCTAGACTCCTTTAGGGTAGAATCATCCCACATGGTAGCCCCCAGGTGTTGGGCTCTTTAGTGAGAGAAAGGTGTCTTAAGACCCAGAGAGAAAAGAGGCTTTTCAGACCGAGTGCTTACGGTGACATGATTCCCCTTGTAGATGTTCCCAGTCTCCAGTCTCTGTGTCTGAGTAATATCTCAGGCCAGGAATGGAGAGAATTCTAATGTGGAATTCTGGACACACTTTGCTTGTGGGTTCTGGATTGGATCCCTCTGCTGGCGGGACCTGATTACCACAGTGATAATGTCATTCAATCTATGGGAGTAATGAAGTCTACATGGTTCCTTCTGTTGCTACTTTGGGAGTCAGGAACCTAGGGGTCTAGGTGGCTTTCTGTTGTTCACTGGGGCCCATAAGATTTCCTACCACTCTCCTCTCTCCCTGTCCTGAGGTACCTACCCAACTCACCTTTCTTTCACCCCCTTTCAAAGTTCTCCTTTGGTTGTATCATGCACTTTTTCCAGTTTTCATAGATGTGCTTATCAGGAAGGAATAGGGAGAAAAGAGTTTTAGTTTATATTGACCAGAAGTCGGGCACAAAGTGACAGTGATTTGCCTTAGAAATTCTAAATTATTATATTTTTCTAAGGAGTTTGAAGAGTAATTTACCAGTTTCTAACTGATACGTGGACTCTTTTGTCTTAACCATAACTACTGTTTAATCACAGATGCTATTAGAGTTTTTGAAGTTAGTTCACCTACTCTATTTTTCTTTCTCAAACTGGTTGCTATGCTGCAGAGAGGAAACACATTGCAGGGCTATAGAAAACTGAATATTTCTTTCCTCTCCCCACCCCCTAAGAAATGAATTAGCACATTACTCGAGTTCAGAAGAAATATGAACTCAGAGTAACTATAATTTGCTTGGCCTTCTAGCTGGCTAGAAGACTAAAATACTTTTTTTATACCTTTGAGGATGAGTAGCTTCAATTAATTGCTGTATGGGAATAGATCATTGAAATGGTTCTTTAAGTTTTTTTCTCTAGCTTCTACTAATAGGTAGGATTTATGCAATGCAAAAAAAGTGTATGTTCTGTGTTTTTTCTGAAGACCTGAACCAACATTTGTTAATTTTAATAGCATGCTTTTAATTATAGTTGAATTATATAATTATGTACTGTGGTAAGAAAATAACAGAAATCTATTGCCTTTTAGCTCAGATTTGCATTGGAACTTTTCTCTCCATGGTTGACATGTTTCTACTGCTCATTCCTTCAATTCCATAATCAAAAGCACAAAAGATATCTGATGTCCTTTCTCTGTATTCCTTTTACACACACACATTTTTTTAAATGTTTATTTACTTTTTAGTTTTACACAATGCAATACATTTATGTTTACGTGGTGCTGAGGATCGAACCCGGGCCGCGCACGTGTGAGGCTAGCGCTCTGCCACTGAGCCACAACCCCAGCCCCCCCCACACACATTTTTTAAGTTGTAATCATTATTTTTCCCTCAACAGCCATAGCTAAACACCCATGCTAGTTCTTCTTTGATCCTTAAAAAAAAAAAAAAAAAAAAAAAAAAAAAAAAATTTCAGTTTTTCACTATGTAAATTCTTTAAGGAAATGGATGTCTAATTTTATATTGGTTGACATTCACTGAATGTTTATCAGTGGTGAAATTTACTATTTTAACTTCTAGAGCTGCCATAGAAAATAGTATTAGATGAGATAAGGAGACTCATAAATACTCGAGCTAATAAAATGATAATACTGGGCTTATAAAGCAGATGATTTACAGACATTCCTATGAATAAACTGAGTCTGTTTAATCAATATGAACTAACACCAAAAAAGTTAGTCTAAAAAGAAAAACAAAGTTAGTAGAATACCTTTACTGAAAATTTGCTGTATTATTTTTAATATATGATTTTGACTCTGGCTTTAGTCTCATATGAATTAATGTTAAACTCTTTTTTATTTTGCAAGGTTTAACTGGAAATGGGATATAAGTTGCATTTTAGTTTCAGAATTAATGATTTTATTTTCAACTGCTGAGTTCTCTAGAATGCTGATTTATCTCACATAGCCACATTTTAAACGCTTTCTCACAGGTAAATGTCCAGATTTAGAAATATAGGTCCCTTGGATTTTGTTCAAGTTATTCAAATGAGGTTACCCTATATCTTATGGAATATTTATATTTTAGAGTTAAATTTAGAATTGTCTCTGTTTTAAATAAGTATGAAAAGGAAAAAAAAAAAAAAAAAAAAAAAAACTACCTTTTTTTCCCAAGGCATTATTATTCATGTCCCAGAACATCTGACAAATAGCTACACTTGAAAGACACCTTTTTCTGTTTACAGAGGGCTCATGATGTACTGTCATTCAACTTATAGTCCTGACAGAACTATAACTGCATTCTTTCATCAAGGTCATCAATTAAGGATGATATAAAATCAAGCATGATTATGAAGAAAGTAAATGATTTTGAATCCCTCACTATAACTTATTTTATTAGGCAGGAAAAAAATAAAAAGGATAGAGAAATAATTTAAGAGAAATGTTTTCTTCAATATATTAAAAGAAAAACCTTCAGACAAATTTAACAGCTTATTTAAGCAAACATTAACTCATGAATAAAGCAGCGTTCACACCAGCATATTGTTAGCTGTGTGAGCAGTGAGATTTGGAAACATGTCAGATCAATCATTTGATTGGCTACAGCCAGGCCATCTGCCTCTTCTGAGTAGAATATCTGAGACATTTGAAAGTTGGCAGTCTGTGATTGGCTGAAGCTTAGCTGTTTGTGATTAGCTGAATTACAGGTATGTGAACGAAAAATATATTCCTAAATTAGGAATGTAAATATAAATTAGGTGTTGACTTATATATGTAATGTTATCTTGCAAATTTGTTACAAAGTAAATTAAACTATGAAGATAGCATCATGGTGGCCTTTTTATTTATTTAATTTAACAGTTACTATCTGCTAAACACATAATCTAATTTTTTAATAAATTATCTTTAAAAATAAATTTAAAATAAATATATTTAAGATACACCACATGATGTTCATATATATGTGTGTATATATATATTTATATATATGTACATATTATTACTACAGTTTAACAAATTAGCATATAGTTTTTTTTTATTAACATTGTTACTTATTTCTAACCTGTGGCAAGAGCAACTAAAATCTACTATTTAATTCCTGTATCCAACACATTTTTATTAACTATAGGCCTCATTTTCGACATAAGGTCTTTCAACTTGTTCATTGTACGTATTACATAATCTCACTTAAGTCTTTTAAGAACCTTGTGAAGTAAATGGAAGAGAAGAAAACTAGTCGAAACAATGGCTCAGTGAGTTTAATTAAGTTGCTCAACCTCACACAGCTAAATTTTCTTAATGGTACTTAAAACAAGTAAATTTTTAAGTTCACAATTTTTTTTTAATTTTTTTATTTATAATAGTAGTATGTATTACAATTCATAGTGCACATATATAGCATGTTTTTACATACAACTGTTTGTATACAAAGTATATTCATACCATTCAGGTCTTCAATCATGCATTCAGGATAATGATATCCGTCTCATTCAACCACCTTTACTTTTTTTTCTCTGTCTTTTGGACTGGGGATTGAACCCAGGAGCACTCTTCCACTGAGCCACATCCCCAGCTCTATTTTGTATTTTATTTAGAGACAGGTCTCACTGAGTTGCTTAGCACCTTGTTAAGTTGTTGAGGCTGGCTTTGAACTAGTGATCTTCCTGCCTCAGCCTAGCTACTGGGATTACAGGCATGTGCCACTGTAATCCAGCTCTGTATTTGCTCTTGATAGATATTTTTTGTATAAAGGGATCACTATTTTAGGAGAAAGAAGTGATGAATCAAAAGGAAATAGAAAAAATATGATTGAAAATTTTACCACAGTTTAGTGAGATGCAGGTTTTTCTCATAATACTTTTTCCAAATCCAGATATCTTAATGGCTTAATATGTTTTCTATTTTAATTTATTTCACATAATAACTTTTTTGCCAGTATTAGAGTCCTTTCATTGCTGTAATAAATTATTCCAGTGCTGATGGCTTAAAACAACAAATATTTATTTTCTCATGGCTCTGGAGGACAGATGTCAGAAATCAAGGTATCAGCAGAGCAGCCCAACCTCCTGAGGCTCCAAGGGAAATTCTGGGTTTTGCCTCCTGTAACTTCTGGTGCTTTTCAAGGTTCCTTGGCAATCCTCAGCTTGTGGCTGTGTCCTTCCAATTTCTGCTTCCTTCTTCACATTGCCTTCTTCTCTGTGTGTCTCTGTGTCAAAGTTTTCTCTTTTTTTCTTACAAGCACACTTTTGATTGGATTTACAAAATACCTGGATTAATTTAATCATGCCTGCAAAGACTCTTCCCAATAAGTTATGTTTTACAGGTTCCAAGTGTTAGGACTTGATATCTTTGGATATCCATTATTCAGCCTCCTACTACTCTTGAATATAATTCATCATTAACTGTTTTGTGGATTTTATTTTTGAAAATCCTGTGACAAGAAGTTAATCTTTCAGGCCATAAATACTTTATGGTTGGATTAGTTCTGTTGGAGGTCCATATTGTGTAAAGAATAAAAGGGGTAGAAAAAGAATGCTTAGAGAAAACAGTAAATTATTGTTCAGCATTTTAAATTACTTCTGCAGATCCTTTTACATTAAAATGAAATATAAAAGAAAAAAGACTAAAAACAAAAAATTAAGCTTTTAAAAACATATAAAGCTGCTTCATATGTGCCTTGGATGAAGCAGAAAAATAAACTCTGTGTACCAATTCATCATAGTTTTAAAGAGTTAGGAAAAACATCTGAAAATTGTGAGAGTATTTTCATTTATATCAAATTCAATATAAAATTTCATATTATTTCCCACTTTATTCATTGGAAAATGGTTAAAATTGTGTGCACATATTAGTAAATTATTCCTCATGATTTCCTTCAAACTTACATCTTATTCAACTGTTTCATGTCTATTTCTTACTTGTGAAACAATTTTCGCTCCTGACTTGATATTTATTAACCTTCCACTAAAGAAAAATCACACAAACAAAATTGATTAAAGCAAATGATTGACCTATATATTTACTGAATGACTCAAAATTGAAAAAGAAATTAGAATCTCCCAAATCATATCATATCTGAAAAGTATAGTAAATTGTCTAATTGTTTTTTGCAAAGTAAGTAAAGAGTGAACTGAGAAGTAAAGAACTTTAGGGTTTTAAAAACAAGAAATATACAAGTGATGTCAATGATTTTCTTAAGGTCCCCATAAAATTAATTGCTTTTTAAGAATATTTTAATGTTCACTCTTGGTAAATAGTCACTCTGGGTCTTCCAAGACAGAATCAATCCAGGCCTCTTAGAACACTTGTTCTGTGTAGAGGCAGCTGCTATGGAAGAAGATCAAATCCCTGAGACTGCCATGCTGTGAGGAAGCCCAAGTTAGAAACCATCAAATAATTGCAGCCTCACTCATCATCTGCTTCTCATTTCGTGAGAGAATCTAGGTAAGAACTAACAAGGCAAGCCAATCAACTCCCAGAACTGTAAGAGCTTATAATAAGTTGTTACATAGATAATTATAACATCTTCATGGATGAAGAAGTTATAGCTCAGAACACTTAAATAAATTGCCCAAAGTCATATAGGATAAATTGGGGATTCAAACCCAGATTTTTCAGTGCACTGTATTTTTATATCCTATTTTACTATATCAATTTTCTTTGGCTGCCTGCCATTTTTTTTTTTCCATTCCTAACATCCTACAAAGGCCTTATTACATCACAAATTAGTTTCCCTCTCTGAATATTCTTCCATTTCCTTTCTCCTTATTCTTCTTTGTCATCATCATGATCATCGTCACATTAATAGCTTACATTTAGTAACCTGAACTAAATGCTAGACACTTAGCATGTAGCACATAACAAGGGTCTTGTCTCCATTATCTCATTTAATAGTTTCCCAAAACATCTCAAACTCTAATATCAAATTGTCATCTCTAGATTTTGCATTGAATAGACATTTTTTTTTTTTTTTACTTTCTGCTTAGAAGTTATTCTCTTCTTGAAGTTTATATTCTAGAAGTCACAGGGAAAATAAACCTGAGTATTTAGATAATTGCACCTGGTAATATATGTCACAAAAATAATAATTGGAATGACATAATAAAGAATATATCTAAAGCACAGTGTGATCAGGTGACTACTTTGTGTGTAACTGGTTGTCTGAGAAGGTGATAACTTGTATGAATGCTGAAAGATGGAACTGCACTAATAAAGCAATGGGTATAACCAATGCAAATGCTAAGCCTAAAAGCAGTTTGAATAATTCAAGAGACTACAATAATGTTTATTTGCTTGGAATAGAATGTTTAAGGAGAATGTAGTATTGAAACAAATATATTATAAAAATTACTGGGGACAACTTATGGTGAACATTGCAGTGATAGCAAATTAGACTTTTAATACTCATGTATTAAAAAGGCAATGAAGTTACTGAATAAAAGGATTAGCATGATAGGATTTGTAGAAGGGAGAACCTTGGTGATTGAAGTGAGAACTGATCAGAAGCTTGGAACAGGGGATGAGAGTGAATATGACCAAAACCAAAGTCAGAACCAGTGGGTTGGAGCTGAAGAATGAGCAAAAGGAAAGGATCAGGGAGAGTCCATAGATATTTTAGGCAAGGAGCTGTAGAAAGTAGATTCCATTTACCATACTTAGGTGGAGAGACCAGAGGAGCAAAAACTTGTGAAGATCTCTACTTTAGTCAGGTTAAGAGGTCTATTAGAATCCAGTGCACTCATTTAGTTGTTTAGGTAGTAGATATACATAGTCTGAACTATGGTGTGGCTATTTGGGAAACATATTCAGGTAAAATAATAGGTGGGATCTTTTTGGTGGAATTTAGAGAAGAGTTCAGGAATGATTCTGATAGAAAGTGAAAAGGAAGAGTTTGGAGTATGAAAGAAGAGAGGGACAGAGAAGAGAAAGAAAGTGACATAAGCAAACCTAGACTGTTTTCTCAAAATCAAGTAATAAGTTCCCTGAATTTTCAAAGCTGTATGAGTATGGGCATATGTGCCTTTGTGTGGGTGAATGTTTTGAAATTTAGAGTATGCAGAGGGCCAAAAAGCGTTAATTAGTTTTAGACAAAAAACGGAGTCCTAAATAACTATCCTTTAAATATTTTATTTTTCTCCAGAGAAATCATTGAGAATTTCTGGGTGAACATGGGCATTCTTGCCTAAGCAGAAGGCCCCAAATTAAACATCCTGAATGTTTTCTATCTATCTCTTTTTTAATTTTTTAAAATGAATGAGATGGATATCATTATCCTAAATGCATGATTGAAGATCTGAATGGTACTTATATACTTTGTATACAAGCAGTTGTATGTAAAAAGATACTATACTTGTGCATGATGAATAAGTAAATAAATAATAAAAAAAAATAAATTCTCAATAGCCAAGGCCAGGCTCATGGTTCACCAGCTGTGTAAGTGCTGCACACCCTGCCAGAGGATGCTACTTGACCCACTTATCCTCACACACACAATAATGGCTGGGCCAGGTTGGCAGTGGATTAGAGCAACAATCTGCATAGGCTGTGCAAACACCACTCAAGGAACTCTCAAGTATGCTTTCAGTTCTGTTTTCTACACAATACTCATAATAACCAAACACACATTTGTCCTTTGAATTAAAACAGATAAATCTCTCAAATGAGAAAAAGAAATCTTTCTCCCAAGTATAGAACTATACTCTTTTTCCCCATTCATTTCTTTATTACAAAGTAGAAGGTTCAACTATTGGTGATCAACAAATCTTGATCCATCATCTGGTCCATCAATCTGTACTTGGCCAAAATACAGAAGCCAATTGTAGTCGCCTGAAGCGCTTGGAGCAACGGAGCCGCGGGAAGAACTTCAGAAGCAAACTGGAGACAAACAGCTTTTTATTCTGATAACTTTTCTCTCTGGTTCTAACAACAACTAACACACGCCAAACACAAACACTAAAATGGCGCTGACCCGATCAGCAATTTCGGCCAAGTCACTCAAGATCCCGCAACAAGTCTCGTGAGACTACGGGAGGAGACAATGCCCAAATCTCCACGGCTCATAGTCAACTGCAATTCAAGCCAATCCCCAAACAGGGCTCCTGCATTTCCCCCTTTTTGTTTTAAAAGAGGTAATGCTCTAGGACGTCTATGTGCAACCAACATTCTTACCCGTCATCGGATAATCAAGGCTGTGCCCTTGACTCCTGTCTTAGGTTGATATGTCGGCCACATGAGACTGTCCCGTGCGACTGTGCCTGTCTTAGGTTGTCCCCCTCTGGGGATCTTACCCGTCATTGGCTAACCAGCCATCCAATGGAGCCCTTTAGGATCGACTATATATGATGACTAACAGCCGTCCAAATTGTGAGGAGATGTTGCGGCTTTAAGGCAACAAGCCTTTTGGTGATGAGCCAAATTGCATAGCATATCAAATTGTTTAAACAAATCAGCTGCCCTAAGTTCCATCAAGTAACACACTGAATTCTCTAGACAAATACCCGCAAGGCATTGTCCCGTAAAGTCCCAAACAATGAAAGATCAAAATGTCCATTTGTTATAACATGTTGATGTAGGAGGCCCCATGCATGTAGAGCAGAGGCCACACTGTTGGTGAGGTTGTTTGATGTTTGAGCAGCAGACGTCTTTTTTATGTTTAGACAATGCCACCGGCAAATCTTCAGGGCCCGCTACCTAGAAACTCAAGCATCAATTATTAAAGGAAAGGCAGTGCTATTGCAGCACTGAGTCAAGAGGTGAGTTGTCAAACTACAAAATAGAATAATTAGATTAGAAAATTAAAGTTGATTTTTGTTCACACACATCGCTGGTTGAGCTTCTACAAACATAAGTTGGAAAAATATCATATTTAGAACAAAACAAAGAAAGACTGAGGGTAATTAGTGCATTAAAGATAGATTAAAGAAAAGGTAAAGGCACTTTAGAGAAATAATTTGTTAGCTGGAACCCTTGAGTCTCTGTATACAGAGCAATCTTTTACCTGTTGAGATAATTGAAATTAATGAGCTATTAAACAAATGAAGTTAATAACAAATAAACAATCTTATGTCAAAACACCAAAATATCAGGTTATATAGCACTAGTCATATTGTTTGCTAAAGAGAAGTCCCAGGGACACCTATAAATCAAAATTGAAAGTACCTTCATTTATAAAATTATTTACCTAAATTGAATACTCTTAACCTAAAATGAATTAAAGTTATTTGGATCCATATATATATATATTTTTTCTTTTTCATAAGCGCTTTGTTCTTTGTGACGTCACACTGGACAGACGAACAAGCATACAAACATATATTTGTGACGTCACATTAACATGAAATGTAGACAAATGTACAGACATAAAGACATGTATAAAAAAGAAAAAAAAATACAATTGTGTGCACACTAAAGAGAGATCTCCATGTCCCGGCCAGGAGAAATGACACTTAAGTTGTGAAATATTTTGAAGGACTCTTTTGAGGGAATCATTCTGTACCTTCATCTTGGTCCTCTTGATTTTGTACCTTTTTTATTAATCTTGATTCTTCAATAACTTCATCTTGATCATTTTGATGTGGTACCTGTTTTATTAATCTAGATGGTATCCATATTGGAGAGGATTCGTCTTTTGGAAAAACACAAACAGATCCTCTTCCCCAAATTAATACTGGATCTGGACCCTTCCATGTACCTGAAAGAACATCCTTCCAGTAAACCAAAGGTTTATGTTGTTGGTGTGGATTCCAATGTCTGTCTCCAGCAGAATAACCATTAGAGTCTAAAGTTAAAAAATTTAAGGTAAACAGGGCAACTGCCAATCTGTCCTTAGGTCTTTTCCAATTTCCTTCTTTTTGTTTTAATAACATAATTTTCAGTGTTCGGTTTGCTCTTTCAATAATGCCCTGACCCTGAGGATTGTATGGGATGCCTGTTTTATGGGATATATTGAATTTTGCGCAAAACTGTTTGAAAGATGAGGACGTATATGCGGGGCCATTATCTGTTTTAAGCATTTTGGGGATGCCCAATGCAGCAAAAGCTTGCAAACAATGAGATGTAACATCTTTAACTTTTTCTCCAGAATGTAAGGAAGCAAAAATCATGCCTGAACATGTATCTATGGTCACATGAATAAATCACAATTTTCCAAAACTTGGCTCATGAGTAACATCCATCTGCCACAAATGATTGGGCATTAATCCTCTAGGGTTAACGCCGAAATGAGGATTGGGCAAATGTGTCATACAAGATTTACAATCTTTTACAATTGTTCTGGCTTGCTCCTTTGTGATTTTAAACCTACGTTTCAAGGTGGTGCTGTTGACATGAAACTGGGAGTGAAATAAAGTAGCTTGTTGTAGCGCTGAAAGTATAAATACTGTTTTTGTAAGTTCATCAGCCTTTTGGTTACCTTCATGGAGGGGACCAGGCAAATTAGTATGTGCTCTAATATGGCCTACAAATAGAGGTTCTTTTCTTGCCCACAAAAGTTTTTGTATTTGATAAAACAATTTAAAGGCTGGAGTATGAGGTGCTATTGGTCCTGCTAACTCTAATTTTGGGACGGCTTGTACAATATAGTGGCTATCTGAAAAAATGTTTACGGGCTGGTCCCTAAAATTTTCCAGAGCTCTTACCACAGCTTCCAATTCCACTAGTTGAGCTGATTTGTGTGCAGTTATGTAAGTCATATTTTCTTTTTTAGTGACTACTGTAGCAGTACCATTTGAAGACCCATCTGTAAATACATTAAATGCCTTAGGAATAGGTTGATTTTTTATTACCTGTGGAAATATAATAGGATGATTAATACAAAAAGATAATATAGGGGACTTAGGAAGATGATTATCAAAATTTGCAGAAGTAGAGCATTTAGCTATAGCCCAATCATTATCATTGAAGCATAAGTATTCAATCTGTGATGATGAATAGGGAATAATAATAGTAGCAGGGTGAATGCCAAATATTTTAGTAGAAGTCTTAAGTCCTTGAAGAATAAGTTTAGCCACCATGGAGGTATAAGATTCAATTATACTTTTAGGAGAGACGGGCAAATGTATCCATAATAAAGGCCCTTGTTGCCAAAATAGTCCTGTGGGTGTATATTGTGAAGAAATAATAATCAACATCAGCGGTTGAGTTAAATCAAATCTATCACAATGAGCTCCTTCGATGGCTTTTTCTACTAACTTTAAAGCTTTCCTAGCATCAGGAGTCAATGTTCGTGGTGAAGATGGATCAGGATCTCCGCGAAGGATGTCAAATAAAGGTTTTAGTTGGCCAGTAGTGAGATTTAGTGTAGGGCGAAGCCAATTAATGTCTCCCAGTAGTTTTTTGGAAATCATTGAGGGTGGTCAAATGTTCTTTATTTATTAAAATTTTTTGGGGTCTAACAAAAGTATCCATGATTTTAAATCCTAAATATAATATGGGAGATCTGGTTTGAACTTTTTCTTCTGCTATATATAATCCATATTTTTAAAAATTTTCTACCACATCACTGAATATATTAAATAAGATTTTTTGATTAGGGTGGGCCAATAAAATATCATCCATGTAATGTAGACACATGAGGTTTGGATATTTATTTTTAATGGGTTGGATAGCCTTGTCCACATATATTTGGCATATGGTGGGGCTATTAGGCATTCCCTGTGGTAAAACCTTCCATTGATATCTCTGATCAGGGCCATTATTGTTCATAGAAGGAACGGAAAAAGCAAACCTGGGGGCATCCAGAGGATGTAGGGGAATAGAAAAGAAGCAATCCTTTATATCAAGAGTAATAAGATGGAAATTTTTTGGAATAGCTATGGGACTAGGAAGTCCAGGTTGAGTAGGCCCCATAACTTGCATGGTTTTATTGATTTGTCTAAGATCATGTAACAATCGCCATTTGAACTAATTGGTGGGCCGCTTGTAATTTCTCTTTAGATAGGGGCCACTGAGGGACCCACACTGGCTTATCAGAAAGCCATGGTATTTTCAAAATTATTTTCTCAGTGGCCCCGAAAAAAAATATCTTTTTCCTTTATGACAATGATTACTTTTAGGGTTAAGATTACTCTGTACTTTTTGATAATGAGTTCTTTTATGGTTAAGATTACCCTGTAGGTTTTCACATTTAACATCTGCAGGCTTGGTTGCAAGGTGTACTCCCATTTGTTGCAAAATATCTCTTCCCCATAAAGTAACCGGTAGATTAGGTAAAACATAAGGCTGAAATGTTCCTTTATGGCCTTCATCATCCTCCCATTTTAAAATTACTGCACTTTTATCTGGGAGGTTATTATATCCCAAGCCTCTTAAACTGGTTGAAGCTTTTTGCAGAGGCCAGTGCTTGGGCCATTGGCGTAAATTAATAATGGAAGAGTCAGCTCCAGTATCTATTAATCCCTCCATTTCTATTCCTTGGATTTTTATTTTACACATAGGCCTCCTTGAACAGTCTCGAACCCAGCAAGCCATGGGACTTGAGTCAGTGGAACAAAATCCTCTATTGTTCCCTTCTTGAGGCATACCCATTTTAAATGAATTATGTAAATTGGGAAGGAGAAGCAACTGAGCAATTCTATCTCCTTGATTAACAGAAGTTATACTTTGGGGTGAGCTAAGCATTATTTTTATTTCCCCTTTGTAGTCTGAGTTTATTACTCCTGGGGTCACTTGCAAACCTAATAAGCTTTTAGGACTACGCCTGATAATAAGTCCTACAGTCCCTGAGGGAAGAGGTCCCCTGACTCCTGTGGGAATCAGTTGAACCCCCATTTCAGGTGTTAACACTATTCGGGCGGTGGAACAGAGGTCTAATACTGCATTTCCTCTTGTTCCTCTGGCGAGGGAGTGGATGGGTAGTAGGGATTGTGTCGGGGAAGCATCTGAGTGGATGCTTGAGGATACTCCTTCTGCAATGCCCCGTACATTTGTGGGCCCCGGGGTATTGGGCCCCGTGCCCTGTTTTTTGAATTCCTGAACAAAGGATTTCCATGGATGTCAAATTTTGAATGGCATTTATTGGCCCAATGATTTCCCTTTTTACACCTGGGGCAGCGGCCTGGGGCACGATATGAGCTTGGTCTTATTTCTCTTTTGGGATTTTGCCTAGAATTGCCTGATTGATTATGATAATTTTGCCTGGAATATCCTGATTGATTATAATATCTACATTTAGCCTTTGTGAAATTTCGAGAGGAAGCACCTCTCATTGAGGCTGCAATCACATTTCCTGTGACAAAGGCGTTATTTATATCTTTACATAGTTGTATATACGGAAAGATCCTTTTTAGTTCTCCATGGCCTGATGGCTGCTTGGCACCATTTATTTGCATTTTCATAAGCTAATTGAACAACTAATGGCATAGCTTGGTCAACATCTGCAAACACACTACCTGCAGTTCTCAAAAGTCGATCAGCAAAGTCGGCATACGGCTCATTAGGTCCTTGAATCACTTTTGACAAGCTACCTTGTAGATCCCCAGGTCCTTGTACAGTTTTCCATGCCTCTAAGGCAGCTGCATTTATCTGAGCATATATATCTGGGTCATAATCTGTTTGAGCCTGTAAGTCTGCGAATTGCCCTTCTCCTGTGAGCATGTCTATATTATAGTTTTCAAACCCTGCAGCCGCGTTTCTTTTAGCCGTTTCTATACAAAGTTCTTGGAATTGCGATCGCCAAACCAAGAATTGCCCCCCGCTTAATGTTGCTTTACATAGACTTTTCCAGTCTGAGGGGGTTAAGCTAAAGGTGTTAAGGGACTCCAGCATACTCAACGTGAAAGGAGCTTGGGG
This sequence comes from Tamias sibiricus, assembly GCA_025594165.1. Lineage (NCBI taxonomy): Eukaryota > Metazoa > Chordata > Mammalia > Rodentia > Sciuridae > Tamias > Tamias sibiricus. The sequence continues at coordinate 40,780,074 of CM046661.1, forward strand.
CCCATAAGTCATTACTGCCTCTTTGAGATTTTTTTATTGTTTTGAAATCTACTGACTGATGGACACTCTGTCCATTTTTCTTTTCAAATGCTGGCGGTTCCCAATGTATCTGTGAGTTGTCCTCGAGAGCGCATAAGCGATCAGAAAGACTTTTTATTTCTGTTTCTAGGGTATGCAAATGCCTAGTAATACCCTTCATATTTTCTGTAATGGATTCCACCCATGGGGGAGTAGAGGACACAAGTGACTCCTCTGCCTGACGGACCTTTTTCTCGTTCTTTTTAAATTTCTTTTTCCTCATTTTCTCAGGATCACTTTTACTAGATTCCTCACCACTGCTAATTTCACTGACAGCAATATCCTGAGGCCCAGGTTCCAGTGAGAGCAAGTATCCTTCAGCTTTCGCCAATAACTCCCGAATAGCTTTAATAGCTTGGATTTTTGTCATTTTTGGGTCTCTTCTAATACTCTCTTTACTGGTCTCAGTTGGCCCAGTGGAATCTACACTTTTTTGATCACTTTCACTTTTGTCTATATACTCCTCACTGAGAACAGAGTCAGGTATATCAAGGAGTCTTTGCATAGCCTCTATCACTTGGGATTCAGTTATATTCGAACCCATCTTTAGAGACCTTTCAGTTCTTACCTGTCCGCTCCGAAGTTCCCCGTACGGGCCGCCACCTGTAGTCGCCTGAAGCACTTGGAGCAACGGAGCCGCGGGAAGAACTTCAGAAGCAAACTGGAGACAAACAGCATTTTATTCTGATAACTTTTCTCTCTGGTTCTAACAACAACTAACACACGCCAAACACAAACACTAAAATGGCGCTGACCCGATCAGCAATTTCGGCCAAGTCACTCAAGATCCCGCAACAAGTCTCGTGAGACTACGGGAGGAGACAATGCCCAAATCTCCACGGCTCATAGTCAACTGCAATTCAAGCCAATCCCCAAACAGGGCTCCTGCAGCCAATAGTATGTGTGACATGATTCTGTGAATTATAAATGGGGGATTCGTTTAATTAAATCTAAAATAATCTTTTTCATGCATAATGGAGTCATATGATAGATATTTTGTTTAAAAAATAGAGTATAATGAATATAGTATTAAATATTAATGAAACCTGAACTCTATATTTTTATAATAAAGTATCAATTATCTCTTCTCAATAAATACTTAAAGAATATGGTTTGGAAAAGTATGTTACATTTAATTGATTAGAGTGATAATCTGCATGAGCTAATGAACTACATGGGCTGACCATACCTCTGAAATAATGCAAGGGACTGCCACATGTCTAGTTCTGGTCCTGCTTGGATATCAGTCATTTGCCAACCCACAGATGGTCATACAGTTGTGTTAAGCTACTCCTCTCTCTCTCTCTCTCTCTCTCTTAAATCAGAAGATTTGTTTGGAAAATCACTTTTATCTGAACTGTCACTCACTCATTAATGATTCTGAATTCATTACCCTCCCTCCCTGACTTGGCAAAAATTCTCTACATTTATGAAGTGCTACGCTCTGGTCCCATCATCAAAGAGAGGCCAGCCCTGGCCTTAATCCAGGTGAAGTATTTGGGAAAGAAAAGAAGAATTCAATTACTTTTCATACAAAGTTTACTTTGTTGCTTACAAATACTTACTTCTTGTATGACTAATGTATCCCTTAATGTGCCCCCAAGTATTGTCTGCATATGTTTTATTTCTGTAATCTAATTAGATTACAAACCTCCCAGTGAATATTAATATGGTGCCTTGTACATGGTTGATGATAAAATGTTATAGGCTAATGGTGATAAGAATTACAATTAGGTATTTATATGCTTTCCTCTTCACTATCTTAGGCAAGAATTGTACTGAAATCTTATGTATCCTCAACTGATTTTACAAATCCTGAAGGTATGAAATACATCTTTATTGGATATAATTACACACAACATGACAAACATACATACATCAATTTCTATGAACCTTAGTGAGGTGTGTGTGTATCTTATAGTTTGATTATTTCTTCTATTTCTTTCATTTCATATTTGAATATTTGCTCTATTTATTCTCATTTTAAGTTGTATTTATTTTACATTTCTTGCTAAATTTTAAATTACTTGATAAAGAGTGAAAGTCTTTCACTTCATTTGTAAGATTTCATAGTAATTCTAGTGCTAGTTTGCAGTGATACTACTCAATATATATAATTGATCAGTTTATTAATTATCTGTCTCTATTTAAACACTGTTAAAAGTGAATTTCTCTCACAACTGTATGGTACACACCAACCAAGAAACTGAAGCAGTTTCTCCAAAGAATAACTTTTTATACAAGTATGCTCTGTCACAACAATATAGATGTCTTTTTGGTACAATTTAGGCTATTGTAAATATCTCTATTATTTTATTTATAGTAACTATTTAAATTTTAGACCAGAATATTCCAACATATGGACACTGTCCACTTTCTAGAAATGAGTACAAGTTTCAAATCAAACAGTCATCTGTTAATCGAAATAGAAAGCAAGTACTGTGATGTCAGTACCCTAAGGTTTGAATATGCTTCTGTTATTGTAATGTATGTGACTATTTTAAGAACCCCAATGTAACTTGCTAATGTCAAAATAATGTTAAATTAATAATTTTAAGTAAACATATTCTTCTTCGATTATTTTAGAAGAAATGTTAGAGCTTTATCTAATAAATCCATAAGTTTGAAAAAGGAATTCACTGTGGCTTTCAAAACTATCCGAAGAGCTAGGCACATGTCCCCTGCCCAGAATTCCAGCTACTTAGGCAACTGAGGCAGGAAGATCCTAAGTTCAAGATCATCTTTGGCAACTTAGCAAGACCCTGAAAATTTTAAAAACTTTTTAGAGTTTTAAAATAGAAGGTGGGTGCAGCTCAGTGGTAGAGCACCCCTGGGTTCAATCTCCAGAGCTGTAAAATCAACAAAACAAAATTCACATGCAAGTTTACACAGTACCAAAAAACAGCATTCTTTTGTCTTACCAGGTGACACAATTAAATGACCATTGAGGAAATGACTTACTGGTTTTATACCTGTCACATGATGGATAGCCTATATATTAACATATAAACACTAACTAGGCTACAATTATTATTTGTGATTTTTCATATTTAAATTTTTTGTTCATGTATTGTTATTGCTAGACTAAGGGTGAAACAGTTTGAGTGATTTTTTTCATGATTCAACTAAAATAGTTCAAATCTTTTACTTGGAGCAAATGGGTTTTTGAGACATGAAGGCAAGAATAATTACTCAAACTAGAGACTCCTTTAATAAGAACCAGTATTTCAACTAACTTCATTTTGTTATAAAAAATATAATTAAGCAGCACATTGATCTGTGTATTCTCAATAATTCAAGTTCTTCATAACTGTCATGTATCACTCTATGAAATTTTCACATTTGCAGGAAGCAAGTGAGAATCACCCTAAGAAAAAGCTACTATGTAAGAGTAGGAAGAATAATCAATGATTGTGTTTTAAGTTCTGTGTGATGGTTAACGTCATGTCAACTTGGGCCAAGAGGTGCCCAGATGTTTGATCAAACATGACTCCAGTTATGTCTGTGAAGGTGTTTCTGAATAAGACTAAAATTTTTATCAATAAGCCAAGTAAAGTATATTGTCCTCGCTAATGTGGTGGCCCTTGCCTAATCAAATGCTGGCTTGAATAGAACAAAATAAGCTATGTGAGAATTTCTTCTCTTTGACTACCTTTGAACTGAGATGCTGATTTGTCCTGCCTTCAAACTCAAATTAAAACATTGGCTCATCTGAGTTCTTAAGCCTGCTGACTTTCAGATTGGAACTACCTCATTAAATTGCCTAGTTTTTAAGCCTTCAGATTGGCACTGAACTGTGCCATTGGCTTTCCTGGGTCTCCAACTAGCTGAGAGTACAGACTCATAATTGCATGAGCCATTTCCTTACTACATGAACAAATGCAACCTATTTGTTCTATTTACCAGGATAATCATATATTCAATAGTGTTCTATAAATGGAATTCAATAAAATATGCCTAAAATGAAATTCAGATAAGAAAATTTAAAAAAAATGTGACTTCTCTTTTATTCCTTTTTTGTAGTTATCCTTTCTTTTATTGAATACCATTTGTTAATTCCTTATTAAGCCAGTGCTTTGTGTTAGTTATTGTGCAAATTACAAATGATAATATAGTAGTGACCATACCAGACCTAGAAACCAGCTTTCATTAAGTTGACAAGTAAATAATAAATAACAATCATAAGTGAATAAATTATTAGTATATTGAAAGGGGACAAGTCTTTATGGATAAAGAAGAAAAATATAGGAAAGTTGAAAGGGTTCAGGTGCGCTGGGGTCAAGAGCTGTTAGTATTTTCAGAGTGGTTTCAACAGAGTTCATTAAGTGAGGTGACAAATTCTGGCAAATTTTGAAGAGGTTTGAGCATTATTAAGACACATACCTTGGGGAATAATATGTCAGAGAGAGATAGTGGCCAATTTGAATTTTCTAAGGTGACTGTGCATGGATTAATTGAGAAAGAAGATGGAGGTCAGTACATCTGCAATCAAATAATCTCAGTTGAGTTTTTAACAGTCACGGAACAGAAGCAACCTCAGGAGTTTTGTTGATCAATGGTGAGAAATCAGATTTTGCACAAAGTGAAGGCTCAAAGAAGAAGACTGATACACCTGATGACTGTCTTAAAAACAGCACTCTCACTGTTCTTTTGAGGGAAAGAATGAAAACACGTAGACAGTTAGGTTATTATGGCAATCTTAGCAAGAGAAGAGGCTGACTTAGAAGAAGAAACATAAGTGCAGGGGATGTTGTGAGAAATAGCTGGATTCTGGTTATAGCAAAAGAGGTTTTACTGCATGTAGAGTATGGGCAGTGAGAGGAGTCCACCATCCTGTCATTAACTTGCAGCTTGAACAACCGGCATGTAGAATGTCATCATCTATACATAGGTGAGATTATGGGTGCAGTAGGTTGAAGAGAAAGAACAAAACTTTGATTAGGGAACTTTTGTGTTTGATTTGCCTATTAGACAAACAAATAAAAATAACACAGGAAGACAAGAATTATAGGAAACTGAGAAAATAATTTTTTTTGGTGGTGGTGGGGGGGGAGTGGTACTGGGCACTCTAACACTCAGTTATATCCGCAGATATATTTATTTTTATTTTGACACAAAATTTTTTAAGTTTTTGGGTCTGGACCTAAATTTGCAATCCTCCTACATCAGTCTCCCAAGTCACTGGAATTGCATCTATGCACCACCGTGTCCAGAAAGAAAATATATTTTGAGGAGAAGAGTGATATACAGTCAAACATTGCTAGCAGGCCATGTAAGAGAAAATCAAATGAGCAATGATGGAATCATTGGTGATACTGATGAGACATTTTGAAGGAATTGTAAGATTAAAATACTAGTGAAGTTTGCTTTTTAAATGACATGTACATTTCCATTGTCTTTTTACAAATTTACAGCAATGACAAAAGTTTTAATTCATCAAATTTAAATTTGAGTTTGCTGTTGTTTACATGGATTTCTTCTGGATTTAGCTATATAACAAGTAACCAATATACATATATTTTTATTTCAAATGCACTTTGTAATGTTCCTTCAAAGAAAAAAGGTTGAGAGCTATTTTCTAGTTAGAGTTTGTAATTGCATTATGTGATAAATAGGACAAGCCTCACAATCTACTCCATGGCCCTATCAAGTCCCTAAATACATGGCATTGGTTTCAGACCCCTACATGTTCCAAACCTAAATGAAGATTCTTCAGCAAATTTTTTTTGCATGCAATTGGGATCCATATATTGAGCTCCACAATCTTTACTGTTATATATATTCCTGATTATCTTGTTTAGGTTTTTAGCAGGATCTATATGAAAACAGAACAAAGGAAGACTTAAGAAACATGGTAGAGAAAAGGAGAAGGCCACTACTGAAGATGATAGTGATATGTGGAGCATCAAATTTGTTATAAAATGAAGTAAAAAATCATAATTAGATTCAAATGTAGCAATTATTAGCACAGACTTATTAGTGAAATTAATTAAATTATATTCTGATCTTATACATCCCAACATACAAGCTACACATATTAAGTAATACTTCATTATTTTAAATACATAAAAAAGATAAACATATTTTTAATGTTCTCTGACATTGTATGACATGGTTCATAAAAGTTAAACAAATCAATTCAATCTTTACAATTATGAACAAATATTATGTTTCCTTTTTAAAAATATTTTTATTGATTCTTTTTAGTTATATATAACATATAATTCATCTTGACAAAATTATAAAAGCATGGAATATACTTGGTTCTAATTGAATCCCCAATACTTTCCTTTTCCTTCCCTTCCCCCTGTTCACAGAGAATGTGTTCCTCTGTTCTCCCCCCTCTAATCTACTGATATTTGTGCTATTTACTTATAGAATTTTGTTTTCTTTTTTTAAAATTAGTGTTTTGTGTATATACATAGTGGTGAGATTCACTGTGCTATATTATATATGTACATCATAAATGTAGCTTAGATTAATTCTACCATCTTTCTCTATCCCATCTCTCCTCCCTTCCCTTCATTCCCTTTGATCTATTCCACTGATCTTTCTTCTATTCTCCCCTGTCTTGCTTTGGATGAGCTTCCACCTATAAAAGGAAACATTCTTTCTTTGACTTTTTGGGACTTGTCAGGCCTTCTGAACACTGTCAGCCGAGGGGATGGAAAGCTCTGGATTTCTGGCTGCTTGCCACGCCCTGTTATGGACCTAGGCTAAGCAGGGGGCGTGGCTGTGACTTATGGTGAGAACCAGAACCACCCTATAGGGGATTTTGCCAATGAAATGTGCTCGTGCTCTTTACTTGTTTCTATCTGCTTACTGATTGGCTCATGTCCACTATAAAACGTTGTCCACCTTCTTCAATAAATGAGTTCCAGCACTGCCATCTGACTGAACTCCCTGACGTGGCTTTGAGTCTTTTAAAGCGGGGGGAGGGGGGACGAGGACACACACGTCAGCGACTTCTACCTTCTCAGTCCCATCTCACCGCTGAGGTACGCTCTCCCTACCTTTCTTTGCTGGACAAAGAAAGGTCCATCCTGGGCCCACGGGTTGGGGGGGGTTGGGGGGGTTGGGGGGGCTAAAAACCTCAGCCTATTACCGTAATTTCGCTACAGGGTCTGGTTTATTTCATTTAACATTCTCCAGTTCCCATTTATGGGTGAAGGCCATAATGTCATTTTTCTTTTGGGGAGGAAGGGAAGGTACCTATTGGGGATTGAACTCAGGAGCAGTTAACCACTGAGCCACAGCCCCATCCCTATTTGTATTTTATTTAGAGACAGTGTCTCACTGAGTTGCTTAGCACTTCACTTTTGCTGAGGCTGGCTTTAAACTTTTGATCCTCCTGTCTCAGCCTCCTGAGCTGCTGGGATTATAGGCGTGTGCCACCAGGCCCGGCAATGTCATTCTTCTTTATGGCTGAATAATCCTCCGTTGTGTACATATACGACTTTTTCTTTATCCCCTCATCTGTCGAAGGACTGCAAATTAGTGCAACTCAGTTTTCTGTGCTTCTATAAACATGGGTTTTCATATGTGATTAATGAACACTTTATTAAGATTTTTTTTTGTTTTTTATGTTCAACAAAGATATTGGTTTAAAGTTTTCTTTCCTTAATGTGCCTTTGTCTGGTTTTGGTACCAAAGTGATGATACTGACTTTGTAGAATGAGATTGGCAGATGGGTTCCACAGCTTGGCTATTGTAAATTGTCCTGGTATAAACATTGATGTGGAAGCATCACGGTAGTATGCTGATTTCAAATCTTTCACATACATACTAAGGAGTAGGTTAGTTGGGTCAAATGGTGGTTACATTTCTGGATTTTTGAGGAATCTCCATACTGCTTTTCATAATAACTACACTAATTTGCAGTCCCACTAACAATGTATTAGCATAACTTTTCCCCACAATCCTCACCAACATTTATTGTTACTTGTATTCTTGATAAATGCCATTCTGACTAGAATGAGAGGGAATCTCAGTGTAGTTTTAATTTGCATTTCTCTAATTTCTAAAGATGTTGAACACCTTTACATATATTTGTTGGCCATTTGAATTTCTTCTTTTGTAAAGTATCTTTTTAGTTCTTTTGCTCATTTATTGATTGGGTTGTTTTGTTTTTGTTTTGGTGTTAAGTTTTTTGTATATCCTAGATATTAATGCTCTGAGGAGCAGGTGGCTAAGATTTTCTCTCATTCTGTAGGCTCTGTCATCATGTTATTGTTTCCTTTGCTGTGAAGATTAATACTTATATTTGATGCCATCCCACTTATCATTTTTTAAATTTTATTCCTTGTACTTTAGGAGTTTTGTTAAGGAAGTCAGTTCGGTGCTGATATGTTGAAGTGTTGGGCCTACATTTTCTTCTAGCAGTTGTAGAAGTTCTAGGTTTTTATCTCATGTTGAGTTTTGTGCAGGGTGAGAGATAGGGAGTAAATTACATTCTACTACATATCAATTTCCAGTTTTCTCCAATATATATTTTTGGCACCTTGGTCTAGTATGAGATAACTGTATTTATATGGGGTTGGCTCTGTGTCTTCTTTTCTATTCCACTGGTTGTATTATCTTTTTTGATGCCAGTACAATGCGTTATTTGTTTGTTTGTTTGTTTGTTTGTTTTGTTACAATATCTCTGTTATATAATTTGAGGTCCAATATTGTTGTGCCTCCTGCTTGGCTTTTCTTCCTAAGGATTTATTTAACTATTTTGGGTCTCTTATTTTTCCAAGTGATTTTCAGAACTGCTGTATTCTAATTTTGGGAAGAACTTCATTGAAATTTTTATGTGAATTGGATTGAATCTATATAGTTTTTTTGGCAGTATGGTCATTTTGACAATATTAATTCTGCCTATCCAAGATCATGGGAGGTCTTTCCATCTTCTAAGGTCTTATTCAATTCCTTTTCTTTAGTGTTCTATAATTTTTATTGTAGAGGTCTTTCATCTCTTCTGTTAGACTGATTTCCAATTTTTTTTTTTTTTACTATAGTGAATGGAATAGTTTTCTTTTTTATCAGATTCATCATTGGCATATAGAAACATGATTGATATATAAGTATTAATCTTGTATCCTGCTACTTTGCTGAATTAATTTATTAGCTCTAGATGTTTGCTGGTGGAGTTTCTTGGGTCTTCTAAATATAGAATCATGTCATCAGTGAAAAGATAATTGAGATCTTCTTATTCTATTCATATCCCTTTAATTTTTAATTTTCTTCTCTTGCCTGATTGCTTTGGCTATAGTTTCAAGGACTATGTTGAATAGGAATGGTGAAATTTGGCATCCTCAACTGTTCTGTTTTCAGAGGAAATGCTTTTAGTTTTTTTTTTTTTTTTTTTTTTTTCCCATTCAGTATAATATTGGCCTTGTATTTGTCATATATAGCCTTTACATTGTTAAAGTAAGTTCCTTCTATCTCTGGCTCTTGAGTTTTCTAAACATGAATGGATACTGTGCTTTGTAACATGATTTCTCTGTATCTATTGAGATAATCATGTGATTCTTGTCCATAAGTCTATTTATGTGGTGAATTACATTTATTGATTTCTGTATATTGAACCAACCTTGCATCTCTGGGATAAAACTCACTTTACCCTGGTGAATTCTCTTTTTAATGTTTTTTTTTTTTAATATTGTTAGTAAATACTTTATTAAGAATTTATTGTGTCTTTTATCATCAAAGATATTGGCCTGAAGTTTTCTTTCCTTAATGTGTCTTTGACTGGTATTACTGTCAGGGTGATAACTGACTTTGTAGAATGAGTTTCGCAGTGTTTTCTCCTTCTCTATTTCATGGAATAGTTTCAGAAGGATTAATATAAGTTCTTCTTTAAATGTATGGTAGAACTCTGCTGAGAATCCATCCTATCCTGGGCTTTCTTTGTTGGAAGGCTTTTGATAGCTGCCTCAATTTCATTACTTGATATTGATCTGTTTAAGTTTTCTATATCCTCAAGGTTCAATTTTGGTAGATTGTATGTCTCTAGGAATTTGTCAATATCCTCAAGATTTTCAAGCTTATTGGACTATAACATTTCAAAATAGTTTCTCATGAAACTAGATTTTAGTAGTGTCTGTAGTGATATTACCTGTTTCTTCTTAAATTTTGTTAATCTCAGTTTTCTCCCTCTTTTTTTTTTTTCTGATTGTTTATCAATTCTGTTTATTCTTTTAAAACACCAACTCTTTTTTCTGTTGATCTCTCCTAATATTTTTATTCTCAATTTAATTGATTTTGGTTCTTATTTTAATTATTCCTTGTTTTATATTGATTTTGTTGTTATTTTTTTCTTCATTTTCTAGGGCCTCAAGACGTAATGTTACATTGTTTATTTCGTATCTTTCCATTCTTTTAATGTATGAGCTCAATGCTAATTCTAATCCTCTTCTAACTGCCTTCATACTGTCCCAGAGATTTTGATATGCTGTATCACTATTCTCATTTACTTCTAAGAATTTTTTAAAATTTTTTCAGTGATTTCTTCTGCTATCCATTCATCATTTAAAAGTGTATTATTTAAACACCAGATATTTGAGTGGTTTCTGTTTTCATCCAATCATTCATTTCTAATTTCATTCTATTATGATCTGATAGAATGCAAGGTTTTATCTCTGTTTTATTTTGTTTTTGCAAAAGTTTGCTTTGTGACCTAAATATGATCTATTTAAGAAAATGTTTCATATGCAGCTGAGAAGAAAGTGAATTCAGTTATTAATAGACAAACTACTCTAGAGATATCTGTTAGGTCCATATTATGAATTGTACTTTTTAGTTATGTAGAATCTTTACTTAATTTCTATTTGGATGATTTATCCTCTGGTGAGAGAGGTATGTTAAAGTGATCCATTATTACTGTATGTATTCTTTTTGATTATTTATATCAAGAAGAGTTTATTTTACGCAAATAGATGCTCTATTGTTTAGGGTATAAATATTTATGATCATTATGTCTTGTTGATTTCCTTAAGCTGTATGAAGAGACATACATTTTTATGTTTCTTCTGATTAATCTTGGCTTGAAGCCCACTTTATCTGATTTGAAAATAGCTACCCCTGCTTGTTTATGAGTCTCAAGTGAATGGTTTATTTATTTATTTATTTTTTTCCTGTCCTTTCATGTTCAGTCTATGTCTTTGCCTGTGAGGTGAGTCTCTTGTAGATAGCATATTGTTGGATTGTGTTTTTTAGTCCAAACTGTCAATCTATGGCTTTTGATTGAAGTGTTTAGACTATTTACATTCAATGTTATTTTTGAGAGATGAGTTTTATTGCCTTCCATTATGATTCATTTCTAATGTTTAAATCAGACTTTATTCTCCTTTGACTATTCTCTTTAAAGACGTTTTTAGTTGTCAATGTACCTTTATTTTATTCACTTATATGTGGTGCTGAGAATTGAACCCAGTGTATCACACATGCTACCCAAGTACTCTACCACTAAGCTACAACTCCAGACCCTCCTTTGACTATTCTTCTAGTATAATTCCTCTCTCTGCTGATTTTCATTGTTATTGTTTATTTCTTTTTTTGGAAGTATTTTATTAAGTATGTTTTGTACTGCAAGCTTTCTAGTTATGAATGCTTTTAGCTTCTATTTATCATGGGAGGTTTTCCTTTTATCTTCAATGATGAAATTTAATTTTGTTGTGTATAGTACTGTTGGTTGAGATCCATTTATTTTTTTCAGAGCTTGATATGTATTTTTCTCCTGGATTTTAGGGTCCTGGATGAGAAACCAGTTGAAATCCAGATTGGTTTACCATTAAATGTGACCAGTCATTTTTCTCTTGTAGCTTTGAATACTCTAACCTTATCCTTATTCTACCCTTATCCATTTTCATTATAAAGTGTTTTGGAATGTATCAATTGTGATTTTGGTATATTTGGAGTACAATATGCCTCTTGTATTTAAATTTCCATCTCCTTCTTAAGTTTTGGAAATTGTTTTGATATTATTTCATTGAAAAAATTGTGCATTCTTTTATCTTGTATTTCAGAACATTTATCTATACTAATGAATCTTAAATTTGGCCTGTTAATGTTATCCCATGTTTTCTGACTATACTGTTCATGGCGTTTTAATATCTTTTCTTTTTGATCAAGTTTATTTTCAAGATTATATGCTTTGTATTCAGGCTGAAAAACCTAAGTTCAAAATTATCTGATATGTTGATGATGCTTTCCATTGAATTTTTAATTTGGCTTATTGATTTTATTTCCAGTATTTCCATTTGGTTCTTCCTCATAAACTCTCTTTTTTGAAATGATGTTTCTTTTTTAAATTTTCATAGGTTTTTTTTAAGTGTTTATTTATTTGTTTTAGTTGTGCACAATGTCTTATGTGCACAACTAAATGTCAATGTCAATGTCAACTAAATGTCTTATGTCAATGTCAATGTTTTACGTGTTACGTGAGCACTCTATTGCTGAGCCACAACCCCAGCCCCTGTTGAAATGATCTTTCACTTCCTGCATTTTCTTTCTGATTTCACTCCTTCCATCTTCTTTTAGCTCATAGAACAGTTTAATTATGAACTTTCTAAATTCCTTCTCTGGCATTTCCTCCATTGTGGTAATGATGAAATCAGTTGTTGAAGCATGATGAGTTATTTGGGATGATTTATTCCCTTGCTTTTTCATATTGTTTGCATGTCTACCCATCCACTCATATAGTTCTTACTTCTTTTGAGCAAGGAAGAACTTAGTGAAATTCTTCTCCTAAGAGTACTGGGTTGGCCGGGCGCAGTGGCACATGCCTGTAATCCCAGCACTTTAGGAGGCTGAGGCAGGAGGATCACTAGTTCAAAGCCAGCCTCAGCAATGATGAGACACTTAGCAACTCAGTGTGGCCCAGTGGTTGAGTGCTTCTTAGTTCAATCCCCGGTACAAAAAAAAGTGTACTAGGTTAGGTGAATATCCAGATAATAATATTTTAAGTCAATGTGTGACCTTTGCTGATCTCAATATCAGCACCACTTTAAGAGATGTGAGTGAATCCTATTTACTATAATCACTTCAGAGCCAAGCCTCACTCTATTCAAGCTTATAAGAAACAAAAAATTATTGCTATTGCTATTGTGCTTTATGGTTCCTCAAATCTAGGTATAAACTTGTACTAATGTTTGGGAATAGATTAAAAAAAAATAGTTATTTAATTTTGTATACTTCCTTAACCTTACAGGAGGACAAAGGTTGGGGGAAAAAAGAGGGAAAGAGAAAGAGAAAGAAAGGATATGAAAAAATAATTTGCACAAAGGTAGAAAGGAGAAATAGATGAATGATGGACATTTGAGGTAGCTGCAGATAATGCAAAAGGACAAATACGCTGAAATAGTTGCTCTTCTTACAGCAATTGTAAGAAGAGCAACTATAAACTAGAGTTAGGAAAACAAAGATAGAAAGATTGATTTCAATTAATGCTTTAAACCATTAGGTAAATTACATTCAAATGGTTTGAAGGTACAATATTGGCTATTGGGGTAAAATTATCATTTTAAAGAGATATTCATATGATCAAAGTTGATGTTAGAGTTATTTATAGTAAATTATGTCAAGGTGAAGAAACTTCTTGGTGAAACTTGGTTTGGATTTTATTTGTGTTTGAACATTTAGAAGATATCCTCAATCTTTGTGGATTTCTCCAGAGTTTCACAGAAACCAATTCGCTAGTTGCTATGAACCTCCCACAAGCTAGTTCTTTTGTGTCAGCTCAGGAACCTGAAGCTGACATCTCAGAGGTGCAGTGTTGTGACTCAGTTATTTTTATTGTGTACAGAAATTTAGAATTCAGGTTCTGGAGTGTCCCTGTGATTGTTGCAGGTCACCATGTACCAGCTCCCTTCTCCAGGATCCTTTTAATGGTGGTGAAGATCCTGGTGGCTTTCTGTGAGCACAGTCACTCAGGTTGTGGTTTCTCTGTGGTATAGATGTATTTTCTCAGCCAATGCCACTCCCTGTAGTGAAGGGCCTCAGGTGGTTCATCTGGACTCTAGTTTCCATTGTCCCAGTTGTGAATGGTGAGTGTTCATTCCCTTTGTTTACTAAGTCTAATGCAAGATCCCACAAATATCCAAACAATGCTCTCTGACTCACCAGTTGTGATCTTGGATCAGGCTGGGTACCAGTTAGGGCTGGGAGCAGCCACTTCCTATTGTATTGGCTTTGGCAATTTTACACCTTAACTTATCTTCTCTGACTATCTTTGTGCGTGCCTTTAGCTTATGTTTCCTCGGATATTCAGGGAAATTATCCTCACAGCCTCCTGTCCATGGCTACCACCATCCAGGACCTGGATGTCTATGTCCCTGGATATTCAAGCAGCTTCCCTCTCTTATGGTCCCAGAATCCCTAAGCATCTCACAATGCCTCCTCCCTGGGCCAGTGGTCCAGGCCTGGTGAATCCACTTTTCTATATTGGGGGCCAAAGGTGCTTTGATGCTGTCTCTGAGTTGAGCAAACCATGTTCTGAGCTTTTTGACCTTGCCTGGGTCACAGAGGTTGAGCAGTGTTAGGCACAGTTCCTGTTACAATTCTCCACCAGACTTCTCCTTGTTCATGTTGAGAGGGAGGGAGAAGGAGTTTTCACAATTTCACAAATGGTCAGTAGTGGTCCTTTTAGAAGTCCTTTCTGGCAAGATTCTTAATAGTTTCCATTGCAGAGGACTTCCCTCTGGTTTAATTTGAAGCTGTCTGGGCTTGGAAAAATGCTGAGTTGATTTAAGATGGTGATTGGTTAACTGATCGCTCAATAAGATGGCTAAAGACCTCTGGTTTAGTTGTCTTTTCACAATTTGGTTTTAAGCTGTTTGATCTGTTTTAAGGACCCTGCTATTACTGTCATGAATTAAATTTTGTATGTCTTTCCAAGTGTTTTTAAGTTGATGAGATTAAGAGATTTTCCATTTTCCTTTCCCTCTCTTTCTCTGTTGCCCTTCCCCTTTCCCATACCCTAGTCCAGGTTCAGGGATAGAGGACTCCAAGCTTGTTTTCTTCTCTGGCAACCTATCATCAAGTTTCTCCAGATCTTAGACTTCATAATACTTAGTCTTAGATCATTTATTTTGTCACCCACTTCTTAATCCTGCTTTTCCTTTGATACCTTCGTTCTGTGTTGTGAGAAAATTGAGGTTTGCCACCTAGTTTTCATCCACCATCTTCCAAATGTATAAATATTTTCTTTCTTTTTTTTTTTTTGAAGTTATTGTATATGACAGTAGGATGCATTACAATTCCTAATACACATATAGAGCACATTTTTACATATCTCTGGTTGTATACAAAGTATATTCATGCCATTCCTGTCTTCATACATGCACTTAGGGTAATGATATCGATCTCATTCTACCATCTTTTCTATTGCTTTTCTTTTTTTCTTTATACCTCCTTGCCCTCTCCTTTCCCCCAAATATTTTATTTCTTAATATTAATTATAAAAAGTAAAGTTAAGCCCTGATATAATAAATCAAATCAATTCAAATAAGCAAATATCATTTATGCAGATAACTTACCCAAATAGCATTTTATACAGCCATTCTCAATTATGTTCATTAGAAAGTACAGGATTAAGTGATCTTTTTAGGGGTGTTATAGATTGGATCCAAAATGTCCTTCCATAGTTTATGTGTTAAAGACATGGTCCCCAGGGTGATGCTTTTGGGAGGTGGTGGACCTTGTAAGAAGTGGGGCATAGCCGGAGGACCTTAAGTGATTGGTGGTATGCTCTCAAAGGGGATTCCTTACACTGGTCCTTCTTTTTCTTTCCATTTTGCTTCTTGGACATGAGGTGTAGGTAGGGTTTTCTTTGTCACATGCTCTCCCCCCTCCCACCAGAGGCCTGAAAACAATGGGTCTGTCCAATTATGGGGCAGGACCTCTAAACCTGTGAGCCAAAATGATCCTTTTCTTTTTGTAAGATAATTATCTCAAGTATTTTTTTTTACACTAGTGGAAGCTGACTAATGCAACAAGTATTTGAGAGTAAATTGGATATATTCAGCTGACTGTTATTTCAAAATCATATTTGTTTGTGGTATAAAAAAAAGTATCCCAACTTCATTTTACCTCACTATATATTTTCTAGTTTCATGAATATATTATTTTTCCCCTAACAACAACAACAACACTTCTGAAGTATTACTTCATTGGGAACATATGTGCATTTTAAATATAGCATAAAGTTTATAGGCTCTGTATAGTTTATTTGGCATTTAAAAAGATTATCTTTCCTATATTAACTCTTCTAAATGAGCTTTATTCATATACAGTAGCTAGAAACACACTTCTAAAATTATAAACATGCTATGTTCCTAAGTTATTTTATTATATATTAAATAAATATCATACATTTAAATTTCTCTGTGAAAATCCCCATGTTTCTTTATTTTTATTTATTTATTTATTTTTGCTTCACTAAATATCTTACAGCTTCCCAAAGAGGAAAATAAATAAAGGCTCTAATAATGAATAGCTTCCCAAGGCACATCTTTTCTGAGGTTGGAATACTTTTAATGAAGTCAAGAATAATCAGTCTCCACCATTTTATCACAACTTTGAAACTTTGCACTACATTTTTTCTCCCTCTAACTATAGAAATGATTGCACAGGCTTCCTGTTAAAATTGGTAAAGTTTCTTTCAACTGTGTGAATGATGTGTTTTGACACAGCCTCAAATGCCTTAATTTAAAGGCAGGTTTATGATCAATAATGGTTAAGATTATGATGAGTGAAGATTTACTGATTTCCTTCTTGCTTGTCACCCAGGTCTCTTGTGAATGTTTCTGTTTCCATCACACCTGTCTAGTTAGAATGTCTTTTAACTTTCTTCATGTCTCATTCTCTAAAAGGCTGGACACAAATTACAGTATACATAAAATTTGGTTAAATGGATTTTCTGTTGCTGGTTACGGTTGGGGTTTGTTCCTTTACAAGCCACACCCCCAACCCATTTTATTTTTTTTAATTTGAGACAGAGCCTTGTTAAGTGGCTGAAGCTGGCTTTGAACTTGTCATCCTCCTGCCTCAGGCTCCCAGTCTGCTGGGATTATAGATAGGTGTGTACCACCACACAAAGCTAAAAAGAAAGCAAGAATTGGGAAAATCTCTGAATTATATAATTATGCTCACATTTAAACATATACAACAATGTTTTAAGCTTCTCATAAAAATAAACCTGGGACATTTGAATCCCTAAATTTAATTGTAACAAAATTGAATCAGTACTGAAGACAAATGTCTAGTAAAACAAATAGGATTAATAGCACCTTTAGATTTTTCTCAACTTATCTATCCTATCTAAAATCCTTGGAACACAACTTCTTCCCTGAGAACATGAACTCTATGGGTTGCATAACCTCTTTTGGATAAATTAGGTTTTGATTTCAAACATAGAATTACCTAATCATAAAGTACCAGATCTTGAGAAAATTTTGAACTCTCATTCAATCCTGTCTTCCATTTTCATATCTAAAATATTAGCACTCTGAAAATTTCCTGAAAGACAGTGCTTTGAAAATCAAAATTATCTTGTTTAAAACCTTGAAATATTTGGTATTGCATATGTATGCCCATATGATATCATTTTCTATGGAAATCACAAATTAGTGAAAATAATCAAGTGGGCATCTTTATGAAATATTTAATTATTCTTCAAGATGCATACTCATTTATTTCTCTAATTTACAAACCAATAGTCCCATAGGTACATAAATGATAATAAAGTTAACTTAATAAAGTTAAGTGTTATTTTTTATCTTCTAAAATTGGGCTTTTTCTACTCTTCACCTGTTCCTAATATTTAGGATTTTATTTTCTTAATAGTTTTCCCCAAAAAATGGCAAAAAACATTTGTATATTAATTGTCCAGTAATTAACATTGCATGGAAAATAAAATTTATTAAATAACCACTGTAGATCATTAATTTGTAGTGGGATTTTATATGTCATCAAATGTAATTTTCATGTTTATACACAATAAAGTTTGATTAATATATCACATTTTAAAAATTAGTCTGAAAAACCAAAGTTATATAAGTCAAATCTTCAAGATCACAGGTAGGAAATATTAGAAAAATCCATGTATATTTTCATTGTGTAGTAAGAAATATTAGAAAAATCCATGTATATTTTGTGTAGTAATGTCTCCGTTAGAATACTCCTAACTGAAATGCACTGATGATTTCTGTACTGAAACACGGACAATGGCATCAATCTGAATAAATCTTCTGAATCATTATACCTACACTGTTCATTAGTAGTCACTATCTAAATGTAGCTATTGAATGTGGCTAGCCTGAGCCGAGACATACTACAAGGATAAAATACTTGGGAACTTAAAAATATTGTTTATCAAAGCAAAATATATTACGAATAATTAAATTGTTTAGACATTGAAATAATAATTCTATATCTGGATATATAGAGTTAAATAAAAATAGCATTGAAGTAATCTTATCTGTTTCCTTGTAATTTCTTTTCTACAGCTAATGGAAAAATTTAACTTACATGTATGGTACATATGTGTGATTTATGTTTTATTTCTATTGGATGGCTCTGCCCTACAGCTTTGTTTGTTTAAAATAAGCAACATTATTAATGATAACAATGCTGAATAGAAAATCATAGTGAAGAATACAAAACTTACACATATTTGATAAAAATACCTGTCAGCCTTTTAAGGTTCTTAGAAATGATAGGATCTCTAGAGGTTCCTATTTCATTTTCCCTGGAACCCGGGGGAACCACATTCATTATATCTGTCATGTGCAGTGACAGGTGTAGTTACAGCTGCAAAAGGATCTCTTTTTATATCTCAATTTCCATGTTCTGAGAATGAAGAATATTTCAACTTTCATCTGGAAATTTGCCATTATTTTGCCTCAGGCCAAAAGTTTTATATATTTTTTAAACTTCTTAAAAGTCGTCATGGGCAGCAAAGATATACTTTGTTTCCTTTGTCAAATACTCTGAATAAAATTATTAAGCAAATTGAAAATTATAAAATATAAAATATTCAATATGGGAAATGTTTTTCATAATAGGAAGATAATAACCATAGCCCAGATAAGATTTACAGTTTATCAACTTAGTAGCATCTCAGTTTTTCAAAATGAGAAGAGAAAACCATGAGAATTATTTGACTGGGCCTTTAAAAATATTAATCAGTCACTCATATCTATAAGTCAGATGATAGACAAATATTGTACTCTGACCAATCTCATTATTTTTGTAATTCTGATCATAACTTTCTTGTTGTTGAAAGAAGTCAGACCTAAAATTTGTGTATCAAGGTACAATGTGTCAAACTCATTGTGTCCATATTTTATAAACTATTGTGGAAATAATTGTGGAAGTTATTTTTTTATTCCTCGTTATTTCGTTATTACTATTCCCTTTACCTCTTTTTAGTATATCTCAGTAAGTCTAGAAATCCTATCTCTTTTCTTGTGTAATGGGAAGTTACTTCTGATTAGTGCTGGCTTGAGAAACCCACAGACACCTTTCTTACTTGAGATAGCTACAAGGTTGTTAAGGGTTGCGTTTTTCAATTGCTACTGTGATTATGGAAGTTATAAGTAATGGATAAGGGTTCGGAAGTCTCAGTACTATTTTATTTTACAGTGTTTGGGGTCTCACCTACATGCAAAGGTGTACAGTTTTAACATATAATTTAAGAACTATTTAGAATTATGATATTAGTCACACATCATTTATCATCACTATTGAGTGTCTCTTTAAATTTTTTACCTGTGTTAAATACTGGGAAAAAGAAAGGTGTAGAATTGATAAGCGTACTATTTTCAGAAACATAAAAGCTAGCATATATTGAAAGACTTTTCCAAAGTAATAAATGATAGATAATATTTAGCCCAAACAAAAACTTATCCATGGGGGCTGGGGTTGTGGCTCAGCAATAGAGGGCTTGCCTAGCACATGCTCGGCCCAGGTTCGATCCTCAGCACCATGTAGAAATAAAGGCATTGTGTACAACTAAAACAAATAAATAAATACTTAAAAAAAAAACAACTTGTCCACCAAAACAAACAAACAAACAATCAAACAAAAAACCTTTGCAAAACTGTGAATGAACTTCAAGTACAACAGTAAAATTAAGGATTAAAGCAAAGAAGAAATCATAACCCTGAAGGTAAGAAAAAGAGAACCCTAGGTTGATATTCACCTGGAGATTTTCTGTTTTTTCAGCAATACTGAATTCTACTTTCACACCTTTTGAATTTTGTTTGCACTTTTCAAATTCAATGCTCACACTTTTCTTTTTCTGATTTATCATCATGACTGTAATGTATTTGAAAAGAAATATGCTGACATATTTAGAATAGGATTTTGTCATTAGAAACATTTATATATCAAGTTGTATTCATTAATATAATAATCATCCAGGTATATTTCCCAACATAATCTTTCCAATTTTACCCAAGTTTAAAAATAGCTAGCATCAATAATATAACAAGGACTGTACTCTGATTCCAGTAGGATTATATCTTTGAACCTTCAGACATAATTTGAAATCAACATAGTCTTAGATGATATGGGTCCATCATGTCAATCAATCTTAAATAGATGGTGAAACTAAAAAATAAATAAGTGACACATGGAAATTCTTGATTTCACAAATATGAGCAAGTTAATAGAATAAGGGAGTTTAAGACATATAGAAAAAATAATAGCTAGAAACTTCCTACTCCCAGGACTGACATGGTCAGCAATGGATTGATGTGACCCGTGCATACAGAAAAGGGGCCAATCTGCCACACTCAAGTCATGGTGTAATGTCATCACCAGGGATGAGTCCTGATAAAGAAAGGATCAGGAACGATATATCTGACCTCTTCCAAGTCCAGTTCTCCATTTTTTTTTGCTGAGGACTCCACTTACTGAACCCATCCAGAAGCCAGACAATAAACTTCCTGAAATTTGATGGCTTTTTTTATTAGTAGAAGGGTGATTAAACTATCAGAATGCAGAGTGTATTTTCATCCTTTAATTATCCAAATGGAGATATTTTGAATACTACTTATATATTAGGTTAATAATATGACCCTTTAAGACTGTAGACCATGTCTTTTTTTTTCCTATTTATTACTTTATAGCCTTTATATTTTGAAATTCAGTCATCAAAAATTTTGAGGATCAAACACACAAAGCAACATTCTCTGTAAAGGCTATGTTACACTGAAGGAGATAACTTTTTCTTTTATGAATAAACTAAATAATAAAATGAGAAAGCCAAGAAAACAAATGCCCTGTCTCAGGCAGAAAAATAGTTTTCTTATTGTCTATGATTATATGTTAGATTAAAAATTTGTGGTGTTCCATCAGACTAAATTTATGTTCAAATGTAGTATTAAAAATCCACAAGGCACAGTAGGTATAATGAAGTTATAAAAATGAATAAAATGTGGTCCCTTCCCTCAATGATTTTATTTGAGGGGGAATAATATACTTTCAATAATGTAAGACAAATCATAGGTACTGAAAGAGATATTATCACACATTGGTAGGAGCACGTAGGAAGGTAATTTATTTTTGGATGAAACTATCAAGAGAGGCTTTAGAGAAAAGGTAGTTATTGAGTACAGAGTAAAAGATAGAACCAAGAAAATCGGATTATTCCACGGAGAGGGAAAGGTACAGGAAAAATAATCTAGGACTAGAAGGAGGTAACTCAGGAGAAGTTCAGGCATTTTAATATCTTAATCAGAACATGAGGTACTTTTCTCCAAACTTAGCAATAAAACCAGAAATGTATATCAGGATCATATTTTAATGAACATGAACACTAGATTTAGATGTTCATTATAAAAAATTATATTCTATAAGGAATCTATCAGTATAAGTAATATCAGAACTGCTAAGTAACTTTCTAAAGTTCTAATAGTTAGATTATCTTGAAATTATTTAAATATATGTGTGAAAAGTGAGAAAAGCACAAAGTAAAATAATCTAGAAATGCTTGAGTGGGAAAACATAAGACACATGTATTATTTGTCATAGAAAAGCATGTACTAATGTCTGCAAGAAAAAAGTATTCCAGTAAAGTCTTTTTGAAATTTTTACTACTAGAGGTTAAAACATTCTTTGAAACTATGGAATTTTCTAGAATGTGAAACATTCTGACATGCACTTGCATATGTGTAAAGAAATGTATTAAATCCAATATCATGATTTGTAAATGTGAAAACATGGTAATTAACAGAATTAACATGTGTGTGATTGAAGTAGTGCTATTTGCACAACAAAAAAAAAAAAAAAGCATATGCACAATTTTAAACATTCATCAAAAGAGGAATAACATGCATCATCTGGGCTAAAAAGCTTCATGATTATACAATTTATCCTAGTAGTTTATCATTTTATTTTGTTTTTTAGTGGACACAATATTTGTGTTTGTTTATGAGGTAAAGTGTTTTTTATATATATGTATATATATATATATATATATGCACATATATATGTATACTATGTACACATATAGTATCAAAACATTGTGAGTGTGTGAGAAAGAGAAAGAATACTGGGTAATCAGCAACTCAGGGTAATAAACATAATCATCACCTTAAACTTTGTTTTTGACAACCAACCTTGATAACTAACCCTCGCATTTTGACATTTCTATATGGTAAGTTAAAAATCTTCTTCTCTAACTGTTGAGATATTGATATTAATGCACTATTGCTAATTATATCCACCCTTCTTGGTCTTAGAACACCAAAAATTATTCCTTCTATCTAACTGTATCATGGCCCTTTAAAAAAAAAAAAACCCTCTACTTCTATTACTCTGTACTTTCCCCAGTCTCTAAAAGCTATTATTCTACTCTCAACCTATTAAGTCAAGTTTTTTAGATTTCAAATATGAGTGAAATCATAAAGTGTCTGTCTTCCTGTGCCAGACTTATTTCACTTAACATAATGTTCACCAGATCCTTCTATATTGTCACAAATAACAGGATTGCATGTTTTTCAATGATTGAATAATATTCCATTGCATATATGTACCACATTTTATTTATCCATTCATATATTGCTGGACATTCAGTTTGATTCCACTTCTTAGCTATTGCAAATAATGCTGCAATACACAAGCAAGTGCAGGTATTTCTTTCACAGGTTGATTTTGTTTCCTTTGAGGATATACACAGTATTAGGATTGCTAGGTCATATGGTAGTTCTAGTTCTATGTCTTTTTTTTTTTTTTAAACCAATACTGTGTTCCAAAATAACTGTACTAATTCACATTTTTACCAATAGTATGTGAGGGTTCTCTTTTCCTCATATCCTTACCAGTAACTTATTTTTTTGCATATTTGACATCATCATTTCAGTGGTTGGCTTGTTGAGACAATAGTTAAGTTAATAAAAGCACAACAGAGTTTGAAAGAAGTCCAAAGTTGGGGAATTAAAGAGAATAAGATAGACTGACATAAACACTCTCCAGTCAGCCTTTCCTTAAGTAGAAGATAACAGAAGTCGGGGAATGTTTTTAAAGGGTCAAAAAGTTTGTTTTATTTAATTCTTCCCCTCAAAGAGAAGGATAATTTCAAGGGGAGAAAATAAACCAGGTGGAGACCATGTTCTTAATCCTTGAAAAAAGATCTTTGTACTTTGAGGTGTTTGTTGTTTCTGGCAGTTGGAATCCGCCCTGGAAATCTTCATTTTGAGATCACTTGCAAAAGTAGACTTGTAATGTTTGTAGGTCCAGCTTGAAATGGCTCTCGAGAATCCAGGAGACTCTATGATGTTCACTTAATCACAGTGCAGAAGATTTAGAGATGTCCATAAGCTTAGGGTGACCAGAAACTACTTCAGAATGGCTCTGGGCTTTTATGAGGGTAATGCATCTGGCCCTTAAACTCCATTTTCTTGACATGATTTTGCTATTTTTTTTTTTTTTATGTGTAGATTTTTATGTTCCATTGTGCTGAGGATTTGGGATGGTGTAAGGCATGAAATTTTAATGATGAACTAGGATTTTTTGCAAGTAAGTGGTTTATTTCTTCTGTAAAATGAGTTTCTTGGTCTGATCAATCCACAAAGAAATGTCAAAATGAGGGGTAATCATAGTTACTAATTTGTTACCACTGTTGTTATGTTAGTGTCGTTACTTGGGTAGCATCCAGTCCATCTACAAAATACACAAATGACAACCAAACAGTAAGAATAGCCTAAAACTGGAAGTAAATCTATAAAATTCATTTAGAGTACTACCAGGGTGTGTGTGGGCATTGGGAATTTTCTGAACTATGCTAGCTTTCTCAAGAAATTTGAGAAAGCAATAGAGTAGGAACTGATTTAATAGAATTCTTGTGGATTTCAGAGCAGAACCAGTTGTCTTTTATTTCCTTAATTAACCCCCATTTACACATAAGTTCCTTTTTTGTGTGTGTGATCCAAAATAAAAAACTTTATTCCTCTATGTTGTTTATTTCAGACATTTTGGTTATGAAAAGATGGTGAGAAAGAAGTTGAAGCCTAAAAATCAAGAGAGAAAGGACCACAGAAATCCCATTGTATTACTCAATTTCTTTGTTCCTGTAACCAAGAGACCTGATAAGAACAATTATAAAGAGGGAAAGTTTACTTTGAGGGTCATAATTTCAGAGGTCTCAGTCCATAGACAGCTGGCTCCATTCCTCCGGGCATGAGATGAGGCAGAACATCACTGTGGAAGAGTGTGTTGGAGGATAGCAACTAGGAACATGTCACCCAGAAAGGAGAGACAGAGAGCTCCAGTCTTCAGAGACAAAATATATACCCCAAAGGCATGTCCCACTGACCCACCTTCTCCAGCCACACCCTACCAGCCTACATTTACCACCCAGTTACTCTTTATCAGGGGATTAATTCAATGATTAGGTTAAGAGTCTCATAACCTAATCATTTCACCGCTAAACTTTCTTGCATTGTCTCACACATGAGCTTTTGGGGGACAACCCATATCTAAACCATAATACCCATTTAGTCCATTGTTTGTATGATACTTTAAGCTTTTTGTTTTGTTTTGTATTCATCTGTTTTTTTTCATATTTGGAGCATTTATCTGGTAGTATATGCTATCAGTCAGGGATAAAAGCACCTTTATTAATTATTTAAAATGGGGGACCTGTGGACACTTTCCAGGGATGTCAGAGGAGTTTTGTGAATTAAAGGAATTTGTTAAGGAATTGGAGCCAGAATTTGGGGAAGGGAGTCTGTGATGGGGCTCTAGAGGTATAAAAGGTCATCTGGAGGTTCATGGATATGAAGGTGGGTGTGGGGCAGGGAAAGACAGTTTATGGTGGAGTGGATTTTATTTGGGGTCCTAAGTCTGATTTTTGTTTTTAAATTTCTGTTAAGAAAGTCCCTCAGGCTATGCAAAATGCATTGCTGAAGTATTCTTTCAATCTGATCTGGCCATAGGTACTATTATGGCATTTATTGTGAATGAAAAATCTCCAAACTCCTTTTAAATATGAGTGCTTTTCTAAACCAAAAGATTCAAGACTATTAATCAATGAGTAGTATCTCTAAGGGCATAACCATCCCAAAGGCAGCACCAAGAAGGAGACCTTTTTATGGAAAGTTCTAGAAGACATCTTTCAGATATAGAGTGAATTTTTATCAGGTATGTACAAAACAGCCCTGGATCAGGTGCAGATTTAAAAAAAAAAAAAAAAAAAAAAGTAGCTCCATATGGTAAACAAAGAAAGTGAAGCCCCTGTCACAGGTGGTAGGGATGATGTTTATGAAAACTTTTGCCACTGGGTTTCATAAAGGTGAGATGTCTCTAATCACAGATCTATTGTCCTCTGATACCAAGCAAGAGATTCTGGGATGGCTGTTGTCAAAGTACTAACAAAGTAAGGAACAGGAGCAGTGACAAGGGCCCCCAATTTGCAGGGACCTTTTATTTAGATGAATTTCTCTTGAGTGTTGTCACAAAGAGACAATGCTGTTTATACACCTCTTGTCTTTGGTTTCTAACCTAATCTTTATCCTCTGGATGCAGACCCTGGCAATCTGTATCCTCTGGCAGATGAAAAAGAGTTCAAGCTGTCAGTACAAAAAATAAATAAATAAATAAAAATAAAAAAGCATGGAGGGAAAGCAGAAGCATCTCTGCTAGTTTTATTGGTATTCCATAGCAATGCTTTTCTAAACATACACTAGTCTAGTGAGAACCATAAACTCATGTGTCTATAAGTCCAGCTTAAGACACAGGCACATAGGAATTACACATATGTTCTACTTTTTGATTCTCTGCCTGATGGCACGTTTTAAAAAAGACAAAGGGAAAAGAAAATTATTATTACCTGTAGAAGTGAATGGATCAATAGCAAAACCCAAAGCAAGCCAAATTGGCAATACCCAAAGAACTAGCTCACACAAATGTTTTCTCCTGCTACTTCAAATTTGCAAAGGAAAGGACAAGAAGAGAGAGATCTTACCAAACTCTCTCAACTAGATATCATAGACTGAAGATCCGTAAAACTGACTCAACAAGAATTCTAACCCCTTGCAGGCTTTGTCAGGTGTCTTAGTTTGAATGACTACAATATGTAACATTCTTACAGTTATGCAGACTAGAAGTTTGAGATCAGGGTGCCAGTATAGTGGGGTTCTTGGTAAGGGCCTTCTTCATGGTTTACAAATGACTACTTTGTGGCTGTATCCTTACATGGTGGAGAAAAAGAAAACAAGTATCTGTGTCTATTCTTGTAAGGATACAAATGCCTCCAATGAAGGCTCTGCTCTTATAACTTAATTTCTTCTCAAAGATCACTACTTCCTAATATTATCATATTAGATGTTGTATGTTAACAGGAATGTGGGGGTGTGCACACACTCAGTTCATATCATCACTAACTCCAAGGTTTCTGCTGCTGTCTCTGCATTGACTAGGGAGGGGGTCCCAGGTTATGCCTTCCCTATGTGGTCACCAGAAATGGAAGGGAGAAAAAACATTCCCCGATCTTCTTAAATTGTGCATCTGAGACCTGGCACTTAGACTGACAGAAGGCATATTAGTAGGAAAAAAAGATAGGGGATTTTATTTGAGGTTCATATATTTTATGTGCATAGAAGCCTACAGAGAGTGAAGACCCCAAAAGGCAGTGAATTGCAAGGGACTTATATACCATTTTAACAAAGCATAATAAATTTTTGAAAATTAATAAGATAAAGGAAATGTATTTGGACTTCTAAGGGCAGAAATTTGTGGAAAAATAAAATATAAGGTAAAAACTAATTAATGATTAGTATCGTTTATTAAGGTTTTTATCTACAGACTCATCTAGAGTCCATCTCCTACTCCAGTGATAAAGGCTAATTTTCTACTTTTGTTATTAAATAGGGGGAATACCTGCACACAGAGTAATTTATGCCCTGATTTTAAGAACAGAGAGACAGAACAGAGAATTTTTCTGTTGTCTGTTTTTCTCAATAGCCTTCAGTTCAAAATAATCCTTATGCCAAATGGTATAATTTTGGGTGGTGTATTATAATCTTCTTCAACTTTCCATTCAATTGCTCAAAATAATTGTGGGTAGTTTTATAATTTTCTGTAGGAAATGCAGTTTGGGAATTTATTTTATTTTAATAAATAAAGCAGGGAAGAACTTAAGTAATATCAATTAAATGCATACTTAAAAAATAATAACATTTTTAGCAAATATGCCCACATTTTACTTTGCTTTGTATCAGTAGAGAATAAAAAAGAACTTTAGAGAATTTTAGCCTTATGTTTCTATAGATCTTTTGGTGTCTGCTTAATTTATAATCTGTCAATAAAACCTTCCCACCATTCAATATTTTGATTTTGCTTCCCTGCAAATACAGCTCTCAGGGTCTCACAAAGCATAGTGAGGGCATCCAAATGTTTGCTTTTTTTTTTTTTTTTTTTTTTTTTTTTTTTTTTTTTTTCTTGAGGAAAATTTCCAAAAATGCTTTTATTTTTTCTTTTTAATTATGTAGGCTTATCTACTGTCAGTGCATGTAATTTATAACACTGAGTACTTACTTCTTTTTTAATGTTATCTTTTTCTATGTCATCTCCAGGAAACCATCTGTCCAATCTTATTTATCTAGAGCACATTTAGGCTCTAACTGCACAAAATCAAAATTGTTACTGAAAGTTATAAGCCATTATGCAGAAGTGTGGGAGGTTGTGCTTCACCAACATACTGAGAATTATTTCAGTTTGGTTTTGGTTTTTGAATAAAAAGAAATATGTTAGAAGGCGAAAATAATTTCAAATAAAATTAACTAAGATTGGTTTTATTGTGAGAACAGATGATGAAAAGGAAATCTTAGCATGGGGGGCTAGAAATAAATATGTATAAAGAAATAAAAGAGATATTTAAAAGCACATAGAGGGCTGGAGCTGTAGCTCAGTGGTAAAGAGCACTTGCCTCACATTTGTGAGGCATTGGGTTCCATCCTCAGCACTACATAAACATAAATTTAAAAAAGGTATATCCATCTACAAGTTATATATATATATATATATATATATATATATATATTTTTTTTTTTTTTTTAAAGAGCTGGGTGCAGTGGCACATGCCTATAATCCTAGTGGTTTGGGAGGCTAAGGCAGGAGGATCATGAATTCAAAGCCAGCCTCAGCAAAGCAAGGTGCTAAGCAACTCCATGAGACCCTGACTCTAAATAAAATACAAAATAGGGTTGTGGATGTGGCCCAGTGGTTGAGTTCCCTGAATTCAATCCCTGGTACCCAAAAAGAAAAAAAAAAAAATGAAGAATGTTTGCTTATATCTTTAAATTCAAGGAAACACTTATGTGAGTAGCAACATACCGTCACATAAAATCCTTTGACTTACTGTAAAAAATGGAGTTGTATCTATAGAATTTTACCAAAAAGTTTGTACTATTATATTATTACTTTTCAGATAGTAAGAGTTAGTAGCTGCAACAGTTAATTAATTTCCAATTTGAATGGCTAAGCTGTGGCTTAAGCTGTCTCATTGTTTTTATATAAATATTAAAGTGAAAAGGTAAATTATCCTTTCAGATTTAATTTTGTATATAATCAATTCATTTACAAATGGGATACAAATGCCTATACAATACAAAGATATTCAAAATTGTGAAAACAAAATTCTTAGTCCTGAAAACCACTAGAACATTTAATATCATTATTCCAAACTTGCACTATGGTCATCATATATGTTCTCAGAGTCCATGTCATTTTTACCTCTTGGACTATTTTAAATGATGTACACATATGACATATTTCTAAAGCAATCATCATTCCAAACTTGCACTGTGGTCATCATATATGTTCTCAGAGTCCATGTCAACTTTACCTTGTGGACCATTTTAGATGATGTACACTTATGAGATATTTCTAAAGCAGTATAAACTATTACTGCCTCATCTCCATTAACTCTTACACATGTTTTAAAGATTTAAATATGAAGTAATTTTCTTTTTCTATACCTTTAAAGAAATATATATCTAACTTTAAGTTGGACTAACAAGAAATTGATTTCAGATTTAGAAAACTCAAGATTTAAAACTAGTTCCTTTAAAAAAAATGTCTCCAGCCTCAGCTGGTTTTGAGAAATGAAATATAACTCAAGAAAGCTTCTAGGCTAAAACCTAACTCATACTGTATATTTTGTTAGTAAATCATTCACTGAGATAACATGAAAGTCATCTTGTTTAATTGAAAAACTGTTTCTTTCAGTGGCTTATTTGGGATATAGTAGTCTTTAAAAAATTAAAGTGCTATATTCTGATACATTCTTGTTACTTTATGATATATATATATATATTTATCATCAGAACAATGAAATGTATAGTTTTCTAATTTCAAAAGAAATAGCAATAGAAAATATTGAGACTGAACATTTCCTACTTCAACCTGAGAATATTTGCAAGCATATCAGAGGATACAATTTGTCAAAAAAATGTGTAAAATATGTCATAATCATAATTATAACAAAGGTATTCATGACACTTTTCTTTGATTATATAAATAACTTCAGTATTTATAAGACTTTTAATGCTTAGTAATTTATTATATGAATGTATCATAATTCTTTATCCAATCCCCTTATCAAGACCACTTGAAGTTTTTAAAATTTTTATTATCAAAAACAAGACAATAATGAACAATTTGCCATGTTAGTGCCCTTATTTCCTTAGGGAAAAGTTTCTGGACTTTAATATATTTTGTAATTTTGATTGATATTCCTATACAATCTCTAATATGGTTTTGATTAATTATACGCCTACTAATAATAAATGAGAAGCCCTATTTATGTACATAATTGAATAATATGGATAATTTTATTCACTTTCTATTAGAAAACTGCCAACCATCACTTTTATTTTAATTTCACTTAAAATATCTTACCAAATATAAGTCATGAGATTCAGTTATATTTAACTATTCTTATTTCTTCTTTTTTGAGGAAGACATTCTCAAAAGCCAAATTTTCTCAGACTATTCTAGATTAAGCCAATATATGCAGAATTGTCATGGGGGTTAAGCAAAATCCCTGAATAAATTCACATTGCATCAGCGTATCCCAAGGGCATATTTGAGAAGTGTATATTGAGTTTGAGAAGCAAAATATTTGGTACTTCCATTGCTCATATATATATATGTGGGCTGTGGTAAGTAGAAGTCAATGTGAGTGAAAGGAAGTATTGAGTAATGTATTCTGTATTAAGCCTTTAGAAAGTTCACTTTTACATCAAATGTTTATGTCTAGAGAATTAATAAAGTCAAGATTAAAAATGTCTTTCATGTTGAGACATGAAGTATAGATTAAAGGACAGTTGTCTATTTTCATACTAATAGTTTGGGGAAGAAAAAATCTTTAAAATTGCTACTTTTAAAAAAGATTTTAGATTTCTCCTTTAAAGCATTCAGGTTTTAAATTCTCAGGCAGGATGATGTGATTCTGCCCAAGGGCAGATGAATGTTGCTCCCTCAGAAACCCATCAGTGCCAGGTCTAAAATGGCCAGAGGAGTTGCTGCAGGCAGGGCAAGCATAGGTTTCCCATATATTTCAAGTTGCCTTTCCAGCTCCACAGGCTAAGGGACTTCAACAAACATCTGCATTTTGTGCAATGACACTACTCCGTTGTGGCTGCTTGTAGCTGTCCAGCAATAAATCAGAGAATGATAAAATCTTTCCATGTTATTTCAAAATTATAAAATTTCATATACTTCTACCTATAAACTCAATAATATATAGTAATATGTATGGGACAAAGTTATGCATTCAATTGTCAAATTGTGTCAGTGAGTACGCCAGTCTAACACAATCATAGAACTCAGTTTGTCTCAAATTTAAGAATAGTTTAAAAACTGAGGCATAAATTTATGCACTTTTTCAAAATATGCAAAAATCAATCTCCATTTCAGATTGATGCCTTCTTTGACATTGCCTGCTTTTCTAAATGGCAAAATACAGACAGCATGGGACAAGGCATTTACATTTACATCCTAGATTATTCTTAAGGAGAAAATGGATCATTTAAAGCCAAGCTGCAAGTAAGAAAAAAATTTAAATCCTTATTTTTTTTATGTATTATTTATTATTAATATTATTTTAAATAAACACTGCAGTCATAGTAACAGCTTTAAAAGAACTGTTATATGAAAGTGGGCAGATGGAGAAGGGCAGGCAACTTGTCAACTTGGGACATAGTGTGTCTATCTGATCTTTACAAAAACTTGTAGGCAAATATTTTGTCAAATATTTTATAATACATTGTTATTAAACATTATAATTATTGTCAAAATCATCAGATAACATATAACATAAATTGGTTTGAATAATTGAAAAAGATGGGAAAAGAAGGAAACCACAAGCTAGAATGTCTGCATATATACTAGAGACATTTCCATAATTTGATACTTTGCAGATTTAGAGTAATCTGGGAACAAACTCTTATCATAGGGAAAATAGTGCAAGGATTTCTAAAGTGAAATTCAAATCATAATGACATTGAAATCTAAGTGGAAATTGGAATCCTAATGATTTACAGATTGAATCATTAAATTAAAAATATCCTCATGGAAATAGAAAAGAAAGAAAAAAGGCTAAAAACATTAATCTAGAATAAAGCTATTTAGTTGCTAAAATTTTTTATCCTAACATTAAACAGTATGTTATTATTGCTGTAGCCAGTAATAATAAGGAGGTAATACTAAGCAGTTATTAGAGAAATAAATGGACAAGAAGCCACAAAACTACCTCTTCTATAATCTTTATGATTCTTATAATATGTATGACTACTTCAAATTTAACTATTCCAATGGCAAATTTAAAATAAATCACTTTTGATGAAAACTGATGATTTGAGTTGAAACAGTGTTTCAAAGTCAAATTCCTCTGATCAATATCTATACGAACTTGATTTGGTTTCAGTTTTATGAGAAATCAATAAATTTTTACATATAGAGAATATTTTCAAATTTTTGAATAACAGAATCATTTAATATTAATATACAATGAAGGATATCTATAGCACAGTAAATCACATTTAAATAAATTTAAAATCTTGTTTTATCTTCTTATGAAGAGTGTCTTACTGGCCTGGGATGGATAATCTGTGATGAAAAACAACACATGATAAATTATTTATGCAATTCCTTTCTACTGAACTTTCAGGTAGGAGTGTGTATATTGCAATTTAGAAATTAGTAATGTCCACCTTGATGTTATACTTTGTTAGTTCAAATCTGGCTCAATCAATTACCAATAGCAAGATTGTTTCAACAACATAATTTTTTTTAATCACAAGTATCATTTAATTTTCTTCTTTTTTGTTTTGTTTTCAAAATATGTTCTGGAAACTTTAAATTTTTTAAATTCATTTAAAAATTTCCTCTTAGGGTATTTTATTACACTTTACTTCATTATTATATCAGATATTTGCATTTTCTTCAATTGAAGGGTTTATAGGAAAGTGTCTTTAACAATTCATATTGGCACCATTTATGCAACTCAGATAATTTTTAATATTTTTAACAATAAAGCAATTTCAATTAAAGTAAGTACATTATTTTACTATAATGCTCTTGCACACTTTACTAGATTGTAGATAGCAGGAAGTTTTATACACACTGGGAAATCAAAAAGTATGTGTGATTTACCTTATTGTGATACTTATTTTATTGCAGTAGTCTGGAATTCACCCACAGTATCTTTGAGGAATGCCTATCTTACTAATTAT
The DNA here is from genome assembly GCA_025594165.1 of Tamias sibiricus. Taxonomy (NCBI): domain Eukaryota; kingdom Metazoa; phylum Chordata; class Mammalia; order Rodentia; family Sciuridae; genus Tamias; species Tamias sibiricus. The sequence continues at coordinate 40,813,379 of CM046661.1, forward strand.
ATTATGTACAAGAGATTTTGGCTATGCTATTAAGATTGTCTGGACTATATCATACCTAATTCATATTTTATGTCATTAGTTTACATTCTTACAACATAAGTTATGCTATTAACCTTGTCCAGTATATACCATGCCTGTCATAATTTCTATATTATTCATTGCTATTCTATTGTTCCATTTATAATATTTTATGTTTAAGGTACTATTATATTATTTATTTCAAAATAGATACTTTTAGTAATTTATATAAAACCACATATCTTAATATGACTGCATGATAAATAAAATATACTATAATAAATACTGTTGGTGCCACTGTCATGTCTTTAATGCTACATTTCTACCACTGATAAAACTAACAGCCCACACTTGCTCAGTGCTCCTGAGGTGATCACTACTAAGTGCCTTACATTAATTAACTATTTTAATTCTCATAATAACACCATGAAACATTGTTTCTGTTTCACAGATGGAGAGTCAGTCATTGAAGAAAGTTAAAGGTCTTCTCCCAGGACATCATAAGCCTTTAATGTGTTAGAAGCAAAACATGAAGTTGGGTATTTTTACTTGATAGCACAGTTGTTTATCCACTGCAAGTACAGTACTCTGCTGAGAGAAAAGTTTAAAATCCACGTTAATAATCCCACTTATTCCACATCCCCCATTTTTGCAGAAGCCTTTCTCTTTAATTTGTTCATTTTGTCTACTATTTTTGAAACTGTTTCCTTTAATAATTCAGTGTTATTTCAAAAGCATTTAATTGTTTTATTTACTTCTTTGGAGCCCTATTTAAATAGGTCACCTAAATTTTCTATAAGAAAAAAAAAAAAAGAATAATGTTTTTCTCCACAAGTAATCACTTTCATATTTTCCAAACCACCTATACTATACATGCACAACAACTAAGGGATTCTTTAAACTTTTTTATGTTTTCTTCACTTTTAATACCTATCCCTACGCCTTCAATAATAGAAAGCATATACATTTAATTTTTGGAACTGTCTACTAAACTTGTCTTCAAAAACAATTTTCCAATCATTGTATGAGAATACAATGTATCTTTTAACTCTAATAAAATCCACAACTTATTAAATGTCTTAAATGAATTTACTCCCACATGTTTAAATTGTTAAGAAATGTATTGCAAATTTTAAAGGCATCTACAGAACTTTAGAAAAATGCAACTAGTTCTCTCCTGTTTTTCCAGGGCCACTTGTTCACCATTTCAGACAAATGAGAATCTATCCCAGTCTAAAAGCTCTCCAGAGAAGACTTCTTAATATACCTTAAACTGTTTTCAGTCTTGCTTTTAGTAGAATCTCCTTACTGCTGACTTTACTGCTGCTATTTCAGTCTGCTTCTGTTGCTCTCCTCTCTATGGAGATAAAGAACAGCTGGCCAATATCTTCTGCATAAAGGCATTTGAAATTCTAGAATACAGTAATTAAAACCCTTCTTTGCCTTTGACTAACATTTCCCAGGATTTATTGGAAATTTTAAAATGCTTTTAAGAATTTCTACATGATTCCTGAGTTTGGGAAAACTTATTATTATTATTTTTTAATGAATCAAATATTTTCCTACATGAGATACTGTTTGAGTGGTGAAAACAATAAAGGGATGGTTATATATGACTCTTTTATACTTTTATTTGTTTAAACATGCTATCAGAGACATGAGTCATCAGATAAATACTTCTGTATAAATTTCTTCTTTAGGTCTGAAAATACAGGAAAATGAAACAAAGGACTGTTATGGGTCAGGCTATATGGGCTATGACCAAACAGACTCCATTTTACCCTGACATTCCATATCATGTAATAAATGCTTCTCCCATGGGAACACCACCCTGCCTCTGTACCCATCAACAGTTGCTTAGCATAGCATGTTTAACAACAAAAAATAGTAATTCTTATACAATAAAAATTGTTCTCTTTTTGGTTCACATTTTTCTTGGACAATGTATCCTGTCAGAGAATGATTATCTAGACGTTAGTAACCATTCTTTAACTTGTACTCAACTAGGGTCATCTTGACCCACTTCCCCTTCTGCTTATGATTTTGGATCTCATGATGTTTGTTTGTGGTTTTGAATCAGCAATAGCCACTTATGATTAATGTGGTTTTGAAATATACAGGTGTGCTCTAACCCTTGGAGGGGGTTGAAGGGTGCAGATTTACAGCCTGCCCCTTGGCCCACCAGCTGGTGAATCTGGACTGCCAGATGATGAATAAAGATGATTCCCTCTCCTGCTTTAAAATCGACTCAGTGATTTATTGCAATCTTGCCATAACATAACACATCATAACATAAAGTGTTATTTCACACTTGTACTTACTTCCTTTATAAAATAAATTTTGTAGGGGAATCTTATCCAATTTATCCATGAATTTGGAATACCTTGACTTATATTTCCTTTCAATAGCCAATTACCAGTTACTAGACAGGCCTCATAATCTACAAGCTTGGGCACAACCATGATCTGGACAATTGTCACAGACCCTGGTTTCTGACATAAATGGTGACTTTATCTTAGATTTGTTTGGCAAGTGCTTACAAGACCAGAATTCTAAAAATAAAGGAAAGAAGCTTGAGAATGGAAACATTCTTATGAGGCACACTTATAGCATCTAGTTAGGGCAATGAACTGACTTTCCTTTTTATCCCCCAAAGCTCAAGGATCAAGGTCAGTACACATTTTCTTTTCTTTTTGTTTCTCTCTCTCTCTCTCTCTCTCTCTCTCTCTCTCTCTCTCTCTCTCTCTCTCTCTCTCTCTCTCTCTCTTTTTCTTGTACCAGAGATTGAATCCAGGGGTGCTTAACCACTGTTATGGTTTAGATATTAGGTATCCCCAAAAGCTCATGTGTGAGACAATGTAGAAATATTCATTGGTGAAATGATTGTGTTATAAGACCCTTAACCCAATCAGCAAATTAATACCTTGATAGGGGTTAACTGAGTGGTAACTGTAGGCAGGTGGGATGTGGCTGGAGGAGCTGGTTCCCCTGGGGTGTGCCTTTGGGGTATATATTATGTATCTGACAAGTGGAGTGTCTTTCTCTGCTTTCTGATCATCATGTGAGCTGTCTCTCTCTACCATACTCTTCCTCCATGATGTTCTGCCTCATGCGGAGCTCAGGAATAGAGCTGGCTGACTATGGACTGAGACTTCCAAAACAGTGAGTGCCCAAATAAACTTTTCCTTCACTAAAATTGTTTGTGTCAGGTCTTTTTGTCAGAGCAGCAGAAAAGCTGACTAAAAGAACCACTGAACCATATCCTCAGGTCTTTTTATTTTTTATTTTGAGACTGAATCTAAGTTGCTCAGGGCCTCACTAAATTGCCAAGGCTGGCCTTGAACTTGCAATCCTTGTGCCTTAGCCTCCCATGTCACTGGGATTTCAAGTGTGCACCATTGTTCCCAGCACATATTTTCTTTAGAGATTCAGAGAGTGAATATTTTAGGTTTTGCATTCCCTGTGATCTCTGTTACAGTCCACTCTGACATTGTAGCAGTACTACAGCCACACACAAAATGTAACAAATGCATGAGACTATGTCCCAACAAAACTTTATTACCAGCACATGAGGCTAACCAGAGTTTACCTGTGGGCCATCACTTACCAGTCCAGGACAAAAAGTGCCAAAATGTGTTGAGGCCTTTGGGCTTCCTGTACCCACCCTTCCATATTTCTTTGTTGCTAAAATTGTAAAGGACCAAGGTGTCCCAAGAGGAATAGTACATTTCAAATCCAAAAGACTTCACATTCGCTTGATGTATTGTGCTAGTTCTTGGGACACTAACACCATTTTCCTTCTGCAACCTGGCTAAGGTCCATCATGACCTCATATCTTAGATACACTGCTCAAATTTCCTGAAGGAAGACCTTTTATTTGTCATTATTTAGAGTAAAATCTGTATTTTCCCACCACAAGAGACTAGTATTCAGGTCCCAGATTTTGCCTTTAATGATTGAATGAATACCCACTCACTTCTGCCATTTCCCCTGCCATTTCTCTAATACATTAGAGAAGTTGTTAACAGTGATTGGAAACTCATACATACCCCACTGTTACAGGGCAGACTGCTCAGAAAACATACCAAGTCCATTTTGTCTGAACTGGAAAGTCTTTATTTAGCCAGCCTGTGACTGTTTCCCACAGGACCCATAACTGTCTCTGCAAGGAACAGCTCCAAGCCTGAGCATTTCAGGGTCTTCAAAGGCAAAACCACGAAAACCACATCTGGGTTGACCTAGCTGCAAGCAAGCAGGGGCACAGAAACTGAATTGAGCAGTTAGTGAAACAATGCAATGAGTACATTGGTATTTCTCACGGGACTTTCCAGGTTGGCATAACAGCAAGCAAGCAAAAGGGAAGTAGATCAAAATGACCATAGTTGAGTACAAGTTAGAAAATGGTCTTTCTTAATATAAATGAAAACATAAAAATTTCTAATTGTGTAAATCCACACGCTATATTTTATAAACATTTCTATTACTGTTGCATATTTAATCAAATTCATTTTTTCCCTGCTATTAGAAACAATGTACACCTTTGTGAAGATAATCAAATATGTCTATTGGGTAGCATGCTAGAAGTACAGTGTCTGGGTCAAAGAGCTATGAATACTTTAAATGTTGGTAGATGTTTCCCCATTGGAGACTAAATCACTGCACACACCTGTATTTCCACAAACTCAGTATTTGTGTATCTACAGTGCTGAATCTCATCAATATTTAAAATATTTGGCAATCTGATGAATAAAATGATTTTATTGTTAACATAATTTTTATTTCATATTTATTAGAGATATAGTATCTTTTTAATGTGTGTTTTGCCGATTCTGTATGCCTTCCATGAACTGCTTGATGATGTCCTAATGTCCATTAAAGAAAACATAGACTTGTCTTTTTCTTATTGAATCACTGGAACACTATATAAAGAATATTTATTCTTTGTTATATATGTTAACTTGCCTCACCTACAAAATTTATTATTTTATGGTCCTCACCTACAAAATTTATTAAATTTATGGTCAATCTTTTCAATTTTATGTCATCTTAGAAACTCCTTTCACACCTAAAACTATAAAATATTTTCTATAAAAAAGAAAAATGGTTACTAACATCTAGACAATCATTCTTTGACAGGTTACATTGTCCAAGAAAAATGGTAACCAAAGAGAGAACAATTTTTGCATTGTATAAGAATTGCCATTTTGCGTTGCCAAACATGCTATGCTAAGCAACTGCTGATAAGTACAGAGGTGGAGTGTATCCATGGAAGAACATTTTTTAAGATATGGAATCTTGGGGTAAAATGGAGTCTGTTTGGCCATTGACCATATAGCCGGGCTCATAACCCCACCATCACGGTGCTACCCCATAGTTTGAGTCATCATTATTTCTTCTCTGGATTCCTAAATCTATCATATCACCCCATTTTACTTTTGGTAGAATAATTAGATAATTAAAACATAATGTAAACATATCCAAATCACTCCATATGTCCCTAACTCAAGCATAGTAAAAGCCAAGATTACAATAGTGGGCATATCCCTGCTGTATGAAATCTCTGCCACCTCCCCACTGATAGATTACTAACCGTCTAACATTCTCATCTGCTCTCTGGAATCCCATCACATGAGCTTCTTTGAAGTTTTCCTTACCACACTAGGAACAATTTCTACATGGCATACAAAACTAAAATATTTAGTCTTATTTTTTCTAAATGGCTCCCAACCCACCCTTTCTTAACTAATGCTGTGAACTCTTTATTTTCTTTGGTATATTTGCACACCCTTTCAATACTTATGTGGTCTGCTATTTATCACTGCAACCACTCATTCCTCATCTCCCAAATTCCCACCTACTCTGCTTTACATTTTTCCCATATTATCACCATCTACAATACTATAAAATTTAAAATATTTACTTATTGTATTTATTGTTCTTAACTTTCTTTAGCTGCTAAATTGAAAAATTCTGATGACATGTATTTTTATCTCCTTTATTCAATGATTTTTGTCAAGCAACAAGAACACAGCTGGATCAGAGAACAGATAGAACTCAAAATATCATGTTAAGTAAAATAAGTCAGTAACAAATGGCCATATATTGCATCATTCCATGAATTAAGTGTCCAGTATAGGGCTGTGTGTGTGTGTGTGTGTGTGTGTGTGTGTGTGTGTGTGTAAATGAAGGCAAAAAGCAGATTGATGATTGCTTGGACTAAAGCAAGGATGCTTGGGGAGTAAATGCTTAATAAATATGGAATTTTCTTGTAGGGTGATGGAAATGCTTTGGAATGAAATAAAGGTGATGATTGCACAATTTTGTGAATGTACAGAATGCCGATGAATCGTTCTCTTTAAAATGGTCATTTATGTTAGTGAATTTTACTAACATAAATTAGCAAAGTAACATACTAAGTTTTCTTTAACAAAACTTTAAAAAATATGAATAAACTTTTATAAAGTGTCTTCCCCTATAGAGACACTAATATAAGAGTTCACATTCTTTAGGAACAGACTTGATGGCAATCTAAAGCTGGAGACTGCTAGAGAGTTGGCATGTGTTACAAGCACACAGTACTGGATATTTCATAGGATTCATGGGAACTCAAGTCATCCCCACAAATGACACTGGCTCTGTACCCATGAACACTTGATCTATAAGCACAAATCAGTTATTTATAAATCACATATTCTTCACATCTCTGTTGAACAAAGTCCTTTGTATGTTTGGGGAGGGACAATGCCCACTTGTTACCTGAGCATACACTCAGAGGTAGATAGAACCTGTAAAACCAAAACCAAAGAACCCAGTGACTTTAAAATCATTGCAAATGTTCACTCAGCATCATTGAGATGCATCAGACATCTGAATTACTCTGACTAGAATAGTTCATAAATCTGCCCAGACCCATTCTGGACTTTCTGCTTCAAACAATGGATGTTTTCTGTGGACTTTGCCCTTATTGGCAACTCTTTTATTTTGATGGGGTGGGGGTGAAACAGGCATTGAACTCAGGGGGACTCAACCACTGAGTCACATCCCCAGCTCTATTTTGTATATTATTTAGAGACAGGGTCTCAATGAATTGCTTAGCACCTCATTTTTGCTGAGGCTGGCTTTGTACTCATGATCCTCCTGCCTCAGTCTCTCTAGCTGTTGAGGTTACAGGTGTGTGCCACCGCGCCCAGCGGCAACTCTTAACACAGTGATTGCTATTATCTAATTTCTAGTATGTTATGAGGATGCCACTTTTTATCCTGCCTATTGAGATTTTCTTTTCTTTATTTGGTCAATCTGCAGCCTTAAACAGCTACAATACGGTAATATCCTATTTGAATTTCAGCCCTCTATCTTTGAACAACCCTCTATAAATCAAGTCATTTCTCTACCATATTCTGATAAACACTCACAGAAATGGTTCATTTGGCTTTCAATCAGAACAATATTTATAGTGGTCCAACAGAGCTCAAAGGCATAGGACCCTCCTGTTCAATTATGATATGTACCCTCCTTGGTGCTGTAATGCATAAAAGTGAGCACATACTTTGTATTTGGGGATGAATTTCCCTCCATTTATAATGTTGTTTGGACACAACCCATAATATTATGGACTTTTCAGATCTAAATATAATTTTCTGTGTTTGGGAAGCAAACCATTTTAATTGAAGTCCAATAACTAGTTAACAACTGCCTCTGAAAGTAGCACGTGTAACGGCAAACTCGGGTAATTTTCTAATACAAAATTCCTACAATAACCACTGGTTGGCACTCATGGGCTATTGCCAAAGATTCCTATTTATACATGTGTTGCTAGAAATGCAATGCCATTTGAAGATTATAGTATTGTGATCTTTTTGTGGTTTAGATGTGAGATGCCCTCTCCCATCAAACGCATGTGTGAGACAATGCAAGAAAGTTTAGAGGTGAATTGATTGGGTTATGAGTGTTTTAACTTAATCAGTACATTAATCTCCCGATAGGGATTCACTGGGTGGTAAATATAGGCAGGTAGGATGTGGCTAGAGAGGTGGGCTCCTGGGTGCATGCTTTTGGGGCATATATTTTATCCTTGTTGAAGGGAGCACTCTCTCTCTCTCTCTCTCTCTCTCTCTCTGCTTCCTGGTGCCACACCCTTCACCATGATGTTCTGCCTCTTTTCCAGCCCTGAGGAATGGAGTGAGCCATCTATGAACTGAGACTTTGAAATTGTTCTTCTAATTGTTCTTGTAAGGTCTCTTGGTCACTACAGCAAAAAAGCTTATTAAAACAGATCTCAAATGAATTCACTAGGTGATAGTCCTTTGAAGCTCAATGAGAACCTACAGGCATGCAGAATCCCACAGATAGTTCTGTCATTTGCCTCTTATCTTTGTTAATCTAGGCTACTGAAATTTCCCGATGAGACAGGTACTATGTTCACAAATCTTCAAATATTATCCATACCTCTTGTTTTGATTTTAAGATAATATCTCATAGCTCCAGACTAAGTAATTTCTCATAATCATAACATTTATTTGGGATCTATACTTTAGCTCAATCTGTCACTCCCTGGTGATCCTATGATGAGCACTGAAATTCAGTTTTAGTTTAATAGGAAGATAGAGATGTTAATATTATACAATAAAAATAACAAATAATATTTTCTCTGTTGAATCAAATCTAAGTTTCTTTTCAATAAACTGTGGAAATAAGCAAGACTGTTTAAAAATTCCTGAGAAAACACAGAAAATAAGTATTTGAGTCCATCATGCATGAATTCAACCTGGCTTTGATTTTCTTGCAAGATAGAAATTAAGAAAAAAGTGTTAGTACAATCGATCACAGAATACCAATCTCCTTTATCTTGTTGCCTAGCCTGAATTGTTAATACCATATTGAACATAGCTGATACTTTTGGAGGTACAAATGTATTAAATCTTTTGTACTATATAGTTAAACTTTAGCCTCCAAAAGTTTTTCTTTCATGGTCATGTTTCTTTGTGGGACCACAAAAAAAAGGGGGTTTGTGAATATTAGTACAATTATATTATATTATAATATGTTTTCTAATTTGAGTTCTTGATGGCTTTTGTGTATTGTGTGTTGTTTTAAAATAACTATGTGAGTACATTTTTATAACTCTAAAGGTTCCACCTAAAACACATAATTAAATAAGGATAAAAAGATTTTTCATGTGAACCAATTTTCATCATTTCATTTGAACCATATTTTTTGTTTATTCCTTTTCAGTAATGTGTTCATATCTTCCTGAGTTAACTATTTATCTTTATCTTCCAATCACCAGGTGTGTATCATATGGCATTGTTCAGCAGTGTCCAGTAATCCCAATAAAATTCCTTTACCACACTAAGTCTTTTACCCATAATAGGACAAAAAGTCTCAGATCCACTTCTTGGGGTTGTGCCAAAGCATCACAGACAGTCCTTTACTCGGTATCATAATCCAGGTTTTACCTCATGTTGTTTTTGCTTGGAGTATCCTTCATATAACCCTGCCCTGTGAGCAACAGAAGCTTAGAAGTAGCATGGGTAATTGGGGTGGATTCCCTGTTATCATTGTTCCATCATCATTTGGGTCAGAAGCATAACATTTGGGGAGAATTTAATATCTTTAATAAACAATTTAATGTTGCTTCTGGTCTCAATATTTTAGTCTACTTAATACCTGGGTATGGGATTAAGTTCTTTGTCAAGTTATGTTTTACACATATCTTCCAAAGGCTGAATAAGTTGAGAGATTTGTTGTACATTCACATTACTGTAGAGGTTGAAGGTCATTAAAAATCTTAACAGGACTCATCTTGTTTAGGAGTCCATAGATGAGATGAGATGAAAATAGGTCTATGGTCACCAATAGGTAAATAAAATTGCACAAATACATTTTAGCAGTGGCTCACCAGGAAGCTGTTGGTATTCATTTATGGAGTGACTTAACTCTTTGACTGATTATCTCTCCATTTAGGTTGTTTCTTTGTTCTTTTCCTCTATGAACTACTTAGATTCAGATGTGATTTTTAATCAGATGGGGCTGCCTTGTGGTCAAAGGAAATATCTGCACAACTCCTACTTGGCATGCTTTTTTCATCTACCTTCAGCCACAGCTTGGCAGACCTGATAACCTCCAAGTTTTTATTAGATATTTTCATTTTCACCAAAATAACCAATATCAAGAAAGGTACCTAAGGTAGCCAGAAAGACCCCCAGCAATCACCCCTTGGTAATCCTACCCTTCCACATTATGCCAGGTTTGGTCTGTGACTAATAGCACATAAGAAAAGTAAGAGTATATTACCCCCAAGAGTAAGTTGAAAGAGACTTAAGTTGCTATCTTAGAAGCTTTCTCCTTAGCTCATAATCTCTCTTGAATGACTTGCTCAGAGGAAGCCAATTAGACATTTTGTATTCAGCCTTATATAGATGTCTACTCTTGTAAAGGAACTATAACCCCAGGGCCACATCCCGCAAGGAACTAAGACCTATCAAACCTATGAGTAAACTGGGAAGAGAATTTTCCAGCCCAGACTGAGACTCTCAATGACTGCATTTAGGTTGACAGCTAGGATGAAATATTTTGAGAGATATAACACAAGATCATCTGGCTGAGCTTCTCCCAGACTCCTGACCCTCAGAAAATTGTACAATATTAAATGTTTAATAGTCAAGCTGCTAAGATTTAAGTGACTTGTTATGTGACTTGTTATGAAACAAAAGAAAACTGATAGAGTACCAACTGCTATAGAGTACCAAATGCTTGGTTGACTTCCAGTCTCTCTCAAATTTTAAAAGTGTATTTGGAGTTAATGTTCTGTCTGATGTGCATGTGGTAAAGATTTGCTCCCATTCTGTAGGTTCTCTGTTCACCTCACTTATTGTTTCTTTTGCTGAGAAAAAGCTTTTTAGTTTGAATCCATCCCATTTATTAATGCTTGGTTTTAGTTCTTATGCTATAGGGGTCTTATTGAGGAAGTTGGGGCCTAATTCAACATGTTGGAGATTTGGGCCTACTTTTTCCTCTATTATGTGTAAGGTCTCTGGTTTAATTCCTAGGTCCTTGATCCACTTTGACTTGAGTTTTGTGCATGGAGAAAGATAGAGGTTTAATTTCATTTTATTACATAAGGATTTCTAGTTTTCCCAACACCATTTGTTGAAGAGGCTGTCTTTTCTCCAATGTATGTTTTTGGCACCTTTGTCTAATATAAGATAACTTCAAGGATATATAAAGCTCTCTAAAACCTTTACACCAAAAAAACAAACAACCCAATCAATAAATGGGCTAAGTAACTGAACAGACACTTCTCAGAAGATGACATACAATCAATCAACAAATATATGAAAAAAAATGTTCAATATCTCTAGCAATTAGAGAAATGCAAATCAAAACTACTCTAAGATTTCATCTCATGCCAGTCATAATGGCAGCTATCAAAAACACAAACAACAATAAATGCTGGAGAGGTTGGGGGTAAAGGGCACACTCATACATTGCTGGTAGGAATGCAAATTGGTGCAGCCAATCTGGAAAGCAGTATGGAGATTCATAGGAAAACTTGGAACGGAATCACCATTTGACCCAGCTATCCCACTCCTTGTTCTATTCCCAAAGGACTTAAAAACAGCTTACTACAGGGACACAGCCACATCAATGTTTATAGCCACACAATCACAATAGCTAGATTGTGGAAACAACCCCAATGTCCATCAATAGATGAATGGATAGGGAAACTTTGGTATATATATACAATGGAACACTACTCAGCACTAAAAGAGAATAAAATCATGATATTTGAAGGTAAATGGATGGAGTTGGAGAAAATAATGCTAAGTGAAGTCAGCCAATCCCGAAAACCGAAGGTCAATTGATTCCTTTGCTATGATGATACTGAATTATAATGGCAAGGGAGGGGGGAATGAGAAGAATGAAGGCAAGTTAAATAAAACAAAGGGGAGGAAAAGAAGGGGAGGGGAAAGGGGATAGAAATAATGGCAGAAGGAGTCGGACATCAATATACTAAGTGCATGTATAAAAGCTCAAATGGTATGAAAATACTTTGTGTAAAACCAATGACTTGGAAAACTGTGCTTTTTATATGTAATATGAAAAGAATTGCACTCTAAAAGCATGTATAACAAATTGAATTTTAAAAAAAAACTTGGAAAAAAGTGTATTTGGACATAAAAATGAAATTACAACTTATCAGAATTTGTGAGATGCAGTGAAAACAATATTTGAGGAAAATTAATTATATTTGATGTATTAGGAAAAAAAATCTACAATAAAAGCAATAAGTATCAAACTGAGTAAAATAGTATAAGAACAATAAGTTGAATCTAAATTAACAGCAGAAAATTAATAAAAATTAGAGCACAAATCATGTAATTGAAAATAGAGCCTCAATTTAGAAATAAAGTATTTAAGAAGGTAAAAATATAAATTCTCTATTATATCTTCTAGGAAATAAAAACAGAGGGCATACTTCAAAATTCATTCTATGAGATCAGCACCACCCTAATATCAAAACCAAAGATATTAGAAGAAAGGAAAACTATAGATGGATATTCTTCATAAATACAGATACAAGTATCTTCAACAAAATATTAGCAGTTAAAAAATCTATCAATGTATAAAAACAATTATATGCCCTGACCAAGAGAAATTTATATCAGATATGCAAGGCAGGTTCAACATTTGAAAATCAATTAATACATTCCATTATATAAACCGTGTAAAGGTGAAAATTGTACGCTCATATAGACAGAAATTGTATTTAATAAAACCCAGCACTCCTTTATTATAAAAACTCCACAAAAACTAGGAATTACCACGTACTTTCTTAACTTTATAAAAATCTATTTTTAAAAAACCTATATTTAACAGTATCTTGAGTGGTCAGAAACTATGTGTTTTCCTCTCAATATAAGGAACATGATGTCCCCTGTCAAGACTCTTACCCAACATTGTGCTGGAAAGCCTAGCTAATGCAATAGGGAAGAAAAACTAATAAAAGCATACAGCCTGTAAAGGAAGAAATAAAACTGTCAAACTGTCTTTGTCACAAAAACCATAATTGTCTATGTAGAAAATATGCTATAAAAAACCAAAAGCAAAACTCCTTGAACTAATAAGTAATTGTAGTGAGGTTGGAGAATAGAAGATTAAAAATAGGAAAGTTGACTGCTTCCCTATTTTTCTGTCCAGCAATTGACAAATTTTGAAATTTGAACTTAAAAACACATCATCATTTACATGAACTCACACAAAGGAAGTATTTAGGTATAATTTAACAAAGTGATTTTAAGATCTGCTTGAGGAAAACTACAAAACTCTGAAGAAAAAATTGTTTTGAAGACTAAAATAAATGAAGTTTTAGTCCATATCCATGAAGACTCAATAATGTTAAGAAGTAAGTTCTTCCCAACTTTGTTCGATAGATTTAATGCAATGCCCCCCCCCCAAAAAAAATCCCAGAAAATTTCTTTATAGATATGGATACAAATTGATCCTGAAGTTTACATAAACAGGCAAGAGACTACAAAGCCTATACAATTCTCTAGGGGGAAAAATGAGAGGACTCATACTATCTGTATCCAAATATGGCATTAACTCATGTTTTCTGTTTTGAGACACTACATTTATGGTAATTTGTAACTCAGTAATAGAAAACTAATACAGCCACTATTTTAAGTGCTTAGGGTAAAAAGTAGTGAAATTTCAAAAATTAGTTGTCAGCCAGCGTGTTAGCAGCTATTTACTAAGTGGGCAAAAACATTGGTTCTCCCAAATAAAAGAAGGTGCCAACATGAACAAGAGGAAAATAATAAGACCCAAATAAATAAAGGTATGTTGAGGTTCAGGGAAATTAAGAGAATTATACAGGTAAAGTCCAAAATATAATAAACACACACACACACACACACACACACACACACACACATTTCACATAGGTAGAAATACTCAATATGTTACTCTAATAAATAAAACATTATGACAAATATAAAATTCTACAATTTGATACAAGTATATTTTCAAAAATATTCATTAAAATTAAAACATATTGATCAAAGTAAAGAAAATTATTTCCATTTAAACATTATTAAACACAATTGGGACAATTACCTTATTGCAAAAATGTGTTTAAATTATTTACTTACAGTCAATATCTAGTCAAACATTTAAAGTTATTTTATAAAATAAATTCTGGTATTCAGTGGTTACCTGAATAAATGAAACACAAATCACAAATAATAAATGTGTTTACAGAGGTTACATATAATTGGATCAGACAAGAAAATGTTATGGCCCTGCATTTAGTGCCAGATTCATATAACTGGAATCTCGGGCAACAGAAGTCTCTGCTTTTGAAGGCTGAAAGGTTTGATAAGGGCATCAGATTGTTGGCCATAATAGTAAATGACATAGACTTCAGATTTTTTTCTCTAATGGACCCATCAATAAGGAGTCTTGATTTTTTTGCCCTCATTATAATCTGTTTATCAGTTACTTATTCCTCTTCTTTTCCTCTCTTTCAGAGCTTCAGGCCTCAACACCTATAGAATCCTACATAATCCCAGAAGGTCAAGCAATCTGGCTTCTCCTTGGGAAGGGATTATGAGAGGTATACTAGTGGAATCAGGGGAAAAAAAAAAAAAAAAAAACTACTACTTATGAAATACAGTAAAAAAAAATCACTTGATACAGAATGGCAGTAGTGAAGTAGTTGTGAAGTAGTTAGGGCATCATTCAATCTCATATTTATTCTGAAGATGGAATGAACAGAGCTTGCTGATAAACAATACAGAGAATTGAGAAGGACACCTAGATATTTGGTTTATGTCATTAATGGAGTAATATCTTTTATTTACAGTCATACTTGGGAAGAAATAGATGTGTAGAAGAAACTGAATTTTGGGAGGGACTCAAAATGGCGGATTAGAGAAGGTTGCTTTTCTGGTTGCTCCATGGCATGAAGCCAAGAATTCAGACACACAGCTTCTCACCAAGGTGAGACAGGAGAACTTCTCTGGGAATTTACTTTGGATATGCAAAACAGATTGGAGAATCAGGCGGTTGGATAAAAGAAATAAAGAAATCCTCAGTGCTGTTACTGCCAATAGTGGTGCCAGCGGGTGAGATCTCCCCCTGGTAAAATCAGTCACTTAAAAGTTTGGCTAGGAAGGTTGCACCCCCCTGAGAATTCGAAGGGGCAGGGAAGAATTGAGTGAGTTTGGAGACTAAACTGGAGGGTCCTGAAAACACGAAGTTCATGTGTGTCTGAGAGGAATAAAAATTGACCACTCCAAAACAAGAGTGAAACCCAGGGGTTTTACCTGGGGGATAATCTCCCAGGATGGCCCAGCAACTGCCCAAACCCAGAGGTGCACTAATTTAAAATCTTCAGACCAATTCAAGGAAGAGCTTAGAGATTAAGCCCAAACCCTGCCCTGAGGAGTTCTGCATATGGGATCTGCCATCATTTGAGGAACTTTACCTAACACACCTGAGAAAAATATTTGGAATGCAAAAGGAAACGAAAACTATTCCCTCAATTTTCATCAAGATCCTCTGCTTTATTTTAGTTGTTTTATTTCTTATTTATTTGTTTATTTTTTTTCCTGCTCACTGTTTAGTTGAAACCTAAATGGTTCATGGACACTTATACATGTTCATAACTGTTTTTTGTTTTGTCTTGTTTTTTGTTTATGTGTTATCATCCCTAGCATTTTTAAGGCAGTTATTTCTCATTGATCAATATTTTGAAGTCTAAGATGTTTTATAAGAATATATTAGTTTCGTACTTGTACTTTTATTTAGTTTTAATTTTACTATTAATTTTTAAATTTTTGTTCTATACACTTTTTTCTCACTTATCTGTTTCATTAGATTCTTTCTCTCTTTTCCTCTGCTAGCAGCCAACCCTTATTGATCTATCACTCGCCCTCTATTTTCTACTTCTATTTTCTCTCCTCTTGTCACACAAACATCACATCCTACAGTACTTCTTTTCTATCCCTGTTCACAACTTAAAATTATAAATCTGTATGTAAACTTACTATTTTGACCATGGACAATAACTGATCATATCATCTCTGTTTATTGTCACAATTAATATAGAAGATGCCAAAGCAGGAACTATTTGGTTTAATGCTGTAAATTGTTTGCATTGGTTGTTATTACTATCTGTCTCCTCCTAAACTATGAGGAAATGGAAACTTAAGAGCCCATATAAGACCAGAGTTGAATCTCTACTGCCACAAAACCATACTCTCAAGTGGGCAGACACACAAACAACATGAAAAACAAGTCTCCTCAAACAAACCAATATAATTCTACAGCAGAATCCATTGACACAACAATATAAATGACAGAAGAGTTTAGAATGTTCATAGTGAAATTGATCTGTGAGGTAAAAGACAGTGTAAGGGAGAATGCAAGAAACAAAAGTTCACTTCAATAAAGAGAGATTTTGAAAATAATAAAAAAAAAAGCAGAAATCCTCAAAATGAAGGAATTAATAAGCCAAATTCATTGGAAGGAATCACCAAAAAACTAGACTAACAAAGTTTCAGGCAATGAAGATGAATCTAGAAAACAATGTTGACCATGGAGAAAAGATGTTAAGAGACCATGACCAAAACTTCCAAGAAATATGGGATAACATGAAAAGACCAAACTTAAGATTTATTGGGATAGATGAATGTTTGGTGACACAAACCAAATCAAAGGAATGTATAATCTTTTCAATAAAATAGTATCTGAAAATTTCCCAAACCTGAAGATAAAATGGAAAATCAAGTACAAGTGGCATACAAGATACCCAAAACACAAAATTACAACAGACCCACACCATAGCATGTTATTATGTAAATTATCCTCATATAGAATGACAGAATTTTAAAATCTGCAAGAGAAAAATAACAGGTTACTTTTATCAGAAAACCAAATCCAGATCTCAGTTGATTTCTCAATTCATACCCTTAATGTCAGGACGTCATGGAATAACATATACCAAGATCTGCAAGAAAATGGATGCCAACCAAGAATACTATGCCATGAAAAATTAAGTCTCAGATTTGATGATGAAATCAAAACATTCCAAGATAAACAAAAGTTAAAAGAATTCACAGCTAGAAAGCCTGCACTAAAGAACATTGTCAGTAAAATATTTCATGAAGAAGAAATGAAAAATAAAAGAGAAACCAGCAAAGGGAGGAACTACTAAAGGATTATTCAGTTAAAGGAGAAACTAGTTAAAAACCAGATATAAATTAAAATGACAGGGAATAAAAGTCATTTCTTAATAATAACATTGCATGTAAATGTCCTGAACTCCTCAATCAGCACCCACAGACTGGCAGATTGAATTAAAAAACAAGACCCTGAAATATGCTGTCTGTAAGAAACTAACCTCCACATACTGACAGTAAACGGATATGAAAAAAACTTATCATTCATATGGACCTCAAAAATAAGAAGACGACCTGGGTGAGGTGGCACATGCCTATAATCCCAGCAGCTCAGGAAACTGAGGCAGGAGGATTGGAAGTGCAAAACCAGCCGCAGCAACTTAGTGAAGCCCTAAGTAACTTAGTGAGACCCTGACTCTAAATAAAACATTAAAAAGTATTGGTGAGTTGGCTCAGTGGTCAAGCACTCCTGGGTTCAATCCCTGGTACCAAAAATAAAAGGGTTCCTAGTCTCATAAAGTGGACTTTCAGCCAACATTAATCAGTAGGGACAAAGAAGGACATTTCATACTGCTTAAGGGAACTACACATCAATGAGACATAACAATCATAAATATTTATGCCCCAAACAATGGAGCATCCACATACATCAAACAAAGCCTTCTCAATTTCAAGAATCAAATAGACCACAACCAATAATACTGGGTGATTTTACCATGCCTCTCTCACCAATTGATAGATATTCCAAACAAAAACTAAATAAAGAGCTGTAGAACTAAAAACTACAATTAATAATTTAGACTTAACATACATAATATAGAATATTTAATCCATCAATGACTGAATATACTTCCCTCTCAGTAGCACACAGATCCTTCTCTAAAAATAGACCATATCTTAGGCCAAAAAGCAACTCTCAGTAAATACAAAAGAAAAAAAAAAAAAAAGAAGAAGAAAGAAAGAATACCTTCTATTTTATCAGATCATAATGAAATGAAATTAGAAATCAACAATAAATAAAAAATAGAAGCTACTATAACACCTAAACATAAATAATATACTATTGTATGATAAATGGATAATGGAGGAAATCAGGGATAAAATAAAAAACTGATTAAAGGTAAATGAGAAAAGTGAAACAACTTATCAAAATATCTGGGACACTATGAAGGCAGTTCTAAGAGTAAAGTTCATTGCATAGAGCTCATTCATTAATAGAATAGAAATTCACCAATTAAATAACCTAATTTTATATCTCAAAGCCCTAGAAAACAAAGAACAAATCAACACCAAAAGCAGTAGAAGACAGGAAATAAATGAAATCAAAACTGAAATCAATGATATTAAAACAACAGAAATAATAAAAAAAAAAGTTAGTTTATTGAAAAAAATAAATAAAATTGACCAACCCTTAGCCAAGCTAAAGAACAGAAAGGGAAATCTCAAATTACTAATATTCATGATGAAAAAGGAAGTATTGCAATGGACACCACCAAAATACAGACAATAATTAGCAACTATTTTGAAAATCTACACTCTAACAGAATGGAAAACCATGAAGACATCAACATATTTCTGGAGACATATGACCTATGCAAATTGAATCAGGGGGTGGGGTGGACATTGAACATTTAAATGGATTTTTTTCAAGCAATGAAATTGAAGACACCATCAAAAGCATACCAATAAAGAAAATACCGGCACAAAATGACTTCTCAGCCAAGTTGTACAAGACCTTTAAAAAATAATTTACACTAATACTCCTCAAATTATTCCATGAAATAGTAAAGGTGGGGACCCTTCCAAACTCATTCTATGACGTTAATATCACCCTGATACCAAAACCAGATAAAGACACATAAAGAAAAGAAAACTTCAGACCAATATCCCTGATGAACATATATGCAAAGATTCTTAATAAAATCCTGGCAACTCACATACAAAAATGTATTAAAAAGATAGTGCACCATGATCAAGTGGGCTTCATTCTAGTGATGCAAGGCTGGTTAAACATACAGAAATAAAAAATGTAATTCACTACATCAATAGACTTAAAGACATGATTATTGCACTAAATGAAGAAAAAGAATTTGACAAAATTCACCATCCATTCATGTTCAAAACACTAGAAAACACTAGGGATAGTAGGAATATACCTCAACATTGTAAAATCTATATATGTTAAACCCAAGGCCAACATCATTCTAAATATAGAAAAATTGAAAGTATTCCTTCTAGAAAACTGGAACAAGACAGGGATGCCCATTTTTATCAATTCTATTCAACATACTTCTTGAAATCCTAGCCAGTGCAGTTAGATAAAAGAAAGAAATTAAAAGGATATGAATAGGAAAAGAAGAGCTTGAACTACACATATTTGCTGAGGACATGATTCTGTATATAGAAGACCAAAAAAAAAAACTCCACCAGAAAGCTTCTAGAACTCATAGATGAATTCAGCAAAATAAGAAGAAATATATATGTGTGTGTACATATATATGTACACACACACACACACACACACACACATATCCTGCTAAATAAATACCTATGTGACACACACACACACACACACACACACACACACACACACATATATTCAGTTGCTTTCCCATACACTAAAGACAAAGACAAATCAGCTGAAAGATAAATCAGGAAAAATATTCCATCCACAATAGCCTGAAATAAAATAAAATTGGGGGGGATCAATCTAAAAAAAGAGGTGAAAGATCTCTACAATGAAAAATTTAGAACGCTAAAGAAATCAATTGAAAAAGTCCTTAGAAGATGGAAAGTTCTCCCAGGTTCTTGGATAGGGAAAATTAATATTGTCAAAATGGCCACACTACCAAAAGCACTATACAGATTTAATGAAATTTCTTTTTCTTTTTTTTTTTTTTTTTTGGGGGGGGGGTTTCCAGGGATTGAACTCAGGGCATTCGACTACTGGGCCACATCCCCAGCCCTTTTTTTTTTTTTTTTTTTTTTTTGTATTTTATTAGAGACAGGGTCTCACTGAGTTGCTAAGTTCCTCGCCATTGCTGAGGCTGGCTTTGAACTCGTGATCCTCCTGCCTCAGCCTCCCAAGTGCTGGGATTACAGGTGTGCACCACCGCACCCAGATAGATTTAATGAAATTTCTATTAAAATTCTTATAATGTTCCTCACAGAAATAGATAAAGCAGTCATGAAATTCATTTGTTAAAATAAGAGGCCCAGAATAGCCAAAGAAACCCTTAGCAAGTAATGTGATGCAAGAGGTATCATAACACCAGACCTTAAATTATATTACAGAGCTATAGTAACAAAAATGCCATGATATTGGCACAGAAACAGACATGAAGACCAATAGAACAGTATAGAAGACACACAGATATATCCACATAACTGTAGTATCTTGTCCTAGACAAAGGTGCAATAAACATACATTGGAGAAAAGATCACCTCTTTTAAAATGGTGCTTGGAAAACTGGAAATTCATATGTAGGAGAATGAAATTCAACCTCTGTCTCTCACCCTGCACAAAAGTCTACTCAAAGTGGATCAAGAACTTACTCATTAGACCAGAGAATTGGCCAGAGGAAAAAATTTAGGCTCAACTCTCTACCATGTCAGCTTAGGAACAGAATTCTTCAATAAGACTATGAAACCCTAAGAAGTAAAATCAAGAATCAATAAATGGGATACTATCAAACTAGAAAAGCTTCTTCACAGCAAAGGAAATAATCAAGAACATGAACAGAGAGCCTACAGAATAGGAGAAAATCTTTACCACCAGCACCTCAGATAGAGCATTAATCTCCAGGATATACAAAGAACTAAAAAAATTAATACCAATAAAACAAATAAACCAATCAATAAATGTGCACTTGACATAAAAAGAAACAAAAATGGTAAAAAAAAAAATATATGAAAAAATGTTCAACATCTCTTAACAATTAGAAAAAGGCAAATCAAAACTACATTGAGATTCCATCTCACCCCAGTCAGAATGGCAATTATCAAGAATGCAATTAACTATAAATGTTGGCAAGGTTGTAGGGGAAAAAGTTTCACTTATGCATTGCTGGTGGGACTGCAAATTCATTCAACCACTATCAAAAGCAGTCTGGTGATTCTTCAGAAATCTTGGAATGGAGCCAGGCATAGTGGCACATGCCTGTAATCCCAGCAGCTCCAAAGGCTGAGGAAGGAGGATCTCAAGTTCAAAGCCAGCTTCAGCCTCAGCAACTCAGTAAGACCCTGTCTCTAAATATAATACAAAATAGGGTTGGGGATGTGGCTCAGTGGTTGAGTGCCCCTAAGTTCAATACCTGGTACCAAAAGGAAAAAAAAAATAAATAAAAAAGATAAATGAAATAAAATTTGAAATGAAACCTTGTTTTGACCAAGTTATCCCACTCTTCAGTATATATCCAAAGGACCTAAAATCAGCATACTGTAGTGACACTGCCACTTCACTGTTTATAGCAGCTCAATTCAGAATAGCCAAGCTATGTAAGGTGCCCTACAACATACAAATGGATAAAGAAAGTGTGATACACACACACACACACACACACACACACACACGCACACACACACAATGGACTGTTACTCAGCCAAAAAGAAGAATAAAATTATGGCTTTTGCCAATAAATGGATGGAACTGGAGAATATTATGCTAAGTGAAATAAGCCAGTCTCCCAAAACCAAAGGCAAAATGTTCTCTCTGATATGTGGATGTTAACACACAACAAGAGAGTAGAAGAATAGAAGTTCATTGAATTAGACAATGGGGAATGAAGGAAAGGAAGAAGATGGGATGGAAATTGAAAAGGCAGTAGAATGAATTGGACATAACTTTTCTATCCTTATATATGAACACACGACCAATGAAACTCCATATCATGTAAAACCACAATAATGGTATCCTACTTGAAATAAATTATACTTATTCTATGTATGTTTAATATATCTAAATATACTTTATTGCCATGTATATCTAGAAAGAAAAAGTAAATTTAAAAAATATGCAAAAAGAGAAATGAAATTTTGATTTTGTTATATTAAGTTAAATGTGACTACTAAATATTTTATTAATGATGCCAAATAGGTAGACAAAGCTAAAAAGTTTATTTAACAGGTCTAAATGGGATAAATTCAATGATATGACAGCATAGAGGTAGCATCTCAACTCAGTGACAGAGAAAATTTTCTTTTGTGTGAGATTAAAGGATTGTTCAGGCAAACCAGGCTTGAAAAATATGTGTCAAAATACCAAGGATGAAACTGTACATATCAGAGATTTTTAAACTTTATTAGAATATAGACTTTATATTCATCACTGTTATCATTATTATAATATTAACTAATATTAGCAACTTTCAATATAGACGTTTACATGACTAATCTATAATAATAATATTAGCAATATAATAGTGGTAGTAGAAATAATTTTTCAAAGTGGTAAAATAGATACAAAATAAAAGGAAAACCTACAAGTCTAATAACTCTAAGAAAAGGTTTTAAATTTTATTAGCCACCAGGAAAATAAGAGATTAAACCACAACATGATATAACTTCATACCAGTCAATATGAAAATGATAGACATTATCATGTGTTATATATAGATTGGGAACAATAGCGTCTTTTGTATACCATCAATAGTCTCATATTCATTGATAAAATTATTTTACAGTTTAGCAGTTCCTAGTAAGTAAAAAAACAAAAATAAATAAAAAAAAAAACATGTTAATCATATGACTGAAATTTCCTCTCCCAGGTTTGTATTCAAGAGAAATGTTAACAATTTCACTAAAAAAAATAAGTAAGAAACTCAAATGGGAATATTACAGGACTTTCACAATATGGCACACCATCTACAAGCTGGAGTATCAGGAAAGCCAGTAATATTCAATCTGAGTCTCAATGCTGAGAGCCATGGACTAATGGTAAAGCTTTTAGTTCACAGACTGAAGGTAGTTCTGTTTTGTAAATACCCAGGGTCTAAATATAGATGTCCCACAGCAAGAAGAAAGAGCAAATTCACCCTTCCTCTAACTTTTTGTTCTACTTGAGCCTTCAATGGATTGGATAATACTATCCAGACTAGTGAGGGGATATCTTATTTACTCAAGGCACTGATTCAAATGCTAATCTTTTCTGTAAACATCCTCAGAGACACCCAGAAATATTACTTTAGCAGAGATGGGGATATTTCTTGATATTTCTTTACACGTGATCATCAAATAAATAATGTGACTATTCCTGATCATTAATATTAAGGAGTTGTTGGCTGGGTGTGGTGGTGTACACCTGTAATCCCAGCAGTTCAGGAGGCTAAGGCAGGAGGATCTCCAGTTCAAAGCCAACCTCAGCAACTTAGTGAGGCCTTAAGTAACTCACTGAGACCCTGACTCTAAATTCAAAAAAGGGCTGAGAATGGCTCAGTGATTAAGTACCCCTGGATTCATTCCCCAGTACCAAAAAAAAAAAAAAACAAAAAAAAAAAGTGTGTTTTATTCATCTTGTTTCCTTTTCTTTATTATCAACTGAACACATTTACCAGGAAAATTTTTGAATCTACTGACCATTGTCCTTGTGATATATAGCAATAGTTACTCAGACTTGAAAATATTATCATCTATATAAGAGATCTTTTCATGTAAATAAAGGCATGCATGATGTCCTTACTAGAAACTGAATGACTATATAATTAATTTCACTCAATTAAAATATTCATGAAGTTTGAATTATCCAATGTATAGCAACAGAAAAAGCTGTTTTCCTTCTTGATCCCAAAGAACCTTTTATATAGCTAATATGCTATGATTTTCTAATAATTTATATATTTTGTTTCCACCCCCAAAAAACTTGAGGTAAATTTCTTAAGGGTTAAAAATATGTCCCATTTATAATTATATCTTTCAGGATCAACATTTTTTTCTTATAAGTAGTTGTAATCCTTACTAATAAGGAAATGCAATGATTAGGCCCCATCTCATTGAGAAACCTGAAAATTATAAATTCCTGAAATGATAAATTTTAATGTGATATATACTTCTCTTCTATTATCTGATAATAAAAAACAATAAATTGAAATCACAAGTATTTTTTCTGCTACTAACTGTAAATAATATAACTAAGTAGTGGTCATTAAATAAATACCATAAAAGCAGAGAAATCACTAGAATTAAATAAACATTTGAACTTAAAATAAAGGAAGTTTTGCATATGTGCCTCTCAAGAAATCTGTTGATTAGAATGAATTATATCTTTATTTTTTAACAAGCACAAATGAGAAAATTATAAAGACTAAACTAAAAAAAGAGAGAGAACATAAACAATAGGGAAAATGAGAAAAATTAAAAAGTATCTTTTGGGAAATTTCAAAAAAATTGACAGACCATTAGTTAAGACATACCTAGAAACAAAAAATAAAAAGAGAAATGATGCAATATACTGAGATTAGGAACAAAAGTGGGGTATCTCTACTGATATTTAAGTAATAAAGTATACTAGAGGAGAATACCATAAAAATGTGTATTCCAACACCTTATGTAACTTAAGTAATATGAATGCATTCTTAGCAAGACACAAACTATTGCAACCAACACAAGAAGAAATATGAAAAATAATATAGAACATACCAAGTAAAAAGAATATGTTGGTAATTTAAACATATGCTAAGAACTAAGAAAATTGAACTATGATAAATTTTATGTGTTTTCTAAAGATTAATATCAATCCAAAGTAGATTACTAGATGTATAATTCAATACCCAGAGAAATCACTAAAAGAAAGTAAGCCCAAATTCATATGACTTTTACCATTGAGTTCAGCTCAACATTTTTATAACATCAATCCTTCACATTATAACCAACCTTATGGGATGCTCTCTAACTCACATTTTGAGGACTAGAGAATTATATCAAACCTAAACAAGGTTTTCATGAGGAAAACTGAATTTTATTTCCTGTAAAATGTAAAACATGATTGTGTGTATTTTATCCTATGCAAAGTTGGCTTAATATACAAAATTCAATAAACTAGAAAAAACTAGAAAAATCTGTTTTCACTTTTAAAACACCAACAATTTTGACAGAAAGAGCTTCCTCAATCTAATAAAAGCATTCTATCTGCAACTTACCTCACATATAGCTGTGAAGTCTGTATTCTTCCCTTAATATCAGCAACAGACAGAATGTCCACTCCCACCACTTCTATTCAAATTGGTATGAGAGATTCTTGCTAGAGAAACAAGGTAAGATAGAAAAATAAGCATCAACATTGAAAAGAAAAAAATAACATCTCTCTATTCACACAGGGAACTATTTTAATGCAGAAAATCTCAAGGGGTTAATTAAAAGTGCATAGAATTTATGAGTTCAGAATGACAGAATATTAAATCAACATTCAATTATATTCTATATGTATTCTATACACCACCAATGAATAATCTGAAAATGAAACTATAAAAATATTTCCATATAAAAGAATATTACAAACAATAAAATACTTAGAAATAAACTTTTAAAAAAGAATCCAACATTTGTGCACTTAAAACTATAAAATGTTATTGTAAGCCAGACATAGTGGCACACACAGCCAGGCACACCAATTGCTCTGGAGACTAAGGCAGGAGGATCTCAAGGTCAAGCAAGGCCAACCTCACCAAGTGCAAGATGCTAAGCAACTCAGTGAGACCCTGTCTCTAAATAAAATACAAAATAGGTCTAGGGATCTGGCTCAGTAGTCAAGTGCCCCTGAGTTCAATCCCTGGTACCTCCTAAAAACTGATATTGTAAGAAATTTTAAATGACCCAAATAAATGGAGAAAAACATCCTTTGTTCATGCACAAATACAAGAGGAGAAAATTGATCTATGATAAATTTTATGTTTTTTCTGAAGATTAATATCAATTCAAAGTAGATTACAATAAATAAAGATGTATAATTTAATACCCAGAGGAATCACTACAAAAATATCTAAGAATAATAAAAGGATAAGAAAGGCATTCAAGTGATATATTAGAAAAGCCATAAAGAAGGAACAGAGGAACCAAAAAGACAAAAATCATATAAAAAGAAGTAAATTTGTAGATAAAAATCTGAAATGAGTAACAGTAACAGGGTGGGATTAAAAAAAAATAGAAGTTCAGTGGAGGAGACAAAGGGGAATAAAGGGAAGGAGGAGGTATGGGAAGAGGAAAGACAGTGGAATGAATCTTACTTTACTTTCCTGTGTGTTAATGAATCCCACCATTGTGTACATCTACAAGAAATTAATTTAAAAAAAAGAACTTTCGGTAAATGACAGAAATATCAATAGAATAGAGGGAACAGGGGCTGCCAGTAGGGGAGGGGAGGTATTCAGAACTTAATTAGAAAAAAATATATATTCTGTGCTTTCATAATTATGTCAAAATAGATACTACTGTTCCTCTAGTCCTCCTATGTTCCCCGACCCAACCCCACTGTGAATCAGCCTACTTATATCAGAGAAAACATTCAGCATTTGGATTTTTGTGATTGGCTAACTTCACCTAGCATTATATTCTACATTTCCATCCATTTACCTGCAAATGCCACTATTTTATTCTCTTTAATTGCTGATTAATATTCCATTGTGTATATGTACCACATTTTCTTTATCCACTCATCTATTGAGGGGCATCTAGGTTGGTTCCACAACCTACCTATTGTGAATTGTGCTGCTAAAAACATTGATGTGGCTGTGTCCCTGTAGTATGCTGCTTTTAAGTCCTTTGGGAATAGACCCAGGAGTGGGATGGCTGAGTCATAAGGTGGATCCATTCCCAGTTTTCCAAGGAATCTCCATACTGCTTTCCATAATGGTTGCACCATTTTGCAGACCCACCAGCAATGTATGAGTGTGCCTTTTTCCCCACATCTTCTCCAACATTTATTATTGTTTGTGTTCTTAATAGCTGCCATTCTGACTGGAGTGAAATGAAATCTTAGAGTAGTTTGAGGATTAGAGGAACACTAGAAAGGTCAATGGAGAGGGAAGGGAAGGGTGGGAGCAAAGGGGTATGAAGGGGAAAAAAAAAAAGAAGATGGTAGATGGTAGAATGAGATGGATATCGATATCCTATATCCATGATTGAAGACATGAATAGTATGAATATACTTTCTATACAAACAGTGTTATGTAAAAAGCTGCTCTATATATGTACTATGAATTGTAATGCATGCTATTGTTATATATACAACTTCAAATAAAAAATAAAAAAACATGATGAGAAAGCAAAAAAATAGATATTACTGGCATGTATAAATAAAAAGAACCAATAAAATTTACAAGAAATATTTCTTGGATTTAGCACATACCATGTTATGAAAATATCTCAATAAATGTAAAATGACTGAACTCATCATGATCTCCAATCACAATGATATGAAATTTAAAAATGAGAAGATAAAAATCTGCAGTTATTTGGAAATTAAATATTCTCTAAGTATCTTTTGGGAAAAATAAAAAATTCACAAGAGAATTGTTTTTTACTTGAGTGAAAAAATTCAAAGACAACATAGAAAGGAGTATGGATGAAGTTAAAGGGCCTACATGGAAATGTATGCAATTGGAGTAAACATTGGAAAAGAGTCCATAGCTTAAGTCAATAACCATATCTTCCACTTTAAGGAAACAAGAAAATTGTCATTAAAGTCCAGAGTAAGTAGAAAGGAGTAAAAATAAAATTATGTTAGAAGTTAACACAATTTTACACTAAACACAAACAAATTTGAAAAAATGAAGCTGAAATTTGGCCTTGAAAATAATAAGCAAAATTGACAAACCTCCAGCGAGATAGACTTAGAAAAGAGAGAACAGAGAGAGAATGACACAGAGAGGACAGAAACTCCAAAATCAGGAACAAAAGAGGGGCATATAACTGGATTGACAAAATTTAAAAGATTATGAGCAACTCTATGGCAATACATTAGACATCTTTAATTAAGTAGATTTTTGGGGAGATACAATAACCAAAACTTATTAAAATATGGATGAATCTAGAAGAATAACACAGAATTAATATGGAAATCAATTTTCTTTCTCAGAAATCAAAGGGGAGGCACAGAAGAAATTCTAAAACTAGAGGTACCAGTTATTGCTGAAGCTGTGGATAAATTAGCTAAAACACAATTAAACTGCTGAAGACATAATTAGGATAGCAGGGAATAAGCAGGAAAGCCTTATTCTTATTCTTATTTGCCTTGTCACAGATTTAAGAGGGATCTCTATCATTAATACTCTTCCTCAAATATGACTGCTAACAAATAGGCATTTTAATATTGTTTTGTTTGAATGACTTGTCTAAAATGTTAATTGAATCCTGAATAATTGTCTTGTAGGTCTACACTTCTAAGATGCTATTTTATTTCATGGGTCTTATTTTTCTGATGTTCTGATTGAATGTGTGTGTGTGTGTGTGTGTGTGTGTGTATGTGTGTGTGTGTGTGATGTAAATTTTTTTTAACCAAATTTGGCTTGGGTTAACACTTTATCTCAGCTCTAAACCCATTTTTTCCCTGATTTCTTTAGTATGCAATCAACTTTAGCAAATCATTTTTTTAAAAGAACCTGAGAAGTCACTCCTGATGGCCACCCATGACAACTCGATGGTAGAAAAATGACAAATTTGTTGCTATTTTTGGCAAAAACTTTCATTGCATTTTTAGTGATTCATTCAGATGCTACTTCAAATCATGTTCTATTATGAACAAGAGAGGGAAAAAAATCTCTGCTCATATGTAGTAACAGAATTATTTTTGCCAAGGAAAGCAAACTCTTGATTTTAGGACAGCATGATATGTTTGCCCAATTAACAAAATGCAGTCAGAAATCAGAGAAATAGCATTTGTAATGTCCAAATATAATAGCTCTTTAAATTTACTAGGAATTACAATGTGCCCAGGATCTGCATGTATAATGCAGCATTAATGAAAAGCTGATTGTGACTCTTTGAATGAATGCCCAAAATCTGCCTACCTGAAATAAAGTAGCAAAATTCTACTGTAAAGCCCTGCTAAAATTGAGCTGTTAATAAAATCACTTAATACTAAGAAGCAAAGATCTTCATTACCCTCTATTATTTCAGTAGCAATATGACCTAAATACAGCATTACATACTCATTGCTAATTTTGTTCCCTCCTAAAGAATGTACTCTTAACTTACTAAAAATGTTCTAGAAAATATATATTCTGAGGTACTATGGATCCAAATTAAGAATATTCTCTTGTTTTCTGCTAGTAAGTGTTGATTTACAGAAAAGATAAATATTAGAGTAACCTGCCATTTCAGAATTTTTCAGAACCTATCTTATGAGAAACAAAAACAAAAATGACATAGCTTCTTTTTAATTACCTTTTGACTGTATGTGTTTGTGTAATGTGTACTGTGTAGTGATTCTTCACAATAACTTTTATATGAACCATAGGAATGGAATCCCTACAAGTATCCAAAGATTCTTAAGCAAAACATCATAAAATACATATAACGGCACATATCTATGCTAATTTTAAGCATAAAATTGATAGGTAGCAGACAGACATGGTTGGTGAAAACATGAGGTTAAGGGGATAATTCTATAGACTGGGACTACTGTTTTCTTTTAAAAAGGAATTTACCTGAGATTACTCTAGACCTGCTTGGCTTAAGTTAATAGGCTATGCTACATTCCTCAGCAACAGCCAGTAATCTGCAGGAGAAACTGAGGCCCAAAGGCTCCTTCCTGCAGGTAAGAAGAACACAAGTTATCTGAAGGGGGAACTTTTGTGCCATTTGTACAGATCAGATTCCAGGACTCAGAGAGACAGAACAATTAGGAGAACAATCCCCCAATCATAGAATCTGTTAGAACAAGTTGCAGTTAGAGTTGATTGCCTTGGATCCTTAACATGTCATTATAATGGTACAATCTCCCCTGCATAGGGTAAGACCATATTCAGTAGGGGACTGAAAGTCTGATGTGATCCAATTATCAGTCAAAATTCAAGTGGAAGACCTGGTTGGGATTCTTTGGAAACTTCCCTGGGACCCCCCAAGTGAAACAGGAGGTCAGGAAGCGTGTGCCATTCCATTCCTCTCTGAAAGAACATGATCTCTTCTTTCTCTCTTGAGACTGTTCCCCTTTTCCTTTTTCTAGCATCTTCTAATAAACTCATGCCTGCCACTATGTGACTCAGTTAAAATTCTATATATCATTATCCTAAATGCATGATTGAAGACCTGAATGGTACGAATATACTTTGTATACAAACAGTTGTATGTAAAAAGATGTTATATATGTGTATTATGAATTGTAATACATACTAATATTATAAATAAAAAATAAACAAAATATAAAATAAATAAATAAAGTAAAAAAATATTGGAAAAACTGGTAGTCACTTTAGCTCTACAGGTCATTTTAGCTGTCGTCACTTTAGCTCTACAGGTTTATCCTACTCTGTAACACAGTCAAGAAATGACACACTTTTAAAATCTGGCATTTAGGTAGAAATTTCTTATTTTTTAATGAAAGTTCTTGCATTCCCAAAAACTTATGAAATTATTTCATTAGATGATATTCACTCAAGAATTTTATGTAGCCCTACAAAAGATGCATGAAACAATTGAAAGAATTGATGCATGATCTCTCAGATGTTGCAATGTATTAAAGATGACAGATACACAACTTAAAAAAATTGGATGCAATGACTGTAATTTAAAGCCTAGAATTCTGTGGTAATCTATAATAAAGGATTATAACCTCTTGAAGAACATAATGGTTTTTCTTTTTTTCTTTTTTTTAGAATTCATTATGTTTGTACTGAGACATAAAATTTGCTCAAGGCAGATAATAATATGTCTAAGGTCTTTAGGAGGCAAGAAATACAACTAATTGAAGCCAAGAAAAAAAAAAAAAAAAGGAATTACTATACACTTTGGAAAAGAAATGGTAAATGAGAACACAAGGATAGGAATAACATAAAAGAGCCTCTGAACATTTTGTTCTCCATATAAACAATGAGAACAACAATACTGACAAAATGAAAATTAAAAAAAAAGTCAAAATCAACTTTTTAGACCTCTGGAAATTAACCAGGTTTAATTCTCGAAAAACAGATGAATATTGGAAAGAACAATGAGTTTCGTGATTTTTAAAATTTGCACTATCCAATTACCCTTTCCCACACCTCTTTAGTAGCCTTGAAAACCAACAAACCTGCAGGCGCTGGAGGGAGAACAAAGAGGCTGGAGTTCCTCCAAAGGCACATTCCAAGATAACTGTTATGAAAAACACTCACTGAAAGTGGAAATTCTAATTATTTCATATGGCAGCTGTCATAGGTGACAATAACAGTGGGCACAAACAAAAGAAAAAATGACTACAATTCTTGAGTTAAATGACCAGAGGGGACTTTGAACACTTAGGACGTATTCCAAGGAATGTAGACAGTTACAGGAGTGTGGATTGTGTGCATTTCCAGGACTGTGCATGGCAAGAAACCATTGGATGGCTCAAGGCATTCACCTTTGTTTTTTCTTGTGTTTCGTAAACAGGAAGAACTGTCTAAGGCATAGTAAGCAGCCAACCCAAACTTTAAATGAATGTTATCAAACGTGAACATGACGAAACTCCAGACCTTTAAGGAAATCTTTGTCCAGTCATAAGCTGACAACTAAGCTACTATGTGTACAAGTTTCTTCTACCGCATGTAGAAATAAATGTGTACTTTATCACCTACTTTTATAGGTTTCCTGAGACACTTGTACATACGTTTTAAGGTCAAGTAGAACAAAGAAACACAGAGAAAGCTATCAAAACTTTTAGGAGGAAAAACCTGGATCCAATATAGGTTTTGCTGTTTGGAACTGGAATGTCCCCCAAAGGCTCATTTGTTGAAGTCTTTTTCTCTAGTACAGCAATATCCAGAGGTGGGGCTTTGGTGAAGCAATTTGATCAGGAGGGCTCTGATCACATCTGTGGTTTAATCCATTGATATCTAAATGGATACAGCAGGTGTTAAAAATTGTAGGCAGGCAGGGCTTAACTGAGAAAGTAGGCCACTGGGTTAATGTCTAGAAGGCTGTTTCTTATCTCTGTCAAGTTACCTACCCCTGCTGCCATGAGCAGTTTTGCTCCACCACACCCATCCAGCATGATGTCTGCTGACAATGGATTGAAACCTTTGAAATTGTGAGCCCAAATAAATTTTTTCTCCATTAAGTCATTTTTCTCAGGTATTTGTCACAGCAACGTAAAGGTGACTAGCACTACAGAAATGCTCTTAAGAAATTCGTTGATTTAATTTCCAATCATTATCCTGATCATTTATTAATCTGGCATGTGCAATTGCATTTTTATTTTCAATTATATATATATATGTGTATATATATATATATATATATTATACAGATGAACTTATTGATGGATACATTTTGCTATATTGACATAGTTTTAATTATTTCTTTTGGACTCTTGAAATTGAAAATCTGGTAGAGATTCACACTTTCCTTTTTTTCTTTTCTTTTCTTCTTTTAAACCCCCCCCCCCCCCAGTGCTGGGGATCAGGCCCAGAGACTTATATGTGATAGGCAAGTGCTCTACCAATGCTGTATAGCCCTATCCTCAAGACTTAAATTTAATGTGAGCCACTTTTTTTGAATTTGTGAATTTCAAAAATAAAACACTGTGAACTGAAGAATCACCATGACTGTAACAAAATTGTGACATTTTAAATATTTTTATCTACTAAGCTTTTTTATGCTAGACTTTTAACCTTTACATTGTGTTTATAACTAAGCATATGTTAGGCTATCCTGAAGTAACAGACAACTGCAGATCCCAGTTACTAATGACAAGATTTATTTCTCCACCACATTGTGTGATCATGACAGAATGGTCTTCTTATGGTCACTCAGGGATGATCTAAGTTGATCAGAGTTTAACTATCCAAATATGCTACTATCTGGAAATGTATTCAAGGTTTGTTACAGAAGTGGAAAAGAGAATGGGGAACTGAATTCCAGGACTTTCACTTTTTATTCTAATTTGTTATACATGCTTGCAGAGTGCAATTCATTTTGTATTACATATAAAGAGCACAATTTTTTAAGTCACTGTTTTTACAGAAAGTATTTTCACACCATTTGCATTTTTGTACACATACTTAGGGTATTGATGTCTAACTCCTTCTGTCATCATTCCTATCCCCTTTCATTGATAGAAACAATGCATATAGTCTTTGTTGGGAATTGCATTTGAATTATGGGTCTTGAACTGTCCTGTGACAGAGGCAATGCCTCTCTTGGAAACTCTCAGTGCAAAGGTATCAATTTGAGACTACCCAGTTACTATGGTAATGCTCTGTTCAATAGGAGGTTCAGTGCCACAGAGCTATTTGGTTATTGACCTTGAGGTTCAGAGTTCAGCTGCTGGGGGTAGAAAAATTATGGGTACAAGCTGATAATCATAATCAGGCTGCTCATACTTATGCCCTTGGTTCTGCTTACTTGGAAGAAACTTTCTTGCAATAAATCCTTTTGATGTTTAGACCTATATAATAAACATGCTGAGCTTGCTGTGTGTCACTTCCTCCCTACCAAGGAGGAGTTAATCACTGAGACCCAGCTTTTTCTCTATTTGTGCCTGTTTGTCTTTTCTCCATTCTCTCACTGCACAGTCTGGGAACCTGAATTAATGGCTGTGCAGTTTGCTGCAAATCTTAACATCAGGGACCAGGAAGGGAGATCAGAACTGGAAGACTAATATGGCTGCAATGAGTTTCTGTAGTTTTCTCTGTGATTTAGAGGAGTGGAGGTAATGCGCATCTTCCTGTTTTCTCTCTCCCAGCCTGTCCAGAACTCAATCTCAGTCACAGAGCTGAACTTCCTAAGAAATGCAGCCTGTGGTTATGCAGGCTCTGGAGACTCCCAAAGAGGCCTCTCCTGTATAGAGGAACCAGGAAAAGTTATGCCGTCAGTGAAGTGTGTGGTCGAATTTTCCTCCTCCTCCTCCTCCTCCTCCTCCTCCTCCTCATCATCATCTTTATCCTTCTTCTTTTTCTTACTTCTCTCCTGCCCCTCACTGAAGGCCAGTCCCAACTGAAGCTGTATTGCCCCAGTACTAGTGACAGTTTTGATGATGGCAGAGGCACTAGAGACCAAGAGAGTCAGTCATTTTATCTTCAGGGTAATAGGAACAATTGCAAAGAATGTGGGGAATCTCTATTTCTTTCCTTTCCTCACAAGATATTTGGTTTGTAAAAGCGGTGTTTGTTAATCGCCTATCTATAAAATTCCAAAATCTTAGTTTTACCCTTTAATTCACTATCTCTATACCTATGCTGTAAATTGAGTTTCCAATTTTCATTAAAGATCGAACATTTTATGGCTATTTACCAGAATGTCTTAGCCAGACAATAATCATTATCAATATAGTTCCCTCTTATCTGAGTATTATGTTCAAAATCAGTTCTAGTGGTATACACAGATCAGAGAATACTGTATTTATAAAGAAGACCCTTCCATCTTCAAATTGAACCCTTATAAGAGTTCAATTCTTGGACTTTATGTTTTTTGCTTTACCATGCAAAGATATATTGATTTATGTGCAGATAATGCCAAAAGGACTTGGCTGCATGGCAACAAAATATTTGGAAAATTTAGTATTTGCTTAACACTGGAAGGATGCTTTGATGCCCATCATAGGAATGTGAAAACTGCTTATAAAAATTTTAGCTGATATATAAATAATATAAATAATGTCTGTTCAAATAGTTCCTCAAGTATAATCAGCAAAGATAAAGCATTTTTTATTCCAGCTTAGTATACCAATTGAACATAAATGTGAGATGTATGAAAAGATTCAACATGGGTGTACAGATATATGAAGCCCATTAAATATTTTTTTTCACAAGGATTGGTATTTAAATCTCCAACTAGAAAAGTACTCTTCAAAGAACTTGCATCAAAATCGTTAGAATGATATGTCATATTTTAATAAAACATGACTTGAATGGTAATTTAATTTCATGAGAAACATAATATGGCATGACTGGTCAACTCCCCTCTGACCAGATACAACATATGTATCATGTATCATATATAGGCATTTAAAATCACATTCATATAGCCCCAAATAGGACCTGGGGATATAACTCAGTTGGTATAGTGCTGGCCTATCATGCACAAGGCCCCAGGTTCCATCCCCAGCCCCACAAAAAAAAAAAAAAAAAAAAAAAAAAAAAAAAAAAGAAAAAAGAAAGAAAAAAAAACAACAACAACAACGAAAAACATAGAGTCCCAAGTAATTTGAACCATCTGAATCTATACTTGTTCATACAAACATTACACACACACAATTTCTGATGTGATTTTTTTTCCACACATTGTTTTGCATTTAATATTTTTGGGTAATGATCATTTAAATTTTTGATACATGAACACACATTAAGTAAAAAATTATCATAAAATTTTTGTTTATATTCAATATTAAGATACAACTTCCATTTTCCCAAAAGAATGCTGAAAATGAGTTGATTGATGACCATACCATGATAGATCTGGAAGCAATGTGCTGTGATTTGCAGATTAATAGATATCTCAGTGGTATAAAAAATGTGATTACATTTGAGCTGGGCCTTCAGTTTTGAATAATATTTCACTAGTAAAGCTTAATATTTGAAAGCATAGGTGGTATTTCATTTTGAGGGCTTACCTTTATAGGTGAGAATCAGGGTAGTTAAAAGAACCAAGTTGATTAAAAATTTAAGGCAAAGTAATGACTTTAGTAGGTGATTCTAAATATTTTTATCTCTTTATAAGTCACAATATTTTTATTACATTGCACATGATTGTCATGAAAACTATCAACACAACATAGACTAAGGCACTGATAATCATTACTACCTTTAAACAATCATAATAAGAACTGATATCTTTTGAGGATTTGAAATGTGTCAGATACTCTACAATATTGTACATGATTTCTTTAATTCCCTACAAAGGTCCTTTTTGGTAGGTATAATGGTTAATTTTATATCAAATCACCTGGTCCATGGGATGCCCAAATATTTGGTCAAACATTATTCTGGGTGTTTCTATGAGCACATTTTGAATAAGATTAAGATTTAGATCAGTCAATCTACAAGCAATTGCCGTAGGATCTCATCTGCAACATTGGTCCTACCTAGTTCTTCATCAGACTGCATTTGGAATTGAAATTATCAGCTGTTCTGGGACTCCTGGTTTCCGGCCCACCCTGCAGATTTTGAATTTGCCAATTCAATATGAGCTAATTCCTTTCAAGAAACATCTTTCTGAATAAATACATTATGTTTGTTCCAAAATGGTAGGTTTTATGCTAGTACTTTTATAGATGTAGAATCTGTAATTTAGAGATGTTAAGTAGCTTACCCAAAGTTGCAGAACAGTAAGGCTAAATTAAAACTTAAAATGAGAATTTTGAAACCAGCCTGTCTTCTAAGTTCTGCTGAGGCTTGATTCAATGAAAACCAGTCTGACAGTAGTAAAAAATCAATAGCATTAAGTATATGATTCAGTGGGATTAAAAATAACTTTAAAATTTTTTCTTCAATTTCTGTGAAAGTCTATATAAAATGATGAGGCTGCCAAAAATAATTTCTTTATCTATTAATTGTCCACAATTATATCTTGAACTTCTCCTAAGTGCTAGTTATAGAAAAACAGAAGTGAATAAGAGGAGCAAAATTGCTGACCTCATGAAGCTTATGATTTAATTTATGGTAGAGCTATATTTGAAATGAATATAAAATAAAACATTTAATGTATTTCTTTTTAATATAAAAGAGAATAGAAGAAGGTAGTTGAGATTTTAAACATCTAGGATTTAGGTTGGCAGCTTACAGATATTTCCTCTGATGGTAATACATTGAATAGAAAAATTGTTTGATGCAGGAAAGGATGGAAGTATGATGAAGAGTAGGAGGAAATACAATCCGAAAAAAATATTTTATATTGTGTGGAATTTTCATAAATTTATGTCAAGAAGGAAGGAAACAAAATAAAAAGTAATATGCACACACTATCAAAAAGCAACCCCTTCAAATTTATGTGTAGAAAATGATTCTTTTTTAACTGGCATAAGTATATTCCAACATTTTATGCTCATTAATTATATTTTACCATGAAGGTAATATCAGAATAGGACATCAGTTATTTGATGATATACAAAGTGGTTCAATTTATAACGTCACACAATTCTTGAGAACTAGTTGACTTGATGACAATTGTCTGGGAACCCAATTACAACAGAAGGTGATGATAATTTTAAAACCTTGGGGATGGAGAACTAGGCTTTCTGATCGTTGTTTGTGGACATAAAAGAGTTCTTGCTGGAAGGGACATGTGTAAGCTGGTAGCCACCCCTGTCTTTCTTTACACTGTTTATGATCTTCCCTTACCTCTTGTCTTGTCTCATAATGCATCTTGATAATTGCTATGAAATGTAAATCTTTAGAAAAACCTCCCTAACCCAACTTCTGAGTTTGACTGCCCAGGTTTTCTCTCTTTTCCTATTTTAATATAAGCATTTTATTTCACAGTTCTACCTTTACATTGTAATGATTTCATTATAAGTTATTTCTCTTACTAACACATTGAGGTCAAATACAATAAAACTAAACAATATCTATCTTAATTTTTAAAAAACACTTATACATTGTACAAGGCCAGATTGAAGGGTATATACCCAGGAGATAACAGTCATACTTGCTAATTTTTAACTTTTAATCTAACAAATTTTTTTTAGATTAATAAAACATTCCAGACATTCTAGTATTACTTGTCATCTTAAGTATTGTTGCATATAGTAATGATATCCGAGCTAATGTAATTCAACACATTTAACTACTTAAATACTTTTGTACAGAAAACAATATAATTTGGAAAGCAAAAAATGTAATTTTCACTAAAAAGAAGTGTGCCCAGATATTTTATGACAAATAAATGTGAAATTCAGTTTATCTTTTTTTTTTCCTCTCATAGTGAGAATTTTCTTTCGTTGTAAGTGTTCCCATTATCGTGGCTTCTCAAAATACAAAATAATAGTTGTTTAATACATGTAAACAGAACATTTTTATCCATATGCTATAAAAGAACCAGGCTTTTTAGTATGTAGAAGTCACAAATTGACAAGAGGAAACAGCAATTTTCACACTTTTGACTTTTTTCTGATCTATTAAAATTCTTCCAGATTTCCTACTGCAACTACAGCTGTAAGCTGTAATTGTCACTAGACCAAGATGTAAATAGACTTTACAATTGAGCATATACGTGGAGAATGAGTAAAGGTTTATTCCCACCTTGCCCACAATAGTACACAGACATAACTATTTTATTTGATGCTATTAAGGGTAATGGTAAATGTCTAAATGTCAAGCCAATTTCTATCAATATGTACTAAACAAGTGCTTTTGGAATTAGGATTAAGTTTTCTATTGAAGAAAAATATTTATTTAAATCCTGATGCTATGCATTTTTCTTAGATAAAATTTAGATAAAACTTTGACGCTTTTGGTTGATAAGCTTTCTTAAACCATATTTACATAAACAAACTGTGTACATTTAAATATTAATGTTTAACCTGGATTTTTTTGTGTCAATATTTTAATAAAAAATACACAACAAATATCCAGGTTAAACATTAATATTTTATATTAATATTATATCAATAATTTGCATATTAATATATATGATATATTAATATTTTATCTAAACTTTATCTTTAAAAAGAAAAATGCATAGCATCAGGATTTAAATAAATATTTAAATATTTAAATATTTAAATAGAAAACTTAATCTTAATTCCAAAAGCACTTGTTTAGTACATGATAGAAATTGGCTTGACAAAAAAACAATGACATAATTAGTGTAAGATGTAAGCATTAATACATTTATACTTATAATATTCAATTAACTTCCTGCTATACTATATGCTAATAATCATAGAAACACTCTAACTTTATCTGATAGTGCAAGAAACCAAATTCAGTGAAGTAAGATCCAGAAAAATAAATCATGATATTTTACAATTACATACTTTCTTTTTCATTCCCCACACTTTAGCCAAAAATATAATTGAATAAAAACATAGTCAGTTTTAACAGTTTAAACATAATTTTATGAATTTTGAAACCATACTTTGTTTTTATAATACAAATGAAATCTGTGAACAGTGTATTCTTTGAAGTTCTATCACTAAGCCCATAAAATACCATTTTATATTAGAGTGGTGCTTTATAATTTCAAATAATTTTCTCCAACTTTATTTTAATTTCCAAAGAAATCCATGAAAAGATGAGCTAAATTTTATTATTCTCATTTTACAGAATAGAAAACTAGTCACTCACTAAAGGTATAAATAGTACATACAGAGCAATTGTTTTGCTTTGTTTTTGTTTTTTATATATACTAACTTCATGTTTATTCCATCATATTGTAATATGTGTTACAGAATATTTCCAAAGTTAAATTTTGTAATTGTCCTACAATGGAGTCATAGAGTTTATTGATGGCTTGTGTCATATTTTAAAATATGCAATTTGAAAAAAAATGTGCAACAGTAACTGTAGACTAAGGTTCACCCAAGCTATATATATATAATCCTATTTGGATTTATATATATATAAATAATATATATAATCCTATTTGGATTTATAAATCTGTAAAAAAATAAACTACAAATAAATTAAGTAGCTTGCTCTTAATTATTTACAAATAAATTAAGATCTCATTTTTTTAGCCGGGCGCAGTTAATTTGTATACTTTGGCTTAGTCTATTTCCTGTTGACATAAGAGAATACCTGAGACTTAGTAATTGAAATAAAATTGAAAAGATGTGTGTTACACTCACATTTCTGAAAGTCCAAGAGCATGGCATGGGCATTGGCTTGGCTTCTGGTGAGGATCTCATAACTGAAGGGCAAGTGGGCATATGTGGAAGAGGAGGGAAAATGGTGCTGAGCAGCTTCATAACAAACCATTCTTAAGATAATTAACCTACTCTTGTGGAAACTACATTCATTCCTTCATGAGGATGCAGCTCTCATGGTTCTCTACATGTCAACATTGTTACACTGTCAATAAAATTTCAAGATAATTTTTAGTGGGAAAAAACATATTCCAAACCATATCATAAGTTATTTAATACTGTCATCACTACTCAAAAATGCACAAATTTATAACACAAAATTACACAAATAATCTTCATTTTTGAAAAAGAATTTTAAATTAATTCTCTGAAGTGTTCAAATGTTCAAAAGTTTTATGTAAATTTTATGTCTCTCAGAATTTAAAATCAATTTATATGTGTTAGTGAAGTATAGAATAAATTAATAACATTATATCATATAGCTGATATGACAATAGTTTCACAGTACAAATTTTTCTCCACAAACTACCCAAAGAATAACTGGCACTAATTATTACTTAAATGACATCATCAAAATTTTACTTCTATTTCTAGTTGAAAATATTACTACTACCTTTACACTTCTAATAAAACAGAAAGGCTCCCAAATATGCACATATATGATACAATCTCTAACTTAACAATGAAGGAAGAAAGGGACATTAGACAAATTATTCAGTCCATCTAGCCCCTTCAGTTAGTCAATTACAATATACATGCAAAGGTGACATAATACACAGATCCTTAAAAATATGAGTGGCCAACACAAACAACAACTGACTGACTCTTGATTATTAAAAAATGGCTTTTAATTTTTCATTTGTATTATCTAAACTTGATATAAAAGTAAAATATATCAGGAGAAAAACTTTAAATTTGAAACAAATCATGAAGAAAATTAATCACCATTATTTTGTCTCCAGGATTAAAGTAAACGATTTAAGAGGCGGTACTGAAGGCAATCTTGATGACATTTACGACTTACAATGAGAAACAAAACCAAATATTTATGAAATAAATATCTCAGCCTCTATATTCCCATACTCATAAAGAAGTTTAAAAAGGAATAAATAGAAACACAATGAAGACAGGTATCTTGAACTATCCTCTGTCAACCTATACCAAATCAAGTAGTACTAAAGTAAGTATGGAAAACGTTACAAAATTATTTTCATCTAATGGATATAAATTGACTTTTTTTAAACTGGAAAAGAAATTATAACTGGAAAATTGTGTGTCAGATGATAAGAATGTAATCAGACACTCAAAAAATTTCATATAATGCTTGTCTAGTATTAATGATAAAACACTGTTAAAATGAAAGTGTAAATTGTAACACTTTGTGACTCCATTTGTTTACATTTCAATAACAGGCAAAACTAATCTATGTTGTCAAAAGACAGGTTACCACTGGAGTGGGATGCTGATGTATGTGAACTATGCCGGGGGTTTTTGGAATTGTGGTAAGCTAATTCTTGACCTTAGTGGTATTTCATATGCATGGTCATTGTATAGGTCACCATTACTAATTTCCAATCAGTGTCGCTTTCTTTATCTATTATATACTTCCACAAGAGGCTATAAATATAAAAACCAGCCAATCTCATTGGTAAGTAAATTAGACATTTTAAATTAAACCATAGTAAACAAAATTCTAGAGTACTGCCAAAGAATGGTAATGGAATAATAGTTCGATATAATACAAATTAATAATGAAATTCATCATATTTATGCATCAAAAAATCATAGGATCATTTTCAAATATATCAGAAAATCTATTGCTATCAAAAATACATTTATATTTATATAAAAATTGTTACATTAAATACATTCATGAGTACAAGTGAGAATATGAAATATATTTACATAAATATATTTGCAGGTATGAATATAGACATACATACAAATTCATTTATTAAGCACTTGTGAAGAACCAGGCATAATTCTAACTCTTTGCATGTAATTATATTTATTTAACAAAGCAATTTTGTGAATTAGATGTTATTATTGTCCTCCTACTATAGATAAGGAAATTGAAGCACTGAGAGTTTTAATTATTTTCTCAACATCACACACAAAATAATGATGGAGTCAGGATACTATCCAGGCAATTTGACCCCATATTTCTGCTTCTCATTATACATTATAATTTTTCTCTAAATATGATAGCTAAATTCTATAAATACTGACATAAAATAGATTTCCATCATCAGCAGCAAGAAGAAGAGTATTACCATTGACTTATTTTTTCTTTAAACAAAACACAATTTAATTTACTGATGTAATTAATCTAACTAGATAAGGTATAAAATTAGGAAGAAGTCAAAATTATCATTATGTCTATGATGTATTTTATATCTAACCAATAAAA
Source organism: Tamias sibiricus (assembly GCA_025594165.1). Classification (NCBI taxonomy): domain Eukaryota; kingdom Metazoa; phylum Chordata; class Mammalia; order Rodentia; family Sciuridae; genus Tamias; species Tamias sibiricus. The sequence goes on from CM046661.1 coordinate 40,855,899, forward strand.
ACTCCCAAACCTAAAAGTAACTGAAAGCAGTTAGATAATATGATTATCACCATGTAGGTCAAAGTCCAAAAGTGTCCTACAGACAAAACTGATTAGAAATACAAGGAAAAATCATTTCATTTTTAACAGTACTGATAAACTTACATAATAAGCAATGTTCAGCTCAACTACACCCAGTACTTCACAACTCTTCTCTTGGGTTATAAAATATAATTTAACTAAATTTGCAAATAGTAAACTTATTGCATTTTATTTTTAGAAAGACAATTTCAAAATGACTGACAACATTTTAATCAAACAAAAAAATCTAATCTTAAATAAATTACCTGTGAGGATATGAAAAAAAAATTCACATTATCTGGAGAATGATCACATTATCTGGAGGATGATAACCAAAATATTTCTGAAAAAGTTGCAAAGCAGATATTAGAATTCAGATTTATATACTGAAATATTCAATGTCATCTACATCAAAATGTGTTACTCTACTTAAATGGTTAAGTGTGTATGTGGTAAAAATTTGCCTATGCTAACGAAAAATAAAATGAGAATATTTTCAAAAGCTGTTAAATACTTTTTTTCTTCCAAATTAAAAACAAAAATGGGAAAGATTTGATAATATTGGCTTTTGTTTGTATGTGGATACTTACTGGTGAATGAAACCAGGGGTACTATACCACTCTGCTACATCTGAAGGTTTTCCAAGTTTTACTGTCAGACATAATGTGACTAAGTTACCAGGCTGGCCTTGCTTGATGGGAGTAAATGTGTGTGCCAGGTGCCTGGATATTATCAACATTATTAATGGTGTGAAAATGGGGAATTTTCATATCTACACCTAGTTGGTAAGCTGAAATATTTCAACAACATTAAAATTTTTAAAAGATTAAAAGTAGAAAAGGCATGGCTATCATTTATTTGCATTAGTTATACAGAAAATAATAACTAAAACATATTTGTGAAGTTAGCCATTGAAATATTAGTTTTACTAAATAAAAATCTAAAACTAATTGAAAAACTCATGAATCGGGAAATTGTTATGTAAATACAAAATCTAGCCAATGAAATGAAACATGTACAAATAAAAATAAAGCAAAATTATACTGGTAACATGAAATTTTTCAATAACTGAAACATAAATTGATGTATATGCTGTAACTTTTTGCATATGTTAAAAACATACACAGTTAACTGAAATTAACCTGACATTTACTGTATTTAAGAAAAAAAATTGTTGATATTAGAAAGGTTGGGATTGAAGTATTAGGACAAAAAGAGAAAAAATTAGTTTTTATTTTACTATGCTCATATATTTGTAGTATTTTACATGAACATGATATACAAGCTAATGATTCAAAGCGATGTTGGAAAATATAGTACAGAAAACCTAAGTTAATTGTCAAACTGAGATTACACCTAAAAATTTTACTTTCTTCTTCTTTCTCTTTAATTTATTGACTTCATAGTATCTATGTTATAACATAGGAACAGAAATAATGTATATTCTTTTACATTTTAATATTTTAAATTATATTGAAGTTTGAATTTTCATAATATATTTCAGAATCGATTTCTCCATTTGCAAAGTTAAAATAAAAAACAAAACACATTAGCAATAAAATTTAAAGTAGTTGAAGATTTGCCAATTTGTTTTTTTGTTCAATGTCAATAATATTTGCAGTATATATTTACTTAAAATAAAATATTCCCAGATAGTTGTCTGGGATAATAATTCTACATAAAATTATAAAGTTAATAAATGTTTAATAATATTGAATTTAAAAAATATAAAATTTTATGTAAAAGGAATTGAGTGGCAGGATCATCTTGTTTTTCTCTCCAATCCCCTGTCAATAAATGTGTGCAGTCATCAGCTTATGATGGTTTGACTTACAATTTTCCAACTCTACAAAAATGCAAATTCGTATATGCGTTTAGTAAAAACTGTATTTCAAATTTTGTATTTTAACTCTTTGCTCAAGCTACCATTACTTGCTATAAAACTCTCTCAAGACACTGTGCAACAACAGTGAGCTGAAAACAACATACCTGGAAGTGTACTGTGTTGCTAAGCTCTGATGTTCCTGTATGTTTGTTGTATTAAATGCATTTTTGACATTCAGTGTTTTCAGTTTTTTAGGGGTTCTTCGGAGACGATCCCATTGTAAGTAGTAGAAGAGCAAGCACCTTTACCTTGCTTTATTTCTAGGCATTTTTCACATATGCCTTCACATGAATTATGACAATTGTATCAATATATTCTCATATTAAATGCTGTGAACATAAATAGGAAATATATTTTATAGTTCACTGTTTTAATTTCTGGTTTTGGAACATTTTTTTGAAGCTGAATCCTGTTTCTGTTTAGAATTATATTTAGATTCTCTCGTTTGTCAGCTTTCTGTTTTCCTGTCCTTATAGATTTGCAGAAATACTTTATTAGGTGTTTTTGTTTTTGTTTGAGTCCTCATTTATATTCGCCATCCATTATACCACAGAAGTGCTTGTACCTAATACCCAGAGCGGGTAGCACTACTGACAAGCAAAGCACAGAAACCTGTGTGATCTAATGTGTTTGAGAGGTTCCTGTGTGAGATTTTAACCCATTTCTGGTTGTACCTTGTACACCTACTCTTTTCTTTCATTCACTTTTTAATTTTTTTGCTGATAATTATTCCTCTATTTTAGAATTAAGAATCTTATTAGAGGTTAAGGAAGTCAAGACAATCTACTATATAAATTGATGCCCCACATTTCACATGGTTCTGTGTCACTACTTTGTGTTTATGTTGTAGCCATGAGGTATTATTTTATAATTTCAAAACAGTTAAGCTTAAAACTGACATTTAATATAAGGGAGAAGTTAGCGAATGAGATAACATTTTGGAATCAGAGATAAGAATTGAGACTAATATTAATGTTGCTAATTATACAAAAACAATTGTTTTATTACACATGGGGAAGGAATCTGAATGAAGTAATTTGCGTTCACATTAAGAGAAACACAAACCCTATATCAGTTTATATCCCATTGTGGCATTTCACTAATATGGTCTTTCATTATTGTGCTGTTTGCTTCTTCAAATGTGTAACATGGGAAAATATTTAGATCTTAGGATTATTGACACCTTTATTGAAAAAATACCATTTAGATCTATCTGTGTTTGTATGCAAAACCACACTGATAGTTCATTTGATATACCAAGTCATGGAAATATATTATGTACCACTTAGTGTTAGGACAGGTTTTCTGCCTTTGTGAATTTGATTAAAATCACCATACCTGCCTCAGCAGAACACATACATGAACATGTACATCTGTAGATACATGCACATACTCATATGATCTCAAATGGTATTTTAATAAATGAAAAAAAAAAAAAACAACAATGATGACCTCAGTGAAGTAATCCTGTTTTAATACATAAATTATCAATTTGAGCTACCTAGGATGTCTAGATTATATTATTATCTGTTGTACATGTTTTACTCTAAGGGGGATTGTATATTTACTGGAAATGTACTGTTGATGAAGCCTGTCATATTTTTATGATGTACTTACTTTAAAAACTTTCCTTATGTTCTACTAAAAATGAAGACATGTGGTTCATATAGAATTACCATATGCTGGCAATTATATGCTTATGTTGGAACAAATACACATACTTCTAATTCATGCAGAAAGTCATTAAAATTTTCATTTATGTCAGACTAATTTCAAATATTTCAATCACATTTACAAATTAATTCTCTAACTCATTATACATTGAGCATGAAAATGAGAAGAAATTATGATATGTTACAGAGATAACTCTAAAGATTATGTGGATCATTGCCATAGAAAAAAACGAATTTTAGATACTCATTTTATAAATTCTAAGATTCCAATTTTAAAAATATCAAAAATGTTCATAAAAATAAGGAATATCCACTGAAAGAGTAAAAATAAACAAATAGTAATACTTGCTGTGCTTTAGTAGGTATTATTGATAATGACTAGACTTAAGCTAAACTTGACAGACAGGAATACACTTTGATTGCTAAAGTCTTGAAAATGTTTGAAAAGTGATACAGAAAAAAATATTCCTCCTGGTTTTTTTTTTTTTTTTTTTTTTTTTTCGGTACCGGGGATTGGACTCAGGGGCACTCGACCACTGGGCCACATCCCCAGCCCTTTTTTGTGTTTTATTAGAGACAGGGTCTCACTGAGTTGCCAAGTGCCTCGCCATTGCTGAGACTGGCTTTGAACTCATGATCCTCCTGCCTCAGCCTCCCAAAGTGCTGGGATTACAGGCGTGTGCCACCACACCCGGCTTCTTCTTTTTCTTCTTATTTGTAACTTTGTTATAGATAAATACCAACATACAAAGAATCATCTCTATTGTACTTTGCATTTTGGAGTTCATATAATCCAAGCAATCACAAGGATGCCCCAAATTAGAAAGTGAATCTATAAAACCCATGTCCCATAACACATCTTACCAGTGTGAAAACATTAATAAACACTTCAATTGTTTTGCCTTCTCTTGAAAAATAATTAGTAATGGTCAATAGATACAATATGACCTATTCGGATTCAAAATAATACCCTTTTCCAATGACTTTCATGAATGGATTAGGGTAGAGTTGTCAGGCAGACATTAATAGATGAGGATTTAGTCTATTAAGTAAAAATAATTAAAAACTTGTGTATTATATACTGCTGGCAAAAGAGCACAAGTAAAGAAAATCCCATTTTTATATTCTAATATACTGATCTACTGTTTTTATCATTATAAATTATATCATTATAAATTAGGTTAGTTCAGTTACACAACCACCTTTGGAATATCAACTCCATGCCATATTTAAGGATTTAGTTATTAATAAGCATACATTTCCTAATTGTTATTTTTCCCACAATTATGAAATTATCTCTGCCATCGGATTTTCCCAGTTGGTCAAGGCTCTCTGAGAATTTTTATGACTTTAATTTTTTCAAGGTAGCCTCCACATCTAAATTTTCTTTGTTTCCCAAAGACCATGCACTTGGCACCTGGTCAATATTCAATAAATGGTTGTTCAACTGAACTAACCTCATTCAAAATGGTAAAATATAATTCTGCTTTTATTTCTTTGGCATTTAGCAAATTTTTTTGCACATAAGAAATAGTAAATATACTTTTCACATTAAACCAAATGTCAGAGTCAATCAAATCTTTAGTGTAAAGTTCTCATAATTATGCAGTCCTTGTCATCATGGGCAAATAGTGTTGTTTTTATTTGTTTTTTTTTATTATTTTAAAAGGTATAAGATTTTAATTGTTTATTTGACCTATAATGTGAAATGTGATTTTGAATCAATCTGCTTAACTAGTAGTGATAAACTTGTTGTTAATCTTTGAGAATTTGGAAGTCTTTTGGTGTAAACAGCATTTTCCATAGAGGATATTTTATAATTAAATAATTGAAAGAGTAAACATTTTATGCATCAAAATTTGGGGCATTTAATTGTGTTGTCATTTATAGCACTCATTATATAATCTTAACCTATTTTCATTTAAAGGGCTCAAGGAGCTTAGAAAATTACAAAAGTTAATTATAAATATTATAGACCATGAATTCAGATTTTGATTCAAGTTTATATCACTTTTAAAAATTTAATCAATAAAACATATTTACTTCCAAGTGTTGGGAACTTTCACAAATTTACGTTGATATTTTGTTATCTTGAATGTTCAGGCTAGTGGATTTTCTTTTAAAAAGAATTCAACTTGACAGGAACATATTGTGCCACTGGAAGAAGTGATTAATCCTTATATTCATGGATTAGTGAAATGACAATGTGAAAACTTGTCATAAATACAAAGCTTAGCCAGATAAAATTTTCTTCTATCCTAACACAGAGGAAAAATGCTGCCTTTGAAATTATTACCTTGGTTGTCTGTGTAGATATATATTTTGAGTTTTTAATTTTATTTCTCTTCTTGAACAAAATATTTCTCTCAAATGGGTGTAAATTTTACTTTCCGTTTTCTTCTCTAGATTTGTATCCTAAAGCAGGATATTTTAGGATTAAAGCAATGACATCCCTCTATATATCACTTTTCATTACAACCATTTATGATGTAAAGTAGAATAATGTATCAAGTGTATTTACTCTCATGTCACTGATCTCAAACATTAATAATGCCCACATGATTGGAAGACTTTATAAGTAATGGGTTCTCACTTGCATTACATATAATAGCAATTTATTTCATATTATGCCAAAATATTATTTCCTATTAATGTTTTATATTTCTCTTGAGAACTTATTTCCTATTTCTAATATGAAATTTAAGGAATTTTATGATAATTTTAAAATGAACATTTGAATGTATTATAATGTAAATATCCACAGATCAATGTAAAAAAAAAACATAAAGAAATGTAAATTATTACATTTTACTGAATAATTCAGAGTAAAAATCTATGCAAGATGAATTTGGAACTTTATGTAATCTTTAAAAATATATCAGAGATGAATACCTCATAATAATTACATGATGATGGTGCACAATAACATCTGTGTAACATGTATCTATGTTTCTTGAGTGTCAAAAATAAATATTTTATGTTTAACATATATTAGGTTGAATCATATGACATTGTCATTTTAGAGATCAGAACTGAGAAATAGTTTATATATTTTAGCATAATAATTCACAAAAAGTGACAGTGAATTGTTTTTGTTGGGTCTTCCTCCTAATTTGTTTCACTCCTGGAAGCAAAGCTATTGTATATATGAAATCTTTTCCAAAGGCAGCAGCTTTGAAAGTTTATGCATCATAGTGAAATATATATGGCAGCCAAATATAATAGTAACACCATTGTTATTATTTTAGATATTGAGATAATATGTTATTTTGGATATTGAGATAATATGTTATTATAAAGAATTGAGTTGAGGTCTATAAGACCCATTTTAGGTCTGGGAAGGATGGTACAAATCATTCAACAAATAAGAAATATGACATTTAGAATGTACATTGGTTGGTCAAGCTTAAAAATATATCACTATTGGGAATAGTGTCCATGTCTTCAAGGTTCTGATTTCAGTGTGGATTTTCCAAGGAGATTCAACATAATCAAACACATGGCTTTGAAGTTAGGCATGCTTCCATACCAGGAGGATGTCGTGACTAAAGGATATTTTAACAAGTAGTCCTGATGGAAGGAAAAGCCTAAGACCAGAGTTGACAACCACAACTTTCCAGTAACTTCAGGGAAACATTGAGATCCAAGAGATATCCAATCTGAGGTGAAAAGTTAGAAAAATGACTGAGATACAGTTTTGAATTTGGGCCAGATACTAAAGAAACAGAATGAATGAAGAATTTCAGTTTCTGACAAAAAGTTGTTTAGTAGCTGGGAACTGTGGGGTGGGTATGGAGTCACAAAACTTGATTTGAGAAGCTACCATTAGAAAGTCATTTTACACATTAAATCCCACTGGTTTGTGAGTTAGAAATAATGAATATTTGATTTTTAGGCTGGGAAAGATACAAAGTATATACCTATGATTAAATATTCCTTGAGAATCTGTAGGCCTATAATAGAACTGGTGGGACTCCTATCTATAATAAAGCCCTCATTCTTTCAAGATACTTCTAAAGAACAGGGGAAAATAATTTGGTAATCAATTTTAAGAATACAGCTTGCATTTTATTTTGGAAACCATGTGGGGATTAAAATCTCTCTTCTTTGCTCCTCACAGTTTTATTTTATGTCCAATATTGCACATATTTCTTTCTTCTCTGACTTAAATGTTTCATCTTACTTTTTTTTTCTAGATTGCCAAGTTGTTCAGGATATATTAGTTTCTTCCACAGCATTTCGCATGGTGTTTACACCCAACAAGCCTGTGTTAACTTATTTGTTAATATGTGACATCATAATATTTGCCCCAATCTCAAAGTTGTGGTATGAAATAATGTATGTTAAACTTCTTTGAAAATGTTTATTACTTGCACTGGAAATAAGTTCAATGGAAGCTAGCCTTTTCTGAATTCTTATAGTCTGTCAGGTATTGCTCTAAATGCTTTACATTGACTAACTCATTTAATATCTTCCATAATACAATGCAAGAGCTACAATGCTTTTTTCCCCATTTTTCAGCTGCAGAGAATGAGGCATGAAGGAATCAGATTTCCACAAGTATAATAGGTATGCAGTCATTTACACTGGTATAACTACTTTAGGGTAGTATAATGATTCACAATGACAATGTATGAATATTCAAATTCAATGGCTTCTTATACACTTTTTACAGTTAAATGATGTTTCATAAAAGCTATATTTTAAGGTAAGGTATAGATCCCATTGTTTGAAATGACCCTAAAATGAATCTCCAATAGATTGTTTCATGCAATATAAAGCAGTAGGAAAAGACAAGATATGGCTTTAAAATTGCAAATAGAAAATCCCTGAGGGCAAAAACTGGAAATAATTTCAGTTTAATTTTAAATATGCTTTACCTTAGAAGATACACACTTCCCGCCAAAATTGTTGAACATTATCTGACTATCACATGCATTTTACTTGTTATCTTGTCTTCATTTTTTAGCATTGTATCTGTGCCTCTTGTTCATTGCCTATTCTGGTAAAGATATCTTCAAAAGATAATCCCAACTGCAAGACTCTCTCAAAGATAGGCTTGCTTCAGCATGTACCTGAAAAAGATACAAGGAAATTAGACTACTTCTCCTGCTACTTTTCTTAATGGAGGAATAGTGTTATATAGATTTTACCATTGATATAATAAATTTCCATAAATTATCAAAATTTTCAATATAAGAAAAATATATTTAATATAATACTCACATGTATTTTCTAGAACTACTCCAAAAACACCACTTATATGGCCAATAAATTATGTCAGTTATTAAAGAATAACCAAACAAATAATATTAAATATAATAATCATAATTATTAACAACGATACACAAATCATGTATGCGAAATTTTCACTTGCATTATGGTTTGTAAGTGACTTGTCTATAATAGGTTTTTATTGTTATTGAGAAATGGGCAGATACATGCTTCATGCTAATTTGTAAGCATGCGTTATTTTGCTTTGCTTTTTTTCAGCTATCCTTTGCTTCTTTCTCAGTAATGTGTAATCACATTGTCAGTTTTTAAAAAATAAGAATAACTATAACAATCACAAAGATAATTAATGTCACTTCTAGTTAAGGGATAAATATAACCTTTGGTCATCAAGGCTTCAACAAATTTAAATAGGAAATTAATATGTTTTGTTGAGTTAATTGTAACTTTACTCCTCTATTTATTAAAATTTATTGCAATATTCATGAATGAATATTAACTTATATGATAATAGTGAGTGTACTTTCTTCTGTATCAGATTACTTGAAACTCATCCCACTAATATTGCCAAACTGGAATCACTGCAGTTAAAAATCGTGCCCTCGATAGATATTTTGCCCTAAGCTCTGTGAATTTTATTCAATAGAAGTGAATAAACACCGGTCTCCTTCATTGAAGTGTCATTATTTTTTTAATGGTTGATTTTGTCATCTTAATTGGAATTATTACAGAAAATAGCTGAAACAATTTAAAAATGGTTTAACTTGTCAGCTTTTTATAAAATTGTTTTCCTCAAAACACCAACCAAATATGTTACTTTTGTAATTATTGCTTTTCATAATTCCTTTTATAATTATTTAGAAATTCTAATAACTTAAACATATTTTAAGTTCTAATAGTTTAAAAAATACTTTTAAGAAGAATATGGTAATAAACATGCTGAATATGATGAATTTCACCCAGATTTTGTGTTTTATGTTCATTGTGTAGAGGAAACAGGTTTTCAGTATTTTGGAAATTAAAAATAAGCACACTTTCATGATATCTCCTGTTAGTATCAAGCTATCCTTAAGAAAATGATTCACCAATTACAATATACTTACATTGTTGATCAGTCAGAAGGTGGCCTCACATATTTCAGCATTTCAGTACTACATTAAAAAATTATGCATACCATATATAAATTGAAGAAAGACATATTTATAGATTTTATATTAATTAATAAGATAAAAGTCAATCTTTGAATAGTAAGGGCAAAACATTTGCCAAATATTGAGACATGAAGCAAGAATGAAAATAAATTCCCGGAGGAATTTATATAGCACAAAAATATGAAGATACATTAGACAGTGTATGAGCTCAATAGAAGCATTTCTGGAAAAGAAAGTTGAGTGATAAGTTACACATTGATTTCTATAATCTTCATAAAGACTTATTAAAGGAGTCCATTACTACATATTCTGAAGGCTGTTTCTAAAAGGTCCAAATATGTATTCAATAAAGTTAAACTTATTATTTAAAAATTACAGTGATTTTTCTTATAGGATATACATTAAAGAAGACTATGAAAATAGTTAATGAGAGGAAGGTTAAAAAAGCAGTAGAAAGCACTAATTTTATCTGCTAAATACAATGAAGTCCTTACTCTAAAACAAATTGGAATAGTGACATTTTCCAGATTTTAGCATATAAGAATATAGGTCTGGTTTAAACAGCAACACTGCCATGATCAATGGCAGATGATAGACATACATTATACGGGTATGGAAATTGTCAGAATGAAAACAGAGTTAGTGAGGCAGGAGAGTCCCTGCTTGAGCAGAGGGTGCCTGAGACAGGGGCCAAGAAACAAAGTTCCAGGGGCTGCCTCTGGGGCACAGTCTGGGCTGCTTGTTGGGCCGCCTGCCTCCTTGCGAAGGCCATGGCTTCCAAACGCCTGTGCGCTGTCATCCTAGGGCCGCCTGGCTCGGGCAAGGGGACCATGTGCCAGAGGATCGCCTAGCACTTTGGCCTCCAGCATCTCTCCAGTGGCCACTTCTTGCGGGAGAACCTCAAAGCCAACACGGAAGTTGGCGAAATGGCAAGGCAGTACCTGGAGAAAGGTCTTTTGGTTCCAGATCACGTGATCACACACCTAATCGTGTCAGAGCTGGAGCTCAGGAGCGGCCAACTCTGGCTACTGGATGGTTTTCCAAGGACCTTAGTACAGGCGGAAGTCCTGGACAAAATCTGTGACCTGGACCTAGTGATCAGTTTGAACATTCCATTTGAAACACTTAAAGATCGTCTGAGTCGACATTGGATTCACCTTCCTAGTGGAAGGGTCTATAACTTGGACTTCAATCCACCTCATGTGCATGGAATTGATGACATCACTGGTGAGCCACTAGTCCAGCAGGAGGATGATAAGCCTGAAGCGGTTGCTGCCAGGCTGAGACGGTACAAAGGTGCAGCCAAACCTGTCATTGAACTATACAAGAGTCGAGGAGTACTCCACCAATTTTCTGGGACAGAGACTAACAAAATCTGGCCTTATGTTTACACACTGTTCTCAAAACAAGATCACATCTATTCAGTACAAAGAAGCATACTGAGACTGCTTAGTGGAAGAGCCAAGAAGATGTCGTCATTCATTCAATCGTGTGTAGCTTTGATGCCATGTCCAAACTAAAAGTCTGCTGAGATAGCTTACAGCATCTTTTCTGTTTAAATGGTGAACTGATATGAAAACTAGTGAGTAGAAAGAGCCATGAAGAGGGCCTCCTTTGTCTTTCAAAAGAAGACAATTCTGGACCTGTCAAGCCCTTCACAAGCAAGCAAGTGCAGGCTGGATTTCAGGTATCTAACCTACACTCTGGCTGGGTTTGGACAGCCAAGTTATTGCTTTAATAGCCTCTTGTTGCATGTGATGATGGTGGTCTCTGGTTCTGCCCACCCTTCAAAGGCTGTATTTAAACACAGAACCAGTAAGCCTGAATGCAGAGGGCTCTAGTCTTGGCTTTGCCACAGTTCTCTGCTTTGTGCCTCCTGATAACAGTGGAATTGAAGCTTATGCTCTCAGTGGTTGCTTCTCTTGAGTGCCTGTGTCCACAATTCATTTTTTTTTTTTTTCCTGCTAAGGGTATTGCCTTTCATCCATGCTTTATGTAGTCCCTCCTTTGCAGACATCCTGGAATGAAAGGATTTGGCTTCTACCAATTTTGTTTTCTTACATCTGTTTTCTCTCATCTTATATTAAATAATACAGATATTTGCTGCATTCATTCCTCTCTAATTTGTCTATGAACTGAGAGCTAGAGGCTACATTGAATCTCTTCATGCATCAGAAACTGAGCCATGCAGAGGGTCTTATTTAAATGCTGGTCTGATTCTCATGGGCTTGCTCTGCTCCTTTTATTGTGGAAAAAAAAAAAAAAGTAGAACCCCCCCACACACCGAATCTTTTAGAATCCTCAAAAATTAAACTATAGAAATGTTGAAAGATCATATTTTGTATATAGAAGTAATAAGACCATATGGAATTACTGGACTAATAGAATAGTTAAGCTTTTTATCCAAGACAACAAAATGAATCTTGAATATGCTGCTAAATATTGATGGTGACAGTGTTTTTCTCCTGTGAGTGATCCAGATTTATAAATAGTCTTTAAAGGGAACAAAGCCTTGTGGGATTGAGGAAAATATTGCACTAGCTGTATCTAGATTAAGTTTGAAAACTTTACAATGATAGAACCCCCCCCCTTCCCATTCCAAAGATGCAGTCTATGGGGTGGCCATATAGTCTAGAAATAAAGATCTTAATATTTTGCTATTCCTTATATCAATAAGTCCTTTGTTAAAAGACTTTCCTGGTTTCCAGACTTAATGGCTACCTTGTATAATTCTTGCTCTCCTTTGGAAAGAACAATGAAGTTCATTCCTGCTGCCTTAAAAATATGTATCCCTCCTTCATTCATCATGCCTGGAATAGTCCTTTACTATTCCTGGGATGACTTCTGGCTAAACCTTTATACTGGTGAGGGGGGTGGGGAGAAGCCAATTCCAGCACTTTACTGGTGTTGAAACACATCATTTACTTTCTAAATGTATCCTGGAAATCCCCAGTCAGCTCACTACCTATGTGCTAATAAGTCCATCTTCCTTATACTGCTGCCTAAATCCTTCTGGTTTATTTCCCTTTGTCCCTTCATATGAATATTCCTTGTCTGCCTTAGTGAAAATACAGACCAGTGTCCTCATCCTCTTGATCACAGAAAAATAAAATTTGTTTACTTTCTCTTCAATGCAAAAAAGAAAGGAAAAGAAAAAGAAAACAGAGTTAGTTGTTTCAAGTCTTTACAAGGAAATGTGGAGGAATCGCATGCACATATGCCTGATTACCAACACTATCACAAAAGACTCTTCCAGATCATATCCTTTCATGAAAGCCACTGCAACCTTATACAGGAAACTTTTGAAAGGACATTTGCCCACCAATTGCCTATCCAAACTTGAGATGAAACCACATTTGTTATGATCCTTGCAGTAAAGGAATACTGATTCAGAATAATTTATGTAATCCTCATTTTGCCTTTAAAAACTTCCCTTTGCCTCAATCACTTTGAATATGCACATAGGTTACTATGTCACATGTATATTGTATTCCATTGCAATGCTTTTCCTGAATAAATTTATTAATTATTGGGTAATATATCTGCTTGCTATTTAAGTTGACATCAGTAACTAACACAACCACACAAATTATTATTATCAATATTGAGACAACCATCAACTAATTCTACCCCAATTCCTTAACCTACATCTGAAAATTAATGTACTAACATTTCTCATTCTTTTCCTTCAATTGATATTGCTTGAAGAAAACATTAGAGATTGAAACTACAAAATATCTATTCACTTTTTCTGAAAACCAAAGGAAAGAGATCTTTATTATGCAGTAGCAGAAATTTTAACAAAATTATAAGAAGCTACACAGAAAGCAGAACTTGCTATTTCAAGCTATTAACATGGTTATATTGCTAAGGAGATCTGTTCATAGTAAAAAGAAATAAATAAGGGAATAATTATTTGACAAAAACATCAAGAATTGGATTATTCTGACAATTCTTGGACTGTCCAAATAGTGAAAGATGATAAAGTTTAAAAAGATGCTGAGGAAGAAACCAAATGATATTATGGCCAAGGGCCAAAAATTATTCCCAAATCTTAAAATCTAATTAAGAAATGGGTATTTTTCTGCATGATTTTAGCATTGGTTTGGAGAAGTGTGTCTTATTTTCCATTACCTTCATTTTAAACAAAATGGCTGTTGTTTTAAATATATGTCTGCACCAACAATGAGTGTGGGGAAGTATTGAAGATGGGCAACCTGACTTTAATTTCACAGGCCCTAATATGGAGGGGAATTGTGTCCCAGCAGTGATATTATCATGACCTATGCGAGTGTTTTGGAATTATCACTGATGACTTAGATGATAGTTTCAATTTTAAGGGGATTAGATGATATTAGCTGCAGGTAAGGGATTTTGTACAAGAGTTGATGCTCTGATGAGATGAGACTTGAGAACATTAGGATTGAAAGGAGGCATGTTGCATTTTGAAGGGATATGAATTCTTAGGGGCAGGCAGAGAATGAACTGTGGTAGGCAATATTATAAATGGCCTTCAAATTTTGCAACCCTTTGTGTGTATGCCCTACATAATTTCCTCCTTTTAGGTGTGGGAAAAACTGTGCATATGATGGGATTTCACTCCTCTGATTGGGTTACTAACAAATTGATTTTGAGTTAATAAAAACTGAGCCTGATCTAATCATAGTTGTCCTTAAAAGGCATTGAGGCCTTCCTGAAGTCAGAAAGATTGGACCTGTGGAGAGGACCACTTACCAAGGAAGTATCGAGGACCTGAGTGTGACACCTATTCAACAGCTGACAGGACAACTGGGACAACAATGTCAACTGCCAATGATCTGAGGTAGCCTGGAAGTGAATCCTACCTTACTCAAGCTTTCAGATGAGCACAAGGGCTGGCCAGCACTCAGATTTAAGCTTCCTGAGACCATGAGCAGAGTACTCAGCCATTTCACTCCTGGACTTCTGTGAGTTAACAAATTATTATTGTTTTAAGCTGCTAAATTGTATCATATTAAACAAATATAGCCTATTAGTACTTATCCATCTTATTATTTTAAACTATATTTCTGCATATTTAATTGTTTATGGCAGGCAACATAGGGTTGATTTTTTTTTATCTGATATTATAATCTTTTCCTTTTGTTGAGGGTATTTATATACCATTAAACATTGTTTTGATTGCTATTTATTTAGATTTAATTATATAACCTTAACATTTGCTTTCTATTTGTCCTACCTAATTTTTCTCCCTTTATGCTTTTCTGTTTTTTAAGGTATTTGTGTAACTTGTAATTTCTTCTTAATTTCAACATTATCTGAAATCAAATTTTAGTTGATCATTAGAGGATAGGTTAAGTTCACATTATTGGAATTATTTAATTTAAACTTTAAAGACTTTGGATTTGGTAAACACAAAATAGCTAGGAATTACAAGATAAGTCCAAATTAAAAGTATTATTAAAAACAGTATTATAATAAAGTGAGAACTATATGGGAAGTTAAAGTAAATTAGTATATATACATGAAATATATATTCTATAGCATAGAGAATATATTTCATATTAATTCATATTTTATTACTTTATATTACTTTAATATATAATATGTAAAATATATATACATATATATGCAATATATAAATTCATATATATATTTTTTCCTCCCCTATGTTTTGGGGACTAAAATTACATTTGAAGTTGTCACTTAGCTCACTAATATTCTTTTCACATTTTGCACTTTTTTTCTTTTAAATAGTTTCTGTTATTTTGAATACTCTCTACTATTCTTCATTTTACTAATATTTTCTTCTGTAGTGACTAATGGGTAGATAATTTTTATTTCACATTTTGTAGTTTCCATTTATCTTTCATTTCTCCATTCAATACTATGAGTATTCATTTTCTGATTTCAAAATTTTGAATATATGCAATTCAGTTAAAACAAGTGTTATAGTATTCTTGCCTTTTAATTTTTACATCAGGTACATTAGTGGTTCTTCACTGATTAATTCATTTCCTCATGATGGGACTGAATCTTTTGTTTCTTGCCATGCCTAATACATTTTATTGGATATGAGACATTGCATTTTATCTTTTTTGATCTTGCATAGTTTCATTTTTGACTGTTTAAAATTATTTGGAAATGATTTGGTTCTTTTTGATGTAAATTTTCAATATTTGTTACAAACTCACAATAACACGATTTACTGTAGAGCTAATCATTTTCCATGACTAAGTCAATATCTGGGTATCCTGACTTTTTTAAGTCTGAATAAAAAAAAAAATTAAAAATGAACTATTTCTAAATTTCTGTGTCACCAGACACTGTTACCCGTATTCCCATTCAGTACTTCCCCTGTTTATCTGTATATTCTCCATGTTTTTTTTTTTTTTTTCTGTGTGCCTTTCTCTCCTCTCTTGTACTCTGTCCTATGAGCTCAAGCTTCACTGATCTCCTTTATCTATAAACTCTAATTACTATACTCAAGTAACCCATTGGTCTCCAATTAGGTTCCCTCTATTTGTACTATAACCTGGAAATTCTCTCAAGACAATAATCTGGGTCAAACATAGGACTCACTCCATTTGTTTCTTCTCTCTTCGAAATTACTAGCCTTCATTTACTGATACAGTGTCTTGAAAACCTACTGTTTCATATATTTTGCCTAGTTTTATGCTAGAGACCAAATTCCATCCATATAATTTCACATTGGCCAGAAGCAAATATATTCACTCAGTTATTAATTGTTAAATTGTCAAATCATGTAATGAAATTAAAATGTATGTATTCTTTTGACAATTTAAATTTGAAACAATAAATCAAGTTTTGCTTAAACATCGAAACATATTTTTTGGCTTAATTTTGTTTTCTTAAAATAATTTACATTTGAAACTTTAGGACAATCATTTGTTTCCTTAGAAAATATATTTGCACTTTAACAATGTTAAGATGAAAATCTTTCTTTATAATTTCATTTATAAAACTAAATCTGGTATTATTTCTATTAAACAAACATAAATATATATAATAATGAGTTTAGAAAACTAAAAAAGAATAAAATAATGCCATTTGCAGGCAAATGGATGAAGTTGGAGAATACAATGCTAAGTGAAGATAGCCAATCCCAAAAATCCAAATGCCAAATGTTTTCTCTGATATAAGGAGGCTGATTCACAATGGGGTTGGACAGGGAGCATAGGAGGAATTAGAGGAACTCTAGAAAGGTCAATGGAGAGGGAAGTGAAGGGAGAGGACAAGGGGGTAAAAGAAAAAAAAAAGGATGGTAGAATGAGATGGACACCATTACCCTAAGTGCATGTATGAAGACAGGAATGGTGTGAATATAATTTGTATACAACAGAGATATGTAAAAGTGTGCTCTATATGTGCAAGATGAATTGTAATGCATTCTGCTGTCATATATAACAACTTAGAATAAAGCATAAATAAAAAAAGAAAACTCTATTCCAAGTGTATTAAAATTAAATTGAGTAATCACTTGTATAAATGCACCTACATGTAAATATTAAATAAATAAATTCTCCAGTTACATTTTTTCATTCAAAATTTCAAGCCAAAATTTGAAAATTATAAATGGTATTTTTAAATATTATAGATAGTTTTGCCTGTTATTTTCTTAGATAAAGTTATTCAAAAAATGTATATTATATGTATGTATGTGTATGGAGAGTGCTTGTGTAGAGATAGTAGGAATGGAACACATCTTTATATCTCAAACTGTGCCTTTCGTTTTATTTTCTAAATCTTGCATTAATACTAAATGTTGGTTTAATTCTCAAGGTGCTTTTTATGCACCTGGGGAAAAATTATACTACCTGATCTTTTGCAAGTAATTTTACCAATTAAATGAATTTGGCTTTGTAATAAACATTTCCAATATTGAGAGCTTCAGAAATCCCTTGACAGAATGTGCCCATCCATCTAACATTTGGCAAGTTACAATTTCCATTTGTTCTTGTTTCCCTTTTGAGACACATCTAGGAAATGAGCTTTTTACTTTGAATGAAACAGACTATTTTTCTGTTGTACTTCTATTATGTTAATGAAGATTTTCATTAGTACATCCCTAGGGACCAAATGTAGCAACCAGTAATAATAGTATTGTGAGTATAACTGTGTGTGTATGTGTGTATGTGTATAAAATGTATTTATAGTCTTTAATACTATTTTGTTCATTAAAATTGACAGCACCCAGCATCCCTCAACCTCTTTTTTTGACAGTATTTTAAAAATACATATTTAAAACAACCTGCTAACTTTTTCATTAATGTACCTATTTTTCTTTGAGATGAGCAATGGAAACATTTTAAGTTCTTTCTTGAAGTAAGGAAATATCTTCTCCCATATATTCATCACAACAAAAGCATTCAATGATAAAATGGAAGTAACTTAGCAACTAAACCTCTCCAAAGAAGTAAGCTAATATTTATTTGTCATGTGATATACTAGATACTTAAGAGAAAGTAATCTAGGTCTTGACTGAACTAGAATAAAGCATGTCACCTTCAGTGCTCAACTTCACTGAACTATTACCCATCTATTAAGAAAACTGAAGAACAGTGGGCAAAGTTCAACGTGCTTCAGGTATGAAAGGAAGTATGAAGCAGTGAGGGGACAAAAACAAGAGAGAGAATGAATATTGCTTTGTGTCACTAAGATAGAGCCAGTGGTACTACATGACAGAAGCAAACAACTGGAAAACATTTGAAGACCTAAACATTGATATTTTCTTCAGCTATTTGAAACAATGAAAGAGAAATTCCAAAGAAAGATCTATACAAAATTTTCTTTAAACCATAAAAGGGGACAATGGCAAAAATGCAATTCAGGTAAAAGATAGGCAAAGGGACTTATAATACATATTTTATCTCTGTAATCAAGGGATTTATTTTTCTGCCCCTTCAAACTCATAAGAGGTTATAACTACAAATCAACTTAATTAAGAAGGGAGTGGCCATTCAGAGGACAAATCTGTGACTAGGTTTGGCTTGAAGAAATTTTTCTGTGATAAAATGTACTGACAGTAGGTTTAAAAACAAAAAAAGAGAGCTGGTCACTGTGGCGCACGCCTGTAATCCCAGTACTTTGGGAGGCTGAGGCAGGAGGATCATGAGTTCAAAGCCAGCCTCAGCAATGGCGAGGCACTTAGCAACTCAATGAGACCCTGTCTTTACATAAAATGCAAAAAAGGGCTGGGGATTTGCCCCAGTGGTCAAGTGCCCCTGAGTCCAATCCCCGGTACAAAACAAAAACAAAAAAGAGATGACTGCTATCATGCTGCTAACTTTCCTATGATTACTGTTACTTTGACAGATATTTAAGTATCTTGACTTACAAAAACATAAATTTTATGTTGAACAAAGTAATATACATCAGAAATAACACAGCGACGTTTTGAAAACTATTGCTGTAGAATGGACAATGAAATGTTTAACTTTAATAACCCTGTTAAGTGACATGACCAGAGTACTCACAGAATATAGTCAATATCCTTTGAAACCATTTAGCACCATCACTTAATGACATTTTTTTTTCATGTAAAAGAATCAATCTGTGGACGGAGAAAAATAAGGGAAACTGGAGTAAGCTAAACTTGTTTTCTCCAAACTGCTTACAATATTATTTTTGTGTGTGCTTTGGTATTAATTACAGAGATAAACAAAAGATACACCATGCTTCCCAATTTCAGATTCTTTTCCAAGTAGTGTGTTCATAATGCAATAGACAGTACATGATATATATAAATATCATGACCTTTGCCTTCTCATAAAAGCATTGCAAATATATTAGGAGATAGATTGTTCCTATCTATATCATTAAAATGATAAGACAATTATTCTATTGTTAAAGTTTGTATTAAAACAGATAATTAGTTTCAAACAATTTTAATAAATGTATATAATATTTTCAGTACTTTACTGTCTTACATGTATAAAACTGAGATTTAATATACATATACATTAAAATCCTTTTTTCAAATCCAATTTGCTGATAATTGATCAGCAAATATATATACACAAATGAACATCTATTTATCAAATCTTAATTTGCTTTTCAGAATCAGTAATTCAGTGAAGTCTCAAAATTTCCCCATGAGATAGGCATTATAATTATCACTTCATAGACTCAAAGTACTGAATTAAAAAACAAAGACATTCAGTTAGTAAATGACAAACATTAAACCTGGTTCCAGAACTCTCAACTTTAAGTCTTTGCTATGTCCTACTATGCCATGAAGCCACAAGTAGAATGTAATCTTACTGGCAACCTACCTGATTGACAATCAGATATTTGAACCACATGGTTATTAATGAACTCATGATGTATAAATGTGTAGAGGGTTGGAGTCACAGAAACATGAAGTCACATATGTCCTGGGATGGAAATTAATTCACTGGAGTCAGAGCATGGGATGAGGAATGGGATGGGTGTGGGAAAGGACAAGTGGAGAAGATGTTTCTGGAGAAGAACGTTGGTAAACTATTATGAAAAGACTTTACAATGTATGAGCAAGGAAAGATGACTTCCACACCTGGGTTGTTCAAATTGGACTCTGCAGTGAAATCCCTATGTTCACCATTGGCTCTTTGATAGCTCCTGAGAGATAAGCTCTGAGATGTTGGAATATTCTACATGGTAATATTTTTGTAACATTCCAAGGCCAAAGGCCATGCTGTACCAGTTTGATCAGGTAAATACATTTTAACAATGGGACTTCAGGTGAATGCCTATTTTTGCTGTGGGGATTGGGGTCTTTTCTCTATAGTCAAGGTGAGTCACATTGGGGTTATATTCCTATCTGATTCCCAATGATACTGTGGACCACTGAGCTTAACTTCACTAGTAGGAAAATTAATTATGAATTTACAGATTTTCTGGGGCCTATGAGTTCTCTTTGTGAATCACTGAGCCTGAGAATGGTTTTGGAAATTCTTGACACATTATGGAATTTGAATGTTAGCTTTTACATAATTGAGAATTATAATAGTTTTTTAAACATATAGAATTTTGCATTTATTTATCCATTTAATAAATTATAATTATTTTTATACCTTTATTTATTTATTTTTATGTGGTACTGAGGATTGAACCCAGTGCCTCGATGTGCTAGGTGAGCACTCTACTGCTGAGCCACAACCCCAGCCCCTAATAAATTATAATTCTTTATAGCAGTCTCCTATGTGTCAGTCCAATTTTAGCTTGTGGGAATATAGCATAAAATTGCTACCTTTGATGCCTATTTAAAACACAAGTTAATATAATAATCTAATATGATTTATATTTTTCCCAAAATAAATATCCTGTGCCCCTGTGGAGAATTTATTCTGGGGTTATTGTGGAGGACAAATCCCCTTAAGGGGACTTTTCTGTAGCATTTTATACCTGAAAGTATATCAAGATGTTCTCCCACATTAAACTTTTCATTTTAATTAAGCAAGTACCACATATGAATGACAATACCAAGTTACTATCATTTACACATTTATCTTAAGTGATGTTCCTTATACTTTAGAGTAAGTATCTCACAGTCAATTCTAGAATGGGTTATGTATGGGAAATGGACAATGATTGGAGGCCATAGCAGAAGAGAAGGTGAAGATGGTTAAGTTAACCCCGCAGGAAAGAAACTTAAAGCATGGATGTTGGGAGGCCTTGGAAATAGGCTTAAGATATCTCAAAATACCTAAGAGCAAATTGTGCTTAGTTAAAAAAAAATTAATATCCACTGAATTCTTTATAAAAAAGCAAAAAAGGAAAAAGTAAAGAAAAATCGTCATTGCCTTTCTATGTAAGAGAATTTCTATGTCCTTTATAACATGATGGAAATGGGAAATAAAACTCAATTTGTAGTTATTAAAGGTGCGAATAATCACCCAAAGAAAAATATAGTTGAAAAAATCTTTACAAGTGTAATTTTTAAAAGATGTTATTGTGTTTCACTTCAAAAATCTAAATAGGAATGATTTAGTGATTTGTTATTTTAGTGAAAGAGCTATTTTATTCCTTTTTAGAGTCCTATTGATTTTTTTCCTTCTAAATTACTGCAACTATATGGTTATTTTTCTCAACAAAGTCACGGTATTTTCCATTTTATTTGAAATACTGAGATTCTTTTATTCTTCTATTTACCTCTGCGAGTTCATGCATTTGAACAAACTAAATATTTAAATGAAAAAGAGGAAAGGTGTGAAGAATTATGTTTGTGATAGAGTGGGATTTGTCAACTTCAATATTATTAGAATTTATTTTTAAGCTTAAGAAAAAAAATTTCAGAATTAATTTAAATATTCTTAATACTTAAAAATTTCTATTTATCATCCTGTTTTCAAACACATTTTCATAAAGCTTTTGTTAAAATGTATGGAATAAAGAAATGAAATATTCTTCTGTGATATATATTCCCATGGATTCTTATTTGCTATGTTTAAATGAAATGCCAATAGAAAATAGTTGATGTAAATTAATGTTTGAATTATTTTCTATTAAAAGAAGAGGCAGCTAGATAGGGAATATTTTATATGGAATTACAAAGAAGTTAGATTACTATTAATATTTTAAGTGGGCAAATTAAAAACAGATACATATGCATATACACATTTAAACACTTGTGAGTATGAGTGTGTATGTGTGTGTGTGTGTGTGTGTGTGTGTGCATTTATTTATTTTGCTGTGCTGGAAAATGGATACAGATCTCACGCAGGAAGTACTCTACCATTGAACTACCCTACCACTGAACTACCCCCAAGTCCCTTCTATGTTTTATTTTGAAATAGGGTCTCACTAAGTTACCTAGGCTGTCCTGGAACTTTCAGTCTTCCTGCCTCAATCTCCTGAGTAGCTGGGATTACAAGCACGAACCATCATACCTGGCTATAAAATAACTTACCAACTTTAACGTTTTAGGATAGTTTATTAATTCTTGTATTTTTTTTATAATATTAGTTGCATGCATGACAAAAAAGTTACATAAAATATTGTTTTGTATTGAATTATGTTTTCCCCTCTCCAAATGTATATGTTGAAGCTGTAACATCTAGTGTATCAGAATGTGACTGTATTTGGAAACAGGGTCATTAAAGATGTGACTAAGTTAAAATGAGGCCTTCAGGGTGGGCCCTAATTCAATCTAACTTTGTATATAGAAAGAGGAAATTTGGGCAAAAAAAGACACCCAAAATGTCTACACACAGGCAAAAGACCATGTGCGGACACAGCAAGAAGGCAGACATCAGCTTACCAAAAATAGAGGCCTCAGGAGAAATCAAACATACCAACAACCTGAGGCTAAATTTGATACTAGGTTCACAAAATGGTAAGGCAAGAAAATATAAAGAACAAAAAGAAATAATCTAATCTCACACTCTAAAGACCTGAAATATTATTCTAAATTTTAATATAGGAGTGAAATTCTCAGTGTGTTTGATTAGTAGAAGAAAAAAAAAAAAAGAGAGATTTAGAACATGTAGAATTTTTTCATAATTTGGGGTCAAATGGGAAATGCAAATAGAACTCTCAGAATATATAAAAATAATGATATAGAAAGCAACATCTTTTGGATTTCTTAGAACTAACAATACATACATGAAAATGTAAAGCATAAAGCATGGTCTATACAAATGTAAGAATTATTGCATAAGAAAAATAGATAAATGAAAATATCTGACTCAAGTAAACATGAGAAAAATAGAAAAATGAAATAAATCATAGTAAATAAAATAAAAAGAGATAAAAAAGTCTTATTGAGTAAGAATATACTAAAATAGCAAGACTATAAATAAATAAATGTTTCAGGGACTGGGTAGCTCAGTGGTAGACCCCTAGCCCAGGTCTTGCTTTAATTCTGAATTATACATGAACACACAAAAAAATAATAATGAAAACTTTATGGATATGGTATTGTGGATCCCAGCATAGGGGATATCTACAGAGGCTAATTATTAAAAAACAAACAAAAAAAAAACGGTAAACTATAAGTGGATAGAAGAGAGATTGGTGGAGTGGAGAGAGGGGTGCTACGGTGGTTGGGGAGTGCTGGGAATTGAACTAGAGTGGGTTGAGTTCCATACCTTTGTGATGATATCCAGGTATATTCTGGTGTTGTGTATAACTAAAAAGAATAAACAAAACAATAAGATACATTTTTGCTATTGAATAAAAATGACAATTGCTATATATTAGGAGAAAGTTAGAATATAAGAAACATCTTTCAAGTCTCCCTGCACAGTATTTGAAAACCAAAACTTTTTTCAGAATAGATTAGTTGAATAAAAAATAATATTGCCAAAAAGTGCCTGTGAAGCAGGTTAACTGCATATTGGTTACCAGCTTTTCTGAATCCAGTGAGACAGAACACCCACACACAGAAGGAAATAGGATCTGAGAACTAGAAAATATGACAATGATACATATACAAATTGAAGCACAGAGGGAAAAAAAACCCCAATAACATTCAGAAAAGTTATAAGAGGCATGAAAGGCATGTTGAATAGGCCTAACAAGTATTCTTGGAATTTCAAGAGGAGGGAGAAAAGACAACAGAATACAAGCAATGTTTGAAGGTATAATACCTAAGAATTTTCCAAAACCAAATAAAGTCAACCACTCACAAAGAAATTCTGCAAACCTCAAGCAGAGTGAATGATCAAATTAAAAAGCATATTTAGGCCAAATGTAGTAAGAATGTATAAAATAAATACAAAGAAACTCACAAAAGAAGTCTGAGAGAAAAGGCTGACGATTTCCATTAAAGGATAAACAAAAACAACTGTGACCCGTTTCAGCTGAAACCAACATAATGGTTTCAACATCTCTCAGACAAATACCACCAAGAACACACCTGTACCCAAACAATGTGGGTTTATTACTCAGTGAACAAGAACACCCACCATGGGAAAGCATCTGGCACTCCATAAGAGGGTGTTAGGAAAAGACTTGTTCTGAGATTTTAGTTGGATCATTTTGAAGACAGTTCAAGGTAGCAGGTACTCAATCTGGATGGGATTCTTAAGAAAGGGACCATTCCATAATTGGATATCTCTGTAACCCTTATGTAGGAATAAGCTGGATTTGTTAAAGAAGAGCAGTTGCTTATATTTGTAGGGAAAACATTGTGTTTGGTGTTTTTTGAGTTGCACAGTGACTTTGGCTCTCTTTGTGCATACAAAAGGTATTTTTATTGCTTACTTCATTATGGTTGCAGAATAGCCTTTTCTGACCTTTATGCTATGTGAGACTGTGAATGACCAATAGGAGAAGAGCATGACCTGCTGTTTCCTAGCTGGGCCAGCTTCTGACCACACTGAAGCCTGGATGTATGAGTGGACCAGCTACAGTGTCAGCAGCACTCCTTTTCTTTTCACAACAGAAATTATGAAATAATGGAATGGTACACTCAAAGTACTGGAAAACAGAAACTGGGGATACAGCACTGCAAACTCAATGAAAGTATATATCTAAATTAAAATTAATGGAGAATATCCTTCAACACACAAAATCTGTGATATTTTTTGCAGTGGCTCTATCTTGATATAAAATAAAAAGAAAATTTCTCACGCACCAAAAATAATGATTCAAAATGTCCAAACAAGGATAAAAGAAAGAATTAAGTGTAATAAAAACTCATGGATAAATTTAAATAAATATTGACTGTAAAATAAGAATATTAATGTCTTGGGTACATATGTATAATTAAATGTAATATGGCAGCTAGAACTTAATACAACTAAAAATAGTCTACAATTGTCTTATTTCCTGGAAAGATGTAAGAGTAAAATTTTTATTAAAATAAGAGTAAATTTAGCCGGGTACAGTGGTGCACGCCTGTAATCCCAGTACTTGGGAGGCTGAGGCAGGAGGATCTCGAGTTCAAACAGCCTCAGCAACAGTGAGGCACTTAGCAACTCACTGAGACCCTGTCTCTAATAAAATACAAAAAAGGGCTGGGGATGTGGCCCAGTGGTTGAGTGCCCCTGAGTTCAATCCCTGGTACAAAAAAAAAAAAAAAAAAAAAAAAAAAAAAAAAAAAAAAGAATAAACTTAATAGAAATAATAAAATCCTAACAAGCCAACCCATAAAGTTGAAAAACAAATGATGAAAAAAATAATTGAGTAAGAGGAATAAGCTCAAAAAATTTGTTCTACAACATAATGAATATAGTTAATAATAATGCAAAAAATAATCAAGAACACTGATTAATCCAAAAGAGGTGAAAGTAGAAAAATAATATAGAAAAATGGAACAATTAGGAAATTAATGACAAAGTTGATATTAATCATGATAGTAAACACACACATGTCTCAATCAAAAAGCAAAGGTAAACACACACAATCATATATACACACTTTTCAAAATAAGAATGTTGTAAGTAAAAGCACATAAAAATATATATGTATGAGTCAGTAACATAGAAATTAATTTTATTATGCTAAAATAAGATAAAATATTCTTAAAACCAAGAAGTGTGACTAGAGCTAAGGAAGGACATTTCATTATGATAAATCAATCCACTGTGAAAATTCAGTAATTTTATACTAATCCACACAACACAGCCTCAAAATGTATCCAATAACCTTGAAGGATATAAAGGAAGTATGAGAAGCAAATAGTATAAAAGCAAATTAAAGTAGTATGAAAAGCAAATTAAAAAAATCAGCTAGGAAATAGAAAATGGGAGTGCTATTAATAAATGTAACAAAGACAATATAAATAGTTCACATATGACAGGAGCTTATACATATCTTTCAACTGCCTATAGAGCACTCAGTAAACTTTCATACTAAACATAAAGAGCTCCAGTGATATTTAAAAAATTAAGGCCACAGCAAGTATTTTATCTTATCATTGTAGAATTAAGCCAGAAATTAAGTACAAAAACAATTATGTAAATAATTCCTCAAGTGTTTAGTAATTAGCAAAGCACTTAAACAAAACATGTATCAAACAATCACAGAGGAAGCTAGGACATATATTCAACTGAAGCCAAAAAAACAGTTACTTACAGATGCAAGATTCACTTAAAGTTTTGTGTGCAAAAATATTTGTAGACATTAATGCATATGTTACAAAAGAAGAAACTATGAAAATCAATATTTGTTCAAAGTTAAGAGAAATAATTTAAAAGAAAATAGAAGATAAATGATAAAATAAAAATATATATATAAGATAATTAAATCAAAAGTTGGTGCTTCAAAAAGACTAATAAATACTCATAAAAATGCTGAAAAAACAGATCAATAGCACCAAAAACAAACTCTAATACATTCCCTCAAGAAAGTAGTATAAAACACAATTTACCAGTACCAGTAAAAAGTGAAGAAGACATTACTGTAGAATTCATAATCTTCAAAAGAATGAGGATGACAGGAACACATTGACATGGGAGAGAAGTAAACTCTCTTAAACTAAATAATAAAATAAGTTATAATATAAAAATGAATATAACAACAGAAATAATACAGTAAACCACTGTAACCAAGCTCATAGTACTCCAAAAATGCAGGATAGATTTAATTTTCATATGTCAATCAGTATGATTCACACTATTAACAAAAAGAGGTGTGAGAAATAGAAGATTAGAAGCTAACATAAATAGAAAAATAGCTGTTCTGCAATATAAACAGAAAAAACTATTTCATAAAATTCATCACATTATCACCATAAAATTTCTTATCCATGTAACAATAGAAGAATATTTCCTATTAAAAAGCCCAATATAAAAGTCTTACAGTACACATGAGATTAAAGGAAGACAATTTTAAATCTTTCCTTGTGAGATCAGCAACCATACCTCAATGCCTAGTATTACCACTCTTCTTCAAGTTAACATTGTATTGAAGCCAATGTCATAAAGCAAATAAATAAATGAATAACACACGAAACATCAAAGAGAAATAAATACTATTATTTCTCTTTGATACAAATTTGGAATAGAATTTTTTAAATCTACAATTGATCAGAATTTACAAAGGTATTTTACAAACTTACTGGGTATAAGTACGCACATAAAAGTCAACTTTATATCTAAATACCAACAATAGCTAATAAAGAAAAAGGTTAATTATAATTTCCAGTGGCTTCAAAAGCATTCCATTTGTAGGAATAAGTCAAAAGAAATATTTATGAGAACTCCATACTAACAATAAAAACAACAGTAAAGTTAAAGACAAAAATCAGTATAGGGATACATTCTAATTATTCTTGAAAATTCAGTATTCTAAAGGACACTGTCTTGCCCATGCTTATATTTATCTATTTATTTTTCCCAAAGGGAATTTTTTTTTATTTACTTTTGAAATTGGCACATAAAATTATATGTATTTATCATGTATAATGTGTTATTTGTAAGTATACATTGTGGAATGATTAAACTAGTCAAAAAATACATAATCACGTATAGTATTTATTATGTGGTGAGAACACTTCATTCAATCTATGCATTCTTAAAGAAAAAAATATATTGTCATTAAATGTAGTCATCATCCTGTTCAACACTTCTCTTGAACATTCTTTAATGCAAGTGTTCCATATAGTTTTTTGACCAACATCTCTGCAACTCTTTATCCTCCTAACCACCCCACCCTCTGGGAACCATAAATCTACCCTCTACTTCAATGAGATGATTTTTTTTTCTCTTTAGATTCCACATGAAACCATATAGTATTTAGTTTTCTGGGCTTGGCTGATTTCACTTAACCAAATGTCTTTCAGCTTCATTCATGTTGTCACAAATGACAAGATTTTGTTCTCTTATATGGCCGAATATACATCACATTTTCTTTTTACATAATTCCATTGATACATACTCAGGTTGACTCCATATCTTGGCTGTTGTGAATAAAACCGGTATAAACATAGGATTTTGGATATCTCTTCAACATACTGATTTCAGTTCTTTTAGATTTATACCCAGTAATAAAATTTCTGGGTTATATTGTAGCTTTATTTTTAATATTTTGAGGAATATCTACATGTTTTTCCATAATGGCTGTGCTGATTTACATTTCTACCACATCTCTGCTAGCATTTATCTTTTTGATAATAACCATTCTAATGGGAGTGAGGTAATAAATCACAATAATTTAGTTTGCACTTACCTTATGATTAGTGATGCTGAACATTTTTTCCACATACATGTTGGCTTTTTGTATTTTTTTATTTTGAAAAATGTCTATTCAGGGCTTTATGTCCATTTAAAAAATAAAGTTACTTATTTTATTGTTAATTTTTAAAATTTTTATATATTTTAATTTAATCCCTTATCAGATCAATAGATTGCATATATTTTCTTTCATTCTGGAGGTTGTCTCTTTACCATGTTGATTATTTGCCTTGTTCTGCAGAAGCTTTTTAGTTTGATGCATTCCCATTTGTCTATTTTTGCTTTTGTTGATTGTGCTTTTGAGATCAAATCCAAAGAACCATTGCCCAGACAAACATCATGGGGCTTTCTCATGTTTTTATCTAGTAGTTTGATAGTTTTGAGTTTTATGCATTAGTTCCTAATCTATTGAGTTTTATTAATATGTTGAAGGAAACTGATCTAGTTTATTCTGCATGTGGATATTGAGTTTTTCAAATGTTTATTGAAGAGGATGTCAACTCCATGTAGTGTGTTCTTTGCTTGTTTTTAAAAAAATCAGATGGTTATAAATGCATGG
This sequence comes from Tamias sibiricus, assembly GCA_025594165.1. Taxonomy (NCBI): domain Eukaryota; kingdom Metazoa; phylum Chordata; class Mammalia; order Rodentia; family Sciuridae; genus Tamias; species Tamias sibiricus. The sequence goes on from CM046661.1 coordinate 40,885,559, forward strand.
ATTTTTTTTCTGTTTTCTCTTACAATCCATCAGTTGTTCCACTGACAATCTATATGTCAGTTTTCATGCCAATATCATCACATGATAGTATATTCTGTATTCAGACAGTATAATATCTCTAGCTTTGTTCTTTTAGTTAAGATTGTTTTGATCATTTAGTCTTTTGTGATTTCATATAAACTTTAGAATTCTTTTATTTCTATGAAGAATGTCTTTGGTATTTAATTATAATAGTATGTTTTGTTTAATCCAATACATAATACTATTTTTATCATGTAATAAATATAAAATTGGTACAAGATATTCTGTAATTTTTGTATTAAGACTTGAATCTATATTTCATTTTGCCCTCATTGGATCCCACCATGTTTCAATAACTACCACATCGAATAAAATGTGGTATTGGATAAAATGAGCCAGCCATGTGGTCAAGAACTACCACATCGGATAGTATATTAGACAACACAGCATTGCAGAAAACTCAAGGCTGGAGCAAATATGATGTCCTATCCCCTCTGGTGGCCTGGGGCCAACCTGGCAGGTGTCTCTGGGCAATGCCACTGGTATGATGTTTACTCAGATTCCCTGAACCAGGCTCATGAGGGGATTGGAAAAAAAGACCAACAAACAAAAATATAGAGAAAAGTGAAAAGTGGGAGCTGGTGGTTCAGCTGATCTTTGATGGAGGAAGACTGACAATGAGCAGGCTCTGCTTATTTATTATATAGGTTTTTACATCAAAATGATTCATTGTGAGAAAGTTACTTTAAAACAGAACTAAGATGAAAGGTTTGAACAGCTCAATTACAGTCTTCAGCTTTTGCCCACAATTCTCCACCCCAGATCAGCTAGCACATGGAACAGGTCATGAACTAATAAACTCCATGGCAACCATGGAATTTACCTTTGAACAGGATGTTACCATACAACTGGGCGGTTTTCTTGGTGCTGAGAGACTCCCAAGGGAGGTGTCAGCCTCTGTCTCTGGGCAGTTCAAAGACCCATAATTCCTCTGTCTCTCCTGACATCTGGGACCAGAGTTTGGTACAGCAAGAGAGTGACCTTGAGTGTCCCTAAGCAGAAAGAAATAGGGAAGGACATGGGACATGAATAGAGAGGACACCAGACATCCATACTAGCTTGAGAGCCCAGGAGTCCAACTGGTACTCTGCAATGGTGAGATGGCTCTGTGTGACAGGGGGTCCACCTCAACTCTGAGTGTCAAGCTTCTGCAGACACTCAGGAAAAGTAAAAACAAAGTGTATCAATTTCTCCATTTTGCCACATATCTTATTTCAGGGAGTCGTTCTCAGGGGAAGCTTCTGTCCCTTCAATCTCACTAGTCAGCAGATTCTCTGACATCTCCTGTCATCCCAGCCTGGAGAACAGGTGCTGTATCATAGCCCTTGCTTCAGCTGACTTCCAAGAAAGTTATCTATTTTGATAGGGATTATATTTAATCTGTAGATAATTTTATGTATCTCAAATCTATCTCTCTCTCTCTCTTCATATATATATATATATATGTATATATACATATATATATATGTGTGTGTGTGTGTGTGTGTGTGTGTGTGTGTGTGTGTGTGTGATATCTCTCTCTCTCCCTGATGGAGAGAGAGAGAGAGATTTAACAACATTTTTTCTTCCAATCCATGAACACATGGGTTAACTTGCCATTTATTTGTGTTCTTCAGTTTCATCAGTTTTTTATAGTTTTCAGTGTAGCAATCTTTAGTCTTCTTGATTAAATTTATTCTTATTTTACTTTTGTAACTATTATAAATGGGAAGTTTTCTTTTTTTTCAGATCTTGTGCTATTAATGTATAGAAACTCTACTTTTTTGTGTATTGGTTTTATTTCTTACAGCTTTACTGAATCCATTTAACAGATTTAACACTTTTGGGTGAAGAATTCAGAGTTTCCTAAGTTGATCTTTAAATACTATAAAATTATAATCTACACCCCAACACATTTCAAAATGATTTATATGAAAATAAAAATTATCAAGCATAGGTTCATGAATCTTAAATAAGTATCAATACAGATAATTTCTATATCTAATCATCAAAAATTTTAGAAGAATCTATAATTATGATTGTATAATATATGTGTAGGGCTAAATAAGTAAACCATTGGAATTAAATAAAGAATTCAGAAAATGAACCAAACATGGATAGTTTCTTTAAGTGATATGAAAATAAGCACCATAGGGCATGCAGAGCACACCAAACTTTTCAACAAATATTGCCAACTGGTTAGTCATGCTGGGAAAAGAAACCAAATTAAAATTTGAAGCCTTCCTCACTGTAAATACAAAAATAGTCTGACCACAGATAAAATTATAAAAGATAAAAAATGTTTTAGGATATAGAAAAATGTGTTCACATATTTTTGCCAATGTTAATATGGCACAATAGCATTAAAAGTAAAGGAAGAGATTGATGAATTTAGCTGTTAAAATTAAAAAAAATAATTATTTTAAAAACATATTCATATGTCCTCATTGTACGATGATCAAATCAGGGTAATTAGGTTATCCGTCATCTCAAACATTTAGCATTTGTTCATGGTGATAACATTCAAGATCCTCTTTTCTAGTCATCTTGAAATATAGAATATGTTATCATTAACTATAACCAACCTATCCTGTAATAGAGCATAATATTTTATTAGTCCTAACAGCACTGTACCCCATAAAACACATATAATTATTATGTCAGTTGTAAATTAAAAAAAAAAAAAAGTCCACAAAGAAATGGAATGTTTTTATAACACATCTAACTACAAAAATACCCCTATCCAGAATATATAAACTCAATCAGATTACCCATAAATACAAATATGTTAGAAAAAATAGGGAAAAACTCAAAAAAAAGTACCTCACAGAAGAGGATTTGTAGCTTTCCAAAGACCTATGAAAAGATGTATAACCAAGTAATCAGAAAAATGCAAAATAAGATAACAGTGAAGGATAAACATATACCCCAAAGCAGAAACTTATCTTTTTAAATACACAATTTTAAGTGAGAACATGAAGTAGCTGGAATCTTTATATATTACTAGTAGGATCTAATAATCATTTACATTTATATGTAATTTATAATTTTAAATTAATAAATTATAAATTATCACATTTATGAATGATAAATGTGGAGAACTTTTGACAGTAGTTAGTAAAATTGAATAAACACATCCCCAGCCATCATCCACCAGTCCTCAGCTTTATTGGACCTACTAATTTCATTGTGATGGCCTGGCCTACCTTTCTTTGCCCATACTGACTGTACCCTGGGAACCACACATAACCTTCCTTTCATGACTCTGTATTTAAATGAACTCTTGCTTGTTCACTTTAAAATACTTTTCCAACATTTTTAACTAATATGTTTTAGACATGTATAAATGTCTTATTTTCATTTTGGATATTTGATGGAAAAATTTCCAGTTAAGATAGTTTGTGAGGAGGCATAAATATTAGTTAAAAGAAAAAGTATCAGACTAAAACCACTTAAGTATCCAAATGCTATTCTTAATATGATCTGATTAAGTGAACTTGGACAAATAATTTAATCTATCAGTGGAATCTTCATTGCTTTATTCAGGATTTTCTGGAACAACTTGGGAAATTGTGCAGTCCTGTAAAAAAGTTTTATTTATTTATATGAGAAGATGTAGCATAGGTGTGCTCACTCTGCAAAATAAATAGAGCTGTCATTTTATATTTTGTATACCTTTATGTAATAAGAACTTACTTAAATCAACTTAATTATGTTTACAGCATAAGGAGCTGATAGATTTTCATTAAACTCAGTGGACTAAGCTCCAGTTCTGAGGCATCTAAGATTCCACACAGCTTTAAAAATCAAAAGAAGAACATAATTGGTTGCTTATAATTTGGACCAGGTCCATTTGCAATTCCTAGTGCCCAAAGGATAGGAGGAGGGTTAATATGATTGATAGCATCAATAAGATCTTCTATCTGGTATCAGATCCTAGAACCAATCTAGGATTGCAATAATATCACCAAGAATAAATGCTAAACCTGCCCAATAGATTAAAAAAACAAGAAATATCCATAATGCTCATCAATAGACAATGTTAAAATTAATTATACATATCTACCTATGGTTATATATATATATATAAATAGATTAAATTATTTGTCCAAGTTCACTTAATCAGAAGGATAGATAGGATCGATGGCTCTCCTATATCTATCACTGCCTCCCTTCAGAGTGACTTTTTAGGAACCTCTGAACAAAGTGTTCTAAGGGAAGTATCCAAACTTCTTACCATTTGCAATGGTTTATCTATGAAACACACCCCCAAAATTCATGGAGGAACATGAAAGAATGTTTAAAGGTGAAATGATTAGGTTATGAGAACCCAATTGATTGGATTGATTCGCTGATAATAATTGGGTGGTTAACTGTGGGCAGGTACGGTGTGACTGGAAGAAGTAAATCATGGGGTAGGGGAGCATGCCTTTGGGATTTATTTTGTTCCTGGTCAACAGAGTTCTCTCTCTCTGCTTCCTGATTGTCCTGAGCTGCTGCTTTCCTCCTCCTTGTGCTATGATGTTCTGCCTCACTTCGGGCATCTGTTTGTGGATTAAGACCTCTGAAATTCTGAGGGCCAAATAAAGTTTTGTTCCTAGAAATTGTTCTTGATAAATATTTTGGTTATAACAACACAAACTGACTGAAACACATCTATGTGAATTCATAGGAAAGTTGAGAGGAGGCCATGGGACATCCTCTTGAGTGTTGCTAATATGACAAAGGCATGCCATTGAAAAGAGATATGACCTTATTAATAGAGTTTAGGAATCAACTAGAGGTCTTGGGTTCTTCTAAAAAAGGCAATTCTGCAGATCTACTAAATTGTACAGGAGAAGAAAAAAAATTTAGCCTCCAGGGACACCCTGTTTCTCCTCAAACATTCTTCTGTCCCTTGAATGCTTAATGGGTACACTATCATAAGTTCCAGTTGATACCAGATTATAACAATTTCTAAAACAATGTAAGTGGAAAATCAATTAAATTTTCTCACAGGTAAGTCCAGGAAATTGTCACTGATACACAAACATTACTACAAGTTCCTTTTATAAGTAATTTTCTCTGTCACTTAACTACCTTCAGCCTATCTTTTTCAATTTTTTCCATGTCCTTGGAAATACATTTTATATATTGGTACTTATTATATTTCAAAATATATTATATAGTGCATTATATAACTTTATCTTGTATGTTATCTTTAAAAAATGAATTTTGCCTTTTCTCAAATAGCTTGAGCTTTTGCTCAAAAAGCATTTCGCTTAATTTTAACTATTTTCTATTTTTCTAATACTTTAAAAAATACTTTTCATGACTGAAGTACCTATCTTTCATTAAAACACTGAAGGTAATTTCAACAAAAACTGCATATTTCAATTGGGGTTCTATAAGCAATTAATAAATATCACACTTAAAATATTTCATTTCAATTCACCTACATTTCAATTTTGGGATAGCTTTCAGCACAATATAAAAATAATAACCAACCATCATCATCATCATGAATGATATTTTAATTGATATTTACCTTCTTAGGTCTACTCTAAAGGTTTTAGTTCAAGAGACCTACCTAAGCAAATGACCACTTAACAGATAAGTGAAATAAAAATGAAATAATGAGAGATGAAGAAGTCTTCTTAAGTTCACTTAATTGGAACATAGTTGAGCCAGGATTTCACCCAAGTGGTCTAACTCAGATGCTTTTGCTCTTAGCTAATATGCATGCCACCTTTTTACCTTAACAAGAGCAGTGTTTCTCCAGAGAATAAACGATTCTTAATGTCTGATACAGAGAAAAGAATGTGTGAATCCAGGTGTACAGTATGGGAAGTCAATGCAAAATATCAGGTGAACTCAACAGATCCAATAAAATCAAAGATTAGAAGAGAGAACAAGTCCAAAGAGAAGTTTGCTGTCATCTTTCTTTCTTTTGAAATTACCCTCTAGGCTGTTTCAAGTTTCATCCAACTGGAAAAAGACAAGATAACAAGAAGAGTGTTATTTCTAAAAATGAAAACAGTGACCAAGAAGAGATATTTAAGTAGGAAAGGGATAGATACAGTTAAAAATAACTGGGACAAAGAAAACACAAACTCTGAGACACTTGACTGCCAGAAGGGAAAGAGTGTCCTAGGAGACATATAGGCGGACTATGAGGCATCTAGAGGAAGAGAGTAGCCTAAGGGCAGAGGAAAGAGCTTGAGTCACTTTGTAGAATACAGAGTATAGGAAAGACAGAGACATTACTACCTGATGTGAATTAAAGAGGAAAGCAAAAGGGAAGGAAAGGTGATGTAACTGGAATTCTAAAAGATAACAGACAGAAGGTGATGTATTTGAAGATCCATATGAAAGCCTATTTCAATAGTGCAAATGAATTCATAAGTAGTTTGCTTAGAAAATTTGAAATAATTCTACCAACTAACTTTTTAAAGAATGACCTACATACACTGATAAAACACATGCTAGATTATAACCAAAGGCAAATTAATTAAGGACAGGCAACTTCAAAATGAAACATGAATGACAGAGCTTCATTTTCAAATATTAAACTTCATGTTTTTAATTGTGGAAAATGGATATAATGTAAAATTTATCATTTTAGCCATTCTATGTGTACAATTCAGTACTATTCCATATATTCACATTGCTCTGCAACTATCATCACGTGTCCATTTTCAGAACATATTCATCTTTCATATATTAAGTGTAATATTCTAAAATATATGTGCTATATACACATCTATAGCATTTGAGACTGTAACTAAAATCCCACACTTTATCTATTTATGAAATTTCCTTTTTTCCCCCTCATATGAAGTAAATTGCCTTGATTTACTTCACAAGTCTTTTAAAAACTTTTAGGGAAAGGAAGCCATTATTATTGCTACTTACAAACAATATTTGAAAATTTGAAGAGCTATGGTTAAAACAGATGCTGAGTTATTATTGATACCTGTTTGAAAAAAAATTTACATGTCTCTGCCAAATAGAAAATTATATTGAATAGGTAAACAATAGCACTATCAGTGAGGGAGCTGAAATTGCTGGCCACAATAATTTTTTAAGAACACTAATGGCAGTATAATGAACTTTTAGTCAAACAGTCTGACTGACATGTTCATTTTCTCTGTATGCAAGGATTTGCTGATGATCATGAGAAATTATCTCTTTTCAGATCTTGAATTTGGTGAAGTTCAATTTAATCTTGAAATTGCCTAAACATATTTACATTTTGGACTGAATTTATCCCATGTCATATGTTTGTAATTGATTGTCTTAGTACTTCACATGTTTTACACTAAAGTCTGTATATTCATTTGCATAAGCTGCTTTTTGTTTATAAATTAAGCAATAAAATATAAATATTTCACTCTGAAATTTTAATTATTTTTGGTAGGAGTGCTGTTTCTGTAAGACATATGATAAGTTTATGGAAGAATTATAAACGTAAGCAATGAATATAATAATTATCTTGTATTGTGACTTGTATGTTAGAAAATAATAGGAAACAATGATCACATAATGTCCAATTTGTGAGAATCCAAGTCTTTGTTTTTTCTGAATCCTATAAATAATCACCAAAATATGCACACATATGCCAAATATATGTTCCATGAAACTATAACCCTAAATAGCAACAGATCTTGAACTTGAAATGTTTAGGCTTCTTCCTGAAAAATGTCTATTACATGTTCAGAAAAGTGTTCTTATTCATATATTTATAAATTAATATTTAGTTTTTCAAAATTCTCAAGATGAATAATTAAAAATATTGTAAAAATGTTATATTTTATAAATATATTCATGCTCTGTAAGAAATAATGCATTTTCATGAAAAATTTACCTAAATACAAAGTTAAAACAGATTATAGATCAAAACGTGAAATTTTAAACATAGCAATTTGTAGTTAACAACAAAAAAAATTTAGGTTATTATATATGTTAGAAAACTGCTGAAACATAGTTAACTTAGCTGGGAACACCATGTTAGTGAAATAAAAGGGTTTATTGGGGTGCCACGTGGGCAAGGGTAGGGAAGGGAAAGGAAGGGGGGTTAGGAAGGGATGGGCAGGAACCGAGGCAAGCACGAACAGAGAGCAGGAACAAGGAAAAAAAGGAGCGAGTTCAGTCCGGGGCTGGCTTAAATAGAGTAGGGGGCCATAAAACCCCCTTGGAGTGAGTCCTTGTCCTATAGGCCAGCAGAGGTCAGGGGGGGTAGTGGACAGGGGACTTGCTGAGGATCCTGGGAGCTGTAGTTTTTCACAAGGTACCTAGGGAGGTGTGGCCTTCTGCCTGGGAGGTGCAGCCTCTGCCTAGAATCCAACAATATAGACACAGACTTTACTTTTATTATTATTTTTTCCCCATGCAGGCTTCAAGTTGATTGCCATTGTTTAGAAAAGGCCCACATGAGAGATTACAGTGTGTATGTGTCTGCATGTGTATGTGTGATTGGCAAGATTTGCTACAGTTTGTTGCTACTTTCTGCAGTTTGTTTTATAGAGTTTCACATCTGTTAAGACATCTGTGTCCTACAGCTGATAATCTGGAATTATATTCTGTGGTTCTGAATTTCTTTCTTATTTTAATGGCATCATCACTATTAATACTCTTGTAAGAAGATATTCTAATTAATTATTTTTCAAGATAATGTGTTTTCATACACATTTTCAAAACCAACTTCCTTTATTGAACTTCAGCTTCTCTTTTACTAAGAAAATTATGATTTTAAATTCTTATAATGCTAGAAAATCTTTTGTGGAGTATAGCTGTTCAAAGGACAACTGTACATTAATAAGTGTGTGTGATTCTTGTAAAATGGGGAGGGATGATCCATTTTTGATTCATATATATAGATTTATTCATATGTATGTATATACATATAAATACATAGCTATATATACATAGCTATGTATGTAAGTCTAAACTTGAAGAAGAGATCAGAGCCACTTGTAAATGACTGGATTCCTTCTAGGTCAATATAAATGAAGTATAGTTTTATTTGTATTTTTAATACTGGCAATAGGGCTCAGGGGTACTCTACCACTGATATATATTCTCAGCCCTTATTTTAATTTAATTTAATTTTATTTTAAGACTGTCTCAAGTTACCCAGGCTGGCCTCTAATTTGTGATCTTCCTGCCTTAGCCTTCTAAATTACTAGGATTTCAAGTGTGAACCACTGTACCTAGCAAAGTTCAGTGACTTAATGGATTCTCCAAATTATCATTTAAAGCAATGGAAAGCAGAGTTACCAAAATGCAGATTTATTAGATTTATAAGGGAGAGAGACTTAGAATAACACATCAGGATAATTAGAAGAAGGACTTACCATTAAGGGATATGAATCCATGAAAATACTTTTTAATCTTAGAGTGAGATAACTAAAATTGTGTGGATACTAAAACGTGATCAGTGAAAATGTTGAAGAGAAGTGTTTCAATTTTGGAAAAAAAGCACTTTATAAAGCATAGACATTGAAAGCCTGATTGCTTATAAGATTTCTTACCAAAGTTGTATGAGATTATAAATGTAGAGTCTAGGAATTAAGAGATTCCATTTAACTCTGGTACCCCTTGAAATATTACCACAACTTACACTCTAAAATATAATAAGAAAGTAAATGAATAGCGTCATATTGAGGCACACCCTTATAAAATCCTATTTGGTTTGATTCTTATATACCAAAACTGAACAATTGACATATATAGTTACATATATATGACTTATAATGTTTACTATGTTGTTATCTAAACCTTACAATGTAAATTTATTTCCAAATACTTTTCAGTAAATAGTCACTGAAGAAAAAGTTCTGTTTAAATAGGTAAAACTGAAGAAAAGAAATGTTTTTGTATGTGAAGACATAAGAAATGTAATATTCCACTGAGATATTTAACCACATATTCACCTTTTTGTTTATAAGTGTATTGAATGTGAGAAAGTATTGTTCTATAAACTTGCAGTATTTAGGCGATTTCTACAGGGACCTATATACCAATAGTTTAGAGATACTATTATTCTTGTCAGTGCTGATTTTAAAAAGTTAATGTGTACTTTTCTTTTTCAATCTCTAAATTCTAGGGATCAATATAAAGCTTTGATTCCCTCTTTCAATCAATTTATTGTCTCACTATCAATGAATTCAGCTTTACTAATAAATAGATATGTTCTTCCAATTAACTTCTCTTCTAGGATTTTAATTTTTTTTTGTTCTATTTTTAGCTGTCAATCTTCTTAAGAGTCTTTATTGATCAGCACTATTATTAATTAACAGTAATTGTATCTATGGATTGTATAGAAATATTTAATATTGCATACAGTTATGAAATACTTTACACTTTTTCCTGAATACATTTCTGAAAATATTGATTTCTATATACTTGGGAGAACTGATTCCACTATTATTCATGTTTACTTACTTCAAGATTCAATAATCTCTCCTCTTGTCCATTTACTGTGTATTTTTGTAAACATCAAAATATGCTTTTATTATAGTTACTCATCACTAAAGAAAGGACATATCTGAAATTATTTATTTTACTATATTCAACTCCTAAGATAAAGCTCAAAAAATAACATTGAATTATTTTTAAACTCTAATATAACTTTATTATAAATTAAGAATGATTTCTGAACTTCAAACCAAGGTACTTACATTTGTATTTGTATATGTATTTGTTTAATAGCAATTTTGTAATTAAATAAGATATGTTATTTTATATATGAATATTTCATATCTTTTGGCCTTTCACCCTTATTTTTATTGTTATACTTAAGTAACATTATTATCACAAATAATTCTCACTCATTCTCCCTTATTTAAGTAAATATTTATTGATTCCCTACAGTTATCAGTCTCAATATAGGGGTTATAGCAGTAAACAATATAATTATTGCTATCTTCACATTCATCCTTTGAAGTTTTTAATATTTAATTAATGGAACATTATTATTTAGTGTTTTATTATCATTCAAGGTTGAGTTAAGGTCTTTAAACATATAAGACTAATATTTTTATTTTAATTTATATGTTTCTGCCTCCTTTTACATATATCATTTCATAACACATTTTTTAATTGTGTACCAAATAAGCATAGTTTTAAAAACTAAGAAAAAGAACAGTTTCATTGCATATACCTACAAATATTAATAGTGGTGCAAAATTATGCACAACCAGCAAAACCAACAAAATTAATGCACTGATACTAACCAGATTTGCAAAAATGCAAATACTGCACTTTTATCTCACATAGTTTAAAGAGATAAATTTCAACAAAAGAGCAATAGTATTTTTTCTTTATGAAAGTAATTGTAAGCTTAAATAATTTTTGATAGTAAAATATTCAAAAGAGCAAAATATGGAGAAGCTATTTGCATGAGCCTTAGAATTCCTTCAAAAAGATACATACTTTCCAATTCTGTTTGATACAGAAATATATGTATGTGTTTGTGTGTTATTTGTAGGACCTTCTAGGTTAAATTATATGCAAATACTAGTAAACTTATAGATAGGAGAATAATTTTCACAGAGGCATTTCATAATTTACAAATTGCTTATTACTCTGTTAATTTGTGAGTGATAGAAAATCTAACAATAAAACTAATTTCAAATTAGAACCAAAGTGTGATATGTTAAACATGCTGTGAGAATATTTCAAAAGAAGCTTCTCTTATACAACAATGTAATGAACCCAATGTTTACACTAGATTCATTATTAGTAGAAGAGGGACTCAGGCATGCTCTCAAAAGCAGATTTGACTTGAATTAAGGAGGGAGGAAAGAAAATTTTTATTTGAAATGTATAACCTTAAGAGTAAGACTGTATATCCATGTTTAAAGTTAGAAAAAAAAAATTTCACAGATTGCTTAACTTGTTACATGTGGAAAAAAATTCTTAAATATAACTGATAAACAGAAATATTTCAGAAAATTTTACCCAAAAGAAGTAGAAGAGAAATAGCATAAAGCACAGACCATATTAAATTAAACATGAAGAGGTAAAAGTTCTCCTCTTCTGAAACTGAAATTTATGTGGCAATTGATGTAAGTAATCATGTAGGTTAAGAAGTCTCTTCACTAATTCCCAGTGACTCTGGAGGATGAGGCAGGAGGATTGAAAGTTCAAGGCCAGCCTCAGCAACTTAGTGAGACCCTGTCTCAAAATAATAAATTAACAAAATGGGCTTGGGATGTGGTTCATTGATTATGTCCATTTAAGATCAATCCCCAGTACACCCCCCAAAAAAAATTAGGAGGGAGAGGGTAAACTGCTTAAAATCAAAGAAATAGAATAAAACTCTTGGTGAATATCAGCTAAAGCTACATTTTATTTTAATTATGCAGAAGTTGAAACATCAAGATAAACATTAGAAAGGTTCCTAGTAGGTAGGTGGCAGCTCAGTTAGTTGAGTAAATGGCTACATAGGTTGCCTGGAAGACAACATTAGAATTTTTTGCTACATAGAATATAGTATTAGTTTATGAGACAGGAAAGTTAAAGATTAGTTAAATAATCTTGTTAACTACAATATCTCTAAATAAAGATAGACGATAGGATAAACAGAATGAGAGAAACCAAAATATACATGGATAATGAGGAAGATGTGCTGGAGTAATAAAAATCAAACACTGGAGATTCAAAGGCACACAATAGAGATCAAAAGCCTAGGCAAATAAAAAGTAAGAAATATTCTCTAGCAGAGGTGGAAAATTAGAGGGAAATAAAGGTAACTTGATAAAAAGATTAAAAAACAGAAATCAGAGTGGATGGAATTTTTTCTCTCATTTAATTAGGCCACATATTGCAAATAATAAGAGTAGATATGAGGCACTAAAGTTGAGGATAGTTGTAAAACATCTGAGAGCAATTCAGTTTAGTTACTAAAACAGTCTTATTTCTTTAGTAATTGTCATCTGAATTTTTTCCCCTTAAGAACCTGGCAAAGCTAAAAGCTACTATACAGGATCAGGAAGTTGTTTATGTATTGTGGTTTAGAGGAACGATATCATTTTTAAACATACAGATTAACTTTCATAAAAACTTACTTTTAAAGGAATGATCAAACTAGACATTTCTATTTTGTGTAAAATGAAGCAAACACACACATTTCTCTCACACTGAATTCACCTATAACAACTAGACAAAATATGTGGAAGAGCTATTTCAAGTCTAACAGAGAAATCAGTAGGCAGGATCTAAATCTTAAAGTACTAAAGAAATGTTAGTAAAGCTAATATTTGTTCTCTTTCTTAGGTGTTCTCTAGCCCAGAACCAAGAAGTGAATATTGTGGTGTAATCAGAAGTGCCAGAGAAACTGTCCATAGGAGTGGAAAAGAGAATTCCTAAATTCAATGAGAGTGGAGAAAATTCTTTTTCCTCTCTCATTTAATTTCATACCTTAGGCAATCCTAGGCTGAGAGTGGAAGCAGGAACAGAACTAGCCAGCTGTGGGGTAGAAATTCTTGAGTTAAACCTCACTTTGTTAGTTAGAGCTGTGACTTTTCTTCTCTCTCTCTCTCTCTCTCTCTCTCTCTCTCTCTCTCTGTCTCTCTCTCTCTCTCTCTCTCTCTCTCTCTCTCTGTGAGCCCTCCACACAGACATAAGACTGAGCCTTTAGTGGCACAGATGGTACTAGAGTAAGGACACAGCTCGAAAACTGACCCCACATTGATCTGCAGCTCACAGAAAGCAGGTTAGACCTTGTGGCCTGACCTGAACAAGGTTCGAGTTCAGCTTTTAGTATTTAATTTCTATTGTTAATATAATAGGTCAAGTTTACGAAACAATTGTTTTCTGTTCGTTCCCTCAAACTTCTCTTCCTCTGTTTCTCCTTTTCTGTCTTCTTTTGGGTCATTGAGCATATTTTGGTAATCTCCATTGGTTTTCTACTGTGATTGTAGTTACATATTTTAATATATTTGAGCATTATTTTCATTGGTGCCTTAAGATACACACACACACACACACACACACACACTTAAGAGTGTTTTATAATTGTAATAGGAATGCAGAAGTCTTATTATCATGCCTTATTCTCTCATCTTTAAGCTATTTATTCCATATAAACACATTACATACATTTATAAAGATGGAAACTCCATTAGAAAGTGTTGCACTTTTTAAATTTCAACCACAAAAGTACTAAACATGAGAATAGTCTATATAAGAGTTACATTTGCCTACTCATCAAGATATCTACTTTTCTAAATCTTAGTTTATTTTTTATACTCAAGCTTCTTCCTAGTCTCATTCCTTTTCTGTATGAAAAACTTTCCTTGGCAATTCTTTAAAACAATTTTGCTAAGGACTCTCAATTTTCCATCAGCAGAGAATGTCTTAATTTGCCTTTATTCCTGAAAGATACTTTTGCTGGAGATGGACTTATAGGGTGAGATTATTTTTCTTCCATCACTTAAAATATTATACTTATTGTTTTAGTGACCAGTCCACAGTAATTCCAATCACAGATCTTCTACAGCCAATATGTGATTTTACTCAGGCCTTTTATAAGATTGTTTTATTGTTTTCACCAGACTGATTGTGATGCACATGTATGTGTGATTTTGAGGTCCACCCTGTTTTGAGGTAATTCAGCCTCTTGAATGTATAAGATTATGCCTTTGGCCACATTTAGGAATATTTAATCCTATCAGTAGTTTTTCAGACCTGTACTTTTTCTCTCATTCTGGGACTCTGATGATGCAAATTTTATATTTGCTATTAGTGCAGAATTCATTTCTATTTAACGCATTTTATTCTGTATTGTTAAATTGAAAATTTTGTATTGATTCATCTTCAAGACAACTCTTTACTATCTCACTTCTGCTACTTAGTTCTAGTGAGGTGATTTTGAAAAATAATTATTGTACACTTTCAGTTCTAAATTTTCTGTTTGTTTCTATTTTATATTCTTTATTTTTATGCCAGTACTTTCTATTTTAACATTTTTTTTTTCATGATTCTGTGGTTGAACATTTTCCTAAAAGCTACTTTAAAGTCTTTGTTAGATAATGCTAACATCTGTGTCTATTTGTCATCATCTGTTATCTTTTCTCATGTAAGTTGAGATTTTCATGGTCTTTGAATGCTTATAACATTTTAAATGTATCAGAAGCATTTGGAATATTACTTAAGTATTCTAGGTATATTTAAACCCTAGTTTTATCAGGCATTAATATTAGGTATTAATATCTAATATGATTGTCTATGTATAAATTCAAAGGAATCTACAGGAAAACAAACAAACAAAAATCCCCTCAGAATAATAAATAAGTTTAATGAGGTTTCAAGATACATAGTCAAGACACAGGAATCATTTATTTCTATATGCTAACAATCTACAATTAGAAATGTAAATTTTAAAATAATGTTTATATTAGCCCCAATATAAATTTAAGAGTTAGGTGTAGATCTAGTAATTAATGGCCAATTCCTATATACTGAAGTTTACAAAGTGTTAACGAAAAAAAAAAAATCAAAGATTTAAATAAATTGAAAGATAAATAGCATTCGTGAATTGGAAGACTCAACATAATAAAGCTATTGATTATTTTCTAATAGATCCATAGCTTTAACACAATATATAATACTGATTAAATGTCTATCAGTTTTTAGTTTGATTTTAGTTAGACAAACTTATTTTAATGCTTAAATGAAGGGGGCCAAGGGAAAGATAGAGAAAACAATTTTAAATAAAAGAATCAAGTTAGATATTCATGTATATACAATATAGCTACAGAGATCAAGACAAGGTGGTATTACAGTGGAAAATGGATAGACACATACATGGATCAGAGTTCAGAGTAGGGAGTTCCTAAACTAATCCACACAAAGAGGGCATTTTGTTGGTCTTTGACAAAGATACAAAGGAAATAAATTGTAAAGGATAGTATCTTTAACAAATGTCTTGAAGCAACTGATCATACTTATGCCAAAATATCATCATCATCATTATCATAATGATCATCATCTCAATGTAAGTTTTATACCTTATTCATATGCTAACTCAAAATGAACTAAACGTCTAAATACAAAAAGTAAAATTACAGAATTTTAGAGAAAAAATAATCTATGAGAGAAAATCTTTGTAAACTGAGGTTTGGTGAAAAGTTTTTAGGTAGAGTTTTTAGCTATGACACCAAAAGAAAAATACATTTGAAAAAGCAAACAATACATTCATTCCATCAACTTAATAATAAAATTGATAATAATAAAATGTTCCCTCTATTAAAGATACTATAAATAGATGAAAAAACAACAGGTACTTACCAGGGCAAAATATTTGCAATATGTCTGACAAAGAACATAGGTCCAGAACATATAGAGCTCTGTTTTGTTATCACCTGTCCTTTTAGCAAAGGAATAAAGGGCTGGAGATGTAGCTCAGTGGTAGAGCTCTTGCCTAGCATGTGCCAGGCCCTGGCTTCAGTCCACAGTACTGCAAAAATAAATAAATACATATATACCTAAATAAACACAAAAATAAATATATAAACAAATAGAGATAGGCAATCACTTGAGACTATATTTATTTTTTTTAAATCACATAATTTGAGATTTACACCAGGCAAAGGAACTTTTGGTACCATTTTAAATAGAGTAATAATTCAAGAAAGAATGACTTCAAAAAGAACACGTCATGAAACATCTGCTGAGGTTTCTAAAATGTGTATGATACACAGTGAAAACATATTTGAATTGCCCAATAATTTTACACAGCTTATTTATCAACTTCTTATGAAAGCATTTCTTTCTCTTTTTTTTTTCTTGAGGGATAATCCTAGACTTAGGCAAAATTTAATACCAGCTCATTTGTTAATATATCTTTTGTTAGAAATTAAGAAGCTATTTTTCTTTCATTTTGCTCCTATTTCATTTCCTTACTGAAAACTTTGTTCTCTGATAATACTTGAGGTTATTTTTCTGTATAGACTAAAAAAAGAGATTCATAATATTCCTATGTATTCACAATTGGAATTTCGAGGAAAGCTTGTGAAAGTCCATGTTTAAGAACTGTCTCTGTGGCTGATAATGAAAATTCCCTAAAGACTTAGGAAAATTCATGTTTTTACCAACCTCACTTTTTATTTTATTTATTTATTTATTACTATTTATTTATTTATTTATTTATTTGGTATTGGGGATTGAACTCAGGGGCACTTGTCCACTGGGTCACATCCCCAGCCTTTTTTTTTTTTTTTTTTTTTTTTGTATTTTATTTAGAGACAGGGTCTCACTGAGTTGCTAAGTGCCTCGCCATTGCTGAGGCTGGCTTTGAACTCATGATCCTCCTGCCTCAGCCTCCCAAAGTGCTGGGATTACAGGCGTGCGCCACTGCACCCGGCAGACTCGCTTTTTAAAGGACTAAATCAAAGCAATAGAAATTTATGACTTTATAGACATTTGTTCTAAATGCAGAGATTTTACTTTTTCTTCATATATGAGTATGGTATGGGAGAGTTTTCCTGAATTTTCAAGGTACCATCATTAATTTAACACTGTATTTTATTTATTTAAACATTTGTTCTATTATTTAGCAGAAGTATGTTTCTGTTAATAATTGCTGTTGAAATTCTTAAGTTGTATTAACTAATACTGAAATAGGGTCTGTATTCAATATATTTGTATTCAATATGTTTTTAAATGCCATTTTTTTCAACATTTTCAAAAAGTGTTTCTCTATTTTATGATATTTGCCTTTTACACATGTATTATTTCTCTGTTATTAAAATTAAGATATTTGTACTTACTTTCTAGCTATATGGAAAACATTGATTCAGTGTCTTGTAAATAATATACAACCAGTGTTAGATAGGGTTGCAAGATGACTAATGATATGGCTGTAACATTATCTTGATTTTAGTGACAAACATTTTACTTCACATACTCAAAGACAGATATCCAATGTTCCCTTGTTGCTCCTTATGCAATCTTGACAGTTAAAAATATGGAGAGTATTGTTGTATTTTGTCATTGTCACTACTTTTCAGAATAAGTCTCACTCAGATGAACACTTTGTAATACTCATGTAAGTGATTATTAGTAGGTGGGAAAACTAGTGATATGATTTGAAGCAGCAGATAAAACATGGTACTAAATTGCTTTATTTTATAATAGTTTTCCAAAGACTCACCATAGATTCACTGATCTTTTGAGCAGAAGAGGTTAAAATATATGTGTGAATGTGTGCAAAATAAATGATTTTAGGAAAAAATATGAATGTTAATTGTTAAGTTATGCAACAAGTATTTCTAAGACAATTTCAAAGCTGAAATATACTGTTTATGTTGAAATTGTGAATCAGTATTTTCCCTTCAAGCCTTTAAGAAGAAAGAAATCCTCTTTCAGATCACTACAATTGTATTTGGACCTAAGACCACTATTAAAAAAAAAAAAAAAAAAAAAACAGATTGTAGTGGACTCTGACAATTGACAATTTGTTTTCATCTTTAAAGACTTTATAAATTCATGGAGATTTGAAGGTCAGTTGAGAGAACTATCTATAAAATTGTTTTCCAATTGAAGTGTATATATATTTCTATACAACATGAGGTTTTGATATATGTCTATCATATATACACACACACACACACACACACATGATTAAATCAAAATAATTATACATCCACTTACACTCATTCTTTGGTGGTGAAAGCATTTAAGATTTAATCTTTGTCATTTCCAATTATATGATACATTTTTATTGATTATTACATGGTATACAATACATATCCAGAGTTTAATCATCCGAAGTGAAACTTTGTATCATTTAATGCAAATCCTCTTTCTCCCCATCTAGTCTTATTATTTTGAATTCCATTTGGCTGAGATAGAATAATTGGATGACAAAACCAAATAAAATACTAAACTATTTTCAGGATCTCTGAACCCAGTTTCCCAACTTGATTTGGCAGAGAAAACATTGGGGAAAACCATTACTAACACTTTGTGAGGCACTAGATGACATAAATCATAGTAAGAAAATCAAGAATGGCTAAAATTAAAAAAAAAATAACTGACAAGATCTATTTATTTATTTTTAAAAAGCAAATTAGTTTACCCTTGCCCTTTTACAAACTTTATTTCTATATTTTAAGAATCATAATTATTCCCAGTGCACATGTCCAAAGCAAAAGATTTAAGTTTGAACTTGTAAATCTCCACTTTTTACCTCATCTGTGAATGAACTATTTTTCCTTCTGTGTCCCAGAGTTGTTTGACAATGAAATGAGAGATAATATGCAAATTGTGGACACATGTCAAATGCAAAATTGTATAGTAATCATTCAGAGCTAAGGATTGACACTATCTCAGAGGGTACGAGGAATTTTTTAAAAATATTTTTTAGTTGTACATGGACACAATTTACCTTTATTTTACTTATTTATTTTTATGTGGTGCTGAGGATCGAACTCAGTGCCTCATACATGTGAGGTAAGCGCTCTGTCACTGAGCCACAATCCCAGCCCACAAGGGCTTTTTATTAACTTTTATACTGGCAAATTCTTTTATAATTTTCTTGATATATACATCTTTCAATATTACAACCAGAAGTACAACATTTAGTAATGTAAATTTTAATTATATTAGATGCATGCAGTTTTATATTAGTATTTTTCAAGAATCCATTATGAAGCAAAATCCGTTTGTGGAGTTTTATTGGGCAGGAACTCTCAAGATACAATCACTGATACTTTCTCTATACTCTAAGAGGCTAAAAACTATAGTACAAGATGAGACATTAGAGAAAAACCAAAATAATTTGTAAAATGGGTTCAACTGGACTGCTAAATAATAAATTAATGCTTCACGAAACATAAACCAAATAACTATCAATGCCAAGAATGGTGTTACTCTTATAAGGTTTTTGTTAGTTAATTTCATTAAGAAATTTCCTAATTATAAACATTGAAATACCTTCCTAAATCACACTTAACAACTCAGATTATAGGTGAATAAGCAGTTTTTGCAGGGTTAGGAACAGAGAAAAACAACAACAACAACAACAACAACACCTAACCACCCTAGTTTGTGGAATAATTTTGAGTAAGTACAAGTTACTCAAAATTACATTGTAACTGTAATTTAAATCATATTTAAATTGATAAGATGTTTCATTTAAACTTTGCTAAATTAATCTTCTTTCATCTGGTAATTATCAGGGGCACTTTTTTTTTTGTATTTTATTAGAAGCAGGGTCTAAAAGTTCATTGCTGAGGCTGGCTTTGAACATCTTCTTCCCAAAGTCATTACAGCCCATTGAACTTTTTAACTGTGACCTTTCTAAATTTTTTTTTTTTTTCTCAGACATTTCCTCCACTGTGGCATCCAGGGGATTAGTTGTTGAAGTGTTGTGGGTTTTTCAGTGGTTTGTTCCCTTGCTCTTTCATGTAGCTTGTATATCTATCTACCCATTTTGGGGGGATGACTATCACATTTTCTTTTATGATAAGGACTGCTTAGTGAGCTTCCTTATTTTAAGGGTCCCAGGCTGGAAGAATATCCAGGTATTGTATACTTTCAATGTGTATCCTGTGCTATTCCTAGTATCAGCGTGTCACTTGGAGAGAAGACACTAAGCTCTATTTATTAGAGCAAAGCCACATACAAATTGTTAGGAAAATTCCAAAACTTGTTGAGAGTGTTCCCTGCAGTTCCTCTAATTCAGGTATAAACTAGTATGAGCGATCTGAAATAGGTTGAAAAATTAGTTATTAAGGGTAATAAAATTGCTATAACATTATATAGAAACTGAAAAAAGGAAGAAAGTAAAGAGTTGGGTAAAAGCAGATAGAATAAAGAAGAAAGGATGAAAGAAAACATAGAAAAGAATAATCCAGAAAAAGAAGAAAAAGAAGGCTGGGGGTGGTATGTGAGGCAGTAGCAGGTAAGGTAAGGGGAAAGATGGGCTAAGAAAAGCAGGTGTAAACCTAACTAGGAAAATGAAGACAGAGAAAATTATTCCAATTAATGCTCTAAAATGTTAGAAGAAATACAAACAAGTTGAGGGCACAATGCCAAATACTAGGGCAACTACCACATATGATCAAAGCTGACTAGAGCTATTTATAGGAAATTATGCCAAGGGGGGAGAAAATTCTTATTGAGCCTTGCTGGTTTGGGTTTCATCAGGATTTCATCAGGATTTGTCCACCATTCTTCAGCTTTAGGCCCCCCGCCCCACAGTGCTGGGGCATAGGAACACTCCCCTAGTTGCTGGATTTTGTGTGAAAGTTCATTTCAATAAACAGACAGAGATTCAGTGGGGCAGGGGGAGGAAATCCTTGAAATGAAAGACAAAAAAATCAAATTAAAAGTTCAATGGAACACATGACCAATAGATTAGACAACTTTGAAGATAGATTCGCAGGTCTTAAAGACACAGTATATAATCTTGAAAGATAAAGTCAACAATAAAGAAAAGATGTTAAAAGACCCTGACCAGAATATTCAAGAATTCTGAGATAACATTAAGAGACCAAATTTAAGAATCCCTAAGTTAGGAGAGAGCTCTGAAACAAAAACTAAAGTAATGCACAATCATTTCAATGAAATAATATTCAAAAAATTTCCAAATCTGAGGAAGGAGATGGAAGTCCAAATACAAGAAGCATACAGAACCTCATATAGGCGAAATCATAAAAGATGCCCTGCAAGGCACATTATGATGAAAAGTCCTAACATACAGAAAAAAAAGATAAAAATTTAAGAGCCACAAGAGAAAAATAGCAGGTCAAATTTAGAGGTAATCCAATTCAGATTTCAACTGATTTCTCAACCCAGACTATAAAAGCCAGGAAATCTTAGAATAAGACATGCCAAACCTTGATAGGAAACTGATGTCAACCAGGATTGTTATATACAGTAAAAGCATCCTTCAGAATTTAAAATGAAATAAAAACCTTTCATGATAAGCAGAAATGAAAATAATTCATAACCACTAAGCCTGCACTACAACCAATGCACTAAATTGAAAGACAACCCATAAACCAACACCGGACCACTCACTTCAATGAAAGGAAATTTTTCCTGCAAAGCAGAAACTGAAACAAGCATAAAGTAAAGGCATAAAACCAAGCATAGGTTAATGAAATCAAGTTTGGGGGTCTACTTAGGAGCACAGCTACCAGTTCAAATTCCCCAAACAACAAAAAGTCTGGTAACTTAAGACTGAATCAACTTTTGTCCCTCTCTGTTCCCTGTTCCCTGGTGTGGGGGGGGGGGGGGTCGGAAATTCAAAATTAGTTCATTTTAGAAATGGGGATTTTGGCAAAAAAATGGAAATGAAACAGGAAAATAAAGATCATGAATCAAGTCCTTCTGGCAGGAAATAAAGATCATCCTTCTATAATAACATTGAATATTAATGTTTTATTTATTTATTTATTATAATTTATTATATATGATAGCAGAATGCTTTTCAATTCATATTATACACATAGAGAATAATATTTCATGTCTCTGGTTGTACACAAAATAAAGTCACACCATTCCTGTCTTCATATATGTACTTAGGGTAATGATGTCCATTTCATTCTACCCCCATGCCCCCTCCTTTTCCCTCCCTCCCTTTTGCTCAATCTAAAATTCATCTATTTCTTCCATGTTCCCCCCTGCCATCCCTATTATGAATCAGCATCCCTATATAAGAGAAAACATTCGGCATTTGGATTTTTGGGATTGGCTTACTTGACTTAGCATTATATTCTCCAACTCCATCCATTTACCTGCAAATGCCATGATTTTATTCTCTTTTAATGCTGAGTAATATTCAATTGTGTATATATAGCACATTTTCTTTATCCATTTATCTGCTGAAGGGCATCTAGGTTGATTCCACAATTTAGCTATTGTGAATTGTTCTGCTATAAACATTGATGTGTCTGTGTCCCTGTAGTATGCTGTTTCTAAGTCCTTTGGGTATAGACCGAGGAGTGGGATAGCTAGGTCATAAGGTGGTTCCATTCCCAGTTTTCTGGAATCTCCATACTGCTTTCCATATTGGCTGCACCAATTTGCAGTCCCACCAGTAATGTATGAGTGTGCCTTTTTCCCCACATCCTCACCAACACTTACTGTTTGTATTCTTAATAGCTGCCATTCTGACTGGAGTGATATGAAATCTTAGAGCAGTTTTGATTTACATTTCTCTAATTGTTAGAGATATTGAATATTTTTTAATATATTTGTTGATTAATTGTATATCATCTTCTGAGAGGTGTCTGTTCAGTTCCTTGGCCCATTTACTGATGGGGTTATTTTTGTTTGTTTGTTTGTTTGTTTTGGTTAATATTAGTGTTTTAAACTCTTCAATCAAAAGACACATTGTGGGCTGGGGTTGTGGCTCAAGGGTAGAGCACTTGCCTAGCCTGTATGGGGCACTGGGTTCGATTCTCAGAACCACATAAATAAATGAATAAAATAAAGGTCCATCAACATCTAAAAAAGGAATTTTAAAAAAAGACAAATTGACAGACTGGATTAAAAATCAAGAACCAGCCATATATTGTTTACAAGAAAGAGACCCACCTTATGGGCAAAGACATCCACAGCCTGAAGGTGAAAATCTGAATTGTAGCAGATTCTCTACCTTTCTTTAAGTATTGTTGTTCTACATGTATGAAAACAAAGCTTCAGATTGCTACATTTATATAACTTATGTTCCTTAAAAATCAAAGTTATTATTAAAAGACAGTGTACAAACTTAAGCAACATCTTTCAATTAAGACTGCACGAAGAGTAGAAAATCTAAGAAAAGAATGTTTCTAGGCTGGTCATCAGAAATGATTGACCATCTCCAATACATAACAGCAGATATATCAGTAATAAAATGATGATCCCTCATCAATAAGTCAGACTCAGAAATTTAAATATTTTGAACTTTAATTTTGACATCTTTACTTTAAATTTCTTAGAGTGTTTCTTTTGCCTTTTTTATTATTTCTTATTTATTACTAACGCTCTTGTCTGTAAGTCATTATCATATGATATGTGGAATATTGGGTATCTTCCATTTCTAGGGAGATGACATAAATTTTATTGTTCATAAATTTATATGGTAACATTGAGTAGTTTAGCTTTATTTAGAATCTATGCATGGAGCATAAACATGCACCACATAAATGTATATATACATGCATTTCTGCAGGATATATACACATGTGCATAAGCAATGGAGGTATAATAATCAAAACATGCAATTTTGTTCTGCATTAATATATCAACTTCTGACACTTAATCAATAGTTCAAATTTTTGCTTGACAGTAAGCAAACTCCCAAGAGGCCAAAGGTCATTTTCAGGAAAACTACAATCATAAGGACTTGCCTTTAAATTCTAATTTTTAAAGGTATCTCAGTCTATTTGTGTTGTTACAACAAACTGGATAATTTATAATAAACAGAAAGCTATTGGCTTATAGTTATGAAGTATGGGAAGTCCAGTATCAAAGTGCTGATAGTTTTGGCAATTCAGATGGCACCACCTCACATGGAGGAACGTGAAGGTGCAAAGAGAAGGCAATGGGGTACCAATCTGGCCACTGTACAAAGGAATGATTCTGAAGGGCAAAGCATCACACCGGGGACAGCCATGCAGCCAAAAGATTTATTTAACAGCCTTCGTAGCCGGTAGCGAAAACCGGAGAAGAGGTGCTCTGGTCGAAGGTCGAAGAGGTGGGAGAGGGGAGTCAGGGAGAAGGGAGTGTGCAAGCTCTGGTGGGAGAAGGGAGTCAGGGAGAGGGGAGTGTGCAAGCTCTGGACAGAAGGTGGGTGCTTGGTTGCACCGGCTGGGATCTCTGGAGCTGTCGGCTAAAGCAGCTGCTGTCTGGCTGGAGGCTGGAGCTGTCAGCTGGGAGCGGCCGTTGGGCTGAAGGTGGTCGGTCTGGAGCTGTTGGCTGGAGCAGCTGCCGTTGGCTGGAGGCGATGGGTCTGGAGCTGTTGCAGTGGCTTCCTCCTCTCTGCAGCGACGAGCCGATGTATCTGTCTTCCTCCTCTCAGCAGCAACGAGCCGATGTTGTGTCCGTGTGTCTCTCTCTGTCTGTCTGAGTCTCTCAGACAGGGCCTTATATAGGGATTTCTGGTGGGGGGTGCACTAGAGCAACCCCAACACCATTGGCTAGAACAGGGTGTCCTTTAAGCCTATTGGCTCTTGCCAGGGGAAAAGAAACATCCTGCCCGGGGAAGAAACATCCTGCCGAGAATGAAACAAGGTTGCTTCTCCCAGGATGTGGAGAACTCTGAGGGCGGGGGAGGGTAACATATCTATCAGATTCAATTTAAAGGAACCATTTCTTAAAAGTCCCACCTCTTAATATTATTGCAGTGACAAATACATTTCCACATGAGTTCAATGAGTTTTGAAGGACTAAAGAGCCAATCATAACATTAGCACTAACAACATACAAAACACCTAGTACATCCATAATACATGCTTATAATACCAATCACAATATATTTACTTACTCTTCCATTGTACTAGACATATAAATGATAATATATTAATGTTTGTGAGAACAAAATGGTAAAACACTTTCAAACTATTTTGTATTTTGTTCACTTTTTTTTTCAACAAACAACTCTGCTAGTGTGAACATAATAGGTCACCACACTGTTAAATGTTTCATGGGCATTTTAAATTGTGTACATTAAAAAAAATCAAACTCATTAACTCTTGTACAAATATAATTCTCCTGAAGATTTCCTCTATTTTTCTTTTTTAAAATTCAGTGTTATACATCCTAAATCTAGGAATAAACCTTAAATCCTCAATCTTCATTACTCCCATTTCTCTGCATAACATATGTTTTGATCTCTTGACTGTTTGTTGAAATCTTCCACTTCTCATCAATCCCATCTCCTCTACCAAGTGTAAGTACATTTATTTTTTGTTATGACTGGCCAATAACCCTGTAGCTATGTTGCTTGCACCCTCTCTGGTTCTTTTCTACTCTTCAAATGCAGCTAGAAGTGTCTATCCATCAAGGAGGGATATGATTCTTCTAACATCTTATGGAAAACATTTTATAGCTTCTTGGTGTTCTTAAAATAGTCATACAATTTCCTATCAAAAGTATTATAAAATGAATGCTTTTCCTCCCACTCTCACCCTTTTCCAAGTATGTGTACTTTTTTTTTTCTTATATCATGCTATCTACAATTTCTAAATCCACACCCACCTTCTTCTGCACCCTGTACAAATCATATTACGTCCTTCTTTCTGTATTCCCACAGGTTATCTCCCCTTCTCCTAATTATTTCCTCAATCTCCCTAATTTGGTCAAATTACTGAATTGTGTTGTAGCACCATATACTTTCTTTTTTGAAGTTGAAATTTCCAAATTTGTATTGTTACTTTTGTTAGAACATAATATTTATAAGGATAGTTATCACACTGTCTTTGTTTGCCATTTTTTCCAATTATCAAATAAAGTGCCTGAGATTTTTTTTATTACCAATACATTTGGGATAAATAAATGAGCAAATTAACAATGGGATAGCACAAATTAAGAGAGGGAGCAAAATGCTGGCAGATTTCATGGGAAATTCAATATAGACTAATGGTATGTGACTAATGATAACATTACATTTTATGATTGATTCTTTACAGGGTATTCCTAGAATACAGCTAATTTGAAGAAAAAAATGAACCCAATGTAAAAAGAAAGAAATATTCAATCAAATATCTATTTTAAGATTCTGATAAAGTTATTAGAGAGAAGCAATTGCAAAAGACTTTTCTAAGAAACATTTTTAAATGTTTAATAAAACTCTGAAAAAGCTATAAATAAGTTGATTCAAACTTTGTGACAAGTGAAATATATACCCTGTAAAAGTATAAACTCTCCAAAAGTATTTATTTCCTATTATATTACAACATAAAACAGATTAACAGTATGGGACAAACCATGCCTATGTAATAATTACAATTTACTGGCTAGAAATTTAAGTTATCATGAACACCCTATTTTTGCTTATTTTATGTTATTTATCTTTTTGCTAAATCTCTGTGTATTCCATTAATATAATTTTTTACTCATTTATGCAAATGTTAGGACAGAGTATGAACTAATAGCCAATAGATGAACCAAATATTTTTACTATGAAAAGGTTAATATCAAGATACTTTCAAATTATCTTTTATTTTAAAAAAAATCCAGCCATCAAGTTTATTTCCACGACAATTCACTTGGAGATTATAAACTTTAATTTTCCATCTATAACATTTTTTCAAAGAAGAAATCAAGTAGATATTGAAGAGTATAATGCAATTATATTTGCATTTTCCTATGTAATTTAGGTTAATATTATCCTAAATTATACTCTTTTATGAGAGAAGTCATTGTAGCCTGAACTATAAAAAATGAAGAATACATAGTAATAAAAGTTATAATCCTTGTCAAGTGCATTACAATGTCCACGTTCTGTTTATCTTTTGGCTCACCTGGGCATACTCCAGCACATCTCCAATAAATTTCCTGACAATTCTTATTCTGCTTTTGCCACGATTTCAGCCAACATTTTGCATAAATAAGTCATATAGTCATTTTTCTTATATATGAAAGCAGGTGATTTTATTCATATTTTGTGTAGGTTAAGCATTTTTATGTGGCCTGTCCCTGTTATCATCATTATCACCATCCACAAGGAGAAAACTAAAATGTAAGATAGGTGACTATATAAAATATTTATCTCATTTTATTTTTTGATCTCAGATAGGCCCACAATTTATCAGTGTTTTCCTGACTCACTTTTTCTCCTCTCATTAAGCTAGGGTCCAGCTCTGTTTACTTCCATACCTTAAATACTATACATCAGTGTTGAACATTCCCACGTCTTGACAAATCTTATACTTAATCAATCCAGTTATTTGGTTCTATGTTTATATGGCAAGACTACCCAAAGTTACTGAAGGAAAAGTTCACCATGGCACTAACACAAATTTTATGCCATGGCACTCACAGTTCTTCATAATCAACTGCACTCAAAAAGCAAATGGGAAACCACGTCCTTGAATCACCACTTCATTCCAAGAGTAACTATTCAGGGCTCTATTCATCACAACCACTACCTTCCTCTCAAAAGAGACCCATAGTTTCTGAATTTCTGAGGCATTCACAATCCATTTCTACTCATTATGTCTCATCCATTCTTACATCTAAGAGAGGACTTAGAAGTCCATTAATTCTGTCTTTCCAAATTTCATGTCAAAACGTCATGAAAGAACTATCTGTGCTTGATTTCACCATTTCCATTTTTATTTTCTCATCTAGGCACTGACCTGACTGATGAACTCATCAGCTTGGCAGTGGATGCAATCGTGTTCTGCCCTGTTCCCCTCCAGGACCAAAGGACTCATTCCCCTTGCTGTCAGGTTTTTACCTACTGACTCCTCACATGGGAGAATACTTTCTTGAAATAGCTTTCCAACAGGAAACTGACTTTCTCAATGTTAAGCCCCTCGCTGCAAGGAGCCTGAACCCAATTGACTAATTAGTACCGTTATTTGTACTCCTCACTGCCTTGTGTCAATTTGAGACAACTGTGAAGGCCCAGCCTGACTCTAAAAGCTCCTTGTGATTTTGAATGAGGCCTTTGTGGTTGTACTAAGTGGATCTGAGCATTGTATGGAATAAACTGTACAACAACAACAAAAAGCAACAAAAAATCCTCCATGGTTTTCCCCCAAATCTCCTTCCCACTTCCTCCCCTGCTAAAAATAGTCATTCATTCCCCAGCTGCCAGGAATGTTGCTTGCT
Organism: Tamias sibiricus; assembly: GCA_025594165.1. Classification (NCBI taxonomy): domain Eukaryota; kingdom Metazoa; phylum Chordata; class Mammalia; order Rodentia; family Sciuridae; genus Tamias; species Tamias sibiricus. Next base: position 40,914,380 of record CM046661.1, read on the forward strand.
GTAGCTCAAAATGAGAATTCCCTCCCCAGAAATTACTTCCAGCTGAAGATTAATCGCCCTCTCTGGGATCTGTTCACATCCAATTAGAGAGGTTAAAAAGGCCAAATTCTTCAAATCACATAATGGTAAACATCGCTGCTAAACCCCAAGAGATTAAATCGTTTCCTCCACATCAGCCTGCATCCCTCCCCCCTTGATACTCTACAACTTCCTGGAGACCAGTCTCCATTCAGAGCCTATTTCCTGGAGAAATCACCTAATAAACTATGTTCAGGCTGGGCTCGGTGGCACATGCCTGTAATCCCAGCACTTGGGAGGCTTAGGCAGGAGGATCGCGAGTTCAAAGCCAGCCTCAGCAATGGCAAGGCACTTCGCAACTCAGTGAGACCCTGTCTCGAATAAAATACAAAAAAGGGCTAGGGATGTGGCCCAGTGGTTGAGTGCCCCTGAGTTCAATCCCCAGTACCAAAAACAAACAAACAAACAAAAAAAGCCATGTTCAGTTACTTCTACTCTCCTATAAAATCTCTTCAATGGTTTCCCATTGGTATGATTATTGAAGATAACATACTTTACATGGCTTATAAGGCTATAAAATATCTAAATTCCAAATAGTGTCCTCCTTGCACTCTGCTCTCTGGCCATACAAACATTCCTACATTTCTTTGAGGATAATACTACAAAACTCCATTAGTTACTCCTCTTACACATTCTCTTAGCCTTCTCTTCATCAGATAATAAAACTAATCTCATTTTGTTCATTATCATTTTTTTATATCTCTTTCCACTATGTATGTGTATCATCTGTCCCCTTTATTGTTCTGTACACTCTGAAGCACTGCTTCACATATCAAAGAGGACCAACAAATATTAGTTCTATATGTTTCATAGACATAAAAATTTTAATGTACATATGTATGTCTACAATCCAAAGGATTTCTTTGGTGTTAACTTATTTCAGATGCACATGTGTATGAAGTAGCCATTGTGCTAAGGGGGGTTACAAAGAGAAATAATTTGCTTTCCTTGCCTCAAGTAGGATTTAATTTGAGGTGTAGTAATACATTAGCACTTTGACTTATTTTTAGCACATTAAGTAATATAATGATGCAGGTATGCACATGGTAAATACTAGTACCTGAGAAAGCAATGACATGATAATTATTTAGAAAAATAATTCTGTGTCAGTGTCATCAGTTGTGGAACTAGAAGAAGAAGATTTAGTTTAAAGCCTTGGGCTGTGATACAGAGCAGAAAAGATGACAGTTGAAATAAAATAAAGATATTGCCTATGAAGAGATTGAATGTATTAGACAAGTAAAGATATAGAAATTGGATAAGTAACACTTGGAGAGTGAATGGATAGATACATGGAAAAGGAAAAAAGGAAACAATCACCTCAGAGATACCAGCAGCAGAAGTAACATCCTTGGAGAATAACCAGGTTTCACTTTGGAGAAGAAGTGGAAGGAATACTAAAACAAGGGGCTTACTAGTGATCAGGTGTGAATTCCTGAAACGGCTGTGGAAAGGTCTGCATATTTGGAGAGAATTGAAAACTGGGTTTAGGTAGTGTTGTGAGGAAATGGGAACTGTGAGGCCATGAGAAGCTGAAATTTGAAAGAAAGCCTGAGTACTTAGGACTCTGTGGTGATGGATATAAATATGCAAAAGGCATGGTGGGATTAGTCCTGACCTCTTGCAATTATTTTGCTGAGACTTTAAATAGGAGGGGATGGCTTTTCCAATAGTAAAGAAAATGCTGAGAAATCCCTTTCCTGTTAATAGCAGCATGGGAGCCAGTGGTGGGATGATGCTATCAGGAGAACAAGAGCTCAGACTGTCTCTTCCATTCTATTGGCCTTGAATAGGGGAGAAACATAGCTGGGGCTTTAGATAAGCACATTTATGTTAAAAAAAAATTGTTCAAGGGGAAAATATTATAAAGGAGGATTTTCTATAATTAACTAATCTAAAGTGGAAAAGAAATAGAGAGTATTGTCAGACAAAATTTTATGTACTGGGAGAAATGATCTGGGAATCAACCCAGAAACATTGTCCCATATACAGATCTTTTGGAGTTTCAACTAATTTAAATAATATACACCAAGAAACCCATATCATGTGAACCAAGTTAGTGTAGATGATTTCTGTTGATTTTTGGTAAGTGAAATAATGAATTGTAGGCACAAATCAGCCTATGCATTATTATCCCAGGACTAAGAAAATGTGTAGTATTATGTCTTGCCTTGTTTTACTATATATTTTGGGTTTGATGTGGAAAAGTTTAAGGGTCACAACACTTATAAAATTATTTTTAAAAGATTATTTTTGGCTTTTGTGTCTCAACAGGAATGTTGATAGAATCTTTTAAAGGAAAATAATCTATACTAAGAACATTACATGACTCTAACAAAACTCATGAACATACCACCAAGATTATCTCTTTGGCTCCCAGACTATGCAAAGGAGAAAATTCCCAATGTAAAAAATCCATTATCATCAGAGCAAAGGCAATGACAATGAAAATCAGGCGACTCTTTACTCAGAAAGTTCCTGTTACAGAGATATAAATGTCCCTGGTTCTGGAGAACAAGACCAAGCAAATATTGATTACTCACTTTAGTTACTGAAGTGAAGAACTCAAAATCTCACCTTATGCTGATGATTTCCTCCTTTTCCCCTGTCTTTTTCTTAATCTCTCTTTCTTGATCATGCACACACAAGTTCACTACACTTTGTCACAATTTCTAACACAGATGCTTTCTATATTTTGAAGCTAAGCTACATGGAGTTGTAGAAACATAAAAACTCAAGGGCATTTAACAATACAAGCCTAGAAGACAGGTTCAGTTATATATCGCTTAACAACCAGACAAGTTCTAGAAAATGTGCTGTTAGACTATTTCATCATTATGTACTTAAGCAAACCTAGATGTCATATGTATCACTTGACATTCCCCTTGATGCAATCAAGAGACTGGTAAACATGAGATATATTGCACTGCATACTCTTTTACAGTAATTTTATTTTATATATAGAATGGGTACTCTTCAAAATAATGATAACAGGGCTGGGGTTGTAGCTCAGCAGTAGAGCACTCACCTAGGACATGTGCGGCCCTGGGTTTGATCCTCAGCACCACATAAAAATAAATAAATAAAATAAAGGTATTGTGTCCAATTACAACTAAAAAAAATATTAAAAAATAATGATAAACAGTAGAGCATAGTAAATGCCTAGATCTGTACCATAGTCACTTAGTATGACAATTAAGTCTTGTTTAATGAAGTTAATTGGATGTGCTGTACTTTTACTTGCTGGAAGCATCATAGATCTGTTCACACCAGAATCAACACAAGCACATGAGCAATGATGGCTAAGACATCACTAGGCAACTGGACTTCTCCAGGTCTGTCATAATCCTAGGGAACCCCGGTCACACGTACAGCCCTTCATGAATCAAAAAGTCATCATATAGCCATGACTGTATTCTAGTTTTCCAGTTTCTCAAAAAGAAATTTTATTGCCCTCTTTCTTTTTAGACTTTGTATACAGTTCAAGCTCTTTTCTCTTAAATTGTATTCTGTCACTGAGTTATGATTTCTTAAAAAGAATCCATTTTGTGTCAAATTAATAGTAAGTGACAGAGGTAGCTAACAGAGAAAAATTGGCCACAATATTCTTACTCTACATAACATCTAATTTGATTGATGGTTCCTCTTATGAATCAAAGAAGATATTAGCTATAAACCCTTATGAAAATAAAAAATAAAACTATAAAAATAACCTTCTGCATTAAGATTATGACCAAGTATAGCTATGAAGGGTTCTGAATTCTACCTCTACCCCCACAAACATATGAAATTTTTTTTTTTTTGTCATTTGAGAAAATGGTGGCATCAGTATTCTGTATTTTAAATGTATTTCAAGGAAATAACAGTCTATGCTTTACCTGGGAGTTTAAAATGCAGAATCTCAGGTACCAACCTATACCAACAGAATCAGATCTGAATTTTTATAAGATCCCCGGGTGATTTGTTCTCACGTTTAAGTTTGAGTCTATCTGTCATTGAAGATGCAGAAAAACAATTGAGTTATACTGAAGGGAAATGAATATAGTACTTAATTTTTATAAGTATTTTCAGAATTTCTCTCATTTTTAATGAAAATGAGCAGTTGTTTTTATTTTGTCAATATCAGATCCCTGAGAAATAACTATACTCTTGACTTCATAGTATAATATAATTTATAAAACTGTCTGTGGAAAATGTGACTATACTTGCTCTTGTTACCATTCAGCCAAATGCATATTCATCAAACTGCATTCATCTTTGTGGATAGAAAATGACAATCTGGATAAGTTGTCACTTTCACCATAAACAGTTTAAAATTTTTCTCACAACTCTGATTTGAAAGATTGTATTTTCAGCATCCTCAAAATAGTTTCTGTAGTGACTTGGCATATTAGATTCAAGTGAACAAAAAGATTTAACACAATTACTTAAACACTTAGTGTACAACTTGAGAATAGTCAACATCCAGATAAAATGTTTAGAGTTGCTTTGGGCTTGAAGACTTGGAAGTAATTGTTTTTATCACATGTGTAAAAATAATATATACTCATATAAAATAGGAAATTTTTCAAAAATTTAGATTATGATACATTAGGTAGAAAGAATGCTAAATTATATGCTTCAATGTTGTGGGAATAGTAACCATACAATTTTATTTAACAATTTATTCAATAGACTATTGATATGCAAAATAAGAACAAATATACTAATCATAGGTTCTCTTTTTGATTCCAATGGTCTATCTGTAGTTGTTCATTTATATCATATCTACCTTTCTTAAAGCAGAAAATCTGTGATGTGAGATGGTTTCAGATATGCCAGTACAATTACCTAATATTTTACCATGCTTTCTTAAATACATGATCCTTTAATTCAATATTGAGGTCTAATTTTTAAAGATATATCTAGAAGTTCTCACTTAAAAAAAATTATATGAAGCTTTATACCCACGACCAAATTTTAGACTAATAGATCTTTGCCATGTTAAAAAAAATAGTAATTTCTAAATTTAGGTAGCAGTATAAACCAAGGTTGAATCTGGCAAGTTTATGGCACAAAAGACTTTGTTTCACAATAATTAGTAAAGATAGGGAAAATGGTTCCCTATGTTATTTAAAATAGTTAACAATGACAGTAACAGCACCACCAACAAAAAATAGCATGATGTACAATAAATTAATTGATATCTCGATCTGGGATCTTTTCTAAAATCTTTACTTCACATTCCCTTATTTAAAAGTTTATGTCGTCAGTAAGTCAACTTTCTTAACTTTTAATCTTGAGACTCAACTTTGATATTTGGTAAGGTCCTTAGATTATCATCTTATTCATATTCACAGCATTTAAATATATTTGTAGAAAGAGACTTTATAGGTAAGAGATCTAATTATAGTTGGAGTTTTAAAATATGTTTTTGATCAAGTGACATAAAATCAATTGGAATTGGCACAGTTGCTTAGAAATAATAAAACATTCAATTAGAGTTTTGTACTAGATATACTCTTTTTTCCCTAAAATTCAAGTTAGTTTATTATGAGCATTTACTTATTCATGCCCAAAGTTTCACTGTTGAAAGACGGAAAACGTAGTTCCTATGTTTATTTGAATGTGACACAACAAAGCAAACCTTTCTGCATACTTACATACACAAGTAAAAAATTAATAAATTTAAAAAAGAAAAATAGTGTTATTATGTTTTTGTTAATCCTATTTGATGTTATGTCTGATTGGATGAACTAACTTCAGGTTACAAGTTAACCTTAATTTCAGTGAGCCCCCCCCCCAAAAAAAAAAACTAAAATAAATTTAAAGTTAATAGTTGGAAAGATGTTATTAGGTGATAATTGCTCAAAAATCACAGTTTTCTCAGTAATTTTTTCATTTATTAATTTATTTATTTTAATTAGTTTTTTTTTATTTTTATTACTCAGTATTTTTTTTAAATATATTGTTTACATTTTGGAACAAATAGCCATTTAATAAATATGTGCTATCATTTTGGGAAGGAAAAGCTTACAAATAGAAGAATAGTTAAGCCAAACATGGTGGCACACACTTGTAATCTCTGTGAGTCTGAGGCAGGAGGATCTCAAGTTCCAAGGATCCCAGCAATTTAGCAAGGCCCTAAACAACATAGGGAGACTCTGTCTCAATATTGAAGAAAAAAATGAAAAGGGCTGGGGCTGGGGCTTAGTGATTAAGCACCACTGGGTTTAATCCCTGATACAAATAAAAAGAAGAAGAGTTAATATAGATTAAATAATTTATTTTAATAAGCTTAGATATACTAATTTATCTGATTTTGTTGGCTTATTTAGCTTTGTAATTTAAGTGAATAATAGATAATGTAACTTCTGAAACTCTTTTCTGAAAAAGGAACAAGTAATCAAAGACAGTGTGTTTTTTCTTCACGTCCAACATGAACCCACATTGTCTGGAAGAAAAGGTTTTGACACAGCAAATGGAGTAGTGTCTTACTGAAAAAGAAGAAAAATCTCGATGACTCTGTATTCAGCAGAAGCACCCTGCTGGTCTCAGCAGTCCAGGACAGAGCTATCAGTTTCCCTTGTGGATACACAGATACATTTACCTTTCCTAAAGTCCTCCCTCTAGATAACAATAAGAGAAAGATAGCAAGCATCAATATTGTAGGAGATCCCTGTACAAGCTTTGTGGTAAAGACAAGCTAAAACAATAGATCAAGATTTTCCCGAGATCAGTGTTTGTTTAGAATGAGTTCAGAATAACATTTTCAATACTTTAACTCTATTTACTGTATCTGTGCAATTTTCCTGAGCACATTTTTAAACCTATCACTTTCTTTACTTCATTTTCTGTACATAGAATTAACATAAAATCCAAATGCTTTCATTACTTTTAATTTTTATTCATGCAAAGATAGTTGTAATATATGACATGAACTAGACTATATAATATTAAAATAATTTGTACTTTGGTTTAAAGAGGAAAACAGATCAAGAAGAAAATCTTTCAGGACATTTCTAGAGCTAAGGAAAAATATACATACCAATTTTGATTCAAGTTTCATACAACATCCCTACACACGGAATAAATATTTATGTAACCTCTGTTACAAGATAACAAATAAAAAAAAAGGTATAGCTAACTACCTCCATATCTCCACTTAAAATCCATGGCCCTTCAATCTTGTCATTATTCTGTGGGGACCATGCATATCAAACTTGCTCATCCCAGCAGTATTTGCAATGCCTCTTATCTCTCACCAGGCATCGCTCTGATTTCTATATATCTTCCTATTTGGGAAAGACATTAAAGGTTTTATAATTTCCATTTCAAAGTGATCTTTGCTGAGTAGAAGTACTGAGTTCAGCTCTTAACAGGATGATGCTCTTTGAAATAACCATTCCAATATTGTCCTTGAAATAACACCTGTAGCCCACCATCAATGTTTTCTTTTCCTATTCTGCTCTAGTTTTTCAACCTACTAGATATTTATTAAAAAAAAAAAAAAAAAACAAAAAACTATTTATCCTGGAGTAATCTTTTACATTAATTGAAGAACTGTCTTAATATCACCTGCAGACATACATAAATGGTATATTAAAACATACTACTGCTATCTGCTGACATTATAGAATCAAAGCCAAATAGACAAAGTGACTTCGCAGTCATAAATTTTTCTTAATTTGACTTTATCGTTTTTTGCAATATGACATATGTTATAGTTTTGTATTATCTTATTTTTCAATAACTAATCCACAAATTCAAATTCATGGATACTTTCAATTAGAATATATATTTAGCAGGTTATTAATATATTTAATTATCTTCAACATTGAGTAGCATAGTGTGCTAAAAATTCCCTGTGTTTTACCTGGTAGAACTTAAGATTTGGTTAATACACAATGAGCATGAATTATATAGTATCAATTTTAGTATTACTGTTATGACCCAACAAAACACAGATTCTTACATTTTTGAATAAATTAACTAAGCCTAAATTATTCCTTCATTTTGGTACTAGATTAATAGCATAGCATGAAAGTTTGAGAATCCATTCTTCATTCAAGATGTATATTTTTTATGAAAAATTTATTAAGAAATTTCTATGTGCATTATCATTTACAAGATGGTTAGAGAAATACATTTAAAAAAATAAAAAGCAGTATTAGTTCTGTTGGAGAAAGGCAGCTTCAGCAAAGCTTTCGTTGTCCTTAAATACTTATTCTCCCTTTCCTACTTAGAGATGTGGTCCCTGATAATTACCATGACACCAAGCCATGTATGGAAGCAGGATATTCTCCCAGCCTTCCTTTCAATAGATGTAAATAGATTTAAGAGTGTTATTATCCTTATAGCATGATGAAAATATCATTGTTTGAAAGGGAGATTGTCAACTACTTGGGCTTTTTGATATAAATAATAGACAAAAACATTAATGTGAGAAAATTTCCAAAAACATGCAATGTTTAACATATGAAAGAATTTCTTTCTATAGCAACAAAGAGTAAAGGTAATAAAACTGAGATATTATTAGTAATAACAACATAAAGCCAAAACCAAGCATCTGGAAAGACTGGAGAAAGTGACTGCAGCAGAGAATCCTGTCTTTTATGCTTTGTGTGATCAATGTAATATTATTCAAGTCAACACTCCATAAACTAATCTACAAAATAAATTGATTATCAATAAAAATCCAGAAACTTTCAAGGGTGATTTGCTGAACATTATAATTTTATATGGCTACTGAAAATCTTTAATGTATGTTATATGTTTTAATAGATGATAGCCTTCATAAAGAAATAAGAAAAACAGAAAATTTTTCCTTACTACTTAATGTGTCATAGTATAAAAATAGTATGACATTTTCACAAGAACAGACAGACCAATACAGCAGAAAGTCTGAGAGACAGATTAAATATTCATTAAATTAGGCATCACAAATAAAGGAGGGAAAAGATGTGATTGTTTAGTAGAAGATGAAATAAACTGTCAGATAAGAAGAAAAAAAATCATCCCTGACTAAATTCTATGCAGAGGAAATATAAACATATAGCAAATATATGAAAAAATACTCAGTATATTAATAATCATAAACATTATATGTAAAAGAATAGTAATGTATCAATCTTTTCTTTTGGAAAAATTAGAAAACCATTTGGAATGTGATACAAAAACCTTCTCTATGGCTCTTCAGTGTGTAGATTACTCATTCTGGAAAGCAACTTCTCATAGTGACAGAAATGAGTTATACATATTATATGAGAATAATTTTCACTAGGGTTAGATTATGGTAACAAGTTATCCCAAAATTTTAGTGGTTTATAATAGCAAACATTTACTTCATGTTACATGTTATTAAAAACTGCCACATGTAACAGGAATGGCTGTGCTGAATTCTGTTCAGTTCATGTGTCTTCATGTACCTTCATCCATCTTTTTTTTTTTTTTTTTGAGGTCAGGCCTGAAGGAGGATATCAAATATGGAATATGCTTTTCATAGTGGGGACAAACAAGGCAAGGAAGCTGGAAGAAACATACAACGGCTCTTAGGGATACCACTTGGAATGGGAATGTCATTTTTGCTTACCTTTTATTAATCGAAGAAACTCAGAAACACCCACTACTGGGAGGTGTTGCAAGTCATAAAGGAGTGGGTGGAGAAATCTGGGAGTGGATTACTAGGAACAATATTACCATGAGACACACACACAATACGGATCATTAATTCTTTTCTTGGGTACCCCAGAATTATCAAGTGAAACACTACAGTTACATATAGCAGGATGTTTATACACAATTATTTTTAGGTGGCAGGGATCTAGAGGAAAATTTTCATGTCCTTTTCTAGGATACTTACAAATACAGTGAATCTACACCATGAGGTATTAGTAGAATAATAATTATGAGCAATGAATTAATGTGCAGGTAATTATATGAGTGGGTCTTAAAATTAATGTCTAATGAAAAAGTAATATGGTACATATATATGATGTATTAAATGTTATAAACAAACAAGACATTTTATCAAATAGGTTGATTAAGGACTGCACAGGTTCTACTTCTATTCTTCACACTTGAATAAATCCTACTGTTCTCACTCTTGCCTTTCATTGTCTTGTGAATTTTATTCTTCATATTTGTAAGACAAGAACCTGGAAAGAAGTTGGCAGTAGGATGCTGGAGTCTTTTGCAACACTGGAGAGCATAGTCTGCCATTTAGAGCTGCATTAAGAGTTTCAATATGCCATTAGAAGAATCTGACCTTGCCAGCTATTACCCTCATAGTTGACACTGGTAGGCATCCCCTGCTAACACTAAAATAGGCTTTCTTGGCTATAGAAGACTACATCTTACACAGGCCCCACCTGCCAACAGTAACTGGAGAATCAAGTTTCATCTCAAACTTTGTTTTCAAAGTTTTGATTAAATGAAAAATTAACACAAATATAACCCCCCAAATTATATATTCAGATATTTATAATCTCTCATTCACAATATAGATCCCAGGAATGGTGACTAATGGCTGTCAAACTCTAGCAAAAAAGAAAAAGGAAGGAAGGAAGAAGAAGAAAGAAAGAAGTAAATAAATAAAGAAAGAAAGGAAGAAAAGAAAGAAGAGAAAAGAAAAGCAAAGAAAACTGATGAATAAGACTAGGTTTCTGCTATAAGATCACAGGGAAGGTTTCTACATAAGATGTAGAAACAAAATATCTATAAACCTGTGTTTTAATGAACTTTTACTTGCTGTGACCAAAATACCTGACCAAACAACTTAGAGAATAAAGTTTATTTGGGGTTGCCAGTTTTAGAAGTTTCAGTACATAGATGTTCAGCTCCATTCCTCTGGGCCCAAAGCGAGGGAACACATTATGGAGGAAGGGCATGACAGAGGCATGCTGCTCCTTTCAAATCTGGGCAGAAGGCAGAGAAGGGGGAGGAAAAAAAGGCCAGAGGGAAAAATGACCCTTCCAGGGCATGTCTCCAGTGACTACCTCCTCCAATCTTTCCCCACCTGCCCACAGTTATCACTCACTCAGTCCTTGCAAATTAGGATGGATAGATTAGGTTTTAGCACTCACACTTTAAAACTCTCACCTCTGAATATTCCTGCATTATCACAGGAGTTTTGGGGAGACCCCTCATATCCAAACCATAACAATCTCTAAAACATTAGGTACCTAATTTGGAATACCTCTTGTTTATCTTCTTTCAGATACCTTGAGGGTTATATTGCTTCTGGTCCTGTTTTGAGTTAGAATGTTACACATGTCCCCTAATGTTAACCCTGTTCAAGTTAATAATTCTGCTGCTAATTCTCTGCTTGACTCAGCTGTGGACCAATTGTTTACTTTTATCTGTGTATTTGACATCACAACTTATGTATAACCTATGTTAAATACACACACACGCTGGAGGAAAAGATGTATTATGAAGGAGAATAATTAAGTTGCACTAATTGATTATTCACAATGCAAAAATTTTAGATCTGAAATGGATACCTGTTACCAGCTAACATAGTTCTTGAACAGGTGAAGAGTAGGCTGAGCAAAATAAGACTTACATACACCTATCATATGTGTTGGATTTTCAGAAATGCCCCAATTTTTTTGTTTAAGTGGTATAAAACCTTGTTGTACTTAAGATTGTTCTTGTACTTACAAAAAATTAAGACATTAATTATGTATTTAATTCAATACTACTATTTTAATAGATATATATGCATATTTCTCACTAATTCAAAAAATCCATTCAGCTTGTAGCATGTAAAAACTGTAAAATCCTGGAGGTACAATGACAATGAAGACAAGGTTTCAGATCTCAATTTTCTTCTGGGAAGGATAATGAACAGACAATTGAGGAAGATTTTTAAATTAATATGATACACACATAGGAAAGCTATTTCATCTACTTGGTATGTTAAAGGAATGATGTAATGTTGAAGTATTCTGTACAATTTGGAAATAAAAACCAAGGCAATTAGGAAAAAAATATTCTAAGCAGAAGGTAGAAATGAAAAAAAATGAAGGATATAAATATGAAACATATTTTAGAAGCTAAAATTAATTCTAAGTGAAATTGGCTTATTTATCACCGTGACTAAAATACCTGACAACAGCAATGAAGAGAAGGAAAAGTTTATTTTGGCTCACAGTTTTAGAGCTTCAATCCATGGTTGGTCCACTCAGTAACTCTGGACCCAAGGTTGGGAAGAACATCATGGTGAGAGTGGGTGGTGAAGAAAAAGAACTCAGAATATGACATCCAGGAAGCAGGGAGAGCCCTCCTCAACAGGGATAAAATATTAAGTCAAAACTCACCTTCCAAGTGACCTTCTTCTTCCAGCCATGCCCTAACTGCCTATAGTTGTGGACCACTTAATTCATATCAGTGGATTAACCCATGCATTAGATTAAGGCTCTTATAACCTAATTATTTCACCTGTGAATATTCTTGCATTGTCTCACACATGAGCCTTTGGGGAATACCTCATATCTAAACAATAACAGCATGGTAACATAAAGAATGGTTAAGAACAGTGGTTGTATATTCAGACAACTATAAATTTGAAACATGGTATTATTAGTTAAGAATATCATGACCTCAGATAAGATACTTGTATCTATACCTATGCTTTCATTACATTTTTGGCTGCTGTGACCAAAGACATGACAAGATCAATTAGAGAAGCAAAGGTTTGGTTGTGGGATCAAGGTTTCAGAGGTCTCAGTCATTGGATGGCTGACTGTGTTGCTGTGGTGGGGAGTGTGATTTGGGGTGTGTATAACATCATGGTGGAAGAGTGTATGGCAGAGGAAAACTGCTGGGAAATCAGAACCATGAAGCAGAGAAAGAGAAACTCCCCTCACCTCTGGTAAAATCTATACTTCAAACACAACCCCCGAATGATCCACCTCCTCTAGCCATACTCTACCTCTCCATGGTCATCACCCAGTTATTCCCAATCAGTTGATTAATGTATTGATTAGGTTAAGGCTCTCATAACCCAATCATTTCTCCTTCAAACTTTCTTGTCTCATACATGAGATTTGAGGGGACATCCAATATCAAAATCATATCAGCCTCCTTTATTGCTTTATCTATAGCATGGATAGAAGTATACTTTATAGCTGTTTTATGCAAATTAATAAGCTTATATATTCAAAGAACTGACAAAATTGTCCGCTGTATAATATAATAACTGCGCCAGGGAAAGGAAGGAGGCAAGACTAAATGATATGATTTTAAATGACATAGTCAGAGAAAATCATGCTGTCATGTCAACAGACCTGAAGGGAACAAGTCATGTAAGTATTTAGAATTGGAATAAACTATATATGTTTAGACATTTTTGCCTCTATAGGCAGGTGAGTGCAAAGTGAGTGAAAGTTGGAGGGAGCTTATATAATTGAGGAAATTCAAGAAAGACAGTATGACTAGAACAGAGTGAGATGAATAATAGGAGGTGATAAATTCTGAGAAAGATGATCAAGTTCATAGGGAAATGGTGCATATTGTATTTAGGATTAAAGCCATTATAAGGGTGTTAAGGTATAATTCCAAATAAAAGTAAAAGTTCTAAGTATTGGAGAGTTTTATTCTGAGAGTGCAATGATCTTAATCACTAGCTTCTTCCTTGAGAACAGATTAAGGTGGGGATTGGCAAGGAGACCATTAGGGATAATTGCAAAATTCCCAAGAATAGGAGATAGATGAAAACAAGGTATGTCAGTGGAATGGAGGAAAATGGTTGGATACAAGGTATATTTTGAAGGTAGAAATTATAGCACTTTTCTGCAGGTTGCTTATGGGCAAAAGAGAAAGAACAGTTTTCCATATTAAACAGCAGATGTAGTAGATTATAAAAATGGTCACAATCATATGTGGAAGACCTGATGTGCAATCTCCAAGGTGAAGCCTGAAAATGTTTTCAAATTTCTCTTTTGCAACATTTGGGATCCCTGATGCTACAATATATGGAGAATGGGTAAACCTGTTAGGTAAAGAAAAATGGAAGGCCCAGGAACTCTTATGATCTTGACAGCCAGTCTTCTCTTGGAGAGTGTGTAGCTGACCAACAGCTGTCCAGATACCACCAAGGTAGCTCAGCTTTAGTTGTAAATCCATAGAATGTTGAATTCAATGAATTGATGTTTTCTTAAACCTCAGAGATCTCAGGTTGTTTGTCACGCTGCAACAGGTAATGACAATGGACCCTCTATAAATTCATTGCTGAATTTAGACCAGAATATAACTGTTTTCTATAAATCATAGTATAAAGTAAAATTGCCTATTATTTGTAAACCAAGAGCTAAAGAAAAGTCTTTACACTAAATCATTAAAGACCAGAGGAATGTGGGTGGCAACCCATTAGCACAAACATTCATACACTGTTAAAATTCTTTATTAATTGTTATTGTAAGGTTTATAAAACAGCCTATTCTGAGACAACTCCTCTCCCACGTGCCTAAAAGATTTCCTCATATTTTCTTCTTTCTGCTTATATTTCCAAAATTTCTTTGTCAATTGTCACTCTTATTTGATAACCTTCACTAAAGGAAAAGACGGAGAAAATTAAAATGAGAACCCCTATAGCCAGCCAACCCTAAGACGCAACAGCTTGGATTTTTGCTCATAATATATGTTTTGCCTCTTCCGTTTTGCTATAAATAAACTAACTTTATGTTTTTTTACCAAAAAACATTAGCCTAAAATTTCTGCACAAGATTTCTCTCATATTTTCAAATTAATGTTCTACTAAGTCTTCCCATTTCTTCTGCATTGATTTTCTTCTCTTTATTAAATCTTTCTTGCCCTTTAATCTCCAAGTTTGACCTATATTCATAAATTATAATAGCAAACATAATCTATTTTCAAATGAGTACTCACGAGTGCATTTTAAAGGGAAGATTGACTTTGATGATTATATAAACAGATCAGATTATTTTAGCATTTATAAATGGTTTAATGTTGGCAATTATTCTTTTACATTGACCTGCTACTACATTACATACAATTTGGAGAAACTATTAGCATTTTTACTACAAAATATTTTATTATCCAGAATAGTTTCTTATGACATTTTAAATGGAAAATTATTGACAGTCTTTTTCCTTCCTTGAAATTTTGCTTAGATTTTATTTATTAAACTTTCAAATATATTACTTCATCTCTTGTCCTTTAAACACATTTTATGTTATTTTGAAATGCATCTAATTAGAATTCAGGGAATTATTTTATGTTTTAGGCAATAGAGGATGTAATATATGCCAGTTGTATAATCTTGGTCTTCAAAATCTGGATTTCAAGCTTTCCAAAATAATAACTCTAAATTCATTGCTGGCATTGCAAAAACATAGTTCTTATTTTCCGTATTCTATGTAATAAGCATGGTTCTCCTGCAGATATTTCATTTAAGGTCTTGTGGAAATGTTTTCATTTATTGCCTTGGAAAATTTTATAACTTGCTTTTTTCTTGTGAAAAAGATAATTTTTAAATTAGATATTCCCTTTGGATTTTGCATCATCTCTTTATTAGACTGTTTATTATTTTGAGACATGTTAGAAAAAATATTTCACAGATAGCCATTTATTCCCTGGTAGAATTTTCAGGTGCACTAAAGAATGATGATGTGATTGCTTGAAGTGATATTCCAGCTGTGCTCAGCAGGCAGGAAAATCTACGTCTAGACACATGAATCAAGCTTGCGTGCATGCACAGCATCACAGAAATTGGTTGGTATAACCTGGAGAAGTCTGTAAATGATCAATGATTCAGGGATATGACTAGGGCTGGCTTTCCTGGAACAACAGGATTTTTTTTTTTCTTTCTATTTGAATAAAATTCACCTTAAAAAACCATGGATTATGAGAATTGCTTTAAAAATAATTCTGTTTCCAGTATTCAAGCATCACAAGAACATTATCCCCATTATCCCTTACATAATAACATCACACACAAATTTAAAAAATTAGTACAATTGACTGTTAATGAAGAGAGATGTTAAATTTTCTAGAGGTAAAACTGGAAATGTGCAAACCTTTCATATATCTGCTTTCTGAAAAGAGGTAGTCGTCAGACAGAAGATACTCAGGCTTTCCATGTTTTGAAGACCATGGAAATTGTTTAAAAATAGCTGTGGTAGGTAAAACAAGTGAGAGCTGAGGAGGGGGGAATGGATTCCAAATTGGCTGCAGAATTCTGGGTAAATTTCAATGGCAGGAGTTTAAAATAGAATTAATCAGCACCTTTCATGACCATAAATAAAATATTTAACCTGGAGGAGAAACAGAATAATTAAAGATATGTGGAATTAATTTTGATAAAAGTTTATAGGGAAAGATGGTCAAAGAACTAAATGTACTACTGTATAAATGTACTATTATGGTTGTATATAAATTTGAGAATGAAAATGGTTGAGGAAGTCAAGTAAAATTTGAACAATAGTAGTGGATGGATATTTGATACATTCAAAGAACTGGAGCTTATAAAGAAAATGAACAGAATAAAGTATGAGGAGAAAATTAAAGAAGTGGGAAAAAATTCATGTTCAGAAGAATTGCTAATTTTGAAATACTCAAGGTAGACTTATATTAAATAATAATAAAACAAAAATGGGGCTATATTTATAGATAATTAAACTGGAAGGAAAGTGGGATTGGATAAATTTGATGAATTAAAGAAGCTATGAAAAAGGGCAAAAATACCAAATGAACAGAGGTCAATAAATTTTTAAAATGAAGGCAATTAAAGACAGGTATCTCACTTGATCGTGGTATATTATATTTTTGATATGTTTCTGTATCCGTTTTGCTAGAATTTTATTGAGAATTTTTGCATCTATGTTCATTAAAGATATGGGTCTGAAGTTTTCTTTTTTGGATGTGTCTTTGCCTGGTTTGGGGATCAGGGTGATGTTGGCCTCATAGAATGAGTTTGGGAGTGCTCCCTCTTTTTCTATTTCCTGAAATAAATTGAAGAGTATTGGTATCAGTTCTTCTTTGAAGGTCTTATAGAACTCAGCTGTGTATCCATCTGGTCCTGGGCTTTGCTTGGTTGGTAGGCTTCTGATGGCATCTTCTATTTCATCGCTTCAAATTGGTCTGTTCTAATTATGTATATTATCCTGCTTAAGTTTGGGCACATCATACAACTCTAGAAATTTGTCAATGCCTTCGGTGTTTTGTGTTTTTTTGGAGTACAAGTTTTCAAAATAATTTTGAATTATTTCCTGTATTTCTGTAGTGTTTGTTGTGATATTTCCTTTTTCATCACATATATTAGTAATTTGAGTTATCTCTCTCCTTCTATTTGTTAGCCTGGATAAGGGTCTGTCAATTTTATTTATTTTTTCAAAGAACGAACTTTTTGTTTTGTCAATATTTTCAATTATTTCTTTTGGTTTCAATTTCATTAATTTCAGCTTTGATTTTAATAATTTCCTGTCATCTACCACTTTTGGTATTGGATTGTTCTTCTTTTTCTAGAGCTTTGAGATGTATTTTTAAGCCATTTATTTGTTGACTTTTTTTTCATTTGAGAAATGAACTCAATGCAATGACCTTTCCTCTTAGAACTGCCTTCATAGTGTCCCAGAGATTTCGATATGTTGTGTCTGTGTTCTCATTCACCTCTAAGAATTTTTTAATCTCCTCTTTGATGTCATCTGCAACCCATTGTTCATACAGTAGCATATTATTTAGTCTCAAGATGTTGAAGTAGCTTTTATTTCTTATTTTATCATTGATTTCTAATTTCATTCCATTATGGTCGGATAGAATGCAGGGTTTTTTTGTATTTGCTCAGAGTTGTTTTGTGGCCCAGTATATGGTCTATTTTAGAGAAGGTTACATGTGCTGCTGAGAAGAAAGTGTATTCACTTGTTGAAGGATGAAATAATATGCTCAAAGATAAGAACCATATAATTATCTCAATAGATGCAGAAAAAGCATCTGACAAAATACAGCACCCCTTCATGCTCAAAACACTAGAAAAACTAGGGATAACTGGAACATATCTCTGTCATTTTTTTTTTGTTGTTGTTTTTTTTTTTTTTTTTTTTTGGTGGTACCGGGGATTGAACTCAGGGGCACTCCACCACTGGGCCACATCCCCAGCCCTTTTTTTGTATTTGATTAGAGACAGGGTCTCACTGAGTTACTAAGTGCCTCGTCTTTGCTGAGGCAGGCTTTGAACTTGCAATCCTTCTGCCTCAGCCTCCCAAAGTGCTGGGATTACAGGCGTGCACCACCACGCCTGGCTGAAACATATGTCATCATCGTAAAAGCTATATATGCCAATCCCCAGGCCAACACTATTCTAAATGGAGAAAAATTGAAAGCATTCCCTCTAAAAACTGGAACAAGACAGGGATGCCCTCTTTCACCACTTCTATTCAACATAGTAATTGAAATGCTGGCCAGAGCAATAAGACAGAGGAAAGAAATTAAAGGGATATAGATAGGTAAAGTAGAACTCAAATTATCATTATTTGCTGATGATATGATTTTATACCTAGAAGACCCAAAAAATTTCACCAGAAAACTTCTAGAACTCATAAATGAATTCAGCAAAGTAACAGGATACAAAATCAACACCCATAAATCTAAGACATTTCTATGTATCAGTGACAAATCTTCTAAAAGGGAAATGAGGAAAACTACCCCGTTTACAATACCATCAAAAAAAATAAAAATACTTGGGAATCAACTTAACCAAAGATATGAAAGACCTCTATAATGAAAACTATAGAACACTAAAGAAAGAAATTATGGAAGACCTTAGAAGATGGAAAGATCTACCCTGTTCTTGGATAGGCAGAACTAATATTGTCAAAATGACCATACTACCAAAAGCACTGTGCAGATTTAATGCAATGTCAATCAAACTCCCAATGACATTCCTCATAGAAATAGAAAAAGCAGTCATGAAATTCATCTGGAAAAATAAGAGACCCAGAATAGCTAAAGCAATCCTTAGTAAGAGGAATGAAGCAGGTGGCATTACTATACTAGACCTTAAATTATACTACAGATCAATAGTAACAAAAACAGCATGGTATTGGCACCAAAATAGGCTGGTAGACCAATGGTACAGAATAGAGGACACAGAGACTAACACATAAAATTTCAGTTGTCTTATATTAAACAAAGGCACCAAAAATGTACATGTGGAGAAAAGATAGCCTCTTCAACAAATGGTGTTGGGAAAACTGGAAATCCATATGCAAGAAAATGAAATTAAACCTCTATCTCCCAACATGCACAAAATTCAACTCAAAGTGGATCAAGGATCTAGGAATTAGACCAGAGACACTACACCTAATAGAAGAAAAAGCAAGCTCTAATCTCCAACATGTCGGATTAGGCCCCAAGGTCCTTAATAAGAATCCTGTAGCACAAGAATTAATACCAAGAATCAATAAATGGGATAGACTCAAGGTATAAATCTTCTTCTCAGCAAAAGAAACAATCAGTGAGGTGAACAGAGAGCCTACTAATTGGGAACAAATATTTAATACGTGCACGTCAGATAGAGCACTAATCTCTAGAATATATAAAGAACTCAAAAATCTTAACACCAAAAAAACCAAATAACCCAATCAATAAATGGGCCAAGGAACTGAACAGACACTTCTCAGAAGAAGATATACAATCAATCAACAAATACATGAAAAAATGCTCAACCTCTCTGGCAATTAGAGAAATGCAAATCAAAACCACTCTAAGATTTCATCTTACACCTGTCAGAATGGCAGCTATTAAGAACACAAACAACAATAAATGTTGGAGAGGATGTGGAGAAAAAGGCACACTCATACATTGTTGGTGGGACTGCAAAATGGTGCAGCCAATATGGAGATACCTTGGAAAACTTGAACTGGAACCACCTTATGACCCAGCTATCCCACTCCTTGGTCTTTGCCCAAAAGACCTGAAAACAGAATACTACAGGGACACATCCACATCAATGTTTACAGCAGCACAATTCACAATATCTAAACTGTGGAACCAACCTAGATGTCCTTCAGTAGATGAATGAATAAAGAAAATGTGGTATATACACACAATGGAATATTAATCAGCAATAAGAGAGAATAAAATCATGGCTTTTGCAGGAAAATGGATGGAGTTAGAGAATATAATGCTAAGTGAAGTTAGCCAATCCCAAAAAGCAAATGCCAAATGTTTTCTCTGATGTAAGGAGGTCAATTCACAGTTGGGTTGGGATGTGGAGCATAGGAGGATTAGAGGAACACTAGAATGGCCAATGGGGAGGGAGGGGAAGGGAGGGGGCAAAAGGGTGAAGGAAAAAAAAAGATGGTAGAATGAGATGGATATCATTACCCTAAGTGCATGTATGAAGTCATGAATGGTGTGAATATACTTCGCATACAACCAGAGATTTGTAAAAAAGTGCTCTATATGTGTAATATAAAATGTAATGCATTCTGCTGTTATTTATAGCATCTTAGAATAAAAAATAAATAAATTAAACAAAAAAGACATGTATCTTCTGTCCCTAACAATAATGATGATCAAGAACACGCTAATTGTTTCCTCTGCATTCCTTACTTAGAGCAAAAAATAATACCCCTCTGATAAAACAGTGAAGGATGTAGTAGATATCCAGGGAAAAACAGTTTACTAATGATTTAAGAAAGATGATAAAGTATTCAAACACAAATCCAAAGTTCAACTAAAACATTTCATTATAGGTTGGAAGTTCAATTACCGAATAAAATGGATTAAGGCCATAACCTATTGGGTTTAAAGAACTCACATTCCTGCCCCTACTACAGCTCCTATGTAGTGGAAAAACATCTGGGATTGCCACAGGAGCAGGCAGGAGATTTTATTTAATTGAAATAAGAGACAAAAAATCTGCATGGGATCACTCCAGTGAAGGACTAAGACCCCACTACATCAGCTAAAAGAAAGAAAATCTAGTCAGGGACAATAAGAAAATGTAGCAACAAATTAAAGGGAACCGCCACATCATTGAAACCAAAAAAGCTAAGTCCCTGAGGGAGGACCATCCAGATCAGAATGAGCCAAAAAAGGAGCTCACAAGTTTACTATCTACACTTCAGTGGATACCAACATATGGGATCCATTACGAAATCCAACTACCCAACTTCAGAACAGCATAAAAACAATTCTAAATTCAGAGTGACCTTTCTCCAAGCATTATGATGTCTTCAATTCTCCTGTTTTACCTCCACATCTATATATCCTCTTGGGTTGGAAAATAGGAGAAAAAAATCTGAAAAACTGAGTATTTACAAAACTAAATTGCTTCAAGTGAAGTAGAATGAGTTACTATTAAAATGGTGAATATAAATTCCCCTGCTGTATGTACCAAGAGACTGTAGTACATCCTATTATTTGTTAAAATCATTCTTTCATCAACCTGACTTATATGTCATCGTAACTGAAGTATTCTAATCCATTCCTTCTTCTCTTGTCTTATGACTTGCTTGGTGCAATGCATTTGAGCAGGCTAACCTGATGCCATGTCCAAGTAGATGCTTTAAATGTACCCATGTGGATTCCTGGAGTCTCTATGTTTCTTTTCACCATGGGGACAAAATGTTTCAACTAAAATCCATTCCTTCAACTTACATTCTAGACAGGCACAATATATGAGGCCAAGTCTACATGAGTCAGACAAGCCAGACAGAGAAATCAAGCCTGCAACTGAACTTCATCCTCTGCATGACATGGACAAGAAATAAGTATTTACTGCATGCACAGAGAAATTGTTTTTAAATTTATTATACTTACATAAAATCTGGATGATTATTAAATAGGTTTATAAAAAGAACTTGTAAGTTATAACAATGCAAGAGCTTCTTAACTAGAGTCAAATGGAGAGATAGTGAAAGCTAATCTCTGATAGCTAATATTATTAGACTCTACTATACAACTTGCCTCTCTCTTTTTGCAAGTTTTTAGCTATAGAATGAATAGACTTGGGTCCTTTTCCATTAGTTATTTTAATGTATTTTTGCTGTACAAATTATGGTCATCGTCATTGATTTTCTGATATATTTATTATAAAAGTGTGCTTAAATAATACCTTTTATGATTTCCCCAATATTAATGTGCCCAACATATTCTTTTTCCATAAATTAAGTCACTAAAAACATTGAGTTTATAGGGTATTAACATTGCAGTTTGAGGACGGTCAATTTTTTATACAAAATCATTCATAAAATTCAAATTTTTAATAACTCTGATTAACTACAGAAAAAGATAAAAAGATAACTAATCAAAAATACCCTAAGTGCATATAAGTTAATTGAATATCCACTTTTGGCCGCTACTGAAATATTGGCATCAATTATTTTTCCAGAATAGAATAATAACCAATGTGATTGTCCTAATTAAATTAAATATATTTTCGTGACATCGAAATGCTTAAATGGACTTCATTCTGCCAATTCCTTATTATTTGGGCTGTATTCATTTGAGTTAATTAGGCAAAAGAGGTACTCCTATTGTATTAATAAAATATTTGAAAACACTTTTTTTACAGTGCAATTGCTAATGTGGAAAAATATTTACTTCAGATAAAATCCTTAGTGTGATTCTGTGAACTAGGTCTCTCACAGCTGTCTCCTAATATTTATAACACTGAAAGAGAAAATAAATAGCTTCAATTATTTCTTCAAGTATTAAAAATGGGTCAATGGATTTTGGTTCTACTGTACTCTGAAACATTCCACTGTACTCCAAAAGAATTCAACACTCTCTCACATTTAATTCCCTAAAACCAAAATCAACACAACTATTGACAATGTTTTACTGCACTTGAGTAGCCCAGCTTTACATTATTAAAAAAATAGTTTGATGTTTCTCATTGGCTTGAGTATAAGCTCTTGCTAGAAAATCTTGGGCATCATAAAATTCACAAGAAAGAAAGAAAAGTGATAACCACACTCTTTCATAGTGAACTATCATGCCTAGCTTCTAATCTCCATGTGAAGTTTACCAGGGATTGAACTCAGGGGCACTAGACCACTGGGCCACATCCCCAGCCCTTTTTTGTATTTTATTAGAGACAGGGTCTCACTGAGTTGCTAAGTGCCTCGCCGTTGCTGAGGCAGGCTTTGAACTTGCGATCCTCTTGCCTCAGCCTCCCAAGTGCTAGGATTACAGGTGTGCACCACCACGCCCAGCTCCATGGGAAGTTTTATTCTTCAGAGGATGCTACTTGGATTTCTAATATTGAAATACAGAAAATGTTGCATACTAAAGGGATAAATAAGCACTAAACCAGTAAAACAAATAAATTTGCCTTGATTTCTTCTTATATTACAATTTTTTGAATTTTTTCGGTATGTGAAAAATAAAAATAGCTTTCTAATTTTCCACTTAAAATAAAAATGCAGAGGTCTAAGTACAAACTAAGGTCTTCTAAGACTTCATTTTAAATGTGTCACTAGTCCACTTCTTCCACTACCAAAGTGTTCATTAAAGTCTGCAAGCTGCTGTCACAAAGGTCTTCTCTGAAGGTTTCTGTGCATTTCCCCGTTGGTTTCACATTTTTAATTGGTTTAACCAAAAAGAGCATAATCTGTACCTGGAAACAGGAAGATGTCCAAGTTTCATATTAGCTTTCTTATCTCTAGTGGCTAACTCTTGCAATACAGAATACTAACGAACGAAATATAAGGACCTCTGTGACTAGGAAAAAAGGGAAGGAAAATCTTCATTTTTGGAAAGTTTTACCACTAGGCCACATGGCTCCATGCAATTTTCTCTGGTGTAGTCTCAAACATATTGTAAGAAGATTTCCAATGAGTTGAATTCTTTTTGTTAAGGTGTTATATTGCCAAGCTGTTAGAGTAATGCAGCTGGGTCTAAAATTTTTGGCTTTTTAGTCAAAGCTGAACACTGTCCATAGATTTTTCTGAGCCACTTCCAACATACAGTAGCAGCTGCTGTGTTTATGTATAATACCACTGTGCAAGTGGCAATTAAACTACAAAATTCTAGATATGTAGTCGGGAAGCAGCAGGCAGTCAGCACACAACTGGCATTGAGCTAAAACAGAAAAGAGTCTCGCTTCTGAAATGTAAGGGAAGCTAACAAACCTACATTGCTATGTACATAAAATGGTAAGTAAAAACCAACACTATTTGATAGCATAGGAAATGAATATTTAAAATGAATTATAATTCTTTTTTCTCTTTTCCATATGTGGTTTCTAAATGTAATTACAAGGGGCATGAAATCCTTTGATATTATAAAATTAGTCTTTAAGATTCCTCACCTATAATAAAATGTTTCAGTTTATGCCCTATGTGTGCAAAGTGCTCATACTAGTCTTATGAGGGCAAATGATTTTGAAATAATTATTGGTTTTTCTTTTGACCTTTGGGGTACATGAATAAGAATGTCAAATGGTTCTGATAAAAATAAAAAGCAATTGATCTTCCTGTAAATTTTCCTTAAACAGTAGGAGTAGTCAATTCAGTAGACAATAGTTTTCAGGACCTATCATTAAACACAAAGGGGACATTTTAGATATGATTAATTGTCGTCTGAGATATTAAAAGGAACAAATATATCCCGTGTGGGTCAATTTACTCTTAATTTATATAGTGTCTAATGCTATATTATTCCATATATTGTTAAATAGACCTTTTTGTTTGTTTGTTTTAAGGAGAGTACTATCTTGATATCACACTTAGGAGAACTAATTTATTTTTAATATTTAATGGCTTATCAAAGAGTATAAAGTATTCTTTTGATTTAAATCACACTCATTCTATCATTTAATGAATGAAAGCATAAATATGAAGCTACAAAAATGTGGGGTTCATGTAAAAAACACAGATAAAATTAACTATCTATTTCTAACATTTTTAAACACTCCTAGAGTTTCAGATGTCACTTCTTCCTATATCTCTTCTCAGTTCTCACATTCCATGAAATCACAGAGTCCTGTTTTTTTTTCTGACATCAGCATAAATGAAGGTATACATGTAGAAGGGGTACATGTACCATGTACTTGAAAAGATTCCAGAAAAGCTGAAATTTGATGCTCTCTGAAGACTCATTACTTGTAAAATGTGGAATGATTTTTAAGATGGCTTAAATTTGTGATTCTTTTAGATAATTAAACTTATATCCCTCTCAATTGTCTATGGTAATATAGGGTATTTGGGGATGTGGCGGCACTACTTCAATTACACTACAATCTTTATGAAGTAGGAATTTATACTATACCGTTTTCTTTTGTTTTCCAACATCCCTTCAATCCTTTATGCCTTTTGTTAAATAGGTGCTCAAAATGTATTTGGTAAAAAGATATTGAAGCATTTTTTTTTTTTATTTTGGGGTATGCTTTTACAAAGCCTAATTTGCTTGAAATATTTTTATCTCAAAATCACATTGACCTTATAGAAATTTCAATATATGATTTTTAAATAAATTGGTAACTTGAATGACATTTTTTTTTTATTTATGATGATTCTAATTGCTGTGTCTTAAGACTTAACAAATTCAAGTTTACACTTGGAATGGAGATTGATATTTGGCCATCAAAATATATTTTTCCTGTGCTTTTGTAGTAAATGGATTGTCATCCTAGTAACCCATTTTTAAAGCCTCCATTGTGTTGAAGACTGTTTGCATTGACCAGTTGGTAGTTCTTCTCTTTTTTCCTCCACATTGTAAACTACTTTGAGAAGGCCCTCTTACTGTGAGATCGCTTGATTCTTCTCAGATGTTGGAAATGATGGATGTCAATTTCTTTCCTGGCTTCAGAAATTCTCCATGAACATATCCTTCATTTTCTGCTCATTGCACAATTAAATAAGAAGAATTTAGAGTGAAATCCCTGGACCTGGTGAAAGTGAAAAGACTTCACTGAAAGACTGTGTGTGGCAGAGTAACTGCATAGAGGGGTACATCAGGAAGACCTGGACAGACAAAAGGATGGACATTTGAGCAGAAAATGAAATTTGTTGTATTTAGATAGTTGAGATATTTAGGTTTCTTTGTTCCTGGAGAATAAAATAAAACATCCATTTGTATACAGAAATGGGTTGCCTGGATAATAGATCCCTATGTATCATTATCTTCATCTTTAGATCATGGGTAATAGGGAATTTTACATTGAAAACTGGAAAGATGTGTTATGTTCAGAAAAACTTTAGTTAACTTGTCAATTTTCATAGAATTAAAGGCTAACTATATGATTCTCTGATGGAAACTATATGGCAAAAAATTGGAAAACAATATTATATTGTATGTATTGGTTAATATTTACTATTTGGGGCAAAATATGACAAAAAAAGAGATGAGCTCAGAAAGGAATTATAAGTAAATAATTATATATAAATAAGAAAGATTATAAAGCTTCCAAAAATTCATAAGGCCTCAGAGTTGAATAATTAAGATTTTACATATGCTTTAATTAGTAAAAAGTAGAATTGTGAAAGTCTTTGAACATAGGACTGGTAACACTGATTGAACAAGGTGATGAGGACCTATTATGACATGGTCTTGAGAAAGAGACACTGGAGCAAAAAAGCAATGAAATAAAGGATTTTTGAAAGATATATCTAAGAAAGAATGTTAAAATTCATTTGGAACACATTGAGGTGAATAAAATAGACTGTTTTGATAGGACTGCATTGCCTAGGAAATACACCAGTCCAAAAAGAAAATGTCTTTTAATTATGACAAGCATTGTAGTTGACAAGTTCTCCCCTTCAAAAGGAGGGAGTGAACTACACAAAGTAGGAGGCCATGGACACTTAAGGTGGGAAGAGTCTCCTCATTCCTGCCCATGAGTGGGGGATATGCTGGTGTTTTCCAGGCCTCCGCTGATTCCACCCTACTTGAAGTCCCACCACCATCACTGTGAGGTTAGAATTTTCCTTGTTATCTCTAGCTAATGATGAAATTGCTGACCATCCCTTGTACTCTCCTTTTCAAAGGCCTCTGATACTACCATTTGTTAAAGGTGAAAAATACCGTGTGTCTGCTAGGTGGGGAATTCATGTAAGTCCTTGACCCCTATGAAGTCTCGGCTGACACTATGATACATGGTTCCTGGTTACCCCTGGCAGGGCTGAAAATCAAAATTCCGTACTCAGCTGATACCAGCTTTGAGGTGGATGGTGGTATATTAATCAGCTCATTACAATCTGTCAGGGTAGAATTTCAGGCTCCCCACTTGGCCTCAGCTGGGGTGGATCCAGGTGCGGATGTGGATGTTGGTCTAGCCACAATTCTTGTTCCAGGTATATGGCTGGATTTGAGATTCACTGGCTAAACCTTTACTGTATGGTTTTGCTTCCCTTTCCTGGTCAACTGGCTGGAGAGATCAGCTTATATTGATTGCACCCATTGGCATTTCCATCTTGCCAGCTTCTCCTACATCATCTGGAAGACCTGAGGCAAAATGAAAACCTGGAAGTCTTTCACATTGTTCTTTGAGTTCTGATATTGCTGGCTAGTCTGGTTTATTATCTTCACCTTCAGAATATTCTTAAATATAATGTTTTGTATATAATGCCCAGAATTTTTTGTTGTAATTGAAGAATTGGGGAAAAGTGTGTTTATTCCATCTTCCTGGAAGCAAATGTTATAAATATGATTGAAAAAGTATTAAAAAATAATATTAATTGTATGAGAATGTTCAAGCTCAGAAAAATTTTAATGCAAGCAAATCACTGCACACTGGAGATACTGAAGCTGAGAAATGTCAATTGGATTCTTCAAAGATTCTGGTAATAAGGAAAGAACTTCAATTGAGCCCTGTATTTCTTCAAGCCTCCTTGTAGAATTTCCTACCCCATTAAGCTCTGCTATATATTTGATAGCAAGAAATTAGCTCAATTGAAATATTTCAGAGTTGAAATATGAATTTGTCGATGTATTCTCATATTTTTGTCAAGTGTATATGCTATTATTAGTTATATTCTAATTTTAAAATTGTAGGATACTCCTGGTGAATTTTAAAAATCATTTTGTGGTAACCAAAATTGGCCCTATAAATTATTTTTATTTAAAATTTCCCATTGTGTATGTTAATGCACCGATATTAACTCCCCCCCACCAATTCTTCAATTTCATTCTTCCTGTGTTCTTCTAAGTAGAATAAGTGAATTTGAAAAGAATAATTCACCCTTAAAACGTCCTTGTTTACTAATAATTTGCTATCGCCATCAATTTTGAATTTGTTGTTACCATGCACTTATAATGCTTATCTTTATTCTTTCTCTTATTTGTCCTCTTTCTGACATTCTTTGGAACTGATTATTCTTTAGCACTGCTCTCTCAACATTTTTTTCTTATTTTTTATATTTTTGATATATTTCTATCCCTTAGTTAAGTTGTTACTTAAATTTGACTTTAAAAGTTTAATGTCACCATTATTCTTGCTGAAAACAATTGTGAACCCAAGACTCTCTTGATTCTAATTACCAAGCTCCTGTAGACATGTTGCATTTTCCAGTCTTATAATTCTATGTAGTGAATATTCATTCATCAAATTAATTGTTTTTTCTTCCTCACCATGTCAATTTAGTTGGTCATCAATTTTCTTCTCAAAATTTTCTTTGAGAATCAACATCTCTTAATCTTTATTACTATCTTCCATCTGTATTCTATTAGAAGTACATTGCACATTCCCATGGATTTTTTCTTAATTTTTTTATTTGTTCTTTTTTGTTATACATGACAGTAGAATGTATTTTGACAGGTTACACATACATGGATTACAACTTCCCATTCTTTCAGTTGTTCATGATGTGGGGTTACATGGGTTGTGTATTCATATATGAGTATAGGAAAATAATGTCCAATTCATTCTACTGTCTTTCCCATAGTCTTTTCATGAAGTATTTTATAAACTATTGTAGAGTCCTGGTTTCATTGCACATAATAATGCTATTTTTGTACTGTCAGCAATTTGAAGGTGTTGATAAGTGTGCATCATGTGCAAATATAATCTAAGAATACTCAATATTATGTGGTGTGTGAATGTTTGTGCTATCTCATTATATTTATGTGCATTTTTGAGAATGTTCCAATTTGAATGAAGCCTACCCCATGACAACCTAATTTCTCCAACAATAACAATCAATTGTCTGAAAATGTAATGCAGCTATTCTTTTTCTCCGTGCTATGGCTTCATGTTGACAGCAAAATCAGTACAACTGGAAGTGTCATTCATCTCCTTGATCCAATCCACCCCAGGTCAACTAGAAAGTTTTTGGTGACAATTTTCAGCACAGTGACATAGAAAATGCATATTTTGGACTGAAATATTCATAAGATGTACTTCCAAACGTTAAATGGGTGTTCTGTAAAAGAAGTAACAACTTTGATCATTTGATTCTAGTATTGAAGGAAGAGCCACGGTGAGTCAACACAGATCCCAACATCAAGTTCTGAGACTTGAGTGTTTGAAGCAAAGAGTCTGCTCTTAGGTACTCATTAAGCTGTGGTCTGTTTATACCTGCAGGTGAACATGGCTGTTTCGACCTTGTTTAGGTTTATAACTGTAAGATATGATGTAACTGCTTTTATAGCTGTAAGATATTATGTAACTGCCTTTATTTTCTAATATCTATTATTGCTTTCAAAATTCTACTGGGAGTTTATTATTTCTGATCATTTGTGCAATAACATTTTTTGATTTATTGTGTTTTTAAAGCTTTGGCTATTTCTTCCCTGTATGTTACTAATATATGTCTAGAAATTAGTTTTAAAACACTTCTTGGGACTTCATAATCTCCTATGATATGAAGATCACACGCTTTATTGACTTTGGAATATACCCAGTCATTATTTGAGTATTATCAGCTCTAATTCTCTATTCTATCCTCTTGAACTCTTTCTAACCACGTCTTCAATTTCTTTCATCTTTCCTTCAGTTCTGTTTTAAGCAAAGATTTCAAAAACACAAACTTAATGTTTTTTTCTTTTCCATAGGTTTACACTCCTTGATAGTTTCAATTTCATTGAAACATTTCTGCATGTAAAAATTTTAGTTTTATTCTTGCCTGTAATTTGGTGTCATATTTTCTCCAAATTTCTTTTTTTTTTAGGTATACCTGTAATTTTACAATATTTCAAATCCATTATTTGCGGCTAAGCATGTAAAAACTTAGTGCAAACAAGAACAATAATTTTATTGCTATCATAACACAGATTTTTAAAAGGAATTTTAAAATGAACCAGTAATTATTATTTAGCTGGCCTGATACTCTAAAGATACAAAGTACAATGGATGCTCAGGGAAATTAAATGTACCTCTTGAGTCTCCATCAGATATACGCTTAGTAGAAAACAAGAAAAAGGAAAAAAAAAGGCTCATATTTTGCATCATGTGCATAATGAAACACTAACAATGTTATTCTTGAGAAGTTTTACAAATTTTAGAATATCCTAAAGTGACAATATAGTGGAAAAACAGTAGAAAAAAAATTTGAAGAAAATAAATCTTAAAAAATGCCCAAGAAATTTGCCCCATTTTTACCTTCATTCTTACTGTCTATTCTTTTGCTACCCCTTGACTCAGTGCCCCCATAGAATGCTATTTTAGGGCTTTAAGGATTTTTCTCCAATTTCTTTCTGCTTTCTCCTTCTACATTATTCTTCTTAAACTATTGTTCATAGTTTTTTCTCTGTATGCATTGTGAGACATGTACATGTTGATTTTTCTTTAAAAACACAAAGTATCTAAATATAAGAAGCAATTTCTGCAGAAATGAAATGGCTTTTTGTTTTCTATTCCATGGTCAACTCAACGTAAAGATAAAGAGCTCTATTAAATCTCTTTTTAATCGTATAAGTGCCCTGATGAAATTGTCTCACTATACAAAACCATTATGTTAGACACAAATTAAGGCATACACAAGACATTACAATGGTATTTAAAGTGAAATATTTATGAAGTGATTTAAATACTAATGACACAGCATTCCTAAAGGACTCACAAAATTAAAGGATAAGAACATTCCACCCCAGCATTTTAGTGAGTGAGTCTGTTTCATGTTGCATATATTGTTTCTCATTACTCAATTCTTACAGTGTAGCCAGGAGATAGAAGAGAAAAAGAGCTTGTGGGGAATGAAGAATTGTATGGGAAGGACGTGTCCTCTCTTTTATCCTTGAGTATTAGTACCAAATTCTGCTTTATGTGATTTGTCAAGAAGGCCCTATGTACTGATTTTAGCTATCTCAGATTTGATCTTGACATTTACATTCAAGAGAATGTTTTCTGCTATAAATAACTGTAAACATACTTCAGTTCAATCCTGCCATCACTTGCAACTCTCTGTTTACCTTTTCCAGCATGTTGGAAATCCATGTCCCCGTGGTTGTGGTTGCAAGATAGGTAATGCAGCTCTCTAGCTGTGACATGCAGAAATCACCAAGTCCAGCGAAATGGAACACATTTCCTTCCATGTATATTTATATTTTATTAATGAGAAAACCCTTCCCAAATGCCCTTGAGCAGACTTCCCCTGATTTGCAATGGGTAACTTTAAGTTACACATGCATGTGACCTTGACGAGTAAAGGATCCACCAACCCTTGGGTGGGTAATTTTTTCTGTGCACATAGTTCTACAGATACCAATGAATCAAACAGAACAAATGCCACTGGGATAAGGGGGAAGGGCTGGAAAGCTTTATTTTTTAATTTATTTTATTTTATTTTTTGGCTGTAGTGGGGATGGAACTTGGAGTACATTCCCAGCCCTTTTTATTTTTTTCAGTTTGAGACAGGATCTCTATGAGCTGCTCAGGCTCGGATTGGCCTTGAACTTGTGATCCCCATGCCTCAGCCTCTTGAATCTCTAAAATTGCAGGTATGTACCAAGCCTGACACGGAAAGGCTTATAATAAGAATGCTAAACTAACCTGTCATGACTCTGGAGCAATTTTCTAAATAAAATAATTCCTAAGAAGAAAACAGGAATTGATAAAATTGATTTAATCATGGTTTAAATTGTTACTCAGTGTAGAGGTATCTTAAACCATTACTGTGAGTTTATTAACTCTTAATTTACTTATCACTCTGACACTTATTAAGCTAGTTTCTTAAAACTCTTAATATTTGCAGCAGCAATACATGAGATGGAACAGATTAAAGTATTTAGCAATCTAAAATAGTATTGGATAAAATTTATAATCCCATATTAAAATGTTCATAAAGAAATAACACATTCAGTGGTCATTTTGCATTGGACTGAAGGAAGATTTGTACCTCAATGGCTCTTGGGACTGTCACCATATGAAAACCAACTGTACTGTATTTGACAATCTAGATTTATCTAGATCTAGATCTAGATATATATGTACATATAGATACATATTAAAATCATCATTATGTATGTTTCCACTAATCATTTTAACATTGCAACACAAAAGGGGAAAAAATTAAGACTAGATATCATAAGCAGAAAAAAATTAATGCCCAAATTTGAAAGAAAAATTATATTTTGCTGGATAATACCTCACTCCTTGATTTCAGTTAAAATGAGGTATACTGGGACTACAAAATAAAGCAAACAAAATCTATCACAATGATTAGAGGAATGTGGTAGTAGAAATACATCTCATTGCTGTCTAACAGTAACTCAAAAACATGAAAATAAAAAATATTATGTAGATGATGATGTGGTTCTTTTTTTATTATTTTAGCTTTAATTCAAATGAAATGTTTTATGCCAAAAATAACCATATCTAAGAAATATAATTAAATTCATAAGATAATAGTTTTAATAATTATCTCTTAAAGTATCAACATTCCATATTTCAGACTTCCCATATTTTAAAGGTTGCATATGCAAATGTAACTATGCTAATCAACTTAAGTGTTATCTCAGTATTAAAAATAGCAAGTTCTTTAAGGCATGATAGGTTACATTTTCTAGTTAACAAAATTATTGTTTTAAATGACTGATTGTAAAAGTGGTTTAATATTTGCATCACATAAACAGACAATATCATGAAATAAATTTCATAATTTTTTTTAAATCAGGTCAGGCTAATATATAAGTTGAAAGTGTCTAAAATAAGCTATCTAAAATAAGTCTCTGTTTCAGCACTATGGGCGTGTGATGGTTATGGTTTGGACATGAAGTGTGCCCACATTTTACTGCCAATTTTTTTTTCTCTGTTTACCTTTAAAGGTAAACTATGTGGGTTTAGCAAATTGATCTCTAAGAAACATTAAAAGACCATAAAACAAAAACACATTTTTTTGTTGTTTTGTGTTTTGGTACCAGAAATTGAACTTGGGAACTCAACCACTGAGCCACATCCTCAGCCTTATTTTGTATTTTATTTAGAAACAGGGTCTCACTGAGTTGCTTAATAACTCACTTTTGTTGAAGCTGGCTTGGAACTCCTGCCTCAGCCTCCTGAGCCACTGGGATTACAGGCATGTGCCACCACAGCCAGCACAGCATAGGTTCTTAATCACAGTCACGTTATACAAAAGATTTTTATGATTTATTTATACATTTTTAGTATTGCATTAAAACTTAAAATTTTCTATCCCAGTCACTTAAAATTCCTTTGCTTTCAACACAAATGCCTAGTAAAATTACTCAATAACTAGTTACTGAAAGAATATAAACATCTTATATTACCATTTCTCCAACTTTGAAAAAAAAGAGAAAACAATATGAAGGTCTATGTATTTTTCAACATTCAAATGCAGGATGCACAAACATTCTGGAGAATGTTTGACCAGAAGAAATGTATTCAAGCCAAAATGTAGTGTGTGTCAATCCCTCTATACAGGATTAGACTAAACAATGCCTTAACTTCATTTAAGCCTCCAATGTAATTAATACTTCTTTTCCCCATTTTAGAGAGGAAAACTAACAGAGTATTAGACTTGTCATGTAAATGTGTTCAGTTGCATTCTCATTCTGTAGTATTTCTAATTAAAATGTGATGATATCTGTGCAATTTGTGATTAAAACTGGAATACATGTCATAATCCTGAAGACTGAGAATAGAGACCAAAGAACCCAAAGATTGCTTTCCATTTTACCAATAGGGATAAACAATAATAAAAGAGCACATATTTGTAAAGATTTTACATTGTATAAGACATAGGAATTTGCACGTTATATTAATAATGTAACTTAAATCTTATTACAGACACTGGGAAGTAGACATCATGATTTTCCTCATTTTATAGATGATGCATCTAAGACTGAGAGAAATCTATTCATTTCTTTATGATTACAGAGTAATTCAGACAAATTTCTGAGTAAGTTCTTACCTTTTAATGAAAGTATATTGTTTACTATAATTCTATATCAAGAACTGGGAAATTACAATTTATAATTTGGTAGAATACAAAAATGTACTTCTGAAGAGCCAGAGCTACATACTAAACAGTCATTCAAAGATATGATACCTGAAGAAATGTCGCTGGTAGGTATTTCAAAAAGAAATAAGTAAAGGGCCAGGGACAAAATATAATGCCTGAAGGGATGTCCCCCCAATGACCTATTTCCTCCCACCATACCCCACCTTTGTCCAGTTACCATCCACTAATCCAAATTATTAGTACATCAAATGGATTAATCTACTTAGGAGGTATTATGGTTTGGATGTGAGGTATCTCTCAAAAGCTCACGTGAGACAATGCAAAAAGGTTTATAGGAGAAACGATTGGGTTATGAGACCCTTAATCTAATCAGTGAATGAATCTCCTGATGGGAAAACCGTGTAGTAATTGAAGGCAGGTAGGGTATAGTTGGAGGAGGTGGATCATTGGGACCTTGCTTTTGGGGTACGAATCATGTAATCATGTACCTGGTGAGTGGAGTCTCTCTCCCTGCTTTTTGATCATTATGTGAGCTGCTTCTCTCCACCACACTCTCTGTCATAATGTTCCTTCTTACCTTGAGCCCTGAGGAATGAAGCCTGCTGTCTATGGACTGAGACCTCTGAAACCTTAAGCCCCCCAAATAAACTTTTTCTCCTCTACAATTGTTCTAGTAAGGTCTTTTACTCACAGCAGAAAAAAGCTGACTAAAATAGGAGGTTATAGCTCTCAAAATTTTATCATTTCACTTCTGAACATTTCTGTATTACCAAACGAGCTTTTTGTGAAACATCTTATATCTAAACAATAGCAACGGGGTAGATTTGGAGTAAGAAAATAATCTCAGTGTGGGGAATTCAAGGGATGAGAAGTGTTCCTGAAAAAAAGATATTTAGATATTTTAATCACTGCATTTTTTTAATTAATAGAACTTTAGTCTTGAATATTTCCTTCCAGTTCTTCTAACCCTCTTGCACATTTTCAGCACTAAATTTTCCTAACATTTCATATTTATTACTCCTTTCTATTCTTTTGTCTTAAAAACTTTGAAAGCATCCCTGTAGATGAGAGGGTAGACTCCAGTTGTTTTGGTTTATGCTTGAAGTCCTTCAAAATTTGGTCTCAGAATATTTTCTACCAATAGATATCACTAGTTTTCATTACTAAGATTGAGTAAATACACCATTTTTACATATTTTTAAAAGCTTAGCAAGATTTTCCTTTTAACAATACTGGGGATTGAAACCAGGGGTACCACAACTGACCTACATCCCCAACCCTTTTTACTTTATATGTTGAGATAGGATTTCAGTAAATTGCCAAGGCTGACTTTGAACTGGCTATCCTCTTTTGTCAGTTACCCAAGTAGCTGGGATTATAGGCAAGAACAACCACACCCAGCACAAGTTTTGAAAATTTCAGAAAATTTTTTGTGTTCTTAAAACATCTTTCTAATTTCAATATTTCTTTTATTTTTAAAAACTATATTTAATGAAATGATAAACTGTCATCCAAAAAATTCAATGTGTCACATTTTAGGTAAATTGGGAAGTTCAATTAATTCAGTTAGGAAAAAGGTAAGAATATATTTGCAATATTGCATATTAGGCAAAGTAGGTTAAAAGTTAATGTTATGTTCAATGGATAATTGCTCTGGTTTGGATGTCATTTTAATTTGTCCCCTCAAGGTTCTCATTGTTGGGAGGCTTATTCCTGTGCGTGGTGGTACTGGAAGATGGTGGAACTTTTTTTTTTTTTTTTTTTTTTTTTTTTTTTTTTTGGTGCCGGGTATTGAACTCAGGGGCACTCGACCACTGGGCCACATCCCCAGCTTTTTTTTTTTTTTTTTTTGTATTTTATTAGAGACAGGGTCTCACTGAGTTGCTAAGTGCCTCGCTATTGCTGAGGCTGGCTTTGAACTCGCGATCCTCCTGTCTCAGCCTCCCAAGTGCTGGGATTACAGGCGTGCGCCACCATGCCCGGCTGATGGTGGAACTTTTAAGAGGTGGGGCCCAGTGGGAAGGCCCAGTGGGAAGATTTTTAGGTCAGTTGGGGGTCTGCCTATGACATGGATTAGGATTTTTTTGTGGGCTTCTGGTTAGTTCTTGTGAGAAGATACTCATAAAATCTAGCCTGGCCCTACCCACCTCTCTCTGGTTTCTTGTCTAATGTTATCATCCCTTACTTCCACATGTGCCCCCACCACTGCCATCCACAGTGATATGACACTGCCAAGAGGGCCCTTACCAGAAATGAGAAGATGTAGGTACCATGCCCTTGCACCTCCAGTACTGTGGGCACAATTAAATTCTTACCTTATAAAGTTACACTGCTTAGGTATTTTATTATAGTATCAAAATGCAGACTAATAAAATATTTTATTTTTTTTTAGTCTTTCTCTTGGTATTTCAATAATACTGGGAAACAAAACCCTCCGATTCCATTTCTTGTGCTTTAAATTCTCACATGTATGATCTCATTTTATCATGGATTGTTGACAAAATAACAGAAATCTATAGCTCTTCGTACCCTGCCTACAAAAATATTCTTCGAACAGCTGCAGAACACCAATAATTATCTTGGTCAGTTCCAGTGCAGCAAAGTCAAGCAGCTAGCATTTAACTCCTGGGCTAAAAAATAGCCTGCATAATGAAATGTAAAATAGGGATGCTCTTGCTCAGACCCAAAAGTGGCGCATTCTCTTTCCCTGGGTAGAAAGGAACTAGAAAGTGCAAACAGCTGAGGCTTCATAACAGCTGTAGAACAACAACTCTGGTTGATACTAAGCTACCCTCCAACCACAAATTTCCATTTAAATATAGCTGCATGAATTGACATCTGAGTATATGGACAAAAGACTTCAAATAATCTATATTAAAATCCAGTGGAATCCATTTATTTCCAGGTGTTGTAATGAAAATATTTCTGTAGAATTCCTTAGACAAATAATGAGATGAATAATACTAAAATTTTAAAACTGCTTATTTCTATAAACATGTCAATGCCAAATAAAATATTCTGAAATTCTGCTCTTCAGAATATGTCTTTTCAATACTAAAATAAGCTGATAAAAATCAGTGTAAATTATATTTTCCTTAGGAAATATATGCAATTGAAGGAAATCAGGTGTTCCATTGGCTTCAGACTGAACAGACAAAATTCTCTTAGGGAAAACTATACTTGATACAGAGGAATAAAAAGCATGGGGATGGGGTGAGTGGAATAAAAATGTAATACCTTCTTTTTAGTGGTTGATGGTAAAAGTTACATAGCACCTTTAACAAACCCTTGACTTTTTCATGTTCTGTGCAATTCACTTGGCTGTGCTTAGGGACAAAGGAAGAGAAAAGGCACAGATATTTTGTCTTTAGAAGATTACAATCCTGTTTCAAAAGCCAAATTCTTCTTTTAAGAATATGTCTATCTATATTTAAGGATAAAATTAATAGCAACTGAGACTCAGCCTGTAATAGAAATCATATATTTTGTAGGCAACAAAATGAGGAATAATAGACTCATCAAAACAAATTTAGAGATTAAGGGAAATGGCCATTCACACAGCATGACAATATGAGAAAGGCAGGCAGGGATAAAGAAGATCTTTAAGTTTTTTTTTTTTTTTTTTTTTTTTTTTTTTTTTTTTTAGCTAAGGTAGAGGGTCCCTCTCCTTCAGTTCACCTACTCCTTTCTCCCTTGCTCTCTGGGTTCCAGCCCCATTTCGTTCTTGGCTCTGGGTGCTGCTGGTAATTTAGAGCTAAAACAAAGGACCTTCATGTCATCAGACCTCTTAGGAGGGAGCACTGCTTAGTTGCTGCTGGGAGGGTTCAACAGGGCTGGCTCTAGCAGCAAAAAAGAAAGTTGAGTCATGGAGCTAACCTACTGCTGCTTATCCCCGCACCCTACACACAACAATTCCCATTTGGAATCTGGAAATCAAAGTGTCAAGGGAGTAAGGAACATGCCTGGAGACTTGTAGCTCGTTTCCAATGACAGAGGTCAACCTGCTATATTGAGTGGCCTCTCTAGACACGTCAAAGTTTTCTTGTATTGTCACATCTCAGAAAGTTATAGATAACTGTGATATTAGATGTTATCTTGAGAGAAGAGAGGGAATGAGTGTTATGATTACCTCTAATAGATTTTGCCACTAATATTCACTCTGTGTCATGAGCATTAGTAACCTATTGGAATTCAGGGAAAAAAAAAATGCTCTCAAATTTAGAGTTAACTCAATGTTCAAAGCTTTAACTTAAGACTGTCAGGTCATAGAAGTGTTACATGTCAAATTATTAAAATAGTGCTTCAATCCAAAAAAGGACACAACTTTTCCATTGAAAAGTTCGTTCTATATTTGGAAAACTGGTATTGCATTTTTTTTTCATTGGCACATAATAATCATACATGCTTACAGGGTATAGTGTAATGCTTCCATCTATATATATGTTGTGCAATAATCATAGCATTTAGCATATTTGTCACCTCATACGTTTTTATTAGTATGGACAAGTGAAATTCACAAATCAGAAACTAAATTGTAGTTTAGGGGAATTACTGCCAGAAATATGACCCATTTATAAAAATGAAGATGATTTTCATCACTAATGAAAAATATCACTCTCCATAATTCTACATTTAAAAAATAAGAGAAGTCAAATTAAGCTACTTTAATTTA
This sequence comes from Tamias sibiricus, assembly GCA_025594165.1. Taxonomy (NCBI): domain Eukaryota; kingdom Metazoa; phylum Chordata; class Mammalia; order Rodentia; family Sciuridae; genus Tamias; species Tamias sibiricus. Next base: position 40,953,440 of record CM046661.1, read on the forward strand.
CATGGAGTAAACACTTGTTAAATGAACTAATGTGCTTCCCCATAATACTATTTTACAATTTAATTCTTCTAATATCGTGGACTGACATGCCATCCTATAATATATTTTGTGCAATTTTTTTCTTATTAATGTTTTTGTATGTGTGCATTTTTTTTCTTATTAATGTTTTTGTATGTGTGCATGTCTGTTGAACAGGGATAATAATTAGTGTCTCAACTTTAATCATCATTGAAAATAGTATTTTCCAACCACACTTCATTTTATGTATCATCACAAAAGGTGCAAATCATTTAAGTCTTTTCTCTACCTATCCTCTCTTGACTTTTGTTTATCACTATATCATAGCTTGCTTTCATTTTCGATGAGTATGAACAATGAATAACAGCTCTTAGAATGACATTGTGAGTATGTTGCAGACATTTTTTAAATATCCAAGCGTGGCTAAATGGATGGAACTTGAGAAAATCATGCTAAGTGAAATAATGCAGACTCTGAAAGTCAAGGATGGAATGTTTTCTCTCATATGTGGAAGCTAGAGAGAAACAATGAATGACAAAGGGATCTCATGAAATTAGAAGGGAGAACAATAAAGTAGAGAAAGAGGACTGAGGGGAGGAGGTGGGATGGGGAACCACAGAATGAAATCCGCCAAATTTTGCTATGTGCATGTGTGATGATATCACAGTGTATTCCACTGTTAAGTATAATTATAGTGCAGCAATTAAAAACAATAAGCAAATAAGCATGAAGGAAGGCCAGTAGAGTAGATGAAGAGGATTAGGGAAAGAAATTTGGGAAGAAAAGGGGAAGTACTGGGGATGGAAATGGAGAAAATTTTATGTATGCATTTATGAACATGTCAAAATGAATCCCACTATTATGTATAACTGTAACATACTAATTAAATAACCAACCATTAAGTTGATACTACATGTATGATTTCTAATAAGCAATAATATATATAAATTCTGTTACTAATTTTAAGTATAATATTAATTAACAAATAGTAGTCTGATGAATTAACACATGAATAAAATTATTATTATATTCTATTTTTGTTCCAAATTTAGGTTTATTTGTCTCAACCTAATAATACTTTTAAGTGAAAAATATATTTACATATATTTACAAATATTTATATATATTTACATATGAATCCATTTGGATTCATATGTAAATATATATGTTCAAAGTTGATGAGTCAAATTACTTATTAAATATATAGAACTTACTTAAATTATTTTAAAGAAAGTTTATTCATCTTCTGTAAATGTTTTCTTCTTTGTTGGTATTATATACATGCAGGATTCAATGGCTAATGAATAAGGGATGCCTTATAATAATAACAAGAATATAATAAATCTATATGGTCTTCTTGTATAAAATGATCATAGTTTCAGTAAATTATCTCATTAATTCTCACAGATTTTTATTAAGCAATGCTGTGGTAATATCTAATTTATCTTTACAATATTCTTATTGAAAACATTTTGTATCTCCTCTCTAGTTTTAAAACAATCAATTTTGTTTGAATATTAGTTTTTTCATGTTGATAAACAGACTGACCAGTTTTCAATTACAATTTTTACATATAAATACATACCATTTTAGAAACTGTAAGTGATAAAAAAGGAAGCATAAGTCTTTTGATATTTTGTCTTTCTGTTTTAAAATCCCTCTTCTCTCTAGCTTCCAAATATGATAGAAAACATTCGATCCCTGACTTTTTGAGTCTGACTTATTTCACTTAAAATGATGCTCTGCAGTTCTGCCCATTTACCACCAAATGACATATTCTTTAACCCACTTCATTTTTTCTTTGTTCAAGCTTTCAAAGTACTTCCTCTAGAATATTCCAGCACAAGTGTTGTTATAGTATGGTACAACAGGGAGAGTATTGTAATGTTCTCAGACCTCTATCAAAGCTTACATTTATCTTTTTTTGCTTTGATGTGTGTCTTAGTTCATTTTCTGCTGCAGTAACAGAATACTAGAGACTTGGTATTTTACTTTAAAAAAAGGTTTATTTGGCTCATGGTATGTAGGCTGGGAAGTCCAACAGCATGGCATCAGCATGAGGCACTAGCCTGCATGCCCTGTCATAACATGGTGGAAACATAACAGTCAACAAGAAGGCACAGGAAGAAAATGGCAGGGTAGGATCCAGAGGTTGTCAACGTACAATAGTACAATAAATTCACTCTCAGATAAATTGCACACTCCTGTGGTAACCTAATTAATCCATCCATGAAGGCAGAGTGCTCATGACTTAACCACCTCTCTTTTTCTTTTTCCTTCTCCTTCTGGTACTGAAGTTTGAATACAGTGGTGTTTTTTCCCCTGAACTGCATCCCCACCCCTATTTATTAATTTATTTATTCACTTTGAGACAGGGTTTCACTAAGTTGCTGAGTCTGCCCCCAAATTTGCAATCCTCCTGCCTCAGAATTCTCAGTTGGTTGTGTTATAGGTGTGTGCCATTCTGCCCTGCCCACTACTTAATAATATGACAATTCAATATCAGCATTGAATGTTTTGGGAGGGGGCATTCAAACCATAGCCCTGGTCCTTCTCTTTTTATGTTCTTGTCTTTTTCCTTGGAAGATAAAAAATAATTCCTCATCTATTTCAGAATTAGAAGAGGAATCTTAAAATTATTCCTCTGAAAATCTTTTTTAAAAGTAACAATATTTAAAAGTATTACATTTTTACTTCCATAGAACTTTTTCCCCTGTTCATACCCATGTACTGTTATCTATTAATCTCTCTCCCACTTTTACTATTAATTCTTTATAAAAGTTTAAATTATTTGTTATGCACCTTAAATGCAGTTGGATAAATGTGTCCTGGATGAATATATCCTTCAAGGAGATAAATTCTACTTAAAATATAGAATTTGGGGAGGCTGGGGTTGTGGCTCAGCATTAGAGTGCTTGCCTAGCATGTGCGCAGCCCTGGGTTCCATCCTCAAGACCACATAAAAATAAATAAATAAAATAAAGGCACTGTGTCCAACTACAACTAAAAAATAAATATTTTAAAAAATATAGAATTTTTATTTTTGCAAATATTCTTAGTATACTGTTCTTGATATTAGCCAATGTGTGCTCATTTTAAGCTGCCAGAATTTCAATGAGAAGCTCAACTGTTCCCATGCACCATGCTCTGACTTAAAGCATGTGTTCCACAGCTTAATTATTAGATTGCTCTCCTGAGCTCTAGGGCTGGGTTATTATATATTTTCTCTTATAACCTCTTTTATCTTACCTTCTCACCTTTTATTTCCTGATATAGAGTATGTCCATTCAGGCTAAGTCAAACATTCTTCCCATCTTCATTAACTTATTTAGCTCTTGTGTTTCATTTAAAGTTTTCATTCAGTCATTATTCCCTCTACAAAACCGACTCTGGCACCTTCAAGGAACTCCTTATTTTCTGGGTCATAAACTTTCTTGTGCTCAACTGAAATAGCAAGTGACAAACCCAATTCTAGCATCTAGAATTGTGCCTGGTTCATATCATAGTAAGTGACAGGAAATATTTACTGAATAAATAAATGAATTTGCTAAATCACTTTCAGAACATAGATTTACAAGTTTATTTTTCTGATAGAATTAACTCTGAACACACTACAATAAAAGTTCAAATTTCTCTAGTGAAGGAAATAGGGATCAAACAAAAACCTAAATCTACATAAAGAATTAAAGAGGTCCAGAAATTAAATAAATGAAGAAAATATTTTTCTTTTACATATTACTGTAAAGGACATTTTCCTCCAAAAATATGTAAAAATAAAAAGTATGACAAGAATTATGTAAGGATAGAGGAGAGAACTTGGAACAACCTTGTTTGAAAGCCCTTACCATACATAGGAAATAGCATAAGACCCCTTTTTAGAAGACTCTGATCCGTTAATTGTTAGCAATGTATAAACAAAGGCAACCATATTAAAATTTAAAAAAAGAAGCATATAAGAACAAGTAGAGATTATCGGGAAGAGTGCGACCTGCCCATTTGCGACCAGAGCAAGAGGTAGACTCCTGCCCGCTGGAAGGAGAGACCCAGCCGCCAGTGTCCCTGGCCGCCTGGGCCCAGAGTAGGCAGCCTGGGGAAGGGCTTCCTCCCTGCTGCTGCACGCAGGGCCAGACCTGGCGAAGTGCTTCCTCCACTCCCGGGGGGAGTGCGACCTGCCCAGCTGCAACCAGAGCAAGAGGTAGGCGCCTGCCCGCTGGAAGGAGAGAACCCGCCGCCAGTTTGCCTGGCCTCCAAGGCCCATAGTAGCATCTCCCTGCTGCTGTAAGCAGGGCCCAGCCTGAGGATAAGCCCCTTCCACTATTCCACTGTGCCACTCTGCAATGGACCAAAGGTGCAGCCTTGACTCCACTAACAGGGTTGCTGACTGTACATGATCTGGGTCAGGTGGCTTAAACTGGAAGGGAAAAAAGAAGGGCTTCCAAGGGTCCATTTTGTTTGAGACTTGTTCTTGGGTTCAACGTTTTTGTTTTTATTTGCTTGTTTGTTTGTTTTGTTGTTTCTTGGGGGTTTTTTGTTTGTTTTTGTTTTGATTAACAGTGTGTTTGTGTGCTTCTGCTCCTCTTTTCTTTCTTTTCTTCCTTCTCACTTTTATATTTTTTCTTCTTCCTTCATCTTCCCTATTTACACCCTGCCATTTCATTCTCAACAGAGGCAAAATCAAGTTATACGCACAAATTGAGATTTCTAGAATGTGTACAATTGAAATATATAGCAAAGTGGTGTTATATATGGATATATGGTTTATTCTCTGTTTTCTAGACTCTCTCTCTCTCTCCTCTCTCTTACACTAATTACTACTCCTTGATTATTTTTTTTTCTCTTCTTTTTTTCTTTTTTCTTTTCCATCTTTCTTTATTTCTCCTCTCAACCGCTGCATAAGTTAGGTTTATATGTAAATAGGTCTTTCCATCTATTCATTCACTCCATTCTCTTTCCTCTCTCGTAGGCTGATACTAAACCACTTCCATAGAACTCTTTTTTCATACTTTCTAAGAAAGAACAAGTCAATACACTCACTTCCTTCTTCCTAAACATATCACCTCTCTGTCCATTACTCGAAACTTTAAAACCCCATCAGAAGCATACAGAGTAAATTGGAAACAACATCTGGGTTAACTAAATCTGTACATTGTGATCAAACTGGGATTCTCTGAATAGAAAGTGTTTGATTTTAAAGTGTAAAGGAAATATAAGGGGATCTGATAGCATTGTACTACAGGAGCAACATAAGGTTTTAAGGTAAAATCAAAGTAGACAAGGCCTCACAGTGCAGGTAGAATAGAAGCACAAGCAATATGAAGAAACAAGGGAAGAAAGTGACACAAACAAATCAATATACCTCCTCAGTAGATTCCATGCCATGCACAGTTGGTGCAATGCCAGAGATGGAATTCAGAAATTACATATTCCAAATGTTAGCGGAACTTAAGAATGAACTCAAAAATGAGATGAGGGAGCAAATACAGGAGGTGAAAGATCATTTTGACAAAGAACTCCATAAACAAATACAGGAAGTAAAAGATTACTTCAACAGGGAGATAGAAGCTCTAAAGAGAAACCAAACAGAAATTCCAGAAATGAAAGAAGCAATAAACCAAAATAAAAGCTCAATCGAAAGTATCACCAACAGAGTAGATCACATGGAAGAACCTCAGACAATGAAGACAAAATATATATCCTAGAGAAAAATCTAGATTACACAGCAAAAATGGTAAGAAACCAAGAACAGAACATTCAAGAATTATGGGACAACATAAAAAGAACAAACATAAGAGTGATTGGGGTAGAGGAGGGGGCAGAGTTTCAAGCCAAAGGAATGAGTAATTTATTTAATGAAATAATTACAGAAAATTTTCCAAACTTGAGGAATGAAGGGGAAAACCAAGTTCAAGAGGCCTACCGAACACCAAACATACAAAATCACAACAGATCCACACCAAGACACATTATAATGAAAATGCCTAATATACTGAGCAAGGAGAGAATACTAAAAGCCACAAGAGAAAGGAAGCAGATTACATATAGGGGGAAACCAATCAGACTTTGTTCAGATTTTTCTACCCAGACCTTAAAAGCAAGAAGATCCTGGAATAGCATATTTCAAGCTCTGAAGGAAAAGGGATGTCAACCAAGAATCTTATATCTAGCAAAATTGAGCTTTAGATTTGAAGATGAAATAAAAACCTTCCACGACAAGCAAAAGTTAAAAGATTTCGCATCTCGAAAGCCAGCACTTCTGAACATCCTGGGCAAAATTTTCATGAAGCAGAAGAGAAAAATAACAATGAAAATCAACAAAGGGAGATATAAAACTAAGGGAAATACCAACCAGAAGAGAAACCAAATCAAGCTAAAGATCATAATACAAATAAAAATGGATGGGAATAAAAATCACATCTCAATAATAACCCTGAATGTTAACGGCCTAAACTCGCCATTCAAAAGACACAGACTATCTGAATGGATTAAAGGAAATGACCCAACAATCTGCTGTCTCCAAGAAACACACCTCATAGAAAAAGACATCAATAGACTGAAGGTAAAAGGCTGGGAAAAGTCTTATCACTCACATGGCCTGCGGAAGCAAGCAGGGGTTTCCATTCTCATTTCAAATAGGGTAGACTTCAAGCCAAAGTTAATCAAAAGGGACAAGGATGGATATTTCTTACTACTTAAGGGAACCATTCATCAACAGGATATAACAATCATAAATCTATATGCCCCAAATAATGGAGCACCTACATTCATCAAACAAACACTTCTCAAGTTCAAGAGTAAAATTGACCACAACACAGTTATTCTAGGGGATTTCAACACACCTCTCTCACCAATGGATAGATCATCCAAACAAAAACTAAACAAAGAAAACTTAGGCCTCCTTAAAACAATTAATAACTTAGATCTAAGGAAATATATAGAATATTTCATCCCTCAGTAAATGAATACACTTTTTTCTCAGCAGCACATGGCTCCTTCTCCAAAATAGATCATATATTATGTCACAAGGCAAATCTCAGCAAATATAAAAAAATAGAAATACTACCCTGCATGCTATCAGACCATAAAGGGATGAAATTGGAAATCAACGACAAAACAAGGAATAAGAAAAACTACTCCAACAACTGGAAGCTAAGCAACATGCTACTGAATGAACAAGGGGTTGAAGAAGACATCAAAGAGGAGATTAAAAAATTCCTAGAGGTAAATGAGAACACAGATACATCATATAGAAATCTCTGGGACACTATGAAGGCAGTAGTAAGAGGAAAATTCATTGCACTGAGTTCATTCTTTAAAAGGAAAAAAAACCAACGAATAAATGACTTAACATCACACCTCCAAGAACTAGAAAAAGAAGAACAGATCAACACCAAGAACAGCAGAAGACAGGAAATAATTAAAATCAGAGCAGAAATTAATGAAATTGAGACTAAGGAAACAATTCAAAGAATTGACAAAACTAAAATTTGGTTCTTTGAAAAAATAAACAAAATTGACAGACCCTTAGCAATGCTAACGAAAAGAAGAAGAGAAAAAACTCAAATCACTAACACTTGTGATAAAAAAGGGAATATCACAACGAACACCTCAGATATACAGAAAATAATTAGAAATTACTTTGAAAACTTGTACTCTAATAAAACAGAAAATACTGAATGCATTGACAGATTTATAGAGTCATATGATTTGCCTAAACTGGATCTGGAGGCTATACACAATTTAAACAGATCGATTACAAGCAAAGAAAGAAAAGATGTCATCAAAAAGCTACCAACAAGGAAAAGCCCAGGACCTGATGGGTTTACAGCAGAGTTCTACAAGACTTTCAAAGAAGAACTAATACCAATGCTCTTCAAACTATTTCAAGAAATAGAAAAAGAGGGAGCTCTTCCAGACTCTTTCTATGAGGCCAATATTACATTAATTCCAAAGCCAGGCAAAGACACATCCAAAAAAGAATACTTTAGGCCAATATCTTTAATGAACATAGATGCAAAAATCCTCAACAAAATCCTGGCAAATCAGATACAAAAACATATCAAAAAGATAGTGCACCATGAACAAGTGGGGTTTATTCCAGGGATGCAAGGCTGGTTCAACATTCGGAAATCAATAAACATAATACATCACATCAATAGACTTAAAGATAAAAATCATATGATTATCTCAATAGATGCAGAAAAAGCATTTGACAAAATACAGCACCCCTTTATGTTCAAAACACTGGAGAAACTAGGAATATCAGGGACATATCTCAACATTATAAAAGCTATTTATGCAAGGCCTAGAGCTAACATTATCTTAAATGGAGAAAAATTGAAAGCATTCCCTCTAAAAACTTGAACAAGACAGGGATGCCCCCTCTCACCACTGCAATTTAACATAGTACTGGAAACTCTGGCAAGAGCAATTAGACGAAAGAAATTAAAGGGATCCAGATAGGAAAAGAAGAGCTCAAATTAGCACTATTTGCTGATGACATGATAATCTACCTAGAAGACCCAAAAAACTCTACCAGAAAACTTTTACAACTAGTAAATGAATTTGGCAAAGTTGCAGGACACAAAATCAGTACCCATAAGTCAAAGGCATTTTTGTACATCAGTGACAAAGCCTCTGAAAGCGAAATGATGAAAACTACCCCATTTACAATAGCATCAAAAAAATTAAAATACCTGGGAATCAACCTAACGAAAGAGGTGAAAGAGCTCTATAAGGAAAAATATAGAACACTAAAGAAAGAAATCATAGAAGAACTCAGAAGATAGAAAGACCTACCTTGATCTTGGATAGGTAGAATCAATATTGTCAAAATGTCCATACTACCAAAAACATTATACAGATTTAATGCAATTCCAATCAAAATCCCAATGTCATTCTTCAAAGAAATAGAAAAAGCAGTCATTAAATTCATCTGAAAAATAAGAGACCCAGAATAGCCAAAGCAATCCTGAGCAAGAAAAGTGAAGCAGGGGGCATCACCATACCGGACTTTAAATTATACTATAGAGCAATAGTAACAAAAACAGCATGGTATTGGCACCAAAACAGACTGGTAGACCAATGGTACAGAATTGAGGACACAGAGACTAATACATATAATTTCAGCTATCTTATATTAGACAAAGGCGCCAAAAATGTACAGTGGAGAAAGGATAGCCTCTTCAACAAATGGTGCTGGGAAAACTGGAAATCCATATGCAACAAAATGAAATTAAACCCTTGTCTCTCACCATGCACAAAATTCAATTCAAAGTGGATCAAGGACCTAAGAATTAGACCAGAGACAATACGCCTAATAGAAGAAAAAGTAAGTTCCAATTTCAACATGTCGGATTAGGCCCCAAGTTCCTTAATAAGAATCCTGTAGCACAAGAACTATTACCAAGAATTAATGAATGGGATAGATTTAAACTGAAAAGCTTCTTCTCAGCAAAAGAAACAATCAGTGAGGTGAATAGAGAGCCAACTAATTGGGAACAAATATTTAATACATGCACATCAGATAGAGCACTAATTTCTAGAATGTATATAGAACTAAAAAAACTTAACACCAAAAAAGCAAATAACCCAATCAATAAATGGGTAAGGAATTGAAAAGACACTTCTCAGAAGAAGATACACGATTAATCAACAAATACATGAAAAAATGCTCAACATCACTGGCAATTAGAAAAATGCAAATCAAAACTACTCTAAGATTTCATTTCACTCCAGTCAGAATGGCAGCTATCAAGAACACAAACAACAATAAGTGTTGGAGAGGATGTGGGGAAAAAAGCACACTCATACATTGCTGGTGGGACTTCAAAATGGTGCAACCGCTATGGAAAGCAGTATGGAGATTTCTTGGGAAAATGGGAATGGAACCACCCTATGACCCAGCCATCCCACTCCTGGGTCTATTCCCAAAAGACTTAAAAACAGCATATTACAGTGACACAGCCACTTCATTGTTTATAGCAGCACAATTCACAATAGCTAGGTTATGGAACCAACCTAGATGCCCCTCAGTAGATGAGTGGATAAAGAAAATATGGTATATATACAAAATGGAATTTTACTCAGCAATAAGAGAGAATAAAATAATGGCATTTGCAGGTAAATGGATGAAGTTGGAGAATATAATGCTAAGTGAAATTAGTCAATCTCAAAAATCCAAATACTGAATGTTTTCTCTGATATAAGGAGGCTGGTTCACAGTGTTGTTGGAAGGGGGTACATAGGATCAGAGGAACACTAGAATGGTCAATGGAAAGGGAGGGGAGGGAGGGAATAAGGGGGGGGTTGGAAAAAAAATTGGTGGTTGATTGAGATGGATATCATTATCCTAAATACATGATTGAATATCTGAATGGTAGTTATATACTTTGTATACAAGCAGTTGTATGTAAAAAGATACTATACTTGTGCATGATGAATAAGTAAATAAATAATAATAATAAAAAAGAACAAGTAGAAGAAATAAAGTGAATGTGTTAAAAAAAAATCTCAAACCAAAAGAAGGCAGGAAAAAAAAAGAGGCAGAAGGAAATGTGGAAAAACAAAGGAACTAGAACAAAACAATTCTGGAAGAAAAGAGAGAATTTAACTATCTAATTTAACTATTTAAATATAAAGCTAAAATAATCAAGACAATGAAGTATGACCAAAGTATGACTGAAGTATAGATATGTAGATCAATAAAACAAAATAGTCCTGAAATAGGCTTATTAAGACATGATCAATCGATGTCCAATTGAGTGATAATTTTTATAATTTTAAACTTATTTTTAAAGACAAGTTTTGGGTTCACAGCATAATTTATCAGTAGGTACAGATATTTCCCATTTATTCTGGGACCCCACACATGCATCCTCTCCCCAATGACAACACCCCTCCCTGGAGAGTGGTAGGTATGTGTGTTGTAACTGATGAACCTACATTGGCACATCAACATCACCCATCCTCCACTTCACTTAATGTTCCAGTATCAAGTCACAATGCCATGTTGCACTTAGTAATCTCTATTCCATTTTCCCAATCCATGACAACTTCTCAGCCCCTTCTTGCTTTTCAAGATATTTATTTAATATCAAGAAGGATATTTATTAGGATTTTTTTTAGAATGTTCTTTATTTTGGAGTTTGATATTTTCTCATAATTAGGCTTAGGTAGTGAAATTTTGAGGTAAAATATGAAAAGTTGAGGAACTCTTCCTTGCATTAAGCACATGGTATCCACATAACTTTTTGGTGCCATTAAATCTGATCTATCAGTGCCTGCCACTTTTAAACACTGTAACATTCTTTTCCATCACTTTCATTAGAATTATTTTATAAAATTTAAAGATTCTTTTGATGGCATGACATAACAGTATAACATTCTGAGCAATGAAAGGCAGAAAACTTCATTTCATGTAGAAAGGAGAGAAATCTCTTAAACAGCATTAGAGGGCTGCATGCAGGAACAGGGTATCAGGCTATGCTGGAGAGGGCATCTTATGTATGGCAAGCAATTAGGATCAACTTTATTTTGTAGTCTACCTGTGCATTGGTTAATTTGAATAATTCGACAGTCTAAAAGGCATAGGGACTATTTCTACTTATTTGATACCTAGTCATGGGGCAATTAAAGGCCAGTATATGAGAATCAGTTAAGGGTTATGGACTTAATGAGCTACTCAAGAAAGAGAACAGGTCAGCCTCTAGCCAGGTTCTCAAACCTGACTCAAGATAACATTAAAAAAGAAAAACACACACACACACACACACACACACACACACACACACATCCATTATATCCATTCTGTACTCCTCAATGGGAGAATTAAGTACCTAATTCTAAAGGAAGGAGCATCAACAAATTTTGTTTATGATGGTAAAACCACCACAGAAATTATTAAATTATTTTTGTGGTGATAGCAATTTTATAAATATACTGATTTTTCTTAAAACACACTAATTTTAGTATTCATTCTAAATATGTATGGATAATTTAGGATTAATTTTATAAATCTTTGCTATAGCCTTATTTTTTCCTGTCTTGTTCAAATGATGATTTTCTGTTTCCCTCTTATGATTACATTTTTCATACTGGAATTCTTAGTAATGAAAATTTGTCCCTCTATTAATTAACTTAATCAATCATCTTTATTTTGCTGTGGATCAACGAGCATTTAGTTTTTTTGTTTGTTTGTTTGTTTGTTTGTTTTTGTGGTACCAGGGATTGAACTCAGGGGCACTCAACCACTGGGCCACATCCCCAGCCCTTTTTTGTATTTTATTTAGAGACAGGGTCTCACTGAGTTGCTAAGTGTCTCGCCATTGCTGAGGCTGGCTTTGAACTCATGATCCTCCTGCCTCAGCCTCCCAAAGTACTGGGATTACAGGTATGCGCCACTGTGCCTGGCTGAATTTAGTTTTCTAGTTGGATTATTATCCAACATTTTCTCATATATTTGTTACTCAAATTATCCCTGTGCTTTTCTTACATGCCCTCCTATCTACCTCCCTCCCTTCCTTTCATCCTTTTCTGTTCTTCTTCTTTCCTTTCCTCCTCCTTTCATTCCCCACATTCTTCCTCTTGCTTTACTTATTTATTTATTTATTTATTTTTAATGTTTTCTTCTTTCTTATTGTTTGGCAGAACAATGTGCCCTGAGGGAGAAGTCTCACCATGCTTTGCTCTTTCTGGTGTCAATGATTCTTTTGTTTGTTTTTTTGTTTTTATTTGTACTTTTTAAATATACATAACAGTAGAGTGTATTTTGACACATTACACATACATGGAGTATAACTTATATTAATTAAATCCCATTCTTGTGGTTGAACATGATGTGGGGTTGTATTTGTTGTGTATTCATATATGAACATAGGAAAGTTATCTCTGATGCATTCTACTGTCTTTCCTATTTCCTTCCCCCTCCCTTTACTTCATTCCCTTTTGTCTAATATATTGAACTTTTATTCTTCCCTCCCCCTGCCCTTATTGTGTGTTATCATCTACATATCAGAGAGAACATTCAGCCTTTTGGATTTGGGGGACTGGCTTATTTCACTTAGTATGATAGTCTCCAGTTCTATCCATTTACTGGCAAATGCCATAATTTCATTCTTCCATTTATGGCTGAGTAATATTCCACTGTGTGTGTGTGTGTGTGTGTGTGTGTGTGTGTGTGTGTGTATTCCATTTTCTTTAACTCTTCATCTGTTGAAGGGCACCTAGGTTGGTTCCATAGATTTGCTATTGTGAATTGAGCTACTATAAATATTGATGCAGCTGCATCACTGTAGTATGCTGATTTTAAGTCATTTGGGTATACACTGAGGAGTGGGATAACTGAGTCAATGGTGGTCCATTCAGAGTTTTCTGAGAAATCTCTATACTACTTTCCAGAGTGATTGGTGTCAGGGATTCTTAATGTTCCTGGTCATCACTGACATCTCTGCTTTCAACTTCACATGACCTACCCTGGGTGTCTTCCTTCACCTTGTCTTCATATAAGGATACCAGTCATTGGATTTAAAGCCCACCTTAAATACAGAAATATTTGATTTCAAGGTCTTAAATTATTATTAATTACATCTGAAATCAGCACTTTTTATGAACTGAGGATGAAGCTCAATAGTAGAGCATTTGCCTTTCATGCAGGAGGTTCTTAATTAGATTTAAATTTTGTTTTTAAATAAAGTAGCATTCTGAAGTAGACATGAATTTGGGGGGAGAACTTTCTATTCACTGTTCAGTTCTATCAATTATTAAGAGTATTAATAGCTCCAATGATTATTGTGGGTTTTCCTACTTTCCTTTCAAATATGTTAGTTTTTGTCTCTGATATTTTGGAGTCCTTGTTTTCAATTTATACACATTTATTCTTGATATATCCGCTTGCAGAAATGACCCTTTTTATTGTGTTATTATTTACCTTTGATCTGTAATAATGATCTTTGTTATATCATTTTGTTTGTCTAAAATTATTATGACTATTCCAGATTTGTTTTATTTTTATATTTCCATAGTATATATTACTTCATCCTTTTACTTTTAACCTGACTATATATTGATATTTAAAGTCTTGGTAGAAAAATGAAAAATTGTGTTAATTAAAAACTTGCATTTTAATATTTTAATAGACTTTTTTTCATAATAATCTAAACTGAAAACAAGTCAACTGTTCTTCAACTGGTTGATAGATAACTGGACTATTATTTCTGTACAATGGCATATCACTCGGTGATAAAAATTGAAATTCTTGATTCTCTTAATAATGCAAATGTATCTGAAGCTCATTTTGGTAAGTAAATTATGGGAAAACCCAAAGGCTATATACTGTATGTTTCTATTTATGTGATATTCTAAAAAGGAAATTAATACAGGGACAGAGAACAGATAGTGGACTCCAGGTATTGTGCTGGTGCTCAGATTTCACAGGGACAAAGAGAGGAGTTTTTGTTTCTTGACTGATTTATTTTTTCAGCTGCCTTTCTGGTTTGTTTATATCTTACCTTTTCAAAATTGTTGTAGTCGATAAATTATCAATTTTAACAACACATTGTACTGTACACTATGTAGAAGGAATGCTGTTGTTGATTTATTTAAAAAAAAACTAAAACATATGTAATGGTAACAGCTCAACTGCAATTATCAAAGTATTAAAAGAAAACCAGTTGTCAGAAAAAAATTAAGTTGTACTGGATTGATTTTCCCTAGATCTCTAATGTGAAAAAAAAAATAAAATTAACTTCAAAACCTCACCTAAAACTATTTACAGTCTGATGTATATTAATTATGCTCAAGGAAACTCATATCATATTCTACCGTATTTTATTTTGAGTGGTAGAAGGTAGAGGATAGCACACTTATTATATATTTCCTGAATAAATAACTTGCTATGGTTATTTGCCTTCTGTTTAATGCAATGATTATTATTGTTTGGATGGTGTCTAGACCAACTAAGTGTTACATTATAGATTTGTTTTTTCATATTAATGCCAAAATGTGATAGCAGTCTTTACAGAAGGTTTTCTTTACCACATTGTTAGCTATTTGGTACTTTTTGTGAGTTATGAAGTTAAACTCAGTTGTCAGACAAGCTTAAACATATTTTGACTAATCTTTGCAATAAACAATTATTTAACAGTATAAAGTGAGTAAATTTATTTAATATGTATATTAAAAGAAAATATACTTTGGGGCTGGGGTTGTGGCTCAGTGGTAGAGCACTTGCCTAGCATGTGCGTGGCCTGGGTTCGATCTTCAGCACCACGTAAAAATAAAATAAACGCATTTTGTACAACTAAAGCAAATAAATAAATTGAAAAAAGAAAATATACTTTCACTGTATTTATTCAATTGTATTCATAATTTCATTAATAAAAACATCAGTTTCTGGAACAATTTGTCAGTGTTATATCTTACACTTTCTATATTCTGATAAACTATTTTTATCTGCATTATTTCTGATTAAAACATGCAAATGAGCACATAGATTTTTATGCATAGTTTTCAACTCACAGCATAACCAGTCATGATTTTTCTATCTTAAATGAGTGTCAACAATAGAAACAAAAGCTCTAAAATTCCTAAACCAATTTTCTTTCAATTTCCTTTTTAATATTTAGAGCTCAAGTGACATGTCTATTTTCCTTTGCTTTGTTTTTCACCATGAATTGGTATTAAGTTGCAGATATGAACAAACTGGTTGCCTTTCACAATTTTTAGGTTGAACATTATTTGTAATGTCAATTGTCTTTATTAGTTTTCTCTATTACATATGTATGGCATCAGTGTAACAGGGGCTCTTCTGCAAAAAGGAGAGACACACAACTTAGATGATTAACTCTCCAAGCAAGTAGCCTTCCTGCTTAACAGCCATCCTTTTCCTTCCCCACAAAAGCCCTTTGCACCCCTGAGATATGCAAGAAAGAGCTTTGAGGCAATAGTCCCTCTGTCTTTGATCCTTTCTTACAATTCCTGTCTCCAAAATTTTGGTCACTTAGAGCAGCAAGCAGCCTGGACATTTGATTCCAATGACATCATTTAAATATTAACTACTTTTGTTATCAGCAGACAGGAAACTACCACCATGACAACCTGTAGGCTGTTTTGATCCTCACTTCCTGCCTGAAGGAATTGATGCTTCTGAAACTTTCTGTCCTTCTTTTGTAGCTTCGAAGTTCTTTCTTTCACAATGACAATGCTTCTAAACCTAATTACACAATCAAATATCTGTTTTAAAATCTCTTATGCATGTTAATATTAGTTGTTGTTGTTTTTTTTTTCTTTCCACGACTTTCTTATCTTCATGTTTTAATATTCATTGGTCTTAAAATAACATTTTCCCCTTATACATATTTTGGCCCCAATCAATAGCCATCTAATTGAGTTTCATTTATATTTCCTCCTTTCTTACTGGATTTTTTCCCTTGCATTATCCTTCTCTAAGCTTCCTGCTCTTTCAGACTTTGCTTTTGCTTTTCCTCTGGGCTTCTTTTTGAGATGCTAATCCCTCTGTGATTGTCTCCCTTCTCTTTCAGCCCTGAACCCTGACTTCACCATTTGCCAATCAGCCACAGCCAGAGTTTTTGCTGTGAACAAGGTTTAGCCTTTATTGCTTATTTCACAGACTGAAGAATGATCTTGCTGATTTTCATTAAATTTTTTGTACATTTCCTCCTACTCCTTAGTTTTCTCATTTCTCTTTTTTCACCAATATGAAATCTCTCTTTTTTTTTTGTCCTACTTTTCCACCCCCAGATCTGTCTTATTCATGCTGTATTAGTTCCTTTCTTCTGTGTCCTGATGCTCACTTCCTGAAGGAAGATTCAAAGCAAGTTTCTGTTATTCTTCTTATTAAATCTCCTTTCACTTGTCATCTTCCATCATGCTTAGACTAGGCAGTTATAGGGAAGGAAGGAGATAGTTAGATTTGTGCAAAGAAATATTATGGATATTCTACAAAAATAAATATACAAAAAATTGCTATTGAATTTTTACTAACAGCATGAGTTGGGGAGACAGAGGAAGGAAAGGGAAAAGTACACCAACTAGGGAAGTTTGAAATTAAAGAAAGAGAACAGAGAGGTGTGTTAGCTTTTCATCACTGTGATACATACCTGAGAAAAACAACTTAAATGAAGAAAAATTTTGGTTAGTGATTTCAGAGATTTCAGTCCAGAGTTCTGACTCCATTGTTTCGGGCTTCATGGCAGAAGGGCATGGTGAGGAAGGTTACTCAGCTCTTGGCAGCCAAGAAGCAGAGAGAGAAAGACCAAAGAAGGGGCCTGGACAAGATAACTTCTTCTAGGGCATGCCCCCTGTGACCTTTATACTTGCCCCCCATATTTCCTCCACTTATTGTTTTCACCACTTCCTGGTAATGTAATCAAGTTATGAATCTCTCTAAAGAATAATCCATTGGTGAGGTCAGAGTCCTCATAAGCCAATCAATTCCCCAAATCCCCACCTCTGAACATTGCTGCATTGGGGAACAAGCCTTCAACACATGAATCTTTGGGGGAACACTTCATATCAAAACCATAAAAATAAATATCAAAAATGGTATACAGATTTTTTAATTGGAGCAAAAATCATGATTGAAGTCTAATAAATACAGTTACTCAAAGACTGAAATAATTGCAATTCATAATTTGGGGTGTTAATTTGATAAAAATAGTAGTTGCAAATGGCTAAAAGGAATACATGCCTCTCTGCAGTATGTTCTGTTTTTTATTACTTGGAATGATCATCATGAAATCTAGTATAAAAAAGAATAGAAAGATTATGTAAAGGCATTAAAATTTTCATCTAAATGACTCAATAATACTGCTAACTTACATCTACTAGCCACACCCTAATTAGTTTCTGCACACAGTGTCAGCACTTATTTTCATGGTTGAATTGTCTGGTAAATGAAAGCAGACAAAGTTTGACCACTTTTTTAAAATTAAAATTGTATAATAAAATCTCCAATACACTATTTCACCAATGTCATTCTTATTAACTTTTGGATTCCATTCATTGGGCTATTTAAGAAAGTAATTCATCTCTCATAATAGTTTCCATTCTGCATTTTAAAATGTTATGCCCACCCATGACAAGCTTTTATGTAAAATGCATCATTGTCCTTCATGTTTAAAGATGTTATTGCAAAAGTTAATGATATTTTTGTATGTAAGACTGATAAAACTAATAGCTTTATGTCTCAGGAAAAATTTTAAAGAAAGCATAAAAATACAGTAATGTATATCTAGCTGTTTTTTAATTCCTCATGTGATATAAGCACACAGCTTTAACATAACTAAGATAATAATATCAACAATGCACTTTCCTTCAATGGTTATTTTTATTATCAAATAACTTTATTATATGCATTTGTGAAACTCTATGGAAATTGTTCAGATTGTGGACTTATTCACAATTAATGGAGTGCCACGTATTTGGTCATAGATCGGAGGAGAATAAAGTAGACTATTGAGGAGAGAACCAATTATTTGAAACAAAACAAAACAAAAATCTAGACAGGATATTTAAGCAGAGTTCTACTTAAAATGTCACAAATCCACTCACAGTTTTCATCCTTTGAAACATTACTCCCAAGGCCAAGCTTTCCTAAGCCATTCTGCTTTCCCCCTTGCTGTCTTTTTAAAGGTCAAAGTAAGCTAAGCATTTCATTTTCCCGAACACTTCAAGCATGCTCTTCAAGTGCACCTTCAAATTTCCCATAGGTTCAGTGAGAGGGATGGCATCATGAGCAGAAGCTTGATGGTTGCCTCATCTCCTGCTATCAAGACTTTCAAACTTTCATACCAAGGAGTAAAAGCCACTAATGTATTCCTGACAGTAGAAACCCAACAGGTAGGAAAATATAAAGCACATTGCCTGGAGTCTGTTTTAGTCTCCAATTCAATATTCCAATAGTTTATGTCTTGGCAAATAATTTCCTTTCTTACTAAACATTTTTCTTATGTTGCTGGAATTAAACTGACAATACACAATAGTTAATTAGAGTAATTGTTAAGAGTTTGCATCCTGTATTGTATGTTTATTCTCACAAAATCAGAATCTCCCTTTCGTTTATTTAAATTTCACATATTCTGTTTCAAATTGAAAATATATGTAGAAAATAAAATAGAGATACTATACAATATAGTTATGTACTATGTTATATAGAAATATATAATACTTCATTTTATATACACGTTTGTGTATATATACAGAGATAGAAGAGATTTACTAGTTTTATACATACACATATAGTGAGAGATTGATTAAACTATTATTACCATTATAATTAATATAAATTAAGTCAATTTTTCCAATGTTAATAATAAACTATTTTGGAAATAAAATATGATAAGTGTATGCTTTCACACCTTCACAAATATTCAAAATTTCTATTTTTTTTTCCAGAATTACATGTTCCATTAAAGAATTGATGAACTTGAAATCAAATAGATTGCTTTGTCTTTCAGATCAAGTTTTGTGTGTAGTCATTTGACCTTGGGACTATGGTGTATATATTGAATTGTACACATCTAGTTATTAGGTTTTGTACAATGAGCTTTCCTGTAAATATTTTGTGAAAACTAAGTGGAGTTTTTATAAATGTATTTTAAAGAACATTTAGTCATTGTATAAATGCAAGGCATTTTTCTTTTGTTACACAGCCTATATTTTAGACTACTTTCACCCTCTTCTTACATCCTGGACTCCTTTAAAGTATTTCCTGCATTCAAACTAGCACAACCTAACACTCAAGCCAGTATTTGAATCAATCAACTAAAATCAACTAAAATGAAAATTACCTAAAACCTCCTAGATCTCTTCTGAGGATGTGGGCTCAGTTGTCATCATCAAAATAAAAAATATTAACAGACACTATTTTACACAGTTGGGCAAGAATTAGATTGACAAATATTAAATATTAAGTTTGCACAGTACAAATGTTCAATGGATCATCTGCTGCTACTATTAATACCAGTGTTATAGATTAGAAATAAGGTGTTCCCCAAAAGTGCATGCATGAGAAAGTACAATAAAGTTTAGAAGTGAAAGTTTTAACCTAATCAGTGTATTAATCCCCTGGTACAGATTAACATGGTGGTAACTATAGGTAGGTAGGGTATCTAGAAGAGGTGGGTCATTGAAGGTATGTTTTTGTGGTGTATATTTGTGAACTGAGTTTAGTCCCTCTCTGCTTCCTGGTGCCATGTCCTGGTCTGCTTTTCTCAGAAAACACTGTGCCTATTAGAAGAAAAAGTAAGCCCAAATCTCCATCATGTCGGATTAGGCCCTAACTTCCTTAATAAGACAGCTATATTGCAAGAATTAAAGTCAAGAATCAATAAATGGGATGGATTCAAACTAAAAAGCTTCTTCCCAGAAAAAGAAACAATCAGAAGTTAATAGAGAACCTACATTTGGGAGCAAATTTTTTACCACATGCACATCAGATAGAGCACTAATCTCTAGGATATACAAAGAACTCAAAAACCTTAACACACACAAAAAAACAAATAACCCAATCAATAAATGGGCCAAGGAACTGAACAGACACTTCTCAGAAGATGATATACAATCTCAACAAATATATGAAAAAACATTTGACATCTCTAGTGATTAAAGAAATGTAAATCAAAACTACTCTAAGATTTCATCTCACTCCAGTCAGAATGGCAGCTATTAAGAACACAAACATTAGTACATGTTGGCAAGGCTATGGGGAGAAAGTCACACTCATACATTGCTGGTGGGAATGCAAATTGGTGCAGCCAATATGGAAAGCAGTATGGAGATTTCTTGGAAAACTGGGAATGGAACCACCATTTCACCCAGCTATCCCACTCCTCTGTCTATACCCAAAGGAATTACAAACAGCATACTACAGGGACACAGCCACATCAATGTTTATAGCAGCACAATTCACAATAGCTAAACTGTGGAAGCAACATAGATGTCCTTCAGTATAAAGAAAATGTGGTATATAGCCACAATGGAATATTACTTGGCATTAAAAGAGAATAAAATCATGAGGTAAATGGATGGAGATGAAAAATACAATGCTAAGTGAAGTTAGCCAATCCCCCCCCCCCCCCAAAAAAAAAAGCCATATGTTTTCTCTGATTTAAGGATGCTGATTCATAATGAGGTTGTGGGAGGCATGGGAGAATTAGATGGAATCTAGATAGGGCACAGGGGAGGGAAGGGAAAGGAAGGGGCATGGGGGTAGGAAAGACAGTGAAATGAGATGGTCATCATTACCCTAAGCACATGTATGAAGACATGAACTTTGCCACTCTATTTTGTGTACAGCCAGAGATACAAAAAATTGTGCTCTATATGTGTAATATGAATTATAATGCATTCTGCTGTCATTTACAACAAATTAAAATTTTAAAAAATAAGTGAAAGGAAAACCAGTGGAGTTGAAGAAGGAGATTAGGAACAGAGAGGAGGGGGGGATAAGTGGGGACACTGGGGACTGACATGGAGTAAATCAAATTCCATGCAGCATGTACGATTTTGTCAAAATGAATACAACTATTGTGTATAACCATAATGTGCTAATAAAAGATATTTTTTAAAAAAAATTAGTTTAAGTGTTATTTCTTCTTTCAATATTCTTTTGAACACTACATCTCTCTTTGACCTATTTGGTATCAATGTGCATCTTTAGGTAGTATGAGCTCCACCAGGTAGCAAAAATTATTCCACTCAATTAGAAATTGAGGGTCACTGAGAAATTTTAGAAAGTTTTCTATCCTATTAGGTATTAGGAAACAAAAACAGCAAAGAAGTGGCTGTAGTCAAGTAAGAGAAGGCTCAAGCTTTGAGCATTTAATTAAGTAACATGAGAGTCAAACATTAGTAATCTGACAGTGAAGGGGTAAGGGACAAACTTGTCAATGGATATGATTTCATAGAAAAACGAGAATGGAGAAGATAAATATAGGTCCATAATTATAAAACCATTTTAGGAATTTCTTATAAATTAAAATTTTAAAAATGGGCTTATACACAACAGGAAAAGTGAAGTCAAGTGATAAAAATTTTAATCTTGGAGATATGAACAAATACTATATAATAATAGTTCAATCAACACTGCACAATATGTATGACGTGGTGCCAAAAGATTTTAATGGAGGTAAAAATGTTTTATCATCTAGTGAATAAATACCTGAATAAACGAAGAGCAAAGGAAACTGCAGAAGAAAATAAAACAAAACCTCCAATAAAAATTCACAACAAAGGGTTTGCTAAAAGATTTTGCATACCTCAACAACCCCCTAAAATTTTTGAAAACATGGGCCCACATATTGCAAGATTTTCAACTGATAGAAAAGAAATTTCATGTTACATTATCTGTTTGCATGTGAACCTGTGACAACAAAAGAAACAAACCAAGGAAACCACCATGGGTATGTATCTGAAATGAGTGACCTTCTCAAGGAGAGATACTTCAGGAAGTGTTCCAGGAGAAGGCACTGTTACCAAGAGATGACTGTTACACATGTTATTGCCCTTAAGACCTTCTAGTGGAATAAGATAAGGAGATGAGAGAAGTGATGTTTATGATTCTGAACCTGTGTAGGCCTGGTAGACCAATGTTTATAAATTGAATTTAGCCTACGTTTACAGTGTTTATGAAGTCTACCTTACGATATAGTAATGTCCTAGGTTTTTGCATTCAGTCCCTATTCACTCAGTCATCCAGAGCAACCTCTAGTCCTGTCAACACCATCCATGTTACCTGTCCAATACAAGTATATCATTTTGTTTTATCTTATGGTAATACTTTTACTGTGTGTTTGATTATTTTTAGAAATATTGACTATGTAGTCTATGTGCATAATAGGCCATTCCATTTAAATTTGTGTAAATACACTCTGTGGCACTTGCTCAATGGATGCACCACTCAGAATGTATCCTCATTGTTAACTGATGAAAGACTGTATAATAGCATGCATGTGTGCTAATTGGAAAGAATCCAGAGTAAAAACCAAATGGAGATGACATCAAAGAAAGAGTGAAATTTTGCTGCATCAGTGTTTCTCTGTAAGCAGTAACACAAGTGCAGAATTGGCTTCAGTTAGGAATACACACTGCTCACCCAAGATAACTAACAAGATAGGATCTATGTGGTTTCAGAGTAGAAAACTGTGAATTCTCTTCTTCCTTTTGTTCGTAATTTTTTTCTTGTGTTTATTGAAACAAAAAAAAATCAGTTGAAAATATAGTGATTTATAATATGTCATTCTAATGACATATGTCATTCCTCTAAAATATAGAGGAATGTTTGGGAGAGAAGAAAAGCCATAAAATATTCATTATCTGGGGGAGTAAGATGATTTCTGGGTGACATTGAGTCTACCTGAGGATGTCAATTACCTTTGTAATAAAATTTGTCAGTCTGATATTTTTTCTTTTGCTGAACTCAGTTGTAAGAGTGCAGGCATGGGATCGATAAATAGTTGATTAACTGAAGTCAGTGGCCCTTTTGAAGCAAGTACAACAAAATAAGAGAAAGTATCAGTGGCATGAAGAAAGTGAAGAGTGATAATAATAATTATTGGAAACCTGGTTGAAGTGAAAGATTTTGTAGTGAAGAAAATTATTATATAGATTTTGGTTGAGCATGGTTGATATAAATTCACATTATAGAAGGATTCATGAAAGCTATAATATTATCAGTTATTGATGCTGTTTTACTCTAGGCCAAGGATTGAACATATCCATATTGAACTACATACATTGTTTTGCAGTAAGTTTTCATGGCAATGCAGTATTTTAAAAAGGCAAAACCAAACAAAATTTTTTAAACCACTACAAATTCCTCTCAGCAAATTATTAGCTCCTAATGATATTTATATTATAATTTAGAGCCTTTTGAAAAAATAATACATATTACTGATAATATGTCCCAGTTACTTATTGATGAGGTATTAAGATGCTAAATAGCCTTCTAGACCTTGAAACCAATTTGACATTTTCTTTCTTGTTTCCTGTTCCATATTAATTTCAAGCCATACTTTATATAAAACAATCACTGGAGAACGAAGTTTGCAGAGATATAAAATGATGAAAAGGAATGTAATATGATCCAGTGCGAAAAGTATAAACTATATTGAGATTGAAGATTTGCGCTTGCACTATTCCTGTCAGTTTTCTGAAGTTCCATGTGGTGCAGGAGTTTAGAAATTATGAGTATAAGAAATGACTGTACAAATGAGTCGGACTGGTAGAATGAAGTTCAAGCCCATTAGAAAAGAAGAATATAAGAAACTGTTGCCAGGGTATGCAGATGAATGCTTAGGAGAATTTTGAAATAAATAATACAGACACTAAGCTAGAGGATAGAACCACCAAAAAATATGGAACATAACTCAAGGAATAAATATATGACAATTAGGGGTAGTGGCTGATATAATATGATGACATGGGAATAAAAACAGGGAGTTTTAGGGAGAAGCACAGGGAGAAAGAATTAATATTGCACATAGGAAGCAAATAAAAGATGCCTCTTGTTCCAAGCCCAAAGGTATTAAGGTTATAGAAAACCAACCAACAAGCAAGCAAACAAACAAACAAATAAATAAAATAAAAAAGAGCCACTACTTGTGCAGGATTCAAGGAAAACCTGTCTTTAGAGGAAAGCCACATTCAGAGTAGAGCAAAATGTTGAGAAGAGAGTGCACAGCATTAAGATTTGGGTGCCTTGATATCCTAAGAGATCCTGGAGATGGAGAAGAGTATGGAAAGGAGACACATAGGAATATGCAGATCTCATAGATATTAGAGTCTGTGAGATGAAGCTGACCTGAGTTTCTGAGACTTTCTACTTTCAAGTTCATGAACAAGCATAAAAGGCCTAACCGTCTTGATGGATTCAAGGCTGAGCCCACACTGTGGTACTATGAATGAAAGGAGAGATGGGAAGGTGATTGTCTGGCTCTCTCCAGATTCCTATAAATAGAAACAAATAGGCCTGAAGAAGTAGGTTTTTATTCCACTCCTCCTGTTTCTTTCTTTCCTTCTTTCTTCCTTTCTTCCTTTTTTTTTTTTTTTTTTTTTTTTTTTATGGGCACCGGATTGAACTCAGGGGCACTCAACCACTGAGCCACATTCCCAGCCCTATTTTGTATTTTATTTAGAGACAGGGTCTCACTGAGTTGCTTAGTGCCTTGCTATTGCTGAGGCTTGCTTTGAACTTGCAATCCTCTTGCCTCAGCCTCCTGAGCCACTGGGATGACAGGCATGGGCCACCGCGCCCAGCCTGTACTGATTCTTTCTTGACTCACTTTTCTGAAGATAAATGCCCTAGTGGAGGTCAGCATTTTCACCCAGGATGAGAATGTACCCACTGACTCTGTTGAAAAGGGAGCTAGATTCCAATACATCCATAGGTTCCTCCTGCCCACTGATTATGCTACTGTGCTCAGCCTGGAAATCATCATGCCATTCTGATATTGACCCCTACTCTTTAACCCTCAGTGAAGGAAAGGAAGATTAGAAAAGTGTGGTCTCTTATTTATGGTCTAAATCCGCTCTGATATTTGATTTGGTAGACTCTTAGAAAAAATGTCCTCATTTTGGTGATGAGTTTACTCTTGTCTTCACTGGGGTGAATCATGAATGAACTGCTAGTGTCTTGACTCTCGATTCAGTAGGTGGAGGGAATAATTGATTAGGTGATTAAAAAATAAATGATCACTAAAAACAAATTTATTATGTAGAATTAAAACAAATAGAAGGGTAAATCAATTTATTTTCCTGTTCAATTTTCTCATCCACAGAACAAGCATGTTTTTTTAAAGTCATGAAATTCATATTAAGAATAAGAAAAATTTATACTCAATGCACATTTTTCAAAAACTGACACTAAAATACATTCTGTACCTATTGTTTTTTCGAAAATATGTAGTGTAGAAATGAAATATATCAAGAGTATTACTGTTAATGCTAGGCAAAAGACAATAAGAGAGGCAGTGATGTTTGCAAAAAGTATATAGAAGCATTATGAAGAATTCTCCTACCAGCTGAGATGGAGCAAAGTATAATACATAAGGTGACAACTCTCTATACCATATTGAGAAGATGAATGATGTGGGTTTAAGGGATTCCAGCTAAGTTAATTCAATAGTTTAAGATCACTCAGTATTAAATTCCGGTGCCTGCTAAGAAAGACTACATCAGAGTCTACCTATCACTATTTTAACTATTTATTTTATCTTTTCCGAACTTTCTCTTTTCTCACTTTGTTTCCTTGGCTTACTTGTTCCTGTCATTATTCTTTACATATATGTACTATTTTATTTATTTATTATTTATTATTCTTTCATCATATAGAACTACATTATATATGCATATATATATATATATATATATATATACAATCATGCTTGTCAATTAAAATTGCAATTTAAATTTTACAAAAGCAAGGTAATGATGTACACTTAACTTGTGCCTCTTCCCCTCTGATCTTCAGATTGGCTAGGAACAAAATCTTTCAAAGGCTACAACTTATAAACTTGTGAATTTCCATAAAACTAGAAATCAAGACACTAATTCAATATAGAGATCTAGAATTAAAAAACAATTATAATCTACAACTAAAGTAAACAAATGACTTTGAAAAGTTTCATTTTAAGTTCATCTCCATTTTATGCTTATTATATTTAGTAATAAAATTAACAGCAAGTAACAGACATTTAAATTTCGAGGTTATTCTAATATTGGTAAAATTTTAACACAGTTTTAAATAACAGTTGTGTCAAACAAAAAGAAATCATTCTATTAAACTCTAACTTGGTAGCCATTGATCAACAATTTTGCATTCTTCTTCTTCCACCTTTACTTTCCTCAGCCTCTGGTAACTTGTATTCTACTCTCAACCTCTATGAGATCAAAGTTTTAGAATCATTATATGAGTGAAATGTGATACTTGTTTTTCTGTGCCTGGTTTATTTTATTTAATGAATGCTCCCACAACTCAATGTTATCTTACTTAAATAATGATCTATCAGTGTTGATTTTATTCTTTATGATGCCTGAATAATATTCCGTTGTGTATATATGCTGCCTTTTCTTAATCTACTCATCAGCAGATTGATGGACACCTAGGTTGTTTCCATTTCTTAGATTTTGTGAATAGTGCTGCAATGAACATGGAAATGCAGAATATCTCTTCTACATATCTATTACATTTCTTTTTTATGTACACTCAGAAGTTAAGAAGGTCTGGTGTGCTACTGCACAGTAGGTTGAGTATAGAAAACAATATGTACTGCATAGTTAAAAAACCAAGAAGACGGGATTTTGAAAGTTTTAACCATAAAGGAATGGTATATGTTGAGAAGATATGTTTAACCTGATTTAAACATTCTTCAATACATACATGTATAGAAACACTATATGATAACATACTAATATGTACCATTTTATGTTTTATTATGTCAACTAAAATAAATTTAAAACAACAAAAATCAAAGAGTTCCAAAATTGGATATTGCAAATAATCAGGCTGAAAACTTGACATGTAGTGATAAAATAACAGTTAACTATTATACCTTATCATATAATCATATATAAGTAGAGTTCATATATAATCATATATATGATTATACCTTATATATCATATATAAGTAGAGTTGTGTGCTATGTTGCTCTCATGAGAAATCCCTGGGTTTGTAATTCTGCCTCAAAGTATTTATTCAGAATTGCAGTGCTTACTGTGTACATTGATTATGTGCCTTCAACAATGCCTTTAATGAAAGAGAAAAAAAAAAGAATGCATGTATGAAGTCACAAATGGTGTGAATACACTTTGTATACAACCAGAGATATGTAAAAATGTGATCTATAAGTATAATATGAAATGTAATACATTCTGCTGTCATTTCTAACAACTTAGAATAAAAAATAAATTAAAAAATAAATAAAATAATCAAACTTAAAAAATGCTTAAAGAAAGAAAGATTAACAGGAACACAGAATGAAACTAAGTTATGTAGAGTCTCTGCTTTTGTGGCAAAATAAACAGACCCAAGTATTATATTAGTATTATGATCTACTTAAATATGATTTATGAAAGAGAGTCTTCTGTAGGAGGAGGATATGCAGTACCTTAGTTAAGAGTTTTTCAAAGAACAAAACCTACAGATGTATAACACTCCCACCTTATCTAGTTTTGCAGGTTTGTAGGATTGTTTTGTATTTGTGATTATATTTTCAAAACTACATGCAAATTTATTGTTGAAATGACAGTATTCACCTATTTGTTCTGACATGTATCAGAATATTTATTATAGTGACACCTAGTTATTCTATGTAATTGTTATATCATTCATAAATGAATTTGTATTGCATCTAGATGCAGCAATATATGATCTGAAATCTAGAAAGCCTTGTGGATCTTATTACTATCAAGACAGTACAACAAGTAATAGGAAAACCTTAGTCTCTTAAATGTGCTCTGCTACTTTCCAAATGATGGTTACTGTACCTGAATTACAGTATGAATCAAATTATTAAGAGAATCAAGTCCTTACATAGATGTTTTCTATTAAAAACAAATAAAGGCTCACCTGGTTTTGACTCTTTTGCAATCTTAATATTCAAACTAATGTGTGAATGAATTTCATACATTTTCTACTATATTTTTGTGTAGAAAAAAAGAATAGGAGCTCTTCATTTATTACACAATGTAACTCTTAATGATATACTCTCTTACAAGTAACTCAAATATAATTCACACCTAAAGTGCACTGATTAGATAATAAAAAAAAAATAGTAAGGATTTAACAGCAAAGTGTATTGTGAAGTTCACTGATTTTTTTTTAACTCAGTTTAAATATTATCATTAAAATTGAAAACATTCTGAAACTGAGATAGTTTGGCTTATTAGCCATTTGAGGTTTTGTATTATACTTTTAATTTTGAGTAATCAAATGACTTAAGAAACAAAGCAATTATTAATTGTTTTTGTAGCTATTATAACTATTGAAAAAAAATGAAGTTTGTGACTTCACATATTTCTATGCTTTTAAAATGTATAAACATATTTATATATCTGGAACTGTAAGTTATCTTTGTATAAGAAATTCACTATTTGTCCTTTTGATGGGGGCCAGACAGATGTGAATGGTGCAAACACAAGGATAAGGAAATAATTCTACAAAATGGGCCCACTGTATTGACCCCACATTCTTTCTTTTCCAAGAAGCAATTTACCTGTAGCCCTGCCTGGCTTAAATGGACAGGATATGTCACATTCTTCCGAAAACTACCTGTTATCTGAAGGAAAAATGCACACCCAAAATAATGTCAATGACAGGAACATAAGTTACCTGAAGAGTAGGACTTTTTTTACCCTTTTCACAGCCCAGATCCCAAACTCAGGGAGATAAGAATAATTCCTCCTAACCATAAAATATGTAAGAATTTATGCTTAAGAATTCAGTTAGAGCTGGTCAACATGGGCCAAGAGCACCTAGAGTTGTCATGATAGTAAGGACTTCAAAGTCTGATATCATCCTGGTGTCAGTCAGAAGATGGACCTGGGTGGGACTTTCTGGAAACTTCTCTGGGATCACCAATAAAACCAGAATGTGGGAGAGGCATATTGTCTCTATCCTTTCTTAGAGAACCACCTTTCTCCATTGAGTATGTCCCCTTTCCCATTTCCTGTCCCTTCAATAAATCATGCCATTGGTCTGAGTAACACGTCTGAAATCTTTCTCACTTGAATGCAAGTGAGATTGTATTGAAAAGAAATCTTCACGCTGCCTCAGCTTCTCAGTAGTTCCCAGCCCTATAAACAGTTTATGTGTTTTCTACAGAGTCAAATCTGTGTGAAGACTGACCATCTTACAACTACTGCCAACTCAGAGGATTTCTAAGTGGCCTAGCTAAGGTGTTGCACTTAGAGGAAAATGTCTATGCATAAAAAGGAAACTTCAAAAAAAATCAATTGTGTTAATATTGAGAAATAATGCCAAACAAATGTCAGATCTCTTAATGCTTTCAAGTAGTGATAATGCAGATAGAATTAGCAAGAATAGCATATAGCTTTGGAGGCAGGCAGACCCAGAAAGGAATTCTACCTCTGCCACTTCCTGCGGTTGTATTTGAGCAAGTAATTGAACTCAGAATTCAGTTTAATCTGTAAACTAGAGAGAGAATCTTAAAATTGTTTGGAAGAATAAATGCAATAATCTCTATTAAGTACTTAGAACACTAATGTGAAGTAAGTAGTTGCTAATTTTGCATATATGGCAGTTGTCATCCCCTTCTTAGCCATTAACATTACCATCATCATCATCACCATCATCATTATCATGACTACCTTTTTGAGGAAAGTCTCCAATAATTAGTTCACTTAAAACTTTCAATAATACAATGATGTGTCACTGGCATACTGTGAAACTGGCATACTGAAGACTCCACCAATTTGCCAATTGCTTCACCATGCAGCATATATAGCTATAAGAAATCAATAATCAAACCATTAGGGTCTAACAATATAAGGGCTTATGTTTATGATTCAAGATGATCTCTAAGCAATTTAGACAGTTGTCAATACCCTGAGATTCTTTGTCTTCTTGTCTACTCTCCTTACTGGTCTGCTTTTCCCCTCAAGAATAAAACATAATTTCTTCCAGCATCATATCTACATTACAGATGGAATAGAAAACAAAAGGAGAGATATAAATAGAGAAAAATTATATAAACCGCAACCAAGCCTGCCCCTGTCATCAGCTTGCTGAGAGCCTGGCCAGGGACTTTTGCTTATATGTCATTAAAAGAGTGAGGTCACATGACTGATCTTAGCTGGAATGGATACTTAAAGGGCTGACAATAGAACATTCAGTTCATGTAAGTAGAGAGAGGCCACAGAATCCCTGATGAGATGTGACCCAGTGTCTGCAGTCACAGGAGAACAGAATAAGACTTATGTAACCTAGGACAGAAAGCAAGGAGTCCATTGGTCTCCTTCAGAATTATTTCAGCTTCTAGAAATATGTTTCTGGATTGAAAGAGAAAACACCTAACTAAATAAACTAATAAGAAGTTCCTGCTGAAGAAGAAATAAGAGATATTTATTTTCAAAAAAGCTTTAGTACTTAAAGCTTTAGTACGTTGAATTTCTTGGGGGAAAGAATAACTCATGATTATCAGATAGATAATAATTTGTTTTCATTGTTAAGATTTTGTTGAGATGATTGTAGACTCACATGAAGTCATTAGAAAGAGTAAGGAATTCCATGAGTTTCATTCCAGTTTCCTATCATGATCACTTCTTATAAATTGTATGAAATATTTACAACAAAAATGCAAGATTATTATTCAAATTTCTCCACCTTTACTTATGTTTATTTGTGCATGTATGTGCGTGGGTGTATTTACTTCTATACAATTTTATCCATGTGTAGGTTTACTTATTCTATAGCACAGTCAGGACATAGAATAGATACATCACCACAAGGCTTCTTATTGTTGCCTGTTTATATCCACCAACTCTCAAACAGCCTTAACACCACTTCAAACCCTAAATTGTGGCAATCACCAACTTTTTCTCCATCTCTAAAAATTTCTGTTCTAAAATATATTTTGTAAATGAACTAAAAATGTGTGTAACCTTTTGAGAGTGACTTTTTTTCTTTTGGTTTCCACCAAGTTGTTTGGTATGTCAATAATTTGTTCCTCTTTATTATTGAATGTTTATTTTGTGCTATAGATTATTTATTATTTATTTTATTATTATTTTATTTATTTAGTGATGGTAGTGTTCTTCATATTATTCTTTTGACAGATACAGAATACGAATGATGTTACATTCATCCTTGGTACCGATGACTTGTGTTTTCTCTGTTTATGTTTTTGTTAGACTTCTAAATGGTTTAGAGTTTTATTGCATTTATTTTCAATAACCAGATTTTGGTTGCATTTTATATTTTTCTAGTTTAATTTTCATTGACTCCTACTCTGTTCTGCTCTTTATTTTCTTTTCCTTCTTTGTGACTTGGGCTCTGTGCTCTTTTTAAAAGATTCTTAACCTGGGATCTTAAATTATTAATTTTCTTGCATCTAAGGTCAACATTTAATGCTACTAATTTCCCTCTCAATACTACTTAACTTCAGCTGCATTTTGAGCTTCATTCAGGTCTGTATTATCTATATTGGTGACTATTCCATGGATGCTGGAAAAAAAATATATATATATATATTTTTTAAATACATAGGCAAATTAGATTCTATTGGTAGATTTTGCTGTCCAAAACTTCTTAATATTTGGTGATTTTCTGTCCAGTAATTTTAATTATTGGTGAGAAGAGATAACTGAATCCACAAACGACAACTGTGAATTTGTTGATTTCTCCTTTAAAGTCCGTCAGTTTTTGCTTCATATATATTGGAACTTTCATATTTTATACTTATCTCAATCATTATGTCTTCCCGACAATTATTGTTTAATCCTTACATACTATCCTTCTTTGTATCTAGTAATTTACTTTGCCCTCACTGAATTATCAAATATTAACAAAACTTCTGCTTTTTTAAAATTGATATTTACATTACTTTTTCACTTTTTCAAAAAAAAAAAAAGGCAATCTATGCTGTTGAATCTGAATTTTATGTGCATTTTAATGGACAGAATATAGTTGAGTCATGTTTTTCCATTTACTGTCTTACTCTCCGTATTTTAATTAGTTCATTTAGGTAATTTATATTTAAGATAATTTATTAAGATGTTAGAGCTCTGCCATTGCATTTGTTTTGTTAATTCATTTGTTTTCTCTTATGTGTTCAGTTCTTTCTATTCTACTTCTGTGAGCTACTTGAACATTTAGGTTTTTTTGTTGTTGTTGTTTTCTTTTTGTTGTTGTTGTTGTTGTTTTTGCTTTCGTGTAGATTTACTTAGAGTATTTTTCAGTGTCTGTTAATTTTTTAAAATAAAAATTTTAAAGTTCCAAACCACATTTCTAATTTCATGCTTGCTGCTACAGGGAAATATAATTTAATTACCTTAAGAAACTGAGAACTTAATTTGTCAAAAATCACTTCTTGTTAAACACAGTTTACATAGACACCTGTCTATACTACCTACTAAATTTAGGTAAGACATTAACTTTTCAGATATGCAATGATAACAATTAATCATTTTTCTTCCTATGTCACGTTAAATTTGCTTTTATAAAACAATGTTATGAACCTATTGCTTTTGTTAATAGGGCATGTTAATTATCATGCATCAAGAAAGTTTTTGTAGAAACCTATATATGTAAAGACTGCTTATATTCCCATAGTCCATGATCTTAGAGCTGGGTGTTAGTTTGATGTCCACCTCATACCCTATGTCAAAACACATAGTCATTGCCAATATTGTGTCGTCCCTTCTTCCTCAGCATGCTGTAGCATTTCCAAGTGTTTGCTGGGAAAAAGAAAAATCCTTTGTTTGTAGGCTTTCTTAAATTTACTTTTGAACAAGATGCTAATTCTGACCAACATGATGCAAAAAATAAGTTGTATTTGTATATATAAAAGAGGGATTCTTAAAGAGAACATCATAGTCTTCTATTTCTTCCCTGTTTCTTATTAGCTACATTTCTGGATTCAGTTGGAGCAAGCACAACTGTTTTGAACAATGAAGATGAATCTAATTGGGAAAAAGTCCAGAAAGCAACATAAAAGACTGTTAGATCCTGTGTACCAAGGTCCTGGACTTGCTGTGCTTATGTTAAAGAGAAATAAATGTGTCACTTTAAGGTATATTTGTGTTTTACATCACTAGCAGCTGAACATGCTAATAATATACTTTTCAAGACTAATTACACTTAACTGCTTCTTCCATATCAAAACTTGCTTTATTCAGATAAAGTATCTGTAACACTCATTATTATATAGCTATGATTCAATCATTTAAAGACTATATATTATCATTTTACATTTTTGCTTTTATCACTTCACTAACTTGCAATTTATATTAAGTTCAAGGCCAAATCATTCATAATATTTTCATCATTCCATCAAATCAATCACTGAAACATGCCTCTTCAACTCAACAATCTTGGTATTTTCTTTTTCTTCCTTACCTTTTCGGCTCTCAACATTACAGCCTTATTTTGTAATTATTTATATTACATTATTGTACATCTCTTTTCATCATGTTTTGCTTCTGTTATGGATTCTCCTGCCAAATTTCAAACTCTGATTTTTTATCTTTTATTCAACTTTTCATTTTTACTTCTCATATGAAATATTTGTTCTTAGAAGAAATCTTCTTGCCGGGCGTGGTGGCTCACGTCTGTAATCCCAGCACTTGGAAGGCTGAGGCAGGAGGATCGTGAGTTCAAAGCCAGCTCAGCAATGGCGAGGCACTTAGCAACTCAGTGAGACCCTGTCTCTAAATAAAATACAAAAAAAGGCTGGGGATGTGGTCCAGTGGTCGAGTGCCCCTGAGTTCAATCCCTGGTACCAAAAAATAGAAAAAAGAAAAAATCTTCTTGATACCTTAGTTCATATAAGATCCTTTTATTTAATAGTTTCATTTAAATAATTTTCTTACTACCTCAGTATTACCTACTCTTTCAATTAAAGTAAATATCTCTGTGTTTGAACAGGAACTTCATGCATACACAGTTTATGTTTCTTCCTTGCTTTTTCCTTTGGTGATATTACCCAGAACAACATTTAGCATGTAATGTATAGTTAAAGTTTTTAAATGGATGATTGAAGACAAACTGATAAACAATTCTTTTTATAAATATTAATTTTGATACTTGGTTCACAGACCTTCTCTATGCAACTTGTTAT
Organism: Tamias sibiricus; assembly: GCA_025594165.1. NCBI lineage: Eukaryota > Metazoa > Chordata > Mammalia > Rodentia > Sciuridae > Tamias > Tamias sibiricus. The sequence continues at coordinate 40,988,270 of CM046661.1, forward strand.
ATAAAAATATACTTGGATAGCTTAAAGATCTAGGAAATACACACTTAGTAGCTTGGTCTCTCTGCTTCTTGAACAACTAGTCAAGAAGTATTTGCCACAGTTTTTGTCACAGTATTTTCCCATTCTGTTTCATTTATATAATATCATCATTCTACCATGGTGTTTGATATGGCCAAAATGTCAACTATGAAGCACTTTTAACAAAGCCACCTATATTTTTCTTAAATTATTTCCACTGCATTATTCTTAACATTAATATTATTGCAATTTTCTGCTTTGAAATCCACTACTGCATTGGATTATGTCACAGATAATTTGTAAACTACCACAGAATATACATCAGAAAAAAAAAAATACAAACCTAGATGTAAACAGCTGTCAGTGTTCTGACTGCTGCTAACCTGCTGACTGGCTTGGACAGCATCCTTCTTCAAATGGGGCTTTGGTGTTGGCCAGATATCCACCCCTAAAGTGTTTTGTCTTTGATTCTGCACCTAAAAATATTGAATTCCAAATCCAGGTGAAGAATTTAGGAATGTTTTCCATTGAAATACCAGAATCATATGTAGAGTGCATAAGGAGATAATAAGCAAATAGGAATTAGGAAGATTTCATAATTTGTCAATTCATTTAGTCAACAATGTCATTAGTGAATTGTTTTCTATTGTGGCATCTGCACATATTAGTATTACCTTTCTTCATAGTGATGACATGGTTTTAGAATTCTAGGCATTGTTGGAAGTGAAGAAGAGAAGTGTTTTCCACTATAAAAATACTAGTATCATCAAGGAAAAACAGCAGGCAATACTGAGGCCTACATGCAACCTCTATCTATTTGCTAGCAAGGAGAATGAAACCACAGTGATCTATTATATATTATCTGAGGTTCTTTATTTTAGAATAGGGTAGTTAATACGTTCTTTGAATAAACATATGGTGAACAGCTAAACAGCTCCATAAAATTGTACTTTGCTAGGAAAAAAAAAAAGAAAGTAAACATGGTTCTTGACAGGTAACCAACAATAGGAAATTGGTGTTGAGAAGTTAAGGAAGCAGCAGTTTGAAGAAGAATGTGGTTAACTAAATATTATGACTCTGATATAAAGCAAGACGTGAAAATTAATAAAACCATTGCATTAGCAACTTGAATTTCATTAATGACTTTGGTCAAAGACCTTTATGACCTGGTGGAAGAGTCAATTCTTAGAAAACAGTTATGCTATTTCAAAAACAACACTTTTTATAAGATGGTTATGTGTAAAGCTGATTATGCTAGACTCACACATCAACTGCTTTTTGTCTTAGAAGAAGAAGAAGAAAATAGAATATATCCAATGTTTAAAAGGACAGCATTTTTTTGTGTTGACCTTAAATAGATGGATTAAGTTTGTGCTATTTCTTGAACTACTCTAGTTTGAGTTCAGGAAAATAACATAAAAATAATCCTTTGAAGAAACACCTTATAAATAATGGTTGTTTTTACTTTGGATGGAAATACAATTTTATGGCATCTTGTGGAATTTATATTATACATTTATCCTAAAAGACAGATTTTTCTATAAGACAACAGATGAATTCCCTAGAGGTTATTCAGCACTTTCTGCATGGTGATACACAAAGAATACTTTAAGAACATAATGTAAGGGAGGAAGTTAGTTTTAAGGAAGGTTTAGTGTTGAACACTTAGTAAAAGGGTATTTTAAGAACTGTTGTGAATATTCATAATATCATATTAGCATATACAATTATTGTCAGCTCCATAACTAAGCATGCTGTTATCTCTCTAGCATAGTTAATATTTCATAAAATGTTCTGATATACTGCAGGGTTACCAACACTGCCTTTTATGTAACATTTTTCTTTGAAGGACTGAAACCAAGCAGTCTCTCTAGGGCATCATAAATCTTAGTTTTCATTTAGAATATAGAAACCATAAAGAACATAAAACAATATTTAAGCCTCAGAGAAGACCAATTTCCAATACAAAATGGGATTGTTATGACAGTAAAGGAATGAGTAGATGAGAATAGGAACACTCCAATTTACACAAGGTTGCTAGAAACAAAATAAAGGAGGCCCAGGAGCCCCAGGGACTGTACATGATAGAACAGTGACCAGGAAACTGAAATGGTCCACAAGGACTCCATCTTTTCAGCCATCTGTAAAAAGAACTATAAAATATAAAAAATTTAAATGATATTACTAAAAACAGATGCTCAAATGATTCTAAATTGTAGATTTGCAGACTTTATATGAATTAAGTTAAAAAGTCATCATTTCAGGTAAATATACAACAAAAATAATATGACTTGACAGAGCTTTAAGGTAAAATAATTGCATGAAATTAAGCCATCATACATTATAATTCCCTCAGTATATGCAACATCTTTAAACTTTTGAAGCCATTAAAGCATAGCAGGAATTTAATGGGATATCTAATTTTGTGCACATATATTGCATGATTCATTTCTTAAAAGTTCTTGTTCACCAAAACTGTGGATAAAGAATTTCAAACTGTTGATTTTATATGAACACATTGTTATTCTTCTTCTACATATCCCTTGGGATTCATAGACATAACAAAGATGGATTTTCTTACAAACATCAAAGAGCATCTCCATTAATATATTTAAGAACTAGAAATGTTTTCTACAAAACTTTATTATGTTGAATAGCATAAATGCATCCATATACTTTCTTGTTATCTTAAATAAAATAAGGAAATTGTATTAAGTAATAAGTGGCTTAATCACCAACAGTAACTAATCAGTGATAACACAGAGTTAAATGGAATTTAATAAGCACATATGATATATAAATCACTCCTTAATGTACTAGGTGTTTTAACACATTTAAGCCTTATAATAACTTTGTGAGATACTGACAACTTTTAAAATGGTTTTATAAATTTGTTATCCAGAGAATAGATCATTTATGTCACTGAGTACACTGAAGAGATTAATTTTAGATAGTCTGGCTCCAAAATCTGTGCCTCTGATGAGTTTTTTTTTTCAAACTCGCTTGTGAATGTTTATGACTCATAGGTGAGTAAGTAACATTACTATTTTTTATCTAATTTTGTAAATAGTAATAGAATAGCATATATGAATGATGTAAAATTATTAATATTATGCAATATATTTCTTTGCTTTTGCTCTCAATTCATTAATAAATAACTAATTCCTTTTGCTTAAAACGGTACGGTAAATTTCAAATGCTTATGGGTAGGGAAATAATTCATATTGGGATTGATCACCTATTCTCTTTATAAAGATCCTAAAATGTGATCAAAGAACCCTTGGTATTAAATAACCACTTGAGCTAATTATTAAAGCATATGTGCATGTATCCTATTTCTACCAATGGAGGATGAAAGTAAGTGTGAAATAAGATTTCTGGTAATATATATGTTCTATATGATTCCAAATAATACCAATCATTTGAATTAATTGTAGCTATTTTCTTAAAAGTAAGATTTGGTGTGAGCATGAAGACATTAGATTCCTTACATAGTTATGACACCACTGAAGTTGGAATATTATATATGCAGAATATAAGGAAAATGGTAATAAATTATCATGTACTTTTTAAATGCCACTAAAAAGTACCATTGACTACATGAGGATGATTGTAAAAGATTAATTTTTTTGCTAGAACTAAATACTTGTAAATATTATAAAACCTTATCAATGATTTAAAGCATACTAAAGTTTTGAGACTACCATTTTTTAAAGACTGTTCTTTACCAAAAATGTGATATTTAATTCCAACTACATTGAAATGTTTTCAAGTTAATATTAATTTGATTACTAACAGACAAATACAACTAAAATAATTTTAAATGACATTTTTTGCAGAATCATTAACACTTAACACTTTAAATATGTATATAACCAAATAGCATTTAAAAGTCTTTACATATACAATTTCTTATTATAAATTATCTTTGACAAAGAAATTGCTATATAGTTTGTGAATTTCCAAAAGCAAAATGAAGACCTGCACATACTCAAATTGCCCAACATTTAAAAATTGAAATAAAAATATAACTGCCTATGAAAATATAAAATTGTGTGGGAAGGAGGTAAAAGGAAATTAAAGGAAAATGCAACAGATTTTAAAATTTCTTTCTTACTCAAATGATCCAATTTGAGCTGGAATAAAACCCATGTAATCTGCAGGGTGTCAGTAAGAAACAGAGCAGCAGATGAGTAGGAATTGACATCTGTGGCTTGGGAAAAAAAAATATTGGCAAGGAGAGCAAAAACCAAGTAGTTAAAGAGCTCTAAATGACCATAAAAATTTAGAGTTCTGCAAAACATAGGGCAATTCAAATTCTTATTTTTATTTTCTTCCCCTGTTAAGTATTACATATTTGTGAGGGTAGCTAAAAGTAAAAGACATAATAAAATTCTGAAAATGATATAGGCGTTTTATGGAGAATAGCACTACAAAGAAGTATTCCTTTTATATAGAGTGGGAAAATGAAAATATTTAATGTAAATCAGCAATACTTTGGAAAATACACTTTACCTTCTATCAATGACATTGTTGCAAAACTCATAGGATACTATGTTAAAGAACTTTCTAAGATTTAGGTAATTATTTCAAATATAACCCCCTGAGGAATTCCACACATTGCCTTTATTTTAATTTATATGAGTTGCAATAAAAGTAAAATATCAAGATGAGCTATATAGAAGAGACATTAAATCAATTTAGGACCCATGATTTATGATGCTGAAATAATTTTTAGTCCAATTAAAATGGACATGCATAGATTTATTACCATAAATCAAAATTCATCCTGTTATAGGTCATAAACAAAAGCTTGAGAATACATGCCTTTGATGGTAGAAATAAACAAATAAATGCTAAATCAAAGTGCTTTTCTACTGTGATTTTAAATCAATGATCCCTTTGTTGCTTATAGGAACAACTTAAACCCCATATGACACTCTCTCATGATTAAAGACATTTAAATACAACATTTTTTTTTTTTTTTTTTGGTGGTACTGGAGATTGAACTCAGGGGCACTCAACCACTGGTCCACATCCCCAGCCCCCCCCCCCTTTTTTTTTTTTTTGTATATTATTAGAGACAGGGTCTCACTGAGTTGCTCAGTGCCTTCCCTTTGCTGTGGCTGGCTTTGAACTCGCGATCCTCCTGCCTCAGCCTCCCAAAGTGCTGGGATTACAGGCGTGCGCCACCGCGCCAGGCTTACAATATTAATTTAATTTAGAATTTAGAATTCTGAATTGGGTCCCATTCTCCAAGTTCTCATTTTGTGTTTGTTGTCAGGTGGGGGAAATGGAAGTAGATTATTAAATGATTTGTGATCACATGGATTTATTTGATCTAAGGTATGGCACATAATAAATTACAGTAACTTTGATTTTTTTTGCTTTTTCTGATAATAGACACTACCTAACAAATAGTTTTTATTATTCTTACTGTAAACTGTGCAGTTTATTTGGTAATTTTAAATCCATTTATTTTGTTTTAGTGGGATATTATGATAAGAGAACAAACAAAAAGACTACAAAATCATTCTTAATTCTTCAAATTTTCACAGTGAGAACAGCTAAATAATACTAAATTAAACCTACAGAGTATCATAGTGAAAATAGCAATATTATTAAAATATTGTGATTATGAAACTCTTTGCTCAAATAATCTCAAATTTTGGAAATATTCTGAAATTGGATATCAAACCCATTTTAACATAAGTCTTATATGTTGCTCATCTTACAAAATGAAGTAAAATATTTATACATGCGTCCTTTCCTAGCCTGTTCTAAACTTAGTACCTCAGTAACATTCTGCTAAATGGTCTCTACTAATTGAACTGTAAACCCTGCTACAGAAAATGTTGATTAGTTCCATGAATTTATTGTAAGACTACAATTCTTTATTTTCTTACGAATCAGCTAAAGATCACCAGGGAATCCAGATAGTCTTCACTACCTTAATTTCGATTGAGCCATCTAATAATTATTACCACAGTAGGTCAACACTTCTATCATGGCCTTTGGCTGTATTTGTAAGACCACTTAATTCCTCAGAGCTTACTTCCCAATGGCTGGCATTCCTCGCCTGGGATATATCTTATTGGCATCCAAATAAAATACTCTTGAAGCAATGGATTGTTTTTATGGATTAATGCAAAGTTGTTTCAAGAAACTTGAATTACAACAGGGCTATTTGTTGATATAGAAGGATTTTAGATATTGCAAAATATACCATTATTAGAGGTAGGGGACTCACTATGTGTGGTGTACAATGGGCTATTAACAAGTATTTGTTGGTTGGCTACACGAACTGATAGTAAATAGATTGGATTCTCTTATCTTAAGGGTAATTATTACTGCAGATTCCCAGATTATTTAAATGGAACTTGTTCCTTCTAGTTTTATTAACAATTTTAAAAATCATGCATAGTTTGTCCCTGCTTGGTGGGGCACTGTGCTGCCGCAGGCATTTAACAAATATTTATTGAGTGCTTATAATGTGCCAATGTGTAAGATAGAGTTATTTTATAGCCAGCCAAGAAAATAGACTACATACAGTGATTGAGCACTGATTCTTTGTAAGATAAGAATGAACAACCTAACAATTTTTAATGAGTTTGAAGTTTGAATGCTCTCTGATGGCAGAACAGGCTTGTTCATTTATTGATGATTCTTATCTTATATAATCTGTTAGGAAGCCTGACTTGGCTACATTACCTGAGAGATGTAAATGACTCCACTGAAAACTTCAGTGAGAATTCTCTTGAAAGCAAGGTTTCTTGCACAGATTGTGGTGGTTCCTACTCCAGATGAAGCACATTCTGTTTTCCTGAAAAATGCCCTAAGATGCTGTGTCCCCAGTTCCCTCAAACCCCTACACTTGTTTGTGTTTTCCTCCTTCTGAAGTACCATATGGTTTACCTTTAATAAAGTCTTACATGAAATTGCTCTATGGTGTTTTGTGAGTATTTTCAATTACACTGAGTGTATAATCTTTGCAGCCAATTATAGAATGAGTTGATGGAAATGCAACATTGTACAAAGACAGAGGTTGAACTCTTTTGGAGTATTCAGGGTTCTCTTTATACCTTGTTCTGCCCTCTGTGAACATGGTCTTGGTCTTCTCTCACACCTTTCAGTAGCACAGGTATGTCATTTTCCATGCAGAGCTAATCAAATAAATCTTGTTCAATTTGTTCTATATTTCATTACAAGTGTTTTACTCTTTCATAAACTGTGGTTTGATAAAGAGATTTAAAAAGCCTTTTTTTTTTTTTTTTTTTTTTTTTTTGTGGCAAGGATAGCAAGATACCCCATTAAAAAGAATTCAGAAAACACTGGTAAGATGGCCTCCCACCTATTTAAAACATGCTGTGGACATCATTTTCCTCTCTCTATCCTCCCCCTAAATAGAGGTTTAATGATTTTGTTAATGAAAACATGCATTTGATAATCAAAAGGAAATAAATTTAGTGCTATGGTATGGGCATTTACAGTCATATATGACTCTAAGTGGAGATCACAATTAACACCTGGAAAATCTTTGTTTACTATCTAAGAAAGAAACACAAACTTTGAAAACATTAAATCTTCTTTGATTTATTGCAAACAATACTTACCTTAATAAATACACAAGCTGTTCAAATTAAATAATTAAGTGATTTTTTCAAATAACATTTTATTTTATGTTAGATCCATATTTCAAAAAATAGTCCTGGAGATTGAAAAAAGTTAAGGGCTCATTTGGTATTTATATTCATCATTATAAATAAAAGAGTTTTAATATTATTTTGAATTAATCATGATAGAATATATTTTACTCATTATTGAATATTATAATAATGAAAATAGATATTAATAACTAAAAAATAAAGCATACATTTACTGGTTCATTTGTAGATAAACATTGGGTCAGTTTGTCTGCTGGGATGACTAAATAGCTTGAGATGAGTACAATATGAAGGCTTGCTCTCTCTCTCGTTTATCTGATGGTTGATACAGGCTATAGGTTGAAATCTGAGTGGGGCCTGCTAGTTGGAACAATTATGTGGGGACTCTTCATGTAGTTACGTGGCTCACTCAGAGCATCCCAAAAGAACAAGCATCCCAAAAGAACAAAGCAAAAGCTCATGTAAATTTTTGTATAACTGGCTTTTGAAAATACATATTTCTGCTTCAGCCATGCTGCATTGAGTAAGACAGAAACAGTAATTCAACCAAGTTCAAAAAGAATTGACCCTTCTAGTCAACAGTAGGAGTAAAAATGTCCCATTATATGAATAGCATTAATAAGGAATGCAATTAGGCACATATCACTCTTACTCTCCTACACTAAATTCCTGAACCATAAGTTTTCATTGTAGTTAATCTCTGATTGGCTAAAGCACATTTCCCATAAGTTTCCTAAGAAATAGCTCATGGATTATGAGTTCATGGAAACTTCCCAGAAAGTAATACAAAGAAAAACATATAACAGACAAATAAGTAGGTAGATGATAAAACACATATTTAGAGAACAAAAATTAATACAAAAAATAAGTAATGGTAGATCCAGAAAAATAAACCATATTTCATCAAATAAATATGAAAATATAATTCTAAGCAATTTCTATGGTTTGAATATTTTTATCTCTTCCAATTTACAATGAAACATATAAATGCAGTAGTATTGGGAGGTGTCATCTTTGGAAGGTGACTGAGTCATGAGGACTCCACCCTCTTGAATGGAATTATCCCTCATAACAAAGCTTGATAGAGGAAATTTACCCACCTTTTTGCCTTTCACCTTCTGCTATATGAGGACACAGTGTTCCTCCTCTCTCGAAGAAGTAGAGTTTAAGGCACCATGTTGATGGTAGAAACCATGTCCTTACCAGGGCACAAAACTGTCAACCCATTTATCTTGAGCTTCTCAGCCAACAGAAAGATGAGAAATAAGTTTATTTTCTGTATGAATGACCCAGTCTGTAATATTTTGTCATTGTTGCACAAAATAAACCAAATCAGAAATTTGTGACAGAAGATTGTGATGTTTCAAATACCTGAAAATATATAAATGGTTTGGAACTAAGTAACAATTAGAGGCTATAACAACTTTTAAATGAATGTTGGAAAAAGTCTTGGATGTCATGAAGAGAGCATTAAAGGCAATTCTTGTAAGGCTCAGAAGGAGAGCTATAGAGATAGCCACATTCTCCTTAGAGATTTCTTAAGTAGGTCATGAACAGAATGTGAAGGCTATTCTGATATGTCTTAGATGATACAGATGAATAAGGTATTAGAACTTGGAGGAAAGGCCATTCTTGTTATAAAATGGCAAAGACTTATTGAATTATTTCCATGTCCTAGTATGTCATGGAAGGTAGAACTTCAGAGTGATGAACTAGGATATATTGTACAGGAACACTACGAACAGCAAAGTGTCTATGATACTGCATAGACTTAACTGCATATATTAGAAGTAGGAAGAGAGAAATGATTGAAGGACAGCTTTCATACGTATGCTTTTCACATCATGATGGTGTTACATCATGATGAACCCATAATGACTTGAAAATATTGTAAGATGAAAACATATGTAATGCACCTAATTTGCTAAACATTGTAGTTAAACCTAGTTTACCTCAAACGTACTCATAATATTTACATTAGACTGTAGTTGGCAAAAAATCATCAAACATAAACCCTATTTTATAATAAAGTATTTTAGTCAGCTCTTTCACTGTTGTGACTAAAAGATCTGACCAAAACAACTGTAGAGGAGGAAAAGTGTATTTAAAAGCCTATGGTTTCAGAGGTCTCAGTCCACAGACAGCCAGGTCCACTCCTGGGGGATCAAGGTGAGGCTGAACAACATGGTGGAAGAGTATGACAGAGACAAGTAGCTCACATGATGATCAGAAAGCAGAGAGAGAGAGAGAGAGACTTCACTAGCCAGATACAAAATATGTATCCCATACCCATGCTCACAATGAACCACTTCCTCCAGCCACACCCCACCTGCCTCCATTTACCACTCAGTTAATCCCATTAGGAATTAATTCAATGATGAGGTTAAGGCTAGAACCCATTTCTCCTTCAAACCTTCTTTCATTGTCTTACAGGTGAACTTCTACAGGACATCACACCTAAACCATACATGAAATATAAAACATCTCAGTGATTGGTTGGATACCTGTATCTGAAAAACACTGTACATGACACATCATAGTACATTGCACAATATCTGTTGCAGATCCTCATGATTGCATAACTAACTGTGAACTACAGATCACTACCACTGCTGCTAATCGATAGCCTAGGAAAATATCAAAATTTGAAATTTGAAATATAGTTTCTGCTGAATATGTTTTGTTGCCGCCTGCAGCTGTTGCCGCCTGCAGCAACGATACCGTGGGAAAGAAATCGGAGGCAGACTGGGAATGAGTAGGTTCTTTATTCTTGCTCCTTCTCTGCTTTCTCTTCTATATTCTCTCTCCAACTCCAACCACCTCTTGCCAGCCCTACCTGGTTAAATACTCTTTACCTTAACAAGTATACACGTGTCACAAGCTCAACTTACAGGTGCGTCACACAGTGTTCAAGGGCACAGAAAGATTCTTAGTTGATTACATTAAGGTCAGGAGAAAACAATTAAACACCTCCTCTTTGGCTCTCAGCCAGCCGCCATCTTAGCTACCTCCTCATTAAAGCTCTTACAATGTTTCACATTTTTTGCCATCTTAAAAAAACAAGCAAAGATAAGTAGAACCTTCAGTTATGGTTTAAATAGGAGGTGTCCCCCAAAAAACTCCTGTGTTAATGCAGGGATATTTGAAGGCAAAATGATTGGATAAGGAAAGTTGTAACCTAATCAGTCCATTCTATTGTGAATGGACTGACTAGGGGTAACTACAGACATGTGGGGTGTGCCTGGAGAATGTAGGTTAGTGAGGCCATGCCCTGAAATGGTGCATCTGCCTGATGGCCCTTCCCCCTTTTCTCCTCTCCCTCCCTCACTCTCTCTCTCCCTCTTTCTTTCTCTCTGCTTGCCATGAAGTAAGCAGCTTTCCTGTACCATGCCCTTCAGCCATAATATTCTGCCTCATCTTGGGCCCAGAGCTATGCAATCAACCATCTATGGACTGAGACCTCTGAAACCATGAGTCCCAAATGAGGTTTTTATCCTCTCCTCTAAGTTGTTCTTGTGAGGTATTTTGGACATATTAAGGCAAGGCTGATAAAACACCATTATAAGTTGAGGACCCAGTATAATTAAAAGGGAAGCAATTTTGGAAAAATACATGGAAAATTCTCAATTCTATCTGATCATGTAAGGAATAAAAATGTGTGTTTAGGAGAGAAAACCAAAGCTGTGACCAAGTGACCTTTTGATAAGGAGATGTATATGGACAGAAGAAAGTCAGTCGCTATTCATCTAGACAACATAAGAATGGCCCTAACAGCATTTTAGAGGTCCTCAAATCTACAACATTTTTCACAGGCTCAGAGTTCCAGGTCCATTGGGATGAAACAATTTAGAGAGAAAGGCTCAAGGCACTTGTGGAGCCTTGGAGCTCACTGGCATGGCTACCTCATGTCTGCTTTTCACATTCAAGTGCAGCAGTTCTGGGCTGCCCAACTGTGGCTCAGGCAGGGAAAAACAGTACTCAGTTCCTCACTCCAGAGGCACAAACCATAAAACTTGGTGCTTGTTGAAACTTAACCTCCCAATGCAGCAGTTTTGGGAGATGTTGCTTTGGGAGGTGACTCTGAAGTCATGAAGGTTCCACCATTATAAATGGAATTATGTGCCTTTTATAAAAGGGATTGACAGGTAGTTTACCACTGTTTAGCCAACTGCTTTCAGCCATGAGAAGATATAACTGTCCTTCCTTCTGGATGGCATTCAAGGCACTATCTTGGATGTGGAGACCAGACTCTCATGAGGTACTAAACCAAACAGTGACTCGATAAGACTTCCCAAACTCTAGAACTGTTAGAAGTAAATTTGTATTCTTCATTTATTAATTCCCTATTCTGTAGTACTTTGTTGTAGTAACAAAAAAAGACTAAGGCAGAAATGCAGGACACGATTCTTTTATTTAAAGTAGAAGCATGTGCCCATGTGCTCAGGATGATAAATTTAAAAGACACATATAAAGCTGGGCACAGAAGACTATGCCTATAATCTCAGCTACTTTGGAGGTTGAGGCAGGATGATGCAAGTTTGAAGCCAGGGTAGGCAACTTAACAACTGCTTGTCTTAAAACTAAAAGTAAAAAGGAAGGGGCATATAACTTAGTGATAGAGCACCATTGTACTGAATCCCCTGTACTGAAATAAATATATAAATAGAGACTATGAAAACATATCACACCCACCTTTCAAAACTACTTAAAAGCCATAAGATTGTCCTGATAGGATCATCTTTAGAGTGTCAATTGTTTAAATGCATTGTGTACTTTCAATGTAATCTTCGTGAACCAATTAAGGAAAAACAAATTCAATGAAATAAAAATTTATTTGAGTAAAATATGTGAGTCTAAGTGGAGAAGAATATTACTTATATTATAGGAAATTTGTAGGTGGTGAAATACATTGAGAAACATGAAACTATAAAATACATAATCTGGTAATCCACATTCCATAAATAAATATAAAGATCAAATGATAACTTGGAAAGAACTACCATCCACCTGGGGTAAGGAACATGAAGTGAGCAATGATTTTGTTGTGAAACACTGCACTCTCATTGAAACTCAGCAACAGGCTGGTTCCTACTGTCCTGGGCTTTATGTCAGGACCTATGGACTGACCACTAAAGCTCTCCTGAGGGGCAGAACAACCCCTCAAAGTTCCAAACTCCGGGCTAAGACCATAGTTCAGGACTCCAGGCCAGTGCCTAAGGTGCCATATTCTAGTTCTGTTCCAATTCTAGACTAGTACTTAAGTTTCAATCAGACTGACCTTGTAACTCCAGAATTCAAAGCCAGGCTGTTTCTCATGACCTCACACTGCCACTATCTACACACTCACTCAGAAGACAGGTCATGCTCTATGGGTTAAAAAAAAAAAAAAAAAAAAAAAAAAAACCCAATGTAGGTTTCATGAATATAAGCTCCAGACCCACACTCATGACCACCACAATGGACAGGCCCACCTCTACAGACTTCAATTCCAGGCCTAACTCCAAGGGCCTAGGATCAGTCCTACAATAGAAGACCCTAGCTCTAGGCTAACTACAATGGATCCAGGTTTCAGACTCTAAAATGTGGCCCAAGTGTCCAGGATCCAGGACTCACTCAAGACTCAGAATGTAGTCCCATTCATATGCAATGCAAACCCAAGGGGAAAAAACAAAAACTGCCTACCCAAGGATTCCAGAAGAAAGCCTGCCTTTGAATTTCATCAGATAGCCCACTAATACTTTCTGGATTGCCTCATTGGTGAAGGGATATCCCTGAAAAATCCAGTCTGTAAAGACTAGAATTGGTGCCTACTTCTTCAAATGAACAAAAATCAATTGATTTCCAAAAGCCCTACAATCAATACAGCAAAGTAAAATTCCATAACTAAAACATAAAATTATATTATCATCCTGTCAATAAATTTAAACTAATTACATTAAAATTGCTCATTGAATTATAAGAAGAAAAAAATAGATAAAAATCAGGAAAACAAAACATGAACAAAATTAGAATTTCAACATAGAAAAAAAAGCCATATAAAAGAATCAGATGCTAGCAACTTGGGAAGTTGAGGCAAACAAATCATAAGTTTAAGACAAGGCCAGCCCCACTGACTTAGAGGGGCATAAGTAACTTAGTCAGACCCTATCTCAAAATAAAAAAGGAGTGATGTGGCTCAGTGGCAAAGTGCCCTCAGATTCAACCCCCAGTACTAAATCAATCAATCAATCAGAAATCCTAGAGTAAAAGAACATAATGATGAAGCCGAAAAAGTCCATAGAGAGCTTTAATAGCTGACTTGATCAGTCACAAGAGTCATTGATCAGACAAAAAGGCAGATTACCTACATGATGGACAAAATATGGAAAAGAAAGAGTGAAGAAAACCTGTATGTAGTAAGTATGGGACTTCAGCAAGAATCAGTGTGTGCATTATCAGAGCCCAAAAAGGAAAATAGAAACAGATAAAGGTAGAAAACTTATTTAAAGAAATAATGCCAGAAGTATCCCAAAATCTGGAGAGAAAAATGAACATCAAGATTCATAAACCTCAACTAGCAGGAAGATGGCCGACAGGAGGGAGGTACTCTCTGGACGCAGTTGCTAAAAGACGCAGAGTGGGAAGTTTGAACGCGTTACTAGCAATTCTATTACAACTGAAAGGGAGCCCAGACATTCATGCACATCTGGACAGTGAAATACAATGTTCTCCGGACCACAACAAGCAGGGGCAGAGTCTCAGCGGTCCACAGTCCAAAGCAGCGCTGTTTGTGCTGCAGGCTCAACGGCCCAATACCATCTCGGCAAGGAGACATTGACCCAGCGGCTTTGAAACCAATCAGCGAGGAGGGATAGTAAGAGGCCTAGAGGTGTGGGCGGTGTCCACATAGAGCTCTTTCGCACAGCTGGACAAGCCGATCCCGCATGCTCTGGACTGACACAGGGTCTGCAGAGCTGCTTTTGAATGGGAGGAGAGCACCGCCATCTTTGAGAAGTACAGTGGCTGACCCAGACAAAGGGGAAAAGACAGAGGGGAAGAACAGCTGCAGACATCCAGGGAGCCGCCAGCGCTCTGAAGGCAGTGCACACCTGGGTGAGGCTCAGGTAACAAGCAGGGGAGGGCGTGTCTGAGGCCAGTGCAGTGGCCACAAGAAGCTACAACTGTGGTTGGGCGTGGGGAAAGGGTGCCTTCTGGAAGGTCCCCTTCCCGGTGCCATTCATCTGCTGACACACAACCCCCCGAGCCACTCTTCCACTGAGCCATTCTGCCACTGGCCTAAGGTGCAGCCTTGACTCCACTGACAGGGTCGCAGACTGTCTGGACGTGGTCCGATGCAGTTGGCTTAAACTGGAAAGGGAAAAAAGAGGGGTGCTTCCCAGGGCCCGTTTTGTTTGAGAATTGGGGTTCGACTTTTTTTTTTTTTTTTTTGGTTGGTTTGCTTGTTTTATTGGTTTTCAGGGTTTTTTTGTTTGTTTGTTTGTTTGTTTTTCTTTTTCTTTTTTTGGCGTTGTTTTGTTTTGCTTTTTTTTTTTGCATTGATTGTCAGTGTGTTTGTTTGCTTCTGCTCCTTTTTTCTTTCCTTGTTTTCTTCCTTCTCACTTTGGCATCTTTTCTTCCTCCTTCATCTTTCATATTTCCACCCAGCCAGTGTATACTAAACAGAGGCAAAAACAAGTTATATGCAGAACTTGGGATTTCTAGAACCAGCACAATTGAAATGGATAGCAAAGCAGTGTTATATATAGTTTACTCTCCATGTTCTTGATTCTCTCTCTCCTCTCTCTTACACCAATTTCTACTCTTTTATCATTTTTTTTCTTTTCCATCTTACTTTATATATAAATTGGTCTTTACACCTAATTGTCTACTCCATTCTCTTTCTTCTCTCGTCTACTGATACTAAACCACTTCCACTAAACCACTTCAATATAAATCTCTTTTCATACTTTCCAAGAAAGAACAATTCAAGACACTTCCTTCTTCCTAAACATAATACCTCTGTATTCAAAACTTGAAGCTATAAAACCTCATCAGAAGTGTAGAGAGTAAATTGGAAATAATATCTGGGTTAACCAAATCTGTACATTGTGATCAAACTTGAATTTTTTCTGAATAGAAAGTGTTAGGTTTTAAAGTGTAAAGGAATTGTAAGGTGATCTGATAGCATTGTACTACAGGAACAACATAAGGCTTTAAGGTAAAATCAAAATAGTCAAGGTTCCACAGTGCAGGAAGAAAAGACACACAAGCAACATGAAAAAAACAAGGGAAGAAAGTGACACAAACAAATCAAGATACCTCAACAGTAGATTCCATGGCAAACACAGTTGGTGAAATGCCAGAGATGGAATTTAGAAATTACATATTCCAAATGTTTATGGAACTTAAGAATGAACTCAAAAATGAGATGAGGGAGCAAGTACAGGAGGCAAAAGATCATTTTGACAAAGACTCCAAAAACAAATACAGGAAGTAAAAGATTACTTCAATAGGGAAATAGAGGCTCTAAAGAGAAACCAAATAGAAATTCCAGAAATGAAAGAAGCAATAAACCAAAATAAAAGTTCAATTGAAAGCATCTCCAACAGAGTAGACCACTTGGAAGAAAGAACCTCAGACAATGAAGACAAAATATATGTCCTAGAGAAGAATTGAGACTATACAGCAAAACTCATTGGAAATCAAGAACATAACATCCAAGAATTATGGGACAGCAAAAAACACCAAACTTAAGAGTGATTGTCGTAGAGGAAGGGGCAGAGTTTCAAGCCAAAGGAATGAGTAATTTATTTAATAAAATAATTTCAGAAAAATTTCCAAACTTAAGGAATGAATGGGAAAACCAAGTTCAAGAGGCATACTGAACACCAAACAAACAAAATCTCAACAGATCCACACCAAGACACATTATAATGAAAATGCCTAATACACTGAGCAAGGAGAGAATACTAAAAGCCACAAGAGATAGAAAGCAGATTACATATAGGGGGAAACCAATCAGACTATGTTCAGATTTTTCAACCCAGACCTTAAAAGCAAGAAGATCCTGGAATAGCATATTTCAAGCTCTGAAAGAAAAGGGATGTCAATCAAGAATCTTATATCCAGCAAAATTTAGCTTTAGATTCGAAGATGAAATAAAAACCTTCCACGACAAGCAAAAGTTAAAAGATTTCACAACTCGAAAGCCAGCACTTCTGAGCATCCTGGGCAACATTTTTCATGAAGAAAAAGAGAAAGATAACAACGAAAATTGACAAAGGGAGATATTAAACTAAAGGTAAATACCAACCAGAAGAGAAACCAAATCAAGCTGAAGACCATAATTCAAATAAAAATGGATGGGAATAAAAATCACATCTCAATAATAACCCTGAATGTTAATGGCCTAAACTCGCCATTCAAAAGACACAGATTATCTGAATGGATTAAAAGAAATGACCCAACAATTTGCTGTCTCCAAGAAACACACCTCATAGAAAAAGACATCAACAGACTGAAAGTGAAAGGCTGGGAAAAGTCTTATCACTCACATGGCCGGCGGAAACAAGCAGGGGTTTCCATTCTCATACAAAATACGGTAGACTTCAAACCAAAACTAATCAAGAGGGACGAAGATGGATATTTCTTACTACTTAAGGGAACCATCCATCAACAGGATATAACAATCATAAATCTATATGCCCAAATAATGGAACACCTACCTTCATCAAACAAACTCTTCTCAAGTTCAAGAGTAAAATAGACCACAACACAGTTATTCTAGGGGACTTCAACACACCTCTCTCACCAATGGATAGATCATCCAAACAAAAGCTAAACTAAGAAACTTTAAGCCTTCCTTAAAACAATTAACAATTTAGACCTAACGGACATATATAGAATATTTCATCACTCAGTAAATGAATACACTTTTTTTTCTCAGCAGTACATGGCCCCTTCTCCAAAATAGACAATATATTAGGTCATAAGGAAACTCTCAGCAAATATAAAAAAATAGAGATACTACCCTGCATTCTATCAGACCATAAAGGGATGAAATTGGAAATCAACGACAAAACAAGGATTAAGAAAAACTACTCCATCAACTGGAAGCTAAACAACATGCTACTGAATGAACAAGGGGTTGAAGAAGACATCAAAGAGGAGATTAAAAAATTCCTAGAGGTAAATGAGAACACAGATACAATGTATAGAAATCTCTGGGACACTATGAAGGCAGTAGTAAGAGGAAAATTCTTTGCAATGAGTTCATTCCTTAAGAATTAAAAAAAAAAAACAACAAATAAATGACTTAACATCACACCTCAAAGCATTGGAAAATGAAGAACAGACCAACACCAAGAGCAGTAGAAATAATTAAAATCAGAGCAGAAATTAATGAAATTGAGACTAAGGAAATCATTCAAACAATTGACAAAACTAAAATTTGGTTCTTTGAAAAAATAAACAAAATTGACAGACCCTTAACAATGCTAACAAAAAGAAGAAGAGAAAAAGCTCAAATTTCTAACATTTGTGATGAAAAAGGGAATATCACAACAAACACCTCAGATATACAGAAGATAATTAGAAATTACTTTGAAAACTTATATTCTAATAAAACAGAAAATATTGAAAACATTGACAGATTTCTTGAGTCGTATGATTTGCCTAAACTGGAAATGGAGGCTATACACAACTTAAACTGACCAATTACAAGTGAAGAAATAGACGATGGCATCAAAAAGCTACCAACAAGGAAAAGTCCAGGACCTGATGGGTTTACAGCTGAGTTCTATAAGACTTTCAAAGAAGAACTAATACCAATGCTCTTCAAACTATTTCAAGAAATAGAAAAAGAGGGAGCTCTTCCAGACTCTTTCTATGAGGCCAATATCACATTAATTCCAAAGCCAGGCAAAGACACATCCAAAAAAGAAAACTTCAGGACCATATCTTTAATGAACATAGGTGTAAAGATCCTCCACAAAATCTTGGCAAATCGGATACAAAAATATATCAAAAAGATAGTGCACCACAATCAAGTGGGGTTTATCCCAGGGATGCAAGGCTGGTTCAACATTCAGAAATCAATAAACATCATACATCACATCAATAGACTTAAAGACAAAAATCATATGATCATCTCAATAGACCCAGAAAAAGCATTTGACAAAATACAACACCCCTTTATGTTCAAAACACTGGAAAAACTAGGAATATCAGGAACATATCTCAACATTATAAAAGCTATCTATGCAAGGCCCCAAGCTAACATTATCTTAAATCGAGAAAACTTGAAAGCATTCCCTCTAAAAACTGGAACAAGACAGGGATGCCCCCTTTCACCACTGCTATTTAACATAGTACTGGAAACTCTGGCCAGAGCAATTAGACAGACGAAAGAAATTAAAGGGATCAAGATAGGAAAAGCAGAGCTCAAATTAGCACTATTTGCTGATGACATGATAATCTACCTAGAAGACCCAAAAAACTCTACCAGAAAACTTTTACAACTAGTAAATGAATTTGGCAAAGTTGCAGGATACAAAATCAATACACATAAGTCAAAGGCATTTTTCTACATCAGCAACAAAGCCTCTGAAAGGGAAATGATGAAAACTACCCCATTTACAATAGCATCAAAAAAAATAAAATACATGGGAATCAACCTAACGAAAGAGGTGAAAGACCTCTATAACAAAAATTATAGAACACTAAAGAAAGAAATTATAAATGAACTGAGAAGATGGAAAGACCTACCTTGCTCTTGGAGAGGTAGAATTAATATTGTCAAAATGTCCAAACTACCAAAAGCATTATACAGATTTAATGCAATTCCAATCAAAATCCCAATGTCATTCTTCAAAGAAATAGAAATAGCAGTCATGAAATTCATCTGGAAAAATAAGAGACCCAGAATAGCCAAAGCAATCCTGAGCAAGAAAAGTGAAGCAGGGGGCATCACCATACGGGACCTTAAATTATACTATAGAGCAATAGTAACAAAAACAGCATGGTATTGGCACCAAAACAGACTGGTGGACCAATGGTACAGAATAGAGGACACAGAGAATAATACATATAATTTCAGCTATCTTATATTAGACAAAGGTGCCAAAAATGTACATTGAAGAAAGGATAGCCTCTTCAACAAATGGTGCTGGGAAAACTGGAAATCCATATGCAACAAATTGAAATTAAACCCTTATCTCTCACCATGCACAAAACTCAATTCAAAGTGGATCAAGGATCTAGGAATTAGACCAGAGACAATACGCCTAATAGAAGAAAAAGTAAGCTCCAATTTCCAACATGTTGGATAAGGCCCCACGTTCCTTAATAAGAATCCTGTAGCACAAGAATTACTATCAAGAATTAATGAATGGGATAGATTTAAACTAAAAAGCTTCTTCTCAGCAAAAGAAACAATCAGTGAGGTGAATATAGAGCCAACTAATTGGGAACAAATATTTAATACATGCACATCAAACAGAGCACTAATTTCTAGAATATATAAAGAACTCAAAAAGCTTTACACCAAAAAAACAAATAACCCAATCAATAAATGGGCTAAGGAATTGAGAAGACACCTCTCAGAAGAAGATACACAATTAATCAACAAATGCATGAAAAAATGTTCAACATCGCTGGCAATCAGAGAAATGCAAATCAAAACTACTCTAAGATTTCACTTCACTCCAGTCAGAATGGCAGCTATCAAGAACACAAGCAACAATAAATGTTGGAGAGGATGTGGGGAAAAAGGCACACTCATACATTGCTGGTGGGACTGCAAAATGGTGCAACCGTTATGGAAAGCAGTATGGAGATTTCTTGGAAAACTGTAAATGGAACCACCCTATGACCCAGCCATCCCACTCCTGGGTCTATTCCCAAAGGACTTAAAAACAGCATATTACAGTGACACAGCTATCTCAATGTTTGTAGCTGTGCAATTCACAATAGCTAGGTTGTGGAACCAACCTAGATGTCCCTCAATAAATGAGTGGATTAAGAAAATGTGGTATATATGCACAGTGGAATTTTACTCAGCAATAAAAGAAAATTAATTAATGGCATTTGCAGGTAAATGTATGAAGTTGGAAGACATAATGCTAAGTGAAGTTAGTCAGTCTCAAAAATCCAAGTACCAAATGTTTTCTCTGATATAAGGAGGCTAGTTCATAGTATTGTTGGATGGCGGGTACATAGGAGGACTAGAGGAACACTAAAATGGTCAAAGGGAAGAAAGGGTAAGGGAGGGAGAAAGGGGGGGAGGGAGGGAGAGAAAGGGAAAAAAAAAAAAAAAAGAAAAGGTGGTTGAATGAGATGGATATCATTTTCCTAAATGCATGATTGAAGACCTGAATTGTAGGAATATACTTTGTATACAAACAGTTGTATGTAAAAAGATGATAAATTCATGCACTATGAGTTGTACATATTAAAAATTATAAAAATAAAATTAAAAAAGATTCATAAATCTCAAAGTAGTCCAAATAGATTAAATACAAAAAAGTTTTCACTAAAAAACATTATAATCAAATTCTTAAATGTCAAATATAAGGGGGAGAGAGAGAGAGAGAGAGAGAGAGAGAGAGAGAAAAATTATTAAAGTGACCAAGAGAAAATAAACACATCAAATAAAAAAGGAAACATCCATAAAGACTATCATTTGACATTTCAGTGGATGCCTTGAATACTTAGAATGAGATGATATATTCAAAACACTGAAAGAAAATGTGTCAACTAAAAGTACAAGGCTAAACAAGGCTGTCCGTAAGAAATTAAGGAGAGAGAAAGATTCTCCTAGACAAATAAAAGCTGTGAGAGTTCATCACCACTAGACTAGCATTAAAAGAAATGCTAAGGAAAGTTCTACAAATGGACACAAGAAGACACTAGCTACTGACAATGAAAATCTGTGAACATACAAAATCAAATATAAAGATAAGAAGTTGAAATCAGAATACACTAATATTGTAACAGTGGGGCAAAAATCACTTTTAAAAATTAGAAGACAAAATTATTTAAAACACTATCATGAGAATAATGTAGTAATACATATGTGATAATGATATAAATTAGTATATCAATAACATTAAGCATTGATGGAGAAGAAGTTAAAATGTTATATTTTTATGCAGTTATTAGCTTAAAATAGACTGTTATAACTATAAAATGTTTTGTGCAAGCTGCATGGTAGCCATAAAGAAAAAAAAAATCTATAGAACATGCAAAAAAAAAAAAATCAAATCATACACCACGAGACATTACCAAACCATGAAGCAAGTCAGGAATAAAAAAAACAACAACAACAACAAATTAAACATCAAAAATAACTAACAAAAATTCAAAAATTCAATAGTAAATCTTTACCTATCTATAACTTTTAAAAATGTAAATGGATTAAATTCTTCAATGACATACAGAAAATGAATGGATAAGAAAAAATATTCTATTTGATTCTGCCTATAAGAGATTTGCTTTAAGTGTAAACATAGGCTAAATTGAAGGGATGGAAAATGTATTCTGTGCAAATGATAATCAAAGAGAACAGGGGTGACATTAATTATATTAGGAAAAAGTAGTAAAAACTGTCAAAAGAAACAAAGAAGGTCACATGATGATAAAATTGGCAATGTAACAAAAGGATGTAACTATTGTGCATATATACACACCTAATGTTGAAGCACCTAAACTGTTAAGCATATATTAACTGAACTGAAGGAAAAAATAGACAACAATATAATACAAAAATTTTAATAATTCATTTTCAACAATACACAGATCATATAGATAGAAAATCAGTGCTGGAACAGAGGACTTGAATAACATTATAGACCATTGGATTTAACAGAAATATACAAAAACTCTAACAAATAGTAGCAGAACACTCACTTTCTCCAAGAACACAATTGACATTCTCCAGGACAGATCATATATCAAGCCATAAAAGTAGTATTGACAAGTTCAAGAAGATAGGACTAGTGTCTTTCCTGATCACAATTTTATAAAACTAGAAATAAATCATAAGAAAACTGGAAAATTCACAAATATGTGGAAATTAAACAGCACACTATTTACAACCAATAGGTTGAAGAAAAAATAAAAAAGAAAACTTAACAAAATATTATAGCAACAAACTTGTACATTAAAAAAAGAAAAAGAGTTCAAAGATACAACATAATTTTACACCTTGAAAACTAGAGAAATAAATTAAGTTTATAGTTAGCAAATGAAAGAAAACTGGAAATAATGAGAGAAAAATCAAAATATACAAAGAAAACATTAGCTGAACTGAAGGGTAAATAAACATCAGCAAAACAATAGTCAGAAACTTCAATGTTTCACTTTAAACAATAAATAGAAAATGCTTTATATACATTTCCTATCTATGCAATATTTAAGAACAGGAAAAATACATTAATGCTGAAAGAAATATAAGTGATTAAACTAATGGTGGGTTTTTGAAAGTGGAAGATGGGAGACTAGAAAAAATTTTGACAAAGTTGATATTAGAACTAAGAACAGAATGTTTTCAGAATTAGGGATGGTAACAATGGAAATTAATACTTAGTTGATATAGTAGGATACAGACTTCAGCAAGGGAGATAAAGATGAATATCCATGAAGGCAGATTAGAAAAAAAGTAAAAGATAAGAACAAAGATTTCTACACTAAAGGTAATAAATGTTTTCGTGTTTGTAATTAAATTAATACTTACTAATACATAAAACATACATATTGTACATATTAATGGTGTACCATGTTTATATATATATATATATACATATATATATATATATATATAATATAGCATTTAAAACAGGTTAAACATATCTTCTTCCTCAAACATTTATTATTTCTTTATGGTGAAAACTTTCAAAATCCTTTCTTCTAGGAAAGAGTAACATGTATTTGCAGGAGGATTGGAATGAAGAAAACATTAATTATATTGATTAAGTGAGGAGCTTGATATCTTTGTATTTTGATATAGTAAATTGTCATTGGTTTTTTTTTCCCAAGATGGGTTCCAAGAGTTGAAGGGGTGTGTTTGGTATAAAACACACACAGGGCAAGCAATTATTCTTTCAAGAAAATTTTAAGGAAATGGAGGTTTTTCTTAAAAGTTGTGTCCTCTAGTCTCTAGAAGGGCTCATCCTCTCACCTTTGAGACCCACATACTCAAAGTGCCTAAATTAACCTTGGCTTGAGACAGAAGACTCATTTCAATTTGTTTCCTTTTTAGAACTGGGCATTAAGATATCCTTGTTGTTTTAGGCAGACCCAGGAGGTATTTCCCAGGAAATGGTATCATCACAATCTATAAAACTGCAGAGCTAAGACTTAGAACTCCATCAGATTGTCACGACCTGCTGTGGTATCCTTGGGAATTTGGAAAAAAGGTTTGTGGGGTAGGAGCCCATATCCCTGAGGAGAGAACACTTCCAAGAATTACTGGTACCTTGAATATTTGAAAAGGCATCACTGTGCTAGCTTTGGAAGTACAAAAATAGTGTCAACTTTAACAAATTAGTGCTGGAATCAAGTGCTCCTTTCATCCAATATATGGATACAGTTACCACTGTAGGTAGCTAGTTGGCAAAGGAGAAATGTAGCGTGCAGTCTCAGTCCCAACATCATATGCAGAGTGAAAGGGTATGTTTCGATCTGAGAGGCAATGGCTAAATCACTGGCACTCTCAACTGTTAAAAATCTTTGTATTTCAAACTCAGCAGCAAAATCAATTGTCTCCAGTATTTTTCCAGCCATTATGAATACATGAGGCAGAGATAGATATGTATTAGTTTGAAATATGTGATACCTCATCATTGTATCAAACTGTTGTTGTCAAGTAGCTGTTGTCTCAGTCAGGGAAAGTATTTTGTCACCCTTCTAAAACTACATGATGATTCCAGCCTATGAAATTGATGGAAGAATCATATTCTAGTCATAGATATATGACTTAAAAAATGGAAATAAAAAGTTCATTACAAATTTTTATTTTTTCTTGCTCATTAGCTAAGTAAAATATTAGATAATAAAATATTAGATATTAAATCTTGGCACCTTTTGAAGATATATACCAACCTTTTTTCCTGAGTCACTTTGGAGCAAAGAATTGTACCATTTATTTACTGGACTTTATGTGAGAATAAATTTCTACTATGCAAATCTACTGAGATTTGGAGTCTTCTCTCTTCAGTTATCTACTGTTACTCTAATATAGTAGCTTGAAACCTATTGCTGTTCTGATAAAGAAATCTAAAACTTTACCCCTAATGAAGATCAGGTTGTAAATATTTTAGGTTTTGTAATATTGTCTGTGCTTCAACTACTCAGCATCACCATTGCAATATAAGAGTAATTACGGACAATACATGGACCTGCCTGTGTTCTATGTAGTCTTGAAAAAGAAATAGGTAGTGGTCTAGATTAGGCCCACAGATTATATTTTGCTTACTCTTTTCCTAATACAGTGAGCAATTCTAATATGTTACCCTTGTTCCATCTTATTCAGGACAAGTGTTGTTAAAATTATGACAGAACAAGAGAAATACTTACTCCGAGTGATGACAAAGGAAGCTACCATTATTAATGATAAACTCAAGTAGATCTTCAGACCCAGAAGAAAAGAAAATATACATGGAACCTATATTCTAAAGAGGAAGAGGAAGCTTAACTAGAAACTAAAAGGAAGTAAAGACCCAGCATAAATGAGAAATTTAACTTTGAGAAATTTGGAAACACTTCTTATAGAAAACAGTGGAATGATTTAATTGGTGGCTGAAGTCATAATGACCTTACAAAAGATTAAAGGAAAAGGCCACTGAAGA
The DNA here is from genome assembly GCA_025594165.1 of Tamias sibiricus. NCBI lineage: Eukaryota > Metazoa > Chordata > Mammalia > Rodentia > Sciuridae > Tamias > Tamias sibiricus. Next base: position 41,013,777 of record CM046661.1, read on the forward strand.
GTAGAAGCATAAAGAACAGATATCACTAGATACACAAAGAAAGTAGATATAGAGAAGGAATTTTAGGATGTTAAAAATTTATAATGTATTTTTAACTTTTTAAACTGAAGTAAAAATAATATACCCTAAAATCAATCTTTACACTTTTATTTTAGAAAAAGAAAAGTTTTATTATTGAATAAGCTTCAAACCAAAATGTGATACCCACCATTAAAACATTGTAAAACAGTGCAAAGACATGAAAGAATCTCACTCTTTCCTGTATCCAAGCAGATATAACCCATAACATTCATATCATCAAAATAAGTAATTATTTTGGGATCATGACAGTACCAGTTATTCTATGTAGTTCCTAATTGTAACTGGTATTTGGGATTACACTCTGAATTAGTTATTTTGGCTTTATATAAGGGAAAAAAATTTTCATTTCCTTATGGAAGCAGATACTTTGGCTACCAAGAACAAAGTTACCACCTAAGTGAGGCTCCTATTGTCCTGCAGAAATGGGGAAACAAGGGTGCTATCTCCCTTGAATCACTAACCTTTGGAAAAGGCTCAATTCCATGAGTGACATGTAATACGTTCACACTGTCATGTGGTCATTACCTCCTTTAATTTCCATGAAATTTTCATCACCCTAAAAGAAATACCAGAAGCATTAAACAGTCTTTCTCCTTTCAATTCCCCATCCCCTAATAATCACTGGTGTGCTTTCTGTATCCATGAATTTACTTATTCTGTAATTTACATATGAATGTAATTATATAACATATGAACTTATATATCTGTCTTCTATCACTCAAAATAGTGCTTTTGAGATTCAGTGACATTGGAAATACAACAGTATTTCATTCCTTTATATGGCTGAATAGTATCTGTATGGATATACTACATTTACTTTATTTGTTTATCTGCTGGTAGATTTGAGTTCATTTCTACCTATCTAAATTGTGAATGTGCTGTTATGAATATTAATGTACAAGTATTTGAGTATCTGTTTTTAATTATTTTAGGGACATATCTAAGATTGGAATCACTAGACCTTATAACTTCATGTTTTAATTGTTTGATAAACCAACAAACTGTTTTCCATACCACTAACATACTGCATTTTTGCAAGCATTGTTTGAAGATTCCAATCTCACTACATCTTCCTCATCTGCGGAAAGAAGAGAATATTTGGAAGTCAAAGATTTTTATAAAAGTCTCCTATCCAAATAAATAAAGAACTCTTAAAATTTGACAACAAAAAACAAATATTTAAAAGATGGATAAAATCGTGAACAGACAATTCTCCAAAGAAGATATACCAAAGGCAATAAAAATATATGAAAAGATCCTCAACATCATTAGGCACCAGTGAAATACAGATCAGACTGTCAGTAAGATATCACTTCATATCCATTAGGCTGCTCATAATAATTTAAAAGAAGAAAACAAACCCATGGTATAATGTACCATGATATAATGTACCATGATATAATGGTCCAACAGACAGTTTAAGAAATGTAGAAAAAATTTAAATCTTGTTGAAATACTATGGTGGTTTATAACCTGAAGCTAAGAATGAAGGACACAGAATATTGCAAGCAAATTTAGAATGTAAACATTGCAATAACCAGACTATTTGTGATGACATTGAAAGAGTTTATATTCTCAAATCAAAGCATTACTGTGGTAATGTGATTGAAGTGTTATCTATTTAATGGGTAAGTGAAACCTACTGAAGATAAAATCTCTATGGAATTCACAGTTGCAAAAGGATAATTTTGCAAAATATCATTTGAAAAGGAATAAATCATTATAATAAATCAGTTGTCACTGAGATATATGGCAAAATACATATAATTTCAAAGAAACCGAAAAAAGGTACTGAAGTAATCCTGCACATAAATAAATAAATGTAAGGAGAATACAAAACCATGCTAAAAATATGTGGCATGGATATCTGACTAAGTTTTTGTTTTTTTTTAAACAAGAACAAATTTTATTCATATCTCTAATAATCTCCAACTCAAAAACTATCAGGAAAAAGAATAAATCTACTCTTTAATAAAGGGTAAACTTAAGGTGAAAATAACATTAAAGTTACAGAGTAAAGTGTCTCTTCTTTGATTAGTTAGGTAAACTATGTTTCCCTTCTAGTAATCATGCATATGTTTAGAAAGTTTGACTTTAACAGTGGGATCCATTGTGACATGGTCATTCTAGCACAGAATATAATTATGGTCAATTTTATTCTCCTTGCCCTTCCCTCCTCCCTACCCTTGAAACCCTACTAGTTTTCCTTCCATTTTTATGAGATTCCTTTTTTACTGTGCTCCAGCTTCCACATATGAGCGAAAACATGTGACTCAAGAGACTGGCTTATTTCACCTAATATGATGCTCTCCACTTTCATCCATTATCTTGGAAATGATTTAATTTCATTCTTCCTTATGGATGAATAACAATCTTGTGTATATATACTGCATTTTATGTATCCATTCATATGTTGATGGACACCTAGGCTGATTCCATAAGGTGGTTATTTTGAATTGTGCCACTGTAAACATAGGTGTGTGTATCAGTACAGTATGCTGACTATGGCAGATTGATAAATTGTGAATGAAAATGAAGAAGTATTAACATAATAATTCATAACACTGTTTTCATAAGTTAGAGGAGTGTGAAATACAGTGTCTCTGATTGAGAAGAACGTTATTACCAGAGAACTTGGAATCAATGAAATCATTGCTAATGTTCAATATTAAAATCTTTGTTCATATGATGCAGATCTCCAGGGGTGAAATAGAAGAGATAAAAAAGTGACTATAAAGGATGCATCAGGTTGACCAGGAAAACCTAAGGTACTTAAATTTTTTATTTTTTCAAAAGATGAAGGAAATATACTGCAAGAGGTGTATTTTCAGACATCATGATAAAATGCAGGTAAGATTAATTTGAGTGTTCCAGCATCACTGTAACAGGTGATTGCTCTACTCTTTCTGAATTGTGAAAGTTGGCAACACCTCAAATTCCTTTTATATGGGTTAGGCTGCATTGCCTTTATAGCTTCCCAGACATACAGGTAGGTTAATGTTTTAGCCCTATTTTGTCTACAGAGATAAGTAATAGAATGAGCTTGAAGTGACACAGCAAGTTGAGATACAGGACTTAGACTGAAAATCCCAATATGAATTTTATTCTATACCAGCAGTCTACCAAGTATTGCCATTGTCAAAAATTGTTCAATATGTTCTCTGTCATATGCTTTTGATTTCTCAGCTACAACACACCTTACCTAAGAGTTTAAAGAATTTATTTGAATCAAAGAATTAATTGAAATTGATAGATTTTACAAATTGAAGTCTCCGTAGGTAATAAACTAGTTTTCTCCTAAAATCTAAAAGTTTATGTATGAATTTGGGAATTCAATGAAACAAAATATTGAGCAAAAAAGAGCAACAAACGTTTTGTCCTCTAGGAAAAAAATGCAGCTGATTTTATGTTGCAAATTTCATGCATCAGATTGTGTCACACTTTGTGACCAAACTCAGGACTTTTATGAAATGCCAGATATAGTAATCAATAAAATAAGAAAATTGTCCTTATTCAGATGTGTGCATTTCAGAAACATTATTTCAACTTAAGCACTATATCAAACAGCTTAGAATGTTTTACAGTTTTATATAGTGAAGAGGAAAGGGGTGTTACAAAGATCTGTTACTAAGAAATAAAGGCTTTGGGCTGATTATTAAAAAGAAAATAAGAAACACAAATTAAACAGAAAAAAAGTTAAAAGCATCTGAATAAAACATCTTAAATTATTACTGAAATCTTTGCAGATATATTATTGTATTTGCTATAAAACAGTATGAAAAAATATGGTTTGCAAGTCATTTGGTTAGTGATATAATGAACCAAATGGCTTGCTGAAAATTTGGATGAATTCCAGTTCAACAGCCACTATTCAAATTAATAGTGACAGCTCATTCTGAGGAAAAAATGTTATTTTCAAATGATTGATATGAACTCAAAGGGGTGTGAAGAACTACAGTGTACTTTGTGCATAAGAGTTGTGACAGGTTGGCACATCTCTAATTCTGATTTAAAACAAGCCAGGGCACTGCAGTTTCCAATGACATTAAGCTTATATACCCCACTAAATTATTTGATCCACTGGAATATTCCACAAAGCAAAATGTGCCAAAATTTCAAAAAGTCTGATTTTTGTATTAGACTGGCACATTATCTACTAAAACTATTTCCAACATTTTTTTCCTTTAATAAGAGTAAACACATTCATATATATTAATTAAACTTAATTATAACTTGGTAAATGCTGTTCTCTAATTGTCAGAAATTTAAAAGTATACCAGGTGAAAGAAAATAAAGAGTCCCTGCCATAACAGTATAACATTAAAACTTGACATTGAAATAATGGGGCCATAACTCTACTGGATGACAAATGGGCCTTAATGCAGATTAATGGCAGAAATCTTCAACTCTGCCCATTTAGATTTTACTGACTTGGCATGTATACATTTCAATTTCTTAATTGTAGTCCCACAAAGACCAATTAGTGTTTTTCCAATAAAAAAGAATTCAAAGGAGAATATTTACAGAATTTTCTAGTGTTCCTCTAATCCTCCTATGCTCCCCATCCCAATCACACTGTGAATCGGCCTCCTTATATCAGACAAAAACATTTGGCTTTGGCGTTTGGCTTTCTGGGATTGGATAGCTTCATTTAGCATTACATTCTCCAATTTCATCCATTTACCTGCGAATGTCGTGATTTTATTCTCTCTTATTGCTGAGTAATACTCCATTGTGTATAAATACCACATTTTCATTATCCATTCATCAACTGAAGGGCATCTAGGTTGGTTCCACAGTTGAGCTATTGTGAATTGTGCTGCTATAAACATTGATGTGGCTGTTTCCCTGTAGTATGCTGTTTGTAAGTCCTTTGGGTATAGATGGAGGAGTGGGATAGCTGGGTCATAAGGTGGTTCCATTCCAAGTTTTCCAAAGAATCTCCATACTGCTTTCCATATTGGCTGCACCATTTTGCAGTCCCACCAACAATGTATGAGCGTGACTTTTTCTCCACATCCTTGCCAACATTTATTGTTGTTTGTGTTCTTAATAGCTGCCATTCTGACTGGTATGAGATGAAATCTTAGAGTGGTTTTGATTTGCATTTCTCTAATTGCCAGAGATGTTGAACATTTTTTTCAAGTGTTTGTTCATTGATTGTATATCTTCTTCTGAGAAGTGTCTGTTCAATTCCTTGGCCCATTTATTGATTGGGTTATTTGATTTTTTGGTGTTAAGATTTTTAAGTTCTCTCTATATTCTAGAGATTAGTGCTCTATCTGACATGCATGTGGTAAAGATTTGTTCCCAATTAGATGGGAGGGTGCAAAAGGGTGAAGAAAAAAAGAAATGGTAGAATGAGATGGATATCATTACCCTAAGTGCATGTATGAAGTCACTAATGGTGTGAATATACTTTGAATACAACCAGAGATATGTAAAAATGTGCTCTACGAGTATATTATGAAATGTAATACATTCTGCTGTCATTTCTAACAACTTAGAATAAAAAATAAATTTAAAGAAAAGAAAAAACATGTTTACAGAATTTTGACAGTAGCTTTTTAATTTTTTTTAAACAATTCAGCTTTGTCACATATTCTGTGTCACAAAGCAGAATCATCTTCTGAAACATAGCCTATAAATGACATTTTTGGTGGTTGTGGCTTCCTAAAAAGCTTAGGGTGGTTTTTCATGTACATAGATATTTTAGTCATAAATATCACAGACTTCTTTTTCCTAATTTATATAATACTGTCATAGTCAACTCTCTTAATTCAGGATGATAAAACAAAATATCATAGACTAGGCACCCTATAAACAACAGAAATTTATTTCTTACAGTACTGGAGACTAGTAAGTCTAAACTTAAGGTTCTGGCTGACTCAGTGTTCAGTGAAGTGCCCCCTCCTCACAGACGGCCATATTCTCAGTATGCGAGAAGAGGCGAAGGGATACCTCAGAGATCTTTTTTAATAAAACCACTAATGAACTCCCTGAGGTCTCCACCCTCATGGAGTAATCTCTTCCCAAAGGCCTTATTTCCTAATTTCAAAAATTGTGGTTAAGATTCCAACATATGGATTTTGGAGGTACATAGACATTCATTTCACTGCAACTTCTGTATGAAATGTTGGCCAGAAATGAGAGAAGACCACAGGTTTAGAAATATAGGGCACGCATGCTTTCATGTATGAATCTGTTTTCTTTATGAACCTGACAGGAATCCTATTTTCTTTCTATGAACCTGAGGGGAATCCAATTAAAAATTTAACTGAAAATGTCAAGCTATCTTCAAAAACATGTCTGTCTGTCTTTTGGATACATGCCTTTATGTGGCGACTGTTCTCTCTTAAAACATGCATCTATTTAGTGGCACAAATAAATACCAGAAGGTCTAGAATAAAATACATTTTACTATCAATAATCTTTAAATGAAAATATCTTTTTCTATGTCCCTTTCACTTCATTAAAATGAAGCTATTCCATTTCAGATCCTTTTCCCTATTCTCCACCAAATAACATGTCCAAAGGGATGGTATATTGGCTGACCTAGCTCAGAATTTAACTGCAATATATCTTATATCAAAGGTCTCTTCAAGAGGAAAGGGCCAATGCTCCCCTCCCCAGAAAACGGTTCTCTTATAAGAATAAAAGAGAACAGCACTCGATGTTTGGAAAGAAACCATGATATCCAAAATGTCTCTCTTTTGAGTCCTTATTACTTTTGCCTTCAATAAGACTGAAATTCTCATTTTTAAAAATCTTATATTTATATTAATGCAGATCATCTTCAAAGGCACATAATAAAATCCTTATAATGAACATTGAAAAAGGAAAGAACCCTATTTATTAAGAAGAGAAGAAAGTTTCATTAAAAACAAAATAATGTCAATTTTTTAATGTATCAGGGAAGATAGACTTGATCTTATTTTAATTTAAAAATAGAAAATATTGACTTCTTCATGTTGAAGTGCAAGATTGTTTTGTTTAAGTGGAAATACAAGAGTTAGAAAATTTGGAAGAACAGCTTCAGTGGAGCTCTTCATTGAGAAAAATCATAAATCACTAAAACTTAAGGGTATTTTTAAATGGATTGAATATGTTAAGATAAATGTCTAGAGCTTACAAATTTAGTTTTAAAGTCAAATAAGTTTAATATATTTATTTTTCAACTGCATGCATTATTCTACTTTTTACATTGCTTGAAGCATTCGTTTTAAAATCTACACAGAACAATCACATAAATCACATGTTATGCAAAGGTCATCACAGTACCCATTCTCTCACCTATAAATGCATAGCACTTATTTTCTTATCATTGTATAATTCTATTTAAAATAAACATCAACACTAAAGACTCATTGCCCCTATCTAATGTTCACCAATAATCCATTAATTGTTTCCCCCTTTAGAGTTCACTAAGAAACCTTAGTTTATGTAATCTGAAGTGGAGATCATGCTTGGAATCTCAGTGCCCATATGTAGTTTTATGGTTTGGATCTGGAAGGTCCTTCAAAGACTGTTCTGCTGGAAGTTGGGTTTTCAGAAAATTATTAGAAAATCAGGGTTCTGATATCATTGATGCATTAATCCATTGATTGTTGAATGGACTATTGGCAGGTAGGAACTAGTTGGGGAAAGTTAGGTCACTAGGGATTTGCCCTAGAAAGGCGTATCTTCTCTCTTTCTTCTTCCTGGCTGCCAGGAGATGAGCAGCCTTCCTCCCTCATGTCCTTCCACCATGAAGTGTCTGCCTTGGAGCCAGCCACCATGGACTGAATCCTCTAAAACTGTAAGCCAAAATAAATCTTTCCTCCTGTAAGTTATTCTTGTCAGGTGTTTTGTCCACAGTAATAAAAAGTTGACTAACACATATAGTTACCACTTTAAAATCCATTAATCCATTAATTAATCATTTTTTCTTTCTTTCTTTCTTTCTTTTTTTTTTTTTTTTTTTTTTTTTTTTGTGTGTGTGTCTGCTGAAGAAATCTTAGTTCATATAATCTGACGTTTTAGATACATAAAAAGAAGCCCAGGAATATGAGAAGGAGGGAAAAACCAGCAGAGCATGTAAAGGCTGGGCTAGAAATAGAAATATTGAACTTTAAAAAGCAAACTTGATAGATGGTGAGTTATGTTTGCTCCAGGAAGGCTTAAGCTTTGTAACCAGCACAAATGCCCCCGAAAAGTCAAAATTCCATTGACCTTGGCAATGTCTGAAGGGAAATATATTCATGAAGATCAGCACTGCTGAAATTAATCTTTTATTTTGATAAAATAAAAGTGATATTTCTTTTTCAAAAATAAGACTTATTTTGGCTTCTGTTACCTACTGTGTGCTTTGAGCCAAAAAAAACTAGTCACTGTGGCATTGCGGTCCTTAAAAAAAAAATCTCATTTGCTATTTGTCATGGTAAGTCAATCATGAATTATCAGAGCAGTGAGGCAGTTTAGCAATCTATGTTCCTTTTAATCTCTTTCAGAGTCTAGGAAAGACACCTTTAAGTATTTATTGACCTTTTACAGTGAATTTTTGGAAAACATATATATTTCTCTCTTTTAAGCAAGCATAGATACATGTAACTTTAATTTTTACTTTTATATTGAGTGATGTATTTATTAACATTGTTTTAATGTTGTTCACTGAAATTTCAGAGGTATTTATAAAATAGCAATTAGTTATATTTTTTGAAAAATAATGACAATGATTATCTTAGATGCTCTTTTGTACTATATGGTGCCTAAGGTAACTCTGCACTCAATTTCAAATCAATGAAGAACCCAAATCTTAATTTGGCATAATATCTTTGGATAAAGAAATATTTGTAATTTTGAGTTCAGATTATATTGTCTTAAAAGATATTAACTTTTCTTTCAATGAGTCCTGTGAGGTCCTCTAGATCACACTATTTTATCCTCTATAGTTATATCTTTAGAGCAACATTCCTAATGGAATAAATGTCAAGGGTATGGGTGGAGAATTAGTGAATCGAAAAACTTGGCTTTAACACTTATTGTCCAGTCAACACATGCATATTCCTTAACCATAGGGTATATTAGTTTCTTCACTTTAAAATGGGGATAAAAATAAGTAACTCTTTTAAAAGTTTATGTTATATACTCAAACAAACATGACTAAGGAACTAAGCATTAACACCTACCTACATAGGTTCCAATCTTCCCATGGCTGGAATAACACAAGCATCTGGAACCACAATCATACTAATAATGAATAAAATACAGATAGTTATGCTCCAGAGCCTGAACTCTCGGCAAATAAGCAATCTTCTTTTTCTGGTAGTTCATCAAAACTAGTCACTCTGATGTGTACAGCTTTGCTATATACACATCATGTATCTTATTGTAAAAATCATGGTTATTGATATAGGATCTATACTACCCACTGTCTTTCATTTGCTTTTGTGAAACTAGTCATGATGTCACCCTGTTTATTATCGCTTGTTTCTCATAAAATTATAGAGCATGAAATAAATTTTATTTGTTTGGAGTCTCAATAAAATTCATTTCTCAGTAGATGCTATTAAAAAGTAGAAGAAAAATAAACACCATGTCTTAAATTATATTTCAGAATGAGCATTGTAGGTAATTTCCCGTTGCTTTCCAAATGTAAATTTGAAATTCATGCAGTGAGTTGATGGCAGAACTAGATCAAGTCTTGTGAATGTTGAACTGTCAGTGGAACAGTTAAAAAAAAATTGCCACCATAAAATAATTTGCAGACCTATTAACAAATTGCATACAGTTATTTCAGTCAGAATCCTAACCAGATAAATAAATGTCAATTCAATGTAATGATGGCTTTCATTTTAGTGCTTTTGTCACTCCTTTATTAAACATTTTAGTTCATGTCAGAAGAGTGATTTTTATTGTATATTATAAACTATTTGTATTAAGAATATTATTGAAGTTTTGAGATGAGTGTACTGGTGCATTAGCCTTGATGTTCTATTTCCAGTAAAATTTTGTTAGTTAATCAAAATGAATGGAAAAAGAAACTAACCTTCTCTCAAACATGTAACCCATTCAGAAAAGATGAATGCCTCAATAATTTTAATATATTAATTCAAGATCTTGTCCCAGTTAACTTTGAATCCAAATTCTGAAAGTTTAGTTTCCTCCAAAACATATAAGTAGCTATGTTAGTTTCAATTTATGAAGAAATGAGAAATCATTTTTCCAAGTGAGTAGTCATATATCAATCTGTTGCCAAGGACAAAACAGAGTTCTTTTTGTTTCCCCTTGAATTTGTCATTAAGATTATAACGGAGGAATCATGAATATTTTGCCCAAATATATTAATGTATTTAAACATTCTGCGTAAGCTAAAACTTTAATTTTTCCTAAACTCCACAAAATGGAACATATAGAAGTGGCAAAAAAACTTCAATAAACTCAAGTTTGTTACAACTTATATGTTTGTGGGGAAAAAGAAAACATAGGAACCTACTAATTATAATATATTTCAGTCATTTTGGTTTTAAAAATTAATATAGCACAATTGATTTTCTTGAGAGAAGCAAGAAGCACATGGGGTTGACATATATAAGCAACTCTCCAGTACATTCAGATCTCTAACTCTTGAGTTTCTGAACAGAATATTTGTGAAATGTCTTCTCTGGGATTCACTAAGGATAACACAAATTCAACATAAAAATTGAATTCATTATTTCCCCTTCCTTGATCCTAAACCTTCTCCCTAGCTCAAACCTCTTCCACCCCTGCTTTTTCTAATATCACATAATGGCATGTTTCCACCAAACATAGATATGCAGACATAGGCAATGGTCCAGATGTCTACATTTTTGCTTCGCTAACTGTAGCCAACTACTTAATGAATACTATTAATTTAGCTCTTCAATATCCTTCAAATCTCTTTTCACCTCTTCAGCTCTACAGTCAACTGCATAATTTAAACTGGTCTTGGTATTTAATCTGCAGGATTATCAAAAATATTTTTTAGATTATCTTTCTGTCCAGTGAATTTCACTTCTTCATATTCATCATTCTTATTATTAAGAGAGTGATCAAGACAAACCACAAATAAAACCATGGTATTATCCTCTTAGAAATGTTTACAAAGACCATTCATGACCTACTTCTTTTCATTTCACTAGTCTAATCTTCTACCCCTTGTCCATTTGCACTTCAAAAAGTAATAATTCCAAAGCATTTTCTTTAAAAAGAAAGACTGTATAATAATGCTGTGCAATTACACAAGCTCATGACTCTATAAAATGTTCTTCTTAATTAGTGACATCTGATGAATACATGTTCATCTAACAATTTTATTCAAGTGATTTTTTTGTGCCTCTGTGTGAAAATTTTCCTAACAATTCCATGAAATATTATAATGAAATTATAAACTATAAATTACAAAATTTGGGTCGCAACAAAAAGTACCACAGACAAGGTGGCTTTAATCAAAGAAGGTTATTTTCTGATGGTTCTGAATGTTTTATACATCCCTTCAATGTTATAGGCTGGAGATAATTTATGTAATATATTTAGGGCACCTGCTTTTTGACTGTGACTATTCACCTGAGGCCAATGGAGCTTTAGTGAAGGTGTCTTCATCCCATATAATTGAGAATTCATACATTTGCTATGATTATCAACATATTAAATGTTTATTGACCTGTCATCTAAGCACTTTACAAAAGGAAATATTGTATTAATTCAATTTTCTCTTGTTTGTGCATACTTATTGTATTAATTTTTTTTTTAAATGGAGTTCTCAAATAATCAAGAATGGGTATGGGGGAATATTTTCCTTTTCTTTCACTTTTAATAGTTTCAAAATAAGGAGAGAGAGAAGAAATGTTGACTTGTAAGAAACGTTGACTTTTCTAATATTGTGTGTCCATTACTGCTGTGATAAATCACACTGAAATTTCGTAATTGCTATGTGGCTGCATAAAATTATTTTTTAATTGTTAAAATTTTATCTTGGGATAATACAAGATCCATATACTATTGTAAAAATTGTAAAGATTTTGTGAATTCATTACTGAGGTATCCTAGTAGCAAAGTTTGCCAGTTTATTTTTTTGTCTTATAAAAGATTCTTTTTTCCTGTTTATTGTTCTGCGACCTATACCATCCTCATTCTTATGGAATTTTACACTCAAGCCATCATATCAGTGCTTAATAAGTTTCATATTTTGAGCATCTATTATTTCAGATCTTTTGATTAAAGATTTTTTAACCTGTAATAAAATGATTCAGCACAATTATTAATAGCAAAAGCTTTTAATTCAAGCTGTTTTGATTTAAAACCTGGCCATGTTATTTGTTATGTAAGTTAAGTGAAGAAAATATTTAACTTCTGTCTTCATTATCTGCAAAATGTAGATGTTGTTAGTAATGACCACATTATGTTGTTTTCAGGACTAAATGAATTATATATGTTAAGTGCTTGTGATATCGGCAGGCAAAAACAATCAATAAATATTAATTATAAATGCTACCTCTTCATTCAAGAATGAAATCTGTTTCCTGATACTTCTACCATTACTCATAATTCTGTTTCACACAAAACAGAATATATTTATACAAATTATCAAATATTTGAATATAATTGCTAACTCAGTATGTCATACAATTTCAAGTAATAACTTTGCTATTTTATGTGCATAAATAAATCTCAATTAGTCTATAGCACTCAAAACAATTATCTAGAAGTTTTTTTTTGTGTGTGTGTTTGTGTTAGCAGGGATTAAACTCAGGGGCATTCGACCACTGGGCCATATCTCCAACCCGTTTCTGTATTTTATTTAGAGACAGGTCTCACTGAGTTGCTAAGTGCCTTGCTGTTGCTGAGGCTGGCTTTGAACTCGCAATCCTCCTGTCTCAGCCTCCCAAATTCTGGGATTACAGATGTCCTCCACCGCACCCAGCTGGAATTACCTAGAATTCATCCCAATTATCCTAGCTTGATTTTTAACTATGCATATAAAGTTTCAATAGTGTTTCTATATTTCTTTTTTCTTTATTTTTTTTTTTTATTCTAAGTTGTTCTATATGACAGCAGAATACAATTCATATTACACTTATGGAGCACAATTTTACATATCTCCAGTTGTATACAAACTATATTCACACCATTTGTGTCTTCGTACATGCAATTAGGATAATGGAATCCATCTCATTCTACCATCATCTTTTTTTTTTTTTTTACCCTTTTGCCCCTCCCATTTTCTCCCTCCCCATTGGCCTTTCTAGTGTCCCTCTAATCCTCCTATGCTCCTTGTCCCAATCCCACTTTGAATCAGCCTCCTTATATCAGAGAAAATATTCAGCATTTGATTTTTGGAATTTGCTAACTTCACCTAACATTATATTCTCCAACTTCATCCATTTACCTGTGAATGCCATGATTTTATTATCTTTTATTGCTGAGTAATACTCCATTATGTATATTATACCACATTTTCTTTATCCATTCACCTACTGAAGGGCATCTAGGTTGATTGTACAGTTTAGCTATTGTGAATTGTGCTGCTATGAACATTGATGTGGCTGTGTCCCTGTAGTATGCCGTTTGTAAGTCCTTTGGGTATAGATGGAGGAGTGGGATAGCTGGGTCATAAGGTGGTTCCATTCCTAGTTTTCCAAGGAATGTCCATACTGCTTTGCATATTGGCTGCTGCACCATTTTGCAGTCCCACCAGCAATGTATGAGTGTGCCTTTTTCAATTCTAGAGATTAGTGCTCTGACATGCATGTGGTAAAAGTTTGTTCCCATTTAGTAGGCTCTCTATTCACCTCACTGATTGTTTCTTTTGCTGAGAAGAAGATTTTTATTATTTTTTTTTTTTATTCTAAGTTGTTCTATATGACAGCAGAATACAATTCATATTACACTTATGGAGCACAATTTTACATATCTCCAGTTGTATACAAACTATATTCACACCATTTGTGTCTTCGTACATGCAATTAGGATAATGGAATCCATCTCATTCTACCATCATCTTTTTTTTTTTTTACCCTTTTGCCCCTCCCATTTTCTCCCTCCCCATTGGCCTTTCTAGTGTCCCTCTAATCCTCCTATGCTCCTTGTCCCAATCCCACTTTGAATCAGCCTCCTTATATCAGAGAAAATATTCAGCATTTGGATTTTTGGAATTTGCTAACTTCACCTAACATTATATTCTCCAACTTCATCCATTTACCTGTGAATGCCATGATTTTATTCTCTTTTATTGCTGAGTAATACTCCATTATGTATATTATACCACATTTTCTTTATCCATTCACCTACTGAAGGGCATCTAGGTTGATTCTACAGTTTAGCTATTGTGAATTGTGCTGCTATGAACATTGATGTGGCTGTGTCCCTGTAGTATGCCGTTTGTAAGTCCTTTGGGTATAGATGGAGGAGTGGGATAGCTGGGTCATAAGGTGGTTCCATTCCTAGTTTTCCAAGGAATGTCCGTACTGCTTTGCATATTGGCTGCTGCACCATTTTGCAGTCCCACCAGCAATGTATGAGTGTGCCTTTTTCAATTCTAGAGATTAGTGCTCTGACATGCATGTGGTAAAAGTTTGTTCCCATTTAGTAGGCTCTCTATTCACCTCACTGATTGTTTCTTTTGCTGAGAAGAAGATTTTTAATTTGAATCTGTCCCATTTATTGATTCTTGATATTAATTCTTGCACTATAGGAGTCTTATTAAGGAAGGTGGGGCCTAATCCGACATGTTGGAGATTAGGATTAACTTTTTCTTCTAATAGGAGTAGTGTCTGTGGTCTAATTCCTAGATCCTTGATCCACTTTGAGTTGAGTTTTGTGCATGGTGAGAGATAGAGGTTTAATTTTATTTTGTTGCATATGGATTTCCAGTTTTCCCAGCACCATTTGTTGAAGAGGCTATCTTTTCTCCCATGTACATTTTTGGCTTCCTTGTCTAATACAAGATAACTGTGATTATATGTGTTAGTCTCTGTGTCCTCTATTCTGTTCCATAGGTCTACAAGTCTATTTTGGTGCCAATACCATGCTGTTTTTGTTACTATTGCTCTTTAAGGTCTGGTATAGTGATGTCACCTGACTCACTCCTCTTGCTAAGGATTGCTTTAGCTATTCTGGGTCTCTTATTTTTCCAGATGAATTTCATGACTGATTTTTTTTTTTTTTTATTTCTATGAGGAATGGCATTGGGATTTTGATTGGAATTTCATTAAATCTGTATAATGCTTTTAGCTTGCCTATCTAAAAGCAAGGTAGATCTTTCCATCTTCTAAGGTCTTCCATGATTTCTTTCTTTAGTGTTCTGTAGTTTTCATTATCGAGGTCTTTCACGTCTTTGGTTAAGTTGATTCCCAAGTATTTTATTTATTCTTTATGCTATTGTAAATGGGGTAGTTTTCCTCATTTCCCTTTCAGAGGATTTGTCATATATAGAAATGTCTTTGATTTATAGGTGTTGATTTTGTATCCTGCTACTTTGCTGAATTCATTTATGAGTTCTAGAAGTTTCCTGGTGGCATTTTTTTGGGTCTTCTAGGTATCGAATCATATTGTCTGTGAATAGTGGTAATTTGAGTTCTACTTTACCTATCTGTATCCCTTTAATTTCTTTCATCTGTCTTATGCTCTGGCCAGTGTTTCAAGAACTATTTTAAATAGAAATGTTGTAAGAGGGCATCCCTATTTTGTTCCAGTTTTTAGAGGAAACACTTTTAACTTTTTTCAATTTAAAATAATTTTTGCCTGGAGCTTAGCACAGATAGCTTTTATGATGTTGAGATATGTTCCTGTTATCCCTGGTTTTTCTAGTGTTTTGAACATGAAGGGGTGCTATATTTTGTTAAATGCTTTTTCTGCATCTATTGAGATAATAATATGGTTCTTATCTTTAAATCTATTAATGTGATGAATTACATTTATTGATTTCTGTATATTGAACCAAACTTGCATCCCAGGAATGAACCACACTTGATTGTGGTGTACTATCTTTTTGCTGTGTTTTTGTATTCGATTTGCCAAAATTTTATTGAGAATTTTTTCATCTATGTTCATTAAAGGCTGGTTTTGGTATCAGCGTGATATTGGCCTCATAAGATGAGTTTGGAAGTGCTCCATCTTTTTCTATTTCCTAAAATAAATTGAAGAGTATTGGTATTAGTCTTTCTTTAAGGTCTTGTAGAACTCAGTTGTGTATCCATCTGGTCCTGGGCTTTTCTTGGTTGGTAGGCTTCTGATGGCATCTTCTATTTCATTGCTTCAAATTGGTCTGTTTAAATCGTGTATATCACCCTGATTCAATTTGGGCAAATCATAGACTCTAGAAAGTTGTTGATGCCTTAAATATTTTGTATTTTATTGGAGTACAAGTTTTCAAAATAATTTCTAATTATCTTCCGTATTTCTGTAGTGTCTGTTGTGATATTTCCTTTTTCATCATATATGTTAGTAATTTGAGTTTTCTCTCTCCTTCTGTTTGTTAGCCTAGCTAAGGATTTGTCAATTTTATTTACTTTTTTCAAAGAACCAACTTTTGTTTTGCCAATTTTTTCAATTTCATTGCTTTCAGCTCAGATTTAATTATTTCCTGTCATCTGCTGTTGGTGTTGGATTGTTCTTCTTTTTCTAGGGCTTTGAGATGTAATGTTAAGTCATTTATTTGTTGACTTTTTCTTCTTTTGAGGAATGAACTCAATGCAATGAACTTTGCTCTTAGAACTACCTTGATAGTGTCCCAGAGATTTCAATATGTTGTATCTGTGTTCTCATTCACCTCTAAGAATTTTTTAATCTCCTCCTTGATGTCTTCTGCAACCCATTGTTCATTCAGTAGCATATTATTTAGTCCCCAGGTGTTGGAGAAGCTTTTATTTCTTCTTTAATCATTGATTTCTAATTTCATTCCATTATGGTCTGATGGAATGCAGGATAGTATCTCTATTTTTTTATATTTGCTAAGAGTTGTTTTGTGGCATAATATATGGTCTATTTTAGAGAAGGATCCATATACTGCTGAGAACGTGTATTTGCTCGTTGAAGGATGAAATATTCTATATAAGTCAGTTAAGTCTAAGTTATTTATTGCATTTTTGAGTTCTATAGTTTCTTTTGATCAGCTTTTGTTTGGAAGACCTATCCAGTGATGAAAGCAGTGTGTTAAAGTCACCCAAAATTATTGTGTTGTGGTCAATTTGACTCTTGAACTTGCGAAGAGTTTGTTTGATGAACGTGGATGCTCCATTGTTTGGGGCATATATATTTATAATTGTTAAGTCTTGTTGGTGTATAGTTTCCTTAAGCAGTATGTAGTGTCCTTCTTTATCCCTTTTGATTAACTTTAGCTTTAAGTCTACTTTATTTGATATGAGAATGGAAACCCCTGCTTGCTTCTGCAGTCCATGTGAGTGGTATGATTTCTCTCAACCTTTCACCTTCAGCCTGTGGATGTCTTTTCCTATAAGTTGAGTCTCTTGGAGGCAGCATATTGTTGGGTCTGTTTTTTTTTTTTTTTTTTTTTTTTAATCCAGTCTGCTAGTCTATGTCTTTTGATTGGTGAGTTTAGGCCATTAACATTCATAGTTATTATTGAGACATGATTTGTATTCCCAGCCATTTTTGTTTACTATTGGCATTTAACTTGACATGGTTTCTCCTCTGATTGGTTTTTCCTTTAGTCTAATACCTTCTTCTGCTGATTTTCATCATTGTTTTTCATTTCCTTTTTGTGGAATATTTTGCCTAGAATGTTCTGTAGTACTTGCAGCTTTCTAGTTGTAAATTCTTTTAACTTTTATTTATCATGGAAGGTTTTTATTTCATCCTCAAATCTAAAGTTTAATTTTTCTGGTTATAAGATTCTTGGTTGGCATCCATTTTCTTTCAGAACTTGGTATATATTGCTTCATGATCTCCTGGCTTTGAGTATCTGAGTTGAAAAATCTGCCATGATACAAATTGATCTCCCCCTATATGTAATCAGATTTCTCTCTCTTGCAGCCTTTAAGATTCTATCCTTATTCTGTATGCTAGGCATTTTCATTATGATGTGTCTTGGCGTAGATCTATTGTCACCTTGTACATATGGTGTCCTGTAAGCCTCTTGTATTTGCTTTTCAAATTTCTTCTTCATGCTTGGGAAATTTTCTGATATTATCTCATTGAAGAGATTGTGCATTTCTTTGGTTTGAAACTCTGTGCCTTCCTCTGTCCTGATTACTCCTATATTTGGTGTTTTGATGCTGTCCCATAATTCTTGGGTGTTCTGTTCATGGTTTCTTACCATCTTCACCAACTTTATTTTCAAGATTATATACTTTGTCTTCATTATCTGATGTTCTTTCTTCCAATTGATCTAGTCTGTTGGTGATGCTCTCTGTTGTGTTTTTTATTTGGTTTATTGTTTCCTTCATTTCAAGGATTTCTGACTTTTTTTTTTCAGAGTCTCTATCTCTTTTTTGAAGTAATCTTTTGCTACCTGTATTTGCTCTCTTATATCTTTGTTGTAGTGATCAATCTTTGCCTGTATTCACTCATTTAGATCATCCTTTAATTCACAGATCACTTTTATTATGAACCTTCTGAACTCCTTCTCCAACATTTCATCAACTTCGCTGAGCATGGGTTATGTTACTGTAGTATCCTGGTTTGGTTGGGGGTAGTTTTTTCCCTTGTTTTTTTCATGTTTTCTCTTTGTCTTCCTTTCTTACAGTGTGGATCTGAGATATTATAGTTTCTACCCTATATTCTTATAGTATCTGTGCAGATTGTCTGTGCCTCACCTTAATGTTGGGCTTTCAGACCCTGCAGGTGTCCCTCGATGTATGCTACTGCAACTAAAGGTTGAGTCTAAAGGTTGAGAGGTAACTTGAGACAACATTGAAGGTGCCACATGATGGATACAATGTCTTCCAAAGTTGGGGCTGAAAGGGTGGGCCTTATACTGTCTTTGGGATGCCTACTGTGAGATGTGTCTGCTTTTAGGTCCTGTGTATTGTCAAAAGATAGAGGCTACTGCATGCAGAAGGCTATGGTTATGTCTGCAGTGTCACAAGATGAAAGTGGGTTAGGCTTGTGTTCCCAGGTGGAGGTAGGGTAGTGGACTCTGGACCTACCCTGGGCGTGGATCCCACCCAGGTTCATGTGGGCAGAACTGGTTGAATCTGAGTTCCTGTGGTGGTCTGCTTGTCAGAAGAGGCAATCCTATGGCAGAGCCTGAGCTTGGCAGTTGTTTGCCAGTGGTGGGAAGAATCTGGGCCCACTCTGAGCAGAGGTCATCTGTGCTGTCCAGGGCCTGCCTGAGCCCTGTGGGTTTCTGCATGGCTGACCTGGGCCTGCCTAGGCTCGGGAAGGTGGAGGGGGTGTTTGCAGGGCTGTCCGGGGCCTGCCTGTGGTCAGCAGAGGTTAGCAGAGGCTTTCCTGGGCCTGCCAGTTCTCTGCGGGTGTCAATGGAGCTGTCCTGGGCCTGCCCATGCTCTGCAGCCATCGCTGGGGCTGTCCTGTTTCTATTTTTCTAATTATTTTGTATACACTACTGTTTTTAGAGATCACACTGAAATTTTGTGACAATTACATGATTTTATAAAATTATTTTTAATTGAAATTTTGTTTTGTTGTATTTTAAGATCCACATGCCATTATAAAAAAAAACAGAGAACTCATTAATTCATAATTGAAGTACCTCAGTAGCAAGCAGCATTTTGCCAGCATAATTTTATCCTTTTCTAGTTTTGATAGAAAAAAAAAATTAGAAAATGTTTCTTTATTTTCTATTTCCTGGAAGAGATTTTATAGAAATGGCTTGAATTATTGATTTGAGAGTTTTCTACTATTCTTACATATGTAACTTTTTGCTATAAATTTGGTTCACTGTACTTTGCTAGCTGTGTCTCTCATATGTACTAGATTGTATTTTCTGTTTCATTCAGTTCATTGTGTCTTGTTATTTTGCTGGAGACTTCCTCTTTGATCCATAAATTATTTTTAGAACTATGTTACTTTGTTTTGTAATATTTGGGGGATTTTTCTTCTTCTTCTTTTTCACTGTGGTCAGAGAATACACTTTTTTTTATTCCAGTTTAAAAAATATTGTTGAAATTTATTTATAGCCTACAATATAGACTGTATCCAATCTTAGTATATGTTTCATGGACACCCGAAAAGAGTATAATGTATTGTGCTGATATTCTATAGATATGCATTAGATCCGTGCTGATTTTCTATTTTTTTTTTTTTTTTTTTTTTACAGGTGATGAGACAGTTATGTTCTTCAGCTACAGTTGTGAATTCCCGTCTCTCTTTTCAGAACTACCAGTTATGCTTCACATACGTTCATTTCTTTTCTTATAATTATGTATACTTAGGATTGGTTATGCATTTTTGATAGATTGACACTTTTACTAGTTGGCTCAGCTGCTATTTCAAAACACCACTGACTGGGTAGCTTAAACAACAGAAATTTATTTCCCACAGTTCTGAATGCAAGAAGTTCAAGTACCAGCTGGGCTGCTTACTGATGAGACTTCTCCCCTTGGCTTTCAGATGAAAATGCTCTTCTTGTGTTCTCATGTGACCCTTTTTTATGTTAGCATGAATGGCTGGCATCTCTCCCCCCTTCTTACAAGGATACCAATCCTATTGGTTGAAAACTCCATTATTATTACCTCTTTTAATTTTAAATAGCTTTTTCTAAAAGACCTTATTTCCAAATACAGTTACATTGGCACTTAGGGTTTCAGCATATGCATTTGGAGGTGACATAATTGGTCCATAACAAATGTTTTATTATTTGATGTCTCTGATAAATGATTTTGTTCTAAAGTTTTATTTGATTTGAATACAACCACTAAGTTTTCATTGTATTGATGTTTGGGTTCTACATACTTATAGTACTTTTTTGATGTTATATTAATGTTTTTAAAATCCACAATGCTTATTATTGGCTTCATTTGTATTAAATAATATTATTGCTATCTAATGACTATAATCCATTTTTTCTGTCTGATCCCTATTTTTTTTACTCCATTTTCTTTTTTTTTTTTACTTCCTGTCTCTTCAAAATATTTTAAAATCCATTTTTGTTCATAATGTGGACTGAACATTTTTTCCCTCCAAAATTCATATGTTCAAGCTCTGATCTCTAGTGTATATGTCCATGTTTGGAGATTGGGCTTTGAAAATAAAAATTAAGTGTAAATTGTATCATAAGGGTGGGGGTTCCAATATGATGGGATTAGTGTCCTTTATAGAAGATCATGGAAAAACTTTCTCCTCATACACATACCAAGGAAAAGCCACATGAAAATATCCTGAAAAGGTGGCCATCATCAAGTTAAGAGAACAAACTCAGTAGAAACTGAATTACCAGAATATTCACCTTGAATTCCTAGCCTCCAAAATTGTGAGAAACAAGTTTATGTTATTTAAGCTATACAATCTATAGTAAGTTGTCATGGCAGCCTAAGTAGACTAATAAAGACAGTCTACAGTATTGTTGAGTGTATCTCTTTTTTTTTTAGTGATTGTTCTCTGTTATTGCACTATACTTGTATTCACTTTATAGCCATAAGTAGTTTAGAAGCTCATTAGTAGTTTAGAATCAAATCCAGCACTCCAGATAAAGCTGCTATGTATTACTCTTTATATTATATAATAATATATATATTGCTTTTGAAATGCTTTCTAATGACCAGCTATTGTTATTAATTAATGTTGCTAAAAATCTAAAAGGCAAATGAACAAAATACAAAGCTTAATATAAAACAAATAAAAACTATCTTACATCCCCCAAAGGTTTATACATCTTGAGACAGTGAAGACGAGCTTCACATGTTCACAAATGTACACACATATTCACAAACACGTTTTAGATAATACAGAATGAATATTACTTGTATATAATGTGCAATTCACAGTGTTGTCATAGAAGTAAAAGATCAAGTACTTGTGAGACAAGGGGATGATATTACACAGTTTGCTGACAGATAAGTGATTAGGACTTGTAGTCTCAGATAAATTCACAAGTATAAAAAAATATAAGAAAAAACTTCTGCTTTATAAGAATTTTAAAATTAGTGGTAATTTTAGAAATGCAACTAGCCTAATCAGGATGAGAAAGTGCAATTAGTATTATCAGAGTATTTTGTTTTCCTAAAATTGAAAGCTGACTTACACAGGTGAGTGTCATTCTTTTTAGGTTTTAAGATATGGGTGGTGTTTTACATGATTTTCTAATTCAGAATTCTTTGATATCACTCCAAATTACAAATTCTTCACTACTATATTTTCTCCTCCATATATAATAAATTTTAATGAAATCAACAAAATGTGATATATACACAAATCTCTTATTTTCAGAAGTGTTGGTGTATAATATGTTAGCATATATCTCAAAGAAGGTATAGTTTACTTTTAATTGCTATTCCCTCAATATTACTTCTGCAAACTGATATTTTCATTAATCTTCAGCAAGATTAGGTACAAAAGTAAACTTCCTTGCAAAACCTTGCTTGAAAATTACAAATGAGGTGCTCACTGAACACATACTGAGTTGTCCTTCCATGAAAGCAGGACAGTATAAATAACAAGTCTCTGAACTGAAGGACATCTGACCTGTATTCAGAGAGAAGCCTTGATGGGGGCCCCAGGTGGGGCAGCCAGCATTAGCCTCAGATAATGGATTTGAATTTACTTTACTGCATAGTTGACTTGAGAACTGAATTCACAGAGCTCTGTTTTACACAGAATGGCTGAATCAGTTTTAGCTGGAGCAGTTTCTAATGTAGGTATGAACTGGTGCCTGCTTAAACCAGCATAAAATTCTTAATAAAGGCTCTAAGAAATTTCAAGGCAGAAAAAATGACCTAGAGTGTTAAATGCCACAAAAGAATTTGAATAAGAGAAGGACTGGAGAGTGAGCAGTAGTGGTGAAATTACTGAGAGCTTTCTGAGAAAGCATTCAGTGGACAGTTTGGCACAGGAGTCAGACTGAGATGTGTAAGGAAGTGAACTGAAAGAAAAATGTGGACTGAGCGTAAAGGCTTCTCTATTTAAAGCTTCACAGCTTGACTATAAAAAGTGTTGTGGAGTCATGGCAGGATTCTTTCTTAATGTGTTAAAGTAAATAAATAAATAAACATATTTATGGGCTCAGGGAACAAACCAATCAGAAATGAGATGACACTAGTAAAGAGATTAGAAGTTCGACCTACTTCTGCTAAAACAGAAAGAGCCAAATTCCACAGCACAGAGAACTAAATTTGCTCTGTATAAGAGGTATAAGAGTTTACTTCTGCTGGGCACGGTGGCACACACCTGTAATCCCAGCACTTGGGAGGCTGAAGCAGGAGGATCGTGAGTCCAAAGCTAGCCTCGGCAATGGCGAGGCACTTAGCAACTCAGGGAGACCCTGTCTCTAATAAAATACAAAAAAAAAAAGGGGGGGGGCTGTGGATGTGGCCCAGTGGTCAAGTGCCCCTGAGTTTAATCTCCAGTACCAAAAAAAAAAAAAAAAAAGAAAGAAAGAAAAAAAAAAAAAAAAAAGAGTTTACTTCTTTGGAAAAGGCAAAATGAAGAAGTCAGAAAGGTTGTAGTGATTGTAGTTAACCAAAGATTTGGAGGTTGTTCATCATAATATCAGCAAGTATAAAGAATATATTTCCCAAGCATTCCTAAGCTCAATAGGAACCCAGAGTTAAAGAAGGGGAAAATGGAGAGCACTAGAAATCTGAACATGGCCAATATACCAACATTAGTTGATAACAGTAAATGTATAAGAGCTTAAAGGGTAAGAGGATAAAATCAGATAGAAGAGTATTAGGTTTAAAATCCCAGAGGTGGAGCGAATAGAACATATAACAAGATCTTATGGATAGGTTGCTGTAGACTCTCTAGTCCTGCCATCCCTTGGCTCCCACGTTCCAGTTATCCTGCGCTCATATATTCTCTTTCCTTCTTACCTATGAGTGATGGCTTAACTTACTGACTTTCTTCTAATGAACACAATTTGGGAATTTAGATAACATATCACTTATATTCACTCCCTTTTTCTTCCCCCTTCACTCTCTCTCTCTCCCTCTCCTCTGTCTCTATGTCTAAAAGAAGCAAATTGGCATGTTGACAGCTACGCTATAAAGAAGTGTATATGGCAACCAACTGCTCTTTCTGGTCAAAACTCTGCAAAGTCCTGAAGTCTAGCAGCATTAATGTGGGTGAGCTTGGAAGCAGATCCATCCCTGGTCAAAACTTGAGATGACTAAAAGCCTTCTCACTCCCTGTGACACACCTTGAGCTAGAGGCGCTCGGATTCCTAGTCCACAGAAACTGTGAGATTATCAATGCAATCGTTTTAAGTTTTGGGGGTGACAGGTTCCACAGCAATAGGTAGATAAACCTGTCATGAATACTTGAAGTGAAATGGAAAATTCAGAATGATCAGATAAAAGTCATGTGAGGTAATGTTTTTCAACAATTTTTTAAATAGGTGGGCATAATATATCATAAAAAAGAACGTCCATAGCAAACTTCTAGAATCATTGTGAGAACTAATTTCACTATTAAGTTAAATTATCAGCAGATTGGTAAATCATAGCCAATCACGACACATTGAGGGAAAAAAAGAATTAAAAAAAAAAAGAAATATTGCTGATGATGTTGCTACTGCTACTTTTGATTTGAAGGGCATTAAAACTAATGTCTCTTTCTATCCATCTGAGTTTGAAATCTCTCTGAGATCAGCAAGGAAATAAGGCATAGGAATTGCAAAAGAGGACCTTTATTATTGCTAAGGTTTTTGTGAAGAAATGACATATATGAGTGTCAGCAATAAGTTTCCTCATACCAAGCCTCTTGAACAACTTGCATGCCTAGTATGCCTAGTGTTAGAGCATTCTGCATCATCTGGGTGCATAAGTAGTCCGCTTCTATAAAATTTGTGCTATAGATGACAAGAGCAAAATGTGAATTTCTGATACTCTTATCTGAAAAATTAGAGAAGGTGTATTTGTTGAGCTACATAATCCCAGATCTGCTCTTAATTCACTAATAATCTTTCCACAAATAATGGGAAGGAGAGCAAGAGCAAGAGAGAGATCAAAAGTATTGTTCTAATGAAAGATAGTTCATTGAAAAGGAAATATTAGAAGCAATTAAGAGCTCTCTAGTCTTCCAACAAGGATAACATATTTTTTATATTGTCTGTAATTTGCATAGGCTTTATGTAATTATTTGATGAATTTTGTTTCAATTTTGGAAAAACAATGAAAGAGAAAATGGAATATTATGAATTAAAACAAATGAAGGGGCCAACTTCAGGCTTATACCTTAGCTAAAAGTAAAAATGGAAAGGATGTGAATCCTACCTATACAACATAAAAAGCTTTGTAACCTACAAAAACATAACTTTGCTTGACCCTCAATGAATCCTGAACTAGAAGGAAAAGCAACTAGCCTAAAATCTAAGGAAAGACAGTTAACTCCAGGGAGTTACAGGGCACGAACATTTTATTTGTAGTGGATGATATGTGATATATAAACTCTAATAAAAACAGGTAATATTTTCAACAAATTCTTAAAGATGAATGTGGGCTATCATGAGGTACATAAACCCTGAAGCTTTAGACGCAGAAATCACCTCCACTCCTAGCTCTTCCTCATGAAGCCAATTTAGTACTTATGAGAAAGGTAGGATATGTTGCCTTTGGAGCATATCTAAAGATCCATCGCAACTGGGGGAAGAATATAGAAAAAAAAATCTCATTCTACACCTGGCACATGGGTAGAAATATCCTTTGGCCTAAGTATATTTGAGATTCCCTGTGACTGGCATAAAGACAAGATTGCTAAGATGATCCCATCCCAACAAATCAAGGACACAGGTTCTGTTCAGGAGTACAGAAAATTTACTCCAAAATTGTCCCCAACCTGAGGCTACCAAGCAAAGCACTGGGGAACAAATAGTAGCAGTCTACTGTTGGGGAGGTTCAAGACACTGAGAAAGAACTTTTCTGAAGCAGTGGGTGCAAAGGGAAAACCTAAAACTGATTGTGGAACATCACTGAGACAGACCAACCCCCACACTAAAAAACAGTAACTAAAGAGGAATTTGAAGCCTGTGATGTGTTGAGAGAAATCAAGCCCAAACCCAGGTCAACTCCTAAATAGATTGACTCAACATCCCACACCAAAGACTAACAGAAAACAAAATATGTACATCTGCAGGCATAAATGTGATTTAACTCAGTCTGTATTGACTTACATGATATATTGAGCTTTCAATAAAAAATCATAAAGAACACAAAGAAACAAAAAAAATGCAATGCATTCTCAAGAAAGTAATCAACAAAACCAGGCTCAAATATACTTCAGTTGTTAGAGCTATGAGTTGAGATGTTTATAAAATATGAAAATATATTAAAGACTGTAGCAGAGACATAGTAGGGAAGATATTTAAATAAGATGGGAAATTCAGTACAGAGGTTGAAAACAATACGAAATAAATGGTAATACTAAGAGAAAAATGTCATGGCTGTTGAGTCATGGAGCTCTTTATGCAGTTTCCCCTATGGAACTGCTAGAAAGGCCTTGGCAGAATATAGTCTGAAAATCCCTTCACTATATAACTCATTTATATTTGGCAGGGGTATTTTATTTATATATGTAATGAAATATTGCTATGAATTTCCAACACAGTTATCCAAAAGTTCAGACATTTCTAACTACCTGCACACTCTACATATACCTTTGTCTCACTACATGTAGTCCTTCTTGGGTTTTTATCAATTCTCCCTCAATCAATACATATCTCATGCTGACACATCTTTTCTAGGCTGCCTAACAATTACTCTCTCCCTCTGGCCATGCTTCTACAAATCAAAACATGCTGATTAGGGTTTTCCTGAAATTTGATAGATAACTTAAGGAGTAGAGAGGGTCCTCACACCTTGAGGATCTCTAGTTGGAAGGGTTATGTAGTACTCTTCTCTGAGATTTTGCTCATATATGAAAGGTAATAGAATGAAAATTTCAGAAGGAAGTAATACCTAAAAAACATGATTGGTTAAAAAGACACCCATTACATTTGTCTAGGGTCTTTTTCCTTGGTTTAACAGAGGTCTGAGAAAAGCATGGATTTGAATAATGATTCGAAAGTAGCAGGATACTTCAGATAAAAGTATACGGGAATATAGGACATATTTTAACATCTTAAGAAAGTTTTTGTAAAATGGAAAATCCAGAATTCATAAAAAGGATCAGTAAATTTTACTAAATAAAAATATAAAAAGTTAATTACATATCAGAAAACAACTAAAAAAATACAAAATAGATTTAAGTATTGATCACATATGCAACAAAAATTTCTATCCTAAAATAAATAAAAGGTTTGATTATTACTACTAATGTAAAAGCCAACCCCCAAACTGGTACTACATATGGAGAAACACTGTGAAAAGACAATATCAAAAGCAAGTGAAAAATAGGGACTGGGGTTGTGGCTCAATGGTAGAGCATTTGCATAGCATGCATGAGGCACTGGGTTTCATCCTCAGCACCACATCAAAATAAATAAATAAAAAATAACTAACTAAAAAATGTATAAAAAAGGCAAGAGAAAATTAAAAAAAAAAAAAAAACTTTGCCTTAGTGATACAAAAAGGGAAAAGTAAAATTAATGATTGTTTTCTTATTGTTCACACTAACTAAAATATATTCATTATTTATAATGTATAACTAAAATGACATTTATTATGAACACATTTTAACTCAGAAATTATCTTTTTTAAATTTAAATTATTTTTATACGTTTACACAAATAAGCTTAATCAAAATATTTCTTAATGCATGTTTATAATAACAAGTATAAGAAACACAAATATTAAATAATGGATAAGTATTAACCCAATTACATTGTATTTACATAGTGCAAAGAATTAAGCAAACTTGTATGAACCATTCTGGAAATATTTCTAGCTTTAAAAGTTAAATGCAAAACTAAGATGTAATACAACCGATCTCTATGATTTTAGGTTAAATGTATACCTAGGAAACCTTATATTCTATATATATCTGCATATTGGAGGGCAAGGAAAAAGTTTTAGAAATATAGACCCTCTATTGATAATAGTAGCTATACCTAGAGTAAGGTTTAAGATTTGTGTATATTGCTTTCTTTTTTAAAACAGGCAAATGAGAGCTTTTGTAACTATTTAATGGTATTTTATTCTTTAAAAAAAGAAAGCCAACTTTTCATGGATAAATCTCTTGAAAATGGTAACTTTACTTCTTAAAAATGTGTTTATATTATTTTCATTTAGAAAATGCTTGCAAAATCACAAATGATTTGTACACCCCAGCAAATTTATAACAAAGATAAAATTAATTAGTAATTAACAATGTATGGGGAGATAATCATTAATTAACAATATATGGGGAGATAAAGTAGGAAGGGAAGCATGAAGAATAAAATACTTATGGTTGTTTCATGAAATAAAATTTCTACTTTGATATTTTTCTTGCAAACTGGATGCCTTGGACAAATTATCTAAATTCTATGAGTATCAAAATATTCAGCTATGTTATTGAATATAATATAAATATTTAAGGTTCATATAAAATCCCAAATTATAGTAGGATATGTCATTATTAATAACATGGCAAAGATTTATTAATCTGTGCTATGTTATTTTCTTAATTATGCAAAAAATATAAGCTAATTTTAACAGATTAAAAATAAAAGCAAAAATTAAGGCCCCTCCAGCAATCTCACTTACTTATAATTCTACATACTTTTCATGAACACATGCAATAGCATATATTTTTTAATAAATATTTGAATCTTCAAAATAACACTTGTAAGACTTTAAAAATTAAAAAAAAAAAACAGTTTTCTTTTTTTGTTTGTTTAACTGCACAACATATATTTGGGTATTCACCCAAATTTCTCAAATCTCAACTACTTATTTATTCACCTTACGTAATAAACAGACAATTTAATGATGTAAAAATAGTTTTGGAAGAGAAGGAAGGAATCTGTAACTGAATTTCCAATCATCTCAAAAACATAATTTTAAAAGATTTAAATCATCTAGAAACTTGGGTTTGAAGCTATACTTTGAACAAAATATCCCCTTAGAAATGTCATAAGTATGTATATTACTGAACCCACCACATAGATTCTGATATAGTGGATTGTGATTATCCCCAGGATTATAGATTCTTATATAAAACCAACAGGAATCTGAAATGATTACTCTTGGTTAGCACTTTTATAAACTCTCTCCATTGTCAGGCCCATGATAATCTTCAACTCATAAGTCAATGGAGTCAGTTCATCTACATGTGTAGCTTAACTAATTCACTGACTTGTGTTTTGAGAAAATGAAGCTTGTGATACCCAACTTTATTGTGTCCATTATATAAAAATTCAACATGTAAATGTATAAAATGTTATAATTGACCTGAAGCACTTAGGTATTTGATCAACAAGATGCAGAGGCATTTGTCTTGATAGATGGCTTTCTTGGCATATTTTTTTTTAATTTTAAAAATAGGTATACTCTTTAGTAAATGCAATGCATCCATTATTAGCCTGGTAGTGCTTCGTATAATTCACTATCCAAATCACTATCTATAATAACTTCTTATAGAAAGCAGGATGAATGATTGATACTTAAATTGTTGTTAGTAACTGATTGCACATTTAACAAATACTTTTGTTGAAAATTCTGCTATAGTGCTGTCTCGTGAAACATTAGCAACTGTTAAATGTAAGACATGAGGTTAAAATGGAATTAGGCTATAGAAAAATTTAACTAGAGAATTCTTTTAAGACAGCAATTATATACATTATCTCATGAAGATACATAATAAATATGTCACCTTCATAGAAAATTGTGTAACAAAATGAAGTTTGTTTTTATTCAAAAAGTGTAAAAATTATATAGCCTAAAACACTAAAGATTACTTTTAGGTCAAAATATACACACAAGCTAATTTAGAATTAAACTTTGATCAATGTTGTGTCAAGAAGGTATAATATCAGTGTCAGGGCTAAATGAATAAAACAATATTGGACAAAAGAAGTCAAGAGACAAAAAGAAACAAACACAAGACTTTGGTGGTGTTTTAAGACCTTTTGATGTACAATGAGGGCACAGAGTATATTAAAGATGTAGAACAAAAGACTAGGCTATAAATGCCAGAAGGACTGATTCCATATGAAAAATGGGACTAAGATGCATGGTGGATATATTTCACTTCACAGTTTTGCTTAGCATCATCACCAAAGACATACCCTTATGTTAACTCAAATAATAATTGAAATGATGATATGGAAAAAAAACCAGGGTTAGAACATTCTCATAAGAAAATTGAGATATTAAATATCACAAATATATTCTTCACTTTTTAAACATTTTCTACAATATTAAGTGCATTTTATAAGACTGTAAACAAAATCACAAAGTAATTAAATATACTTTCTATTTATCTAATCACTAAACTTTAAAATTTATTTTAACCTTCAAGATATGAAAGACATACAATTGGTGTTTTCTAAAATACTGAATCATTTTGGTATTCTAAATTAACCATATTTTATAATATACATTCTTATAATACAATATGTTTTCAAAGAAAATGCTCTTATTAGAAGCAGCTGTTAAAATAGGATATAAATGATATAAATAATCATAAAAATTAATAATAATTCTGTCATGGTTAAACTGAAATATGCCTTTGATCTAGTGACTACTAGGAGAATTATTGCTGAAAATTATGATTATCAATGAAATATGACTCACCATTTAAGAATTACTAAATTCAATTTAATAAATCAATCACTGAAAGGGGATGTAATTATTAATCACAACAACTGCTAACATCACAAAAAAAGAGAGAACTCAAACACATTTTCCATCTGGTGAAGGAACACAATGCCTCATAGGAAGAGTTGCTGTTTCAAATGTTAAGCCTAAGTCAGTTGAAACGCTTACATTCAACTGCCCATTTACAGAAATACAGATGTCAGAGAAAGATGCTATCCAATTGGATGTAGGCATACGCAACTACAGATTTCTACTGAAAAAAAGGATTTTTTTTTTTTTTTTTGTCAACAAATTGCAAGAAATAAATAAGAAGCTGGAGAAATGCTGTGTATTTGTAAGCATGTATACTTGTGTGCACATGTGTGGATGTGTTAGCTTGTTACAATAAGTTTATTTTACTTGAATTTTGATTCAAACAAAATAAACATAATGGAAATTTTAAGACAATTGGGGAAATATGGACTACTGAATATTTAATATAATTATTTTGAAATGAATAGGATAATGAATTTTTTGATGCTTTTTAAAAAATAATTCTTTTATAGATAGATATTAAAATTCTTTACACAAGAATAAAAAATATAAAGTTTCCAAAATTAGGTTTGGTATAGATAATACATCCTTAGACATGAGTTAGTGATTATTGAAGCTACATGATGGAATCAACTTAGTCTTATTTTTATGTCTTTGAATGTTAGTGTAATAAAATTTATAAGTAATTTGCTTCAATTTATAGACAAATTTTCATCCAGAAGTTTATTGGTGATTTTATATTTTTAAATATGTAGTTTGACTTTTTTAAAAAAAATATTTTTTTTAGTTGTCAATGAACATTTCATTTATTTATTTATTTATATGTATTGCTGAGGATCAAACCCAGTTCCTCATACATGCTAGGCAAGTGCTTTACCACTGAACCACAACTGCAGCCCTTGATTGACTTTTATCATTCAACATATATAGATTTATGCTGTTACTTTTTAGAAGCAGAATGAAAAACTTTACACTCATTCAAATGTGTAATTAAACATCTTTACTAGTTAGATTGACTAACATTGCTACAAACAATTGCATTTTATTATTATCTACTAACTACTCTCAATATTGGCATTACTATTCTGATTAAAAGATTTACAGATTTAAATATAAGAAAAAGAATGGAGTTTCAAGAATAAGAATGACCTAGGCCTGTCATATTTGAGGTAGTCAGTCTACTTTCTGTTTGGTCTTAATTCTTCCTGCCAGGCCCAGGAAGTAAACCCTCCCCACTGGATACAAGGTATAGGTATTCTGTAATGAAATGTTACCATACTTACCTTGTTTTCATTTTTACATTAATGGTGGAAATGTAAAAGTGGATAGTCATTTTATTAATTCTCTATTGTAACAGTTTACCACTAACTTTGCAGTTTAATATAAAACAATTCATTATCTCACAGTGTCTGTTTGTCATGGACCTAGCATGTAATAGATGGATCCTAAGTGACTTCTGTCACCAACTACCCAGTATAGGGCCTAACTTCACAGATTAAGGACACAGAGCTCCATAAGACTTCCTTCAGTTGTAGCTGGTGTCTACATATTTGGGGATTCTCAGGCTAACTTTACTTTTGTTCTGTTGGCTACAAAGTCTGGGACTGGCCACTATATATCCCTTCAAGTTCAATATTTACCAGAATGTTTTACAGAACTCACGAAAGTTCCATACTTATGATCACTGACTTAATGAAGCAAAAGATGCAAATCACAACCAACCAAAAGAAGAGACACATGAAGTGAGGTGTAGGAGGAATGTAAATGTGAAACTTCCATTGCCCTCTACCCACAGAGTCAAGATGCTTTATTCTCCGAGAGCACTGAGGAGTTATCATGATCAGAGTACTGCCAATCAGGAAAGCTCACTCAAGCACTGGTGTTCCAAGGTTTTCCTATGGCTTCACTATGTTAGCATGACAACTGTGACATTTAACATGTGACTCCATCTCCTGTCCCTCACCCTGCTCCAATAGTAGAGTTGGTATCACATGGCTCAAGGGTTCAACCCTCTAACCACATGATTGGTCTTTAACTTGACCAGACCTCATTCCAAGTCCATGCCTTAACATTGACTATCTAGGGTCCCAATATGAGTCACCTTGCTAATGTAAACTATCAAGTGTGATCTGAAGGGCCCACCATGAATAATAAAGAGGCTACTTCTTGAAAACTGAGGACAAAGGCAGTCACATTCTTTATTATTCAGGACTTCTGCTCAGGGTCTCACAAGGTTAAAATTCAGGTCTCTTGTGATCTCAAAATAGACTGGAATTAGGACAGTTTTTATTTTTCAAAATTCTTCAGGTTATTGAAAAAAATTCAGTTATTTGTGGATATGAAATAGAGGTCCTTGTTTTCTTCTTAGCTGTGGATTGAGGTCCACTTTTATCCTCTAGTGGCCACATTTGGGTCCTTGCCACATGGCCTGTCAACAACATAATATTTTCTCCTTCAAGTTTACAGAAAAATCTCTATAACTCTTAATCTGTTTTGGTGAGCTCCACTAACTATGTCAGGTTGATTTAGAATAACCTCACTTTGGATTATCTTAAAATCAATTGATAGGGACATTAATTACATCAGCATGATTCCTTTGGCTGAATTACAAGAGTGGTTTCTATCATATTCACAGTTGCTATTGCCACAGAAGCATTTATAGAGGTCATGTACACTGGTAGGTAGTTATCCTGGGATTGTCTTAGAATTCTACATATCACATCTATCTCTGGAAAACACTTTGTTCAGATTTTATAAAGTTAGATACAGCTATTGTACTACTGAGCATTTATCTTGGAGGAATTAAAACTTATGTTCATACAAATTCCTGCACATTAATGCTCATACCTCCTGTTTATAATAACTTGAAACAAAAACTTAAAACAAACCAAATGATCATCTTCAATCAACTTATCAAAGAGGAAAAACATGTAGAGACTAAAGAAAAGTAACCTTCATAAGATGCTTAATGGAATAGAAGAATGGAGAGAATGGGGCTGTAGTGGTCAAAAAGAATTTTAAAAAGATCAGTGAAGTTCAACTTCAGAAAACAAGAGGAAAATGACAAAAGATGGAGCAAAAGGCATGAGTACTGTCAAAATTCTGCAATGACAAGGATACCAAATTGATTAATTAGGAGAAATCCATGTGATAACCAAGTTTAAGATCCCCAGGAAAAGTAAAAAAGGTTTAAAATTGTAACTTTTGGTTAATAACTCAGTGAAAATATACATTCTATTAATACCATGAAATTTATAATTGACATTCAATGAAATAACACAACAATTTTACTTAACAAAAATCTAAGCCCTTGTAAGACATTTATTAGACAAATAGAATTAATTCTGTCTAAATAACCCAATCAATAAATGGGCCAAGGAATTGAACAGACAATTCTCAGAAGAAGATGCACAATCAATCACCAAACACTTGAAAAAATGTTCAAAATCTCAGGCAATTAGAGAAATGCGAATCAAAACCACTCTTAAGATTTCATCTCACACTAAATCAGAATGGCAGCTATTAAGAACACAAACAACAATAAATGTTGGCAAGGATGTGGAGAAAAAGGCATGCTCATACATTGTTGGTGGGACACCAAAATGGTGCAGCCAATATGGAAAGCAGTATGAAGATTCCTTGGAAAACTTGGAATGGAACCACCTTATGATCCAGCTATCCCACTCCTCGGTCTATACCCAAATAACATAAAAACAGCATACTACAGAGACACAGCCACATCAATGTTTATAGCAGCACAATTCACAATAGCTAAACTGTGTAACCAACCTAGATGCCCTTCAGTAGATGAATGGCTAATGAAAATGTGATATATATACACAATGGAGTATTACTCAGCAATAAGAGAGAATAAAATCATGACATTCACAGGTAAATGGGTGAAATTGGAGAATATAATGCTAAGTGAAGCTAGCCAATCCCAAAAAGCCAAATGCCAAATGTTTTTTATGATATAAGGAGGCCGATTCACAGTGGGGTTGGGATGGGGAGCATAGGAGGATTAGAGGAACACCAGAATGGCCAATGGGGAGGGAGGGTATGGGAGGGGGCAAAAGGGTGAAGAAAAAAAAAAGATGTTAGAATGAGATGGATATCAGTGCCCTAAGTGCATGTATGAAGTCATGAATGGTGTGAATATACTTTGCATACAACCAGAGATATGTAAAAATGTGCTCTATGAGTATAATATGAAATGTAATACATTCTGCTGTCATTTCTAACAACTTAGAATAAAAAATAAATTTGAAAAAAAGAATTAATTCTGTCTAAACTATATACAAAATAATCATTTACCAAATAATAAAATTTAGCTAAATAAGCTATTACTTATTAGTCAATTATCTAAAGGTTGCATGTTCAACATAAATTGATCACTAAAACCTTGACATTTTCAGTCATATCTCAAAATATCCCATAGTTAATGAGTCAAGTATTTGTGAGTCATATGCATTATAAGAAAATAAGTGTATCCAAAGACATTTCCAATTTATGATGAAAAGGAGAAGGAGGAAGAATAGGGAGGAAAACAGAAAGGCAAAAAGAACATTAAAATATGCAAGAGTTAAAAGAACCAACTAAAAGCACATGTCTCCTGGGTTTTTGCAAGTTTAGTGTTGTTAGAATGTAACAAATCAGTGAAATTGTTTCATCAACTATTAGTGCACATGCACACATACAGAGACACTCATATTTTAACATTTCTTTTTTTAATATGTATTTATTTATTTTAGTTGTACACAATGCCTCTATTTTTATGTGGTGCTGAGGATCAAACCCAGGCTGTACACGCGCTAGGCAAGCGCTCCACCGCTGAGCCACAACCCCAGCCCATATTTTAACACTTCTTAGAGCACATTCTACAATCACAGTAGCAGTAAAAATTTCTAGATCATATAATGGAGTACTCTTTTAGGGATGCTGTATCATCAAAGCTCATTAAAGTGCAGAGATGAATATGGTATGGAAAAACACAGATACATACAGGCCAGAATCAATATGTGATTCAGAATATGAGTATAGCATAATTCAACCAAATTTTTCTTATTTTTTTAAATAAACATGAGTGTGATATACAATAAAAAGATGACTTCAAGTCTGAGGAGTATATAATAATTCTTATTTAAAGAAAAATATTCCCTTTCATATTCAGGTAGATTAATTCATTATCTATGGAAAGCAATTCCATAATTTAAATTCAGTCTGTCAGTCATGGGACTATTTGCTATGGTTGTTTCACTGGACTATGGAGGTATTTTCATTGAGGGAGAAATTAACATAGATTCCCTAGAAAAGGACATTCACAAGAAGAGTTGGGAGTGCCAAGAAGATCTAGCTCTATAAATAAACAGCTTATTCCAATATGCTAGTTAAAATGTGATGACAAGATGAAGGAACTGCCTACACAAGAAAACAAGGGCAAAAATGTGTCTGACTCATGAATTCATTTTAGGAGCTAAAAATAACTTGATAATCTTGTGATATATTTCTTTTAAGTAAACTTGATTTTCAACCTTTATGCCTTACAGCATTATCCTGTGACCTGGGTGAGTACAACATAGAGATTCTGACATAGGCCTGGAATCTTTGAGGTACTCATTCTACTTCCTGTTTGGTCTTATTCTTCCTGTCAGGTCCTGGTGACATTGCCAACCCAGGAAGCACATCCTTCCCAATGAAGACAAGGTACGGGCATTCTATGCTGAAAATGGGCAAAAGCTTGTCTCTACAGGCTGTGCCAGCTTCTTTTCCGAAGGGTTTTAAAAGAGGTAAGAGTACCCATGAAGGTACAATGCAATACCAGGGATTTATTCGAAGGAGAAGGTGTTTGTGACTCTACAGTGTCTATACAGCAGCAAGTGCTTGACTGAGTGGGCTGGAGGATAGGACTACTAGTTTGTCAGTGGTGGATACATTTCAAGACCCTCAGTAGGTATATGAAACCATGAATAGTACTGAGCCTTATATATATTATTTTTTTTTAAATTTCCTTTACATATATACCTATAATAAAGTTCAACATATAAGTTAGTCATTGTAAAAGGTTAATAACAATAATAATAAAATAAAAACATACTACAATTAAAATTAAAATGTATACATTATTTATTTCTAGCACTTTCCATTTAATACTTTCAGACCATAGTTGATTGCTGGTAACTGGTATCAAAGGTAATAGGAGACAGCTGCCTATGCACAAATTAAAGAAAGGCCCTTCATGGTGCTGGAGAGAACTGTGAATAGGGATGGATAAAGGCCTTTTAGATGAAGATGAAAGTAAATTTGTCAAAATAAGGGGATAGAAGGTATTTAACTTAAAAGCCTGACATATAAAAAAATATTTGGACATATGATATGTCATTTTTTTTCCATTTTACTTCTTTCCTGGGTCTGTGAATGAGGAAGACTTGCCCAATATTATTTTCATCCAACTAGAAATGCTGTAGAGTATGGTAGGCACCACTATTAATGTGCTACAAGGAACCAATTCAGAAACATTGGCAATGAAATTAGTACACAATATTTATTATTTTTTCACTGATTCAGACTCGAAGTCATCTTTTTATTGTATATCACACTCATGTTTATTTAAAAAATAAGAAAAATTTGGTTGAATTATGCTATACTCATATTCTGAATCACATATTGATTCTGGCCTGTATGTATCTGTGTTTTTCCATACCATATTCATCTCTGCACTTTAATGAGCTTTGATGATACAGCATCCCTAAAAGAGTACTCCATTATATGATCTAGAAATTTTTACTGCTACTGTGATTGTAGAATGTGCTCTAAGAAGTGTTAAAATATGGGCTGGGGTTGTGGCTCAGCGGTGGAGCGCTTGCCTAGCGCGTGTACAGCCTGGGTTTGATCCTCAGCACCACATAAAAATAGAGGCATTGTGTACAACTAAAATAAATAAATAAATATTAAAAAAAAGAAATGTTAAAAATATGAGTGTCTCTGTATGTGTGCATGTGCACTAATAGTTGATGAAACAACTTCACTGATTTGTTACATTCTAACAACACTAAACTTGCAAAAACCCAGGAGACATGTGCTTTTAGTTGGTTCTTATCTTTTAATTCTTGCATATTTTAATGTTCTTCTTTGCCTTTCTGTTTTCCTCCCTATTCTTCTTCCTTCTCCTTTTCGTCATAAATTGGAAATGTCTTTGGATACACTTATTTTCTTATAATGCATATGACTCACAAATACTTGACTCATTAACTATGGGATATTTTGAGATATGACTGAAAATGTCAAGGTTTTAGTGATCAATTTATGTTGAACATGCAACTTTTAGATAATTGACTAATAAGTAATAGCTTATTTAGCTAAATTTTATTATTTGGTAAATGATTATTTTGTATATAGTTTAGACAGAATTAATTCTTTATTTTCAAATTTATTTCTTATTCTAAGTTGTTAGAAATGACAGCAGAATGTATTACATTTCATATTATACTCATAGAGCACATTTTTATATATCTCTGGTTGTATGCAAAGTTCATGTTCTGTAATCTACAAGCAAAATGTTACCGAAACTTTCCTCCACTGAAAGAAATGTTTTGTGTCTGTATACAGAATTTTTAAACAATGTAAATTAAAGGAAAATCTACATGTTAAAATAAACATTTTGTTGAATATAAAATATTATGTATTACAATAGAAAATTGAATTTCTTTCATTTTCTTCATCATATGTGTGCTGAGAAGAGATAATACTAGACTGTACCTAGATGCTCTCATTTTTATCAGACTTAGAGATTCCATCTTCTGAGATGCCTCCCTACTTCCATTACTCTAATTAAAATTATTTGATATGTACTTGTACCTTGGACAGTGACCTTTACATTACTTAAATCCTTACATTAATATATTGGTGCTGCTTACCCTAATGAGTCACTTTCAATGTTAAATCAAAGTAATAAAGAAAAATAAAATGAATTAGAGATCAAAGGAAATGTTTCATAAAGTATGTTTCCTCATGAGATCTCAACATTAACATTACTTTCATTGAATTGAAAGAAAAATAATTTAATACTGAAATACACACATAACTTGTTTGTGATGTTATGTTGCTATGTCCTACAGTGTAATTGACTGCCTGTTAAGCCTAAGAAATTACCACAGGAAGATCAAATATGTCTACTAATATTCAACTAACAAAATTGAAAAGCCAATGTATTTATATACTCAAATGCTTAGCAGTAAATAGAAGATCAGGGAGAGAAAAAAAATGGCAAAGCAGGGGTCAATATAATGATCTGATTTTCATGGTGCCTTCTCTGCTTTCTGGTCACCAACTAGGCACCTTTAGAAGATGTCACTTTTATATCTCCAGGGTACTGCTTTAGTACACTTGAGGGCAACTTAATTACAACACTAAATGCACACCAGGAATGGAAATGTGGTAAATAACAAAGCACCATCAAAAGTTTATACTATTTCTTGGTCCTTAGTTCTCACGTGTTAAAGTACTATCTTTAATGAAACCCCAGTGAGCTGAAAGAGTTAATAAAAACCATCCTACTCCGAAAATCACTATTTTAGAACAAACCAAAGAAGGAATTGAGGTTGACATTGAAATGTCTTTTGGAAAAGTGATAGTCACTGTGATCCAAAGAGTGTTGTGATTCCATCATGAATTTTTCATTCTAGTTTATACATCTGGCTAATAGTATTTCCATATGCTAGTTCCAAGGATTTCAGGAAGATACAAGCAATGGTAAAAGAACCAGAAAAAGTATATGAAATGAATTCTGTAATTAATAGATCTACAACTGAATGACTGAGCAACATGTAAGAGACTCTCAAAGTTAATGGTGGAGAAAGCAGTCAATAATTATTTCCAGTTTGACTCCAGGTCAGAAACAGAAATCGTTTTAATAAAAAATGTAATATGAAAAAAAAAAGGAGCGCTCGAGCAAGCTGCAAAAATAAATAAATAAATAAATAAAACTTCATTGCTAGATGTGAAATTGCTGATACAGATAGAGAAACTAACTTTACTCTTTCTTTTTTACATGATTGAGTTCACAGCACTGGCAGAGCAGTTTACAGAACTTTACAGGCTTACTGGTAACTAAAAAATGAGACCAGGAATGTGAAACTAATTAATGTAAAGAGTCAACCTACAATACCTTGAGAAGGTGTTTGGCACATGTAAAATCATTGAACAAACCACGGTGGGCTGGATCCCCAGAGACAAAAAAGAGATTTCAGAAAGTTTGACAGGCTTTACATCTTGGCTAGTGGCCAAGGCACTGAACACAAAAAATGAGACAGGTTTGATACTGATACAATCTTGTGAAAGAATAGATAAAATGAATTCAGAAAAACATAGAAATCTGCTGGAAAGTAGGTATCAGAGATAATATGTCATTTGCAGCATAAAAATTATGCTAATGAAATGAAAAGGAATACTAATCATTTAGACCCCTTAGTGATCCAGAGAGAGATAGAAAGAGAGAGAGAGAGAGAGAGAGAGAGAGAGAGAGAAATCAATAATAGATAATAGCTAGGGTCAGTGTAGCTGGTGACAGTGGCACACACCTGTAATCCCAGTGACTTGGGAAGCTAAGGCAGGAAGACAAGTTTCAGGCCAGTCTGGACAATTTAGAGAGCACTTCAGCTACTTACTGAGACCCTGTCTCAAAATAAAAAAGAAAGGGAACAGGATATAGCTCAACGTAAACCACCCTTGGTTCAATCCCCAGTTTTTGTTGTTGTTGTTTTAAGAAAATTTAATAATTGATCAAAAATTGCATTCATACATTAAACATTTTAAATATGCCCATTGCTGTGTCAATCCCTTACTTTTTTATTGTTTAATTATTACAATACTTCAGTCAACCACATTATTTTATTGCTTGTCATATAGGGAAACTGAGGTTTACAGAGTTTTGTCTCTGTGAGAAATATGTATTAACTTCCAATGGCCTTCATCTACAGCTATGCTCAAAGCTGTCTAAAACTGTTCAAGACTCTGCATTATCACAGTCCTGTGCTCTTTTTGCTATGTACTTTTTATCACACCATTTTGTTCAAGCCTTCCCTTCAACCACTTGTGTTTATCAGCCCTATTGTTATGCCCAGGACAATTTTCTCCTAATTTCTCCAAACCATTTATTGCTTGACTTTTTTTTTTTTTTTTAAGCTGGACAATCTGACAATATGTTCTATCATTCCAATCACATTCTTGATTATTTATAAAATTCCCTTTCTCCGAGGAGAAATTGTCCTATATACCCCATTCCTGTATTAATCCCACAACCATGGAACCTTTCTCCTTTACCCAGGCTGCTCAACCCTATCTTGGAAAATCACACAGCTCTGCCAATGTGGGTCACTGATGATTCAGGGACTCTGACATTCAGTTGTAATCTTTCAGCAATTTTCCATTTTCTTAGTCAGCTTTGTAAAATGTTCGATGGCTTTCATTTTCTATGTGTCTCACACATCCTCAAGCAATCAGGGATACATGATTACATATAACCTTAAACTGCATCTGAAACAATTATCCTTATTTGTCTGCTTTCTGAGGGGAAGATGGGATCTGTTGTCTGTTTCTTCTTTTTGCTTTTCTTCTGTTTTCATTTTTAAATTTAAGGCTAATCTCATTTTTTTTTTTTTTTTTTTCTTGCTTAGGTCACTCTGAAGTCTGTTTCATTTTGACGATGAGATTCATTCAATAGTCCAAATCTCAATTATATGGTGTATATAATCATTTGCAATTCTGAATTCTGCAAGAAGAGAGACATGATGTTGCATAATTCATTTCAATGAAAATTTGTAATATGTGTCTAGACATAATAAAACATTGTGTAGGTTTGTTTAATGAATATATAAATAGAAGTGTAATTTAAGAGAAGTATTTCAAAAGTAAAAAAAAAAGAAAAAGTTGCAGCCTAAATTCATGTGTACCTTGTTATAAATGGAAATGCTTTGTATAGATTGATTTAAAGGGGATATCAGTTACAAACCTCACAACTGACATTAAAAACAGCAGACTCTCCTACAGTCATTATTTTGAATTAAAGAACCCCATAATCCACTGTCCCTTTTCCTTTTTTTATTTCAGGGAAAAGAATAATATCATACACAGCACTAAATTTTTCATATAAGTCATTAAATAATCAGAGTTGGCTGACATATTTTAAATATTTCATTTATGAAAGGGCAAGTATTATCAAATTAAATCAGCTTTTCCTGGTCTCTAGTGATATCAAGGAAAAGTAAATTGTATTATTCAAATCCTCCTGAAAAACAATAGATTTTTTTTTTTAAGTTCTGCTTTACTGTTCCATGAAATCTATTGTAATTAATTCTCGGATTTGCATGTAATTTAAAGTTGAGTAAAGTTCCAAAAATTTTCCATGAAATGATACAAAATACTAGATGGAACATTAAATGTTTTCCACTGTGTACAATTATATTTTTCCAAATAAGAGCTAATATTAATACAATCAATAGGTACCTCATTATATCACTAACATACCATACTTGGTAAGTACAGAATATAGATTTTAACTCAGGAAATATTTCAAAAGAATTTACTGAATAAATATAGATTCCATATTTGCTTATTTCAATATTTATTATCAAATATTAGACATGAATTAACAAGTTTGGTTTTGAATTCTAATTTAAAGATGAAAAATCACATGGGAAATTTCTAGTCAACATTTTTAGTAAATGGCTAGAAAATAGTATATTAGAGAAAAAGTAAATAAAGAATAAGTAAACTGTGGAATTAAAGGAAAATATAGTAGATATTTGATTTTATGCTACATATAAAACTATGTAATAGTCCAGTGATTATTAATTTTTAGATAAATACTGTATCCCAAAAGATAGATGAGGATACTATAGCAATAACAAGGAATCAGTTCCAATCTTTCTACACAATCTTCAACCCTACATGATTTTCAACTTTAATTGTTTAATATATATTTTATTTTAAAATGAAGGCATTGATGTATTGGTTTCTTGAAAAACTGCATCTTCTACCATAACTGCTTACTTTAAAGAGATTTGAAGCAGACTTCTAATCAAATTTACTCAGGTAACCTTTAATAGTTTAAGCAGGTTAATTTTTAATGTCATTTATATTTGAAAGGTGCTCAAAATATTATACTATTAATATTTAATAACATCATTACAAAAAATTCAAGTAATTCAAGCCCAAACCCTAGAGGCATAGGGATCACTACTTCTGGCTCTTGAAACACTAAACAAGCCATTGAGATTTATACATTTTTTCATAATTTAATAATGTGGTGTAAGTTGTTGCTAGCTTTGCAAAAATATAGTGTAACAGCACAGATGTGACTGTTAATTAAAAAGTCTCTTGTGAGAGCAAATGGGTTCCTGGGTGATGTTTTGAGCAAGATTATGTCATTTAGAAAAAATTCTGAGTACACAAAATCCTGAACTTATAAACATTATGTGCCTAAGAGACCACTGTTTTGTTTTTTGTTGTTGTTTTTTTAAGTCCCTAACCACCCAGATAAGAGAAGAAAACTAAAGGTAACTTACACATCAGCCTGAATGCCCATATATATATATATATATATATATATATATATATATATATATATTTAAGTGAATCATATTGCTGCCAGTGTAAAGATGCATGTTTCATTTTTGACAATATGTGTTTGTAGTTTTTAAAATGTATCATCAGTCACATAGATGACAGGTGCATTTGTGTCTTCATATCAATTTTCAAATAAGTAAGATTCAAAGTAGCTGAAATTTTCCAAAATAACTGATAAACTTTTACATGGATTTAAATATAAGAAGATAACATGCACTTATAAATCATTAAAGATATATCTATATTGAAAACATAACCCAAATATTGGTTGGTACACAGATATTTTGTGCATTATACATCATAAATTATTTTCCTAACAGTATCAAATTTTACCAGTTATTTTACTAAATCATGGTGAATATTATTTAAATAACTTGCATTAAATAAAATATAGTAATATGCCAGGCTCGGTGGCACACACCTGTAATCCCAGAGGCTCAAGAGGCTGAGAAAAGAGAATTTAGAGTTCAAAACCAGCCTCAGCAATGGCAAGGTACTTAGCAATTCAGTGAAACCCTGTTTCTAAATAAAATAAAAAGTAGGGCTGGGGCTGGAGTTGTGGCTTAGCGGTACAGTGCTCGCCTAGCACATGCGCGGCCCAGGTTTGAACCTCAGCACCACGTAAAAACGCATTGTGTACAACTAAAAGCAAATAAATAAATATTAAAAAAAAAGTAGGGTTGAGGATGTGGCTCAGTGGCTGAGTGTCCCTTTGTTCAATCCCTGGTACCAAAATAAGTAAATAAATAATAGTAATATATGTGCATGAGAGAGTAGATGATTATTAAGTATAGGTAGAATGATACTATGTGCTAAAGCATCAGCAATTTTTTAAATTTCACTATGAAGACGCATTTTTCCAGCATAAAAAATTTCATAGGAATTAATCAAGCAATTTTGTAAACTACCTTATTCTTATAAGGTTCTACCAAGTTCATTCTCTCAGACATGCAAACACATTCACATACATGTATGTATATACACACAGCAAAAGCATACATAAGCTCAATTTTGTGCTGTGTGCATGTATGGGTGTGTGTATATTTAAACATATATCTTTACCGTATATGCATAAGTTGAGAAAGAACATATATAATAAACTTGATGATATTTTCCAGTTTCCAAAACTTCAATCACTTTATGAAAAAGACATTTTCCCCCTATCTCTTACAAATTTCGAAATTTCAATTAATAGGTTATTAGATTCTAATAGTGTTTTTGTAAGTTTCTTATTTTTTGGTTCATGTTCTTTGGAGTTTCATATGCCCATGAAAGCATTTTACAAAATAAACCATATGTCTTACTTTTCCAAGCATTTTATATTTTTCTTTATCTTAAATGTTCTGCAGCGTCACTAGTAAATACAGTACTTTGGGGTCATTAGAATGTTTGCATATGAAGTTAAACTGATTT
Source organism: Tamias sibiricus (assembly GCA_025594165.1). Classification (NCBI taxonomy): domain Eukaryota; kingdom Metazoa; phylum Chordata; class Mammalia; order Rodentia; family Sciuridae; genus Tamias; species Tamias sibiricus. The sequence goes on from CM046661.1 coordinate 41,058,737, forward strand.
TATTTATTTATTTTATTTACTTGTGGAAAATCTGAGCCAACGCAGGCTATTCTTTCATATAAGCATATTTCCATGCTTAGACACATGTTACAAAGAGGAACATGATAAAGGTCAAAACGAAGTCCACTTATGAGCGTGGAATTAAGTTTCATCCCCTTGAGCAAGGAGTATCCACATATGTTATTTGGAATTCTTCTGTACTCATGATTTTTTCCTTATATATTTATTTAACCATTGATTCATATCAGCATAGATTCATTTATATATTTACATATATATGCTTATATATTCATTATCTAAATATATTCATTTATATATTTATTTTATACTTTGTGTCATAATACAATACTATTTATAAAAATTTATTGCACTTCTTATAAAAACTTTCTTCCAAGTTTATCATGAAATGGATAAAAATGGGTGTTATTATAGTGGAGAAGCCTGACAAACATGACTTCTTTGAATTGATCAAGGTTTATAACAACATTGCTATGTCATGTTGATAGTCTTGTAACCTTGATATGATGTGGTGGAATTGATACTTTCCTCCATGGCCATCTTCCCCAAACTGCAAACTTCCATTCACTCATGCGAAAACAATAAGTAAATCCCAATAGGTAAGCATTCTACAAAATACCAGAGCAGTAATTCTGAAAAATGTAAGGCCATGGAAAACAAGGAAAGTCTATGAAATTGTGACTGTCAAGAAGAGTCTACAGAGCCAGGTGCTTGGTACATGCCTGTAATTTCAGTGACTCTGGAGGCTGAGGCAGAAGATTTGCAAGTTCCACTCCAGTCTCAGCAATTTTGAAAGACCTTGTTTCAAGATAAAATTTTAAAAGGGCTGAGTACGTAGCTCAGAGGTAGAGTACACCTGAGTTCAATTCTTGTACTGCAAAAAAAAAAAAAAAAAAAAAGTCCAAAGAAACAAAACAACTAAATATAGTAGAGAATCCTGAAACAGGAAAATGTTAAGCAATATAAACTATCAAAAATGTATTAATAATATTTCATTAATCATAGCAAATATATCATATGAGATGCTAACCATAGAACCTATTCAGAAAAGGTATATTGAATATACATAATATTTATATTCCCTACTTTCTCATAACTCTAAAAATGTCCTCACAAAGTTTATTTTTTAATAACAGTATATGGTCATGAAGAAATAATTTATTTCTTAGTAATAATTTATTTAGTACTTATTTCCACCTCATGACTCCCACCTGAAATAACGTAATAGAGGGATTCTGCAAAAAGGGCAAATTTGGACCAATCACCTATGCTGTGGCAAGTCATGGTTTTTCTCTACCTTCTGAATAAATTCATGTTTTGCTGAAAAAACTCTGTACAATTAGGAATCAGCCACCTTTTAACTCTTAGACCTTGTTTTGAAGCTTGGAAGCTAAGTAATGTGGCTCCCTGGGTTGAAAGGAAATAATAGACTCAGAATTAGATGACTCAGTAACTTGGTACTTGGAGAATTTCCAAATCCTCTAACTCAGAGCTTTTTCAAGGAATGAAAGGGGAAGAAGGTACTGGAAACCCCAAATGTTTTCATTATTACCCAAAACTATCTGAGCTTTATCTATTTCAAAGAAAAAAAAAAAAAAAAAAAAAAAGTCTCTACAGCCCTAAGTTTCTGAATGCCTTAATTCTGCTGAGCAACTAACTTATTGGTATGTTAAAATCATCTTTGGTCTCATTTAATTATAAAAGGACTCATAAAGAATGAAATAAGAAACTATTGCTAGTCCAGCACCAATAAGCCATGAACTCTCTCAATATATGAAACTTGCATCACATATAGCTCAGGATCTAGATTTCTTTATTTTTTTTTTTCTTTTCCTTTTTTTTTTATTTTTGGCTCAACAAATTTGTTAGAAATGAAAGTGTAAAAGAAAGCTTAGCTAATCAACTATGATTGAGAATTATATAAAGTATTCTTTGAATTTTCAGAATACCCTTAGATTGTCCATTTGATTTATTTAAATTATTTAATATTTATTGTGTTAATAACTTAAAGTAGTAAAATATTTCCTTCTGACACTTTCACTGAAGCAAATGTTTCTGTATTTATACATGAAGCATTTTTTGTGTAGTAATTTTTTTGTGGCTTTCAACTTTCTTTCTTTCATTTTTGTATATTTGCTTTTTATGTTTATTTACAGTGATTGTGGATTGGCAGCCACATCAGAGAGAGGTATTAGCAGTGAAATCAGACTTGAACCCTTGGGTGGCTTTAATCACATATTCTTCTTACACATTATAGAATATATTTTGGAAGCACTTTTTAAGTCTATTGTGCTTTAATAACTTTAATTTCTATATATAATTTGAAAGTGGTCCTCCAATGATATAGGCTATAAACTGTAAAGGTAAATGCATTAACTATGAAATTTTGTTTAAAATCAATTGAAATTTCAGAACAAAAATTCACAATATAAAATTCTGATAACTGGTAGCAATGTTTATTACTCACTGTTTTTCACATTATGAGAAACTAGTTGTTAAAGGTGGTGAGTTTATGTGTTCATTTTGAGAATAATTGAATATGAGTCATCTCTTTCATAGCCAAACCTAGACATGCAACAAGCAATCCATATAAAACCTAGAGTTCAAAGACAGAGCTATGCATTTGCTGGTTATGAATATTCAGGTGGTTTTTCAAACATGGAGAAAATGTGAATTTGTTCATGAAATGAAAGTAGACCAAAAAAAAAAAAAAAAAAAAACACTATTATCCTAAATAATCTTAAAGTGTATGTATTAGTTTTTTACTGTTATGTATTAGTTTTTTACTGTTGTGTAATAAATTGTCATAGACTGAGTGATTCAAAACAACACGTGCTCAAAAACTCACAGTTCTGTATGTCAGAATACCACATGGTGTGGTTGGCACCCTCTGGTCAGGAGTTGATTTCCTGAGACTGAATTCATTTCTTCAATGTCTGTTGACTAGAAGCTGCCCTGGGCTTCCAGTAGCCACCTGCTCTCCACCTTAAATAGTTTTTCTCCATTTCAAGCCAGACACAGATTATCAAATATCTCCTTCTTCCAACAGCAGAAAAAATATCTCCTTTTGAAAGGCCTAATGTGGTAGGTTTGGATCCACCCAGATAACCAGATGACCTCCATGTGTTGCTAACATGACATAATCACAGGAGTGATATCATGTTCAAAGGTAGGGTGACATTACTCTGGGAGGACATCTAGGAATTATGTTCATTATGGAATAGATTTTAAGAGACTGAGATAAAGAAAAGACAACAGAAATACAAAGAAAAACAGAAAAGAGAAGAATAACATAAATAGTTTTTTGTTTTTTGTTTACAAAACCACTGGTAATCAATATAGGGATTTAAAATGGTAGAGTTCACTTTGGTAAGAAATTTTTGCACTGAAAGAGTTAGGTATCTGATGGCAGCAGGCTGCAATAGGAATTGGGATTGCAATGGCAGACTGCCTTTCAAGAAATCTGACAGAGATGAGAGGAGAACAGGAAAAAAAACTAACATCAAGGATGCATGTTTTTGTTTTGAGGTGATCTGGTAGAGAGGAAGAGCTAAAGAATGTGCCAGAAAAAAAAAAAAAAAAAAAAAAAAAAAACAGCCAAGTAAGTTAAAATCTCAAGGGGAAAAGTTTTAATAATTAGTAAATCACATGAATACATAGTTAACTCTCTCTCTCTCTCTCTCTCTCACACACACACACACACACACACACACACACACACACAGAGTGCATTTTCTATTTTTTTCTTTACACAAAGTAATTCTTTGCTTGTTTAATAACAGGAAAGGAAGTGGCTCTGGCATTTTCTCTGTGTATTAACATTTCTCCTGGTATGTGTCTTGCAATCTCACAAAGTATGTCTTAATTGCATTCTGAGCTGTTTTTTTTTTTTTTTTTTTTTTTTTCCCAAACAAAATGGTTTGAAAAGGTGATCAAATATTTGTAATTACAACACTCCCCAAAATAACTAGATATATGATTGGCATACATGATTAATTTAGGAATCTCATTACATTTAAGATTTAAACTGTCAAACTTAAAGAAATTGATAGATTCACTTTCAATATGTTTTTTGTCATCATAGCAGCCAAAATTGCCCAATTATTAAATAGGTTTTCAATGGTTTTTCAGATGAATTAACTATGTGTTCCATTTATATATAATTGAATGTCATAAGACTCAGAAACAGCTGAATAAATTCAAAAATGCTTTTTGTATAAACTATAAACTTTGAATTAATTATCAATCCAGAAACTATTTTAGGAGTCTAGAAATAGGTTTGGCACCCTATCCTAAAAGAAAGAGATTTCTCCAAGAGTTGTTATTTCTATTACACACACACATAAACACACACACTTGAAAGAACTTTATGAACAACGATTTTACATAGTAGAATTAAAGTCAAGTAGCCAGCCACACACCAGGCTATATGTCCAGTTTAAAGGCACATTCCTCTGTGTTATAAGAAAAAAAAAAAAAAATATATATATATATATATATATTATAATTCTAAATTAAGATAAATGTTAAAAAAACTAAATTGATTAGATAAATTTTAAAAGTGAGCAAAATCTCAGCACTCATTGCCACCATAAGAAAATAATTAGTAATTCTGGATTAATTCTGCTTCTAGTGAAATAAGAAGTAAAATCATAATAAGGATGAATTTAGTAACTAACACCACCAACAAAGATACTGTTATTAGATCTATGACATAATTAAGGGTAATCTTCATCAAGGACAGCATCTAGGTTAACACTTTGAAACACAGAGCATGACCAAGTCTCATAGGAATTCTTCCTCTCCCTGGGTGGTCTACAAATTTGAGAAGTGCCTGCTTTAATTGGTATCATGTTTACTGCTCAGATCTGTATTGTTCAACTTTTTATTAGCCTCTTTGTACCCTGTTAACAGAATAATTGATGAGGCTGGGTGTCCAAGTACCTAGGTTCCAGCCTTTCAAGGTACTATATATGGATGTCATCTGAACAATTAGTTAGCTCATAGAAGGCAGACAATGAGCAGGATAGATGAGTATTTTGGGAAGCCACACGAATTTATTCCTCTTTCTTGTTTTCACAGGAAATACTTTTTTTCTTACTCTCTCTCTCTCTTTTTTTTTTGGGGGGGGGGTACGGAACACTAAACTACTGAATCCCCATCCCTACTTTGTATTTTATTTAGAGACAGGGTCTCACTGAGTTGCTTAGCATCTTGCTTCAGCTGAGGCTAGCTTTGAACTCACAATCCTCCTGCCTCAGCCTCCTGAGCCTCTGAGATTATAGGCGTGCACCACCCTGCCTGGTTCGTTTGCTACACTTGTGTTTTTGTTGCTGTTGTTGTTGTTGTTGTTACTGGGGATTGAACTCAGGAGCACTCGACCACTGGGCCACATCCCCAGCCCCTTTTTTTGGTATTTTATTTGGAGACAGGCTTTCACTGAGTTGCTAAGTGCCTCTCCATTGCTGAGGCTGTCTTTGAACTCGCGATCCTCCTGCCTCAGCCTCCCAAGTGCTGTGATTACAGGCATGCGCCAATGCACCAGCTGCTAATCTTAAGCATATTTTTATTCATTGTTTCTCATGAAACTACTGGAGAACATACTTCATAAAATTGATAAAGGTTAACCATGAAAAGCAAAACTATGTGAATCAGGAAACAAGTATTTAACAAGACCTCTCAAGAGCATAATAAAAAGACGTTCTGTAGAAACAGCTGTATGACTGGTCCAGAGTATAATCCATTCAAATGTAGAGATGAAGACAGAGAGTTTATTTTATGAAGAATGGCTCAAAGAAAACAAATGGAATCGATAGTTTACCTACCTGTTAAAATAGTTCATCCCGATGAGAGGAGATTCACAGTTCTTTCAGAAAGTCTGAGATAATCAATCACTGAGGCAGAAAATACCCATATGAAATTAAAACAATTATTAATTCTAAGAAAATCAAGAAGCTGGCAAAAGCAGTGCAAGATATACTGACAAATGATGCAAATTATTTCTTTTTTATCCAAATACTATTTATAATCATAAAAATACAGACACTGAAATTAGAGATACAAGACCATTGGGTTGTGTGAAACAGGTAACAGGACATTGAATAAGAACGATAAATTCTCATCTTTCCTAGTAGTTTGTACATTACCATTGAAATGGAAAAACTTAGAAATGGTAATACAAGTTGTATTAATGTTTAGAAATTTGGTGAAATATGCTAGAAGAAACAGCTAAGTGAATTTTAGAGGTTTGCTCTTTTGGAGTGGAAATCAGAGGTGTAGAGAAGTCAAACTAAAATTGTTAGTCTTAGTTATATACCTGATAGAACTATTATTTTAGCAAAGTTATAAATTAAGTAAGAACAAATTTAAAGAATATTCATATTCCTGCTGTTCTTACTTTTAGACCTGTAAAAGTTACCAAGGCAAAGAAATGTAGGCTCTCTACTTGGTTGGTAGTGTAGGAATATTTATATAAAGAAATTTATCAATTATAATATTGCCCCAGAACCAGTTTGGATGAATGACTGTCTGATACAGTAGAAAGAAAGAAGATTTGTTTTTTGGCTCTTTAACCACTGACCACTTATGAGATCCAATCGTTAATTATACCTAAGATTTTTAGTAGGAAAAGCATAAAAAAGTAAGGAAGGATCATAAATTTCCTAACCCAATGTATTTATTGAACTTTGCCTATTGCTAATTTCTTATTTGAAATCCGCATAAGAGATGAACATTTCACATTCATTTTCTTGGAGGTATACCAACCTCAAAAGGAATGACAAAAATATCGATTTATATTTATTTTCCTGTTTTTAAATGCTTGAAATTGTTTGAATCATAATAAATAACGTTATGGGGACAAGTGTTTAGAAATGTTTCTATAATTTTAATGAATATTGCTTTACTTTACAATATGATCAAAGTACAAATTTGTACTTTTTGCATGCCTTATTCCATACTTTCTTCTCTATTTCTTTTAAATTATTTTTTCTCTTAGAAAAGACTTTTCTTTTTTTCTTCAAGAAATATAATAGACACATTGTTCTCAAACAACAGCCGGAGTAAACCTCATCAATTTAAGAATGGAGAGTGCATCACATAATTTCATTATGTGTGTATCTCTTACCAAATAGATCTGAAGTGACATCTCAGGGCCTGTTAATGAGATTGTCTTATGTAAGGGAATCTGGTAATGGGATCATACCAAATTTGATTATTTAGAGATATTGTTAACACAAATTAAATTAATTAATCTTCAATTTGCCCTTCACACACATTAAAAGTTAGCCAGAAAGATAGAGTAATACCAGTGATAAAATATCATATTTTAGGATCAAAGTTTAGAATTTGCAAATTGAGAGGTTGACAGAACAAAAGTAGTTGTGTGTTTGAAAAGACATTTGAAAGAAAATTAATTTCAAGCCCATCAACAACTAATTCTCCTTGATCATCTGAGGCTACAATAGGCAGGTCATCCTTACTTCTAGAAATTACACGTAATATTCTATTTTCTGAAGTGCTCTTATTCTATTTATAATTTGTTTCTCCTTTGAAACTACTACAAAGTCACATCTTGTATGTGGCATTATTAGCTCAAGCTTCAGTTGTTTCTGCTGTAACCCATCAATTTCCATATATAACTGCACTCTTATAGATGTAATTACATTTGTTTATCACAACAGCTGTGCTACTGGTAATGGAAATGCACACCACAGAAACCATGTGACCTCTCTGTGAGAAATATTTCAGGTAAAAGTCCCTTAAAAGTCACATTGTACAGAAATGATCTGACATGTAAGGTTGATAGAATATACTTCCATGAATCATAGTTCTTCTTTATTAAAAACTGATTGTGTGATCAACATAAAAATATCTTTAAAATAATGGACTTGATTGCCTCCAAGTGTCATATCAGTGTACATACATAGTTAGCTAACATGGTATTCATTTCTGTCTCACATAAACCTGGACATAAAGAAGAAAAACAGAACATTTTCTTCATAAAATTGTGTCAAAAACAGAAAATTCATTCATTTGTTCAACAATTTTTTCAGACTAGTATGCATAAGGAACTCATTTATTTGCAAGAAGAATAAACAAAGCAAGGACAAAATTGCCACTCTAAAAGGGTTTACTTACCTTTGTTTTGGTGTAGAAATATAAAGAGAGTTGAATAATTAATATAAAAGTAAGCCAATAATTGGTGGAGGTTAGTTCCATGGAAAATAGAAGATAATGTGATAGAAAGTTAACTCTGAGCTAAACATTTCAAGCTAAGGAAAGAGCATGTGGGAGGCCATGTAACAGTTGGTTCCCCCAAGTGTTCATTTTCTTCTTCTGCCTTTTCATCAGTACCAACTCTTTCTCTAAATTTCAGCTGAAAATGTATTTACACAGCTACTGACTACATTTTCCAGACTGAAAGATTTGGCCCTGTGAAATGAGAACTCACAGGCTATGATTGAAAACGAATTCAAATTCCAGGTGAGACCCCTTAAAGAATGAGCTACAGACAACACCTATTTATGATAGTTCAATTTAGGATTGATTACTCAACTTTAGGATGGCATGAAAGCCACACCCACTGAGGTAAGAACCATACTTCCATGTTTCTCATTTGCTCTTTTCTTGGGCTATCAATATGAAATATGATACTCTCTCATGATATTGGGCAGCAACAGTGGTAGTGAACTGCTACTTTTAATAACCACAGGACCACAAAATAAACGTGATAATCTATTGTGTACTATGTTGCTAAGCTATGAAGCTTGGTAGGTTAAGTGAATTAAACACCTTTTTTACTTAAATATTTTCAACTTATGATGGGTCTATTGAAAAGCAACTCCGTTATACGTGAAAGACCACTTCTTTTTTCTGTCTTCTTTCCATGGAAACCACCTACAGTGCTGATTAGCTAGTTTAAGCCACACAAACAAAGAAAAAAAAAAAAAAAGCCTATTAATCTTGTTACAAGAGAGAGAAGTTCTATATGGTGTGAACAACTGAATAATTTGTTCTGAAAGTTTGCCCTAAACTATCTAAAGTTGGTCCTTTTGTAGGAATAACTTTGTGTGTGTGGAAAAAAAAATTAGGAAACCACTGGTCATGAAACAACAAACCTGAAGAAAACAGCAAACATTTGTGAGAAATAGGCAGTGATCGATTTATTGATGTCCTTGCATACCTTGTGAATCACTTTATTTCAATTATATTTGGTGGAAAATTCTGTCACCTAATTTAAATTGCTTTCTTTTAAAAAAGACAGCTTTGGTTATTATAAGTAGAATGGATCCTAATGAGTCAAATACAAGCAGAAAACTTAGGAATGAAATAATTTCATCTACTTGAGAAGGTTAGAATCAATGCAGAATTTTAAATCATTTAGATAGATCTTAACCTATGTCATTGCAGATAATAATATTCAACTATTAATTCAACAAATAATCATTAATGATCTCCTATGTGCCCACCACTCTTATAAAAACTGGATATAGAATGAGTAAGACATGGTCTGTAACTTTATTAGAAGCTATAAATGACATGATAATAGATATATAATTTGAAATTGGAATAAGAACTAAAATACATTGGATGCGGTGTTTGGGAGAGAAAATTTAAGTTACATATTACTGTTCACTTCAACAAAAAACTGTGGTTTTTCTGTACAGAGACATGAACAAAAGGTATATAGTGGGAATGAATTTGATTGAAAGTAGCCATGCAATGGAAAAAGAATTGTCTTTAAAGCACAAATTATAAGCACATAATACTATAAAGACAACAATAATAGTTCTAAGGCACATACAACACCTTAATTGATAGTAAGTGTAATATAGAAAATATGTTTACAGAATATGACTTGAGAATATGATTCTGACTAAAAGACTTCAGCAGTCCTGAAAACAATATACTGAATACATAGTATCAGAAATGCATGTTTTCTTGCACAACCAGAATGAGAATTATAGCTTGGCTCAAATGACATTTCCTTACTTTCTGATATATTTCTAGATTAATAAGAGGATGGGTGATAGTCTGCTTAAATACCTTATGTTTCTTAAGAACTAAGACTTTTATTAACTTACATTTATTTTATTTTGATACTGGTGGTTAAACCCAGGGGAGCTTAATTACTGAGCCACATCCCCATCCACGTTTTTTCTATTTTTTGAGATAGGGTGTCCCTAACTTGTTTAAGGCTTCACTAAGAGTTTGAGGCTGCTCTCAAACTGTGATCCTCCTGCCTCAGCTTCCTGAGTCACTGGGATAACAGGGAATTTTTATTAATTTACTTTTAATCAAGTGTAATTTACTTGATTTTTTAGATAAATTAAGAAAGTGAAATGTATATTTTAACCTGAATTTTTAAATGACAAAAATTTCACTGGAATTACATTTTCTAAAAAAAAAAAAAAAAAAGAAAGAAAAAAAAGATATCATCATCCTAAATGCAAGATTGAAGATCTGAATGGTACTTATATACTTTGTATACAAACAGTTGTATGTAAAAAGATGCTATATATGTACATTATGAATTGTAATACATACTACTATTATAAATAAAGAGAAAAAAAAATAAAATAAAATAAAAATTTAAAAAATATATAATTCTTTTGAATGTGATAGTAATACTAAACCAAAAATTAATGTTAGAAAACGCTCTGGAAAAGTGTACATGAAAATTATCTAAATATTTTTATTAAGCATTGAGTTCACTTTGTTTTCTGAATCGTTACTGAATCATAAAATCCAGTGTTTATTTGAAGAAATTTACTGTCTAATGAAGCAATGAACCCAACAAAACAGTCAGCATTTACATTTGAAATGTTAAAAGAAATAAGTCCACACGAAAGAGTTCTTTGAAAGACTATTAAATAGAAAAGTTGTCAGATGCAGATGTATATTTTATTTATCAACATTGATGCTTTGCATCTTCTTATAAAGTAGCATTTTGTTTTTCTTAGACCAACAAACTAAAGCATAACATGCACATTTGCCATGACATTAGTAAAAAAGTTTATTATAAATTCCTTCTCCTGCCGGGCGCTGTGGTGCATGTCTGTAATCCTAGCACTTGGGAGGCTGAGGCAGGAGGATCGCAAGTTCAAAGCCAGCCTCAGCAATGGCGAGGTACTTAGCAACTTAGTGAGACCCTGTCTCTAATAGAATACAAAAAAGGGCTGGGGATGTGGCCCAGTGGTTGAGTGCCCCTGAGGTCAATGCCCAGTACCAAAAAAAAAAAAAAAAAAAAAAAAAAAATTCCTTTTCCTTCTTTCTTTCTTTCTTCTTCTTCTTCTTCTTCTTCTTCTTCTTCTTTTTTTTTTTTTTTTTTGTTGTTGTTGTTGTTACTGTACATTGAACTCAGGGGTACTTTACCACTGAGCTACATCCCCAGTCCTTTTTATTTTTTTATTTTAAGGCAGGATCTAGCTTAGTTACTGAGAACCTTGGTAAATTGCTGATACTGTCCTCAAATTTGTGATCCTCCTGTCTCTGTCTCTCAAGTTGCTGGGGTTTACAGGCATGTACAGGTGCACCTGGCAAAGAAGTTTTTCGAAAACTTTGTTGCATCTTGATAAATGCGTGGGTATTGCTAATATGAAATTCTTTCAGTATGTGACTATTTGAACCATGGATCCATTGTCAACAAATACTAGTTGTGAGTAATGGAAAATCACTAGGGGTAAGACATGATAAGTTTTGTATACAAATGTGTTTTAGTGGCAGGAGCTTGCTCCAAGTTAAGGTTATCAAACCAAAATATAAATCAACACACTACTTTTTTATTACTGAGACTTTATATACTAAAAAAGTCATACAAGCTAAACAATGTGTTTCATGATTTGTATTCAAATCATGAATATGTAAAGCCTCAAGTATGAAAACCAAATTATACTCTATTCAGTAATAATATAAAAACTGATTAAAACCAAATGTTATTTCATGCTCAAGTGTGATGTTTTTAAACACAAAAGTTCAGCTGGGAATATTGGAACTATAGACAAATTTTCAGTGCTACTGCAAGGAAAAAAAAAAAAACAGTTTCATCCAACTTGTAAAAAAAATGTGATATTGGACAAATTTGCTTATATGTCTGATATTTTTGATATTTTTAATAGTTTTAATTCTCCCACCCAAGGAAGGAATTGTGACTTATGTTTTGTATTTGTCTAACTTTATTTAACTTCTAGAATTTAACCTTTCCATTAGATTTTTTAAAAGTATTAGTTTATGATAAATAGGGATAAACAGTCCTGCATACATATAATTTTAAAATCAGTAATGAAGTTTTCATTTCTATACAGTAATTTTCCTACAGAAAATTATATATATATATACATATGTCACTTTGTATATCTCATTTTACAAAATCTCTTATTCATATTTTTCTTCTTAGATTTTAAGTTTCTTATTTGCAAGAAATTATATGTTCCTGGATCATAATATATGCCTTAAACATATTAATATAAAAATAAATGAGTAAATAAATATGGCAATTCATATATATACAGTCTAAGCCCTTCTCAGGTAAATTTCTACACTTAAACTAAGCAATACTAAAATTTTATAATACTTCATAGTATTAGTCTGAATTAGTAGGAAATTCAGTGGAACATATTAATTCACATGCAAAATGATTCTCCAGAGTAACTGTAATATTTATGTTGCTGCCTTCTAACACTGAGATTTAGGTTGACAATTATTTTCCTCTTGGAGCTCTGCTGCATTTCCCTTCATCCTACAAAGTATAGATAAAGTACAGATGATTTTTTTTAACAATAGTTACTCTGAGTTCAAGGTCAGTTTCAATATGGTTTGATCACTATGTCCACTTACACTTGACACATATAACAAATGTTAAGTGTAAGTGGACACAGTATATTGTGTGATAAGAGAACTAAAGGGACTCCATCTTGTTCTTCAGTAGCCATCTTAGGAGTTCCAAGAAATAGTTCTGTTTCTCAGAAATAATAGACTACGGAAAGTCCTGCCTCTATACCCATTAATCGTTACCTAGCATAATACCCTTGACAGCATAAAAATAGCAATTCCTATACAATGTAAAATTGCTCTCTTTGGTTTCCATTTTTCCTGGGCAAATACCTTGTCAGAGACTGATTGTCTAGACGTTAGTAACCATTCTCTAACATGTACCCAACTAGGGTCATCTTGACCCCCATTCCCTCCTACTTGGTCGTTGCTATACCAACCTGGAAAGTCTCCTGGGAAATATTATTGTACCCATTGCTTTGTCTTGCTAACTGCCTAGATTCAGCTTCTGTACTGTGGCTTCCTTGCATTGGCTGAAACCCTGCAATTGAATATTCCGCCCTCTGTGATTTTTCTCTTTATAAACTCTTGAAAATCACTGACGGAGCATCATCTTGTCACACTGTGTGATGTGTGAGGATGGTGGCCGCTGATCAGCTTAATAAAGGCTTTTTATTGGCTCAAGTGTGACATGGCTTGAAGTTTTAATTGGCATTCTGCTGGGTACAACATTTTTGGGTACAACAATTGAATTCAGTATTATTTGAGATGGAAAGAAACTAAAATATAATTTATCAAGTGGCTTGTGTGAGAACTCTTGCTAAATAAAGAAAAGGCAGAACAGAAATTATAATTTTTATCCATTGCTTATTCAGTGAATATTTACTAAGCCCCTATTTTCTACCAGTAATGTCATAGATATTGTATACATAAATGAACCAGGCATGAATACCTGACACTAAAGGAGTTATTTTCTAGATGGGTAAATAAAACCTATATTCACAATAACTCAGTATGATCAGAAAGAAGGTAATATTGTCAGGCAGCAATATTTTTAATTAATTATCTTGCCATATGATTTCATTTTTAGCATCTATAATTCTTAACTTTCTTAGAGCATTCAAATAAACAAATCATTTAATTATCTTCTGAAAAGTACATTTCATCACAGTTATAATGGTTCCTATCTTGTAGTCAAATTTTTATACAATAAATTTCTCAAAATAAAAATATTATGCTGAGCTTACTTTACATCTCATATATTACAGTTATATAGAGTTTAGAGGAAAAATATCATGTATGTGTGTGTAAACATATGTATATATGTACACACACATAGATAATGTCCACAGAAGACAGCAGCCTACCTTTTAGCTATTTGAGAAATAGTATTAATATAAACTTAATAAAGTATTCTGCAGTGTTATATATCCCAAGTAGTTTAAATTATTCATTCCATATCCTAGTACTTTATCCCACACATATGCTACTTTATTGTTTTAAAGTAGTTGATTTATAAAAGTGTCATCAGCATAGTGCAAATTAATGATTCCAGCAAAACACATTTGCGATACCTTAGGTATGTGACAGGCAATTAAAAAAAAGTTGTATTGATTTGTCTAAAATGTTAAATGACATAATAGCCATACAGTAAAGTATTGAATAATTTAAGTAAATCAATGTTTTCTGAATTTTGTAGGAGTACAAACTGTCTTGGGTGCTAAGGTGAATCAATATAATAAAATAAAAATGAAGCGGTTTATAATGATGAATGTATGGGTTGATAATAACCAGAGGTAGAATCTCATTTAGCCATTGTAACAAACAACTTCCAGGCATCTTTTGTGCACTATTCCCATCAGAAAACATGGTATTATATAGTCAATTGATTTTAGCACTTAAATAGCTTTTCATTTGCAAGACACCTAGCCTCAGTATAAACTAAACCTTTCCCAGAGTGTCATTAGTTATGGCTTGATTTAGAATGATAATACATATTTACTACCATTAGAGCTATTTTGTGTGTTTTATGTGGTTTGTAAATAATGCATATTTTCCGAGGAAATGAGATATGTTCATTTGTTGTGTTTCTATATATTTGCAAGATTTAGGGTTTAGCATTTTCGTACTTTTACTGATCTCTTCTTACTCTCATTTCCAATGGCAAATTTCTTAAGTAAATAATCTGATTGAAAATGCTTATTTTTCATTTCATGGAACAGGATTTGTATGCATTTTTAGTTTCTTCATTTTGTTTAGAAAATAGAAGTATGGTAAAATACAAATACGCAGGGACACTATTGCCCATCTAATGTATTTTGTGGTTTATAATAATTTTAAGATCTAATGAAATCTATGGAGTCTTTCCATGGGGGTGGGGGGTATAAAAATAAAGTCATAAACACATTTTCATATACAACTTAAGAGAATTCAAACATACTCTGGATTCTTTTCACATTTATACAGTAAGTATAAAGTTCAAATAATGAAAACAATCACATTGAGTAGTTTCAAAATCTCTACATGCCTCAGTGTTGCAGCTAGATAAAATATGATGAAAGTATATAGATTAATTGTTAAAATGACTTTACCCGTAATACCCATTCACTGA
The DNA here is from genome assembly GCA_025594165.1 of Tamias sibiricus. NCBI lineage: Eukaryota > Metazoa > Chordata > Mammalia > Rodentia > Sciuridae > Tamias > Tamias sibiricus. The sequence continues at coordinate 41,074,137 of CM046661.1, forward strand.
AAGTCCAGAAGATCCCCAAAGAAGCCAAAGCACTAGAACATAATAAAAAACATAGGAGAAATAAAAGGAGTCATTTCTGAAAAGGAATCCAATGCAGAAAAGGGATCAATTCCCAGATCCCATAAAAAGAGAAATATTGGTCTGGAACTGAGTCTTGGTACTAAATCATGGTGAGTAAAATATGAATCCTGTGGCCTGCCTCTCTGGGATTGGATCCCAGCTCAACTATTTTATATTATATCCTTTGTAAAATTACTTTGACTATCTTTGAGAATATCCTCATCTGCAATTTGAAGGAAAAAATAGGATTTATTTCATAGGTCTGCTGTGGGGATAAAATGTTTAAATCTACAAGAGTGCTCAGCAGAATACCTGATAAATACTAAGAAGGAAATTGGTACTAACCTCCAGATGTATTCTAATTTTTGTAGCCACTTGGTTTAGTGTGAGAATTACACTGAACTAAAATGTGGGAAATCTTTGTAGTAGGAGAAAGATGTGAGATGTTTCTTTGGATAAACAGCCAGGCTAATTAGAGTCTCTGTCCCTTACAGATTAGAAAACAGGGAAGACTAATTACAGTCTCTATACCTTACAGGTTATAAAAGAGGGAATACAAGGGAAGACTCTTGCGCAAAAAGGATGAATGAAAAGTATCTATGTCAAAAATATCATCACAGACATACCTTTCTTCTACTTTGTCACCGTAGGCAGGGTGTGGTAAGCTTATGTAGTAATTACATAAAACAATGGGAAGTCCTGAAAAGATAATCCCATAAACATAAAAGATCAAATCAATAATCAGAAAACAAGTAAAATAAAATAAAGGTTAATGTATAAAGCAACAGATACATATGTTAAAATGCATATAAGTAATAACTTAAGAGTGACTTGGGAGGGTAGTACTTTGATAACACACAAGAGATTTTTAACATTAAAATTTTTTTTGTTGGGGAGAAAAGAATGCTAAATAATGAGATGACTAGCAGAATGAGAAGAGAATGAGGGAGAGATTTAATGAGCAGGGAAATGGAATGGGACAGTTCTCCAGGGGAAATGGCAAAAGTTCGTAGAGATAGAAACTGTGAAGGAAAACTTAATAGTTATAGAAGTAAAGGCCTAACTTTTATAAGGGTGGAGAGAGAAAATCAAAAAGGAGGAAAATATTACTCCTGTCTTCAATAATGAGAAAATTTAAAAACGTTGACTAGATAAAATTAGTTGAATAACTGGCATATTAAAGAAAACATGTAAACTGAAAAATAAATAAAATATTGATGTAAATCCCAACTTCAACATCATACTGAATTCATACGATCAATTTTATTTTCAAAATCTCCATTTTAATGTCTAATATGGTACAATAAGTTGAAAATAGGTGTTCTGACTCTCTCTCACATGGATAAAACTTCTCCATTTCAGTAAGTGGAAATTACCAGTTGCTAAGACCAAAAAAATCTTAAGTTCTTTTTCACTGTTTTCTGATTTCAAGTGTATATATGCTCCATATATGCTCCAACACAAATCTACTTGGATTTCATTTCTGAATATGGGAAACTCCTAGAAATTCTTAACACTTTCACTATTTGTAATTTTTTCTAAAACTACCTTCTTTGTTTACCTGGACATTAATCCAACCAATCTCTCCACATAAATCTCAAGTTAGCTTATTAAAAAAAAAAATTAAGTTAGATGAAGTCATTCTTCTGCTTGAAACTCTCCAAAGACTCTTCACCTCACTAGAAATTAAATATAACTCTCTAGAGTCTAACAGTTTCTATATAATTTCATCTTTGACTATCTTCCATACTTAATCTCTTTTATCTCCATCCTACTTGACCTTCTGTTGTTTGTTAAACATAGCAAATGCTCTTCACCTTCTTCAGAGTCTGCATTTGATTTTACCTCTGTTTAAAATCCACTTTGCTTACCTCTTGGCTTTCACTGTCAGTCATGAGTGAGCCCAGATATCTACTCTCCTTTTCTTCCCACACTCACAGCCTGACTACTATCACATCTGAAACCCTCTTGAATTGGTTTCATTATGCCCCCATATCCTGTGTGAATAGGTCCTCATAGGAAGTCTTAGCCTTTCATTTTACCAGCTGTGTTCTACATTCTGCAACACAAAAATGATCAAAATTTCTCTCATCTCCATCATTTTGTCATCCTTCCTAAAATCCTTTTACCATGCCTCCTCAAATCTATTGGTCATCATCTGCAATATCCACTTTGTCTTTCTTATTTCTAAACTTCCCATAATTTTCTTGTTGCACTGAATCTGCCTTTCATGGTAGAAGTCAACGTTTCTGCAGTCTTCTCAAGTGGTGGCTGTCTCCCATAGGTCTCCAAAAGATCTTCAATCATTGGTTGTAGGTATAGAATACCTGTTTTTACTACACTTCAGCCATACTTGACACCTTTTCCCCTCCCACTTCTCAAAAATAGTTCTACCTTTACAGTTCTTACCATTACTTTATACTACGGATTATGAAACTCCATTGTTGACATTTCCCAATAAATGGATCATTTGCCTATATTGTTGAATGACCTCATATCTTGTTTATTAGCTTTTTCTTTATAAGCAACATTTTCTTAATTCCTTATGATTACTATATGTATACATAGATGTCCTTCAATAAACAATGTGATGTTACTTCAATAAACCCAACATAATTTGAAAATATTATAAGTTGAAAGTGCATTTAACACTCTTAACTTCCGAACATCTTAGGTTAGCAACACAGTCCACTGTAGAGCACTGGTTGTTTACCCTCAGGATGGCCTGGCAGCTGACTGGGAGCCCCAATTTATTGCTGAGGCCACAGTTGATGATCTCTCATCATCAACAGAGTACCTTCTCACGTGTCAATAGCCCAGAAAAGGATTAAATTTCAAAAGCAGATTTTTATTCTATATTTAGAATTTTCACACAATAGTAAAGTCAAAAAAATAGTTAAAACTACCTAAGTTGGGGACCATCTGTAGATGATTGTCCCTGTACACTGACTTTGAATATTATTAATATTCTTACTCTTTATTCTAACAAAGCAATTCATCACAAACTGTGTCAGTACAAGCTCTTCCGTTCACCCACCCTATCATCTGACCTCTGCTTACTAGCATTTGGAATTCTTTTAAAACACTCAGGCTCCAACAATCAGAGGTTTCAAATTCTACCATTTTACCACATTTACACCACCCTCACCCATTTGGTGTTCTTTCTTTCTTTATTTTTTTACTATTATATACCACGATCAATCAAAATATCTTCTCTTTCACATAATTCCTTGACTCCTATTTTTTCCTCACTGTGTAAACTAACTTAGGAAAAGTATCACTTTTTGCTTAAATAAAAATGTATTCCTCTGTTTCTATATCCATGCAATGGACAGGTGTCATTTACATTGGAAGTATGAACTTTGAGTGAACAAGAAATCTGTTCAACAATCATAATTCTTTAGATCATCCATCTTCAACTCTCCTAGCTGACCTATACCTTACTTTCATCCAACCTATAATTCTCTTCCTACTTCATAATTTCAAGACATATTTTTGATGTACTATTTGATGACATAATTGAAACATTTGGACCCATGCTACACAGACACCAAATACCACATGTATTCATGCATCCATATCTGGATACAATATTGTAGCTTTGAAGCAGATAACATATAGATATAACATATAGTTATTATGTCAAGATAAACCTGCACTTACCTGCTAGACCTGGTCTTACCTCTACCTAAGCACATTTATTGGTGATTTTCAACTCTTACTAATTTTACATTTGCACCATTTTCTTCCTAGGAGCATAAAAGTGCATCACTCTTTTGTACATAATAAGAAAAAAAAATGAAATCAACAGCAACAGCAAATATTGCTTGGCAATATTTCTTCCAATCAACTACCTCCAAAGTTGTTTTCTCCTCTTCACAAAATATCTTCTCGTTCTCTTAAACTGAAAGTTGGCCCTGGTCCCCATGAATCTACTAAAATATAATTTTTAGATATAAAGTTAACCAATGATATAAATATGTCATGACATATTACATAAAAATTCTAATCTGGTAATTATATATTAAGTAAATTCAACGTCTAAAGGAACAATATACACAAGGAAGTTTTAGCATTGGAATAATCTTCCTCATTCATCATATACATCTAAGGCTACAGGGAAGTAAATTATTTGATTTGTGTCAATTATCAAAACCAAGAAGAATATTTGATTATTTATTTACTCATTTATTGAACACTGTTCTTCAGGGTCTTTGGAGGAAAAAGCATGGGCACATTATCAAATTATGCTAAGTGATGTGAATTCCTCATCTAATTTTATCATACCCAGGTAGATAGATAACTGCATATATGTATATTTATATACAGACACACAAAGGGTGGCTCCACGTATTGATCAATAACGTTTCATAGGGAGTCAGTTTATTAAACACGTGTGACAAATAATATTTTAAACTAAAACCCATTTACTGTACACATGTATGTTCTTGTCCAGTGATCTACTGCTCGGTTGCTTTGTGGTTTCCAACATCTAAACAGTTTCTCAAAGTCCAGAGGTATATTTACATAAAGCCATCAATCAGAAGATTCTGGTATTATGTGAGAATGAAAAACATAGATAAAAATAGCATTTATTTACATATAAAACACATCTTCTTTTTCACGGTGCCACATTTGTGGAAGAGATTGTAATATATTTAGTCAGTCCTTTTAACTTTGCTCTCGTTTTCAAAATATTCATGGAGGATCTAGCATTAATTTTAGAATAGAATATATGTTGGTTATTTTAATAGTATACATTTGAAAGACAGAAAAAAATAAACTAAAATCTGTATATATTATTAAAATACTTATGCCATCCTAAATAATTTGGGGGCTGGAAATAATCCTGGTAAATATTTTCATTTGCAAAGTTCTAATCTTGATTTGGATTTCTGTATTATTTTTGAGATATTAAATCAAGTTGGATTGAGAACATATTTTTAAATTCAATTTTCCCCTTGGAGTTTCATCAAAATTTTAGCAAATATGTATAAAGTATAACATAGTTATAATAATTATGGCAATATGACTATATTGACAATGACAAAATGACAGAAAACATCTATGGCATCTAATTAAAAGATTGTCAATAACATCTTTCTATGTCAACAATTATGTTGCCCATGTAGAATATCTACTAAAACTGCAGAAAGAATGAAATGTTTTCATTGAAATACACACTGAGTTCCCTGACCTAGACACATAGACATGTATTTTAAAAATTCCAGTGAAAAATATATAACTCTAAAGATGTATGTGATGAAAAACTAGGTCATGTACAGAGGAATAAGAATTAAATAATCATTGGACTTGTCACTGACAATACAGCATGGAGACTCCGTGCTGACCAGTAAGTATTTTTAAAATAGCCCAATTATTGTAGTTTCTTATTATCTGAGAGAGATTTTGAAGGACAAAACACAAAGGCTAGTACAACACAAAAGGTGAAAGTGCTGCAGTTTAATTTCTGAGTCCAGATGGGCTCTCTGTTTGGGGTTATTTGCACAGGAAATTGACAAAAAGCAAATAGATTGGAAACCTACTTTTTTTTCCCCACTGAAAATGTGTTTTGAAAAAGCCTCCATGCTAGTCTGCACAAGCCCAGGAATACTCTACCTCAACCTGCACCAGCAAACACTTAGCTGCAAATGATATGTAAATTTACAAAAGGGTACAGAAGTTATAGAAATGATAGGACCACTTAGAGACAAAGAAATGTCTCCCAGAGCAGAAAAGGGCTGATAAATGGGTTTACCAGGGAATTTACCTCCTTGCCTTAGTCAAAAGTCTTCATAGTTTTTGCACAGCAAATTATCATAATGGCTAAAGAGAAATTGTTGAGGTGATGTTATTTTTGTTTTCCAATCTTCAAATGGTTTATTGCACTGTAATTACCTATTTCAAATAAAGAAGTGTGTATTTAGTATAAAAGAACAATGTGAATAACTTGCTACCCACCTTTTTTTTTTTTTTTTTTTTTTTTTTTTTGTAATTAAAATGTAACCAGATCATAAGGAAGACTACACAGTAGCCAGAAATCCTGAAGTGATGGATAAATTTGTGGCTGCTGTGGAATATAAAGATACATAGGAATATTTTGTGTTTTAAAGAGAATGGACCATGGTAGAGACTTGGACATGCCCTATAATCTCTCTTTTTACAATGTAAAAGAGTGTTTCATGGGGCAGTGGTCACCCAGCTTAAGAAAAGACTTCCTAAATTCTTTTTTAGTTAGGTGCGCATCTGAGCCTAGGTTCTGAACACACTACATGTAAACTTAAAAGTTGTCTGTATTTTTTTCCTTAACAGAAGGAGAACTTTCAATAAATTACTACCTTTTCCATTTCCCCCTCCTTTTTACAGAAAAGCAATGTGATATAATGAATTGGAACAGACATTGGATCATGAGAACAAAGCCCTCTGATGAGGAAGACAGAGATGTGACAGAAGCCTGACAATTGTGGTGATGGTTCTCCAGCCAAGGACCGCAACACAATGGTGTGAGTAATAAACTTCTTTTAAAAGTCAGTGCTATTTGGAATCACTAGGATTTGGCCAAGTTCAAAACCAATACTAACACAAGAATGTACTAGAGAGAAATGAAAATGAAAAATGAAGAAAAAGGAGATTCCATGAACAATGTCTTAAAAGTTAATTGAGTTAAATTTATATCATCAAGGAGTTGGAAAATAAAGATATCTTTTTGGTCAGCATAAAGAGCATTTTATGATCAACAAAATATGTGACATAAGACTTGTAATATTTTGATGTGACTAAAATGTACACACACAAAAAAACATTAAATAGAGACTCAAGGAAAAATCCATACTTTAACAGGTAGTGATAGTATGATTATAGAACAGTCTAATAAATGATGTAGCTTTGAACAATTGAGACAGTGTAAGAAAGAATGTATTGAAACTGATTATTATGGTCATTCTCCTTCCAAATTTTAAAGACAAAGGTTTATATTTCCAACGTGATACTTAATTACTTAAATATGTCATTATTTATTTTTACATAGCCATTATAATGATTTGTAAACATATCTGAGTGTCTTCAAAACATGCTTTACAATAATGCAATTTCTGGTGACAAATGTGCTATATAAATATGCTATGTAGGAATTTCTTCTATTTATTATACTTTAAGCCTTAAAAGTTTTTAAAAATCTCTATGTATGTTCCTGATTATAAAATAATGTACTAAAAAACAAAAAGTCAGTCACTAAATTAACAGAATAACAACATGTTATGGTTTGAATATGAGGGACCCCAAAAGCTCATGAGTGAGACAATGCAAGAGTATTTAGAGGTGAGATGATTAGATTATGATAGCTTTAACATAATCAGTGGATTCATCCACTTGAATGGATTAATTTGGTGGTAGTTGTAATCAGGTAGTCTGTGGTTGCAGAAAGTAAGTAATTAAGGTACATGACTTTGGGGTATATATCTTGGTCCCTGGTGAATGGAGCTTTATCTGCTTCTGACTCTGCTCTGAGCTGAAAAAGTTTCCTCCACTGGGCCCTTCCTCCATGGTGTGCTGCCTCATCTTCCATTCAGAGCAATGGAGTTGGCCATCTATGCACTAAGACCTCTGAAACAATGAATAAACTCCTAATGTGCTTTTGTCAGGTCTTCTAGTCACAGGGATGAAAAAGCTGACCATAACATATGATTACCAATGTAATTATAGGATAGGAAGGTATGATACATTTCCTCACCCATTATAAAGGTTTTTGCTGAAGCCCTCTAATAAGACACTGGTTCAAAAAAGAAATGCATAACAAATTAATTTCATCAAAGTTTTAGGTGACACCAGCCCTTTCAGAAATGAGGACCTGATTTCCATCACCTAAAGATAGACAGAAAAAGAGAGAGGGAGAGGGAGGGAGGGCAGAAGGGAGAAAGAGAGAGAGAGAGAGAGAGAGAGAGAGAGAGAAAAAAAAATGTGGATTTCAAAACTCAAAGAAAAATAGTTTTTTTTTTTTTCTGTTCTCCACTTTCTGTTCTCATTTTTTGGGGGGCATGATACTGGGGATTGAAGCCAGGGGCACTTAACAACCGAGACATATCCATCCCCAGCTCTTTTTTATACTTTATGTAGAGAAAGACTCCAAGTTGCTCTTAGGGCCTCACTAAGTTGCTCAGACTGGCTCTGAACTTGCTATCCTCCTACTTCAGCCTCCAGAGTTGAGCTGAGTGCACAAGCAAGCGTGCACTACCATGCCTGGCACTGTTCTTCACATTTGAATAAATCCTACTCTTTTCACTCTTAAAAAAAAAAATAATAGAATGGATAGTCATGAAGAAATGTGATTGGAGAGAAAGGTATCATCTAATAGTGATGGACTGGGGGGTGGACCCCAGTGAGGCCTGGCTGTTCAGTTCTCCTTGACCTCTTGGTGTAGCATTCCTTCCTCCTGGGTGTGGCGAGGGCACTCTCTGGAATGAAAATCTTCAAGGGAGGAGAAGGGAGATGGTGACCTGCAGGAGCCCTAATAAAGGAGATAGCTAAGATTGTGGTTAGCTGTGAGCCATAAGCATTACCACCTTCCATGGTCTTGTGAGACTTGGCCCGGGACATTGTGGATCGGGTCGGAGCCATTTGCATGATCTCACGATACTTGGCCCGGGGCATTGTGGGTCGTTGTCGGGGCCATTTTGTGGTTGTTGGAGGAGCGTGGACAGCCTGTCGGGGTGTTGTTGGAGCCGGAGAGAAAAGCTGGCAGAATAAAGAGCCTGTTTGTTTCCAGTCTGCCTCTGAACTTATTCCCGGGGCTTTGTTGCTCCAAGCGGCCATTGCTTCAGGTGGCAACAGTGACCTATATGGTCTCATGGCTTACTCTGGAAGAGAGGAGTTTTAGTTTTTATGACCTGCACTGGAGAACAGGAATTTTGGTTTCTGACTCTTTAGAGGTGTGCAAGGGTGGAAGAAAGAAGGGTAGGAGAAGGTCAAGAAGCCTTGTTTCTGAGGCCTCTCTGAGCTCCTTTGATTCAAAGTACTCTGTAGGCCAATGTGACTTACTTTGGGGTGTCATTGTATGAGCATCAATGCTATAAACCTTGATAATGTGAGAGCAATGATAAATCAGAGAATGGAGGAAAGTTCAACACTGTGGTATATTTAAGAGTGAGTATTCCATGTTATCAATCAATACATTTATCTAAATCCAGTGAATCCAAAACAAATTTGGACTCTTTTAAATGATTAAGGTAACTAACAAAGTATGAATAATATAAGTAACAAAATTTTTGTAGAGAATGTGGAAGACAAAAGAAACAGGAGTTAATTGGGTTTGTGATTTATATTCTTCAGTGGGTTCCTATTATTACTAATAATATATGTTGACTTTTATTTTGCATTATAAACAGTTTTGAATTCTTTATACATGCTAATTCAACAAATTCTTACAATAAATATACAAAATATATACTATTGTTAGTCAAGTTAAAAATTAGAGAATGTAGGCACAGAGCACTTAAGTATTTTTCTCAAGACCCCAGTCTGCCTCCAAAGTCTGCATGCATATGTTTACTTCCTCTAAGGACAGAGAGGCAGCATATGTAATCTAAAATTGGTATATTGCACTTTAATTGGATTTATTAAAATTATAGTGGTAATAATCAAATTAAGTAAAACCAGATATGTTAAGGAATAATATCTAGAGAGGAAGCTATCATTTTGAGATTGTGAACAGAGAATTTAAAAATATATATAATTTATTTTTATATGATTAATTTTTTCTCTTCCATTATGTTTGTATATTATTTTTAATAAGATAAATCATTAATAAAATACTGTGGACAGTTTTTCACTGTGGGGGTTGTGAAAGTGAATATTTGTTGGAACTATAATTTTAATGATTATACTACCTTGCCAGTCATATGTATAATATAAAATACTTTTTTCTTTCTATATATGACATATGTGTGCTTGCTAAATTATGATTTAATTTATAGTTGTTGGGGACTTAAGAACACATCGGCTGAATGGGTAGAGAACTCTTAACTCTTTGGCTGCTTTCCACACCCTGTTATGGACCTGACCTAACCCAGAGGAACCGAAACTACCCTAAGGATAGGGTAGGGGGCTCAGCCAATATGATTTGCCTATGCTCATTATGTGTCCCTATAATTTCTCTGCTGATTGGCCCATGTCCTCTATAAACGCCATCCATCTTCCTCAATAAACTGAGCTCATGCTTTGACCCTATCTACGTGGAGCATCCTGAGTGTCCCCCATCGTGAGGGATGGCGGGGCCTCCAGCTGGCTCTTACAGTTCTTGATCACACCTTCGCTGAGGCGTACTCTCCCAGCTTTCTCTGCTGAAGTTCACTCAGGGTCAGGGAGGGTTAAAAACCTCAGCCCCCTTTTTTTAAATCCCCAGCATATAGTTACAAACATCAAATTATAATTAATTTCTAATTGTAAAGGCGTTGGGGATTAAAATGTTCTTCTGCCTTTTTAAAGTATGAATTTTTGTTTGTTTGTTTGTTTTATGTATACAGATTGTCCTCTTCTTACAATGGTACTATGCCTGGATAAAATCAGCCTAAATTAAAAATACTGTAAGTCAAAATGCATTTAACACCCCCATCTACCAATCATCACAACTTGGCTTGGCAAGACAGTACACCAGAGAGTATTTGTTGTTCACCCTAGTGATTACATGTCTGACTGGAAGTTGCAGCTTGAAGATGCTGCCCAGCATTGGGACACAAAAATCATACCACATTTCACCAGCCAGAAAATGCTTTTTAATTTTTAGTGAAAGTAATGTTTTATCAGAAGATGCAAATGTTAGCCAAAGACTGATACTGTAGTTTTGTCTCCCAAAATTTGGAGTCCTGCAAAGCTTCTTGAAAAATGACCAAGTTCAATGACAGTATTTCAACCCCAAACACAGACTGTGATGGGAAGGCTACTGTCCTCCCTGATAGGAATGTTGAAATAGCAAACCATGCAAGCAGCTTATTGCATCGTTATCCAGATATGGTTGAAAGACATGAACTCCAGGCCCTGACCATGGTGAAAACCAAGATTGCTTTACTTCAACCATGACCCCTGAGCTGGTAAATTGGCCAAGGCTCTACCAGATCATATTGTGATGATCCCAGATTCTGATATCGCTAGCGGATGACTAATGCTTCCTTAAGCATGTTGCTCCATAGATAATTCTTTGGGGGTCCCAAATACAATCAAAACTGGGGAAGAGCTCATTCTCTACTTTTCTGATCACGAAATTTTCAAGTAAATACTATTCCATCAAGTCTTGCATACACTGTTCAGTCATTTGCTCTTAAGTATAATGATGTATTCAAATTTAAAATATTCAAAGTGGAAAAATGTATTATATAGAGAATATATATATATGTGTATATATATGTATATATATATATATATATATATATATATTTTTTTTTTTTTTTTCCAGTGTGGAATCTATCAAGAGAAAAGTGAATGTGTCATCCTGGCAGTTTAAAGGTACTAGCTCAAAGAACTATTAAAAAAAAAAAAAGCAGGAATGTATCACTCTGGAACCCGATTAAAATAAACAGATGATTTATAACTTAAATTAGACTCTGAGGTAAATAATATCAACATTGTTTATTGATAGCAAGCATGTTAATCATATAAATTTTTTAGATGAAATAATACTTTGTTAATGATACCTCTCCCTCATAAGGTTGATGAAATTTAAATTTTCACATATTTTTCTAAGACTTATCTTTCTATGTTTTGCATCGAAATAAATGTCTTTCTTTAGAAACAGAGGTGTAACATCTGCTTAATTCATCTAAATACTGTTCAGATAGCACTAGCCATTAGTAATGTTAATGTTTAAAATGAAATAATTCATCATTCTTCATGCACTTTTGTTTTTGTTCTGTATATATGACAATATATCGATCAATATCATTACCCTTTCATGGAAATTTTAATAAAGTTTAGATAAATGAGCAGCTTCAAAAACATTTTAATTCCCCATTTATTCCCTTTAAGGCTGTATCTAATTTTGTAACTGGCAATTGACAAGGCAATGAGTCTTCCTTCCAGCCTGCTGTTAAAATATTACTTTTGCATGAAATTCCCATTGGAATGATATGTCAAAGAAAAATATTTCTAAATTCCTTTTTTTCTGTGATGGAAAAATTATATGGTATCAAAATATTTAGCTACATGGAAGATATGAAATTAATTTTTAAGAATCCACATTATATTGAAAAATCAGAATATCTTCAATATCTTGGTGCAAGATGTGCATAACTTTTTATCATCATTGCAGTTTTTCATATTTCTAACAAAATCACATTATAAAGTATGAGGGATGTGTGTGTGTGTGTGTGTGTGTGTGTGTGTGTGTGTGTGTTTCTAGTTTATCTATTTGGCATGCTCTTGGAAAACAGAAAACCTGTTGTATATATGACTAAGATTAACATTTCCCTGGTTTAGATACAGTGTGGCAAAATTGTTGCTAAGAGAGGTAATAAAGGAGTATAGCCAGGTGGAAAATTTAGGACCTTCAAATTATAACAGATGTGGTTTGAATAAGAAATAACTTTTAAAACACAGATGAGCTTGGAATTACAAAGGTGATAGGTAACTCTCTTTCAGGGAGAAAAAGGAGGGAGCCTTCTTGGAATAAAGGATGTGATTTTTTCCATTCTACTGTGTAATGTTCATGTAGTTTGTATATGACCGTTGATTAAGCAACCCCTGAGAGCATCACTAATTTGCAAGGCAGTTTTGCTTCACTACTTTTAATGTCAGATACAATTTAATAATTAATCTTGCAACATTGAACTTCCTTAAAAATTAGGACTACTTTACTTACCCATTGGGGCCTGCTCCTAGCAAGACTTTTCAGTAATCAAAGACAGGCCAGATATTTATTCAGTTTTATTTTGTCTTATTTTTTTTTCTCTCTCTTCTACTACTATCCATTCTGGTAAGTGTTTTCTTTCTTTCTTTTTTTTTTTTTTTATTTTCCTTTCAATGCTAAAAAGTACAGAAAGACAAGTTAAGGCAAACAAGAAAAATCTGATTTGATGTATTGGTTCATCAGCTTTGTGTCATCTAGGTAGGAGCATTTGATTCCATATCTTATGCTGAGGTACAATGTTATTCTCAATGTAAATGAGTGCTTTTAAGAGTCATGAAATTGATTTTCAGAAATATCCTTTGAAAATTTGCATTCTGGTCTGGACTTTTGGAACATCTAACCTATTTGATTTCACTGTCTCAGAGAAAATTTCCAGATTAATTTCTCAATTTTTAAAATAAAAAAAACACTTTTACCCTATAAATTTTAGAATAATTATGTTTTTTATAATTTTCTTTTTTAAATTTAAAACTTCTTGGAATTGTATGTGCATTTTTAATAAGGAGACTATAAAAGCAATAATAAGTTTTCTCAAGTAGTCTATCATTTACCTAGATGTGATATGTATGATGGCTTCAACACATCTTATCCAATGCCTCTTTATTCAAGTAAATAAAAAAAAAATTAGTCTTTTTTTTTTTTTACATTCAATCCCAAAAAGGGAGATAATATTTGATCTTATATATTTTATTTTGACAATATATTCAAGAGAGGAACTTAGTAATAGATCTAAAAGAGAAAAAATTTTCAAATTTACATATTTGTGTATGTATGTGTGTTTTAGAGATCCTGAAACTACTCATACACACATCTACTTCTTATTGTATATTCAGGCTAACCTGTCTCTGTCTCTCAGATTTTAGGCTAGTAGCATGAATGGATTGGGTAAGGCATCTCTGACACAATGGTACACTCTGAGACTTATATTTGGACTTTCAGGAGTACAAGTGATAACAAAAGACTTGTAGACTATATTAGTTTGAAACTATTCAGTCCTATTTTAAAAATGTAGTCCACTTACTAAGATTATTTCTTCAAGTGTCTGTTCAAGTTACAGTAAAAATAACAATAAAATGTTTCTTGATTTTTTTCTATCTTGAAGATCTCACTCTGTGGTATGAGTGATAAGGGCAGAATCTAGGCAACTTTAATTTTTACTGATTATGCCTTTTAAGTCCAAATTAGCAATAATGAGAGCTCATGTCAGTTGATGCCATTTAAGTCTTATACTATGTTCAAATATTTACATAAATATTTTTATTTCTTCCATTATTCAGTATGTGCATTATGGTAATAATTTGCACTTAACCTCCATCATCATTCTGAGTTTTATTCCCTGGAAATATAATTTATTTTTAAGAAAATGCCCAAGTATTATGTAAAATGAAAAATATTTTTGGATATGAAAAATTGAACATCTTAAGCTATGTTTATTGCAACCTTTTAGTTTTAATTTTTAAAATGGCTTACATTTTAGTTTTAATTTTTTCATACTTTGTCCTTTATTTTCATTGGAAAATAGATTTCATTATGTAGAAATAAAGGAGTCTAAAAAGCAAAATAGTGGATTTCTCTCATTTTTACATGTATAATTTTTATATACTTCCAAGAAAAAATATTTATAGTTGCAGTATGCTAGCTATTATAAGAAACCTAATTTCATACACATTAAAAATCTGAAAAAAATGTATGGTGGATAAATTGAAAGAATATTACCTTGTCCAATAATTACTAACTAATCTAAGTCCCTAGATCACTTTCATACTTTGTTTTAAACTAAATGTTAGATTTTCCAAACTAATATGATATTTTGAAACTCTGAAAATAAGTACACTATATCATAAAACTGTATTAAAATGTTTATAAGAAGTATTTGATAGATGAGGTTACTCAAAATTTAGGTGTCGTATTTTTAAAGTTATTAAGCTTCCATTTGTTACCAAATGTAGCCAACTAGAGAATGTTATACAAAGTTACTATCACAAATTAAGGGTCTTAAACCAACTGACATTTGGGTTGAATATACAAAATAAATACTAAATGTTTCCATAGCTTCTAAAGTGGAGGGAGATGTGTCTGCCCTTATGTCTCAAAACTTCTTTTCCTTCTACTTGGGTTAAAAAGTTAAAAAATATGTAAATAGTCATAACATATAAAATAATGCCTTTCCCATTAATTATAAGAGTTATCTTGTATATTTGCTCCTAATACAAGTTATTTAGCTGCTACTAAAGAATTATTAAAACCTTCTAGACTACCAGAGTAACTACCATTAATAACAATTTGAATTTAATTTTTTTTCCTTGAAATAATAAGAAAATAGTGAAAACTTGGCCCTTCCTTGGGATATGCTTGAGAATAAAACTCTGCTAGACTTCTATATATAAATAAATTATATTAAATATCATAATCAAGCCGGGCGCGGTGGCACACGCCTGTAATCCCAGCACTTTGGGAGGCTGAGGCAGGAGGATCGCGAGTTCAAAGCCAGCTTCAGCAATGGTGAGGCACTTAGCAACTCAGTGAGACCCTGTCTCTAAATAAAATACAAAAAAGGTCTGGGGATGTGACCCAGTGGTCGAGTGCCCCTGAGTTCAATCCCCGGTACCACAAAAAAAAAAAAAAAAAAAAAAAAAAAAAAAAATCATAATCAAATGCTCAAAGTAAATAATCAAGTGAAAAAAATGATGTCATTCATTTTCAAAAATCATTGCTAGATGTAAAGCAAGGAATGACATACAAGAGTTTTATGTTCTATTGAAAAGCAAGAGAAGAAACTATAAAATCAATTAGCATGTTTATTTTCCCTATGCCAGGCGAAGTTTAGTGTCGTGGAAAGATAAAGCAAGATAGCAAGAGTAGCAGCACATGGGATTTCAGGGAAGGCCTCTGATGAACAGGCAAATAAACAAAGATCTGCTATTACTAATATATTGCATTATATGAATATCTGGAATAAAATTCTCTTTTGAAAAGAAAATGGTTTCCATACAGAAGGATAGCAGCACAGATTCCTGAGGCAAGGGTGGAGGAAAATGAAAGAGCAGTGCATATGTAACTGGGCATGCATTGGGAAAGAGTCAGTGGGTCAGTGATTGACAGAGGTTGGGAAGGGAAAGGACTGTAGGTATCATCAGGCCTTGTAGGTTACATTCCGGGTATTGGATTTTTCTATGAGTTAGGTAAGAAGCTATGGAATATTTTCAGTGGATGAATGCAAGGTCTGACAAAATGTTAAAGAATCACTTGGACTGAACTAAATATCATCTAGAAATTAATACAAAATTATACAATAGTTTATTTTTGTCCTTAAAGTTAGCAGACAATTTAAAATACTGAAAATGTGATCATTGTGATCATTAATAAAATGAGCTGGGGGCAATGTTATGGGCCTATAATCCCAGACACTTGGTAGGCTGAGGCAGGAGGATCACAAGTTCAAGAACAGCCTCAGCAATTTAGAGAGACTCTGTCTCAAAATTCAAAATAATAAAAATAAAATAAAAAGGACTGAAGATGTAACTCAGTGGTAAAGTGTACACCTGGTTTCAATCCCCAGTACCAAAAAAAAAAAAAAAAAAAAAAAAAGAAAAGAGAGAGAGAATGAGTTATGGTTTAAACTTTTAAACATTTTTAAACATAATTTAATAGTATATTTATTGTATTGTGAAGTATATTAAAATAAAGCATTGAATAAATTAGAGGAATAAAATATTAGTCTTCAAATCAAAATTTAAAGTTTTTAAGAATGTTGATAATAGTTAAATATTAAAAGTTTAACTGGTAATATTTGCTTCCTCTCTACCACATACATGTTAATTTTCCCTTAACTCTAATAACAATATAAATGAATCTTCATTTTGAATGGGACATGAATACTAACAGTGAAAGATTTTATCAATAAGGCAAAGAAAGTTTGCCTTATTTTGAAAATTAATGTTTTTATAATATATAATATTATTTTTGTACATTAAATTATTCATTACAATTTTAATGAGAATTAGTATTAATATTATATGCTTGGAATATTCTAATTGATAACAGGTGGTTCATAGTAGTAAGAGGAATAACAGGGCTTTTAATCAATCTTTTTTCATTTGTTCTTTCCTTTGCCTGAAATGTTCCACCACAAATTATCAACATGAATTCCTCCTTGCTTTGCATTTACTGTGGTTTCAATATGCCCACCAAAGAGGTTGAAATTTAATCTGCATCATGAGGTATTAAGAGTTTAGTCCCAGGTATATTCTCTAAGAGGTGATTAGGTCATGATGTTTGGGTTCATGGATCTTATTATCTTGAGACTGAATCTGTCATAAAAGCCAGTTTGGTTTTGTATCCTGCATACACCTCTCTCAATACATAATGCCCTGGACAGCCTCAGGACTCTGCAAAATCCCCACCAACAAGAAAGCCTTTCACCAAATATGGCCCCTGATCTTGGACCTCTCAGCCTCCAGAACTATGAGCTGAATAAACTTTTATTCTTTATAATTTATTCAGTCTGCCCTCTTCACTTATAGCAACAGAAAATGAACTAAGATAATACTCTATCCCTTTACTAAGCATGTTTACTCTTCATAGCATTTCTATCAAAAAGTCTATGTATTAATTTGTGGCTTTATAGTCTGACGGTTCCACAAGAAGTGAGCTCTAGATGTCATGGGATTTATCTTGTTCACTCTTATATCTACAATTTTAGAAAACAAGATAACATGGTAGTTGCTCAATAAATATATTATGATTGATTAAAAATGAATAAATAAAACATCTTCAATAAGATCTGATTGTTGCTGCTTCTCATGTTGATTTCTTTATTTAAGAAAGAGGATAACAAAGTGAAATGAAAATCACAGAATAGAATAAAATATTTATAAATAATATATCTGATGAGTGATTTGAATTTGGAATATATAAAGAATACCTGCAACTTACCAATAAAGAGACAATGATAATTCAATTAAAACACGAGCAGACAATTTGAATAAACATTACACATATATGCACACATATATACTCACACACATAAACAAATGACCAATAAACATATGGAAAGATATTCAACATAATCATTAGGAAAATTCAAATCAAAATCTCATGCATTATTGTAGATGATATATATTATTTCAAATTCTAATTGTTTGTTGCTGAAAAGAATGTGGATATTATGTTACTATTAAAGTATTATAGTGTGGCTATCAAAAAAAAACACAAACAATTGACATTTGTATATATACCTACAACCATCCTGTACTTGCTTATGAGACCCATAGTTATTTTATTCTCTGTGATTTTAAAAAAACAGTCATATTATCTCTAAGATATGATAAGTTTGTTCATTATAAATTCTTATATTATGTATTTATTAACTTATTTTGGTTTACTGCACTAGCTGGGATTTCCAGAAACTTGTTAAATAGAGGTCGTGAGAGAAATAATCTTCTCTTCTTCCTAAACTGGCTGGGAAAATGTTCAGTTTCTCACCATCAGGCATGAAGTTAGTCGTTACTATGACCTGAGTATCCACAACAAAACTCATTTAAAACTTGGTCCTCAGTGCAACAGGGTTAGGAGGGAGGACCTTGTGGGAGATAATGGGTAGGGCTGTCATCAATGCATTAATGCCATCCTAATGTGGTGAGTAAGTTCTCATTCTCAAGCTGCTGGATTAGTTAATGTAAGAATGTGAGAGCAATAGCTATAAAGCAAGTTCACTCTTGATGTTTTCTCTTTTTCATATGCCTAGTTGTCCTTTCTTGCTCTGCCATGAGTTGAGGCAGCATACTTGAGTATCAGATACTGAGTGGACTCAAGTGCCGTCCTCTTGGACTTCCTAGCTTCCAGAATCATAAGCCAAACTGTTTTCCTTTATCAATCATTCAGTTTCAGATATTCTGTTATAGGAACAGAAGTAATCCAGTTGGGTAGTTTATAGATTTTTTTATCAAGTTGAAAATTTTCTCCCTTATTCGTAATTTTCTGAGAGATTTTAACATCAATGACAATTGTATTTGTCAAAAAAATCAAATTTTGTTGTCATATGGCTTTCTTTTCTTTAGTATTCAGTGCATGTGAATTGCTTTTGCTGATTTTTATATTCTGCACCAGCTCTATATTTCTGGAGTAAATTTCTTTTGGTCATGGTGTATAAGTCTTTTCTGCATCGTTTTCTATCATTTGTTAATATTGCATTGAGTATTTCTGATTTTGTGTCTGCAGTTTCTCTTTCCTGTAGGGCCTTTATTTGATTTTATATTTGGGTAATGCTGGCTTTATAGAATAAGTTAAGAAATATTTCTTCTGCTTCTGTTTCCTGAATCTTACTGTTAAAAATTGGCCCCATTGTGTTCTTAAATGTTTGATTGAATTCAACTCTGATTCTCTGATAGATATAGAACTATTCAGGTATTCCATTGATCTTTATAAAAATTATGATAATCTATACATTTCATGAAATCAATCCATTTCTTACCTAAGTTATCTATTTGTGTACATAGAAATATGGTTCCTTGTATTCCTACAGTATCTTTTTCCAATATCCATAATATATTTTACTATATATCACCACTATTAGTTCTAAAATAATTTTTATCTTTTCTTTCATTTTCTATTTATCCTGGTTAGAGGATTATCAATTTCACTAATCTTTTCAAAGAACTGGGTTTTTCTTTAGTTGACTTTTCTAATTTTCTTGCTTTCAATTTTTCTGCTATTTTTTTTCCTGCTTGCTTTGGGGGATTACATTAAACTTATTTCTCTGGTTTCTTAACCTGAAAGCTTCAGTTACTAATTTTCCAGCTTTATTATTTTCTAATATATGCATTTAATTCCATTTTTTCCTTGAAGCATTATGGTTCATTGCATTCACCAAATTTTTGATGAGTTGTTTTGTAATTTATTTCAAAATAATTTCAGCATTTTTATTGATATTTCTTTGACCCTTATGTAATTGAAAAGTATTATTCACAATTATTTAAAGTGCTGCAGTTATCTCTCTGTTTTTGATATCTAGTTTTATTCCATTGTGATCTGAGAATAGTTATTATTTTATTTATATTTTTTAATATGCTAAGGTATAGTTCATGGCATGGAATATGCTTTCTTTGTCTTGGGAAACGCTCTATGAGCCTGAGAACAATTTATATTCTGCTTTTGGTGGATAGAATATTTTTAGTCTATTTCATTAGATCAAATAGATTGATAGTATTATTTAGAATAATTATAAGTTTTCTAATTTTTCTGCCTTTTTAATTTATAAATTTCAGAAGGATGTTGAAATGTCTATCCCTTTATTTCATTATTGATTTCTCCTCTCAA
This sequence comes from Tamias sibiricus, assembly GCA_025594165.1. Classification (NCBI taxonomy): domain Eukaryota; kingdom Metazoa; phylum Chordata; class Mammalia; order Rodentia; family Sciuridae; genus Tamias; species Tamias sibiricus. Next base: position 41,094,406 of record CM046661.1, read on the forward strand.
TTTTAATATTGTTTATCTATCCACAAGATTTAATGATTTGTAATTAGATACTTATATGTTTAGGATTATTAGGTAGTCTTGAGAATTAGTCCCTGTGCTATTAGATAGTAACCATTTTTATCACTGATACTTTGCCTTATTTTATTTTATTTTTTAAGAGGGAGTTTGGAATTGTTGTGTATCTCATATGTATCATTACTAATTACTAAAATATGTGTTTGGTTATATGAATCTCCATTTTTTTCCTAAATTCTAAAATTCACGTTTGCTGACTTCTCCTCTCAGAGAAGAGCAAGCCATATGATTTATAAATGCTGATAAGGATGTAGGGAAAAAAGCATACTCATACATTGTTGGTGGAATTGCAAATTAGTAAAACCACTCTGGAAAGAAGAGAGTTTACTCAAATAAACTAGCAATGGAACCACCATATGATCCAGGTATCCTCCTCCTTGATATTTGTTCAAAATAACCAAAATAAGTGTACTACAGGATTACAGGCACATCAATGTTTGTAGCAGCATAACTCACAATAGCCAAGCTATGGAAGTGTTCTTTTCAACAAATAAATATTATAAAGAAAATATAGTATATATACAAAATGGTTTTACTCATCCATAAAGACAAATGAAATTATGCATTTGCTGCTAATGGATAGAACTGAAGAACATCATGCTTAAAGAAATAAACCAAACTCAGAAGAAACTCAAGAGTTGAATGTTTTCTTTCAGAAGCAAAAGCTAAACCAAAATAAGGGAAGAAAGGAAATGGGAAAACTTTGAAAATACAAGGGAGATCAGTGGAGCCAGAGAAAGTGTATTGAAGGTGAGAGAAGAGGGACAGGAAAAGAGAAGAACTGTGGAATGAAATTGACCAAATTATGCTATGTACATATATGAATATGCCATATGAATTCCACCTTAATGTTTATCTATAAAGCACTACCTTAGAAAAAGTATGAATAAATAGAAGGAAGACCAGTAGATTAGAGGAAGGAGAGCAGGGTAAGGAAAGAGGGTGAATGTTGAAGTTCTGGGGACGAAAGTAGAGAAAATTATATTCCATGCTTGTATGATTATGTCAAAATGAACTCCAAAATTATGTGTACCTATAATGTGCTAATAAAAATGCTTCAAAAAAAAATAAAAGAAAAAGAAAATGAGTTTCAATGGCCACTGGGGACTATGAAGTATGTGCATGTTATTGTTTAGAATATTCTATATCTTTTAGATTTTGTTGGTATATTGTGTTAAAGTCTTTATTTCCTTATTTGTCTACTTTCTGGTTGTTCTTGTGATTCTTGAGAGTGAGGTATGAAGTCACCAACCATTATTGTAAAACTATTTCTTCCTTCTGTTTCTATCAGATTTATGGATTTTGAGGATCTTTTTTTTTTTAATTTATTTATTTGTTTTAGTTGTACACAATGCCTTTATCTTTATGTGGTGCTGAGGATCGAACCCAGGCTGTGCACATGCTAGGCGAGCCACAACCCCAGCCCAATTTTGAGGATCTTTAATGAGATACATAAATATCTCTAATAATTATTACTTCCTGCTATGTTAAACCTTTTACTAAACATATACATCCTTTATCTCTTGAAAATTTTATTTTTAGCAAGGTCTATTTTGTCTGATATTGGTCACTATTTGTATAAAATGTCATTATTTGCATAAAATGTCGTTTTCTCACCTTTCACTTTCAATCTTTTTTTGTCTTTGAATCTAAAGTGATAATACAGATATCATAGGGATGAATCATATTCTTTCATCCATTTCTTCCAATATCTCTCTTCTAATTGGAGATTTTGTCCATTTACATTTATAATGATTAATAGTAAGGAAGAACATAACCTTATCAGTTCGATTTTTGTTTTTTGTGTTCTTATTGCTCTTTTAGCTTTTATCCCCTAGTTCCTCATTACTATCTTTTCTTGTCTTTAGTTGAGTTTCTGTCATGAAACATTTAAATTACCTTATTAATTTCTGTTACAAATTCTACAGATGTTTTATTTGTAGTTACCACTAGATTGTATTTAACATTCTAAAGTTATAAAACACTCATTTGAATTCATGCATTTTAATTATTTATGTATTTTATTTTATTCAATAAAATGCAAATAAACTGGTCCTTACTTTCTCTGTTTAGCTCCTCTTTCAGTTGTCAATATCACCAAACTTTATTTTTATCTATTGTGTGCCCCCAAACATAAACTAGTCATTTTATGTGAATTAGTGTCTTAAATTATGCAAATATAAAATGTAAAGTTATAACCAAAACTTATGATACTATTGAAGAATAATAATTATTTTTAAAAATATATTATTCTCTCTTCTTTTTCTTTCTTTCTTTTTTTTTTTTTTCGTACTGGGGATTGTACCCAGGGGCACTTAACCACTGAGCCACATCCCCAGCCCTTTTTACATTTTAATTTGAGACTTGGTCTCACTAAGTTGCTAAATTGCTAAACCCAGCTTTAAAATCACAATCCTGCCTCAGCCTCCTGAGCTGCTAGGATTAAGGTGTGCACCACGACACCCAGCTTAAATATATTTTATTATCTTAAATCATGTAAAAGACATTACATGCAGTTACCAACAGTTATTACAATAATTTGTTTATAAGTCCAAATTTTAAGATCTTTACTTACTCAAACTTTGTCTTTTAAAAACTCATGTATAATGCTTAGTGAAGTTAGTCAATCACAAAAATCCAAATGCCGAATGTTTTCTTTGATATAAGTAGACTGATTCACAGTGGGGTTGGGTTAGGGAACATAGGAGGATTAGAAGAACTCTAGAAAGGTCAATGGGGAGGAAGGGAAGGGAGGGAGCAAGCGGGTATGAAGGGGAAAAAAAAGAAGATGGTAGAATGAGATGGATATCAGTATCTTAAACTCATGATTGAAGACATGAATAGCATGAATATTCTTTGTATCCAAACAGTGTTATGTTAAAAGATGCCCTATGTACGTAATATGAAATGTAATGAATGCTATTGTTATGTATACAACATTGGATAAAAAAAGAAAAAGTCTTAAAAAAAACTCATATATGTATTTTGCTAGTTATTTTCTAGCAACTATAGTTTCCATTACTAATTTAATTAATTTTTTCATTATATGAATTAATGTCATTAATCTCAGTTACTTATGTTCATTTACTATTTCCCAACACTGTAAATCAAGTTTTAAATAATGAAATAAAATAAAATTATGTATTTGAGACACAAAATACAATGCAATAGTTGCATTTTAAAACTGTAAATGTTAACATGAAAATAGGTGAAAACATATCATTAGTATGATATATATATATATCTTTCTGTTTATAATTTTCTGAGTATTATGATAAATTTTTGCATTAGTTATATAAACACTTTTTTCTATGGATTTTTTCTTATAAGTTTCAAATTTTTCTTTGTGAGCACAAAAGGCTTGAGGAAAATCAGATGTAAAACTATGGATTATCTGAAACTAATGTAATTTGCTTTGAATAACACTGGTTTTAAATGATGCTTGCATACAAATCCATATAATTCAGATTTAAGATTGCACTGAGTATATTAAATTAGATGTTGGAAAATTGTGAACACTTATATCTAGGGCAGCATAATGCAATAGTTATAACAAATTATGTGCATATATATGCTCACAACAAATATGTCTATCTTTAAACAAAAGTCACATTTTCTATAATTTAGAAGAATAATTGTAGCAAATTGAAATTTTTAAATCTTTACACTGGAAAGTATAAAAGGAGAAAACCTAAATAGTACTCTCTTTTTCAGTAATTTCCTGATTATTTAGACACATGGTGTAAGCATTTATACACTATTTAGTTAACAGGCAGCAAATGTACTATTTGACTAAAAAACACTTTGCGATAAAAATATTGACAAATAAAAATAAACCTGTTCTTATCTGATTTTTAGTTATCTGTTACTTAGAAAATTTTGATTTTTAAAAACCTTGACCTTGTTGATAATGGATACTGAGAAGATTTGAGATCATGTAGTTAGTTTTGCATGTATTACACACCCATCTGCTTCTCCATCTGGCAGCAGACACAGAAGTGTTATGTACATTCTTCTCACCAACACCCCAATTGTTAGCTTCCTGCTGATATCCCTAGCATAAGCTTCATTGGGTAATTATTTCAGGCAGAAAACAACCAACCCACATGTTCAAGAATAATTACTAGTTCAATTAACTAACAAGAAACAGGTGATATTTTAGTGTCCATGAGTAGAAACAATTTCAATTTCTACAGCACTTCAATGAAAATATTTAGGTGGCAGATGTGGTATTTAGTATCTTGAGAATATGGAAAAATAAAAATAAACATGACATATATAACAAAATAAGTTGACAGTAAATGATCGATAGTTTTCTAAGTTTTTCCTCTTTAGCTGTTTAATTTTAAAGTAATTTAAACACAAAAATCTACCAACAATGACATGTTACTCAATGAATTTTTATGCATGCATTTAAAAATAGGCTTCTTTGTCAGGAGTTAATCCAAACAGTATCAATATATATCATTTGCTTAAATATTGTAACAAAATTTAAATATTATACCAGAAATCTAAAATCATCAAAAATGCTTATTAGCAGAATAATAAAAATATATTTCTAAACATGATCTAATATACTTATTTAAATATTCATTCATTAATATATTTCCTAAATTATAATTCATTTTGAAAATTGCAGTTTTTACTCAAATGTACATTTTTTAAATTAAAAAAAAAAAACTGTGTTAGTCTTGCTCTTTTTACCATTTAAAGAGCATATAGTCTTTTTTACCTGTATGATTTCCTCAGGGACTGCAATAGTAGGTCTAAAAAACAATTTATTTTTAAAATTTTAAGAATAAATTCAAATACATTATTTTACTGAATGAAAAATATTTTATAGCAGTTCACTAAGTCTTGTTTCATATTCATGCCTCTGAGAATTTGTTTTAATAATTAAACAGACACATATACACATATACAATGAAATAAAGTATTGCATATGGAATATTTTCAATTCTCCATTATGTTTCCTCATCAGTCAATGCATCAAAATATGTAAAGCACTTATTTTCATTTAATATATTTACCTTTTCCAACCATAATATACAAAGATAATGGTTTCTGGTACTATTAGTAGCACTCCATATATAAACACCAATAAAGCCCATCTATTTTAACAAGATATAGCAATAGTATATTAGCATCTGCAAATGAAAAAAACTGGTGTCTTTCAAATGCCCTTAAATAAATGGAACAAATAGGAAAAATACAGATAATTAGAATTAAAATATTATACAATTTGTCTGAGATAAAGAGTAACTGTTGTTCTTTGAGTCTTATGGTGTTTGAGTTTGCCAAAATTTTTGACCAACAGGGCAAAGTAAATAATACTATTAAATCTAGGGATAAAAAGGTTTTAAGAAGTAATAAATATAATGTCAAAATTGAATATGTAAACCAAAATGTGAAATGCAGGTATGGAAAAGATTTACATTTGTAAAATTTTTCAAATAGAAGTTAAAAATTATAAAATGCTTATATCTGGTAAAATTAACTTTGTTGTGAAGGTAAATGAAAGATATTATCAGAACTAAAATATTTTAATTCCATTGAATATAGCTCCTAGACATTTTGAAATCTTTATAAAATAAATTCCTACAAATTATAAAAATAGTTGACTATTTTTAAATTTTATATAAAATTAAAAGTATACCATATAATAAAATGACAAAATGATTATTTGTGATTTTTAAATAATTTTTTGATAGAAACAGAATTGATCAGAAAAAGTTGATCGTGAAAACAAACATTTTCACTTCCTTATCTTAAATTGTTTGATGGGTAATAAGGTGGTATGTATTCAAATTGCAACATTTCATGCAACTGAAAAACTTAAAGAAATGTAGGATAATAATGAAAGATAATAAGCAAAAGAATGGCAAATACTAAATATTATAAGGTACTGCATAGGATATAGGGAATAATAGCTATTTAATAATGGAAGAAAAAGAAAACTAATATAATAATAGTAATGACAAAACACTACGTTCAATAGCAATTATTACGAATGCCATATGCATGCATTTATAATTCATAATAATAATCAAAATGCAAAACAAAGGATCATAATAAAACACTGAAGCATAATTATACAAATTTATAAAAGAGCAATTGTATAGACATCATCAATATATGAAGTGGTGCTTATCAAAACAAAAATGTCAGATACCTTAAATAATAATAACTATTTTAAAACAATTTTAATAATAATGCATTGCAAGAGAGAAGTGTCTTTCTGTCTAGGTCCACAAACTTTCTCTCTAGGTACATATACTTTTTTGAAGAACCTGAATAATGATTTAATGTTGACCAGTGTTAAAGCACTTAACCAGAATGACATCTCAGTTTGGGAATATTTGCCTCAATCCTTGATGACTTCAGAAAAAAATTGATTAGTTCAAAATGATTATTACCTCTATTGTTTTCCTTACCTAGTATTTGTTGTAGCTATTAAACACTTAGGTCTAAGATTCAGAATGCAAAATGATTTGTTGATGTTGTTGTTATTCATTTCTCTCTGACAATGACATCCACTCCCTGGAACCTGAAATGATGGAAACATGCTCATTGTAAAGAATGTGTCACAATTTTGGCACTTACTGATAGCCATAATTGACCATTAAGAAGCAAGTCAAGCAAAAAGAAAGATTCTTGATTTACTGAATGAGGCTGAGGAAGTATTTGAGTTATTCCATTTTATAACAATGAGGCTTCCTCTTGCTTCAACTTGATTACAAAAATCTACCTGGTTTAACTGTAATAATAATTTTTCTTGTGTATACGGTGTTTGTATGCACACAGAGTATCTTCAACATAAATACATTGAACAATAGAGTTCAAAGTTTTACAACACTTTTCTTCAGTTTTTTCCTTATGTATTTGTATTCTCTTTATCTGAAAGAGGCCAAAATGTTTTGAAAGATTAAAAAAAATAGATATATAGTATTCTAATGATAAAGTATATGGTTAATAATGCATCTGAAACTGACAAATTTTTCCATGTGAATAAAAGATTTAGAAATACTCAATATCAAATATATGCTGGGAAAATTATAGAAAACATAATAAGATCAGTAGTAACAATTATTTCCTGAATCCATGTAAATAACCAGTTAAAATAAAAGTACATACATAAGAATGTTATTATACAGGATTTGAAAGGTGTAAAAGTAAAGAATTGTTAGCTATTTTAGTCAAAAAATGTTCATACACTAATTCTAAAAAGTCAGTTGTTAAAATACTCTATGAAGTAAAAAATCATATGTAGCTATACACTATTGAGAAAATAATGACAAAATAAAGAACATTAAATCCATTGACTCATGGACTTTAGCTAAAGTTTATTCAAGTTGAAAGAATGAAACTAGGGCTGGGGCTATAGCTCAGAGGCAGAGCACTGGCCTAGCATGGGTGAGGCACTGGGTTTGATCATTAGCACCACATAAAATAAACAAATAAAGACATTCTTCTGTCCATCTACAACTACAAAAAATTTTTTTTTAAAAAGAATGAAACTAAATTGCCTAAAATTCAGAAAAAATAAGTATTTAAATATTTAATAAAAATAGCACTTTAATAGACAAAAATAATACTTTATACAACTCAAATTAGAATAAACAATTCAATTTTTAACCATTTTTTAAAAATTTGTAACTAGCAATATCAACCATAAGTCTTAAATCACCACAAAAAGAAATTTGAATGTATATTTATAATTATGATAAGTAATGTAGATTCTATAAGGCTAGGATTATTTAATAAAATATATGTATATTGTTACTCAAATTATTCTGATTATGTAGAAAGAGCAAATGTTTCTGGAAAACAGAATTTACAAATTTTAAATCATTCCAGCTAGAAAAAAACAGAATACCCCAAAACAAATTGATATAAAATTTATTTTTATGGTTTTAAAGTTTCATTTTAGGCTGTGAATTTAGCCAAAACTGAGAATGAATCCTCATTCTATTACATATTTTTAACCTAACTTTTATCAAGTGACTTTGCCTCTCTGAGTCTCAGTTTCTTCATTTATAAAAGGGAGATAATGAGACCTATTTTATAGGATTGTTCTTATAATTAGCCAAGTGTGTAAAAGTCATGTCATTTCATACAGTGATACAGTATTATGGGTCAGTTGATTGTCCCCATAAAATTTGTATGTTGAAATCTTTACCTTTAAGGTGATGGAATTGTGAGGTAGTACCTTTGGGAGGTGAATAGGTTATAAAGGTGGAGTCCTTGTGAATGGAATTAGTGCTTTTATAAAAGACACTTACAGATCCTTTGGCCCTTAGGTCATGTGAGGTTACAGTGACAAGACACTGTTTATGTAAAATCAGGCCTTCACCAGACACCAAATCTGCTGACATCTTGTTCATAGATATTTCGATCTTTAGAGTGTTGAAAATAAATGTCTGTCATTTGTAAATTACCCAGTTTATGGTATTTTGTTTAGCAGCCTGAATGGACTAAGACTGTGATACATATATTTGTCAATTTTACAGTATATTTAATGCTTTGATGATCAGGAAAATGAAAATTCATTCAAAGTCCATTAATGACACTTGTAGTTTTGTTCAGTATACATGAAATGATTCCAAAAGGATTGAACACATTCAAAAATGAATTACTTAGTGACAAGTAAACATATAATAACTGCCGACTTTTAACTATTCTTATGCTTCATGTGCCTGAAAAGCTTGAATCATCTTTGCCTCACCTTTCACCTCAGGGCTGGCTGAGAGCTATATGATACTCAGTCCATGATCTGGTACATACTCTATAAATGGGAGAAATGAAAACATTTTGCTCTCTCTGTAGTCCTTGATAGAAGCAGATAAGGCAAAATGACAAAATTTCATCTGCTATTTTTGAACTTACATAAAAGTTGAAGTTGACTCTGAAGGTTGTCTCAAATTCAGTGAGAAGGCCAGGCCATTTAACCAAAAACAATTAGCTTTCCATTATATCCATATGTGGGACACCAGAAACAACACATAGTAAATCAACATGTAAGAGATACCCAAATAGTTAATGTATTTAATGGAATACAAAACTCATGGATCTTTGATAAATAATGTGGTGGAGGTGGTGGTCGTGGTGGTGGTGGTGTGTGTGTGTGTTTGTAAATAGTATAGTGACAGGTTATAAACATCCATTCACCCATACACTTCATACACTTTTTCTCAACGCTTCAGAAAATCTTTACTACAAATGCTTTTTGTCCAGCAAAATGAAGCTCCACCTCAAGTACACTGTGCAATTTAGAATTTTATTTTATGAATATATTCAAGGGAACTAGAAGGCTTTTTCTTAAAAAATTGTCTTGACCATGGAATAGTGACCGTACATATCATTATTCATATTATCACTCCAGTGACATCTTATGGGGATGAGTTAAGAACTTTATAGTACTGAAGAAATGAAGGAATGGATTCTGGCTACATCTCCAACATCAATAGGGTTTACAACAAAAAGTCTGGGATCACCAGGTGTGGTGGTGCACTCCTGCCCGTAATCCCAGCGACTTAAGAGGCTGAGGCAGGAGGATTGCAAGGTCAAAGCCAACCTCAGGAATTTAGTGATGCACTGAGCAACTCAGCGAGATCCTGTCTCAAAATAAAATGCAAAAAGTTTGGGGATGTGGGTCAGTGGTTAAGAGCCCCTGGGTTCAATCTCTGGTACCAAAAAAAAAAAAAAAAGTCTGTGATGAATTGGCATGTGCTATGTGACCATAGGTTATGTATAGAACATGGATTTAAAACGTTCGTTTTCACTAACATGCTCATGCATAAACTATTTGTCAAAGAATGTCAATTTTCTTAGAGATACCTTGCATATTATAAAATTCATCCATCCAAACTATAAAAATCAATGATTTTAGTAGTTCCACAGACATTTTCAACAATTTTGTATCTTTATCATTCCAAAAGAAACTTAAATACACTTAAGCTTTCACCTCTCCACATTCTGCATCCCCTTCACTCATACACACTGCTGTTTCCCCAGTTCTAAGTAACTACTCATTTACTTCCTATCTCTGTATATTTCACCGTTACAGATATTTGATATGAATGGAATCATATATGTGACTAAATTTTTCATTAAGTACAGTGTTGTCCAAATTAATACATGTCATGGCTTGTGTCAGTACTTCATCCATGTTTACAACTGAATAACATTACATTGTAGGTGTAGGCCATAATTTTTATTTCTGTGCATTATTTGGTTGATATTAAGTTTTTTACACAATTCAGTTGTTCAGTTTAATGATTCTATAAACATTTTTGTATAGGTTTGTTGTAGATATAAAGTTTAATTTCTCTTATGTATGTGCTTGGGAGTGGAACTGCTGATTTCTATAGCAAATCTTTTTTTAATCATCTAAAGAATGGCCTATTTTTCAAAGTGTCTGAAACATTTTATATTCTAACCAGGAGTATATGAAGGTGCAGATTGCTCCACAGCTTTGCCAATGTTGAGTATTTTGCTTTTTGATTTTTATTCTAGCCCTCCTAATGGATATGAAATGATAGTTCTTACAGTTTTGATTTGCACTTGCCTGATGACTGATGATGATGAGTATATTTTAATGTGCTTTTTAGCTATCTGTAACTTCCTTGGAGAAGTATCTATTCATATTATTTGCCCATGTTTAATTGAGTTATTTTTACCTTTATTATTGAGTTGTAAAAACTCTTTACATATTCTGTAAAAAGACCCTTCTTAGGTAATTTTCAAATATTTATTCCATTACATATATTGTCTTTTCACTTTCTTGATATTGGCCTTTGAAATACAAAAGGTCTTGATATTAATACAGTTAGATCTATCTATTTGTTCTTTGTGTTGTTGTCACTAATGTTTTAGGCATCATGTCTAATTTCTTCCAAGAAGTATATAGTTTAATTCCTACATTTAGGTTTAATCTATTGTGAGTTAATTTTGTATATGAAGTTAGATCTTTTACATGTGACTATTCAGTTATCCTAGATCATTTGCTGAAAATACTATTCTTTCCTCACTGGACAGTTTTGCCACCCTTATTGAAAATCAGTCAGCCACAGACATATTAAGAATAAAATAAAAATCAAATTCCTGAATTAAAAAAAATTTAATCAAGTATTAATTTTGCTTGATTTTTAAATTCATTGGTATATACCTCTATTATTTTAAAGTTTGATTTCTATTAAGTAGAATAAATGATAAATGGCATGTCAAAAGTAATTAGGGAAAATATGAACTCTTTGGAAATGAGTACGTGTTATGGCAGATATTTTAGAATTTGAGTAAAATAGTGATCAGTAGGAAATTTGAATTGAATGCACATTTCAGGTAATAACAATGGCTGACACAAGGTAAAACGAAAAGGCAACAAGATGTACAAAAGTAAGCCTAAAGAAATACTTGAATGCACACATCAGATATTACCAATGCTTGACCCAAATGGAATAAAAAAAATGAAAGTACAAAAGTAAACTTAAAGAAATAGAGGAAAACAAGTAATAATGCTAAGTCTATAGAAAACAAACATACAACAGGGAATATCACCAAAGATAAAGCGGTTTCATTGGAAAGATTCATTCTGAAATTAAAACAAGTATTAATCAAGAAATAAATGAAAAAGAATACACCTGTTTTCAATAAAAGAAGAGAAAAATATTTAAAGTTCTATAAGAATTTTAAATACAAAGGCATATTAGAGCAACTTTATAATAAAAATCTTACAATGAAATAGTACAAGTTGTTTAAAAAGCACATTTTATAAAGGAAAAGACTATGATAGTATAAAACATCTACTACATGTTTGAAAATTCATTTTATATTAAACAAAGAAATTCTATTCACAGATAATTTAATAAGGCAATTATTTCATATTTAGAGAATACATAATACCAATCTTGAAAAAATTCTTTCAGAGGCTAAAAAAGAAGAATCATAGAAAAATCTTATATTAAGACAACATACTTGCAATATTAAAATCTTACAGGATGTCATGTGGCCATAAAAGTACAGATTTCACTATTTTGTGAAAAAAGATGCAAAAAACCTAAACAAAACATTAGCAAACCAAATCTAGTGATAAATTAAAATATGTCATGACCTAGAAGCCAAGGAGGATTTACCATGATAAAAATCAATAGATCCAATTTGCTATATTAACAGAAAATAAGAGAAAAAACTATCATTTGAACCATTCAATAAATGTTTAAAAAGCAAACAATGCAACAGAACACCTATTTTGAAAAATACTTAACTAATAATAATAGAAGGAATTTTGGTTTTTAATCTTACAAAGATTATTGTGACTGAGATATCCCTGAGTCATCAAACCTCGTATGCTCTTGTTCTCCAGTCTTCTGTGGTTACTTCAAGTGAGTTATTTGATGATTTCTGGCTAAAAGCCTGTTAGGAAAGCACTTACCAGCTGCAACATGATCCTCAGGTTGTTCCTCTTTCTCATAACCAAACATAGAAATTTTTCAATAAGATGCAAAAGTTACAAAATGGAGGAAGTCCCTGCAGAGGTGCAGTGAACTTTGTATTCAGTCTGTTAGATTTTAAGAAATGTTTATTATTGTAGAATAGTATAATATGAATACTTTTTGTGTTTTCTAACTCTGATTTTACTAAGGGTTATACTTTTTTAAAATTAAAATGTTATATGTACAAGTTTGAATTATTAACTATCATAAATGAAATAAAATAACAAATATTTTAAAAACGGATGTTTAGGAAAAAATGCACAAAATAGGTGTTAGCCTCAAAATGACATTTTTTTTTTTCTACACAAACTATAGAAATCATTTCTCACCAAGTAATCTTTGAGGACCTCTGGAGAGTTCCCTGACCAACTATGTAGTCCTAACTACTAGCTATGTATATAGTTCACTTAAAATACTATTAGTTTAGACAAACTAAAATTAGCCTTCCAGTCATAATAATGTAGGAGTTTTTTCCCACATGTATTGAATTTTCAAACTAATAAAGATGATATCTAGAAAAAATATAATGGAATTTCAAATGGAATTATGTGAAAACATGAAAAAATATACTCTTTTTGTTACAAGAAGCCACACTAATCAGAATAATAAGTACAGCAAGCACCAAGAAAAGAGAATAATAAACAACATGAACAGGAAATAAGATAAGAAAGAGACAAATACTTAAAAATCATCCCTAAACAATTTCTATTATATTACTGTTAAAAAAAAGTCCTCCCACTTTTTTTTTTATTTACTGATGTGATGATTTAAAAACTCACAGGATATCAAATGAATTTTTCACACAATTTCATGAACTCAATTTTAGATAAAGTAACATTATGCATTCAAGACTGTATATATGTATGCATATTTGTACATATATATACACTGTACAAATATATACATACATATACTGTATAGATGAGAGATACTACTAATAATAAAGACTAATTCAAAGATTGTGATGTGTCAGACTTTATGTTTAATTTTTCTGTATCATTAATTCACAAAATTGCCCCACCAACCCAGTGAGGTATACTATTATCCCCACTTTAATGACAAGAATATAGTTTTGTGGGATTGCTCAGTTACAAAGCTCATCTATATAAAAGGAAAACCCCAGTGTTTGATTTCAGACTTGTCTGTTTCCAGTGTCTTCTATCTTAAATACCACACTACAATGCCTCATATTATAAAGCAATGTATCTCAACATACCTTTCAGGAAAGGAGATTTCAGATTTTAGGAAACAAAGATTCAGGGTGGCATAAGTCTGTTGTCTGAATATTTTGCAGTAATTAATTATATTCTCTAGTTGTATTGATAATGTATGTGTGTGTGTGACAAGTGATTCATATATATATGTGTGTGTGTGTGTGTAAAACTTTGACCAAATTAGTACTTAAGTGTAATGCAAGAAAGGCAAATGTATCAAAAGTATCAAAGCACAATAAGAGATTAACAGGATAAAATATGCATATTTTTAAAATATTGTGAAGGAAAGAAAAATGCCAGAATGAGCAAGAGATTTTTAAATATGTCAACAGAAATAATTTTTAAATGTACATTTCAAAAATCTGCTGTAGCATATAATACACACTACACAGAGAAATGAGCAACTGACATTTACTTTGCTTTCTCTCCTTAATTCCACTGATTAATGAAGGAAAGAGATTAAAACAAACCCATGTAGGATATAATTGAAGATGAAGATAAGCAAAAAGATTATGAGAAACCACTCAGATCCTCTAGATGAGTTTGAATTTCTTCATTAAATGACCATCACAGGATAATAAGGGACTTGTAAAAACTATTAAGGAGCTCTATCAGGTAATACTGGTAAATATAGGAGAAAAGAACTAGCTCCAAAAGATTTTAAATAAACAAATACAGTTTTAATTTCTAAAAAAAATAGAAGAAAATAATGTAAAAACATAGATTTGGTATGCATTTTTCCAGGCATGCTGAATAAGATTCTAAAATGTCATGATTTCAACTACATTATAGCAACTATTTGTTTATGATTCATCATTAAAGATAATTTTTTATGTTTTAACTAACTGCACAAGAAATCATTTAATTTCAATTCTGTCTTGATTTTTTTCATTGTCAAATTACCCACCAACCTTTGCACCTATGCTCTTAGGAACCAATTACTGATTGTGAATATAATACTGCATACTGTCAAAGCCTTTTTTTTTTTATTATTCTAGTTTGTTATAAATGACAGCAGAATGCATTATATTTCATATTATACTTATAGAGCATATTTTTACATATCTCTGGTTATATACAAAGTATATTCACATCATTCATGTCTTCATACATGCACTTAGAGTAATGATATCTATATCGTTCTACCATCTTTTTTTTTCTTCACCCTTTCCCCCCCTCCCTTCCACTCCCTCTCCATTGGCCATTCTAGTGTTTCTCTAATCCTCCTATACTCTCTGGCCCAACCCCATTGTGAATCGGCCTCCTTATATCAGAGAAAACATTCAGCATTTGGATTTTTGGGATTGGCTAACTTCACTTATCATTATATTCTCCAACTTCAACCATTTACCTGTGAATGCTATGATTTTATTCTCTCTTATTGCTAAGAAATACTCCACTGTGTATATATACCACATTATCTTTATTCATTCATCTACTGAAAAGCCTCTAGTTTGGTTCCTCAGTTTAGCTATTGTGAATTGTGCTGCTATAAACATTGATGTGCCTGTGTCCCTGTACTATGCTGTTTTTAAGTCATTTGAGTATAGACATAGGAGTGGGATAGCTGGGTCATAAGGTGGTTCCATTCCCAGTTTTCCAAGGAATCTCCATACTGCTTTCCATATTGGCTGCACCATTTTGCAGTCCCACCAGCAATGTATGAGTGTGCCTTTTTCCCCATATCCTCTCCAACATTTATTGTTGTTTGTGTTCTTAATAGCTGCCATTCTGACTTGTGTGAGATGAAATCTTACAGTGGTTTTGATATGCATTTCTCTAATAGACAGAGATGTTGAACATTTTTTCATGTTTGATTGTGTATCTTCTTCTGAGAAGTGTCTGTTTGGTTCCTTGTCCCATTAATTGATTGGGTTATTTTATTTTATTTTTTTGGTGTTAAGATTTTTGAGTTCTTTATATATTCTAGAGATTAGTGCTCTATCTGATGTGCATGTGGTAAAAATTTGTTCCCAATTAGTAGGCTCTCTATTCACCTCACTAATGGTTTCTTTTTCTGAGAAGAAGCTTTTTAGTTTGAATTTATCCAATTTATTGATTCTTGATATTAATTCTTATACTTCAGGAGTCTTATCAAGGAACTTGGGGCCTAATCCTACATGTTGGACATTAGCGCTTACTTTTTCTTCTATTAAGCGTAGTGTCTCTGGTCTAATTCCTAGATCCTTGATCTACTTTGAGTTGAGCTTTGTGCAAGGTGGGGGTTTAATTTTATTTTGTTGCATATGGATTTCCAGTTTTCCCAGTACTGTTTCTTGAAGAGGCTATCTTTTCTTCAATGTACATTTTTGGCACCTTTGTCTAATATAAGATAGCTGAAATTATATGTGTTAGACTCTGTGTCCTCTATTCTGTACCATTGGTCTACCAGTCTGTTTTGGTGCCAATACCATGCTGTTTTTGTTAATATTGCTCTGTAGTATAATTTAAGCTCTGGTATAGATGCCTTTTTAAAACCCAAAATCTAAACACTTTATCTGGCTCAAACCTAGTACCCCCCAAGAACTATGCTACCTCTACAGGTTTTTTAGATAATAACCACTCATCCTATGATTATGCACATACCACCAGAAGTTGTCTTCTTCTAAACCCTATAACCAGTTTTAAAAGGATTGTCCTTTATTTTCACCATAAATGTCCACTAAACATTTAAGAATGTACACCTTTTTCACTACATCCCATTTTCAGCTTTTCTAAGGTAGTAAATACTCACAGAATATATTTAGACTCATAAGTTGCTCATCTGATCAATTCTAGTAAATAAAATCTGCTTCATTTCAGCCATCCATGTTCTTGGACAAACCATGCACATTGTAAAAACCCAGCACTGAAAATATTTATTAATTCACAATACACCACATTAGATTATAACATCCTATCTTTCTAACTATCTCATGTCCTTAATCACATGATTTATTCTTTGCAACCTCATGCAAAACCTTTCTGATTCTTCCCTGTATCCCAACCCTACCATATCTCATACTTTCTTCATTATCCATTTTATTGCATTGTGCACCATTTTAATGACTCTCTTGAGTGGATGGAATTAAAATGGTGATTTGACATGTCTGGTGATATTATGTTTGTATATTCATGCCTGAATAATGCCTGACCAACATCTTCCCCCTTGTAGGTTTAAACAAGTTGGAAATAATAGTTTATTATTAGTTATGTGAATGTTAAGTAACCCTATTGAAACGAAGATGATAATTCTAGGTAGAAAAATCAATGTAATACTTAAGACACAAAATGAATTTTCTTCTTCCTCCAAATATAAAATGCTAGCATCCTATCATATTTTATTCTGTTCAGGAATCTAGTATAATAACCAGTAATTTTAGGTATGATTGAGAAAAGAGAGCGAGAGAGATGCAGATAGAATCAGAGAAGACTAAGCCTGCTCTAAAAAGCCAGATAATAGGTAAATTTACTCAATAATACATGAGGAGAATAAAAAGACAGTATAGCATGTGCTTGTGTCTTTTAAATTGTTGATCCCCTACTAGAAAAATCAATATGCCTGATTATGGAAAATCAGTTTGTTTTCCTTCTTGCTTCAGGTATTGAGGATTGCTAGGAAATGGGTTGGACAAAAACACACATAAAAAGAATATTTTTTTTTATTTTATTGGTTCTTTTTAGTTATATTTGACAGTGGAATACATTTTGACATAATTATACAACTGTGGAATATATCTTATTCTAATTCAAACAACAGTAATTCTCCTTTCTATAAAGGAGTGAAAAGTAGGGAAAAATTTCTTCTATCCTTGTACAATATGTTGAAAATACCCACAATCATACTATGTTCTTTTTTTTTTTTTTTTTTTGTCCCCACAATCTTCTGTGTAAACACTCAAGTACAAATAGATGAAACCAAGGAACTCTCCAGTGTTCTACAATCTGCTGAGATACTGGGACCAAGGCTAAATTGACCAGTAGGAGTAAAGCACTATCTTATTCAAAACCCCTGAGGCCAGTGTTTTTCAATATTGAGAATAGGGTGACTTTTTAGCAATCTAACGTAGTATATATTACCATTTATTATTCTGCTTTTGGAAGATAATAAACAATCCAAAGAACACTTTCAACAACATTTATTTCTTACTCACTTATATGAAGATCATAGGTGAACTATGGGTTAACAAGGATAAGATTTTCATAATTGTGTGAAATAAATATATTTTCTGGGAGACAAATTTTTATGAATCATGGCACTTATAAAATTGTCCAGGAGCAAGGAGTGTAGCTCAGTCACAAAACACTTCATAACAAAAATGAATTCTATCCCCAACAGCACAACTAATATAGCCAAACATACAAGGCCCTGAATTCTATCCCCAACAGCACAACTAATATAGAAATAAGTAAATAAATATATAATGATAATGATACTTAAAGTTATTGTGAAAAATATATATGTCCAAATCTGTTCAATAAAGAAAATGAGGAAACTTTGTCATCACATTCAATATTTGTAGAACATAATTCTTTACTTAATTACAATATCAACACAAAATACCAAATATAGTTATCACTACTAGCTCTGATCAAAATAACTAATTAGATGACAGGACAGCTATTGGAAGTACAGTCACAGATAATTAATATTAGACTTACATTTAATTTTGTTTTGACAAAAGTAAATGCTTTCTGATTTTTTCAATGTAAATTATACTAAAATATGATTACACCTCATTCCTGTTATAGAGCTAATAACAAATTTTATGTGTTACTACCCATGTATTTAAAAGTCATATCTGATCAATTAGAAGTTTTGGAAAAGGTCAGATGATTTGGGAGACATGTATATGTTTTCACATATGTGGGATGTAGATGAAGGACAGTTAAAGAATAAAATTCAAGGAACTTGTTTTAGTCAGCTTTTTTGCTGCTGTGACTAAAGGATCTGACCATAACAATTTTAGGAGAGGAAAAGTTTATTTGATGGCTCATGGTTTCAGAGGTATTAGTCCATAGAAAGCTGTCTCCATTCCTCAGGTCTTGAGGTGAGGCTGAACATCATGGCTTGAGAGGATGTTGGAGGAAGCAGCTCACATCATGGTGATCAGGAAGAAGAGAGAGACTCCACTTACCAGATACAAATATACCCTAATGTCATGTCCCCAGTGCCCCATCTCCTCCAGTTACCACTCAGTTAATCCCATCAAGTGATTAGTTCAGTGATTGGGTCAAAGTTCTCGCAACCTAATCATTTCCCCTTTGAACCCTCTCAAATTGTTTCACAAGTGAGTATTTGGGGGACACCTCACATGCAAACCATAATAGAACTTAAACAGCAAAATCATTTAACATATGAATTGTACTGGAGCATAGCATTTATTTTAAAAATTATTCATCATTATTAAAGAAACTGATGATTGAAAGTATGGTAACAGAAAACTCTACCTGTATAGACAGGGAAATTACCATAAAATCGGCAAAAAGCAAATGTACTTTATTTAAGAAAGCCTTACCTCTGAGAAGCTAAGAACAAAATAAATACAGCAGATAATTGTATTCTGTTTGTTCCCCTACTTTGCATGCATGCACATACATACATGTTTTTCTTTAACCATTATATGAATATCAGAAATAAGAAAACATACATTTAAAAGACGGATTCATTTAAAAATCAATTTTATGATAAAAATGGTATATTTTGAAATTAAATTTATAGCAGATAATATATTTGTACTAGTAAATACTGGGGAGAGAGAGACAGCGTGGATACATGGTAGCATTTAAGTTGTGATCATGCACATTTTTAAATGTTTCAAGTTATTTGTCAACTGTTTGTGGTATTTTAAGGGAAGAAAGACATTCCATTAATTTCCATGAGTCACCAGAGTCTACCTTGGGTTCTGTTGCTCACATTCAATTGATATGGCATGTTACAGCATGCCCCATGACATTTGCCTCTCACCCTAAACCAGTTGATTTTATTTGGTTAACAATCTGAAATAGAGAGATTATACATTAGCTGTAGGAGGAAAAAAACGTGTTTTCTTTTTTAAAAAATTCTTATTTAAGCATATTAGAGGTTGAATATTTATAAATCAGAATAGAACTTATGCCAGTCAAAGTAAGGTTTTTAAAATGAGTAGATTCTTAAGTTACAGTTTATTATACTTGCCACACATTGTCTGGATTACTCACTGGTACATTCTAATGTACTAAGTTAAAAAAAAATATTAATCGAATGTCCATCATAGTATTTCAGTGGCAGGGGAATCTGCTCCTTCCCATATGCACTTTCTACTCTGTTGCTCATGAGATTGTAGAAAGTTCTGCTGTGTATAGAAGATAGCCCCTATAGTTTTCAAATTATAGAATAAATATTTACTTTACAATCAATAGTAAATACTATAAACTGGAAATGTTTTTTTATGGTCCTAGAAAATTGATCTCTGAAAAATAAATATAATTCTGAATGATACAAGAACTAGAACATTCCTTTTTGAGGAAAGGTATTCAAGTTTCACTTGAACTTCAGTGCCAGGCAAAGAAAATAATGTGTTATTATCTAAGATTGACTAACATTATCAGGTTATAATACTCCAAACTTTCAATAAACTGGGAGGGAAAATATAATAGTAAAATGATATAATAGGCCTTATGAAGGAAAACTTTCACTAATCATAAAATAAAATTTCCCATAATCTAAGAAATTCCATCTTGCCCATGGCCCAACTGTGCCTGGGCATTTGGAGTAGATTGTAAACAGATCGATGAAAGTGCCTAGTGATAGCACAGGTACATGATTTATTGAAGAAAGCTAACGAGATGACTAACTATTCCCAGAAGAGTGCACGATAGGCTGACCAGACAATACCTCCGTCCTCCAAGGTGCTTTGCCAAGCAGTACCTCATCTCCCTCAGTGTTTTGTCTAGTGGAGGCCTGCTGGACAGGTGACAGGTATCCTTTCCACAGTGTCCTCAGCTCCATGACAGTCCTCACCAAGAGAGGGGTTTTATATTTTGTGCTGCAGAAGTTTTGACCACCCTCCTTGCCAAGGAGCAAACTGTTCTGGTGTACATGCAAGAAAGCAGCTTTCTACAGATAACACTACCTTACCCTAGTTCCTAGTGTGCCCATGAGAGAACCAGTTTCCTTCAAGATAATATTTGTCTGGACTTTTCAGCCCAGTATTGTTCTCATTTTTCCCTTAACTTGGCTAGGATTTTTTCTGCAAGCAGAAAGGGATCATGGTTTTTACTCTCTCCCTTTTCTTTAGGAATGATACATTTCTCATATGCAAATAATTCACGTATGATTGCAGTATTCATGCATTAGCCACCACAGAGCTGTTATAGCTAGAATCTACACTAATATAGGATTTTTAGCAGGTAGTCTATGTTTAAGGCATCCTATTTTCTTAAATAAAGGGGAAAAAAGAAGAAGGGTTATTCTTTAGGTCTGAGGAATCATTATATCAATTTAGAAATATCTTGTACATTCATAAAGTTAAAATACCATCATGCCAATCCTTTTTCTATACTTGCCCTACATACTTTTCCATCCTTTTTGTAAATGAAGGTATTAGTTTAAATTTTAATTTATTGAATCATTTTCCTAGCAAAGTCTCAAGTAGGTGAGCCAGTATGATTCTCAATGGGGGGCTAAATCAAAGAGGTTATTACTTAGAAGATTATCATGACCAGTCAAGGCAGTTTTAGCCTCAAGTACATTTTTGCAGGTCATTGGTTCCTACCTAAAGTAATCTCTCTGAAGTTCAATTCTGGGCTGCAAAAATAGAGAGGAGAGAGTAACTCTTTTCCATTTATAACCAGGCCTTAATTGATCTCAGCAGATTTCCTAATTGCAGAGGTTACCTCAGGTAGGTCATTTATTTCTTCATTTGTGGACTCTCACTGCCCCATTCAGCACTTTAGTGTTATACTGAAGCTTCAGAAATCCTCTATCCTCATAGAAGAAAGGAAAGAATTATTGTAGTTTCTCCCTAAAATGATGAGTTTGGCTTTCAGTACAAAACCACAAAGGAAGAAACTATGAGTTTTAGGAAATGACTTCAGTGATTTTGTGAACACAAAGAAAATGCAATATTTTAGTAATTAATATAATAGTAATTATGTCTCTTTTTACATTTAAAAATTATTCTCTTTTGGAAAGAGAACTTTATATCATTCAAAAGAATAGATGTCTTGTGAATACAGAGTATGTTTCATTAATCTTAATTAGATTTTTAATTAATAATATATATTATTGCTATTGATCAATAGCTATTTGTTTTCAACATTTTATCAAATACCTGGAAAGAATCTGACCTTTCCACATATTCTCTAATATAGCCAAGGACTTAATATATATTCTCAGTTTTGATATATTACTCATTTGCAAATCCTATTTATAGTCTACTAGGCCTATACTATACTACACTGTCAAATGCAAATATGGAATAATTAATTTTGCCTATTCTGAGATGGAACTAATATGGATGCCAGGCATAGTTATTCTACTATCTGTACACATGTGCACAAATATATCCACAAGTTCTAAGAAAATCACTGAAACATTTTCCTAGTATATTGCACTTCCAAACTGCTTTATGGACAAGTAGTATGTAAATACATGCTGGGGTTGCTGAGTTATGAATGGGGCCGAGTTCTAAGCTATCTTCCTTTTGGGCCCTAAAAGGAAGTTTCCCCTCTGCCCGCAGAGGAAAATATAACTTACTCGGCGAGAATGAGCTTAAGGACAAAAATAGCAGGGTGCCTACCTCTGCCTGATGAGCAGAAAACAACACCACACCCAGGGAGTTCTGTATAGCAAGCGAGAATCCAGAAACTCAGATTTATTGGCAAGGCACTGAACTTAAATAGGCCTAGAACTAGCCAATCAGCCAGCAGGGCGGTCCGGTCTCTCACACTATGTCACAGCCACACCCCTTTGTTTAGCCCCGGTCCTTTAGGGCGTGGTAAGCAGCCAAAACCCTGCCCCTTGGCAGACATAGTCCCAACAAATACATGCTTGGATATGTAAATGTTCATATATTTGTGTATATATATGCATAAACACACACACACACACACACACATATACTGGCTCACCTACTTGAGGCTTTGCTAGGAAAATGACTCAATACATTAAAATTTAAACTAATACCTTCAATTACAAAAAGGATGGGAAAATAAGTAGGGCATGTATAGAAAAAGGATTGACATGATGTTGTTTTAACTTTATGAATGTACAAGAAAGGGGCTGTATATTTATAAATTGATATAATTATTTCTCAGACATTATATATATATTATATATTGAAGGAGCCCTAATTAGGAAGGGCTATTGCAGCTAGCTGGAAGCCATAAGTTCCACCTGATATGTATGTGACACACCTGTAGGCACCCGCAAAGCTGAAGGTATATAACCGGTGAAAGCGGTCCGAGTTAGGAGAACGGAGAATTCAGTCAGTCGGGCAGTCACTCGGTCGGTCAGAAGAATCAGAGCGGCCAGAACGTAGGCAGAGCGGTTACAGAAGAGAAACCAGATAGAAGACAGAAGAGAAACCAGATAGAAGAAGTAATGACTGGTCAGAGTTAGGCCGAGGCTCCCAAGGAAGACAGAAGACAGAAGAAAGAAGAAGGAAGAAAGAAGCTCTAATCTTTCTCTAAGCTAAGCTCTATCTTTCTTTCTCTCTAAGCCCGAGGAAGACAGAAGATAGAAGAAGAAGGAAGAAAGAAGAGAGAAGAAAGAAGCTCTAATCTTTCTCTAAGCTAAGCTCTATCTTTCTTTCTCTCTAAGACTCTAAGCTAAGAAGAAAAGCTCTCTAATCTTTCTCTCTAAAAATCTTTCTTTCCCTCTCTAAGCTCTAAGAAAGTAGAAGTAAAAGTAGTAAAAGCTTTACTCTGCCTCCGAGAGTTTTCCTCCCGGTTTTCGGTACCAGGCAGCTTACTATATATATATATATATATATATATATATATATATATATATATGAAATATCTAGACCACCATCTTCTAGAGAAGAGAGATCTAGATAGAGAAAGTAAAGAAGGTTTCTGGTACTATGTCATAAGCTTAACAGCTTTCTTCAAACATGCTCTTCAGACCTGATATTCTGCTTTACCTCAGGCCCAAAGCAATGGAACTGGCCAAACATGGAAGAAAAATTCTGAAGCCATGAGCTAAAATAAATCTTTCTTCCTTTAGGTTTCTTTTTTCCCAGGTATTTTGTCACAGTGATGAAATCTAACTAAAACTCTCTATTGCTGCTATATTATACACTGGAAGGAAGTCTCCATGTTTCCTGCACATAAGAAGTAGGGAGTTATGTTGCATCACTGAGGGCATTATTTATCTACATAAATTATGGAATTTGTGGAATTCTTTCTCATGGGAGATTTACTTGTTCTTTTCTTTTTTACTTATTCAGTCATTTACTTACAGTATGGGCTTAATCAATTATTAAATTGCTATAAGTTTTATACTTTCATGCTATAATCCCCAAAATACTTTATTTTGTTGCTCAAATTGTCTAACTTTGGCCTTTGGGAGTTCTTTGTTTCCTGTACCATTTCACATATCCTTTAATAGTCAGCTTTCTGTTACTATAACAAAATAACTAGATAAAAAATAACTTAAGAATTATGTATTTAGGTTCACAGTTTTGGAGTTTCTAGTCCATGATTAATGAACCCCATGACTTCATGTCTATGGCAAGGCAACACATTATTTTTTGATCTAAGGACCTTTCAACAGGGCCTTACATTTTAAAGGTCTTTCACCTATCAATAGCACTTCACACACAGGGCTTTGGGAAATCCTCAAGATCCAAACTAGCAAATGGGATTTTAACTGTATTTTGTGATTTTAATGTTTGAGTATTTTCATATTTCCTTCTTAGTTTTTTAGTTACAGATGCTCCAAGCTCATTTGTACATTTTCTACTAAATTCTAGAATCTATCTTTTCTCTAATGAGCACTACTCCCTTTCACTAGAGAATGGTTTTAAAAACCAACATCTGAGTACTAATTATGCTTATACTGCTTCTGGGGTATTAATTCATCTCAGCTGGAATATAAATGATTTACCTATGTGTTATGGTTTCGATATGGGTGTCCCCCAAATGCTCCTGTGCAAGACAATGCAAGAAAGTTTAAAGGTGAAGTGATTGGCTTAGGAGAGCCTTACCTAATCAGTATATTAATCCACTTATAGGGATTAACTGGGTGGTAATTGTAGTCAGGTAGAGTGTGGCTGAAGGAGGTAGATCATTGGGAGAATGACTTTGGGTTATGTATTTTGTCCCTGGTGAAGGGAGTCTTTCTGATTCCTGATTGCCTGTAAGAGCCTTTAACAAGTAAGCCCCACCTCTTGGCTCTCAGCCAGCCGCCATCTCAGAGCTACTTCCTCATTAAAGGCTCTTACAATTGCCATGTTCTGAGCTGTGTTCCTCCACCACATCCTTCCACCATGATGTTTTGCTTCCTCTCAAGACTAGAGCAATGGAGTCAACCACTAATGGACTGAATTCTCTGAAACCATGAGCACCAAATAAACTTTTCCTCCTCTAAAATTGTTCTTGTCAAGTCTCTTGGTTGCACCAAAGAAAAAACTAAGACAATATGTGTATACCGAACTCTTGCGTAGATCAATACATTTCTGTATGTGATGATCTTATCTAATCTATATTAACCTAAACTTGACTTAATACTGATTACTTCAACTCTAATCTGTTACAACTTGGGTTATTCTCTTCTACTCTGAAGAGGCAGAAGTCACATGTTGGCATTTAACTGTCCAAGACAATCCTGGCTGGGATTTAATTCACAGAGACCTTAAATTGTGACTACTTGATCGGCATCCTCAAAAGCTACAATACCAGTAAAATGGAAATAAAGAAAAGATGGTTAAAACAAAAACCAAACAAAGGAGAAAAACAGAACAGGCAAACAAAAGTAAACCTCTAGATCTGAAGAAGAAAATTCTTACTTTAGTAACTTTTAGGAAAAAATGGAAAGTTGCCTCCATACACAGTTCTTAATGTTGCAAATTTCCAACTCAGAACACTTCAGAAAACATGGAAGCAAATGAGGGAGGCCTGAAGATGTTGCCACAAATAAAAGTATTATAAATATCCCTCATGGATTTCAATAAGTGGATCCATATCAATTTAGCTGTATAACCATATGTGGGAAAATAACAAGCAGAAATTTCAGAGATTACTGGACTTTGAGCTAATAGTAACCAGAAGGATCTAAAGCATGACTGATTTGAGTTAAGACTATGAAATTAAGGGGGATAAGTGATATGTTCTGAAATAAGTCTAGGCAATAGAAGTTGTAATAAAAACATAACTTCTAGGCATTTCTAACTCCATTTACATTATACAAATTGCCAAATGGGAGAATCCCATACTTACTCTCTTAACTTTGGTATGAGGTCTGTGTTTGTATCAAAATACAAGTATAAACCTCTGTGAATGAAACTCTTACAAACTAATAATCCAAAAACAATACTGGAAGAATGGTGATGGGAAAACTAAAACTATTGAAAGATTTAGAGGTGGTAATTTCTATCCCATTTTCTCCCATTTACACAACTGACTAGCCTGAGCAAAAATCATTTAGGACTCACCAGATAATGGAGAATCACTGCAAGTATGTTAAACTCGTTTAAACATTTTTTTTTTTTTTTTTTTTTTTTTACTTCAAATGCAATTGGATTTTTGGGTGCTAGAGAAAATTAACATGGATTCTGGCACTGGATGTATGCCAATTACTTTGGAGAGGAAATAAGGAGTGAGTAAGAGAAGGGAGGGAAGAAGGAAGAGAGGAAATAACAATCAAAACAGCTTTTTTCTTGGCAGGAAGAGCCGGACAGTTTTGGTGTCTTATTTCTCAGCTATATCAACTCTGGTTCTTCAAATATTTCTTTTTCTGCTGAAATTTTGACATTTTATTGAACTATATCATAGATTCCAACATGCTGATGGATTTTCCAACTAGCAATATGATGTTACAGGAAGAAAAACAAAATTAACTTAAGATTCTTATTTAGGCAAATGTATTCTAGAATGTGGGAGATGTATATTTTAGAATTTCAGGATCATACAACATTGGTGAAATCATGGGTGGTGGGGAGCAAGTGGTGTGCATGATTTTTCCTTCAAAAAAAATCACAGTGCTACACTTTCTCATCTTACCACTAAGTAAGAGGTTAGATCCTAACATCTTCTTCCAGACAAACACAAAGTAAAAGTGAAAACTTGTTGGATTTTAGTGACAACATATCCAGCAAAGAATTATTCCCTAAAAGCCCTTGTTTACCAAGTAAAACATACATCTTTCAGTATTTCAGTTGGGCTCAAATCAAGAGAGTTTCTTTAGATTTTTCAGTATGCTGCTCAGCTAATTTTACCTTCTTTTGTAACATGTGCAATTGAGATGGAATTCGTGCTAAACACTTTAAAAATACTCAGAACATAAGCCTCTAGAGATTTAGAGCAAAGTCATGCACTGTCTCAGTTCAGGCTGCTGTAACAAATGTACTACAAACTGGGTAGTTTAAAAAGCAAATATATATTTCTTACAGTCCCAAAAGCTGTGAAATCCAAGTTCAACATGCTTGATGAGTTGGTTACTGGCAAGGGATCTCTTCCTCATTTGAAGAAGGATAAATTCTTTCTGTATCTTTGTATGGCAGGGAGAGAAAGAAGAAGTGAACTCTCTCATATTTCAAAAGGGTTTTGCCCTCATTTCCTAATTACTTCTCAAAGATTCCCATCTTCAGATAGCATCCATTACATTGGGGATTAAGGCTTCACACTATGAATGTAAGGGGAACATAAATATTAAATCCATAGCACTCTTTGGTAAATAACTGTTTTAGCCTTGATAATACATTACTTCTTTCTAAACCCTGGAAGGAACTGAATATTGGAGGTTAGGACACCAAGTGATTACGTCTATTCTGGACTGGATGACTATTGGCACACAATGCCATAAAACTGTTGTGCACTAAACATAATGAACTAGAAGTGGTATGTATGAGACTAAGTTTGATATATCCCTGAAAAATATGTAAACTCCATAATCACGTGGCTCACTCCCAATGCACCTTCCCCTGATAGGCAAGGAAATTTAATCACTAATAATATACCACCATGCAGAAGGGACTCTGTTTGGAAGAAAAATCTTTCTAGTGGTAGACTATACCATAATACACTTTACCTGGAAATAAAAACATGAGGAATGTGGAGGCACATGGGTAGCAATTAACAGTTTCACTAATTTTATCTATAAGGACAGGATCAGAACTCTGGTGATAAGAGGCTTAGGCAATCTGTGTGTGGATTGATTTCTTGAAGTGGACCAGACACTGAGAAGACCTATTTTACCTATGAATTCTATCAAATGATTCTTGTATAAAGGGAACTCAGTACTCAAGTAGAGAAAAAAATGACCCATTCTGTGGATGTCGTTAATCCTCCTCTACTCCCACTCCTTGTCAATACATTTTTTAAATAAATAGCTAATGTGACATGGTGGAAGGTTGGACATGGTGCAAAAATATGGACTTTTCAACTTCTCTTTCATACTGCTAAATGCAGCCTACCAAACACAGAATTGAAACTGGTCTCCAGGATAGCATCAGTTTTGTAGGGGTATTAGCACATGATCTAATGCCAGTTTCATTATATTGAATTACTTTCATTGTGTAGAGGACAGTAATTTATCCTCACTATAATAATCACTTATTCAGGATATAAGTTTGCCTTTTATGCCTACACGCTTTTGCCAAAGTCATAATCTTGGGGGCTAATAAAATCTCATACGCACTTCTACAATATCCCACATGGTACTGTTTCTGAGCAAAGATATCATGCTATAGTAAAAGAATGCAGGCAATGACTAACTGAAGCAGTGCTTCATGGTAACCCATGACTTTGAAACAATCTGTCATATAGAATACTGGAAGAGACAACTAAAGACAGAATTAGGAAACTCTTAGAAAAATACCACTTTGAATTCCATTCTACAGGATATGGAATGTACTTTGAACCATACATGCCATACATAGTTATATTTTCATAGCTATATTTGCCTACTATCAAAGATTTGGAGGTATGAGGGGCACATATCTTTGATAGCTAAATATGCATATCTCACAAAATTATCCTCTTTCTTTCCCAGTTGCTTTGGATTTTGCTTGTGTGGAATTCTTAGCATCTGAGAAATAAGATTTTTCATCCTGAGATTAGCAATGATTCAATTGAATTCTATTTTGTACTCAGCCCATGGAAGTGACACTACAAATTTTAGCTACTCTATAGTCACTATTATTATTATCAAGGAAAGTGGAGTTACAGTTACTGCTACAAAATGAAATCAGGGAGAAGTATATAAGACCATCATGAAAACTTGTTATGTACTGAATTGTGGACACATGTGCACAGAGGAAAGGTCATGGCAAAACATTCAGACAGCAGTCTCAGGCCAGGAAGAGTCACCTCTTTGATAGAACCTTGGGCAAATATCCTCCAGAAATGTGAAAAACAAAATTATTTCTGTGAGCCGGGCGTGGTGGCGCACGCCTGTAATCCCAGCACTTTGGGAGGCTGAGGCAGGAGGATCGCAAGTTCAAAGCCAGCCTCAGCAATGGCGAGGCACTTAGTAACTCAGTGAGACCCTGCTTTTAATAAAATACAAAAAAAGGGCTGGGGATGTGGCCCAGTGGTCAAGTGCCCCTGAGTTCAATCCCCAGTACCAAAAAAAAAAAAAAAAAAAAAAATATATATATTTCTGTGGTTTAAGCTATCAGACTACAGATCTACAGATGAATACCTTTATACAGAAAAGTTCAGCAATGGTTAAGAGCCAGCAGGAATGAAGGTTTATGTAACACCATTAGGTACAGATTTGCAAACATTTCAGGTGCTCACTAATAGCAAAAGTAAAATGTAATTGATGGTGGAAAAAGAAATCTATTGCTGTCTGGTTGAAACAAAAGATAAGGTAAGTATCTATATTTTTTCCTCTAGCTCTGTGATGCATGTATTCATTTCTCCTGATATCCCTTAAATTTTTAAAAAGGATCCTAGTGGTCATAAAAATTGCTTGCTTGTATTACAAAATTATTTTAGAGTATGATTTGTGGAGAAGAACAAATAGGAAAGACAGTAGAATGAATCATGTAAATAGGAAAGACAGTAGAATGAATCATGTATAACTTTCCTATGTTCACATGTAAATACATGGCTAGTGAAACGCCACATCATGTATAACCACAAGAATAGGATGCTAATTAGAATAAGATACACTCCATGTATATATAATATGTCAGAGTACATTGACTGTGATGTATATCTAAAAAGAAGAAATAAAAAATGTCAACCAAGGATGATTAGAGTGATATATGATATTGATGGTTTTCATTTGGGTTACAATTCATAAGCTAGGAGTATATTCTTTTCAAAAATAGCTTGTATACAGTAGGAATATATTCTTTCCTTGGAGGAATATATTCTTTTTTTGGTTCCTTCCTTTCTTCCTTCTTTCATTTTTAGGTACCAGGGTTTGAACCCAGGGACACTTAACCACTGAGCCACATTCCCAGCCCTTTTTAAAAAATACATATATATTTTTTAATTTAAAGACACAGTGTCACTAAGTTACTTAGGGCCTTGTTAAATTGCTGAGGCTGCCTTTGAACTTCCAATTCTCTTGCCTCTGCCTCCTGAGGTGCTGCGACTACAGGCATATGCCCCTGCACTTGGCTTTTTTTTTTGTACCACAGATTGAATTCTGGGCCACTCAACCACTGAGTCACATTCCCAGCCCTATATTGTATTTTATTTAGAGACAGGGTCTCATTGAGTTGCTTAGTGCCTTGCTGTTGTTGAGGCTGGCTTTGAACTCGCAATCCTCCTGTCTCAGCCTCCTGAGCTGCTGGGATTACAGGCATACACCACTAGGCCTGGCTTATTTTTTTCTTTTTTTTTTTTAAGTATTGGTAAATAGATGCAGGTGTAGATGCTGAGTTATCAAAGTGAGAGTTCCCAAAGCATAGGGTAGATAAAAGTTATGAAAAGGTGGTATTCATTCACTATTTGTAATTGAACTTTTGTGTTCAAAAGAAGTAGAATTGCTAAAAATTGTACTTCCAGACTCCCTTGCAGTGACTTTCCAAATTCAAATACTTCCTGCCATTTGTATGTAACAGAGTGAGATTTGTAGGAGGAACATGAGATGACAGACACCTTTCTGCTTCCGTAACCCCTGAATGAGAGAATGTGAAATCCTGAACCTCAAAAGCCAACTATGCTGGTAATTTTATTATGCCCTCATTGTCACCAATCTTATTTGAGAGATTTGTGGTTGATATCACATTCTGATCTCTGTAACACAAGTACCATGTGCATCCTTAGACTTAGTTTTATTAGTACAGTCCCCCTGACTCCAACTCTGCTTAGCCCTTTCAATGATTTTATAAGCACTTATCTTTCAGTATGAAAATACTTCTGCTTAAAATATTTCTGGTGGTTTTATATTTCTATACAGAGCCCTATAGATACACGACTCCTATTTTTCTCCATAGGAAAATTGGTTTGTCATAACCAGAAATAAAGAGGGGTGGATATGGACAAAAAAAATCATATTAGAAATAATATGTTTCATTGTTATAGCACCTAAATGTGGTGATGTCTCATTAGTGAGAAAAACTCACAATTAAATTTGTCAGTATCTTCCCTGAGTAACTGAAATAGGAAGACACTTTGGAATGCCTTCTATGTAGACTAAGAAACAAATCAAGCAACAAAACACACTGAATAAGCAGTCAGTAATCACAGGCTCAAGTAAATGGTACAACAGGAGAGTAGTGTGGGAAGAATGACTGTGGTTCTTTCCAATACTTGGAATAACAGGATGATTTCCTAGGGAGTAGATAGATAATCCACATATGGGACAAAGTGCCTTCTGGGAAGAAAAGACAATATACTTTGAGCTTTTCTTTAAATGGGGGGCATAAGGAGAAGAATGCACCCCATGGATTAAAAATAGCCCCACTCAAGAGAAAAAAAAAATAATTTGCTACAAAATAGTACTCAAAATAAAGGTGGAAGAAGGAAGGACTGGTGATCCACTTAAAACTCCCAACTTCGTGGTGGATAATAGGAACAGAACTGTTTGCGACTGAAGAATACCTGGTGTCTTGAAAATTTGAATTGGTGTATTTATGACCCATTTTAATCTTAAATATATTTTACATGGACCTCTGTTTATATTCCAGTTGTAATTAAGCACATTTTACAGAGTTATTTTACCTTTCAGTTGTTTTTGATCAGGGAGTGATTTCAGTCCTGAGATTAACA
Organism: Tamias sibiricus; assembly: GCA_025594165.1. Taxonomy (NCBI): domain Eukaryota; kingdom Metazoa; phylum Chordata; class Mammalia; order Rodentia; family Sciuridae; genus Tamias; species Tamias sibiricus. Next base: position 41,126,543 of record CM046661.1, read on the forward strand.
GTAACAATGCTGATATTTAACATGGGTCACACAGTCCTAATGTTATTTGTGACTCTTGGGTCTCCTCAGTCCTGGACAAGATATAAGATAGTGCTCTTTCAGCAACATAAGAGATTTTTTTTTTTTTTTAAATGGAGGCAAGAAGCAATGACTAGCTTGCCTAAGGCCATAGATAATTAGAGAATTAGGCAGAGCAACCAGATTCCCCAATTACCATATCTGTGATCTCTCTACTGGTCCATTTAGTTAAAAGCTCAGAATCTTTTGTCTGACAGCTCTGACAAGCCTCACTTTGCTTCTTATTCACTGTGTGACCTTGGGCAAAATGCTTAATTTCTCTAAGCCTGAAAGTCTTCCAAGGCTAAATGAATGAATGAAGTTAATTGCCCATTTTTCTTTTAATAGAATCTATTAGTTTCTTGTCAGGATAGTCTCTTTATCATCCCCCTAGATATCTTAGGGATCCTCTTTCCAAGCATACCTTCTTGCTGCAAATCTGGCTTAGAATATCCTACCCACCTTTTTTTCTTTGTTATTCCCTGTAGTGTAACTTTCTCTCCATTTCAATCTGAAATCTATTTATTGGGTACCAAATATGTGTTATGTTCATTAATAGTCATGGAAAATATATTAGGAAGCATAAGCATATACTTATCATGCTTTCATAAAATTTTTAATCGGTCAGAGAAAGAAATTAAAGTGCATGTCAGTATTATCCAAAGTAGTTGTTACTCTTAGAAGAAAATGTAGTAATTTAACAATGTAAGTTTTTTTCCCTTTATTCAACAGAATAATTGATGCTGCTTAAAAAGCTATTTATAAAGCTATTTTCTCCTATGCAGAATTATTAAAGTACTCAAATTGTCTAAATAACTGTCACTGAGTGCACAGTTTTCAAACAGATAAGGGAGTTTGTATTTTATCATTTTTAGTTACATTTCTTCTATTACATATAATGGGATGAAAAGTAACCAGGCAGGATTTTAAGTCATTAAGAAACAAACAATTAAAAACAAGCAAACAAACATAATGTAAGCACATATCAGGAAATTCTTGTTATGTCTTATGACTTGCTGTCACCTCACGTGGAGTTTTATTGGACAGAATTGTTTGAAATTAATAAAAAATAATTACATCAGATTTTCACATTTAATTTTATTTATCCCTTACATTTCAAATTATTTCTAATGTTTTTAATTTATAAATGAGAGAATGATCAGGAGATTTGTTTATACGGGGTGATTATTTAGCAACAAATTTTATTTACTTTTTAATATAAATTTGATTTTATCTCCACTTATGCAAAAACTTATTATAAATATACCTCTCTGGTCAAATATATATAAAATTGTTTTTTATTATCCTTTATTTTTTGGATCTATTGGTGAACATCCTGTTCCTGATACATGTGAAGATATGACAAGGGAGAAACAAACTCTTTCATGATTTTTTTCTTCCTGGTATAGTGATGATAGAAAGCCCTTTCCTTTGCTACTCCATTTATTGAGAAGGTAAATGGGCTTTATTAATAGGCAGATTTTTTTTTAAGTTTTAGAAAGTAGTCAGGAATATTTGAATGAACTGATTCATTTTTATCAATAAATGTGAAAGTACTCAAAATAACAAAAGTACAACACACACACACACACACACACACACACACACACACACATATATACATACAATTTTAGTATGAGTAGGTATATATTTTGTATCCTTATACCTATATAAAATATTTACTCATTACCTAAGATGAATGAAAAGTAATATACATTCCACGTATTGAGTGTTCATTGATTCACCTTTCAAAATTCAAATTGCTACCTGCTGGAACAAACAGCAATCAGATTATTGGCAGTACTTATGAATAAAAACAGGTGATCAGCCATACTTTAGTACTAATATGGTATTTCTTTTAACTTGGATTACATAAACCAAAATGGGTTCTATAAAAATGAAAATTTTCATTCCATAGGTGATCTGAGAATTTGTTTAAAATTTATAAGGCAAAGTTAATAATGTTAAATTCCAAAAATTTAAATATTTATTATATATACACATTCAATATTAAGTGAATTAATTATTCCCTTAACAATAGTCTCAGCTTCCTTATTTCAGTGGGCTCTAAATCTCATCAAAATTCTTAATACTTATCCCCAGATGCAAGCACTGTAGGAGATAATCACACAGTCAGATAGTTGATGCCACTGTGAATTCATGTCTGCCAGCCTCAACTGAGCCCATGATGTTGTTTCTATTTCTCCCAGGGTCTGTTCCAAAATATCCTCCACTCTCATCAAAACTCAGAATACTACCTTTTTGATGACAATCCTACCTCTATTCTTAGAGCAAATGCATCATAGGCTGAGAATTCCCTGGATTTACTAAAGTATAATTAATAACCACATGGATCTCCTATTTCAAAGGAAATATTGCCTCTAGTAGTATTTTCTTCCACTCTGTAAGTATTCTCCCTCTCCTTCTTTCCAAAGATCTTCTTTTACTGAATTATCTTCTTTCTTCCTTGTCTGTAGCCCCTACCCTTAATTTATACACCTCACCTTCTGAAGGTACTCACACATCTTCCACTCTGCAAAATAAAACATTTTTCTTGAAATACAATTATTTTCAGCCATTGCCATCATTAGTTATTCCCGGATGTTGGCATGATAATGTACTATTCTTGTTCCCCTTGAAGAAGAGGTTGGTTTTAGTTCTACTTTTTTAAGAACTTTCTACAGGCAGCCTCCAACTACAACCTATTAAGAAAAGCTTCAACTGTAAGAGAGCTTTCTCACCCCATGGTTATATTTCTGGAATGTTCCATATTGAGAAAATCTTTACAATTTGGGGCCAAAATAGGACACTCCTAAAAGTTTCTTTTAAGCCCAGAGTTCCTTGTAAGTTTGGTCAGAGACTCTGATAGATATTATATCACAGCTCCACTTTTTTCTTCTCCATAATTATTTATCCGAAGGGTATTCCCTAATTGTCCTGCATGTTAACACCTGTCTTAGGTCTGTTTCTCAGAAACTCCAAATTATAGTAGTTGGTGGCAGATGTGGCCTGAGAGTAGGCAGTATGATGAGTTCTGAGTTTGAAACATATGTCACTCAGTTGAGAATAAAAGAATATATAGATATATCTAATCCCAGGCAACTAAATATTTATTAAAATCTCACTGGTGGTGATTGGGACCGTGTGTGAACGGGAATCAACTAGTAAGTATGATGTATCATTCACCATGGGAAAATAGAAACTATGAAAATCATGGCATTTGATCACTCTTGTTAAGTTTTAACAAAGATTGAAGATATCAACAGGAATTTTAAAGCCAAGTGTGAAAGACAGAAGTTTTACTTAATAGCATGTTAGAACACTCTCATGTCCTACAACAAGAGAGTAAAAATTCTGAGGATGTAGGATTTTATTTTCAGCAAAATATATTTCTGAAGGAGATTAAACTCAGGCAGGTCTTCTTGCTACTATGATGGCTCCTAGAAGCATGAAGGAAATTTTGATCCATGGTAAGTGAGGTTAACATGACAAAAATGTCATGGCAATGGTGCAGGAAGGTTAAAGGACTCACAGAAATGGTCATATTGGGTTGAATGTGCTAAATTAGAAGGTGGAAAATCCATCAAAGGTTTAGTTCCATGAGAAGGCCAACAGTTTAGAATACTTATCAAGGGCACAGAGTATACACTGATGAGAGGGCAGTAGCATCATAGGGAGGTTCTTACCTGAAAGCCAAGGCTAACGTTCAGAATTTTGTTACAGATCTTGGCTTTCTGATATCAGTGAGATGTAAGATCTTGGGGAAACAGACCAGTATTTGGTAGCATTTAAGTCAAGGGAATTCAATTATTGTAATGAGCAGTAAGGTTTAACTATCAACCAAAGTGGCCTTATCCACAAATAACAAAAACAACACATGTTTACTGTAGAAGCAGATGGACATACAGCAAAGGTGATACTCAGCTTTCACCACAGAGAGGAACTAAAGATAGAATATCCAAGATACTAAGACTTTTACTGTTGTATTATACACCAAGAGTTCCCATACAAAGTGGGACATGGTGGTGCACAACGGCATTCCCAGCTACTAGGGATGCTCAGTCAGGAAGATTGTAAGTTTAAGCCTAACATAGGCTAGAAAGACCCTGTCTCAAAATAAAAAAAAGTAAAATAAAATAAATAAAAAGACTGATGATGCTGCTAGTGGTAGAGGTCCCCTGGGTTAAATCCCCAATGCCCCCCCCAAAAAATATATATATTATATAATATATCATATAATAGATATATAACAGATAAATAAAAGAATAAAAATTAAAATAAGGAGTTCCTACAACAAATTATCCCAACCAGGTGGTATACAACAACAGATATTTATTCTTTCACAGTTCCAGAGTCCAGAATTCTAAAATGAGACAGGCTTAATTCCCTCTGGAGGTTTTTAGAGACATTCTATTCATTGCCTTTCTTCTAGCTTCTGATGGTTACAGGCAACCTTGGCTTTCTTTGGATTGTAGCCACAATACTCCAATCTCTCCCTCCATCTTCAAATGACCTTCTTTTTTATACATATTTATATAGCCTTCTCTTTTTATAACTTATTAGTTACAACACCCACCCAAGTCATTATGATCTCATCTTAATGAATTACATCAGCAAAGACTCTTTTGCCTAGTGAAGATATAGTCTGAGGTTCTTGGTAGATAATACCTATAGAGAGGATACTATTCCATCCAAAATATACAAGTAACACTTATACAAATAGAAATAAAGTTTACAAATAACACATCAAAACTCTTTCCTAATGTTATAACCAAGCAAGTCTTTTATCCAAAGTCCAGTGTTTGAAGAAAAGGCTGGTTCTCATGACCTGAAAGACCCTGAAAGATCAATGGTAAGTGTATAAGCTGGTGATTCTCTCTGTCCTCACCTAAATGGACATATTTCAATTTATTTAGAATAATATAATATACATTGCATTAAGGTGAATTCCCAGAAACTTTTTAAGCATGTTATACATAGATAGTATCTAAAAAGACATTGATACATGAAAACCCCAAAGCCATCATGTACCCCCATGTTATGAGGATTGGGTAGTAGATGTAGTCCTTGCCAAGGTCTAACACTCAGTGTATCCAGTGGATCTGGGGAACTGTGTAGAAATATTTTCTTGGACCTTAGTTACATAATTGGGATAGACACTTTTGATGGTTGATGATAAGGCAGTTTAAGTCCAGAAACATGACTCTGAGAGGAATGGAATGATAGTGAGAAACTGTTGAGAAGATGTTTGTATGATAGATTAATGTTCACTGAAGAATATCCATTTTGAAAGAGGCACTAAACAACCAATTAGGTAAAATGAATCAGCCCTTTGAACAGTTAGCCTTTCTTTGAACACCCCAGTACTATGCTGGCACAACGTCATAATAGCAAATATAGAGAGCATCCATGTGTCCTGCAGTATGTGCTTACATGCACCAACGTTGAACGTTCAAGATATTAGAAATAGAGACAAGGAGGACAGAGGGCCCAGTTTGACTTAATCTTTCTGAGAGACCATTTAGTTATTTGGTACCAAATTGATTACATAGTGTTTCTTCCACTTAGAAGGGCCCACAATTCATTTTGATGGGAGTAGATACATTTCTGTGTAGGGAATTTGTATTTTCTGCCTTAAAGACTAGAAAGCACTGCTATCTGAAGTCTTTCCATGTGTTTAATATACTAGTGAAGATTACCATATGATATTGCCTCCTATAAGAAGAATATCTTAGATCAAAGAATAGGTAGGAATGGGATTATGGTCTGGAAGTTGTCTGCCTAAAGAGTTCTAGAAATGCCTGGTAAAGTATGACCTGGGAAGAGATACTTTGCCAGGATGTTTGCATAAAAAAGAATAAATACAGACTCAAATCAGTGAATTACATAAGCTCTTTTGTTTTAGTTTTGTTTTGTTTTTTGAGAAGAATACTTGGGCTGGGTGGAAAGAGAGAGAGAGAGAGAGAGAAATCAGTAGAGGGCTTATCAATTATTGTCAATTATTCACAGGGACAACTTGTGCTTTAAAAATCTCTACAGTGCTCCCTTCAGCAGCACATATACTAAAATTGGAACGATAACAGAGAAGATTAGCATGGCCCCCGCGCAAGGATGACACGCAAATTCGTGAAGCGTTCCATGTCAAAAAAAAAAAAAAAAAAAAAAAACTCTACAATTCTGGGCTTTGCATAGATCCATGTCTTAGACATCAAAGAGGTCACACTTTCTCCAGGGAAAACATTAAGGGTTCCATTAAACTATAAACTATGGATACTTTTCTGTGCTTGTGCTTAGAGACCCCATGGCAAAACAATAAGTTGTCACTTTTATAGGAACAGGACTGCCATTGGCATAGTTAAAGCAGGGAAGAATATATGTCACACACAAAAAAAGACTGTTTGGTCAGCTTTTGGTACTCCATTGTATAGCTTTGACCACAAATGGTATGTGCAATAGGTCAGTCCTAAGTGGGTAATTATTGTAAGGGTATCAGATGTCTGAGGATCTAGGTCTGGTGGAGATACTAGTTGAGAGTGAGAATTTGTAATGAGTAATAAAAGAGATAAGTATCAGCTATTATCTCAAAATAACTGACAAGGCTGTATATTATTTTGCCAACTTAGCTTAAAAATTTTCTCCAAGGACAAGAGGACCACTGGGAAACTAGAGAATTTGCTCCCTAATAAGTAGACTCAAACAAGGAGCCAGGGTGAACTCTAGTGACACAAGTATGAGCTACACCTATCAGGGAACATTTATTGCATTGCTGTGAGTGTCATTGAGAAATATTCGGGGGTTACCTCAACAACAGAGAAAGAACCAACTTTCCAAAGTAACATTTTCCTGATGTGGTGGTGACTCATCAAGGCAAGGATGTGAAAATTCAATCATTTTAGCTGAATGATGAGCCATTTTAGCTCCAAGTCTTCTTGGATTTGGCCAAAGGTACAGTCAAAACTACATTGTTCCTCTTTTCTTTTTGTCCTGTACTTGTGTCCCTATTTGGTCCTTTCCATAGGTGTTAATATGAAGGACTCTCCTTAATACACAGCATGATAAACTCCTCCTCAAGGCCTGCTTCCTGAGTAATCTCATATTTAACACATGCTTCACAGGCAGTCTTTAGGTTGTTTGAGTACCACTATTCCCACCTCTTAAATATTACCTATTGAAAATAAATTTTCTCTTTTTTACCATTTCTTCTTTCTAAATATTAATAAAAAAAAATCTGTCCCTTACTAACTGGTCTGTTCGTTAATAAGCATTGGCTTCCTCCTGATAATATACAAACTGCTACAGTTTGATTCTTATAGAACACAAAGGAGGAAATGAAATACCTGTGCTTAAAACTGGAAGGTGGCCTCCTACTGCCTGCCATGATTGTGTAGGTATTTCCTGACTTGGCTCATTGGATCCTTAAAGATCTAGCCCCTGCCCACCAGTCTAGCTTTTCACCACTCCCTATTAACATTTCCTGGCTCAGCCATGTTAACAAATTTTAGACTTCAGTTCTTTGATTATTAAATTTATCTCTCCGGTAGCCTTGACAAATGCAGTTTACTCTACCTGAAAAAAAAAAAAAAAAGTCTAAATCCAGAACTACACTATTTGACTCCTGATCATTCATCTATTTGGTATTATGCTGGTTGTTACTGGATTTAAGAAATGTTTGCATACCAAATACAGGTTTGTCAAGTGCTCCCATAATGATAATGATAGCACCATAACATTCTTCAAAGTTCCTGAAATTATTTGTTCATTTTCCTTCTCTATAAGATGAATGTCTATCTTGATATTCATAGTATTCTCTATACCTAGCAAAATAGCTACAGAGTTTGGCAGATTGATGGACCATATACATATATATATAAAATAATATATATACATTTGTCAGATTATGTTATATATATATATGTATTATATTAGTATACATAATTTGTTAATCTGACAAATAGGTATTATTTCTTTTCTCATTTTGGTATCCCCACTCCTCAATCAAGGTCCCTCTAACATCTCTATGTCATGTCTCTGTATCATGTTATTATTTTCATCAGAATTTTAAGACCATGAGAACTTTAAAATGTGAGCTGCTAATTTAATAATTGTGGCATTATCTTTTCAATAGTATTTAATATTGTTTAAAGCAACAGCCAAAAAAAATCCAAAGGAGTTTCACCCAAAGAGTGATTTCTAATATAAGGACAGCAATTGTAAACTGGGTATATGCCGATTAAACATAGCCATCTAAGAAGCATTTTAAAATAAACACATTAAAATTTTCTCTACATATTTTTTATTTTGTAGATTCAGACCCAATATATTATTCTGTCAGTCATATACTTTTTCTTTTTCTTTTTTTTTTTTTTATCAGTTTCTCTTGGCAAATATGAATGTCTCCAATTTGAGACATAATTTAAGTGTTAGGGAAAATACGGCTTTTGTCCTTATAAAATAAGACAGGGCCCTAGAGTAAAGGTGACTCCTTATTTTATTGTTTTGTAAGAAAATTGAACTGCCACTTTAGTGCTTTCACAGAGAACCCAGGAAAACACTGCCCGACAGCAAACATAGCTCAGTGGTGGCCACAAGTGCCTATAAGTTGCCCCTCCCAACTGACCTAGTTTACTACACTTTCCAAGACAAGCTATTCTTGGGGCACACAGGTGCACTGATTGAGCAGAACTGTGCAGAGGCTTTTCTATCACAGGTTAACTTGTGATTAATATGAAATATTGAATTATTTCATAAAATTTGCTTCACAGATATTTCATAAAAGGTCTGTTAGGAGTTCTTTTTTTATCCACTCATATCTAGGCCATGTTTCCTTAGGAGTACCGAATTTTGTCAACTGAAGAGTGTTATTTACTGTTCTATATTAAGAATTTTTTAGCATGTTTATTGACAAGGAAACATTTCATGACTTGACTGGGGTAGTTAGGAGAAGGCTAGGAATAGCAGTACTCATGGAATTAAAAAAGTGAATTTGATAGACACTTCTTTAACAAAACGCAGGGGACTCTTTAACTGGTCAGAGAGAATGTAGCAAAGCTATTTAGAAGACATGTTACTGTAAATTATTAGAATTATTAAGAAGTCTTTTCATAATGTGTCACACACTAGATATGTGGTGTGTGTGTATGTGTGTGTGTGTGTGTGTGTGTGTGACTTAATACTAAATGGGGTTCTCTATGGAGTGCACATTACTTCAGGGGCAATTGTGTACATACACACCCACAGCACAACTAAATAATTAAACATCACAAATCGTTTTTTTTATTGTACAACATAGCTTCTCTTTTCTCCATGCACTTCATATTGAAGAACTTTTGGAACCTATTGAAAGGAGAAAAGAAACTTTCCCTTGACCATCCCCTCATCTTCCAAGTCCTTAGATAAAATGCCAGTTCTTAATGACACAGTTATAGCCATTTTTCTCTTATGAAAGAATATACCAAAGAATAAGCAGAAGAGTCAGAAAAAAGTTTTTTAAAGCACCACTTCAGAGAAAAACAGATCATTGGTTTTGTTGTACTTCTCCTTCAAAATTTTTTTCACTTTTTGATTTTAAATTTAAGTTCAAAGATTGATAATGAAGAATACACAGAAGAAAAAAGTATACTACTTGCACTAAATATAATGGGGAGCTGAAAACTAAGATGTATGAGATACCTACCCTGTGTAGGACCAGTTGTTGAGTGTAAACATATTTCATTAACTTCTCACAAAACCTTATAAAGCAGACAAAATTATGCTCATTGTACAAATCAGGAAAGTAGAATTCCAAAAATTTGAAAGACTCCCCCAAAGTCTCTAACTAAAAAACATAGATTGACTCAAAAACTATGGAATTTCAATGTATTTATTTTAAAGTTTTCCTTCTTGCACTATTTCCTGCTTTCTAGCTTGATCATATTAGTGAAAGAATAATCAGAAATAATATATTTTGCATTTGGTAATTATATCTGAAAAATGTTTTATAGTATTAACTTATAGCTTGCAGAAATAATGCCAAGTGGATTTTAACTATCATTTTACTGATGAGGAAATTGAGAAAAGCGAACTACCTTTCTCCAGGTTTCCCAGAAGTTAGGTATGCTGACAATTATCCCTCAATGTTTTCCATTTGCAGTGCAGCTATTTCGTCCATGCCATGTTGCTTAAAATTTGTATATGCTTAAACATGTCTTTTTAATTACAAACATTTAGCAGATCTTTGGCATTATACATCATCATGTATGTGTTAAACAGATTGAACTGTTAACATTTGGGGTAGAAAAGAATTGCAGAAGAGGGCATATGTGTTTATACATCAACAAATTTTAAAATGTGCAATCATTTATGGACTTTGCATGTTTTACTTGCATCTGGAATGTAATCTTGTTTTACTTACATTTTAACTATTCTGAAACTTGACTTGCCCACTATTAGATGATGTCAGACAATTTAAATTAGTTATGATGGTAGTGACGTTAAAAAGAAAATTATAATTTCAATTATGTACTTTAAAAAATAGACCTTTTAAAAATCATTAGGTTTTATGGGCTGTTTTAATTATTTTAATCTTGCATTTCAGCATGGAAATCTTCTCCAGTGCCAAGTTAAATCTTCATAAGAAAATGAAATATAATTATCTTTTTATATTTCATGAAAATTAATGATATCATCAACACTTATTATGTAAGTTCTTTCAAAAAGTTAACCCATTAAACATCTTAATTTGAAATAAAAGGTTATTTTAAACACTTGCTTGTGAATATATAATTAGAATTAAAGTGGAGATTTTTCACTTATACTATATGTTTATTCATAACATCTCACAGAAAACATAATGTGAATTAATATCCAAGATTGATGAAATAAAATGATTTTATTATAACTCTACCTGAATTTATATATAATTCCCACATTAAATAGAATGAATTAAATTTCAATATTTTGATGAATGAGCAAAAGTTATACATGTGATGAACAGATGAACATATTTCCTCAACCAAAAATTATAGCTTTGTGAAAATGTACAGTGAGGAACTTGAGACTAAATACTATTGCTATCATTGCTGCTACTCTCTCTGAAACCTGCTTTGCAAAGGGCACTCTCATGTCTACTTTTACTAATTTTCCATAATATCTCATCACCTTTTCAAAATTGCTGCTATTATATTCATTTATATGGACGAAAATGTATCAAATATCTTGCTTGAGATGACACAGCACAATAATGTGTGATTAGAGATTCACTTCTGCCCTTAGTTGGCTCAAAAGTTGGTCTTTCCCTTCCAGTTCATCATTCCAGAACAAATCATAAAATTTTCACAGTAGAACTTTTTTCCACACATTGTGGCATTTTCCTAGTTTTTAGTGTGCTTTTCAAAGTCTTTACAGACAGGATTGGATTCAAGAAATCAATGTGCCTTACCATTAAGCTAAAGAATCTAATGTGTTTCTTCACCCAATAGTATTTACTAAAACCAACAAAGAAAGAAACAACAAGAAAAAATACACAAAAACAACAAATAAAATGAGAGAACAATAATAAACAGTTAATATGCAGTTTTCAAAGAGTAATTAAGAAAGTTTATTTGGGATTGGCTTTCTCAGCATTTAACCCTCCCTGTTTATCACATCCGTTTTTGAAAGAGTAATTACTGTTCCCTTCAAATGCTGTCTGTGGGGCTGTTCAGTATTGGGTTTTGCTTTATGAGCTACTTGTGGTGTTTTATGACACCATCCCTCAAGAATCTCTAGACCATTTCATTCAAGAATGCTGTGCCTTTTCCCCAGCCAGAGCTCTGCTACTAAGATAGCAGCTGGACCATCAGATCCACATATATTTAACAGGAATTAAATAACAGTTCCTAGTAATATTCTGGAATGACAGGAAAGAATTTTAAATGTTCCTTTATTTTGTACTTTGTTTTTTAATATTATTTTATAGTTTTGTTTTATTTTTCCTGTTTTGACTGGCTTTTTTTTTTTTTTTTAGCTTACTTTTAATAGCCTTGGTAAAGTTGATTTTTTGAGAACTCTCTTCTAGTGTTTATCAGTTCCCTGTATTCATGATCCCTGGATTTGCTCACACATTCTGAACCCAATACTTAACTAATCTTTGTATTTGGATGAGTTAGTAAATGGGCTAATATGGCATCTGTGATAGAAAAAGAGCAGAAACATTCCAATAACTTCCCTACAGGATTTAATACTATTGCCTCATAATACCTCCCTCTCTTACATTTTCATTAATGATCCTATTTCTTGAAACTACTTTCAGGTAGAATAAATAGTCTCCCAAATACATCCCAGTATCCAGAACCTGTGAATATGTGAACTAACTTATGTCAAAAGGAATTTTTGTATATGATTTAATTAATGGTAGTCAAATGGGGAGATTATCCTGTGCTCTTGAGAGTCACATAGGTCCTCAGAAGAGGAGAACCTTTCCCTGCTGTAGACAAAATGAGCTGAGACTACAAGAGAATCCTCAGAGAGATGCAATGCTGTTGGCTATGAAGCTGAGAAAGGGACACAAGCCAAGGTCTTAGGTCTTCTTTAGAAGCTGGAACAAGCAGGAAAATAGATTCTCAGCCAGAGCTTTAGGAAAGGGTCAAGGCCCTGCCAACACCTTTGTCAGGCCAGTGAGATCCATTTTGGATTTCTAACCTACAGAATTGCAAAACAATAAATATGTGTTATTTTAAGTCACTAATATTGTGGTAATGTGTTATAGCAGCAGTAGAATACTAATGTGTTCACTCCTCCTTCCCTTAAAAAAAAATCAGGATAGAGCTGGAAAAAATTGCACAAGCCTGTAATCCAACTGGCTCAGGAAACTGAGGCAGAAGGATTGCAAGTTCAAGCCAGCCTCAGCAACTTAACAAGACCCTTTATAAAAGTAAGAAAACAATAAAACGCTGGGGAAGTGACTCATGATTAGCACCCTGGGTTCAATCCCTCTGCACCAAAAAGAAAAAAAAAAAAAAAAAAAAAAAAAAAAAAAAGCAATAAAATATCTTTCCCTGATTGTCCTCCTGTTTTAAAACCCATTTTCCTTTTACATTACAGACTATTCTGTATTCACCTGTATTTATTGGATGACTTCAGAGATGTTTATTTTCTTATTGTACTACTTTTATCTGGGCTATTCCATGGTCACACAAGCAATGTGCTGAAACAATTGGATGTCTACATATAATTGCAATGAATTACATATAGAATTTCCAACAGCCTAAGGGAATCACATTCATGGAAAATCCCCACAGATGTTTTGTACTTAATTTACCCAAAATCAAATTTATTGTTTCTTGCAAGGACCACACTTCTACTCCCAAATCACCCTTTTCTTACATTCCCTAAATTGTTCAGCTGTGTGATAATCTACTTAATTCAATGTTAGAAATTCTGCTGCTTCTTAATATGCTCCCTCCTGAAATATCCCAGTCAATTGATCATTTCTAGCGCCCAAGTACAACTCTTCCTCACTATTTTCACTGACCTAATTGGTGACCTAATTCAAGTCCTCATTATTTCTCTGCTAAGCTATCAAAATAGTATATAATGATGATTTCAAGTGAATAAAATCATTCATTCTTAGTTGAATGCCCACCATATGTTAATACAATGTTTGTGTATTATGTAAATAGAAGATGGGATGGTACTTTGCTGGATTCCAAAAAGAATGGGACCAGTGGCATAGAACCCATAAATGATTAAGTTTGGACTTCAAAATATCTGTCTATTGTGATTGAAAAGTGTGACTTGTCAGTTGAACAAGTGTACATTTGCAGAATCATCAATGATTTTTCTTATTATTTTTTATTTTATTTTTTTCACAGTATCACTTACAGTTTTGTAAGCACTCATCCAAATTTTCAATGTGAAGTTTGGAACTATGACTCTAATTGCAGTGTTCCATGCTATATTTAAGCAAAGCTATGCAAAATGTCATATTGAGCTCTGAAAAATTAAAATGTTAATAATTTTTATGAATAATTGCCTAATTTGCACATTCTGGGGTTTAATTTGAATGTTGTACTGATTGTACAAGCCTTTGAATAATTCATGTATAGACCTTCTCCATTACCCTGACAATCAGAGTTCTACACTGGTTCAAAAAAGCTGCATTATGACGATATTGCCTACTCTGATTGGGGACATAATCTTCTATTAATTATTTTTCATGAATATAAAGAAACAAAGAGAATTATCTGCAGAAAACTAATTTAAAAATTTCTTTTCAGGTGAACTATAAAAACATGTATCAAGATATTTTTGTCATTTCCTTTTCTAGTGATCTTCTGTCTTGTGATTTTACAAACACTATAAATGTACATATAAGTGTCTTTGTCCAACAGACAATCAAGATTTTAAAAAGTGACAGCACAGATAACTATGTGAAATACAATCATAACTTTTATTCTTACTTGGTACTTGCAAAAAAACGGACATCACATGAAGAATTTTTGCAAAGAACTCTTCTGCATAAAAACTGTACATCCTTTAAATATTTTCTTTGAAAAGATTCTCAAAGTTATATCACTTAATAAATGTATATCTTTTTTTTTATTTTTAAAAAGTTTTTATTAGTGCATTATAATTGCATATAATAGTGGGTTTGATTATAACTTATTCATATATGCATATAACATCATTTGCTCCATTTCATTCCCCAATACTTTCTCTTTTCCTCCCCTCCTCCCTACCCCTGATTCCCTACCTCTACTCTGCTGGTCTCCTTTACATTAATTTGTTTATTTTTACTTGGCACATTATAAATAAAATGGGATTCTTTGTGATTTATTCTTACACGGATTTAACATAATTCAGTCAGTTTCATTCCATAGTTCTTCTACATTCCCTCCCTCTTTCTTCCGCTGTTTTCCCTTTCCCTAACTCTACTGTTCTCCCATCTATTTTTGTGAGATCCTTCCTTTTTTATTTCTTATTTGTCTCTAGATTCTGCATGTGAGAGAAAATATCAAACCTTGACTTTCAAAGTCTGGTTTATTTCACTTAGGATGGTGTTCTTCAGTTTGATCCATTCACCAGCAAATGATATAATTTCATACTTAATGGTTGAGTAGAACTCCATTTTGTATGTAGACCACATTTTCTTTTTTTTTTTCTTTTTTTTATAATTTTTAATATTTACAACTCATAGTACATATATTTAGTATCTTTTTACATACAACTGTTTGTATACAAAGTATAATCGTACAATTCAGGTCTTCAATCATGCAATAAGGAAAATGATATCCGTCTCATTCAACCACCCTTTTTTTTTTTCTTTTCTCCCCTCCCTCCCCTCTTGCTCCCTCCCTTACCCTCCCTTCCCTTGACCATTCTATTGTTCCTCTAATCCTCCTATGTACCCCCATCTAACAATAATTTGAAATAGCCTCCTTATATAAGAGAGAATATTCGGTACTTGGATTTTTGAGACTGACTAACTTCACTTAGCATCGTGTCTTCCAACTTCATCCATTTACCTGCAAATGCCATTAATTTATTTTCTTTTATTGCATTGTGCGTATGAACCACATTTTCTTAATCCACTCATTTACTGAGGGACATCTAGGTTGGTTCCACAACCTAGCTATTGTGAATTGCGCAGCTACAAACATTGAGATAGCTGTGTCACTGTAATATGCTGTTTTTAAGTCCTTTGGGAATAGACCCAGGAGTGGGATGGCTGGGTCATAGGATGGTTCCATTCCCAGTTTTCCAAGAAATCTCCATACTGCTTTCCATAACGGTTGCACCATTTTGCAGTCCCACCAGCAATGTATGAGTGTGCCTTTTTCCCCACATCCTCTCCAACATTTATAGTTGCTTGTGTTCTTGATGGCTGCCATTCTGACTGGAGTGAAGTGAAATCTTAGAGTAGTTTTGATTTGCATTTCTCTAATTGCCAGAGATGTTGAACATTTTTTCATGTATTTGTTGATTAATCGTGTATCTTCTTCTGAGAGGTGTCTTCTCAATTCCTTAGCCCATTTATTGATTGGGTTATTTGTTTTTTTAGAGTAAAGTTTTTTGAGTTCTTTATATATTCTAGAGATTAGTGCTCTATCTGATGTGCATGTATTAAATATTTGTTCACAATTAGTTGGCTCTCTATTCACCTCAATGATTGTTTCTTTTGCTGAAAAGAAGCTTTTTAGTTTAAATCTATCCCATTCATTAATTCTTCATAGTAATTCTTGCGCTACAGGATTCTTATTAAGGAACTTGGGGCCTAATCCAACATGTTGGAAATTGGAGCTTACTTTTTATTCTATTAGGCGTATTGTCTCTGGTCTAATTCCTAGGTCCTTGATCCACTTTGAATTGAGTTTTGTGCATGGTGAGAGATAAAGGTTTAATTTCATTTTGTTGCATATGGATTTCCATTTTTCCCAGCACCATTTGTTGAAGAGGCTATCCTTTCTCCACTGTACATTTTTGGCGCCTTTGTCTAATATAAGATAGCTGTAATTATATGTATTAGTCTCTGTATCCTCAATTCTGTACCATTGGTCCACCAGTCTGTTTTGGTGCCAATACCATGCTGTTTTTGTTACTATTGGTCTATAATATAATTTAAAGTCCGGTATGGTGATACCCCCTGCTTTACTTTTCTTGCTCAGGATTGCTTTGGCTATCCTGGGTCTCTTATTGTTCAAGATGAATTTCATGACTGCTATTTCTATTTCTTTGAAGAATGACATTGGGATTTTGATTGGAATTGTGTTAAATCTGTATAATGCTTTTGGTAGTATGGACATTTTGACAATATTAATTCTACCTACCCGGTCTTTCCATCTTCTGAGTTCATCTATAATTTCTTTCTTTAGTGATCTATAAATTTTGTTATAGAGGTCTTTCACCTCTTTCGTTAGGTTGATTCCCAGGTATTTTTTTTTTTTTTTTGATGCTATTGTAAATGGGGTATTTTTCATCATTTCCCTTTCAGAGTCTTTGTCGCTGATGTACACAAATGCCTTTGACTTATGTGTATTGATTTTGTATTCTGCAACTTTGTAAATTCGTTTACTAATTGTAAAAGTTTTCTGGTAGAGTTTTTTGGGTCTTCTAGGTAGATTATCATGTCATCAGCAAATAGTGCTAATTTGAGCTCTTCTTTTCCTATCTTGATCCCTTTAATTTCTTTTGTCTGTCTAATTGCTCTGGCCAGAGTTTCCAGTACTATGTTAAATAGCAGTGGTGAAAGGGGGCATCCCTGTCTTGTTCCAGTTTTTAGAGGGAATGCTTTCAATTTTTCTCCATTTAAGATAATGTTAGCTCGGGGCCTTGCATAAATAGCTTTCATAATGTTAAGATATGTTCCTGATATTCCTAGTTTTTCCAGTGTTTTGAACATAAAGGGTTGCTGTATTTTGTCAAATGCTTTTTCTGCATCAATTGAGATGATCATATGATTTTTGTCTTTAAGTCTATTGATGTGATGTATTATGTTTATTGATTTCCGAATGTTGAACCAGCCTTGCATCCCTGGGATAAACCCCACTTGATCGTGGTGCACTATCTTTTTGATATGTTTTTGTATCCGATTTGCCAGGATTTTGTTGAGGATTTTTGCATCTATGTTCATTAAAGATATGGGCCTGAAGTTTTCTTTTTTGGATGTGTCTTTGCCTGGCTTTGGAATTAATGTAATATTGGCCTCATAGAAAGAGTCTGGAAGAGCTCCCTCTTTTTCTATTTCTTGAAATACTTTGAAGAGCATTGGTATTAGTTCTTCTTTGAAAGTCTTATAGAACTCGGCTATAAACCCATCAGGTCCTGGACTTTTCCTTGTTGGTAGCTTTTTGATGACATCTTCTAGTTCTTCGCTTGTAATTAATCTGTTTAAATTGTGTATAGCCTCCACATCCAATTTAGGCAAATCATATGACTCTAGAAATCTGTCAATGCATTCAGTATTTTCTATTTTATTAGAGTACAAGTTTTCAAAGTAATTTCTGTTTATATTCTGTATATCTGAGGTGTTTGTTGTGATATTCCCTTTTTCATCACGAATGTTAGTAATTTGAGTTTTTTTCTCTTCTTCTTTTCGTTAGCAGCGCTAAGGGTCTGTCAATTTTGTTTATTTTTTCAAAGAACCAACTTTTAGTCTTGTCAATTCTTTGAATGGTTTCCTTAGTCTCAATTTCATTAATTTCTGCTCTGATTTTAATTATTTCCTGTCTTCTACTGTTCTTGGTGTTGGTCTGTTCTTCTTTTTCTAATGCTTTGAGGTGTGATGTTAAGTCATTTATTTGTTGGCTTTTTTTTCCTCTTAAGGAATGAACTCAGTGCAATAAATTTTCCTCTTACTACTGCCTTCATAGTGTCCCAGAGATTTCTATACGATGTATCTGTGTTCTCATTTACCTCTAGGAATTTTTTGATCTCCTCTTTGATGTCTTCTTCACCCCTTGTTCGTTCAGTAGCATGTTGTTTAGCTTCCAGTTGATGGAGTAGTTTTTCTTATTCCTTGTTTTGTCGTTGATTTCCAATTTCATCCCTTTATGGTCCAATAGCATGCAGGGTAGTATCTCTATTTTTTTATATTTGCTGAGAGTTGCCTTGTGACATAATATATGGTCTATTTTGGAGAAGGAGCCATGTGCTGCTGAGAAAAATGTGTATTCGTTTACTGAGGAATGAAATATTCTATATATATGTCCGTTAGGTCTAAATTGTTAATTGTTTTGAGGAGGCTTAAAGTTTCTTTGGATGATCTGTCCATTGGTGAGAGAGGTGTGTTGAAGTCCCCTAGAATAACTCTGTTGTGGTCTATTTTACTCTTGAACTTGAGAAGCATTTGTTTGATGAATGTAGGTGCTCCATTATTTGGGGCATACAGATTTATGATTGTTATATCATGTTGATGGATGATTCCCTTAAGTAGTAAGAAATATCCATCTTTGTCCCTCTTGATTAGTTTTGGTTTGAAGTCTACCTTATTTGATATGAGAATGGAAACCCCTGCTTGCTTCCTCAGGCCATGTGAGTGATAAGACTTTTCCCAGCCTTTCACTTTCAGTCTGTTGATGTCTTTTTCTAAGGTGTGTTTCTTGGAGACAGCAAATTGTTGGGTCATTTCTTTTAATCCATTCTGATAATCTGTGTCTTTTGATTGGCGAGTTTAGGCCATTAACATTTAGGGTTATTATTGAGATGTGATTTTTATTCCCATCCATTTTTATTTGAGTTATGTTCTTCAGCTTGATTTGGTTTCTCTTCTGGTTGGTATTTCCTTTAGTTTAATATCTCCCTTTGTCAATTTTCGTTATCATCTTTCTCTTTTTCTTCATGAAAAATGTTGCCCAGGATGCTCAGAAGTGCTGGCTTTCGAGTTGTGAAATCTTTTAACTTTTGCTTGTCGTGGAAGGTTTTTATTTCATCTTCGAATCTAAAGCTTAATTTTGCTGGATATAAGATTCTTGATTGACATCCCTTTTCTTTCAGAGCTTGAAATATGCTATTCCAGGATCTTCTTGCTTTTAAGGTCTGGGTTGAAAAATCTGAACATAGTCTGATTGGTTTCCCCCTATATGTAATCTGCTTTCTATCTCTTGTGGCTTTTAGTATTCTCTCCTTTCTCAGTGTATTAGGCATTTTCATTATAATGTGTCTTGGTGTGGATCTGTTGAGATTTTGTTTGTTTGGTGTTCGGTATGCCTATTGAACTTGGTTCTCCCATTCATTCCTCAAGTTTGGAAAATTTTCTGTAATTATTTCATTAAATAGATTACTCATTCCTTTGGCTTGAAACTCTGCCCCTTCCTCTATGCCAATCACTCTTAAGTTTGGTCTTTTTATGCTGTCCCATAATTCTTGGATGTTATGTTCTTGATTTCCAACAAGTTTTGCTGTATGGTCTAAATTCTTCTCTAGGATAAATATTTTGTCTTCATTGTCCGAGGTTCTTTCTTCCAGGTGGTCTATTCTGTTGGTGATGCTTTCAATTGAGCTTTTATTTTGGTTTATTGCTTCTTTCATTTCTGGAATTTCTGTTTGGATTCTCTTTAGAGCCTCTATTTCCCTATTGAAGTAATCTTTTACTTCCTGTATTTGTTTTTGGAGTTCTTTGTCAAAATGATCTTTTGCCTCCTGTATTTGCTCCCTCATCTCATTTTTGAGTTCATTCCTAAGTTCCATAAAAATTTGGAATATGTAATTTCTAAATTCCATCTCTGGCATTTGACCAACTGTGCTTGCCATGACATCTACCGATGAGGTATCTTGATTTGTTTGTGTCATTTTCTTTCCTTGTTTTTTCATGTTGCTTGTGTGTCTATTCTTCCTGCACTGTGGGACCTTGACTATTTCGATTTTACCTTAAAGCCTTATGTTGTTCCTGAAGTACAATGCTATCAGATCACCTTATAATTCCTTTACACTTTTAAAACCTAACACTTTCTATTCAGAAAATCCAAGTTTGATTGCAATGTACAGATTTGGTTAACCCAGATACTATTTCCAATTTACTCTGTTCACTTCTGATGGGGTTTTATAGTTTCAAGTATTGGATACAGAGGTGTTATGTTTAGGAAGAAGGAAGTGTCTTGAATTGTTCTTTCTTGGAAAGTATGAAAAGAGATATCTATTGAATTGGTTTAGTGGAAGTGGTTTAGTATCAGTAGACGAGGGAAGAAACAGAATGGAGTTGACAATTAGGTGGAAAGACCAATTTATATATAAAGTAAGTTGTAAAAGAAAAAAAAAATGATAAAAGATTAGGAATTGGTGTAAGAGAGAGGAGAGATAGAATCAAGGAAATAGAGAGTAAACAATATATATCACCGCTTTGCTACCCAGTTCAATTGCGCCGGTTCTAGAAATCCCAAGTTCTGCGTATAACTTGTTTTTGCCTCTGTTTAGTATGCACTGGCAGGATGTAAACATGAAAGATGAAGGAGGAAGAAAAGATACAAGAGTGAGAAGGAATAAAAGAAGGAAAGAAAAAAGGAGCGGAAGCAAATAAACACACTGACAATCAATGCGGAAGGAAAAAAAAAAAAAAAGCAGAACAAAACAAAGCCAAAAAAAGGAAAGAGAAAAACAAACAAACAAACAAACAAACAAAACCCTCCCTGAAATCCAACAAAACAAGCAAACCAACAGAAAAGGAAAAAAAAAAAAAGTCGAATCCCAAGTTTCAGACAAAACGGGCCCTGGGAATCCCCCCTCTTTTTTCCTTTCCAGTTCAAACCAATTGTTATTGGATCACGTCTAGACAGTCTGCGATCCTGTTAGTGGAATCAAGGCTGCATCTTAGGCCAGTGGCTGAACGGTTCAGTGAAGGAGTGGCCCAGGGGGATTGTGTGTGTCAGCTGATGAATGGCACCGGGAAGAGGACCCTCCAGAGGGCACCTCCTCCCGAAGCCCACCCACAGTTGCAGCTTCTTGTGGCTGCTGTGCTGGCCTCAGGAACACCCTCCCCTGCTGGCCACCCGAGCCTCACCCAAGTGTGCGTTGTCTTCAGAGAGCTGGAGGGTCCCTGGATGGCTGCAGTCGTCGATCTCCGTCTCCTCCCCTTTGTCTGGGTCAGCCACTGCACCTTTCAAAGATGGCGGTGCTCCCCTTCCAGTCAACAGCAGCTCCGCAGACTCGCAGACTCCTGTGTCCTTGCTGATCGATTTCAAAGCCGTTGGGTGGATGTCTCCCTGCTGGAGTGGCACCGGGAAGCCACAACTGTAACTGCGGCACGGACAGCGCTGCTTCGGACTGTGGACCGCTCCGACTGTGCCCCTGCTTGCTGTTCGCAGGTCTCTGCGCCGCTCTCTCCGGGGCCCTACTGCTGAGGGTCGCATCAGGCGGAGTGTGGATTCGAACTGGTGTTGTCGACCCGCGGTCTCCCGTGGTCCCCCAGCACCAATTCCGCAGGCTGTTATCGCTGGTTTTTATTGCCGGTTTCACGCTGGTGTGCAATGAGCGTGGCTGGGGTTGCCTTGGCAGCGCGGTCTCCCCACACTGACTTTGTTTCGCACGGCCTGTGCACCACCGAGGCGGTTTTGCAGAAGCCTCGCGGCTCAAGCCGCTGCAGACAGCTTGTCTCTTCCTCTCTCTGGTAGTGGTAATCAAACCATCCAAGATATCGGTATTTTCAGCCTATATATATATGATGAAAGGCAATCTATCTGCTTTGTTGGATTCTTTCCACGGAGCTGCCCTGAAGTGCTGCTTCCTCTAATCCGCCATCTTGGATTCCCCTAATAAATGTATATCTAACTCCTCAAACACCCAGATTTCTGTTTGTTACTCAAAAAACAATAAAACACCCTCAAAGTTATCTTTCAAGGTAATTAATACTTTTTTTTTTTTTTTAGTAATCTTTCCATCATCCAGGCATAATCTTGTCAGCATAGCAGGGTGCCCTTGCTACATAGAGATCTACATTCTAGAGAAGTGTTGTCCATCAACAAACAAACAACAATAAAACAATTTGCTTTCATATTCTGAACTCTTTTCAGTGATATTATCAACCAGCTCAGTGGTTAAGAGCAGAGGCTCTGGAGTTAGACCACCTGGGATAAAATCACTCTGTCCTTACTTGTCTGATATTTTAAGCAAGTTACTTAACCTCTCTGAAGAGTGTTTTCTCGTGTCTAACACTTGTAAGATGATAAAAATAATAACACACTTTGCATAAGTTTTGTTTAGTTGAAAAACTGAGATAACCTACATTAAGATTCAGCATATTATATAGCACATTTTAGAAACTAAATAAAAAGAATCCATTGTTTTCTTTTTCATATTCATGTATATGATTTTAAGTCTTACAGTTTTCATCTGCTGAATTAGCTCTACTCCATTTTGTATATGGAAGATGGTTTGAAGACTGGCAGCATTTTCTTCATTAGTAGCTCTGGATTCTGACTGACCTTAAAATTCAAGAGCACATTGTCTAAAAATAAAAATTTCCAGCTTTCCTTTTCACCTCCTCCTTACCTCCCCCTGTCCCCCTTCCCCAGTTTTGGTTCAGTGTGTCTTGGATAATGGATGAAGAATCTGCATTTTTAAAAAGTGCTTCCAGTTGATTTTCATAACCAAATTCATTGGGAGACCTCTGCTTTTAATCATGAGTATTCAACCTGAGCATCAAAGGAACAATATGGATCCCACGTGTGTAATTGGCATTTGTTCCACTTATGTAGATCTATATATCCATTAGTTTTAGCCTCATAAAGATATACTCAACCCAGTTTTTCTTAGACTCCATCCTAAATGGACATTAACTGGATAAACATCCACTAAATCCACTCAGTATGTACTGTTTATAAGATGTTGTTTTGGGATCTCTTTTTTTAGAACAATGTAAACAAGAGAAACAAAGAGACAAAGAGGGTGATGCAGAAACAGAAGAAAACAAAGAGATGAAAAAGAGAAAGATACAGAAGGAAAGAAAAAGATCAGTAAGTAATATTCACACACAGGAAAAAATGTGACTATTAAAGAAGAGACAAACAGAATTAATATTTGTTTTACACATAAGCTGCCAACAACAACAAAATCTAATGAAATTTAACTGGTAGTCTAACCTTGGCTATAAAATTTTTTTAAAAGAAGAAAATTAGGGCACAGGTGTCATTGTAATAATCATACAAATGCCGCTATTTCATATGCATCTATTGCTGGGAGCAAGTCTCTTCTTCATTTGAAAATTTGGCTTATAATATGCAGTGATCCATCATCTGTAAGAGAAATGTGCAGAAAGATAAATTGAACAGTAGTATGACAAATCCTATTAGAGAAACATATAGAAGAGGAAAAATTAACAGCTAATCCATTATAAATGTCAAATCCACAGTACCACTTTCTTCATAACTATTGTATTTCCATCTCTTTCTCATTAATTCTTAGTCCTTATGAAATAGTTTTCATTGGTTGGTCACTCATGTATATCCATGAACTTCTAATCAAATATGTCACTATTGCCTTTGATTTAAAAGGGTTATTGTAAAAAGTCAGTGAAAATTTTGTTTCTTTCTGGAAAAAAAATGGGTAAATGTGTACCTAAAATTAATCATATTGGTCTTTCAAGTTAGAGTACTGATCAGAAATCTTATTTTTAAAATTTATCCAACATGATTACATGTTTTATTGGAAGTAGTAAAGACAAGAAGTCATAATTTTAATATCTTCAGTTTGTAAACAAATAGCTTAACATATATTTATTAAATTGTTCAAGGACAAGATTAATATTAGGGGATAATCTGGCACAGAATTTTATTAAGTTTTTTTGTTTACAAAGTATTGTTTAAGGTTTTCTACACAGCACTATTGGTTTTATTATTATTATTATTATTATTATTATTATTATCCTTTCTTTTAGATCTGTTGGTAAGCAACCTCTTCCTGCTACATATGAAGATATGATAGATGGGAAAATGGAATGTGTCATGATATTTTTCCTAGCATAGTAGATGGAAGAAAGCTCCAGATCCTTCACTACACCATTTATTTAGAAGTAATTTAATTTACCCTCTCGTGATTCCAGGCAGGCCTTAGTGACTTGCTTGACAAATAGAAAATGGCAGTGGTGATGCTGTGCCAATGTTAAGCATAGACATTAGGAGAATTGACAGTTTCCCTGTTTTTCCCCCAGAGCCATGAGTGGGAGTATAATAAGACCAACAAATATAAGGCCCACATTTTGTGGAAAACCCAACCAACAGATTGACATGTGTAAATACCCATTGGTAATCCCATCTGAGCTATGCATCCTAGTCATTCTCAGATAGTAGATACAGGCAAGACACCATCTTGCATGGTGCAGAATAGGTGATCAGCCACCTAAATGCTACAAATAACCTCTGTTTACAACAACTGAAATAAAAGTTTTGCTCAGTAAGTTCTTGTTCAAATTTATGACCTGAACAATTGAGAGATAATGAATGTCTTATATTTTTAAGCTAAAACACTTTGTGGGAGTTGTTACAGCAGGTTTGATATATGGTTTTGCAAGCAAAAAATTGTCATTCTTCTGGAGTTATTAAATGAAGGGTACTTTTAACAGGACTTAGAAAGGCATGTTCACTCATTGGCTTAACTGTGTTAAAACCCAATCAACTAGTGTGGGTTTTCATGCTTAAAACATAAGCTAGTTTAATTTTCTAATGTGGGTTTTTGTGCTTACAACATAATCTAGTTTAATTGTATTTATAGTGTCTGCTACTTTCAATAATTGTTTTAAAAATTATCCTATAATCAGTTAAAATCCCAAATAATCTAATAATAACAATAACTTTCTAGAAAGTTTCCAATTTCCATAGTTTAAAAACACAAAATAACACTTTTAAAGATCTATCGATGTCAAAATAATGCAAAAATTTTATTGAGTGTGTGTATTCTTTAATAGGATATATTGATATGATTGAAGTTTGAAGACTTTCTGAAGTTAGCTTTCATATTATTTTACCACCTGGGGTGTTTTGTTTCTTGCTTTTATCTCCTTTGGTGGCAATACTTTTTTTTTTTTTTTTTTACTTTTTCCTTTCACTGTAATGTCTTAACATCCTGTTCTTGTTTATTTTCTCCATGACATATTAAACTACTCTGTTTACTTTTCTCCTTATAATTTTATTTTCTGTCCTCTATAGGCTGTATGACTTTTATATATGTATTTATAATCCCAACACTTCTCTCTCTCTACCTACCCATTTTGAATTACCTGCTTATGAATATTTCAATATTTTTTTATTTTTACAATTTACAATACAAATTGCTTAAAAACAAAATTATTTTAAAACATTTTTCTGCTCTTTCTTTCTGTATTACATAGTTTTGAATCTTAATGCTGTTTGTGAATCTTCCTTCAACCTCACCATGTACTTTTAATTATTATTTGCAAAATCTGTCTATGCTTTAGAGTCATAATCATCATCTCCTATATTTGTACTTAAGCCATTTTGCATGTCAGTTTCTTTAAGATTCATAAAAATCTATAAAGTAAATGTAACTATTTTTTTTCTGGTTGTATGCAAAGTATATTCATACCATTCGTGACGTCATATATGCACTTAGTGTAATGATATCCATCTCATTCTACCATCTTTTTTTTTTCCTTCACCCTTTTGCCCCCTCCTATACCCTACCGCCCCATTGGCCATTCTAGTGTTCCTCTAATCCTCCTATGCTCTGCATCCCAACCCGACTGTGAATTGGCCTCCTTATATCAGAGAAAAAATTTGGCATTTGGCTTTTTGGGATTGGCTAACTTCACTTAGCATTATATTCTCTAACTCCATCCATTTTCCTGCAAAAGCCGTGATTTTATTCTCTCTTATTGCTGAGTAATATTCCATTGTGTGTATATACCACATTTTCTTTATCCATTCATCTACTGAAGGGCATCTAGGTTGGTTCCACAGTTTAGGTACTGTGAATTGTGCTGCTATAAACATTGATGTGGATGTGTCCCCGTAGTATGCTGTTTTCAGGTCTTTTGGGTAAAGACCAAGGAGTGGGATAGCTGGGTCATAAGGTGGTTCCATTCCAAGTTTTCCAAGGTATCCCCATACTGCTTTGCATATTGGCTGCAACATTTTGCAGTCCCACCAACAATGTATGAGTGTGCCTTTTTCTCCACATCCTCTCCAACATCTATTGCTGTTTGTGTTCTTAATAGCTGCCATTCTGACTGGTGTGAGATGAAATCTTAGAGTGGTTTTGATTTGCATTTCTCTAATTGCCAGAGAGGTTGAGCATTTTTTCATGTATTTGCTGATTGATTGTATATGTTCTTCTGAGAAATGTCTGTTCAGTTCCTTGGCCCATTTAATGATTGGGTTATTTGTTTTTTTTGGTGTTAAGCTTTTTGAGTTCTTTATATATTCTAGAGATTAGTGCTCTATCTGACGTGCATGTGGTAAAAATTTGTTCCCAATTAGTAGGCTCTCTGTTCACCTCATTGATTGTTTCTTTTGCTGAAAAGCTTTGTAATTTGAGTCTATCCCATTTATTGATTCTTGGTATTAATTCTTGTGCTACAGGATTCTTATTAAGGAACTTGGGGCCTAATCCAACATGTTGGAGACTAGAGCTTACTTTTTCTTCTATTTAGGTGTAGTGTTTCTGGTCTAATTCCTAGATCCTTGATCCACTTTGAGTTGAATTTTGTCCATGGTGAGAGATAGAGGTTTAATTTCATTTTATTGCATATGGATTTTCAATTTTCCCAGCACCATTTGTTGAAGAGGCTATCTTTTCTCCAATGTACATTTTCGTCGCCTTTGTCTAATATAAGATAACTGAAATTATATGTGTTAGACTCTGTGTCCTCTATTCTGTACAATTGGTCTACCGGCCTATTTTGGTGCCAATACCATGCTGTTTTTGTTACTATTGATCTGTAGTATAATTTAAGGTCTGGTATAGTGATGCCACCTGCTTCACTCCTCTTACTAAGGATTGCTTTAGCTATTCTGGGTCTCTTATTTTTCCAGATGAATTTCATGACTGCTTTTTCTATTTCTATGAGGAATGTCATTGGGATTTTGATTGGCATTGCATTAAATCTGCATAGTGCTTTTGGTAGTATGGTAATTTTGACAATATTAGTTCTGCCTATCCAAGAACAGGGTAGATCTTTCCGTCTTCTAAGGTCTTCCATAATTTCTTTCTTTAGTGTTTTGTAGTTTTCATTATAGAGTTCTTTCACATCTTTGGTTAAGTTGATTCCCAAGTATTTTATTTTTTTTTGATGGTATTGTAAACGGGGTAGTTTTCCTCATTTCCCTTTTAGAAGATTTGTCACTGATATATAGAGATGCCTTAGATTTATGGGTGTTGATTTTGTATCCTGCTACTTTGCTGAATTCATTTATGAGTTCTAGAAGTTTTCTGGTGGAATTTTTTGGGTCTTCTAGGTATAAAATCATATCATCATAAAATAATGATAATTTGAGTTCTACTTTACCTATCTGTATCCCTTTAATTTCTTTCATCTGTCTTATTGCTTTGGCCAGCATTTCAATTACTATGTTGAATAGAAGTGGTGAAAGAGGGCATCCCTGTCTTGTTCCAGTTTTTAGAGGGAATGCTTTCAATTTTTCTCCATTTAGAATAATTTTGGCCTGGGGATTAGCATATATAGCTTTTACGATGTTGAGATATGTTCCAGTTATGCCTAGTTTTTCTAGTGTTTTGAGCATGAAGGGGTGCTGTATTTTGTCAAATGCTTTTTCTGCATCTATTGAGATAATCATATGGTTCTTATCATTGAGTCTATTGATGTGGTGAATTACATTTATTGTTTTCCATATGTCGAATCATCCTTGCATCCCTGGAAGGAACCCCACTTGATCGTGGTGTATTATATTTTTGATATGTTTCTGTATCCGTTTTTCCTAGAATTTTATTGAGAATTTTTGCATCTATGTTCATTATAGATATGGGTCTGAAGTTTTCTTTTTTGGATGTGTCTTTGCCTGGTTTGGGGATCAGGGTGATGTTGGCCTTACAGAATGAGTTTGGAAGTACTCCCTCTTTTTCTATTTCGTGAAATAAATTGAAGAGTATTGGTATCAGTTCTTCTTTGAAGGTCTTGTAGAACTCAGCTGTGTATCCACCTGGTCCTGGGCTTTTTTTGGTTGGTAGGCTTCTGATGGCATCTTCTATTTCGTCGCTTGAAATTAGTCTGTTCAAATTATGTATATCCCTCCTGCTTAAGTTTGGGCACATCATACAACTCTAGAAATTTGTTGATGCCTTTGGTGTTTTGTATTTTGTTGGAGTACAAGTTTTCAAAATAATTTCAAATTATTTCCTGTATTTCCGTAGTGTTTGTTGTGATATTTCCTTTTTCATCACATATATTAGTAATTTGAGTTATCTCTATCCTTCTCTTTGTTAGCCTGGATAAGGGTCTGTCAATTTTATTTATTTTTTCAAAGAAACAACTCTTTGTTTTGTCAATTTTTTCAATCGTTTCTTTGGTTTCAATTTCATTAATTTCAGCTCTGATTTTAATCATTTCCTGTCTTCTACCACTTTTGGTGTTAGATTGTTCTTCTTTTTCTAGAGCTTTGATATGTAATTTTAAGTCATTTATTTGTTGACTTTTTCTTCTTTTGAGGAATGAACTCAATGCAATGAACTTTCCTCTTAGAACTGCCTTCATAGTGTCCCAGAGATTTCGATATGTTGTGTCTGTTCTCATTCACCTCTAAGAATATTTTAATCTCCTCTTTGATGTCATCTGCAACCCATTGTTCGTTCAGTAGCATATTATTTAGTCTCCAGGTGTTGGAGTAGCTTTTATTTCTTATTTTATCATTGATTTCTAATTTCATTCCAATATGGTTGGATAGAATGCAGGGTAGAATCTCAACTTTTTTATATTTGCTCAGAGTTGTTTTGTGGCCTAGTATATGGTCTATTTTAGAGAAGGTTCCATGTGCTGCTGAGAAGAATGTGTATTCACTTGTTGAAGGATGAAATATTCTATATAAGACAGTTAAGTCTAAGTTGTTTGTTGTGTTTTTGAGTTTGATAGTTTCTTTGTTCAGCTTTTGTTTGGAAGATCTATCTAGTGGTGAAAGGGGTGTGTTAAAGTCACCCAGAATTATTGTGTTGTTGTCAATTTGACTCTTAAACTTCAGGAGAGTTTTTTGATGAACATGGATGCTCCATTGTTTGGGGCATATATATTTATAATTGTTAAGTCTTGTTGGTGTATGGTTCCCTTGAACAGTATATAGTGTCCTTCTTTATCCCTTTTGATTGACTTTAGTTTGAAATCTACTTTATTTGATATGAGAATGGAAAACCCTTCTTGTTTCCTCTGTCCATATGAGTGGTAGGATTTTTCCCAACCTTTTACCCTCAGCCTATGGATGTCTTTTCCTAGAGATGAGTCTCTTGGAGGCAGCATATTGTTGGGTCTGTTTTTTTGATCCAATCTGCTAATCTATGTCTTTTGATTGGTGAGTTTAGGCCATTAACATTCAGAGTTATTATTGAGATGTGTTTTGTATTCCCAGCCATTTTTATTTTTGGTATTTACCTTGACATGGTTTCTCGTCTGATTGTTTTTTTCCTTTAGTGTAATAACTCCCTCTGTTGATTTTCATCATTGTTTTTCTTTTCCTCTTCATGGAATATTTTGCCAAGGATGTTCTGTAGTGCTGGCTTTCTACTTGTAAATTCTTTTAACTTTTGTTTATCATGGAAGGTTTTTATTTCGTCCTCAAATCTAAAGCTTAATTTTGCTGGGTATAAGATTCTTGGTTGGCATCTCTTTTCCTTCAGAGCTTGAAATATGTTGTTCCATGATCTCCTAGCTTTGAGTGTCTGAACTGAAAAATCTGCTGTGATACAAATTGGTCTCCCCTTATATGTGATCTGATTCCTCTCTTTTGCGGCCTTTAAAATTCTATCTTTGTTCTGTATGCTAGGCATTTTCATTATAATGTGTCTTTGTGTAGATCTGTTGTAATTTTGTACATTTGGTGTCCTATAAGCCTCTTGTATTTGGTTTTCCAATTCATTCTTCATGCTTGGGAAATTTTCTGATATTATCTCATTAAAGAGGTTGTGCATTCCTTTGGTTTGAAACTTTGTGCATTCCTCTATCCCAATTATTCTTAGATTTGGTCTTTTGATGCTATCCCATACTTTTTGGATGTTCTGTTCATGGTTTCTTACTATCTTCATTGTGTGATCAACTTTATTTTCAAGATTATATACTTTGTCTTCATTGTGTGAGGTTCTTTCTTCCAGTTGATCTAGTCTGTTGGTGATGCCTTCAATTGCGTTTTTTATTTGGTTAATTGTTTCCTTCATTTCAAGGATTTCTGACTGTTTTTTTTTTTTTTTTTTTTTTTTTTTCAGTTTCAATCTCTTTTTTGAAGTAATCTTTTGCTACCTGTATTTTCTCTCTTATATCTTTGTTGTAGTGGTCAATTTTTGCCTGTATTTGCTCATTTAGGTCATTCTTTGATTCACAGATCATTTTAATTATGAACCTTCTGAACTCCTTCTCTGACATTTCTTCAACTTCACTGAGCATGGGTTCTGTTATTGTAGAATCCTGGTTTGTTTGGGGTATTTTCATCCCCTGTTTTTTCATGATGTCTATTTGCTTTACTTTTTGCAGTGTAGATCTGAGTTATTACAGATTCTTTCCTATATTTTTTAATACACTTGCAGGTTGTCTGTGCCTCCCCTTACCGCTGGACTATCAAAACCAGCCACTGACCCTCAAAGTATGCTACCTGAAGCTGGTTTCACACTGGTTGTTGCGGGCTGAACTGGTTGAACCTGAGCTCCTGTGGTGGTCTGGGGCTAACCCCACTGGGGTGAAGGTCAGTGGGATTGCCCTGGTCTCGCCTGGGCTATGGCAGAGTTGGCAGGTCTGTCCTTGCTGTCTCCTGTGTCTGGTGCAGAGGTCAGAGGGGCTGGCTGGCAGCTGGTCACACACCAGGGGGTGTCAGCAGGACAGACCTGGGCCTGGCCACGCTTGGGTGAAGGTCCGCCTGACTACCCTGGGCCAGCCTGGGCTCAGGCAGCGTTGGCAGTTCTATCCTTGCTGTCTCCTGCTCTGGGGCGGAGGTCGTCGGAACTGGATGGAGCCTGGGCCTGGTAGCACTCTGATGGAGGACCCCAGGACTGCCCTGGGCCGCATGCTTTCTAAGCAGAGTTGGCAGGTGTGTCCTTGCTGTCTCCTGGTCGAGGGGCTGGCTGGAGGCTGGTCGCACACCAGCGGGCGTCGGCAGGACTGACCTGGGGCTGGCCATGCTTGAGTGAAGGTCCACGGGACTACTCTGTGCCAGCCTGGGCTCAGGCAGAGTTGGCAGGTCTATCCTTGCTGTCTCCTGCTCTGGCACAGAGGTCAGCGGAACTGGATGGAGCCTGGGCCTGGCGGCACTCTCGTAAATGTAACTATTAATATTGTTTTTACCAATGAGAAAACTAAGATATCCCTTGAGAAGCTATATAACTTCACAAAGATTACATGTTGTTTAATTTCCAAGGTTAGATTAACAACATTACATATACTGGAAATGTTCCTCATACAAATCTCCCTTCCATATGATCACTTTCTTCAATTCTAATGGCTAAAACTTTCATTCACAGCATCATTATATTCATTTAAAGATATTACAAACCCTCCTATTAAAGTTCAAAATGCCAGATTTGCCTTCTTCCAGTCTTTACTCAACACAACCACATGGAAGGGAGGTTGTCTCTCAAGGTCTTATCATCTACCAAATGCCCCATCTTCTAATATTATGACTTTAGTGATAGGGGTTCCACATATGAATTCTAGGCTGAACAAACATGCATAGTTAATTTCATGTTTTTTTCAACAAATAGTGTTCAGGATCTTAGTGTAACTGGTGATCAGTATAAAATTCTCACCACAAATATACCATATTTTCACTCACCTCAAACTGAAAATAAGACATAAGGGGTGGGCTACTATTTTTACAATCATACATGTTTTAATGATACTAAGTTAAATTCAGTACAGTTTATATCAGTAAGTGTATTGCTATGAAAATAGATAAGTAGTAATCAAGTACAAGTTTGATTGCAAGTGGCATCTAACCCAGATTTGACTAGGTAAAGTTAGGGAATATAATTCTGTTACTTCTTGAGATGACTGTTCCCATAACTGTACATGGAAGGGCAGAAGAAAGTGAGTCTGGGGGAGCAGTTGACAGGAATTAAGAGAAAGGCTGGGGGAAGACAAGGTGACTCAATCCTAGTAAAGAAGAGGATTGTATGCTTAAAGAGACAGGAATTTGAGAGATCATGGTGAAACTGAGAGACTGCACTTAGTTATTCTGAAATGTAGCAGTAGTATAAGATAATGCAGAAGTGATAAGCAATGTTTAATTTTTTAAAGATGTTTTCATATCATGTTACTAATTCAAACTTTATAGGGTGAAGGAAAGTTTTCATGACTTTAACTTGATAACCAATACTGAAATTTTAAAAATTATGTTGGTATGCTGTTTTTAAGTCCTTTGGGTGTAGACCGAGGAGTGGGATAGCTGGGTCATAAGGTGATTCCATTCCAAGTTTTCTAAGGAATCTCCATACTGCTTTCCATATTGGCTGCACCATTTTGCAGTCCCACCAACAATGTATGAGCATGCCTTTTTCTCCACATCCTTGCCAATATTTATTGTTGATTGTGTTCTTAATAGCTGCCATTCTGACTGGTGTGAGATGAAATCTTAGAGTGGTTTTAATTTGCATTTCTCTAATTGCCAGAGATGTTGAACATTTTTTAATGTGTTTGTTGATTGATTATATATCTTCTTCTGAGAAGTGTCTGTTCAATTCCTTGGTCATTTATTGATTGGGTTATTTGTTATTTTGGTGTTAAGATTTTTAAGTTCTTTATATATTCTAGAGATTAGTGCTCTATCTGATGTGCATGTGGTAAAGATTTGTTCCCAATTAGTAGGCTTTCTCCTCACTGATTGTTTCTTTTGCTGAGAAGAAGCTTTGTAATTTGAATATATCCCATTCATTGATTCTTGATATTAATTCTTTTGTTACAGGAGTCTTATTAAGAAACTTAGGGCTTAATCCAACATGTTGGAAATTAAAGCTTACTTTTTCTTCTATTAGGTGTAATGTCTCTGGTCTAATTCCTAGATCCTTGATCCACTTTGACTTGAATTTTGTGCATCAATGTATATAGCAGCACAATTCACAATAGCTAAACTGTGAAACCAACCTAGATGCCCTTCAGTAGATGAATGGATAAGGAAAATGTGGTATATATACACAATGGAGTATTACTCAGCAATAAAAGGGAATAAAATCATGGCATTCGCAGGTGAATGGATGAAATTGGAGAATATAATGCTAAGTGAAGCTAGCCAATCCCAAAAAGAAAAATGAAAAATGTTTTTTTCTGATATAAGGAGGCCAATTCACAGTGGGGTTGGGATGGGGAGCATAGGAGGATTAGAGGAGCACTAGAATGGCCAATGGGGAGGGAGGGTATAGAAGGGGGCAAAAGGGTGAAGAAAAAAAAAGATGGTAGAATGAGATGGATATCATTACCCTAAGTGCATGTATGAAGTCACGAATGGTGTGGATATCCTTTGCATACAACTAGATATATTAAAATGTGCTCTATGAGTATAATTTGAAATGTAATACATTCTGCTGTCATTTCTAATAACTTAGAATAAAAAATAAATCTGAAAAAAATAAATAAAGCCCCCCCCCCCAAAAAAAAATTACGTTGGTATCACAGGACCAACTTAAAGTGAAATTGAGAAGATAAAGTGAATGGAGGACAAATATGTTGAACTATGATCAGAAAACCATGAGATTCCAAACTTGACAAGAGATATCAAGATGGTGAAAAGGATTTGAAAGATGCTAAAAATGTAGAAATAACAAAATGCAATGACCTCATAAATGATGGACAATGAGAGGTGAGGAAGCTGGGGAGTTCACGTGACATCAGAAAGGACTCCTGATTCTGAGTAAGGTTGAGTGGATGGTGGTGTTGAAGGACATGGAAAATAACATCCCCCAAGAAAAGGAAAATGACACCCCCCATGGAGAAAAGGAGGACAGTGTGATCCAGGAGGGGAGAAGGGGAAGGAAACCATTGGGCCCTGGGCCCTGGACGTCCATCCCTTCCCAGTGACAATGAGTCCTGGGAGGAAGGAGGTAAACATTAGGTTCTGGACCCTAGTCTTTCATCCTTTCCTAGCAACACTGAGTCCTGGAGGGAAAGGCAAACAAAAGGGCTCTAGACTCTAAATTTTTATCCTAGTAACAGCGAGTTTCAAGCTTTTATAGCTGTTTTCCTGAGTTAGATCTTTAACCTGCACAACTAGTTTCCTGACTGCCCAGCTGGCACATCCCAAGCCTCTAATGATTAAGTCACACTAAACATTCTGCTTTGATTAACTCTCATTAAAACCCATAAAAACAGACCCCTCTTGTAACCAGTTTCCATTTTATCCCCTAAAAAAATGTGCCATGTGCCATCCCATCCCTGCTTCATAAAGACAGTTGAGGTCTGCTCCAATTTTTGGTTATTTATTATATTCCATAATTTTGCAAATTGAACATAGTATTAGGCCTGAGAAGAAAAACATTTAACATTTATGTGTAAATGAATTTTTATTTCAGTGTTGAGGTCAAGGATAAAAATTTGTCTTAGGAATGGCTAAAGAGTGAAAGGAAGGATTATACAGAAAGAAATTTTCTTTTACATGAATATGACCCAGAAAGTTCTATGTTATTTTTTTATGTATGCCCAAATCTTATGTTATCACTTAAAATGTTACCCATAAATAAATTGAAATTCAAAAATATACATAATTTAGCCCAAAGTATATAAATTGAAGGTTAAAAAAAGCTAGGAATCAGACACAGTTCATTCTGGCAATGGAACATTTTTCTTCTAACCATACCTACAGGTTGAAACTGAAGCTTTGTCTCATCATGTTGACATCAGAGAAAGCTGGATTCTTGGTCATTATTAATCCACTCAGAAGCAATCTTGATGTCAAGAATCATGCAGAAATATTTCAAAATCTCAGTTTCTCACATTAATTTTCTTTACCCAGTTTCTATTCAATTATTATGGAGATACAATATTTCAAGTGCAGGATTAGGAGTGAGGCTGGAGGAAGTTAAAGAAGTTCCTTCCAAATAAAGAAGAGCATTTTGTCCTTAAAGAGACAGAAAAGTTCAAGAGCAAAAGTGGTGTCTGTGATTGCATGTACTTTGGATTTAAAAGTACTTATATTTTATAGTGCAAATATGTTCATGTGTAAATTAGAAAAATTAGAAAAAAGATAACTTACAAATAAAAGAACAAAAAAAACTCATCTCTAATTATTCATTTTTATCTAAGTGTTATTTTACAATGATAGTTCAAATAATAACATTTAGATCACAAAATGCATTTTATGTCTATCGGACAAGGCACATGTTAGACTACAAGGTTGAATCTCATAATTTAAAAAGAGCAAAACAAACATTGTCTAAGTGTGTTTCATTTGGTCAAATACAAATGAATTTAGATTAGCTAAGCTTTTGTATGAATCCTTTTAAGAGGTTTTATAATGTACTATTAAAAAAGTATTGTTCATTTCAATTTGTCTTGGCTTAAATAGAATACAGAAAGATAAACATTAAATTACAGCTAGAGATTTCTGTTTCAGAGAAGTTTTATTTTTGTTTCAATTTATATGTAAATTCACACATAAAGTAACATACATTTATAAACAGCAATGGGAAAAGTTTAATATGAACTTCAAATATAAGTTTATGCAGAATGATGTCCATATCCCAAATAAAAACAAAACACTTGAAATAGGACTTTAGATTCCTGCAACAATGTATTATATAGATAACAGAGAATAATGTGGAAATGGCTGAGCATAAAAGCCCTGCAATCTCCTTTTACATAATTTATTAATTAAAGTTCACATTACAATGTGCATGCACGTTATATTCCAGGCATGATAAAAGTTTGAATGCTGAAAATCTTTATAAACATCAATTTTCTGACACTTTCCTGTATGCTAGTTACCACGCTACTATTTTTTATAAGCTCCATTTCATTTTATTGCAGTCTAAAATTGGGCATTATTTGAGTCAAAACCATCTATTTGGACCAATAAGGCAGCCTTTGTTTACCATCCAATCTGTTTGCTGCAAGCTTCTCCAACTTTATTCTTCCACACTTGTGGAGCTTGAATCTTGCTTTATTTTTCTTTAAACATCTTCCTTTGTTTTCAGTATGGTAGCTTGGATCGAGATTACAACCAGAACTGAAGGAGCCCTAATTAGGAAGGGCTGTTGTAGCTAGCTGGAAGCCATGGGTTCCACCTGATATGTATGTGACGCACCTGTAGGCACCCGCAAACCTGAAGGTATATAACCGGGTGAAAGCGGTCCGAGTTAGGAGAACGGAGAATTCAGTCAGCCGGGCAGTCACTCGGTCGGTCAGAAGAATAAGAGCGGCCAGAACGTAGGCAGAGCGGTTACAGAAGAGAAACCAGATAGAAGAAGTAATGACTGGCCAGAGTTAGGCCGAGGCTCCAGAGGACTGGTCAGAGTAAGGCCGAGGCTCCCAAGGAAGACAGAAGACAGAAGAAAGAAGAAGGAAGAAAGAAGAGAGAAGAAAGAAGCTCTAGTCTTTCTCTAAGCTAAGCTCTATCTTTCTTTACTCTACTCTACTCTAAGCCAAGAAGAAAAGCTAAGCTCTATCTTTCTTTACTCTACTCTAAGCCAAGAAGAAAAGCTAAGCTCTATCTTTCTTTACTCTAAGCTACTCTACTCTAAGCTAAGAAGAAAAATCTTTCTTTCCCTCTCTAAGCTCTAAGAAAGTAGAAGTAAAAGTAGTAAAAGCTTAACTCTGCCTCCGAGAGTTTTTCCTCCCAGTTTACGGTACCAGGCAGCTTACACAGAACATTGAGAATTTTAGGAGATTAAGCCTGAAATTGTCATATTAAGAGTTCACAGTGAATAATCTTTTTTCCAAGGACAATGTATAAAACGAGAATAATGTATTAAGAAAGAATAAAAAGTTTGAGGAATTAAGTCATGTACAGAGCAGGAAAGTTCTGATTTGTCATGGGGAAACCACTACATTCATATAAAAGTTTTATTTTGTTTTTAAATGTAATTATACAGTAATTGAGACTGATCTATTTATAGTCATTCTTCAACATCCCTGGAAAATTGGTTCTAGGACTTCTTTTCATACTGAAATCCAAGAATTTTCAAGTCCCTATATAAAATGACATAGTATTTACATATAACCTAAGCACATCCTTTATGTACTTTAAATTATATCTCAATTTACCTTTTTATAAACTATTTTTTAGTTGTCAATGGACTTTTATTTATTTATTTATATGAGGTGCTGAGAATTGAACCCAGTGCCTTACACATTCTAGGCAAGCACTCTACCACTGAGCCACAGCCCTAGCCTCTCACTATACTTTTATTATCTAACAAAACACAAATGCTGTGAAAATACTTGTTATACTGTATTATTTAAAAAGTAGTGATAGAATAAGTCTTTATATGACAAGCCTCTTTTGATCTGTGAATGGTTGAATCCATGAATGAAGAACCCATGGATTATGGAGAACCTACTGTGTATTACACATTAGTTTAGAAGTCAAGTAAGATGTGTCAAGCACAAGACTCTCCAACCCCCCCAATAGTTTGGCCTGACCAGAATTTCAAAGGTAATGTAATAGAGAGAGAGACTAGTCTAATTGCCATTGTACATCTCAATGCTGAACTCAATGAATACATCAGATAGCTCTATCTATCAATCTATATTTCTGT
This sequence comes from Tamias sibiricus, assembly GCA_025594165.1. Classification (NCBI taxonomy): domain Eukaryota; kingdom Metazoa; phylum Chordata; class Mammalia; order Rodentia; family Sciuridae; genus Tamias; species Tamias sibiricus. The sequence continues at coordinate 41,164,886 of CM046661.1, forward strand.
ATCTGCTAAGCTTATTGCTTATTGGAGTACCATCAGATAAGACCAGTGGAAGCTATTTGAATTTCTGATATTTGACCTAATTATTTTATTTTTATTTTTAGGTGTTTTATTCTCTATTATCAGGGGCACTGGCATATCAGAAATTAAAATTAAAAGTTCTTATTTGATTCAGGGTCTATAAGGATCTTTTGACCAAAGATATTACTCAGAATGATTCCATTAACCAAAATAAAGAGGATATAAAGATTAGATAAATTGTAAGAATCATGAGTAGGTCCACACCATCACCGAATTAAAGCAAGAGAAGTGTGTACAATTTTCTATTCTTGAATCTAAAAAAATATTTGAACTATAATGCTATAATGCTGTACATAATCTTGACCCTGCTTCTCCATTCAAACAATCTCTCATCACTCTCACTTGTGAACACAGTGCTCACTACACTCTAGCCATACCTGCCTTTCTCCCACTATCCAATATGTAAGAACTCATTCCCACCTTAGGATTCTCTGGCAAGCATTTCCTATGTCATTAGAGAATGGATCCTTTCTTGTCTTTCAAATTTTTCCACTGATACAATACTCATTTCACTAAATTAATTTTTTTTACATAACACTCCCAATCTAAAGGAGTGCCCTAATAATTTTCATTCCCTTCACTTTGTATTATTATTCTGTTAGTACATATTATGATGCTTTATATTATTTTCTCTATCCCCTGCCATCTAAGCAGAATTCAATGTACAGTCAGTAAATGTACTTATTAAAGAAAAACAATCTGTAGAATTGAAGATAACGCTGGAAATGACATTGTTTTTCAAAATTTAGCACACTTTTGAGTATTTTGAGCATTTTAGAAGAAAAACTTATATCTCTTAGCTACATGTAACTCTCATAAATTATTAACAAATGGAAAGAAAAAGAAGAAAAATGATGAAATACAATTGAATCTCAGCTCACTAAAACCTGGTTCCAAGTGCAACTTCACTTCTATTATATTATCCCCTTTTAAATATTTCCAACACAATACAATGGTTTTCCTTCAGACCTCCAAACTGAGATCCCATGTGTTCTAGTTTAATTATATTTCGAAAATACTGTGATCTCTACTTGATTTTACTATTTTAACCACCAGCAGCTAAAGAGAATGAGAAGATTCCAATGTAGAAATCATTTCTCAAAAAGGAAAGGGAGATTTTCTAGCATTATTTATCTGTAGTCTGTGTATTTACAAAACAATATGGGAGTATTTACAAATCTTCTCTTGCTTGTCAGTAAGAAAATAGAGCATTGGGATAGGAAGCAATAGTTCAAAATGCAAAAGAGAAAGTGGGAGCAGGTTGAGTGAGCTAGAAATGTTCTCACTGTATCATTTCTTGCAAGAATGAACCAGCAGAATAAATATATGGGATTTGCTTTTATATTTAATATTTCTCCCTGGGTAATGTGAAATTCTATAAACAAACAAACCACATCAATTTAAAGGACAGACTAGACCAAACAACAAGAACACAACTAAGAAGTAGGTAGGAATTGGCATTCTGAGCAGTAGGTGTCTGCCCATCTCTTCTGAATTTCTTTTCTACCTTTATTCTCTACAGTCACTTCACAGACATCTTTTCCAGTCATGGGATTCTGGGGTATCTGGATAAACTACATTACATCCTTTAAGATAGGGACTTCCATTTTCCACATCTTTACATCATGATCAACAGCTGAGGGTTTTATACGGTTAAATACTAATGGAGCTAATTATCATATATCATTCATGGATCATAGACTTGACACTTCCTACAGTCTATACAGAAGGGAAAAATATCAGAGGAAGCATTTTGTTTATTAATACACCCAGTTGCAAAATGGACAAACTCCTGCCTTCTTGGAGTGCACATTCTAGTTTTACAGGAGATATAATAAAAAAAAAAATAAATGAATTATATAACATTTCAGCTTGTCATGGGTCATTGTTACAAAATAAAGCAGAAAAGGGGATGGGCTTGCCCATGTGGGGCTTTGTACTTAAAAGCCCATTTTGTTTGTTTGTTTCACATAAACAGATTTCTTTTATCATCATCCTGAAAAGCACATGTCATTCCCTAAAATGCTAAAAAAAAAAAAAAAAAAAAAAAAAAGGTTAATGAAGCACATTCAATAAGTTATTGATGTATTCAAGGCAAAGATGAATGTCACTCATGTGCCATGAGTATGTGTTTGTGCCTTTTGGTGCTTGAGGATATGACTCTAAAATCTCAGGTATGACACTCTTCTTCGGGTGAAACATTCATCCATAATTTGATCAATACAATTTATTATTTTTAAAATTTTTAATTCTTTATACAAAACCATGACTTGAATCAGTCATGGGTAATGCCACCATTAATATGTGACACAGTAAGAAATTATTTATCAAAGCATCATTTTTCTGCCTTCCCACCAAAAATAGCACTGACAGCTCAGTCTCTTCTTGTGGAATTAGGAGTTTATTTCCTTCAGAATATGCTAATTTGTGCCACAGAAAGGTGTTCACAGCTAGTATCAACTTGATAAACACTGATAGTTAATAAAAAAGAGAAAAATAGAATTTTAAACACCAGGTCAAAGGATACAAATGTGTTGTTCTAGTAGTCTAGAGTGGAGGAATTTAATTTGAAACTTACATGCTCTGAATTCTCTCTCTCTCTCTCTCTGCCAGTACTTATAATTGTGACTTAGTTAGGCATCAGTACATATATTATATTGCTGAACCTTAGAAGTTGGAAATGAATGTAGCAGTTGATGCAGATTCTGTAGAAATGAATTTTTATCTTTGTAATGTACAAAAGTAGGAAACATAAATACAATAATTACTATATAAACAAAGACAATTGCTAGGAATTTTAACTTCTTGTTTTGGCCAGGTCTATGATTTTTGAATTATTACTTTATACATTCTGATTTTTCTATTTTGATCAAGAATTTTGAAAATATCTTATATTTTAATGAGTAAGTGTAGTATGAGATTTTTCACACATTGAATTTGTGTGTACCCTTCCATACTCATTTTAAGAGCATTCTTTTGGGACCATATTAAAAAAAAATGCTCAACATCTACTGGCTTCTTTACTGTGCATCCATTTCTTTAATCTCCTTTTTCTTATTTCAAGAATCAAAAAATATTTCATGTATAATAATATTTTAAACTTATTTACAATAGTTTTGTGCACATCATTTCATGACTCTTGAATGAGTATATTCCCATTTAACTAAGAGCAATAAGTTATTATCACAAATTAATAAATCAGAATCCTACACAAATTCATAAAGGCAAGATAAGAGAAATAGGGTATAAAGTGAAATATTTTTAGAGAGGTACTGAGGTAGTAGATTCAAATGGTGCTACATTTTTAAACATTCTTAATAGCAATAAAAATGTTATAATAAAAATTGAAAGCATCTCTCTTCATATTATAACTTGCACAATAATTTTTTTCCAAACTAATGGGCCCCTTGTTCCAGTGGTTATAGACATAGGGATCTGCATGTAACTCAATTTTTCTAATAATCTAACTCTTTTGAGTATTGATAGCCAGTCAGTATACCTACATTCATTTATCCTTCCTTCTTTCCTTCCTTCCTTGCTTCCTTCTTCCCTTCCTCCCTTCCCCTCTCTCTCACTGTTACTTTCACTTTTTTGTATATGATAAGGAACTTGGCCTTTCTGGGTTTCTCCAATGCAATTAGTTGGTGCTCCAAATATTTTTACTTGCTTTGACTCATTAACAAATCCAGTATCTCAAAAGGGGTGATGTCAGCTTAGAATCTCACACATGTCACTATTTTAGAATGAAGGGGGTAGGGGAGAGAACAAGCACATTTGAATCTCAGATCTCGTAAAAGAGAAAGACATGGTTTACACTCCATGAGATTAATATGTACTAAAACTGAGTAGGTCTGTCACTTAAATTTTATGTTTCTAAATTCTTGGGAACATTGTCACACTGTTATATCACACTGTTATATCCTAGTAGTATTTTATACTGCATAGTGTCCTGACAGCAAAATAGGAAATAGTGCTAAGAAGGTCACTGAAATCATCCTGCTATTTTGAAAGTTTACTCTTTGTTAGCAGTGACATGCAGATGTTCCAGATTTCTCAATCACCATGCATTCAAGAGTGTACAATAAATACTCTTTTAGACCTGTAGAAATTGGTTTGGAGAATTCTCAAAGAACAGTTGGTGGCATGTTGATGTGAGTCTGTGACACAGCCAGCTAAGAGGCTATTCTTAAAGTCTATCCTGTTCTGGTCACTTGGCCCAGACCAAGAACTTTATAACAACCATGGGACTCCAAGCTTCCTCAGAAAACAAATCCTATAATAGAAATTTGTAGAGCATAGTTCCTATAAATTGAAGTGTACAAAATTTATTCGCAAACCACTTGGCCTCACAGAGTAGAGCTTGTTCAACTGCTCTGAAATACAAAATAAAGCAGATTTAACAAAATGTGTTAAGCTGTATGTCATTTGAGATTTGAATAGCATGCAAATGTATACACACAGATACAGATATAGCAGTAGAACTAGAGGTACAGGTAGTACCTCTGTACAGTAGACTGTACAGTTTGTACAGATGTGACAGACTGTATGTGTGAATGTGTGTGTGTGGGGGGGAGTCAGGGAGAGCAATAATTGCATATTCATAGATGAAAAAAACTGAGATTGAAATAATGTTTAAGTTGTATTTTTTACATTTCAAAAATGACTTCATTTGAAGTCAACCAAAAAAAAATCAAGATTATACATACTAGAAAGGAAAATCCATATTAAAGTTAGAAAGTGACACATTCTGGCCCAGAATACCATCTTTTATGTCATTGTACCCAATTCTTTCCCCAAAGGTATGTTTCATCCAATTCTAAATTGCAAACATAACTTGTTTACAGACTTGGTCTTCATTATCATTTTAATGAACATAAAGAGATCCATCATAAAAAGAATAGTGTTTGAGCCAACAGAAAAATGCTGAAATGATGTTACCAAGTATTTAAGGGTGTTGTCACTTTGCTTTTAGTTTGTCAATTGGAAAGTACTTTATTTCTTTTATAATATGCTTCTTTTTTTTTCTGTCATCTCTATATATGGGAGGAACCTTATAGGAAATTTCTTTTGTTTGAATCTGTACAATTAGTAATAATCTAAATGTTGACTTTTAATTTAGCTATGCAATCTAAAGATACTGTTTTAATAATGACCAATTTTAATTAAAAATACTCCCATGATCTTAATAATAACTTAGACCCATTTTATCATTCAATAATGATCAGTTAAGAAGTCACATTTTCTTTATAATTCTAATGAAGGCATATTCAAGATTAGTATATTATTTAAACATGTAAACTGCAAATTGACAACATATGCTACTTTAATGCAAGATGATATGGCACTGATTGTAAGATCAAGGTTATAGAATTTGACACAGGTTCTTTATGCATTAAAAAATAGTAATGATTAATTCAAGGATGCAACTGACTTCATTTTGATGCCCTTTGAACTTTGAAATGAGATGATCTGTAGTACCCTCTTAATTGGTGCACAAAAGTAATGTAGAAATGAATAATAGAAATACAGTGTACTTAAAAAACAAAAATGGCTCCATGTTTTAACACATTTAGCATTGATGACCATGAAGTAAAATATTTTATTTAACTGGTCATTGACATCTAAAGCATTACTTTTTCACTAAAGTAATTAGTGATATGGAATATTAAAAATTGTTTTATTTTGAACTAAGTATGTGTTCATTGAAAAAAATTGAAACATGAGCCATTTGAAACATAGATTGTATATTAGATAATGAAAAATATGCATATAAGTGGAAATTAATTTAAAATAATTTAAAATCATCTTGTCTATAAGCATCGGATAATTTCTTCAAAAGTATTAAAAATAAGATTGTTTTTTAAATAATAGTTAAAAAAAAAAACAGTAATAAATGATGAATTTTACTCAGTAAAATGAGTACTAATTTAGTGTTGTCAGTTTTTGAGAAACTGTTCAACACACAGTTTTTTTTTGTTGTTGTTTAGCACATTATAAATATGATTACATTTCATTACCAGGAGATAAAAAATGCACTTAACATATTCTTATTTACTTCAAGTGGGTGTAAAAAATGTGAAGATGAAAAAATTGCAACAAAAATAGAAAATCATTAAGATAATGTACAGAAATCAAGTTTTGTTTCTTCAGTACAAATTCATTAATCTATTTAAGAATACCTCTAGCCTGCATCCTGCACAGGTGATAGAATTGGGGTTCCCCTGGGTGGAATGGGCTGGCTAAGAAATAAAACCTAAGAAAAATAGAAGGATGAACAAACCACAGGATACAGAAAGTAGTTTCAAAAGTGGGGGCAGGAAGGGCAAGCCAATCAGATGGATTGAGCTTCTATACTCTGGCAAAATGGAGCCCATGATTGCTTTATTTATATCAAGGGACATCAAAGGCAGGGATAAGGTTTCAAGGGCTGAGTCTTGCTTCCTGGTGTCTTGCAGTCACCAGGTTGATTGACATCTTGTCGGGTCACACCCATCTCAGGTGCTGTGTGGGATCTCTGGCAGAGCTTGAAGGGGAAGTTCACCTGCATCAGACGATCAATCCCTATGGGGTGCTACAGGAGGTTCCCAATGCCAGGCTTATTCCCTCATTGGGCTACTATGTGCAACATAGTCCACACACAGTCCAGGGATGGCTCCTGACAAATACCCTGGAACAATATTCAATGTTCATTTGTATTTCTGAAATATCTTTAAATTTTTTCCTAAAAGCTTTAAAAACAGCAGGGAATTTTTATGTAAACAATAATCAAAAAGACAGAAATTGGAATTTTCTAAAACCCTCAGTTTTTAATAGAATTTCATAAAAATATTGAAATATTTTTAGTGACATTAGATGTATGAATAACTTGTAAAAAATGCCTAATACTGCATTGGATATCATTAACTTTATTAATGATTTCTATCTTCTGTGAAATTCCTTCAGATAAGACTCTAACATTGCTTCTACACAGAGAGAAAATAAGGATAATAGTATTTGTTTCTTATCAGACAAAATTGTTCCAAGGATACATGGGCTACTTTTAACAAGGATGTTGAAGTCCTTTGGACAAAAGAGTTGTGTCATTTAGAGCTATAAAACATTATTTCAAAACCAAACTATGAATCTTCACTTGTTCGGAATTTAAAACATTAATCTCAAAAAGAGAGTTTTTACATAGAACTTTTTTTTTTCTTGGATAAAATGTCATGAACTTGGCAAAAGATTTAGTGTTTTAGGAAAGGATCTGTAACTGAATAAATTTTCAGAATTGAAACTTTTGGAATTTTCTGTAGGTATTTTGAATAATATAAAGCTGTCTGTATCCCAGTGTTTGAATTTTTGCCCGCCACAAAGATAGAGGATGACATTAGCGCTAAGAAAGGTAAGGTCATCTCTCATAAGTCTTTCCATCCTGGTTCTTTCTTCTAATTTAACTTTGCTCAGAAATATTGACCACATGTTTCTAACAAAGCCCTTGATTAACTCTGAAAGTGTGGATCACAGATAGATATTGAATACTTGGGTACAGGTAAGAATGTAGGAAACAAGGGAAAAGAAGGTATATATTACATCTTGCATTTATACTTTGACCCAATTAATCTAATTACAAACATCTTAAAAGGAATTATTAGCTTTTCTTTGAAGAAACTTAGGCAAAATCACTATTAAATAAATTGTTGAGAGTTGCAGAGATAATGATAAAGTTGTTACTGGCTTAAAGGCCACCTGACTCCAAATCACTTTACTTTTGAAATACCAGTTAGGAAGTATGTAATGTTTAAGATAAGAATGTTTCATTAGTAATTGAAACAAGTTAACGTGATTACTAGAGACAAAATATTTCATTTAATACAATAATAAATGTATATGTGTATCTCCACTTTCTGCTTTTCTAGCTAATTCTTTCTGCCTAACATTTTACTGAGGCAGACCTGTTTATTCCGCATCCTTGAAAGTGACGTCTTCTTGCTTTATCACATGAAGAAAACATCACAACTTTATTATTTACACTGTCTTCCTAAATTACATGAAATAAAACTGCATGTCTAGCTAAATAAGCTAAGATTTATAGCCATTTTAAAACGTATACATGTTCAAATACTGATAAAAACATGAAGAACATGTGAAAATATACATGTAATTTTATATGCTTTGAAAAATATGAGTGCCATTACTTCTATATTTGTTAATAAAAGAATCATGGACTGGGGTTGTGGCTTGGTGGTAGAGCACTTGCCTGGCATGTGTGTGTTCCTGGATTAAATCCTCAGCACCATATATAAATAAATAAAGTAAAAATCCATTGGCAACTTAAAAATATTTTTTAAAAGTAAGAAAATAAAAGACTCATTCTATTATTTTGCTGTAAAAATAATAATAAATGCATTATGCTTATGCTAAAATACTTCCACATATATTGTATTTGGGGCAATTATTAAATGTTAATGGGCCGGGCGCGGTGGCGCACGCCTGTAATCCCAGCACTTTGGGAGGCTGAGGCAGGAGGATCAAGAGTTCAAAGCCAACCTCAGCAATGGCGAGGCACTTAGCAACTCAGTGAGACCCTGTCTCTAAATAAAATACAAAAAAGGGCTGGGGATGTGGACCAGTGGTCGAGTGCCCCTGAGTTCAATCCCTGGTACCACAAAAAAAAAAAAAAAAAAGTTAATGGGATGCATACATTGTTGATGCTTGTAGATTAGTGACCCAGGCATGTATTTACAGTTGAGATTTTCATTGTTAGGCATTCCTGGCTTCCCAGATACAGATACTGGGACAGTGGAACACATGAGGGAAAAATTTCTGGATGGAGAATTTTCTGTGGTATCAACATTATACCTGTGATTACTGCTCATTTGCCTGGGGTACAGATGAATACAGCCTTTCTTATATTCAGCTGAAAATTAAATTATACAAGCAAATATCCATTGTCAAGTTAGTTAAACTTAGCTTTTCATATGAACAGAGTATGTCTCTAAAGTAGAACATTTCCCCTGTGAAATAACAATTAAATACTCAATTTGAATTCTATCTCATATTTCACATGATTTGAATCTTTTATAGATGGACCATAAAGTAAAAGGGAGGGAGGAAAAAGATGCTTTGGATCAAACAACCAGTCAACTGTAGAAAGAGTGAGTGAGCACAGAATGTAAAAATCACCTAGCTCAATACCTTATTTTACTTACTAGAGAAATCATGCCTAAACAGTTTGGGCTGCCCATCTTCACATAGTCAGTGGTCTAGTTAATAGCCATACCAAAATTACAATAAAATGATTTTGATCTCTGGACTAGTACTTTTCCACATATTATAATTAACTTTAGACCAATACTGTCATTAGACTTGGAAGTAATTTTAAGATTTCAAGGAAATAAGAAAAATTGTGTTCTTTACTTTCTTTGACATAATTACAATGAAATGAAACATAACTTTTAAAAATCAATGGAAATATAAGGTTTATTTGTAAATGTACTCAAATATGAATCATGAGCAAAAAATAAGCATGTTTGTTTGATATGCCACTAAAATGGAAAAAGTAAGGAACCACTCCCCAAAATAAAATCAACAATAATGTACTTTTGAGTTTGTTTAACTGGTTCTTTTTAGATATACATGATGGTAGAGTGTACTTTCACATATTACACGTAGGATCCCCTTCTTGTGGTTGTACAAGATGTGGAGTTTCACTGGTCATATAATCACATATGAACATAGTTGAAGTTGAAGTATATTTCATCTAAGTAAACACATATTTAATTCCTTTTTGAATAAATGAAATAGCTTTTGTTAATTAATGAAATGTGCATCAAGAAAAAAGAAGTTTTTTCAATTGTTTAAGACTTTCTCATGCATCCATGTTTTTGGCCTATGGCTGGTTCCTCTCTTGCATTGGCCTTCAGCCCTGCAGTCATTACAAGATTTAACACTCTGTTAATCTCACATATGGCCAGAAGTCTATGTCTTTGATGGGGAGAATTCAACTGTTTTCCCCCAACTCTACTGTGTCCCCAAACTTTATTTGTGGGAAAGATAAAGTGTTTTCTAGAAGCAGAGAAAAATTATTTGTTTCTCCTTACTATAATAATGCTAATTATCAGCCCTTGCATATGTGTTTCAAGGCAAAGTATATTACCAAGAATAGAGGTTCACATTTGACAATTATAAGTTGGTCAATTCATCAAGAGGATGGACTATGCTGAATGTTTTTGCAACTGCTAATGGGCTTCAAAGTGCTGGAAACAAAATCTGCTAGAACTGCAAAGGTAAAATGGACAAATCCGAAATTAGAGCTGGAATTTACAATACGACTTTCTATAATTTTGATGGAGTAAATATATCATGAAGACTGTAACAGATTTGAACAGTACTACTAAATTTGACTTAAGTGTCATTTATAGAACACTACAACAACCAAGGATTACATAGTTTCCAAGAGCACAGAGAACAGTTACCAAGAAAAATAGTACTGTGGAATGCAAAGCAGACCTCAATAAAGTTACAGTGATGTAAATCATGCAAAGTATGTTCTTTGATCACATCAAATTATGTTAAAAATTGATATCAGAGAACTATTTGGACAACCTTAACAGGTCATGGAAACTAAGTAAATATAAAGAGAAAAAGATATATAAAAAGATATTAGAAAGTCTTGAACTTAATGAAAATGAAAGCAATATACTAAAATCTGTGGGATGCACCTAAAGTAATACTTAAAAGAAAATTTATAGCTCTAATCACCTCTAAGAAAAAAGAAAAAATGATGTAAAATCAACAATCACAACATATATATATATATATATATATATATATATATATATATATTATTTTTTTTTTTTTTTTTTTTTTTTTTTTCCTTTGGTACCAGGAATTGAACTCAGGGGCACTTGACTACTGGGCCATATCCCCAGCCCTTTTTTGTACTTTATTAAAGACAGGGTCTCACTGAGTTGCTAAGTGCCTTGCCAGTGCTGAGGCTGGCTTTGAACTCGTGATCCTCCTGCCTCAGCCACCCAAGTGCTGAAATTACAGGCATGCACCACCAGGCCAGGCTACAACTTATGTCATTTCGAGAAAAAATCAATAAAGTAGATAAACCTCTACACTAATAGCAGAAAGGAATAGGTAAAAATCAGCAATATCAGAAACAAGAGAGATATAATATCAATGAATATGATAAATATGAAAAACATTATAAGAAAATAATAGAGTCAACTTTACATAAATTAACTGGATGTCTTAGATAAAATACACAAATTAAGAGCTGGGGATATAGCTCAGTTGGTAGAGTCTTTACCTTGCATGCACAAAGCCCTGGGCTCAATCCCCAGTACCACACAAACATGCGTGCATGCGCGTGCGCACACACACACACACACAAACACACACACACAAATACACAAATTGATTGAAAGATAAAATTGCCAAGTTTCTTTCAAGAAAATATAGATAACCTTTTTGATTTTGATAATTCATGGTATTTGTTTTTACTACACAGTTCAGACCAAAAGAAACAAAATACCAGGAATAAAGGAAAAAGAAAAAACAAAGGGACTCAGGAAATTTTTGAAGGTGGAGTATGTTATCATTACCTTGATTGTGAGAATGGTCTCAGAGGGGTATGCCTATGTTCAAATTCGTCAAATTCATTACTGTATGTATGTCAATCATGTACAGTGTTGTTTTAATGTTTGTTTATCAATTATAACTGAATAATATTGATGAAAATTTCAAAGTAAGTGTAACTGGGGAAAGTCTTTGAAAAGACTCTTCTCCAAAGAAGGTACAAAGGAAATAAATAAGTACATGAGATGATGTTGAACATTATTACTCAGGAGAGAAATACAAAGTAGAAGCATGAAGAGGAATTTCTTTATTCTTAATATTAAAAATATTAGTCATGACAAATATTGGGGAAGATGTGGAAAGGCTGAAATTTCAGACTGTTGGAGAGTACATAAAATGGTTTAATCACTTTGGAAAACAGTTTGGTAGCTTATAAAAACTTAAATGTTCACTTTCCATAAGATTGAGTTCTTTTGAATATTTTCCCAAAAGAAACGAACCTGTATGTATCCAAAGAGTCCTTCATGAAAATTTATACTGGCTTTATTTTTAGTAGCCAAAAATCTGAAACAACAAGATGCCAATCCGCAGGAGAAGGGATTGAAACAAAAATGTGTATCTAAATACTAGGATACTTAATGCAGTAATTTAAACAGTAAACTATTGATACTCCAGCAACATGAATGAATATCAAAATAACTATGCAAAGTGAAAGAAACCGACCAAATAGTATGTGCTACATGATTCCATTTGTATAAAGTCTACAAAATGCAAACTAATTTTTAGTCATGGAAAGCATATTAATGTTTGCTTGAAGTCAGAAGCAGCAGGAAGGAACTGATGGATATGCTCATTAGCTTGAGTGTGGCGATAGTTTCAAGTGTATGTACATTTGTCAAGACATATCAAATATGTCACCTTAAATGCATGCTGGTTATTGTAAGCCCATTAGTTCTCAATAAACTGTTTAAAAACTTTCTATATTCTTCAAAAACGATTGTGTTACCCATCAAAAAAAAATGCTTTATGGTTCAGATTTCATTTTAATCTATAACAGGGCTTATTTAAGCTTGTTGTTTGTCTTTAAAATACTGTGGTTAAGGCAAAAACTCTAGGCCATCTTACTTACTGTAAATCTCTCTTTCTGTGTGTGTCTCTCTCTCCCCATATATACTTATAGTAGTTTGTAGAATATAGTATATATTCATAAAATCCAGCTAATGTTACTAATATCAGAAAACTTTATTTTCTGATCATTTTGTTTATTGAAATTTCATTGGATATCTAAATAGTTAAATTAGACATTATATTTGCTAACCTTTCCATAACCTCTTATACTTCTTATTTTGAAAAACAATCATGAATATTTGGAAATATGATTCAAAGTGTTAGAAACTAATTTACAATAGATTTGAAATGAATTAAAGACTAAGGTCTAACATTCAATATTTTGTTCATGAAGACAGAGTCACTCATGGCTAAACATTGTTCTATGCCAGACAAATGCTACTCAAACTGTTAAGATACAAAATAAAATGTGAGGATTGCTTTAAGATGGATCTTTAATTAATATAATTAAAATATTTAAATATTTTGTAAAATGAAAGCAGTGCATGTATTTATTTATGTGTCTTTGGCATTTTGTACACAATACTTTTAAATTTTATAATAATTAAACAATGACAATAGAACATTTATGGTAATAACTAATGATTAAATATCAGTTACCAGTTGACAAAAATTAATTTACATCTTTAGCCAGACATAGTGACACAAGTAATTCTGGAGGCTAAGGTGGGAGGATGGCAAGTAGAATGTAAGCTTCAGCAATTTATCAATGCTCTAAGCAACTTGATGAGACCCTGTCCTAAAATAAAAGGTTAAAAAGGGATGGGGATGTCACTCAGTACACCTGGGTTCAATTCTCTGTACAAAAAATATTTCTTCATATATATTTACTAATCTAATGCTTGTAATAATCCAAAGAGTTAGATATATTATTATTCTCATGATAATAATGCAAATGAGTCTACTGATATATAAGATGGTTGAATAATTTGACTAAGATCTAACACCTATATAAGGAGCAAGGCTAGGATTTGATAAATCATTCTCACATATGTCTACTTGCTAATATTTCTATGTTTACTTTGGATGCAAAATATATCTTATAAGTCTAATTATCTACACATATATTTACCCATTCATCAGCATTATGTTAGTATTTTTTCAACTTTTCACACATTCAATATTTCAAATCTTTAAAGTGTAATAACTGTGGACAACATTCTTGCCAGCATACGAACATGTGTATTTATCATGTCCTTATGTAGTTTTTTACAACATTTGACCATAGCAGTAAAAAGGTACAATATATAGATGAATAGTGGTATTGTTTTGGCAAAGATGGCATTGGATATTGTACAAGCTAACTCCTTTGGTTGTATTTTATGCTGTTGAGAGTCACTAACACAGACTATGGTTAAATCTGAATTTTGAAATAAATAAAACTAAAGTTCTACCCAAGTTGAAGCTTAAATATATTCAGAATTAACATTTTGCAATCATATTAGTACTATATACATTCACTTCCTATTACTTGCATAAGCATTTAGTTGTTCAGCTATGGTAAAATAATTCTTTGTTCATTCTGTGGTTTTCTTAAATAAAACTTTTTTCTTTAATAAAATTCAAATTGAGAAAAGTCCATTTGAATTCCACAGGTCTAGAGAAAATAGCTATAGAACAACTTATGTTGTGAGGTGGGAATATTTTATGTATCAGGTGTGCATAAATTATTTGATCATGAATATTTCAATAAATAGTAATACATGAAAAAAGAAAAGGGAAGTGTAAGCTATGTCCAGCTCTTTGTCCTGCTTCTGTTTCTGGTAATAATAATAATTTTAAAAGCTTAAACAAAACAATTACAATAAAAAGTTGACATAATAAGTTTCAAAACTGATTTTTGCCAAACAAATTTAAATAAAGATGCATAATCATAATGACTTTAGTCCTTTGGTTCCCACACTGGCATCCTGATGTGAAGCAATGAATTCAAAGTTCACTATGATGTAGTTTAAATTTCCAGGGAAACAGGATTCTTGAGCACTCAGAAACATCTATGTTTTTGTACTTAGCTACTTAATAAATAGAATTGAATTGTTAGCCATTTCTTTTGGATTAGGGACACTTGAAAAATTACTAAAAAGATAAATTTAAGACACAGAAGAAATACAAGGACTCACTTTTAAACTCTTCCTTGCATTAATGTATTGTCATTTTAGGCATTAGCATGTAAAAAAGGCTAATTTGCTTTTAGAAGTTTGAGCCAGAATCCGGCATGCGAACAGTGAGAAATATTCTGAAGGTAACAAGCATTTTACCATGCCATCCCAATCGTCACGCTCTATTTCCCATACAGATCTACATCATTAGAGAAAAAGAAAAAAAGGAATTAATTGGTTCTGTCTAAAGATGGTTTATTTTCTGTCAACAAAGGGTAAAAATCAGAAATCATTTTTTATACACTTTGCTTGTGCATGGTATTTCTTAAAATCCCTCCCCCAATAGCTTCTACTATCCTCCTAAGCAAATCTCTTTTCACATTTTGTGTGTATGTTTGTTTTTCCAATATTTTCCTACCATGCATCTATCCAGAGATTTCAGTATGAATTAATAGCTCTTCTTTTAAAAGGAAAATATTTCTTACAAGATATATTTTCATATCCAGCATGAGAGAAATAAACACAACTCTGTGCACAGAGCATAGAAAGTAGAGTAATATACCCTGTCAATGAAATTTAAAAATCATCATACTATTAGATCCATCTCTAATTACAAAGATTTCTTTGGAGGACCTAATGTTTCTTAGAGAACCATCATCTCTTCTTGCACTTTCAATAAATCTCAGACGTATCTTTAGCTGCATATAATTATGTCACTTCTTAAAGTGTTTGAAACAGAATCCAGATGAGTGAAGACTCTCAGAGCCTAATGATGTAAGAGCCCAGTGCTAGGAGAGTCCCCAGTTGGAAGTACCATGACAACCTCCATCCTTTAGTGCTGAAATTCAGCTTTTTGAGAGTAGCTACTTTTCAGTTCCATGGGGTGAAACTCAATTTGTATCACTGGCTGCTGTGCAATGAAAGAGAATTTCAATGCCCTATTGAGTACTGCTTTTTTTGTTAGTTTGTTTGCATGTTTGTAGAATAATCTTTACACTGACATAATGAAACATGCCAGAAGATCTCCTGAACTGAACTTTTGCTTCCCACTGGAAATGGTAAGATTGGGAGAAAAAATAATTAGTGTAAAACAAATGAATACACAGCCTTTGCAATCAAGGATACACAGGGCTCGTTATTGAAGCATAAGAAGCTGTATCCAGGAAGACATTTAAAAGTTCCTTAGTAAAACTGTGGACAAATATTCTGGTGTCCAGTGAAAATATAAATAACTAAAGAGAGACTTGAAAATAAACAGTTCTAGGAAAGATGGACAAATTCAAATGAGTGTTAAACTCATTTTAAATATTATGATCTTAAGTATGTAAGAGAAGGTTAATATATTAGAACAAAATTTGATGACTAGAAATGAAAAGAAAAATATTCAGATAAAAATCTAAGAGATCCACTTTTTAAAAATGTTAAAGTAAATGAATAAATGTGTATATCTTACAGGCTTTTATTTTAAACAGATTTTATTTCATCATTATCAGATAGCTCCCTTTAAAACCATAAAGCAATACCTTTGCTCTATGAAGAGGTTTTTAATTCAATTGTATTTAGTTTTAAAAACATCTACATATGTTCTCATTGTTAGTTTTTATTTATTGCCTATCTTACATCCTTGAATTCTATTTTTGTTTCTATTTTTCATTGGTGTTCCCCACTGATAGCTACATTTTCTTAACCAAATGTTAGAATATGTGTATTCAAATTGGAGAACTTGTTCCATTTAAATTTACTGTCACAATTGATTCTTTCAATTCATTGCTTTCATTTTCTATCGTCTATTTTCTATAATATTATACATTTAATTTCCTTTTGTATTATAGTTACTTCTTCTTATATCCTTTCATCCTTCTTGGTTGTTTTAGTTTAAGAAAATTATTAAATGTAAATTATCCACAAGTGCCAAGAATGAAAAAAAAAAAAAAGAAAAAAACCTCCTGATTATTTTTATCTTTAAGATTTTATTATTGGAAGCAAGAAAATTTGGTTGATGAATAATCTCTAGCCTTTCCAATCCCACTCCTCTAAAATGTATTCTGGTTTTAAGAAGTAAATTTAATACTATAAAATATTAATTTAAATTTATCTTACGAAATGGTTTTTCACTTTTCTGTTTGGTTTTTAAATTCTAATACTAACAGGCACTATTATTTACTCCTTGAGTCCTGGATTTTTATTAATTTCTTAGAGTCATGTTTGCCTGAGTGTAAATCCTGCCTTATTGATGATATTCCCTGTAGAAAATGACAGTTCCTAGAGAGTTAACTTTCACCTATTTCGTAGTCCAGAAAGCATCCCCAGGGAATAAAGAATTTTAGTAATGTAAGAATTATATTTCTAATTATGGGTACCTTTTATTTAGTCGGTCTAAATTTGGTAAGCAATTTTTTCACCTTTGAACTTTCTTTATTTTTTTAAAGTGGATATTTATTTATTTATTCTAAGATGTTATAAATGACAGCAGAATGCATTACATTTCATATTACACATATAGAGCACTTTTTTACAAATCTCTGGTTGTATGCAAAGTATATTCACACCATTCGTGACTTCATACATGCACTTAGGGTAATGATATCCATCTCATTCTACCATCTTTTTTTTTTTTCCTTCACCCTTTTGCCCCCTCCCTTCCCCTCCCCTCCCCCCCACTGGCCATTCTAGTGTTCCTCTAATCCTCCTATGCTCCCCATCCCAACCCGACTGTGAATTGGCCTCCTTATATCAGAGAAAACATTTGGCATTTCCTTAATAAGAATCCTGTAGCACAAGAATTAGTACCAAGAATCAATAAATGGGATAGACTCAAATTACAAAGCTTCTTCTCAGCAACAGAAACAATCAGTGAGGTGAACAGGGAGCCTACTAATTGGGAACAAATTTTTACCACATGCACGTCAGATAGAGCACTAATCTCTACAATATTTAAAGAACTCAAAAATCTTAACACCAAAAAAGCAAATAACCCAATCAATAAATGGGCCAAGGAACTGAACAGACACTTCTCAGAAGAAGATATACAATCAATCAACAAATACATGAAAAAATGCTCAACCTCTCTGGCAATTAGAGAAATGCAAATGAAAACCACTCTAAGATTTCATCTCACACCTGTCAGAATGGCAGCTATTAAGAACACAAACAGCAATAAATGTTGGAGAGGATGTGGAGAAAAAGGCACATTCATGCATTGTTGGTGGGACTGCAAAATGGTGCAGCCAGTATGGAAAGCAGTATGGAGATACCTTGGAAAACTTGGAATGGAACCACCTTATGACCCAGCTATCCCACTCCTTGGTCTTTACCTAAAAGACCTGAAAACAGCATACTACAGGGACATGCTGAAGGCCAGCTTCAGCAAAGATGTTAAGTTCTTCCCGCTTGGTACTGAAGGGAACGTCGACGACAGGAAAATAATCCACACACAAGTCAGGTTGTAGAAATCCTTCTACTGTTCTTTTTCTACTTTTCTCAGTATGGCCTCTTATACATCCCAACAAGCACAGTAATTCACATTTTTTCTTAGGGAGGTAACATAAAGGAATTTCAGTAAAGAAGATTACAATAAAGAATTTCCAGGAATTAACTATACAATAAAAATTTCCAGTAACTAACAGTAAAGAATGTTAGGAATTAACTATAACAAAGAATTTCCAGTAATTAACTGTAAAGGGTTTCAGGAATCACCTAGGGAAGATCAGTTATCTCAACTACTGATTAATCTTATCTATAGGTAGGGGAAGGTATTCTAAAAGTCTTAAAGCTAATGTTAAAAATTCTTTAACTTTAGGTGTGCCTGATCATAAAGTTATGTTGTCCTAGTATCTTCTTTAAACTTCAACTGGCTCATCCTACCGGCTTAGCTAGTTTCTGGCTTTAGATTCCACAGGGCCATTGAACTGGTTTTATTATAGATAATTAAATATATTAGAACCTGGTGGTCATACAATAGAAATACATCAAGAGTACAGACAGAAAGCACACAAACTTAATTCTTGGTGGTCGCATAAAGTGGCATCTCATCCGCAAAGAGGAGCGGAGCTCAGACCTCCAGGCATTTGGAGGGAGCTTGGGCTCAAACTCATTTGCATAACCAACGAAAAACCCAGATCTCTGCATAAGCAGACAGATACCTGGCTTGATTCTTGGTTTGGAAGAACTAGGCCCACACAGCCCTGAATTAACAGGTTGGGGGTAAGCTCAATTCCAGGTTGGGGAGATCTCAGACTCACAGCCCCGAATTAACGGGTTGGGGTCGAGCTCAAATCCCCAGATGAGAAACACCACAGGGACACAGCCACATCAATGTTTATAGCAGTACAATTCACAAAACCTAAACTGTGGAACCAACCTAGATGCCCTTCAGTAGATGAATGGATAAAGAAAATGTGGCATATACACACAATGGAATATTACTCAGCAATAAGAGAGAATAAAATCATGGCATTTGCAGGAAAATGGATGGAGTTAGAGAATATAATGCTAAGTGAAGTTTGCCAATCCCAAAAAGTGAAATCACCTTTGAACTTTCTACATCTTTGTTCCCTATATCCACTTCTCTCCCTTCCTCCCCCTCCTCCCTTCTTGTTTCTCTTTTCTCTCTCCTTTGCCCCACCAATTCCATACCTCAAAGTCTGTTTTAGCCATATAGGTTTTCAAATTCTGAATTTTTTCCTTATTTCTGTCATCTCTATATTCACCTTTGCCTCTGTTTCACCCTTCTATTTCTCTGCTATCATCTTCTAGAGACCATTACAATTTTTATCTTATTCTTAAGTAATCTGTCAGGTGTTTGTGTGCATGTGTATACAAATAGACAAAGATAAATGTATAGTTATTTATATATGTACATATAAGTACAATATTGGAATATACATACATATTCCATAGGAAGGAAGATCCTTATAAAGGTTGAGGTTTCTGACTATCCAGCTTTGGTGTTTTGCTATGTGTGTGAAGGAGCTGGAAGCACCTCTCAGTGATGATAGTTACTTCTGCATTCTCAGAACAAAACCTCAAAATCATCTGTATGGGATTACACTTTACTTTCTACCTGACACTTAACATATTTCAATGTAATACACATGCTCTGGAGGATATATATATATATATATATATATATATATATATATATATATATGTATATATGTATATATGTATACACACACACACATATATATATATATATATATATATAAGCATATTTTTTTTTTGTATCTTTCTCTTCTCTCAGGTTATCTGACTTAAACAGGGAGTTGAACTTTCTTCTTTAAATAGGTTACACACTAGTTTTAAAAACCGCACACTTATGCCAAATACATATTCCCTCCACCATGCTTCCTTTCTGCTCATTCCTCCCTTGAAGGTTAGGAGTAGGGAATAAAATACAAATTTTTATTTATTTATTTATTGTTTATTTTTTCTATTTTTTTACATACAATCAAGACTGCATTTATATAATATTAAATGAGGATCAAAGAAAACTAATTTTTCTTTCAATAAATGATTTTTTTTTCAAGAATTAAGTTTAGAAACAGAGTTAATAAATGTATCTTCTTTGTTATTTGATAAAGCAGAAAAGCTAAGAATATGGATGAGCAAGCCAAGAATGTGTTCTTCATTTTCCTGATTCAATTAAAAAGAAATCTAATCTAGTGTCTTTGCTAACCTCTTAAGCAAGGCACTGTGGTACATTAAAGAGCACAGAATTCAGAATTGAATAGACTTGGGTATTAGACTTGCCTCTGAATGTATTTGCCATATGACTTTGGGTCAGTGCCTAGTCTCCGTGATCTTTAATGTAGTTTTGGTCTCTCTTCTAGAATTGTTGTAAATTTTTGATACTAGAAAATGCCTGTAACTGCTTAGCAGAAACATTGACACCCAATTAATCTTAGCTATTATTTTTTGTTACTGATTTCATAATGCTCTGCATTTTATGTGCATTTTAATGGAACATTTGGAGAACATAAGCATGCCTAGTGGATTGCTGTTTTAGGATACTAGTTAGGAGCTATGTATAATGACATGATTTTATTTATACTAATGTGAAAAAGCTGCAGCATATTTAAAAGACAACAATTTTATAACAGACCAAATTAATTTAGTAAAGTATTAGTATAATTTGAGCTAAATTTTCCCCTTAAAGTGGGGAGTGAAGACGTGCAATATCTTTCTAAAATAAGTTTCATAAGCTTCAACTTTTATAAATAAATATCTACTCTTGTATTATAATTAAGTTTTTAATAGTGAAGTAACAAGAGAATATAAATAGAGGAATCTTCAAAAAGATAAAAAAAAATCATTACCACATTTCACCTCCACAATTTTGAATTATATGTACATGAGTGTGTGTATGTGTGTTGCAATATATATGTGGGTGAAAAACACAGCTATTGTTACAGTGGAAGAAGGTTGAGATAGAGTTCATGACAGGAGTACAGAAATTTTTAGGTTTTGAAATTGAGGAAAAGTGAAAGAAATTTATTAAAATATACATTGTTTACTAAGAGAGAAGTGGCTGTAAGTGATCCAATCCAAATATAGCTCTCAGTGCTTCAAGGCTTTGTGAATACAATTAATGTGAAGACAAAGATGTAAAATCATGTTCTGTACACATTATATTTGTGGAGATTTTGTTTTGCAATTGGATTAATCAGTCACGATTATTACAGTCTACTGATATATTTGCTAGAATTGACATAGGACTGGATTATAATGGAATTAGTTTGTTCTAAGCCTTCTGGTTGAAATCCTAGTAGCTGTCAGAAGATACATATTGTGCTTTTTCTGTTGGCAGAGAAGTCATGTAAGTTGCATTTTTGTCAAAATCAGTGATAATACTATATTAACAATTCAAACGTTATTTTTTTACTGAAAATTAACTTTTTAAATGACTTTAATATGCAGTTACATGTGCCTATATACTTAGATATGGATGTGCATAATAATATGTACTAGCTTATATCTAAGTAATAAGATATAAAGCAATACAGTATAGTATCATTTCATCTTTTCTAACAACTACCTATATGCAGAGGGTATTTTCCTAATTTATCTTGTGATTTTATGATATCCGATTATCTGTGATGTACTTCCAGTTTGGGTTACACAGTTTTCCAGTAAACTACACTAATAAAATTATTTTTAAATGTTTGAACTTACCTATATCTTATGAAAATTAATGCCAACCTCTCATTTACTTCAAGTAATGCACAATTACCTTCTGATTTTAAACAATTTTTCATTTTTTATTAAAAAACACTAAAATTAAGGAGTCAGTTACTAATTTAAGTATCTGTATGTTTCATCATCAAATTAATGGCATCAATTGCTCTAAAATGATGAAGAACTATTACTCTGATGACATAAATCATACGTAGGACAACAGCTTCAGATGAGAGGAATAATGATTTATTATGACAGAGAAAAAAGAAAGCAGTATTGAAATCCTAGAATGAAAAACTACAGGAACATGAGCAGAGGACTATTAAAAGAGAGTAAGCCAGATTGGTGAGGCTTCTACAATTCTTTCTCCATGAAAATTATAGATAACAATAGATATTTCTTGTAGATGGATTTCTGTATGTTATTCCTTTGAGTCTTGTAGCCAAGAAAGGAAATAGTTTACATTATAATTAATAACATGACAAATATGCATGAAAATAAAATTCCTTAACATCTTCCAGGGGGAAAATTACAGCTTACATGTTGATCACGAGTGTGCATTTTTCTGTAACCTCAGTTCTCACTCATAGTCACAGGATGGATATAAACAAACACAGTGTAGTACTTTGTGTTAACAAGGATCAATAAGGCTGCCTCACATCTGGCTATTTTGTCATTATCCTAGTTGTAAAAGACCCATCTGTTTTCAAAATGCTAATTCCATAGTCCAACACTTGGGCAAGAAATCAAATGCGATTTGAACCAAAGAAAATCACTGGAGAGTATATGCATTACTCATCATGGTTCCTTACCCTTCTGTTATTCAGTAAAAAGATTCTGTCCCAAATTTACAATTTCTAGGAAATCCCTTCTGTTAGACGTGTGCTTTCCTCACTGTGACAATATAACTATGAAAAACAGCTTAAGTGAGAAGAAAGATTTATTTTGGCTCATGGTTTCAGAGGCCCATCACCTTGGGCCTATGATGAGCAGAACATCATGAAGGGAGCTTGTGGTAGAGCAAATCTGCTCACCTCAAGGTGGCCAGGAAGTGAGAGAGACAGGAAGGTGCTGGGGTACCAGTGCTTACCTCAAGGGCCTGCCCCCAATGACCTAACTTCCCCACCTCTTAAAAATTCTGCCACCTTCCACCAGTACCACAGGCTTACAGCCAAGTTTTAGCATATGCGCGTTTGGGGCCATATAAGATCCAAATCATAATGTGCCTTAACTAAGAAGTACAAAAATTATGTTACATAGCCACCAAATTAGTTTTAATGTCAATAGTGTCATTATTAAATGAAGTCAAATGTTTAACACAACAAGCACAGTGTGCCTCCTTTACCATTTCATTGGTGTATTATAATGATTCAGAAAAAGGTGAAATGTTTACAATTAATGGATGAGGATGTTTGTTTTCTAGTAGCAACTTTCCACCTTTTTATCTTTTTTTTTAATCATTATAGGAAAACAACTACAACAAAAAGTAGGTTGTCAAGTTCCTCTGTTGTTCTTAAAAGTTACATTTAAAGCATAGGTCACTGAGGGAACACAGTACCTCTCCCTTTGTGACACACATAGTTAATATGGAAATAAAAGGAGCTCATCCATATTCCATCCCTGTCATATTGGCTTTCAGTG
This sequence comes from Tamias sibiricus, assembly GCA_025594165.1. Classification (NCBI taxonomy): domain Eukaryota; kingdom Metazoa; phylum Chordata; class Mammalia; order Rodentia; family Sciuridae; genus Tamias; species Tamias sibiricus. The sequence goes on from CM046661.1 coordinate 41,188,573, forward strand.
TGCAAGAATGTTATAGGATTAAACTCAAGAAATATATAATTGGATTTATTCATTTGCCCTCAGTTAAGTTTAGAGAAGATGCTGGACAGCTGTGTCATGTTAGTAGAAATGACACAGTTTGGAAATCCTGTCAAAGGGAAAAAGGAAACTAACTGATTATGAAAAAGACAGTTCTGTGATTAAGTTTTACCTCCTTACTGATTCCTTTGAGAGTAACTTAAAACACATGAACTTCAATCTAATAAACTCTAAACTTGGGATAATAATGAGGCTGATAATCCCTACCTTATTGGATTGTGAAAAATAACTAAGAATGTGCATATTAAGTGACTAATGTAGACTGTGCCCCTCCCAATTGAAAGCAATTCTTAATGATGTAATTTGTTTAGTTTTATTTTGTTAATGCTAGGAATACTTTGTAAATTCCAGATCTGTTCTCCAGATACAGGAAATTGTACATATCAGAATACCTAATTTTCACATTCCATTTTTGAAAAATGATGATTATGTTTTCTGGCTTGCTTAAAAATCTCAATGCAAATGAGATTTTAATTTAAAAATCAATATGAACAGATATGCTTGAATTTATCATTATTATATATTTGAAATTAGTTAGCTAGTAAACTTAACACTGTGGATTCTGAAATTCAACATAACATTCACTCATTCATTCATTGACTCATTCATTAATTTGAAAAATAGTGTACAGCACCTACTTTAGATTGGCATTGATGTAGGCTCATTGATTGCATAGATCATACAATCCTGGTAAGAAAAAACTATGAAAGCAAATAATTACATAAATAATATAATGTCAAAAATAATTAGTTGTTCATTTTTAAATTATTGTTATTATTAATTTCTTTTTGCACTGCTGGGGAATCAATCCCAGTGTCTTGCACATACTAGAAGAGTACTGAACTGTACACACTCCAGACCTAAACAACTTTAAATTCAGTGAAAATAAAAAAATAGGATGATATAATACTAAGGTGGGAGAATACATTAATGGGAGAAGATGACTTTGGATTGATAATTAAATATCCAAAAGGAACAAGTCATGCAACCTTAATTGAATATTATCCCAGGCAGAATGATCAACAAGTCTATAGCTCCAAATAAAATTAAAAGTTTGACCAACCATTGGGACAGAAATAAGTTGAACATGTTGTAATGAGCAGGGAGAATGGTGAATAGAGATGAGCTCTGAACTGGAAGCAATGGTGTGGTCATGTGGGGTCCTAAAATTTATTATATGAGTACTGGATTGTTCTCCATGTGTTAGGAAAAGCCCTTAGGGAATACAGTGCAGTGGAGGATATCAGATATTTTATAGTTTTCAACTACGATTTAAGCATTCAGAATACATACAGTACAGAGAATGTATTAATAGGAAACCAGAATAGGAGCTGAGAGATCCAATTAATTGTCCATCACAGATTAAATAAGAAAGGTGTTAGTATAAGTGGTAGTGAATTAATGAAGAAGCTAGCAAAGAAGATTAAGTCCAAGGTCCCAGACAAGCAAGTTAATATTGGCTTCTGTATTCTTTTAAAAATAAATATCATAAAAATGTAGAATATTTTTAGAAAGATAATTATATGGATCTCACATTTTCAAACTAGGAATGGGTACATTCATGTTATCTATTAAAGTTTAGTCATTTGAGTTAAAATTTCTTAAAAGAAATGCATATTCTGATATTTCTATTAGCAACTAGAATCTGTGGCTTTGACACTAACTTTGTCAGTAGCTATCTGGAGTATGGAATTTTGGATAAGAGATAGAGTCAAAGGTTATTAAAGTGGAGAATATTTTAGAAATCATATTTTTAGATTATTTAATAGATAGTAGAAGAGAAGCTCAGGAAGCTAATGTGACTAGACCAACATCATATGACTCTTGATCCACAAGGAAGGACATTGATCACCTGATTCCAAAATCAGAGTGTACACTGGAAACTTAAGTTCACATTCACCAGGTTTAAGCAACTGCCCCATCATTATGACAGTTTCTCTGTGTGAATTTCTGCTTTCACTTACTTGAAATGAAACCTCACTTAATTTTTTTGCTGACTATGTTTGTTTCCCTAAGAGAAGGCAGAGACAAAAGTTTGAGTTCACATAGTATGTTAGGATCCCAGGATATACTGGTAGGAATGTTACTCAGGGAAGAGAAAGAAATCAATAACCAGCTCTTTGCTTTGTCAAGCAAGTTTTCACTGTGAGCAACTCTTATGGTTTGGATTGAGGTGAACCCAAAAAGCTCCCATGTGACATAGTGCATGAAGGTTCAGAGGAGAAATGATTGGCTTGTAATAGTCTTAACCCAATGAGTGCTTTAATTCCCTGATAGGGATTAACTGAGTTGTAACTGAAGTGGTAGGGTGTGGCTGGAGGAGATGGGAATTGAGGCATGGCTTTGAGTATATATTTGTATCTGGCCAGTGGTCTCTATCTCTCTCTCTCACTCACTCTCTCTCTCTCTCTCTCTCTCTCCCTGCTTCCCTGTGCACACTCTTCCACCATGTTTTTCCTATCTCACCTGGAGCCCTGAGGAATGGAGCCAGACAGATATCTATGGATTGAGACTTCTGAAACTGTGAGCCCTCAAATAAACCTTTTCCGCCTCTACAGTTGTGCTGCTCAGGATATTTAGTCCCAGCAGTGAAAAAGCTAACTAAAACAGCAACTGAGGCTGTCTCTCTGGGAAACTATAAAGAACATACTGAATAGCTTGGTTATCTAAGGAACAAGGAAACTTGAAATACTAATCCTCCATCTCTCAAATATCAGCTGACATTGACTGAAGCTTGCTTCTTGCAAAACTTTATTTCTGGTATTTCCAGCCTGCCACCTAGGAAGAGGGAGATAAGGGAGAGATTGCATCTTATGCAATAATATGCCAAAAGTATAGGCTGAAGAGATGAGAGCTGAGGGGATATGGACAGGACATTAGCAATCAGCTATTCCACCTGGTCAATATGTTGCAAATAGTTTTTAAGAATATCCATCACTTTTAGTTGTTTTCATTTGGAAGCCCAACAAGGGATTTTAATCCACTCTAGTTCCAGACATAGAAACAATCCTATTATCTAGTTTTTAGTTAAGTAATCAGAGAAGTAATGCAGTGTCTTAAAATGAAGTCACTAGGAAAGCCCAGACATCTTTTTAGCACTGTGTTATCTTTCTCTCTTTTTTCTTTTTCTTCCACTTGTATGATAATATTAATTTCCTTGCCTCTCAAATTCCCATTAAGAATCTAACACTATCACTGTCTACTGCATGCTTCTATTTCTTAAGAACCATACTTTAAAAATCATGTTAAATCTCTTTTTTATTGTTATTTGCTCATAAAAATACTGGATAAAAATTAGCATTTTTTGGAGTCTATAAAGGAAATTTTTTTGTGTGGGAGTGCTTAATAATAATGATCACAAAGAACTGTAGAGTCACAAGTTTGTCCTGAGTTAATTTAAACCTGATTTTGTAGACCTATGGATCTTTCTAACTTCCTACATTGATAAACTTGATCTGTTTTTCACTGATACAAGTTACTGTCTTCATGGTTTTCAGAGACCGGCTGAAATACTAATTGATTTGTGCTAATTGCTTACCAAATAGTAATGCTTTGCTGTCTTATTTATGGTTGTGTTAGCATGATCCATGCACTAGGTATGCCTCGTCCATTCACCTGCCATCTGCCAGTGTAGACCTCTGGACTGCCCTTATGCTGAGTACCCTTAACTGTCCATGCCCCACCTGATAGAGAAGAGGACTTTGAGATACTTGCCCCAACTTTGTCCTCTTTCAGCAAGAAGCAGCATGGAGATATTGTTCCCCACTTTTCCACAGAAATGGAATGTGGAAATTGACAGTAGGGAAATGTAACAGTGGTCCCTATTATGTTTTGAATGTAGCCCTTGCTGCCTCTGCCACTGCAACTGATTTTTTAAATGAACATGTTCCTTTCCCTTCCTCTCTCCCTACTCCTCCCTAATATCCCCCCACCCTTAATCTCAGAGGAAACAGGATTACCTCCCCCCCCCACTTTAAGTAATCCAGACTTTGTGGATGGTACCAGAAGATCTAAGAAGTGATTATCTCCCAAATTAACAAGTGAATTACAACTCCAACAGACCAACAGAGAAAATGTGGAATGTAGCCTTTGAATCACCTCTTTAAAAGCTCCCTGTTCCTGCTTATGGACAGAGTCACAGTCTCTGGGACAGGAGTCCCTGGTGTTTCTCCTTCTTTTACTTAAAACAAACCTGGTGGTTTAGTGGCAAATACCTGAAACCATGTGTTTCATAGAGTTCTAATGTTTCACATAATTCTCATATAAAATTTCTGGAAACAAGTTGAAACAATAACTGGTGTGTCCTCAATTTCCCCATTTCGACTTTCTTCCACTGCTTTATGGCTTTCAGGCATCATTGAACATGATCCTCTAGGTTCCTATAAGGGAATGATGGTCACTATTTGTCATGTATTATTGGAAGAATTTATTAGTAATTTCACCATATGTAACAATTTTATCTAATGCTCTTCTGATTGCTATATTCTACTAATTACCTCCCTCCCTCACTGTATTCTTGTGTTTCTAATTAAAGTTAATTAAATAATTAACAGAAGTGTAAAATTAAGTAAATAAAAATGAAAAATCTAGTAAAAGGAAAAATTCTTTAAAATTCTCATAGTTTCTTCTTTGATAGCTTTCTACCTTACATTCAATAGGTATTTTAGCACACACAAATACTTTCGCATAGCTTTACTAAACTAAAAAAAAAAAAATAGTTACATATAAACTAGAGATTTATATGTCATAGTCTCTGGCTATCATGAATTTATACCTAAGCTTCATTGAAATTCATCTGAATAGACATACTCTATAGGTAACAAACTAGAAGCAAAAACTATAAATAACCAAAGCTATACAATTTTATTTCTCCATTTGTCCACATTATGTCATAACTTCTGACTATGCTAACTACAGGCATTAAGATTCAACTGGAATTTAAACACTTTTGACATGAGCACAAAAATTGAATAAACAGCATTAAACACTTCATTAAATCTCCTTTGTACTGGACAATAAGATAATCTCTAAATTTTCACTTATAGTTGCTATTTAATAGCCAATATTTCAAAGAATTTGCTATGTAGATACAGATAGAGATATATAAGAGGGAAAATGGAGAGATATAGACAGATGTTCCTACCACTTCCCTGGGTCAAAGGAGACCCTTCACTTCATGGGAAAGTGGCAAGGTCATGTTAAGAACATTATTTGTGAAGAACAATACTGTTGTGTTCATCTTTAGACTGACAGTCCCTCAGAACCATGCTTAGGGATGCAGACTGTTTACCTAATCACAGAATGGTAGCTCAGAGTTTGTCTAAAATAAGTCAGAATAGGGAGCATATGAAGAAGCACTGACTTCAATTCTAGAACACTACGGAAAGAAATATTCTTTTTTTTAATTTATTTGTTTTTATGTGGTGCTGAGGATTGAACCCAGTGCCTCACACATGCAAAGCAAATGCTGTACTACTGGGCCATAATTCCAGTCCAGAAGTCTTCTTTTGGTGATCTTTATAAGATAGTATAGCAATTCACTTTATATTGGATGATATATTTCAATAAATAAAACTTTAGAAAGATCTTATTAGTAAATTTTTAGCACACCAATACTCAATTTCTAGTAAGTAAAATCCAAGAAATATTTTCCCAACAGAAACACTATTGTAAATTTATCTTTGCTTAATCAAAATTCTAAATACTTAAAAGGTGTATACATATCTGTGAAAGCAATCCTCATTTACTCCATAAAATATCTCTATTCTTCCATTTAAGTTGATTGTGTGCTTACCAAATCTTATAAAATGTGACTGAAATTGACATTTTTCTTTGCACACACAAAAAGATCTCTTAAGTTTAACTATACTTATCAAAACAACAGGTCAAGATCTGTCAAATAATTTCAAGGTTCTCATTGTTTAACACATGTTATGCCATAAAGTGCAAGATTTCCACTTAGTATTATCTGAAAAAAAAAAAAAAAAAAAGAATGAAAGAGCAGATTTTGTTCTTACAGCAATCACCTGGATTTTTTTTTTTTTCTGTATTTCTATGTGACATAAGATGTTAGGAGTATTCAATTATTCTGTGGATTGCTATGAGATCCCTTTTTAAAAAATATACCAATAAACTTAAAAAAACATAAAAATTCTTGAGAGAAAACAGAAGGAATGGAGACTAAATTAGAGCAAATTCATTCCATGTTTTTATAAATATGCCAAAATGAATGGTAATGTTATATATAATTTACAAAGTCAATAAAAATATAAAAATAAGCCTTTCAAACCTATAATTAAAATAATACTTATTAGTAAACATCAGGAAATAAAATATTAAATAGAACAATATCACACAAGGAATTATCTGAAATTTATATAAGTTGTGATATATATCCACATATAGCTTAAACCTTCCAAATTGTATGTGTGTCTGATTTTATTATGTAAATTGAGGAAAAGATAGTCATTTTAAGAGTAAAAATTCTAAATCTAAAGAGTTTTGTTCAGGAAAAAAAGACTAAGTGGAATTATGTTATGAATAATTTCTGTAGTCAGGTATTTCAGTGGCTTTCATCGAATAACAATCTAACAAGAGTATTTTAAGGCGGGGCGCGGTGGCGCACGCCACGCCTGTAATCCCAGCACTTGGGAGCCCGAGGCAGGATGATAGCGAGTTCAAAGCCAGCCTCAGCCATGGTGAGGCACTTAGCAACTCAGTGAGACCCTGTCTCTAATAAAATACAAAAAAGGGCTGGGGGTGTGGCCCAGTGGTCGAGTGCCCCTGAGTTCAATCCCTGGTACCAAAAAAAAAAAAAAAAAAAAGAGTATCTTAAAAGGGTGAGTGACCATGACCATCTAGTCTAATAAAGGAAAGGGGAAGGAAGGGAAAATATATACCAAGAAAACTTAGTACCTGGCAACATGTTTTAAAGGTCTATGTCCTTTCATAAGAATTCTAGTGTTAACTAAAGTAATATTTTATCTGCAGTACATTTATGTACCTGTGAATACAGTTTGATCTTTTTGTTCTTCCTATGTGTTTAATAGGAAAACAATAAACTCTGAAAGAAAAAGGTAGAGTAAACTTCAGAATGCAAAACAAAAACAAACATAAAAGAGTTCGGAAAACTTGAATAATAATGCAGTCAACTGGATTATGAGGGTGTGGCAGGAAGTTTGAAAGTTGTGTTATCCCTGCAGGTCCTGAATAAATGTCAAGATAAGAGACAAATGATCGATTTGGATTTGTATTTTTAAGGGTGATTTCAATGACATTGTATAAATAATACACTGGGTAGAGAAAGGAGATTAAACTTCAGTAGCTTTGATGTGAGATTCCAGGTAATTCCTCAGGAAATGTAACTATAGCATTTTTTAAGAACCTGTTCACCTTCTGTTATCTGATAATGAGTTTTCAGTGTTTATTTATAAGAATTTATTATGCCCATAGAAAAAAGAGAATGGTGTTGTAGAATGAGACTGTGAAAGGTATATTCACATACCAACCTGGCCCAGTCTAACCAATTCTGTATTAAACCTAATGTGCAAATCAATATGGAGAAAAGACTGTATTTAGAGGACACTCCTTTCAGTAATGTGATATTCTAACTGGAATAACAGCCTATCAACCATGTGAGTGTCCTAATTATATCAATGTATGAATGTGTGTTATTTTACAGGCAAGGAGGGATTAAATGTGCAGATGGGATTCAATTTGCTAATCCCCTAATTTGAAGAAATGGAAACTATGCTGTAATTATCTGGATACACCCACACTAATCAAAAGGTTTCTTTAAGAACAGAAGACAGAAAAAACAGAGTTAGATTCAGACCAGTGTGTAATGTGAGACAGACATGAGTAGTCAAAGCTGTCATTGAAAACAGGAATCAAAAACCAAGGAATAAAGGAAATTTATGAAATTAGGAAAAAAGAAAAAGAAAATGAATTCTAGACACTTTAGAAGGAAAGGAGAAAGGAGCCTTGTTGACACTTTAGTTTTAACCCAGGGAGACTCACTCAGCACTTTTATATCTATCAATGTGATACAATAAAGTCATGTTGTGTTTAACCATTAAGTCTGTGGTAATATGCTCCAACAGTAATAGAAAACTAATAAATGTTTTGACCAATCTAATTACATGAAGCACATGTTGTGTTCTTGTGCTAAGGTGATGAGTGACCCAATAGTCAACAGGAGACTTTGTTTCCTTCCCTTTTCCACCATTTTTTTAAATATTATCTTACTTCTCTTATGATCTATCTTTTAATAATATCTGCCCGCTGACATACAACTGGTAACTGTGCTGCTGCTACATGTTACTTGAACACCTACAGAGTTGTCTAAGAAAAAAATCTAAAGAGAAGATGAACTAAGAACAATAGGCATGGTCTGTATAAAATGCTATAATGAATTTGGCAGGATATTACTTATGATTACCACAAGAAAATAGTTTTAAAAAGAACGATTTGACATTTACCCTAAAGACAATACAAATTTCATCACTGTCACCAGAATACTGCTGATTCAGAATACTGTAGAAGGACAGAGATGAAATAGTTTTCTTCCCACTTAGGAAAATATACAGAAATACAATACCTGCACATGCTTGCACATGTACACACACACACATACACACACACACACAAAACACACACACACACAAACACACTGAACTGGTCTGAAATATTCTGATAACTGCAAGGTTCCTGTAGGTTAATTCCTGCTGTGGGAGGAGCTGACCTGATTTGCACAGACTTGAAAATACTCCTTCCAGGAAAATGGCTCCTACAGAGAAATGCCTTTGGATTGCTCCTGTTTAGGACAGAACTTTATATTGCATATACATGTCTATATCTTATTTATTTGACACATTGGTTTTATATTTAAAAAATTCCATCATTACAAATAAATATCCATTCTACCATACCCAGTTCCAGTAAAACAATAGTACAAGCCTTATATTTTTCAAAAGAGATAGAGTACCTGATGAATCACAATAAAAGAATGGAACACAATGCTCATTAAATTCAGAGAGTCAGCTCTGGGAGTTGTCAGATGTGATATTTGATGACAATAACTACAATTAATCTTGCATAAAATTTTGCCTAATCCTGTAATACCAAAACTTTTTAAGAAATCATCTAATAGCCTATTCTGAAGTGAAAAGAAAGCATTTGTCAACTAGATCAAAGGGAATAAGACAATCAGAAATAAAAGAAACATAGACAAAGAATGTATACAGAATAAAGCCAGATTTTCAGCATCTTTAAACCCATTTGAAGACAACTATCAAATGGAGTTTTATTTTGTTTCATTTTTAACTAATGCTAGTCTAACACTACTTTATTGTCAAAGTAACCGATACATTTCTGTTTTTACACACCAACATAAGCATATATATATAAGCCTACCTACGTATTTAGTATTAGTGTTCTATCAAAACAATAATTTACACCGTTATAAGTTGATACTGAGTTATAAATGGAAGGTTATATTAATGTGTGCTATAACTTAAGACTAAACTGTCTTAAGTTCAGCATTTATAGCTAACCTCATTTTAAAAATAACAAATCAGAGGCTTTCACATATAGTTTAAACCTAATGGCTAGTTTAGAGTTACAACATTCATCAACAAATTATCACTTTTTAAGTAATAAATAATTCCTCATTTGATACATTGTTTATTAATGAGATATTTTCATTAATATTAAGTAGGCACTTAATTTGTGACATATACCATATGTACATAATAGCACACAAATCACAAAAATACAGCCTAATGAATTTTATTCCCATGTGACACTACCCAGGTATAAAGGACTTTGCAAAATTTATTTCATGCTTGTGTTTTTGTGTTTTGTTTGTATGTTTTTTGGGGGGCAAGTAGCAAGGATTGAACTCAGGGCCTACCACATGCCAAGCACTTTTCTATGCTAAACCAAGGCCCTTGACTCCTATATGATGCTTTTAAAACATTAATACAGTTTTGATTTTGCAAGAGGGAAAGAAAGTAAAATCTACAAATTAAATATGTTAAAGGAAATATCATTGCAACTTTACATAAATTAGGGAAAAACTAAGAAAGGGGTTCTTTTGAACACCATGAAAAGAAGCTAGTATAGATATGCACTGAGCAAAGGCTGACCCACACACCTTGTTTATTTTGTTGACAGTTGTTAGAGGAGACATCAGACAATTATTGATGGTGAGCATAGTTGATCTGCCATACTGGATTTGAAGGAATCAAGATATTTAGCAAATATGATATTTGTACAAAATTAGTGCAGAAAGAGAACTCAAGAAAGATTCCACTTGAATGAAATTATTTGTTAGAGATAGAATTTTAAGGTTGGTTTGTGCTTTCAAGCCTGATGATGTTTAGAAAAAGAAGATTTTAATATTTTTTATAAGTCTTTTTGTTCTTTGTGAAAGTACCTGCAAATTAAACATCAAGGAGAAACACAGCTTACATTTAGAAATTGGAAAGAAAATTGTGAATCACATTAATTCATTTTGATTTTCTAAGGAGCTTCATATTAAGTAACATCAATTGGGTTCGAAAAAAAGGAAAAAAAAAAAGAAAAGTAGTTTGTGTTTCTATTGTTTTCTTAGAAAAAATGTGATTGGATACCAGCATGAATTCAAATGTTCTCTACACTTTAATCTGAAATTTGACATTCAATACGTTGAAGCCAAGAATTTTAAAATACTTTTTCAACAATATGATTTCTCACAGCATATAATCATTTTTATCTCTTATAGTACAGTGACAAATTGACCATATAGTTCCCTGGGCCCTACTATTCAGAGACTTATTTCATAAATCTGGATAGAAGCTGGAATTCTAAATTTGCAACATATACCCACAGGTGATTCTGTTGAAAGCAATTCAATTAATAGCACCTAGCAGCAATGACTTAGAAATACAAGTGTAGTAATTCCATGTATCACATTGTTCATAGATATATTTGTGACTTAACCAAAAGTCTTAATTGTCATGCTACCCAAACTTACTCTGCAACATATGTGAAGATGCAGACTCACTGTATATTTTTAAAAATTGCATCTGTTCTTACAAATGACCAGATTGTTGTTTATCCTATTATTAATTTAGCTCATGCTGTACCTCTGCTTTAAGGGAGCAAACACTGAAATAATCCAAATTCACTGAAATACAAAAAAATACAATTTAAAAATTGGTTCCCTAATAGGCACATATGGTTTAATTAAATGTCAATGCTAAGTTGATAATGAACTGTTTTTTTGCAAGATGTAGTTTTAGGTGGAATGATGAAAAATGCATGTACGACTTTTCTGTAAGGAGGTTACTATAATACAAAGTGGTAAGGGGTGTGTGTGTGTGTGTGTGTGTGTGTGTGTATGTATGTATGTGGTACTTTAGTTAGGTAACAAAAAGTATCTCTGAGGAGATGATAGTGAATCCCAAAAATTGACTTAAAATGGTTTAAAAAAAATGGCCTAAATTGTGCATTCCAGAAAATATTATGCTGTTATATAATATTATAATTATACATAACTGCTTATTTCCAGGAAACAGGGAATTAAAAAACATTAATACATATTAAATGTCAACTCAGGATGAAGCAGTCCTTTATATGCTTTGTATAAATTATTTGGTTGCAGATTACCTCTCAACATTGTCACTTCTACAGGAATCAAACTCTGAAAAAATGAGTCCCAAGGACCCTACTTCATGACAGCTTGATGACGGGCTTCTAGGGTGGACATATCATAGAACCAGATCTTCCTTCTCTTAGTTTTGTGACATATTTTTACATCTGAAGACTGAAAATAAACAATAAACATAATAAATGGGCAGAAATATATATCACATTAATAGATGATAAATGCAATGGAAGAAATTAAGAGCAAGCAAGATAAAAGTCATTAGCATGCTGCAGAGCAAGGGGTGGGAGACAGTTTGCACTATTAAATAGGGAAGGTCAGGGCAGACCTTTGTGAGGAGACTTGAGCAAAGATTGGAAGCAGATGGAAACATCCCAGTGTGTATCTGGGAAGAGAGCTTTTCAGCCAAAGGAAGAAAAAGCCAGAAGAAGGGCGCTAATGTCAAATGTAACCAGTACATTGAAGGAATATCCAGGAAGCCAAGGTGACAGCAGTTCAGAGGGTTAATGAAGGCTGTAGGCAGTGATGGCCCTGCAGACCATCATGGCCATTTTGACTTTTACTGAGAGCAAAGGGCAAGCAGTTAAAGAGTGGGAGCACAGAAGTGCCATGATGGGGCTATCATTTACAAGGATCCCTCTGACTCTACTGAGACTAGGCTGTATGTAACAAAGGCAAGCGCAGAAACAGAGAGACCTATTGGTAGCCTTTCTCTCAGATTCTTCTGGTTCCTTCTCTTCTCACTGATTTCTTTTTTTTTTTTTTTTTTTTGGTGGTGCTTGGTATTGAACCCAGGGCCTTATGTATATGAGGCAAGCACTGTATCAATTGAGCTATATCCCCAGTCCATGATTTCTTAATATTAAAGTCCTCAGGCTCAAAATTAAGGTTCCCCCTTCTTCTACACTGAACTTGTTTGTGACTTCAACATAACCCCTAGTGTAAAATGTCGTCCATTTGTTGTTAATTATCAATTCTTATTTCCAGCTTGAATTTGAATTTCTTTCCCAACACCATATATATATATATATATATATGCCATGTCCAGTGCACCTAAACTTGCTGGTTCTGTGTTCTGTGAGGGGCAATGAGAGATTAGAAAATAAAGACATACAAGCAGATTTTGAAGGTAAGATAGCTGTGATCAGGTGGATTGCTGCTCTCTGATGGAGAAGCAGATCTAAACAGTTACAGCAGCAATCTTTATTTACATATGTCTCATTGTCAGGTTAAAGACTATCAAGCATTATTCTTTGTATTCAGGAAAGTACAGAAACTAGAAAGATCTAAGTAGTTTTCTACAGTTGCAATCCACAGTTGCAATGTGCAGTGTTAGGAGCTTTGTGTAGTGGTAGAGAAATTTTATTGTTTAAAGGTATAGTTAAGCAGGCAGGCTCAGGAGTAACAGAGCTGGTGAAACATTGTGGTTGTCTAGCAAGAGAATTCCTCTATTCCCAGGAGCTATGTGCCTGAGATCAAGGTTGAAGCTGATAAGACTCTTGCACAGAGCCTTCATGTGCAGGGCATTACCACAGCAGCTAAGCATTCTGTGCCTTTGAGCAGAAACATTCCCATGCCTGCCACAGACATGAGGTCATCAGAGCCCCCATTCTCAGACACTGCTCTCCCATTCAGTCACCGCTCATCACTCATATATGTATTTAAATCTTAGAAATCTATACTTGAATCCTTAATAACATTCCCAAACCCAAAGTGACAACTTCATGTTTATCCTGTAACTTGTTTCAATTACTGTGTTTCCTGTGTTAGGTGATCACAATTCCCAACTCCTATTGTCAGGCCATGAGATTTGGGAGGTCTTACTATGTTTGTCAGAAAGGGGAAGAAATCAGACCTAGAGGCTATAAGGAGGGTGGTGTTGGGGACTTAAGAACACATAGGCCAAATGGGTAGAGAACTCTAACTCTTTGGCTGCTTTCCATGCCCTGTTACAGACCTGACCTAACCCGGGAGGCGTTCCTCTGATGTATCATGGGAACCGAAACTACCTTAAGGATAGGGTACTGGGCTCCACCAATATGATTTGCCCATGCTTATTATGTGTCCCTGTATTCCTTCTACTGATTGGCCCATGTCCTCTAAAAACACTGTCCACCTTCTTCAATAAATGAGTTTCAACGCTGACCTGACTGGGTTCCCTGGTATGTCCTGGGTCTTCTGAAGACGGGGGAGGGAATACCAGAGACCTCTTACCTTCCCAATCTCACCTATCGACAGAGAAGTTTCGTCCCGGGTCAGGGAGAGATAAAGACCTCAGCCCCTCTAACTTCCCTACAGGGTGGTGAGCCATGAGTGCTGGCACATGGCCTGGGTGAAATCTGTGACCCCCTTTCCTCTCTAGATCATGCAGGAGAAACCCTGGTGGGGGTGGCGTGAACCTGGATATATAACCTTCTAGTGTTTTCCATGTCCACTTGAGGATTACACACATATCAAGCAGGGAAGTTCCTGACTGCTTATTCTTCATTATGCCCAGATCCAGGAATGTAATACCTCTTTTGTTCTTGAGCAAGTAGCCAGAAAACTGAAGGAAACCTTTCAATTGGAGAAGTTTAGCCAAGGAAAACCAAACCATGAGACTCTTACATGACCATAACTGGAACAGTTGAACTATCTGTCCAGTTGACCACATTGTGTTTAAGACAGTAAAAGGCCAAGGAAGGCTCACTGCAATGTTGTGTCTGAGAGATTTCTTTTGATATATTCATATATGCAATGGTTATTTGGCTTCAAACATTTATAGGTCTCTAATCCTTTTGCTTGGAACCATGAATGTATAGGGCCAAGTTAAGTACCTTCCCTAAGCGCACTTTGAATAAAGCCACATATTAACTTCATTCTTTAAGGCAGGGATAATTTGAGACTGTTCCAATACTAAATTATAACACTTTTAAAAAGTCATCTTTTTGCTTTCTGCTTATGAAAGGAGGGCAATGGAGAAGTCTTGAAGGATTAAACATTAGAAATTTTTGAGGTTACAAGTCCGTCAAATTTTAAGATTTTTGGCATTTTTATGTGTGCTTCCAATAGAGTAAAAGGGATTATGCCCTAGTTGTGTTACCAGTGTAGATGGTAAACATGAACATAAATGAAGGAGGTAACATTATTGGCATAGGTGATAAACTATAAGATCTTGATCATATCATGTGTCCCCAGTGGCTTCCATATATCTGGACCTCAGTGAATATTTTTTTTCCTTTTCTTCAAGAGCAAATTCTTTATATCATGATTTTACAGACACAAAAAAAGCAGGATGATGCTAATACAACAAACAAGTAGCACAATCTATTTTACTACAATCCCTGAATGCCAGTAAGGTTTATTTCTCCTTTGACAGCTTGAAAATTGCAATTTGGAACTAAAAGCTTATCCCTGCAATAAAGATTGGCTAGTGAAGTTTTATAAAGAAATGAGAAATTTGGCTGCTGGTTGTATTTGAATCTTGTTGCAAAGGAGGCTCTCACCAAGAAAGGTTGTGCCCTTGATGTGTTAAGCAGGTTGTCCACTTAACCCAAAGGTCTATTCAAACAGTTCAATCAAATTGTAAGCTGTCACAACACCATCCAAATACATTAGAATGATCCTGTTAACAGCTGAAAGACCTTGTCTAAGCAGCAAGTATTGAGAATAAAGCTTGAGTCCCAGCTGAAAACCTGAAAATGGACTTCAGGTTAAAAAGGATAAGTTTTTAGATTGGTTTTTGATTGTACTGACTCCAAATATATAAACATTGATCCTCTAACACAGTAATCTTCCATGTGGAGTCCCTGGATCAACAGTGACAGCATTACCTTGAAAATTTGTTAGAAATGCAAATTCTTAGGCCACACTCTGGCCTTACTGAAAATGCTCTAGAGAGCACACTCTGCAATTTGCTTTTCAACATACCCTCTGTGTGATTCTGCTTAAAACTAAAGCATAAGAAACACTTCTCTAGAAACACTGACTTAAAGCTAAAGTTTTATAAGTGCTAGGTCCATCTTGATGATGAAAACAAAATTTGCAAATTGTATAAATCCCTACCATTAAATAATTGCCAAATTTTTAAGAAATATTTTTTGTATAATTACTGAATTATAAAAACTGATTGTTAGTGAATCTAATGTAATATTAATTTGGATTATTGGACTCACTAATACCATTATGAAAAATAAAAACAGAGCTGGTGCGGTGGCGAAGGCTGTAATCTCATGGCTTGGGAGGCAGAGCCAGGAGGATCATAAGTTCAAAGCCATCCTCAGCCAAAGCAAGGTGCTAAGCAACTCAGTGAGACCCTGTCTCAAAATAAAATCCAAAATAAGGCTGGGATGTGGCTCAGTGGTTGAGCACCCCTAAATTCATTCCTCAATACCAAAAAAGAAAAAGAAAAGAAAAACAGATGATACATAAGGAGATAGTTGTAGTATTGTTACTAATAACAAGGATGAAACATGGGATAAATATCACCTTCAGAAATGTAGGGAGTTTTGTCCTCATAGAGACATGCAAAATATAAATCTACTCATCCCAAAATTACAGAGTCTTAATTTAGTTCATTTACTTCAAAAGGTTGGATAAAATCTGAAAAGTATTCTAACATTTGTATTATTAGTTCAACATAGAACTAATAATAAAAATTCCACATTCAAAACCCACTGTGGATGGGTCATCCTGAAATTCCTTTTTCCTCTTTTTTTCAAGGAAAAGACTTTATTGTAAGACCCAGAGAAATCTAGGATGTGTCTCTGGCCTCCCACTTTGTGTGTGATTTTAGAAAATTAACCTTTCAGGACTTTGAGAGTTTGTTGTTATTTTGGGATATAATTTGTGGAAACATCAGAGATAAAATAAAACTCAGTTGGCGTGGCACTCCTGACAAAGGAATAAAGCACTTAGCACAGTACCAGACACAACACAGACACCGCAGATGGGTCATTATTATTGGCTTTTATGTTCAGTTTCACAGTTTCTTTATCTGCATGATGCACTCACCCTCTGTGATGAAAATCTTTCCCTGTGATTTCTGTCCTTTAGGTCAGACCCACCTTACTGGCACCTCTGTCTGACTTTCTTCTGCTCTTTCTTTTAGTTCCTTTGTAATTCATGCTTCATCGTGTTTAGACAATCATATACTCCAATTTCTTTCTTGAAATGTTCATGTAGCAATATGATAGCTACCACTTTTCCAGCTTTTCTCCTCTCACTCCCCAGGAAAGCTTGACATAATTCTCACTTCTTATTTTCTTATCTATGTCATTGGCAATGACTATCACCTGAAAATCTTCCTGTTCAAAAACAAATGCAAGTTGACCAACTTAGAACTTTCTCTGTTTTTAAACAATTCAGCTTATAAGTGTCCATGGGACACTTTTCCATTTATTTCAGGAAGGCTGCACACTGTGAGTCTCCTTGTTGCTCAGCGAGAGCTCTTCATCCCTCAGTATCAAGCTATATCTACCCTGTGTGATAGTAAAACTAGATCGTGCCTTGTTTCTTAACTCATGCTTCTTATGCAATTTCTTGGTTACAAATGTCTTCACTAATACAATGTATTATAAAAATTATCCATTAAAGCCCAACACAATGTCAAACACTCCAATCTAGTATCATGTGTTCCATTATCTTGAATTAAACTGAAATTTTCTTGTAACAAATGCAACAGTGATGATATCATATTTTTCTAAATATCATTTCATAAGCAAAAATATATATTCACTATGGAATCCAGGTTTCTCTTTCCAACTATATCTGTATTCTACTTTTCTATCTATTCTAGATAAGGTATGTATATCCATATACACGTAGGTAGAATACAATATCTTAATCCTTCTATAATCTCTTATTTAACTATGTGCCTATGGAAATTTTTTGATGTTCTGTAGAAGTGTATGAGTAAGTATTTATAAGTATTGCAAGAAAGGGAACACATTTTAATTTAGTAACATCACAGAAAATAAATAAATAAGAGGTATCCTAAAAAGTATCATTCCAATAATATGCAACAGAGAGAGCTGGTGACTTCTTATCAATACACTCCTTGACATGCTCTAAAAGTTATTAAAAATATTAATAATCTGTGAGTGAATACATAAATATATATTTTTATTCTTGAATTATAATTTGTGGTATACAGCTGGCATCTGCAGGCTATTGTTCACTGGCACTGATGTTGCCTATTAACCTTGTACTAAATTTCTCTCATTTACATCTGGGCTAGATGCTTAGTCTTTATGTTTAACATGGTGAATCAATGCATGTACATCAATGGGGTTTGTATTTCAACTGGAGACATTTGGTCTGGCCTTCTCTCGAGAATTAATAAAAAGTTAAAAGTTTTATTTTGACCAAAATTAATACCACACACACAAAAAAAATGTTGAGAAAAATAGAATATAAAACAGGGGAAGACAGATACAGTGGCTCACACCTGTAGTCCCAGCAGCTTAGGAGGCTGAGGCAGAAGGATCTCAAGTTCAAAGCCAGCCTCAGCAATTTAGCAAGGCCCTAAGCATATTCGGGACACCCTGTCTCAAAATAAAAAATAAAAATAAAAAAAGGTCTGGGATGTTGGTCAGTGGTTAAGCACCCCTGAGTTCAATCCCTCATATGGGAAAAAAAATAAAGAAAAAACAGGAACATTAGAATGAGTAACAGAATTATAATAGTATTTAATTTAATTGATTGATAGATACCTTAATTAGTGTCAAATTAAGGCAAATTATTTTTAATGTTTATTATATATTGACTCATTTTAATCTACATTTTAATCTACTTTCCTTTATCTTAAAATGTATACTGCCTAGGGCTGGAATTGTGGCTCAAGGTTAGAGTGCTTGCTTAACATGTGTGAGGCACTGGGTTCAATCGTCAGCACCACATAAAAATGAATTTAAAATTGAGGGAATCATGTTCATTTAGAACTAAAAAATATTTTTTAAAAAGTACTTACTGGATCTGGAGATATAATATTTCTTATTAATGTAATTAATGTAATTGTCTATCCAGAATATATTATTTCCTTATATCCAAAAATATACTTCAGGAGATGTAGCAGAATGTTCTTTAACTTCCAATGCTGATTCTCCTAAAAAAATTAATACATGCAAAATCAACTTTGAAAAATTAATACAGATGACTGAATTTGAGCTTTATAGCTTTAGATTAGGTATTTAATTAAAAATTCATTTGTGTACTATTTTAGGATATTATCTAACTTAATAAATTTAAATGTATTTATTGTTTTAAATGCAGATTTTGACCACATTAATTTATTTACTACATGTTTATCAAATGCCTATTGGCTTATCTCATGTGTTAGATTAGAACTAAGCAAGAAAAATAAATCAAATGTGAAAAACTCCCTGCTTCAGAGAAATCAGGTATATGAAAAGATTTACATATGTAGCTAGACTTACTAAATAGAATGCTGTCTACTACCATATATATTATGGATTGGGATTATTTGTGAACTTTGTATTTTCCCTCAACATTAAATCACAATAAAATTACAACAGTCAATATTATTCATGTAATAATATAAATATTCAGAGGATAGCATAATGTTCTACATATATTCATATTGAGAAATCTCTTTCTATGAAAACATTTATTGACCTAAAAATACAATCACCCTTCAATATCCAATGAATTTTCATTAAAACAAATTCATTAGGTAACCAAGTTTGAGAAGTATTACTTAAAAACATATAAAGTGAGATCAATTAGTTTTAGAAGTGTAACATAAATGTGCATCAGTCAGTTTTGTATGTAAAATCTAATGTTTTATTAGTACATGAAGTCTTATAGAATCCTAGTCTCTATACTCCTCTGTTATCATATCATTAATTCACTAACTTCACCATCAACACATATTACAATAGTGAATCTAACATAGAAAGAGTGTAAATATAACCACATAAACTTTCCTAAGTTATGTGAGATAGCCATACCTACCTGTATTGTGCGTGCTTTATGGTATTTAAATGAGTACCTCATATGAAAGAGTGAAAATTAATATTGTTTGAGGTTTCCATGTAGGTTAAAATTAAAATTCTTTTGTCATTTAAGATGTATTTGTATTTTATTTTTAAAAAATTACTCTGAAGAGTTCACATTAACTATACCTGTTAAACATTAGTACCGTTCAATTAAAATGTAATGCAAATTCATAGTTAGATTTCAATAGTATATGTTCATCCTTAAACGTAATGATTTTTTTATTTGTTCTTTTCAGTTATACATGACAGTAGAGTATATTTTGACATATTTATATAACCATGGAGTATATCTTATTCTAATTATGATCCCAGTCTTGTAGTTATACCTGCTGTGGAGACTCACTGGTGTATTCATACATGTACACAGGAAAATTTTGTCAGACTCATACCACTGTCATTCCTATTCCTGTCTTCCTTCCTTTCCCTTCCTTCCCCTTTGTTTAATCCACTGAGCTTCTATTCTCCCCACCCACCTTGTTGTGTGATAGCATCCACACATCAGAGAGAACGTACAACCTTTGGTTTTGGGGGGATTGGCTTATTTCGCTTATCATGATAGTAATCTCGAGATCCATCCATTTACCAGTAAATGCCATACTTTCATTCTTCTTTATGGCTGAACAATATTGCATTGTGTATATATACCACATTTTTTTTTTATCCATTCATGTGTTGAAGGGCACCTAGATTGGTTTCATAGCTTAGCTATTGTGAATTGAGCTGCTAAAAACATTGATGTAGCTGTATCACTGTAGTGTGCTGATTTTAAGTCCTTTGGATATATGTTGAGGAATGGAATAACTGGGTGAAATGGTGATCCAATTCCTATTTTTTGAGCAATCTCCATACTTATTTTCCGAGTGGTTGTACCAATTTGCTGTACCACCAGCAATGTATGAGTATATCCTTTTCACCATATCCTTGCCAACAATTATTGTTAATTGTATTCTTGATTATTGCCATTCTGACTGGAGTGAGATGAAATCTCAATGTAATTTTAACTTGCATTTCTCTAATTGCTAAATATGTTGAATATTTTTTCATATATTTGTTGATCATTCATATTACTTCTGTGAAGTGTTTGTTCACTTCCTTTGCCCATTTTTTTGAATGGGAAATTGTCTTTTTTGGTGTTTTGTGAGTTCTTTATATATCCAGGAGATTAATGCTCTATCTGAGGTGCAGGTGGCAAAGATTTTCTACCACTCTGTACACCATAAATTATATTACAGAAATTTAGTGACAAAAACAGCATGGTGTTGGCACCAAAATGGACATGAAGACCAATGGACAATAATAGAAGACACAGAGACAAAGTCATATAAATACTGTTATCTCATATTAAACAAAGGTGCCATAAACTCACATTAGAGAAAAGATACACTTTTCAATAAATGGTGCTGGGAAACCTGGAAATCCATATGTAGCAGAATGAAATTTAACCCCTCTCATTCTTTACAAAACTCAATTAAAAGTGGATCAAAGGCCTAGGAATCAGACCAAAAGCCCTGTGCCTATTAGAAGGAAATGTAGGCCATATATACCATCATGAGAGATTAGAAACCAACTTCCTCAACAAGATTCCTAAAGAACAAGAAGTAAAATCAAGAATCAATAAATGAATGTCATCAAACTAAAAAGTTTCTTCACAGTAAAGGAAACAATCAAAAGCATGAAGAGAGTTTCTACAGAATGTGAGAAAAATCTTTGGCTCCTGAACCTCAGAAAAATGAAAATCTTGGATAACAATTTACAATAATCTTCTTATTCAATACCAATACCAATACCAGAGGTGGTGACTTCCAATTTAATAAAGAAGTGCTTCTGTGCATTTTGGTTTCCTTGTTGAACTTGGTGGCACACACCTGTAATCCCAGCAGCTCAGGAGGCTAAGGCAGGAGGATTGAAAATTCTAGGCCACCCGATGACCTTCACCCCAGCACAGCCAGCCTAAAGTCAGTCCCGCTGACCCCCCCTATTGTGCGACCAGGCTCCATCCAGTCCCGCGGACCTATGCCCCAGAGCAGGAGACAGGAAGGACAGACCCGCCCAACTCTGCTTGAGTGCAGATGGGCAGAGGACAGTCCCTGGTACCTACATTGGAGTGCCACCAGGCCCAGGTCAGTCCCGCTGACCTTCACCCCAGTGTGGCCAGCCTCAGGTCAGTCCCGTTGACCCTCACTGGTGTATGACCAGGCTCCAGCCAGTCCCGCCAACCTATGCCCCAGAGCAATTTTATTATTATTTAATAAAAAATTAAATAATATTGAAACAATTTTATTATTATTTTTAGTTTTCTTTGGAAAACTGGGAATGGAACCACCTTATGACCCAGCTATCCCACTCCTTGGTCTATATTCAAAGGACCTAAAAACAGCATACTACAGGGACACAGCCACATCAATGCTTATAGCAGCACAATTCACAAAACCTAAACTGTGGAACCAACCTAGATGCCCTTTAGTACATGAATGGATAAAGAAAATGTGGTATATATACACAATGGAGTATTACTCAGCAATAAAAGAGAATAAAATCATGGCATTCTCAGGTAAATGGATGAAGTTAGAGAATATAATGCTAAGTGAAGTTAGCCAATCCCAAAAGCCAAATGCCAAATGTTTTCTCTGATATAAGGAGGCCCACAGTGGGGTTGGGATGGGGAGCATAGGAGGATTAGAG
The DNA here is from genome assembly GCA_025594165.1 of Tamias sibiricus. NCBI lineage: Eukaryota > Metazoa > Chordata > Mammalia > Rodentia > Sciuridae > Tamias > Tamias sibiricus. Next base: position 41,210,980 of record CM046661.1, read on the forward strand.
GAACACTAGAATGGCCAGTGGGGAGGGGAGGGGAAGGGAGGGACAAAAGGGTGAAGAAAAAAAAAAAAAAGATGGTAGAATGAGATGAATATCATTACCCTAAATGCACGTATGAAGTCATGAATAGTGTGAATACACTTTGTATACAACCAGAGATATGTAAAAATGTGCTCTATAATATGAAATGTAATACATTCTGCTGTTATTTCTAACAACTTAGAATAAAAAATAAATAAATTTAAAAAAAATAAAATAAATTTGTAAGTTTTACAAAACAAAAACAAAAACAAAAATAAAGAAATAAAAAGAAAATTCTAGGCCAGCTTCAGCAACTAAGGAAGGTCCTAAGCAACTTATTAAACTCTGTCTCAAAATAATAAGTAAAAAGGGCTAGGGACATGGTCCAGTGATTAAGTTCCCTTGGGTTCAAAAAACCAAAAAATCTGTAGTACAAAAAAAAAAAAAAAAAAGTTTCCTCTCCATTGTATTGTTGACTTTTCTACCCATGCAAAGTATATCTTACTGAATCCCCACCAACACTGGTCTGTAAGTGTTGCTTTATGACATTGTCATTTAAAATAAACCAAAGTCATTTGTTATATTTCATATTTAACTATGTAGGTACTATCACTGTTGCTTTATTTATTTTAATTTCTAATTTTCCAATCTGTGCACATTTTATTTTCTCAACTCATTGTATTGGCTAGGACTTTCACCATATATTGAAAGGTAGTGGTGGGAGACTGCATACTTACCTTATTCCTGATCTTCATGAGGGAGCTCCGCATTTGTCATTATTAAGTATGATGTTAAGTGTGGTGTGTTTAAATGCATGGTTTGTTAAGTTGTGGATGATTCCATAGATTCCCAGGTTCTTGAGTTTTTATCATGAATAATACTTGTTTGTATGAAATGCTTCTCTGCATTTACTAGTGGGATCATGTGATATTTCTTCATTAGCCTATTGTGATGGATTACATTAATTGACCTTTGAATTTTAAATCAGTCTTGCATAACTGGGAAAAATTCCTGTTGGTTATGGTATATTCTTTTCATACATTATTGGATTTGATTTGCTTTATTTTTTTGAGTTTTCATGAAAGATGTTCATGAGAGATACTGACCTGTAGTTTTTTTGTAACTTCTTTGTCTAATTTAATATTCACTTCGATTATAGATTTAAGAAGCTTTTTGCTTTTACATTTGTTCAAGAGGATCACAAGTTTGAGGCCAGCCTCAGGAACTTAGCAAGACTGTGTCAAAAAACAAAAAATAAAAAGTTCAGTGGTTAAGCACCTCTGGTTTTAATTCCCAGTGCCAATAATAAATAAATAAATGCATAATAGAATTGATGTGTATATGTGCAAATTATACATAAGCTCACAAATATTATTCTTAATACTTATTACTCCTATTGAAATTGCTTTGTAGTGCCATAATTACTTATATTTTACTAGAAATACTCAATTTCTTCTCACCTATGTAATTTAAGAAACTTATTTGCCTATATATCTTTCTCCTTTCCAATTTATATTCACATGATGGTTTATCAGTTGATTATTCTTCTGACCACTTAATTATTATGTAACTTTTTTCTTATTTAATGTTTATTACCATTGAATTTGATATTCAAATACCTTTGACTTCATAATTATTAAATTCCTATAGCCTATTTCCACTCCCCAAATCTATAGTTTAGACTAAAAATAAGAGTAGGCATTGACTAAGCCCAAATTCCAGCATTTTGCTCTATAGGTTCATAAAAATCACTACAGGAATACTGCAGATCAGCACAAACAATTTAAAATTTGAAATCCAGTGAGTTAGTTGTCTCCTGCATATTTCATATATACTTTCCAATAAAAATACCTTCCATTACCAAGCACAGTGGTGCACAGCTATAATCTCAGCTACTGGTGATATTGAGCAGGAGGAACACAAGATGGCAGCCATCCTGGGCAACTTAGTGAGACCCTGTCAAAAAATAGTGAAAGGTGGGGACCAGGAATGTAGCTCAGTCTTTGCCTAAAATGTGCAAGGTCCTAAGTTCAATCTAAAGAAAAAAAAAAAAATCATAAAAACTTTAAAAAAAAAACACTTGATATTTCTCACATCTCATCTACACATCAAGTTCTATAGTGTTTGGGAGGGAACAAATGCTATAAAATTTGGTAATACTTGAATTAATGGAATAAATGAATGTATAACTGAACGAGTATCTGTCAGAATGTCCACGTACTTGTCTTTATTAGCATCTTTATTAATAGATAAAAAATAGAATTGTTTCTTCTTCTAATACCCTCAGTTTACTCTTACTAGAAAGGATTTGGACTTGTTTTTTAAATCCAAATTAATAGTTTAATTTTATTTTTTCATTTGTGAATTTTTCTTTCTTTCCCATATTATATTAGTTGGTATTATCTCTTTCTCCTTAGTGTTCCTTTTACCTTCTGTTTTTTTTTTTTCCTTGAGCTATTTCTCATATTCTTCCTTGATACAATTTATCCCTTTAGCCTTTTAAAAACCTCAGCACACAGAAAGATGTTCCAGGAACCTTTAACCTCATCCTTTAGCAGAGAGACCGTCTTGCATTTATAGCATACATAATTGGTGACTACCTGAGGCAAAAGACAAACTTAGCATATACCCTGCAGGTTCCTGAAATAGTTCTCTTGGTGTCCATACAACTTTAAGTTAAACTCAAGTCCTTTGTGACTCCTCTTGGAATTTCTCTGTGATTTGTCAAGTCACACTGACAGCTAGTTGGGCCCAATTGCTGGGGACTTAAAATCTCAAGGGAACTGCTGCCTCTAATATTGGGTGACCACTACAATCTCCTGACGTAAATCTCTAATACCATATTCACTTCTATTAATTTATAATTCATTCCCAAGCCTTGACCCCTTCAACAAAGGCTGTATTATTTAGTCCACATTCTTGAAAGCATTGCTGACACATACTCCACTAACCAACTCTCATCTCTTTTGCAATGAATTTGTACATAACACTTAGAGGTGATCTCTGTGTGTTTCATGATTTATTGTTAGGTAATTGAACACACTGAAAGATATATAGCTATCAAAATACAAATAAATTTAAACTAGTTTTCTATTTTTTGGAAGAAAAAAATTGAAAAATAAAAACTATATGTTCTCTTTATCCAATTAATAAGTCCTAAATTAGTGTTTCCTGTATTTAATAACACAAATTATTTTGATAAGTTACGTCATACATGGCAAAGAATGTTCAACGTACTTGTAGTGGACTTTGGCACTGTAAGTAGGTCTTAAGTTTAAACATAAAATATAGGATCATAAGTTAAAATGGATAGTACCAAAATAATCCTAGGAAGAGATAAATGAAATTGAACAATTTAATGTGAAAATTAACTTGTTAAGATACATGTTTAATCCTTAAACTTTACAGTGAACTTTACACTCACTCGACTGATTATTTTTTACTATTTTATTATGCTTTTAAACACTTGCTCATATATATTATTATAGGATATTTAAAATTGACAACTATTTTGATTACACAACTGTCATTGTATTTGAAAATCACTGGTTTTTTATTCTATAAAATGTGGAACAGCAAAACAAAGTATGACAACTTTCAAGGAAAGATGTCAGCACAACCTCTGTGTCTTCATAATTCTCTGCCTCATGTCATAGGGTCAAAGCACATCCTGAAAGGATAAAACCACACCTTTAAAGTTTTCTATATCAAATGCATGAGAAAGGAAATCATTCCTTCTACCATAAAATTTCAACTTAGCTATTCACAGCATAGCACCTTCAAAGACCAACTTGGAAAAGAAATTTTGGTGAATAATTTATAAGTCGAAAGTAAAGCCAAGGGTACAATCCAATACGTATATATACATATATATATAAATGTTACCTTAGAGCACATAGCGCTTAGACAGCATATCAAAGTGTAAAGAATAACAAACAAAACAAAATAAAGTTTACATTTACATGAAAAATAAAAATTGCCTTTATGAAAATAGCTGGTTCATAAATATAGCAAAAGGATGATACTGTGAAAAATCATAGCTAGTTTAAAGTTTTGAAAGATATGTATGTGTGTATATTAAAATTATTTTCTGAAGCAGCACAATTCTAGAATAACTACTCATATTTTTGATCATCTGACTTTTAATATTTTCACATATAATATTCCAAGCTGCAGAAATAGAAAAATGGTAGTAAAAAGTAAAACATTTCCTCTTTAATATAATAAACCAAACCACCATCATTTCTTTTCTTTTCCATTCTAACATTTTCACATTTTCCTTGATCCAGACAGATCATTCCATTCATTTACCTATTCTCAATGCCCAATCCATAATTTTCATTTATCATTATGCTTTTATACTAAAAGTCTGTATTAGGGCTGGCATTTATCAGAACAAACAGGAGTGGTGGCTATGTTGGAGCTAAGGACTCTAAAATTGCAGTAGCAACATGCTTGTCAAATGTTCCAAGATTGTGTACACAAGTACATGGAGGGACACAAGATGTTGACAATATGAAATCAGTCAACATAATTTTAATCAGGCAGTATTTTAATCTTGATCTTGTCATTAGACCACTTGATAGCTTGGAACCTCAGTGTTCACACCCATTAAAGGGATTTAAGACATATACTTCCTGTGAAAGTTAATGTTGTACATCAACTGGGCTACACTATCCTGTTTAGTTGTTGGACAAACACCAGTCTAGAAGTTACTGTATTTATTTTTCTAGATGTAATAAACATTTAAATCAGACTGAGTAGAGCAGGTTACCCTACATAATGTAAGTGGCCCTTATCCTAATTAATTAAAAGTGATAAGAACAAAGCCTGAAATTACCAGAAGAGGGGGAAAAAATATCTGCCTTGAAGCTGCCTCCAGAGTCAAGACTACAGTACTGACTTGTAAGAGCCCTAATAAGGAGATCGCTAAGATGGCGGCTAGCTGAGAGCCATAAGAGGTGTTTCAATATTTTCACCTGATATTCATGCATTTATCTAAGAATCTCTCTATGCCCGTGAAAACTATGTGACACACCTGTAAGTTTGAGCTGTTGATATGTGTATACTTGTTAAGGCAAAAAGTATGTAACTGGGTGAGGTTGGCTAGAGGGGGTGGTTGGAGTTGGAGAGGTTGTTGGAGCCGGAGAGAAAAGTTAGAAGAAGGAAGAATAAAGAGCCTATTCATTTTCCAGTCTGCTTCCGAATTCTTTCCCGCGGTATCATTGCTGCAGGCGGCAATAGCTGCAGATGGCAACACTGACTGCTGGGGAATTTTTACTTTGTGGGCCTACCTGAAGATTTCAGACTTGCCTGTCCTCACAATGACATAAGCCAATTCCTTAAAATTTCTAGAAGACACACAGACAGACATACAACCTGTTGGTTCTGTTTCTCTGTAGAACCATAATACAATTTCATTATCTGATCTTGAATATTTAAATCAAACAATTCATTTAAGGTGGTGCATTGAACTTCAGTTTGTTAGTTTATCTACAAAAAGGGTTCTATATTTCCAAGGTCAACAAAATACACATGCCTCTCTCACACTCTCACTAGCAAATGCAAATGTGACTCTCCAGCCTTGTGAGGTATTGCCACCTTGCTGGCACTGCAAATGTGTCCGCAAAAGGCCATTTCACCACTATTTGAAGCCAGGTCCTTCATGATGCTGGGGAATATGCTAAGAATGAATTCCATGAGCATTGCCATCCTGCTGAATTTCATGCATTTTGAAGGAAGTTTCTTGATCATAACCAATGCTGTCAAAAATACCACCATGTGATGATGACTAGTGATTCTTTAAATCCACAGAAGCACGGAGTTCAAGGACTTGAAAACTGTATTCAGAATAAGTGTATATTTCAATAAGAATAAAACACTGCTTCCATAATTGGAGAGGTTTAATGTGATCAACCTGCCGTCAGGTAGCTGGCATATCTACCTTGAGAATGATGTCGTATTGGGGGTCCAATGTTGTTCTCCACTATAGGTGGACTGGGCACTCTGTAGTGGTGTAGCCATGTCAGTCTTAATGAGTGACAGTGTTACTGCTGAGTCTATGTACAGCTTCCATATCTGCCACTGTGGTCATTTCATTCATGAGCCCATTGAGTGATTGGTAATGACAGAACTGGCTGGAAAAACAAGCTAACTAATACCCATAGAATAAGTCATCCTGTCCACTTGATTATTAAAATCATCTTCTGTTTGGGTTACCATTTAGTGAACAAACAGAGGGAACACAAATATTATCTTCACATATTTTATCCATTCAGAAAACTGCATGCACACATTCCTTCTTCAGACTTCTTTGTCACTGATTTTCCAGTCCTGTTCCTTCTTAGTTTCTCTTCACCTGCCAAACAATTGGCTACAAACAGTGACTTGTTACATAATTTCATGTCTAGACACTTTTACCTACAAGCAAATGAATAATCAGGCTTATTGATAAAAATTTCTTCCTAATACTGGAATTTCTCTTCACTCATATCTTTCAGGACATCCCAGAAAAAGACTGTAAATGGTGTAGTTGTAAGCTCTGCAGAGGTACCAACATATTATATGTAGTTTATTTTCTTGGTCCTTGAATACAAAGACTCTTTTATAAATAAACTAGCATTGAAAATCAGTATATCACCTGAAACACATTGTGTGCTTTGAATCCTCAGCAACAGATAATGAGCTTGTATTAGTCAGGGTTCTTTAGATAAATAGAACAAATAACACACACATGCACAAATATAAATATATACATGTGCATACAGATGTTTGTTTATATACAAACACATAGCTAGAGAGAGAGAGAGATCTGAATGAATCACCTTGAAAAATCAGAGGAGCTGGCAAGTCTGAATTTCTGAAATCTGTGGGGAAAATTTACAGGTTTTCAGGTTGTAGTCCTAAATCTGAAGGCAGTGTGAAGTCAAAATTTCATCCTCTTCAGGAAACCTGTCTTTGTTCCTCAGGCCTTCACCTGATTGGATATGGCCCACAAATGTTATGGAAGATAATATGCTTTGCCCTAAGATTTAAATTTTAATCTTTATTCTAGTGATTTAAATATTAAATAGATCTAAAAAACATAACACCCTTGTAGCAACGTCTACATTGGTATTTGCCCAAATTAGCAAATACCATTGTCTAGTCAAGTGACACAAAATTAGTCATTGCACTTGTCTACCACAGAAGCTGGTTATTAGGCCTAAAGTAGAAAAGGAAAAGAGAGAAAAAAAAAAAAAAAAAAAGAAGAAGAAGAAGAAGAAGAAGACTTAGTTAGGCACTTAGTACAGTACCTTGTACATAGTAGGCTTTCTGCTACATCTCTGTGTTACTACTGATACTGACACCATTATAATCAATAAAATTCTTTTTTTTATATATTGATTTATTTTCTTTAGTTGTATACAATGCCTTTATTTTTATGTGGTGCTGAGGATTGAACCCAGGCCACACATGTGCTAGGCGAGCACTCTACCACTGAGCCACAACCCCAGCCCCTCAATAGCATTCTTTATACTTCTTTTGTTGCTGCTTCCAGTACAAATAAAGGTATATTTTAATACTCTCCTACTCATTTCCTATGGTTTACTAAAGCACAATTATTCACCAAGGACGTGCCACATCAGTCCATTCAAACTGCCTAGATCCTCATAAACTCAATTATATACACATTAAATGTTATGGTTTGGTTAAGATAGATTCCCTAAAAGCTCACATGCGAGATAATGTAAGAATGTTCAGAGGTTAAATGATTGGATTATGAGAGCTATGACTTAATCATGGGTTAATTCAACTTTTATGAATTAACTGGGTAGTAACTGTCAGCAGATAGGGGTGTGACTAGAGGAAGCAGGTCTCTGGAAGTGTGCCTTGAAGGGTTATATTTTGTCCCTGGTGAGTGGAACTCACTCTGCTTTCTGACCATTATGTCATGAACTGCTTTGCTCTTTCACACCTTTCCTCCATGAAGTTCTGCCTCACTGGAATCTGCCAGCCATGAACTGAACCTCTGACACTGTGAGCCAAAATAAACTTTTCCTTCTCTAAGATTTTCTTGTCTAGTATTTTGGGCACAGCAACACAAAGCTGACTAAAACACTACGCAATCTCCTTTTTGTCTACCACCTAAGATGTTGGTATCATTTGTCCCCCTAGAATATTTGCTTATTCCTCTCTTGTGTATCATCAGATCATACATTCAGTGGAAAAGGTAGTACAGGAGTTGTAGAGGCTGGTAGTTTTCCATTCAAATTCTGGACTTAGCTATATAAATTATAAGCACATTACTTAATTCCCCAGACCTCCCTTTCCCTTCTGTAAATTGCAGACAATAAGATCTATTTCAGAATTTTATTGTGTATGCTTCTGAAGATCAATATTATTAGCTTGCTTAGAACCAAATATGTTTTCATTCATTTCCTATTAGCCTTACACTCCATATCAGAAGACAAGAATCTTAGTTCAGTTCTCTTCCTTCCCTTTACCATGACGTTTATAGTATAAGAAGGTACCAACCTATGTAATAACTACTTAATTATAAATTCAAATATAACATATTGAGTATGTTCTACGTATTACTTAAATAATTAAAGCCAATAATATTTCTGAGTTTCCTAGTAAAGAATGGATTGATGTAACAATAGATCTTTTGGAATATAAATAGAGGAATAGAGATGGGTACTGTTAATGAAGCAAGCAAAAAAATTCAAAGAGCAAACATTTATGGCAACAATTAATAGTTTTAACCTAACTCAATACAATTTAATGACTTTTTTTACTATTTATTTTTTAGTTGTAGTAATAAATAAATACCTTTATTTCATTTATTTATTTTTATGTGGTGCTGAAGATCAAACCCAGGGCCTCACATGTGCTAGGTGAGCACTCAACCACTGAGCCACAACCCCGGCCCACAATTTAACAATTGTATTGAATGATATATTAATTTCTGAAAGAAGTTATATATGCCAACATAGTCTGAAGTATACTTTAAGTGCTACTTCATTTTTGGAAAATACAATCTCAGCATCTAGAGTAAGAAAAAATATAAATAAAACAGGAAAAGGTGAATGGCATACAGCAAGTAGTGTTCCACTGAGTTGCAGAGGATGACTGGTTGGAAAGAAATTTTACAATAATAATTTTGACAATAAATACTTATTATTTTGGGTACTAGAGATTAAACCTAGGTACTAGAGATTTGGTTAAACCCACCCCTCCTAAAGCACTGTGCCACTGAACTACATCCTCAGCCCATTAATTAATTTATTTATTCAACCAGGGTCTCCCTAAGTTTCTGAGACTGTGCTTGAACTTGTGATCATCCTGTCTTAGTCTACGGGCTAGCTGGAAGTACAGGTGTGGAGAACTGATCCCACTTTAAATAGTTCATTTCTGCTTCTACAATGTTTGTTTGGTGAAGGAAGGTATTGTTGATTATTTGCAAATGTTTAAATGAAAATTTAATCTAGTTAAATCCAAAATATACAGCAGATAATTCATAAAACTCCACCTGAATTTAGGTTCAATAATCATTCTTCGTGGATATTAACTTTCTACCTCAGGTCCTCCGTAACAGTTAAGCAGATGAAAATTATAGACAATTATTCATTTAATAGATTATGTCCCTACCCGATATTTCCTTATAGAACAAAAAAATAGTCAGAGGCTGTGGTGAGCAACCTGTATTTCTTTACTTCTTTATTAAGCAAATGCTCACGAGTATCTGCCATGTGGTAGAAGCTCTACTGTGTCTTAGAGATATGGAAGTGGGTAATGTAGACTAGTTTCCAACTGCTGAGGTTTATGTTCTATCAGAGAGAAACAGCAACCATAACAAAATTAGTAAAAGGAAACTGGATATTTTCACATTTTCTTTAGTGTTGTGAAGAAAGTTAAAAATTGAGTTGATAGTAATGGGTGGGCAAGAATAGGTTTGATGCTGTATCATCTAAACAATTTAAGAAAATACACTTTCCTTAGAAAATATATTTGAGTCAGGCATGGTGGTGCATGCCTGTAATCTGAGTAACTCGGGAGGCTGAGGCAGGAGGATCACTAGTTCAAGGTCAGTCTCAGAAACTTAGTGAGGCCCTAAGCAAGATCCTGTCTCAAAATAATAAATAAATAAGTAAGGTCTGGGGATGTGGCTTATTGGTTAAGCACCCTGAGTTCAATCCCCACTAATAATAATAATAATAGCAACAACAATAATAATAATAAAGAGAAAGAAAGAAAGAAAAGAAAGAAAGAGAAAGAAAGAAAGAAAATATATTTGAAAGGTGTTACAAAGGATAAGAGGAAATGTTCATGCACAAGGAATAGCAGTCCAGGCAGAGAACACCAAGAAGAAATATTCTGGAAACGCAGTAGTGACTAAAAGCATAGCAGAAGAGCAAATAAGTAAGATGAAGTAGGAAAAACAGACTAAAGCACCAAAACCTATGTGGACAAAGGCAATGTCATGCTAGAGATGCTCCTCCAGGCTTCTATTGCCTGTGGGAACTACATGTGACATCTCTTTCCAACTTCATGTTCAGGGAGGTTCAACTGGTTGTTTAAAATGGTTGGTCATAATGGTTATATTTACAGCATGCAATTTTCCAAGGCTACAAATCACTGGCCCTAACCTCCAGCCAATGCCACACACACACACACACACACACACACACACACACACGCATGCATGTGGGCACATACACATTGATCATTGTACCACTGTATAAACAGGAAAATAGTGTTAGTAGTTTCTAGCTTTCCAGTTCTGGTTCTCTTAAGCATACATAAGCTCTTTACCCCTAATGAAAACCTCGATGCCTATTTCAGCCTGAATATTTTGAAATTAAGGAATTGATGTTTCTTTCTGTCACACTTGCTTGAGAATCAAGACAAGAGGAATAAAATCCCTATTGAGTTTAGCTCCACATCTCTGAGAATGAGTGTTGGAAGAAGTGTCACTCACTATGCCCTGCTAGTTTCAGGGACAGGACCATTACCACCATACAGCTGTTAGGGTTAGAGGGGACACTTCCATATGTAAGGATAAGCACCAGTCATGACTGGATACAAGTATACAAAATACATCTGCTCTTTCTTTAGAAAAGTGTAAAACTAGGTCATTGGGAAAAATTAAAAAGAAAAAGAGCTCCCAACTATATCTTATTATTTCTCCATTCACATTTGTCATGCCTGAAAAATTCCTGCGTATACTTATCCCAGTTTGCTTAATATTTGTTTTTCAGAGAATATGTATTAAATTGAATACAGAGTTTCACTCATCATAAACTTGACCTCCAATACAGTCAGGCTATTGAATAGTTGAGTGTGCTTTGGTACTTTAAAAATCATCTCTTTACCCCACTTTCATCATCTGAAACGGACTTTTTAGTACCTACTTCACCAAGTTCATCAAGCACTCAAAGAAATTTTGTGCATAAAAATCTGAAATGCAGATAAAACAGGCTGGCTAAAAAGACTAGTTTTCAGAATTTGACAGAAAAACTTTGAAATTCTGTCCTTGCCTTCAGTTTAACTACGGTAGATTTCCAAACATCTTAGAAACTCAGTTTTCTCCATTGTTAAATGGGGATAATAATATCCTGCAGTATTTTCACGAAGATTAGAAAGATGTAATCACATGTTTGTATGGTGTTGTGTACATAGCTGGAAAGCAATAAATAATGGACTTTACTTTCATTAGGAACATCATTGAAAATTCATACGCAGATGAATTTTTGAGCAAAACCAAATATCAAGTATACCAGATCAATGTAAAACTAAATCAACAAAAGAAAAGCTGGCAAGAGCTTCAGACATTAGGATTTATTTTGATGAATTTCTTTTACATTGTTTTCTACATCTTTCAAATTTAGATTTGAAAACAAACATGTGAAGGACCTAGAGCCTCAAGGGAAGGTTGGCATATTATAGATGAAGCTCTTTGCTCAAGACACAGCACACTAATTCCTTAGTAGAGGCTTCCATTCTGTTTTTTTTTTTTTTTTTTTTCTTTTTTTTTTTTTCCATGTTAGTTGTTTATTATGAAGTTTAAAAATTGTACATGGTTAGAGACTGGGCTGCCAGAAGGAATGGAACTCCTGAAAATCTGAGTAGAATGTGGAGAACTCTCTAATAAATTCACAGGGCCTTCTCCACTTCCACAGAAAATAAACTCCCTTTGGAAATTTGTCAAAACTTAATTTAACAGCTTCAGAAAGTATGTTTTGATTGATCAAGACTGTTTTTAACAGGTGATAGAAGGACTGTTTTGCATTTCCTTATTAAATAAAGAGCTCGGTGTTTGCTTTATTTCTGTTTGTATCCTTACTTTACGCTAGAACATTGTCAAGATTGTGTCTGCACGGGTTCATTTATGGCCTTGAACGTTACAGTTATTGCACATCAGGACATGTGTCTACTCTGAATTTGCCATTATCACATCAGAGGGACATGTAATTTGTGTGCCCCAACTATGACCTGAAGAGAATTCTTAGTTCAGTACATGTATCATTTTTCTTTGTTGATTTCTTTAGGATGAGATGTCTAATGCTTTCTCCCGGCTTCATTCAAACTTTGGCTGCTTCGCATTCTACTGGGACGTGCTAAAATTACTGCTTTATTGCAGGAGAAACACTGATGATGCAACAAACTCCCTTCTTAGAGGAGATCATGGCTAGAGATCTGCCTGTGTTAATGTCACCCCTGCACACCCCACAGATTGATGAGCCACTAGCTGCACAATGATCTAATAAAGACCCTCATATAACTGCTAGGAAAGGTCACAGCTCTTTTCAGCGCACAGGCTAGAAATCTGATTGCACTGTGTAAACAGCTCTTCTACTATATGCACAGGCAAGAATTTGTTCTCTTTGCTCTTTCAAGAATAAATATTCTTATTCAAGCTTTACATGAGAACAAGATAGCTAAGCCAGAGTTACTAAAGTGGATTTCTACACATTTCTGAAAAGACTGTAGGCCTCCTACTGTCAGGGCATCACTCATACATCCTCTCTCAACATCTTTCCCCTGGTCAACCCCATACTCTGGACCCACAAAATCTTCACATTTCTCCTCCCTGTCAACACTTCTTTAAACTGTGTTTCCATATGATTTTTTAAAATCTAATTTTAGATGAGTTGTTATGAGGTGACAAAAGTTTAACATGTTACTCTTACCAGAGCCTCTTTGGCATAAAGAAGAAAAAAAAAAGATGCCCCTTCTTTCATTTGCCCCAATATATAATGAACTAACATCTATCATACTGAAATTTAAACATTAATTTATTCCCTTTATTGCATATTAGGCTTCATGTTCCTGGAGTAGCTACAATGTATCCTAAATTCTCAGAATAGGTTGTGATATATCGTAAGTGCTTAAGAATGTTGTCTGGAAGAACAAATGAGTGGTCAGTGGTGATCAGATAGTATATTCCAACAGGAAAGAATTACATATTTGGGGAACAGGATCTGAACAGCAAGATTTGTTACCTTTTAACTGGCAGACATCTAAGTGAGGTTAGACTGAGCCTCGTACATCCCAAAACAAAGGAAAATAATATTTCTGACATGTGGGAACACAGAAGCATGATATGTTGAACATACAAACATATTCTGCAGGCGAACCAGAAATATACAGATACCGCTCCCTTAAGTGAGAATGAAAAGAGAACCAAGAAACTGGAGCAAACCCTTTCTTCTCCCAAAGTCATAATGAGAGAAGAGTGGCAAAGAACATTAGAGAATAGCATTTTGCTTCAAATCAGTACTAAAGCTTCATAAAAGGAAAATGGCGTCCGTTGATAAATACAATCTCTAAAAATAAATATATGAATTTATTTATTAATTCATTTCCACTAAAATTAATTCATGTTCATTCAAGGGGTTTCCATGCTTTATAAATGTTATACATGGATGTGTGGATGTTATAAGAATAAAAAACCTTAACTACATTGTCCTTCACATATTATGGTAAACATAATCTATAATTAAGATTTACTTATTCTTGAAGAATGGCTTTTAAATGTCATTTTAAAAAATAAACAAGAGTGCTACCAACACAATAAAGCAAAACTATACATTTAACGTTTTCTAATATTATTTTTTCTGACTCCATAGCATCTAACATTAAGAGGATTTTGTGTGTGGGAGGGTGTATATGTCTTTGTATTACAACTCCAAAAATATGTGTGGTTTCTATGCTTTGCTCATATTTTACCTAAAGGCAAATAACAACAAAGTAAAAATAAAATGGTACCATCATTGCATAAATATTCATCAAGAGATATTTTTAGACAAGTGTTGTTAAAGTTATGAAGTGATAAGTCATAAAATACAGCACTAGAAAGGTTAACTTTCCTCCCAACTTTTGATGATGCAGACAGAAAGAGAGATTTTATTATTTTGAATTGTAAGATATGATGAACCAATAGCAAGAAGAAGGGAACTAATATCCAGAATTAGAATAATGTTGAAAACAGGGGGGGAAAATGTCCATTAAACCAGTATTCATTTTCAGAGAGCTTCATCGCATGTATCAACCATGTAAGGGTAATTACTGAACAGGTTTTGAAAATATGTTGTGGGAGTCAGTTATTCACCAAATAAGGACTTATTTTTAGATTTGTAAAGGACCTCTATGTTGAATAATAACATGGTGTCAGCCCTGTATAAGAAGACTAAATGAATGATGAAGTCTAAATTGTTCTGAATGCCAGGAAATGGATCAAATAGCATTCAGAATAATACCTATATTTTAATAGAACTATGACTGTTCTTCCAACCATATTACAAAATATACTATATAAGATTAGTAAAATGTATGTCATATAAAATTAAAAATAATAAAATAAATAGTTAAAATACATATTCACATTAAATGTAAGATATACATGCAAGTTATTACATATACATATAAACTGAGACATATGTGCATATATATATACACATATATATATGTATATATATATATATATATATATAGAGAGAGAGAGAGAGAGAGAGAGAGAGAGAGAGAGATACAAACGTCTTTTAGGAATGAAACCAAAGATCTTCATCCTTACCTTCTATTACTTATTTATACTTTAAATGCCTCAACAGATCATTGAGTTTTATTATTTTGTGTTCTAAAGATAACTTAATTTGTAAAAACTTTCCTAACTCTCATATAACTATTTTGTCATAATATGTATAGAATAAATACCTTGAGATTTTCCCTGGAAGAAAATGAGCCCATGGGAAAATTCAAATGTATTCGAGAAAAGAATGATTATGATTTCTCTATCAATATATTTTCCATCAAAATGGAAATATTAACTCCATGTTAGTTTGATATTTATATAAATAGAAAAACAGAAAGCCTTTTGCCAACATAATAAACATTATTAGGAGATTAGTGATATAGGCTTTCACATTTCAGCATTGATGATGATTTTTAAGATTACTTTAAAATTGTACTGAAAAAGCAAGAGCTGCTGAATGTGTGATATGCAAGAAAATGGAAAAGTAGCAGAAAGAATTAGGCAGAACAAGAGGATACTACAGTTATTTCCTTACCAACTAGAATATTAGTGCTAGCTCCTGGACATGAAGTTTTTGAAAACTCCTATACAGTAGCTTCAGGAATAGCTTTCACCACAACTTAATTAAGCTTAGTTGAGGCAATGAAATCAATGTTCCCTTGGTAGTGGCATGAGTGATATATCATTTCCATCATTGGTGGCTTTCACTGCTGGATCTTCAAACACATTCCAAGAGTGAATATTTCGAGGTTAGAATGACATTTGCTTTGCAAGTTCTTTTTTTTTTTTTCCTATAACTACTATCAGCTTGTACAGAATGAAGGTTAACATTGAATTTCCGAGGTTTTGGAATGACCTGTGTCAGAACTCTTCTGGCATGAAATATGAATTATTCACAAGCTTCCAACTCTTTGAAATTCAACAAGCATAATTTAATTTCAGACCAGAAGATTAAAATTTGGATGGTAATTTTGGCATTGTTATTAATTCCAATAATTAAAGAAACAAAAGACACAGATACAGCCAAGAAAGTCTATTAAGTAATATATTTTAAGAAATCCAAACATATATGCCTAAACTGTCATTTGTGTTTTTGTGTTCTAATAATATTGAATCGAGCAAGAGATTTTTTATTTTTGTTTCTTCTTTTCTGTGAATTAAATAATCTATCTAGAAACTTACTTGGTCAAATTTAGAATAGATGGACTGACATTTCAGAATCCAATCTCTTATGCTCTACCTTCAGGTTCAAAACCTTTGATCAATTATACAATAGCAGCCTTGAAGATCAAAGAAACCCTAACTGCCAGTGAGCAACTACCAGGAAGTGGAATAACACTAGGCTGAATTCATTCATAACATGAGATTACAGAAGAAAAAGTATGATTGTGGAGTATATTTATTTTTACCTTTTTTCATGTAGAAGCTAATAATGGTGTGAGCTAATATAATTCTACCAAAGCATACCAGGTGCAAATTTTAAATCAAATAAAATTCTCATTTTGTTCATCTTTAAAAAATATTAGAGAGAACAAAAAGTCAAAGTGTTATAATGTCAGGAAATCTTTTGAATTAAAATGCTATATTATCCATCAGTTTCCCTCTTAAACCAGTTTAACAGGGATGTAAAAATTTCAACCACTGTAGAAGACCACCTAGTGATATCAAAGTAATAACTAAAAAACTTTAAGAAGAAATACTTCCATAATTTAGTAAATAAGAGTTTGAAACAAAATAGGCAATGAAATATACTAATCAAACATGGAATATATTTTGCAATTATTTTCAAATGTGTTAATTACTGTGTTAAGGAAAAAAGTTTAAACTTATTTTTCAAGGATAAACTATGCAGGTAAAATTGTTTTGTGTACCACATGACCAATAGCTTTTACATGTGCCATTGAAGCCGATTTTCTTAATTTAATATAGACAATTTAAACAGCTTAAAGGTATTTCTTGCTTATTAAAAACTCTCCTTACAAAATTGCTAAACTTACAAGAATAGACTTATAATGAATTCATTATAAGAAACATTTGTCAAATTTAGAAAATTTGAGAATAAACTGCTAGAATCTTGTTCATACTATTTATGGTTCTAATCACCTTCTGTAAATTATTACTTTATTTACTTGTTCTTTAAGAACAGTTCTAATATGTCATTAATAATGATCAGCTACTTTCTCTGACCTATTCTGTCTCTTATTCTATTAAATCATATTTATTATTGCTTAAATGTCTTGAGAACATATCCAAGTGTGTATATTATGTGCTAGATTGTACTTATTAAAATAAAAAGCACTGATATTTCTAATACTGTCAGATAGTAGTAGATAACATTTTTGAGATTTTATCCTGTAATGGGAATCTGTGGATTTTGCATGTAATCATTCCAGATGAATATCTAAACTCTCTGATGAAATTTTAAAAGGGTTTTGTAAATAAAATTATAAATAAGTGGAAGTATGCTAATGTAAATGAGGAGAAAGACACTAGGAAATTTTCTCATACTGCAGAATTATTGAGTCTATATTTAAATAGATAGAAAGTAGTATAAATGAGTTGTGCTTAAATCCACTACTTCATAAGGGGGTTGTTGACTTCAAGGAAGAGAAACTCAGGAATTGCAGACTCTATATTTCAGCCTTTAAACAGAAGGAAATCCTACCATTTGGGAAAATACGGATGAACCTTGAGGCCATTATCATATATAAATAGCAAGAAAAAATATTTATCTATCTTTAAGCAATTTTTTTTAGAATTTATTATTCTTTTAATCAAAGTATTATATCCAGGAATAAGGTAGGAGTCAAATTGAATGACCTCAACTTTATACTTGAAATTCTTAACATTTGATCTTAAATATCTTTAAAAGAGTATTTTCATTTTTAGTTTCTCTGAAACAATAAGTTAAAGGCTAATGAGATAGCGTTTATTCCAGGTTACAGGAGTTTCACTAACTTAAGATATGGTAAATAAAGAATAGAAGATTTGAGGGTGTGAAGAACAGAAGAGAGAGCATGGGAGGGGGGAGAGAAGAAAATAATTCATTTGAGAGAGGAAAGAGACTGGTGAAGAGACAGGGGAAAGAACCTACAGGGATTGCTGATTAGAACAGTCTGTCTGACTAAATGGCAGAATTTACTTACCATGGTCCACGGAATAAAATCACCTTGCAGGAAACCAGGAACCTGCTTGCAGGTATTAGTCACCTGCCATGTCTTTACCTTCTTCAGGTCCTTGGGCTCCTGTGCTTTGCCACTCAGCTGATGTTCTCATTCTAACTATGCAGCTTTATTGCCACTGGCTTGACCCGGGCTTCATTCCCCAACTCCTCTTTATTATGGTCTGGTTTGCTCTTTTCTTATGTCTACTATTCTTCTCATAATGAAAATTAACACATATGTGTATCAAAGAGAAGAGTACCACTCCCCTTTTTCAAGATGAGATGAGACCATGGTTAAAAGTGGGATTCCTTTTTATATACATGTAATAAAATCTGAGCTTATTAATTTATTTACTGGTAGGAACTACTGTTACATTATTAACTGCAACAAGATGATTTTATAGCTGATGGGATTTAATTGCCAAGCCTTTAGCTTGATGCCTCTGGCTAGATTTTTATATCATGCAATTTTATTCACCAAAGTAGTAATTCATTTTTAATTAAAATTTATTTTATTAGAATGACCTAATTTAAAAATCTCAGTTTTTGTTATGCTTTAAAGCTATTACGATCTATTTATTCTATCCATAGTCTTTACTAACATAACAAGTAAATGACAATTGTCTTTATGTTTTTCTTGATTGATATTTTTTTCTCCTTTTTAAAATTTTTGAGATGAGCACTCTAACATGCGGTCTATACTACCTTATGGATTTTTGAGTGCACAAAACTGCATTTTTACCTATGGGAACAATGTTGTTTGTTACATATCCAGATCTAGTTCATTTTACATAATTGAAATTTGCACACTAAAATTTATAACTCTGTATTTTCCCCTCCTCTCAACCAAGGACAAACACCATTCTTCTCTTTGCTTCAATAAATTTGATTATTTTAGGAATTTTATATTAATAGAATGAATCATGCAATAAATGTCCCTCTGTGACTCATTTGTTTCACTTACAAATGCCTTGCAGTTTCATCCATGTCGTGGCATGTTGCAAGATTTTCCTTTTTTTTTTTAATATATATTTTTTGGTCTCAATAACATTCTAATGTATTTATATCCCACATTTTCTTTAGCCATTCATGCATCTTGGCTATTGTGAATATCACTGCAGTGAACATGGAGGGGAACTATCATTTAAAGATACTGATTTCAATTCTTTTGAATAAATACTCAGAAGTGAAATTCCTTGATCATGTGCTAACTTCAGTTTTAATCATTTTGCCTTGTACACTGTCTGCCATAGTAACTGCTAGCTTCTATCCATGTCTGTGTATAATGGAAAGGGAATTAAAATACCACCCTTTTTTTCCCCCCAGATGAGATGAGAACATGGTCACACAATAGGGTTTCTTAATTAAAATGGTTCCAGAATATCTCTATGCAGGTGCAGTGTGCCATTTACTTTACCTGTACAAAACTAGCAAGGTTTAACACTTAGACTTTCTTGGAATATGGAAGATACTCCTATAAACGTTAATCCCAAACTTTCCTATAATAGTAGTGAATTTTATTTTTACATCCACTAAGATTTAAACAAGAAGTCTGAATCCTACATGGTTTCTAATCTTCAAATGATAAAAACAACTGGCTTAAGAATGCTAACCATGCCTGGAGCTGTGGCTCACCTGCAATCTCAGCTATTTGAGAGACTGCAAGTTCTAGGTCTATCTCAGGAATTTATCAAAAACCCTGTCTCAAAATAAAAAGTAAGAAGGCCTGGGGATGTATGTCAGTTGTAAGTACCCCTGTGTTAAATCCCCAGTACAAAAACAAACAAACAACAAAAAAGCCAGTGCTAACAATGCTAACCATAATGTAATAGTTGGGAACCTTTTCCAGCTGTTGCAATTTATCGTCATTTTCACTTCCATTAAAATTGTAGACAAATCTTTTCTCAACAAAATTGACATAAGTTAGCCAAGCAGACAGCAGGAAAGTGACAAAGAAAGGTTTAAGGCTAATTTTGAAATAGTTCTCTGACATCCACTTATAAATAAAATGTAAATCAAATTATGTGGGTGAGTACATGCAGATTTAAAAGCAAGAGATCAGATAATTCAGGAAGAAAATACCTTGTAAGACACAAGACAACAAATGTGAAACAATTTGAGTCACTGGAATAAGACAGTGGGATAACTCATGTTATCATATCAGAAATATCTGGTAAGCTATTTAAAGTAGTAAATGGCTTAGCCTGACCCAACAACTTTAGAAATCTCAGGGAGAAGTACTTTTTTCTTTTTTCTTTCTTTTTTTTTTCCAGAAAATTATCCAAGTAACGTATATATACCTTAAATTTCTTTTCTTTTCTTTTCTTTCTAATTATTTTCAGAAGACGGAAAAAAGGTGGTATTTACAAAATTGTGCAATTTGTAGAACATGACTGATGTTAAGGCATTGTCTGTAAAGATTTTTTTTTTTAAGTTGCTGAAAATAACTTTTGACTGAAAATTTAAATGTCATGCAAATGTGAAAAAAAAAATAAGGTCTGCCATCATAGTAGGGGATAATGAATTAAATAAGTGTTTAAAATAAAATATGGGGAAATTTTTCTATCTAGACTTCTTGAGAGAGGAAAAAAGTTTATATGTGATAGGAAGAATAGAAGGTTTATATACCAGACATTAAATCTGTAGTGAGAGAACACAGGGAAAAAGCACAATAAATTTTAGAAGTGCCAAAAATGTTCCTTTTGTAAGATAAGGGTAACAGGATGTTATTGAAGACATTTAAATAGACGCCAGCATTGTTGATCATGGAAAAATATGGGTATTCCATGTACAACAATGTCATTACAGTATGCCAGTACCCCTGGGATGTCAGCCAAAATGTAGGTAATTTTCTGAAAACAGTGCAGTTCTGAACTTAATCCAAAAGGCATCCATTCATAGCAAAGTGCTCCTTTCAGGAAGATAAAAGGCTATGCTAGATAGAGTTCTATTGATACATTTTTATTATTAAAATAAATAGTGCACACCACTAAAATATCAATTCATTTAAAACAAATTTTAAACACACTTAAATAAAATTATCTGGAATATTTGCAATTACTAAAAGTATACTTGCTTCTTTTCATATAAGAAGTGTTTTAAACAGCAGAGAAAGAACATAAATAAAACAGGGGAGATGCTGAAACACCAAGCTCTATTGAATTTATGGGTGAGTTTATTTAAAATTCAATCCAGCGTTTCTGTTTTCATAATCCTTCAGCAATGTTAAAACCCCAACACTGGGTCCAAAGAGGAAATGAGATTGATTATTCATATTCAGTTTAAATCTTTCTAGTCCTTAGAGAAATCATCACGAAGAATAAAAATCACAGATAGTGAAAGGAAATAACAAGGTCATGAATTTTTACTTTGGTGATTTTATTTGACAGCAAAGTTGAACATGAGTTAGTATCACTGTTATGTTTCAAAGAATTGTAAAATTAATCCACTTACATGAGAATGTTAAAGTATTTAAACATCCATGGATATTATTGTATCATTAATTCATTTACACAATAAAATAATTGAATGCCTTCTAAAGTCCATGGACTATTCTAGGCAATAGATATGCAGGTAAACATGTAGTCTAGAGAGAGAATAAAATTATATGTCAGTATGATAACATATATATATATATATGTATATATATGTGTGTGTGTGTGTGTGTTTCTAAATATTACACGTGAATGGGGTTGTATGTGTGCTTACATATGTAATTAGTTGTAATTGTATCGATGTAAATATACTTCAAAATATGTACAGTTATCCTTTGGAATCTATAAGGGATGAGTTCCAGGACCCTCCCCCCATAGGTACCCAAATCTGCAAATGTTCAAGTCCTTATATAAGATGGCTAGAATTTTCATATAACATGTGCACATTGTTCTGCACACATGGAATCATGTATAGATTATTTGTAATACCTAGTACAATGTGCATGCTGTGTGAATAGTTGTTATATACCGTATTGTTTAAGGGATAATGATGAAAAGGTCTATACAGGTTTAGCACAGACACAATTTTTTCTGAATATTTTTGATCCTTGGTTGTTTGAAGCCTGGCACAGAAATATGTGGCCTTCTTCTAAGTGGGTTGGTGACTAAGATGAATAGAAAAATAAATAAATAAATAAAAATGAATCAGATAATAAGTTGTTAAGTAGACATATTTGACAAAATGCCCAAAACATAAACAAACAAATATTGAGAATTTGCATATGTTTAGGGAACCTAAAGGAATTTGCTATTATTAGAGAAGTTATGCCTTAGGAGATAAGGTTAGAAAGTTAGATACACAATAAATCATTAAGTTTATGGAATTTGAAGTTTAAATTAGATATTCTTATTATGTCTGGGGAAAGTATAATAACCACTGTTCAATATGGTTATTCTAGTAATTTTAATAGGCAGTTAGGTTTATAAACCACTTGAGAATAAGGAAAACTTTGGCTTGGGTGTGATAAGGACAGAGTTAGTTCTGTAATGTTTTAAATGTGGCTCTGGATCAGTGGCTATTCTCTCTGCATCTCATTTCCTCTGTTCTGAAAATGGAGATCTTAATACTAACTGCCTGGCAGATTTGATTTAAGGAACCACTATAATGCATGAAATGGACCTGATACAGTGCCTGATGGCAGATGGTACTTAATGACAATATTATCATTATAATTACCACTACTATTACTACTCATCATAATTAACAGTTTTCCTTCTAATGCAGAAGAAGAGAACATTTGAAGGAAGTCCAGTGTTAAGAGGAAAACGTGCAGAAGCCTGCAATTCCTTTCTTATGGTTTAAGCAGTGACTGTCTAGACAAAATAACAGCTACATTTAAAGAAAGCCTGTATAACTCAATTTGGTGGAAACTGCCCTTGTCTCAGGACACTGCCATAAACAATATCAACCTGATGGTTCCTATTAGGTGTTTAGAGCTGCTGATACCTGTGATTTTAATTGAGTCAAACAATAACCTGGCTAGGAATTTATAAGTGAATTCTGAAGTTCTCGATAGCCATAAAGAACTTTGAAAAGCTCCATCACAGTTGTGGTAATTTAAATGAATGCATGAATTAGTAATACTGGGCACAAGAAAGACCTGAAAAAGAATCTAGAGAATCGATTCAAAATTCTACATTATGAATGTAGAATGGAGTACACTTGAATGTAAAGTCATGATTTCTTTCTTTATTTTTTTCTTGTGCTACTGGAGTTTGAATCCAGGGAAATTCTCTCACTGGACTAAACCTCCAGCCCCTTTTTTATTTTTAAATTATGTTTTGAGACAGGGTCCCACAAAATTGTTGAAGTGGCCTAAAACTTGTCATCCTCCTGCCTCTACCTCCTGAGTTGCTGAGATTATAGCCATGCACCACTGTGCCTGGAAAAAGTCACAATTTCTTTTATAATCCTCAATATAAAATTATATGAGCAAAACATTTAAGAAGGTTTCTGACTGATTAGTGACTCACCACTAAATTATAATGATCCAGAAGTGACCCATAGGAAGGCAAGGTTCAAAATAAAAATGAGAACTCAAAAGAAAAAAAAAAAAAAAAAAGGAGAAACAAAATTAGAAAATTAAGTGGCCACATGTTGTAGATAATGCAGCCTTAACAGATAATATGAGAATAATGCAGGTACGTGACTAAAGCAACAAGCAACAAAAACAGAAATGGCCAACAATATACCCTGGGATAAAAGGAGAAATGTGATAACAGAGTTGTTAAAACACATCATCTAAAATCTTCAGTTTTCAAGAACAAAACAGTTACAAGATATGAAAATATATATAAAAAGTATGTCACATGAAAAAAATCAGGCAATGGAAAATGTCCCTAATTTTGTCCTTAGTAGATAAAAACTGATTCAGTAATCATAAATATGTTCAAAGAACTGAAGAAACCATACCTAAGAAAGTGTGGCAATGATGTTTCATCAAGGAGAAAACATCAACAAAGAGACAGAAATTATAAAAGAAAACAAATGGAAATCATGAAGTTGAAAAGTCAAAAAGCTGAAATTTAAAAAAATCACTGGTGACTCCAACATTAATTGAGCTGAGAAAAGTAAAAATCAGCAAACTCGAAGAGAGGTCAATAAGGATTATCCAGTTTGAGAAGCAGGAGAGGATGTGGAGAAAAAGGCACTCTCATACATTGCTGGTGGGACTGTAAAATGGTATAGCCATTATGGAAAGCAGTATGGAGATTCCTTGGAAAACTGGGAATGGATCCACCTTATGACCCAGCCATCCCACTCCTGGGTCTATTCCCAGACGACTTAAAAGCAGCATACTACAGGGACACAGCCACATCAATGTTTATAGCAGCTCAATTCACAATTGTGGAACCAACCTAGATGCCCCTCAGTAGATGAATGGATAATGAAAATGTGGTATGTGTATACACACACACACACACACACACACAATGGAATATTACTCAGCAATTAAAGACAATAAAATCATGGCATTCGCAGGTAAATGGATGAAGTTGGAGGACATAATGCTAAGTGAAGTTAGTCAATCACAAAAATCCAAATGCTGAATGATTTTTCTGATATAAGTAGGCTGATTCACAGTGGGGTTGGGTTAGGGAACATAGGAGGATTAGAGAAACTCTAGAAAGGTCAACTGGGAGAGAGGGGAAGGGAGGGAACAAGGGGGTATGAAGGGGAAAAAAAAGAAGATGGTAGAATGAGATGGATATCAGTATCTTAAACACATGATTGAAGACATGAATAGTATGAATATTCTTTGTATTCAAACAGTGTTATGTTAAAAGGTGCTATATATATGTAATAAATACTATTTTTATATACACAACGTTGAATAAAAAAAAAAAAAAAAAAAGAAGAAGTATGTGGGGTACTGTTGGCCATTCCAGTATATACAAAATGGGAGGCTTGTGAAGATAAGACAAAGGAAAAAAGGGAAGAAAAATTTGAAAAACCTAGTGCCCCAAAGTTTCCCAGATTGTATAAACAATATAAATTTAAATATTCAAGATGTTCAATAAAGTTCACATAAGACAAGTGCAAAGAAATTCAAACTGCCTGATAATTACATTGAAGAAAGCTAAAGACAAAAACCCAAAATAAAATAAATAAAACCTTGAAAGCAACAAGTAAAAATCTGATATGACTCCTAGCTAACCTTCTCTACAGAAATACCAATGAGAGTTCCTCATGCTGAAGTTTACGCTAGATCTGGGCAATAGAATCCACATGGAGAAATAAGGAACACTGAAAAAGGTAATTATACAGCTAAATACAAAATAGTACAAGTGAATTTTTATTTGTATCTATTTTCTTCTCATTTCTCTTTTATAAGAAATCTCCCTAAGTCAATAATTATAAAAGTGTGGTGATGAGTTTATGATGTATAAAGGCAAAGTTTGCCTGACAATAATATTGCCCATAAGAGAGAGGGGAGAACAGTCCACATTGGAAAAAAGATTTGAATAATATTGAATATGCTAGTATTAATCTGACCTATTATTTTTAAAGTTAAGATGCCAGTTGGAATCCCCAGGACAACAATGAAGAAAATCACTAATTATATATATATTTTTTAAAAATAACAGAATTCAAATGAAAGTAATTAATTGACTAGTAAATAGCTATTACTTAAATTCTCAGAATCAAAATGGAGCTGCTTTTGTCAAGCTCTCAAACTTAAATAAATCTGGGAGGTTATGATAGAGGGGAACATGCACACATATGCCTAATAATAAGAATTATCACAAATAGACAGCCAGAACCCCAACCTTGCACAAATGCCACCACAAGCTCATACAGAATATATTCATGCAAGGGCACCTTCCCAACGACTTCCTCTCCAACCTTGGACTGATGCCACCTTTGTTATAGATCCTTGCAGCTCAAAACAACTAATATAATCTTCCTCCTATACCTTTAAAAACTTCCCCTTGCCTCTGCTTCTTTGAATGTGCACATAATTTACTACAGCAAGTACATTTCCAATTGAAATGCTACTCCCAAATAAACTCTATTCGGTTTGGAGAATCTCTCTTATTTAGGTGGACATCCCTTAGTGCAAAAGGAAGCAGCAATGGAAGGTTAGAGGAACAACATAGGCACACGTAATATAAAAGACAATAGGAAAACGAGAGACATAAACACCACCTTATTAGTAGTTACACCAAATGTAATAGATTAAATGTTCCAATAAGAAAGGGAGTGGGTTTAAAAAGCACATGATCCACATAGAGTCATGAGTTACATAACAATGTTTTGGTCAAAGGTAAAATGTATATGATAGTCCCACAGGATATATTATATCTAGTGATGCTATAGCCATCTTAGTTCCATACATATGCTATTTGATGGTTGCACAGCAATGAAATCACCTGACAATACATTTTGCAGAATGAATTACCATTGTTAAGAAATGCATGACTGTATATGCCCACCACAAGTCACATACTTTATTATGGACATAAATAAGTTGAAAGTAAAAGGATGGAAAATATATATGCCATGCAAATAATAACCAAAAGAGAATCAGAGTGATGGTATGAACATTAGATAAAATAGACTTTGATTAAAAACAAAACTATTACTAAAACCAAAACAAATACTTTATAAAATATATATGGAGACCTCTGTCCAAGATCAACAAAATAAATATTTTTAAAGTAAATATAAGACATTCCCTAGAACAGAACCACACAAGGCCATAAAATAGGTCTCAGCAAATATAAAATAATTGTAGCCAAACAAAGCATGTTCTCCTCTCACAACATAATAAAAGCAGGAATAAGACACAGAAAGTAATTTAGAAAATAGACAACTGTGTGGAAATAAAAGTCAGTAAGCAATGTGAGAAGAAAAATAGACAAAAATTTGAGAAGAATAAAACCAAAATAGACAAGATACCATACTTTGGGGATGTAGCTAAAATGGTGATTAGATAAAAAAGACATTATGGCTGTAATAATCTATTTTTTTATAAAGAAGATCTTAAAAGAATAACCTAAACTTATATCTTAAGATATTAGGGGAAAAAAAGGCAAATTCAACCTACACAAGCAGAAGGAAAGATATATTAAAGAATGAAGCAAATTTAATAGAGAATGAAAAACCAACAGAGAAATTAAACAAAAGTTCTTTATTTGAAAATACAAGTAAAATGTTCAAGGTTTTAGCTATATTTGCCAAAAAGGAGAAAGAAAAATATTAACGTATTAAAATCTGAACAGAAAGAATGCATGACAATTGACCTCATAAACACAAAGCATTGTCAGAGAGTACTAAGAAAAATCATATGCAAATACATTATATCAGTTAGAATTAATGGATGAATTCCTTGAAAACCAAACTATTGGAACTGACTCAAGGAGGAAAAAATTAAACACCTTTAAAAATTAAAGATTTTGAATTAAAAGCCTACCATTAAGAAAAGCTGGGCCCAAATGCTTCACTTATATATTGGGTTAAGTAGTAAAATAAGAATTAATACAAGTTTTTACAAAGTATTCCAAAAAAATAGGAGAGAACACTTTCCAATTCATTTTACAAGGCCAGTGTTATACTGATTCTAACACAAGACAAACTTTGAAGGAGAAAGACTGATGTACATCACCATGTTTATCTATAGAAAAAAATTCAACAAAATATTGGCAAATCACATCCAGCAGCATATAAAATAATATGAATACAACCAAAGGGAATTCATCCAAGAAAGGGAAGAAGGATTTATCATTCAAATACATATCAAGGCTCAGGAAGGGGAGGCAGGAGGATCACAAGTGCAAAGCCAGCCTCAGCCTCAGCAATTTAGTGAAGCCCTAAGCCACTTGGGGAGACCCTGTCTCAAAGTTTGAAAAAAATAAATAAAGAAAAAGGGGTGGGTATGTGATTCAGTGGTTAAGCACCCTGGGTTCAATCTCCATTGCCAAAAGAAAAAGATTTAAAAAATACTGAATCTATATTTTACATTAATATAATTTAAAAATTAAAAAAAAAAAAAAAAAAAACAGAACCCACAAGATTATTTCAAGAGGAGTGAGTACAATCTGTTCAATGGTAATCGTCTGTCAAGCATTTCTAGATAATTACAAAAATCCATTCTCACAGTTTAGACTCCTGGATATCTTAGAGGTCCATAATTATCACAAAATTAGCTTTACTGAAA
Source organism: Tamias sibiricus (assembly GCA_025594165.1). Classification (NCBI taxonomy): domain Eukaryota; kingdom Metazoa; phylum Chordata; class Mammalia; order Rodentia; family Sciuridae; genus Tamias; species Tamias sibiricus. The sequence continues at coordinate 41,239,333 of CM046661.1, forward strand.
ATGGAGAAAACATTGGTTCACATTCTAAACTTTGAGAAGAGCAAGAGCAATTCTTAATTTAGGGAGATCTAGAGTTAAGTTCATTAATAGAAACTGCCTCATCTTGATTTCTATGTCGTTATTCTATGACCTTCTGGGGAGGATTTTAAGGATATACAGGTGATAAAGAGTCAAACCATAGGCATCAGACTCCTACCTTAATAGCTTCAATTAGAAAAATTAACTGTTTCATACATTAGTGATGTAATATCAAAAATCCTATATAGGAATGTGAGAAACTGGTAGACATGATGTAATTTGGAGAATGTTGCTTAGTTTCTCTAATCCTAGACTTTTCCATCTGTAAACGGATCACAAAGTAGTTTCTGTCTCTATCATGTGGTTGTTTTGAGGATTAGATGATTGATGTTTAAGAAAATCCTCTATCAGTTAAAAGTTCTTCACATATATTATTATTTTTTCCATGGTTACTTTTGGAAGCGCACATAACAAATTAAAGTTTGACATGTTGCTCAAATTTTTCTGATTTAAAATCCTATTTAATTCTTCTACAGCATTAAAAGAAGTTCCAAATTCTTGACTTCTCTGAAGATAGACATAGTTACTTTTTGCAATATTAAAATTAAAACTTCTATGTGATTGTATGGCAAATGCATTTTAGGTCATCAAAAAGATCATATGTACTTTCAAAGACACTTTAAGATGTGAATTTATTTTTTGTTTTAGTATTTTTATGTGATATGAGAGGTCAAAGAGAATTAAATATATCTTCTTTTGGGAGAATCAGTCAACCCATATATAGTGCATATGTTTGATTATTGTTAACAAAATAGTCCCATGACTTAATATAAGAATGAATAACCTGACCCAGCCACCAGTTTGCCTGGCCTCCAGGGCCCAGAGTAGCAGCTCCCTGCTGCTGCACTCAGGGCCTGACCTGAGGAAAAGCCCCCTCCACTCTGGGGGGAGTGCGACCTGCCCAGATGCTACCTGAACAAGAGGTCTGCAGAACTGCTGTTGAGCCCGAGGAGAACACCGCCATATTTGAGGAAAGCAGTGGCTGACCAGGACAAAGAAACAAAGAAGAAAGGAAAAGTAGCTGCAGACATTCAGGGAACCGCCAGCGCTCTGAAAACAGCACACACCTGGGTGAGACTCTGGCAACCAGCAGGGGAGAGCGTGTCTGAGGCTAGCGCAGCGACCCCAAGAAGGTACAACTGTGGGTGGGCTTGGGGAAAGGGTGCCTTCTGGAGGGTCCCTTTCCCTGTGCCATTCAGCTGCTGACACACAATCCCCCTGAGCCATTCCACTGTGCCATTCTGCAACTGGCCAAAGGTACAGCCTTGACTCCACTAACAGGATCGCTGACTGGACATAATCTGGGTCAATTGGCTTAAACTGGAAGGGAAAAAAGAAGGGCTTCCCAGGGTCCATTGTGTTTGAGACTTGTTCCTGGGTTCAACTTTTATTTGTTTGTTTGTTTGTTTTGTTGTTTTTTAGGTTTTTTGTTTGTTTTTGCTTTGTTTTTATTTTGATTGACAGTGTGTTTGCTTGTTTGCTTCTGCTTCTCTTGTCTTTCTTTCTTTTCTTTCTTCTCAATTTTATATTTTTTCTTCTTCCTTCATCTTCCCTATTTATACCCTGCCATTGCATACTCAACAGAGGCAAAAACAAGTTATACGCAAAAAATTGGGATTTCTAGAATGGGTACAAGTGAAATATATAGCAAAGTGGTGTTATATATGTTTTATTCTCTATTTTCTTGGCTCACTCTCTCTCTCCTCTCTCTTACACTAATTTCTACTCCTTTGTCATTTTTTTTTTTCTTTTCCATCTTTCTTCATTTCTTCTCTCAACCACTGCATAAGTTAGGCTTATATATAAATCAGTCTTTCTACCCTATCATTCACTCCATTCTCTCTCCTCTCTCATCTGCTGATAGTAAACCACTTCCATAGAACTCTCGTAAAATGGAAAAAATATCTGGGTTAACTAAATCTGTACATTGTGATCAAACTGGGATCTTCTGAATAGAAAGTGTTTGATTTTAAAGTGTTAAGAAAATATAAGGGGATCTGATAGCATTGTACTACAGGAGCAATATAGGCTTTAAGGTAAAATCAAAATAGTAAAGGTCCCACAGTGCAGGAAGAAAAGACACACAAGCAATATGAAGAAACAAGGGAAGAAAGTGACACAAACACATCAATATACCTCCTCAGTATATTCCATGCCAAGCACAGTTGGTGAAATGCCAGAGATGGAATTTAGAAATTACATATTCCAAATGTTTGCAGAACTGAAGAATGGACTCAAAAATGAGATTAGGGAGCAAATACAGATGGTGAAAGGTCATTTTGACAAAGAACTCTATAAACAAATACAGGAAGTAAAAAAATACTTCAATAGGGAAATAGAGGATCTAAAGAGAAACCAAACAGAAATTCTGGAAATGAAAGAAGCAATAAACCAAAATAAAAGCTCAATTAAAAGTATGACCAACAGAGTAGATCACTTGGAAGAAAGAACTTCAGACAATGAAGACAAAATATATATCCTATAGAAAAATCTAGATTAAACAGCAAAAATGGTAAGAATCCAAGAACAAAACATTCAAGAATTATGGGACAACATAAAAAGACCAAACTTAAGAGTGATTGGGGTAGAGGAGGGGACAGAGTTTCAAGCCAAAGGAATGAGTAATTTATTTAATGAAATAATTACAGAAAATTTTCCAAACTTGAGGAATGAATGGGAAAACCAAATTCAAGAACACCAAACATACAAAATCACAACAGATCCACACCAAGACACATTATAATGAAAATGCCTAATATATGGAGCAAGAAGAGAATATTAAAAGCCACAAGAGAAAGGAAGCAGATTACATATAGGGGGAAACCAATCAGACCATGTTCAGATTTCTCAACCCACACCTTAAAAGCAAGGAGATCCTGGAATAACATATTTCAAACTCTGAAAGAAAAGGGATGTCAACCAAGAATCTTATATCCAGCAAAATTGAGCTTTAGATTTGAAAATGAAATAAAAACCCTTCCACGACAAGCAAAAGTTAAAAGATTTTGCAACTCGAAAGCCAGCACTTATGAACATCCTGGGCAAAATTTTTCATGGAAAAAGAAAAGAAAAATAACAATGAAAATCAACAAAGGGAGATATTAAACTAAGGGAAATACCAACCAGAAGAGAAACCAAATCAAACTAAAGACCATAATACAAATAAAAATGGATGGGAATAAAAATCACATCTCAATAATAACCCTGAATGTTAATGGCCTAAACTCACCAATCAAAAGACACAGATTATCAGAATGGATTAAAAGAAATGACCCAACAATTTGCCGTCTCCAAGAAACACACCTCATAGAAAAAGACATCAATAGACTGAAGGTGAAAGGCTGGGAAAGGTCTTATCACTCACATGGCCTGTGGAAGCAAGCAGGGGTTTCCATTCTCATTTCAAATACGGTAGACTTCAAGCCAAAGCTAATCAAAAGGGACAAAATGGTTATTTCTTACTACTTAAGGGAACCATTCATCAACAGGATATAACAATCATAAATCTATATGCCCCAAATAATGGAGCACCTACCTTCATCAAACAAACTCTTCTCAAGTTCAAGAGTAAAATAGACCACAACACAGTTATTCTAGGGGACTTCAACACACCTCTCTCACCAATCGATAGATCATCCAAACAAAAGCTAAACAAAGAAACTTAAGCCTCCTTAAAACAATTAATAACTTAGACCTAATGGACATATGTAGAATATTTCATCCCTCAGTAAACAAATACACTTTTTTTCTCAGCAGCACATGGCTCCTTCTCCAAAATTGAGCATATATTATGTCACAAGGCAACTCTCAGCAAATATATAAAAAAAAAATAGAAATACTACCCTGCATTCTATCATACCATAAAGTGATGAAATTGGAAATCAACGAAAAAACAAGGAATAAGAAAACTACTCCAACTGGAAGCTAAACAACATGCTACTGAATGAACAAGGGGTTGAAGAAGACTTAAAAGAGGAGATTAAAAAATTCCTAGAGGTAAATAAGAACACACATACATCATATAGAAATATCTGGGACACTATGAAGGCAGTAGTAAGGAAAATTCATTGCACTGAGTTCATTCCTTAAAAGGAAAAAAACCAACAAATAAACGACTTAACATCACACCTCAAAGCACTAGAAAAAGAAGACAGATCAACACCAAGAGCAGTAGAAGATAGGGAATAATTAAAATCAGAGCAGAAATTTATGAAATTGAGACTAAGAAAACCATTCAAAGAATTGACAAAACTGAAAGTTGGTTCTTTGAAAAAAATAAACAAAATTGACTGACCCTTAGTGATGCTAATGAAAAGAAGAAGAGAAAAAAAACTCAAATTACTAACATTCGTGATGAAAAAGGGAATATCACAACAAACACCTCAGATATACAGAAGATAATTAGAAATTACTTTGAAAACGTGTACTCTAATAAAATAGAAAATACTGAATGCATTGACAGATTTCTAGATTCCTATGATTTGCCTAAACTGGATCTGGAGGCTATACACAATTTAAACAGATCGATTACAAGCGAAGAAATAGAAGATGTCATCAAAAAGCTACCAACAAGGAAAAGTCCAGGACCTGATGGGTATACAACCAAGTTCTACAAGACTTTCAAAGAAGAACTAATACCAATGCTCTTCAAAGTATTTCAAGAAATAGAAAAAGAGGGAGCTCTTCCAGACTCTTTCTATGAGGCCAATATTACATTAATTCCAAAGCCAGGCAAAGACGCATCCAAAAAAGAAAACTTCAGGCCAATATCTTTAATGAACACAGATACAAAAATCCTCAACAAAATTCTGGCAAATCAGATACAAAAACGTATCATAAAGCTAGTGCACCACGATCAAGTGGGGTTTATTCCAGAGATGCAGGGCTGGTTCAACATTCAGATATCAATAAACATAATACATCACATCAATAGACTTAAAGATAAAAATCATATGATTATCTCAATAGACTCAGAAAAAGCATTTGACAAAATACACCCCTTTATGTTCAAAACACTGGAAAAACTAGGAATATCAGAAACATATATCAACATTATAAAAGCTATTTATGCAAGGCCCAGAGCTAACATTATCTTAAATGGAGAAAAATTGAAAACATTCCTTCTAAAAACTGGAACTAGATAGGGATGCCCCCTTTCACCACTGCTATTTTACATAGTACTGGAACCTCTGGCCAGAGGAATTAGACAGACGAAAAAAATTAAAGGGATCCAGATAGGAAAAGAAGAGCTCAAATTAGCACTATTTGCGGATTACGTGATAATATACCTAGAAGACCCAAAAAATTCCACCAGAAAACTTTTACAACTAGTAAATGAATTCGGCAAAGTAGCAGGATACAAAATCAATACTCATAACTCAAAGGCATTTTTGTACATCAGTGACAAAACCTCTGAAAGGGAAATGATGAAAACTACCCCATTTACAATAGCATCAAAAAAAAAAAAAAAAAAAAAAAAAAAAAACCTGGGAATCAACTTAACGAAAGAGGTGAAAGACCTCTATAAGGAAAATTATGGAACACTAAAGAAAGAAAGAAATAGAAAAACTCAGAAGATGGAAAGACTTACCTTGCCCTTGGATAGGTAGAATCAATAATGTCAAAATGTCCATACTACCAAAAGCATTATACAGATTTAATGCAATTCCAATCAAAATCCCAATGTCATTCTTCAAAGAAATAGAAAAAGCAGTCATGAAATTCATCTGGAAAAATAAGAGATCCAGAATACCCAAAGCAATACTGAGCAAGAAAAGTACAGCAGGGGGCATTACCATACCAGACTTTAAATTATACTATAGAGCAATAGTAACAAAAACAGCATGGTATTGGCACCGAAACAGACTGGTGGACCAATGGTACGGAATTGAGGACACAGAGACTAATACATATAATTTCAGCTATCTTATATTAGACAAAGGCGCCAAAAATGTACAGTGGAGAAAGGATAGCCTCTTCAACAAATGGTGCTGGGAAAACATATGGAAATCCATATGCAACAAATTGAAATTCAAAGTGGATCAAGGACATAGGAATTAGACTAGAGACAATACACCTAATAGAAGAAAAAGTAAGCTCCAATTTCCAACATGTCGAATTAGGCCCCAAGTTCCTTAATAAGAACCCTGTAGCGCAAGAATTATTACCAAGAATTAATGAATGGGACAGATTTAAACTAAAAAGCTTCTTCTCAGCAAAAGAAACCATCAGTGAGGTGAATAGAGAGCCAACTAATTGGGAACAAATATTCAATACATGCACATCAGATAGAGCACTAATTTCTAGAATATATAAAGAACTCAAAAATCTTAACACCAAAAAAAAACAAATAACCCAATCAATAAATGGGCTTCTTCTCAGAAGAAGATACACAATTAATCAACAAATACATGAAAAAATGCTCAACATCACTGGCAATTAGAGAAATGCAAATCAAAACTACTCTAAGATTTCATTTCACTCCAGTCAGAATGGCAGCTATCAAGAACACAAACAACAATAAGTGTTGGAGAGGATGTGGGGAAAAAGGCACACTCATACATTGCTGGTGGGATTGCAAAATGGTGCAACCGCTATGGAAAGCAGTATGGAGATTTCTTGGAAAACTGGGAATAGAACCACCCTATGACCCAGCTATCCTACTCCTGGGTCTATTCCCAAAGGACTTTAAAAACAGCATATTACAGTGAAACAGCCACTTCAATGTTTATAGCAGCACAATTCAATAGGTAGGTTGTGGAACCAACCTAGATGTCCCTCAGTAGATGAGTGGATAAAGAAAATGTGGTATATATACAAAATGGAATTTTACTCAGTAATAAAAGAGAATAAAATAATGGCATTTTCAGGTAAATGGATGAAGTCTGAGAATATAATGCTAAGTGAAATTAGTCAATCTCAAAAATCCAAATACCGAATGTTTTCTCTGATATAAGGAGGCTAGTTCACAGTGTTGTTGGATGGGGGTACATAGGAGGATGAGAGAAACACTAGAATGGTCAAAGGGAAGGGAGGGGGAGGGAGAGAGCAAGGGGTGTGGGGGGGATGGAAGAAAAATATTGGTGGTTGAATGAGATGGATATCATTATCCTAAATGCATGATTGAAGATCTGAATGGTACTTATATACTTTGTATACAAACAGTTGTATGTAAAAAGATGCTATATATGTGCATTATGAATTGTAATACATACTACTATTATAAATAAAAAAGGGAAAAAAAGAAATACTGTTAACCCCCCCCAAAAAAAATAAATAGTCATAAAATAAAAACTGAGTGAAACAAAAAAAAAAAAAAAGAGAGAGAAGATATTTGAGAAAATGATAGATATTCTGTTTCTGATCAATCTATCAATTACCCTTCCTAAGACACTTAACTATAACCCCCCCAAAAAATGAATATCCTAATAATAGAACCTTCTAAAATAAAATATATAATTTAACTTTATATATCATATATAAATTACATACTTACATAAATATAATCTTATTTTTTTATGTACCCAATAAGCTAAACAATGTATTTTCTTTCAAAAATGTATTAGAGGAAGAAAGAACTTCCATTCTTTACCATTATAGGGGTCTTCACTATAGGTATAAAGAGGAAATTTTCCAGGCCACTAAGAATTTCATTTAGAAATTTATTCTGGGACAAACATGTTTCAAAGTTTACTGTGTTCTTTAGCCTTAAATAGTTTTGTTTTGTTTGGACCTTTCCTTGATTTGGGGAAAAAGATGTTTCACTCCATAAGATATGTTTCTAAATGATGTTCCAGAAATAAACCAAACAAGCAAGTTATTTGCATGGATTGATTCAACAGAGAAAATAATGTGCTCCAGCAGCCTCCTTATCTTCTTTTAGTTCCCACACTAGAAGATGTTGAAAGATCCCAGTGTTGCACACAGAAACAGGACTTTTCCTCAATTTCAACAATTAATATCTGGAAATATTATGCAAACCTTCTGATGATTATGGTAAAAATATATCTACTGGAAAAAATGAAGCAGTGACATTTGTTTTTCTCTTAAATGTGTGTGAAGTTTTTTTTTTTTTTTCTCATTTATTGGATTTGTTTATTTCACTGATTATTTTAAGACTTCAACATAAAATGATTTTACTTAGGATTCCTGGATTTCATTAGCAAAATCATTAGAAAATTCGAAAAATTATGTAAATATTTTAATAGTTCAAATAAGTTTCAGGTACTAAGTGGTTTAGGTTTTTGTTTTCAGTTTAAAACATTTGTGCAGTGGTGTATGTTTGTATGTATGTGTGTACATATCCATGAACATTCTAAAGTCTCTAGTATAAAGTTCAGTATCTTACATTTTATAACTGAAACATGGTTGGCATTTAGAAAAGTGTTGATTTACTTTTACATGTCAAGTATAGAAATATAGCTTTCCTCTCACACAGTGACTAATGACCCTGTCAGTAGAATGGTGTTTTACACAGTTTTATGCAACAAAGGACTAGTGGCTACTTTTTATTCTATATCCAAAGTAGCAAAACATGGCAAGCAGAACCAAAATGTCAAATGTAATCTATCATGGCTCAATTACATGTGACAGAAAACATAAAAGTAAAGAAATATATTATTAGATAAATCAAAATGAACACATTAGATAATGGAAAGATTTTATTCACTTCTCATAATGCTTTATTTGTCACCAATAAACAAATATATCTAGTCAATTTCTCCAAACCATAATTATGATGCATGTAAATACAATACTCTTCTCCATCTGCTCCTCTTTCATTGCATTAAGAAAAGTACAATATCTTTAAATTTGTCACTAATTCTTTCCAATCAGATAGCAAAAGGAAGAGACTAGTCAACATTTATTATGAGAAACATCTGAGATGAGTAGTTTAAATATCAGCTTGCCAGTAAAATGCAAAGAATGAAAATTGCTACAATTTCCTAGAGCAAGTAGTAAAAATTTCAAGTCAAAAACAAACAAAACAAAAAATGTTTATTCAAACATCTGAGAAAAAATAGAATATACAAATTTCACTCATTATTTCTATGCTGAGTTGGGATACAAGCTTTATAAAACATCCTGCTAGGACATTTTGAGCCCAAACATTTTCAAAGCTGAAACCCCATCCAGTGAAGAATGGACTTCTAATAGGTTTTGTACAATATTTCTCCTAGGAACAATATGCAGCCACAAATCTGAGTTATTGACTCTGATTTCCCCTATCAAGGTTGGTTTTGAGGCACTTTCAAAATGGAGGAAGTCAGATATCATAAACTGTTGATGGGGAGTCTAAGATCTAGAGCTATGCTTTTCAATAAGGTAGCACTACATGCACGTGGCTATTTAAAGTTAAGTTTAAAATAATTAAATTGCAATAAAGTGAAAATTTTAGCTCTTAATTTATATCCACTTCACTTCAACTGGCAAGTGGCTACTATTTTGGCCTTTGAGGAACAAAAATAGTGAAAAGTTGAAATTGAAAAAAACTATACATGTTGGCATTTTTTGATGTGGTCAGTTTTTATTTCCAAATTTCCTTCTTCTTGACAAAATATTATACAAATATGATCTAAGACTTAGTCCTAAACACTTCATTCCATTAATTTCACTTATCATTGACTTTGTAAGTTGATTATTCTTATTGAGCCAGCACCTAAGCTAGCTGACAGATCTCATTTCCTACTTCATTTTCCTTCCCTTACTCTGCATGGGCTGCCCTAGTTTTCTTATTCTCTGAATACTCAAAGTATATTCTAACTGCTACCTAATTTCTCTGCTTCAAATGCTATTTCAACAGAAATAGGACTAATTCTTTAAGATATTCCAACTTCTGAATAAATAGTAGCTCCTGAGAAAATGTTTTACTTTAAAATCTTAAAGGTATCTTTGTACTATTTAAGTATTTTCTTCAAAGCTGTAACAATATTATATACTATGTAATCACCATGCTACCATTACCATCAAACAACTAACACATATTGAACATTTATTATAGGTCAAGAATGGTTGCAAGAACTTTACATACATTAAGACATACTATAAGGTAGTGCTTATTATGGTATTTTGTTTATTTGAACTTTTGATTAAAACATAGCTGATAAGGGATAGAATTCTGTCCATACCCTGGATATGGTATAGTTTCTGTGTTTGAAAGGGGGAAATCTGGCAGGGTCATGTCAGTTAACATTATTTATTTTTAATTAGTTGTCTCTATTTTCATGAGAAAAGACATATCTATTTTATCGAATACTCTCTGACCCCTAAGGTCAGTACTTACTATGAAGAATTATTTAATAAATTTTATAAAAATAATGGATTAACAAATAATTCTTTAATTTTGAGGACACTGTTTTTCATTATACCCGAGCCTTTCTTTTTCCTTTTTTTTTTTTTTTTTTAGTTGCAAGAAAGATCCATCAAGACCGCATATGAGATTACATTTAGTTACTGTTAGTGTTACTCAGAAGCCCCTTTTTGTGGGTAAGTTTCTCAACTGCTTTTTGGGAAAAGTTTTATGGGTAAGTTGTACTTTTGTGCTCTCCAGGGATAATGTATATATAAGATTTTTTCTCATATCATGATGTAAAACAGTCTAAAATCACAAAAGCATTACAGAACTAAGACTAGAGTGAGTATCAGTCTTAAAAGCAGCCAATTTAAGAGTTGTTATATTTCATTCAGATGGACCATGTAACAAAGAATCCTCAAACTCAGTACCTTGACACAACAAAATCTTATATTTTGTTCATGGTATTTACCCATCAAAAGCTGTTGGTGATGCTCTATATCCATACTGTTCATATTATAATGTCCATTAAGAGCTCACCACATCACACTCCTGGGCTGTACTAGGTTACAAAAATAGTCACCATTTTGTTCTTTGGGTTTACTACTAACTATTTGAAGCATAATCTATAAAGGACACACATGATTTCTGCTCAGAACTTCTTCAAAGCTAGTCACTTGCCTCCCCCAACCTCCATCTGCAAAAGATCTAGAAATCATAATCCTATAAGGATCTGGAAAACAGGGCATCAGAAATATGTATGAACTCTCCTACTATGCATCACAGAGAGAAATAATCAGCAAATAAAGAATAAGTAGGCTGGGAATTCTGAGAAAAACACAAGTTCAGCATTGTACAATGCGGGTCTAATTACAGGGCACCCTAGAGAAATATTCCTCACAAACCATAAGCACTGCTGTATACTCATGCATGGGAACTCTGGCCCAGCTGCACACTCTTAGCCCTCAAAAAATTCTCAGTCAGTCTCCTTCCCTTGCTCTCTCAAGCCATCTTTGAACTAGCTTGAGAATCCTGCCATGCCCCTCAAAGCCTCATTATATAAATAATACCACTGTTAGTACACTCCTAGGGATGTACTCAGCCCATGAACTTCCAGTGATGGAAGTTTCCAAATCATGTTTCCATGTTTCCTAGTCTCTTTGTTTTCCTGACCAAAAAATAAAATAAAATAAATCACATAGATTATTTCCATTTCCTACTATAATATAGTTAAAAAATGCTGAACAGTAGGCCCCATAATATCTCTTTATGAGCTTTAAGTAATCTTAAGAAAAAATTCTATCTACTCAACCCCCACCCCTAGCTCACAACTAAGTGCAGTATATTCAAATTCTATTTATCAGATCTTTAGCCATTTTAATATAACTTCTCTGGTTTTTATTTTTCCCCAGGGAATTTAAGTATTTCCTGTAATACCAATTTTGTAAGCAGGGACTACATTTCAATAATTCTGTGATAGTAAAAAGTAAATAAAAGCTGGGAATGAGACAGCATGCCTGTAATCACAGCAACTCAGGAGGCTGAAGTAGGAGGATCACAAGTTCAAAGCCAGCCTCAGCAAATCTGTGAGGCCCTGTCTCAAAAATTAAAAAAAGGGCTGGGGATTTGGTTCAGTGATGCAATGCCTTGTACAGAGAAAAAAAAAAGTAAAATAACAGTTTCCACATAATAACACCTAGACTCACATAATAGTTATGGCAATATTTTTGGTATCCCTTGTTTGTAACAGACAAGGAGCTGATCCACTAAATAATAACATCTTTTGTTTCCATATTTTGAGGACTTTTCATTTCTTTGTTGTTCTATTATACTCTTACAATTTAGGCAGAAAGAGAAATTGTGTTGTTTAAGGAATATTACTTTTTTCTCTCTTTTATCCTATACATAAGAGGTTTTGTGTTTTGTTTTTTGTTTTTTGTTTTTCCCTATCCTTTCATTCACAGAAAGATTGAGCACCCCATTTCACCATTTGGCCCAGTTCAGCCTTCACTAATAAGTCAGTGAGGACAAGGATGACAAGCTCAGTAAAAGAAATTGTAGCGTCTAGACACACGTTCATAGGAGTGGCTGCCTGTGAAAGAGCAGAAGCAGCCTTTGCTGGTTAAAACAAACCTATGCTATTCCAACTATGCAATTTTAACCCTTGCTTTTATTCCCAACTCCTTCCTCCAATTGTGTCTGCAAGTATTGCTTTGTAAAAATTACCAAAGCTGTTATTCTATTATCATCGTATTTATATTTCATACTCAGTATCAGATTCTTTTGGATTTCTAGCAAGAAAGCCCACTTAAATCAGTTGGTCAATTTTAAAGGATATTGTGGGATATAGGCCTTATGAAAATCCAGGTAAAATTGACCAAACCAGTACAAGGAAACTATAAACTATGAACTCTTCCCTCTTCCCTTGTACAGTGTATAGGGTTCTTGTCTGATGGGTTGTGTGTGTGTGTGTGTGTGTGTGTGTGTGTGTGTGTGTGAGAGAGAGAGAGAGAGAGAGAGAGAGAGAGAGAGAGAGAGAGAAAGAGTTTATTTGGATTTTACCTTCAAGTGACCACTCTAGCCTCAAAATTTAAATGACATTCCAGATCTAACTTTTGCCACAATGGCAAAGGTTTTCATATCTATTTTTGAGATTCCATTTTGTCCAAATACTTTATGAGCTGAGAACAAATCATGTGTATTTCCAGATTTGCAATAATGTGTTCAAACCTGAGCTCATCATCTGTTGCTATGGCATAAGAAGAAATAGAAAATTAGTAGCAAAAAATACCATAGCCTGGTATTTGCCCTAGTGGTAAGATGCATAAGATCTTAGAGAAATAAAGGATATCAAAGTCTAGATGAATAAAGTGATTGATGATAAAGATAAATAAGCAACAAAATGTAAACAATGATTGCCTAATAAGTTCGTCTTGGTGCTATTCTAATCCATATAATTGTAATTTGCTGAATCATTATATCTAAAAACATTAAAAGCCATTGGGGGATGAATTAATTAGCTTTCCATTGCTGTAAGAAAATCACATTATGAGGAGGAATGGTTTGCTTTGGCCCATGGTTTCAGAGGTTTCCATTCATATATGCTTGGCCCTATTGCTTTGGGGCCATGATGGTGCAGTACAGTGCATGGCAGAAGTGCATGGCAGAGGGAAGCTGGTTATCTCATGATGCCTGGAACCAATGAGAGAAAGAGTGGAAGGGGCAGAGTGCCAGTATATGCCTCAAGGACATGCCCTCAGTGCCCTAACTTCCTCCAACTTGGCTCCATTTTTTTTTTTTTTTTTTTTTTTTTGTACAAGGGATTAAACACAAATGCCCTTTGTACTGAGCCACGTCACCTTATCACCTGTCCTTTATTAATTTTATTTTTGAGACAAGGTCTTGCTAAATTGCTGAGGCTGGTCTGAAACCTGCAATCCTTCTACCTGTCTCCTGAGTCACTGGAATTACAGGCATGTGCCATGGTGTCACTCTTGGCTCCATCTCTTAAATGCCCAGCGGCTTCTCAACAGTACCACAGGGTGGTGACCAGGATTTTAACAAACGAGACTTTTGGGGAAATTTAAGATCTCAACCATAAGAGTGTGATAAATAATCATTTTAGATCTGGAGAGCAAGACTTTCTTAGGAGGAATAAAGTCTAAAAGGGATAACCGGTATTCACATGGGCATGATTCATATTTGGCTTGAAACAAAGTCCTTGGTAGCAGATAATCCAAAAATGATCCCACTGATTGTACATGAGCTCACAAAATGTGGCTCTTGATTTAAAATATTTTTGACTAAACTATAACCCAAATATCAATTATGAATAAACCAATACAAAATACCAGTGGGCTGAGGTGATATGAAGTCCTTTCAGATGACTGGGTCTTAGTGTTTCTGATTAGCTCAGAATAATAGCAAAGAGGTAGCTTTTTTGACAGGGTCTGAAATACTATTTCTAAAAAATACATTAACACATATTTTCCAATATGTTCATGAGCATGTTTTATATGCTGTAATAAGATACTTGATAATATTGTCACATCATGGAAATTCAAAGTTGAATCATAGACTCAGAAACAATCCCTAAACAAATATTAATCATACTGTGTTTGCACTATGTGAAATGAAAATAATAGCAATCAAAGCTCAGAAATACTTGTGTAGTGATGAATTTTTTAAAAATATATGTTCTTCAACTCCATAATTGCAACTATTTCTGACATTAATATATTTTTTTAGCACTGACAGTATTGCTTACATAAAAAGCATATCTAACCTTCCCTTTCCTATGAGTAAAACTGCTGATATTAATAGGCCTTCATCTTGGTCACCTGCTCCACCAAATCCTAATCATTTTATTAACATACACACTTCAAAGGATGCTTTTTGAAAGTCATTATTATAAACTATGATTTCTCTATATGCTGAAAAATATCATAAAACTGTGGTTTATCAGGATTAAAACTTTTTTATTAAAAACTTATTTACAAAACATGTAGTTTTCCATTTTCAATATATCTGAGGCAATAAGGTAAAAATATTAACAAGAAGCAATTATATAATTTTCTCATTTGAAAATAAACCAAGAACACCTGAACAATCACTAAAGCTAAGTTTTATTGTCATCTCTGAAAATAAACCTGACATAAAAGCTTTGTTAATATTGTGGATCTGAGCCAAGAATATTCAATAAATTATACAAAATAACTTAAATTTTCATATTTAACATCTTAATAAATCTATTCAACCACATATTCAATAAATAAATTTATGTACTTGTGAAAAATTACAAGAGATTTTAATAAAGTGTTTTGGGTTCAATCACTAACAGAATGTGATGGAATATTGAGGAAAATATTTTCTAATTAAACTTCTTCATGTTAGGATGGGTAAAGATGCACATGCAGTCAATAAAAGGAATGCTTTTTACCCAGTTTTGCTCAGTGGAAGCACCTTGCAAAACAGTGATATATTAGCACATTTAGAGTATGGAAATAAATAAAATCAAGATATAGAATATTTCTGCCCTTGCATGAATTTCCCTCTGCACACCGGCCCTTATGCCTTCATCCCTCATTACCACTAATCTGTTCTCCAGCTCTCTGATTTTTTCATTTGCAGAATGTTACTTACATGGAAGCATACCATATGTATAATTTAGGATTGAATTTTTAGTGAGTTTAGTTCACTGGATATTTGTAAAGGATGTTGTTTGTCTTGTCAAAATGTTTCTTTTCATTGCTAAGTGGTATTCTATTGTATCTATGTTAACAGTTCAATTTTTCACTTGTTGAAGGACATCACGATTTTTCCCAGTATTTGTTGATTATGAATAAAGCTGCTAAACTTTTATCTACAGGTTTTTGTATGAATGTTAAGTATTAATTTCTCTAGGGTAAATGCTAAAGTTTGCAATAGCTAGATATTTTGGTAGTTGTATGTTTATTAAAAAAAAATCAAAATGTTCCACAGTTTGAAAGCCTATACCATTTACATTCTTATCAGCAGTAAATGATGTCTAATGATGCCAAAAATCTTTTCATGTCACTGTTTACCACATGTATATCCTGTTGATGAAATGACTATTCATGTTTTTTCCTTTTTTCTAATTAATCTACTTGATTTTATTGTCAAGTTTTGATATTTTCTGTTAATATATATTCTAAATATTAGTCCTTTGGCAGATATGTGATTTTAAAGTATTTTACCCACACTCTTTAGTTTGTGTTTTCATGCTGTACCTGAATTCTAACAAAATAGCAATATTTTTTTTTAATAAAGCTTATTTTTTCTTTTAAGGTGTGTATTTTAATGTAAAAATATCTCTGCCTAAATTTAGATCTGAAATATTTTCTCCTTTATTTTTCTACAAGTTTAGAGCTTATGCTTTGACAGAAAGTATAATAAATAACTTAAATCTGTGGTAATTTTGAAGTAATTATTATATAAGCTACGAGATTTAGGATTAAGATTTTACTTTAATTTTGTTTTGACTTATATTTTTTGCCCTATGGACATCCACTTGCTGCAGTATTATCTCTTTGTTGTTGTTGTTGTTGTTGTTGTTGTTATTATTATTATTATTATTATTATTATTATTATTATTTATTTATTTCTCTCATTCTACCAATCCCACACAGATTCAGTTATCTAGTATGGAATATAGGAAGTCTTGAAATAGGTATACTGATCGCTTCCATTTTATTATTCTTTTAAAATATCATTTCAGCTATTCTATTTCCTTTTCCTCTCCTTATTCATCCTAGAATATTCTCATTTATATGTATAAAAACTCTTGTTGTGATTTTGGTAGAAATTGTGTCTAACCTATGTATCAAATTAAGAATTGACATGTTCACTATGTTGAGTCTTGTAATTGATAAGCATGTGATATCAGTGCTTCAATCATTTCATTTGTTTCATCAGTGCTTTCTTGGTTTTGAGATATATGTTTTGTTATGCTTATATCTAAATATTTCTTTTCGAGTGATTATTAATTTGTTTCATATATATTCCTAACATGTAGATATAATGTTGATTCTGATATGTGCCACAGTTTGGACCTGAAATGTTCCTCAAGGGCCCCTGTGTTGAAGATAAGGTCCCTAGGAAAAGGCTATTAAGAGGCTGTGGAACCTTTAGGAGGTGTGGCCTAGTGGAAGGAAGTTAGGTTATTGGGGGAATGCCCTTGAAGGGCATATTATTAGGACCCCTGGTTCTCATATTAGGACCTCTCTGCTTCCTGACCACCCTGAGGTGAAAACTTTGTTAATATGGTGTATTACAAATGTTTTACCTTCCAGGATTAAATAAATTGAACCCTTATAAAAAAGCCCACTTTGTCATTATCTTTATATATTTCTGGATTCTTTTTGTTAATATATTTGCTTGAGAATTTTTGAGTTTATGTTCATGATGGATATTGATCTGTAGTATTTATTTTAATTTTTGTAATTATTATCTATTTTTGGTATTAATGTAATGTTGCATCATAAAACTAAAGAAAGTATTCTCTACCCTTCTTTTTTATCTCTTTTTTAAATTTTCTGTAAGAGATTAAGCAAACTAGGTGTCAGGTTTTCTTCAAATTTGTGGTAGAGTTCTCTACTGAAAATACTTGGGCTTGGAGATTTATTTCTTACAGAGTATTTTAATTATGAACTTATTTTCCTTAGAAGTCACACAACTCTGTTTCCAGTTTTTAGCTGAAGCTGTGACAATTTTCCTACCCCCACCATTTTCACTGTTGAATATTTTCAAGAAAGATCATTCTTCCTTCTATTAATAGATTTCCTCTTTATATGGTAATGTATGACAAATAAATTTTAAAATGCAGTTCCAGGACAAAATGTTATCATCCTTGAGAGACTGCTACTTGCCCTCTTCCTTGATTAGAATTATGGAATGCATGCCATTACTAATTTTGATCTGGCTGTCAGGAAGCTCGGGGCCATATTTAATCTTCAATTACAGCAACATGTTTTTTTTTTTTTTTTTTTTTTTTTTTTTTTTTTGGGTGAGCAAACTGACTTCCTCTTCCCTTCCTTCCAAGTCATTCTAAATTTATATCCTAATTTTATTAATGTGGTTTATCATATATCATGGGTGGGTTGGCATGTTTTTGGGAAAGAAGGAGGGGAATAGGAAATATACTAGGTTACTTAATGTGGGAGAAGCAGACATGATTTATTCAGATTTTCCTCTGGGGTGCAGGATGAGGGAAACTTGCAATCAAGCTGTATAAGAAGGTACTTACAGAGAAGCCACTGTCAGGATCCATTGCACCTATCACAGGCCACACCACCCAGAAGTTACCTGTCTGATACAGCATGAGAATGTCCTAATGAAGGTCAGTCAGAGGCAATGCCATGAGAAGAGGAGACATCAGCCTCTGAGAGGAGACATCAGCCTCTGCACAATAAATGAGAGACTCCCATGTGTTGTCATCCTCTCTCCAGTAGGAAGAACACCTGGGTTAGAGAACAAATGGGTAAGCATGAGTGGTCCCACTTACTATCTTTTCCAAGGTCCACTAGTAAACTTTCAATCCTATCACCTAGGATTTTAAGTTCACCATGGACAGAGTGACTGGGGTGCAAAAAATATACTTCCTCTCAAGGGGATACTACAGTAGGCTCGCTGAACAACCTATGAATTTTGTCTGACATCTTGAGTACCAGATAGTTCTCCCAACAACACTTTCTTCTCTTAACTCTACCTCAGGGTCTGCTTCCCAGACAATCTATCCCATAATACTTAGCCTACTTATATTTTGAGTTTGTCAAAATCAATGGCTTTATCTTCAATTCTTTTGACTCATCAGTCTTTTAAAACTATTATTTTAATGATATTAAATTACAGCTTTGCTGTCACCAAATTCCAATATTCTATAAATGAGAGAGGAACTGTTCTTATATATTTATATAAATTCTTCTATGATGTATACATGGGGAAATTTGAGTAAAAGAGAAATAATTCTAATGTTTTATATTATAGTATTAGAAAAACTACTATAGTGATAAGCACTTGCTTATAAGAAAAAAATAAAAATATGTAGAGTGAAAAAACTGTTGATAACACACTTTTAGCTTGTTTTCCCTGTAAATATTAAAGATTCTATTTTGATTCTAAAATAAGTAATGACTCTCAAAAAAAGTAAAAAATCTGTCACAAAGGCAGTTATGCCCCCATCCAGTATGCTTCAATGTTGAAATCGAAACAGTTTTGCTTACTTAGGGAAAGAAGCATAGCAATATTTAAAAATATTACTTGTAACAACAACATGAATTCTGTCTAAGGGTTAGTAATAATGTGTAAATGCTCCTAAGACATACATAAAATTCACATACAGTGTACAATTATTAAGTGTTATTTTTCTAATTATTGCTTTATTTATTCATATTTCTGAGTTTCTGTTTAGTGCCTTGTTTATCTATGAGTTCTCAAATTAAACTGTATTTGTATTTATTATAATCTAATACAATAAAGATTTTGACACATGGGCCCCATTATATGCTCTTATTTGTAATGTTAGATTAAAATAAATGTAGACACAGTTAAATATAAAATATAGACATAGACGTATCACAACACTGCATGTGTGTGTGTATGTGTTTCTAAAAATTCTTTTGGAAAACTTACATCACATTTAATTGTTTAATAGATTTTTAATCTTTTACTTAAAAAGCTCCACTTTGTTTGATGATCTTTTGTGACAGCCTTTTATTACTTTCTACAATTCCAGAATTTACAGCACATCTTATGCTGCTCACTAGAAGCTGAAATTTCATTAATGCCAGTACACTTTTATTTGAAATATTAGTAGTAGTGATCTTTGTTTGACAAAATACTGTTTGAAGATATGACAGTCATTATATCAGACATATTTCTTAAACCTGTAGGTGGCTTTGATTTAGAGACTGGATTATTTGTTTGACCAATGATTTGTGAGCAAATTGAATTTGAGTTCATATACACAGAAAGACTTCAGACACTAAATAATTGTCAGAAGAATTTTTTTAAAAAAATTTATGTATATACTTGAAATTAGATCAGAATGATTTTCTGTAATTTAAGATAGACCCCCAAAATGGCTGTCAGGGTAAGATGAAAATTTATCATATATTTACTTATTTATTTTTAAGGTGAATGAGGCAATTTATTTAGGTGTTTTCCTCAAATGATTGTGAGGATTTATGGAAACACTCTCAAATGTATCTTAGAATCAGTAATGCTATTATTTTTATCAACAATATCTTTCTACACAGTTTTATGGATCAAAAACTTTTATAAAATTATAATTTCATAAAAAATGGTGTCCCCTAAATGCACTGTATCATGCTATGTCAATAGTTTGATGACTGTGTAAAGGTCAATTATTATCCCCAAATAAACATACCATCCTGTTTCTCTCTGTTGAAATACTGTTGCTACTATTTCTTGTTCTGTAGAGCCTGTGTTGAAATATTAATGTATTTCACATATGTCATTTGTTACATTTTAAAAATATTATGTCAGATAATTGAACAAAATATTCTAACACAATGATGAATCGTTGTCATTTTTATTCCTTGAGACAGAGATCTTCTAAACACACATTTTTATCCCTGTCGAAAAATTATAATTTGCATTATCTACTAATGGGTTACAAGTCTTGCCATAGTCTTGCACAACAATGAAAATGGTTTAACCTGCCTCTAACATACTGGTTTCCTGTGAAGTTCATCTCACATTACCTATGACCTGATAAGATCTCATCAGCAGCCCATAATCTCTTGCATGGGCAAGACTCTTAAACCACTTCAGTGAACTGGGATTTCTCCACCTTTATGCATGACATATTTCCCAATGGCACCATGAAAATCACTTTATTTATGCTTAATGCTTGGCATCTGACAACACTTCCCCACTATAGCAGGGCCTAACAATGTATCAGGTGTCAGGTTTGAAGTTTTATCAATAATCTCATGTCTATAACTGATCCTCCTGCAATTGTCAATAGCCTGATCTTTGAAAATATCATGTTGCATACTGCTATATTATAGTATCATGTTTAATACTTTTTATCTTAAAATAAAAATCTGGCTTCTTCACTTCAGCTGCCTATTTTGTGAAAATGATTTTTTCTGAAGATGAAGTATTTCTCAATTTAAAAAATATCTAATTGATAGACAAAGTTTGATGGATAAAAAAGGAGTCTCAATTCTTAACTTTAAAATAAAATCCCTTGGACATCTAGTTTAGCAAGCTCTAAAAAATTGTTTTTACTCTCTATCATTTGTCATCTTTATAATTCTACAGAGATTTAAATTTAGTTTGTGTTGGGCATTTTTATCACTGAATTTTCAAATTCTGCAGTAAAGAAAAAGAAAGAAGGAAGGAAAGAACATTGTTCTAGGTAGCTTTTGTGTCTCTATGACCAAATTGCCTGAAAAGAGCAACTTAGAGATGAAAAAAGTTCATTTGAGACTTAAAGTTTCAGTGGTCTCAGTTCATAAACAGGCTGACTCCACTGCTCAGAGCAATGGAGTGGTGAGGCAGCACATCATGGGGAAAGGGCTCAGTAGAGGAAGCTACTTGGTTCATGGTGGGGTCAAAAAGGAAAAAGGGAACAAGAAGAAGCAAAGTGACTGCACAGAAGATACCCCCAGTGATCCACCTCCTTCAAATATGCCCCATCTGCCTTTAGTTACCACACAGTCCTTTCAATCTAGGATGGAATGATTAGGTTACAGCTGTCACAATCCAATCATTTCAGATTCCTGCATTAATTCAGGAGATTTTGGGAAATACCAAAATATATCCAAACCATAATATTTTTCCCAAAGCTCAAGTCCACATCAAAAGGCAAAATGAATTCAGTATCTCTCCAAGAATCCCATAATCTTAATAATTTGAACATTGCCCAAATCTAAGTCCAAAGTCTTACCCAAGACTCAAGGCAAACTCTTGGCTCCAATCTCCTATGAAAATAAAAAGTAAACCCCATATGTTCATTGTACAGTGGCACAGGGTACCCTATTAAAATAAAAAGTAAGACCCATATATCCATTGTACAGTGGCACAGGGTAAGTAGTTCTATTTCAAAAGGAAGGGATGAAGCATAGAAATAATGAATGGGGCCAAAGCAAGACAAAAACTCAGATGGGAAAACATGTCTAGCAGCTCCATTTATAGCATGTTGGACACTTGGCTGCAAGATGTGCTCTCTAAAGGCATGGGGCAGCACTAACCTTTTGGCCTTGCTTGCCACACACAGGGACTCTCTTTTAGCCTGGCTCTTTCTGCAGCCAGCAGCTTTTCTCTGCAGACAGTCCACACTACTGCCATCTCTTCATCCCTACAGAATCCATTCCAAGTTCGTCTTCACCTTCACAGCTTCATGAAACATCCTTTAAGCCCACAGAGACTGACCTTCCCAAACTTTGCCTGTTCTCTCTTTCAATACAATCATTTCACATTCCTGCATTAATATAGAAACTTCTGAGTGATTCTTCATATCCAAACAGACATGTAGAAAAGAAAAAAAAAAAATGAGTTTTGTTTATTATCTTTTTAATATGGTCTTTGTGCTATTATATATATTGATTAGATTTGATTTTGAGTCTGACCAATAAAATCTTGAAAGCACTTCAACAAAACTACAAACACTGACTTTGATTGGAGATTGATAATTCCATAACCCAAAATGAAAATTGAAAATAAAAGAATGATTCCAGTTCCACAAATTGTCAATAGCAGCAGGAGATAAGGGAATAATACTAAAATGATTTTCTGAAAGATGAACTATTCTTGGCACTGAAACCAAGTTCTTATAAAATAGCATTTAATGGGGATGTTATGATTTGATAAAATGACTTAAATGCTAATACTCCACCAGAAATGCATACAAATAGAAAAACTATTCATGAAATATTTTTAAGCAGTTGAATAACATTTATTTATGAATTCCAACTATAAAAAGTACCTCTATAAACTGGCATCACCATGTGATAACAGGCAGCAGCAGTTATATTTTCTGGCTCATGGTGATGATTAGAAAGGTCAAGAAATAAAGACTCCGCCCAAAATTCTGATATCTATCAAGAATAGTATGAAAGAAATGCCTTGGTTATCTTGTTATTCAGAAAAAAATTTGAAGATACCTGTATAGTGAAATGAACTTGGATAAATATTCACTCAGTCACAGTGAAAAACACAAATGCAGTCCTGGCGCATGAAGCTTGCCCAGTCCCAATATGGTGGTTGTAGGTTGGCTGTGCTGTATTAGCAATGTTTGGCCAATAGAGAAGCTCTTTGACTGATCAGAAACCATGCATGATGGTGGCACTCTCAGAACAAATGTCTCAGGTGATTTCTATGTGTAAGTGGATATATGTACTACACTTTCTAGTTTGGCTAAACAGTTCATCAAAAATGAGTCAAATGATTTAATTATCTTACCCAAGGAAGGAAAAATTAAGATATTGAAAATGTGATTACAGTTGAATAAGTATTATTTCTAAAATTAGTTCTTTTATCATATCATAAAATAAAAATAAAGCCAAGATGGCACTTGAAAAAAGCCTGCTAAAATATTAAATATTTTAAAAATCTATCTGAAATTCAGTCTTCACTCTTTAATTATAAAATATGAACCTTATCGAATACAACTTAAATCCTTGAGATTTAAGTTGATGTTAACATGAAGTCCTCATGATAAGCAGGACCATTAAAAATCAAGTATCACAAACAAATTTAAATGTTTTTGAATTTTAAAAGACTTTGTAAATAAATAAATTAAATTACATTAAAATTAAATTTTTAATTATCTCTTTTTATCTTTTTTTTAAATTTAATCCTTTGCAAGATATATGTTATTACCACATTGTATTAATCAAGCTATATATACATTTAATTTGTGAATAAATACTATAGCTCTATTGGGTATGCATGATAAAAGTTTTATTAATATTAGTATTTATTCAAAATATTTGGAGACCATATATTCACTTTTGTGGCACTGAAAACCTTTTCATTTGATTTCTTGGATTGAAGTAACCTCAATTTATTTTTTGATAAAAGACTTGACTGATTATACTTCTTAATCTACTTTCTTAGGGAGATTGCACTAAGCTTGAGTTCTTTTAAATTCTAATTTGAAAATGTCAACAATATCAGCAATTTATATATCAAGGTATCCTAACTTTAATGACAATGTTGAATAACTTCTTTTTTCTCTCCACTCCACATTTCCCAAAATCTCAAAATGAGAGGAACAAATGTGAAAGATGTTATGAAGGTGGACATTCTTGTCAATTCAATGAGACTTACTAGAAGTTTCTTTTTGTTAAAACATCAGTAATCTTAAAACACACACAGAATTATATTAATTATAATCTGGTCTGAAGGTCATTTTTATTAAGCTATTTTTGCCATAATGCTATCAACTTATGTTAAATGCCATTAGAAGAAATGTGATTCCATAGTTGCTCCAAGAATATTTTTGAGGCTATTGCCCACTACAGTTTACACTCTGTGTTCTGCAAAGATCCATAACTAACGTTTCTCTCTGGATTTAGCAGTAAGAATATTTATGTGTGTTTTGGAAAGTTGATTTTCTTCTTCTAAATGGGTTTTTATTATGTAGTTGTGAATTAAAAAGACAAGATTTTTTTTTCTCCTTCTCTTTATGCCCCCTTGCTCCCTCCCTTGCCGTCCCTCCCCTTTCTGGTGTTCCTCTAATCCTCCTATGCTCCCCAACCCAACCCCACTGTGAATCAGCTTCCTTACATCAGAGAAAACATTTGGTATTTGGATTTTTGAGATTGGCTAACTTCACTTAGCATTATATTCTCCAATTTCATCCATTTACCTGTGAATGCCATTATTTTATTCTCTTTTATTGCTGAGTAAAATTCCATTGTGTAAATATACCACATTTTCTTTATCCACTCATCTACTGAGGGGAATCTAGGTTGGTTCCACAATCTAGCTATTGTGAATTGTGCTGCTATAAACATTGATGTAGCTGTGTCCCTGTAGTATGCTGTTACAAAAGATGGTAGAATGAGAGGGTTGTCATTACCCTAAACACATGTTTGAAGACATGAAAGATATGAATATACTGTGTATACTAACATCGTGTATGTGAAAAGGTGCTCTTTATATGTATTACGAATTGTAAAGCATGCTACTGTTATATATACAACAACACTGAATTAAAAAAAAAAAAAAAAGATATTGGGCCAGGGTTGTGGCTCAGTGGTAGAGTGCTGTCCTAGCATGTGAGGTACTGGGTTCAATCCCCAGCACCACATGAAAATAAACAAATAGAATAAAAGTATTGTGTCCATCTACAACTAAGAAGAAAAAAAAAAAGGCAGGATATTCAATTACAATGTATTGGGGAGACAGATAATACATAAAATGAGTAATAATAATTTGTTGTGTGTAGTACAATGGAAATGAAAAGACTACAGGAGACCATTTTTGTTTGCTTATTTATTTTTATTGTTGAGGCATATCTAGTTACATAGGGAAATAGGGAAGACAAAAAATGTGACAATAAGCAGAGAAAGGATAAGAAGGTTAACAAAAATATCCTAATGCATAATTTTAAAAAATGCTTTCCTAAGGGCGAATAAGGTGAGTGAAAGCCCTTCTTTGGGAAAGAGTTATCATCATCAGATAATTGAATAGAAATCACTTGAGTTTTAAGTGCTGAAGGAAAGAGAATAGTTGTGTCTAAATTTGGTTGAATCAGCAGAAACTAGAATACAATGGTCTTTGTAATATTTTTTTTCCCTCCTGGACAGGATTTATCTGCAGTTCCAAGTAATGCTCTTGATGACTTCAAGTAGGGAACACCATAATATCCATCTTGTTTTCATGGTATTAGCATGTTGCATTACAGAAAATAGATTGGAGAAAGCAGATCCTTGCCACAAGAAATCCAGTATATAAGTTATTATAGTAATACAACATTCCTTACTTATATATCACTACATAACAAATTAATGCCCAGTTGGAAGATTAAACTGTTTTCTCATAGTTCCCCTGAGTCAAGAGTCCATTTTGTCTTTCATGTATCCTCTGCATAGGGTATCACAAAGCAGAAGCAAAGGTGATAGCTGAGGATAGGGTCTCATCGGAGGTGTGGGTGGTTCTCAAATCTCACATTTTATTTTTTCAGAATTAGGTTCCATGAAACTATAAATGTTATAGAAGTTTCATTTTTCACAGACATGATGAGAGTCATGGACCCCTAGAACCTCTGGTAAGGGTACAACTGATAGGTCACACCTGCTCAAAAATTTTACCATTAGAGTAACTCAGAGACAGGTAAAGAGGACCTTCATTTCACCTTTTGCATATAAAACAATCTAAGTTTGGAAATGATTTCCTATCATAATCACAGGTTCCTATACTCCAGAAAGCTCAAATACTGGAGGCCATTTGTTAATTCTGTCCCCTGTGATCTACTCTCTGGCACCCAACAATGCACTTCTCTCCACACGCAAAGTATGTTCACTCCCTCTCAAGATCCTCCCATGTTGTGTAGCCACAGCTCAATTTTTAAAATCTCATCATCTGAATATACATCTCATCATTTCATTAGCTCAAAATCCAAAATCTTATCTAATCACATCAGCTCAAACCCTAAGAAGAAACCAAGTATCCTAAATGGAATTCATATGGTATATAATCTGTATATTCTGTATTTATACAGATCTTGAATAGGACTCCTCTTTCTCTCTCTCCTTCTTCCCCAAAGCTGCCCTGTGACTCTGATCTTAATACTCCCAACAATGAAGAGAAAGGCATAGGACAGCAGTGGTAGACACTTCATGTCAAAAGTGTAGTAAATAAAAAGTAAGGAATCACTGGCCCATAAAAATTCTGAAATCCAGTAGACAAGTACAGGATTTCCCTTGCTTGGATTTCAATGTCTGAGGATAATCCTTCCTGACTCTTGGGTAAGCTGTCTGAGCTCTTGGTTCTGTCTTCTGAGCCATTCTTCCTTTTTCAAGCAAAGTGGAAGGTGTTTGCAGCTTAGTTGTTTTAGCATCCTTCCCCTGAGTAGAGTGCCTTTGTGGGTCCAAAAGCCTCTACCATTTTGTAGTTGCTAAATCTATTTCTGTCTAAGCCAGCAGGGTTTCCGCCGAAATAAATTCCTCAATCTTTGTGGGTCTTGTGGGTATTTCTGAGGATTTCACTCCATTAGACAAAAGCTACCTTCACAGATCTTTTTCAAGATAATCCTGTCTATATTTTAGGCTTCTGCTGGAATGGCTGAGGGACAAAACCCTGGAGCCTCCTAAAGGCCCTCTGGTTTGAGTAAAAAGATATGTGAGGCACACCCTTAATCTCTTGAAAAGATCCTTTCTGTGACTATTTTGTTCTTTTGATCAATCTGAGGTTTTAACAGAAAGCTGTAGTCACACATTCTGACTTTATTCTACAGTTTTGACAGGTATTCCTGATGTTTAGCATTTTGTCATTTGGAGAGGTAGAAAACTTTCAAAATAATCTACTCTGCTTCCTTTTTATTTAATTGATCTTTCTTCAATTTATCTCTTTTGTCTCACATTTTACTATAAGCAGCAGGAAGGAAACAGGAGACACCTTAAATGTATTACTTACAATTCTCCTTAGCTATATATCCAGATTCATCACTTACAAATCGTTTTCCATATAAATGCAGGAAACAATTTTACTAAGCTTTCTGAACTGCATAAGAAGTAACCCCCTTCCTCTGGTTTTCAATAACATGTTCCTTACTTCCTTCTGAGCACCACTGACCACTTGTTTGTAGTCCAGATGATGATTCACTGTCTGAAGAAAATTATTTAGACTTTGGCTGAAGTGCTTTAGACTTCATGTCTTCCTCAAAATTCTTCTTGTCTCTATTCACTTCCCACTTCCAAAACTTCTCCACCATTTTATATATCAGTTGCACTTGTAGCTGGATTTCAATTACCAAAATCTGAGTGACATATGGCATAAATTCAAAAGCTTAAAGCAGCATGCATTTATTACCTCACAGTATCTATGTGTTAGAATACTGAGCACAGCTTAACTATATTCTTTGTTCAAGGTCATACAAATGCAGGCAAGGCATTGATCTCATCTGGGACTGAAGACTCTTTTCCTCGCTTATTGGATGTTCACAGAATTCAGCTCTTTATGCTAACAGCACTGAAGCCTTCAGCTCCTAGAAACTGTCTATCAATCTGTCACATGGCTATCTTCACAACATGGACATGTGCTTCCTCAAGGTCAACAGGAAAGTTTATTTGCTCTTTATTTCTTGACAACAGGGACTTTTTAAAAGAGATCATCTGACTAGTCAGACCAACTTTTGATTAAGTTAAAGTCAATTGATTAGGATCTTCAATTATGTCTTCAAAATCCATTTAGTTTTGCCATATAATGGAACCTAATTATGATTAGTAGAAAAGCGATTGAGACAAGATTTGTTTCTTTTAGGAATAAGGATGTTAAAGAACTGATGAGTTTGTCATATTCACTAGACTATGAAAATAACATTGTAGAAAGAGAGTTGGTATATATGTGTATTTTATATCTGTCTCATTCCCTTCTTTTTCTGCACTGGTTGTATTCAATATAATAATTCTGTGCTCCATTTTCATAAGAACACATGTGACTCACAAAGCTTGCTATGACATTTTGGTCCTTCTGATTTGTAACATAGCATTTCTTGTATCTGAACTTTTTGCTATTCCTTATCTTTAAAAATTCTCTTCATTTTTTAGGATGTAGCTCAGTCTATATGTTTTTAAGAAACTTGCATTGATCCTGTCCATATAGCAGGAGTTGATTCTTATCTTCTACCAGAACATGTAATTTTGCAACTGGAAGAACTTTATTATATTTTATTTTTATTTGCATGTTTTTCCTCTACTAGATTAGGTACTCTTTCAGAATATGGATTATTTTTAATCCATATTTGTGTATTCAGCTCTTAGCACTTGAATTAGTAGCAGACATATAAACATATGAGCAAATGATAAAATATTCATATTTACCTGAAATTCTATCTTATTTTCTCAGCTAAGAAAATTCAAAATATTTTAAACAAATGTTTCTCAAGCCCACTTGAATGTATAATTATTAGCGAATTTTAAAAAATAATGCTCTATCTTGAATATCTTTTTAAGGCTAGGGTGTGTCCTAAGTACTATATTATTTGTTTGTTTTGGGAGCCTGTAATTTTTAAATTTACATTTCTTTATATTTTTATTTCTTTAACTTTCCTAATATTATGTTTAAATGACAGATCATTGCTATATTATTTATGGGGTACTATGTGAAGTTTTATTGTATGTATACAATATGGAATGACAAATCAAGCTAATATATCTATCTCCTCAGCTCCTATCTTTTTGTGGTGAGATATTTGAAATTTACACTTAGAAATTTTGAAAAATACAATCCATTATTATTAACTAAAGACAGCCTGTTATGCAATAAATTGCAAAATTTCATTCCTTCCCTCCAGGAAGTGGTAGGAGGAGGAATGGCAAAATGTAGGTCTGTAGTCTTTAAATGATTTTTGGATTATTACTACACATTAACTCCCAGTCTTGCAACATTTATTATCAGATCTCTGAAAAGTAAGAAATTTTGTAGAAATTAAATTAAAAACAATTAATTTAACAATTATTAAATTAAAATTTGTATAAGGTAAACCACAATCAACTATGTCTATGAATGCACTATTTAGCTCAGTGGATTTTTCTTTTTTTCCTTTTTATGACAAACATTCTCAATGAAGAAAGGAGCACTTTAAGTAGCTCTAAACTCACTGATTATCATGATGTGATCTATTAATGTAGTTTTGTTTTTGTTTTATTAACTTGGGTCTGAGGGGGAAAATTACTGCTCAAGCAATCTCTTCCATCAATAACAAATAGTCTTTAAAAGAAAAAAAATTTAGATCACTTCATTCTTTAATACTAAGGTTAATATA
This sequence comes from Tamias sibiricus, assembly GCA_025594165.1. Taxonomy (NCBI): domain Eukaryota; kingdom Metazoa; phylum Chordata; class Mammalia; order Rodentia; family Sciuridae; genus Tamias; species Tamias sibiricus. The sequence continues at coordinate 41,269,185 of CM046661.1, forward strand.
ACCCTGTTTCTATCTACAATGTCATTGCTATTTGTCTCCAACATTTTCTATTACGTTTCATAGTGTTTTCACTATAGTTTTTCTTATCTTAATATCTTTAGAGACATCAATGTTTATTTCATTTCTTTGAAAATTAATTCTCTTTCAGAAGAAAATGGAATAGCATATCCCCAAATAGAAAAAGTATTACTACAGGTTTAATGACAAATTAAACTATAGATAAAGGCCATAAATTATAAATATATCTCCTTGATCATAAATTGCAAATTTGTAACAATTAAAATAAAGTTATTGAGGCAGGATAGATTGGGGACCCTTGTCCCAGGTCCCACCTCTGCTGGATTACCACAGCTGATACAAGGCTAAGGGCCTTCTTTTCATCCTGTCTGTTGAACTTATTAGAAGGGCAAACTTCCCTGAAATGCAAACAGGAAGATCTTGTTTTTCAAAACATCATCCAACCATTCCAGGGAGCATGAACAAAGATCCCCAAGTTTGACCTATAGTAATCTAGAAGAGAGAATTCCCTAGTTAAGACCTCATACACATAACTTGCATCTCATGCATCTATGGTAAAACCCAGCAATATTTGGCACATGTAAATAAGCTTTATAAGTAAGGCACAGGAATCTGTCGACCACCCCCTTGCTTAGCATAAATCACTCCTAGCAAAAAAGCCGGGAAGGTGAACAAAGAACTCAGAAGTGTGTATAAGCACAGACCCCTCTCTGAGTCTGTGGGCATGTCTTTGACATGTCCCCACTGTGAGGATGCAGCCTATCTTCCTTCAAACTCTCTTAACCACTTCTTTTTGCCTTGGTGAATTCTTCTCACCACCTGTGTTATCAGTCATCACCCAAGTCCCATGACAGTTATCATGAAAACAATGTTCATAAGTATTGGTATATAAGAACATGAAAAATCTGGTTAAATATACCACATTACTCAACATTGAATTGAGTTCCTTATCTCTCCCTTTATTCTCTTAGTGTCCCAATTTAATTTTAATTCATACGTATTCATTAATATACTTCTTTGCTTTGGCTAACAATTTTCTTGTCATCTCCTAAAAGAATCCCATTTCTCTTCTCCCATGTTCTTCAATATTTATAAGAGTCATGAGGTTGTAAATTAGTTCAGAAAGCAATAAAAATGAATATATGTCTAGTGTTTTCTCCCAAAATTATACTTATATTTGCCAAAAACTAATTAGTAAATAATTAGAAAAGTTTGAATTTCTTATAGCTTCCTTTGGAAAATGATTGGTAAATACCATTTCCATAAAAATGACTCTTAATAAGGTCATGATAGACTCTTCTGCTGTCAAATCCATTGAAATATTTATCCTTCACATTTTATCTTTCAGTAGCTTTCACCATTGTTAAACATTTCCATTTACTTCAAATACATTATTCCCTTGGATACCATAATCTCAACACTGTTTTCCTTTTACTCCTTTGTCTTTTACTACAATTTATACAACTCTTTCTCACCTGTGTTCTTCTTCCCAGCCATAATGTGGAATTTTTACAATTGGACCTTATCTACCTTCTCTTATTTAATAGTAGCTTCCACCAATTTATTCCTTTGATTTCAAATCTATCACCGGTTCATGGGTGGCTCACTAAATTTTATCCTACATAGCTTCTCTAAATTCCAAGAATGAATAGACAAATGTCTCTGTAACAACCCAAATTAAAATTTGAAAGTCATTTCAAATTTAACTTGTTCAAAGAGTAAAATTTTTATTTCCTACTTTCATTCAACAAATTAAATCCCCAGATGATTTCAGCCACACTTGTCTAGCAATGTAAATCTGAAACCAACAAATCATCTTTTATACATACTTCCAATATATTCTAAATCCTGTCACCATTTTTTTCTAAATATATTACAAATCTCTGAAGTTGTGCTAACTTTAGTATCTACATCTTGGTCTAAACTACTGTCATTTCTTATTTGACCAAATAGAATATTGTGTTGGAGGGTTCTGTACAACCATTTATTGCTCTTTTGAAGCTATTCACTGCATGACAAATTTGTCTAAAATGAATTGGCTTCTCATTACTTTTAAGGTAAGAGAAATTGCTTTAAACATGCTCTTTAAGGCCTGGGAACTCCACTCTTCACCTTCTTCTTCACCTGTAACGTTGGCTACTCTGTCCTTTATGATCTGGGTTCCTTCTTACTATTGAGGCTTTCCACATAGCACTGACTTTGTCAATAACCCCTTCCTTCCTAATTCTACTTCTGGCATCTGGCTATGTGCAGTACATCTTTCAGATTTTAGCTCAATTCAGGAAAGCATTTACAATCTATTTAATAGATGACTGTCCTCACTAGAGGAATTTAGGGTTCAATTCTGTGGTTACAAAATATCAATGTGCCTGCCAAAACAGAAAACATGCAGAAATGTGTGTTGTATAAAAGAATAAGCTCTCTAGGGCCTGGGGATGTGGCTCAGTGGTAGAGCGCTCGCCTAGCTTGCGCGGCCCAGGTTCAATCCTCAGCACCATGTAAAAATAAATGCATTGTGTACAACTAAAAGCAAATAAATAAATATTTTTAAAAAATAAAAGAATAAGCTCTCATAAAACTATGACTCACTCTTATATTACATTTATCTTAATTCCAATTTCAGCTATTTATATGATTATTTAATAAATGCCTTCTTTTTTCCATTAGAAAATTAGCTCTGTGTTGGTAGGAACTGCATCAATTATTGCTTCATATGGTACCCAAGGAATAAATAGCAATAGACTCAGAATAAATAATTTACAAGTAATATTAAATGAATAAATATCTCTTGGAAGGTGAAAGCATAACATACACTTCTAAAATTATTTATGTATTTTCTTATATTCAGATAAGAATTCTAATAATCCAACTTGACTGGAAGATTTTTACAAAGTTTTCTGTTAGTGAAAAGAAATAGATCCACTTTTATCCCAAGTTGTTCAGAGGCATCTATATCTCACTTTTCAAATGGAATAAAAAACTCTGAGGGCTTAAAAAAGACTAAAATACTGATTTTATCATTTGATGAAAGAAGAAAGGTAATATTTAATGACTCCTAAAATTCTTTATATGATCAAGAATTCAGAAGCATGTGTCAGAAGAAGGAATATAAAATATTAACTTAATACATTTGTGATAGGGATTTCCCAGCAAGCATCATATATTTTAATAAACTCTCATCTCTCAAATGATGTATGGATTGTTCAGGAAAATGAGAGAGACACAAAGAGAGAGAAAAAAAAGGAAGAATAAAAATAAGATTTATGAAATGAATTTGTGTAAAATTTAACTAATTGATATATTGAATAACTAAAGTTTCATTCTAATGACTGATTTTATTACCAGGGGAAATATAGGCATTGGGAAATACCTGACTCAATAAATGCTAATGGAAAGCCAGCAGAAAGCATTAAGCAAATAAACTATCTAGTAGTATAGATGCTTAACAGATGCATTGGTAGAGGAAGTAAATATTTTGGCAAAAAATGGTTAGTGACTATTTTTAACCAATCTCCATGCCACTCTCAGTCAATTGAGGGTAAAAGTAATTAACTGAGGATAAATAAATGTTTATCTTTCCAAATTCAATTTAAGGTAATACAGGTCAGGAAATTTTTCCTATTCCTTTGAGTTATCTTTTTTGCATTTACATGTGGAATCACTTTTCTTCTTCTCAAACTGTGCCAGAAACAATATATACTAATAAACTCAGTAGCATGTTTTCTTAAATGTCTGTAGTGATATGGATAATGGGTTTCTTCTACCCTCCTGCTCCAACAGATTATACTTGCATTTTTGAGAGTTTAAAAAGATTAAATTCCAGTGTCCTTACCTGACATTCCTGAAAAATCATTAAAAGAAAGATTCATATCTTCTTTGCTATAAAAGACTTTTATTTACACAAATACAAAAAATCACATTCTCTCAGTAATAATTATTAACATTTATTTTTCAGATAAATATGTATAAGCAACTACCTTGTATTAGAACTATTCACTAACAGCAAAGTTGAAAGAAAATAAGGGGATCAAAGAAGCAGTGTTAAAAGTGTGATGAAGTAGTTTTTGGGTTAGGATGGATATAGAATGTGGGAGATGAGTTGGGCATGAAGGTTTATGAACTGAACATAGGCATGGGAGCCAAGGTGTTGAACAGTGTACTCAGTACAGATCAGTACTAATAAAACTGGATATGAAGCAAACTCTGCATCCATCTAAGATCAGATTCTCAGTAGACAATAGGGTGTAGACATATAAAACCACAAATACTGATTTATGGGATGAGGAGAGGTGTTTTTTAAAATGTATGCTGGTGTGAGCATATATACCACTATGGTGGCATATATACACAATGTAATATTACTTAGCCATAAAAAATGAAATTGTGGCATTTATCAGTAAATGGATAGAACTGGAGAATATCATGCTTAGTGAAATAAGCCAGTACCCAAAAACCAAAGGCAGAATGTTCTCTCTGATATGTGGATACTAACCCAATAACAAGGGAGGGGAAAATTAAAAGTTCATTGGATAAGACAAAGGGGAATGAAGGGAAGAGAAGGGGGGGATGTGAATAGAAAAAACAGTAGAATGAATCAGACATATCTTTCCTATCCTTATATATGAATACACAACCAATGTAACTTCACATAATATACAACCACAATAATGGGCTCCTAATTGGAACAAGTTATACTTATTCTATGTATGAATAATATGTCAAAATATACTCTACTGTCATGTATATCTAGAAAAAAACAAAGGGAAATAAATTAATTAATTTTAAAAAATGCATGCTGGGTGGCACTTAAAATGATATCAAGTAATGCTAGAGAAAAATTAAGATGGAAAAATGGTTCACTGGATTTAGTCATTTTAAATAATGACTTCTGCAAGTAAATACTGACTCAGTAATACCACATCTTTGGGGCATAAAGTATAAAGGCAATGAGAAAATTTAAGAGGGAGAGAATTTGGACTAACTAAAAATTCAGTCAAGTTGACAAACTCATTGATTTCTGAAGGGGCTCATATATGCAAAGAGTGAAAAATCCTATATTCAAAAGAAGAAGACAAAGAGACTACAAGTAGGAAGAAAATAACTCAAAGTACAGCAGAAAGTAGAGAAGTCAGAATTTATTCGCTGGCATAAGCAATGCTGCAACAATTTTACAGGGTATGTGTTTCTTTGAGAATCAATGGAGCAGAAAGTGGTCATAGTTAACACCATTTCTGAGAATAAATATGAACTGAATGTCTACTGTTTCTGTTTGAGCACATTCTCTTAACAACTTCATATTACTGTCCATCATATAATATGAAAAGATAGCTCACTGATCCTGTTCACAGACTCTGGAGCCTGGCTTGCCTCGAGTATTGTATTTACTAACTGTGTGAATATGGGAATGACATTTAACCTCTCAGAGTTGGTGTTTCCTAATGTGAAAATGGGGATATTTGCAGGATATTTGCAGAAAATATTTTTTTTATGACTAAAAGAATTTTTAGTCATAAATTAAGATGGTTCAAATGATATGCTTAACACATAGTAAATAACAGCAATGAAATTTAAATTTTCCATTAAACCAATGGGTAGGTTTTATTTGTTTGATCATTACTATTTTTCAGGAAACTTTGTTGGAAGCCACGTGTGGTGGCATATGCCTCTAATCCCATTGTGTCAATCAGTTTTTTATCACTATAACCAAACTACCTGACAAAAACAACTTAGAGAAGGAAAAGTTTATTTTGAGTTCACCGTTTCAGACATTCTGTCCATGGTTTGCCAACCCCATCACTGTGGGCCAGAGGTGAGGTGGAGGTCACTGAAGGAGGGCATGGAGGAGGACAGCTGTTCATGTCATGGTTGAAAGGAATCAGACACAGAGAAGGAGGAAGCCAAGGGACAAGGCATAATCTCTAAGGGCATTTCCCCAGTAACCTACCTCCTTAAGCCCCACCCATTCTTCCTAGAGTTACCACCCACTACACAACTCCTTCCAAATTATTAATCCATGAAATGGATTAATCCACTGATTGGGTTACAGCTCTCATGATCTGATCACTTAACCTCTGAACATTCCTACATTAACACAGGAGATTTGGGGGAACACCATATATCCAAACCACAATATTTAGCTACTTGGGAGGCTGAGTCAGGATAGCCAGTTCAATTCCAGGCTCAGAAATTGAGCAAAATCCTGTTTCAAAATAAAAATCAAAAAGGGCTTGTGATATAGCTCAGAAGAATAGCATTTCCCTGGCATGTGCAAGTTCCTGGGTTTAATTCCCAGTATTGGGGTGGAGGAACCATTTTTTGAGTATCTGATGTGATTATCTAAACACTTTCATTTTTAACAAATTCTTAACACAATCTTGATGCACATGATAGGCTTAAATAATTTCTCATTTATAGTTACCAGGTTGGAGATATTGCTAGTTGGTTAAGCTAGATCAGGCCCTCCACATTGACGTATGCATTTAGAAATAGGGGGCAGGGAATCCACATTTACTTATTTATTACAATGTGCCAAGTGCTTACTATATGTTTTTAAGACTACATCTTATTTAATTCTAAGAATAAATGTATCGGTAAATTTATTTCTATTGCATACATGAAAACAGACTAAGAGAAATTTGTTTCACAAGTTAGATTTTAGAGTCAGAGTAAGATATTAATTTAAGTAAAACAAAATTCAAAACTAAGCTTCAAATTTCAAATGTCAATTTTCTGCAACCTCCCCTGCAATGTGCTAACTTCTTTAACAATCCTTTTAGTTTATGTGAATGGATAAGAGGGCAATAAGAAAAAATACATTTGACAGTAAAAAGGCAACTCACTCAAAAGATTTGTCAAAGGTAGACAAGGTCTTCTTAATGAGGTGCCATTCTTTATAAAGGATTATAACACACCAATATGTAAAGGTGTTTTGCCTCCATTATATGTCTCTATGAAATTATGACATTTATTATTGAAAAACAATGCTCCCTGGCATCTGCTGCCAAGGGTTTCCTTCCGCTATTTAATTTGGACCTGCCACATCACAAGTAAGTTATCCAAACAATTCTTTGTGTGGGAGTTATTATATTGTCTCAGATACACTAGGATTTAAAGAGATTGGCAGAACAATTCAGAGAGAAAAATTCACAGAACGAAATCTTATTTTTTTCTTTTTCTTAAAGTGTCTCAAAAAATTTTCATGCACATCTACTTGCTTTAAACTTTAAACACAAGGACTATCCTGAGAGTTCCCTACGTGTAAAATTTTGGGGTTTGGTTAATTGCCCCTTCTCATATTTACCATTGCATTGCAAATCTTAACAAATATAATGACTTTTATAGAAACAGTTTCCACTCGGTGTCCTAATTATTCCTGATAGCTTAACAAATTTAGTTGCTCTAAGTAGGTAAGTGTAAGTAGTTGTTAGAGGCAAACTATTAAACTACATATTTTTTAAAATGTAAAAGGATGACATAGGGTATTGAGCTTAGCAGTTTAACAGCATATCAATTTAATGAGCATAGCTTTTCAAAGGCAATGATACCGCCTATACCTTCTAAATATATTATTATTTTCATTTAGTAAGGATTTATTTAGTGCTAAGCATGGGCAAGACTACATATTTTAGGATTTATTCAAACATTGCCTTGCATTTTTCTTTACCTGGCTCATGGCTTTAAGCCCTCCTAAGAGTGAACTAAATTTTACTCCCCTCATAGAAATAAATAAAGGAATGAATCTTGAATTTTCCATAAATTTAGAATATTATTATAAATGCATAATCCAGAATTAACCAGATTTTTTAAAGCAATTAGGAAATTAATAGTTTGCTGCTTCTTTTAATTTCCAGGACAAAAAGATGTTAATCTAGGTACTAATATTTCTCTGGACATCTATATGTCACTTAGCACAAAGACTTATGTACATGCTTTATCAAATACTTTGGGTCAACCTTTCACACAATTTGAATATGTTATTCTCAGGATGGGATAAAAAATAATAGTATATGGCACCCAAACCTCATCACTAAAGAACAATTTCCATTCTTTTGCATTGTCTTATAGTTTATGAATCACCTTAATCTACCAGTTGCGGAACTGCTAGCTCACAGGTACTAATACAGGTGCTAGAGAATACAACATGAATAAAACACAGCCTTTTAAAATAATATTTTGAGAGGAGGTAAAAACGAACAAATAAACTTTAATCAATACTCTATTAAGGGATATGAAAAAGGAGAGAGACAGCCTCCGACTGAGCATTTCATGGGCTATGGTACCTGAAATTAAATGTGATAGCTTTTGTTTTCACAATTAGCTTTAATGCAGAGTATATTGCTTTTCCATTTATAGTAGCAAATTGTAGTTTTCTTTTAAGATTTTAGTACTAAAATGCCTATTATATTAAAATAAAATATTAAATAAGCAACACAGAAGTGATAAGTGGATATAGCAAAAATGATAAGATATATTCTCTATCATGAAAAAAACATGAATTAAATATCATCTATTACTATAATTTGTTGGAGGGGGGGCTAATGATGGAAAAACCAAGCTAAGATCTTCCAAAAATAAAAGGAAAAAAGATAATAAAAGTAAAAAATAAATTCTCTGACACATGTCTAGTGTTTATTTTGCCATTAGATAGTTGAATGGTTTCCTAATGAAATGTGCAGGTGTTTCTGGAGGAAGAGTGCTCTATCAATGAAGCTTATAATTTCTGACACACACATTCCCAGATGCTCTTACAACTAGGATGCAAGCTTTGCCAATCAAATGCACTCAGGATGAGTCAAATAGGAGAATCATCTCTGGCAGAAATAAGGTTTGATGCAAAGTCCAGTAGGATCCTGTGGGGCTGGGGGTGTGGATGGTTATTTTCATCAGCTTTTTCATTGCTGTGAGCAAAAGACATGACAGGAACAATTTTAGAGGAGGAAAAATGTACTGGGTGCTCACGGTTTCAGAAGTTTCAGTCTGTAGATGGCTGGCTTCATAGTTCTGGGACCAAGGTGAGACAGAACATCATGACAGAAGGATGTGGAAGAGGACAGCATCTCAGAACATGACAATTAGGAAGTGGAGAGAGCTCTTGCTCATCAGGTACAAAATAAACACCCTAATGTCATAGTCCCAATGATCCACTTCCTCCAGCCACACCCTACCTGCCTACAGTTATCATTCAGAGTGCATTGATATGCACTGATTAGGCTAAGGGTCTCATAACCCAATGATTTCACTTCTAAACTTCCTCACATCAACTCCTAAAATGATCTTTTAGGAGATTCCTCACATCTAAACCATAACAATGATGAATCTTCATTTCTACTGATAGAATATAAGTTTATGGCATGATTTGGGGTATTATTTCTGGTTCCGTAGCCCCCAAGCTTAAATAAAAGTAGTTATTCATTATAATTTTAATAAATTCATCTCTGTTTAAGCCAACCACAGTAGTTACTGTTGCCTGCAACTAAAAACTTGGATTGATGCCCACAAGAATAAAGGGAAGAGTTATATAGGTATTACCCCATTGCCCACTTCATTACTGGGCACATGGTAGTAAATAAATATTAGATAAATGAATAAAGTATGAAAAGACAATAATATAGTTTTATCTTCTAATCTAGAGGAAATAAGTCCACAAAGATCCTTTCTCCTACTTATTTTTTCCCATTTTCTTTAACTTTGATTCATAAAGATTAACTTCTTTACAGCAGCAGTAACATGATCTGTTCTCACAATCCTCAGTAGTGATACAAATTGACAAAATGATTTTGACATTAATATTGGCTATTTAAAAATACAAACATGTTAGAAATTTTGTGGCAATCAAAAATACATTGAATAATATGTTATACGTATGTGAACAGTTGCAAAATTAAGAAATAAAATCCCATATTTTAATATGAAAATCATAGTTCAATAAGACAACACCTAAACTAGAGGCACTGTAAGTGTAAGGAACTTTCCAATATTTTGCTGTCTAAAGAGATTAATTTTATCCTGCAATGAGATTTTCAGGGTACTATGCCACAAGAAAATGGAGAACTTGAGTGATATATTAAGAAGTGTGGAGAAAGGCAATATATTTGAACTTTAAACAAGAACAGAAACTGAAAAATCACATGGATACCCATGAAATCTAATGTAAGCCTATGTAGAGACCATAAGTTTCAGAAATATACAAATATTCCATCCACAATGCAAATGCTAATAATGGAAATTGTCTACCCAAGCATTCCAAATCCCTGAGGAAGTATTCATAATTTTCTCATTATTCTGTGGCCCTTTCAAGTTGAGGATGTTAACTTTTATATTCAATTTATCTTACAGTCTGAATTTTGTCAATGTTTTTCCTGGTCTTGATCTTTAAAGTCTTTCACAAAACATCTTGCCAAGCATGGTGGCGCATGCCTGTAATCCCAGCAGCTCGGAAGGCTGAGGCAGGAGGGTAGCAAGTTAAAAGCCAGTCTCAGCAAAAGTGAGGCACTAAGCAACTCAGTGAGACCCTGACAAAATAGGACTGGAGATGTGGCTCAGTGGTTGAATGCTGTTAAGTTCAATTGCCAGTACTGCTCCCGCCACCGAAAACAAACCAAAAAAAATTTATTTGCCTCCTTCAATATTCAGCTCCATTGAAACATGGTCTGTTAGACTTAACCAGTGGGAATTTATTCTTGTGGGTATTAACACATCTCCTGGGCACTACCATTTATTCATTTATGGTCCAGACAACTGACTGAGTTACTATTTCTACAAAGTTATTTTCATAGTCATTAAAGAATTTAGTACTCAATATCCAAATCAGAAGTTCCTTGACATTCCTATGCCTAAAAGAAACAAACTTTTCTCGATAACTTTTCTACTAACAATAGTCTTGTGACTTTGTTCTTCACATTCTCTCTGTCTCTTTCTCTCTCCCCCTTTCCATCTCAGATCTGAAATAGGCAATTAATAGTACTATGACAATGCACTGTTATAATTAATAATATGAAAATATTTATCCAGTGCATACATTCTAATTTCATAGATTTCTATTTCATACACTTTCTTCTTATTAAACTTTTAACATGTCTCTCCATATCCTCATTCTTAACAAATGACCTTCCATCCTGCTATATATGTATAATTGAATAATTAGATGAATTAAGAAGATATCTACAAATATCCACATTATATAGCCACCCACCAATTAGCTCTTGATCTCATACATTTACATAGCATCCTGAAAATATAGATGTAATCTCCTTTCAATTGATGTTAATATTATAACTTATGTAAGGTATCTGATTCCATTTCACTCTTTCAAGGCTCATGATCTAGGAAATCTCAAGCCCCTTCTTTCCTTCAGTATGCTTTTTCTTTAGCTACCATTTATTGCCACAGAAGAAATTTAAAAGATCATTTTTATTTTATTTATTTTAAAACACAGAATCTTCTTTGATCCTACTTCTTATTCTGACTACTATCTTTTGGGTATCCGATTCTTCTCTGTTTTTTTCTTAAATCTATTCAATCAATTCAAGTGTTAGTCACAATACTCCTCCTTCTTTTCACCAATGTCACCTCTACAAAATTGAATACTCAATGAAGAATTTTCTCCTTATTCCCTATTCTTAGAAATACATGTCTCACTGAATTTACAAAATGATATACTGCATCAATAAAAGTACAATCAGAGACTCAGAACCAGTAGGGGTTATGTATTAAGAAATGTCTTGCAAGGAATTTGCAAGGTGGAGGTTGCCTTGTATAGTTGGATTTCATAGCAAATAGTCAGAAAGGTTAACTGGAACTTAAGCATGGGCTTAGACTACTGTTCCAGGTAGATTTTCTTATTCTTTATCAGGAAGCCTCACCTTGGTTTTTAAGGTTAATCAATTGATTAGAACAGACACATCCAAAAAACCTGGGATAATATCATGTACTTAACTGATTATAGACTATAACCTCATCTACAAAATACCAATTTGTGAATTCTAGCCTAATCAAGAAAAATAAAAAGATCATCACAACCCTTGTGATGTCAACTTGGCATATGTACACTCTCTTTGCACATTACCTAATATCTAGATCAAGAGAATAACAAAATCATTCTTCTGACTTATGTTACAACTATTTTGCTCATAGCTAAAATATAGCTTTTTCCTAAGAAGAGGATGTATCCACTTAGGTGACATTTTCTCCTCTTTTTTAATCCTATAATGTAAATATTATGATGCAAAGTTAGCTAATATTAATGTACATTATACTTTTTACAAGGGTTTTAGAGAATGAAGCATAAACATCTGACTATACATACACAAACATTTGTAATAGAATAAAGAATCGTATCTAGTCTGGTCTTCATTTCTGCAAGTGGTTGAGTGGACATAGTGTTTACATCTGCCTTCTTACACAACAAATTCTATATCTCCCTTGCTCTCCACAAGCATCTCATCTAATCATGGTACTTTGCCTGACAGGTAATCCAAATGTCCATTTCTGTATGAGCTGGGGCTTTAGCAACTCTGCCTACGTTGTTTGTTGTAATTTTCTGTAGATTTTTAATCATAGACTTTTGTAGTGCTAAGGAATAGCCTAAGACTCCTCTATTCCAAACATATTATTCTTTACCTCAGGCCCATAGGAGTGACTCAGTTTCTCCCTGATTAGCAGGATCAATAATCCCAGACAATGTAGTAATGCTACACTCTACCTGTTCATTCAGAAGCATGTGGAGTCCAGAGCAGCTGCGTGGAAATCTCAGCTTCTAGTTCAATAAGATAATTGTGGTGCTTCCGAATCATGACAGAGGTATAGAGAGTTAATACATCCCAAAAGTACGTTATTAAAAGTTTTCATCTGGCCTTGCTACCTGGCAACAAACTACATCTATGGTCTTTAGTGAAATGTTTGAAGGAAACCAAAAAAAAAAAAAAAAAAAAGCATTCTTCAAATCAGTGGCTGCATGCCAGTTCCCAAGGAATGTATTAACCTATTTAGGCAACAAAGGCACATCTGGACAGATAGCTACCCTACCATTGGAGATGCCACCTGATGATTAAGTTTATAATAATCCACCGCCATTCTACAAATTATTTTATCACAGGTCAACTAGAAAAGTTGAATGGGATGTGTTGAGAATACCACTCAAAGATCCTTCAATTTGTGTTCAGACTTTTTTTTTTTTTTTTTTTTTTGGTACCGGGGATTGAACTCAGGGGCACTCGACCACTGGGTCACATCCCCAGACCTTTTTTTTTTTGTATTTTATATAGAGACAGGGTCTCACTGAGTTGCTAAGTGCCTCGCCATTGCTGAGGCTGGCTTTGAACTCGCGATCCTCCTGCCTCAGCCTCCCAAAGTGCTGAGATTACAGGCGTGCGCCACCGCGCCCGGCTCTGTTCAGACATATTTAAAGTAAATAATTTTAAATTTTTAATTTAAACTAATTAATTGTTTGAATTACTGAACTTAAATATTTCCATTAGCAAAGCTCTAAAACAAGACAGTTTCAACAGTATATTCCTCTCCACCCTTGAGGGAAAATTAAAACCATACCTACATAAACCTACTTGGAAAGCAGATATACAAAGCACACTGTCCAATTCTTTATTTGGGCAGATATATCTGATATGAAAACTTGTTAAAAAATTACCTACTAATTGCTTTCAATAACATAGAGGCAACATCCTATCCTAAATATAAGTACATGAATTCTAGATTCTAGCAATGTGTAAAAATGATAATGCCATAATCAGATGAAGATTCATTGCCATTATATAAGACTTTTTAAATATTTACAAATGGAGAGCTAAACATTTGTTTCAATGGAGTACACACTGTAGTGTCTGACCAAAATATGTCCATACCCCAAAGTGAAGCATTCATTTAGCGAGCTGGTCGATGTGTTGATGACTGACACATCTCAGCTATTTTCTTTCCAGGCAATTGTAATTGGTTGGAGACTAAGGCATGCTTCTCTTCTTTTAAAGAGTATCATGATCCTGTGTCACCTTTCTCTCAATTCAAGAAGATTCTGTAAGGCCATTACAGCTCCACAGAGTCAGGTAAGATGTCTAAAGTCTTTTTTTTCACTGTATTACAGCTCAGATTCCCCACTCCCCTGCCCAACCCTGCTTTCTTGTCTTCTCCACAGATTTTGATCTAGAGAATGTTCTCTTACAAATACTCCATATTCAAATTTTTATTTCAAAAACCTATGTCCTAAGGGATAGGTCCTGTGACATTACATTAACAAATATGAGGGGAAATATCATATGATAGTCTCAACAGATTCTTCAAGAGCATTTGAAACAAATTCAACACGTATTCTTTGATACAGTCTCCTAGGAAACAAGAAATAGAAGAGTATGTCTAAAGATTAAGTGTATGTAGAGAAAAACTAACAGAAAATAATACATGTGAGTTTTCAAAAAGCTTTGACTCTAATATCTAGACATCATAATTCACCAATAAAAATTGCATTCAGTATTGTGCTAAAGCAGAAGATTACAATTATGTTTTCTATAAAAGGCCAAATAGTAAATATTCAGGCTTTGTTGGTCACAGCCTATATCACAACTACTCAACTTGGCTAGTATAGTATGAAAACAGAGACCATATATAAGTGAAGGGGCACTTCTATATTCTAATAAAACTTTTTCAGAAACACAGAAGAACAGCTATAGATGAACTCTAAGCCATTATTGAGCCCTCTTAAGACAAAAGGTTATAGAAAATAAATAAAGAACAGAACAAATTTAAAAGACAGAATTAAAAGACCAAAAGAAAAGGAGGGACACAGAGAAAAGAAGAGAACAGAAGAGAAAAGAAAAGGAAAAAGAAAAAAGAAAGGAAGGAATAGGAAAAGAAGTTAGGCAAGCAAGAAGATAGAATGCAAGAGTCATATCTTTCATGTGTATTTAGAGAATCCCAAGGAATCCACCTAGTACACATTAGCATTAATATAAATAATTATTATTAAAGTGTCAAAAATAGCTTTTTTTATTGAAGGAAGGTCCCAGTCAGTTCTAGAGGGATTAATATTAATATTTATATCAACTCTCATAGTCTTCCTGTCTGTATGAAGTAGATTTTACAGTTAGGGTATACTAGAGTATCTAGAAAAAATAAATAAATAAAAGGTAAAATCTAGCATGGAAAAGCCGCACAAAAATTCTGCCCCAAAATCTAGCTGAATCCTGAATTTTACATACCCAACCCAGTCTCAAACCAACACAGTTGAAGATTTGAAAAAAATGAAGTTATTTCAGCTGTTGCCTATCAGACTGAATATAATCTTTATAATTTCAGTTAAGCCCAATTGCTAAAAATGAAAAAAAAATAAGCAATAAAACAAAGAAATCTACAATATTTTCTGATAAATAAAAAAAGTGTCTCTGAAAAACCTTATTCAATATTATTCAATAGTTAAAACCCAAAACTGTAGAAACAGGAGACACAAAACACAAAAGCACACCTGAATTTGGGGGAAAAGTAATTAATTTAAACTGATACCAAAACTACCTGAATATTGGATTAGAAGGTAAATGTTACAATCCATCCATTTTAACTATAATGAAGACTGTGAAATTACGTATAATAATGAATAATGAATGAAAAATAGTCAACCTCAGAAGCACCATAGAAAACAAGAGAAAAATCCATAATAAAATATTTAACCAGTAAATTTAAAAGTGAAGAAACAGAATTTATCTAGAAATTAAGAAAGCAAAAAATGTAAGAAGAAAATGAACAGTTGTATAAAATGTGGTATAATATTCAATTTTGAAAAATGTATAATTGGAGGCCCAAAAGGAGAGCCAAATGAGTTAGAAAAATATTTGAATAAATAATAGTGGATAATTTCCCAAATTTGCAAAAAGTTAAAAATGTACTAATTCAAGAAGCTTATTACTGCACAAGAAAGAAAAGAAAAACAGGTATGGTTAAAAAGTTGAAAAGCAACAACTAAAGAAAATTGTAGAAGCATCCAGAGAAAATGACACTTCATACATGAGAAATATGAATTACAGCTGGCTTATTTTTAGAAGGAATAGAGACAAGTAGACAGAGAAGCAAGAGGATTGTTCAAGTGTACAAAGGAAGAAAAAAATGCTAACTTGGAGTTCTATATTGAAGAAAAACACAATTTAAGAATAAGGGAAGAATGGCACATGCATATAATTCTAGCTACTTGGTAGGCAGAGACAGAAATATTCAAGTTTGAGGTCAGCCTCAGCAACTTAGCAAGACCTTGTCTCAAAATTAGATATAATAAAAGGCTGGTGTGTGGCTTGGTAGAGTACATTCCTAGCACACTTGAGGCCCATCTTCAAGGGGTTCAAACCCTAGTACTGAGAAAAAAATCAACAAAAACAAAGCAAATACATTTTAAGATAAGCAAAACCAAAAAAATTGTGGACAGTCACTGTACTACAAGAAAAACAAATGGAAGCTCATCAAATTGAAGGGAAAAGATATCGTATAGACAGTTGGGTTTTCACAAAGATGTATTTTAAAATTTACAGGTGTTCTATAGGTAAAAATCTAAAACCTCTATAGCTGCTTAAAATAACTGCAAGATTGTCCTGTGGGTTTACAACACAAAACATATGTCTATGATGCATAAACATAAAAGGAATATAAATAACAAACAATTGGGACATGACAATAAGTCTATTGTATATGTTTTAAATTTTACATTGGGTAGCAACAATATATTGAATAGACTACAAAATGACTTAATCCTTTCAGGAACTAATACTAAATATTGTGTAAATAGGCTCATATAATAAGCCAATATGCTTTGAAACAATCACTATATTATAATAAAAGAGAGTCATGAATAAGCCCAAAAAAGAGAAGATAAAATTCACAAATTTATATCAGTACTGCATTTATTGTCATAACTATCTTTTTCCTTCTGTATAATATAAGCTCTATCAGGGCAATGTTTTCTTTTATTTTCTTTACTACTATATCTAGTTACTAGACCAGTATCAGACGAAGAACAGAAAGTAATAGTACTTGCTGCCTTCAGTTTACACTCACCAGTAACTGCAAACCTCTCGAAATCTTGATCCTCACTGAAAAATTCTTAATCTATATATTTACTACATGTGAGAGTATATTGATAGCATCTCACAAGACAGAAATATAACAGCACAGATAGAAAACCTCAAATATGACAAAGATTCTTTGTATCCACAATTCTAAAAATGTATCCCAAGGAAATATTCTGAAATGTGTAATTTATTTATTTGTAAGAAACTCGGAAACTTTGATTTTTTTTCATCATCATGTCCTATCAGAAACATCCCTGTGCATCTACACAAGCTCTGTGCTGATAGAGCTAATAATGTGGGCCACACTTATAATAGCTAGTTAGACTGCATTAAAATCATTGAAATTTGTTCAGTTCCTAGCATGGTAGATAACATTATAAGTAGGTTTTCATTCACTTTATCATATATTCATGAAAACGAATTTATGATATGGGAATGATTTGCCACATTTTATCATTAATTTGACTATTACTCAGAAAAAATAAGTGGCTCAAGTCCACACAGGGTAGAAGCAAAAAAGCCAGCGTTCAAACACATGCAGATTGAGGTAAATTATTTATTCAATAAGTAATATACATTTTACTTTCACTTACTCCAATATTATAGTTAGCTTCTCAAATACTTAGGGATGATAATTTCAAAAAGGAACTTTAAAAATTAATAAACTTCACATTTTCGGTATTCCCACTGTTGTGCTTAGAATATGAGGTGTCACCCCCCAAAGCCCTATGTTAATGCAGGAATGTATAGAGGTAATGTAATTGGATTGTGACAGCTGTAACCTGATTCTAGACCATCTTAGTTTGAAGCGACTGTGTGGTAACTGTAGGTAGGTGGGGCATGGATGGAGAAGGTAGGTCATTGGTGGTATGCCCTGGAAAGGTGAATATTCCCTGCTCAACTTTTCTCTCTCTACCCACTTCCTGCCAGCCATGATAGAGCAGTGCTTCTCCACTATGGCCTTTTGTCATGATCTACTGCCTTACTTGGGCCCAGAGCAATGGAGTTGGCTCACCAATATTAAACCTTTAAAACCATGAGCCAAAATTAACTTTCCTTCCTTTATTCTTGTTTAATATTTTGGTCACAGCCATGAAAAGCTGACTAACACATCAGTACTTCCGAATACCTACCTTCCATGAACTATCCCTGACCTGATATATATATATATTTTAATATATATATATATTTTAAAGTCACTTGGAATTATAAGTCCCTAGTTATACTGCTACTTATACATTAAATTAGAAGTAAAGTTTTATTGAAGTGAGAGTAGAAATATAGCATGAAAACAATGGACTCCAAATATGAATATAAGATAATAAATGTATTTCAATCAGACAGTCTGATCAAAAGTGAATATGAAATACTTCATATGAGCAGTTCTTTGCAAATATTTGCAAAATAACAAATAGATTCTAATGATGACAGACTCAGCAAAGTACATTTTTTATTGCTATCTGACCTTAAAAATGTTTGCATGGGCCAATATTTTCAACAAATGTTGCATTTAAAACTATATAAATAGAAAATGGGGGGAAAGAATCCTGTGCACTTATAAAACATGAGAAGCACTTTTGACAGGAAACAGGATTATCTGAAAAATTGAATATTTATGGGGAAATTATTTACTTAGTATGGAGAGATTTAAACTATTAATCAATAAATCATTCAGGTACTGAGAACTTTAAGGAAGGTGGAAAATGTAAATCAAAATGTCTATGTATATAAATCATTATTTTTAAGGAGGCTATTTCAGTAGAGAAACTAATAGAAATGAAATATTTTATTTGATGCTCAAATTCTGATAGTGCCAGGATAAAACTAAATAAGAAATGAGAAGGATTTGTCTTCCTGTAGTGTTTAAAGATTATTTATAGTGAGCCTTGGGCAGTGGTTTTGAGAAGAAAGAGGTGAGTTTTTTTATTGTGTAACTCTCATCTAGAGTGAATCTATTTTTCCAAGGTAAGAATAAACAATAATATTCTTAGTGCTATACCTCTTAACACCTCAAAATGTCCTCATATGCATGCTCCTTAAATGTTTGGGTTCTCTTTCTTCCCATTTCATAATCATGAATACAATGATAGTAAAAGTTTATTTCTTGGCATCTGTATAATAGTTTACACTCTGAGCTTTTAATAAAAGAAGAAAAAGTAAAATTAAGAAAAAGCTTCATTCTGATTGCTAGACAACTAAACATATCTTTAGAAGAGGAGAACACATTTTAATTTACATGGTACTTTTGAAATATTGTACAGTCTGCTCAACTAATTGCAATGGAATCATTTTCCCTATCTAATTCTACTTTTAACTACAGTGACCAAGAATGGAGATGATAGATGTCTGTCTGTTTCACCATAAGAGCTAACAATGGATTATCAGTCCAAACTGCATGGGTATCATGAAGCCAGAGCTCAAATCAAGAGTGTCATTAAAAGTTCCCAGGATGCCAAATTGAAACAATGGGAAATTTATTGAATTGGGGACTAAGAGGATTTTGTTCCTCTGATTTTCAGTAAGAATTCCTCCTAACTATATTTCCAAAACTATGGGACAGGAAAGTTAGAGATCGGGGAGAAATGTCAACCAAAAAGAAAGAGAAGGAAAGTGTTTTATTCAGCTTTTTTGCCACTGTGACTAAAAGACCTAAAAAGAACAATTGTAGAGGAGGAACAGTTTATTTTGGGGACTCAACAGTTTCAAAGGTTTCCATCCATAGATAGCAGAGTCCATTCCTCAGGACTCCAGATGAGGCTGAACATCTTGGCAGAAGAATGTGGCGAGGAAAGCAGCTCACATGATGATCAGAAAAGCAAAGAAAGGCTCCATTCACCAGATACAAAACGCATACCTCAAAGGCAAGCCCCCAGTGACCCACCTCCTCCAGCCACACCCTGCCTGCTTTGGTTACACTCAGAAAATCCCTTCAAGGGATGAATTCACTGATTGGATTAGGCTCTCATAACCCAATCATTTCTCCTCTAAACTTTATTGCTTTGTCTCACATGTGAGCTTTTGGGGGATACCTCATATCCAAACCATAAAAGAAGGAACAGAAATAATGAAGGAAGGAAGGGAGGGAAGAAGGGAGGAAGGAAGGGAGGAAGGAAGGAAGGAAGGGAAGAAGGGAGGAAGGAAGGAAGGAAGGAAGGAAGGAAGGAAGGAAGGAAGGAAGGAAGGAAGGATAGAAGGAAGGAAAGGAGGGAGGAGGGGAGATGCTTGGGGGCATGCCTTAAGGTACACCTATGGCAAGCAAGGAAGGGTGAAGTACTTGCCCCAGAGACCCTCCCAGGCTGAGGAGGGAGCCATCAAGAATATTAACTCTGGCCGAGTGTAGTGATGCATATCTATAATCGGGAGGCTGAGGCAGGAGGATCATGAGTTCAAAGCAGCCTCAGCAACCTTTCTCTCTCTGTTTGCCATGTCCTGAAGTGCTTTCCTCTTCTATACCCTTCCTCCAGGATGTTCTGCCTCACCTGGGACCCAGAGCTATAGAGTTGGAATCTTTCCTCTTCTAATGATTTTTCTCAGATGGTTTGGTCACAATGATGAAAAAGCTGACTAAAACACAGCCAGACAACTATTTCCCATTACTGGGCATTGATAAGCTTCTAGTATTTTATTCCTTGGTAAAATCAGTTCCATTTAAATACTCTAATTAATGTTAAATGATTGCAATTTTATACAGAAAAAAATGTGTGATTTTTATTTTAAAAAGTAAGATGCTGAAACTCATCTTCCTGGATTAAATAGATTTGGAGAAGAACTTCTACAGAATGATGGCAAGCAGGTAAATCTCAAACAGCAATACAACTACAGAAACAACACACCACACACAATCCCTTCCTTGGGGAACATCAATTTGCATTAAATGTTGTTATATAGAATAAAAGGAAATGACTGATAACTGCTTTCTAAGTACAACTGTTCAACAGTTTTCAATGACCACCCAGTCAGTATGATTTGACTGTGTCAGAAGGCAAAAGAATATTGAGTTTCTCAGGATTAGGTTCAACCGTTTTATTCATGGCGCATATGAAGTATCAAGATCGTATAGCTATATTATGTTGCCAAAAAGTCAAGATACATTACAACTTACATGTGTTAGCTTCTAGATTTACTAAAACAAAAGAGTGAAAAAACACAATGCATTCAATTGGAAAGTAATGATCTCTGTAATAATCTGGTTGTATAGTTGCCTGGCATTAGCAAATGTTTTCACCATGGAAAACCAGTTACATGTTAATGAATTAAATTTCTCAAATTTATCCATGGCTATTATGTGAGTAAATGGTATTAGTTACAATTCTTTTTGTCACAAACTATAGAAAACAGATTTAAGCAAAAGAGAGAATGCATTGGCTTGAGCAACTGAAAGTCTAGAGGGTATCATTACTTTCAGGCATGATTGGATCCAGAAGTTCCAACTACATCAGTATCAAATTACCCTCTCTTGATCCTTCAGTTCTGCCTCCATGTCCATTTGTTTTATTTATAGTAAAGCTCTCTCTTCTTGGTAGCCCTAGCAGTTACCAATTTGCACACTTCTATTTCTTTGTGTCAACAAAAATATCAAAATAATTGCTGATTAGATTATGTCGTCTATTTTTTATCCATGACTGTAATTTGTGACACCTGAATGCTGATTGGAGAACCCTGGCTCACACTGGCCTGGGCTGAAAATGAGGTAGAAAATTGAGTTGTTAGCAGATGTTGGAGGAGAAGGCTGCCTAGTCAAAGAACAGATGACACTTCACAGACTACTTCTGCAGAACATCTTTTGTCTTTACGGCCACAAGCCATAGTTCATTTGACATACATACTTCTTTAGTGAATTGTTTTATTTTATTAAAACAGTGATTATAATAAGCAAAGGAGTATACTAGTCACAAAAGTCTTATTGCTCTACCACCACAAATCATATAGTAGCTTACCTAATCACAAGTGTTCGTGATTCTTGAGGAAAAAAAAAATTAAATTAGAATTGTGGGTTAAGTCACATAGTCATTTGGAATAGACTTGTCATTTGATCTTTTTTATCATGGAGTGCTGATATTTGGTTAATTATGTTTATGAATTAATGTGTTGAGAAAAAGCAATCATGAAATTCATCTGGAAAAATAAGAGACCCAGAATAGCCAAAGCAATTCTTAGCAAGAAGAATGAAGCTGGTGGCATTACTATTCCAGACCTTAAATTGTATTACAAAGCAATTGTAACAAAAACAGCTTAGTATTGGCACCAAAATAGAGCAGTTGACCAATGGTACAGAATAGAAGACACAGAGACTAAACCACATACCTACAGTTATATTAGATAAAGGTGCCAAAAACGTCCATTGGAGAAAAGACAACCTCAGTTTTCCCAAATGGTGTTGGGAAAACTGGAAATCCTCATGTAATAAAATGAAATTAAACCTCTATATCTCTCCATGCACAAAACTGAACTCAAAGTCGATCAAGGACCTAGGAATTAAACCAGAGACCTTGAACCTAATAGAAGAAAAAGCAGGCCCAAATCTCCATCATGTTGCATTAGGCCCCAAGTTCCTCAATCAGACCCCTATAGTGCAAGAATTAAAACAAAGAATTAATAAATGGGATGAATTCAAACTAAAAAGCTTCTCAGCAAAAAATAAATAAATAAATAAATAAATAAATAAATTTAAAAAAAAAAAAAAATAAATAAAAAATAAATAAATAAACAGTAAGGTGAACAGAGAACCTACAGAATGGGAGCAAATCTTTACCACAAACATATCAGACAGAACATTAACTTTAAGGATATATAAAGCTCTCAAAAACCTTGACACGAAAAAACAAATAAATAAACAACCAAATCGATAAATGGGCTAAGGAACTGATCAGACACTTCTTAGAAGATGAATACAATCAATCAACAAATATATGAAAAAATGTTCAACATCTCTAGCAATTAAACAAATGCAAATCAAAACTACTCTAAGGTTTCATCTCACGCCAGTTAGAATGGCAGCTATCAAAAACACAAACAACAATATGCAGATACTAAATGGTCACAAGGAAGATTTTCTTGCCTCCCTCAAGTAATGTTCAAATTTTACTCACTTTATGCCAGAAATTATAAGAAATGTTGTTTTTAGTCTTGGTAATATTAAAATTAGTCCACTGAGGGATAAGGAACAGAACAGAACTTCACAGAAGAAGAAATACAATTAATCAAGAAATATAGTTCAATATCTCCAGAAATATAAGAAATGAAAATCAAAACAACTGAGATTCCATCTCTCTCCAGTCAGATGGCAGTTTATCTAGAATACAAGCAACAATAAATGCTGGTGAGGATGTGGGGGAAAAGGTCTACTTATACATTGCTGGTGGGGCTACAAATTGGTACAACCATATGGAAGGCAGTATGGAGATTCCTCAGAAAACTTGAAATTTTGACCCATTTATCCTAGTCCTTGGTTTATAACCAAAGGACTCAAAATCAGCATACTACAGTGACAGAGCCACATCAATGTTAATAGTAGCCCAATTCACAATAGCTAAGCTCTGGAATGAACCTAGGTGCCCTTCAACATGATGAATGGATAAAGAAAATGTGGTACATATAAACAGTGGAATATTGCTCAGCCTTAAAGAAGAATGAAATCATGGCATTCACTAGTAAATGGATGAAACTAGAGAATATCATGATAAGTGAAATAAGCCAATCCCAAAGAACCAAAGGCTGAAAGTTTTCTCTGATATGCAGATGCTAATTCACAGTAGGGGGCCTGGCTAGGCAAAAATAGAGATACTTTGGATTAGACAGAGGGGAGTGAAGAGAGAGGAAATGTATAGGGGTAGGAATGATAATAGAATGAATCAGACATTATTACCCTAGATGCATATATGATTATACAAATAGTCTAATGAGAAGTTATACTCCATTTATGTATGATGTGTCAAAATGCATTCAACTGTCACATATAACTAATTAGAACAAATTTCAATCTTTTTAAAAGAATAAAATTAGTCCATTTAGGATGGTGAAGTACAATGAAAAATATAATCTGCTAGAGCTGTTTTCCCCTTATTTACATAACTACACTGTAACCAGTTGGAATATCACTTCATGGTGCCAGGGACAACCAAGCTACAAGAGGCTAGTTTTCCCTTAAAACACGTTTATTTTTATCATTCATTCTTTCCTTACTATTACTTAGTACTGACATCACAAGTCTTTTTAAATAATTGAGATCCTTCTGCGTATTTAATAAATCAGTAGAAGTACTTTTCAGGGAAAATACTTGACACACTTACCATTCAGAAAGATGACACATTTTTCTTTAACACATTTGCCTCTTTGTTTGTTTGTTGCATTTGGTTAAGAAATAAAATGCCACTTTAATGAAGAAAGTTGTCTGTATAGAATGTCAGTTTTGACATTTCTGTTTTCAAAGTTCAGTAAATCAAAGTTGTTTTCATGTGAAATACCAAAATAATAATAAATCTTTCTCAACATTCCATTTCTCAGCATGAAAACACTTAGCTCGTTGTCTGCAAAATTCCAGTGAATGAAGCAGAAGAGAAATACAAGCCTAGAAATTCCATTACCTCCAATGGAAACTACTGAATCTCAATTCAATAATTTTCAGATAAAGGAACACCAGGTTTCTCTCTCTCTCTCTCTCTCTCTCTCTCTCTCTCTCTGTGTGTGTGTGTGTGTGTGTGTGTGTGTGTGTGTCTGTGTTCCTGGTGGTAGAATAACTTATTGAAATTCAGACAAGACAAAGCAGCCTTCAACAAGAAATCCTCAAATGAGTTATGTACTTGCTATGATGGTAAAGTCAGAAATACAGAGTAAAAAGAAATAAGAAAAGGAAGAAGAAGAAAAACTACGTAATTTACCAGTACCAAGCAAAGTATAGAAGGAGGAAATCTATAGGCACTTTTGTAAAAATAGCAATGTGCTTTGGCAGAGATATGATGTTCTAATCTAAAAAAATATAATTGAAAATTTACATTGAAATTTTTTTCACAAAAATTACATTCTTTTACTTGAAATTCTTCAAAAACGTTTAAAGCTCTTCAGAATAAAATGTAAACAATTTACATTAGACTATGATCTGCTCTCTACATACATCTTAAATCTCATCCCTCACTATGATCTTACAGGTACTGTATACACCATCCTAAGAGAACTTGTAGCTACATAAATCTAGAGATGGTCCCCATTCTACATGCTCCATATAGCCCCTCTTCACCCAGTTGAAGACTCTCGAACAGTACTGCTGGACTGAAGCAGTATCTCTCTGGGAAACCTCCTCCACATCTGCATTTACTTCCTTCTCCACCTGAATTCCACATAGGCTGGGCAGGTGGCCCACACTTTGACAACCTGTACACTACCATTACACCCAACCACACAGCTTATCAAGAGTTGGTTACCACTGGGTTGAATTGCTCCTGGACCCTCAGGAACTTACAACTAAAATATAAGACTATAGGTGTCTCATTAATATATGCTTAAATATTTAAGTCCTATTAGTATAATGGGATATCCCACTTAGAAGATTGCTCAGATATTGTAGAAAATTACAGGACTGCAAACCAAAAAAGATGCATTCTAAGTGTGATTTTGTCAAATATTTAAATACTTTCCTCTAAAAAATGTTATAAATGAGTATTCTATAATTCACACACTTTAGATATGATTTTTCACTGCCCTTTAGCTGAAGTTACTTTTAATCTGGAAGAAAGAAATTTAAGGAAAAGTTTTCACTAATTCACATGCACACATCCATGTTGCATTCAGAAACTTTCTAAAAATGAATCAAAGCTCCTTTTCTTAAACTGAAGTTAATATTGTAAATACAAGCTAGCATAAAATGATAGTATATATATATTTTTTTTTTCTTTCTTTTTTTTTTTTTTTTTTTTTTTTTTTTTTTAGTACTGAGGAATTGAACTCAGGGTACTTGACCAATGAGCCACAAGGTCTCATTGAGTTGCTTAATGCCTCACCACTGCTGAGACTGGCTTTGAACTCAAGATCTTCCTCCTGTTTCAGCCTATGGAACCTCTGGGATTGCAGGTGTGCACCACTGTGGCCGGCACCTGTATTATTATTATTTTTTTTAATTGAAATTTTCCAGTGGCAATAAATGGCAAGCCTTCTATAATGTACCTACGGATTGAGTAATCAAAACACAAAGTACAATTTCCAATATTAAATGTACATATGATGTTTTTTTTTTTATTTTTAGCTTTCAAAACTGGAACAATCTTAAGGTACTGGTTTTATTCACATTACTTTTGAAACCAAATACCTGGTGTATTTTTCAACACAATTGTAACTTCCTTTCACCACCAGGGTGTACTACAATTCAAGATGTCAGTCTCAAATTCCAGATTCTTTTTGGTATGTCTGACCAACCAGCTATAAATTCAGAGGGTTCCCACAAGGTCTTCTTCAGATTTAATAATTCTGTACAAAAAACTCACAGAATTTAGGAAAGTACTTTACATAGTATTACTTGTTCATTATTAGGGGATGAAATTCTGGAGCATCCAAATAGAAATGAAAAGATGCAAAGGTCAAGTTATAGAGGAAGGGGAATAGAGCTTCCACGACCTTTCTGGATATATCACCCTCCCAGCATTTTGATGCACTCATCATCATTCAGCAACTCTTTGAACCCCATTATTTAAGGGATTTGATTGAGGTCTCATTAACTATCCATGTTTGACTAAACCAGCTCCTCCCCTATTTTTAAAGTTCAGGTAATAGAGCCCTACCACCATCTTAAAATGCCTTAGTCTTTCTGCTTACTAGGCTTACCAGCCTCCAATCTGGGATAGCTTCATTAGCTACCAGTCTGTTCATTAACACATAAAAATATGATCTTCACTAGTAAGAGTATAAGCATCTTAAAATCTCTTCTGTTAGGAACAGGCAAAAGGGGGCCAATGTGTATTTCTCATAATACCACAATACTGCTGAATTAAAATCAGAAAGATATTTATTCAAATGTAAATAAATGGGATGTATGTCTAGGTTTGATTTCAATTTATGGTCAAAACTTCAAAATAACGGTGTGAACATGTGATGGCTCACTTCATACCAAACTGAATTGCAATTCTTTGATGGAGAAAGAAGATGAAAAACTATACCTAAATTTTGGAGACCAGTAATCAAGCATTTTAGCTTTCAATGTATTTGAAGTGGTACAATTTTACTAGGTGATTACTTATCATAGAATGTCACAGAGAGAAAAACAAAGGAAAATAGAAACACAAACAAGTGTGCCATTATTTTCAGTTTACATCTAAGAAAACTGTTTTTCAATATTTCGGTTGAGACTTTCTTCACTTTCTTGAAAATACAAAGCAAGTTTAGAGTTGAAGACAAACAAAGCCAAAGACCTCACATTCTTAAACTTTGAAATAAAGACACAGTGAGATCCAATTATGTCCTGCACTTTCTAATAAAAAGAAGAGTTTGTTAACTGCTTAGCAAAGAATCATCACTGAAAATACTAGCTGACACTTGAGAGGGCCCTGAACACGATGGTGGCCTGCCTTCATAATTTCCCAAGAAAATGTGCCCATCTTGAATTTGAGACAACCACCTCATTTGTTTCTAAACCATTCTCTGGTTTGCCAGGATTCCAGAATTCACTGATGAAGTAGCCCTGAGTCTACTTTCATGACTTGCGTGTGCCCCTTTTCCCACTTGATTTTCCTAGAGTTACCAAGACAGCAAGAAGGAGAGTGAACTAAGATTAGACTTGAAGGCTGTAAAGCTCACATGCCAATGCTAGGGGAGGGGTGAAAATGGAAAGAGTAGGCATTGGAGGACAAGGACCAGGAAAAGGGAAAGCTCTGTATGGAACTAAGTTCCAGTGAAGAAAGAATACCAAGAAAACCTTGGAGCCCTACTTTCAACTTGGCTTTTTGTGGATCAGCAGTAGAACGTTCACCTAGCATGTGCTTAGCCCTGGGTTTGGTCCTCAGCACCACATAAAAATAAATAAATAAAATAAAGTTATTTAAAAAATGCTAATTTTTTCCAAGGCAGAAAAATATTGTTTAACTGTATGTGATATGATTTGTAATATTTTTTATTATATTAACATATGGTTAGTTGGCTGCCATTCATTCTCTTTCCCTAGTCCTCAAATGCTAGAAATGACTTTTTTTGACATATAGTTTTTCATTATCCAGGCATTTTGAAATGGTTAGGAAAATAAATGCAAGTCAGACTTTGAAATGTGCATTGATTTTGTTTTTGTTTTTTTAAAGTGGGGGTCAAAATATCTATTTACCTGAGATGCTCCCCATCAGGAAAACAAAGCAAAACAAACAAAAACCTGTTTCACAACAAAATGTACAGAAAATCCTCAGCAAATTTATTATACAACATAGGAAATTGCTAAATTAAATAAGGAAAACAATTTATAAAAAGAATAGAGATAGGTAGAGAGAGAGAGAGAGAGAGACTAGGAAGATATGACTATGGAAGATATGGCTTTGGACTCTGGAAACAAATTGCCTAAGTTTAAAACCCTCAACCACATATACATATTTGACTTTGGACAGTTTACTTAAGCTCTTTGTGCCTAACTGTCCTCATTACTATAGTTTCTTGAAAGATTAAATAAAAAAATAGTATCATCCACATTTAAATACATTAACACACATATATATTCAGTATGCCTATCACTCAAGAAATATTGGATATCATTTTAGAATTATGATAGTGGACAGAAGATAAATTTAGATCATTGAATTTTCATCAGTCTACATCAAAACTGTGTTCGGCCATTGGGCCATTAAAATTTTTTTTTTTTTTTTTTTTTTTTTTTTGTCACTGTTATTGTTTGGATGTGAGGGATTCCCCAAAACCTCATGTGTGAGACAATGCAAGAAAGCTAAGAGGTTAAATGATTGCGTTTGAGGGTTTTAACCTAATCAGTGCATTAATTCCCGATAGGGATTAACTGGATGGTAACTATAGGTAGGTAGGGTATGACTGGACTGGCGGTTCCCTGGGATCATGCCTTTGGGTTATGTATTTTGCCCTTGTTGAGCAGAGAAGATCTATCTATCTATCTATCTATCTATCTATCTATCTATCTATCTATCTATCTATCTATCTCTGCTTCTTGGTGGCCATGCCTGACCTGCTTTTCTCCTCCACACCCTTGTGCCTGATGTTCTGCCTCACCTCAGGTCTCAAAATAATGGAGTCAGCCATCTATGGACCAAGACCATCAGCCCCCAAATAAATTTTTCCTCATATAATTGTTCATGTCAGGTCTTTTGTTCACAGAAGTGAGAAAGTTGACTGAAAAAAGTACCAACAGTAAAATTTTGATAAAAATATTTATATCAAACTGGTATTTAAAAGATTAAGTGAAATAGCGTGTTTGAAAGACCACGACATTGATTTGCCACATAGGATATCTAAAATGTATGAATCAACTTATTTATTCTTTTAAGGAAAGCCAAAAAGTGTCTTTGTATTGTAATTATTAAGGGAATTCTACCAGATAAAATTAACTGAGGTAAAAGAATAAAGAAAATCAAAAGAATGGATTATACAACTTAATTGTTGAAAAGGATGTAATGTCATAAGAACTAAGGAAGTTATATGTTGTCAGAAATCCTTGTTTCTTCCTACTTTTAAATAATGAGCTAAGGAAGGGGATGTGGTCATTTGTGAGGAAGCCAAATTGGTTCATTTTGCTTTTGTAAGCAACTGACCTGGAGAATACTTTTGTGACTAGATTACGGAAGCATTTCCTGTACCAAACACCTCACACACAAATCAAAAGTAAAAAAAATGGATTAATGTGCCATATCCAAGTTAAACATTTTTGTTCAAGATATGTACCATAGAGTAGTTTGGCATATCAGAACAATATATCAGCAATATTTAAATTATGTAATATCAGAATATACATTTTTCATGTCTTCATCAAACTTACATTTAACATTGGAGTGAATTCACCAGTTCCTTTATAGAAAATTTCAGTGTTAGTTTTGTTACTCTTCAGCATTATGCTTTTTCAACATTAATTTTAAATATATGCATCTTATTTTTTCTCCCTAATCAAGATAAAATAAGCAAGATGTATCTATCTTCCTAATCAAGATGAAAGCTTTTAAGAGAATAAGATTTCATTGATCAATTGATTAACCTATATATGTGTGCATATATATGTATACATATATATTATTATGTCATCGAATAATTTATGTATATTATGCATGTATTATTCATATATACAAAGTTTTATATATACATAATTATGTATATATAATTAATTGATAAATATGTGTGTACACACACACACACACACACACACACACACACACATGCGTGTGCACATATATATGTCATTTCTGTAGCTCCAGAGCCTGGAATAGTGTCTGGAAAAAATCCATGAAAAATAGTTAAATGAATTAATGAATATGTATATAATAATTACTACAAAATATAAAAAAAGAAAGTCTAATAAAAATAAGCAAAACACATTAATAAATTAAGAAGAACAACAAAGTAGCAAAATTTTAAAAAATGAAAGATTTCACATTCAGCAGCAATTGGCATAATAAATTAAAAATAAAATTTAAATTAAAATGAGATATCACTTTATCAAGTAACCAACAGAGTTGATAAATCTGGGTATATGTAAGAGAGTAATAGAGAAATGTTATGATGGATGATGAGAACATGGAACACAGACACACATGTACATACCAGACTACCATCTCAGACAGAGACAGGAAGGGTGTTATAAGAAGGATGCCTATGACAGCAGTGTTGAAGAGATGATGGCGCTCTTGTTATTCATCACTAAGACAGCAGAGAGGGAAATTGTCAGGAGTTCACACTGTAGAATACTGGACACTGCAATGACTGAATATAATAACAATAACATGACTAGATTCTAAAACTGCTGAGTGAAAAATGTAAGGAACAGATTGAGATGTACTCTAATTCAAATTAAAATTAATACAAAATGCAAGAAGATATAGAAGGACATAGATGAAGTAAAATATAGCTGTTGCATGATGACTATAGGGAGGAATAATGTTGGAAAATGGCTATAATGGAAAATCAAGATATCAATCAATCAAGAGAAACACCTTAAGTGAACCAGTGTTAATCCTACACCATAATTAAATACATTAATGCAATCCTATGGATCTGATACATTAAAATTAAATAAATACAGTTTTAAAATTATACCTATGTTTAAAAAAGAGAACAAAAAATTCAATTTATTATGAAAGCAAAAAAATGTTTAAAAAAACACACTGAAAAATATTTAAAAAATGTATCACATATAAGACAATGTCATGACTTAAAAAGACCTTACAATTAATTAAGGGTACAACCAAATAATTTAAGATCGAAACTGCAAACGTTCAATAGAGCAGGTAAACTTATTTGATATCACTAATAATCACAAAATGAACTTTAAATCTAGGTTAAGAAGCCATTATTTTTGCATACCAAACTGACATTTTACTAATTCATTAGTCAGTAATAATATTCAGTCAGTGAAGTGCAGAACACACACTCATCCAAATTGTTTGTCTCTCTACACATTGACACAGTGTTCCTTGAAGGATGTTTGGAAAAGTATTTATGTAAAGTACAAAAATACAGTTCTAGGAATTTAGCCTGTTAAAATAATAAAGTAGCTATATGTAATGTTGTTCTTAGACATAATATTGAGAGTGATAAGCTACAAAAATAATCTAAATACCCAAGAAATATTAATTAATTAGAAGCATGGTACCTCGTTTTGAAGAAACATCAGGCAAATATGACTAGAACAAACGGTAGAAAGAAGCTTCAATGGAACAAACAGCACAAAATATTATTTTAAAATTTATAAGAAAAAAGCAGATATCTAAACAGTTCTTACAATCCATGTACAGTGGTAAAAGCCTGTAATTCCAGTAAATCCAGAGGCTTGTGCAGGAGGATCGCAAGTTGTCTGGGCAACTTAGGAAAATAAAAAATTAAAAGGAACTAGGTATGTACTGAGTGGTAGAGTGCCCTGGAGTTCAATTCCCACTAAAACACCACCATCAACATCAACAGCAGCAAAATCAGTACTTGAAATATAGTGTCAAAGAACTATATAAAATTTAAAAATAACAAAAATTATGTACATATTTAAATATTACACTGAATAGTCAAAATACATGTCTAAAACCCTTCCTTTTAATTGTCATTATTATTTTTTAATGCCCACAAAGATCTAGATACGGTAAAAAATTTCTGAAGAATTTTCCATTTTTATTGTTTATATTCCTCATCTTAAGCCAATACAAAAAGACTCCTTCAAACTGGTTTTAGGAGGAAATTCATTAATTATATATGTTTGAAACAGTAGCTGTTTAGATGGAAACTAGGTTCAAGTCCTTAACTACCTGAGAGTTGAAAGTAGAAAATATAGAAGCATAAAAATCCAATACTTGAGCACAAAACAGGTTTATTTTGAATGTTCAGTTCAAATCTATGTATTTAAGCAGATAATGGGGATGGAAAGAGATTGCCCAATTAAAGACTGGACTAAGCCTTATCATAAGCTTCTGTGAAAATTGCACTAACTCCAAGGAGCAAACATGACTGAATTATAAAATGTATTTTCTGGGTCTAGTAATACAAGTTTACATGTGGGCAAGTTGGGGGTGGTAAAGATGGAAGAGTTATTTTTCCCTAGATAAATGAGTAGGCTACAGTTTTTTAGAGCTTTTGGTTTATGAAACTTCCCCACCCCCAAATAATTTATACAGCAAATAATTTAAGCCAGAGATATTTATCACAGAACTATTTATAGAAAGAAAAAATGTCCTGAAGTAAATGACAGTCAAAACTTAGATATATACATGCAATGTTTATCAATAGTTTGTAAAGACAAAATAAACTACAATGAGTTAACTTTAAAAAGTAAGAGTAGTATATGTTAGTCTTATAATAGTTATATATAAAATATAAATTAACCAGTCAGGCGTGTAACACATGCTCGCAATCCTACGTATTCTGGAGGCAAAGCAAGAGAATTGCAAGGAAAGTCTGAGACCCTGTCTCAAATAAATAAATAAATAGGGCTGGAAATGTAGGTCAGTAGTAGAGTGCCCCTCTATTCAATCCTTAGTACCATCACTACAATCACCAGCAACAAAGCTATCAATTGTATCAGTATGTTAAACTTTACAGTCTTTTGATGATAGGATCTATTTGCTTCACAGTCTTCATTTTAGACTTCTGAATTTTGTAAACTATCTTGCAATTCGGAGTCTTATAGATTAAATATAAGTAAAATTTGCAAAAGTGTGAAAATGCCAAGAAAAGTGGTTTTGGAGAAAGGAAGAACAGTAGTAAATTGATGATTTAAAATATGGAGAGTCATGTTTTATGTATAGAAATTAATTTCCCTAAATTGGAGGTTTAGTTTATTCTAATCACTGGCAACAAAAATATCAAAAAGTTTTACTGGCAGTGTGTGGTCAAATGCTCAATTTCAGAATAGGTAAAGTGGGATTATAACGAAAATGAAATGATTGAATAAAGTAGCAAATTAATTTATTGAATCATCGAAAATATAGTTTCTGGTTAAATCAAGAGTCCTATAGATTTATTGTCTATGACCAATTTTGGTTTCTTACAACTCCCAAAGCATTGCCAAACTTCCTCCCTACAGTGTGTCTGACATTCCAGACACTCTCAGACCACAAATTACTTTGAATAATAACCAAAAATATATAAAACTAAATTTTAAAAATCAATAAAAAAAGGACGATGCTTTGCAATCTGAAATCTATTTAAAATACTCTAGCAGTTTTAATGTTTTCTATATGTAGAATTTTGTTCTGTAGAAACCAGACAACTGGGTTCTAATACTGTTTCTTTTGTTGCAGGGTTTTATTGGATAAATCATTTGACCTTTCAATGCTTCAGTTTTATCATTTGTTAACATAAATTTTTATATCCCTCCTAGCACTGTGATTGCAGTCCAATTCCCTTTATAACCATTTTCAATCAGGTTCAGATCATTTTGTCTTTTCCTGAAATCAGGAAGGGGTAGCAAAACATCACTTTGAAAATTATTTTTGCTCTGCTCTAAAGCAAGACTGGAAAAATGTCCTTAATATTCCACAGCGAAATGCTGGCCACTGTCATCACATGATGGAAGCAGCCTTCAAGCACCTCAGGGAAGAGGCCAGGAGAACCCTTAGTTACATCGGCTTCCTTAAGCATCTCCCTGACAATCCTACTTCTGAACCGAGCCATCTTTTCAATCATTGTCACCCTGCATCTGCAAAATTCACAGGATTACCCTTCTTGACATTTGCTTAGTTATCCTTAAATAAAGTTCCCTTCTATGAGGGGAACTCTTTGTTGTGCTATACACTACTTTGCATTCCAGCATTATTTTCACTAATTACTTGTGACCCCCCCCCCCCCCCCTTTGTGGATAAGTTTTTCTGCCTTTCTGTCTCCAATCCTTCGTTTGCTTCTTATTCCTCTTAGTGTGTAAGCATTGTTTAACTTAAGGCAAAGTACAACCCAATCTCAGCTGAAAGACTACTAATAACTTAAGGCATTTATTACGGGAAAAACCTGAACATCACTGTGGCCTGTCATTGAAAATACATTCAATCTGCCTTCAATAAGATCCATTTATGATTTAGATTTTGGAGAAACTAATAATGTTCTTTTCTTTATATATTTAAGAAAACAGACTGATAGTGAACCCCAACAGCAAGCCCATTCATAACACCAGCCTTAATCTTTCAAGTAAATGTAATACAAAAGAATCAAAATTACAAAACAACTTCCATATGAAATAAGAGCTAATATTATAATAAGCTGCATAATTTACCTGCAGAATAATTTTCTAAAAATTTGTATCACAAAATAATTTGGCAATTTTTCCACATATATTTGATGGCCAGTCCAAAGGAATTAAATGTCAGAGAAGGAATATAGACAGCACTCTTTCTTGAGAATCAAATTTAACTAAAGGTGAAAAAGTTTTGAATGTGTGCACTTTTAAAAGGTTTTTTACTTGCATGTGCATATAAAAACAGCAGAATCATTCATTTTCATGTTTCATATAAAACAGAAGATTTCAAAGGAACTTTGTGTTTTCAGGGCTGCTTCAGGCTCTCTGCCCAGACTTTCCAGGGATATGCACATACATTGTCCTCTGCTTTAAGGAGCACTTCAGAGAAAAAGTTTGAGAAGCTGTGGTTCAGTTGAAAGAATAATAAACTAAGTGCTGGAAGAACTGAGAACAAATTCTAGCTTTGATATTGACTAGCTTGTCACCTAAACTCTCAAAACTTCAGTTTCCCCTTCTGTAAAATGGGGTACATACTACAAGCTTTAAAGGTGGGTGAGATGATTCTATAATTGGTGCATCTTTTGAAAGAACTTTGAAAGCTGGTATGTACTAGTGACATAACAAGTTTGATTTACAGCCAGATTAAGAAGCATATAATAGGGCTGGAGCTGTGGCTCAGCGGTAGAGCACTCGCCTAGCACGTGCACAGCCTGGGGTTCGATCCTCAGCACCACGTAAAAATTAACGCATTGTGTACAACTAAAGCAAATAAATAAATATTAAAAAAAGAAGCACATAATAACCAAAGATTATATTGGCCAGAAAATGCTACTGAAATCTTGCATATGCAATTGATTCTGCCACACATGTATTGACAGTCACAGAAGTTTTTCTTCTATCTTGCTGTCTCATGAGTCACCCTCTCACAAATTCCCTGACAGTTCTGATGTTCAGTCTTTCTTTAGTAACTGGCATTTGTAGGTGTTATGTCTTATTTAAACTACTAATACCCCTGAGCTATTCACAAAGCAGTTTTTTTTTTTTTTCTTTTTATCTAGTACCCGCTACATATAGGCATTTAGTGAAAGCTTCCTGAATAAATAAAGGAATTAATGAATAACAAATCTAAAATTTTAATATAAACATAGACTTAGGTCTGGTTTCAAGAATCAGGCTGTCTCACTGTACAACTTGGCTCTTTCTTGCTAGCTCTATATTCAAAGACAAAGCTTATTTACCTAAGATTCAAACTGCCTACACAGAATGTGGGAATTACAGCCAAGTCATAGTGCTATGAATATTAAATATGATTGTGTATATAGAGGGCTATCATACATTTTTCCACATGCAAAGTATACAACAGTAGTACTTTCTATCAAAATTGTTGTATAAGTGGGGAAAAGGAAATACCATGACCCTATTGAATGTTCTTATCTAGAAACAATCAGGTTTTTTTCCAACATCTAGTTCTCATAGCTTTATGATGTATTATAGGTCTGATTTTAATAAATACCCTTAACTGGACACATGTTGCTATGAGCATCTAGGCCCCCTCATCTCGCCCCCACTCTGTGTTTGCAGTAGCTCTTCTTGGATCTAGCCACTTGATGGCTCCAGATACAGGTGCTTTCCCATCAGCCCTTTCACTCCTGCTGTCCTTCCACTTCCACATGATTTAGCAGAATACATTTCCATGAACAACTCTTTTTATGAAGATGCTTATTTTTTATGTTAATAGCCTTCAAAGATATGCTTATAAATTATTATTTTCACTTTTCATTTATTCCCATATTAAGTAAACTTCTGGCCAAGAATTATTTAGTTCGATTCAGTTTGAATAATTCTTTTTGTAAAGTAGGTACTCAATATATATTATTGATTGTTTTAAAATGCTTCCCATCACCTATGCACATTACAATAGAAGGGCATTTATTCAAGCATAAAATAGGAAGTTCCTTACTTCACCATCATTAGATTCATAAGGAGGTAATCTATGGAGGTAGATTATCTCCTTCCCTTGATGTTGTTGAAAGAGAGACACTTTCAAAGGATTTCAATGAGTTAAATGCTATTGTGATGCAATGACAATAAATAGCTATGTGTTCTAGTCCCAGGATATAGATCCTTTCTTTTTAATGGGACATTAGAAAATAAGAGGAAATTGAATGTTTTCAAACCCAGAAAACTTGATAGAATATTCAACTTCCCTTCATATTATCTTGGAGCCAACTATTTGACTCAATTCAAATCAATAAAAAATAAAATGCTGTACTACTATTATGTTTCAGGTGCCAGGTTAGGGTTGAAAAATGGACAAATGAGAAACCATGGGTCTTTTTCTCAAGATTCTCCCAGTCTATTTGAGAAGATAGATATACATTAATACACTACAAAACAATATGCATATGCATGAGAGAGAACCAGTCAGTGTAGACAAACAATTGAAAACCTCTGAGCTAGGTTCAGAAGACAAGTCTGATGATAACAGTGATGCTGAGTTTGAGTTTTGAAATATCAGTAGAAGTACATTAGATTGGGTTAGAAGAAGCTCTTTAAATAGAACATGTGATTCGATGGAGTGTAATTTGTAGAAGAAAGGGTGCAAGAGATGGTGAAAGGTCAGATCATAAGAAACCATGTGGTCCAACAACAGAGGTATGGGAGAAACAAAGCAGCCAATAAATAAAAATCTCTGGAAATAGGAGGTTGGATACAACCATCCTTCCAACAAGCATTACTAAATATGTTTCTCTAAACAGAGTGCTTTACAAAGCATCCAGACAGTGATGAATTTATTTCCCCATTAAAAAAAAAAAAAAAAAAAAGGACACTGAAGTAACTTAACAACCTGATCCTTCACTGATGCCATTTTTCTCAAATCACATTATTATAAATTTTTTTATTTGAAAGTGCATTTCTTTCTTATCTGAAGAAACAAAAAGAGCTCTTTTTATTCTTGCAGATGTGCTTGTTTCTGGGTTGTCTGTGAGGATATGCCATTAGAAACCTTGATTCTGAATTTACAGTTCAAAGTATCAGATAGAAAAGAGTTTTTCTCCCCCAGAAACTAATTCTAATCAAAAGAAATCCACCTGGAGTTAATCACGTGATAGGGTAGCATGAAGCTGATTAAGGATGATTTGCTTCAGTAAAAAGGCTTTCAGAAGAACCATTGCAGAAGGTGCAGCAGGCAAGGACAGAAAAGTCTGTTAAAATTTTCTATCGCTTTTTTTTTTTTTTTTTTTTTTTTTTTTTTTTTTGTAAATCATCCATCCTGGCAAAATAACCAGTGAATACTAATTATTTCAATAAACATAACTCAAAATATGGAATACATGGACACATGTCACTTCTTTAAAAATTAAAAGATTTTAAAACCATGAGTAGAATAGAAGCATTCACTGCTGTCCGTAACTTTCTGAATTGTTAACATTTTATCCTTTTACAGGCTTATCTCTATCTATACCAAAATATGAGAACTGCTCTCCCTGAGCTGCCTGGTTCCAAATCTTTAAATCCAATGTGTTTCTATGCCTTCTTTCAATGTGAGTTTTTTTAAGCCACTGAATGATGTTGCACTCTATTCAGAAACTTTTCTCCTTTTCTCACAAATTATGTTCTTTCTGGACATCTTTTTACTCTTTTACCTTTCCTGAACATGATTTCACTGGATTCCCTTCCTCTTTATTTTCCTAAAATAATGTTTCTTCAACTTCTAGACTACTTTTCCTACTTCTTTGAACCTTCTGTGCCTAACCTGCTTTCCTAGATTTCAGTCCCAGCAAATTAACTCTTTGTTTTCATCTTGAACTTCCCCACTCTTATGAGACAGAGATTGCCTACCATATGTTTTCAGCAGCTGCAAAAACACCAAATCTCCGATAATCTTCTGCTGCTGGAATATTGCCAGAGTACTATACTAATAGGCTTCTTTCCTTAGAAATACCTCTGTCCACTAAAGGAATTTCAGCCTTGCAAGTTTAAAATCTCAGATAGCTCTTTGGTTCTCTCCTATATAGTGTCCTTTGAAGCCTAGACTTCTAATCTTAATGAATTACTTTAAAAAATAAAAAAAAAAATACCTCCTCCTTATTCTTTTTCCTCAAACTCCCTGTAGCTACTTTCCTAGTTTAAGTGTTTTAGGTAGTGAAAATGTTCCCATAACTGGTTTTCCTACCCCTCTCCTCCCTCATTTAAATCATCACACACAGTGCAGATATTGATATTATAATGATTAACACTAATTACATGTCTACAAACTCAAAACTTGACCATTTTTACAATGTCTCAGATCAGCACAAAAAACCTTTCTATCTTTCACTCTGCTAATCTTTCTCTCATTAGTTTCAAGGCTCCTTGAATGTACTTAATGCCAATCATCAGTACTACTTGCTGTTCCAAACTTAGTATTCACCTTTGCCTATGCTTTTGGTTTTTGCTTTCAAATGTCTATGTTTCAAAACCTATCTCTATATACATATACCATACATCCAGTAAAGTTCTACTCAAAGCTTTATCTGGAATAAAGCTGTCCATGATTACTCTACTTGAAGGTAGTATTACACTTAGCACTGAAAATCTTTTCTCTACACCTCTACAGTGGCATCTATATGGCCTTTTCTCTTGTGCACAGAGAATCATGATGACAGGCTAAATTTTATATGATGCTGAGTAACTATGGGGTGGAAAAAAACAGTCCACTGAGTTTCCCATTTTTTCCTGGGAATATCGCAATATCTATAAAAGCGATATAAACTCAACCTAGGAAATTAATATATTGATTCTAGGTACATATTAAATGCTTTTTCTAAAGATCTAAAATATAATTTAGGCATTAAATTATTTTTGATCCATCGGATATCTAAAATGTTTTATAATAATATGTAAAGTTATTTTTTTCATTGAAGACAGATTAATTTATTCATAGTCTTAGGTATGATAAAGTCAGCAACAGAGAAAGAGAATGTTGTGAATTTTTTTTCTTTGACTTCTCTGTAAATGCTGTCATCTCACTTCAATTTACATGGAAAAAAGGAATAAGATAAAGAAATGGGTACTGAAATCTATGTCTGTTTATAGAATCATATTAAGTGTTCACAAACTCTTACATAGTAAACCATCACATCAAGCATATGGGTTAAGAATATTTAGACATTCTTACTTGCACAATAAGAAGCTCATGAATTTATTGGCTGGAACTTGGACTCAGGGGTTTGTCTCCAAATAAAAAATCATACCTCTACACCATTCTAGTAAGCTACCATTTTCTTCATTTCATAATTTCTACATACTACTATTACATAGTTGATGTCTAAGTTATCTCTCAATTTTCCCTTACATGTAAGATTTGATGAAATTGACTGTAAGTCATGTTTTGTGTAGCAATGACAAAATCAGTTATGGATATGTTTTCTAAATATATAAATTCATTGGTATATGAAGTTAAAGAACTCATTAAAATCTTTGAAAGGCAGATGTGGAAGAATTAATTACAAGGGAACTACAAAGAGTCCCCACTGATATTATCTCCTGATTGAAGGGTTGATAATAATGAAAATTATGTGATTTCTGTATAAAAGTATCAAGTGACAGTGACACATGTCCAAAAGAAATCTGACACATATGGAAAACAAATATTTCTTTTAAAAGTTCAAGTTTATTAATAATCTGAATGCATGGTTTATATAGTGGTACTTAGAGAAGGTATTAAAACCTTGCACTGCATCCTAGGATTTGGCATACATACTTGCATACATGTCATATGATGTAGAAAAATGTAAAAAAGAGTATATAGATATGTATGTGTGTGATTACATAGGTTCACCAAATAAATTCATTTGTGAGGAGTGCTTTGTCTCAGAGTATACCTTTTATGAGTCTTTTAAATTGTAGTTTAATTTACCAATGCAATTTTTTATAAACTAGCAGAGTTTTATTCATCAAAAAATCCTGAATAGATAAAACCCAGTAATGTCTCATGATGTAAGCAAAATAATATTTCTAATAGAAAACATCTACTAACAAAACCATCAAGGAAGTGAACCAATTCATTCATTGGCATTGTAGATATATATTAAACTAATACAAGTTTATGATGAAATATAATACAAAATACATTTTTATATAAATGATGATTTGAGAAAATGGAACTTATTCATCTACTCTTTATTTTAATAAAAACATTAAAGATATTTCTAAGCAGTCAAATCTTATATAAAATTATCGTTAAATGAGTGAGTCAATTTCTGGATTTCATTTTAAAGAAAATAATATCTACTAATTGCAGTTAGATAATAGTTTATTAATACTCATGTAAAGAGATTTTTTTTTAAATCACCATGAAGATGGTTTCAAAATTTCACTTGATGGACAAAATAAGCAAAATTTCCAAACAAAATATGTTTATGTTTTCAAATTGTTTGATCCCTAAGTATAAAATTACACTAATCTTGAAATAAAATCCTTGATGACTGAAGTAAATTTTCTTGTTAGTAGTATAGGAATCTGTGGGACTCTGTGGGTCAAAGATGTTAAAAAAGAAAAAAAAAAGCAATAGGTCTCCAAGTATAAGCCCATTATCACAGTATGTTTTCTTAAAAAATTTTAATTGTGACATTTAGAACATAATACATTTTAGGACTTTGCTCTGACTAGTAAAAGTCAGATAAATTTAGAGGAATTTGTTTCAGATCTATGACCAAATTAGCAATGAAGTTTTTTGTATCATATGAAGTAAACCTCACAATTTTATAAATTGTGTTCCCAGTCTTTGCTAAAGCCAAGTTATTTTCAAATTTAAGCACATAACTATTAAGGTTTATGTATCTTTACTCTTTTACAGTGCACCAAAATTGATTTTATCTAGACACTCCTACTCTTCTTGAGAAGACATAGGAGCTATATACATGGACATAGCTATGTGGTCTTCTCTCCATCTATTTGTATGTGAGAGGCCAATGGTTTTATTTATTATTTTTTACAAGAAATTTTTTTGACTTCTTTTCAATATTGGAGACATATTTGTACTATAAAACACACACAAAAACAATGCACAGTGGCTTCAGGTAAATAAATACATAATTAGGAACCATGTACGATAGAGATATGGAAGAATAAAAATGTTGTTTTACTTTTAAAACATACAGACATTTTATGCATTATGTAAAACATTATCCTATGATGCTTAATTATTCTTACTTATTATTTTATTTTGTTTTCCCAGTACCATTGATAGAACCCAGAGATGTTTTACCACTGAGGTACTTTTTAAATGTTTTATTTTCAGACAGGGTCTCAGTAAGTTACTGAGGCTGGCCTTGAACTTTCGATCTTCTTGCCTCTGCCTTACAAGAATCTGGGTTTAAAGATTTGCTCCACACCCAACTAATATGTTTGATTGTTTTAAAAAATCTTTTTTTAAAAAAAAAAGACTCTAATAAAAATAATTTTTATTTATATTTAAATAATATAATTTTAAAAAAAATAAAAAATAAAATAATAAATAATATAAATAATAAATAAAATAAAAAAATAAAAAATTATTTATAAAATATAAAAAGACAAAAAAAAATTAAAAAAAACAAAAAAAAAACAAAAAGGGAAAACGTCTATAAGAGTGACTTATCTAGTATGCTAGATAAATCACAGTAGGACAATATCACTGACTGTTCCTAAAGTCTTAAAATATGACTTCTTAAACTTAATATTTTTTTCAAGTTCTCTTTCCTGCTAATATATTAAAAGTATTCTCTAAACTATGCAAATTACCTTTACATCTTAACATCATTAAATATTTGGTGCCTGAGACACTTATTTCTTATCATAAACTATACCAACAAAAAATGTTGAACTGCAAGTTGCAAATTTTTAAGAGTGGATATTACTCCTAAACATTACATATATGAGCGTAATTACTATGTTGAAATATAATGAAACCCTCATTATGCCCATAATCAGCTACCAAAAATAAAATCATTTTGCAGGATGATGCAAATGCTTGCCATGAATTACAGAAGTAAGCTTAAAGTCTTAGTGACTCTTCATCTATAAGAAAAGTAATTCATCTTTCCAATTGTGGCCACAATTGCTCTGAATCGAGCACGCCTGAATGTTATTTATATTAAAAGTCATCACTGGAGGTTGAGGATGGGGGTAGAAAGGAAATCCTATAGAGCTGCAAAGTGCTATCATCTGTTCATGCAAACCTACATTCATAGGAACCATCTTCACAATCACAGAGCCAGAGAACAAATGTCCTTCAACTTTATTTGATACGTACAAGAATTTTTTTAGAAGTCTTATTTATGGTACTATTTTAAAGACCAACTTTTAAAGTTTTAAAATGGTCTCTGTAGATCTTTGACCTTTTTCTATCAATTCTCAAAATTCTGAAAGTATATTTTGCTAGAAGTTAATAAAAAGTAGCTTATATATTATGTCTGGAAAAGTAGAATTAGTAACATTACATGATGATGCTATTCAATTAATTTGTCAATTTCTTTAAGAATTCCACCTAAGTATTATTCACTTCCTTTAATACTGAAACTTTGAAGTATAACTTTCATATGGTGAATTTTCTGATATGACATAATATTTTTTTCTCCTTTAGGCCTATGTATTTTTCACTAAAAATTTAGAAAAAGGCACAGGTCAGAAGAAAATAGCTTTTTTTAAAAAAAATTACACAATGTCAAGAATTGAATATTGCTCTTGAAGCTTCTTTGCTGTACAGTTTTATTTATTCTCTCAAACATGTGGACAATACTTCCATAGATCTTGTAGCACCAACAGCTGTCAAACATGTCATCTCAACAGAATGAAGAATGTCCTCGGTTAGTTTATAGAAGATTGTTATGTTTTTACATTCTTTGAAACCATAAGAGCCTGCCTGAAAATATACAACTGCATCATAGGTAATTCGGTTGTGAATCACCTTTTTTCTTATTTAAGGGAATCAATGACTTGCTTACATACATTGTATAAAATGTATTTTAGAAACTTTTATACTGGCCTCCAAAATTAAATTCTTGTACTCTTTCAAGTCCCTAGAGAAAATAGAGACTGTGTGTCAAACAGATCTTGTTTGCTTTCAGAAGAGTCAAATATACATCTGTCTAGCTATTTATACACCTTTGTTTTATTCTGAGTTCCTCAATAGTGACAGAGCACACATTGAGAGGGACTACAGCACATTAATCTTGAAACTACAAGAAAATTTGGTAAGGGACTTTATTTTGTCTTCTACTTTAGAGAAAGAACTAAATTTACTACTATTTAAAGTAAAAATATACAACTCTGGCGTGATTGCACATCTGTTAGCTGTAAGGGAAGCTATAAATGTGCTGTTATTCTGGACCTTAAATTGTAGCTGTAAACTTTCAAAAAACATAAAGCAAGTTTACTTATCCGAGCTTGTTTAATTATATTGGCTTATTAAATAAGAAATGACAGAGGACTTTTTTTTTAATATCAAGATGTTTGGTGTATCTTCTTTCATATGTGGACAATAGCCAGAATTTAGAAGATGCAGTTACTAACTACCTCCTCTCAGGCATTAATGGTATTCTCCTGTCATAATTATTACTGTATATTATTGTTTTAATTTTGTTTTTCTACATGTGTTTAGTTTTAATTTTTAGCATAAACTAAACAAAAATGCATATTCTAGGATTGTGGCAAGCACTAAAGGAGTCAAAATTCATTTTCCTTTATGGGAAGGAACACACACTGAACCATGAGAAAACCTGCTCCAGGGAACCCAGGAGAGGTCTGAGAGCTAATTCCCAGAGCACCCCTTTTAGTTGAATGGCTCACACTTCAAAGAACTGGAAAAAAAAATACATTTTGAATATAATTAATTTCCAGTGACATTTTTCACCTCTTAAGCCCCTTAGCTAAACAATAAAATGAAACGAAGCTTACCTATTTGTTTTTATTTACACAAACTTCCTCAAAACCCAAAGATGTTTCCTTTCAGGTATAGATGTAGGATTCTGTTTTCTTCTTTTCTGCTGATTCTCTATCCCTGTT
This sequence comes from Tamias sibiricus, assembly GCA_025594165.1. Taxonomy (NCBI): domain Eukaryota; kingdom Metazoa; phylum Chordata; class Mammalia; order Rodentia; family Sciuridae; genus Tamias; species Tamias sibiricus. The sequence continues at coordinate 41,314,131 of CM046661.1, forward strand.
ATTTCACCCTCTCCCTTCCTCCTTTTTCCTTTGTTGTCTTTTTGTTTTGACATGGTAGAGAGACACAGTCAGATTTGAATTTTATAAACATGATGGTATTTTTACTTTAAAATATTTTCTGGGTACACAGGGTCACTCCACTCAAGTATCATTAAAAATATGATTTTAAAAATAATAGCAATACCTATTCCAACCATGAACCAGGTGCTACATTTTAAGTTTGAGTAAATCTCATACCAGATTCACTGTGGAACGTGTACTTACTAATCTCTACTCACATAACCCTTTCACTTCCATTTTCCATTCCTATAGTTTGGGATCGTATTTTGTGTTCAAGGGTAACAACTCCTTATGCTGAAAAGTCCTTTCTACAATGAATTCCTCAGAAGTCCAACAATTAAAACCTAAAGATACAAGTAATCCATACGTGTAAAATAGGATTTTGTATACTCAGTGGCAATACTCAATTTAGTAAATTCTCATTTCTTTTTTATATTTTCATTCGGTCAATTAATTGAGCACTAATTATTTGTCCAGATTGGGGATATAGCAACAAAATTGAACAAAATCTCTTTCTTCATGAAAATTGCATTCTGATGGGGTGGGGTATAAGACTTTGCAAAAGTAAAGAAGAAAAATGATACATATGTGAAATATCTCATGTATTAGAAAATGCCAATAGAAAAATAAAGAAATAAAACAGTTCAGAGTTGAGGATGGGAGATTTCTGAGGCACAGATTAGAAGAATCCTCCTTGGGAAGTCAATGTTCAGATACAGACTTGGTAGAAGAAAATGGACAAACTATGTGAACACTTGGGAAAGGACATTCAAGGAAGAGGGATACTCCAGGAAGAAGGTTCAAAGTTCTTAAATCATAAGTGTATTTTGTGTGTATCAAAATCATCAATGTCAGTGTCACTAGAGCTGAGAGTCAGGAAAGGAGCAATGGGATATAAGGTCAAGGGCAACCAGAGGTCAGCACACGCTGTGTTTAGGGTTTCAGCTCTTAATCTGAGTAAAGTTAGAAATTCATTGAAGATTTTAAGCAAATTACTAACATTATATGATTTTTGTTGGAATAAGAGTTCAAATGCAGCATAACAGTTAAGAAAATGTCTCCAGTACCAGAGAAGCTGGGCTCTCATCCACCTCTGATATAATCAACCATGGGATCTTGGTCAATTTGCTTTGGTTTACTATGGTTTATTTTTTCATGTTGTATCACAATATATAAAAATTATAAATACTGAATGTGCTAATGCATACAAATCCCATGGTGAAGAATGTGTAAGTGTGCATTAGAAATACTGGCATGTATCTGCAACTTATTTTTTAAATGGACATGTTCTTTCTCTTCCTCTCTCCCTGTTCCTTCCCAATCTCTCTCCTTCCATAATCTCAGGGGAAACAGGATTACCCTTCTTCCCCATTTTAGGCAGATTTATCTGTCTTTGAGTATGCACCCACCATAGGAAGGAAGTAATCCATACTTTGGGAATAGTACCAGAAGATCTCAGAAATCCCTGTCTACCAAATTAACAAGTGAATGACAACTCCAACATAGAACACGGGTAATGTACCATTTGAATCACCTCTTTTTAAAAAGACCCCTGTCCCTGCTGATGAGCAGGATCACAGCTTCTGGGACAGGAGTCCTCTGTGTTTCTCCTTTGTTAGCAAAGCAATAAAACATTTTTTTTATAAAAAAAAATTTTAAAAAAGGAAGAAAAAACAGAATGTCTGCTGTGTCAAAAATGGATTCTGGCAAGGGGCTAAGCAACTCAGTGATACCCTGTTTCTAAATAAAATACAAAATAAGGCTGGGGATATGGTTAGTGGTCAAGTGCCCCTGAGTTCAATCCCAGGTACACACACGCACACAAAAAAAGACTTTGTCATAGAGTAATCCAAAGATACCAATTAGGAAGCTATAAACTAATCTATTTCAGACCTTATATTGGATAAATTATGTCAGGAGAACTATAAGTGGTGAAAGAAAGTGGTCAGTTTCTCTATATATTTTGACAGTAGAGCCAACAAAATTTGTTTAGTTTATATGAAAAGTATGAAAGAGAGGAATGGTGGTTGAATGTAAGGATTTAAACAAAACAGCTGAAAATATTAGTTGACATTTGTTTAGGAAAGCAATGAAGTTTGGACAGGGAAAATATTTTTTAAGTATTTTATTTAAATATATGTTTTGAAAGCTTTTTTTTTTTGTTAACTTTGTAAGTTTGCTATGCCTACTAAACATTAAAGTGAAGATGTCAAAAATTCATAGATGTCTAGAATTCAGTGAAGAGTTCTGGGCCAGAGGTGTAGATTGGGGACTTGTCAGCCTACTTAAGTCTAAGAGAATTGATGAGGTTACAAAGTGAGTGGAGAGGGAGAAGCAGGCCAAGGACTGAATTCTGGGGCATTGTAGGATTTAGATGTCAGGGAGACAAACATGATGCATGAAGGAAAAGAGAAAGCAGGAGAATGCAGTGGCCTATAAACCCAGTGAAGAGAGTGATTACATAGGAAGGTATGATCAAGCGATGATGGTAGGTCAAATAAGACAGCGGGGTGGCATTAGCAAGAGAGAGGTCATTGTAGACTTTGAGATGAGCAATGTCTACATAGATCTGGGATGAATTTCTGAAAGTAGTAGATTCAATTGCAAATGTAAGAAAAAGAGGTAGAAATACTCATACAGGAAAGTATTTTGATAATTTTTTCTGTAGAGGTAGAAAAGGAACATTCATAAACATAAATGCATTGCATTGTGTACAACTAAAGTAAATAAATAAATATTAAAAAAGGAGACTACTGTTCTATTCGTCTGAAAAATAGTACCATAATTTTATGCTATCAGAAAACATGATTCTTTTTAAAAATTTAATGATGAAAGTAGAATAATTTCTGATGCAAAATATATCAGTAGGTGATGGTTGCTACAATGTATTTAATTGCCTGGAAGGATGTCCTACTGAATGAAGGCTATCTAACATAGATATGCATGTGAAACTTTGAATATATAATTATGTTTTTTGATACACCTCAAAAATATCTACCTGTATCTTCAGAGTTCATTGCTTTTCCCTTTCTAAGAAACATTTCTCTAAAACATTTCTCTTGAATACCATAGGAAGGTCCTGGCAGTCATTTTTCTTTTTCTTTTTCTTTTTTCTTCTTCTTTTTTTTTTTTTTTTTTAAGTATAGGAAAGTCTTCCCTGTGCTATAGATTAGCTCAAAAATGGATGCTTAAGACAAAATATCCTAGAAGTATTCTCTCTTCTGTTATTTGGAATTAGCATCGAGCTATTACAGTGACTTTTTCTGTGTACCCAGGATAGCAGTCAAGGTGAGTTGAGAACAGAAAATCATCTGATGTATTTTGATGGGAGGATTTTTAGTTCAATAGATTGGTTATTCAGCTATTGGTGGACTGAACAACAAGAACAACGAAAGAAACCCTGAGGTAACATATATAACATCATATGTGACATGTATAATAACACCTGCACGAACCAAATATCACCTACAGAGCTGAGCTGACTATTGTGTTGGTAACTAAGAAGGAATAACCACCCACAATATGAGACCTACCACCCAGAGACAGAAGTGAAATGATGATGTTACTGGAATCTAGGAGCTTAGAGAACCTCTTCTCTCTAAAGAAGGTAGCATGTGTCAGCTGCTCAGTAGAGAAGTGGGACAGGTAGCACCTGCTGGGACCTGGGACGCGCATGAGAACAAGGGCACTAAAACTATCCATAGAAAAGAGCCATAGTTGTAATTGTCCTCTGTTGCCAAAGTGAAAGTGACAGGAAACGGAAATAAAAATCACTTCTCTTCCTTCCTATCTTCTCTTTCCCTTTAGAATTTAGCAAAAACCTACAGCCATCTAGCAAGTCTAATGAATGTAATTTGTGGGCCCTACACCAGCATCATAGAGAGAAGAAAGAAGGTTGGCATGGAAGGACAGTACGTAAATAACCAGGAACCCGAGGAGTTTGGGGATAAACATCCTTCATAAATGAAGTGGATGAAGAGAGGAGACAGATGTTTTCCTGCAGGGAGTAAGAAGGAGAAATGTATTCTCTTCATGTAGAGACTGAGAAACTGAAAATGAATTTCCTATTGGTTTCACATTTCCAAGTTCCAACTGCTGACATCCAGCTGAATTCCTGCTCTTGGATTTCATGAGGCATTTTTATATCCTTAAAATTAAGTTTTCCCTCCTTCACTTGTCTTACGGAGACACTCAGGAAAACATTTGGCACACAGAATTTCAGACAACCTTTACTGAAAGAGAAATTGGATGTTGTTTTCTGAAACTTGCCACAAACTGTCTTGTTACAATGTTCTATATATAATTCTGCTATACAATATGGCAGGCAGTAGTTGTTTATGGCATCTGAGCATTTGAAATTTTGGTAACATAGGAACCAATTTTTTATTTTATTTCATTTTATTTTATTTTTTGCTTTATTTTTTCTTTTATTCTAAGTTGTTATATATGACAGCAGAATATATTACAATTCATATTACACATATAAGGCACATTTTTACATATCTCTGGTTGCATACAAAATATATTCACAGCATTTGTGTCTTCATACATGCACTTAGGGTAATGATATCCATCTCATTCTGCCATCTTTTTTTTCCACCCATTTTCCCCCCTTTCCCCTCCCTTCCTATTGGCCTTTCTAGTGTTCCTCTAATCCTCCTATGCTCCTGGTCCTAACCCCACTGTGAATCAGCCTCCTTAAATCAGATAAAACATTTGGCATTTGGATTTTTGGGATTGGCTAACTTCACTTAGCATTATATTCTCCAACTTTTTATTTCATTTTAAAAGATTTTATTTTAAAAGCCAATACTCAAATCAGCTGTTAAAATATTTAAATATGTTTAAAACAACTGGAGGTATGAAGCTACCTTTTCAATTGTCAATTTTATGAAATTAAAATAAATATATTAGGTATTTCTGATAGAAATGTAACATCCAAACAAATGTATAAAACAGAATACAAACTAATTTATTGAGTATTTTAACTGATTCCATGGCAAAATAACAATATTTTGGGTATACTAGGTTAAATAAAATATAATACCTGTATAAATTTTACCTATTCATTTTTATTTTATTTTTAATGTGATTACTACTAAAAGATTTAAGATGGCTCACATTATATTTCTATAAGACTTTACTACTCAAAGTATGCTCTGTGACCAAAAACATACATTCACATCACCTAGGAGCTTATAGAAATGCAAAATCTTAGGTCCCTGCCAACACACTGAATATGAATCTAAATTTACTTCTTAACAAGATCTCCAGGTGGTTTGAATATCACAGTTTGAGAAGCACTGTTTCAGCCTACTTTCATATACATCAGTTTCTCAGGAGTAAAGATCAAATGCACTCTGTTCTGTCTGTCCCAAAACATGGTTTGGTAATGAAAATTAGGACAGGAGAGTTTGGTAAATAGGGGAATGATATCTTTTTAACATGGAAGTAGCATGGAATAATACACAAATTTTCCCAGAATATTCATACTCTGTGCTCAATGCTTAATTGTTATTACTTTGCTACTGTTAACATCAGATTAGTATCACACATCCTCACTGAGCTTAGTGTAAGCAAGTTGCATGGGGACCTACTGCTGTATGATATTTTTGCTTCGTGAAATTAGTCTAGAGATTTGACTTGGAAAAATTTACTGAAATGTTCTCTCTCTCTGATCTTTTAAAATTCACTTTTGTCTCGATTATTAACCTTTTCCATTAAGTTATTTTATTATTGTTTCTAAAATTAAGTTATATGTTGATTATTGCATTTCTTTATTAGAAATGCACCAAGTCATTTGAATAACGCAGTTATTGTGGCTGGAATATGACACGTCCCCAGAAGGATCATGTGTTGAAGGTTTGGTCCCCAGTCCAGTAATGTTCAGAAGCGAGGCTTTGGGGAAGTGGTCAGATCGCGACGCCTTTGACCTCATCAGTGGATTAATCCAAGGATGGCTTAAGATACTCCTGGAAGGTGGTGGGGGCTGTGGAAATGGAACCTATTAGAAGGGACTAGGTCTTTGGTGTTATGACCTTAAGGACTATATCTTGTTCTCAGGCCCCTTTCTTCCTCTCTTCTTCCAGGCTGCCATGAGCTGAACATCCACCACACTCTTCCACCATGATGCTCTGTCTTACTGTCTTATCACAGGCCCAAAACAACTAAGTAAACCCACCAGGAGCTGAAACCCCTGCCACATGAGCCAAAATAAATCTTTCCTCCTATAAGTTGTTTTTCTCAAGTATTTGTTGCAGTGACAAAAAGCTGACTAAAACAACAGGTATTATTAGCATTCTCATTGTTTCTGTTCATTTTCTGATTATATAGGTACTAAGTGGTTTAATTTGGTCTTATTTTTACTTTGTTAAAGTGTGACTTTGTACTATACATTATTTTGCAAGTTATTATTATATTAGATAGCCAGAAGTACTTTTGTCACAGTTTTTCATAAATTGTAATAACATTGAAAATCCTGAGAAGTTCTCTTATACCTATTTCAATGTTTAGGTTAAGACATACCTTCTAAAGAAGGTTATAAAGTATGAGAGATGATTGCTAGAGGAATTGTTTAATACTGAAATAGTTTTTCAACTATTCTTAATTTATTATTTATATTGTGCATAATTCCAGAAGGGTTTGAGGTTGAGTACAATAAAGAACAAAGGTTTAAAAGGCCCATTAAAACAAATGAGTAATAATTGAAGGGGCAGAGAGAAAGAAAAAAAGAAAAAAGAAAGCTATGCTAGAAATTTTTGACTAAGAAGTGTTATTATTTCTTAACAACAAGCATATTTGAGCTTACTGGCAACAACTAAAATAGCCCAAGATATTACAATAAATATTATTATATTTAAAATGTCTTAACAATCTATATTTAAAGAAAATGGAAAAACTCAAAGGGTATTTTACTCAAAGTAAGTCCTTCAAAGTAACTACTAGGTATTCTTGAAAAGGTTATTTCTTACATTAATTTTCATCAATCTGAGTATTCATTTTATCATAGTTCTTTTGTGCAGCTGTAAGAGAACCTGATGAAAGCTCTGTTGATAAAAAATATATGGAACGCCTACTATAGGTCATGCCTTGCATTAAAAGCAAGGAATGCAATAATAGTTACACCCCACAGGCTTTGGCATTCAGGGAACAGTTCAGGACGGAAGACAGGCATCAAACAAGAACCCAGAGTGTTAAGTTTTAAATTTTCAGGATGCTACAAAGAATATGTCAAGAAATTTTATCCTAGATTGAAGGTCAGGGAAACTTGCTGAAGGAAATGACATTTACACTAAGACTTAAAAAATAAGTTAGAGATCTCCAGAGTAAGAGAACAATTTCTGTAAAGATTCCAAAGTGAGGAAGAAGTCCAGTATGGCTTGAGGGTGATGACTAAGGCAGATTCCTCCTGGAAAGGTTAACCTAGGGACTGAATGGAACAGGTGCTTTAGACCTGGGGAGATTCTCCTCTAAGTCATAATGATCCTAGCACAGAATTAAAGAAGTAGGAGTTATTTGCATTTTTAAAGACATTATTCTGTTACAGTAGAAAGTGGATTATGTGGAAGATTTTTTTAAGGGTACTAAAATGGTTCAGGAAGAAGATGATTGTGACTAGGTTCAAATAAAGACAATGAGAATAATCCTGAGAAAATACAGATTGAACAGGACTCAGGTTTTGTTGTATATGAAATGTTACCAAATGAGTCACAAAGTTTCCCAGAATTTTCACTTAAACAAAATGGACATCCATATTAACAGCCTGACTGTGATGCCTGATGTGGGGGACTTGATGGACAATGAGTTCTCAACATTTTTTGTAAAAGATAGTTTTCTATTCTTTTTTTTTTTTAAACTTTTACTGATATTACTGGAAAGGAGCCAGGAGTATTCAATGGCAATCTTTTTATGTAGTAATATATTTTATCTCTAGGAGAGATATTGTCACTATATGAAAAATTTTAAAAAAATGTAGGGTCATTTTGCTCCCCATGTTGGTGTCTTATGCTAACAAGATAAACCATGAGATGACCTGTCTGTCTACTGTAAGCTGTAAATCCAACCCTGTTCTATTTTGAGGACCTCCTGCCATAATGATATAAAATATAAAATACCTATATAGATACATGCATTCCATACATACATAGAAAGGAGAGAAATTATTTCTTTGCTGTTGATATTTGAAGAATGGCCTGGAAGTCTCACAGATTCATCAGAGGGAAAAAATGGCATTTCAGTTTCTAATGTTTCTTTTGGTTGTTTTAAAGGTGGAGCTGACCATCTAACTTTTTCATAAAAGAGAATCATAGTCATAACTTTTAAATAATTTTTTTTATAGTTTTCTTGTGTCTTTGTCTATCTTTTTTTTATTCAAAGTTGTTGTATTTGTAATAGTGGAATGCATTACAATTAATAATACACATATAGAGCCTCTTTTTAAATAATACTGTTTGTATACAAAGTATATTCGTACTATTCAAGTCTTCAATCATGCATTTAGGATAATGATATCCATCTTATTATACCACCTTTTCTTTTTTTTCCCTCTCCACCCCCCCCCTTGCTCCCTCCTTTCTCCTCCCTCCCCTTTGACCATTCTGGTGTTCTTCTAATCCTCCTATGTACCCCATTCATCAGCAAGATATAACAATTATAAATCTATATGCCCCAAATAATGGAGCACCTACATTCATCAAACAAACCCTTCTCAAGTTCAAGAGTAAAATAGACAGCAACACAATTATCCCAGGGGACTAAAACATACTTCTTTCACCACTGGATAGATCATCCAAACAAAAGCTAAATAAAGAAACTTTAGGCCTCATTAAAACAATTAATAACTTAGACCTAACAGGCATATATAGAATATTTCATCCCTCAGTAAGCAAATATACTTTCTTCTCAGCAGCACATGGCTCCTTCTCCAAAATAGACCATATATTATGCCACAAGGCAACTCTCAGCAAATATAAAAAAAAGTAGAGATACACCCTGCATTCTATCAGACCATAATGGGATGAAATTGGAAATCAATGATAAAACAAGAAAAAAAAAAAAAAAAAAAAAAAAACTCCCAACAACTGGAAGCTAAACAACATGCTACTGAACGAACAAGGGGTTGAAGAAGACATCAAGGAGGAGATTTAAAAAATTTGAGAGGCAAATGAAAACACAGATACATCATATAGAAATCTCTGAGATACTATGAATGCAGTATTAAGAGGAAAATTCATTGCACTGAGTTCATTCCTTAAAAGGAAAAAAAAAATTAATAAATAAATAAATGACTTAACAGCATACCTCAAAGCACTAGAAAAAGAAGAACAGACCAACACTAACAGCAGTAGAAGACAGGAAATAATTAAAATCAGAGCTGAAATCAATGAAATTGAGACTAAAGAAACAATTCAAAGAATTGACAAAACTAAAAGTTGGTTCTTTGAAAAAATAAGTAAAATTGACAGACCCTTAGCGATGCTAAAGAAAAAAAAAGAGAGAAAAAACTCAAATCACTAACATCCATGATAAAAAAGAAAATATCACAACAAACACCTCAGATATACAGAAGATAATTAGAAATTACTTTGAAAACTTGTACTCTAATAAAATAGAAAATATTGAAGATATTGACAGATTTCTATAGTCGTACGAATTGCCCAAACTGGAACTGGAGGATATACACAATTTAAATAGATCAATTTCAAGTGAGGAAATAGAAGACACCATCAAAAAAACTACCAGCTAGAAAAAGCCCAGGACCTGATGGGTTTTCAGCCGAGTTCTACAATACCTTCAAAGAAGAACTCATACCATTGCTCTTCAACTTATTTCAAGAAATAGAACAAGAGGGAGCTCTCCCAGACTCTTTCTATGAGGCCAGTATTACATTAATTCCAAAGCTAGGCAAAGACGCAGCCAGAAAGAAAAACTTCAGGCCAATATCTTTAATGAACATAGATGCAAAAACAAAAAATTCTGGCAAATCGAATATAAAAACACATCAAAAAGATAGTGCACCACGATCAAGTGGGGTTTATCCCGGGATGCAAGGTTGGTTCAACATATGGAAATCAATAAACATTATACATCACATCAATAGACTTAAAGATAAAAACCATATGATCATCTCAATAGATGCAGAAAAAGCATTCGACAAAATACAACACCCCTTTATGTTCAAAACACTAGAAAAACTAGGAATAACAGGAACTTATCTCAACATTATAAAAGCTATTTATGCAAAGCCCCAGGCTAACATTATCTTAAATGGAGAAAAATTGAAAGCATTCCCTCTAAAAACTGGAACAAGACAGGGATGCCCCCTTTCACCACTGTTATTTAACATAGTACTTGAAACTCTGGCCAGAGCAATTAGACAGATGAAAGAAATTAAAGGAATCCACATAGTAAAAGAAGAGCTCAAATTAGTACTATTTGCCGATAACATGATAATATACCTAGAAGACCAAAAAACTCTACCAGAAAACTTTTACAACTAGTAAACGAATTCGGCAAAGTAGCAGTATACAAGATTGATACCCATAAGTCAAAGGCATTTTTGTACATCTGTGACAAATCCTTTGAAAGGGAAATGATGAAAACTACCTCATTTACAATAGCATCAAAAAAAAAAAAAAAAAAAAAAAAAAACCTGGGAATCAACTTAATGAAAAAGGTCAAAGACCTCTATAAAGAAAACTATAGAACACTAAAGAAAGAAATTATAGAAGACCTCAGAAGATGGAAAGACCTACCTTGTTCTTGGATAGGCAGAATTAATATTGTCAAAATGTACATACTACCAAAAGCATTATACAGATTTAATGCAATTCCAATCAAAATCCCAATGACATTCCTCAAAGAAATAGAAAAAGCAGTCATGAAATTCATCTGGAAAAATAAGAGACCCAGAATAGCTAAAGCAATCCTTAGCAAGAAGAGTGAAGCAGGTGGCATCACCATACCAGACTTTAAATTATACTGTAGAGCAATAGTAACAAAAACAGCATAGTATTGGCACCAAAACAGACAGGTAGACCAATGGTACAGAATTGAGGACACAGAAACTATTACATATAATTTCAGCTATCTTATATTAGACAAAGGCGCCAAAAATGTACAGTGGAGAAAGGATAGCCTCTTCAACAAATGGTGCTGGGAAAACTGGAAATTCATATGAAGAAAAATGAAATTAAACCCTTATCTCTCACCATGCACAAAATTCAATTCAAAGTGGATCAAGGACCTAGGAATTAGACCAGACACAATATGCCTAATAGAAGAAAAAGTAAGCTCCAATTTCCAACATGTCGGATTAAAGAATTTTTTTTTTTTTTTTTTTTTTTTTTTTTTTTTTTTTTTTTTTTTTTTTTGTGGTACCGGGGATTGAACTCAGGGGCACTTGACCACTGGGCCACATCCCCAGCCCTTTTTTGTATTTTATTAGAGACAGGGTCTCACTGAGTTGCTACTTGCCTCGCCATTGCTGAGGCTGGCTTTGAACTCGCGATCCTCCTGCCTCAGCCTCCCAAAGTGCTGGGATTACAGGTGTGCGCCACCGCGTAAAGAATTTTTTTAAAAAAATCATTAGTTTTGTTCTGGAAATCCATCAGTCCTCCCACTCAATTTGAGATCCTGAAGATCATTTTCTTTACTCTGAAATAATGGACATTAATAAATCATGTGAATCTTTTCTGTTTATAGGAAACTCCTGCTTTCTAAATTACCATTTCCCCCTGAGGAGTAAGACTTCTAATTGAGACAAGTTCCCAAATGTATTTTATGTTCTTGTAATTATTTTAAAACATATGGCAATAAAAAAGTTATGTCTCTTCCGTGTACTTTTATGTATTCATATCATCTTGCAGGCTCACGTAACATTCACCAAAATCATTTATTTCTTTTTTTCTGAATGTAATTATTATTCAAGAACCATAATATACACTTATTATAAAATGTATACACATATTTTATTTCCTAAGTATGCTTCATTTATTTAATATTTCAATTATTTATATAGTTGTACTATAAATCTTAACTGCTGAATTTATTACTTGTTTGCCTGAAACTGTGAAATCAATTGTCCAAATTACAAGTGGAAAATTAACAAAATAAGTTAGTTCTTACAGCATAAACATTACGATAGTGAATATAATGGATAGCACATGTTACCTAGAGAAATTTTAATTAGTTCGAAAAGGAATTTTCTTATCTATACACACAGATTTTTAAGACATGATTCGTTCATCAAAAATTCATTAACAACCCGAAACATGAATGGATTAAGGACCCAATATGTAAAACTTGAAATGTTAAAAAAAAAAAAAAAAGAAAGAAAGAAAGAAAGAAAGAAAAAGAAAGAAAGAAAAATGAAGTATTTGTCAGCCAGGGACTCCATATATATATTTTCACCCTAGATGATTCGAAAGAGAGTGGAGAGAAATTGCTTATAGATCTTATGGCAAAGTTGAGAAAACTAACAAGGAGTGTGAGCTACTCAAATTACCCAAAGCTGAAACTTATTATAATTTGGGCTGAAGGGATGACAGGAGGAAGCAGTGTTACTAAATCTCAATAAGAAAGGAATACTAGAGGTCTGTATTAGTCAGGTTTCTCCAGAGAAACAAAACCAATGAAGTGTGGTGTGGGAAGAAGGACTGTCCCATAGATCTATGGAGACTTGGCAAGGCCACACCCTTACCAGGATATTCCAGAAAGTTAGAGACTTAGGAGTATTCATTGCTATCTAAGGCAATCTGGTAACAAACCAATGTTACAGATAGAGTCTGAAGGCATTCTGCTGGCAAAATTCTCTTGTGCTCAGGGAAGGCCAGCATTCCCTCTGAATAGGCTTCAAGCTGATGGGATACCACCCACCCTCATTATGGAAGATAATCTATTTCACTCAGAGTCCATTAACCTAAATGCAAATTGCATCTAAAAACACCTTCACAGAAACCTACCTGAGAATGTTTAGTCAGGTATCTGGTCACTGTGGCCTAGCCAAATTGACACATAAAATGAATAATCACAAGTAGAAACTGCCATGTAGGAGCTGGGGTCTTAGAGGGGCACAGCTACTGCCAGAATCATGACAGTTGAATAAGGAAGAAATTACCCATCTTCAGCCCCCATTAGATACCAAGGATCAAGACCCAAATAATAGGGAGTGAGCCTGTTGCAGAACTCTTTCTTACTCTGGGTTCTACTTAAACCTGTCATTTACACAAGTAAATTTTACATAGGTTACTGGATAGTTCAGCATGTGCCAAAAACAAAGAATAAGCAACTAAAACAGCTTGTTCGTTTTGGTAAACAGCATGAACATAAATATTTAACTTTATAGAAGATAACACATTATGACATAGAACATGAATCCTTGTGTGGCAGAAACAATGTGGCAGGCTCCTGAATTATCGATGGGCCTTATCTGCCACTCTCTGCATACATACATCTTAATAAACCTTGTAGAAAATTTGATATTTCTTGATCATTAGATCTGATAAGCATGAGATCATAAGATATTAATACTGTGTGATCTTCTTTGGGATATCAAGGTGAGCCAGATCCATCAAGGCCACATTGTTAGGCAAGGAGAGCTGATAGAGCTCAGAGGCCAGGCAATGCAGTTTGTAATGCCATTGCAATTTCCCTGCCAGGTTAAGATGCTTTGTTTTGTTCTTACTAAATGGAATTGGTAAAAAGTATCTTTGCCTAATTAAAAATTGCATACCAGGTACCAGGCGCTGTGTTGCTTTCTTTCTATACTATTATATCTGAAATGGCAGCCACGTTTGGCATTATCATCCCATTCAATTTAAATAGTTCAGTGTAATTCTTCAAATACATCGGGTTTTTGCACAGGAAGACTACCAATAGCATAGACTACTGACAGTACAGAGATGCAGTAAGAATCATCACTCCTTCAACTTTTTAAGATTTGATGATGACCTGGGTCTTTGTAATTCCTGCAGAGTTGTAATATTTCCATGTTCACTATATGCCTCTGTGTGTGTGTGTGTGTGTGTGTGTGTGTGTGTGTGTGTGTGTGTTATGGGAGGCAGCAGTCCTATGAGTTTGCACTCACCATTTTCTACTACACTCGTTCTTACACAGTGCCTAAAGATTCCAATGTGCACATTCTGTAAGTTGTTCAGGTTTCTAGTACAACTAAATATTCAGGAACTAGAAAGAAATCATAAGTTATATATAAGCCCTTCTGGAATCTCTGAGGAATTTAGTTTAAATTTTTATTTCTCACTGTTCCTCTATAAACCCATATTCTGGCGAGTGGAACATGGTAGCAATACTGAATTGTCCCTAAGAATGTCAGTAATACTCGTTCCACAGTGCAGTCACAGGAATATGGTCACAGGTTCCTCAGACAAAGCCTTAGAAAAATGTTTACACTACACACCTGTGTCAATATTATAGAATCTTTCTCCAAGTAATCTAGTTTTGTCCTATTAAGGAGATCTAGGTCTATGAACTAGTTTAAATATATGAAACGGATAAGAGTCTGCAAATTCCACTATAACAACCTGAATCTTCTTTATATACAATGATCATAGATAACAGAGTACAATGGTAAAGTGGCAATCTCATTCTTGTAGAATTCATGATTAATTTGCCAATTCCACTGGTCCATGTGGGTCCAAACTTCTCACTATTACACTCACTACCCCTGTGCATACCCACCTTTTCCCTGAAGGCTAAGTCATTGAAAATGAAGGTTTCAAGTTAATGATACATCGAATCCCACAATAAATAGAACATTCAATGGGACTCTTGAATATTTCACCTTGTAGGATGAGTGAGCAAGTTATGCATAATAAATTTATCCTAACATACCAATTCCTTTAAAGTACTACTTGCTCTACAGTGTTCCCAGAAGATCCAGTATCTGGACCTTATTGCAAAGAGACTATGAAATCTAGACTTCAAAGAAATCTCAAAACAAACTTTCAGAGTTCTTCGGGAACTAATAAATTAAATTCATAATACAGAATGAATGCAAGTGTATCAATAAATTGACCCAACCCAGTACAACATTAAATTTCAATGTTTTGGTTGATGATACTTGGAATCCATGTTTATAAATGCTTCCCTGGTTCATGATCAAAGTAGTATGAACTTAAAATCATTTTGTATATGTTCCTCCCAGAAAAGATTTTCCATTTCTTTTCTTACTTTTTTTTTTTTTTTAACTTCCATAAGGATACAATATAGTCCTTCACATTTGTGGTGGGTCCTGTGAAAAAATTAAAATCCAATTTCCCAAAGAATCTGTTATATGCAATGGAGTAACTTAAGGCCGCTCCATCAATAATGGATAAAGTATGTATAATACTTGAAAAAAAATAATAATATTTGAGTAAATAATCACTAAATTTTTGAAAATGTAATGCTTTTGAGAAATTCATTGAGAAAGGCTGGTATATAGATATTTTAAAAGGAAGGAAGATCTTCTCCATGTAAACTCATTCCAAATCTTTTTTGTAATCATCATATAAGAGAACAGGTAGCTATTGCAGGCAGTGAAGTGTCAGGGATATTAGGTTGTTTAGGATTCTGTGTTTTAACTAATTGTACACATGACTGTATTTTCAGTCTTAAATATGCAATTCTTCTCAATCAGTACCTTAGCTAAGAGACTTCTGAAGTCTTATATTTAATTGGTTTTGTGATATTGATACCATTAAATTATACTTTAGGCATGATCTTCAGTCATGTCTGACCTGCACTATAAGAAACAATGAAGAAGATGATGATGATGACAATGATGATTTATTTTGTAGTACTGGGGATTGAATCTAGGGGTGCTCTACCACTCAGCCCTTTTAAATTTAATTAATAAATTATTTTTTTTTTTAACTTTTGAGACAGGGTCTCATTAAATAGACTAGGTTGACCTTCCACTTGCAATCCTCCTGCCTCAGCCTCCCTAATAGCTAGGGTGACAGTTGTGCACCAGAATGTCCAGCAACAAAGGTTATTTTTAAGGTCACCATAGAGCTTTTCTGCTTTTCCACTTACAACTAGTTCTGGGAATTTAAAGCTCATTTTGTCATTCTTCTTGTCTTATATAGTCTCTTCAGTGCCATCAGAGACAACTTGTCTAACTCACAGAATTTATAACTCACATCAATTGCAATCAAGTACAATGGTACAATGGGTACTTGGTCTCTCAAAGCTTCTTTCTATTTCATGACAAAGATAATTTAAATAATTAAGATAATATTTCCTACCAGGGATATCATCACCAGGCAAGTATTTCTAAACTGAGTTCCACATGCCACATCAAGAGCCATGTCCAGAACACAGCACTGTCAATAAAAGAATCACATAAAATAGCATCACTCCCAGTTTTATCTACTTATCTATTTATCTACTTATATCTACCTGAAGGAGCAACCTACAGAATCAAAGGAAGAATTAAGAAATCAAATAAGAGTTGTTGAGGCATGGTCCTCCAGGAATGGAGAACTAAGGGAAGAAATGTGCTGTCAGAACCCAGGGAGGCCTTAACTTAAATTTTGAATTTAAGTTAGTTTTATGATTTTTAAAATTCTTAATGCACAAAGATTGTGTTTAAGAAGAGAGAGAATTACACTAGAGTATCTGCCAGAATTAGCTCAACTAACTATTCAAGGAAATTGGAACAACAGAAAAATAATGATTAATTGAAAGAAAAGACAATGTTGTGCATATTAAAGATTAAGTTAATATTTGGGGAAAGTGATAAAACTCTCTAATATTATTTTTTAAGTAGCACTGCCAAAAATCAAATATGAATTAAAATATTAGCAACATTTTACCTGAAAGCAAAGCATCTCTGCTTGAGTGACTTTTGCCGAATTAGCATTTCAGTATAAATAAGCAATTGGTAATAAGAGATTTAAAGATTATTTTATAATTTTTAGTTTTATTTCTAGAGAAAACACATAAATGATTCTTATACTATTTCCTATCAAACGCTGGTTCTTGTTTTAGGTTAAATTAATTGAGAAACCATTTTTTTCCTACATCAATTATCTTCAGACACTGAGAATTTCATGTGTGCATTCAGATAAGATGGATTTTTTAATAATATTTTACTTTGTAAAATATAATAATATTTTGTAAACCATCTCATTTAATACTAAGAGAACCATTGGGGTTTTTAAATTGTACATTGTTTATAGACTTCTGATTATCTCAAGAAAGAAACAAACTTTTACTGAGTCTTAAAGTATATGTTGCCAATTGTTTTATCAGTCTTATCACTAATTTATCTAAAAAAAGAAAACAATGAGGGGCATGGATGAGATTTGGAGAGCCTTAAATTACAGTAAATTAAAACTCGTTAGGAACAAAGTCTTCATTTAAAAACTGAAATTTTCTGATTCTAAGGTCATTTTGATAATTTATTTCCATAATATTAATACATATCTAACTTGTTTTCTCTTGAAATTTATGAATGTTTAATGGAAAAACTCAAATATTTTATTCTTATTTTTTATTTTTTCTTATTCTAAGTTGTTATAAATGACAGCAGAATGCATTACATTTCATATTATACTTATAAAGCACATTTTTACATATCTCTGGTTGTATACAAAGTATATTAGCAACATTCCTATCTTCATACGTGTACTTAGGGTGATGATATCCATCTCATTCTACCATCTTTTTGTTTGTTTGTTTGTTTTTACCCTTTTGCCCCCTCCCTTCCCCTCTCTCTCCATATGCCATTCTAGTGTTCCTCTAATCCTCCTATGATCCCCATCCCAACCCCACTGCTAATTGGCCTCCTCATATCAGAGAAAACAATGGGCGTTTGAATTTTGGGGATTGGCTAACTTCACTTAGCATTATATTCTCCAACTTTATTTATTTACCTGCAAATGACATGATTTTATTCGCTTTTGTTGCTGAGTAATACTCCATTGTGTATATATACCACATTTTCTTTATCCATTCATCTACTAAAGGGCATCTAGGTTGGTTCCACAGTGTAGGTATTGTGAATTGTGCTGCTATAAACATTGATGTGGCTGTGTCCCTGTAGTATGCTGTTTTTAAATACTTTGGGTATAGACCGGGGAGGGAGATAGCTGGGTAAATAAGGTGGTTCTATTCCCAGTTTTCCAAAGAATCTCCATACTGCTTTCCATATTGGCTGCACAATTTTGCAGTCCCATCAGCAATGCATGAGTGTGCCTTTTTCCCCACATCCTCTCCAACATTTAGTGTTGTTTGTGTTCTTAATAGCTGCCATTCTGACAGGTATGAGATGAAATCTTAGAGTGGTTTTGATTTGCATTTCTCTAATAGCCAGAGATATTAAACATTTTTCACGTATTTGTTTATTGATTGTATATCTTCTTCTGAGAAGTATCTTTTCAATTCCTTGGCCCATTTATTGATTGGGTTATTTGGTTTTGTTTTGTTTTTGGTGTTAAGATTTTTGAGTTATTTATATATTCTAGAGATTAGTGCTCTATCTGATGTGTATGTGGTAAAACTTTGTTCCCAATTAGTAGGCTCTCTATTCACCTCACTAATTCTTTTGCTGAGAAGAAGCTTTTTAGTTTGAATCTATCCCATTTATTGATTCTTGATATTAATTCTTGTACTACAGGAGTCTTATTAAGGAACTTGGGGCCTAATATGACTTGTTGGAGATTAGAGCTTACTTTTTCTTCTATTAGGCATAGTGTCTCTGGTCTAATTCCTAGATCCTTGATCCACTTTGAGTTGACTTTTGTGCATGGTGAGAGATAGGGGTTTAATTTCATTTTGTTGCATATGGATTTACAGTTTTTCCAGCACCATTTGTTGAAGAGGCTATCTTTTCTTCAATGTACATTTTTGGCGCCTTTGTCTAATATAAGATAACTGAAATTATATGCGTTAGTCTCTGTGTCCTCTATTCTGTACCATTGGTGTACCAGTCTATTTTGGTGCCAATACCATGGTTTTTTTTTGTTCGTTTGTTTTTTTTTTTTTTTTTTTTTTTTTTTTTGTAGTATTGCTCTGTAGTATAATTTAAAGTCTGGTATGGTGATGCCACCTGCTTCACTCTTCTTGCTAAGGATTGCTTTAGCTATTCTGGGTCTCTTATTTTTCCAGTTGAATTTCATGACTGCTTTTTCTATTTCTTTGAGGAATTTCATTGGGATTTTAATGGAAATTGTATTAAATCTGTATAGTGATTTTGGTAGTATGGTCATTTTGACAATATTAATCCTGTCTATCTAAGAGAAAGGTAGATCTTTCCATCTTCTAAGGTCTTCTATAATTTCTTTATTTAGTGTTCTGTAGTTTTCATTATAGAGGTCTTTCACGTCTTTTATTAAGTTGATTTCTCAAGTATTTTTTTTATGCTATTTTTTTATGCTATTTTTATGCTATTTTATTCCTCATTTCCCTTTCAGAGGATTTGTCACTGATATATAGAAATGCCTTAGATTTATGCTTGTTGATTTTGTATCCTACTACTTTGCTGAATGCATTTATGAGTTGTAGAATTTTTATGGTGGAATTTTTTGGGTCTTCTAGGAATAAAATTATATCTTCAGTGTATAGTGATAATTTGAGTTGTACTTTACCTATCTTTTATCTGTCTTAGTGGTCTGGCCAGTGTTTCAATTAAGATGTTAAATACAAGTGGTGAAAGAGGGCATCCCTGTCTTGTTCCAGTTTTTAAAGGGGATACTTTCAATTTTTCTCCATTTAGAATGATGTTGGCCTGGGGCTTAGCATAAATAGCTTTTAAGATGTTGAGATATGTTCCTGTTATCCCTAGTTTTTCTAGTGTTTTGAACATGAAGGGGTGCTGTATTTTGTCAAATGCTTTCTCTGTATCTATTGAGATAATAATATGGTTCCTATTTTTAAGTCTATTGATGTGATGAATTACTTTTATTGCTTTCCATATGTTGAACCATCCTTGCATACCTAGAATGAACCACACTTGATCATGGTGTACTATATTTTTTATATGTTTTTGTATCCAATTTGCCAGAATTTTATTGAGAATTTTTGCATTTATGTTTATTCGAGATATTGGTTTGAAGTTTTCTTTCTTTGATGTGTCTTTGCCTGGTTTTGAGATCAGGCCGATATTGGCCTCAGAGGATGAGTTTGGAAGTGCTCCCTCTTTTTCTATTTCCTGAAATAAATTAAAGAGTATTGGTATTAGTTCTTCTTTAAAGGTCTTGTAGAACTTGGCTGTGTGTCCATTTGGTCCTGGGCTTTTCGTGGTTGGTAGGCTTTTGATGGCATCTTCTATTTTACCACTTGAAATTGGTCTGTTTAAATTGTGTATATCATCCTGCTTCAATCTGGGCAAATCATATATGACTCTAGAAAATTGTGGATGCTTTCAATGTTTTGTATTTTATTAAAATACAAGTTTTCAAAATCATTTTGAATTATCTCCTGTATTTCCATAGTGTCTGCTGTGATATTTCCATTTTCATTGTGTAAATCACTAATTTGAGTTTTTTCTCTCCTTCTTTTTGTTAGTCTGGCTAAGGGTCTATCAATTTTATTTATTTTTTCAAAGAACCAGCATTTTGTTTTGTCAATTTTCTCCACTGTTTCTTTTGTTTCAGTTTCATTGATTTCAGCTCTGATTTTAATTATTTCCTGTTTTCTGCCACTTTTGGTGTTGAATTGTTCATTTTCTAGAGCTTTTAGATATAATGTTAAGTCTTGTTTTCTTCTTTTGAGGAATGAATTCAATGCAATAAACTTTCCTCTTAGAACTGCCTTCATAGTGCCCTGGTTATTTCAATATGTTGTGTCTGTGTTCTCATTCACCTCTAAGAATTTTTTAATCTCCTCTTTGATATCATCTGAAACCTACTGTTCATTCAGTAGCATATTATTTAGTCTCCAGGTGTTGGAGTAGCTTTTATTTCTTATTTTATCATTGATTTCTAATTTCATTTCATTATGGTCTGATAAAATGCAGGGTAGTATCTCTATTGTTATATACTTGCTAAGAGTTGTTTTGTGGCATAGTATGTGGCCTATTTTAGAGAAGGATCCATGTGCTGCTGAGAGTTTATTGTTTTTTTTGTTTGTTTGTTTGTTTGTTTTTTTTTTTTTTTTTTGAGTTCTTTAGTTTCTTTGTTCAGCTTTTGCTTGGAAGATCTATCCAGTGGTGAAAGGGGTGTGTTAAAGGCTCCAAGAATTATTGTGTTGTGGTCAATTTGACTCTTGAACTTGCGAAGAGTTTGTTTGATGAACATGGATGCTCCTTTGTTTGGGGAAGATATGTTTATAATTGTTAAGTCTTGTTGGTGTATGGTTCCCTTGAGCAGTATGTAGTGTCCTTCTTTATCCCTCTTGATTGACTTTAGCTTGAAGTCTACTTTATTTGATGTGAGGATGGAAACCTCTGCTTGTTTCCTCAGTCCATGTGAGTTGTAGGATTTCTCCCAACCTTTCACCCTCAGCTTGTGGATGTCTTTTCCTATGAGATGAGTATCTTGGAGGCAGCATATTGTTGGGTCTTTTTTTTTTTTTTCTTTTTCCAATCTGCTAGTCTATGTCATTTGATTGGTAAGTTTAGGCCATTAACATTCAGAGTTATTATTGAGACATGATTTATATTCCGAGCAATTTTTGTTTATTTTTGGTATTTGACTTCACATTGTTTGTCTGCTGATCAATTTTTCCTTTAGTGTAATACCTCCCTCTGCTATTTTCATCATTGTGTTTCTTTTCCTCATCATGGAATATTTTGCTGAGGATGTTCTGTAGTGCTGGCTTTCTACTTGTAAATTCTTTTAACTTTTGTTTATCATGGAAGGTTTTTATTTCATCCTCAAATCTAAAGCTTAATTTTTCTGAATATAAGTTTCTTGGTTGGCCTCCCTTTTCTTTCAGAGTTTGATATATGTTGTTCCATAATCTCTTGGTTTTGAGTGTCTGAGTTGAAAAATCTGCTGTGATACAAATTGGTCTCCCCCTATATGTGATCTTATTCCTCTCTCTTGCAGCCTTTAAGATTCTATCCTTGGGGTTGGGGTTGTGGCTCAGCAGTGGAGCGCTCACCTAGCACATGCGAGGCCCAGGTTTGACCCTCAGCACCACATAAAAATAAAAACGCATTGTATACAACTAAAGAAAATAAATAAACACTTAAAAAAAGATTCTGTCCTTATTCTGTATGCTAGGCATTTTCATTATAATGTGTCTTGGTGTAGATCTGTTGTAATTTTGTACATTTGGTGTCCTGTAAGCATCTTGTATTTGGTTTTCCAATTCCTTCTTCATGCTTGGGAAATTTTCTGATATTATCTCATTGAAGAGATTGTGCATTCCTTTGGTGTGCATCTCTGTGCCTTCCTCTATCCCGATTACTTTTATATTTGGTCTTTTGCTGCTGTCCCATATTCTTGGATGTTCTGTTTATGGTTTCTTACTATCTTTACTGTGTGGTCAACATTATCGTCTAGATTATATACTTTGTCTTCATTATCTGAAGTTCTTTCTTCCAGATTATCTAGCCTGTGGTGATGCTTTCTATTGTAATTTTTATTTGGTTAATTGTTTCCTTCATTTCAAGGATTTCTAACTTTTTTTTTTCAGAGTTTCTCTTTTTTGAAGTAATCTTTTGCTACCTGTATTTACTCTCTTATATCTCTGTTGTAGTGATCAATTTTTGCCAGTATTTGCTCATTTAGGTCATTCTTTAATTCACAGATCATTTTAATTATGAACCTTCTGTACTCCTCTGACATTTCATCAAATTTGCTGAGCATGGGTACTGTTATTGTAGTATCCTGGTTTATTTGAGGTACTTTTGTCCCTTGTTTTTTCATGTTGTCTATTTGCCTTCTTTTCTTGCAGTGTAGAATGAGATATTACAGCTTCTATCCTATATTCTTGTAATATCCGTGCAGGTTGTCTGTGCCTCACCTTAATATTGGGATTTCAGACCCTGCAGGTGTCCCTCAATGTATGCTACTGCAAATAAAAGGTGGTATCCTCACTAGCAGAGGTAACTTGAGATAACAGTGAAGGTGCCCCAAGATGAATGCAAGTCTTCCAGAGATGGGGCTGAAAGGGTGGGCTTTATAATATCTTTGGCATGCCTGCTCTGAGATGTGGCTGTTTTTAGGCCCTGTCTGTTTTCAAAAGTTAGGGTCTACAGCATTGGGAAGGCTATAGCTATGTCTGCAGTGTCTCAAGATAGAAGTGGGTTAGCCTTGTGTTCCCAGATGGGGGTGGGGTAATGGACTCTGGACCTACCCTGGGGCTGGGTCCCACGCAGGTTGGTATGGACTGAACTGTTTGAATCTGAGCTCCTGTGGTGGTCTGCTGGTAGAAAGAGGTGGTCCTCTGAGCAGAAGTCAGTGAAGCTGTCCTAGGGCTCCCTGAGCTCTGCGGGTGATGGCTGGGCTGACCTGGGCCTGCCTGTGCTCCGGCTCAGGTAGAGATTGGTGAGACTCACCTGAGCCTGGCCACACTCAAGCAGATGTCAGCAGGACTGACCTGGGCCTGACTGCACTCAAGAGGAGGTCCTCCTTTACTTTGGTTTTCACAGGGTTACCAAGTAAACTATCTGCAACTATCATAATAAAATAACCAGAAGGAATAAAACTTTACTCCTACATATTTCAGAGCTATTACTTTGAGCCATGAGATTAGTTACAGATTTGTAATTAGTTTTTCTTTCTGTATTATAGAAAAGCAATGATTCTATTCTTAGACTAGGTAATGATCAACCAACCAAGGGGAAAATAAGTGGCCACAATGTATCCACTTCTGCTTTCCTCAAGAATGTTACAATAAAATAAAAAATATATAATTATATAAAAATAGACAACATAAAATAATGCTATCTGGAGCTAAACAAATTGTTCAATTATCTTATTTTTACTTAAAGAAACATTTAATTCCTTCAATAAAATTTTTTATTGTAACTTAAATGCTATATAGTAATTTTTCCCTTGCTATCCTCTTGCAGCAGCCTTCTTTTTTGCCAAAGAATAGGAACTGGAGAGAAAAGGTTTGCTTCAGAGTTTGAACTTTGACAAATGATAGTCTTCTACAGCAAGTTACCCCTCAGGACAAATAATACTTCTGAGCTAAAAGACAGCAACTAGAGTTTGTTTCTATTCTAAAACAAATATGTCTAGTCATAAGGGAAAAGGTGATTGCAACTCCCGCAGAACTATCCATATGTCTTTCTGGCATTTACAAGCTGAGAAAAATGAATGAAACAACACATAAGCTAATGAATAAAATGTGTAGAAAACAAACTGTAAAATGTTGACAAATGTAAATTTCTAGAGTCCTGACTAGAAATTGGCACATGACAGCTATCAGAATTAAATTCCAGAAACTTCATACAGAAAAGGCTCAAGATGTTTAACTGTAGACATACTTGGTTTTCTAATTCAGCCAAATTTCAACACATGTTGGAGACTCTTCTAATACAGGAATATTCAGGTGTATGTTTTGACATCCAAGTTGGCACCTCTGAAAGTCAAGTTCTGAAAGCTACAGAACAAAAAGGAAGGCTAGAGATCAGTTTTTCTTCATTTTAATGAAAGATGTTAATGGTCTTGATATGACTCCAGCTCTAAAATGTTACTGGCAGAAAATACTACAAATTATCCAGGTCACTTTTGCCAAAGGTACATGAAAACTGAAGCTATTTTACAGATTACTTTTTTAAAAAAATACGTAAATTGTAAGCTTAATGACCCCATGCTCTCAGCAGGATTTTGGCAAGGAAAAGTTGATATGAAACAATAATATAAAAATAACATGAATATTAAACCACAGGTTCTTGCTTTCCTGGTCTGTGTCTCCATTTGTAAAACCCATTTTTAAGGGAAGAAAATGAATACTAAACTCTCTAGAAAGAAAAACAGGTTGATAATCATTGACATGACTCAAAATTGAATTGTTACTCAAACTTGATTATGGACATAATACTTCTCTAAATTACTTACCATAAGCTATTTAAACTTAGGACTACATTTAATATTATGGATAAATATGTAAATAAGTTTCAACATTTAAGGATATTATGGACAAACTTACTATTTTAACATATTTTGGGTTGCTATAACAAAGTATAGTAGTCTGAGGTAAAGAGGTTTTACTTGACTCATGATTCTGATAACTGGAGAGTCAAAACTGGTGAGTCACTTGCACTGCAACACAGTATGGTGGAAAAGAGGAAAGGGACCTGGCTATCCTCAGAGTGGACCAAAATCAGAAATGTGAATAATCCTGCATTATAATAGCCTACTTTTGTGAAAACTAATTCAATCACAAAGCACCTGACATATCCTGCTTTATGCAATCAAGTTGTTGGAGCCTCTACAACTAATCATCTTTAAAGAGGCACTGAAGGAGCCCTAATTAGGAAGGGCTGTTGTAGCTAGCTGGAAGCCATATGTGATGCACCTGTAGGCACCTGCAAAGCTGAAGGTATATAACCGGGTGAAAGCGGTCCGAGTTAGGAGAACGATTCATTCGGTCAGTCGGGCAGTCACTTGGTCGGTCAGAAGAATCAGAGTGGCCAGAACGTAGGCAGAGCGGTTACAGAAGAGACAGAAGAGAAACCAGATAGAAGAAGTAATGACTGGTCAGAGTTAGGCCAAGGCTCCTGAGGAAGACAGAAGAAAAGTAGTAAAAGCTCTACTCTGCCTCCGAGAGTTTTTCCCGGGTTTCGGTACCAGGTAGCTTACAAATGGTGGTCCGTCCGGGGCTCGGCAGGCAGAGAAGAAAAGCTAAGAAATAAGAGCAACAAAAAAGCATAGCCAGACTCAGTTGAGGCCAGTTAAGAATTAAGCTGAAGCAGAGTAGCCAGCGAAAAGCCAAAGCGAGCCGGCCAAAAGCTGAAGCAGAGTAGCCGGCCAAAAGCCATAAAAAAAGCCGAAGCATACAGAGAAAAAGCCTTGAGCTTTAGCAAAAAGCCATAAAGAAAAAAAGCCATGAGCTTAAAAGAAAATAGAGAATTAAATAGCATGGTAAAAACCATGCAGAAAAAAAAAGCCATTGAGCTTTGGCAAGAAAGCCATAAAGAAAAATAAAGAAGAGAAAAAAAAAAGTCAAAGCCGCTTATGCAATTGTGCTTAACTAGGTGCATTAGCTGCTCCTCAGCAGTAGGCTTCCTTAAAGCCGCAGCACCTTCTCAAAAAGGGCTCAAATATCCACCCTTTTAAAAACAAAAGGTGAAAAGCTAGGTAGGGACAAGAAAATAAAAGAAAATAGAGAAAATAAAATAGAGAAAATAGTGAAAATAGAATTAAAGCACCTTTTTAAACTAAAGGGAAGGAATATGAAGGAGCCCTAATTAGGAAGGGCTGTTGTAGCTAGCTGGAAGCCATATGTGATGCACCTGTAGGCACCCGCAAAGCTGAAGGTATATAACCGGGTGAAAGCGGTCCGAGTTAGGAGAACGATTCATTTGGTCAGTCGGGCAGTCACTCGGTCGGTCAGAAGAATCAGAGCGGCCAGAACATAGGCAAAGCGGTTACAGAAGAGACAGAAGAGAAACCAGATAGAAGAAGTAATGACTGGTCAGAGTTAGGCCGAGGCTCCTGAGGAAGACAGAAGAAAAGTAGTAAAAGCTCTACTCTGCCTCCGAGAGTTTTTCCCGGCTTTCGGTACCAGGCAGCTTACAAGGCACCATCTCTTAAAGACTGCATAACCCCAACAATGCCATACTGGGGACAAATCTTCCAGAAAATGAACCTCTGGGGAATAAACCATGCCTAAGCCATTAACATTTACTATCACATACCTAAACTTACTTATCACAACCATAAGGCATTCTGCATATGGAGAGGCACATGTATCCTTTAAAGGTATTAGCACATCATTTCTTTACCTCATATCAATAAAAATAAAATACCCACAACTCCTGGTGCATTCTTAGTCATTTGGATGTAAACTTTGCTTTTTTAAGTCCAAATAAATTTGGCAAAGATAAAATAAAAAATTTAAATATGTTAATAACTAGATTTGTGTTGCCAAAATTATAAAGTTCACTTGATCATGAACTTATTTTTCTATTTCTTATTTCTATCCCAGTAAGTGTCTTATCACCATGGAGAGGCCACAATACAACCTCTTGCTTTATAAGCCAGGTAAAGAAACCTGTAAAGAGCATATGCCTTTTCAAAAGAGAGATGAAACATTTGATTATATTTCCATAAACTCCCATAAATTCTAGAGAAAAACAGTTGTTTAAAAGCATGTTCATGAATATCCATCAGAATATTTTTCATGCTCTTTAGGGTACTATGATGAATTTGTCTGACTTAACCCAAAATCTATAGTTGTTTTGATTTCTGCAGTTCAATTTTTATTTCCTCTTTATTCAGGATAGTAATGGTTACAATTAAAATCCTTCTGGGTAGCATATTAACCATAAATTCAGCCTTCCGTTAGAGATTGGTATATACTAAATTCACAGGATAAATGATCTGCTATGAAATGCCTTTCCTTGGAAGCACACAGTGTGTGTGAATCATGATAAATAATTCAGCACTACTGATAACAAATGACATGGGTTGATAATATTCCGGAACATTTTAAAACTTATCTTTATACATCAAATGTTAAAAACAGAAAGCATCCATTATGCATAACAAACACACATATGCTATTTATTCAAATTCAGATTCAATTCAATGGCTTGCATTTTGGGCCTTCAATTATAAAAAAAAAATTCTATAAGATCACCACTACTACATGCATATCTAATGTGGTTTTATGTTATTGTATCATATACATGATCTGCATATTTGTTTCTCTGCAAATGAGTTTTTGAAAGAGCATCGATGCCTGTGCTTACACTCTTCTAAGTTCTAATGTATGAGAATTGTGAACCCAGAAAGCATTAATAATATGAATCTCTTCATTGTAAAATTTATAATATATAAACCATTCCACATCTGTCTGCCATCCTCATTATAACATATTCTATTTTTAGAATACCCATCTATCTTTCTCCTTCTCTGACTTTTCTCCTACATATACTGTGCTTGGTTCTCTGTATTTTCTTGAAAATCTCTTCCTCTCTTGGAACATCAGTTTTTGTTTCTGAGAGGATTATACCAGTTGGAATTCTCAGGAGGCATTTTTATATAGTATTCATGCATTTTCCTTTTTTGTTTTTTTTTAAAAAAAAGTCAGTGTATTTGAGCAAATTGACTAGTTTCTCCAGCTGTGCTATATGCTTTTTGTTCATCTTTCATTACTATTGAGAAAAGTGGTACAACTGGATCCAATGTTGGGCATTGTGTTTTCCAGAGGTATTCATGGTATAAAAGTCAGATTCTGCCACAATGTTTGTTACTATATTACATCAATATTATTAGCTAATTGTTTCAAAACTAAGTTTGAAAGAATAGGTAAGGAGGCTATTGCAGATCTCATATTCAAATTAACATGGGAAAGCTTCAGAAAATATTTCAAGTGAAAGAAGGGGTTCCTTCAGAATGGGCATAATAGTAGTAAAGTAGGATATGTATGTGATTGTCAGATTTGAGAAAAATGCCAACTGAAGTTGTTTCTAGTACTTTTCTTACTATAAAAGTCTGATTTATGATGAAGATACATTTTTCATTTGCAAGTACAGGTAACACAAATCTATTTACTTGTATTTAGAATTCTTACAAACAAAACTACTAGGTCCTCTACCTTGTAAAAGAAGAGAATGTCCCCGACTGCTAAGGGCACTGTCTTGCTTGACCATCACATGAATAGAGGTTACTTAAATTCTGTTGCCTATTTCAAAGTGAACCCTTTTCTACCATTTTTATCTTTAACTGCCTGAAATCTGATTGCCTGGAGAGAACAAAGATAGTTGAATTGAAAGATTTGTAAATATTCATAATCAATTGTGACCTCTCCCTTTAGCCTGTTGCATGCTAAAAAACTGATTATGCTCATTCACATATTCTGCTAACATTTTCACTTCAGAATTATTAATACCCAAACTCACAATCTTTCCAGAAAACCAGGACTCTCTCCAAATGTTCTTTTCTAAAAAGTCATTGATGGCAAAATTCGACCACCTGTCTACAGTTAAAAGGCAGTTATCACTTATTAAGCCCTGCAAATATTTTTCTTAATGAATATTTATGACTGTCTTTTCTTTTCCTAAGTTACCAACATCCTGCACAGGATTTAATCAGCAAGAATATGTTCAGATGTTTCCAAGAGTTCTTTCTTCCTCTAATATTTATAATTGCCATACATTTTACCCACACATTGAAGGTGTGTGTGTGTGTGTGTGTGTGTGTGTGTGTGTGTGTATGAAATTCACATGCCCTAAAGGTTTTCATAAGAGTTCAGTATTCACAAAGTAATATCTACACGCTATGACTATGTGGTATAGGACCTTGACCTCTTCTACTCTACCTATACACACTGCATGTTCATTTTCTACAATTCCTTAACATGATCCACTTTAAAAATCATCTCATTTGACTCAAGCATCTTTTCATAAACATCACTTCACTAGAAGACCTGGACCTTTATTTCTACCATCTCATCTACTCTCTTCCATTTTTCATGACCTGTCTATTCTTTAGGGCACAGGCATATAAGCACAGTCCTCACATGTACATTTATCACATACCATGTCAATCTTCTAACTAATGACAAATTATATGTCCTTCATTATTCATTTGTCACCAGCAATAGATAATAGCATACAACATTTTTAACTTTCTGAATAGGATCTATTACAAAATACATATAAGTACCTTGAGGGCAAAGGTCTTATTATATATTTCCTTAAAAACAAATGCATGGCTAGAATTATTTCACCTGGGCTACATAAGTACATTAGTTTGCAGAGGCATTATAACAGAACTGTAAACTAGGTGACTTCCACAATAGAAAATGTCTGTCTCACAATTCTAGAGACTGAAAGTTCATTATTAAGGATTTGACAAGTTTGGTTCCTTCTCAGGACAGTGAGAGAGACCTAACTCTGGTTCTTTGTTGCCAATCTTTAGCGTTCCTTGGTTTATGGAAATGGGACCTCTAACTCTTCCTTCATCTACACATGCCCCATGGTATGGTTTTGTGTCCAAATCCTCTCTGTTTTATAAGGACAAAAGTCATATTGCATCAGGGAACTAGACATGACCTCATCTAAACTTACCTAATTACACTTGCAATGACTATTGTTAAATATAAGCACTCTCTGCAATACTAGGGCTTATTCTCTCAACAAAGGAATGGGGGAAGGTACAATTTAATCTATGACAATATCAACCATTTATTCGGCTCATGATTCTGTGAATCAGCAATTTTGGTTGTTTTCAGTAGGACAGTTCTTTTGGACTCAGCTGTGCTTATTCATTTATCTACTCAGCAGCTATTTGGGGCCAGATCAGGAGCACTTATTTATCAGCTGGTGAAATGAGGGCAACTGAGCCATAAGGGTTTTATCATCCAACTGACTGAACCAGATTTTTACAAGGAAACTGGGCAAATCTTTAAAAGGGAAAGCCAAAATTATAAAAAGGCTTTTTGATGTCTAGACTTGAAACTACCATAATATCATTTCCTTCAAAGCAAGCGGCAAAGCCAGTCCAAATTCAAGAGCATGGAAAACAGACTCCACCTATTTGGGGAGGAGTTTCAGAGATACTTTGAAAAAGGCATGGAGAGGAGGAATATCAGTCATTTTGTGTAAACCTTCTATGAAATAGCAAATGTCTTGAACAATTCTGTGAAAAATGTCATAGGCATTGCTGTTAAAATAATGTAATATAAACTTAATCCATGTTATTTTCTTCTTTTTAGTCAAAAGTTAACATGTAATACCATCTTTAAGACAACTGAACTCCCAAATTGGCCTTGTTAATCTGTTATGATTTATACCTGTTGATGAGGAAAATTGAATTAGAAAATATGACCTCAGGATAAATGATGATATGTATGATGGGGCAGGTATAAAGGTATTGTAGAAGAAATAAAGAACATCTGAGTGGCATAATCACAGAAACTGGGGAAGCTGAGGCAAGAGGATCACAAATTCAAGACCAACCTCAGCAACTTAGCAAGACCCTGTCTCAAAATTACAAAAAAAAAAAAAAAAAAAAGAAAAGAAAAAAAAATGGAGGGGGTAGGTCTGAGGCTTGGCTTCAATCCCAGGGCAGGGGGGAGGAGTATACTATCAGCACATTCTTTATGTATTAATTTTTATAAAATAAAATAAAAATATTGAATATAACAGTTTGAAAGAATGTTCCTTAAATTGGAACCTTACATTATTTAGAGAAAAATGTGATGGGATGGTTTATGTACTATGTAATTTGTATGACCACATGAATTTATTGACTGAGCCCCACCTGTTATAGTAAAACATCTCTTTTATCAATGTTAACATTGAATTTTTTTTTTTATGCTGGGGGTACCAGGGATTGAACTCAGGGGCACTCAAACACTGAGCCTCATCCCCAGCTCTAGTTGTAGTTTAAATAGAGATATGGTCTCACAGAGATGCTTAGTGCCTTGCTGTTGCTGAGGCTGGCTTTGCACTCATGATCCTCTTGTCTCAGCCTCCCTAGCTGCTGGGATTACAGGTGTGTGCCTTCACACCTGGCTATTCATTGACTTAATTTACATTTGCCATGTAATTCTGTATTTCCCTGGAATAGGAAATAAAGGAAGATTTGAATTTTATTTTGCTCTAAAAGACCTACAAGATTTTGTTTAATGTTTAATTTAGAGATAATGGTTAGTTACAAGGAAATAAAATATAATGTAATAAAATAAGGGATTAATTATTGTGAAGTGACAGCTGCTAGACAAGCCATGCTAACTTGCCACAGAGACATGTTAGCTTAAATATATATATTTAACATAATCTTATTATGTTACACCATGCCTAGCATTTAGTTAGTTAGAGGAAACAGCTGAAATAAGCTAGGCAAATACCTGAACATATATTTCCCCTAAAATGAACTCTTATAATCTTTGACCATTAAATGAACTGGCAGTTGGTGGTGCTTTCTAATATTTTTATAGTACATCAGAATGTACTATTTCTTTCTTCATATTAAATATATCAGCAACTGAAGAGACACAGTTTCATGTAGGGAAAAGTTCTAAAGCACTGCCCAAAAGGTATCAGTTATCTGCAAAAACTTTCAATTCTCTATGCAGGCACATTAGTCTTTATGTACTTATATGTTTTATACACCCACTAGGAGATCCGAAATTGTGACATTGGCAATATCATAGAAAAAGGAGTATTACATGCTGGTTTGAAGACAAATCAGATGCTTCTGGTGGCCAAGGATGGTGACATATAAATGTGGTCCTGTCACATAAACAAAATTCAGTGATAATAGCACCCTGATTCCGTAGAATAGTGTATTTTTTTCTCCAGGTTGTAGTGTTAGGTTGTAATTTCATTTAGTAGAGGAACTGTGTATTGTTTACATACTTAAGTTGAGGATGTAAAAAATCTAAACCTTGGAGTCAAATACATGTAGCTGGATACCTTGGCTGTGCTTCTGTCTAGCTTAAAAAAGCCAGCAAGTCAGCCAGGCATCCATTACCTCATGTGTGAAATGAATCATCATCATGATTAAATCAGAAGATGATTTAATAAACAGATAAAATATATCTGTAAAAATTTATTTTGTAATACATTATAATACTATAAAATCTTATTATGTTACACCATGCCTCGCATTTAGTTAGTTAGAGGAAACAGCTGAAATAAGCTAGGCAAATACCTGAACATATATTTCCCCTAAAATGAACTCTTATATATAATCTTTGACCATTAAATGAACTGGCAGTTGGTGGTGCTTTCTAATATTTTTATAGTACATCAGAATGTACTATTTCTTTCTTCATATTAAATTTCTTTAAGTTCTCTTCATCTCATGTTTTTACAAATCACTTAATTGACTATGGTTCTATATTCTATTCTGCAGACATATTGAGTTACCTCAGTTCCACAATGCTGTAAGTATACTTTCTATACTGATAGGACCACATCTATATAAATTTGCACTATCTCTTTTCATGAGAAACAAAAAGAGAAAAGAAAATCATGACAACCTTCTGAAAAATTTAAAGGATATGTTTGGAATGAGCTAATTTGAAACATGAGCTATGCAGCATTCAAGAAATTTACTTTGGAAAATCCCAAGGGACACCTCTTTTTGACTAGTTGCAGGTGTTTATTTACAATTCTGTGCAACTATAATCCACAATTCTGAATAGGGTATCTTGGGATGAATTTCAGCATAAGATTTATGTTTTAACAATAGTTATTCTTTTTCCAAAACAATACAAGAGAACCCACCTGGTTCGTAATGTAGAATGACATTAGGGAATACAAAAATTCTCACCCACAAAATTTTTTGGAATTGTCAATAACAGCAGATTGATACTAAATGGTAATCTAACTATTCAAGAATGTGCAAATAACCAATTTACTACCAAATATTAACTACCTATAATATATTTTTTAAGTCATGATAATATGTTAAGATTTATAATACAAGGATACATATTATATGCATATGCTACCTAATATTTATATTTTATATGAAATCTGAATAAAGAATTAGAAAGCGTTGGAAATCTGTCTCATTTAGACCACAACTGCATTGACACATTTTGTTTTGAAACACTGGATTCTATTGAAGTCTTACAAATTATAGGGGATATCTTGAACATAAAATTGAAGTTATTTTCACTGACTTCAGCTTTTAACATTGTAGTTACCCTCCTCTTAACCTCAGAACCATGACAGGAATGCAGGAGGTTTTCTAGAGTAACTTGCATACACCTTGTGGGAGCCAGGATAACTGTCCTCCAAATATCATAGCCATGTGCTCTGATTTTTTTATTGTTTTTGATAATAGAGATGTAGGCCAAGAGGTGGCAGCCTCTGTTGTTACAACCCCCTTTAGCTCTCCTCCTTTTGGCTAAAAAGACTTCCAGATTCAAAAGACAAGTCTTTTAAAATTCTCCCTTCATTTTCCTCTATAGAGCAAGACACTGAAGCCTACAACATCCATACAGAGGCAATTTGAAAATCATGGCACATGAAGGGGATACCTTAGACAAGACATGAAAAGATCTTAAGTTTATATCTTGAGCTGATCCTCAGCAGAGACAATTACAACAGAAAGAAAAAAAATACACAAAAATAGCAATCCCTGAAGAAAGGAGATAATCTGACTTCCAGAGTTGTCATACTCTTAGATCCCAGGGTTCATTTAAAAAAAATAATAATAATCCCAGGGCACACAATGAAATAGGAAAGTATGGCCCTTTCAAAGAAAAAAAGATAAACAGGAATAGTCCATGACAGATGACTATATATGAATCTTCTAGACAAAGAATTAAAAATATTTACCTTAAAGGCAATGTTCAAAGGACTGAGGGAAATTGAGAAGTCAATCAAATGATGTATGAACAAAGTAGAACTATCAATAAGGACATAGAAATTCATAATGAAAACTTCACTAGAGGAATTCGAAGACCTATTTGAGCAAGGAGCAGGAAAAGAATCAGCAAACCCAAGGATAGGACAATGGGAATCATCAAGTCAGAGGAACAGAAGGAAAAAAACGATTGAAGAAAAATTAACACAAACTAAAATAATCTGTAGACACCATCAAGCCAACCAATATACACAATAAAGGAGTTCCAGAATGAGGAAAGAAGGGGGAAATGGAGAGAGTATTTAAAGAAACAATGACTTTAAACTTCCCAAATGTGATGAAAGACATGAACATGAACATTTAAAATGTCAACAAATCCAATTTAGATGAACTCGAGCAGACTCACATCAAGGTATAATCATACTGTGAAAAGCCAGAATCATAGCATTTTGAAAGCAGTAGCAAACAAACTACTCATCACATCCAAGTGATTCCTCTATGAGATTATCAGCAGATTTCTTATCAGGGACTTGGGAAATGAGGAACCAGTGAACCAATATATTCAAGACCCTAAAATTAAAATAAATAAGTAAGTAAAACTACCATCCCCAAATCCTCTATTTAGCAAAACTGTCTTTTACAAGTGAGGGAGAAAATAAAATATTACTAGAAAAAATGAAAGCTAAAAGAGGTGTTTAACATGCTACCTGTCCTGAACAAAATGCTAAAACGAGTTTGACAAGTTGAAATAAAGGGACACTAGATAGTAACTCAGAGCAGTATGAGATAAATATATTAAATAAATAAAGATAAATATAAATAGAAGACAATTGTAAAAACTAGTATTTTATATAAATGTGTAACTCCACTTATTTAATTTCTAAAAAAGATTATCATTAATCAAGTCATAAAAATTGTGAGTTATGTTTTGAATACATAACTTACAAAGATACAATTCTGTGACACTAATAACTGAAAGGAGTAGAAGCAGAGATATTAAAGAAGTAGAGTTTTTGTCAAAATGTGGAGTATATGTACAATGGAACACTATTCACCCTTTAAAAGGAAGGAGATTCTTACATATTGTACAATGTGGATGAACTTTTAGGACAGGTTGCTAAGTGAAATAAGCCAGTCACAAAAGTATGAATATAGTGCATATATATGGTATATTCTAAACAAACTCTACCTTTGCTATTCTTAAAAAAGGAATGGTGGAAATTACTACAACTTAAAACTCTTTACATACACAAAATCTTTTAGATGAACAAGATAACCAGATCAAATTCCCCACAGTTAATAAATATGTGCAGCATAAAGAGACAGAAAACCCTACAGAGTTCCATTTCTATGTAAGTAAATAAAGATTTCTCAGGGAAACTAATGGAAGAGAAGAATATCAGCCAAGAGTTTCATGAAGGAAGGAAAAGTATGTAAATTTCTAAAGATGATAAAACACAGCATCACCTAGTTTTCAGTTCCATAAATATTGAGATTTAACCTGAGTGGATATGCCAAGAATTAGAATGAAACCTGATGGCTCAGAACACTAGTAGCAGCTGCTACAGATATTAACATCTGAATAACAGTAGTTACTATAAGCATATGGTGGGGAAGGAAAAAGAAAAGAAGAGAAGGAACTACTTTACTAATGATAAGAAAGCAAAAAGAGTAACCAGAAAAAGTGTGCCAAATAATAAATTATAAATGCATTAGTTTAAAAATAATCTTTGAGTGATAATATGAAATTTTAAGCACAGTACATGAAAACAAAAAGGAATAAAAAATAATTTAAATATAAATAAAAGTAAATTACAATATAGTTTAAATAAAAAGGAATCTGACAGAATTAAATGCAGATGAATATGTCTTAAGAATATTTGTAAACTGGGCTTAAGTTATCGTTTTTTAAAAGTGTGATTAGTAGGCAAGTTTACCACATGTAATCAAAAGTGAATGAAAATAAAGGGAAGCAACATAAAAAGAGATAAACAAAATAAAACATGAAGCCGGGTGGTGGCGCACGCCTGTTATCCCAGCACTTTGGGAGGCTGAGGCAGGAGGATCGCGAGTTCAAATCCAGCCTCAGCAATGGCGAGGAACTTGGCAACTCAGTGAGACCCTGTCTCTAATAAATTACAAAAAAAGCGCTGGGGATGTGGCCCAATGGTCCAGTGCCCCTGAGTTCAATCCCTGGTAAAAAAAAAAAAAAAAAAAAAAAAAAAAAAAAAAAAAAAATGAGTAATAACTGCCAAATTATAGAAATGATAACAAAACAAATCAAACTTTAGATGCTATTTTACATAATTCAAAACATATAAACTTGAAAGCCCAAAATATATTTACATAATATATTAAAATGATAATTAACTGAACATGACCATTTAAAGGATGGGAAGTCTTAATAAACAAATGACAATAGTAAGTACAGAAAAATAATTTCAAAGAACTGCAGCAAAAAAAGTTTCAACCCTAAGACCTTGAAAGCATCATCTTTTAAAATGTCAAAATAAATATATGAAATAAGTATCCCCCCCAAAAAAAATAGTATGCCAAAAAATATATACCAAGCTTATTTTTCCTCTGGAATGCAAGCATAGTTGATATTATACTAATCTTTTCTATGACTCACCTTATGAAGATATCTAAGAATGGAAGTCATGTGATCATCTTCTTGCTGAAAGAGATCTTAACAAATATGTCACCCATTTTTTTATATTAGAGCCATATATTTATCTATCACCCATTTTTATATAAGAGCAATAGTATTTTAAACAGTTATTTTTTTCCTTAGCAGTTATGCGACAAAAAACTTTTTTCATGGGAAAAAACTTATTTGCATTCTTGCCACAGTATTAACAATCCAGATATTTCCTTTCTTATTGCTTAGTGTCCTATAGAAGGAATTAACCAACATAATCAGCATATAAAAAATATTTAAATCTTAAAATCAGTAATATTACAGTCATCTGGAAAACCCATAGTAATTATAGAAACTCAGTGCAAATATGAACAAGTAATACATTCTAAAGGCATGAAATTGCCATACAAATTAGTAGCTTTTGTATATTACAACAATATTATAGATGATCCTAGCTTGGAGGCTTAAAATCTAGAAAAATTTGAGTTGCCCTTGACTAATAAGATAACTCTTGGATCCCTACTAACATGGTTCAAAATTTAGTCACCATCGTATATTAACTAGCAAAATTTTATGAAGTAGAAATTTCACTGCTAGCTCTTCGGTACTCATATCACCACTTAATAATAGACATGCATCATGAAGGAGGCTGGAGTTGTAGGATAGTGGTACTGCTTGCTTAGCATATGCAAAACCCCAGGTTTGGTTACATGACCACCTCTCCTTGAAAAAAAAAAAAAAAAAGAAAAGAAAAAAGAAGGGGGGGAATACAATAAATGAGCAATATAAGCAATTATATCACAGCTTTCAAAGTTCATATGTGACTGGTTCCCCTGCATGTGTTTTTCAACTAACGATGCACATAAAGCAAAGTTTATAGTTGTTTTGCCTCCTTGTCTGTCTCTCACATGACATTTCATAAAAAATGATTATCAAAACAGGGAATTGACTAACACAAATGAAAAGGCAGTAAATAAATGAAAAATATAAGGCTGAAGTAAAAAATCTAATTGAAGCTAAATAAAGGTACAGAAGAAATAGCTGATCTAAGTGACATAGCTGCCATTCAAGATGTGATGAATAAGTAGCCAGAGGAACTTAGTGAGCACAGACCACATAAATGAAAGAAGTGGTTATAACAAAAGGGATGGAGATGTCTCAGAGGAAGCAACACTGAAAAGGCCTTCCCATTCCAAGAACACTCCAAAATATTTCATGACATTGAAAGTGCAAAGGATGAAATGTTAGAACCTGATCCATACCTAGAAGGGGTATGACAACTTGTCAAGTACAGAAATGACTCACACTCCACATCATAAACTTTCTGACAAGAAGAAAAAAGGCAAGCACTGTTCAAATTATTCTTGACAAATTTTTACAGAAGAATCAAAACTTTAGTTCTTTTTCTAATGCCTTAAATCACCGTCTGTAAGTTTTATGATTTTTTTCTCATTTCCTGCACATTTATAACCCACAGGAATAAAACCTTTAATGTTTTGACAAAAATCTTTGAAAGTCAAGAATCATCGTCAATTTTCCTGTTGATAATTAGGACTACTCTTCATGGTTTCTGCTTGAGGTCAGTTTCAGTGTTGTGCAGTATCTGGTATCCATCCAGGCGTGAATTCCCTGCATGAACTACTCATCAGAGACTCTTTGCTCATACCTATTCACAATAAGAAAAAAAGATGCCTGCTTTGTTCATGATAATGAGCTACTAAGCAGATTTCTCCCTTGCTGTTTGGGTTGGTACTAATCTAAAATCAAGTACTTCTTTACTGAACACACTAAAAACAACAGTATGAAATACACCATTTAAACTATGTTGTGACCATAGACTTTATGGGATGTCTGAAGAATCTAAACAGGGTTTACTACTCAGTGAAAAGTATGTATTGTGAAATTATAAGTATGTTACAACTGTTCATGTGCCTGGCACAATTTCATTTCTCATATAGGAAGATTGTTATGTATTGAACGGCTGATATCATTTCCTAAGTCATACATCCAGGAATGACAAAAGCAACTCCTTTTAATTCTTCCAATTACTTTAATTCAAACTTCTTTCAAAATTAATGACCTATGAATTAAAATGATATTTTATTTTGTTTAAAGTAGTTTGTGTTTTTATATAATTACTCATCTTATGCATTGCCAACATTTCAAGATTTTATATATATATAAGATATGTTAGCTAAATTTACTGGAGAAATTAATTTATTTTGTTAACTACTCATTTTGTGGCACACCAACAGATTACCAGGCACTGTTCTAGAGATGTTTTTGAAAATTATGAGAAGCTGGGCATACTGGCACATGTCATAATTGCAGTAATATAGGACACTGAGGCAGAAGGATTGCACTGTTAAGGCCAGCCTCAGCAACTTCGGGAGGTGGTAATCAAGATCCTGTATCAAAATAAGAAAATAAAAAGGACTGAGGCTGTAGCTCAGTGGTAAAGCACCACTAGGGTCAATCCCAAATACCAAAAATAATAAGTGAGATTAAATATTTGCAAATGGCTTATATTCTACTGAAGTATGCCAAAACTGTTAAAAACCATATAGAACTATGTGTTGAGATATAAACTTGAATGTCTCAGCTCATACAAATCACATGTTGGTTTATAAATATGAATTTTCCATATTAGAGTGTAGCATTTCAGTTGTAGAGGTGCATGACTAATCATGCTTGCTAAGATACTATTTAATATATAGACTAAAAATTATGTATGATCTTATAATATTAATTATTATTATCATCAGGAAGAGTTAATAGATAAAGAAAGTATATTTAAATAACCTAAAATAAAAATATAGCATTATTAAATTCTTAATTTTTAGATAGCGGGAAGTCACTCCAAATAAATAATTCATGTCATAATAACTCATAGACATGTTAAGTAGAGTTTGACAACAATCAGTCTCATGTACTGAACTGCAGGAAATGATTAATACAAGAGTAAGTTCACCCACAAAGCATTGATTTTTAAAATGGCACTCAATACTTATTTGATTCCATAATATTTAAGAAAATTTCTATTTGCCATTCAGAAACAACCATACACACACACACATACACACACACACACACACAAAACATGGGATATTATATACATATGTTTATATATATGAAACATGGGGCATTATTTCATTCACCTTAAAAAGGGTTATTTAATCACTAAGTTAACATATTATGGGATTTAAATAATTTTAATGAATCTACTATTTCCTCAATAACATCTACAAATCACCAATATTATAACAAGCTTCTTTCAAAATCATCTTAGTTTTAAAGCAATAAAGAAAATGTTTATATTGATTAAATATATAGTCTTCAGTGCCAGAAGAATGACATCTAAGTCTCAGATTTTTGTATTTATTTCTATTATTTAGACAAATTGCTGAATCTTCCTGAAACTTAATTTTTCTGTCCATGATAGTGAGAAAATAATAATGATGCTATGGACTAGGTAAGAATAAAATTAATAATTTATTTAAAAGTCAGTAATTATAATAATAAGTAAATTTTATTCTACTTTATTATTTTGTTACATATTATAATAATAATCATAATCATATTCTCACCTTCAGATCATTTCTCTTCTAACAGTAGAAACACAGTAATAGTTCACACTTGACGTTGAGCATAACTTGCTTTTCTTGTTACTGAAAGTTGAATTTACTCCATAGAGTAAAATTTGTCATTTACTACATAAAAGACAAGCAGATCCCATATCTACTGTGATTTCTATGTTCTAATTGAAAAGTCAAGTTTATCCTACTTAAAGAAGCAAGTTTAATATTATTTATCTGAAACAAAAATTGATGTTTCCAAGCATACCAAATGGATGCAAGTGTTATAATATTCAGGAGAATATTAATTAGTTCATGAGTTTTAGAAGCACAGTTATTATTTACATGCTACTTATATAATGCTTAGTTTTAAAACTTAGCAAAGCAAATTTACATATAGTCCTAAATGTCTGGTAAATTCATTCAAGCACAACTTATTTGTTATCAAACTTTTAGTAACATATTATAGAAGAAAATAACTGAATGTCAAGCTACATGTTTTGCTTATACAGTTTTTAATTTACTGTATACTCTTCTCTAAAATAACTATCTATCTCACACGTGCAATTTCTTCCAGAGTTGATGTTGTTTCTCTGGAAGCCCTTTTTAT
Source organism: Tamias sibiricus (assembly GCA_025594165.1). NCBI lineage: Eukaryota > Metazoa > Chordata > Mammalia > Rodentia > Sciuridae > Tamias > Tamias sibiricus. The sequence continues at coordinate 41,355,417 of CM046661.1, forward strand.
CTAGCTCCTTTTCATTTGACAGACATTATGATTCACATGTACCTAACATTATAATAGATTTATGATAATTCAAACTTATAAGAATGTTAAATTGGTGAGAAAATATTTGTATTATGAAATCTTCATTTTAAAAAGTATTCTTGTAAATAGTTTATTATTTCAACACTGGATTTAAAATATCACAATAAGTATGTATAAAAATGTAATTCACACAAAACATTTAGTATTGCAACAATTTGCAACATTTGATATATTTATTAAGGGAAAATGAAGTGAGATATAAATATGAATTCATATATATATATACACACACATACACATACACGCATAATTGATTGAAGCTAAGAGGCAAAACATAATGACAAACATACAAATCATTGTAGGTCAAGTAAACCATATTAGAGCCCTACTCCAAATTTACTCTCAAAGAAAAATGTTATTTAAACAAACCAAAACTCCAAGTATACAGAGATTACAAAGCTTTAGCTGAAAATCAACAAGCAATCCGTATTTGCATTACTAATACTATAAATATTTTTAATACTCATTTTCTATAAATTGTGCTTTTGAGTTGAGAGGATTAATCAGTAAAATTGTAAATCCAATGGAGTCAGCCCAACAGTACATATTGAGTATTTAATTCCATAATTTACATAAATACCCTAAAAATTCAATATTTACAACTCATTGTTTAAAAACAAAATAGCATTCTTGGTTAGATTCTGTACTGAAAGTTTCCTATACTTCCTAAAAACCTAATGTCTCTCAGAGGAGTGAGAACAAAGTCACTGTAATGGTTTTAAAGATGGAGATTGACTGGGAAGTCCATAATATGTATAGTAGTAGTAATAATGATGGCAGTAACCACAACCTATGTTAAGTGAGTGCTTTGTGTTTTTCAAGTGCATTGTATGGAATATTGCCTGCTAAACCTCATAGCAGCTCTGTGATTAGTTACTATTATTACCCATTGTCTTATGAGAAATCTGCAGCACAAGAAATTTCATTGACCAACATATTACGGCTAGAAAGTATCAGAGTCAAGATAAAAAGTAGAGTTAAATTGAGCAAAAATAGAGTGTTAGCCAAAGTTAACGTGTATCAACTCATACTTTCCATAAATAAAGTCATTTCCCACATTTAGAGTCCACAACAGTACCAAGTTAATGTTTTATCTTTAAATGATGCACTGTAGCACCAAGCATTCTGCCAGTACATAGGACATAAAATCCTTCCTAAACTCTCTTGGAGCTAGTGAAGACAAAAAGTAACTATTTCTCAAGGCTTTAGTTTGCCACAGTCCTAGATTTTCTAGATACTTTTTTCTTTCATCTTTTGGAGTTATCAGATTTTGAGTAGTTAAAAAAAAAAAAAAAAAGCTATCTCACCATACCAGAAATCAAATGAAGCTAAGTTAAATCACAATATTAGTTGAGAATTTATAAAGAAAAATAACTCCCCTCCAGACAGTAAGAAAGGCCACTTAGGGTGCTTACTATCTACTTTTGACATAATCCAGTTTTCTGTGTGAATATGTACATATTTTTTCTTTCAAGGTTTGCTAATATGTGTAGATCTGACTAGTAATTTGAAATATAAGTAGTAAACATAGAGATGACATAGAGTTATTTATTATATCTGATAACATGTATGTTTATATTGTGTTACATTTTAATGATAGCTTAAATTAGAAATAATGGAGAAAAGTAGGCTTAGAAACCTGCTGAAAAGGATACTGGAATGAAAGTAAATATGCATTCTAAAATAACATGAATGCTTGTTGCAGATAAGATACAATGTTACCTCCAATCATTTTATTAACACCCATGAAATAAATCTGAAATTTTTATTAAATAACTAACATGTAAAAATACGACAGTTCCTAGAAAAATTATACCTCTTCTTGGTATAAATCAGCATGCAAGAATTTCTCACAAGTTTCCCCCAAAAAAATAATTGTCTGGTAAGATAAACAATTGTAAATCTCAGTTCTAGTATACGTAAAATTGGTACATATGAAGTCAATATCAAAGTCTTCTTCAGAGGATTCATTATGATGAGGCATATAAATTTCTGAACCTGAGAATTCATGGAAAAAACTCATAGGTATAATACCATAAATCAAAATAAAATAAAAACTCCAGCATTCTTAACTAATTTTATGTCATGTTATTATTTAAACTGATTGTGAAATTCAAACTAACTCTATCAATTTTATTGAAGTCAGGTACATGGAGAATACTATTTCACATATTTCAATACAAAGTTGAGTGCCAATAAGGTAATGTACCAACATAAATATTTCTACTCATAATCATTTCATAATGAACTGACATGCTACAATCATTGCCAAATTTATTTTATTTCCATTATATGTGTCAAGAGATCACTTCCGTAACTCTAATTCTATAAAACTACTTTACTAAAACATCAGTAATAAAAAAGTTAAAAATCAGTAAATGCTATTTTTCCTTGTAAATTGTTTTGTCACCCTTCTTAGTTACTGACAATGCAGCTGCACTTATCACTTAGGAATTATTCTTTCAAAGATCAGTAGAGAAGAAGACACAGAGGGAGGGAGGAGAGAAGGGTTCAGGTTCAGAACTTTACATGCCTCAGGGGCACTGAGGATTAAAATGGAGTCAATTAAATTCCATGTATGTATGATTTTGTCAAAATGAACCCAATTATCATATATTTCTATAATACACTAATAAAAGTGAAAAGAAGAAGTAAAAGGGAATTAATCTTCTGAAGTAGTGAGACATTTCCTAAAATAGGATGTGAAGCTCATGTTGCTATATGGTATGCTGTAGAAGTTGAATTAGTACAGGTTTGGACTTGCCTTAAATAAAGCATTTTTTTTTCCTGTATGTGTTGTTTACTGTTGATTTACCTCAAAGTTCATCTTCATTTATGTGCTTCTCTTCCAAGAAAATACAAATACAAATAAAAGCAAACAAAAGGGCTGGGGTTGTGGCTCAGCGGCAGAGCGCTCGCCTCGCATGTATGTGGCCCGGGTTCGATCCTCAGCACCACGTAAACGTGAATGCATTGCATTGTGTACAACTAAAGTAAATAAATAAATATTTTTAAAAAAAGCAAGCAAAGCTCTTTGCGCATTACCACTCATCATGGAATTAACTGACAACTATATATAACTTGAAATTATTTTTTCTCACTGAATGGATGGTGGTGATAAGAAGTATCAGGGGTAAGCTATTCTTACCATATTTCAGTTTTCTGCAACGTATATTTTCTCTTTTTAGGTATTGCAAGTATGTTTGGATCTACCTAGTAACCTCAAATGTCAGTGGTGAATATAGAAGTAATAGAGTTGAAAAGTCTTATAAGATTTATTGTCCCAAAAGACATTACAGCTGATAAGCTTATAAAATATGCATTACAGAGTAGATACTAAAACAAGTTAGTTTAAGTCAATCACTAAGCACCATCGGAGTCCAAAAAAGAACAAAAATGTAAATATTTCACATATGTATTTGTTATTTCATTATTACTGACATTAGTATTGTCAGTGTCCAATGACTTAAAGTACTACCATATTCTTCATTATAATAGGTTTCAAGAATTGTCTGATTATTCAAGTATCCATTATTTGTTTAAAAATATCTGTATCCTCTTAAATAAATAGAAGGTACTTGGTTTGGGTTAGAAAATCAGAATGTACACTAAAGACTACACTTATATCAAGGTGAAACCTCTATGATTGAAAATATAGATCTCATTGGAAAGAAGCAGCTGTGTTCCTGAGGTTAGAGCACTTTGTTGCAGAAAGAATATCAATGGAGTGTTTATGAAATAACAAGGGAACATCACATCGCAAAGAGCAATGAAAGCCTCTTTTTAAAAATCTGTATAATAAACATGTCTAGATAGTTATGGTTCTGGCAGATCGCTACAGAGAAAATATTAGAAAAAAAAACTCATACATTTTTCATGAAATGTTCTGTATTATACATCACAGCTGCAAATCTGCCCTCTGAAGTTTGCAGCTTCTTAATGACACCAGAGATTTAGGGCACAGGGTGGAGTTAGGCTGACATGTGACTGATGAGGTGGAAGTGTGAGTCTGAGGGCCATTGAACACAGAGAATTTTCCCAATGTATCATAATTACAGAAACACCTGTGCTGAAGAATTTGCGCTGATTCAGGGAAAATACATGGAACTTAATGGTCTGCAAGATCTTTCATTTCAGATCCATGCCTGTTGAAGTAAGAACATAGTTGCATGTAAAAACAATTTTAAGACATTGTTTTTTGTCCTTCCACTATATGATTCTCCCTTCACCTGAAAATATTTGTCTCATTTAGGAATGGGAAATCAGGTGTTGCAACACCATTGAAATGTACTAGGAGCATTTCCCAGAACATGATGCAGAAATATAAGGTTGTAATTCACAGAGCTGGATGAAGCACTCAAAGATGCATTATTCTGAGTTTTCTTTACCTTCACAAAGTTCATCATTAACTGCAAAATTATTAAATTTAAGTCTATATTTTTATGTAAAGTAACGTGTGATTTGATAGTAGATCATCCTTCAAGTTATAATTCTTACCCTAATGTGCTCTTTGCCATCTGTTTAATCTCTGGGATTTAGTGGACAAGTTTTTAATAGTTTTAGATCTATTTGTCTTTTAAGAACCAATTTAAAAAGATTAATATATTTGTAAACTATGATTTAGGAAGGGAATGAAAAGAACAGGATATGATGGAATATGTTCATTAGGAGGAAAATAACATTTACTATTATAAGAAACAAATAGGGTTTCTTTTATTTGGTCAAAGTGAAGTTCAGTATATAATAATAAATATGAAATATTAAATAATATATTATATCAAGAATTTTTTCAATAACCATTTCTTTCTAAATATTTAGTCTATAGGACAGTGTTCTTTGGATGAGTACTCTCATATTTAGAATAAGATTTTCAGCAATAAATACATTTTAAGCAGTGGCTTTATAGGAGTTCTTTTACATTCATTCTTTTTGTAGAATATTCTACTGTAAGAGTAAGGAATAAGAACTGTAAATACAGTATGCTATTGTTATGGTTTAGCTATGAGGTGTCTCCCAAAAGCTCATGTGTGAAACAATTCAAGAAAAGTTGAGGGGTGAAACAATTAGGTAATGAGACCCTTAAACAAATCAGTGCATTAACCCCCTGATAGGGATTAACTGGGTGGTCACTGTAGGCAGGTCGAGTGTGGCTGGAGGATGTGGGTTTCTGAGGGCATGGCTTTGTGGTATATATTTGTCCTTGTTGAGGATAGCTCTCCGCCTGTATCATGTTGGTCACTTCCTGAACTTCTTTCCTCCACCACACTCTTTTGCCATGATGTTCTGCCTCACCTCAGACTTCAAGGAATGGACTCAATCTTTGTGGACTGAGACTTCTGAAGCCCTGTGCCCCAAATAAAGTTTTCTTCCTCAAAAAATTTTTGGAAGGCCTTTTGGTCACAGCAGCAAAAAAGCTGACCAAAACAGCCATTATGTGTATTATTAAAGAAGAAGCATATTTTGTATGTGAAAAACAATGAAAATGCCTATAACTTTATCAGTTAGATATCTCGGCACTTAATTGGTGTAATTTTTTCATAAAATGTAGAATAGTCTAATAATGGATAAAAACTTGAACGACAATCATATTTACATGTAAACTTAGGATCAAAGATTAAATAACCTTTTTCACTTTATGTATTTATTAAGTAAATTACACCATACAGTGTATTTTAATAAATAACAGATACAATCTTATCATTAAACTTAATATGAATATTAATTGCATTCATATGTGAGCAATTAAATAGGAACATTGCATTTAAATGAGTAATTTACCTAGTCTTGAGTAGTGAAGTAATAGTATAAATACAGTAGCTTAACTTTATTTATAGGAGGATTAAATAAGGAAACTTAATGTGCCTATTAATGCCTTATAATTTGGAGCCTGATTTCTTGTGTTCAGATCATGGCTCTAGCACTAAACAAATTTATAACTTTGTATGGTTACTTGACTTAATGATGGGATTATGCCCCAATAATCCCCTTGTAAACAGAATGTACAGTAAAGCAAAAATACATTTAGTACACCTTACCTGACAATCATCACAGTTTAATAACACTGTATACCATGTATCAGTTATTTACCCTGGTGATCATGTGGCTGACCTAGAGCTGTAACTCTCTGCCATTGCCTAGAATTACAAGTCAGTATTATAACATGTACCACTAGTTGAGAATAAAAATTCAAAGTATGGTTTCTACTGAATGCACCATTGTAAAGTCAAAACATTTTAAAGCCAAACTCTCATTGATAATTATCAGTATATTATCAATATCTTAAAAATTATTAAGGAAACTGAGACTTTAAGGAACTTACTGATTTCTCCTAACCTTAGTTTAGTCATCAGTAAAATGGAGTTATTGAGGTTTTAATTAGTTATTGTTTGTTATGGAATTAGAATGTTCATGGATATATAGTACTATGCAAGCATTGTTTTAAAATTAATTATCTTACATTACCTCTTATTTTATGGGGCGGGATTGGTGCCTTAGAGAACTTGAATTTTTCTTTTGCTTATTATAGAAGACTGATAAAAGTCTATTTAACTGTCAAGTAGTATTTCCTATTTCCTCAAGTTTAAAAAAATGTGTTGTATTTTTCAAACATGAAAGCTACTAATTACATTATTTCTATCTCTAGGATAATAATAGAAAGCTATCCAAATAAATAACAAGATTGTGTATTTCCATGAATTTGATAATTTTGTAAAGGTAATAATTGTTTCTTAAATATTACCTATCTACCTTACTCTGATGTCGACCCTCTTGAATCCTGTCTTTATAATTTCATAATTGTTCATCAGGGATCATTTTTTTCACATTGATTCTTGATTTGTTAAACTATTGCACTGAAATATTATTTATCTTGATTGCTGAGTGTTATAGCTTGCATCTGAAATGCCCTCAAAAAGCTCATGTATAAAATGTTTTGCTCTCTAGTGCAGCAGTATTCAGAAGTGGACCCTTAAAGAGGATTGAATTATAAGGCTCTAGCCTAATCAGTGGATTAATCCATTTATGGATTCATAGCTTAATAGGTTTGGGGGCAGGCCTTTGTTATAAAAACCGTCTCCCTCTGCTTTCCAGCTGCCATGCTATGGACAGCTTTGCTCCGTCCTGTGCTCCCCACCATAACATTTGGCCTCACCACAAACCCAGAACTACAGGAAAAAGTGACTATGGACTGAAAACTCAGAAATTATGAGTTGAAATAAATATTTCTTCCTTTTAAGTTGTTTTTCTCTCAGGTATTGTATTACAGCAACAGAGGGCTGACCGACACACTGAGGTTTTTGTGATTCCTTGAGTTTTGCACCTGATGCTTCCTTTACCCATGGGCCATCATGAAGAGTATGATGCTGGGGGAAAAACAAAACAAAACAAAAAACAAGGCTAGATTTAAACAGACCATATTAGCCACTATAAATATGTGTGCCTTATCTTAAAAGCAATGTGTTGCAGAAGAGTTAAAATCAATAGGATTCAGTGCTTGAGAGGACCTAAGGGTTAGGGGAGGAATAAAATACAATGCCAATATTTCTGTTGCATCAATTGGATGGAAAAGAGTACTTTCCCCTAGGCAGGGAAACTATGAAGAAGGGTACGTTTAAGAAGGAAAGGTCTTAATAAAGTTCAGATATTAGACTTTAAGCTGTCCTTAGGAAATTCAAATAAAGATGTGCAAAAAGCAGTTGGAAATCCCATCTATATTTTAGGTTGAGATATGATGACTCTGGAAGTTGTCATCATTTTAATAGCAATGAAAGCAGATGAGAAGATCAAGGCCTAGGCAATAAGCTGAAAAGGACAGCAGAAAGAACTGAGAGTTTGTTGGAAAGGAACCTGAACAAGTAGAGAAGAAGAAGGAGGGATAAAGCTGGGTTAGGTCACCTTGGAAACAATGATACTAAACTCCTTAAAAAAGGAGTCCAGTAGTCCTGAATTTGCTTCAAAACTATGCCACTGGCCATAGGTGTGACATTTGTCAAATGATTTCCTTTGGTTTCCTTCACCTTGAAACTGGAGATAATAACAGTATATGTTTTGTGGAGAGGTTGCAAGAACTTCATGAAATAGAATACTTACAATAGTATTTGGCAGAGAGTGAATTCCCAAGTCATATGCTATTGCTAATCACAATAATTAGAAGGATCATAGCTCTGAAGCTAGGCTACTTGAGTTTGAAACCCAATTTGGCCAGTAAAGGTGGTCCTATGTTGTGTGAGTTATTTCATCATTTTTGTGCCTCAGTTGACTTATTAGTGAAACAGGCTTTATAATAACATCTAACATAAAGGCATATTGCAATTATCCAACAGAGTTCAAACATATAAACTACTTGTCACAGAGCATACAAAAGTGGTTTACAGTTTGAAAACCTAGTGCAAAGACAGAACAATTTAAGTTCAATCACTGAACACAGGTAGTTTCTTTTCCTCACTGTTTCCCCCACTTAAATTACTTTATAAATTGGTCTTTTTGCTTATTAAAAAAATTCACTTTAAGGAAAAGAAATATATATATTCAATGATGATTTCAAAAGTCAAAAAAGAAAAAAAGAAAAAATCATCAAAGCACTGCTTTCCGGTGAATACCATTCATGATTGGATGATAGAATTATACAAACAAGCTTATCCTGAGCTATTCATGATCTGTTTGTCCTCAGGCAGGTCAGCAGGTCAGTGTCTGCCTGTCATAGAGGTTTATGGAGATAACTGGATATATAAGGTAATCAAGAGAATACTGTGGAAGCATGATGATTTTTAGGATTAGGCAAAAAAGAATTCAAATTCATATTTCTTGAATGATTGATTTTGTGACATGGATTAATGTACTCAACATTTTTGAACTTCAGATTTTTCATCTATAAAGACTAAGCAACATTAAGGATGAAATAGTATACCAAAATGTCTAGCCCATAGTAGGCTTTTCAACAATTGTTAATTTTCACTTCCTTCAGATGACAACCATTCCCTACACACATACTAGCCCAGGAACTTTATTTTTAATTACTATAGAATGTTGAAGGGATACACAGTGAAAATAAAATCAGTTACCAAGACAGCACAGTTAAACTCCCTAGAAGGAAAAGATTAACAAACCACATTTTTATTATACTCAGAAGTCATAATTTAATTAAGTCTGGATTCTGTCCTGCCTATAATCATAAATAGTAGTAAATGCATTTTAACACAGTTATTTAATAGCATTTATTCTGTACAATGAATGCCTTCATATGCTTTAGATACTGCTTAACCTAAATATGGCAAGCAAATTTATAAATTAATAAATGCTTGGTTAATAATGTAGAATATAAAGTTTGAAAACTGACCCTTGGCTACAAATGCCAAGGAATAATATGGTTGTAACTAGACCAGGAAAAGCAAAAGTACTCCAAATTAAATCTGAGAGATAGGGGAATATTATATTTTGGGATACACAGTTATCCCAGACCAGAGGTTTGAAGTCAGAATTAAGTTATTTTTTGCACCCAGCACATTGTGAATTCTCAAAACTACTAAAGAAGCTTGGAATATTTTTGACCTAACTAATGTGTATAATCAAATAAAACACCTGTTCACAAATGTGTCAATCGCACCTTTGCTACTAAGAATTATTTATGAGTTCCTTTGTGAATCTTGATTACAATTTAATTAAAAATGGACACTTCCTTCCAAATTTTTACGACAGTGTTAAAATCTTATTAAAATACAGAACATTAAACATGTCACTTTTATTTAATAGGAAGTTATTCATTAACTTTTTTCTTGAACTTGTTTTACCAAATAATATATAAAATTGTATGATAATTTTTTTCTCAAATGGAAGTTATATAAGAAAAAATAGGCAATAAGATCATGAATATTTTGAAAATGAAAATAAATTTTCCTATTGCTATGATATTTGGTTGAGCTAACTTTTCAATATGTATCCCTAAGTTTAAAAATTTGTTGAATGAAGAAATTATGTTTTGCTATGTAAACACAATCAAAAGCACTAGAATTTTAAATAGGTGAGCATAGGGCTTGTTTTACAGAAAGCAAACAAAAATGTATTGATCATATAAATTAGGCGTTTTTAATACAATTTATTTTTTTAAGTTTTTTTTAATTTTTTTAATTTGTTCTAACTAAACATATTAGAATGCATTTTGACACAATGTACACAAGTGGAGCACAACTGTTCCTTTCTCTGGTTGAACGTGGTGCAGAGTCACACTGGTAGTGTAATCATACATATATATAGGGTAATTATGTCTGTCTCATTCCACTGTCCTTCCCATCCCCAAACCCCCTCCCCTCCCCTCTGCACAATCCAAAGTCTCTTTATTTCCCCTGCCCCTCCCCCATTATGTAACAGCATCTGCTTATTAGAGAAATCATTTGGCCTTTGTTTTTTTGGGTTTGGCTTATTTTACTAAGTATGATATTCTCTAGCACCATCCATTTACCTGCAAATGCCATAATTTCATTCTTCTTTAAGGCTGAGCTATATCCCACCATTTATATGTACCACATTTTCTTTATCCATTCGTCTCTTGAAGGTTGTTTAGTTTGGTTCCATAGTTGAGTTATTGTGAATTGAGCTGCTATAAACATTGATGTGGCTGAATCACTGTAGTATGCTGATTTTAAGACCTCTGGGTATAAACTGAGGAGTGGGATAGATGGGTCAAACGGTGGTTCCTTTCCAAGTTTTCTGAGGAATCTCCATACCACTTTCCATGTGTTTTTACCAGTTTGTAGTTTTAAACAGCAATGCACGAGTGTACCTTTTCCCCCATCCTCACCAACACTTATTGTTACTTGCATTCTTGATAATTGCCATTCTGACTGGAGTCAGATGAAATCTTAGAGTAGTTTGATTTGCATTTCTGTAATTGCTAGAGATGATGAACATATTTTCATACATTTGTTGATTGATTATATATCTTCTTCTGTGAAGTGTCTGTTCAGTTCCTTAGCCCATTTATTGATTGAGTTATTTGGGATTTTATTTTTGTGTGTGTGTGTGTGTGTGTGTATTAAGTTTTCTGAATTCTTTATGTATAAAAACTGAGGTGCACGTGGTAAATATTTTCTCCCATTCTGTTGTCTCTTTTCACATTTCCTTTGCTGAGAAGAAGCTTTTTAGTTTGAGTCCATCCCATTTATTGATTCTTGATTTTTACTTCTTGCACTTCAGGAGTCTGTTTAAGAAAGTCAGTTCCTAAGCTGGCATGGAGGATCGAGATTTGTTCCTACTTTTTCTTCTATTAGGCTCAAGCTCTCTGTTCTAGTGCCTAAGTCTTTAATCAACTTTGAGTTGAGTTTTGTGCATGGTGAGAAATAAGGGTTTAGTTTTATCTTGCAGCATATGGATTTCCAGTTCTCCCAGCACCATTTGTTGAAGAGGCTATCTTTTCTCCAGTGTATGTTTATCGTGTCTTTGTCTAGTATTAGATAACTGTATTTATGTGCTTTTGTCTCTGTGTTTTCTATTCTGTACCATTGTTCTTCCAGTCTTCTCACCCATTGTAGTAGGCCCCTTAAGTCCCTTCAGGACTCACTGATCTGGAGAGATGCCAGTTTTCTCCAGTTTCTCCTACCTGTGCTCCCTCCAGGAACTGCCCCCAGTTTCCAGCTTTTCACAGACTTGTGAGGCCCTCACTGGTCCACGCAGGCCCAACTATAATCTGAAGGACTTGAGCTTCAGATTCCCCAGGCTTTGCCTTGCTGCAGTCCCACAATCTCTATGCCATTCCAACTTGCAGAGAGACCACCAGGGATGCACTCAGACAAAGGAATGATTCTGCAAAGAGGCAGACAGATGGCGGCCACTAGCACACCCATTAGGAAGACCTCAGGTGTAACCAGACCTTCAGATACCCCCACAATATATTACCTGGCCTTGGCCAGTGTCCACAGACTGAGGCAGCTCTGCCCGGAGATGGTGTGAGTGGCTGTGCCAAACCTGCAGTCCCCTTGCCCCTGGACTCCCTGGCCCTGGCCTGTGTCCCAAGATGGCATTGGCCTCCTGCAACCAAACCTGTGGGTACCATGGCAGTGGACTTCAAGGCAGCAACAGGAAGTGCGCACTCCACATGCAGTCTGGCATGGTCTGCAGGCAAATGGCGGGCACTCTGCAAATGGATGTCTGGTGACTGGCAATGTGCAGGCTAAAGGCAGGCAAATGGGCACCTGGTCTTCGTTGGCAGCAGAGGTCTGTGAGAATTCTGTGTGGGGAAGGCAGATGATGTAGTGGAAAAAGGCCAACAAACTGGAGACAAAGAATAGGGGATCAGTGGGCAGTGAATGTTGTCTCACAGAGAAACGGTATTTCCTCTGCTTGGGTCAAGGGTCAAGGAACGATGAGGAATGCAACCGACCTCAAGTTCCCCATCTTGGATCCCAATGCAATTTAATTTATATGTCCTTTAAAATAGTGAGCTAAATAAGAAACAGCATGTGGAAGACAGTGCAGTAGCATATATGTGTGTTTCCAGCAACTTGGGAACTGAGCAGGAGGATTGCAAGTTCAAGGGCAGCCTGCGTAATTTAGAGAGAGACCCTACCTCAAAAATTTTTTAAAAATGAAAAATTTAGAGAAGGGCTGAGGATATGATCAGTGGTAGAGCACCCACCCACCCCTTGGGTTCAGTCTGTAGGACACCCCGCCTCCCGCAGCCGGCCAAACATACACAGCATTTGGACATATTATCTGAATTCAGAGAACATTTATTTAGACAAACATCTTAATTATCCAACAAAAAATTAATTTTGGATTATTAACTTATCATTTAAAAGTTATTACTTTAGTGGACTGAAATAATTAATTCCACTTTCAGAAATGTTTAAGCATTGAGAATCTCTGGCTTACTGATCTAAGTAGCTGAATGTAATTATTCTCAAAAGCCAAACTTGTTGAGTTTAAGGGAAGAACAATTTAAAAAGTGAAAATAAAATTGTAAATGAGTTTCTTTTCATTCAAAAATCTGGAATAAATTTCAGTTTTATCTTTATATACATGAATATTGCCCAACTGTGAGTGAACTGTATATAAGAATTATCTGCATTTCCAGAACTCTAGTATTCACATTAATATCAGAAAGTTTTTTCAATTCTCAAAACTAGATAACCTACCTGAACAAACTAAATATATACAAAAATACACACACAAAATATATGAATGATATCTCCATGATATCATATATATGTATGTATAAATATTTAAATTAAAAAGAAAATCTCAGAGGTCTAGTACAATATTAGAAATTATCCTTTTTGTGGTATCTGATATATTACTTATATTTTATCTTAATGCTTTAACGAGTATTAGGAAATAAAAATATGGAGAAATGGGTAATTTGGTGGCTGTCAAAGAAGCCCTGAAACTCATTTTATTTCTTCTCTTAGTTACTTTAATTCTATTTAAGCTGGTAGATTTTTTCTAAGCTTTTAGAGTAAAATCAAATCCATATTTCAAAAATCACATATCCCATTAATTTATATAGAAAACTGATTTTAGGGAAAATTGGAAAATCTAATTTTGGTTAATTGGATGGCAAAACTCTTGGGTTCAGTATGGAAATTTGCCACTAAACAGTTTTATAGAAAAATTTGTCTTGTTATGCTGAATATTAATCCCACTGAGGTTCTGCATAGAGGAGAATGGTTTGCTTCAGGTTCTTGTATTTATGAAAACAGCTAATTTCTAGAATCTATGATCATGTTATATAATTTATAAATTATACCCTCCTAAGGTAAACACAGCTCAGAAACACTAAAAACTTTATTATCTGTTGATTGTTCAAAATTTTATTGGAATAACATTACTCAACATTTTAAAATAGTATATAAGATGATTGCATATTTATATTCAAGTTGTAAAAATTAATATAGAAAGAGTTTTTATAAACTTTTATTGTTTTTCCTCTATGGTAACATTTCATGAAACTAGATTACAATGTTACAACCATTATATTGACATTGATATAACCCACTTATTTGGATTTCTGAATTAAATATTTACAGCCAGCATATCTTATCTCACATAGGTGTCAGAGATTGTAAATTTTTAAAAATTTATGCATTATACTCTTAGTTCATGCATATCAGCTTGCTACAATTAAGTAAATTTATTGAGAAAGATATTTTAATATACAAATGTTTTATTTTTAATTGCATTATTTATATTATAAACAACTGCATACAGTGATGCTAATGTATATTAATATAAGTTCTTCAAAACTAGGAACTTAATGTCTTTTTTATTGTGTAAAAATCAAATTATGGAATACTTTTGAAATGATGCTCATAGTTACATATGAATATTGAACACAAGTTTATTTATATAAATTAAATTACTTTCATTGTTTGATATATGGTGATCTGAAAAATACTGAGATTTTAATCTCAAATTGTAATTGTAGTATGCATTATGCTATATTTTAAAATTTCAAATATTGAACTCCTTAATTACACAATATGATGACATTTTTATTACTAATTTGTCACTAGAGGATTATTAAAAACAAAAAAGGTGGGCCAAAGAACAATGAGGCAGTGCTAGACAAATTTTATTTGTGTCTTGCAGTGTCTTAACTAGTTAGCATTCTGGCTTTAGTGTATTAATTTGGGTTAATGGACGTCTATTGAGATGACCTAAATTTTTATATTTTGGAGAAATGCAGTCAAAATTTTTTTCAGGGCTAGAGTTGTAGCTCAGTGGGAGAGCACTTGCTTCACACATGTGAGGCACTGGGTTCCATCCTCAGCACTACATAAAAATAAGTAAATAAAATAAAGATATTGTGTCCATCTACAACTAAAAATATATTAGTTTTTTTTTTTTTTTTTTTTTTCAAAAAATAGTGTTCGGGGCCATTTCATGGTCTTCTGCTAGTTCTATATAACTCTCTGATAAAAGTCTATGCTTTTATTTTTTCCATGAGTCAAACAGGTTTATATTTTCCAAGTAAGAAAATGATGTACCTAAGCTTCATAAATGACATCTCCTATATCATCAATAAAAATGATGTACATCTTATTGTGGAGATATTCAGCAAACAATTCCCAGAAACCACCTTTATTACAGGGAATAAAACAGATATATAACTCCCTCTTTTGGATGTCAGATTTATACAAAGAGGCAACAATGTACTCCCAAGCATAATATTAAAAAAAAAAAAAAAAAAACATTAGTTTTGGTGATGTTTCACTCAATAGATAAAATGTCTATTTTAAATATGTTTTTAAATCTTTCCTGTAATTGATTCATCAAAAAAAAAAAAGAAAGAAAGAAAGAAAAAAAAGAAAGGGTCTTAGTCTAGATACCAGAAGAAATTTCTGTCTCAGCCTATATCTCATTTAAGAAGTTATAACTAACATGACATGAACAACAAAACACAAATAAACAAAGAATTTAATTTCCTTTATGCTTCCTTTTTGTAAACTATTCCATTGTCTGAATTACCCACTACATAAATATTATGACAAAGCAAATAAATCAGTTGGATACTCCTTTCTACCTTAAGTGAACACAATATGTATTTCCTTCTGATGCCAAGAGGAATAAGGCTCAATTTACTATGAATTTCCCAAACCTCATTCCTTCAAATTTCTACTTTCTAGATCAATGCCACTTGTCCTTCCTAATCTGAGTTATTTTTTCCTCCCACATAGTTTATTAGTGTGCATATGAATAAATTAAATATGATTAGGTACCAAAAGAGATTAATCTTACCCCAAGGTAGATCCCATCAATTCTTTGAAGTTTTCTTGTAGATCAAAATGTAGTTCTGTACATTCATGTAATTTTTTTCCTCAGTGGAAAGGAACATGTTGAATACATATCAAAAGGAATATATATGAATATATATTTTATATGAATGACTATACCTTGACTGTGATTCAACATTTAACTCTATTATACTACTAACATTATGTCTCATAATACATAATATAAGGATTTTCAAACAGTGCAGACATGAAGAATCAGAGAAGCTACTTGCTCCATGCTATAAAAGTCATTTCAAATAACAGAGAATGGAGGGAGATATAAAGAAAAAAAATGATCTATTTAAAGGGAAAGGAAGAATATCCTTTCATTTTAAGCCTTTCATGGAAAGACAAAACTAATAGAAGTGCTTTAGAAGAGAGAAATATTATATATTTCTACTTATTATATAGCATATTTAAACAGATGAGTAGACATAGCATGTGTATATTAAAGTGGATTTAGTTTTAAAATAAATTGAACTTATTGGCAAATTATTATATCCACTTAGTATTTATTTGCTAAATGTGTTATAATGTTTCGATGAGAATGAAAAAAGCCACAATTTGGCTTCTGTCCTGTATTTTTCCAAAGTCAGATACATTGAGAAGCAATTGGTTTGAACTATATGGATGATCTAGGTAGTTGATAAAAATTTTTAAAAAGGCATTCACCACTTTTAGTAACTATGAAAACAATGAACATTTTCTTTTTTATGACATTCATAATTTATTGTACATGTTATTTAAGGGGAGGGAAACCTTGAATATTTGACAAGGCATTTCTGACCGTGAGCTACGTTATTTTCAGCACTGTGTTTACTCCTCAGGACAAGAGATGGCAAGTTTACAGCACAAAGAAAAGTTGTCCTTTCTGGTTGGTAAGACCTACCTGTCCGTCCACTCCCCTCTCCAACCAGGAGTGCCCGAGGACACCAACTCCACAAACTCTCTTGAAAATGGTTCACATAAGCGCTCATTTGTGCACCAGGGTTGCCAAAGTAAGGTGCGCTACCATGTGGTCTCCCTTTCCCTACACTTGGTGGCATCACACCTCCTCTAGACAAAATGTTCCCTCACTTTTTCTACCATCACAATCTTCCATCAAGTGCATCCTCCATTTCTGCACATCCTTTCTTATAGACAACAAGATAATTTAGGCACACTTTTCTCCCATGCTCTTACTATTTCTTTTTCTAAAATATTTTTTATAATAAATGGACACAATACCTTTATTTTTTATTTTTATGTGGTGCTGAGGATAGAACCCAGTGCCTCACATGAGCTAGGCAAGCACTCTAACAAATGAGCTACAACCCAGCCCTCTTTTTTGATAATAACTTCTCCACTGAATATCTTACCATAGTCATCTATTTTGGGAATTGCTGCACCACACTCCCAGGTGACTTATTCTCATTTTCATACCTCCTTATGTACTCTGACACATATGTAGTAAGCCACCAATAAATAAATGGTTACAGATTAAAATAAAAATAAGTAAAATACAAATAGAAAGACAGAATTCCATGGGGGAAACCTGACATAGCACTAGGTGATCTTCATGTAACGAGTGGAAGATATTATGTAGTAATAGATCAATGACTATATCATAGAAGACAGCATCTTATGTGCTTTTTTTGGTAATAATATTCTTTGCCAGGTATGTATTAGGTTTTGTGACTCCTGAAGCTTATAAATTTAAGGAGTGGATTATTTAATAATTATAATATAGCAGATTGCATGCCTAGCACACTTGAGGACATGGGTTCAGTCCCCTGGATGGCAAAAACAAACAAAAGAAATAGAAATTTAAAATTATGACCTGAGAAAGCTATGGCCATTCCAGGAAGAACCTTTGCAAGAAACCCTGGACCCTCATAACTTCATAAAATCTGCCCAAGTATGGATCAAGCTTAGACTAAGGGTGGGAAATTATACTAGAAACAGTTTACTTTCAGTGGAATGTATCATATTAGCCAAGAGATTTGAGGCAAACATGAACAATCAAGACAGAGGAACTAGCCTGAAGAAAGCTTCAATTCATGGGTAGTGGTGAATGGAAAGGGAACAATTTAAAGAATGAATACCACAGCTTGGGCAAAATTTTCTGCTTACTAACAGGTAAGCTCATGCAATTTAGTTCATTTCTCTGATCCTTTATTATTATGATTATAATAAGTAAGACATAGCATTTTCTAATGTGTCAGGCACTATTCTAAGCATATTGTAATGTAAATTAATACATGCAAACTTTGGAGTATGAGCTCACAATTTTACCCCCATTTTACAAATGAGGAAACTGAGGCATGTGGAGTTAATTTACTAGCTGAGGTCATATACCCAGCAAGTGACAGTGTCTTAATTCAAACACAGGCATCTGCCTCTAGAGTCTTCTTCATTATGCCTACAACCATCTCCCTCTGCAAAAGGAGTGAAAAGCTATTGTGAGATATTGTCATGAGCACTGTTTATTTTATGCATTCTTGATCCTTCCTTAGGTGGGGATCTCTGGAGCAGAGACAGAGACAATGATTCAGGAGCACATGGTTCACTGGGGAAAGTCACTGGAGGGGATTGGGTAGATGGGGAATAGAGCAAAGATGTGGTGTCACACCAGGTAGCTCAGGAGTATAAACCATTCTTCCAAAATGGACCAACCTTCCATCTCACTGCTTACCCCTGGGACAAGGGGGTGTACATTGATTTCTGTGTTTGTGTTTTACTTTGTTTTTAATTTTGTTCCTTAATGATGATATCAACACATCAGAGGCATTAGCCTGCCCTAGGATTGGGGTGGGAAGAGTGTGTGTGTGTGACATCCTAGGCTAAGTGAGCAAAATTCTCTAAAGAAGACAGACAGTGAGCCTCTACTACCTGATGCTCATAGCTCTTGGGGAAAGGGGATCTGGGTAGGCCCTGATTATATCTAAGATGCTTCCTTAACACATGGTTGCTGCTCAATCAATATTTTTAGCATTTATTCCTCTAATCTACATGGGAATAAAAGGGAAAGAAAATCTTGTAATTTTTATTTTGACTGTTATGCTATAATGTAGAATAAATAAAGATGAATTGAATTCAAGATTTTGATAAATGTTGAGTGAAGTGTAATATGCATAAGTTCTTAATTAAAGATACACCTCATTACTATCCATGCTACCTAAAGAAAAGACATGTAATGATGACCAACATGCATGAATTCGATGGTTTTGATAGCACCCCCCAAAGATCCATGCATTAAAAGTTTGTTGCCCAGTATAACACTGCTGAGAAGCTGTGGAAACTTTGGGAGGTGGGACCTCATGGGAGGTCCTTAGATGATGGTATTTTAAAGAGGACTATAGAACTCCAGTCAAGACCTGTTTCTCCCACCCCCCCTCCTTATTGGCTTATGAGGTATCTGATCTGTTCTACATGTACTCTGGTTGTAATGTACCAGTCTCACCAGATGCCCAAAGCCATGGGACCCTTGATCTTGGATCGAAACCTTCAAAACTGTTAGGAAAAATAATCTTTTTTCTCTTTATAAGTTATTTGTCTCAGGTATCTCATATTAGTAAAGCAAAGCTGACAAATACAATGGATTTTGTAGTTTACATAGTTTATTCTCTATATAAGGCTTACTCTCTTTAAGTAAGGTGCTAAAAGCATCATTACTGTCATATAAAAAAATCTTAAATATGTTTTAGTTACAATTAAAAACAGTAGATCATTTAGATTCAAAAACTATAAAGTAAGGAAGAAACAATATTTGGCCTACATATGTTTTACAATCTGTCACAAAAGGTAAGCTTGAGAAAGCCTTTAATCTCCTAAAGTATAGGTTTCCACTGGAAATTTTTTTAGCATGATCAAATACTTGTAATTAAAAGGTAAGACTTTTCCAAACTCTGTTGCAGCTGATATATGTTCTAGTATACTCTAGAGATTTGATTATCATACATAAAATAATGGGTACAAGAAAAATACTTCATTTTTTTTTACCTACAAGAAAAAGATAGAAATATTAAAGTAAAAAGTGGTATAACCAGCATGAAGTAAGAATAGAAAAGTACCAGGGATAGGGGTGTCAAAGTTTAGGTTTAGGTATAGTAGGTCCATTGTTAAAGGGTCCTGGCATTTGCTGCTTCCCAAGTCAGGGGTAAGTGAATGTCCCCAGGCAGCAGCTATGTAAGGTGGGCAGAGAATATCACCCACTGCTCTCATTATAACAGCTAAGCCACTGTGAGGAGCAAGCCCATAATCCAGTAACAACAGTACTTGGAACCACAGGAAAATTACAAACTATCAGCTTTAATGACCAAAAGAGTATAAAAACAAAACATATTAATCATATCTTTCTAGTTGAAATTCAGTTCAGGGAGAAACATTTCTTAATGCTTTGAATTCATAAAATATCCACTTTGTGTTATTTTACTTCCTAAAAGCATGCTAATTGATAACTCACTGATTGCATTTTTTTATAACTAAAACACCTCATGCATTCAAAAGGGCATAAGGAATTTAGTGAAATTACTTTCTCCTACCCAATAAAAAATTTGGTGGCAAAATTCCAAAATATTTTACAACAGAATTAAAATAAAAGTTGAGAACGCAACTCGTCTTTCACATTTCACACAAAGTTCACCTAATTATTATCAGGGGGAAAACCCTAAAATTCAAAGTACTTTCAATATTTTGTTACTTAGAATCTGATTTGAGACTGTATAACACGATAATAACATAAGTCAATTGAAAAAGTATAGCAACCTAACATTTAATAGGTTAAACTTTCTTTTTTATGTTGTTTCATTTTTTTATATATTTTATATGAAATATTATATCCAAAATTTTTCAGGACAGCACACAATGAAGTCAACATGTATCATAAAATACACCTACGAGTAAACTAGATGTTCAATTGACTTCTGAGAAGTCAAAACCAATAATATCTAAGTACACATAATAATTAATCTTAGATAAACATGACTGAATGTGTGTATGTGTGTGTTTGTAGACCATTGTTGTTCTATTTTTATGCATTGCAACTAACGGGATGATGTATCTTTCAAATGTTACTATTTCTCAAGGTTAGCTAAAGGAATCTTCTATGCATTCAAAAATTACATTTTTGAGCCTTTACTAGGAGTTGTACTTAGTAAAAGCATGGGATAAAATAAATATATAAAATGCAGGACCTTAGTATAAGAAAGCCATACATAAATAAATAAAATAAATGCATGGAATTAAATAACAATTTAAAATTAATGACAAGGCATAGCATAAAAAGCAATAAATTGCAGACTAAGAATATGTGGGGAAAAACACAACTGTGGTCAGAATGATTTCTTAAAATGAGCAAAATTTAAGGTAAGTAGGTTTGCAGGAGTAAAAGAAACAACTTGTAGTAAGAGAAAATGTTGAGTGGTGGCGTAATCATTCAGAAATGAGACCATTAACAAGCTTAAAATTCTTACCATCAACTAATTCCAGTACTTACAATACTTAATATAACAAAATTTTCAGAAATGGGAATTTAAAAAGATTAATCATATCCTCAATTATTTTTTAATACAAATGAACAACATAAAGGAAATGGATAAATTTTTACTTAAAACAAAACTTTATTGATGAAGAATGTTAAATAATCATAATATCTTTTTAGTTAAAAATGCTTTTTACATTATCACATAATATATGTATCAAAATTCATACCTTACACCCTACCAATTAAATTAGCAAGTTCTATGGTGACTTGTTGACCTTTTTCTTTCACATATAGCAAAAATAGTCAGTGCTGGACAGGTGTCTATTAAATGGATGACTAAATGAACAAGATAGAAAATACTCTTTTATTTTATAGACAAAGTTCTACATTTCAAGAAACTACCCTTCAAATGAATCCTGCCTTGATAGTCTGTGTCGTCAATTGTATGGGAATTATATAAACTTATTCTTCTTACCAAATTTCCTCATTAAATGGTTTTTAAAATGAATAATATAAGTAAATGTAAATGGCTATAAAATTTGTCTAAAGGTATACAGACACAGAGATATGTATATATAAAAGAATCACATTTCAATTACCATTGTACTACAGTGAAGAGTCTCCAGAGATATAGAACCAATAAAAGATGTGTATGTGAGTGTGTGTGTGGGGGGGGGGGGGTGTGAGTGTGTGTTATGAGGAAATGCCTTACATGATGTTGGAGGCTGAGAAATAGCTAGACCTAGGAAACACAGTGGTATATTTCTGGTCCAAATCCAAAGACCTGAGGACCAAGGAAACCAATGATATAAGTCCCAGCCCAGAGCAAAATAAAATCAATGTTCCAACAGGAAGAAAAAGGCTAGGGTTCATCCTTCCTATACATTTTGTTCTATTCAGACCCTCAATAGATTGAATGATGCACATTTATATTGGGGACCAGGTGTTCTGGTCAATCAAGCTGTCCAAATGCTTATATCTCATCTGGAAATACATTCACAAAAATGGGAAAAATAATATTTAATCTGATATCCCTGAAGTGCAGTCAAATTAATCCATAATATCTACAAGCACACATGTATGTGAGCCAAACAAGAGTACAGAAACTTATGAGTGCAGTGAGCATACTCGGCAGGGAGATCAGCAACCATCCCTGGGAGACAAGTGATATGAGCTTCCTGTTCCCCAAATGTAGACCAAAGGTATGAATAGTCTCAGTTTTTAAGCCACAATGAATGAGAATTGGGTCAGACCCTGGGAAAGTTTTAGTCTGCCTTCTAAAATCTATCCTTACATTTATGGTCCGGAAAACTGTACTTATGGATATGGGTTTCACATCCTCTTCTGAACAGGAAGCATTTTGTGAACTTAGTCTTATCAATTCTCTTATAAATTTGGAACAAGACTGCAGACGGACAAGCAATAGTGAATATTTAGACAGAAACACAAGCCTCTTTTCTTATGATCACCTGCTCTGATTAACACAGTTTCATCCAAGTGCTTTCCTGAACTTGGAGCTGGGGAAACAAGAAAGGTCAATTCCGCACAAGTCTCAGGGCTATGATGCTACCTGGCCCCTGGTCCAGCTGTGTGACTTACCATGCATTATCAAAACAAATTAAATAGCACAAAAGAGATCATTTGAAGGCACTGCTAGAGTGCTCTTGATGGCCTCAACCTTTTTAATTTTTTTTTTAGAAATATCATTGTTTTTATCATTGATATTTTTTAGAAATATCATTATTTCTTTAGAAATATCATTGTGGTTTGGATCTGAGGTATTCCATGAGAGCTCAGAGCTCATGTGTGAAACAATGCAGGAGTGTTCAGAGATGAAAAGACTATATTATGAGCACTTCAACCTCATCTGAGGATTAATCCACTTGATGGATTAATACTTTGAAATGACTATTATACTGGGTGTCAACTGTAGGCAAATAGGGTGTAGTTGGAGGAAGTAGGTCATGGGAGGAATGCCTTTGGGGTTTATATTTTGTACCTGGTGCCTCATTTTGGCTCTCTGCCTCCAGATTACATGAGCTGAGCAGCTTCCCTCAGCCATGCCTTTCTGCCATAATTTTCTGCCTCACTTGCTCCCAGAACAATGGAATCAGCACACCATGCACTGATCCTCAGAAATTGTGAGCCCCAAATTAAATTTTCCCTCCTCTAAGTTGTTCTTTTCAGGTATTTTTGTCATGGTGACAAAAATAAATAAATAAATAAACTATAAACTGGGGCTACTTCTAAGAACTGTGATAAAATTCTACTTTGGAAATTAGAATAATTTGTGTATATTTCTCTTCTAATAAAATCTTTCTGGAAAAATTCAAGTAAATAGATATTCTAAATGTATGTAAAACCACACAAAAATAACATTTGATTATATCAACATCAGCTATTGAGGAGATATAAAGTTCAAATACTTAGACTTCTCGTGTATATTTTTTCACATTAAAATTTGTGTTTCTAAGATTTTAATTAATTTATTGAAAAAACAACAACAGCAACAACAAAATTCCTAAATGGAGGAATTTCAAAAGAGTTTAAATCTTAAGTATTCTATATTCATTGTGACTATATGACTCACATTAGGTCAAACTGTTGTTACTTTACTACAAAATATAGACAGAAATTCAGATAATTCATTTGGAAACATTTAAAGCAATTAGAACTTCCTGTGGCAACTCCTTCTCCTTCTCCTTCCTTCCTTCCTTTCTTTCCTCCTTCCTTTCTTTCACTATTATTTATTTACCCTTATAGTAGGAACACATAACATAAAATTACAAGGGTTCTTAAAAGACAGAGTCAGGAGTGAGAAAGAGATTTGATGATGGCACACTGCTGACTGAAGGAAAAAGAATGGGTACCTCACCAAAGAGTGTGTGGCAGCTTCTAGAAGCTGAAAAGGCAATGAGACAGATTCTCCCCTGGAGACTTCAGTAGGAATCAGTTTTGCCAAGACCTGATTTCAGCTCAGTGTATCTCATTTTAGATTTCTGATCTCCAGAAGTATAACAAAATAAATCTGTGTCATTTTAAGACATCAATTTATTCATAGTTTACCTTAATAGTGAAAGGTAACTGATACAAAACTCTCTAATCATAAACAGATATGTTTTCTGATGAAAACTTAATTTTTAAAAACCTGATTACTTTCTTCAAAAGCACTTGCCAAAACTATTCAGCCAAAAAAATAAAAAAGAACATGGAGCCAAGGGGGAATAACCTCTGATATGTGTGTGCAAATTTAACTATTTATAAAATAAAATGTATACATATGTTATGAAAGTATACAGATGCATATTTATGACATAAAATACATTTATAGACATTTTGATTTACAGTTAAATACAATTTTGACATGAGTATTATATATATATGCCTCCTATACATACATATATTGGCTTGGATGTTTAATTGCATTTCAAAATTATGTTAAAACTGAAATCACAATTATATTCCTCCATAGACTCCAAACAGTCTTCTTCACCTTAAGCATTAATGATGTTTTCCCTCAGTGAGCCTGAGCAGACCTCTAGAGAAGTCCTCCTGCTAGACCTCTCATCCTCTCTTTCCTTCTGTTGCTCTCCACACTCAAACACCAGAATCCTGCTTCTGTGTTTCAATTATGCTCATCCTGATCATAGGATTGCATATACAGCTAGGCTTGATGTGGCGAGAATGAAGAAGACTCCAAAATGGGAAGCGGCCCAAATATGGCCACTTCCTCTATCTCCAGGGCTACCACCATACTACAAGTTAGGAAGATTTATCCCTTGACAGATTTATCCCCTATTCCCTCATAATTATTATTTCTCTCTTTAGTTCTTTTATTTATGTCATAGTTGAATGTGGAGTGTTATTTCTTTTAAACTTAAGTAAAATATTACTTCTCTGCTTAAAACCCTCCAAAGTTTATATTGGAATAAAAGATAAACTCACTGCCATGGCTTTGCATCAAATTCACTGTTTACCAGATGAATTGCTCTTCTTTTCATTGTGAAGTGTTCATATCTATCATAGGTAATACTTTTCCTTGAAGTGACATCTAATATTAACATAGAAACTCTAGCATGCCAATGCTTTCTGTTTGATAGAAAGATATATAACCTATTTATTTGAAATTTATCTGTATTTTATTTTTCTAGTTGTCTACTGTGAGCAGCTTATCATTGTAATGTGCTTTTTGATCTACTGTTTTGTCTTTCAATTAAAGTATTTAGGCCATTAACCTTTATGAAACTTTAATATATGTTTAGGTTTGGGTCCATGTACTATTTATTTTTCAATGTGAAACTTCTGTTTTTTTTCTTCTCCTGTTATTCTCTTTTCCAGTTGTTTATTGAAAAATTGTAATCTTTGATTGTTAAGTTTTGTATTAGAGTTTTGCTACTATCTCTGTATCATGTTCATAGTGATTGCTCTAAGAATCATAATTAGCATAGATAACTTTGGATTAAATACTGTAGTCCTTCACATTATGTGCAGAAAACCTGCAACAATACAGTTCTTTTAACAACCACTGTCTATTTTATAGTTATATGTAGCATCTTCATACATTGACAAATCCTGTGTGTGTGTGTGTGTGTGTGTGTGTGTGTGTGTTTTTCAACACTCATAGGAATTAGGCATTTCAGAGAATTTAACAGGAAAAATGTAATATTTTATGTATATACAGATACTTATGTACAGATACTTTATGTATATACAGATACTTATTATATCAAATGTCCCCTGATTTACTGAAATTTCCCATTGAAATTATTTTCCTTCACATAGAATAAAGTCCTTTTCCATTTATATATTGTAGATTCTGTAGGTGGCAAAGCCTCTTATTTTTGCTTCATCTTAGATTGCCTTTTTATTATTAATTCCTGAAGATTACATTAACTGACTGAATATAGAAATTTAGGCTAACAGCATTATTTTTAAACTTTAAACATTTTTCCTGGCCTCCAGAGTTTCTGATGAGGAACCTGTTATCATTTAGCTCATTGTCCCTCACTGTGTAATATATTACATTCTGTTGGGTATTTGAGAATACTTGTTCCAGACATGACTCTTGTCCCAACTGTTGGCTGGCTAACCTCCAAACATGTGAGGCCATTCAAGTATAGCCAGACCCCAATCAATTTGACAGTTGGCTTCAAATTTGTGGTAGAATACTGTGGAGATATCTCATGCCTTACCCAAATCAGCAGTCTCACATAGCTGACCTATGGATTCCTTGGCCATAAAAATGTGTATATTATTTGAAGGCATTACACTTTTAAGTGGTTTATTCTGTAGTTAATAGTAATTGATATGTGATTTTTCTTTAACTAAGAATCAGTTAATAGGTATATGACACCAGCTTCACCTCAGGTTTATTTGTTTCTCTTTGAAAACAAAAAGCTATCTAATTCTCCACATTTGATTAGGAAAACAGAGGCCACTCCAACTCTAGATATAAAAGCAGGAAGGGATTTTCTATTAATTAGTAGGTGTTTTCAAAAGCCATGGGATTTCCGGAGGAAGAAAATCTGGAAAAGATGGTGATAAATTTCAGTTTACCGCTAGTTTTCTGAAAGTTGAGAATACCTAGAAACCAGAAAAAAAAAAAAAAAAAAAAAAAAAGAAACTGAATCAACAGTCACATATCTGAATATATATATATGTCTAAGTATGATGCAATTTATGTATTTTAAAAGCAATAACATAACAAGCAAACAGATAGTCCTAGTAATGCTAAGGCAAGAGGATCACAAGTTTGAGGCCAGCCTCAGTAATTTAAGGAGACCCTCAGAAACCTAGCAAGACACTGTCTCAAAATAAAAAATAAAAAAAAAGGGCTAGAGATGTAACTCAGTGGTAAAGCTTTCCAGGTTTAATCCTGGAAATCCCCCCGCAAAAAACTTAGTGGCCTATACAGAATATTACTAGAGAAGACCTCAACTGGGAAATTCAGAAAAGAAAGCAAATGCAATGTCTTTAATAAGATAATATTTTTTTTCTCCATTAATGTGAATAAAACCAAAAATCTCAAATTAGCTGACATTCAATTGTAATTAGTTTATTTGCAGTCTTAATGAAGTTAAATAGCCACAAAATACACATATATACTATCAAGTATGCAGAAGTTACACCTGTATCTAAGTGCTCTCTTGCTTTATGCTTTGTTAAAAAGTGAAATAAAAGCAATTAATTTTCAATTGTGCCCTGTTAAAATTGCAATTTCTATCATTTTTATTGAATTGACAGGTGTTTTATTGCAATGACTAAATAAATCAATCTGTTATTTTGGCATGATATATTAACAGCCTGAAAAGACTTTTATATTCAGTCAGAGGAAATTTTTCAGTGCAATTCTGTGAGGTAAAAGTTACTGCAATTTTATTAAAGATGACATGATAAAAAAAGTTTAGGCAATTTACTCAAGGTCAAGATATGAAACAAAAGTACATAGATAAGAAACCACTTTGAAATTTGAAGACTATTATTATTAAAATATGATTCATTTTCCAAAATGTGATATATCATGTTTACTTGTATCTTAATTTAGAAATAAAGGAAATATTAATATTCTTTTCTTTCCTCTTGCTAATTCCATTCTTTTCATGGGTGTAACTATATTCATCTTATTTATATCAGGAAAAATATGCCAGCATCACAATTATTTGTTATAAAATAATTATTTTCCCATTATGGTCTTTCCTCGGTTCTCATATCAAAACTTCCTTAAAAGTAAAGTTTTTCAGTTAGATTTTAGTGATAAAACAAGTCAATGATGAGCAGAAAGTAATCAGCAGAGTTCACAAAACAATAGTATATACACCAATCATATTATATATTTCATCCTTTCCCTACTATTATAAATTATAAAGGAAGTTGTAAAGAAACCTATTGCTGAGTGACCTCTTCTTTTGTTTCCTTCATGTAACGTGTAGAACACCTAACACTAGGCAATACTTTTACCCCTATCCCTGTCTATTTTATAGTTATTATGTATACATTGCAACCCCTTCAAATGTGTGTGTGCTTGCATTTGTGTGTTTGTACACTTTCAATAGTTGTCACAGGTAGTCCTTAGAATATTTAATACTGAGCATATTACTATATTATTGATTTAGGTTTTATTCATGTCAAGGTATTATGACAGAACATGCTGTCCCCTTTCCTCTGGAATGTCCAACATATTGTGTCATATCATCAGAAGAAACCACAAACACAAAATACACACACGTGTTTGTAGTATACGAGGTTAAAATTAGTCAAGAACATAAGTACATAAGTAAATAGAAGTAGAAGCAAGGACAGTCACCAATTCTGTGAATCTTATGATTCCTGCCCTCCACCTTGAGAATTCTTAATGTGAACATGAGTGTGTAGAGGGAGGGGCTTACATGATTTTGTTTTCACCATATGCAATATTTTCCCCTTTTAGCTTTTCTAGTTGCATGGTATCTTCATGCAGACAAAATTCCATAACATGAAATTCACTAATTTACAGTAGTCCAGTCACTGTACCCACAGGTGATGAGAACCAAAATCCCTGGTAGATGTCTGAGAGCACCAAGGTACATGTGCCATTTTCTCTTTTACATATTTATGATGACACACAATTTATAAATTAGGCATAGTAACAGATTAACAATTACAATACATGACAAAATACAATAATTTAACAATATACTTTCATTAAATTTATATAAATGTGCTCCTTTTCTATCAAAATATTAAACTGCAGGTCTTAACAAAGAGCATATGACTTTTTTCTAAGCTTGTTAAAGCAAGAACTTTATATTTTCATTTGAAGGAAGCACATTAAGGCTTCTCTTTGGTATAACTGCATTGCCAGCATCACTACTTTGATGCTAAGGGGCCATTATTAAGTAGAATACTGGTTAAACACACATACTGTGATATTGCAACAGTCAATCCAGTATAAAGTGGATACTAAGTGAACCTAATCTGCAGAAGGTTGCACACACAGCCTGGACAAAGGGGTGATTCATGTCAAGGTTGAGATTTTCACTACACAGAACCATGTGAGATTCAAAATTTATAAGTTATGCTTATATAAATTATATAAATTTTATAAATTACAAATTTATAAATTACATAAGCATAGTTTATAAATTTGTAATTTATGAAATTTATAAATTATTCAGTTCTGGAATCTTCCATTTAATGTTTTTGGACTATGTTGATGATGGGTAACTGAAATTATAGAAAACAAAACCATGAATAAGAGGTATCTTGTTCGTGCCAATGGAATCAGTGCATTTAGCTGAGAGAGATATTTTAGCATCTTCCTATTAAGTATAATGTTAGCTGTGGGCTGGGGATATAGCTCAGTTGGTACAGTGCTTGCCTCACATGAACAAAGCCCTGGGTTCAATCCCTGGCACCACACACAAAAAAAAATGTATAATGTTAGCTCTTGGCCTTTATTATGTTATGTTCCTTCTATGCCTAATCTTTTCTGTCTTTTTGTCATGAATATGTGTTGAATTTTACCAAATTCCTGCACTGTATCTGTTTAAATGATCATTTGGTTTTGGCCTTTCATTTTGTTGATAGGGTGTATCACATGTATTGATTTTCATATGTTGGTTAATTCTTGAGGAGACTTCTAATGATTATAGTTATAATTTCCACTGATTATGGCTATCTCACTAGGGATTAATTCTGCAGAATTTCTCATGCTGACATTCTGCATGTATCATATTTTATAAGTATAATTTTATATAATTTCTTTTCAGATAAATATATAGATAAAATAGATAAAATGATGTTCTATCATTTTCTCAAACACAAGACATTTTCCTTTAGGAATAGATGGGATGGGCAAAGAAGAGTTCAGGTTTGGGTGTCTTCAAACAGCACAGCAACAAGATTCAATCAGACTCTACTCCTGACAAATCATGTGACCTTCATCTCTATGCTTTATTCAAATACCTGCTGGTTATTGAGGTGGATAAAATTGTACCTCATCAATGCCTGCTTTTTAAGGGCCATCACATTCCCCAACTAGTTTGACACATTTTGGTAAATAAATGGGACAATTAATCTATATTTATAGCAAGCATTTTTGTGTGAATTTTGAGGTCACAAAACTTATTGCAATATCAACTTGAGTTAACTTTTCACATCTGAAACCTAGAACACAACTTTAGCATTATTTTACTAAATCTCTAAGAAATTCCATTCTAAATCATTTGTTATTATTTAAATTTTTATCTACCCACTATTCAGCTCAGATCATTATTAAATAAAACACCATCTACCGAAATATTAGTTACCCCCTCTTCTCTTGTCTTAAACTATAATTTTATTGCAGTAAAGTCACAGAGAAAGATTATGGTTGAGAAAGACAATGCCTTTGTATCTTCCTCTTTTGTCTCCTTTAATTTCTCCCAATACAAATTATGACAGGAAGCCCTTATTTCTCTTAAAATTAACCCAATTATATGGCTTATTAAGAGGTGGGTATCTTGTCAATATAAAGATTCTAGAAACTAGAGCTATACCTTTTCTTTTTTTCCATAATAAAGCAACTCTTTTTTATCTAGAAATGCTAATCATAACCATTTGTCAATATCTTCAACTTTAAGGAAAATAGTCTTAAAAATATAAAAATGTAAATACACTAAAGAGTAACTTCTATTAAACAGTTCTAAACAGGCAGAAAATATAGACTTTCCTTTTACAGAAAATATTAAATCTGTAATAGCAGCATAATTTATATATAGAAAAAAGCTGGTTTTGAAAACCCATATATTTTAATACATAAAACATCTTTTTTATCATCTTTCTTTTTTCTCTTTCTTTATACATGACAACATTATTTACACTGGGAAACACGTTTTTCACATCATGGTACTTCCCATCACATATAGCCATCAGCTCAAGTTTGGTAGGCTTAGAGCTCAAGCTTCTCAGCACAGTCTTAAGTCTAACACCATGGCAGACAGCACGTGCAGATCTTTCTTGTACAGATGGACTACCAAGATCTGGTCAATTTAAAGTCTTTGTAGAGCCGCATCTTGATTAATTTTATTCATTGCGACTTAAAGTAAATTCATGTTCTCCAATCTATAACACATTTCTGCTTCATTGGTAGATTCAACTCTCAATGTGTCATTGCTTTTCAATATCAGTTACTGAAAAATAACTAGATGTTTTGGGGCTTGAAAGTCTTACTGTGAATTGTGTATCAAAGTTTTCCACTCTTATATTCTGAACATAGAAACAAAGTGGTCTAGTTTTCAAGACAAAAAGGCAGCTAGCATAGGATACTCAAGCCCAATTACCTGCAGACCTTTTCTTGTGATGATCTTACTTCCATTGACCATACTTAAATAAGCTAAAAGGAAGAGTAGGGTGCAGGCACTAATCTTGCCCAAAGACTTCCCACTGAGTTCAATCTCCTTCCAATCACTTGCTGACTGAGGTTCTTCTGATATAAAAACTCAGAGTATAATTCTGCCTACATGGTGCTCTTGGGAATCTTTCCTGATACGAGATCTGTAGACAATTGAAAATTTTGTGGGCAAAGTTTAACTGATGGATATAGATTAGCTTGGAGAAGAAGCTATGCTTAGCCCTACAGAAGCCTCGAATCCATTTTTCATGATAGGTTTCCATCTTCACAGTGAAAATTCAGCTTCAGGAGGAAAAAATAAATACAATGTTTTTGTTTATCTTCAAAAGTATTTCTCTTTCAGATAACATAATGATTTTAAGTGAATATAGATCATTGTACAGGACTGAATAGTGTACCCCAAAATTCATATCCATGAGATTGCAGTATATAATTTAACTCAGAAATCTGGAAATTACATCTTTGCATATGCATCAGTTCTAATGACATTATTCGGGGTTGGATGGGCCCTTATCCAATGGTTGGCATCCTTACAAAACAGCTGTCAAGATGCACACACACTCACACACTCACAACACACACAATTCCAACACCAGGGTGGTGTGCTGCTAGACAACGAAGAACTCCGTGGATTTCTGCAGCCACGGAATCTAGGAGAGGGTCAAGAGATGGATTCTCCTTCAGCACCTCCACAAGGAGTAAGCCCTGCCACACCTTGATTTCTGACTTATAGCATCTAGAACCATGAAAGGATAAATTGCTGTTGTTTTAAGCAACCCAGTTTGTGGAATTTTGTTAGCGCACACTTTGAAAACCACAAATACTCTCACTGGTGGATGTATACAGTGAAATAGCCTCTGGGTTTATATACAATTTTCAACATTAGTTTATTAACAATTTTAGGGCAAAATGAAAAAAAAAAGTCAATGAAGAATATTTATGTTTGGGGGGAAAAACTGTTTCAGTTTGAGGAGATCTTTACTGTACTCTGATGTGCACAGCCATGAAGCTTGGTCTCTTACCCCTGTTCCTTCTGCACCCTTCAATCCTGTCCTACCTATGTTAAGAAGCTAATTCGCCTATTCCAAGTTCCATGATTCAAGTCAATTCTCAAGGCTTATAATTTTTTTTTTTTAATTCAGAGACAATGTTCTCCACATGTACTTGAAAGAGAAATTGTGAAGTAGGTTTAAATCACTATAGCTGTCCAATACATTGATTGAATGATATGAGAATTTATACAAAAACAAGATTTCTATATTTTCCCAAGAAATCAAAACACAAATGGCACTTATTTCTGCTTTATTCTGCAAACACAAAATTTTTGAACTTTCCAAAAAAATTCTGCTATTTTATTAAAATATTTAGAGTGTGTGTATGTGTGTGCATGTGTTCTTTTATGTAATTCTAAATATGTGCTGAAAGCAAATAATTATTGTCTAACCAAAGGCTCATTTTCTGTCAGAGAATACTCAGTAGATGAATGAACCTCGAAACTAACTTTGTCCTTCAATACAAGTTACACAGATACAGTTCTCATTATGAAAATGTGTTTACTAATTGTGATTCAGTTCATTCCAATGAATTTGTATTTTCAGTAAAAAGTATGTAATGATTGGCCAATTTAATTTTATATTGATTATAAATTTATGTCATATATGCAATGGCTATTCAAAACAATATTTAAAACTCAAGTGTCGTAATTTTTTAATAGTTTAAATATTAATCTGGCATACAATATGGATTCTCATTCATACAAGCTTTCTGACATAGCTCACAGGATGTTGAAAAGAAGTATAGTTAATAATAACAAGTTCTTTGTTTTTTTTTACTTGTTTGTACGGTGGGGATTATTTATTTATTTATTTATGTTTGTTTGTTTGTTTAAGAGAAAACACATTGGCTTTATCAACCCTAGTCAATATGCCTCTTACTTCTTATAAGTTTTAATAATCTTCAAAGATCCAGATTTCTGATGAAGATGGTATGATCAACGAAGCATTATTGATGGCTCCTGAGTCAAGCCCTTATTACAGAGTGGAATCTGCTGTGATTTTTATCAACAGCATCACCCTGTTGAGAGTTATGAGATTGTGGCAACTTGGTGTCCAGGAGGCCCACCTTGGCATTCTGTCCACTGGACGTGTGAATGAAACACAATAGGGATTTGCTGCAATAATCTTGTTAAGTAAAGTCTACTGGCATTTCGGTAAATCAAAGCTCAATTTATTTGCACTAGAGTACTTGTGATCCTTTGGTGAATACATGTTTTCATTTAAAGTAGGAAAGTCATAAGTTTATATCTTGCAATTGATCCACACACACTGCTGGCTATCTTAACGAACCTGTTATCAGTATAAATTAATTCTATAGGAACAGCATTTTGCCATGTTGTACATTACTAGTAATGCAAAATTACAGTGTTCATATATAACAAGAAATATCCCAAAGAAGATCAGTTCAATAAGATCTTCTATTTAAATTCTTGGCTTTAAACTGAAGTCCAGAAACACTTTCAAATTTTATAACCAGGAACATGTGCAGGGTAGGTAAAAATGAAGGGGAAAAAAGGGACATAAATTATACCAAGAACTAAATCATGATCCTTTTGTTCATTTGTGGCTCACTAAGCTGAGGCAATAGAGCCAGCTCATAGTTCTGGTAGCTGAGAGTGTGGCACAGGTTTAGCCTTTGGCTTTGCCTCAGGAAAAATACTTTAACAGCTAAATCTATATAAAAATTCATACCTTTCAATTATCCCTGCCTGAGAATGGATTTGCAGCAATGTGCCCAAGATCAGAACAAGGTTAATGCATTTAACATTTTTCTAAAAAATGGTTTTTATGGATAGCTGTAAGGAGGGGACATGAGTTGCCTTCTTTTGACAGTCAAATCTCCAAGCAACCTTCATATCTCAAATGCCTACCACAAAGAAAATGTGACTTCCCTTAAATGGTAAGATGCAAGCATATTCTCACAAGGTAGACAGTCACATCTTTTTTCCAGGGACTTTAATTGTACTATAATAAAAAAAGTATTAAAAGTGTTAATGATAAATTAGTGTGAGGGTTGCATTTATGTGTGTGTGTATGTGTATATATGTATACATATATATATATATATATGATTTCTGAAATTGAATTTGAGGATAAATATGTGTTATATTATAATGATCAAACTTCTCCCTTAAAGCTAGGAACTTAAGAAATTATGTAGAAAATACTAACAGGAGAAATATGCCTGCTTGCATAGCTTTAAGTATATACATATATATATATATATATATATATATATATATATATATATATATATATATATATATACACATATACATATATATTTTTTTTCTTTCACAGCCTTTGGCAACATAAATGCAACAAGTATTGTTCACAGTGTATACTTTTTATATTAAATAATGTAACACTTGTTTGTGTGGCAAAATCTTATAAAGGAAAAAGGAAACCACAATTATAAACTTGTTTGGATGACAGAAATCATTGAACATCTATTATAAGAAACTGAAGTCATTGAATATAACATAGATATATATTGCTTCACTGTAGGCTATCAAGTAAGACTATTAAGGGAAACAATATGATAAAATTTTAAAACTCTATTTCAACAGAGTAATGCTCTTTGTACCTTAACAACAAAATTTTTTCTATCCTAAACCTAGAAAAATATATAATTCTGAATTTTAACATGGAAGTTTTGGATTGATGTAAATATAACTTGAAATAGTAATAAAAACAAAAACCTAAGCCCCCCCAACAAAACCCCCAAACACCAAAACAACACCTTATGCCTCTACTCCTAGTTTTCTAATATAGATTCCAACATTGAGCCAATATCACCAACCTGTGCTCTGACATCATTTCAAAAACCAGAGCATGAACCAAGCAGGAGATTTACAACAGAAAAAAAATCATTTAAGTCATTTATATGTCTAGTTCTTGTAGTAAAAGGTTTTATGGGAAGAGATGATCAACTTAGTATAATCAGATTCGTTCATTACCTATAGGTAAAGAGTAATTTAACAAAGTGCATATTTCATACTATATTGAAAAATTGAAAACCTGACAAAATTGTCTACAGTAGAAAAGATTTTATACCCAAGTGTGCTGCTGCAAGCCTGTAATTCTAACTACTAGGGAGGCTGAGGCCTGAGGATTGCAAATTCAAGGCCATTCTCAGCAAACTAGGGAAACCCTGTCCCCCCAAAAGAAAGGGTGTTGTAAAGCTATTAAAGGATAAAACTAAGAGTATCTTCATGTGTGTGCATGTGTACTTGCTCATTTTAGACTAGAAGTCAGATGACCCATGTTCTTTTTTTTTTTTTTTTTTTTTAATGACTTTGAGTGACATTTACCTTCAATGTGGATCGATATTTTTAATCTCAAAAAATGGAGACATTAACATCTTCCTTACTGGCCACACAAAGTCATCATGATACGATGTATGTGAATGTACAATGAAGACTATAAAGTGCTTTACAATTAATTATTAGCATCAAGAACCTGATATGAAAAAGGCAGAGAGTATTAATGGAAAGAGAGGGAGAGAGTTAGCTGAAACACTCCATCTGATTTAGTGGCGTTTACCACAATATTAAACTGGTCAGAGGTGGCAAACTCTGTCAATTTGTTGCTACCTGACAACAAATAAATTATCTAGCTGATTTTCCCTTAAATTGACTGAAAAGATGAGTTGTTTTGGCAACATGTAAACATAGGCAGAGAAAAATTTAACCTTCTCTAACCTCCATTATCTATCTGTATTTGAAACCAAATGCAGATCGAGAACTCATTATTGAAGTGACAACCTCTGTTGTAATTAAAAAACATGGGATCTGTTGCCAAAGTAGAGGTATGGCAAAGGGCAGGAAAAGGTCTGGCCCTTCCTGTGCATTATCCCAGGGCTTCTCAATGTGAAAATATTTCAGCTATTTCAAATAAATATATTGACCTCTGACTGACAAGCTAATCCAACTATGACAGAGTATTTAAGTGCTATCAATTAGTCACTGGAGTACGATATTTAAAAGGTGACAATTAGATTGCTAGGATAGATGTGGCTTCTACTCACAAAAGTGCATAAGCTTCAGCATATTCATGTGTGTGTGTGTGTGTGTGTGTGTGTGTGTGTGTGTGTGTTCATTTTATGATGGGTGCTGGACCCAGGGCCTTAGGCATGCCAGGCAAACACTCTACAACTGAGGCACATCCACAGGCTTTAGAATATTCTTTTAAATCAATGTATTTACATCAATATGTGACCAAATTAGATCCACAATGCAATGTTTTAGCCTGGCCAAAATATACAATTTCATATTCAAATAAGCAGGGAACCATCACATCTCTTTTTATTTCCCCCAATACATCCACCTATATTTATTCCCTTTTACTTATATTGTCTTGAACTTTAATGCCTTTTCAGAAATGTGCTTCAGTTTTCAGTATAGTGATGTGGTAGGGCACATTTCATAGCAGATAGATAACTGGCTACAAATAAAGGTGAAAAATTATTTGTATTAGGTTTATTTTGTATTAAAATAACAGGATAGAGGACAGAAATAATTAAAGTGCTAAAATGGATAGTTTAAAGAAATCTTCTAAGAAACCCTAATCTGTCTTATAGTCATCGGTTTGTCAGATTAAAAAAATCCCCTAAATAAAAATGTTTAAAAAGTATGTGCTACTAGTGTCTCATAATGTTAATTCCTCTAATCACAGCATTTGTATCAGCTTAAAACTTTTAAACAGTCATTGAATTTAATTAAATTTCCTCTTCATTAAAATGAGGTTTTAAATTCACCTTTGTGCAACTTGGAGTTTGGTGCAACGTGGACACTATCTTAGTCCTCATCTTCATATGTTTCTTATTTTCCCTATTGAATGGTAATTCCAAGATCCAGATGCCAAACTGCAAAAATATTCTTCCAGCAGTAGCATATGGTTCCTTGGCAAGCTTATCTAGCATCTGTACAAAAAGCTCGTGGTTTCCTCTGGGTATGTAATACTTCTGGCTGCTAAGAGGCTATTTGTGCACTCTTTTCCTCACAGACACCATTTCCTTTGACAAACCTTTGGTTCTAAGCAAATTTTGCACATTTTTGTGTCCATTTGAGAATCAATGATATACATAAGCTTGCCTTATGACCAGGCAGCTATCCAAATCTTCTCACTCTATGACCAGAGGGTGGATCTGGCATGGATACAAATTGGTTTAAATATAATAAGAGTTTATTTAGTTACCTTGATAAGCATCATTTTGTTACTAATAAAATATGAAGATTGTCGGCATTGTGGTAGCTATTTGTAATAATTACCAAGGTCAAGAAAAATAGCATTTGAAATAAAAGCTGCACAAGGAAATGATATTGGAAGTAGTCTCATGCTCAGTATTTAGGCTACTGTGAGAGGCGGGAGTGATGTGTAGTTATTCACACACAACATTTCCCTCACTGGAAATTCAGCCTCTGCACAGCTGTTTGTGCCTCTCCAAGTAGTATATAGTATTGGTATATGTAGCTTTCTTTTTCTGGGAAATAGTTTCATTGGTCACCATTTTATCCAAACTCAAAGCAACTGTTCTGGCAGAATTAAGGATCATTCCACACCAAAGGATTTAGCAGTTCATTTATGGAAGATGGAGAAAAAAATCTTACGATTTTCAGAGCCTTCATATCATAATAATCTAAATTTGGGGGTATCTTCTCAAAAGAAAGTAACTAAAATTTGCAAAAAAAAAAAAAAAAAAAAAAAAAAAAAAAAAAAAAAAAAAAGCATCTTTCCACAACACTCATTATTCCTGTTGAAAAGCTGAGGTACAGAAAAGGTACAGAAAAATACATTAAAAATTATCAGTATCGGTGTCCTTATATTATGTACATAAGATTTCTGAAAACTAGCATTTCAATAGTCCATGTCTTTGTTTTTAAGTTATTTCTTAAACCCATTGTGGTGACACATGGCCATAGTACAGAGACTTGGGAGGCTGAGGCAGGAGGATCACAAGTTTGAGGTCAGTCTTAGCAACTTACTGAGACTCTTAACAACTTAATGAGGCCCTGTTTCAAAATTTAAAAAATTAAAATAGGACCAAGGATGTAGCTCAATGGTAAAGCAGCCCCAAGTTCAATCCCCAGTACCAAATAATAATAATAATAATAAAAACAACAACAACTCTTAAAATGGATTGTTTGGAATTCAGAAATGAATTATATTTCCACTACATACAATTTCCTCATGGATTGCAACATGATCTGAGACTTCTGACTAATTCATTAGTGAACTTAGAAGAAAGCAAAGGGAGATCCATTGATAAATAAGTCTATATTAAAGGATCCCAGTCTCACATATGTGTGTAATACTTTTATAAGATAACAGCATTTCCTACACAATATCTTACAGAGGTCATTTCAAAAAATTGGAGAATTCCATAAATAAGTAGCACGTGAATGTGAACAAAATTGGGCAATTTTCTTTATGGAAGACATCCCACAGGCTTTGTTGCACTGACATGTGTCATGAATCCTTAAAGGGGATGTCCTGTAGACACACCCTTAACACTCTGTGTCTTCATCCTTCTTTTATAAAGTATTATCTACTGAAATGATGCTGTACAAAATATAGTTTGAGAAATTTTGCTACATAGAAATCTTTGATATCACATTTCTTAAATTAGTTACATAATCCCGTGTTGGCAGCTTAGAATACTCCAAAACTAAGAAATCTGTAGCGAAATACACTTATTTAATGCAAATGTGTGGGTGGATCTTATTGTAGATTTAGCATATTAAAGCTTTTAGACACTCTAGGGTAAAAATATTGTATCTAATGCTCAAGGGCATTGCAGTAGTCTGGAGTGATTTGGAAAATTTATACCTTTAAGGTCCAAACATAGATAATTAGTAGATAACATGCAAAAAAAAAATTGTTCAATAGGTAAAGTATCCTAAAGTAACTAAAACAGAATAGAAAGAAACCTCAACATTTTCTTAGGAACTTTTAATATTAAAAGAGTTTCAAAGGAAAGAATAGTTTACTGGATTATCAAAATCAAATGTGGGTAAGAATAGATATTTTAGCTGTTTTAATTTTTATTTTTCATAATTATTTTATTCCAATTTCAAATTATTCTTTAGTAGAAGCTTACTAATTCATAATTTTCTTTTAAATATTATGTTTCTATTCAAGCTTGCAAGTTTGTTTGTAGCAAGATGCACAAATCTTCTATTTTGATCTCCATGAGGGTGAATAAATTGGGGTTAGCACAAATTCATTAAACAACTTCAAATGGAGTTCTCAAAAAAAATGTCTTGGTCCTAAATGCTAAGTCTGAGAAAACAGCCAATCTGGAAAATGTCTTCACACTGTGGCAAAGAACTTTTCAGAAAGGTTGGACTGGTTGAGACCTGATATTCCATTCTTAGTGTAGGCATTGAAGGTAGAGACAGTTGGAACTAAAAGAATGGAACTAATGAGGAGAAATTACCTGGACTCTTGTTCTTGCATCTGGGTCTAAAAGAGCTGAAGAATAGTAGCTAGGGCTCTAATACAGACCTACCTGAGCATGTGACCAAATCATAATCCATATCCAGCTTGACAAGCTGTGAAATAGGCAAGGGTGGAGTGCAGGGTGGAGCAGGGGGCAGTGATCAACGCACAGATAGGGTAACAGCCGTGGTGTTGTCTTACAGATCCTGTAAACTGGAATTAACCTTTGAGTTTCAAACCTCAGCTCCTGTACAAACCTTCTGTGGGACCTTAATCAACTGTGTTTTGCTTTCTAATTTGGGTTACCTCTTTTGCAAAATGGATACAATAGTTCTTACCTTGTAAGTTTGTTGGGAAGATCAAATGGCATGA
Organism: Tamias sibiricus; assembly: GCA_025594165.1. NCBI lineage: Eukaryota > Metazoa > Chordata > Mammalia > Rodentia > Sciuridae > Tamias > Tamias sibiricus. The sequence continues at coordinate 41,395,962 of CM046661.1, forward strand.
TCCATGCAAGGCCCTTGTCAGGAGATGGGGAATATTAAATGTGTTTCAAGATTATTAGTACTAGCAGTAATAATAGGCTGAAAACTTCCCAATACCACCCCTTAGCAGTAGAAGACCAGTTAGGAAAAAAAGGAGCAATGAATGCTATTAATGCACATTCTAATACCATAGAAGCTGGGTTTCTATAAGTGAATCCAACTTCAATAAGCCTGGAGAGATATAGGTTCAAGAAAAAGAAAGAGAAATAATACAAATAACTTTTTCCTTGTGCCGCGAGTGACCTAAGATCTGTTGATTCCCTCTCCCTCCACACTCTGGGAACCAAACCCAGGGCATTGTGTAGACCAGGCAAGCACTGTACCACTGAGCTACATCCCCAGTCCATAAGTTCTGCCAACATTGAGACCAAAAGAAAACTGTGCCAAAAGTTATTACCTACAAAAGGAAAATGCCATCATTCAATAAAACTATGTAACCCAAGACTATTTTTATTAATATTTAAGTGGCAAAAAATTCTGATGTAATAGATAAGTGATAATAGATACATAATAGCTAACGAGTCTGGCTAAGTATACAAACAAAATTTGAAAAAACACATTTGAAAAGTATAGGTACAATTCTCTTTGCTAGTTTATTTTCATTCTTGGGGCAGTTACTGTGCCAATATATTTTTTTTTAATTTGTTTAGATTACTCATGAAAAACAATAGCAGAGATTCTTCTTCATCACCCTTAGAGTTACTGTCTTTTTCTTCTTTCCTGATGATAATAATAAACTACTTTTCAGTTATTCTTTCTCATTTTGTCAGTATACTTCATTGAAACTATCCCCATTGTTGGTGGTGTAGATTCTGAGTATGTTATAAGCATAACAAAATTGTGTTATATCAGTGTTTGTTGTATAATTTGTAAACCCTAAATTGGTAGGGCTTCATTTCAATCCAAGTTTCAAAATGAATCTTCATTTGTTTCTTCTTCTTATTTTAATTTGCTTTTATTCAGCATTCTTTTTTATTTTTAAAATTTTTGACCTCGTCTGATTTTATTTTCTGGAACTGTGATAGCTTTTTGAGACACAGTGACCTGTTTTTGTGGAGAGTCCTGAAGTATATGCACTACATTTTTTTAAAAAAAATTCTAACTGTAATAAAAAGTGCTTAACATAATTTCAAGCATACAATTAAAAGTATACAGTTATAATTTTAAGTATACAGTTAAAAATGTTTGCTACATCACTGTTGTGCAGTCCATCTCTTCATCTTGCAAAACTGATATTCTATACCCATTAAACAAAAAGTCCAGATTACCCACTTTTCTCAGTCCCTGTAAAGTGACAGCTTATTTTTATACATTAGAACTTCTATCTGAATACTCATAACTTTAGAAATATGTTTTCTAGAGTTTTTAGTCCTTGAGCTATCTGAATGAAAATTATCAGGGATACCTGTAAAACATGCAGATTTCGAATGTTACCCCAAATCATCTATGCCAGAATCATCTATGTCATCTACTTTATCCCTGATGAGGCTCAAGAATATGGTACAGATGTTTTTTAAGCAAATTCAGTGTGTTTTTATTATCACATATTCTAACACTTCATATTCTATTGCAAAATACACAAGTACCCCAAGGAAATTTCTATTAATACTATTTTAAAATACTGTTTCCATCATAAATTGAAACTTGTGAGAAAACTAACCTGTATCTAGACACAGGGAGAGAGATGGAGGGAGCAACATAGACAGGTGGTCTTTTCTGGGCAAGCCCTAAAATTATACGTTTGTTTTAAAACTTGGGACAATGATAATTTTAGCTAGATAATTCTGCTTTCTATTTCTTTACTACAATTCCATTTTATAGTTGCCCCAAACAATAACAAAGTGGTCGTTGTAACCTTTTGTATCTTGTAGTTTTAATTTTAGGCTGAGTACTAGTAGGCCTAGGTATGATTGGGAAAGAAAAAGGTATTACCTTGTCATCTCATTGGCTTTGGCAGGAATAAAATTCAGTGTACCTGGGGTTAAGACTGAATTCCTGATAGTAATTTGCATTCAGAAAGAAGGAACTATGACAGTAACTATAACGTTGACAGACTGTAGAGAGATGTAAGACAAACCCAAGTCTTACCCCAATCTGTGAGGGAATGAATAGGCAGAATATGCCCATGTGTTACTTGTAGAACTAAGCACATGTGCAGCAAAGAGTTGTACATGGATCTATCCTGTGAGAATACCCATTCATGGGGACTAAGTGTAGTTATCATACAAGTCCTTGAAAATCATAAAAATTCTACCTAAATATATTATTTTTTCAGATGAAAGACTAAAGAAAACCAAACTACATGCAATGAAAGTCTTAACCATTTCACTATAGGATTTTTTTCTCATCCTTCCAGTGATTTTTGTCTTGGAAATAAAATACTAACACTTAGAAAAAGTTTACTTGCCTTACTTTCTAGCAAGTATGGTTATACTGGGTCCTTCCTGAACACCAAGAGAGGATCACTTATTTTGCATATGCCTCCTTGGTTTCAATCGCCCCTTCCAAGTACAGTCCAATGCAGAATATTTTTTTGAACCTTCCTCTCTTATGAACAATGTCAGTGTGGCCTCAAGGGTTCTGGCTGTGGAGTTGCGATCACCCAAGCTCCTACTTTCTCATTCCTGAAGTTATTTTTAGACTGTTATTTTCAAACTAAAGGTGGTGATTTAGTTGTAGGAATTCGGAAAAGACTATATAATCTAGAGAGCTCTCAAATTATAGCATTTCATAGACTACTTAAAACTAATCACTGTTTACACAATATTTTAAATGGTATCTAATAAATATATTTTAAAATTCATTCAATGCTTGTATATTTATGTGTGTGTGTGTCCATATGTAAGCATGTCATTAAATCATGACTTTCACCAAATAATTATTGTTGTTACCTATTAGACCTCAGAAATGCAAGGAAGAAAAAGCTATGTGGAAATATACTTTATTGGAATAAAAAATATTAGTGTTTAGTATTAAGTACCTAACAGAGTTTTAAAGAAAGTTAGACATATAATTTGTGGTTTAAGTAAAAGAGAGTAAGCACTTATGAAACTGAAAAGTCACTCGATCATATTCTAAAAAGGTGTATAAACCACACAGTGCTTGTTTAAATAGGTTTATAGTATTTTTCCTGTGTAATATAATTCAAATATAATTTTTCCAAGGCCTCCTCCAGGCAAAGAGAAAACTCCAGACTTAGTGGGTACCAAGAATATAGGTGAAGGATGACAATGAACACTTTGCCACACCCACACTGCAATGTCCAATGGAACCTTTTCAGATATAGTAATTTCCAAGCATTCTGTTCTACCTGAATCAGGAGAAAGTACAGCAGAATGTAAATAATGTATACTGTATTTAGAGAAACAACGTAAATTCTTTATAGACTGTTGAGTAAATAATGTATATACTTAGAAAAACAGTATTAATATTTCATAGACTGCTGGGCCACTGTTAAGGTTCAGATTAAACCTCTGAGTTTAGAGAAACAGCATGTTTATCAAAAGTCAATTTCTTGTTCTACTCAATAGAATTCTGTGAGGTTCTGGATAAACTGCCACGTATAAACTGTATTCATGATACAGTTCTGCTAATGTCACTGTATTAACTGTATGTTATGTTTTGTAGTGGCTGCAAGATAGAATCCTATGACTTAAAGATTTGAGTGATGTTCTGTTGTTACACAATGTACAAGAAAACCTTTTTGTTAAGCTCTCACCAACCTTGCCAATCACATTATGAGTTCATATTGTGGGTTTTTTTTCTTAGAATTACTTGACTTTCTGATGTATCTCTGAAATCTATATTTGGATGAAAAAAAAGTTGATTGCAATAAGGTGAAGATATTTTGTCACAAATTTAGAATTATTTGCATTCTTAGTAAAAAAATCAAACATACACTTGATCCATTAGGATTACAAACCAAGTCACATATTTCTAATAATAATGTTTACTGTTCTCAACCTTTGATTCTGTTATAGAAAGTAATTTTATTCCTTTCTCCTCTCAGAATTGCACCCCTCTTTATTTATGTAGGTTGCCTAATAATGCTATTAAAAAATATTTTCTTTTTCTTTTTCTTTTAAATCACAGCTAAAAATGTGCTTTGCATGTCTGTCCTTTTAGTTCTTCCGCACTATGGCATATTGTTGCAATCCCACATTTAATATTCAATATCTATTGTTAAATTCTCATAAAGTGCCAGTAAGTGTTCATATGTTCTAATTAATAGGCATAGTGTGAAGGCCATAACCAGCTTCACAGAGGAGAACAATGAGCTCACAGATCACAGCTGCAATCCACCAGAGGTTGGATGTGAACATTCCCTCCTCAACTGCTGAGTATTTCAAGCAGGAGGAGCAGCTGGCGAGCGAACAGAACCCACGATGCAGTAACGGTTTGTGGGAGCCATGAAAAGCTATAGATGTCAAATGCATATCAAATAGTGTTCCATACCAACTGGTTAGCATTATTTGTTTCAAAAGACACAGAATATAAAAATAGAGATTTTCTAATAAAGTAAACTAGTATTCACAGGGATTAAAGAATGATTTATCAGAATATCTGAAGTCCAAAGAGTAGCCTTAATGTATTCAGGGTGAGGTTGGAAAGAAGTTTAAAGAAGATAAAATGTAATTTATTTTAGAATCATACCGAATCCTGATGACCTCAACTTGTGTCACAATATGGGCCTCTTATTTAGGGTATGAGAGTATTATGCTCTACATTAACATGTGTGATCTCTATACATATATTCCTGGATCAAGATGGATATAAAATAAATAGGTTTTTGGGTCATTATAATTGATACCTAGGTGTGCTTCTCCTAATATGTCTGTGTTACCAAAAAAAAAAAAAAAAAAAAAAAAAAAATACTTAAAGTGTATGCTTTTGGTGGTATGTACTCTTTTTTTTTTTTTTAATCCTTGAGCTATTTATTTTTTTATTTATTCAAAGTTGTTGTATATATAACAGTAACATGCATTAAAATTCATAATATTTTTTTTCATGCCTAAAGATATAACTTTATTCATTTTATATGTTGCAAACACTGTTAGTTTACATTTTTTTTCTTTTTTTATTCTAATTTGTTGTACACGTTTGCAGAGTACATTTCATTTCATATTACATGTAAAGAGCACAATTTTTCAAGTTGCTGGTTTAATATAAAGTATTTTTTCAACAATTGTGTCTTCATATATGTATTTAGGGTAATCATGGATAACTTGGTCTGCCATTATTCCTATCCCCTTGTCACCTTCCTTCCCTCCCCCCTCTTTGTTCTATTTAAAGCTTTTTCATTCCTCTCATTCCCTCTCTCTTGCCTTTATAAGTTAGTATCTTCATATCAAAGAGATCATTCCACCTTTGGTTTTTTGGGATTGGCTAACTTCACTTAGCATTATTTTCTCCAACTCCATCCATTTACCTGCAAATGCCATGATTTTATTCTCTTTTAGTGCTGAGTAGTGTTCCATTGTGTATATATACCAAAGTTTCCCTATCCATTCATCAGCTGATGGGCATTGGGGTTGGTTCCACAATCTAGCTATTGTGAATTGTGCTGCTATAAACATTGATGTGGCTATGTCCTTGTAGTAATCTGTTTTTAAGTCCTTTGGGAATAGGCCAAGGAGTGGGATAGCTGGGTCAAATGGTGGTTTCATTCCCAGTTTTCCTAGGAATCTCCATAGTACTTTCCAGAATTGCTTTCACCAATTTGCAGCTCCACCAGCAATGTAAGAGTGTGCCTTTTCCCCCACATCCTCGCCAGCATTTTTTTTTATTTTTTTTATTTTTTGATAGCTGCCATTCTGACTGGAGTAAGATGAAATCTTAGAGTTGTTTTGACTTGCATTTCTCTAATCGCTAGAGATGTTGAACATTTTTTCAAATATTTGTTGATTGTTTGTATATCATCTTCTGAGAAGTGTCTGCTTAGTTCCTTGGCCCATTTATTGATTGGGTTATTTATTTATTTATTTTTTTGGTGTTAAGGCTTTTAAGAGCTTTATAAATCCTTGAGGTTAGTGTTCTATCTGATGTGCTTGTGGTAAAGATTTGCTCCCATTCTGTAGGTCCTCTATTCACCTCACTGATTGTTTCTTTTGCTGAGAAGAAGCTTTTTAGTTTGAATCCATTCCATTTATTGATTCTTGTTTTGAGTTCTTGTGCTATATGGGTCTTATTGAGGAAGTTGGAGCCTAAACCAACTTGATGGAGATTTGGGCCTACTTTTACTTCTTATTTGTGATTTAACAGATTCATAGTTGATTTCTTGACAAGTAAAGTTTTTTTTTTTTTTAAATTGTACTAGTAAAGGTGGATTTAGAAATATAGACATGTTTTCAGGAAACCCTCAACATAAGGTCTGAGAAAAAGTAAACAAAGGGATGTAGGTATCAAAGATAAAGGAAGGTGTTGTAAGAAATTAAAAAAATAAAAGAAGCAAAAGTGTGAAGACAGAGTCATATTAGATATGCCAAGTGACCCTTCATTTTAATGGATCCCTTGTTCACAGAGCAGAAATAGAATGAAATTTCTGACATTCACACTGTCATACATTTTGAAAGATGTTATAAATGGTGGGGTCTAATCCCGGGTTTTCCACACAGCAGAGCTCAAGTTTCTAATTCTAGGGAGTCAGTGATGGATCAAGAGCAGAGACACATCTAGACACTAGAACTGCTGCAGAGTTTTATAAATTTATTTTATCTGTATATTGTTGCTTAACTGTAGAAGAGTGTCCCTATATTTTCTTTCTTTCTTTTTTCTAAAATAAGATACTCAGTTCTAATATGACCTAAAAGTTGTCCATTGCTTTGGATATTGTAAAATATTCATACCACTTATGATTTAACTTGATTCTTAAAATAACCCCCAAAAATAGATAGCTCCATTTTATATCTGAGAAAGTTGAGATCTTAAGTAACTTGCTTAGTGTTCATATTTAGAAATAGACAATAATGCTACGCAAGCCTACAGCTGCCTATTCCAACCAAAGAAACTCTTTGTCAAAATTATGAAAGAAGAAAGATAAATAAAAGAAGGAGAAAGAGAGGAAGAAAGTGAATGTAGGGAGGAAGGTAAGGAAGAAAGAAAGTAGAAAGGGAAAGAGGGAGGAAGGAAACCAAAAAAAACAGAAAGTTTGGGTTCAGTGCCTTAAAACTCTGCACCATAAAAGGGAGGGCTTAGCATTTATTAAACTCCCAGTTGTTAAAATAAGAAAGAAACTGAAGAAAATCATTCAAAATCTTTTTAGCATATATTTAAAGCATAATAATTTATTTCCAAATTACTTTCCATTGAATTTTATAACTAATAGAAAAAACAAAACTGAAAGTTCAATGGTGTTTGTTATTAATGACCTAAGGTGTTTCTGAACTCAGGAAAACAATGATTTTATATTTTAAGCAGTAACCCTAGTGCACAAATATTTACTTTATTCCTTATACAATGTCTACTTAAAGTTCTCTTTCTACTACAAACCCAGCAAGGAGTAAACAGAATTATCCAATTTTAGTTAAATAATTTCTGCTTAACATTCAATCAGCACTTGTTTCTAAAACAGTTCATTTTTTAAAAAATTCTGATAATGGGAGAAAATGGAAATTTTCCCACTCATGATTTCTGTGTACCAGCAACAATAGAGGTTGAGAATGGTCACACACACAAAAAAAAGATTAACATCCTTTTGACCCAAAAATGTATCTGCCAGTACTCACTGGTCCATTTAGGTGCTTGCTCTATTTGGCAAATTGTTTAGGTTAACACATTTGAACCAAATACATTGTGTGCAACCCTGAAAAGATGTGAGGATATGAAGATCCAGCATATCATTTCACATATGCCCAGTTGCATCATAATTTTTTTTTTACTGTTTTAATAGAATAGATTAAGAATTTCTTTGGCTCAATAATTAGTTTTTGTTAATTATTACAATACAGTAAAGCTCATGTTATTATAAGTGTCAAGAAAAATCATTTCATGATTTGCATAGTTAGAAAGTGGTGAGCAAAGATTGTATTTATATCTTTTCATCCCATAAAATAGTCCTTAGAGAGAAACCTTTGGAAAATTTTACTTAATGCTTATAAAAACATGAGCAGCTCACACAATGGTCATTTATTTGAAATGTTCCAAAATTATTTCCCATTAATAAAGAGTTTACTACATCTAAGTTGATAGCTTCACCATGCTGTCATTAATATAAAGTTAGATAACACGTGTGGAAATATTCTGTAAACCATATAATATGTTTCATCATTGATGGTTATTGTACATGTATATATTTTCATGTCTGTCTACCTATCGATCTATCAGCTCTTTGTCTATTAGCCTGTTTTGTGGAAAGACAATTTAGTCATCCCCATCACATTAAGAATGTTTTAGGTGGAATTTGTCTTGCCAGAACTCTCCTCTCTCCTTTCTCTTAAGAGGTGACATTCTTTTCTGCTTTCAGATGACTCCTGTTTATAACAGCTTTTAATTGCTATCATTGTTTATGTCAAACTACTTCCTCTTTTTCTTTCTTTTAAATTTCTGACTGCTTTTTAGCTTTTTATGGATGTTTTGTCTTTCATGTGAACATGTTCAAAGAACATAAGCAAGTTAGAATAATATCTATGAAAGATCTCTGATAGACAGTAAGGCCTTGTAGGGCAGTGTTCGTGCCTGTGAATCAGAATGAGCTTTGCTTCAAGACTCCTGACTCCTAAGTGATTCTTACCAAGGGTCTCTTACTGCTAAGTGCTCTAGAGCTGCTTCATTAGTCCTGAAGAATATTTGGGACTTCAGGGTAGGAAAAAATCCTTAAATTTTGCATGGCTGAGGATTTGTTAAGTAGCTACACTTGTAAATTTAAAGGAAATGTACATACACATATGTGTACATACCTATAGACATACATAGCAATGCCCACCAGCTGGACAATAACCAACATATTGATTCCTTCAACTTTTTTTTTTTTTTTTACTTAGATGCTGTTTTACTAGTAGCTATTATTTTGTATTTGTTTGATTTAGTGAACAAATGAATTGTACATTTGTATTATTTGCAACTTCAGTTTAGCTTGTCAAGTATCTAATAAGCATTCTCTAAATAAATATTTAGTTGTTAAAAGGAAACAAAAGTAAAGATCTGCTTTTCAAATCATTTCCAAATACGAAAACTTGCTATCTGTGTTTGTGTTAAAACATAGCAATTTATTAGTGCAACCCTTGTATAGAGGAAACTAAAAGTTAAGTAACCTGTCTAAAGTTACACAGCTAACAAATGATAGGGTTAAGATAGAGTCCTCCATTCTTGCATTCATTTCATTCCAACTAACTTCACTTTGTAAATAGAAACGTTTGGTAAAAGCTCTACCATAAGACTAGTAAAGAACTAAGGGGAGTAGAGAAATACGTGAAAGAGAATACACTACATGATTCACAAATAGGAATACAAGTGGATAATAAGAATGAAGGGCCACACAGGAGAACTGTCAGGTTCATCTGGATGAGAGTCCCCACAGGCATCTCAGAGCACAATATTTTTGGCTTCTTAAATGAATGTTAAATGAGTGCTTTTTATCTTATGAAGTGAATAGGGAAAGGTAATTCTGTAAGAGAAATTAAAAGCAAAAGTACTGCAATGAGATATAGCTTGAAATCACACACTTCTGACTGTGAAGTTATATAAGGCTTTCTCTTACATGGTTACAACATTGCTCTTACAAGAATTTGTTAGTATCTACTGAGCTCTTACAACCAACATTCTATATGGCATATTATAGGACTCTCAAAATAATACATAAGTTAGGTCATTCATTATTCCCACTTTCCAGAGGAGGAAAATGAGCACAGCAAGTTTATATAACACTATAACACGTCCAATGTTGCATAACTATCACATTGCTAAACAAAGACTTAAAACCAGGTTGTCCGCATTCAGGACATAGTACTCTTAACAAATATACCAAAGAGGTGGGTAATTTCTAGTTTTATTATTATTATTATTATTATCATTCATTATTATTATTACTATATATACTTTATATACTATATATACTTCACTTTGAAAATAGAAACATTAGGTAAGAGCTCTACCATAAGACTAATAAAGAACAAAGGGAAGTAGAGAAATACATGGAAGAGAATACACTACATGATTCACAAATAGGAATACAAGTGGATAATAAGAATGAAGGGCCACACTATATAAGTCTCCAGCACAGATAATAAACCAACAGTCTATCCACCATGAACATTTAATGATTGGGAAATTTTTGCTAAGAATCATCATGGGCTTATCACCACCTGAAGAAAGGCAAACAATAATTATTTTTTTACTATTATTATTATTATTATTTTTTTGCACTAACTAGCCAAGATTAAGTCATTTTCTAGGAAGTCAATTATGTGGTATGTTTACATATGTGTATGTTTTAAGGCCTTTTGTTTTCTTAGGAAGAAACAAAAGATTTGATTCCAAAAGCATCTTATTCAGAGCTATCACACTCAGTGACATTACATAAACGTGCATTTTTATATATTAAATTAGAGATTGCCCCAAAGCAGCACACACCGTTGATTCATCATGAGATACAGAAGCTGTTAGGCCATCAAGGGTATCACTTGGCAGATCCCTTTCATGTAATGAAATTTACAGTGAGAAAGTCAAAAGTCCAAAAAGAGAAGTCTGGGTATTGTGGCCAAGGGGGAAAAGACTCGGTTCAAACTGCATGTTAATTCCAGCTGAGTAGGCTATTGAAGTGGTAATAAGGCACAGGCATGGCCGCTGGCCTTCCCACAGTCTATATGTTCCCTACCCATCAAGGACATTATTCATCAAGGCAGGCTGCAAGCCTCTGTGCTAGCCATCTCATCTCTCAGTGACTTTTGACAGTTATCAGTTCTGAATTCTATTGAGAAATCCTGCAATGTCTTCTGTGTGCTAAAAGTTCTGTATTATCTTCAAAATCATCTAAACAGTGTATATTTGTATATTATTATTATTCTAAAGTTTTACTTCAGGTCTCCAAATTATCTCTTTGTCATAATTAAATAATTTATTGAACATTTTCTTTTCCATAAATCCATTTCTCATTTTAGCAGTGAATGGTTTGAGAGCAGAAAGAAAAGAAAGTGAAGGATTCTTGATTATGCTTCAGACTCCAGAAATCTAAATAAAGGTCACGTTCTCTTTTAAATATAATTTTGAAAGAGTTTCATGGAGCCCCTAACACCTGAAAGGATGTGGTCTTTTGGAAACACACACACACACCAAAAACAAAACAAAACAAACAAACAAATAAAAATACCAGATACCATATAGTAATATACTCAGCTCATGGTTTCCATCTTGGTTCAAATATCAAAATATGCTAGGTAATTTTTAATAGGGTGAAGTCACTAGATAAGAATTCTACAATTAGATTAATTAAAATTGTCCAATTTGATTATCCTGTCAGTTTGCAAAATATTCAACTATAAATGAAAGAAGTTAATATACAGAAAATCAGGGGTGAAAAAGAACCAAAATATTTTGTTCCTTGTTTCTCACACAAGAGTTTAATATAGAAATCAAAGTTGGAGTTCATTTCTCAGGATTTTTACTGCAGTGTGTTTTCAATTTTGCATGTCTCATTTGCTGTCCTTTCTTCAGAGTAAGTCACTCTGATTGTATGTAAGAGCTTAGGGCATTAATAGTAAAGAGCACTGATAAGTTGATAAGTGAAATTTTAGTTATGTTACTCTGCTGCTCCCCAGCAATCAAATCAGAAACATCACTGCTCTGTGGATGAGACACGTGTGTCACTATTTTTTTTCTACATTGTTTTGTTTATTTGTGTAGGAAAGTACTTTATAAACTTTGCAGTATTTTATACTTCTAAGATAATATGAAATATACGCAGCCTTTACAGCCCTGGGTTAGAGCAACGAGAGTATCTCCTGATTTTCAACCTGTTTTCTCTTGCTTTCTTGGTAGCCAAAAAGAGAACTTGTGGGATAGAGAGGCCATCATTCTAGATTCTACCTAGCTTGCGGCTCAGATTTAACCATCTGGCTCATTTTTTGCTCAAGAATATTTATTACTAAATAACAGGAAATAACTGTAAAACAACAACAACAGAGGTTCTCATAAAAATCAAACTTTGGTTCACTTGTACACAATATCATAGAATCTTCATGTATTTTTACTGTTTGTGGTAAATGTAAACGGTAGGTCGATTTTTAATATTAGAAAGGTTGGCAAGTTTTGCCATAGAAGTATCTCCCTAAGTAGGGCATTGAGCTGGGCTTGAAGCTGTATTGCACAAAAAAACATTTTATAAACTGTAGAAAAGTGACAGTTCGTGAGAGAGCTACAATGACCAAATGGTGAACATGTAAACAGAAGCACTGACTTCCCAAGGTTCCCTCCAGTGCTAAAGCCCCAAGATTCTTTTTACAGTCTACAAAGTATGCAAAATATAGAAATAAAAGAATTTATGCCCTAAGGTTATCTCAGTGTTTAAAAATACAAATCATAGATAGCAAAAGACTTTGGGGAGTGGATACAATATAAAGAGAAAAGATGAAAGAATTGATAAGAACAAAGAAACAGAAATAAAGAAAAACCATGGCAAGTTTAATCAAAAGAGAAAGTGCTAAATATTTAAATGACAAAAGTGGTTGTAGCCTATAAAACAGAAAATAAACATTCTGACAAGCTTTTCCAACTACTCAAATATGACTGAAGAGGTGGGGAGAGATGATGTGTTTTTATAAACTCTCAATAACTTTCACAATTGCCATTTCCTTTGTAAATTCTTTAAAGAATAATGACACATTCAATGATATTAATCAACCATTATATTTTAAAATCTCTATAGTATTAGCCTGCTATTTATTTGAGAGGTTCAAGTACATGATATATATTTATCATAAATCAAATATCCAGTCATTTTAGAGTTTGAAGAGCTATTAAAGATCATTTGACTCAATCCTTTAATTATTCAAATAAGCAAACAGGGGCTCTTATAACTGGAAGAATTTACCCAAGAATTCACACATTAATAGTGGAAGAAATATGACAAGGATAAAGGACCTCAAACCTGTGGCTGAGCCTGCTTCCTCTCTCTGTGAGTTCAATTTCAATACACTCTTTTCTTTATCAGAAACTTTCATAATGCATGCAAGCATTTAACAAAATGTTAAATTTCAGATATAAAGACTAGCATTAAAGAGGCTAAAAGCCAAAATATCCGGAAAGTAATACAAGAAAAAGAAAAGAGATTATTTTAATAAATTTATCACATAGACAAATACAATAGAGAAAATGACTTAAATGATGGAAATTTTAGTCCAATCTTAAAGACTATGTGAAGATTTTTGCTTTCTGTTAAATTCATTTTGCTTGAGACTATAAAGATGCAAATACAACCACCTCTTGAAGTGGCAGTCATAACAACCAGGCATGTATTCTTCAAATCATCACCAAAAGGACCCCCTCAAATCAGCCAAGGAACGGTCTGAGGTGATATTTCATTCTAGACACATTACTCATTGTGAGTACTTAATAAACACTATTTCATGGTAAATTATATTTTAAAGATTTCGGCTAGAAGGAATTTTGGAGATCTGGAATAAAAGTAGTTAGCAATATAAAGGAAAAAATATTCATTATTTAAAGACACAATTGTCTCCCATTTTAGTTTTCTGGGGCACTTAAATTAACAAAAACATTTACATTACTTACATTTAATATAATATTTAATAGCAGCAGAAATTTTTAAAAAGGGTAGTTATGAATTAAAAATACTATGAGAAGTTAAATAGATTTGCAGAATAGACATTTGTGGATCTCACAAATTCTTGATAATATTGATTTAATCATAGCAGATGTATTTTATAAAGTATTTCGTTTTTTTTGGGGGGGGTACCAGGGATTGAACTCAGGGGCTCTCAACCACTGAGACACATACCCAGCCCCATTTTGTATTTTTTTTTTTTTTTTTTTTTTTTTTTTTTAGAGACAGGGTCTCACTGAGTTGCTTAGTGCCTCGCCATTACTGAGGCTGGCTTGAATTCACCATCTTCCTGTCTCAGCATCCGCTGGGATTAAGGGCATTCACCACAATACCTCGCAGTATTTGAACAACAAACACAGTGAAACTCAAAGTTACATGGCACCTATGAAACCCTTCACTGGCATTTTTATCTGGAACTCACATTCATATTTTCTTCATGAACTCTAGGATAAATGGAGCCCCTATCTAACTGGTGAACTAGTATCTAACCCAGATTAGGAGTTCAATAAATGCTAATTTATTTTCCATTTTTAAAAAGAGGTCTACGATTTCAGGTTAATGTATATGTAGTAAATTCACTCTGGTAATGAACACAACAATTTGATGTGTTTTGTCCACTGAATACCAACTCAAAACTTTCACCACAATCAAAATGTGGATCAAGTTACCCCCCCCCCAAAGTTTCCTCATGCTCCTTTACAGTCTCTTTAATGTTCTAGTTGCCCCCATCTAAGGCAAGCCCTCACTTCTTTCTGTCCCTAATTTTTCCCACTTATAGAATGTCAAATGGAATCATACAGTTTTAAGTCTTTTGCTTCTGAGTTTCTTAAGATTCATCCTTGTGGTTGCGTATATCAGTAGTTTGCACCTTTGTATGTTGTGTAGTGTTGTCCTGTATGAACAGACTGCAACTCACTTATCCCTGTGCAGTTGACAAGCATTTAGGTTTTTCCTAGTTTGTGAAGATTATGAACAAAGTTTTTTTTAACATTCATTCATAGATCTTGTGTAGATCTTTTAAGTTAAACAGTGCAAGACATGTGGCTTGTGATAGAAAATATAGAAAAATAGTGGAGAGAAAACCAAAAGAGCATCTGTATTTTTATATGGAATCAAGCTTGTAAGCAAGGTAGTTAAGGACACTGTTCCAGAACATTTTATCTCCTTCAGCTAATCTTCTGGTGGGGGGTGCAGAGGAAACAGGGGAAAGTAGAGAAGAAAGACAGTAGCTCGAGCAGTGTCTGGAATTTTTAGGCCCACTGCTGTATTCACTTTAGCAATGTCCTTTCCTAGTTGTGTAATAATAATAATGATGATGGCAACAAAATAATTAGGAACAGTCAAAATAGCCAACAGCAATGACAGTCTTACTATGTCAAGAATTTTTCTAAGTATTGTGCATCTATTAAATCACTTCATTATTTTATGAGCTCTTAGCAATAAATGAGCCTTGATACACCAGTTTATAGTACTAAGACCCAGAGATGGTAGCCCAAGATCACATAGTCAATGGGACTGACATGCAAATACAAGTTTGATTTCAGAATCCATTTTCTTAAACTATATCCAATACCACTTATTAAAATAGCTCTCTAATTAACAAATGAAGTTCTTAAATGAGTTCATTGTATCCGATACATAATACTACCCATCAGATAGAACACAGCAACTCAAACCCAGCCAAGATTTGCAAATGGGTGCTAACTCTGCCCTGTTGCCTAAGTGTATCCTCAAGGAAGCTCTATCATATTTCCCAGACATGGCTACATGCAAATACTAAAGTTGTTACTCTTCTTTCTTTTGACATATTTATAGAAATTTCTCTTAATGAAATTTAGAATTTAAAAGTATCTACTTGTCTTAATAAATATATATTATTGTTTTATTATAGTTATTTCCATACAAAACTGTATATAATAGAGTTAAGAAAGCAGTTAACATTAGAAAATTAATTTAATATTTAATGTTGAGAGATCACCACACAATTTCTTCAAAAATTGTAGCTGGAAGAGAATTTTAAAGTTTAGGCTTAGAGGCTCAAAGGTTGCTTAAACTTAAGAAAAATTAAAATCAATAAAATCATCAATATTATTTTATTAGATATAAAAGGTTAACAAGCAATTTAAAACAAACCCAGTTTTAAAAGAATGAGGCAATTCTCACATAATGACAAGTGATTCGAATATACACTATAAACAATTTGTATTAGCACATCATTAAAATGTTCAATATAGAATGATAATTGTTTTTAGTTCATAAATAAAACTATCTCTTTAATATGTTTACAATTATGTTTCCCACAGCTTATCTGTTTATTATCTGGAAAAAGTCAATGAAGTTGGCTGGGCAAAAATTAGAGCCTGTCACTCCCTAAAATCAATACTGACTGTTATGAACTGAATTTTGTCCCCTAAAAAGATATGTTGAAGTCCTAGCCTCAGAAGAGGTGAATGTGACCTTATTTATTTAAAAAAAAAAAAAAAAATGTCTTAACAGATGTTGTTGAATTAGGATGAGGTCTTTAGAGTGGGTCCTAATCTAACATGACTGGTGTCCCTACATGAAGGCAATTTGGACATAGAAACAAAAAGGGGGAGGACACTATGAAAACACAGACACAGAGGGCAAAAGCAGATTGGAGCGAAGCTGTCATAGCCAGGGAACACCTGGGGCTGCCAGAAACTGAACGGGGGAAGGAAATATCCCACCCCAGAGTCTTCAGAAGGCATCTGCCCCTGCCAACACTTTAATTTCAGAGCTCTTCTCTCCAGAACTGTGAGACAATATATTGCTGTTGTTTTAAGCCACTCAATTTTGGGGACTTTATCGTGGCAAACCTAGAAGGCTGGTACATTGACAAATAACAAGATTGATACCCGAGGTTTAAAAGAAGCATTCTAAAATCCCTGGCTGGTTCATACTAGTAATCACATTAGTAATCACCAACACAGCAATAGCCTGGGTAAGTTCAATAACATGTGATAAATAGGCAGCCAGAGAGCAGGGCGTCAAATAGGAATAATATCCTTTTGAAGGACAGGCAAGTATTTTGATTTCTGAATTTCTTGCTGGATTCACATTAAGGTCCTTGATTTCATATGCAAGCATTTTCCAATTTTCTATAACATGAATTCTCTTGTTTGTTTGTTATACGCTGACATCGTTTGTTCATTCCAAGGTTATACACCACTCAGTTGTGTCAAATGAAGGTGGAATTGAAGTTTTATTCAAAAGGAAACTGTGCACTAATGAACAAAGACGTCGAAGAGGCAGTTGGAAAAGAAACTTTCCATCTAAATCTTTCCTTTGCCCTTTTTCTAAAGGGTTTGGAGGAATACAGTTATGTCCTGATGGTTGGCCAAAACCTAATGAAAGAAAAGAAGGTGAAAATCAAAATGACACATTAGAGTTCCTGTGCTTGGGCTCCAAGCATTCTTGGCAGAATTGCTACATACTTCAGACATTCCAGTCAGCTATTGCAATACATGAAAAGAACAGCCATTGTGTTTATGTTAAATATTCTGTGCTTTATTAACTTGGCATTATTTGTCCCCACCTTTCCCCTCTGCCCAATCTGAGAATCCCAGTAGATTTATTATCTTCAGATCCCAGCAATCCATAACATATTTTAAGTATACCATAGTAATAAACTTGGAAAGAATATTATCAGATTGGCTAATTCAGTGAGACAATTTTACTTGCAGATGAGCTGGATTTGATTTGTTACCTGCCAAGTGTAGCAGCTCAATACTGGACCTGTTATTCAAGGATCAAGGGGAAATTGAGGCTAAGTGAGACTAGCTGTCCACACATTCTCTCACTACAACATTATCAGCCTTTCCTGGCTGGCATCCCCTCCTCCCAATTCCACAAACCCATCATTCTTTCATCTGCCAACATGGTGGTTGATGTTACAACAAAGCAATCCCACCCCATGCATGGATTTATATTCCATTCCTCTAGACACCACTCTCAGTTAAATATCTCCTTCCATGTTTTTATTTTCAGATGGGTTGGGGCAGAGTTGTTTTTTTGTTTTTTGTTTTTTAATTTTTTCAGGAAAAGAAATAAATTAATGGAGTAAGAAGGGAAATCACTTGAAAGTACATGATTGAATATACTCAACGTGGCTAGTTTCTAAGTGAATATTTTTTTAGTTGATACAGTTAATAATAAAATGATCTTTTAAAATTCAATTCCTTCATGTAGCTTTCCATACATGAATGGAAGCTCTACCTTGAGAATAGGTTCCATGGCACAGATGAAACCTGAAATGGCAAACTAGAACTGCTAGAATCATTAGGCCTGTCATTTTGTTCTCTACACACAATGCTCTGCAATGATATAATAGCACAAACACCCACTGATACGAGGTTTCTGTAACACCTGGACTCAAAGCTATAAGAAAGGAGTGGTAATAATGACAGTTCCATGATTATTCCCTTTCTGGTCAATTTTAATCAGTTCCTTAATGTGACTTTAATGATGTTTTTTAGTGTTAATTTCTTTTTATTTTTTCAATGTTATACCAATAGCAGTTCCCTTCAACCACTGTGATTTTTTCATTAGGATGATTATAATGGAAGATGACTCTCAGTGGAAATGTATGAGACACTCTTGTTATCCATGCACCATTGTTGCAATACACTAATTGCTCCAGTCTGTCATGTGAATGAGTATTTAAGGAGATTTTAATCCCTGAACCACCACATTCATTGTAATTTTGTATGCTAAAGATCCTTATGACATTATACTGATAAAATCGGTAGCACTGCACACATGCCCAGACCTCCTACAATTTAAACATAGTTAAAGTGTTTGGATACATTTTAATTTGTAAATAATTGGCTTGTAAGATAAATTGATGTGCTAAGTTAAGAGTTCGGAGTAAACTTTCCAGTTTTAAACTTTCATGGGTACTGCTAAAGAAAGACTAGATTATTTGGTTGATTTCCTGCTCTCATTTGCAAACCATGCTTCAATTAAATTCCCAGTATGGGTAGGCAGTTATGAATAATGTCCAGCTATCACACAGCTCCCTGCTCCTATGAGAAAGATGTCAAACGTACTGAACCCTTCAAGACAGGGATTTAGGTCATTAACTCAACCATAGATTTGAAAGCATTTCACAAAGTGGGTCAGTTTGTCAAAGATACAAACATGACATGACAGAACAGTTTCTAAAACTGAAGTGCACAATTACAAGTCACATCAAAAGTAATCAATTCAGTTCATTATAAAATCTGTTGTTTGGGGCAACTACAGTAAAGTTCAAAGTAAAAGGTATACTTGTCTCTATCTAGGGATGATTAAAAGGTTGGAATGATAAGATGGTAACATTATCAAAGAGTTGTAAATATATGACATACTGTGCTGGCATTTTAAAAGTTTCTTTTTCAGCCTGGAACTTCTATCACCATAGCAATGGATTTTACAAAGACTATATTAATTAGATGCAAATGGCTGCAAGGGAAACAGAACCTTTTAGTTTTTGAGAACTAGGGCTTAAATCTAATATATTGTACACTATGATATGGAAACCGTATTGTCAGCTGAACAGACCAAACTTGACACACAATCTCTCAAGGAAAGGTCATTTGAGTTGGCATGATTGCAATGTTTTGAAGCAAGTGTGATGCTGCTGGAGCTACATAAAGTTGAGGGATGGTGGAACTGCTAGCTCTGAACACTCAAACGCAAGGAAAGAATAAATACTCAAACAGCAGAAAAAAAATGCCAATGGGAGTTGAAAGAAGTTCCAAGATTCCACCTTCACTGAATGACTGGCTGAGAAGGCAATCAAATAAGGTGGTTCAATCATCAAATAACAAAAAGGTCAATCCATCACAGTTTTGAACTTTTAGATCCAAATTTAGGTAAATTTAAAATGCTCTGAATATGCTAAAATCTTATTTAGAAAATAGAGTGGACATACTATCCTTACCTTGAGCTTTGTGGATAAATAAAGAGAGGTCAGAAGGACTCCAAAAGATCATTTCTTCCCCTTTCAACAGCTTATGAGAGAAAGCAGGTCAGAGTCAGCTTAAGGAAGCACAAGTAGTACTAGTCAGTCACATCCCTGGCTATGGATGCTTCACCAAGCAAGGCATAGCTCCTGGAATGTGGAATTCCACCACTGCACAGCCATATGGAAAATGTCTGCACTACCCAACTTGACATAGAGAGCTTTGGAATAGGATTTCTTTCCACTGACCACTGGAAACATGGTATGCAAGACTCAGACCCAGGCAGAACAGACTTCTACATAAAATTAGAAATCACTAGGAAGTATGAGTTTGCTACACTTCTGCTGATATGGTTCCCCCAGTCAGGCATACTTCATGTTTATCTTGTATGTAGCATGTTTTGTAAGTGGCGGGGGTGTTCCCTCTGCATGACATGATATAAACCATTTCTCTATCCTTCAACTCCTAGGCTGCTGACCTATGAAAATATCAATACTTCAGCATCAGCGTTGACAAGTTTAAATGAACTCTGCTTAATTGCTTATGGACTGTTTTTCTCATTGCTTAAGGCTGGATCTACCATGGCATATGCAGTTCATTCTCACAATAATGATATTGTGATCTTTGTTTCTGACCTTCTTTGTTGTATGGGCTTTCTAATCTTAATGGGGCCCCAAGCTTTTTGCAGTAAAAAACTGATCTGTCATGGGAGAGAATAAAGAGGAAGAGAAGAGAGAAGTATCTGGCAATTTCTGGACTCAGTTTCTCTCTACTGCTTCCCCTGTGTGTTATTTAAGTCAAATTGGTATATTAAAGAAAGCACAGAATGAGTCTTCCAAGATGAGTAGAATGTGTCCAAATCATTGTGCTATGTATACAGAGGTTGAGAATGGCAAGAGCCCGAAAATAAACTGGCATTTGTCCTAGTTATGAAGGAGAACTTTAACTCTTATGTAGGGAAAAGCAAAAGTAGGACTCCCCACCCAGAACAGCAGCATGCCACATTGGGATCCACAAACAAGTCAGGATGACTTAAGTACTGGGTGGGTGGAGGTATGGAGTAGGGAAAAAATGGGACAGAGGTATTACTGTGCAAGCAATAGTACTCTTACCATACTTATTAGCTTAGTTTTCTCTAATCTTCACAGCAGCAACATTGTGAGATAGGTACCAATATTTTCACTGTTAGGGATATTCATGGATCTCTGACTTAGTAAAAATATAGAGTCAGGAAATATGTGCACCTCCTTTTAATATAGTTCTATACTTGTGCCATGTAAACTGGAAGTGCACAGAATTTTAATTTCTTAAAAACTTGTAAGAAGGTTGGTGCTATAGTTTGGATGCTTAATGCAAAAAGCATAATGCATATTTTGACTATGTGTGTGTGCTGTTGAAGTGGATGAAAAGGTTCCTGGCCCCCTCCTCTCTTTCTCTCTTTTTTACTTCTGGGCCAATAAGTGAGCAGTTTGCTCTGTCAGGGGCTCCTGCCATGGTGTGCTGCCTCACCACAGCCCCAAAGCATTGGGACCAATTGATCATTGATGGAAATTTTCAAACTATAAGTCAAAATAAATATTTTCTCTTATAGTTGGGTATGTGGTCCAGGCCTGTAATCCCAGCAGCTCAGGAGGCTGAGGCAGGAGGATTCCAAGTTTAAATACAACCTCAGAAACTTAGCTAGGCCCTAAGGAACTTAGAGAAACCCTGGATCAAAATAAAAATAAGAAAAAAAAATAAAAAGGAATGGGGATATGTCTCAGTGGTTAAGCATCCCTGGGTTCAATCCCTGGTATCAATTTTTTTTTTTTCCTTTCTTTATAAATTAATCTATTTCAGGTATTTTGGTGTACTAAAAGCAAGCAGACACACTGGCATTTAAAAATAAGTAAGAGCAAATATGATGTGAACAATACTTATACCCATTTTTCTCCTTCATCCCTCTTCTCTGTCCCATTCTGCCTATTGTTTGCATACCTGTAACCAAGTCATCTCACAGTTAGACAGTATATTTGTATTTTCACCAAGTTTAAGAAAAGACAAAT
Source organism: Tamias sibiricus (assembly GCA_025594165.1). Taxonomy (NCBI): domain Eukaryota; kingdom Metazoa; phylum Chordata; class Mammalia; order Rodentia; family Sciuridae; genus Tamias; species Tamias sibiricus. The sequence continues at coordinate 41,417,785 of CM046661.1, forward strand.
AATTAATGGAGAGATCATTTGAAATAAAAATTACCTTTATATAATTCTAGATTAAGTTCAAAAGCATTTTGTTCATTGAAGGGAACTATATATGACATAACTACAAGTTTCCCAATAATGATTAATACTCAGTTTAAAGTTTAATCTTAGTTAAAAATCAGATAAAATTAAATAAATGTTTAGTGGAAACAATTCATTTAATGAAGGATATCTTTTAAGCCCCTGCAGCATGAACTGTCCTTTGGGGGATAAGTAAAACTTCCTAGACCTGCTAATGTTCATTCCATAGGTGTTTGTGAAACTTATCAAATATTCAAAGCGCAAACACACACATCTTTGCTCTATCAATATTTATAGCCTGAAAATACATTATTGTTGCAAATATGTCAGGACAATGAAAAATATCCTTTTACAATGGGGATATATAACAAAGGGCAGCAGAACAATATAATTTATTTCTATCATTTATTGAATGACTCATAAGTAATAAGAAATGAAGCTACAAGTAAGTTATGAAGGTCATCTCCTCTCATGTATGAAAATACATAAATTGTTTATATTGTTATCTGCTGTAAGACATTCTATCCATTGAGGATTCCAAAAATTATGAGCCAGATGTCTGGACTCTATACTGTGAAAATACCTCAAATTGGTTTTCAAAAGGTTTTGGCCATATGCAGATTCCTTTGTGCCTCACAGACAATAGCTACTGCTTGGACTTAATGCTTGCACTTTTCTTGATTTAAATGTGTACTAACATACCATTTGCCCAGCTACTGATGGGGTCAATCTCCATTTTACATAAAACAAATCAAAACCTAGTAGCTATGATTAGAATAGATGGTGATAAGTCATAGTTCACATTTCTATTATTCTTTATCATTTTAAGTATTTAAGTGATTTTAAGTATCACTTTAGTGTGGTCCTTTTAAAAAAGGTTCTCAATAAGCATTGATATTACATTTTAACATGTAAGAAAATGAAGTCTCAGATTGGATATTAGTCTGCCAGATATCCCACAACCAGTCAGCAGTCTGAACAGGAGTTCCAGAATCAAAATTCTTGGGTTAGTTCACTTTCAGCCTCATCACTGTTCCTCTATGGAAGTAATAGGAACAGTCACTAACACGTATTTGATGTTGTATTTTGCATGGATTGTTACATTTAATACTTCTACCAATCTATATAAATGGGTAATTAATAAGTAGATTTCACATATGAGGTGACTGAGACTTGGGAAAGGTAAGGAACATTTCATAATTTGTAACAATGGTTTTGAAATTAAGTATCTTTCAATCTAGAGCCTGGGACTTTAACCAATGCCCTGGAGAGAGAGCAATATTGCTACCCATACAGGGTTTCTGAACTATTAATGAGCCACAGATCATCTTAATGTAGTGTTAACGTGAAGATGTTTTGTTCAGTAAATTTAGGGTGGTCCTGAGATTCTGTGTTTTTAACATACTGCCAATTGATCACATAGGTCATGTACTAGGATCACCTGATGGCACCCTCTTTTATCACCTAATCTTTTATACCCGCTCTTCTCCTACACCAACACTTTACTCTTTTGAGCAGATATTTCTCACTGGGATGAATGATAAAAATTAATACTTCCTTATTAATCATACAGTTGATTGTGATTGTTTTCTGACCCAGTTTGAATGGAGATAGCCCCAAAATTAGGTTCACATCTTAATGTCCATAACTCGCGAATATTTTAGATATATGCCAAAGGAGAATTAAAGTTGCAGATGGAATTAAGGTTATTAATCATCTCACTTTGTGGTGGGGAAAAGATCTTGGATTAGCCATGCAGGTTTAAAGTATTTGTGAAGGTCCAGATCAGTGAAAGAAGGAGACAGGAGAGAGAGAACAAAAGGGATGACAACAGAGTTTGAGAAGAATATGACCATCTATTGCTGGCTTCCAGATGGCCAAAAAGAGAGGCAAGCCATTGATTGCTAGTAGCTTCTGAAAGTCAGATAAGGCAAGGATAAGTTTCTTCCCAAGAGTCAACACAGAGAATGCACCACTGCCAATATATTTAGTTTACCTCAGTGAGATCCACTTTAAACTTCTGCTCTCCCTCCAAAATTGAAGATAACAAATTTGTATGTATTAACTACATCTAATAAACATAATTATTTACAATTTCTTACTTGCTCTTTTTAATAAAAAAAAAAAAAACATTACATACATCAAAACTCTGTCAACATGGATAAAGTTTGTTTCCCTTGTTCCCTATTTCTTATATAGAGAGCACAGAGGAGCCCAACTCTCCTCACTTCTCTAATGGAGCTGAAATCAGGACACTATTTAACTTAACACATGGCCACAATACATAATATTACTCTATTCTCCTGATTAATATCTAGACTGGGTTTAACCTCTTAATATAATACAGCTTATTCTAATTTTTTTGTGCTTTTGTTTTCCTTTCTTTTACTCAATACAGTGGGTGTCGCATCCCCTCTTCTGTCTTACCCCACTTCTCTTTCCTACTCTCCTTTCTTCTTTCTCAGATATATCTTTCACTAGGTATCAATGAATGGAGGTTTATCAGACTTAGGCAAAGCTTTCTTTCACTGAAATAAATGTTTTCTTACTTTTAACAACTAACTCTTTGATATCTAACTTTTGATTGTCCTGTATGTATGGATGCATCACATATGAAATGATTCCAATATAAAATTTTGATGTTTCTTGTTACTTGGCCCTAATAACATCATAATAGTACCAAAAATTTAACTTAAATCATAACATCATGGAGCATTTTACAGTCACTACCACTAACAATAGTTTCAATATATGTTTGTGTTATTATAATGGATTTCATGGTCAGAAGATTTCTTTATGATTATTTAATGGCATATAAAATCACATAAAAGCCAAAGAATAAAAATTGACAGTAGAATAAACCTTTTATGAGTTGTTTCCAAGTATGCACAGTTCTACTGTTAGCATTTGCCTCAATATTTTCTGCCCATAAGACTTTTTTTTGTCTGATTATCTACACTGCATTCAAGATACAGGATTAAAACAACCCTCCTAAAGGGTTTTCAGGCTTGTGTTCAAGATGACAACCATTCTGTAATTGTCAGCCACCAGGTTTCCATGTCCAATGTCATTATTCCAAGTCAGACCATGGTAATGTCCAGTTTCCCTCAAAACCTGCACCAGACCTCATGCCATTTGATTTTAGGCTAAGTTAATGAAAACCTGAATATAAAGTATTGAAGGTGAATTTTCTTGTGTCAGCTGTAGAATGAAATATTTCTAGTAAGATGGAAGAAATGCAGAATGTCACCTACAGAAACAGCAATAAAAATTGGCTTTCACCTTCTAGGAGAGTTAATGGAGGAGAAATAATAGAAAAGCTAGGAGGAAGGAACAGAACTTAATTTACCTATGCAGATAAATAATTATAATTTATATGTATGTGTTACTTGCACACTGCCTTGTAGATTGGCAAGTAGACAGGCTACAGACTTAAAAACATATTTTATTACACTGGTAATATATACTACGTAGCCTTTACACTCTTGTGCTCAGTTTAAAGTTGGGTAAAATACTAATAGAATGGATAAGGTGATAATAGAATTATAAACTATAGTTAATACTGTCTATACCAGGGAAGATTTGGTCACTGCAAGAAGAAACATAGACAAGTTCCCACTTTAACCTTTTTTGAGTCTTATCTGAAGGATATTTCATGACATTAACAAGAATGTATTTCTGGAAAATATTATGGCTCATACCTATTGATACTCATAATAAAAATAGTTAAATGTCAATTAAAATTATAAAATTAACCAGAATTGTGGAATTTGTAAAAGTTTTATTTTCTGGATGTCTAAGTCACCACTGGTCATATTTAGATGGAAAACGGTATAGAAATATGTTCACACAGAAACCATTTTTTCTATATCTACCTATAGCAGTTACTCAACTTCTTAGATCTAAAAATTTTGATGTAAAAAAAGTCACATTTTATTAGATTATTTAAACCACTTCAATTGGAAATTAAAATCATATTCTGCCTCTACATCCCTCTGGAATTGTGAAAAGGCTTCTTGTTTTTCCATTTTAATGGAGGAAGTTCTTTGTTCTTGGGGTGTTATGTGGCCCTTTGAGTCTTTTTCCACATATTGGGAAACAAAGATCTTGGATGAGGTTGAGTATTTCTTTACCTAGTTGGATTTGGGTGCTTCTTACCATCATTTGCAATCTAAGTCTCCCTTGTCTCCCACCACTCTAAGAAGGGAAGTCAATCCTGGGAGACCTCTCTCTCCCTCATCTCCTGATATTTAACCCTTTTCTATCTATTTCCTTGGCCTCAAAGATTTTCTTCTGCTTTTTTTCTTGGACCCAACAAAATATTTACAAAATAGGGATTAGTCAGTTTGGAATGCTTCAAAATATACCATAGCCTGGATGATTTTACCTATAAATGTATTGATCACAGTCTTGAATTCTGGAAGTCTAATATCAGGATGCCATCCTGGTGGGATTCTTGGTAAAGGAACACTTCTTGGTTATGTTGTTCTGTGACTTACCTAGTTTTATTTGTAGAGATCAAGAGAGATCCTTTGTCTTTGCTTTGAACAAAAGCATTAATCCCATTGTGATGATCCCTCCCTCATAACCTAAACTAATTCTACTCAGCTCACAAAGGGTCCAAATCCCAATACTAACATTGGAGTTGAAGGTTTCCACATTATAAACTTGGAGCTCATAATGGAAGTCAAAGCTTGACTTTGTTCTGCACTGCCTTTAGCCTAAAAATCTTTGAAAAGCAACAAAGCCTGAAAACAACTACAATTTGTAGAATGAAGGAGAGGAAGTACAAAGACAAACAGATTGCTATTTTAATAAATTACTCTGTAAATATTTTAACTTCATAAAAATTTGAAGCAGATGCTTTCTGGGTATGCATTAAGTACAAAATTGGCATAGTTAAGATAAAATTTTCAAATTTTAATGCATAGTGGAGAGGAACTTCTTCAAAGAGATTTAGGAAGTTAATAGGAACACGTTGAACATATATTTGCACCTTATTTAGAAGTGACAATATTGTTACTATCATGTGCTCATTTCATGTAAAATACTATAGTTGTAAGCCAAGTCAACTAGAAACTAAGTAAAAATATATAAACTCATATTTTATACTACAAAGAAAAACAAGATTATCAAAGAAGTTATGTTTTCTATAAAATAAAAAACACATTTCCCTCTCTGAAAACTCAGGGGCACTGATGTATTATATTGTTGAGATTTGAAAGTCTCATTCCAGCTGTGATTAACACTCTTGTATATAACAAGCAATGCCTTAAAATGAAAACCTATTTTCTCTTTTTCTCTCCTTTTTCACAACATTACTTTTTCTTAACTACCACTTAAAATTCAAGTAGGATTTTTTTATGACTAAGGTCACATTATAAAATAGCACATAAGATGAAAGTAATAGAGTGTAGCCAAAGAGGGGCGTGAAAATGAACACATCAGAAGCTGCCGTTGCTGGAGTGCAGTTTCAGAGGTGTTCATTTTCATTGGATCTCTAAGGTAGGCTGACAGGAACAATCAGTTGCCTCATAGATCACTGACAGAAGCTCAGGGAGACAGATGACATGCAGAATAGCAAACCCCACAAAAATTAAACAAAGGGCTAGAGAACAATTAGCATCTTTGGGGATAAAAATGCCAAGGATGAACAGTGTTAATTTCAGGCCACAAAACCAAATCCAAATGACATCTTCATCACAATGGCAGGTGAGCCCTCAAATAAATGTCATGATTATAAGTGCAAGAACATGTATTCATACAATTTCACAATGTGTAGTCAACTTCTGACCACTGCAGGCAGACAGATTTAAATGTCTCAAGAACTCATATAACTTTTAGGTGGCACAGGTAACTTCAAACCTCACACTGATGAAAATATGTTGTGTCAATAAACAATTGAACTAAATTTCCTAATGAATTGACTCAGGAACAATTTCATTCCCTTTACTGATAGAAATTATTTAATAGCTGGAGAGTGAATCCCATCTGAGGACAGGGGCTACTATACTCTTAAAGCATGAGAAAAAAACTTGGAGTTTAATATAACGTGGAACAACATATTCTTCTGTGAAGATATATTCCATTGTAGAACACAGCTCAATCAAAATGAGCTAAGGGAAGAAAGAACAGGGAATAAGGTAATGCATGGCCTAAGTGCAGAAAATACCTTTGCATTAAGTTAGGGTGCTACATTCCCCAAATGTGAGTGTTTGCAATATTCTTCAGGTTTTAAAGAAATCATTGTGAAAAAAATATCTCAAAAGTACACACAAGTTAAAGGATAACACACCAAAAACCATGTTGATTATCTGGATTACAAAATTTGTGGCATAATTCAACTTTGCATTTATATATAATAAAAATGGTAAGATAAATAAGATTACATATTTTGATTATCAAAATTCACAGTGATGCATTCCACTCAAATCAGTATTTTAAAATGTAATTATACTTCCAGATGTTTGAACACCTTCCCATTGTAACAATTTGTGCTATTTTCTAATCTAGTTTCATATTTAACTGGAAATATATATATATACATATATATTTACATACACATACATACATACATATATATGTGGAGGGGGAGAGTTAAAAAAGAAAAGTATGTAAGCAGTCATGTGGTCTTATAAAATACTATAAATATAATAAAATATTATAAATATGATACAATATATATTATGATATAACTTATAGTGATATAAATGTAATGTAGAATTTTTACAAGTTGCAAAATGAATGCCTTCATCTCCACATTCCCAGTGAACTAGCAGGATGCAGTTGTAAGTAATCAGTTTGCATACCTCATGCAAAGCTTTAGCATATTCCTTCTGGATATTTAAATAGTTGGAAATCATCAAATAAGATTTAGCCATGTTACATAAAAAGAAATTATCAATTAAACACTGGTTGAATGTTGGAAATCAAGCCCATTTGACAGAAAATGTTCTGCTTTTTTTTTTTTTTTTCTTGCTTTTTTTGGGGGAAGGTGGGGACTGGTACTGGGGATTGAACCCAGGGGTGCTTGAACACTGAACAACATCCCCAGTCCTTTTTTTATATTTTATTTAGAGACAAGGGTCTCACTGAGTTGCTAGTGCCTCACTAAGTTGCTGAGTCTGGCTTTGAACTCATGATCCTCCTGCCTCAGCCTCCTGAGCCACTGGGAATTATAGGAATGGAGTAAAAATATTCTGCTTTTCTAAAAGAAAAAAAAAATTCATATTGTAGTCACTGTGAATCAATACAATTTTATAGATTTTATCATATGCTAAAAATTAAGTGTAAATTCCTTACTCAAGTATCAGATATTACTCAAAGTAAGAACAATGTTGTCCAAACTCCATCAGCAAGGCAGCCACCTCAAAAACATTGATATACAGTGATCTAATTAAAAAGAAATTACTTTCACCAAATATTTGTTTGGCTCAGAAATTTATTCTCGGCATCCTGTAATCTTATCAATTTTATAGAATTAAAATCTGAATAAATTAAAAAGCTAAGCAGAGACTATCCTCTCATGACAAGATAAATACGTAGAATGATTCTTTATGACCTGATCTATTGTAAGCTTTACTCACCCTAATATGTGCTTATTGTTCAGCAATGAAAAACTTTTCTTGCCTTGTTATTAAATAAGACAAATTACTCAGAGTTTTCTAGTTGTAATTCTCACAATTAATGGTTGAAAGGTAATAGGTTACAGATAGAATAAGTATAATAGTATTTTTCTAAGGGCATGATTAGAAGACCACAAAGAGATGGCTCTAAAAGCACAACAGTCTTTGGACAAAGTGGGCCTGTGGAAGAGGATGTTTAAAACCATCCCTACTGAGAACCACTGGTCTACGCAGGTGAAATCAGTAGAAGAAAGGGAACCGGTGAAGATTTTGTTGAGTCCTAGGTCAGAGTGGGAGAATTAGGAAACAAGTTTCCTTTAGAATAAGGGAATTCCAGAAAATAAATGGCAGACCTCTACCAGAGTTTCCAGGGATATAAGGCTCAGGAAAACCAGTAAGCTGTAAACCTCTATGAAGGAGAAATCTCAGAACTGAGGAGACTGATGCCTGAAAGAAAATTATCATCTAGTTTTATAGTTTAGATCTGTAATACCCCCAAAAGCCAAAGTTTTAAAGGCTTGGTTCCCAGGCCATAGCACTATTGGGAGGCAGTGGAAACATTAAGACATGGGACCTTATGGTCTAGTCACTGAATGTCCTTGAATGAGCTATTGGGATTCTGAGCCCTTCCTCATTCTATCATTCCCAGGCATAAGGTGAACAGCATTGTTCCATAGCACTCTCACTATGAAATGTCACAACAGGACCAGAGCAGTGAGCCCAATTGGTTCCAGACTGAAACATCCAAAATCGTGAGCTGAAATAATCTTTTCCTTTTTATAAGCTGATTATCACAGGTATTTGTTATGGTAAAGGAAAACTCACCAACATATTTAGACTACAAAGATACATGAAAATTATTCAGTTTTATGATGCTAAGGAAAAAAAAAAAATCCCACAGAAGGGTGAGGTCTTTGTCAAATGCAGCATTGAATTCTTATTCAAAATTTTGCCAGGTTTTTGAAGATTCATAAGTTGGAAACTAGAGAGCTAGACTCTAAATTTCAAAGTACCAAACTAAATCTCACAGAGGCCAAGACACATGGATCAAAATTCTAGGAGAGCTACAACCCCAAAAGAGAAATAGCCCAACATGCACTTACTCTAAACTACAACTACAGCTATTTGATCTGATTCAATGCTGAATTGAATTTATCTCCAATCATTTTTTCTACTGAATAGATCAGAGCAATATAACATTTTCAGGCATGAAGGAACCTTCTGTGATATGCAAAATGTTCTTTATCTTGATTTGGGGTTGGGGCTTACAAGTGGAAACACAGAAGTAAATGTTTTCAAGTTTAAAATGAGTTCATTATATTAAACATCAATTTAAAAGTATAATAATAATAGCAATGGCCATAATTATATTAAGCACACACTTACCATGCATAACAAAGCTCAATCCTTGGACAAACCTGTATCCAATCATACCACCCCCTCACTATTCCACCACACTGTCTTGCCTATTCAGAGCTGAATTCCATGGTCATTATTCCCTTGACTTTCCTTTTATGCAGTTCCATTGTGTTGATTTACATTCCTAAATTTTATATGTAGGCCAGTTCTAATGAACTGCTTTTTATGAGATGACTAAATTAGTTTGTCTTTAGCCCTGCGTGTCAGTATTAAAAGTAATATGCCTCAAGGTCAATGATCTATACCAATTATTCCTAGCTGCAATTTATTTTATGGATAGACTTCTTATTTATCTAAATAGATTTTTTAGGCCAATTCTTTGAGTTCTTCCCTTCTGGAAAATTTGGAGTGCCTTTTCTGTCCTCCATGCATACCATGTTACCTATAATGGCTACAAATGAATTGTCTTTTATTCATTTATTTTAATATGATCATATCAATCATTTATTCCAAACCATTAATTTTATTTTAAACACATTATATATTGTTCTTTTTTTTTCTAAATTGTTCATTAGAGCTATAATGGTATTAGGTTGATTCTTATTTGCTTCCATAGCTCCGCAATCTTATTTCAACCCATTATTTTATTTTATTGGTTTGTATTTGAACAAGACGATTTACTGAATGCACATTAAATTCTGGTTGTCTACGAAATAATTCCCAATTGAGGAATGTGCGTTGTTTTCTTGAATTATCTTTTCTCTCCCTGATTTCTCAACTGCATTTTGTATCTTTTCTTTTTCCCTCTTCCTCCTCCTTTTCCTTTGCCTTCTGCTTCTCTTTCCCTTCTTTTTCAATAAATTTATATAGTATTTCCCCTTTGTTTGTTATTATTTAAATTTATCATGGGTTTCGACATTCTGCTTTTATTGAAAATCGGGGGTAATTTCTCCTTGACACTATTCCTACCTTTTCTGAAACTTAATTCTTTTAGCCATTAATCTTCAGTTTGATTTTACTCTTACCCCGAGGTTATTAGGATCACAGAGGAGAGAACTGGCTTGGACTGAATGTGATCCATTCACAGACATTAAGCTTGATTCTTTTCTGCCATCTCTTTCAATGTTCAAGCGGAGTTGCAGCTCATATCCATGAGCTTTAGCACATTCTCCTTTCTGTACACTTCACTAGAATATGAGACGTCATGGCACAGGACAGAACCTGAAATACTGCAAGTTGTTGACTAGCACAGAGACTAAAGAATAGTAGCCCTTGATTATGATAGACCTAACATTGCAAAGGGATTTACAGCCATTCTTACAGAGACACATCTACTCTGTAGATGTTCCAGTAATATAGGATCTCCTACTCATTCCTCAGTTATAATTACAAAAAGAAGAAAATAGGTTAAATAGAATAGATGTCAATATTTTTATGAATTGAAAACAGTGGGTACTTCCAATGAGTACTCCTGGGGGAGATGAGAGAAACTATATGATGAATTCTGTTTTAAATTTTAAACAATTTCAGTAAACATTTTGTTCATTCAGAAGCCATGGCTGACAAAAATTTACCACATGGTGGTATTTGACACAAGCATTTTTGATGATTGTCCAGGAAATGTCCAAACTACAAAAATCCAAATATGGCCCAAGAGAAGTTACTGACAACATTTCTATTTTTAGGACATCCTTTCTAATGGAGAATGTTAAATATTTGCTGCTTTACCATCATTTCATCTTTTAGTTAAAATATAAGATTCATGAAGTCAAAATTAATGCCACAGTTGCATAATATGTTTGAAAGACTCTGAATGTATTCCCGGTATGAAATACAGATTACTTTCTCTTTTCCTTTGTATTTCTAAACCAATATAACACTATAGAATGTGATGAAGGCAGATGGGTGAGAACCATAAGACTGAGAATGAGGTGTTTTTATGGGCTGAATTGTATTCGTTCCAAACCAATATACAGAAGTGTGATGATATGTAGAGCTAGATTGTTTTAAGAGGCAGTTAAGTTAAAATTAGGACACCAGGGTGGGTTCTATAAAATCTGACTGGTATCTTTATAGAAGAGGAAGTTGGACACACAAAGGAACATCAGGGAGGCACACATAAAGACCATGTAAGGCCATGGTGCAAAGATGGCCATCTGCAAGTCAAGGAGAGAGGCTTCAAATGAGCACAAATAAATTGAAGTATTTTAAGCTAGGTATTCTATGGCATTTTGTTTGTGAGAACTAGGAAACTAATACAGTTATCAAAATAAAAGTTCATAATAACATAAGGGTATATGATAAGAATAAATTCACTCAGGATATAAAGTTCATGTCAAAAGAAGTTAATCATGTGTAATTACCAGCCCTCAAACACCCTTTCCCATAACAATAAAGCATAATATGTGGAATAAAAGAGTAGGTGCTCTGTGTTTGGGGTCTCCAGTAAAAGAAATGTTTTCTTGCAACTCTTGTTTCATCAAATTCTCTAAAATAGTGGTTCTAGAAGATCAGCTCTCAAATTGGGGTCTACAGGCTTCTGAAGTATAGGAGATCCCACCAGGGATCTTTGGTTTCTCCCTTTTATAATCCCATACACTTAAAAAGAAAATCTTTTGCAATTAATTGAGTGAATAACTGGACATAAGAATGAAAGTATCTTCTATAAAGGCAAATATTGAAGATTTTTTAAAGGATATTTCATCACATTAATCATTTAATTTTTAGAACTGTAATAATTGTACTATTTTTATAAATATGCTATCTAAATTATTATGAATATATCATTATTTTGAATGAATTTATAAGTTAATATATTTTAAACATTCTTAGTGTCAATATCTACTCATGGTAAATGTTAAAAGACATTATGAATCTAAATAAAATATTTTGGTGGTTCCTCAAACTTTTTGAGAGAATAGAGAGGCTTGAGACAAAAAAGACTTTAAAACTGCCATTGGAGGAGTGCTCCTTTTTCATATTCTGTATTTCTTGACCTTAACATAAATGTTAAAGATATTATGTATCATTTGCAAAAGTGTATTTCTCTAAAACCACATAATCATCAAAAATTGTAAATATGATTCTTGAAGTAGATATGTTGATGTTTTAAAAGCATAAAGAAGTCAATTAGAATCAGCTGCTGACCAAACTAAGGAGCAAAATTGTTATCACTGATATTAAATTATTCAAATTTAAAAACAGTTTTTTGAAAAATTTCAGCATCTGTTTTTTCCACTTCTTATTAGTTCATTATAGACATGTGTAATATTAGGGGTCACTTTGACATAACTAAGCAAGCATGAAATATAATTTGTTCCAATTCAGTTTCTAGTACTTCCCTATTCTCTCCCTTTCACTCTTTCCCTGTTGCCTTTTCTTGATTCTACTGAACTTTCTTCTATTTATTTATAGTTTTATTTTAAATTAGGGCATTATGTATATGTGTGTATACACACACACACACACACATATAAAATCACTGTGGTATATTTAAATATGTACATAGGAACATTTGATGACATTCCTTCTACCATTCTTCTCTTTTTTGTTCCTCCTATCTCCCCCTCAATCCCCTTCTTCTATTCCCCCTTCAATTTTCATAGTATTCCTGCCTCCCTTTTCCTTTCCTCTAGTCTTGTTGTTCCTGCTCTTCCTCCTCCTAATCCTCTTCTCCTCCTCCCCAGTCGTCCTCCTCCTCCTCTTCTTTCTCCTCCTCCTCCTCCTCTTCTGCCTCCTCCTCTGCCTCCTTCCCTTATTTTGTTTTATCTTCCATACATGAGAGAAAAATTCAACACTTGACTTTCTGGATCTGGATTATTTTATTTCATAGGATGGTTTCCAGTTCCATGTATTTACAAGCAAATGCCATAATTTTATTCTTCTTTATGGCTGAGTAAAACCCCATTGCTATACACCATGCTGTATTTATTCATTCATCTGTCAATGGGCATATAGGCTGGTTCCAGACCTTGGCTAATGTGAATTGCCCTGCTGCAAACATTGATGTGGCTACATTGCTATTGTATGCTGATTTTGATTTTTTAGATATATTTCACGAAATGAGATAACTGGGTCATGGGGTGGGTAGTTCATTCCTAGTTTTTTGAGTAATCTACATGCTGCTTTCCATAGTGGTTGTACTAATTTGCAGTCCCACCAACAATGTATGAGTGTACCTTTTTCCCCACATCCTCATCAACAACAAATATTATTTGTAATTGTGAAGATTACCATTCTGACTGGAATGAGATGAAATCTCAATGTAATTTTGCTTTGCATTTTCCTCATTGCTAGACATGTTAAACAGTATTTTATGTATTTACAGCCTTTTGTATTTCAGATTTTGAGAAATGTCTCTTTAGCTCTTGTGTCCATTTATTAATGGGGTTATTTACTTATTTATTTATTTGTTTGTACTGGGGATTTAACTCAGGGGCACTTGACCACTGAGCTGCATCCCCAGCCCTATTTTGCATTTTTTTTAGAAACAGGGTCTCACTGAGTTGTTTAGCACCTCACTTTTGCTGAGGCTGGCTTTGAACTCACGATCCTCCTGCTTCAGCCTCCCAAGCTGCTGGGATTATATGCATGTGCCACTATGCCCAGCCTTATTTATTTACTTTTGGTACAGTTATTTATATATTCTGGACATTAATCCCTTATCTCACGAGCACATAGCAGAGATCTTCTCCAATTTTGTAGGCTCTCTGATCATCCTGCTCCTAATTGTTTCCTTTGTTGTGCAGAAGCTATTTAATTTGATGCTATCCCACATACAGATTCTTTATTATATTTTTTGCTCTTTTATAGTCTTGTTAAGGAAGTTGATGCCCATGCTAATATTTTGGAGTGTTGAGCCTACACTTATTTCTAGTGGTTGCAGAGTTTCTAGTCTAATTCCTAGGTCTTTAATACACTTTGAGTTGGTTTCTGTGCAGTGTGAGGAATAGGGATCATGATTCATTCACCTACATATGGATTTCAACTTTGCTAGTACCATTTATTTAAAAGGCTATATTTTCTCCAACATGTTCTTTTTTTTTTTTTTTTTTTTTTTTTGTCAAGTATCAGATGGCTTTGAGTATGTGAATTTGCCTCCCTGTGTTCTATGCTATTCCAGTAGTCTTCATACCTGTTTTGATTCCAATACTATGCTGTTTTTCTGACTGTAGCTCTGTAGATTAACTTGCAAACAGCTATTATGATAAGTCCTGCATCAATCTTCTTGCTCAGTATTTCTTTGACTAGTTTTGGTTTCTTTCACTTGCAAATGAATTCAAAGGCTTGTCTTTTCTACTCCTGTGAAGAATGTAATTGGTATATTGATGGGAATTACATTGATTCTGTATATTGCTTTTGGTAGTATGGCCATATCGACAATATTAATTCTGCCTTATCAAAGAACATGGGAGATCTTTCCATCTTCTAAGGTCTTCTTTAATTTGTCTTCAGTGTTCAATAAGTTTTACTACAGAGATCTTTCACCTCCCTGCTTTGATTAGTTCCCAAGTGTTCTACTTTCTTTTTGAGATTATTGTGAATGAGATGGTTTTTCTGATTTATTTCTCAAAGGAATCACTGTTGGTGTATAGAAAAGCTATTGATTTTCTTGAATCCTGCTACTTTGATGATTCATTCAACTATTAGCTTCATAAATCTTCTGGTGGATTTTTTGTAGGGGGACAGGTCTTTTTTTGGAGATTACAAAAAAAGGAGTAGGAAAGCATACCAATTTGTACACAATTCTTAACAATTGGGCAGTAATTCTACTTATTAGGTTGTAGATTATACCAGAATCCCATCTACAAACTTCACATGATCACTTGCCTACATACCTTCCTGCCACAACCAGCTGATGTGTACCCTAACCAGCGGATGACACCCAAAGTATCTCTATGTATGGCCCATGCAAAGTCCTGAAGAAAATTACATGAATCTCAACAGTAGGTGCAAATTGTAACATGTAGGTCAACTACATTGATTTGAAAAAAGTTAAGTAATCTTGATAAATTCAGGGTATTTCCTAGGGGAAACAACAACAACAACAATAGCAGGCAGTCAACACCAGGCCTACCTTTGTGGGACTAAGAAAAAACAAGCAATTCTAAGATTTCTTTCATGAGAGGAAACAAGAAGAATAGAGTATGCACATCAATAGAAAGGGTATCAAAGAATCCTAGAGTCACTAGCTGGGCTCACTGGTGAAGAGCCTTGTCTTCTAAACCTAGACAGCAAAGATTAAAAGAGATTACTGCTTCTTAAAAGTGTGAAAACAGTAGCACAAGTCTTCATGGAAAGGAAAGAGTTATGGAATCATGACTCACTTGTAAAGGAACAAAATGAATTTCAAAAGAAATGAAGAGATATTAATTTCCTGATGAATAATTAAAAAATACTAGAGAATCTCAGCAAGCTATAAGGGGACACAGGCAATTAGATGAAATCATGAAACAGCACATGAACAAAAGGACAAGTTCAACTAAGAATTAAAACCATAAAAGAACCAAATTCTAAAATGAAAAATGTAATATGTGAAATGAAAAATTCAGTTGATCTTAACATTAAACCCAATCAAACAGAAGAAAAACTAGTAAACTTAAACTCAGACAATTTAAATTATCCAGTTAGAGGAATAAACAGAAAAAAGAATGAAAACAATGAGGAAAGCCTAGTGATTTTTATGGGGCAATATCAAGTGAACAAATACAAACATTATGGGTATCCTAGGAGAATCAGAAAAAGAGAAAGGGACAGAAAGGTTGTCTAAACAAATAATAACGTATTAGTTTTAAAATCCAAAGAAGAAAAATGAACATGTAGATATATAACATTTAAAAAAGTTGATTGAAAATAAATAGGTCTTCCACGAAACATGAAGATCAAATCGTCAAAAGTCAAAAACAGGGCTGGAGGTGTATAGCTCAAGACTGTCAGTGGGTTTTTTAGCAGAAAACATAGAGATGAAGAAAAAGTAGAACTTTGTCTCTTTATATTCAAAGTGAAAAACAAATAAACAAACTGTATTTGAAACAGTTCTGCTTTTTAAAGAGAAATACTTCACCAGACAAACAAAAGTTGAGTGAGTTGATCACTATCATAATAGACCTTACAAACAATGTTAATGGTAGTGCATCAAATTGAAAGGAAAGGATGCTAAGTAGCAATGTAAAAATATGTGAATGTATAAAACTCACTGGAAAAGGTAGAAAGGTAGTCAAATTCAGAATGATCTAATACTGTATAGGTGGTAGAGAATTAAATCTATTATAAAAGTTAAAGAACAATAGTGTAAAAGATAAATATAAAAACAACAGTTTGTTAATGGATACACAACATAAGATATATAAAAGTCATGATATTGTAACATAAAATGGAGTGAGAGAAACAACTAAAATGCATGTATGTAATTGAAATTCAATTATTAGCTTCCAATAGGCTTATAGCTGTAAGGTGTTTTATGAAAGATTCTTAGTAAGCACACACACAAGAACATACACATACACACGCACACACACACACACACACAAAAACACTGTAGTGAATACAAAAATAATAAAGAAAAAGGAGTCAAAGTATACCACCTGAATCAAAATGAAAACCGAACATCAAATCACAAAGGAAGACAGCATCAGAAGAAGAAAAAAACAAAGGAACTATGAAAGAGTTAGAAAACAATGAACAAATGGCAATATCAATTATTATTTAAATAATTAATGTAAATGTAGTAATTGAATTACAGAGTGATTAAGTGGATTAAAAATACGAGATTCTACTAGAATCAGAATTTCATACCTATGCATTTCACATCCATACACTCAAAAAATTATGAATTGAAAACATTAAAAATTACTTCTATGCTAAAACTGAACAGACTTTTTTCTTGTCATTCTCCAAATGATATCATATAAAATTATTTATAGCATGTACATTGTATTAAGCATTACAACTAAAGTAAAAATAATTTAAAGTATATGAGGGATGTGTGTAGGTTATATGAAAATTGTGCACTGTTTTATATAAAGGACTTGAGCATCTAGGATTTTGGTATCCATGGGAGGTCCTGGAACAAGTCCCTCAGGGGTAATGAGGGACAACTGTATGCTCAAAATTTACTAAGATCTTATATTTGTTGAAACAAGAATACACAAAACAGTAATAATAAAGTAGATGGAGGGAAAGTGTA
Organism: Tamias sibiricus; assembly: GCA_025594165.1. Lineage (NCBI taxonomy): Eukaryota > Metazoa > Chordata > Mammalia > Rodentia > Sciuridae > Tamias > Tamias sibiricus. Next base: position 41,435,014 of record CM046661.1, read on the forward strand.
GGGAGTAATGGATGTTTATGGTCTTGATGGTGATGGTGGTTTGGTTGATGTGTACTTATTATGATAAGATCTTAGTAAATTTTGAGCATGTGTGTGTGTGTGTGTGTGTGTGTGTGTGTGTGTACATATATCTCAATAAAGTGATACATAAATAAGTAAACAATTATTTTAATCTAAGAACATAGAATGAGGAGCCAGGCTCAGCGGCACTTGCCTGTAATCCCAGCAGCTCTGGAGGCTGAGGCAGGAGGATCATGAGTTTAAAGTCAGCCTCAGCAACAGTGAGGTGTTAAGCAACTCAGTGAGACCCTGTCTCTAAATAAAATACAAATTAGCACTGGGGATGTGGCTCAATGGTTGAGTGCCCCTGAGTTCAATCCCCTGTACACCACCCCTGGCAAAAAAAAAAAAAAAAAAAAAGCAAAATGAAATTTTGAAATTTTGACAAGGTTTTCCTCACAATCATTCAACAATGACACAAACTGGAATAGTTTATTATTTTCACTGCTACCACCAGCTTATGATCCCATCTTATTTTCTAAGATTATGAAAAACTCTCATTTCTGATCTTCTTTTCCTGATTCATATTTCACTCCACATTTAAATTCTCTCTCGAAACATTTAAAAATAACAGTGCTAAATCAGAAATAAGATCATTTTCCTTGTTAAGAAAAGTATAAAAATGTCTAATGTATACATAATTAAAAATTTATAATCATCTCATGATCTATGGGATCTTAATGAGTTGGTTCTAGCTGTGGTAAGTTGATTGCAAAAATAGCATCAATGCTTTGTACTTTTTTTTTTTTTCCAAATATTCCCAACATGTGACAGAACGTGTTTCCTCATCTCACAAACCTAGGTTGGCCTAGTGACTTACTTCATGCAAAAGAATGCAATGAAGTGAGATTGTAACACTTTCATACACAGAATACAACCTGCCCTGCATATTCTATCTCTGCTGGACCCTTATTTCTGTCATAAAATCAAGCCTGAGTTAGCTTCTGCTAGTTGAGAAACTGTATGGAGTATAAATGAGCCTCTTATTGGAGGTCTTCCTAACCTATAGCTGACTTACCAGTTCAGAGCAGATGTATAAGAAAACCTATAAGAGATGGATAGACCAAGGTTCACAAAATCATGCAAAATAGGAAATGGTTGTTTTTGAGACAACTGAAATTTGAGAGTGACTTGTGAAGTAGCGAGTCCTGATATACCCGTATATCTTTCCAAGATCATTTCCATTAATCACCTTTTTTCTCCCTTTTATCTAGTCTAGATGGCCTTCCTTGAAGTCCTGTCTCCCACGTGTCTCAGGGAATTGTACCTGCTCTTTACTCTATCTGTATGAGATTTTTCCATATCTTTCTCTCACTTTCTCCTACCCTCTGTTCATTTATCATACCACTATGTCCTTCAGAAAGGGCTTTGTAATCATTGTACTTCATAATCATTGTAGCATTCCCCTAACCATAATACTTATTCTATAGCAATTATCCCTATCCAATATACATCATGCTCATGTTTTCATTTTCTACAAAGTAGGATATAAGTTCAAAAACAGATGCATTGATTTTGAATATCTGGGACTTAAAAGTGAAGGGTATATATTCTCAATAAATAAAATCAATCAAATTACATGTAAAAATTGATAAATTTACATGTTTAGGAGCTATATATTACATACACAGTATCACTGGAAAAAATATTTTTCTGAAATATTTTCATATAATAATATTAGTGTAAATTAAGACCATAGAGAAAATTGAGCTGTCACCAAAACCTGCTAAGACAGATGGCATAAAAGTATTATTAGCCTGCCTCAGGTTGAAGTTCACTGTTTCAAAAGAATAATGTCGAGACACATCAAAATTTTTTATATTGGGGTTGATGAATAACGTGAGAAAAAGCTGTATCCCAGATAATTATTTGAACAAATGTACAACTGTTTCAAAAAGTAATTTTCAACTTCAAACTACTGATTGGTATAGACAACTTCTCCATTATTCATAAAAATGTTGCATAACATGCCATAGTTATTCAATCAACAGTTTTCAGAGATCACCTTGAATGTGGAGTCCCCTAGACCTGGGATTGCCCTCCTTAGATATCAAGCTTTATGGAGCAGCAACTGTTCATTTGCTTCCACTTTGTATGAAAAGAACAGTGCTACAGACATGGAGCAGTGCATTTTCAGCAAACCACCAAGGAATGTGCAGTGATAGCCTCATTAACGCTTGTAGAAGCTGCTACACTTAATCTCTGAACACATCACTCACTGTCCCTTTGTTATTCAATTCTTTAAATGCCACATTCATGTCTTGGCTCAGAATGAGGACATAAGCTCTGCTGAAGAAAAAAAAAAAAAGAGGATTTGTGTCTTAGCAAATTTTAATTCTAGTTCTTCCCCTCTCAAAAGTTGTAAAGATTCATCAAACAGACTGGCACTAAATTTTGCCTCATATTTGAGGTTAAGGAGACCCAAATACAGTTGTTTTCATTACATTGAAGAGAAAGAGGAAAATATTTTTAAGACTAACACATGAATTTAGTTCACCTTCTACTCTGAACCCAGAGTAGAAATACCAAATATAAAATACCAAATATAAATACCAAATATAAAAATGAATATGGATAAATTTGGCATTTCTCACGACATTTTCTTTTTTTTTTTTCACCAGGGATTGAACTCAGGGGCACTCGACCACTGGGCCACATCTCCAGACCTTTTTTGTATTTTATTAGAAACAGGGTCTCACTGAGTTGCTAAGTGCCTCACCGTTGCTGAGGCTGGCTTTGAACTCTCAATCCTCCTGCCTCAGCCTCCCAAGTGCTAGGATTACAGGCGTGCACCACTGTGCCCAGCTCTCACAGCATTTTATATAGCATAATCTTTCACACTCAGGAACACCCAAGATGTCACAATAACCACAACATCTACTTTATCATAACAGTATTAGTTTGATTTGAGCATTCCTTAATAAAATAGATCAGAATTTTTATGAAAGAAATTTTTAATGAAAGAAATACTTAAACATCAAAAATTCAAATAATTCATTAAACAATTTCCTCATCTTAGTTTAATAATGCTAGAGAGTCAAACAATTTTGGAAATTCAATATTTAATTTCCATGAACTTTTAATTTTCCAGTCATTATACTCTTCAATTTTTTTATTAGTTCAGAAACTGTTTCTTAACACATTGGATGTAATACACGCTGAAAGAGAAGAATTTAAAATGACTCTAAAATGTTTAGCTCATGTGACTCACTAGATGTCATTAAGAAAGGTAAAAATAATTGAGGTGAAAATATTGACTTTGATAATTTAAAATGATAATATTGAATTTTAAATGCCTGGATTTAAAGATTGTTAGAAAAGTTCAGTGGGAAGTTGAAAGGTGTATGTCTGTTCAACTCTGGAACAAGGTCAAAGCTAAGATACACGATGTGGAATAACTGATATTGATGCCTGAAGGTATAACGTGTATCAAGCTGTTCCTAAAGGGTACAGTGTGGATTCAAGGTGGGGTCTGAGCCCTTATTTGAGTGGCTGAAAAGTAACTGGATGTGAGGAAGAGGAAGCAGTAAGTGTAGACTCTTCTTTCAAGAAGTTTGGCAATTAGAGGAAAAGAGATATTTGGTAGATTTTAGGAGGAAAAAAATCAGGTGAGGTTTGCTTATTTTAAACATGAAGTTTCCAAAGGATCCCTGGATTGAGAACTGCAATTCTCTTGCAGTATCATCAAAGCATAACAGTTATCACACCTATTGCTTCCACTTCCAGGAAAATTACACCACAACACAAAATTCATGGTAATATTGCTTCTGTTTCTTCTTCCTTGCTTTAAATGTCAAGGAGGGGAGTAGTCTTAGGTAAGATCAAGCATTGCAACTTAATGCAACTTCATAAGTGCCTCAGTTTCATGCCTTTTGCTAGTTATGTTGGTAGATTCTTTTGAAATTTCTTCTTTGCATTTGTATCTCTGTGTCTCTCAGCACAGAAACTTTTACCTGTGCTAGCAACATATTGCAGTGATTTCCAACCACTGATGCACATTAGGATCAACTCAGAAGTTTTATATATATATAATATATATATATATTTATATATATAAATATATATCTATATCAGTAGCTCAATCTGTATTCTTTATTCCTCTCCTATTGTCTCAATTCTGCCCTTCATTATCTTTCGGCAGGACAAGAGGAACAGCTTTCTAACACAGCTTCTTAAATCCCAATTCTCAAATCTCAGCTCTACAGAGCCCCCAGGTAATCCACTAAAAAGGAAAATATGATCTTGTCAAAGCCCTGCTGAAAATCTTTTAATAGCTCTTTATTTCCTTTGGTTGACAAATTTATTTTATCTTCACGTATTCATTCTCTGATGCTCATACTTTCTTTATTCTGATCCAACTTCCTTTCCTATATCAATTTTTTCTCTGCAAAAAAAAAAATCCTTTTAATATTTCCTACAGGGGAGCTTTACTAGCAACAAATTCACTTAATTTTTGTTTGAGAAAGTCTTTATTTCTTTTTCACGTTGGAAGATTGATTTTTCAGAACACACAATTCAAGGTTGATGTTTATTTCTCTCAAAAACTAAGTATCTCACTCAACTCTCTTGCTTTTACGGTTTCTGAAGAGAAGTAAGATGTAATTCATATACTCTTTGCTCTATGGGTGGGATGTTTTTTCTCCTCTGGCTTTTAAGAGTTTTTCTTTATGTTTGATTAAAGTTTGAATATGATATTCTTGTGTGTAGATTATTATTAGAGCATTTATCCTGCATGGTATTCTCTTAGTTTCCTGAATGTGTAATCTTATGTCTAAGGATAATTTTAGAGAAATTCTCAGTCATGATTGCTGCAAATATTCTTTTCCCTTCTCTTTATTATTCTCCTTCTGTTACTGCCATTATACACATGTTGCACCTTTTTTAGTTGTCTTGGTACTTGAATATTCTTTTCTTTTCTTTTATTAGTTGTTAATAGACATTTATTTATTTATTTGTTTATTTATTGTGCTGAGAATCAAACTCAGTGCCTCACTCATGCTAGGCAAGTGCTCTGCCACTGAGCCACAATCCCAATCCCTTGGATATTTATTCTTTTCTATTCTTTTGAGTCATTTTTCTCTTTACTTTTCTGTTTTGGAAACCCAAGCCTAGAGATTGTTTCCTGAGTTGTATCCCATGTATTAAGGCATCTTTCTGTCGCAGTATTTTTGATACTTGTTGACTTTTTTGTAGAATTTCTATCCCTCTGCTTATATCGTCATATGTTCCTTCATGCTGTCTATGGATTTTTTTTTCATTAAAGCTCTAGAATACTAACCACCAATCTTTTAAAAAATTGTATGATCATTCCAACAGTCCTGCCATATCTGACTCTGATGCTTGTTCACCTTCTTCAACCTGTGGTTTTGCATTTTGGTATAAATTATAATGTTTTGTTGTTGAAATATGGACATATAATGCTAGGTAAAAGAAACTGAGTTAAATAGTCTCTAGTGATATAGTGGTAAGGATTAGGGGTAGAGGAAATCCTATGATTAGGTCTTAATTCCTTGATAAACTTGTGTCCATGGACTGTGAATTTCACTAGTGCTTCTCAATTCCGTTCCTCTTAAGTGGGAGAATAACTAGAGGGGGTTGGGATGGGATCTTCTCCTGCCCCTAGGAAGTATGAGTTTTGGCTCTCAGCCGATAAAATTGTTTCTTTTGAGGGCAGACTATGTAAAAAGAACAAAGTGCTGTGGCACATTTCAAAATGGTTCCTTCACCCTCTACATGATGGAAACATGAGTGGATTTTTCTCTAATACTTACTGTGAAGACCTGGTAAAACACAAAAGTATCAAGGCACCTATGACTGAGTGACTGCATCTTCCCAGAGATTGTAATTCTCAGACTTGTCCACACAAAGCTTCCAGCAATTCAACAATTACAGTTCAGGTTTTCCTACTTTGGAAGTTGCCTATAGAAATTTCAGTTCCTGCATTTCTATCATAGTAAGTTGTGATTCCCTATATCCTAATCTCTCCCTCCAATTTTAATGGCACGACTTTGACATGTGACCTCATTTGTCAGAGAAGTCCAAAAAACAGTTGTTGATGTTTCAATTTGCTCAGCTTTTTTACTTGTTTTTAGGAAAGAGTGGCAAATTTTAAGCTGTATTTAATTTTTACTATCAAAGTAAAAGATAGTTTTTCCTTTGATTTTAATGTATATTTATTTGCATTTCAAAGTTTTTTCACTATTCAATTCAGACATTATATTACAACAGAAACCATAATAATATGTAAATATGTAGACATGGCTTTGCTTCCATAATACCTTATTTATGAAAAGATGATAAAGAGATTTGGCCCTGGTCATAGTTAACTATATCCTGTTCTACACAAAAAACTATTGTCTAAATTTAAAGATAACTGCTCTAGATACAAAATAAACAAAATAAACAAGAATATTCATTATAATTAAACACGAGGCAGTGAAATCACATAGAGTATAAATCATAGTGATAATTTCTTTTTCTGAATGGTATTTGCTGTTTTCCTAAATATTAGAGCTGCAATGATATCGTGACAATTCCTTTCTTTTGATATTTTATAGTTGTTAATTGACCTGATTTTATTTATTTATATGCCACGCTGAGAATCAAACACAGTGCCACACACGTGCTAGGCAAGCACTCTACCACTGAGCCACAATCCCAGCCCTATGACATTACCTTTTAATTGTTCTAATCTGTGTTCAAATACCATGCATACATTAACTAAATATTTACATCCATGTTACATATGTTAACTATAAAGGGATATATCTATTTTATATCCACTATAATGAGAACTGTAAGCCTCAGTCTAATTTTTCTTGGTAAACTCTAAAATATCAACTGTAATTTCCTTGACTTCCTTAAACTGCCAGTTTCTTTGTAAACCTTAAAGCCCCAGAGTGCATTTTCCCAGTCTTGCTTACCCTCTGAAAACTGATCTTTGAAACTTTTTCTTATGCTTTTGCATCATTGTCCTTTTTCTTTGTTTTGAATTTTTTCTTCAGATTAGCCTGAGCAATAACATAAAATCTCTCCTAACTGCTAGAAAGCAGCACAGTCTCATCTTCAGATTGAAGCTCTTGCTAATGGGGACTAAAGGCTTTCACTTTCTTGCTCCATTCTGGTGATTTTTATTTCAGGACCCTTTGACATAACTCAGCATTATTTCTCAGTATTAAATTTTCTCTTCTTTCAACTGAGAATAAGAACAGGCAAATTCATAAGATATTTAAAATGGTTATATTTAATATTTTATTTCAAGGACCTAATAGTTTGAAAGCAGTCACTTAGTTTCCATTGTTTTTACTGTACCTACTCAAATATAATATACTAAAAGTTAATATATTTTATTTTTACAAAAAATGTCAAAAATAGATTGAACTTCAAGGAAACTTATTTGATTTACAGTTTTCCTTTTGATTTTATGTATTTGTGTCTAGGAGACAGTTTTTTTAAAGTTTTATTTTATATTAGTTTATGGAGTTTGTCACACAGAAGAATTTACTATTGAGGAATAGAACACTGAGTATTGAGATATGTATATAGTCATAAAACCATTATGAAAATCAAGATATAGAATAGTTTCTTCAACACTGAAACTTCTACTTCCTCTCAAACACTACATCCTGGTAATTTCTGATTTAATTTTCTGTAACTACAGTTTAAGTTTTGTCCCATGCCATATATGGCTCTTTGAGTTTTTTTCTCTTTCACTTGGCATAAAATATTTGAGATGCATCCATTTTGCAATGTTAGGAAGTTCCTTCCTTTATATTTGCTTCAGTCAACTTTTTCTCCACCGGGACTAAAAGACGTGACAAGAAGAGTTAGAAGAGGAAAAGTTTATTCGGAGGCTCACAATTTCAGAGGTTTCAGTCCATATATGACCAACTCCATTCCTCAGGGCCTGAGATGAGATAGAACTTCATGTCAGAAGCAGTTGGTAGAGGAAACTGGCTCAGGACATGATGATCTGGAAGCAGGGGGGGAAAGCTCCACTTAACAAGGACAAAATATGTACCTCCAAGGCATAGCCCCACTGACCTGCCTTCTCCAGCCATACCCTACTAACCTGCTATCACCAGTTAATCCCTATCTGAAGGAGCCCTAATTAGGAAGGGCTGTTGTAGCTAGCTGGAAGCCATGGGTTCCACCTGATATGTATGTGACGCACCTGTAGGCACCCGCAAACCTGAAGGTATATAACCGGGTGAAAGCGGTCCGAGTTAGGAGAACGAAAAATTCAGTTAGCCGGGCAGTCACTCGGTCGGTCAGAAGAATCAGAGCGGCCAGAACGTAGGCAGAGCGGTTACAGAAGAGAAACCAGATAGAAGAAGTAATGACTGGCCAAAGTTAGGCCGAGGCTCCAGAGGACTGGTCAGAGTAAGGCCGAGGCTCCCGAGGAAGACAGAAGACAGACTCTAAGCTCTCTCTAAGAAAGTAGAAGTAAAAGTAGTAAAAGCTTAACTCTGCCTCCGAGAATTTTCCTCCCGTGGCTGGCCGTGACAGGCAGCTTACACCTATCAGAAAATTAATGCACTGATTGGATTAAGGCTCTCATAACTCAATCAGATCACTTCTAAACCTTCTTGCATTGTCTCACACAATGAGACACCTCATCTTCAAATCTTAGCAGTACTCCTGAGTAGGATTCCATTGTATAAATGTGCTATAGATAATCTTCTCATCAATGGAAGGATGTTTACATAAGATTCCTGTTTTTGAAAAAGCATACATAAACTTTCTAGAAACAGCCCTGTTAAGGACTTAACTATCTTCCCACATAAATGTAGTAGCCCTAACTAGCCGCCAATGTAACTGCATCTGGAAATGAGCTGTTAAAGACATAAGTAAGTTTAAGTCAAGGGGTGGGATCAGATCCAAGTCTTATTGATGTCCTGTAGGATGAGGAAAAGACAGCAGTTTTATCTCTCCCCTGCCCTCCACACACAGAAAAAAGACCATCTGAGGATACTGGGGAGAAGGTTCCTTTCTAGCCAGAAGGTAAAGACTCACCCAAACCAACACTGCTAACATACAGATCTGGAACAACAAGACATCCAGCCTCCAGAACTGTAAGGAAATAAATTTGTTGTTTAAGCTACCCAATCTACAATATTTTATTAAGGTTATCCAATACAACAAATACCATTCCTATTTACATTTTCCTATTTACGTAAGTCATACATGTTTTGGCATAAATATTTAAGAATGGGAATGCTGAAAGTTAGACTAAATTTATGTTGTATAAAAAATTGCCAAACTCTTTCCCAAAGATACTGTAGATACACTACATCTTTGGGGAGAGTTGATATTAACCTATATGTACACACACACATATATATATGTATATATTCACAATCTATCTGTCCTTAATTCCATCTTCCTTTATTTCACTTTTTGCAGTGCTCGGATCAAACCCAGGTCCTTCACATGCTAGGTAAGCACTCTACCATAGAGCAACACCCCCAGTCCCACCTTGCATTTTTCTGATGGCTCAAAGTGTTGAACTTTTTTCATGTGCTTATTTTATATCTGTATATCAATTTTGGTATTTAATATTTTTGCCTATTTTCTATAAGTTTGTGTTATGGATTGGATTTGGAATATCCCCCAAAAGCTTATGTGTTGGAAGCATGGTCCTAATGTAGTGAGGTTCAGAGATGGAGTTTTTAGGCAATGATTGGATCATGAAGGCTCTGACCCCATCAGTATATTAATCCACTGGAAAGATTAATCCATCAATAGTTGAGTAGACTACCAGAATGTAGTCAAGCAGCTTCATGTCCAGTATCTGGGGCACATTGTGTGAGATATGATTCCAAAGGGCTTGAGCAACCCCTTCTCTTTATGACCTCTCTTTTCACCTAGCTATATCAGCAGTCAGCAGGTTTTCTCAGCAGACAGTCCACATTAGTGTCATCTCTTAATTTCTGAGTCTCCATTTCAGCTTCAGCTTTACCTTCCCAGTCTCATGCACTCAGGGGCAACCCACAGGGTTTCTGATGCTACTATACTTGGCCTGACCTACCAGTCCTTCTTTTGAAATCTTAGTGGAAGTATCCATGACTCCCTAACTCCATCATCCTTCATTTCTTCAGATCCACTATTATGTAAATCATGCCAAGGTTTACCATCAGCTTGGGCAAATAACTTTCTAGTTATTTGTGTGAACATTATCCCCAAGTTTTCTTAAATGAGTTTTCACTTGTGTATCCTTGAGTATGCCATCGTTATGGTCTTGCTGATTCCTGAGATACCCTTAAGCCATCTTTCTTATTGTCTCTGTACAAAGTATTTAATGTCTTTTTAGTGGTGGTAATGTCTTCAACAACCACACCCTTCTTGGCCCCAATTTTATACACTTTTTTGATAACATTGTGAATTCTTAAAATCCTTCTGCTCCTGATTTTCATAGTATACCTGGATAAAAACTGATAGTGATATTCATGCCACCTCCTGAATGCTGTACTGCATTGAATTTTTCTCCACCAGGTTAATCAATTCATTATCTTTAAATCACTGTCACAGAAAGTTTCAGAAACAAATTTTTTACTTTTTATTTTTTGGGCAAGAAGTAACATGAGTGACCTCTTTTTCAATTCTCAATAGAGTCATCATTCTCCTTTGAAACCTCATGAGCATAGTCTTTACTTTCCATATTCTCATCATCATTCTGGGCCTCTGAGCTCCCACCAGAATTGCCCATTAAGCTCTGCTCACAACATTCTAAGGATTCTCACAAATCACTTCTAAAGGCTTCTAAATCACAGGTTAAGCACATCAATGAACCCCACTTCTCTGAGACCAATTTCTTTGTTAGTCAGCTTTTTCCCACTGTGAACAAGTACCTGATAAGAACAAATTAGAGGAGGAAAAGTTCACATTTCAGCTCACAGATTGAGAGGTTTCAGTCCATAGACAGCTGACTTCATTGCTCTTGGCCCAAGGTGAGGTGGAACATCATGACATGTAAGCTGCCTGGTACCGTAACCCGGGAGGAAAACTCTCGGAGGCAGAGTAAAGCTATTACTACTTTTACTTCTACTTTCTTAGAGAGAGCTTAGAGAGGGAAAGAAAGATTTTTAGAGAGAAAGATTAAAGAGAGCTTTTCTTCTTGTCTTAGAGAGAAAGAAAGATAGAGCTTAGCTTCTTGTCTTCTTGTCTTCTTGTCTTCTTAGCTTAGAGAGAAAGAAAGATAGAGCTTAGCTTCTTGTCTTCTTGTCTTCTTAGCTTAGAGAGAGAGAAAGAAAGAGAGAGCTTAGCTTAGAGAAAGATTATTTTTTAGAGCTTCTTGCTTCTTTCTTCTTGCTTCTTTCTTCTTTCTTCCTCGGGAGCCTCGGCCTAACTCTGACCAGCCCTCGGGAGCCTCGGCCTAACTCTGACCAGCCATTACTTCTTCTATCTGGTTTCTCTTCTGTAACCGCTCTGCCTACGTTCTGGCCGCTCTGATTCTTTTCTCCGACCCGAACTCTTCTTCTGACCGACCGAGTGACTGCACGACTGACTAAATGAATTTCTCCGTTCTCCTAACTCGGACCGCTTTCAACCGGTTATATACCTTCAGCTTTGCGGGTGCCTACAGGTGCGTCACATACATATCAGGTGGAACTTATGGCTTCCAGCTAGCTGCAACAGCCCTTCCTAATTAGGGCTCCTTCAATGACAGAAGGGCATGGTCATGGAAAGCTGCTTATCTCATGGTAGTCAGAAAGCAGAGAGTGAGAGGAAAAGTAGCCACAGGAAAAATAAATTCTTCCAGAGCACATCCCTAGTGATCAGTGTCTTCCAAATCCATCTTACCTGGCTGTTGCTTTCCACCCAGTTAGTCCATTCAAACTAGGATGGACTTATTAGGCTCTCCTAATATAATTAATTTACCTTGGAATAGTGCTGCATTAACAGAGCAGCTTTTGAAGGACACATCATATCCAAATCATAATTGAGTTCTTCAATTTTTTTGCATATAAATGTCAATAGTTCCAGCAAAAGTTGGTAAAAAGTTGATCATTGATCCTTGAAAATGCTTAGTGTCTGGCTAAAAAAAAAAAAAAAAATATTGATGTTATTTATATAGACCTACCATTTCTGCATTCTCTATCCAGTTCTACTGATATATGTAGTTACTGTTCCTTCAATACCTAAGTATCTTGGTTACTGTTGCTTTAATATAATTCTTGAAATTATGTAGCTGAGTACTCCAATTATTATATCCTTTATCTGGCTTATTTTGAGTATTCTACTTCATTTTTTTCCTATATGAAGTTTTAAAATTATCTTGGTGATTTCTAGAAAATAAAATAAAACAAACCAAAACTTTGTCAAAACAAAACAGAATGGTTGAGGTTAATATCTGGATTAATATATGCCATTGATAATGAGTTATCCAAACCTGGAACATATATGCATTTCTGCTTGTTTTGTTCTTTTAAAATTTCTTTTATCATCAATAAGTTCTTGTTTTTAGCTCACAGATCCTGAATATATTTTGTCAAAATTTTATTTTGAAAGGGCAAAGAAATATTTATTTTGTCCTTCCATATTTTAGCAATGATCAATTATTAAGCAAAATCAGGTGGCACTGAAAAATTCATTTTTAGGAGTACTTAAATTATGAATTTGTTTTCCATTATAGTAACAGGGCTATTCATACTATCTGTTTTTCATTAGATGAGTAGCTGTAATTTGTGTTTCAAAGAATTTGTCCACATCATCTAAGTTGAAAAATTATGTACATAGGGTTATAGTAATATTCTTATATTCCCTATTATAGTTTGGATGTCCATAGGGTCTGTAGTAATATCCGGTTTCATTCCTGATTGTTATAATCTATATCTTCTCCTTCTTTTAAAATTTATGTTCAAATTATGCACCACCAACAATTTTGATATTTTGTATTTTAATATTCATTAAAATAAATATATTTTGTTTATTTATTTTGACATTTCCTTCTTGAGATATACTATATTTAGAACTAAGACTCTTTGTTTTTTTACAAATATCAGGATATGATTTTTTTTCCATTCTTTTTGTTGTTCAATTTTATTTTGGTAACATTGTGACCAGAGAACACATTCTGTAGGACTTCAGTTATTTTAAATTTAATGAGTTTATCTTATGGCCTTGGATATGGTCTTTCTGATATATTTTCCATGGAAACTTGAAAATTACTGGGATTACTTTAAATGAAGCATTCTAAAATTATCAATTAGATGCTGGTGGTTGAGGGCTGGTTGAACTATTTCATTTTTTTGATTTTCTGTATAATTGCTCAATTGATTGGAAAGAAAGAAATACTTGTGTCTCCAAATTTAATTGTGTATTTGTCTATTTTTTTTTCTTTCAGTTCTATCAGTTTTTGCTTTGCAAATTTTACTCCTCTCTTATTCAATGCATACAAACTTACAACTTCTGTGCCATCCAAATAGCCTTTTTGTATAAGGTCAATTTCTATCACTGGTAATATTATTTGCTCTGAAGCCAACTTCATCTAAAATATAACCACTCCTGTATTCTTTTGATTCATTCTTGCATGATATATCATTTTCTAACTTTTATTTTTAACTTGCTTGTGGAGAACACTTGTTAATTATGCTTTTCAATCTACTTTGCCAATCCCTTTCTTTAAACTAGTTTATGTTTATTTGCATTTAATGCAATTATAGATGTTTAAGGTAAAAGCCTGAAATTTATTTAATTTTTCCTTTTATTTTCTTTTTTATCTGTTTCTTTTTTTTTCCTACCTGTTCATAGGATACTTGAATATGTTTAGAATTCCAATTTAACTTATGTAGTGTCTTAGATTGCATTTCTTAGTATAAATGTAGTAGTTGCTTTAGGTATTACATTTATATACATAACATTACAGTCTACTGGTATTGTTTTACCAATTTCAGTGATATGTAGAAACTTTACCTTTCTTCATATTTGTTTACTTTCCCCTTATATAATATAGATGCTTTAAAATATTCCTGCGACATACATTTTGAACCAAATCAGAACAAATATTCTGTTTCACCATCAAACATAATTTAGAAAACTCAAGAGAAGTTTATTTATTTTATTTATCCATATTTTATTCATTTTGTTTCTTCCTTATATTCCAAGATTACTTCTTCCATCATTTCCTTTCCTTTTGGAAAATTTCTATCAGCCTTTTAAATAGACATTCTACTGAACACATGTTCTCCTAGTTTCCCCTCATATTATAATGTCCTGATCCCCCTTCATTCCTGGTGGGTGTTATTGCTGGATAGAGGAGAGGGGTTTGACATTTATTTTGTTTTTGAACTTGAAAAATGTTGTGCCATTTCTTCTTAGTCTCTGTGTTTTCTGATAGGAATTGTATGGTCATTTGAATTTTTTTTCCCTGTGGTAACTTATTATTTTTATCTTTGGTTTTGGGAAGTCCTTGTGTCTTACTTTCAGAAATTTGTTTATTTTTCAGTCATCCTGATTCACACAGTTCCACTGGTTTTTATTGGGTTTTGGCCTCCTACTTTTCTATCCCTTTGTGTAGTTATTCTCCCAAAATATGCCTTTGAGGCAAGTCCATGAGAAAAAGGGTCATAAAAGAAAAAGGAAACTCAGGGTTTCACAGGTCACTTTTCATGATTTACTTGCTTTTTTTCCCCCCAATCTTTTTGAATAATTTTTTTTTGCACTTCATCCAGAGATTTGGTTATGATCATTAGAAAAGTTAGCCCATAGTAGACATATCCTGCCATATTAGAAGCAGAATACCCTGGTGTTTTAAATTTCTGATGAATCAAATGGTTCTGGAAGTTTTACTTCTTCCACTGAAGAAATTTTTACAAAATCAAGTTATACTTGATGGGAAGATGACAAAGTAAGTGAAAAAAAATTAATAACTGCTAATTATTAACATTCCTATTATTTCTATTTCAAAGGAAAGAATATCTAAGCATACTATAATGAAAATTAACTTTCACCATTCAAACTTTCTTTTCTGAAAATTTTCCTTAATTTAGATATCATAAAAGATCATGCTACTTTTAGAAAATATATTTGATTCTATTTGATCATAGTAATGATAAAAAATCATGAAAATTCAAAAAGCATTAAATTAGAAAGATATTTAAAAAAACATAACTATGGTTCTACATATTTTTTTTTTCCTTTACTGATGTTGCAGATACACAACTCATTACAATTTTGAGACTTTTATTAACAGGGTTAACACTGTCCATGTTTAGATTCTATATCCACATAAAAATTAAGTATATGTTTTCATCCATTTTTTGCCTATAATCCAAACATAAATAGCTGTACAATGTAGTTAAAGGGTCATTGCAAAAACTGAGCATAACCTCCAAACAGATTAAAAGAACATATCTATTATTAATCCTGATGTTACCAAGCATATTAAATGTTGTTTTACCTGCTACAAATAATTGAACTTGTATAACCACTGTATGTGCAAATACTGAGAATTAGGCGCACTGTTGATTAATGCAAAAGATGGTTTGAGGTTCCAGGGACTTAAAGCATTGTTATAAATCTGCTTATATATTTAAACATTAAAATAATGTTAAACAGGCTTTGAAAATTTAGCTTCATACTATCCTTTTATTTAGTGTTCAGAATACAAACTTAAATATCTTGACAGATGTCAAATTCTACAATTAAATTTATCATTATGGTTTTGTGGTTTTGAAAAGGACCATTGATCACTTATATCTAATAATTGATCAAATTTTATTGAAGTTAAACTTTTTTCATTTGTTCATTTTTATGGAAAATGTGAATTTGGCAATTACTGAAAGATTTAAAATTATGAAGTGAAAAAGTACAGTTCCTAGACTTCAAGAAATATAATTAAGATGAAAAGCCACATACTGAAGAAATATCACATCACTAAATTAGGCAGGAGATGTTAAATGACCTTGGACAATGAAAATCCTTCCACTTAGTTTTACTCATCTATGAAATAAGTTTAACAGTATATTTTTTAAAGCTTCTAAAGCAGCTGTCAAATTAGTGCTAGACATAATAACTGTAAACCAAGAAAGGATGGGAGAGGGACTATTGTTAGTCTCATGTTAAAACAGGCTCAGAGTTTTCTAGGTAATAGCAAGTTCATTTTTTTTTTTCTTCAAGGTTCCTTGTACTGAACCCAAGGTCTAATACTTGCTACCAACCATCCTACCACAGAGCCAAATGAGCAGCTTACAATAGATAGTTCATTAACATTCAAATAGGTAAAGGTATTATCCTGATCTAAAATTTTATATGAGTATTTTAATTATATTTGCAGTATTTATTAGTACTATATTAATAAACATATAATGTTTAATAGAAAATAAAACATATAATAAGTCTGGGTGGGATATAATGCAGTGGTAGTGTGTTGCTGCCTGAAGCGCCTTGGAGCAACGAACGCCGCAGGAAAATTCGGAGGCAGGATGAAAATGAAAAAAGGTCTTTTATTCTTCTTCTCTCTCCGGCTCCAGCAATCACTCCAAACGCTCTAACTCCAACCACCACCTTCTTCTTCTTCCCGCACACACTAACTAAACTCACCCAGTTATATACATATCGCTTTAACAAGGACACAGGCTTACAGCTCGAGCTTACAGGTGCTTCACGCAGTGTTCACGGGCATACAAAGATTCTTTGGATAATGTATTACTATCAGGTGGAAACTAGAACATCTTTTATGGCTCTCAGCTAACCGCAATCTTTAGCTATCTCCTTGATTATAGGCTCCTTCATTTCCCCCTTTTAGTTTTAAAAGAGGGGATGTTCTAGGACGTCCATGTGCAACCGACATTCTTACCCGTCATGGGAGTCTAGGCTGTCCTGACTCCTGGCTTAGGTTGACATGCCGGCCACATTAGACTGTCCCGTGCGACTGTGCCGTGTCTTAGGTTGTCCCCTTCTGGGGATCTTACCCGTCATAGGCTAACCAGCCATCCAATAGAGCCCTTCAGGATCGACTGTGTGTTGACTAACAGCCGTCCAATTTTTAGGAGATGCTGCGGCTTTAAGGCGGCAAGCCTACTGCTGAGGAGCCAAGTTTCCATAGCGTATCAAGTTCTTTAAGCCAATCAGCTGCCCTTAGTTTCATCAAGTAACGCACTGAGTTCTCTTAGACAAATACCCGCAAGGCATTGTCCCGTAATGTCCCAAAATAATGGAAAATCAAAATGTCCATAAGTTATAACACATAGATTCAGGAGACCCCATGCATGCAGAGCAGAGGCCACACTGCTGGTTAGGTTGTTTGATGCTTGAGCAGCAGGGATGCTTGCAGCGACCGCGGGTCCCTGCAGTTGTAGCATCAGCCGTCTTTTTTATGTCTAGACATTTCCACCGGCAAATCTTCAGGGCCCGCTACCTAAAAACTCAAGCATCCATTATTAAGGGAAAGGCAGTGCTATTCCAGCACTGAGATCAAAAGGTGAGCTGTCAAACTAAAAAAAGAATTATTAGAGTAGAAAATAAAAGTTGATCTCTGCTCACACACATTGCTGCTTAAGCTCCCACAAACATAAGCTGGCAAAATATCACATTCAGAAATAATCAAAGAGAAACTGAGGGTGTTTGCTGCATTAAAGATAAAGAAAAGCTAAAGGCACTTTGGAAAAAATAATTTGTTAGCTGGAATCCTCGAGTCTCTATATACACAGCAATCCTATACCTGTTGAAATAATTCAAATTAATCAGCTATTAAACAAATGAAGTTAATAACAAATAAACGATCCTCTGTCGGAACACCAAAATATCAGGTTATACAACATTAAACATTTTCACAGCTGAAGAGAAGTCCCGGAGACAACTATAAATCAAAATTGATTATCATTATAATTGATTATCTAATTAAAATATTCTGAACTCATATGAATATCTATTTATCTATCTATCCATTGATTATCTAATTAGAATATTCTAAGCTTAAATGAATTAACGTTATTTGGATCTATATCTATCTACCTATTTTTTTTAAGCGCTTAATTATTTGTGACGTCACACTAGACAGATGCACATATAAACATATATTTGTGACATCACATTAACATGAAATTTAGACAAATGCACAGACATAAAGACATATATAAAAGAAAAAAAATACAATTGTGTATACACTGAAGAGAGATCTTCTTGTCCCGGCCGGGAAGATGAAATTTAAGTTGTAAATTTAATGGAGGACTCTTAAGGGAATCACTCCATACCTTCATTTTGGTCCTCTTGATTTTGTACTTGTTTATTCAATCTAGACTCCTCAATAACTTCGTCTTGATCCTTTTGACTTTGTACCTGCTTTATCAATCTAGATGGTATCCATATTGGAGAGGATTCATGCTTTGGAAAAACACAAACAGATCCTCTCCCCCAAATTAATACTGGATCTGGACCCTTCCATGTACCTGAGAGAACATCCTTCCAGTAAACCAAAGGTTTATGTTGTTGGTGTGGGTTCCAGTGTCTATCTCCAGCCGAATGTCCATTAGAATCTAAAGTTAAGAAATTTAGGGTAAACAGGGCAACTGCCAATCTGTCCTTAGGATTTTTCCAGTTTCCATCTTTTTGCTTTAGTAACATATTTTTAAGTGTCCGATTTGCTCTTTCAATTATTCCTTGTCCCTGAGGATTATAAGCGATACCTGTTTTGTGGATAATATTGAACTTTGTACAAAATTGTTTGAAGGATGTGGATGTATATGCAGGGCCATTATCTGTTTTAAGCATTTTGGGGATGCCCAATGCAGCAAAAGCTTGCAGACAATGAGATATAGTATCTTTAACTTTTTCTCCGGAATGTAAAGAAGCAAAAATCATGCCTGAGCATGTATCTATGGTGACATGAATAAATCGTAATTTTCCAAAACTTGGCTCATGTGTGACATCCATCTGCCACAAATGATTGGGCATCAAACCTCGTGGGTTAACCCCATAATGTGGATTGGGCAAAAGTGTTACACAAGATGGACATTCTTTTACAATTCTACGAGCTTGTTCTTTTGTGATTTTAAATTTTTGTCTTAAGGTAGTGCTGTTAACGTGGAACTGGGAATGAAATAAAGTAGCTTGTTGTACTGTAGTAAATATAAATATTGTTTTAGTGAGGGCGTCAGCTTTTTGATTACCTTCATGGAGAGGACCAGGCAGATTAGTGTGAGCTCTTATGTGACCTATAAATAAAGGTTCTTTTCGTTGCCATAGGAGATTTTGGATTTGAGAAAACAATTTAAAAGCTGGAGTATGTGGTGCTATTGGACCTGCTAGCTCCAATTTAGGGACAGCATGTACAATATAGTGGCTGTCTGAAAAAATATCCATAGGCTGTTCTTTAAAATTTTCCAGAGCTATTATTATAGCTTTGAGTTCCACTTTGAGCTGATTTTTGATTAGTGATATGAATCATTTTTTCATTTTGAGTGACTACTGCAGCAGTACCGTTAGAGGATCCATCTGTAAATACATTAAATGCTTTAGGAATGGGTTGAGTTTTTATTACCTGTGGGAATATGATAGGATGATTGATACAAAAGGACAGTATAGGAGATTTAGGAATATGATTGTCAAAATTTGCAGAAGTAGAGCATCTAGCTATAGCCCAATCATTATCATTGAAGCACAAATATTCAACCTGTGACGATGAATAAGGAGTAATAATAGTAGCAGGATGAATTCCAAATATTTTAGTAGAGGTTTTAAGTCCTTGAAGAATAAGTTTCGCCACCATGGAGGTATAAGACCCAATTGTAGTTTTAGGAGAGACAGGCAAATGTATCCATAATATAGGTCCCTGTTGCCAAAATACTCCTGTTGGTGTATATTGTGAAGGAATAATAATCAATATTAGTGGTTGTGCAAAATCAAATCTATCGCAATGGGATCTTTCAATGGCCTGTTCTACTAATTTTAGAGCTCTCCTGGCCTCAGGAGTTAATGTTCGCGGTGAGGATGGATCAGGTTCCCACGAAGGATGTCAAATAAAGGTTTTAATTGTCCAGTAGTGAGGCTTAGTGTAGGGCGAAGCCAATTAATGTCTCCAATAATTTTTGGAAATCATTGAGGGTGGTCAAATGTTCTTTACTTATTAGAATTTTTTGGGGGTTTAACAAAAGTATCCATGATTTTAAAGCCTA
The DNA here is from genome assembly GCA_025594165.1 of Tamias sibiricus. Classification (NCBI taxonomy): domain Eukaryota; kingdom Metazoa; phylum Chordata; class Mammalia; order Rodentia; family Sciuridae; genus Tamias; species Tamias sibiricus. The sequence goes on from CM046661.1 coordinate 41,455,188, forward strand.
AATATAGTATAGGTGATCTGCTTTGAACTTTTTCTTCTGCTATATATAATCCATATTTTTTAAAATTTTTTGTTATTTCACTAAATATATTAAATAAGATTTTTTGATTAGGGTGAGCTAATAAAATATCGTCCATGTAGTGTAGACACATGAGGTCTTGATATTTGTTTTTAATGGGCTGTATAGCTCTGTCCACATATAGTTGGCACATTGTAGGGCTATTTGCCATTCCCTGTGGCAATACTTTCCATTGATATCTTTTATCAGGGCCATTATTATTGATAGAAGGAATTGAAAAAGCAAATCTGGGGGCATCCAGAGGATGTAGGGGAATGGAAAAGAAACAGTCCTTTATATCAAGAGTTATAAGGTAATAGTTTTTTGGAATAGCTACAGGATTAGGAAGTCCAGGTTGGGTAGATCCCATAATTTGCATTGTTTTATTAATTTGTCTTAGGTCTTGTAATAGTCTCCATTTTCCCGATTTTTTCTTAATTACAAATATGGGAGAATTCCAGGGAGAAGTGGAAGGCTCTATGTGTCCTGCTTCTAATTGTTCTTTAATTAATTGATGGGCCGCTTGCAATTTTTCTTTGGATAGGGGCCACTGAGGGACCCAAACTGGCTTATTAGAGAGCCATGGTATTTTTAAAATTGTTTTCTCAGTGGCCCCTAGAAAAAATGTCCTTTGCCTTTTTTATTATGATTAGGATTTTTATTCTTAACACCTGCAGGCTTGGTTGCTAGGTGTAGCCCCATTTGATGTAAGATATCTCTTCCCCATAGGGTAACTGGCAAGCTGTTTAAAACATAAGGTTGGAATGTTCCTGTATGGCCTTCATTGTCTTGCCAATTTAAGATTACAGCACTTTGTGCTGGGGTATTACTATATCCCAAGCCTCTTAAACTGGTTGAGGCTTTCTGCAGAGGCCAGTGCTTAGGCCATTGTTGTAGATTTATGATGGAAGAGTCAGCTCCTGTATCAATCAGCCCCTCCATCTCTATACCTTGAATTTTTAATTTGCACATCGGCCTCCGTGAACAATCCTGAACCCAGAAAGCCATAGGTCCTGAACCAGTGGAACCGAATGCTCTGCTATTTCTATTTTGTGGCATGCTTTTAAAAGAACTATGGAGACTGGGAATGAGGAGCAGCTGTGCGATTCTGTCTCCTTGATTTACGGAGATGATGCCCCTGTGTGTACTTAGCATTATTTTAATCTCTCCATTATAATCTGAATCATTAACCCCTGGTATAACATTAAAGCCTAATAAACTCTTGGAACTACACCCAAGGATTAGTCCCACAGTTCCTGAAGGGAGAGGTCCCCTGATTCCCGTAGGAATCAGCTGAACCCCCATTTCAGGTGTCAGGACCATCCGGGCAGTAGAACAGAGATCTAATCCTGCACTTCCTCTTGTCCCTCTGATAAGGGAGTTAATGGGTAGGAGGGATTGTGACGAGGAATCATTTGGATCTGAGGGCATTCCTCCTCTAGTGCGCATTCCTCCTCTAGTGCCTCGTACATTTGTGGGCCCCGGGGCATTGGGCCCCGTGCCCCGTTTTTTGAAATCCTTGATAAATCATTTCCATATATATCATATCTGGAATGGCATTGATTGGCCCAATGTATACCCTTTTTGCACCTGGGGCATCGGCCTGGAGCGCGGTATGAATTTGATCTTATTACCCTTGGGGGGTATTGCTTAGCATATCTTGGTTGATTATAATACTTTTGTCTGGAATATCCTGTTCTAGGTTGAAACCTTTGGGAATTTTGAGGGGAGGAATTTTTCATCACTGCAGCAATTATGTTGCCTGTGATAACAGCCTCGTTAATGTCTTTGCACAGTCTGATATAAATTGATAAGTCTTTTTTACTTCTCCACGGCCTTATTGCATCCTGGCAATATTTATTAGCATTCTCTAACGCTAATTGGATAACTAGAGGCATAGCTTGCTCGACTTCGCCAAAAACTCTAGATGTTGTTTTTAAGAGTCTATCTACAAAATCAGCGTAAGGTTCGTTAGGCCCTTGTATAACTTTTGATAGGCTGCCTTGCAGATCCCCTGTGCCTGATATTGTCTTCCAGGCTTTCACAGCTGCAGTGTGTATCTGGGCATACACACCTGGATCGTATTGTAGCTGATTTTGTAGTTCGGCGAACTGACCCTCCCCTGTGAGCATATCTATATTGCGTTGAGGGAAACCAGCTGCAGCATTTCTCTTTGCTATTTCTGAACAAAGTTCCTGGAATTGAGTTTTCCAGATTAGGTATTGCCCCCCACTTAGTACTGCTCTGCATAGACTTTTCCAATCTGAGGGGGCTAGGGTTAGGGTGTTAAGTGACTCTATCATACTTAATGTGAACGGAGCTTGAGGCCCATAGGTCATTACCGCCTCTTTAAAATTCTTTATTGTTTTAAAGTCTAGGGACTCGTGATATCTTTGTCCCTGTTCATTTTGAAATACTGGCAGTTCTAGGTGCTCCTGCGGTCTATGTTGTTCAAGAGCGTATAAGCGCTCAGAAAGGCCGCCAATTTCTACCTCAAGGGCACGTACATTCTGATCAATACTCCTTATTGTTTCTGTTAGGTATTCTATCCATGAAGGAGCAGAGGGCACTAGTGGCTCCTCTATTTGACAGTCTTTTCTCTTTTTTAATTTCTTTTTGTTCTTTTTATTGGAGACTGTGCTCCCTGAATCGCTTTTTGATTCCTCCTCACTACTAGCTTCATAATTCCTAACCGGCTCAGTGGAGGAGACCGTACTCTCATGGTTTGGCTCCTTGTTACTATTATCACTTTCACTACTATCCTGAGTTTCAGCTTCTAAGGAGAGTACATACTCCTCAGCTAATTTTATTAAGCTTCTGATGGCTTTTGCAGTTCTTACTTTTGAATTTATATTACTGCTCTCCTTGCTGGTCTCAACTGAGTCAGAGGATATGCTTTCTTGTTCACTTTTCTCACTATCCTCTGAGTTCTCGCTATCAAAAATTTCATTCGTGGCTTTTATAAACCAACTTTTTGTTATATTCGCTCCCATATTTTTAAATTTTCTTTTTTCTTACCTTGCCACCGAATTCCCCGTACAGGCCACCACTTGTTGCTGCCTGAAGCGGAAACCGCCTTGGAGCAACGAACGCCGCAGGAAAATTCGGAGGCAGGATGAAAATGAAAAAAGGTCTTTTATTCTTCTTCTCTCTCCGGCTCCAGCAATCACTCCAAACGCTCTAACTCCAACCACCACCTTCTTCTTCTTCCCGCACACACTAACTAAACTCACCCAGTTATATACATATCGCTTTAACAAGGACACAGGCTTACAGCTCGAGCTTACAGGTGCGTCACGCAGTGTTCACGGGCATACAAAGATTCTTTGGATAATGTATTACTATCAGGTGGAAACTAGAACATCTTTTATGGCTCTCAGCTAACCGCAATCTTTAGCTATCTCCTTGATTATAGGCTCCTTCAGTAGTGTGCTTGCCTAGCATGTACAAGGCCCTGGGTCCCATCTTTAATACTATAAAATAAGTAAATAAACAAAGACTGAACAAAGTGTATAATAAACTATATAGAATATCATATTATGTGAACTGGTCAAAGTACAACTGAATATTGTAATATCTGTGTTTTTGTTAATGGAAAATTAATTTTTTAATAGTAAAACTACTCAAAATATGAAGGTTCCCATTGAGAAGGCTGAATAAAGAAATGCACAATCATAAAGGAATTTAAAAGAAGGAAAATGAAAAGAGATATTGTTATTTTGAGATTGTTATTGTTTCTTTCTTTCTTTCTTTTTTTTCTTTTTGCAATCTGTTGTAAAATGGAATTGTTCTATTAGATGTTAATTGTAAAAAATATCCCTGTGGTTAAATAACTTTAGAAAACAATGAATATGAAACATTCTAAGAAATTTACAACATATTACTATAATTCCAGAAGGTTTGGAGGGGCTTCATTATGCAGGCATGATTGATTAAATCATGAGCCACATGTTTGAATTCAATGTCCAGTGCCACTCCATTCCCTACATGCAGGCTGATACCACCCGGCTCTAGGCTCCAAATTTCTGCTCAAGTGGTTGAACTTCTAGTCATTTTCCTAATTCCCAATGGATCGCCTCTGTAGTATAAATTATCTGTTTTGATCAGAAAGACATTTTCTCTCTCTCTCTTTCCATACTCCCCTTCTTTCCTCTCTCTTTCTCTTACTCTATCTCTCTTTCTTTCTTTCTTTTGCATCCTCAACCTTAGGACTACATGTATTTTTTTTTTTTTTTTATTTTAAATTCAGGGACATTGGGTTTCAAATGGAATGTCTGTGGAGTTCAGTACACAAAATTGAGAAGTACGGAGCTGAAGTGGGTAATCAGAACTTTACTTGCTCATCACAAGGTTGTTCTGGTGGACATTTCTGTTTATGTCAAGCTCCTATTTTCAGTTACCTTTCTCTTAGCATCTGCTACACTAGATCCCTCTAATTCTCATCTTTCTTCATATTCTATTGCTACCATTATTTTTTCATAGAAGGAACTGCAATTCATCCTTTGCTCATGCTTTAAAGATAGATATATAGCAAAATTTTAGGTGACTACCCCGAGTGGATGAAAAATTGAGCAAAGGAAGTGGTGGTTGAGGAGACTTGAAAAATCCGCAGCAGTTTAACAATAAGGAGGAAATGGATAGTGGATTACCTCAGAAGGAGGATGGAAATTAGGGGTTAATTCAGGTTATAATTTTGTTGAAATGAAAAGGTGAATGAAGAATATGTGTTTATTGGGTTAAATAGCACATACCTTTCTCATTAATTAAAATTGTATTTTTACTTTTCTCACTGTCTTTAAACTAAAGAATGATAGCATTCCCAGTGTGACATAAAGTTACTTTTAATGAGATAAAGAATCACTGAACCTAATTAACCTAACATTAAGAATACTAGAGAGATTTAAGAATATACATAATTCTTACTTGGGGCAGAGAGAGGCAGGGTGAGAAACATTTCACCCTGCAACTCTGAAAGTAGGTACAGTATAACAACTGGAAACAGAACAGTGTTTATGCATAGCCCTTATCTAGTATTATTTTGCTCTCCTATACACATTGGAAATGGATATAATTCAGAATTTAACAAATAGAGATAGACCTAAGAGGTGGTGGTCAGAGTTTTCTTTCCTACCGATGATTCCTTAAGCTGCTTACAGGAATAGTCAGTGACTATCACAAACAGTTTAATTGGATTTTAGAAAGCCAATATAAAAGCATAAAGCTATAGCAAGGATTATTTCTAACAGCTACATAAATTACCATTGAATTTTCCATTCATTTTAAACTGGACATGTAAAATACATAAGACAACAAGACTTACCTTGAAAGATGGAACTAGAGTTATAAATAACAGAGTATAAATATGTATGCCTAAGCCTGGCACAGTGGAGCATGCCTATACTCTCAGAAGCTTGGGAGTTTGAAGTAAGAGGATTGCAAGTTCAAGTCCAGCCCCAAAACTTAGCGAGACCAGGTATCAAAATAAAAAATAAAAAGGGCTGGGGTTGTAGCTCAGTGATAGAGTACACCTAAGTTCCATCCTAAGTACTGCAGAAAAATAACAATATGCCAAATTATTGAGTAAATTTAGTTTTTTTAAATATATTTACACATCTTCAGATTATTTTATGGTTTCTGAATGAGGAAATATTAAAATATAGTAACACTGCATACTATTATAGTGAAGATAATTTCTGTATTACTTGAATATATTATGTTTACATACTATAACAATATTTTTGAGAATTCTTAGCAAACTTCTGAGCATTTACAAAGTCTCTCAATATAATGACTTTCTATTCAATTAAAAATCACTGAGGCTGTAAAAATTATTTATTCTATGTACATATTTGTGCATAAATACAAAAAACAACACATACATGTGTATATATGTATGTATGTGTATGTGTTAGTAAGGTATGTTTTATTAGTTGTAGGGAAACTTCTTTACATACTAACTTTCTACAAAATAAATATTATTATTTAAATTATTAGCACTATCAGAAAATTGCCTTTTGTAGCTTATATGGAAAAGATAGCTTATGAATTCACCGAAGCACAAAAGACATTTTTAAAAAGCCAATAATTTGTTCTGAATAATGAATCCTAGTAATGTAAAAACATCTGAAACATTGCAAAATATATATTTTGACACTGTATCTATATGTATAAGGTAAGGCACTCTGATCTCAATTGTCAGTATGGATTTTTTGTTTCACTTTATAAAGACCAAATTCATAGTTTTGAAGTGAGTTATTATTGCATATCTTCATTTAAGGTCAGGAAAAATTTTGAACACGTTAATCAAAGAGAATACTTATTGTCATATCTCACTTCTGACATTTAAGAAAAACTCTTCATGCAAATTAAGTATGTGACTAAACTGCCAAAAGAGTATATCAAATACTCAACACAGAAATACAATGAACTTCTCTATATTGACTGAAGTCCTTCATGTGCCTCCTCTCAAGTGCAAATTAGCCTTAGATTTCTCCTCTTTGAAGTAGAGTTACCCTTGTACATATGCTGCTTAGAGCATACTGATGTCTATTGTGAATCAAAATTAAAGTATCACTTTAAAATATTTCCAGGGACAGCATTTTATTTTTTTAATAAAAATACCCAATCCAGCAGGAATGTTAAATTCATCAAACTATTTTCTGTAACTTATAATTGGCTTTTTAAAACTTGAAATATCAGTTCATTTTTTGCCTAGGATAATTTCCTTCAAATACTTGACTTCGTTATCACATTTGATTTTTAATCATTAACTACCTATTTTGCTCTAATTTACAGAGCCTATTTATTATACAAATTGTACTTCATCAAATAGGAAACTTAATTGGGTATAATTGGTATGGAGGTTGTTCTCACATGTGTTTTTTGAATCTTAAAGGCAGGGGAATGGTTGCACATAAGCACTCCACCACACGCCCTCCCTCCTCATAGTGCCTCTACTTAGGATGCTCTGGCAGGCAGATGAAGCACCTGCTCACTCTCACCAGAGTTCCCACTGCTGCAGTGAACACTCCAGATCCAAAGGTCTTTTATTTATCTAGTGTCCACTGGCAGTCATGTGTAACAGAAAAGGACCTTGTTTAATCAGGAGTGTTTTCTCAAAACTCAAATAAAAAGATAAAACCAGAATGCTAGACAAGATTAGGATGACACCCAGAGAAGAGTGGGTGCTTTATTCTGGGTTAGTAAATATTTGTTTAGCTTCTTCTATGTCTCATCACAGTGCTGTGCTGTTGATTCAAATTGAGAGGACATAGTATTTACCCTTGGAGATACCTCAGATTCTACTTTATTTCCAAGATTTATCCTTGATCATGTCACTTTTTATCTCCATGTTAACTTCAAAATGTAACTGTCTTTTAATGCACTGGAGAAATCACACAATTTCAAGAACAAAATAGTATTGCTAAGTTGATTAATCTGTTTTCTAAACTTGATATAATGATCTCCTATGATAGTTTAATAAATAAAACAGTAAAAATGTATCTCATGTTTCAAATTCTACCTTAATTTCTACCAAGTAGTTTATTTAAGCATAGTTATTTAGGTATCAGAATAACCTGGGTATTATTGTTTATACAATATAAGCCTATGAGACATCTGATAACTTTCATATGATATAACAAGGCAGAAAATTTTATTACTTTTCTGTAAAGTCATACACATGCTGTTGCAGGTCAGATTACCTGGCAAACAGATTCTGAGATGGAGATTATTGGGAATTGCCTTCAGAATCAACTTCTTCATAGACCAAAAGGGAAAAGAAAAAAAAAAAAAAAAATAAGCAAAATTGTGTAGGGAGAAATGAGGTTGCTGTGTGTCACAACCAAGGTTTAAGTTGATCTCTTAGGTAGTTTCTAGAGGCAAGACAGCCTACAAAATTGGCAGTACGTGAAGGTATGGAGACCAGATCTTTATATCTCATATTATCCAATCCTAGGACATAAGCACCACAGAAATGGTGATATCATCTTGAACAAGCAAATCTTTTCAGCAATGGATAATCCCCAGGAGAAGAGACAGCACTGTAGAACCACTGTCAATGCTCCAAGCATTTGAAGACAAGTGTGCTTCAATTATGAAAGGTGGAAGAGGGGGGATTGGGATAGCACTCCATAGCACCCATTACTCATATTTGAAGTGAGCAATATTCTTTTTTCTTGTACTTTGTAATTAAGAGATCAGGATGCATTTGTTCATCGAAAGTGCAAATGTTTCTTTAACATCACAGGATCCATAATACATTCAGTCCTTTGCCTTTTTTTCCCCCTACATTTGATTTTTGTCCCAAATCTTATTTGTAAACTTGAATGATATTTCTTTTTTTAATTTATTCTAATTAGTGATATATGACAGCAGAATGCAATTGAATTCATATTACACAAATAGAGCACAATTATCCATGTCTCTGATTGAACACAAAGTAGAGTCACACCATTCCTGTTTTCATAAATGTAATTAGGATAATGATGTCCATCTCATTCCACTGTCTTTTCTACCCCATACCCTCTTCTCCTCCCTCCCCTTTGTCCTATCTAAAGTTTTTCTATTCCTCCCATGCTCCTTCCCCACCCCCATCCCCATTATGAGTCAGCATCCTTATATCAGAGAAGACATTCTTCGGCATTTGGTTTTTTGGGATTGGCTTACTTCACTGAGCATTATGTTCCCCAACTCCATACATTTACCTGCAAATTCCATGATTTTATTCTCTTTTAATGCTGAGTAATATTCCATTGTGTATATATACCACATTTTCTTTAGCCATTCACCTACTAAAGTGTATTCTATGTTGGATCCACAACTTAGCTATTGTGAACAATAATGAATTATGCTGCTGATTAGCAATTAAAAAACTGTTCAATTTGTCTTTCATCTCCTATTAAAGAAAGAATATATATCCAAAGTCAGAGCGAGTAGCTACTAAAATCTTGGTAGTAGTGGTACACAAAAACAACAATTTTCCTTCCAGTTTTAATCCATTATTTGTGAAAATATGGTGTTGAACACTAATTGATTTTCATGGATAAATAAAAGTTATTTATTGTTAAATGTATAGCATCATAAAGCCAAAAAGTTCAGAACATACGCTGACGTGAAAATAGTAAACTTAACAACAGTTTTAAAAAATGTAATGTAAAATTGAATATACAATGAAATATTAAAAAGAGATGAAAACATATAGAATCATTATATGCTAAATAATTGGAGCCTATGGAAATATTCCTAGTTAGTGGAATAACACTGGGCACTTTGTCTGAGAAAGGCTAAGAAAATGTGTGTGAATAGAGGCAGTGTAGAGATAACAAATAGAATTCAGTGTCCTGAATATTAAGTCAAAGATATGGAAAGTATCTCATGTTCAATCAAATCACAAAGGACTCAGACTTGATCAACAAAAATCCCTAGCAGAAGATCAAATTTTTCTAATTCCTAGGTATGAATGAGTATACAGAAGTTGGTGACCACACATGGCATATAAGATCATGGACAAGCAATTAATGTGATTCTAGAAGAATAAATATTTTACTAAATATGTTGATGTCCAAAGGGTTATGAAAATGAGATTGCAAATCAGAAAATATCCTAGCACATAAAATGTTCAAGCACTGATCTACATTAAATTCTTCAGGTCCTGTCCTCAAATAACAGGTAGAGGAATGTGTGTTAGTATATAAGAGAAATAAGAAAATAAAATGGTGTTTATTGTGTTTATATATGCAAGATATTTGCTAAGGTTTTGACATAATTATATCCTCTAACTTTTGCAAAAATGAGATAGGCAAAAAATAATGGTAATCTTATATTTGAAGAAACAGATTTGAGAAAGTTAATAGTTTACCCATATGTATTACTTACCCAACCAGTAAGTAACAAACCAAATTCTAAATTCCGTGCTTATGAGATCTAGGAATATGATTTGTGAGCTGACAGGTACTTTTTCTCCTTTCCTATTACTCTAAAAACTACCTGTTAAAGCAGACATACCATAAATAATTTAATTCAATCCCCAAATATACCTTTTTGTACCATTTCAAATTGTCAGAGTTGTGGTAGTTTTGTCACGATATCTGTAGCATCATCATCCAACTGATAAAATTTGAAGAATGTATACTAAACAGACAATATGAATATAGCTGTAGTTTTACATATATGGAGCCTAGTGTATAGTGGAAAATTTTAAGTAAAAACATACCAGAAGCCAGGCATGGTGGCACAAACCTATAATCCCAGCATCTTTGGAGGCTGAGGCAGGAGGATTGCAAGTTTGAGGACAATCTGGGCAATTTAGTGAGACCTTCAGCAACTTATCTAAATTCTGTCTCAAAATAAAAATAAGAGGAAACATTTGGTATTTGGATTTTTGAGATTGACTGATTTCACTTAGCATTATTTTCTCCAACTTCATCCATTTACCTGCAAATGTCATTATTTTATTCTCTTTTATTGTTGAGTAAAATTCCATTGTGTATATATACCACATTTTCTTTATCCATTCATCTACGGAGGTGCAGGAGCCCTGATTGGGGAGATGGCTGAGATAGTGGCTGGCTGCGGGCCACGGAGATGTTTGGGCATTGCTGCCTTCTGTGGTCTCCCTAGACTTGGCCCAGGATCTCGCGGGACTTGAGCCGGGATTTGGCGGATCAGGTCGGGGCCATTGGTTGTTGGTTGGTTGGACTAGTGTGGTTTTGGCGTGTTGGGGTGTTGTTTGAGCCGGAGAGAGAAGCTGGCAAAATAAAGAGCCTGTTCGTTTCCAGTCTGCCTCTGAACTTATTCCCACAGCTTTGTTGCTGCAGGTGGCCATCGCTTCAGGCAGCAACACGGAGGGACATCTAGGTTGGTTCCACAACATAGCTATTGTGAATTGTGCTGCTATAAACATTGAAGTAGCTGTGTCACTATAATATGCTGTTTTTAAGTCCTTTGGGAATAGACCCAGGAGTGGGATGGCTGGGTCATAGGGTGGTTTCATTACCATTTTCCCAAGAAATCTCCATACTGCTTTCCATAATGGTTGTACCATTTTGCAGTCCCACCAGCAATGTATGAGTGTCCCTTTTCCCCCACATCCTCTCCAACATTTGTTGTTGTTTGTGTTCTTGACAGCTGCCATTCTGACTGGAGTGAAATCAAATCTTAGAGTAGTTTTGATTTGCATTTCTCTAATTGCCAGCGATGTTGAGCATTTTTTCATGTATTTGTTGATTAATAGTCTATCTTCTTCTGAGAAGTGTCTTCTCAATTCCTTAGCCCATTTATTGATTGGATTATTTGTTTTTTTTTTTTTTTTTTTTTTTGGTGTCAAGTTCCTCTGATATAAGGAAGCCAGTTCACAGTATTGTTGGGTCGGGGTACATAGGAGGATTAGAGGAACACTATAGTGGTCAGAGGGAAGGGAGGGGAAGAGAGGGAGCAAGGGGGAAAGGGAAAAAAAAAAAAAAAAAAAAAAAAAAAAAAAAAAAAAAAAAAAAAAAAAAAAAACAAAAAAAAAAAAAAAAAAAAAAAAAAAAAAAAAAAAAAAAAAAAAAAAAAAAAAAAAAAAAAAAAAAAAAAAAAAAAAAAAAAAAAAAAAAAAAAAAAAAAAAAAAAAAAAAAAAAAAAAAAAAAAAAAAAAAAAAAAAAAAAAAAAAAAAAAAAAAAAAAAAAAAAAAAAAAAAATAAAAAAAAAAAAAAAAAAAAAAAAAAAAAAAAAAAAAAAAAAAAAAAAAAAACAAAAAAAAAAAAAAAAAAAAAAAAAAAAAAAAAAAAAAAAATAAAAAAAAAAAAAAAAAAAAAATAAAAAAAAAAAAAAAAAAAAAAAAAAAAAAAAAAAAAAAAAAAAATAATAAAAAAAAAACAAAAAGGCAAAAAAAGTGGTTGTATCAGATGGATATCATTATTCTAAATGCATGATTGAAGACTTGAATGCTGCGAATGTACTTTGTATACAAACTGTTTTGTGTAAAAAGATGCTCTATTTGTATAGTATGAACTGTAATACATACTACTATAAATAAAAAATTTAAAAAAAGAAACATAAAAAAAAAAATAAAACATAAAAAGGACTGGGTATGTAGCTCAGAGGTAAAGCATCCTTGTTTGATCCCCAGTACCAAACAAAGAAAAAAACACCCAAATAAGTAAATAAATAAAATAAACACTAGAAGGTATACTCATTCATTTCCATATTTATTTGGAAAACCTATGGTACTATTTGGATGATATGCATGAAGCCAGAAATACTAAAGTAAAGTGTGCGACTTTTCTACAAGGAAATGGTACTATTTTAGAAGGTTGGAATTTTAACCAAAAGTTTTGATACAAAGTACTGTCCAAAGTTGCTGGTTGGATTGCAAAATGAAAGTCGCCTTAGGTGAGAGAGAGAATAGTAAATTCATATATCCTAGAAATTACTTAATTATTTCAAAAATTTAATAAAAGAAATAGTAGTACTCTGTCAAGGGATGTCATAACTTCTGAATCACAAGTCTTTCTTCCATATTTTGAAGTAGATCCTAGTAGATTTCTCAGCACAATGTGTTGAGCACTAAAGGAGAATTTTGTGTGTGTGTTTTCCCCTTTTGACATAAGAAAGGGAGTAGATTCAAAACCATGAATCATTTCTTTACTAAGAAAAACTTTTGTGAAAATATTTTTCACTCTGGGGTACTGATAGAAAACATGTGCTATTTGTATCTCATGTAATTTTGCCACACAAATGAAGGGTACAACTCCAGATGTCTTTGTGACTCATGACTGTCTATGTGACTGTCTATTAGCATCAATGTTTCTCTTAATGAGACCAAAGTATATTTTCCTATAGTCACAAAAATCTTAACTTCATACTCAAGGTCATGAGAAAGAGTTGATTAAAGAAAATCTCTGAAGAAACTGCAGGATAATATCTAATATCCTTGTCTATTATGTAGATGGTCAGTGGCTTTTAAAAATAGAATGTGTTTTAAAACTAACATTTAGGCATAAATATTACTTATTTAAAAAATTGCTCCATTTCAGAAAAATTCATTTCAGAAAAATTCAATTATTATAGTGCTTCACATTCTTGGATAATTTTGGCCATATACTTATGAGAACCATCTTTCCTTCCAAGACCCTGAGGTCACCATTATAGATGCTGTTAAAAGAACCATGTGGTCTTTTCCATGCTGCCACTCTGGAGGAGGAGACAGAGAGCTACATTATGCAAACTTTGGAAAGCTGGAAAAAGCACTTCTTCAGGATGGAATTGATAACTACAAAGTCTTGTCAATTTCTCTGTGGACAGAAATCTCCAGATACCTGAAAACAAAGAACACTTTAAAATATTTCCTTCAGATGACTTTAAAATTGAAATGTGGATTCTTAATACCTTCCTTGCTAATAGAGACAGAATTCATAATGCAGCCCCTAATCAAATTGACTTTAGCACCAAGGATGTAGGAAAAAGGAAACATTGTGACATTAATTTAATTCAAAATAGTCATGCAGAATCCTGGCATTATTTGACACAATTCTACCTTTATCTGAAAATAAGCAAGTAGAAAAGTACTGAGTACATTTGAAACTACATATATGAGTTAGGTTTTGCATTTCCAAAGTCATAAAATATGTAAAATGTTCTAATTTATATTCATTATTACCAGAAGGAAGTATTTAGTTTTCAGTAAAGTGTCCAAGGAAATTGTTTCCCCAAATTATTTAACTCTTCAGTGTGATGATTATTTTATAAGAAAATAATAAAATGCAATGTAATTGCATAACATGCATTTTTGTATAGATTTTACAATTGAGAAATAAGTGACCCAGGGAACTTAACTGGCTTGCTTAGAGTAACACAGATGATAGGTGGCAGACCCAGGATTTGAACAAGTGTCTTCTCCCTCTAAAGCATATGCTCTGCTGTTTCCCTTGAAGGAGAAGTAAGTCTCACTGAACCCTGAAAGGAGGGTTAATTCTAAGTAGTCCCTTTAGAAATTCTTAAAAGGGGGGGGGGGGGTTAAGCAATAGAAGAATTTTAATTAGGAAGCAAAAGTCATCCAAGTGATAATACAGAAAAAAGGCATAATATAAAAAGTGTACCTACAAAGATAGGCTGAATCAACAGAAATCTTTATGTGAGACTTTGAAAAATTATCATTATAATTGTATCACTTTGAAAAGTGGTAAAATAAGGGCAGTGATAGCTTGAGGAAGGGGTATTCCCTACAGCCTGGTGTTATAGTAAACTTAGTTTGGATAAAACGAAGATTAGAGATTAGAAGGCATATGATTACTTTTTAGACATTTTTGGTTTGTGAGGTGCTATGAATCAGAGACAGTCTGTAAAAAGGGAAAATGTTAATGTTCTGAGCAAGATTAAGGTTTGTCAGCTGATGATTCAGCCCTCATTTTCTCCAAATTGAGTCTTCATCAGTCATTGCTGAGAGGCTTCAATAGCCTTCCCCATGCTGACAGAGCTTCTGTTTGTTCACTTGTTTTCCTCTCTTCCTATAACCCAGGAGTATGTCCTTAGCTATGTAAGTCAATCATTTAGGTGTCATATATCTTAACAATTAATTTTTAGGCATAAACATTAATTGCAACTTGACCAAAGATTTGATAAGCAAACTGGTACAACTAGCTTGTCAACAGGGAAAAAATAAGACAACTGACTGAATGATAGAAGTACTGGAGGAAAAGGAGACTGAGTCACTTACAATGTAGATTCAAACCACCATGACTTGGGTATTTTCATTTAGTAAGCTAAGAAATATTCATTTTACAAGGTGGTGAAATCAGATTTTTCTATGTCCTACAAAACAAAGTATTATAACTGATATTATGTATTATGAACTGATACATGGACTTAGTAAGATTAACTCCAATGAGAGAGAAGCCCTTTCTTCTAATGACAGCATAAAGGCAGACTATCATTTATTATTTGCTAAGCCCAAATACCTGAAATAGGATCCAAAATGTAAGACGAGTAATAAGGTATAAGAGCAAATAATAAGAAAAGTAAATATTTATATTAATTAGTGGTTAAGATTTTTGAATAATGCAATACCAGCATTGTAATTTTAGGAGGACAATTCTAACTGAATTTATATGAAAGAGTACAAAAATGAGAAAATGTAAGACATACCAAGAATGTCAGATTAAATCTAGCCACACAAGAGGATCGCAATTTCAAAGCCAGCCTTAGCAAGTTAGTGAAGCCCTACATAATTTAGCAAGGCCCTGTCTCAAAATAAAATATAAAACCAGCTAGGGAGATGCTTGAGTGGTTAATTGCCTCTGGGTTCAATCCCTGGTATAAAACAAACAAACAAAACAAAATAAAACTGTCCACAGATGCTTTGTGACCACAGGGAAGATTGGGGTACTAAAGAGGGCCACACTTTATACTTTATCCCATCAGGAGGAAGAAGGTTTTTTTCCCCCTTCATTTGAATATAAGCTGGTCCTTAATCACCCTTGACCAACAGAGTATGGTGAATGCTAGGACCAGGTGGCAATTCTGAGTCTTGAATTTAAGAGTACTGGCAGCTTCCTTGTTCTTTTGGAGTCTGTTGTGTTGCCATGCCAGAAGTCCATCCTCTTCATGAGAACACGTAGACAGACCTGAGTTGGCCTTAAAAGGGAGAAGGCCCGCCCAAAAAAACCTATTCTTCCAGGTGTCTATGCCAAATGTCAGTCATGTGAGCAGTGTGATTTCGGACTTTTTAGAGCAATCCAACCACCAGGATAATACCACTAAATATGGCCAGAGGAAACCACATGGAACAGAAGAATTATGGAAATTATTGAACTGCCAAAACAAGAATAAAAAATAATTGTTTGAAGCCTCTGAATTCTGAGGTAATTTTTGTTTATTTTCTTAACATGTTGATAAATAACTAAAATAGACATAGTCATCGATTGTCAATGGACTTAATCATAAGGCATTGAGAACAAAATATAGAACAGATACTCAAAAGTAAGTGAAAATACAGTATTCACAGAATTTTGTGATAAATTAATTTTTGAAAATCCAGTGAAAAAGAGGAGATTTACTAGATGATCACTGGTTACTGACCTAAAAGACAGAAGATATTTTGTCCATGTCTTAATCAATATCTGGGACTGAGTAGAATTAATGCATTTTAAAAGAATAGATAAACAAGAGGTTTGGCATTTTCTGCACAGTTTGAGAAATCAATTGGATATACATGGAAATTTTAGAATCCAGAAGACAAAGAAAATTAGAGATAAGGTTTAGAATTCCTACATTTAGCAAATTACTCAAATTATAGGAGTAGCTGGTAATATTAAAGGTTTCAGATTGAGAAGAAGTAAGAGAGAGGTAGATATAATTTTAAAAGAAGCCTCAATTTCAAGGTAATAGAGGAATCACAATTAAAATAAAGTTTTAATTCCTAAATATTTCATTCAGTTTAGACCTGTATGAAACCATTTTAACTATAGTAAGAACAAATATAAATAATGACAATATAGGCCATTATTCAATGTCTGTTTCCTCTCTTATCAAACTATAGATACCCATTTAGGGGAGATATATATATATATATATATACACACACACACACATATATATATACAAAATACATACATGTTTAATATATTATCTATATACATTTATAAATATATGTGTATATATGTACACATATAAAACATGTATGTATATATGTATACATAAATTCTTTCATATAGAAACTATATATATTATTTAATTGGATAGTTTTTCAAAATTCACAGAGAAAAACAGTCCTTTTAGGTTTATATACACTAAAATATACTAAAAGCCAAATTTCTTATTTACCTTGGTAAATTTCAGCTACAAATAGTATAGAATTTTATTTTATCTGATGTTTTGTTATCTACTGATGAAAAGATTAAAAAGCCAGTATATAACTTCAATTACTTCTCGTTTGTGAAATACTTTTCAGAAGAACCTGCCTATTTTATTTAGGTTATTTAATCTATAAGCTTATCAAATGTAAAATTATGCATTTAATTATATTCCATTTTTTTTGGACATGAGGTATTTCTACAAAATTTAGAATTTCCTTAAAGTATTTCAAAAGATAATTTAAACTTAAAAGTTGACTAAACCATAAATTTCTCAGAAAATCTGAACTTTTTTCCAAAACTAGTTTCAGATGAACCATCATATATATTCAGATGTCATAAATTCATACCATAGTTCACATATATAATCATTTAACACATTTTTAATAACTCTGAACCTATTCTTGTTATAGATAACTCACTACAAATGAAACTTTCCATCAGAAAATTATAGATCATTTACCTAAAATAATGTATCTCAGAATATTGCAGGAAATATACTTACTTTCTTCCCTCTACCACAAAAATTACTTGATGATCAGTTAAATTCCTTTAAAATTATAAGGAACAGAAGAAACTGGACATGTGATTCAGATGTTCAACTTCCTGTGGCTATCTGAATCATCTCACAGGATGCATTCTCAGCTCCTGGTATGTAGAAGCATATCGCAGCATCTGATCTAGAGAGAATGCCATTTGGTCTATCTGCTTCTAACCTCCATAGTTGATCCAACTCTTCTGGCTCTAGGATTATCTTTCTTTAGTGAGGAAGCTGCAGAACATGAGCATTCACAAGAAATGGGTGAGAAGGCCTTGAAGACGCTTCAGAATGTCAGTGAGAAGAGTGTGAGTTATGGACTTCACTTAAGGAAGAAATATAAAATGGACCTGTGCTCCCATTGCAGGTTCCTGGGCAACCTTTCGATCTGCTGCCATTAGCATGTAGTATTAGGCTGAAGAGGAAAGTTGAAGGATTTCAAGAGATTTCAAGAGATTGGGGATTTCAAGAGGTGAAAAAATACTATCAATTGTTAATCTTTAACACATTTAATGGTATTTAATATTTTTTCCAAAAGTAAGTTTTAAAATGCATCTTTAAATTTAGAAAATATTTTAAAAACTATACTACTGTTGTACCCAATTTGCAGGAAAAAAAAAAAAAAAAAGTCTCACAAGCCACTCACGTAACAGCCAAAGAAGCCTTTATTCAGGCCAGGGCCACCAACTCCTACCTACAGGAGGCAGGGTGGTAGAAGATGGCACCTACTTGTAGCAAGGGCAGGGTTTATAAAGCACAGGGTTAATAAGCCCTCAGGTGGAGATGGTTTAAGGGTGGGTTAATACACCCTCAGGTGGAGATCGTTTAAGTCTCTGCTTATCACACTACCAATAAAAAGTGATTCACACGTAGGTATACTATGCAAACCCCTCCCAAAAAAAGGTTGAGAAGAAATCTGTAAAAGTAGTCAGATAAAAAAGACAAATCTTGTACCAAAGAATGACAAAATTGAAATAAGCACAGTTATTTAAACAAAGTAAACCAGAGAATAATGTGATTATAGAATATTGATGTAGGTATCTATTAATCTGGAATATTAAAAAATGCTAATATCTGATTGGAGAAGAAAATAGTAGCATCATCGTACAAAATGAACTTCTAAATGTTGTGCTATAAGAAGATGATATATTGCTGGACAGCAATATTTAAAAATCAAATAAAATGGGGAGGCACAAATAAGTTGGCAGTTTGGTCCTAATAAATACTCAGAGAGGAAAACTTTTAATCTGACCCAAAATCTGCCAAAGAGAGAAAGCTGGACTGTTCTACACTTCATTTTGTATTAATTATAACCTTACAATAATACAAGCCTCAAAACAGTAGGAGAAATTAAATTAGGATAGGATAGGCTAATACAGATAGGCTTAAAGAAAATCATAGGCACTCAAAATGATAAATAATGATTATCTTCCTCTCACACACCAAAGCAAGACTAAGCTTAGTCATGAACTTACATGAAATTTTCCTGAGTTTCTTCCCCCAGGAATTATTAATAACCTTGATTAAGATTCTTAGTTAGGCCAGGAGATCCTGCAGGGCCCTTGAAAGGTAAGGAACATAAACTTATGAGAAAAACATTATTCTGTTGGGTATTTTCTAATTGTTAGGCATATGCTAAGTCTTTTACATACATTATCTCATTCAGTCCTCAGAGTAACCCTATGAGATAAATCCAGTATAATTATTTACTATTACAGATAAGGAAACTCTGTCTCTGAGATTTTAAATTACTTGCAGCATGTCACACAAAGCAGAGAGAGAGGGAACTTTATCACAGATAGTTTGACACAGGAGACAGCATTTACTACAGTGAGGTGAACATCCTGGTTCTACTACTTTCTCATTGTGTAATCTTGGATGAATAATTTAACCTTCCTGAGCTTCCATTTCCTCCTATGTAAAAGGAAATAAGTATACTAACAAAAGGGATTTTCATGATTATTAAGTGTAGGTAGTTTTGAGGATTATATGCAATATAAGAGGATGATTAAATCCATATAAAATGTGTGACCCAGAGTCTAGTTTATAGAAAAAGAATATTAAAAGTTGTTTATTAATGCATTATTAATGGGTAAATTTTTTATTAGTCTATCCTCAACACTGTAAATTTGGACTATTTTTTAAAATCAAACATATCTTGGCCGGAGCATTTACCTACAGCAAATAATAAAATTGTTTACAAACATGAATCTCCTAGATTTCTTGAGGAATTATAACCTAAGTCTACACTACCTATCACTCAGCAAGTACTGGCGATTGGTGATCACATTAACCCAGCATAGATTATTTTAGCAGTCCTTTTTCAAAGTTTTATACTTTAAGTAATTTCTTCCATATGAATAAAACTGCAATTGTTGTCTTTTATAAGATGGCCTTAGAGTAAAGGGGCACTTTTAAAAATACGGGCTGTAAAATTGCCATTATCCTGGGCTTAACCCTAGGATTATTATTCTTCCAATTAGATAAATTTCACACATGGCTACAGTGACAATGATGTGTAAATGTGTGTTTTTTTTTTTTCCTACTCAAACAATCTAGAGTGTAGAAAAAGTTATACAGTGAAGAAAATAGCACAACTAAATAATGCTGATCTTCTTTTTTCAAATCATATACTTGATTAGCTTAATAGAAGATTAAGTTTAAGATTATAAAATAGATGAGGGAAAAAAATGCCCCCTACTTTTTAAAGTTCAGTTTCTGTGAACTGCCTTTATTTCTGAAAATGTGTGATTATATTAGAAATACAGAAACAACAAAGTTTTGTGTAAATAATTATAAACAACATCAGCATTTTGTGATTTTTTTAAATGAAGATGCATTTCATTTTATGTTCTTAATAATTTTGACAGAATTTTCCAAATTATATCTAACACAGCTGTTTCACTAGACTTCATACCCTCCATCACCTTTAAAATGAAGATGGGTCTTAGAGAATAAAATTTAATTCATGGCAATCTGCAGAATTAGAGCTTTGAAATATAAATCAACATCAACAGGATCTTGCCTCATCTCATTCATGTTTTGCTTGCTGTTCATTATCCAAACTCTGCTGCTGTGGTAATTATTTATGGTGTGAGTTATTGTCATACTGTTAAATACAGCTTTGAAAGTGACAAGACCAATCTATTTTATTTATCATCCACCAACCATTCGGCCTAAATCACAAAAGTAAATTATATTTTTGTTAAGTATTTATTGAAAACATTGCATATTATCACTCAATTTCTTGAGGTAGGGGATGTTAGATAAAATTCAGGCCAGCAGGCCATACCCCCAGGTGCCTTCCAGGAAATGTCCATCTCTCTTGAGAATCCACCTTTCGTGGGCTTTGAGTTTCCTCCCTTCCTGATCTTGGGAATACTCACCTCTCTGGGGAGTTTCACCCCAGGGTGGGCTCTCCCTTTCTGAGCCAATCCATATCCCAGATCCTACAAGTCACGCTCCTCCCCCTCTGTACTTAAGCCCCTGCCAGTCCAGAACTCCTTCTCTTTAGCCGCTGGCTTCTCACCAGCTCTCCCCTTTCCCGTTCCCCTCTCCCTTTTTCCCCTTCCCTTTCTCCCTTTCTCCCCTTCTTCCCTTCCCTTAATAAACCCCCTTTTACAACAAGATGGTCCGGATGTGGTTTTTGCCCTTCAGGGGAGCCAACTGGGAAGCTAAACAAAGTGAATTAAACAGCTAGAATTCCCTTTTTTTCAAATATCATTTAAAATGTGTATGAAATAGCATAAAACTGATAGTTGATGCCACTGTGATATAAAATGAAAAGGAAATTTCTGATCTTCGTCCCTTATCTCCTTCTCCCTAATATTTACACACCTCACTTTCTCTTTTTATTCCACAACTGAGCTCTTACTTCAAATTTATCCAATCTCTGGCCACTTCCCTTGTGTCCACTGCTAACCACTCTAGTGCAAATCACTGTTGTCTCTATTTGGATTCTTGGAGTATGCCAGTTAACTCTTCCCCAACTCCTGCTTTTGCTATATTTCCATCCCTTCTCAACCTGGTTGAAAATGAGAAACACCAAGACAAAAACCCATTTTGCTGAAAAAAAAAAAAAAAAAAAAAGACCATGGTCTCCTAGTTCTAGAATGAATCTAAAGTCAGTCTTAAAGTCCACGAGGACTTACAAGATGGCATTCTCCCTCTTCCACCTCCCCCGGCCATATTTCACACAATGCTCCCTTTACTAGCTCTCCTTCAGCTGTCCTGGCCTCCTTTCTGCTCTCAAAAATGCACTCACTTGCCAGGAGTGGTGGCACATACCTGTAATCCCAGTAGCTCTGAAGGCTGAGGATAGCAAGTTTTATCAGTTTAGCAAGGCCCTAAGTGACTTAGTGAGACACTGTCTCAAAATAAAATAAAAAGGGTTAGGGATTTGGCTTAGTGCCCAAGTGCCCCTAGGTTCAACCCCTGGTACTAAGGTACTAAGCGGGGGGGGGGGGGGGGGGGGGGGGGGGGGGGTGGGGGGGGGGGGGGGGGGGGGGGGGGGGGGGGGGGGGGGGGGGGGGGGGGGGGGGGGGGGGGGGGGGGGGGGGGGGGGGCGGGGGGGGGGGGGGGGGAATGTATTCTCTTTTGCTCCAGTATTTCTCTACCCTCAGGCTTTTTACCTTCCTCCACCTCAAATGACTCCTTTGTTTGAAGTATTCCTCATTACACTCTCAAATTCTCTCTCTCTCTCTCTCTCTCTCTCTTTCATACACACACACACACACACACACACACACACACACACACACACTTTCTCTCTGACTCCATCTAGCCTATTCATGCTTAATTTCCCTTACAGCATTTATCTTCATCTAACATTCACTAATTGTACTTATTTATTTTTCATTAAGGTCCATCCCTCCTATTAATTAAAATTAAACCACTTTTTATCAGCAGGGACTCCTGTCTGCTTTATTCACCAATGAATTTCCAGCACTTACACTAGTTCTTGATGCATTACAGACTGACTGAGTGAATGAGAATGTGTGTTTCAAAATTTGAGACCCTCCCCCAACAACTCTGATCAGTGTGACCACTGTGTCACTTTTCTCTATAAAACTTACAAAGTTAACTTCTTCTGGAGTCGTCTTCTTCTGCTTAGGTCCTGTCTTAATTTTTTCTCCATTCAA
The DNA here is from genome assembly GCA_025594165.1 of Tamias sibiricus. Taxonomy (NCBI): domain Eukaryota; kingdom Metazoa; phylum Chordata; class Mammalia; order Rodentia; family Sciuridae; genus Tamias; species Tamias sibiricus. The sequence goes on from CM046661.1 coordinate 41,477,754, forward strand.
AAGCAATCATTATGTTTCTCTACAGCCACAATCAGTATTTTCTTACGTAAATAAAAAGTTCAATCTTTTAACTTCTAAACAGTTTCCTACTTATTATGTTTATTTTAGTTTTCTACTGCCCCTTATCCAGACTGCTTAAATTATCTTTCTTTAACTAACTTTTGGTCAAAACTCTAACCTTTCTGCTTCTGCTTTTTTAATATATCCATCTAGCAAAAGAGAAATTGAAATGAATTAAATGTACAATAGACTCCTTCCAGGCTTAAATCTAGGTGTTACTAGAGAATTCAAACACTCACATTTAGTAGCAGTCCTACTAAATGACCCAGGTCAACTCTGATCAGCTCTAGTAGATATTTCTATTTGCCTGTCTTAAAACACAAACAGGTAAATGATAGCACATCAAATACTTAGGGAAGACAAAATATTTCCTGTGAAGGATAGTAATGGATTCAAAATTAATTAAAAGTGACAAACAGTGTAAATCCACCTTAAAGATACCTATCATAATCAAATTCCAAAGTGTCCCTGTGTGGCTTCATTCATACTTTGTAACACCATAACAAGATATGCAACTAAAATTTAGTGGTTAACGTTCTTTGACTATTACAACAAAGAAACAAAAATTTTCAAATTAGTATATTTATGATGTGATCTATGATGCCATATTAATCCATATAATCAAAACTAGTTATGAAATCAGAATATTAAGAAAATGAATGTTTCTTAAATTCCTAGGAAATAACATATTTTAAATATTTGCACAGCTGACGCTAACTTTTTCTTCCCCTTTAAGATCTTTTATATTTAATAACTCACCAGTCTTCCTCAGTGCCAGATCTTAGAGACTTAACCCTGAACAGAGGCAATCTCATAAAAATTAAAGGCCAAGAGCTCACTGCACTCCAATTGTGTGTCATATCCCTCAGGCACCTACAGGTTTATTTCTCAAACCCAGTGCCCATTTTGTTTTTATTGTCACATCATATAGGATAAGGAAAACATATATAATCAATAAAGTCAGCAAAATATAATAAATAAAATGCATCTCCACTCTTTAGCAAATAAAATTAAATAATATTAAACACAAATTTAGAGTTGCAGGAAATCTTACTCAGTATATAACTAGATTCAATTATTGAATTAATATCCAATATCAATTGATATAATAACTAAAAGATTTAAAAAATCTATTGGTCTGGGGACTGTGAATGTAGCTCAATTGATAGAGCACTTGCCTAACATATGTGAAGTCCTGGATTCTATCCCCAACACCACAAAAAGAGGGGGGAAAAAAAACTATTGGTCTGATCCAAACTTAGTCCAATCAATGGATATTTACTTACCTAAACAGGAACTTCTACATTCTAAATTCTGTTAAAATAGTTCAGGCTCTCCCTATGAAATTAGCAATTAGATCAAATCTATAGTATACATTGGCAGTGAGACCTAGCTAGTCTTCCATTACATGTAAATTTTTTATTGTTTTGTTAACTTCCTGAATTAAATGTAGTTCACTTAATCCATTTGGGCTGCTATAGCACATTGCCAAAGACCCAGTGGGAGGCTGAAAATCCAAGAACAAGGTAGATTGTCGGTTGAGTACACGTTTTGTGGTTCATAGTCATCGTTTTCCCATGACTTCATATAACAGAAAAGGTGAAGCATCTCTCTGGGGTCCCCTCAAGGGGAGAACTTCCATTCATAAGACTCCATACTCTTGACTTAATCACTTCTCGAAGGACTACTACATACCATCATATTGGGAACTAGAATTTCTTTATATGAATTTAGAGGACATAAACTTTCAACCATTGCATTCTTCCCTGACTCCCAAAAATTCATGTCTTTCTATTACACAAAATACTTTGACTCTATCTCAATATTCATGAAAGCCTTAACTCACTACAACATTAATTCATAGGTCTAAAATCAAAAGTCCTATCTAAATATCATCTAAGTCAGATATTGGGGATACTCAAGATACAATGCATTGTGAGGCAAATTTTTTTTTTTTTTTTCTCAGCTATAAGCCTGTTAAGTGAAATAAGTTCTGTGCTTATGGTAAGATAAGCACAAGACAGAAATTCTCATTCCAAGAGGGAGAGATGGGAAAGAAGAAAAGGGTTACAGGTCTGGAGTCAGTTTGAAACCTTAAAGCCAGAGAATAATCTTTGGCTAGAGGCTCTGGCCTCTGGGTTCACTGGGGCTGTGGTTCTACCCTCACAGATTTTCTGGGTAGGGGTTGGACCCCCAAGGCTCAAGGAAGTTCTACCCTCTTAGCTTTAGGTGGCCCCACCTCCAAGGCCTGCATTGTGACTCTCACATTGCCCTATTGGAGGTTCTGTGGTGGTACCACCCTGAGGAGATTCTTAGCCTTGGTTGTGTACCCACAGCTCCTAGACTGTTCATGCTTAGAAATGTAAGTGGTGGTGGCCATATTCTAGGTACCCTGCAAACCAATACAGAAGACATAACACACCATGTAGAGACTGCCAAATGTCTGTGTCCTCTGAAGGGACAACCACTACAGCTTATGTTACCTGGGCTCATCAGAGATATACCGAGGTTGCCAAGGAATGTGTTGCAAGAATGAAGAAGGGAAACCTGAGATCTGAGGCAGAACAAGGCCGCACACTCCTAGGCTCCCTAGGCCCAGCAGGCAGTTTGCTTGGAAACCTCTCTGATGATCTCTGCATTAACTTAGGGTAGTGGAAAGTCACTCTTCCATTGTCTTGGACAACAGCTCCTGGAATCTCCTTAGAGACCCAATATCCTTATCATGAGTTTTGAGTTTTGTTGGCCTTATCCTTTGTGTTCTCTTCCAAATAGGCTCTCTCATGATTTTCAATGACGATAAGCTGAAAGTGTCTCAAATCTTTAAGCTCTGCTTTTCTTTTGATTAGCAATTCCATCTTTAAGTCCTTATCCTCTCTTCTTCTATTTTTGCCAAAAACAGTCAAAAGAAATCTAACCACACTTTCAAAACATTGTTCACAAATTTCTTCTGCAAATATTCACTCACAACTTCCATCCTCCAGAAAATTCTAGGCTAAAAATAATTCAGCCAATTTCCCACTTTCCTGTTCCTTATTTTCCCCTGAGGCCATAGCAGAATGGCCTTCATGCCCATATTTATGTCATCATTCTTTTCAAAGCTACTTAGATATTTTCTAAGAAGATTGGGAGTTGTTTTTATTTTTTCCCCTTTTTACAAATCTCTTCTTATCTTTCTGTGTTCCTACCAGAACTACCCTTAATGGTCCATTCTTGGCAATGTTGGCCTTTCCTGTCATGCACCTCAAAACTCTTTCAATCTCTAACTATCATTCATATTTACAGCTATTAGGTATTCATTACAGCAGCACCTTCACTTCTTGATAACTACTTTTTGTTTCAGTCCATTCAAGCTGATAGAGCAAATCAGCATAGGCTCAGTGGCTTGTAAAGAATAACTTTATTTTTTATAAATAGCTCCTCACAGTTCTGGAGGATGGAAATTCCAAAGATAATATACTTCAGTCAATTTAGTGCATGATTAGAGCCTCCTTCCTAGTCATAGTTGGTCATCTTTTTGCTATTTGCCATAACCTCATATAACAAAAGGACTGAGGGATTTCTCAGAGGTCTCTTTTATAAGGGCACTAATCCCATTTATGAAGACTCCAATTTCATGACCCAAATAGCTTTTAATGTCTCACCTTCTAATAATCTTAGATATTAGGATTTCAGTATATAAATTTGGAGGAACATAAACATTCAATCCATAAGTACATTTTTACTGATATTTGTGTACTTCTAAAAAGTAAAATAGAATTCATCTAAATACTATTCATAAAGTTTGAGTCTATGTATACTCCCATTTTTATATTTATATTAAATAGAATTCATTTATATTAAATAGAATTCTTATCAATTTGTTTAAGTAATATGTCTGTCAGAAGCTCAAACCAAAGTCTTAAAATATAGTAATTTCCACTATCCAATGCCTGTTCTATATGTTTCTTCAAGTGTCTCGCATGTTATCATATGATACATAATATAATGAAGCCCTGTTCTATATATTTGAGGAGTAAGGAATAATAAATATCTTTCACAGTGTCTCATTCTAAGCATAAGAACTAACTATAGACATACACAATAGACAAAACATCAATTATGGTAGAATCTTGTGATGGTGAATTAGGTCACCTGACAGCCACATTACCCTTGGCCTCCACGCACCTCATCACAGCACCATAGGAGGAAGAATACTTCCAAACCACAGGAACGCTGAGAGCAGACCTATCTTGTTCTACCTCCACATCAGTAAGGCCCAGAGCTCTCCTGGAGAAGGTATGATGCTTCTCCTCCCATGAATTAGCAAAACTAGGCTGGAGCCACCTACTATATTGCTACATTATAACATTGTCAAATCCCATTCATTGACTCTACCAGGTGCAGGTCTAATGCTTCTTTAGTTTCTTGGCTTAAAATGTCTTTATTCCCTCTCCCAGAGCTTGCTGTCTACCCTTACTGGGTCTCTGTGCACTAAGTCAAGATGAAACATGTAATAGGAACCCTGTAAATGTGCTGTTTCTCATGCTTTCATGAGATTATCTTAATGAATATCGTGCCATCAGGCCTAATGTATGTTGTCAAATAAATTCTAGTTTTATTTATTAAGTGGCACAACCAGAAGGAGCCATTTCTAGGTTGAGCATAGAAGTTTATACATCATTTAGATATCTTGGTCTTTAAAATGAATGAGGTGACTGCTTAGGATTTCTGGATGTGCCCCTGAGGAAGGGGGTTAATGCATTCTCTGTGAGAATAAGAGTATCTACATACTTTTGAGGTGTAGGAGAATGATTCTATCTAGTTTACCACATTTTACTGTCGTCTTTATATTGAACAGTACACAATAGTAACTGGGAGGTAGCTGTTCACCCAGAAGCCACAAGTCTCATATCTCCTTATCATTATGTGTGGACACGTAAGCAATTCTTTTCAAAGAAATGAGAGCAAAAGTAATGTATGCTTCTCCCAAGTGAAGGGTTTAAGATGCAGGAGTGCCTGTTCATGCTTCCTTTCTTACTTTACCACTTGAAAACATTCAATAACAAAAGCACTAGGAAATGATAGATTTGTACAATGAAGAATCCTGGGTCAATGAAAGATCATGTGAAGAAGAGCCAGCCCCTGAACAAGAATAATCTCACAGAACTGCTATGTGCAAAATTATGAAGCAAATTTCTATAGTGTTGTGCCTTTCCATATTTGAATCTATTTCTTGCTACAGCCTAGATAACAGGCTGTTGGAATTGAAGTTAACTGACAGAAATTCTGCTTGTTTTCTTAAATAGACGGATTTTTATATCATTTACTAGTGCTTATTGGAAGAGCAGATGACCCAGATTCATCATTATTAAAAGAACAATCTTAATTTAGATAAAGTAAGGAAACACATGGCATACCCCAATTATATAGACCATAGAAAAAAATAAGAGGGTTAATGTTACCATAAAACGGGAAGTAATTCCAGAAAGGTAGCTCCTATTCACAGATACTCTGATTTTCCAAAACATTAGTTAGCAACAATGTCTAATGATGAGATAATCTAGCTAATTTCAATATTAGGTGTACTTTAATATGTGTGCCATTATAAGTCACCAGCTCATTAGTTCTCACTAATATGTTAGACTTTAAAATCTTCAATTAGACTGCAGTCTAGGATAGCTGATGTTTCTCTCTCTCTCTCTCTCTCTCTCTCTCTCTCTCTCTCTCTCTCTGTCTCTCTCATACTCTCTCTTTTCTTTTCCTAAGAAGCACTTACCTTGATTGAACATTTAGTTGAGTATGTGTGAGATATTTGAAACAATTAACACATGTAATACCCTGCCCATTTAGTTGATCCAATCTCCCTGGATCCCTCTGTTTCTATTGATCTTTTACCAGCCTTTTGGGGCTGGATCATCAAGTATGATTCCCACTGATCCCAGCTCTACAGGGCCTCCAATCTATCTTCTTTTTGTTTCCCTGGATGGCTATCACCCTTCAGTCCCATTACAGCAATCTGAGACACCACCTGTACTTATTTCATTCTTCAATACACTTGTGAAGGACTATTACTGCCAGTGCCTGCCTTATGCAGACTAATCATGTCCAGGGCTCTCACCTTTGCTAGCCAGTAGAAGAAAGAGTCTAATAATTCTCTTGCCCTACCTTGTTAAAGGACTTCTCAAAACAGAGGCTATGGACTGATTCACTGTCACAGTTCTTTTCTTTTAGAAAAATCTTCCCTTTATATTATCTAAAAAGAGTGAGGAAAAGGTGAAGAAAAAGGAGAAAGGTTGGTCAAAAGAAATTTAGAGTTAGCTTCACAGTGTGCATGTAGCCACTGACCAATATCCGAAGGTGATTTTCAGTCTGTTTTGTTCCAATGTACATTTGCATCAATGAGGATTTTATTTGAGAAGACTCATTTTTGTTCTTCCACAAATGAACCCTTTTTAAAAAAAACACCAGAGTATCCTGTTAATCTGTACATATTTGATCCCCCACTAACATATCTCAAGACATCACACTCTCTGATATCATGTATGCTGCCTCAGAGATGAAAGCAAGATAGGGAGGAGGCCATAGAATTCTGTATGCTCCAGATAAAAAAAAAATTTCTTGGATACACTCAGCTTTCAAGAATCTATAGAGCCACAGATGCAGGAATACTTCAATGAATGAGGAGTTTCCCCTGATCCAGTCTCTATATTACCATTTACAAGGGGGAATATTGAGCCCAACCTATCTGTATGATTTTCAAAATATAACCACCACCTCTGCTCTGTCCACCTCTACAGCCTATTGAAACCTGCAGAACGGATAGGGTTGTGTTTCTGTCCCTTTCTTCTCAGTTCACTACAATAACCCATCGACTATCCATTATCCCTCAGTTCTGGGCTGTCCATTAATGCCTAATTCTAATATCAACAGGATATTGATATGTCCCCAGAACATTCAGTCATCAGAAAAACGTACTATATTTTGAACCTCTTCTGTAAATTTTTCTTTTGATTTATTTCTCTAAAGGAAATCTAAACCCCTAAGAACTATTTCCCTGCAGGTACCCTCCCTACTGTCTGTTTTCTCTTCTATACCCTGAATACCACTGGGCCTGGAAGTAGAGTTTTTTGATGTCCTCTAATTCTTCATTTTCTTCCCTGATAATAAAATCCACACCAACAGATTATATCACCCACGCATTTCCATGAGGAACTCATCTAGACAACCACAGGCATTTGCTCTCATTCCTTATAGATTTAAACTCCTGAATCACTCTCATAATCTTCATAATTCATGTCACAATTTCTGATGATTTCTGTACCAACTTAGTATATTTTCCAGTATCCTGGATTCACAAATGTTTACCTTTGTCTAAAAACATTTTTTCTTCACCCATTTCACTTCTTACTTCATGATCTTGCCTGTGCTTGCTAATCATCCCAGTTCCTCATATCATATCAACTTCAACCATCCTAATTTTAATGTTCCACTTTTTTCTAGTTCATTCCATGGAATATAGTGATTACAGATATTCTTCAATCTCCCAAAAAAGTATATAGATCTTACTACCATTTCACAGTGCATTTTTCTCCACTGTCCCTGAGGGTCAAGAGAAGGAAGTGGTTAGAAAAACTCCCAAGTGTTACAGGACTGAAAAATGATTCCAGACAAGTGCTGGTGGCATTAGTTGAGAAATGAGAATCCCAAGTCTCTCTGCCTTTACTCTCTGATCTCCTGCATCATTCATTGGCCAAACTCAACTAGAAACCTAAGAGTAGGGAGCCCATGGAATCTGTAAATTAAGCCTCCCTGGATAGAGAGCCAGGAAAAACACACAAAAAGTAGATCAGGGGAGCAAGCAAAACCATTAAGCCCACACATTTTAAAAGTACACCTTTAGTGTACTCATGAAAAACACAGATTTTCACTCCTATTCAATTAAAAAGTAATCTAAGTCTCTTTATTTTTTTTTTACCATGACAAAGTACTTCTAGCTCTATAATAAGTTAACTGTTGTGAATTTAATGTACTTACTTTGTGCTACCTTATTATTTTAATCTTAAAGTATGATTTTTATTACATTCTTACATATAAAATGATTTTCAAAAATGAGGAAAGTGGACATATTATTATTTGTACATAATTACTTAGCTTTTAAAAATGCATTAAGTAAGTGCTTCAGCTGAATATTTATGTTGACATTCAACAGAAACAATATTGATAATTAAAAATATTTAATAATTTTAAAAATACCTCAAAACTATATGTAAAGAACCATATTTTCATAATTCAGTTAGAAATCCAATCATATGTCATGATGATTATTCTGAGACAATTACTTAAGAGATTTGTAGGGGACAAAATCTTTGATTTCTAAAAACCTATAACGAAAAATGGAAAATGTTTTAAAACTCATGCTTTAATTTTTTTCTTTCATTTCCAAGTTAAAAATATGGAAATAAATATATTTAAGGTTTATTTTTACACATTTGAAAACATGATAAGCTTATCTTTAAGATTACCAAAAAATAATTTATAAGATAATTTTGGGGGGCTCCAAAATGCTTTTGAAAATATGTTGTCAATTTAGATGACATTCCTTAAAGTGTATTAGAGAAGGAATATAGGAATATTTCACATTTCTTATGAAACAAAATGTTTAAAAAACAATTGTGAAATTTTCTGTCATTTTGATTTCTTAGAAGGTACTGTTGTGATATGAAGAGAATGCTAGCATGAAGTCACCTTGCTTTTCTCCAATATAAAACAATAAAAAGCTGTTCTCAAATACAGTAATGATATTGCCAAGTTATCATTACTAATATGTTAGCAATTTCTTTTGAGTGTCATTAATAAATGTTTAGAAAATTCTAGCAATACCTTCCATTTACATGAATTTAGTCCAATGCAAATGTGTCAATATTTTAAATATTTGTGGAAAAAAGAACATATTATTTTTGTGTTTTGTCACAATTATGTTTTTATCCAAAGAAGCCTTAGAATGAATAAATTGTACAATGTTTTGGTATTATTATAAAACAAAAATATGTCATTTTTTTTCAATTTTTCTGTTTTGTGTTTGTTTTTCATTTCTAACAATTTTACTTTTATTTAAGGGACATGGTCTTTGTTTCTATTTTAAATTAATACATTTTTATTGCATATTTATGGGGTAAAAATAATGTTATGATTTATGAATACAATGTGGGATAATTAAATCAAGCTAATAAACATATCCACCACCTCAAATACTTACAATTTTTGTGGTGAAAACATTTGCAATTCACTTTTAGCAATTTTGAAGTATACATTTTTTTTTTTTTACTCTATTCATCCCACTGTGCAATAGATCTCAGAAAGAATCTTATTCCTCCTTTCAGACTTTGAATCATTTGACAATCATCTGACTATTATCACCAACTCCCAGCCTATGTAACTGCCATTCTACTCTCCGCTTCCATGAATTTAATTTTTTAGATTTCAGATATGAATGAGAACACACAATATTTGTTTTTCTGTTCCTATCTGATTTCATTAGCATAATGTTTTCCAATTCCATTCATGTTGTCACAAATGACAGAATCTCGTCTTAAGGCAGAATGGCACTTTATTGTGTATGGATACCACACTTTCTATATCTATTCATCTGTTCAGGGACACTTGGGTTGATTCCCTAACATGGATAGTGTGAATAGTGCTACAATAAACATGGGAATGAAGACATCTTTGAGACACACTGATTTTAAACTTTTCAGTAAGTATCCAGAAGTTGGATGCTGAATTACATGGCATCTGTTTTTAATTTTTTAGGAATTTTTATATTGTTTTTCATAATGGTTGTACTAATTTACATTCTCCTTAAGAGTCTACAAAGTTTCTATAGTCTTCATATCCTTGCCAATACCTATTATCTCTCATCTTTTTGATAACAAGGATGAGGTGATTCCTAATTTTCGTTTTAATTTGATGTTTGCTAATGATTAGAGACATTGAGTTCTTTTTCATTTATCCAATGGCCACTTGTATATTTTCTTTAAAGAAATATCTATTCATACCTCTTGCCCATTTTTTTTCCAAATCATGTTCTTTCTATGGAATTGAATTTCTCATATATTTTGCATATTAACCAACGATCATATATGTGGTGTTCAAATATTTTCTTCTAATTAATAGGGTTTATCTTTATTTTAATATTTTATTTGTTGTGCACAATTTTTTCTTATATATATTTCCATTAGTTCTAACCAGTTATATATGACAGCAGAAAGCTTTTCAATTCATTAATAAAATTGTGGCATTTGCAGGTAAATGGAAGGAGTTGAAGCCAATCCCCAAAAAACAAATATCAATGTCCTCTCTGATGACATTTTAAAATATAATCCCATTTGTCTATTTTTTTACTTTTGTTGCCTGTATATTTGGGGTAAAACAATGTAATGGAAAATTTCCCTACATTTTGTTCAATAGTTTTTTAATTCCATGCCTTATTTTCAAGTCTCTTGTCATTTCAAGATGATCATCCCAGCGGCTTGGGAGGCTGAGGCAGGAGGATTGTGAATTCAAAGCCAGCCTCAGCAATAGCGAGGTGCTAAGCAACTCAGTGAGACCCTGTCTCTAAATAAAATACAAAATAGGGCTGGGGATGTGGGTCAGTCGTTGAGTGCCCCTGAGTTCAATCCCCAGTACCAAAAAAAAAAAAAAAAAAAAGAAAGAAAAAAGAAAAAAAAAAAGAAAAATTATTGACTTATTTTAATTATGTATATATGACAGCAGAATGCATTTTGATTCATTGTACACAAATGCAGCATGACTTTTCATTTCTCTGGTTGTTCACTATGTAGCGTCGCACCATATGTGCAGTCATACATGTTCTTAGGGTAATGATGTCCATCTCATTCCACCATCTTTCCTGCCCCCATGCACCCTCCCTCCCCTTCTTCACTCTTTGCCCAATCAAAGTCCCTCCATTTTTCCTATGCCTCCTCTGTTATGATCAGCATCTACTTATCAGAGAGAACATTCAGCCTTTGGTCTTTTGGGATTGGCTTACTTCACTTAGCATGATATTCTCCAACTCCATCCATTTACCTGCAAATGCCATAATTTTATTCTCTTTTAATGCTGAGTAATATTCCATTTTATGCATATATGCCACAGTTTCTTTATGCATTCTCTATTGAAGGGCATCTAGGTTTCTTCCACAGTTTAGCTATTGTGAATTGAGCTGCTATGAACATTGAGGTGATTGCGTTACTATATGGTATGCCGATTTTAAGTCCTTTGAGTATAGACTGAGGAGTGGGATAGCTGGGTCAAATGGGGTTCCATTCCAAGTTTTCTAAGGAATCTCCATACTGCTTTCCAGATTGGTTGCACCAATTTGCAGTCCCACCAGCAATGTATAAGTGTGCCATTCCCCCCACATCCTCACAAACATTTATTGTTGTCTGTATTTTGATAATTGCCATTCTGACTGGCATGAGATGAAATCTTAGAGGAGTTTTGATTTGCATTTATCTAATTAATGAAGATTTTGAACATTTTTTCACATATTTGTTGATTAAATGTATATTTTCTTCTGAGAAGTGTCTGTTCAGCTCCTTAGCCCATTTATTAAGTTGTTTGATTTTTGGTGTTACGTTTTTTTTGAGTTCTTTATATATCCTGTAGATTAGTACTCTATCTGATGTGTGTGTGGCAAAAATTTGCTCCCAAAATATAGGTTCTCTGCTCATCTCATTGATTGGTTCTTTTGCTGAGAAGAAGCTTTATAGTTTGGGTCCATCCCATTTATTAATTCTTGATTTTGTTTCTTAAAGCTTTAGGAGTCTTGTTAAGGAAGTTGGGGCCTAATCCATTGTGATGAAGATTTGGACCGACTTTTTCCTTTATTAGGTGCAGAGTCTCTGGACTAATTCCTAGATCCTTGATCCACTTTGAGTTGAGTTTTGTGCATGGGGTGAGAGAGGGTTTTATTTCCATTTTGCTGCCTATGGATATCCAGTTCTCCCAGCACCATTTGTTGAAGAGGCTATCTTTTCTCCAATGTATGTTTTTGGCACCTTTGTCTAGTATGAGATAACTGTTGTGGGTTTGTCTCTGGATCTTGCATTTTGTATCATTGGTCTACATGTCTATTTTGGTGTAAATAACATACCATTTTTGTTATATAGCTTTGTGGTATAGTTTAAGGTCTAGTATTTTGATGCCTCCTGCTTTACTCTTCTTACTAAGGATTGCTTTAGCTAATCTTGGTCTCTTATTTTTCCAAATGAATTTCATGATTGCCTTTTCTATTTCTATAGGGAATGATGTTGGGATTTTAATTGGAATCTCATTGAATCTGTATAGCGTTTGGGGTAGTATGGCCATTTGACAATATTAATTTCACCTATCTAAGATCATGGACATCTTTCCAGCTTCAAAGGGATTTTTCAATTTCTTCCATTAGTGTTCTGTAGTTTTCATTGTAGAGGTCTTTCATCTCTTTTGTTAAGTTGATTCCCAAGTATTTTCTTTTTCTTGGGGCTATTGTGAATGGGGTAGTTTTCCTAATTTCTCTTTTAGGGCATTCGTCACTGATGTATAGAAATGCATTTGATTTATGGGTATTGATTTTATATTCTGCTACTTTGCTGAATTCATTAATTCTAGAAGTTTCTGGATCCTCTAAGTATATAATCACATTGTCAGCAAATAACGATAGTTTGAGTTTTTCTTTTCCTATTTGTATCCCTTTAATTTCTTTCATCTAATTGTTCTGGCTAGAGTTTCAAGGACTATGTTGAATAGAAGTGGGAAAGAGGGCATCCCTGTCTTGTTCCAGTTTTTAGAGGGAATGCTTCTAATTTTTCTCATTTTAGAATAATGTTGGCCTTGAGTTTAGCATAGATAGCTTTTACAATTTTGAGATATATTCCTACTATTCTTAGATTTTCTAGTGTCTTGAACATGAAAGGCTGCTGTATTTTGTCAAATGCTTTCTCTACATTAATTGATAAATCATATGATACTTATCTTTAAGTCTATTGATGTAATGAATTATACTTATTAATTTCCTTATGTTGAACTAACATTGCATCCCTGGAATGAACCCCACTTGATCATGGTGCACTATTTTTTAATATGTTTTTGTATGCAATTTGCCAGAATTTTATTGAGAATTTTTGCATTAATATTAATCAGAGTTATTGGTCTGAAATTTTCTTTCCTTGATGTCTCTGCTTAATTTGAGTATCAGGATGATGCTAGCTTCGTAGAATGAGTTTGGAAGGGTTCCTTCCTTTTCTATTTTATGGAATAATTTGAAGAGTAATGGTATTAATTCGTCTTTATAGGTCTTGTAGAACTCATCTGTGAATCCGTCTGGTACTGGACTTTTCTTGGTTGGTAGGTTTTTGATGGTGTCTTTTATTCCCTTGCTTGAAATTGATTGGTTTAAGTTGTATATGTCCTCTTGAATCAGTTTGGGTTGATCATATGCCTCTAGAAATTTGTCGGTGTCTTTGAGATTTTCTATTTTATTGGAGTATAAATTTTCAAAATAGTTTCTAATTATCTTCTGTATTTCAATAGTGTCTGTCATGATATTTCCTTTTTCATCACAAATTTTAGTATTTTTAATTTCCTCCCTCCTTCTTTTCATTAGGGTGGCTAAAGGTTTCTCAATTTTATTTATTTTTTCAAAGAACCAGCTTTTTGTTTTGTCAATTGTTTGAATTACTTCTTTAGTTTTATTTTCATTGATTCCCTCACTTAGTTTACTTATTTCCTGTCTTCTACTACTTTTGGTTTTGGTTTGTTCTTGTTCTAGGGCTTTGAGCTATAATGTCAGGTCATTTATTTGTTGACTTTTTCTTCTTTTAATGAATGAACTCCATGCAATGAACTTTCCTCTTAGCATTGCCTTCATAGCGTCCCAGAGATTTTGATAAGTTGTAACAGAGTTCTCATTTATCTCTAAGAATTTTTTATCTCCTCCCTGATGTCTTCTGTTATCCATGAATCATTCAATAGCATATTGTTTAGTCTCCAGTTGTTGGAGTGAAAAGCGATAAAGAAGGACATTTTACACTGCTTAAGGGATTCATACATCAACAAGACATAACAATCATAAATATCTATGCCCCAAACAATAGGACATCTATGTATGTCAAACAAACCCTTCTCAAATACAAGAACCAAATAGACCACAACACAATAATACTGGGTGACTTTAATACACCTCTCTCACCACTGGGTAGATCTTCCAAACAAAAAACTAAACAAAGAAATTTTCTGCTTCTCTTTTTAATTTTATCATTGATTTGTAATTTCATTCCATTATGGTCATATGTAATGCAGGGTAATATCTCTTTTTTTTTTTTTTTTTTGTGTATTTTCTAAGTGTTACTTTGTGGCATAACATATGGTCTATTTTGGAGGAGGATCCATGTGCTGCTGAGAAGAAAGTATATTCACTCATTGGTGAATGGAATATTCTATATATGTCTATTAGCTCTAAATTATTGATTGTATTGTTGAGTTCTATAGTTTCTTTGTTTAGTTTTTGTTGAAAATCTGCTGAGATACAAATTGGTCTCCCCCTATATGTGATCTGATTCCTCTCTCTTGCTGCCTTTAAGATTCTATCCTTATTCCGTATGCTAGGCATTTTCATTATAATGTGCCTTGGTGTAGATCTGTTGTAATTTGGTACATTTGGTGTCCTGTAAGCCTCTTATATTTGATTTTCCAATTAATTCTTCATGCTTGGGAAATTTTCTGATATTATCTCATTGAAGAGATTGTGCATTCCCTTGGTTTGAATATTTGTGCCTTCCTCTATCCCAATAACTCTTATATCTAATCTTTTAATTCTGTCCCATAATTCTTGGATGTTCTGTTCATGGTTTATCACCATCTTCACACTGTATGGTCAATTTTATTTTCCAGATTGTATACTTTGTCTTCACTATCTGACTTCTGTCTTCCAAGTGATCTAGTCTGTTGGTGATGATTTCTATTGAGTTTTTTATTTAGTTTATTGTTTCCTTCATTTTAAAGATTTTTTAATTTTTTTCCCCAGAATCTCCATCTCTTTCTTGAAGTAATATTTTGCTACCTGTATTTGCTCTCTTATATCATTGTTGGTGTGATCAATGTTTGCCTGTATTTGCTCACTTATCTCTTTGTTGGTGTGATCAATAATTGCCTATATTTGCTCATTGAGGTCATTCTTTAATTCACAGATCATTTTAATTATGTATATTCTGAACTCCTTCTCTGACATTTCATCAAATGCGCTGTCCATGGATTCTGTTATTTAGTATCCTGGTTTGTTTGGGGCATTTTCTTCCCTTGTTTATTCATGTTGTCTATGTGTCTTCCCTTCTTGCAGTGCAGATGTGAGATATTACATTTCTACCCTATAATATTGTAGTATCCATGGAGATTATCTGTACTTCACCTTGATATTGGGCTTCCAGACCCTGCTGGTGTCCTGCTATGGATGATAGTGCAAGTAAAGGTGGTTACAGCAATGGTGGAGGTAACTGGAGATAGCAGTGGGTGTGTTCCAAGATGGACATAACCTCTTTCAGAGATGGGCTGAAAGGGTGGGGCTTACACTGGCTTTGGGAAGCCTGTTCTGAGATTCAGTTGCATCTAGGCCCTGTCTATTGTCACGAGGTGTAGGCTACTGCATGGGGAGGGCTATGGTGAAGGCCACAGTGTCCCAAGATGAACATGGTTTAGGCCTGGGCTCCCAGGTGGGTGAGGAGGACAGACCTGGGCCTACCCTGGGCCTGGGCTCCCATGCAGGTTTGCTGAGGTAGTCATAGGCATGGGCCTTGATCCATAGGTTGGCAGGTCAGCAGGGGCTGTCCTGGGCTGGGGTCTGGGCTCTGGTGGGGCGGACCTAGGCCCAACCTGGGCCTGGGCTCCTGCATGGGAAGGCAGGGGCCTCAAGTTGATTTTTGTATATTGCATGAGAAAAGGATATAATTTCATTCTTCTGCACATGGATATATGTTTTTCCCAACACCGTTCATTGAAAAGACTGTCCTTATCCCATTGTGTATCTTTGGCATCTTTATTGAAAATCAATTTACCATACAGGTGTAATTTCATTTTTGGCTTCTTTTCTATTCCATTGGTCAATGTCTATTTTTATTCCTGTACTATGCTGTTTGTATTATTATTATTTTATAATAAATTTTGAAATTAGGTAGTGTGTGATGCTTCCAGCATTATTCTTTTTGCTCATGATTTTCTTAGAAGTTTAGAGGTTTTAGAGGTTTTCTTTGGATCATAGAAATTTCAGAATTATGTTTTCTTTTTGTAAGAAAACTTACATGTTTTGATAAGGTTTGCATTGAATCTGTAGATCACTTGAGATAGCATGGACATTTTAATAATAATTATTTCAAGCCAGGAACATAGGGTATCTCAATTATTTGTGACTTCCTCAATTTATTTCCTTAACTTTTTACATTTTTCAGTGTACAAATCTTTTAACTCCTTGGATAAATATGTTCTTAAGGAAAAAAAAATTGTAATATTGTAAATGGGATTGTTCTCTCAATTTCTTTTTCAGAAACTGCATTGTTAGGTTTAGAACACTATAAATTTTTGTATATTGATTTTTGTGTCCTGCAACTTTTTGTATTAGTTTAT
Source organism: Tamias sibiricus (assembly GCA_025594165.1). Taxonomy (NCBI): domain Eukaryota; kingdom Metazoa; phylum Chordata; class Mammalia; order Rodentia; family Sciuridae; genus Tamias; species Tamias sibiricus. Next base: position 41,494,449 of record CM046661.1, read on the forward strand.
TAGTTTTTATTCAATAGAATATTTAGAAATATGTATGCAAATACATAAATATGCATACATACATATATGATTATGTTATGAATAAAAAGCAACAATTTCAATTTTTCCTTTTACATTTTAATACCTTTTATTTCTTCATCTTGACTGATTATTTGGGCAAAAATTTCCTCTATTGTGTTGAATGGAAATGATGAGAACAGGCATCCTAATTTTGTTCTGGATTTTAAAGGAAAGAGTTTTAATTTTTGACATTATGAGGTTAGCTGTGAGCTTGTGATACATGACTTTTATTGTGATGAGTTTCATTCCTTCTTTAACTAATTTATTGAGTATTTTTTCCTTTAGCATGAAAGGTTGTTATATTTTCTCAAACTTCTTTTATGGAATGATATCATCAATTGATTTCAGAATTCATTCTATTAGTGTGGTATAACAAATTTATTGATTTACAAATATTGAACCATTCTTATATCATAGGCATAAAGTCTACTTGATCATATCAAATTGTCCCTTTAATATGTTGTTGAATTTTGTTTCCTAGTATTCTGCTTTTGGATTTAGCTTGAAAAATGATATTGACTTGTACTTTTCTTTTTCTTTCTTTTTTCTTATTTTTAGATTATTTATTTACTTATTCATAATGCACAAGTATATCATCTTTTTACATACAACTGCTTGTACAGGCTTTGGGATCAAAACTTTGCTAGTTTCTTTAAAAAATTTTAGAAATATCCCCTTCCCCTTATCTCTCTTTTTTCTCCACCCCCTTCATTAGATTTCTCAATAAATTTTTTTGAAGAGTTTATGAATGGTTGGTATTAGTTCTTTAATTGTCTGATAGAATTAAACAGTGAAGTCAATAGATTTTGGCCTTTCTTTGGTGGGAATATTTTTTTTTTTTATTATTATCCATTCAGTCCCCTTGCTTATTATTGGTTTGTTTGGGTTAAATCTTGGTAGGTGGCATGTGTCCAGGAGTTTAGCAATTTCTTCCCAATAATACCATTTGTTTGGAATATAATTGCTCATCTTGATCAATTCTCTCATCTTCTAATAGCTGATGATTTTCTTGGCACTGAGAATCCCCAAAGGTTTCAAAACAACTGACTATAAAGTGTCAGGGAAATGTCTTGAGATTACATTTGTTATAACTTATATGTTAAATGTTAACATTATCCTAGAATCATACCTGTGTTTACCAGTAATAATACTGACAGTGATAACACTAAGGCTAACATGCTCTTGAATTTTATGAAAGATAAATTGGTGTTTTAGATTTATCCGTGATTCAGTAGCTTATTTGTGCTGAAAAGCACATTCTGAACTGTTTTGGAATGCCTTAAGATATTGAAACTACAAAATAGGATGATGTACCTAATTTTTTACTTTTCAGAATTAAAGGGAACAATTTTTCTTGATAAAAGTGACACAGCTAAAAAACATGACTGATGCAGAGGTGGAGGTTACAAAGTATTTGGACTGAAAATTTGTATTATCTGAAGAACTTTTGAAAGAATGCTTAAAAAGTTTAATTTTCAAAGAAAATGTCCATTTCCATGAAAATACTAACATACTGTAGAGGTCTAAAAGTGTTCACTTTATATATAGCATTGCTGGGTTTTGTATGGACTCTATTTTCTCTTGGTAGCTCATGCGGTTGTAAAGCAGCATTAACTAAAAACACTTTTTTAAAAATAACGCTTTTTCATTTACTTGACAGCTACTAGAAATTATGTTTTAGTTATCTTTTTTTGTTGTTGTGACCAAAAGACTTGACAAGATCAATATAGAAGAAGTTTAGACCTGAAGTGGGATAGAACATCATGGCAGAAGGTCAGTGGGGAGGAAAGCCATTCAGGACATGGTAAGAGGAAGCTGAGAGAGAGAGAGAGAGAGAGAGAGAGAGAGAGAGAGAGAGATACAATAACCAGGGACAAAATATAAACCCCAAAGTCATACCTCAGTGACCTACTTTTCCAGCCAACCCTTCTTGTCTACAATTACCACCCAGTTAATCTTATCAGTGAATTAATCAATTGATTAGAACTCTTATAACCTAACCATTTCACCTCTGAACATTCCTGCATTTTGTCACACATAAATTTTGGGGGGGGAACCTCATATCTAAAACTTTGCAAATCAATTGTAATTTTAACTAACCTATTTAGGCATTTTACTAAACTGATTTTTTCTGTTGGATGAAATAACAATACCACAGATAACAAAATGAATAAATGTCTATCTGCATCAGTGACTATACAATTGAAACAGGATAGTGAAATTAGAAAATTCTATTTTATTTCAATGAAAAATAATTGAAAAAAATAAATTTTTGTTTTAAATTAATAACTACTCTTAAATGCTGTCATCACATTAATTTAGCATATTTAAAAGCTTCTGAATTTATTTTGGTTCTTTAAAGGCTTCCAATATTGAAGAAATTAAGGGACTCCTATCTTAGAGTATATTAAATTAATATGGAACATTTATACTTTAAATGTGAGGATGGCATAATTTACAATTTTATCCAATATAGTATTGTTATTTGTAAATTAACTTATAAAAGTTGTGTATATTTACAATCTTTTTAAAAAAAGCATTCTTTTTGGATGTGTGTGTGTGTACTGGGGATTGAATTCAGGAGCAATCCACCACTGAGCCACATCCTGAGCCCTATTTTGTATTTTATTTAGAGACAGGGTTTCACTGAGTTGTTTAGTACCTCAATTTTACTGAGGCTGACTTTGAAATCATGATCCTCCTGCCTCAGCCTCCCAAGCCAATGGGATTATAGGTGTATGCAGAGCACCTGCCTAAAAAAAAGCATTATTATGAACAGAAGAATGATGGGGTGAGTATAATATACTAATAACAAAAGTAGGTGTTCTGACTCGAGTTACATTCTTCAAAATATGAAGAATCATGTATTTCTTCATGAATAAAAACCTTAAAATGAATATCACCTCAACTATGGAAGTATTTTTACCTCAACCTTCAAAAAATATATAAAATGTTGAGATTAGATAGTCCAAGTGGGAGGAAAAGTGATATATATTTAACATCAAATACATAGCTTTATGATTACATTGCTTTTGTATATGTATCTCTTTATTTTGCATAGGCACAAGTCACCTCTATCAGGAAAGACAATGTAATAAATAAATGGGATATGCACATAGAAAATTTTTAGATGTGATTTTACTTCTGAATATGAAGAGAGAATTAAAGTTAAAAATGTTTTTATTAGAGAATAAAGATACTTTCTACTTAAGGAATATCTCTAGAATTAGATCCTAAATCTTCGGTTAATCCTAATCAGCAACCTGTGAATACATAATTGTAATATAATCATTGTGTAATAGGTAAAGAGAATTCATATTTGTAATTTCAACCTAGACTTGTAAGAATTAGAGGAAATTTCTTCAATTTATTTAAGAATATTATGGTACATAAAAGTGTGCATATTTTGACCAATTTTAGATATATCCACATTGTTACCATAATCTTCCATCTAATTTTGATGAAAAACCATGTCAAATGAAGATATTTAATGATAAGACAAGCATAATCACTTCAGTTCTCCATATCTGGAATTCTGAACATTATTTCAGAATGCTCAAGCTTCCTTGAAATCCATGCATGATTAGTTGGCTAGCCACACCATTTATTTAGCATACACTGAACAAAGGAGACAAAAAAAAGGGGGGGGGGGTTAGTACAATTCCTTTATCACCATAAAATTTGTTGGCATTCTTTTTAAATCAAGTTAGGTTTTGTGTTTACAAAATAGGAGACAATTTTTATTCATTTTATTTTATTTTTTTAAATCAAAGACTGTAAATTAAACATGACTTGAATTGGCTCCACATTCAGGAAAGGAATCAAAAGCCCTAAAGGGAGCCAAGTTTACCACAAGACAACAGGAGAATCTAGTTTGAAGATGTGAACATAATCTCGATTTAGGTATGTAGGACAATTACACTGATCTTAGGGAGTAAATTATTTTTAAAAACCCTGGATAATAACCCATCAATCTTCACAAAAATAATTTTGAATTTTTACAGCAGTACCATAAGCAAACAACACCTGTGAACAGATTAAATTATCTCCTTTGTTCCCTTCCCATGGTGTGGAAGAAGAACTGAGCTTGTTAGAGTAACTTAAGAATTCTTGGGCAAATAGGAAGAGGAGCAAAGACACAAGTGTTTACACTGAAAGGTCAGCAGTACTTAAGTGTTTATTTAGGAAAGGAAATGAGATACAACTATATTTGAATCCTGAGTTCATGAAACTCAGTATACTCATTTTAGTCTATCATACAAGGTATTCTGTCATATCTAGCTCCGATTTAACTCAGCAAATATTTATTGAACATCCATTATGTACCAGGCATTTTAATAATGCTACATAATCTATGAGTGATTCTGTCATTTTTCACAGGCAAGTCCTGCTAATATTTTCAAGGTTAAGCTAATTCATCCTTACATAAAACTTCTAAGCAAAGTTTCTGAAATACTCCAAAAAAGTTTTTAAGGTTAAAATGACAACTACATATATTATAGATTTCTATTCCCTGTATAATAGACTGTAAAATATTAACTTTGCTGTGCTCCATTTTACTGTCTTAAAAGTGACAATTAGTTTATCAAATATGGTTTCATTCATTAGTATAGATGTTCCTGTATCCTTATAAATGACACAGTGATTATGTACACAAGACATCAAATCATTTGAATAAAAAAGAAAAAAAAAAAACACATTATTCAGATGTTGAGTTTAAGTAGTGCCAAACATCTGTCATTGCCAAATAGATATTACTTGACTCTGCAAAGTCAGTGTGAAAGTACAACCTAAATGTCAAATGTTTCTTAGCCAAAATGTTTTTTAGCCTAAAATAGCATGAAAGCATTGCTGATACATTAAAAAGCAGTTATTTCAAGAGATGGGCTGACCCATAAATGCAGAACCTAAGGCTTCTACCACACCCCAAAGAATCATTCTATTACTCTGAAAGCTAAGAGATTTTTTTTTTTTTGATCTTGCAAATACTGCTTTTGAAAAGTTCCTGTCATTTATTTAACCAATGCTTCATCTTTATCTATCAGCTCACCTTCTCCATATGTAATTAGTTAAAAATAGTCAGGACGAGAATGTTTCCAAATTAACAATATGTTTGTAGTTTATCTACTTAAAACACCAAAATCACAGCAATTTGATTGGTAAAGGGTAAAGTTGTTTTTTTTTTGTTGTTGTTGTTTGTTTGTTTTTTTTTTTGTTGTTTTTCAGTTGTTTCTGGACTTTACTTTATTCAGTTATTTATATATGAAGCTAAGAATTGAACCCAGTGCCTCACAGATGTAAGGCAAGTGCTCTGTCACTGAGTCACAACCCCAGCCCTTGTAAAGTTATTTTAAACATAAGATTTGCAATACAGCATGGGAAAAGACCATATATTAAGAACACTCTTAAACAGTTTGAAAAACTAAATATGTTGTTAACAAATATGTTGTAAATCTATTTACTATAAATACCTCTGTGACATATTTGATACACATCTGTCTACAATGGATATTTTGTTTGGTGTAAATGTCAAATTTTTATTTTTCCCACAGTGTACCTAGCATCACTTTTTGCAAAGTCTGCTCTTCTCTACTGCTAGACAGTACCATCTTTGTCAGGAAGACAATATTATGGTTGATTGTATTTGTTCCAGTCTTCCATTGGATTCTATTGGGTATTTATTTACCTTTGTGCTGTTACTGTACCATCTCAATTACTTTACTTTTATCAGCATAACAAGAGGGAGTTAGTGGGAGTGATCCTCCTGGAATGTAGGAATACTTTATCACCAATATCATTTAGAATTGCCAGTGCAGGTAAATAATAAAAAGCAACTAACATTTTGTTACTTTTATAATGATTTTAAAAATATGTATTGATTTTTCATTCCCTTGTGTCCTGAATCCCAGTGAACTGCTGTCATCATCTCAACACATTCTTGACACTCTATGTAATTATTGCATTTGCTAGAGCATACCTTCCAAAATGTGTTCCTCAAGGGTGTCTTGTCTAAACTTGGAAATTCTAAAGTCTAAGTATATCTTATAATTAATTTAAAAATAAAGTAAAATAAACAAAAGCTATGATAACCATAATAAAACTACTATAATTTCCAATGAAATAGTAGTAAATCTATGGAGCATTTTGGAGTTAACAGGCAAAGGATATAGAGAGATAATTTGTGCAAATGTTTGGAATAACAAAAACCCTACCTCTACATACCTTGTTCTTACTTTTTCCTCATGAATGATCTATATTTCTCTAAATAAATTTCATATTTTGTGTCTTTACAAAGTATTTAATATTTTAATGATACTCTTAGCATTATCAGCAACATCACTAAATGTATTTATTGCTCTAAAGTAATCATCTATAGAATTGTTTAAAATTCCAACCTAGGTATCCATATGATTTGAGAATGATTTTGGTGGTAAAAGTAAATATGAAAACAAACAAATAAAGATTGAACTATGAATTACAGCAGCACCTCCCCCTTACCTATAGTTTTGCTTTCTGTGGTTTGAGTTATATACCATCAACATGACTGTGTATCTTCTTACATCACCACAAGAGAAAGGAGGGTTAGCATGGTATAAGATATTTTAAGAGAGAGAATGAGAGGTCACATCCATACAGCTTTTATCAAAGTATATTGATACAATTCTTATATTTTATTATTAGGCATTGTTGCTAATCTTTTATTATGCCTAATTTATAAATTAAGCATTATCATAGTTACATTATAAATAGGAAATATCATAGAATTTATAGGATTTGTTATTATTTGCAGTTTCAAGAATCTAATGAGTGTCTTGGAATATATTAGCCATTGATAAGGTGAGACTACTATAGTTTTCTATTGCTGCATGACAAACTATAATAATTTAATGACTTAACCTACTTTTTGGCTCATAGTTCTACAACCTACTTGTTGGCTCATAGTTCTGCAAGTCAGAAGCCCAGGAATGGCATGGCTAGGTCCTCTGAATAGAGTCTTACATGATTAAAAAGTAAATGTGAGCAGGGTTGCACCCTCATCTGGGAGCTTTTTATAGATTTTAGTTCCTTGTGGCTGAAGGACTGAGTCCTGTTTGCTAGTGACTAGCCAGGGGCCCTTCTTTGTTTTTAGCCTAGTAACACCAGTGGGAAGAAGGTTGAGGGCCAAATTGAATTTTGCTTACCATAAAGTATATTTAAATTAGTTACATTTTTTCATTAAATAGAAGACATATATATTCTTAGCCAAAATGTTTATATATATATAGTATATCAATTATATTTATGTGTATAATATTCATGTACATAAATTATGAAGAACTTCTAGAAATTAATGACAAAAACATAGATCATCTCATAAAACTTAAGAGAATCTAATAGGACTCACATAATCTTCTAATAAGTTTGTCCAAATGACCAGTAAAATACATAAAACTTCAGAGTCTATTACACAGATCATATAAACATAACTAATCACAGAATATATTTATGAATCTTACTAAATTAATTAAATGACAAAATTCTGGCAAATATCACAAAGGTCTGAGACTTTCATGTGTAGGCCCCGGGATTCTTTGGTAATCTCACTGGATATGTTTTGCTTCAGATTTTCACAAAGATAACAAGTTTACTGATTACTCTTTTACGCTCATTAGTCATGTATCTAAAACCAAACAGCACTATCAGATAAACTAGGGGCAAAACATGTATTTGCACATTTTTTATTGAACACTGCATTCACACTGGTGTTGTGTTTCCAGGTAAGTTTCCAGGTAAATTAAAGAGCAAGAGTGTAAATCACTAGCTAGTATGTTTCACGTTGCCTTAGCCAGAGATCACTTCTATGGTTCTAGACATGCTTGGAGAAAATGGTAGGGTTATGGTGGACTGGCTGTGAATTCACATTTGTTTATATGGTCTTGATCTTGTTAATAATTAGAGAAAAATAAATTAAAATCTCAATATCCATAGTCCCCCAAATGGGTTAAAATTTAAAAACTACTATTAGCAAGCACAAGGAATATGGGGAGTAGCAGAAACTCAGTACAGCACCCATAAGTGTAAATTGATAGAACCACATTAACCAAAAGAGTTTAGCATTACTTAGTAAAGTTGAAGGTTCACATTATTTACAACCAAAATCTCTACTCCTATGCCCAACAGAAATGTCTGTAAACAATACGTGTAAACAATAATTGCTGAAAATTCTAAATAAATTTGATGTCTATTATCAGAATTGTTAAATAAATTGTGGTATAGTTATACAATTAAATATCATATAAACAAGAAAAAGAACAAATAACACCAGACATAACAATATAGGAGAAATTCACAAACAATATTGAACAAGAAGTAAACATAAAAAGATGAGTCTGTAAACTGCAAAGCAAAGCAACATTAAACTACAGTCTTAGGGATGAATGCATAGCTGGTAAGACAATAATAGTAACTAAATAAAGTTACTATCATAAAAGTTTTTGGGAGAGTAGGGGGCAGACATTGGATGGAGAAATGAGGTAGGGTTCTCAGGATGTCCAATTAGAAATAATTTTTGAGCTGTCTGCTATAGTTTTGAGAATACTTATTATGTTTGTTGTTCATAATTCAAATGACATAGACTATGTAAATTAATCATTTCTACATCATAATTTTGCCATTATTTCATACTGATTGAAATAGTTTAAATTTCCATTTAAATTAAAGTGACAATGAAAAATTCCCAAAATATTAAGAAATACCATGTAATGAAATATATTATTTTTTAATTCTAGCACTGAAAGTCTGAATTTGCAATGCATAATCATCCTCCTAAAAATAGGCAGTGGATTGAGGTAGGGAAAACTCCTCAATTCTATGGTTTGTTGAAAGACAGGACAAAGGGCTGCAGCACTGTGTACCATTCTGCTTTCTTGGCTTTGCTTTACTTTTTCAAATTAAACTTCAGCCTCAGCATCAGGAGCTATTCCTACTCAGAGGTAAATGACCTTTGTTCCACAAAATTTATGAGATTTTTCACAACATGAAATAGCCTTTGACAGGCATTTTCCATGCGCCTGCTCTGAACCACGCCTCTCTCCTCACTGTCCCACTCGGGCTGACAATGCACCAATGATTAGTCTTTTGATGCCTGTAACATCCCTTCATTGCTGCACTCTCTACCCTGGGTAAATCATTAAGTATTTTTCTGGTACTAGTTTGAAAGATGAATAATATTAATTTTTTTGAGCCGCTCAGAACACCTTCGCTGTTTGGATGCTTTTGATGTCTACTAATGGGTGTTATTTTTCTGTCAAATTCAGCATAACATTTTAGGGGATATATATGAATGTTTTATAGGAGAACAATTTGGGAAGTTAATTTTATAACTTTCATCCTGAAATCTTGGCATACAAAGAGAAAAAATTCACTTTGATCTACTTCCTTAGATTTAGGTAATAAAACAAAGACAGCAAATTTAGATTTTATATATAGATTGATTCATTTTTGCCTATTACATTCCAGTATGTAATTTTTTCCAGTGGGAAGGATTGGCAAGTTGTAAGGGCAGAAGGCCTTTGAGTGGTCAAAAAATTATTTTGTCATAGGCAAAAAAGCAATGAGATAAGAAAAACAAAAAATGTAATCATTTAAGTAGGAATTTGCATCCTTCTAGCCCCTCCTCAACACTTCAACAGGCAACAGATTATACTTATTATCCTTTCTCTAGAAATTTGCCTGAATGCCAAAACTAACTTTTATGATCAACAGTTATGACAAACATAAACTTCCCAACCCCAGGGTCCATCAGATTATGATTCTGACTTTATAGTTCAAAATTATTTTCTTCATAGTACCTGTCACTAACTACAATTGACCAGCTTATTTAATTGTTCTTTGTTCTATTTTCTGTTTCCTTCAACTGAAATATTGTCTGAACTTAGTTTTTCGTTTTATATTTTCTTAACTTATTAAAATTCAACTTTTCTTTTTGTACTGGGGATTATGCCCAGGAGTTTTAACCACTGAGCCACATCACCAGCCCTTTTTATCTTCTGTTTTGAGACAGAGTCTCACTAAGTTTCTGAGGCTGGCTTTGAACTTGTGATCCTCCTGCCTCAGCCTCTCAAGTCCCTAGGATTACAGGTATGAGCTATCAAGCCCAGCTGATATTCGACTTCTTAATATAACTCAATTGATAGTGCAGTAGATAGTTATCCAATCCAAGGGCCATCTCTCTTTCACAATCTTAAGAGCAGCTCAATAACATTCTGGAAAATTGAGCACAAAACTCATCTCCCCTCGATTTAAATAATTACCTCTTCCATTCTTGGACCAAAGGAACTTCTAGGTTTCCTCCAGTTCACTGCTTTAGAGTTCCTTTGCTAAATCGCCTTTCTCTATTTCCATTTTAAATGTTGAGTGCCTTTGAACCCCAGATAGACCTATTATCTTCTCTTCATGAGTTCCCTCTGCAGCTCTAGGTTAATACATGTGGGTACTTATATGACATTTTTATTTGAAGGTACAGAAGAAATATCAAACTTGTCACATACAGTGTAGAAATTCCATTCACTTTTATGTGTTCCACATATATTTTTCTGTTTTATTTGGTGGCCAGGAGTCTATCTATATAAGTCCTAGATCACCTTTTTAATACTGATAAGTTTTTTCTTGTCACAAAAAAAAAATAAAAATTAATTGATGACAATAATTCCTTAGCACAAAAAAATAAAATAAAATGACAACAGGCATTTGTTGTGTATTTTTAAGATCTTTGTTTCCTCTGAAGAAAAATGACTACAGATAATTAATCCAGGCATCAATGAATCCATACTAGATGGAATATACTCCCTTACCTATACGCTAAAAAAAAAAGAAAGAAAGAAAAGAAAAAAATCCCTCTCTCAGCGATGCGTGGTGGCAGGTATTGTACCTGGAATCTCAGTGCATGCAAGAGAGGAGTATGTGCAGAAGCAGCAGGCTGAGGCAAGAGTATCTTGAGGTCATCCTTGCCAACTTAGGGGAGACCCTGTCTCAAAATAAAAAAAAATAAAAGACTGGTGATGTAGCCCAATGGTAAAGCACCCCCTGGGCTCAATTCCCAGTACAAACAAAAAAACAAACCCAAATAAACAACAAAGTATTTTCTCTGTGCTGTGTTTTGGGGAATTACTGAAATTATGCTCCTGTTCTTTAACTTTGACAATATGCCAATTAGAGCTTGTTGTCTCTATTGACATCATTTAACTCATTCAAAGATCCTTTTTTTTTTTTTCATTTCAAATATTTCTAATTCATGATTTTTATATCTTTTTTTAATTTTTTTTTTTTATTTTTTAATTTGCAGTGCTGGGGATGGAAACCAGGTCCTCATACATTAGGCAGGCACTGTCACTGAGCTGAGCTCCCAATCCCCTTATGTCATTTCTGCCTATTCTCTCTCTCTCTCTCTCTCTCTCTCTCTCTCTCTCTCTCTCAAAATATATTTATTTATTTGTTTTAGTTGTACACAATGCCTTTATTCTTGCTTTGTGCTGAGGATTGAACCCAGGCCACACTCGCACTACACAACCAATCTACTGTGAGTCACAATCCCAGCCTCCAGTGCCTATTCTCTTAATAATTTTTTTATGAGTATTATTTTTGCACTTGTATTTTGAAAATCTTGAACATGTGTTTTTACAAAGTCATTTTTAGATTGCATTCTTTTTCTTTCCTTTTAGTGAATTTATCTACTCATTAATTTCAGTGCTTAACTTTGTGAAATTTTGCTCATTCATTTTGGGATTTGGGCTTGTATTCTTGAATGAAGTGAATTTTCTCTCTCTGCTTCAGTAACTTTTTACTTTTTCCCCCTATTACCTTTCAGGATACCCAATTCTGAACCTCACACCACATTTACAGTCCTACCAATGTGGCAATACTAAAAAATCAGGAAGTAAGGCAGTGCCTATTCTGGGGGAAGTTTGCAGCCTGCTTCCTCCTAAATTCCTGGGTATACAGATTTATAGAAGCCCTTATTACAGGTAGAGCTCAGTAGCAGCACTTTTCAGCTTCCTTTCAAGGGCAGATGAACTTTGCAATAAATCTTAACATCAGGCAGTGTGTCTGACTCTCATTTCACCTGTCATGTTGGTTGATTTAAGTGCTCACTGTTCTTCAATAGAAGAAACTCTAGGCCATCTTTGTTTGCTTCTATTCTCAGGGCAAGCCAGCGAAGGTAGTTTCTTTTTTTGTTTGTTTGTTTGTTTGTCAGCTTGTTTCAATGCTGCTTATTTTAATTGTCCATAAAATTTAAAAAAAATGAGTGCATATTTTAATCTGTTTATCATTGCCATATTATTGAAGCAAAAAAAGAAAAAAAGAAAAAACTCAGAAGGATGAACTTGCAATGCCATCCAGATTATGAATTTTCTTATCATAAAAATTTTATACAAGAAGATGACAAGACTGGTTTTTTGTCTTTGCTCTTTACATAGAAATCATAATAACTACTTAAATAGATTTCATAATGCTTTAGACCAAAGGCTTTTGTTGAAGAGTTTCACCTTTTGTGAATACTGAACATTATGTTGGTTTCTCATATTTTTTTTTTCTATCAACTGTGGCTTTTCCTTTCTTTATGCAAAAAGTGTGGGAAGGGAAGACTAGTTATTAAAGGATGACAGGAAAAATCCAATAGTTAAAAACCTGTATTATTTGTTATATTTTTACTTTAAATATAAAATTTCTGCCAAGGTTTCAGAAGTTCTACATTAGGTGTTTTATACATCATCTTCTTTAACTCAAAAATACTAAAAATGACCTAAATTGACTCCATTTATATTACCTGGTTCTGTTTACATAAATAGCCTCAGAACTCTATACATTAGAAATTTTAGAAACTTTAATCATTCTTCACATTGAACTGGTGAGAATTTTTTGACTCTTGAGTAGTGTTCCTGGGGGGCTGGTGGCACAGGGGAGAGCTTGAAAATAGTAAATTAATGAAGGGATAAACAACAATATATGATATGAAATAGATATTATTTAATTTGTATTATTTATATAACATTATATGCCTGAAACTATCATTTCTATGATGACCTTTCAGGATACCCAATTCTGAACCTCATACCACATTGATATGATAGAGTTCAAATTTTGCCACTCTTACATATTTTTGTTGGCATTCTATCATGAAGAAAGTTTCTATGCTACCCTCTTTAATTATTTTAGCATTTAATTAATTAATAAGTATAGAAACATGTTTCTTATTCTATTCAGTGACTTATAATCCATTATTTTTCATTATTTATATTACTTCACACTGCTCCAGATTTTGGCCTCTGGGATTCCCTTCAATCCTGCTACTGTGTCCTTTGAAATGTCACTGGTATTCTTTGCATAGACCTTCACTTTCTGGCACAAAAATATGATTTGTATGAATTCATTTTTTATCCAACAATAGCTTAGGAATCTGCATTTTGTATGTGGAAATATATGTAAAAACCAAAATATGGACTCTAGATGTTCTCATTACTATTTGGATGTCATTATTTCCAGCCCTTTCATCAGGTAGAGTTAGGAAATATGTATGTGTGTGTGTGTGTGTGTGTGTGTGTGTGTGTGTGTGTGTATTGAGCTCTTCCTCCTCTTTACAGTGGCAAAGGTAACCCAATGCATGGACGTAACTGAATTCATTCAGTTCTACATATGGGCATTTAGGCCCTTTTCAGTTTTTTGTAATTCCCATCTAATTTTCTATAATTAATAGCCTTGTGCATATGTATTTTGAGGTATATCTTAATGATAATTATAGAAATGAAATTACTGCTTGAAAGGTGATATGCATGTAGTTTGGTAGATTTAGACAAGAGGGTTGTATAAATTTATATTCACATAGCAAAAAATTAAAAATGTTTATTTTCTCATATTATTTCCAACAGAATATGTCTTCATACTCTTTTAAATTTTTGCCATTTTCTTAGGGCATGTCAAGCAATTTTAATTTCTGCTTTTCTATTAGTGAAACTGAATGAATTTCACTATGTTTAAGAACCATTTTTATTCATTTTTGCAAGTGGTTTATGATTTTAACCCAATTTTCACCAACATTCTTAGTGCTTTATAACTTGAAATTTAAGGAGTACTTTATGTAGCAAAGATGTTAGTCCTTTTTCTGTAATATACCATTTTATTTTTTCTTACAGTTTATATATTTTTCAATTGTGTCTATAGCAGTTTTGTCTGGAAAACGTTTATTACATTTAAACTCATCAGTTTTTTCTTTCCTTTTCAATTTTTTAAATCTTAATTTGAATCATAGTTTAAAAATTACTATTCTGAATTCAAGTGACAGAGAAATACATTCATGCTTTCTTATGGATTTTGTTAAATTTTCTTTCTTTCTGTTTGTTTGCACTTAATTCTATTCTCAGATTTACTTTGAGTTTATTCTTATACACATTATGAGATTTATGTCTAATAGTACCTGTTTCTCAAATGGACCACCAGTAGTCCCAGCAATATTTATTAGAGTCTATATTTGACCTGAAGATTAAGGTGCTGCTTTCCTCAGAAACTGAATTCCACATGTACCTTAGGTCTATTTCTAGACAGTCTATTTTTAATAGACATGCACAATTGTCTACTCATGTGCCCATACTACAATGTTTTAATGCACAGTATTTATATATTTAAATATCTTCGTATCTCAGTCCTCCTTCATAACTTTTCTTTTACAATGAATTCCTGTTTTTGCATGTTTTTTTTGTTTGTTTTACCTCTGACTTCATTACAATATTTTCTTGTTTTTTACAAGCTTATTGGTATTTTTATCAGGATTACATTATTTTTATCACTTAATTTATGAACGTTGACATCTTTATGATGTTAGTCATTCCATATACTAATTACATGTTCTATTTTTATCGATTCTACCCTATAGTGTTTCAATAGAAATGCATCTATTTTTGAAGTTTTAGAAAATGAGGTTAGAGTTAGCATCACCACTAATTTTATTGATGAAATCTAATTTCCAGATTCTAAAACATTTTACTTTTTAAATATGTTGTATGGGATATAACAAGCAATTATTTCAATTATCAAAAGTTAGCATTTCCTAATTTTCTCACTTTGCAATAAATGAGGGATTATTTTCGCCACATGTAGTAAATTTTTCTTCCTAGTTCAATGTTACATTCATTTGTTCCTATATCTGTATAACATAGATTCTGTACCTGCTAAAGACTAAGTTCTACAAAATAGCAATTTCTCTTTTTTCATGTATTTTAAGCTATAAATTAAAATTGATGTTAATACCAGGATGTTTATGTGTAAATTTCAACAACTGTGCCTTATCTATACCAATATCCAAGGTTAAAACTGGTATTTCAGACAAACTTCAACTGCTCACCTAAATAAGTTTGTTATAAAGACATCCATATATATGCCTGTATATGTACAGATATTATGTATGTTATATATTATTATATATTGCATCCAAATACTATATATATACATGTATACATATTGCACTATCTTATATGTCATACATTAGGGGGCATGCTCTAATTATATCAACTGAAAGGACCATTAAACTATAAAATATTTAATTGCTATTTTTTAAAATTTATTTATTTATTTTCTATTACTTAAAAATATAGATATGTAGATGGAAAAGGTAAGCTATATAAGTAGGAAAGATGATTGGAACAACATTAATGATTGTACTGACAATTGCATCAGGAAATTATCTTCTAACATGACATCATTAAAATTGTTAAATATACAGAAAAATTGAAAAACCTTCCCACTAAATTCCTATATGCTTACTGCCTATAGATTCTTTTTTTTTTTTTTTTTTTTTTTTTTTTGTGGTACCGGGGATTGAACTCAAGGGCACTCGACCACTGGGCCACATCCCCAGCCCATTTTTGTGTTTTTATTAGAGACAGGGTCTCACTGAGTTGCTAACTGCCTCGCCATTGCTGAGGCTGGCTTTGAACTCGCGATCCTCCTGCCTCAGCCTCCCAAAGTGCTGGGATTACAGGCGTGCACCACCGTGCCTGGCCTATAGATTCTTCTAGTAACAATATAATTGTTTTTCACATATTAGCACATACACCTATTTATCCACCCATCAAGCTCTCTCTCTTATGATGCATTTCAATTAAGTTGTGAATATATACATTCAGTATTTCCCTAAATACTTTAACATTTATATTAATAAACATCCAATATTTGTTTATAATTTATTTTGTTGTAAAATTCAGTCAATGAAACACACAAATCTTTTGTTCAATACGTTCTGACAAGAACGCCTGCAATAATGTAATTTGTACCTCTAATGAGATATTGAACAATACCCTCACCTCTAGTAGTTCCTCTATGCTTCTTTCTAGACAAGCTCTCATCCTACTCTCCAGCTAATTATCTGACTTTTTTCCAACTAAGACTAGTTGTTTGGTCATAAGAGTTCATAAACAAAAAATTATACTCCATATAGTTTTAGTATAAGCTTTCATTAGATTAACATGTTGTTTGAGTATTAATAGCATTGTTGAATGTGTTGGTAATTTATTTTTGTTTATTGATGAGAAGCAATACATTGCTTGAATATACTGTACTCTTTTTTATTGACAGATATTATATTTTTTTTAACATTTTGTGTTATATGTAAAGCAGTTATGATTAATCTTATGAAAACGTCTCAAAAATATTATTTATTTCTCTTAATTTATTTCTCTTTAATATGTGGCATCGCTACATCATGGAGGAAGTTAGTATTTAGTTTATAGGAAACTTCCAGACTGTTTCTCAAGGGATGGCACCATTTTAAAATTCCAACACCATGAGGGTGCTGATTGTTCACCGTGATTACACCATTGTTTGTCAGTCCTCTTTAATTTTAGAATTCTAGTGGATGTGTTATGGTACCTAATTGTGGTTTTAGTTGACATCTTCATATGACAAGTTATCCTTAGTTTAAAGCACTAATTTTTTGTGTGTTTTTATTATTTGTTGTAGAAGATCCATGTCCATCCTCTGTATGAGTCATTTGTCTGATTGGTATTTTATAAAATTTTCTTTTTGGCTAAGATTGCCTATGTATTTTTAAAAGATACCTGCTATGGTTTGAATCTTGTGTCCCTATAACATTCCTATGTTGGAACCTAATACTCAATGTAGAGGTATTAAAAAATAAAAATATTTTGTAAAACAGTTAAATCATAAGCAAATACTGTGCTAACATGAATGTGACTGGTGCGCTCATAAAGAGGATAAAGGTGCTTAAAGGAGTACTCTGGTCTCTTTTTGTTCTTCCTTCCCTTCCTCCATGTGAGGACACAGCTGTTTGTTTATTTACTTATTTTTTTGGTGTTAACAACATACATGATTTCTACATGTTCAGGCACAGCTGTGTACACCCTCCAGTGGACACAACACCAAAGAGCATCAGCAGCTTTATCTTGGACTTCCTTGATTTTCAAACTGTGAGCAATAAATTTCTTTGATTTGTAAATTACCCCACTTAACATATTTTGCTCCTAAAGGAACTAAGATTGCTGTCATTTTAGAAATTTTCATCATGTTTTGTGGGAATTCTCCTTTCATCAAATTTATTGGAAAGTATCATCTTCTTTTGAAATATCAATGCTCAAGGAAAATAAAAAAGTAATTATTCCTATTCTTCATATTACCCTGCAACTAAAACATGAAATGAATTTAAACATATCAGCTGTTGTCAACATGAGGGTCTTCTTTACTCCAGAATCAACCCCTCAAACACATACAGCTCATGCATATTGTTGTGTTTGTTTGTTTTGAAGAAACAGTGTTCAGAGTCATTATTTATTGATTCAACAAATAGTTATTGACTTTGTTCTAGGTGCTGAACACTCTCCTGAATGAAACAGAACTCATGTTACAGACTGTCAGAAGGGCACAGGTATATTTAAAAGCATACTGAAGACTACCTGAATAAAATTTGGGAAAAGGGGCCCTTTACAGTGAAATTTATTTTCTATTCTTTTCCACTGAAAACTCGCCATGTGCTCTGGCAACATAAAACCACACACAGCTTGGATGTGTGCCGTATTTCTCCTGGCTCCATCTTGTTTTCATATTCCCATCATCCAGAATAGATCTTCCTTGTTTCTACTGCTCTGCCATCTTCCTGGTTGTTGCTATTATTACTTTTTTTAAATTCTAATTTATTATACATGCATGCAGACTGCAATTCATTTTGTATTACATATAAAGAGCACAATGTTTCAAGTCACTGGTAGCAAAGAAATCTTTCGACCTTTGGTTTTTTGGGACTGCATTATTTTCTCCAACTCCATCCATTTACCTGTGAATGCCATGATTTTATTCTCTTTTAGTGTTCAGTAGTGTTCCAATGTGTATATATACAAAGTTTCCTTATCCATTCATCTACTGATGGGCACAGGGGTTGTTTCCACAAATTAGCTATTGTGAATTGTGCTGCTATAAACGTTGATGTGGCTGTGTCCCTAAGTAAGCTGTTTTTAAGTCTTTTGGGTATAGACCAAGGAGTGGGATAGCTGGGTCAAATGGTGCTACCATTCCAAGTTTTCCTAGGAATCTCCATCCTACTTTCCAGATTGGCTGCATCAATTTGCATTCCCACATGCAATGTATAAATATGCCCTTTCCCCTCATCCTCACCAGCATTTATTGTTGTTTGTGTTTTTGATAGCTGCCATTCTGACTGGAGTGAGATGAAATCTTAGAGTAGTTTTTGATTTGCATTTCTCTAATTGCTAGAGATGTTGAACATTTTTTTCATATATTTGTTGATTGATTGTGTATCATCTTCTGAGAAGTGTTTGTTCAGTTCCTTGGAGCATTTATTGATTGGGTTGTTTGTTTGTTTGTTTTTGTTTGTTTGTAATAAGTTTTTTGAGAGCTTTATATATCTTTGAGGTTAGTGTTCTATCTGATGTGCTGTGGTAAATATTTGCTCCCATTCTGTAGGTTCTCTATTCACCTCACTAATTGTTTCTTTTGCTGAGAAGAAGCTTTTTAGTTTGAATCCATCCCATTTATTAATTCTTGGGGTCTTATTGAGGAAGTTGGGGCCTAATCAAACATGATGGAGATTTGGGCCTACTTTTTCTTCTATTAGGTGCAAGGTTTAATCCCTAGGTCCCTGATCCACTTTGAGTTGAGTTTTGTGCAAGGAGAGAAATAGAGGTTTAATTTTGTTTTATTACATGAGGATTTCCAATTTTCCCAACAACATTTGTTGAAAAGGCTGTCTTTTCTCCACTGTACGTTTTTGGCACCTTTGTCTAATATAAGATATTTGTAGATGTGTGAGTTAGTCTCTGTGTCTTCTATTCTGTACCACTGGTTACTTTCTATGTATCCTGCTGCACTCTCCTCTCCTCCTCCAGGCACTATCCACAGATTAGTCAGAATTGTATTCATTACTGATTATATCACTTAACTACTTAGAGTTCATGAAGGGCTCATTTTTGTATTAATGATAAAAGACAAAATATTAAATGGTCCATACAGCCATGTATGACATACCATGGACCAACCCACTCCTCTCACCCCATCCAACTGTATTCGGACACAATCCCTTCTCATGCTCATGGCTTCATCAGTTGATCAGTGCTTGCTTTCTCTATAATGTTAAATAGCACAAAAACTGCTTTTTTTTTTTTTTTTTTGTCTTGTGCAGTGCCATGATTCCTCTGCTTTGCACCTATTTTTCATAGAGAGTTTTTAATAAATGTTTGCTTCAGAATGATCTATATGTTACTTACTAAGGTTAATATTTACTTAAAAGAAATGGCAGCAAGTCAAACATTTTTAAAAGCTGACCAGTAACAAAGAACACAAAATATAGACAAATAATGAATTTTTTTACTACCATCTTTATTTATTGCTATAATACTTTATCCTCCCCCCACACACCCACATTTTACACATTCTTTGCTTCTTGACATGACAATTTTGGTATTTTTGTATGGAGAGAAAAGCAAATTAGTACAATCTTTTCTCTAGTATAGTGTATTAAAATTCATTTTGAAAATAGTGCTGATAACTTGGACACATAAAGCACGCAATTTCACACACAAATCTATGTACTTCTCTTAGTTTGGAACTTTAAACATGGGATTCTGATAAATATTTACACGGATACTCATCAAAGAGATATGGTACATTTACAACCTATACATTGTAATTTCACATTTATTTCTGACATGAGAATATTGTCTCTTTAACTGTTTTCAATTTCATATGTCTTATCACTGAAGTACTTACTACATATTAGCCTCCTTTATTACGTATTTGAAGCCTATGTTTCTCTTTGATCCTCAGACTTCCATTTGTAGATGCTACAGCACATGATTATGCAGTAACATGGCCTCTGGTCCTGTAGCTTTGAGTCATTAGGCAGGTGAGTCAGGATAGTGTTGGTATGAGCATTCTTAAAACCACTCTAATCCCTAGCTGTTAACAGAGTAACTCAATACACAGAAGTGTTCTCAGACCCTACAAATATTCCCAAAATGCCAAATTAAATTTTTTTAAGCTGAGTTTTCTCTTGATCCAATCCTTAACACTGTCTTCATGCCACTAGAAAGCTACCTTGAAGGGAAGACAAAAGTGGAAGAAACAATATACCTAACAGTTTACAATTAAAATATCTTGCTTTTGAAAAAGTTTTAAACACATAGCTGTATGAATTAACATGCTTCAATGGACTTTGGAAGGGGTCCACTTTGGAAATGAAAGTTCATGAAACTTAAGCATCATGAACTCTATGGTAAATTTAGCTCTGGTATTAATATTTTGTATATTTTTCTGCTAATTCACTCAAATATTAAGAAACTTGCCCAAGACTTTCTTATTTAGATTTGCCCTTCTGGATGGATAAAATTTTATACCAGTTGAATTTATTTTCTCCTAGAGAATCATATGCAGAGAGATAATTAAAACTTTTTAATTTAAAATTATTTTGTTCCTTTACTTTTCTGTGAGTTTGCCTTCAGACCCTCTATTTCTCCCCACCCCCATTTCCCTCTCTTTTCATTTCCTTTAGCCAACATGAAAGAGATTGCTTGTTTTCAGGGATGTAATTACCACTCCACATTACCAGGCCCACAAAGTATCATGTACTGTGGAAAGAGGGTTCCAATCTTTCCTAACAACAGTCTGTGAACCAAGAATTCTATACCTATTGAAAAATATCTATAATGAATAATAAACTCTAACTTCATTCTTTGAAAAGAAAATGCACTGTGCATTGTCTATGCAGTCCATACCACGGGACTGTGAGATTTAACTTTGGGCCAGAGTATTTACTCCTGAAGAACAGAATATTTACATAAATTATTAGAAAATTTTCTACCAGACAGATTTGTCTATCCCCCTCCTTTTTCAGTCATGCATTTATATCATAAGGATTTAAGGATATATATTTCACCCTTGAGTGATAATGAGACCAGGGCAAAGGACAGGTAGCTGATTATCAAAGAAAAGGAAATGGGTAGATAGCACTCCCCATCACCTGGTTGCTAACAGTCTCCAGGGGAGGGGAAGGATCACACTTCCTGATAAAAGCAATCACCCCCAGATGGCTCTCTTCCTGCCCTTTTGGTCACATAGGCATGGTGGGATGAGGGGACATAAAAAGAAAAGAAACCTGAGATCTAAAAATGGGGCAAGACACCCCCACTGTCTCAGGCACCAGCTCTGGAACCCCTCATCTCCGGAGGAGTTGCTTTCTCTTTCTCTCTGTTCTATCTTTTAAATAAAACTTGTTTACTTGTCTCAGTGTTTCTCAGGTGTTTAATCTTTAACACCAAGGGAACAAGAACCTGATCCTGATTTTTGAGACTGGTCTCAATAATCCAGTTTACTCCATCTGTTTTGTTGGTTAGATTGATTCAATTGTGGCCTTTGGGAACTCCTCCAGATGAGCTTTTGTGTGCCTTTGACATATCAGTATCATTTTTAGCACTTCTTTACTGGCACTACAATATGCTATTTGATAATTTCTTGCCCTAATCATACAGTCTGCCATTTTTCCAAGGAACACTTGTTCCTTTTGTTAAGGAATGACTGATTCTAGATTTTGAATAGGAAAGTGATGATTACAAATGAAGACACTGAATATAAAAGAGGTGAAAATATTATTCAAGGTATTAGATTAGATAACTGTTTGTAGAATTGAATTTAATCCTCCCTGACATAAAAGTCAAACTCACAGTCACAATTTTTTATTTGCATAAAAGTTGGCCCTTCTCTCATAAATTTTATATCCTGAATTGTAACAAAGCATACATTAACAAATTGGGGACTAACAACACAATTTGGTAATACATTTTCACATTCATAATTATTCTGTGCTTTTAACTCTTTACCTAAATTACTCTCTGTAATCTAATTAGAAAACATGATGAAAGATATTTGTCAAGGTTTGATATAACAGTACACAGTTTAATCTTCTCATATTTTCCAGTAATATAGTCATTTTTAAAAAAGATTTATGATGCATGTTTTAACAATTTTTATATATGTCCTAACTCTAATCTCATGCTGACTCCAGGTCATGCTTAGCTCACCAGCCTCAATATAAGTAAAACCAGAAAATATCTGTAGAATGAAATGAAGTGTAGAATCATTCAGAAATTTATGACATAATGATAGGCTTTCTATTATTTAAAAAGTTTATTTTTATATTTTGTTTCTAATATGGTTAGTGGTTAACAAAATCAACTAATTTACATTTATTAAGTAACTATTTTATGGTTATTATTAGAGAAGGTAGATTTACTTTCATAGCTTATAATTTAATCTCATTCTTCATATTCTTAAAATTTTCTTTCACCTAAAACATTATTTACATATTATCAAATCCTGGTTGTGTGTTTTTTTATTTTCATCCATATCTCTAAAAGGTATATAGCAGGTGCAGTAGTTATTGTGTTTTACATTTAAGTTAAACTATAGGTTAGAAAAATGCATTCATATTTTTTTCATTCTGAAGTTATAATCAAAAGTAGTATTTATTTGATATTATTTTGATTCTAATTAGGAAAAAATCATTCTGTAGGAATACCATTTTGAGAAAGAGATGGGTATTTTGTTAGGCCAATTCATTTTCTTACATTTTAATATCACTTATTTGAAATAACTGTTTTAGATATTCTTATTAACATTCTTAGAAATCCACGTCTAATTTAAAGAATTGTATACAATGTAGCTATCATAATTAAATAAAAGCATTTTTAGCTATAATTATAATTAAATTAAAGGATTTATATATTCTCTGGCTCATTTAGCCATCTTCCTATAAGGATGAAAGAGTTATTCCCTACTTTTACATTACATAAGAAATTCAGAGATTTACTACACATCAATGAAATCTTATTGAATATTTTAAAATATTACATAATCTGGTAGAAAATTAGGTAAACTTTTTTTTTTATTATTTATTTATTTATTTTTATTCTAAGTTGTTATAAATGGCAGCAGAATGCATTACATTTCATATTATTCTTATAGAGCACATTTTTACGTATCTCTGTTTATATACAAAGTATATTAACACCATTTGTGTCTTCATACATACACTTAGGGTAATGATATCCATCTCATTCTACCATCTCTTTTTTTTTTCTTCACCCTATTGCCCCCTCCTTTCCCCTACCTCCCCATTGGCCATTCTAGTGTTCCTCTAATCCTCCTATGCTCCCTGTCCCAACTCCACTGTGAATAGGCCTCCTTATATCAGAGAAAACACTGGCATTTGGCTTTTGGGGATTGGCTAACTTCACTTAGCATTATATTCTCCAACTTCATCCATTTACCTGTGAATGCCATGATTTTATTCTCTTTTATTGCTGAGTAATACTCCATTGTGCATATGCCTATAAAGAACATTAGGTAAACTTTTCATGGGAGCATGTATCCAATTAAATATTTGGAAAGAAATCAAGAGAAAAACGTAGACTTCCATATCATAACTTTTTGCTTTCTCTTAATTCAGAACATATGCAAAATACTTTGCATTTGTTTTGAGTAAATTCTAGTAACAAAATTAATCAATTGTGGTGAATACCAATTCACATTTTAAAATCATAGTTAAAATGTACACTATTTTAAAGTTCATAACTGAGAATAACTTAAAAATTGATGCACTGATAAAATATTGTAAAATATTGCCTTTGCCAAGTTTGATAACTGGATTCACACAAATCAGTTCCCCACCACGCATAAATCCAGACATATATAAAAATTAGAATTGTGAACAAATTGGAATTTCCAAAATCACATGTTGAAACTTAATGCTTACTGGATAAATATTCCTAATCCCATCCTTTACTTCTTATGTGAAAGTTTGATCCTATTCATCAAATATTATCTTTGTCATAAAAGTAATTATTTTAGCATCATTTTTGTGATGAAAACCATTAATATGCATTTCCTTACAAGAAAAATTAAAAATAATTTATTCTTAATGGGTCATTCAGTTCAAATTAGTATTGTTTCAACTTTTCTTACATTATGCAAATAATTTGTCTATTAAAATATACAACTGCAACATACAAAATTTCTTGATTATAAAGTTTGTATCTTTGATATCATTAGTGGTAGTGGTTTCATGTAACAGTGGTTTCATTTTTCTAAGGTAATGCATTTTAAGAATAGCATGATGAAATTCATATTTAACCATATTTTATGTTTTCTGTCCAGTGCTAACAACAACAAAAAAGCTCTGGATGATATCATCATGGTTCATTATAGAATAACCAACAGAAAGAATGGGTTAATAGGAAATATGTAATATATATCAAACTATTCAGTATAAGAGTGACAGAATTTTTTATAAAGATCTTTAAAAAATAAGGGCTTATTTTAATAATATACTGAAATATTTAAAACAAAAATTTTCCTTTCAAAAATGAAATTTTCAAACTGGGTATGGTGGTGCATACCTATAATCCCAGTGATTTGGGAGGCTGAGGTAAAGAGGATCACAGCTTTGAGGTCAATCTCTGCAACTGAACAGGACATTATCTCAAAATTAAAAAAAAAAAAAAAGGCAGGTTGGTATATAGAACACTTCTGGATTCAATTCCTAGTATCACACACACACACACACACACCCACATACACACACAAAGATATTTTGATAAGTGGTGAACAATGGTGATATAGGACAGAGTTCTGTTTTCTTGCAAGTACTAATTTTACCATGTCACCCTTATGGAAGGCTAATTGAGAAAGCCTGATCTCTGTGTGTAGGAATCATTGACAATGAATTTCTCTTTTGTGTATTTAAAAAAAAAATTCATTTTGTGTGGCGATTGCAAAATGAAAAGGAGTACCCTATGGCAGAAGATCTAGGAAATGAGAGTTTGGTGAGAAAGAAAGAATGAAGTAGAGGCCTTCTAAGAGAATTTAGGTGGCTGTCTGAAACCAAGGGTAGGGCAGTCATGTTCCACAGACATGTTGATGTTGCAATCATTGATATTTTTCATGATGATTTTAAATACAATGAATTAAACCACTCTGGTTTTATTCTCTAAGGAAAGTTTCTAATACATTTTTATCCCACAGATTGTGAGGCTGCAGTGAAGTTTAAAAAGGACTATGTATTCATAAATTTATATTAACCACAATATAGAAATAACATTTTTGCAGAGGCATTCCTATGTAATATATATATAGTTTACCTAACTTGGTGCACAACTGCATTGCACCTAAGTGAAATTTTGAGTCATATATAATCACACAGACTAGACCTCTACTCCATATTGGGGTGGGGAAGACAAGAAGAAAGAAAAGGGGAAGGGTATTTTGACAGCAGGATTGTTTTGTAATTAGTTATTTGCTTGACGGTGCAAATATGTCTTTTACTCCAGGATTTGGCAAGCAATGGCCAAATACAGTCTGCCACATTTTTTAAAGTAAAATTTTGTAGGAATACAATCAAATCCATGTATTTATATATTATCTACAGTTTATTTCACCTCTAACAGCATAATTGAGTAAGCTTCAAATGTGCCATCTGGCCTTATCCAGAAAACCTTCACAATCCCTGACCCATATTTCAAATTGAGGCTGAGTTTTGTCTTCCTTTGTGGTTATGATGGTTTTAGTAGATACAAAGTTCATGGTCAAAATCATAAAGTGCAAGGGAATGATAAATGCATGTAAAAATTCTTCCTGATTTTATTCAACTCAATTCTTCAACTATATATATAACATTTATTACCTATCACCATTAGGAATAAAAAATAATACAAAAATTACAGCATTTACAATCTGAATAAGTTAAATCTGAGGAACACCATTATTAAAAATCAAAGAACCATAAATATTATATGTTAAATTTTCAGCAAATAGTTTTATTAATGGTTTCTAAGGAAGAGTATAAAACATGTCACTTCACTATATTTATCTAACGTGCTTATAAGCATCTCTCCCAAGGAAAAATGACAAAATCTTTTAAAAAATCAGTAGGTTTGCCAAATGTTTGTTTATTTACATAATCAAATAAATTTGCTTATCTTTGCTTATATTTACATGTTCTTCATTGCAATATACGCTATATAATGCTTAAAAAATAAAAAAGTTTCTTCAGTACAAAACACCATATTTGCTTTGAAATTTTCCTTCTAGATTCATACAATAGAAATGATAAAATTGTTCTATATATTCTCAATTCTGTATTTAATAATGCCTTTACTAATCTTTATTAATTCAAAAAGCCTGTGGGAAAAGAGAAATGCCAAACTCTGTCATCCACCGAGACTGCATTGTCCAAAAATTTGAAAATTGCTCCTGGAATCTGTTATACTACCTATGAAATTAAGAGATAAAATAGTAACATTAATATAAAGAAATAAAGTTGGAGATAGTGAATGCCTGAAGGAATCTTAGTTTGTTGGCAAGAATTCAAATGTGTAACCATTTATTGAGCACTTAGTATATGCTTGTGCAAAGTATATGGAATTTTTATTAAGTATCCCATCCATCATATTTCACAAAATGGAAGAATAAGGAACATTTCTTACCTTGAAATATCAGACTAGAAAAAACTCTGATTAAAAAAGAAAATTGGAAAAGTTATGAGAAGAATATGAAGGTTGCGACCTCTCATGAAAATGGATGCAAGAATCCTAACTATAACAACAAAATCCAATAAATGGAAAAAGAAAAAAAGAGAAGAAAGAAGTTACTATTCGATTGATGGAATGAGCCCTGAGCTTAATCATCCTGCTATGGACATTTTCTGAAATATAACAACTTCAACAGCCATTCTTGCAAGGATGTGACCGTGACAGCAAATCCATTACAGTCTCAGAAAGCCATCACACACTTCCTTCATATAACAAAAGTAGTCATTTTTTTTCTCCCCCTGCAAATGTGTCCTTGTACTTGTCAAGTCATCTCCGTTGGTTGTAGTGTCAGAAACATCACTTGCTTCACATCTCATGATGGAAGATTTAAAATGTCTGAAGTAAATAATGGTAAAAATAAAGATAAATTTTGTTCTAAAAATTAATAGTATTCATGTCCTCCCAAATTCACATGTTAAAATCTGAATCCCCAATTACATGGTAATTAGTAGGTGAAGTGTTTGTGAGGTAATTCAATTTTGATGCGGTAATAAGAGTAGAAACCTCATGATGGAATTAAAAATCTTATTGAGAAAAAGAAAAACACATGAGACCCATCTCTTTCATTCATGTGAGGATAGCAGACAGATGGTCAACACCAATTCAGTAATTGGGCCCTCTCCAGACATCACATCTGCCAGCACTTTGATCTTGGACTTGCCAGTTTCATAAACTATGAGACATCAATCCTTTTGGATTTAGCCACCTAGTGTAGAATATTTCGTTAGAGCAGCCCAAGAAAACAAGGAGAATAACTGGAATTCCTTACCAGACCTACAATACAATTACAGGAAATAATAGTACATGCAGCTAAGATCAAATATGTTGGGTGCAGCTAAGACAGTACTAACAGGAAAATTTATAGCTTGAAATATTTATATCAGGATAGACTATGACATACATAAAAAAGGATAATAGATAGTTATGAACAACTTCATGCCATCATATTTATCAGATTTTAGATAAGATTAATTTCTTGAAAAAATACCATTTACTTAGATGATTCTAAATGGAATAGGACATCTAAAGATGATACTAAAATACTAAAATACAAAAAAAAAAAAAAAAACAATTCAAATGCCCCTTGACCAAAAAATAAAGACATAAATTGTATATTCACATAATATTATGATATGTCACACTAAAAAGGAGGGAATCAATTACATAACTCAGTAAAGATTTACTGGGGAGGAAGAATAAGCAAATAAAAGATTGTCACAGAATAAAATATACAGTACAATTTTATTTATTTCATTTTCAAAAGCAATTATATCTATTATATATTTTGAAGTAAATACTTGAAAGCAAAGCAAGAAAATGACTAACACAAAGTTGAAGGTAGTAAAACATTCAGAGGGAAATGGGTACTTTAATGGTATTTGTAATATTCATCATACAACTTGGTGTTATTTACCTGGTTATTAAAATAATCACATAAATACTACATACACATGTGTTATTTATTCCCTCTTATTTATAAGAAAATAAAAGGATTGTAAGAAAGGGTTCACTGAATACTGAGCAGGATTGATGACTCATATCAAGTCATATTTTTTGTGATATTTTTGAAAACCAAAGGTGAAAAAAAGTTTACAGACAAATAAACAAAATAAACATTAAAAATAATATGCTACTAAAACATAATTATAGTCAGGTGGCCATCAGATATCATGGAAACTGGATTATAGTACAGCTAATAATATCTATGGGCTACTATTTGGAAAAACCAACTTAAAACAGAATTATGTACAATTAAGATTACATCATGATATTGCTTATGTATCACATTCACAATTTGATATTTTTTAAGAAGAATGACACTGAATGCAAATCAGACATTATAAAAGCTGTCTCCTTGCTTGCAAACAGTAGAGCCATTGTCTTGGTTTGAAAATGTTACATGGCTTCTTAGAGTCTTGGGGACAGGTGCGGCCTTAAGTCTTGGAAATAGGATCCTCCATTGGCAGGGACTTGAGGAGACACAAGCCTCATCACAGCATATCCGAAAAGTAAAGGATCACGCCCTAGATAAGATTAGCAAGTTTTTAGGCCTAATGGGCTTGCCTTGCAATACTTTGAACTTCCTTGGAACTCATCACTCTTTCCTTCCTTTCCTTTTTCCCTTCCACTTTCACACTCTCCTTCATTTCCTTTTTGTGGAATGGCAATGTGAATCCTATGTCTGTCTCCCATGTATTTCAGAAGCACATCACTAATGTGATTTCACAGGTTCACAACTGGAAAAGAATTTTGATTCAGGATGAATATTAATTCAGTTCTCACTAGCTGACATTAAATAAAACTTCAGAACATAGACTTTAGAGTTGAAGTAGAATAAGGTAAGACTTTTGAAGCCTTTAGGATGGAATAAATGTATGTTCCATAAAAGAATGACATGAATTTTAGAAGGTCATAATCATGATGTGAGGGACTAACTGCTTCCCCCTTTATTCATATATTGAAGCCATAAGACCCAACACAATGCTATTTAGAGATAGGGCCTTTGGGAATTAGTTAGGGTTGGATGAATTCATGAGTTCCCAACTAAACCGTGATGGGATTTAGATCCCTTATAAGAAAAGACACAAAGAGTTTACTTTTTTTTCTCTCAATGATGTGAGGACACAGAAAGTTAGCAACTGCAAGCAAGAAAGAGAGACCTTACCAGAAATTGAATCAGAAGCACCTTAACTTTGAAAGTATTGGAAACAAATTTCTGTTGTTTAAGCTATCCAATCTATAATATTTTGTTATGGCAGCAAACTAAGACAATTAAGTATTATATTTACAATTATAAAGGAAGTGATTATCAAGTACAATTGATGATACAAATTCCTAAATAATAGAAGGGAAGAGAAGTGAAAGTTGAATAATATTATTTTCAAATATTTTGTTGCAGCTTATCAAGGGATAATACTTACAGCTGGTAAATTAAAACACTATAATTGTAACACTTAGGATAAAAAGTAACCACTTAGAGGAATCAAAAAGATAAATGGTTGAAGATTATTTTGTCTAAAGAGTAGATGATGAAGAATGAATGAAGAATGCTAAAGAATAAATGAAGAATGAAAAAACTTTAAATAGAACAAAGGAGGTGGAGGGGAGGGGAGGGGGCAAGAGGATAGGAATAATGATAGAATGAGTTAGATATCATTACCCTAAGTAATGTATGAAGACACAATTGTTGTGAAAATACTTCATGTAAAACCAGCAACTTGAAAAATTGTGCACTTTTTATGTAATATAAAATGAATTGTACTCTGCAAGCATGTATAACAAATTAGAATTAAAAAATTACATATTCATTGTCTTTTCTCTGACAGTTTGAAACTATAGAAGGATCTAATAAAATCCTGTTCTGATCAAAAAAAAAAAAAAAAAGTAGCTGCTAAAAAGAAGGTAGGTAAGCTTATTCACTGTAAGTTTTTTTTTTTGTGTGTGTGTGTGTGTATCATTTGGTTTTAGTTTCATGCATTGCTGTCAAAGAAAGAAAACAAAACAAATATATTTAGCATTATCAATTGCATTGTAAATAAATTCTGTCTAGACCTGAATTATAAGGCCCTAAGAGTATAAGACCTGCATTTTCTAACTCCTCAGCATTTCACCATAATGCACAACATAGATTTTTTTGCACATGGTGGAGCTGAACAAATATGGTAGACTTATGAATTTTATGTTAATAGGGAGATAGATGCTGCAGCAATGCCACACAAGAGTTGTGATCCTTGTGGCTTATTTGGTACAAATGCTTAGGTAAGGAAAAAAATTGATCAATTTGGAGCTTAGCTCATTAAATTAATAATGAAGGCCAGGGATATAGGGACCATAGATTCTGTCATTTCACTTTATAAATGAGAAAAACAGTAAGAATGCTTATGACTTTAGGAGGAGTAAAAAATATTAGAACCTATACTTGTCTTAAGAAAGTTAACTCATCATGCATGTAAAACCTAATCAATTCTTTAATTCTATTTCTTCTTAATTGACTTTAATTGCCAATTCTTGTCAACAAGGACAAACAGACCTTGCATTTTAAATGAAATGATGCAAGCCATATTAAATGCTGCCTTGAAGTTTCTAAACAATTTCATATGCATGAAGCAATAGCTTAGAGTAGCCTTTGTTTCTAGTAGTAAAGCAAAATGAATCATGCTGAATTTTAGATTTTCTTAGAAACACATATACTAGAAAAGGCATCTTTCATGAAAGTTACATGTTTTCTCTGTGAAAATGCTTACATGCAAAAAAACTTGAAATAATCTTAGCATCTCCACATTATTTTTGCTTAATCTACTTTGCAATATATTAAAAAAGAAGTATTCTTTTGCCTTATGTCTTCAGATAACAAACATAAATTTGAACAAGGTGAAACACAATTTGATGCTAACAACACAATTTGAAACTACTGAGAATTAGTTTAAAATGTGAGTCTTGAAATTCTTCATATCTCCTAATAGCATCAACAGGAATACACTCCCAAATATTATTACTACATCTTTCAAATTCCAGTGAAAATCTCACCTAACATTTAGCAGTCACTTTGGTCAAACATTGTTCACAAATAAAAACAGAAATCTTTGGTAATTAATCATTAGCTCAATTTTTTTTTCAAAAAAGTTACTTAAGAATGTCTGAATTACTGTCAAGATATACTGACAAAACTAATATCAGTTTGTTTCCAGAAAGATTTTGTTTTTTAGGCAGAAAATTATGTGGGAAGAAATTAACCTATTAAAACCAAGTAATTTTCTTGGTGTATTATTTTAGGTAAACAAGTGCAAATTTAATTTCATGTGCTCCATCCAGAAGTTGAGTACTCTTTAAGTTTTTGCCTTTTAAGGGTTTATTACATTTTAGTGAAAACATCTTCATGCTAGTTGAGCAATATGTGAATATAGCAAAAATAGTTTTTGGAGATTGAATACATGAAAAATATCATATGTATAGTGATATATAGTCCAATGAATACTTTCATTGTAATACAACTTCTCATGTTTTTACTCTTTGCATATTTAGTATTCAATAAATCTGAAATACATTTTGTCTTTAAACATATGCACATTATATGTTAAAAAGGGAATAACTTTTTTCATACATAGCTAGATAAATGTCTTTATCCAAAATGCTGTAATTTTTTAACTTACATGTCATTTTTTTTTAAATTATGTGTAGAAAATCTGCCTTTGAATTTTCTCCTCTTAATCAGAGGTAGACCTTAATGGGCATTGAAGCAAAGCTGTTGTACAAGTAAAGACTGAAATTCTGCATTAAAAAAAAATATTCTTTGTTTACTTTAACTAATATCCTTGATGATTTTTACTCCTTACTTCTTTCATTTTTCATTTATAATAAGAAATAATTGTTGTGAAGCCCCCCAAATATATTCATTGGCAAAAATAAGCAAAACATGGTACAGTTTTTGATTACCTTTTTAAAAATATCTTAGTTTTACCTAGGAAATTATCTTCATGAAAAGTGAACAACACTTAGTGCTTGCATTAAAATCAATAATACATGTGCATAGGAACTTAGTAGCCAGATATTAGCAACTAAAAATAGACTCTTTATGAACAACTAAATACACAGTTTATATCTAAGTCATGTTTGACAATTATGTTAATCAGAGCATGTAGAAAAAATGTTATAGCACTTTATTAAATAAACAGGGATGAAAACTATTAAACAGCATGTGCAGCCTAATGTGAAAATGTAAGCATTGTATCTATTGAGTACAAGTAACTAACAGAATTTTCACCAAAATATTAACAATGATTTTCCCTGCATAGTGAGCTTTTGATAAATCTTATCTTTTTTTATTCATATCCTTGTTTTTCCTTGAAAATATAGTGTTGTCATTAGAAAAAAATTATGATCAAAAGAAGCTATTCCTCTTTGACTTGTACAAGAATTACATGTGAAGGCTGCCTTGAAATGTTTTAACAGAGACAGAATTATTATTCTTCCAAATTAAAGATGCCATTTAAAATACTCAAATGCATATCATAGGAGAATGCTTTTTGAAATATCTTCATCTATGATATGAAATTTTACCCTTTGAAAAGACAACTATTACTAACAAATTTCTTTTATTTCACTTCTCATAAGCAGTCTACCCAATGCAATTCTTGCTATGAGCTGAACAAAAGGCCTCCAATAATTTTTCCAAGGGAAAGGACACCATATAGGTCCTGCTGCCTCTATTAAAGATGAGTTTTTATCTAAGGTCAGGATGAATAATAAGCAATTATACTACTCAGGGTTGAGTTAAAAAGTATTTGGTGTTTATATGACCTTCCATGAACAGTTTAGTATATTTATAAATATTTGCCATCGTTTGCCTTTTGTCATTGACTAAGGATTGACCTGTGTCACTTGTCACTGACACCGAACACCAAAATGAATTGAAATTCTGTCTTTAGAAGTAGGTTTCCTTGATACTGTGACATTTATAAATGGACCTTTAAAGACTGCACTTTTTCTATACACTTTGTTTCAATTTCCTGTCACTCTCAAGTGGAGATTTTTATAATACTAAATTTATCACATCTTTCCAAGATCATTTCTCTGACTCTAAGTTTCTGATGTACACTTCATCTCTGAAAGAATCTATATTTATTCCCCCCCACACCTTCAACCTTACAACAAAGTATATATAAAAAGCACTCTCAGGATAGAATATGGCATCCCTTTTTTAAAAAGTGGGAAAATAACAACTACTGAGAGTATAGTGAATTATTAGTTTAAAACCCAAGTTAGTTAGAAGGCTTATCATCATGTTGCTTTTGAAGATAAGCCATTTTCATTTTCTGAAAATGTCAATCTCTGTCTCTCTTTTGTAATATAGAGAAAAATATTTGATTGGTTTGGTCATTATATAAGTTACAGCTCACCTAAATTTCTTTTTGCTATTCATTCTGTATTGAATGGCTTTTATCTCTTATTTTCTCGTCTCCTTTTATGAACGAATTTATAGCACTCTAAGCTTTGCTATGTGAATTATGTCTCTTACTGCCATCATTTTTGCACTTTCTGTTCTTGCTTAACATCTTTGTAATTTTCTATAGTCTATTATTTCTCATGAAGACAGGCAACTTAGGATTCTCTTGACACAGTTTTATAAGTTCTAAGAATTTTTTTCTCATGTCACATATCAGCCCATGATTGCTGCTTCTATAATTAGTGAAACTAAGAAATTAAAATGTTTTTAAAAACCCTCAATTTGCTAGATATATAATTACTTTATTTTCAAAACATTTATGTGAAATAAATTTACAGTGTACTTCATATATGTTTTAATATATTGCCACTGTTACTGAGCAAAAAATGTCAGTTTCCAAAATAACTAACACAATTAAGCAGCACACTTCATTCAGTATTTTAATTATACATTTTAGTCCATTCCTCAGTTTATTAGTCTCCTTTTAATATGTATGGCACAAAACCATTGCCACAAGAAGATAATGTCTGGAACTTACATCTCCATTGGGCACAACTATCAGCATTTTTCCTGTGCTTAGGTCATGAACCCAATTAATCCTCATTGCAGAAAGGATAAAGGAAATACCAGTGATCATACACTCTAAATGTTATCTGAATCTAATCTGACAGTCATTGCTGATTGAACTTGGTACACCCTGAAGCTTAAGAAATAAGTCTTAGCAGGCATATAGATTTCTCTGTATTTCACTAATGCCTACTACAAATGCTTTTGAAAATCAGCAAAAGTGAAACTGCAAAGTTATATGTGGTATTAATTTTATTGCATAGGCTATAATAAGTGTGAATATCTGAAAGCTGTTCATAGTTTTATAGAATTCACATCATCTTTACTTCGGAAAATTTGCCTACATTTCTTCTAGTAGTCTTCATGGGAAACTGATAACCCATAGAATGAAATGTTAGCAATTCAATTTTAGTAGAAATTTAATATTTTTATTTATGCATTTTAGTAAAGGAGTAGTCTTAATGATATTTCTCATCTCAGACTCTCACATAGTTCTTGGATTGTGTTAAACTATTAACAAATGTTTGCTGAAATTTATGGAATTATACACAAATATACACATAGTTACATATAACATTTCAGACAGTTGTAATCATGGTTTACAAACAATTGTATACCTATCATTTTCATGTATTTATTCTCATTGTCATGAAATGTTCATACCATAAGCTTTATGATTCTCAAAGCTATGTTTCTAGATCATTTTCCTATCCTACTATGAGTAGGATATTACGCTTGTAATGAATATATTAGAAAGTGTGCTAAGACATGTTAAACTGAGCAATATACCAGATTCTTCATGCTTAATGCATCAGAACTATACTGAAATAATTTATTACTAGAATGAGCTCAATGATATTTCCAGTCTTACTGGTATGGAATCTGCCTATTTATATTCACTTTCTGTTGTTACAGCTAAATACCATAGATTGGGTGACTTATGAAGAATAAAGGTTTATTTAGCTCTTAGTGGCTTTGCTGCAACAGTCTTAAGTTTCAGTTGTCATGGGTGGCAGATGCATACTGGTACTTTCCTAGGCAGTTATCACATGCTGCTGATGGCTATACAGTTCTGGGGTCTCAAGTTCAGTCCACCTAATTCCCTAGAACCTGTACTGGAGGAGATGTTCGATGGCAACTGAACCCCTGTAGCAGGTTTTTGTTAGAG
This sequence comes from Tamias sibiricus, assembly GCA_025594165.1. Taxonomy (NCBI): domain Eukaryota; kingdom Metazoa; phylum Chordata; class Mammalia; order Rodentia; family Sciuridae; genus Tamias; species Tamias sibiricus. The sequence goes on from CM046661.1 coordinate 41,530,321, forward strand.
ACCACAAACTGTTCAGTATATCCTTTGAAATCTCACTGGAAACAACTATAAGTTTGTCAGGAAGTTAGAACAGGGGCTGACGTTTGTAGCTCTCCCTTGACCCGGGAGGAACCTTCTCTGTCCAGCAGAGAGGCTGGAAGAGCACGCCTCAGGGATAAGGGGAGATTGGGAAAGGTAAAAGGTTGCTGGCAATCCCTCCCCCATCTTCAGAAGACCCAGGAAATATCAGGGAGCCTGGTCAGGTCAGCGCTGGAACTCGTTTATTGAAGAAGGTGGACAGCATTTATAGAGGACATGGGCCAATCAACAGAAAGAATACAGGGACACATAAAGAGCATGGGCAAATCATATTGGCAGAGCCCTCTACTCTATCCTTAGGGTAGTTTCGGTTCCCATGACACATCAGGGGAACACCTCCTGCTTAGGTCAGGTCTGTAACAGGGCGTGGAAAGCAACCAAAGAGTTAGAGTTCTCTACCCTTTCACCCAATGTGTTCTTAAGTCCCCAACATACGTTCATAACTCTTTCATTCTGCACATCTACAGAAGTAGTTCTATGTGGACATGACAGAGGCTTGCCCCTTGTGCCTTCCATAGTGGCTGCACAAACCACAACAGGATCCATTTGTGCTATATCTGGGTAGTCTATATATCTGGGAAGGAATATATCATGGTAGTGAGAACATGGAGAGTGCCACAAATCATTCCTCAAACCAATCTGCCCTCCCAGGCTTTTGGGACTGTTATGGGAGTGGTAACCAACAAGAACTATGAAATGTCCCTGGTATCTTTACCCCTTTGTACTGATACACAGCACCCAGATTCCTTTAATTCATTCTAATCTATTTAGAAAGTTATCATTGAAACATACCCTGTGTACTCTCTCTTGAACATGCTTTTTTTTTTTTTTTTTTTTGCTCTTTACATGATCAGGTTGTGAATTTTCCAAATTTTTCCTTTTTCTCTTTGCTTTTAAATTTCACTGAAAGAAGCCAAAACCAGCCATGCAGGAGCTTGATTGCTGTGCTGCTGTTTAGGTATTAATTCTGCCAAATCCTCTATCTTATCACTTTTAAATTATCCTACTTTCCATATTATCCTGGGGCATGGACACATGAATCCAAATGTTTCGAAGCTGTATAACATCAATAGCCTTTGTTCTAGTTTCTAATACTTGTTCTTCTTTTCCAACTGAGATATTATCAGAATCTTTACAGTCCATATTTCTATCAGCATTATAATTATGACCACTCATGTAACCTCAAAAAGTTGCAGACTTTCCATAGTCATTGTGACTTCTTTGGGTGACTTCACATGATTCACCCTTAATGCTCTATGCTAACCTGCTTCTGCAGATTCTTTCAGCCTCTAGTCACTGCTCAGTTCCAAAGTTGCTTCTACATTTTCAGGTATTCATTATTATCAATAGTCCCACATCTTCATACCAATTTTCTGAATTAGTCTGCTTTCTATTGCTAAAAGTGAATACTAGTGACTAGGTATTTTATAAAGGATAATATTTAATTCAGCTCGTGCTTCTGGAGGCTGGACTGTCCACAGTTAAAATACTGCATTTGGTGAGGGCTTTCTTAATGGTGGTTACTCTTTGCAGAGACCTGAGGTAGCACAGGTCAACACTATATGAAGGAGTACATACAAGAGCCAAAATAGTAACAGGATAATTCCTAAAGCCATTAACACACAAAGGGGTTAATCCATCAGTTATGGCAGAATCCTTAAGACTTAATCACCTCTTAAAGATATTTCATGGTATTAAGAATATGTCAAAATAGGAATTAAATCTCAAAATGAGTTTTGGTGTGGTTATTCAATATACAGCAACCCCTAATCATCCAGTTTGGAAAAGAAAAAAAATCACTAGAAATGTAAACAATTTAGATGCCTCCTTTTCCTTCCTGATTCGTACTCAATCATTTATGAACTCTTCTCTATTCTACTTTGCATACATCCTTTAAATATCCCTCTTTATGCATTATGAGCTGAGTCTCTTTCCTTCTAAAATTGGCTCCCATACCCAGTCTAGGACTCCTCAGCTGGTTTTCTTTTGATTTGTTTTTAAAAGTTTCAATCACTACTTCTCCACTCCTTAAAGTAAAGAAATTAAACTTTTAGCACAGCCTCTAAGACCTAGCATAATTTGGTTCCTATCTCTGTGTCTAATTGATTGACAAGACTTTTTACCCCTCAGTAACTTCACATATCCTCACCATAACAAGTGTTTGTTTAGTGATTTTCTGCTGTGGGAAATCACAGAAATTGTTGACACTTCATACAGAAATCTTCAGACTCACATTACGTCTAAAGGACCTTCTTGTCCCTAAATTTATATTCCCAGATAAAAATATCTGCCTTAAAATTCCCTATTAGTCTTCGGATGATTCCTATGCTGTGTCGTATGAGACTCCAGGAAATTCATCAATGAACAGCTCCTGAAAGGCTAACAGTTAAAAACATACTTCAAAATTCTCACTATATTGAGAAATACTGAAATACAGGCACAACTAGAGTGGAAAGACCTTTCAAAATAGCTGAGGCATTCATTTGAAAGGCTGAAGGCAGGGAGCAAGTCCCATTTCTTGAGTAAGTACTCTTCTCTAGGAGTAAGATCAAAAGCAGAGATAGACACATCCTAAAAAGCCTCTTTTCAAAGCTTAAGGGTATCGCGGAAATCCACCAGTAATTCAATCATCTGTCAAAACAGACCATGACATATTTTAGAAGAAGAAAAACTTCAGAGAATCTATAGAGCCTATAAATATTATTATAAAATAATATAAATTTTAAAATTTAGACATGCAAAACCATAGAAAAATCCATTAGTAATCTAAAGGTAAGACTGTAAATAGCAACAGATTAAGATATGATTCATTTATTAAAGTAACTAGGGAAGATTTTTAAATGATTTAAATAGTATTTTAAAGAAAATAGGAAAACATTGAAATCATGATTAAAAAGAAACATGAACAAAAGAATACTGTCATTTAAACAAACTAATTGAACAAACATTCTTAAAGTAAAAAAGACTAACAAACTAATCGAACAAACATTCTCAAAGTGAAAAAGCCTCCCTAAAATTTTGGACACATTAGATGAATTAAATAGCACCCCAACCTGCCAAAGATAGGTTTGGGAAAATTGAAGACAGTTCAATTAAAAAAAAAAAAAGTACATATATGCATAGAGGGGAAAAACATGAGAATAATAGGATAAAAAACAATATATTTATTTAGAGATTGAAATTGTATCATATATATGTAATTAAAGTCCTAAGAAGAAAAATTATGGGACAAACATAATATTAGAAGAAAATTTCACAAATATGGTGAAAGAGATTTGCTCACCAATTGAAGACACTCATCAAATCCTAAGAAAAATAAATGTTAACCAAACTTCACCTACATAAAATCACTAAAAACAAATGATTAGAGGACCAATTTCTTGAAGGTAATCTGACTTCTCAACAGACATTGTAAAAACCATGGAATGAATATTTAAAGTGCTGAATTTTTTTTTCAATTAATTATTGAGTTCTATAGTTAATGAAAAGTCTTTCAAATTTAAAGCAAAGTAAAGATGATATCAAAAGTAAAAACTTAGGTTTCATCACCAGTAGGATCAAAATACAATAAATGCTAAAGATAAAATTTTTTCAAATACTTTAAATATCAGTTGGAATTAACATCATTATCTGTTGTAAATACATGGGTGAATTCAAAGGAGTATTAACTATATAGATCACAATAACAGAGATTATAAGAATAATGTCTTGTTTTAAAAATTATGCAGAATTAAAATATATGATAAGTGCAAAAAATAAGCAGGAGAAGGCTAAATATTGTTAAAACGTTATGATGTTCTGTTCATTGTTTAAGATGTGGAGAAGTTATTTTTTTTCAAATAGACTGAAATATACCAAAAGTGTATTGAACAATTTCTATTGGAAACCACTAATACAGTAATGTTAAAACTACAGCAAAAATCTAATAGAAGTAATTAAGTAACATAATGAAACACATTATTAATATACAATGAGACAGAAAGAAAGACATAAACAAAGGCCACATAGAACAAAGAGAAAATCAGCATGATATTAAGTAGCAATTAAAAGTTACTTATGGGTCTTTCTGGAGAGCTGGCAAAATTACATTTCTTGAATTGGAGGTGTATTTTGGTCCACAGTTTTTAAAAACATAAATAATACAAGATTATAGATCCCATTAAGAGAAAACTTAAAGTTTAGATGAAATGACCAATCCACATGTTCCTTTAAATAAGTTTCAGGTGCTTGAAAATATGACCATGGATAATCATTCAGAGGAGGTAGTGGAGGGCAGGGCAGTGACCAAGTTGTGTTAGGGGATAGACAGTTGTGAAAGGTAGGAACATGAGGATAAGGAAATAATTCTATAAAATGGGCCCACTGTGCTGACCCTCATATACTTTCTTTCCAAGAAGCAATTTACCTGCAGTACTGCCTGCCTAAGTGGACAGGATATGACACATTCCTCAGCACACTACCTATTATCAGCAGGAGAAATGCAGACCAGAAATACTATTGATAAGAGGAATCGAAGTGACAGAGAATTTTGTGACCCTTTTCACAGACTAGATCCTGAAACTGAGATAAGGATAATTCCTCCTAACCATAAAATCTGTAAGAATTTTTATGGTTAAGAATCCAATTAAGGGGCTGGGGATATAGCTAAGTTGGTAGAGTGCTTGTCTCGCATGCACAAGGCCCTGGGTTCAAACCCCAGCACCACAAAAAAAAAAAAAATAAATAAATAAATAAATAAATAAAAAATAAAAAATAAATAAAAAAAATCCAATATCCAATTAAAACCAGTGGGCATGGACCAAGGTGACCTAAAGTTGTCATGGCAGTGGGGACTTAAAAATCTGATGTCATCTGCTGTCAGTCAAAATTCAAGAAGTGGACCTGAGTAGGGCTCTGTGGAAACTTCTCTGGGATCCCCAAGAAAACTGGAGTGTAGGAGAGGCACATTGTTCCTCTGTTCACTGACAGGACCCATTCTCTCCATTGAGAGTGTCCCCTTTACCTTTTCCTATCCCTTCAATAAACTTATTCCTGTTAACTCTGAATGACATCTGACTTGATTGGGAGAATTGGAGTTTGAATAAGGGGTGTGTCTTTGTACTGCCTCAATTTCTAGGAAGGCTCTACAAGAGTTGGATGAGAGAGTATATGAACATGAGGAAGAGGAGCAGTGGGCTCAGTTGTAATTAATTTCCCAAAGCTCATTTTAGACTCCCTTAAGCAAAATTTAGGCCCCAGATATATTTATATAGAGATGAGGATTCAATCATACACAACCCCCCTGATTCAGTGACGCAGCTCATTAGCAGTAATAGACATTCCCAGGCTTGCTAAGCACCTAATTTGCTATAAGAAAATGACTTTAAGCAAAGAGGAAAATGAACAAGCATAAAATCATAGCTTCTAAGATAATTAAGAAATGCTAGAAAAATATGATTATATATCCAGATACTTCAATTACATAATATACTATATATTTCATTATATATAGAAGCATCCCCAATTATATCTAATTCTAGTGTTTTGGGGAACACAAGAGTAAGAATAAACTCGGTCCTCTAGAATTTTTAATGTGAAAAAGACTGACAGATGTGAATAGTAGTACTTGATATATGACAAAATATAATTTCATGTTGGGGTGAATAGTACAGATTAAATGCTGTCAGACTTCAAAGAAAAGAAAGATTAACATGAGAGAACATTCAAGAAAGATTTAGTTGAATAGGAAGAGGTTGAACTAGCATTCAATTATGGATAAAATTTTATGATTATAAATAAATAAATAAAAAATAAAAAATAAATAAAAAAAATCCAATATCCAATTAAAACCAGTGGGCATGGACCAAGGTGACCTAAAGTTGTCATGGCAGTGGGGACTTAAAAATCTGATGTCATCTGCTGTCAGTCAAAATTCAAGAAGTGGACCTGAGTAGGGCTCTGTGGAAACTTCTCTGGGATCCCCAAGAAAACTGGCGTGTAGGAGAGGCACATTGTTCCTCTGTTCACTGACAGGACCCATTCTCTCCATTGAGAGTGTCCCCTTTACCTTTTCCTATCCCTTCAATAAACTTATTCCTGTTAACTCTGAATGACATCTGACTTGATTGGGAGAATTGGAGTTTGAATAAGGGGTGTGTCTTTGTACTGCCTCAATTTCTAGGAAGGCTCTACAAGAGTTGGATGAGAGAGTATATGAACATGAGGAAGAGGAGCAGTGGGCTCAGTTGTAATTAATTTCCCAAAGCTCATTTAGACTCCCTTAAGCAAAATTTAGGCCCCAGATATATTTATATAGAGATGAGGATTCAATCATACACAACCCCCCTGATTCAGTGACGCAGCTCATTAGCAGTAATAGACATTCCCAGGCTTGCTAAGCACCTAATTTGCTATAAGAAAATGACTTTAAGCAAAGAGGAAAATGAACAAGCATAAAATCATAGCTTCTAAGATAATTAAGAAATGCTAGAAAAATATGATTATATATCCAGATACTTCAATTACATAATATACTATATATTTCATTATATATAGAAGCATCCCCAATTATATCTAATTCTAGTGTTTTGGGAACACAAGAGTAAGAATAAACTCGGTCCTCTAGAATTTTTAATGTGAAAAGACTGACAGATGTGAATAGTAGTACTTGATATATGACAAAATATAATTTCATGTTGGGGTGAATAGTACAGATTAAATGCTGTCAGACTTCAAAAAAGAAAGATTAACATGAGAGAACATTCAAGAAAGATTTAGTTGAATAGGAAGAGGTTGAACTAGCATTCAATTATGGATAAAATTTTATGATAGAAGACTTTCTTAGCTGAATGCATATAATCAGAAGAAAAATGCTTGTCAAAATTCCTCTTTTGGGATGGGGTTATGGCTCAGCGGTAGAGGGCTTGCCTTGCATGTGTGAGGCACTGGGTTCGATCCTCTTACCACATTAAAAAATAAATAAATAAAATAAAGTTAAAAAGTTCTCCTTTAGCCAATTTTCATGTTCATGTCAATAAGCACCAGTTTCTAAATCTTTATGGAGGACAAGAAATGTGTTCTGTTGCTGACTGTGAAGTTAGGCACTTTCATAGATGTTTCTGAACAGGGGGTTCTGGTTACCTACTTGATGCTAAATATATTTCTGTGAATACAGACAAATTCTTGGCATTCCATTTTGGTTCTTATGGTTCTATTTTGTTTGCAAGTTCAAAAGGATAATAAGAGATAAAATATCTACATGAATCCTACATGCTATCATATCAGTGGAGATAGTTTTAGTTAGCATTTTTGTTGCTGCAACAAAAAGACCTGACAAGAACAATTTTAGGGGAGGAAAAAGTTTATTTGGCACTCACATTTTAGACATTCATAGACAGCCAACTCCATTGCTCTGTACCTGAGGTGAGACTGAACATCATGGTATAAGGTTATGGTGGAGGAAGAAGCTCAGAACATGACAATCAGGAAGCTGAGAGAGAGGGGGGGGTCTATTCACCAGGGACATAATATATATCTCAAAGGTATGCCCCTAGTGACATACCTCCTCTAGCTACATAATGATTTCCTATAGTTCTCACTCAATTTATCTATTCAGTTGGACTAATGCACTGATTAGGTTAAGGATCTCATAACTCAATCATTTCACCTCTACACTTTCTTGTATTGTCTAACATATGAGCTTTGGGGTGACATCTCATATCTAAACCATAACAGAGATTTTATGAATTTTTATACAAAATGTTCCCTTTTACTATTTCTGCTTGTGTCAAAGCTTTGAGGAGAAGGAGTATGAATATTCACAAATAGTACAGTGGGAAGAGAAGATAGAAGAATAAAATTTTAATTGTTATTAAAGGATCAGAATGTTTTGTCCTATTTAATTACAAGATCTCACTTCAAATTTCATTTTCTTTCTGATGTTGTACATTGTACATTCAAAAGATATGAGTCTTCAGTCTCCTTTCTCAGAGCAAGATAATAATAGCAATAATCTTTAGATACACATGTTATCACTTCTTTCTTCATTCTGATTGTATCAAAAGAAGGTGATTGTAAGGGGACCTATAACAAATATATGTATACTTGTTTATTTGGTAGGAAAGAAAGGCATTTAAGAGCTTATCACTATTTTTAAATGTGCAGAATCCAAATCAGGGTAATATTCAAGTGCCTTACATATACTAGTGAAAAATAGGCAATAGTAAATATATGAATAGTAAATATAATTGAGAAATTAAACCTTAAAAGATAAAATTAAACATTATTTTCTTTTTTTTAATTTTTATTCTAATTTGTTATACATGTTTGCAGAGTGCAATTCATTTCATATTACATATAAAGAGCACAATTTTTCAAGTTGCTGGTTTTATATAAAGTATTTTTAAAACAATTGTGTCTTCATACATGTACTTAGGGTAATGATGTCTAAATCATTTCACCATTATTCCTATCCCCTTGCCCCCCCCTTCCCCCTCTTTGTTCTATTTAAAGTTGTTTCATTCCTCTCATCCCTCCTCCCTTGCCTTTATAAGTTAGTATCTTCATATCAAAGAGATCATTCGACCTTTGGTTTTTTGGGATTGGCTAACTTCACTTAGCATTATTTTCTCCAATGCCATCCATTTACCTGCAAATGCCATGATTTTATTCTCTTTTAGTGCTGAGTAGTATTCAATTGTGTATATATACACTAAAGTTTCCCTATCCATTAATCTGCTGATGGGCATCAGGGTTGGTTCCACAATCTAGCTATTGTGAATTGTGCTGCTATAAACATTGATGTGGCTGTGTCCCTGTAGTAAGTTGTTTTTAAGTCCTTTGGGATAGACCTAGGAGTGGGATAACTGGATCAAATTGTGGTTCCATTCCAAGTTTTCCTAGGAATCTCCATACTACTTTCCAGATTGACTTCACCAATTGGCAGTTCTACCAGCAATGTAAGAGTGTGCATTTTTTCCCACATCCTTGCCAGCATTTATTTTTGTTTGTTTTATAGCTGCCATTCTGACTGGAGTGAGATGAAATCTTAGAGTAGTTTTGATTTGCATTTCTCTAATCGATAGAGATGTTGAACTTTTTTTTTATATGTTTGTTGATTGATTGTATATCATCTTCTGAGAAGTGTCTGTTTAAGTCTTTGGCCCATTTATTGATTGGGTTATTTGTTCTTTTGGTGTTAGGGCCTTTGAGAGCTTTATAAATCCTGAGGTTAGTGTTCTATCTGATGTGCTTGTGGTAAAGATTTGCACCCATTCTGTAGGTTCTCTATTTACCTTACTAATTGTTTCTTTTGCTGAGAAGAAGCTTTTTAGTTTGAATCCATTCCATTTATTGATTCTTGGTTTTAATTCTTGTGCTATAGGGGTCTTATTGAGGAAGTTGGGGCCTAATCCAACATGATAGAGATTTGGGCCTACTTTTTCTTCTATTAGGTGCAAGGTCTCCGGTTTAATTCCTAGGTCTTTGATCCACTTTGAGTTAGGTTTTGTGCATAGTGAGAGAAAGAGATTTAATTTCATTTTATTACATGAGGATTTCCAGTTTTCCCAATACCATTTGTTGAAGAGGCTGTCTTTTCTCCAAGGAACGTTTTTGGCATCTTTGTCTAATATAAGATAACTGTAGGTGCATGGGTTAGTCTCTGTATCTTCTATTCTGTACCATTGGTTAACTGGTCTATTTTGATGCCAATATCATGCTGTTTTTGTTACAATTGCTTTGTAATACAATTTAAGGTCTGGAATAGTAATGCCACCAGCTTCACTCTTCTTGCTAAGAATTAAAGAACTCAAATTATATCTATTTGCAGATGATATGATTCTATATATAGAAGATCCAAAAAATTCCACCAGAAATCTTCTAGATCTAATAATTGAATTCAGCAAAGTAGCTGGATATAAAATCAATACACATAAATCAAAGGCATTTCTGTACATCATCAACAAATCCTCAGAAAGAGAAACTAGGAAATCCACCCCATTTACTATAGCCTCATAAACAAAAATAAAATACTTGGGAAACAACAAAAGAAGTGAAAGACATCTACAATGTAAACTACCGCATGCTAAAGAAAGAAATTAATGACAATATTAGAAGATGAAAAGATCTGCCTTGTTCATCGATAGGTAGAATTAATATTGTCAAAGTGACCATTCTCCCAAAAACACTATACAGTTTCAATGAAACACCCATCAAAATGCCAATATCATTCCTCATAGAAATAGAAAAAGCAATCATGAAATTAATCTGTAAAAATAAGAGACCCAGAATACCCAAAGCAAACATTATTTTCTATATGAAAAAAAAAAAATGAAACTATGTGGGTAGTTACTTTTACAATTATTGATTGTTCAGTCTGTGAAAAATTAGCCCTTGTAAGAAAGATAATGTTCTAAGTATGACCTTAAGAAATATCTTACAGAAAGATAATAAATGGATTTTATAAGTGGGTTAGAGTCAAGATCAAATATTAAATTTCTGGATATGTACAAGTAATTAAAGAATGATGTTTTGATATAAAAAAAGTATACAATGAGATCTTTTTAAAATCATGATATTTAGCATGCCTGGGAACTCTTAGAACTTATAACTTCTTGGAAGTGTCTGAATGTTTACTACATACCCGGTAATGGATGTCTGAGATTTAATTGCATTAAGTATAACAAAGAACTTCATAGAGTACATCAGCATTATTGGAACTGACACATAAAGGCAGATGTGACTTCCACCAAGGATTTGGAAAACCAAAGCCCCCAGAAGAATGTCAAAAACAGCCTTTAAAATATTGCACCTCTCAGAAAAAAAAAAAAAAAAAGTTCTCTATTTGCAACTCCCATCACTACATATTTATATGTCTATATTTTCTACTGAGTTATATTTTAATGTGTTGTTTTTTCATAAAATATTTATCATAAATATTTGTCATATATTTGAAATATGTAACAGTGCATTTTAATATCACCAAGATGGACTTATAATTAAAATTTATTTTTAAACTACAGAGAGAGAAAGAAAGAGTAAATGAAATCTTGGTCAGATTCCATATATGTTCACATTACTCTTAAATGTTAAAATTTAAGCTTAGTTAATTATTCAACAGATATTTATTAATAATCTAGAATAGGCATGATATATTTCATCAGCGTGAAATCAGTATAATATGAATATAATACAGCATAATAACAAATTTTTAACTTTAATCAAATTTCCAGATGTTTCTATCCTTTGGATAAGACCTGTGCTTAAATTAGCACCTTAGTTGTATGTTAGTATCTGAGCGACATTTGGGCCTCTTTGATCCCTTCTGCTTGTGTTACTCTGTTATTCCAAGTTGTGAAATGTTAATTGACAAAGAGGACTTTGCAGATGGAATTTAGCAGCTGACTTTAAAAAGGGAAAATGGTCCTCAATGATTAAAGTGGGCACAATATCATCACATAGGCCCTTACAAATGGAAAAGAAGGCAGTCAGGTCAATTACAAAGTTGGTTTGTGAGAAGGATTCAGGGGAAAGGAGTCAAGAACAAAGGAAGACAGGTGATCTTTATAGAATTCTGACAAAGACCATGGGCTAATCATTAGCAAAGTAATGGGCATCATTGTCTTACCACCTCAAGGAACTGAATTCTACTAACAATGCTAAAGTGCAAAGAAATGGAAATAGATTGACTTTAAAAAATCAAAGCCCTAGCAATTCTAAGCTTGTGAGATTCTAAGAAGAAACTCAGTCAAGCATTCCACACACTGTTATTTGTCTTTCTGTTCATTCATTTATATACATTGATGTGTGAATAATTAGAGGAAAATTAATTTTCATAAAGACCTCTGAGAAGAAAACTTATGAATATTTTTTCTTTCCTATGCTGGAAATCTCAAAAAAAGAATTCAGAACTGACTTTTAAATTTTATCCTTGGATTTCACATATAAAAAAATGCGAATAAAAGTTATTTTGCTAAATATCATGATTTTACAAAGATCTCATTCTATACTTTTTTTATATCAAAACATCATTCTTTAATTACTTGTACATATCCAGAAATCTACATGGCCTCCTCAATATTAATTATTTTCACTAACATTACATACACCTTTAAATGACATTTAAGATTTTGGACTGAGTCTTAAATAAGAGGACAGTAGAGGATTTCACAATAAGAATATTAGGAATGATTAGCACAGTAATTAGTGTGTGTTGGTTCGTCTGGATTATCAACTTGATTGGATTAAGAGATGCTTAAAATTAAGAGATTTCTAGGTATTTCAATGAGATTCTTTCCAGAAGTAACTGGCATGGTGGACAGCAAACTGGAATTTGGAGGAGACCAACTTGAATGTGGGAGACATTGTCCGATAGACTTCAGGCCTAGATGGTAGAGAATGTGAAAGAAAGAAGAAGCAACACAGAAGCAAGCCTGATTTTTCTTAAGCAGTGCTTTACTTACTACTGTAATCCCCTTAAGATATTAGACTCCAACTCCTTCACTCCTAAGAAGTGGACTCTGACCAGTGATTCTCCAGGGAGTTTCCAAGGCCATCAGTTCTGGACTGGGGCCACATCATTGGTTCTTTTTCTTCTGAGGCTCCAGCTTCTTGGACTGAGCAGTTACTAGCTCCTCCAGCTCTCCAGGCTGCAGCCCATAGGAAGCCATAGCATTTTCTGATCCTGTAAACTAATCTAATAAATTCCCTTTATATAATCATAATATGTGTGTATGTATACATATACACATATGCATACCCACATATATTCCCTGTTCCTGTAGTGAACCCTAATACAATTACAGTGATGATGGTGACAATAATTCTTGAGTACTTGCCTGATTCAAGATATAGTTCGAATGACAGCAAAGTGTTACTCCTCTCTTCCCAACTGGGGCCCTGAGGGATACTGATATTGTATTGAATTTACATATGTGGAAACTATGATCCAAATAGTTGAAGTGATTTTTCTCATGTTGCACAACAGTTGAGCTTCTTAATTGAACCAAATTACATGAGGAATGTGTTAGTCTATTTAAGCTGCTAAAAATACCATGGAGTGGGTATCACATAAATGACAGAAATTTGTTCTCACTGTTCTGAAGGCTGAGCAGTCCAAACTGAGATGTTGACAGATTTGGTACCTTGTGAGAGCCTGCTTCTTTATAGCTGTTCTCACTCTAACCACATGTTACAGAAAGGGTAAGGGAGATATCTCATGAACTAATGACCTTCAAAACTCCATCTCCTATTACCATCACCTTGGGGGCTTTCAATTTCAACAGATGAGTTTGGGAAGAAAACTAAAATTAGACCACATCAAAGCCAAGGCTTTTAGTCTGTATTAGATGGATTTCCAATGGTACATGTAATCTGAATAATATTAGTAAAAGTAATCATACGAACCAGTACAGTTGGGAGAAAGTTATGTAAAAATATAAAATGCAAAGGAATTATGTAAGGTTGACTATTAAATAATAAATGTCCTGCAGATATAATTTAATATATGGTATGTGATAAATGGAAACTAGTCATATGAGGAAAGAAAAGTCAGCATCTATGCTCTTTTTACAATAACAGTTTAATTGAATGTGTTGCTTTCATTGCACTCATTATGTCTTTCTCTATTCAAAATTCTTGTGTTTGATATTATATGATTTTTATAAAATTGTTGGGTGGTTCAAAAAGACAAAACAAAATTTGACATAGGGATTTAGCACCAAGTCACTCTTTAGACTCTGTGCCTTCCACAAACAATGTCAGAGTATTTTGGTCATTAAATATTTTAAAATTTATTTATTTTTAAAGCCTCCTTCTGTGAGTTATCAGATCAAAATTTAAACAAATTAGGATATATATTGCTATCTCTGAATCATTTTAGGGTTATCCATATATTTTAAGAATATAAGTTAAATTTTAATGAGAAAACACAACTAAAATCATAAATAATTGACATTTGTACCTTGAATATAACTTCATTTTAGTAAAGTTGACTTTATTAGATTGAGGGGAGGGAAAAGTGAATATAGACACAACTCAGTCTCTCTAACAATTCAAATTAGGGGAATGAAACAAAAGATACAGTTGGAGAAAAATTATTAAATCGGCATACTCTTGTTTTAAGGACCCTGTTTATGTCTCTGAAAGGGGAAAGAAAATGACAATGTGATTATGAAAGTATACACCATGAGCATACTTCAAGGACTCTAGGCTACTCTTCATCTGCTGAAAAAAAAGGGGGTTATTAGGTGGACAATATTATTTAGTGAAAAAGTGGTCTTATCAAAATTAGTTATCAATGTATCAGGAGTTCTGACTGCTGGAGCTGGACAGAACAGATGACAAAAATGACCTCTTTCTGGGAGTTGCAATAAAAATCAGCTGAGAAGAAGCTCTGCCTCTGTGCATGTTAGCGCAGTCACAATGTTGGAGAATGTCAATAAACTTCTGGGGAAAATGAAGCTGGCCTATTGTTCAGAAGAAAATAGTTAATGTAAATTATGTTGTAGGGATCTTATGAGGAGAAATCACCTAGTCAATTAGATTTAAATTAGGTGTCTGCCAACAGGAAGGGAACAAAGCAAAAGATGTCAATTTAGACGCATGACCAAGAGGTGTATTCTAACAGGACAGGGGAGGAGGGAAATGCATCAAGTAGAGACAGACTAATAATAAGTCACATGTTCTGAAACCTTTTGTATTTCCTATTAGGGGTCAGAGGTAGGAGATTAAAGTATAAATTTATTTTGTGACTATCAGCAGACCCTCTCATGATAGGTAAACTCCAGAGAGTCAAGGAGTTGCTTAGTCATGCACACTCATCCTCTTCACTTTTCAAAATGATAGAGACAAGATGGAGTCTGTCTATAACATATCCAAACAGGTCACACACAGGTCATTAAATTTCTGATATGACTTTTCAAATTTTGTAAACTGTAACTGACATTAGGAGAGTTAATTAAATCCAATCCAGAAATAACTCTAATAAATGACCTTGGTTTTCCTCTCTTCAGTGACCCAAAATTGAACATAACATGAAAAAATTAGTAGTCAGGGGATATAGAATGTGAAGTGAATATTTTAATGCATGTAAAAATTTGAATATTTGATCCAATACTTTGTATTGGTAACTTACTGAGTTCTAAGTTTGTTTTATGTGAAACTAAAATCCTTTGAAAGACAGCCAATGAAAATGAAAAACATTTATAAATGTGTTTGGAACACTCCAAAGGAGTTTCAAAACTAAGTTTTCAACTAAAACATGCAAATCAAAGTGTAGTTCTTCATTTATGAAGTACTTCTTAAAGAATTTAGACACTGTATTAAAATTATAGACCTGGCAAAATTATTACACTTAAGAAATTTTACCATGATTAAAAATCTCTAATGATTCCTGATATTGAATTGATTATGCAGTCTAATATTTTTAATTGGAGTTTTACATTCAGTGTATTCAATATTTAGATAAAAACATAGGTTAATTTAAGGCCTATCATAAATTGGATATTAACCCTAAATCTAATGGTCATAAAAAGTAAATAATAATATGATATACCTGTAAATAATTAAGAGATTACTAAGGAAATCAGAAGTCTGATTTTTCCCTGTGCTCTTTTATTTGTTATAGTTTTCAATTACCTATACAAAATGTTATTTAAGCTTTTAAGCCTGTACTGCTTTTTAAACTTTCTAGATCTGTTCATTTCATGGATTAGTCATTTGAATAGGCTATTGGGTGGTAACTGTGGTCAGGTGGAACATGGCTGGAGGAAGATCATGGTGGACAAGCACTTGGAAATTCTTTCTTTCTCTTTCCCTCTCTCCCTCTCCCTTTTCATGTTTCTTGATTGTCATGAGTCAAACCACTTCCCCTCAAGGGCCAAAAACCATTGGAGTTCATGTTTTCAAAACATGAGCATTTTTGGGGGGGATATTTCTAGATCCAAACCATAACACTGATAGATCATTGTTCTTTATATATTTTTAATAATTTTATTTGTTGTTTTACCATATATTTCCTTATCTATTCCCCTCAGGTTTCCAGAATTAGTGTATCATCTTCTCAGTTCATGGCATTTGATCATCTTTGATAAAAGTGTCATCTCCTATTATTTACTAATTCCCCCTTCATTGTCTGTTTATTCCATTCCACCTGATGGCTTTCATTCTAATGTGCTTAATATATGGCATTTGACCCGAACATACCCTTGAAAAGTATGTGGTGCTGCTTTGAATAACATTTTTAACTAATTTAATTGTTATTGCACTATGAATGTCATTCTGAATTACACATTTTATCTCTCATCATATACTTCTTAAGATCCATGCATGTTAACACATCATTTCAAATTAAAATCAGTGTCACTCAAATTAAATTTCTAAATTTTATTGTTGCTTGTCAAAAAGTAATTTTTCTCTTATATTTTCTAAATTATAGCTGTGAACACTAAAAAAGTTATTTTTGTCCATTTACATTGTATCCATATAATTTGCCTACTTGATATGTTCATTTTCTGTGTTTGCCTCTACAGTATTATCCCAATAGGGGATTATTTACTGCTTTGTTAAATATCTAAAACACTGCTTGTAGCTCAACATTTATTTAATTAAATTTCTAGTACTATGCTACATACATGGGATATAATAGTGAACAAAAGAGAGAAAAATGCTATTCATAATTTCCACTGCACACCCTTGGAGAGAGCACAGTGTAGAGGTGAAGCAGGCATGGACCATATGATGTTCTCACTACAAGAGAAAAAGTACCGTGAAGTAAACTAGTGCATGGTTGACCAAACCCAAACCAGTTCTCCAGAAATGTTTCTGGGAAATAAGATAGATAAATGGAAAACTTGACAGTTAATCAAGAGTGATTCTGATAATGAAGAAAGGAGAAGGCAACTAAGGGTGTTGCAAAAGGCAGGAACACTGCATGCAAAACCCTGGATGCAAGAGTCTGTGTGGCATGACCAGAGAACACATTTCAGAGAGCACATTTCTGGTTCCACACAAATACCTTATATATTTTAATTTTGGTTTTTTGTTTGTTTATTTTGAATTGCCTTTTCTTTTTGTCTCAGTATTACTTTTTCTTAAATATAAGTTTCTTCTTTTAATTTGTATAACTACCATATTTCTTCTAATTTCATCTTCTAAATGAGAAGAGGTCTAGACAGTATTGCTATTAACATGCTGAAGAGATTAATTTAATTCATTTTGTTTCCATCACAGTAACATTAATTTTCAGAATTTATTCTCTTATATGAGAAACAATAAATCTAATTGAAATACTTGATCCCTGTACAAAACTCTAATATTTATTAGGCACCACTACAGTGTGGATATAATGATCCAATAAAGAACTATTAGCTGTAGCACTCCCAAAGAGTACTTCAAAACACTGAAGGAAAGGCTAAATATCCACAATAGAAAAATAGGACTTTACTAATTTTATATCACCATGTAAGCTTTGACTAATTTAGCCAGTCTTTATGAAGGACATGTTATGTTTTGGGTAATTATATTTCCTAGAGTATATATGGATTTATGAATTTTTTACAAAGTAGAATTAATGGAAAGTGGATTGTTGGTGAACACTTGTAAATACTTATTAATTGCTTAGAAAATTTCTTCTTCAATTTCTTGCAGTGATATGGTACTTTCCTTCTATCTAGTTAGACTCAGGTATCCAAGAATGGATATATTGTGATCTTCTCACTTACTTTATGTGACTGATCCATTCCCCCTTCATGAATCCATTGGATAATAAAATTGTTTTGGAATTTCATACCCTTTGATTATTATTTGTACATCCCAAAGTTGTTGAAATTCTGCATGAGTTCTATGTTAATTTTATTGAATTCCAAATGAAGGGTAGATGATGGTTAATCAGTCTCACTTTCAGCCACCATAACCTAGAAGATTAATAAAATTTCACAAGCAACAAAAGTCAGAACCAGATAATATGGTACCTAAAGCATAAAACACAACATGGTACTCTTTGTTAAACATTAGATATATGAATGAATGAGGTTAATGAATATGATGGAAAAGGGGGGTTGTTTTTCTTAGGGAATGGGCAGAAAAAGTAAGTCTGTCTGGATGTTTGTTTACTTCCCCCAAAAATGCAGAATTTTATGAAGAAAAATTATCTTTGCCTTATTAGTTACTATCTTAATGGTATCTGGGATTTGTGCTAATCAAGTAAGATGAAGCACGTGGACAGGGAAATGTTGGTCATGAAGGAAGAAATTAGTTATATTCATAAATCCCTAGAAAAAGGAGGGACTTCATGCTACACATGACCACATAAGGTTGAAGTGAGAGTGAAAGAAAGAGGGAGTGAGGACAAAATGTGGGCTGCTTAGCAGTCTGTATTGTTTCTGTAGGTAGGAAGATATCAGGCCTCCTAAGTAGGCTCAGGATTGGCATGTCTGAAATTTCCATCTGCTTAAGTGAAAAATTTTTCTCAGCATTTACATTTATATAAAAACATAGTAATTGTGGAACCCCTCATTTTAGCCCCATGCCTCTTTTTCTTTTAACAGCTTCTTTTTTCTTCTGTAAAATGTTTGGCTTAAGGATAGTAGGAGTCAAACTGCTGTGACTCCATTTTGTAATCAGCTGCCTCCATTTTATCAGCCTCAAGCTGTTGCAAGTCTCTGGCCCAGGAGACAAGGAGAGAACAAGCCCTGGCATGTTAAGCCAGCCTGCTCACAATAAGACCGCATAAGGTCAAAGCAGGACCCTGCAGTGAGCTTGAGTAACAGCACATTCCATTGCTCTGAGGACAGCCTCCACCAATGAGAACCCCCTTAGTCATTCCCCAATCAATTTAAAATGTGCTTGGCATGTGCAGGTTCCCCTGGCCAATTGCAATGTGACAAGACACCCTAACTGTAAAGATGGCCAATCATGTAAACCCCCTCCCTCTTCTTGCTTCTACTCCAATAAAATACTTGCCCCTCCTAGATTTGTGACTCTCTCAGTATGGAGCCGCTGTGTTGGTAAGGTCTGAGAGTCTGAGCTTAAGCCCAAATTTGGGGGTCCGTTCGCAGGGCATAACAGTAATAAAACTGAAAAGTAGTATATTTAGTAATAGGTGCTATTCCTTAATCAATATGAGTTAATTTGAAAAAGAATGAAACAGTATTTTCTGTCCACTTCCAGGTATTTCAAATAAAAATTTCTTAGACAAGATGGCAGATTACCAGGAAGTGGCTTTTCTCACGGTTCCATGACTCACGATTCAAACACAGAGAAAATTACTTCTCTGGGAGGTGAGTGAAAGAAAAATAAGACTGAAAAATTGGGGGTACATCAGACAAGACTAAGAAACAGAATTGGAGCTGAACTCCAGGTGGGAGCTGAACTCCAGGTGGGAGCAGGGAGAATATACAGATAAGAAAGATCTATAAGTGCTGGGAAAATATTGGCTTGGGGAACCCCAGGATTGGAGGGGCAGCCTGCTCTGGGCTGACCCAGAGGTTATTCAGCCCAGTAAACTGTTACATGAAAGTCACAGTCTGAAAGCCCTGTTCAGGGAGCCCAAGCTGGAAACACTTGAATACCTTCATGAGACTACAGTGTGAACTCAGACTGGGAACTTAGATCTGTGAGTTCAGGGCTGAAACCAGTACATGAATCTGGCAGATGCCAACCACAAGATTTAAAATGAGCCTAGCAAATCAGGAGAATCTCTGGCACAGAGAATTTCTGGCATGGAGACCATTTTGCCTGGGGGTAATACAGATCAGAGAAGCCCAAGAAAGCCAGTTCCCCCTCCCCCACTTCATTGAATGGTCAGGATGCAGGACCAGAATCAAGGAGAAAATTTAACAGGGTAGAATGATTGAAATCATTGCTGAGAAAGATCCTTGAGAAGCCAAAAAGGAGCAGTATCCCAGAACAACAGAATCAATCAAGGACTGACTCCCAGTTACCACCGATGGTGCCCTGGGGAGAGTAGTAGCTATAGTCCTAGAAGCACGTTGATTCTTTAATGCCTCCAAAACTCCCACAGAATAAAACACCTGGGGTAATACCAGACTAAATACCTGCCCCTGGGAACTTCATTTGCAGAAACTCATCTCACAAAACCCAACAGCAATAATACCCAGGAAGTCAGGCTGCAAGAATCTTCCACAGCTCCTCACTCCATCCTGCTAAGAAGGGAAGCTGAGAAACAGAAAGGAGGTTGGCACAGACAGTGGGAAAAACTTCATGGACTATTCTATTATTTTGTTTTTTGTACTGTTTTGTTTGTTTTGGAATGTGTACTGATTGATACTTGATGGACATGTATACATTTGTTCACATGGTTATTTGTTTCTGCTTTTTTAGTTTTAGCATTTCTTGAAGGCAGCTAATTCTTCATGCTGTTTTTTGAAGGTTGGGTTTTTGACTAGTATATTTTCAATTGTCTCTTTCACAACTCTGTTTTCCTTTGTTTCTACTTCTTTTTTCTTGCTAACAATCAAACTCTATTGTTCTCTCTCTCTCTTCCTTTGTTTTACTTCTATTTTTTTCCTCCCCTGTTAAAAACAAATCATCCTTCATTTGCCCTACTCACTTCTTGAATCTACAAACCCTTTTCTACCACAGCATCTCTTTTTCTTTTCCTCTTAAAGAACTCTACCTTTAAATGGATACTTAAACATATTCATATATCTTTATTTTTTCTTATTTCTACCATTGTATTTGAAAGCAGTTACTTTTCATGGATCAACATTTTGAGGACTAAGATGTATGATTAGTACATATTGATTTTGTTCTTGTAATCTTTAATTTCTTTTGTAAAAGTTTTTTACTTTTATTTTTATAATTTTTAAAAATTTTGTTTCCTATTTAATTATTTTTATTTTACACATATTTTTCTCTCATCTGTTTTCCTCAACTCTATCTTTTCCTCAGTTAAAAGCTAATCTCTATTGTTCTCTCTTATACTCTTCCTTTAATTTTTTACTTCTATTTTTTTTTCTCCTCACTCATCCTACAACACTTCTGTTCTATCTCTGGTCACCATGTGAAATTGTAAACCCTACTTAAACTTACTGTTTTTACCATGGACAATAACTAACCATATCATTTTGTACGCTGCCTGGTACCGTAACCCGGGAGGAAAAACTCTCAGAGGCAGAGTGAAGCTTTTACTACTTTTACTTCTACTTTCCTAGAGAGAGCTTAGAGAGGGAAAGAAAGATTTTTAGAGAGAAAGATTAAAGCGAGCTTTTCTTCTTGTCTTCTTAGCTTAGAGTTAGAGTCTTAGAGAGAAAGAAAGATAGAGCTTAGCTTAAGAGTAAGATTAGAGCTTCTTTCTTCTCTCTTCTTTCTTCCTTCTTCTTTAGAGCTTAGAGAGGGAAAGAAAGATTTTTAGAGAGAAAGATTAAAGCGAGCTTTTCTTCTTGTCTTCTTAGCTTAGAGTCTTAGAGAGAAAGAAAGATAGAGCTTAGCTTAGAGAAAGATTAGAGCTTCTTTCTTCTCTCTTCTTTTTACTACTTTTTTCTTCTGTCTTCTTTCTTCCTCAGGAGCCTCGGCCTAACTCTGACCAGTCATTACTTCTTCTATCTGGTTTCTCTTCTGTCTTCTATCTGGTTTAACCGCTCTGCCTATGTTCTGGCCGCTCTGATTCTTCTGACCGACCGAGTGACTGCCCGGCTGACTGAATTCTCTGTTCTCCTAACTCGGACCGCTTTCACCCAGTTATATACCTTCAGGTTTGCGGGTGCCTACAGGTGCGTCACATACATATCAGGTGGAACTTATGGCTTCCAGCTAGCTACAACAGCCCTTCCTAATTAGGGCTCCTTCATCATTTCTAATTATTGTGACAATCAACACTTTAGATTTCATTGTAAGAGCTATTTGGTTTAATGATGTAAATTGTGCGCATTGCTTGTTGTTATTTTCTGTCTCTCCCTAGACTGTGAAATACTGGAAATCTTCAGAGACACTATAAGCCCATAAAGTAAACTCTATTGCCTCAAAACCAACTGTTAAATGAGTAGACATACAAACAAAATGAAAAAGCAAGGGAACAAAACACCCCAAACAAATCAAAATATGTCAAAAACAGAATGCATTTATACCACAGTGGAAGAAATGTTAGAGAAGGAGTTTAAAATGTTTACAGTTAAATTCATCTGCGAGGTGAAGGATGATGTAAGGGAGAATATACAGGAAGCAAAATATCGCTTCAATAAAGAGACAGAGATTTAAAAAAAATAGCAGAAATATTCAAAATGAAGGAATCAAAAAACCAAACTACAAAGTCAATGGAAAGAATCACCAGCACACTAAACCACTTGGAAGATAGAGTTTCAGGAAATGAAAACAAAATATATAATCTTGAAAACAAAGTTGACCATGGAGAAAAGATGTTGAGACCATGAACAGAACTTCCAAGGAATATGGATAACATGAAAAGACAAGACTTAATATTTATCAGGACAGACAAAGGCTTGGAGATACAAACCAAAGTAATGCATACTTTTTTTTTTCAATGAAATAATATATGAAGTTTTCCCAAACCCTAAGAATGAAGTGGAAAATAAATACACAAAGCATATGAAGTGTAAAATAAGCACACAAAGCATACAAATTACAACAAACAAAATTACAACAGACCCACACCAAGGCACATTATTATGTAAATTACTAATATAGATTAAGGATATGATTCCAAAGTCTTCCAAAAAAAAAAAAAAACAAGAAATCACATTTAGAGGAAAACCAATTTGGAGTTCAGCTTATTTTTCAACCCAGACCCTTAAAGCTAGGAGGTCTTGGAATAATATATGCTAAGCTGTGAAAGAAAATGAATGCCAATCAAGAATACTATACCCTTCAAAACTAAGCTTTAGATTTTATGATGAAATAAAAAACTTTCTGTGATGAAAAAAAAAAAGTTAAAATAATTTACAACTAAAAGGCTGACACAACAAAACATTCTCAACAAAATATTTCATGAAGAAGAAATGAAAACCAGCAAAGGGAGGAACTACCCTAGCAGAATAGTTAATCAAAAGAGAGAAGCTAGCTCAAACTAAAAACCAGAAATAATTAAAAATGACAAGGAATAAGAATCATTTCTTAATAATAACATTGAATGTAAATGGTATAAACTCATCAATCAAAAGACAAAGACTTGCAGACTGGATTAAAAAAACAAGACCCAACAATATTCTGTCTCCAAGAGACTCACCTCATAGTAAAAAAAAAGAAAGAAAGAAAATCCATAGTCTGAAGGTAAAAACATGGGGAAAATATTGTCATTCACATGGATCTAATAAACAAGCAAGAGTTTCTATCCTCATATCTGATAAAGTAGACTTCAAGACAAAATTAATCAGAAGGGACAAAGAAGAACATTTCATACTACTTAATGGCACTATACATCAACAAGACATAAAAATCATAAGGCATAAAATCATAAATATTTATGCCCCCAAAAATGGAGCATCTTCATATATCAAGGAAGCCCTTCTCAATGTCAAGAATCAAATAGATCAAAACACAACAATACTGGGTGAATTCCATATACCTCTTTCATCAATTGATAGATCTCCAAAACAAAAACTAAATAAATAAACTATAAAAGTAAAAAGTACAATTAATAATTTAGACTTACAGATTTATATACAAAATTCCACCCATCAATGACTGAACACAATTTCTTCTCAGTAGCATATGGAACATTCTCTAAAATTAGACCATATCTTAGGCAAATACAAAGAAAGAAAAAAAAAAAAGAGAGAAAATAACTTGTATTCTATCAGATCATAATGTAATGACACTAGGAATCAATGATAAAATTTTAAAAAATAGAAGCTACTCTAACACCTGGAGCCTAAATAATACACTATTGAATGACCAATGGATAGCAGAAGAAATCAGAGATGAAATAAAAAAAAATTCTTAGAGGTAAATGATAATAGTGATACAACATATTAAAATCTCCGGGACACTATGAAAGCAATTCTAAGAGGAAAGTTTATTGCATTGAGCTCATTCACAAAGAGAATAGAAAATCACCAAATAAATAACATAATTTTATATCTCTAAGCCCTAAAAAAAGAACAAATCAACACCAAAAGCAGAAGGCAACAAATAATTAAAATCACAGCAGACATTAATGAAATTGAAATTTTAAAAATTAAAAAAAAAACAACTAAAAAGTTCTTTCTAGGAAAAAATAAACAAAATTGATAAACACTTAGCCAAGCTAAAAAGAAAAACAGAGAAAACTTCAAATTAACAAAATGTGTGAAGAAAAAGGAAATATCACCACAAACACAACTGAAATACAGAAGATAATAAGAAGCTATTTTGAAAATCTGTACTCCAATAAAATAGAAAATATTGAAGACATTGAAAAATTTCTAGAAACATGACATACCCAAATTGAAGCAAGAGGACATAAAAAATTTAAACAGATTAATTTCAAACAATGAAATTGAAAATGCCATTAGAAGACTACCAACAACAAAAAGCCCAAGAGCACATGGATTCTCAGCCAAGTTCTACCAGACCTTCATAGAAGAACTTATACCAATTCTACTCAAAATATTCCATGAAATAGAAAAGGAGGAAACCCTTCTAAACTCATTCTATGAAGCTAGTATCACCCTGATAACAAAACCAAATCCAGGAAAGAAAACTTCAGACCAATATCTCTGTTGAATATACATGCAAAAATCCTCAATAAAATACTGGCAAATCACATACAAAAACATATGAAAAAGATAGTGTGATGATCATGTGGGGTTCTTTCCAGGAATGAAAGGTTGGTTCACCTTATCGAAATCAATAAATGTAATTCACCACATCAATAGACTTATTTAAAGACAAAAATCACATGATTATCTAAATAGATGCAGAAAATTCATTTGACAAAATTCAGCATCCATTGGAAAAAGTAGAAATAGTAGGCACTGCCATACCTCAACATTATAACAGCTATAAATGCTAAATCCAAGGCCAACATTATTCTAATGGATAAAAATTAAAAGCATTTCCTCTAAACACTGGAACAAGACAGGGATATACCCTCTTACTACTCCTGTTCAACATAGTCCTTGAACCCTATCCAGAGCAATTAGACAAAATTAAGAAATTAAAGGGATACAAATAGGAAAAGAAGAGCTCAAACTATCCCTGCTTGCTGACATGATACTACATTTAGAAGACCCAAAAAAAAAAAAAAAAAAAAAAAAAAAAAACTCTACCAGAAAGCTTCTAGAACTCATAAACCAATTCAGTAAAGTAGCAGGGTTTAAAATCAACATCCACAAATCAATTTCATTCCTATACACCAATAATGAATCAGCTGAAAGAGAAATCAGAAAAAACTATCCCATTCACAATAGTCTCAAAAAACATAAAATATTTGGGAATCAATCTAATGAAAGAGGCAAAATACCTCTACAATGAAAACAACAGAATACTGAAAAAATAAATTAAAGAAGACCTCAGAAAATGGAAAGAACTCCCATGTTCTTGGATAGGCAGAATTAATATTGTCAAAATGGCCATACTACCAAAAGCACTATGCAGATTTAATGCAATTCCTATTAACATTCCAATGATGTTCTTCACAGAAAAAACAGTCATAAAATTCATTTGGAAAAATAAAAGGCCCTTAATAGCCAAAGCAAGCCTCAGTAAAAAAAAAAAAAAAAAAAAAAAAAAAAAAAAAAAAAAAAAAAGAAGCAGGCATCATCACAACATCACAATATACCAGATCTTAAATGCTACTACAGAGGTATAGTAACAGAAACGTTATGGTACTGGCACCAAAACAGACATGACGACTAATGGAACAGAATAGAAGACACAGAGACAAACCCACATAAATACAGTTATCTCATATTAGATAAAGGTAGCATAAACATACATTGGAGAAATGATAGCTTCTTCAACAAATGTTGCTGGGAAAACTGGAAATGCATATGTAGTAGAATTAAATTGAACTACTATATCTTACCCTGCACAAAACTCAAACTGGATCAGGGACCTAGGCGTTAGACAAGTTACCCTGTAATTTAGAATAAAAAGTGGACCCAACTCTTCATCATGTTGGCTAAGGAACTGGCTTCCTCAATAAGACTCCTAAAGCAAAAAAGGTAAAATCAAGAATCAACAAGCAGGATGGAATCAAACTAAACAGCTTCTTCACAGCAAAGGATACAATGAAGAATATGAAGAGAGATCCTGTGGAATGGAAGAAAATCTTTGCCACCTGCACCTCAGACAGAGCATTAATCTCCAGGATGTAAAAAAGAACTCAGAAAACTTAACAACACCACAAACAAAAAGATCCAATAATAAATGGGCAAGGGAACTGGACAGCCACTTCACAGAAGAAATATGAATGGTCAACAATTATAAGGAAAAAAGTTCAACATCACTAGCAAGTCGATAAATGCAAATCAAAACTACACTGAGATTCTCTCTCACTCCAGTCAGAATGGCAATTAACAAGAATACAAGTATCAATTAGAGTTGGTGAGGATATGAGGGGAAAGGTACACTCTTACATTGCTGGTGGGGCTGCAAATTGGTGCAATCACTATGAAAAGCAGTATGAAGATTCCACAGAGAACTTGGAATGGCACCATCACTTTACCCAATTATTCCACTTCTTGGTCTATACTGAAAGGACTTAAAATCAGCATACTACAGTGATGCAGCCACATCAATGTTTATAGCAGTTCAATTCACAATAGCCCAGCTATGGAACCAAGCTGAGTGTCCTTCAACTGATGAATAAATAAATAAAATGTGGCATATATACACAATTGATAATTACTCAGCCATAAAGGAGAATGAAATCATGGCATTTCCATTAAATGGATGGAACTGAAAAATATTATGCTAAATGAAATAAGCTAGTCCCCCAAAAAAACAAACGCCTAATGTTTTCTCTAATATGTGGATGCTAACTCACAACGAGGGTGGGTGAGGAGGGAAAATATAGAAGTTCATTAGATTAGACAAAGGGGAATGAAGGAGTGGGGAGGGGAATAAGAAGGACAGTAGAATGAAAAAAAAAAAAAAAAAACAAGAAGGACAGTAGAAGTAATTGGACATAACTTTCCTAGCCTATGAATACACAACCAGGGTTACTCTGCATCATGTACAACAACAAGAATAGGATCCTAATTAGAATAGTTATATTCCATTTGTGTATAATATGCCAAAATACATTCTACTGTCATGTATAACTTAAAAGAGCAAATAAAATTTTAAAAATTTCTTTTAAAAATTATTCTTTAAAATAAGTAACATATACAAACTGTAAATTAATTTTAATACAAATACTAATGGTAAATCAATCTGGAAATCTAAAATTTCTCCTCATCTGATATTCAAAAATACATATAATTTATGAACATATTTTTGTTTCATAAAAGTATAATGGTGAAATCAGTAAATACTTTTAAGCAGAAATTCAGGATGATGGCTTAGAGGAAGGCTGCACTCCTAATTGCTCCATGGCTTGGGATTCAAGCAGCAGTACTGCTTCTCAGTGGTGAATGGAAGAGGTATTTCAATCAAATTCAATGTTGGACAGTCAGAGTACCTTAGAGACTGACAAATTGGTACATTAACAAAGAAGAAAGAGTACATTGAAGCTGAGCTGGTTATGGCAGCAGTAGCTGTGGTGGTGCTGGTTCAATACAGATGGAGGGAGAACACAGAGAGAAACATAGATTTGCTAAGAAAGAAAACTGAGACCAGAAAAGAGGTCTGAACTTAGCTGATCCAGAGGCTACACTGCATACTGGTGATTGAAAAGTGCTTCCCCCCCCCCCCCCCCCCCCCAATTGCCTATAAGAGCTGAGGCAGGAGGCATCTGGAAGTTGCTGCTGAGGAGCCAGGAGATCAAAGCAAACACGGCCATGCTGTCCCAGAGACCATGACATGTGGCCTATTCTGTACCTAGCAGAATGGGAGTGAAACAGGTACACAGAAGATGGTACTCAGAAGTATTCAAGTCAGAAGACTGAGGGAAGTCCAACTAATTTCTCCTTTGAGTCTGGTAGCTCTCATGACCAGCTAAATCAAGTTGGGAATCTAAATAATCTGGTGTGAAAGAGTATTCTCAGGTACTAAGTCTGGGAAGACTGTTCCTGGGCAGCAGACTCTGTGGATGATTGGCTCCCCTGCCCCATCAGTAGAATTTTTGGGAGGCTCCCCTGACAGAGACCAGCAACTTCCAGGCCCTAAGGGCAGGTCAGTCTAATCTTTCCAGAGCATACACCATCCAATGAAGCCCCTGAGGCCTGATTAGACCTAAGCCACATGCATCAAGGTTCATACAACTCTACAGCAGCTCCACCCTGGGAGTGCACCAACCTGGTCTCCACAGACAAAACTCCAACTGACAGTACATTCCACTCCATCCTACCTCATACTTGTGAGAAGGGAAGCTGATAATTATTTCAACCACCTTCAGGTTTATGCCACTCCATCTGGCAACTCAGAGAGCAACACAAAAAGAAGGTGTCAACAACCCCCTGGCACTTGCTTTTGTGCTCAGAACATGGCTTTAAGAAGAAATGGGAAGAAAGACAGTTGGGCATAGACAGTGGCCATCCATTCTCATCAACTATTTGATCACCTCAGCAGAGATGAGTCCATTATATTTCAATAACAATCTTTTCCATGTTTTTTCTTCTGTGTGTGTGTGAAGGACATAAATGTATATAATGTGTGTGTGTGTGTGTCCGTGTGTGTGTGTGTGTGTGTGCATGTTTGTTTCTTTTCTCTCATTTCTTTTTAGCACTTTTAAATGTATTTTTCCTTGCCTTGTCTTTTGAGGGGTAGGGGTTTGGGGTTTGTACATTTTGGTTATGTTTCATATTGTTTTCATTTGTTTCTCTTTCTCACTTCTTCACCCCTGCTGTTATCAGCCAAAATCTATTGTTCTCTTTGTTTCTCCTATTACTTTTCTCCTATTTTTCTCTTTCTTTCCTTATAGCCATCACCTGCTACATCTCCTCTGCATTCTCTAAGTTCATTTTTTGAAATTTTAAAATCTTTTCTATCTATCTAGCACACTTTCTTTCCTATTAATTAATGGCATTTTAGCCATCTTTCAGAACTAATTGGTTTATGAAATACTTGCCTCTACCATTAAAACTGACTATTGAATATGAAAAGTAAAAAAACACCACGATAGTGAGCCATACAATCATGGATTTCTTCTCTCCCAAGATAAATCCTTTCCAGATGCTGGCCACAGGTATGGAGAAAGTCTCATCAAACCTAGAATGATAGTCTCTAAGAAACACAAATCTCTTCCAAAACAACTCCTCTCCAGTTGCTGGCCACTGACCCCCATCCAATGACTCAAATTCCTGAGTGTCCAGACTGACATGCTCACTAAATCACCCACAACATGTATAAGTCCAGTCTCCTCCTTTGTTCAGTGGTTCATTTTCCACAAGGTAAGTGGGTCCATTCCGATAGGTTCTATTCCTGAATAAAGGCTGTAATGATCTGTGAAGTTTGTCTCTGGCTCAATCTCTTTGTTCTAACACTGATGAAATTATTACTGCTGTGGATGGCATATTTGACATGTGTTGTTTGCTTTAAAGCCAAATATAGTTCATGGCTATTGCTTTTAGTGTTAACACCAGTGCTAATGTGACCATTTCTGTTTTATGTTGTAATTAATATTGTAAATGTCATACTAGTCTGTAGGTATTTATTTTAATGCTATACATTGCTTGCATCGGTTTTTGCTATATTTTGTGCCCTAGTCTGTGAGGTGTTGGCAACCTACAGGGATACTACAAGTTCACAGGTACAGACTCTGCTATTGAACTCAACTCAACCAAAAGACAGATACCCTACTTCTCACATAAATTAATGACTTGCAATCTTCATCTGTTCTTTAGTACAAAGAACAGAAGAGATAAAACCCCAAACTAACAAATAGGCTCCAAGTAGAATCAAATAGGTGTGTGCCCCCAGGTCCCACTTATGGACATTCACTGCTACAGAAAAAAAAAAAACAACAAAAAAAAAAAACTAGAATCAACACAAATTCTGTGGATACTAAGTTACTAAGGGGAGTCAATTTAGAATGCTTTAAAACACTTTGGCAAGTGAAGACTATGCCCTAAAAAGGCCCACACTTAAGAGCAGAAGAGAAATACCTCCAAAAAGATGCATAAAACACAACACAGAAATACAAGAAATATTTAAAAAAAACAACAACAAAGTAACACACTTCCTAAAGTTCATAAGTGACCAGCAATTGACCACAAAAATATTGAAATGGATCAAATAACATATAAAGAATTCCAAGCAATCATTATAAAAATAGTGAATTTCAAGAGAACATGGGGAAAAGTCTGAATGGATTAAGCAAGTACAGGGTATGAATGATAAATTCAATAATGAGATATAAATATTAAAAAAAGAACTGAACAGAAATCTTAGAAATAAAAACTATAATAAGTCTAAGAAAATGTTCAGGTGAAAGTCTGTATGGAGTAGACCATGCTGAAGACAGATTCTCAGAGCTGGGAGACAAAGTGGCCAGCCTTGAACATTCAGATAACATTAAAGAAAAGGAAGTAAGTATCTATGATTAGAATATACAAGAACCCCGAGACAAAATCAAGAGACAAAATTTAAGAATTATTGGAATTGAGGAGGGTTGTAAGATATAGGCTAAGGGAATTGATGACTTCAGGGAAATAATAACAAAAATTTTTCCAAAACTTGATAATGAGATGAACATTTAGATACAGGAGGTATTCAAAACTCCTAATAGACAAGATAAAAAAATAACCTCTCCATGACACATTTAATTAAAATGTGTAACACACTGAAAAAAAATAGAATTCCAAAAGCCTCAAGAGATAAATATCAGGTTACATTTAGAGACAAGCCTATCAGAATCATTTCCAATTTTTCAGCACAAACTTTAAAAGCCAGTAAGGTGATGTGTTCCAAGTCCTGAAAGAAAATAACTGTGAACCAAGACATAGGGCAGCAGAATGGGTTAAAAACATAACCCAAATATATGTTGTTTGCAAGACATGCATTTAATAGGCAAAGACAGTCACAGGCTGAAACAAAAAGGACAGAAATTGTTACACAATGTGACTGGAACCCCAAAACAAGCAGGAGA
Source organism: Tamias sibiricus (assembly GCA_025594165.1). Classification (NCBI taxonomy): domain Eukaryota; kingdom Metazoa; phylum Chordata; class Mammalia; order Rodentia; family Sciuridae; genus Tamias; species Tamias sibiricus. Next base: position 41,561,525 of record CM046661.1, read on the forward strand.
ACCTACTCTTATCTCAGAAAGCAGACTTCAACCCAAAATTAATCATATAAGACAAAGAAAGCCACATCATACTGCTAAAGGGAATAATCAAAAAGGGAGATGTAACAGTAAATATTTATTTCCCAAACTCAGGTGAAACTAATTACAAAAAGAGACTCTATTCAAATTGAAGTCTCAGATAGCACCTACTACAATAATATTGGGTGATTTCAATATATCTTTCACCATTAAATAGGTCATCCAGACATTAACTCAGTAATGACTCCTCAAACATGAAAAATTATATATAAGTCAAATGGACTTAACAGATATGTAAAAAATATTTCATCCAATCACAGATGAATACACTTTTTTTCTTAGTTGTTCATGAAAACTTCTCCAAAAGAGACCTTATTTTATGTCACAAAGCACCTCTCAGAAGATACAAAAAATTAAAATAATATTTGCATTTTATAAGTTCATAATAGAATGAAATTATCAATCAAAATGAAAAAATACTACAGAAACTACATAAACACATGGAGATTGAACAATAGATTTTGAATGATGAATGGATAATAAAGAAATCAAGGGGGAAATCTAAAAAAAATTAGACTCAAATGAGAATAATGATACAACATATCAGAACTTCCAGGACACTATGAAGGCTGTTCTAAAAGGAAAGTTCATACCTATGATGCCTACATAAGAAAGTCAGAAACATCCCAAATAAACAACCCAATCATCATCTCAAGACCATTGAAAAAGAAGAAAACAAAATTACAAAATCCAGTAGGAAAAAGGGAATAATTAAAAATCAGAGCTGATATCAACGATATCACACACACATACACACACACACACAAAAAATACAGAATTGGTTGTTTGAAAAGATAAACAAGATTGAACTGATAATCCCTTAGTCAAACTAACTAAAAGAAAAATCGGGAAAATCAAAATTAATTAGATTAGAGATGAAAAAGGAGTAATCCCCACAGACATCACAGAAATACAGTGGATCACTAGGAATTATTTTGAACATTTATACTCCAATAAATTTGAAAAAATACATGAAATGGATGCATTACTAGACATACCTGAGCTGTCAAAACTTAATCTAGAGGATACAGAAAATCTAAACAGAGCAATAACTAGCAATGAGATAGAAGCATTAATGAAAAAAAAGGGGGGGGGGACCAGATGGATTCTCTGCTGAATTCTACCAAATTTATAAAGAACTAATTCCAATACTCCCCAAATTATTCCATGAATTAGAAATGGATGGAACATTTCCAAATTCATTATATGAAGCCAGTATCACACTCATATCAAAATCAGATAAGAACACATCAAGGACAGAAAATTACAGACCAATTTCCCTAATGAACTTATGCAAAAATATTTAGTAAGATATTAGCAAATTGTATTAAAAACATATTAAGATTATATTTCATGACTAAGTTGATTTTATTCCAGAAATGCAAGGGTGATTTAATATATCTAAATCAATAAATATAATTAACCACAAACATAGAATTAAGGACAAAAATCACTTAGTCATCTCAATAGATGCAGAGAAGTCCTTTGACAAAATTCAGCACCAATTTATGATTAAAAAAAAATAAACCCTGAAGAAACTAGGATAGAGGGAACCTACCTTAACATAATAAATGATATATATAAAAAACCCAAAGCCAACCTCATAGTAAATGGGTAAATACTGAAAGCATTTCCTTTAGAATCTGGGACAAGTCTAGGATGTCCATCGTCACCACTACTGTTTAATATAGTGCTAAAAATTTTAGCCAGAACAATTATGTAACATAAGAAGAAAATAAATTAGATAAAAATATAAAGGGAAGAAGAAAAATTTGTAGATGTGATCCTTCACCTAGAAGATCCAAAGAATTTCACCAAAAGACTGCTAGAACTAATAAACAAATTTTGAAAAACAGCAGGCTACAAAATGAACATATAAAAACCAATAGCTTTCATACATACAAACAATGGATCTCCTGAGAAAGAAATCAAGAAAACAATCCCCTTCACAATAAACTTTTTTTTTTAAATGGGAATAAATATAACCAAGGAGGTGAAAAACCTCTGTAAGAGCCCTAATTGAGGATAGCTAATATGGCGGTTAGCTGAGAGCCATAAAGGTGTTCAAGTATTTCACCTGATATTCATGCATTTATCTAAGAATCTTTTTATGCCCGTGAGCACTGTGTGACACACCTGTAAGCTTGAGCTGTTAGCACTTGTCCTTGTTAAAGCAAAATGTATTTAACCGGGTAAGGTTAGTTAGAGGGTTGGTTGGAGTGGGAGAGGTTGTTGGAGCCGGAGAGAGAAGTTAGAAGAAAGAAGAATAAAAGAACTTTTTCATTTCCAGTCTGCCTCTGAATTTTCTCCCGCGGTATTGTTGCTATGAGCGGCAATTGCTGCAGGCGGCGACAAACCTCTTCAGTGAAAACTGTAGAACATTAAAGAAAGAAACTGAAAAAGACCTCAGGAGATGGAAAGACATCCCATGTTCATGGATAGGCAGAATTAATATTGTTAATATGGCCATACTCCCAAAAGCAACATACAGATTCAATGCAATTCCTTTCAAAATACCAATGACATTCTTAACAGAAATAGAAAATACAGTCATAAAATCCATTTGGTAGAATAAAAGACCCAGAATAATCAAAGAAGGTCTAAGTCAAAAGAAAAACGTTGGAGGCAACACAGTACCTGACTTCAAATTACACTACAGAGATAAGTAATGAAAGCTACACAATACAGAGCTACAAGATACAGAGTCAAACCCATACAGATATAATCATCTTATCCTTGATAAAGGTGCCAAAAACATGCACTGGAGAAAATACACCCCTTGAAACAAACGGTATTGGGACAGCTGGTTATCCGTATGTAGATCAAAGAAACTAGACCCTTATCTCTCCACCCTGCACAAAAATCAACACAAAATGGATAAATGACCTAAGATTTAGATCAGAAGCTTTGCAACTCCTTGAAGAAAATGTAAGCTCAACAGTCCAGTATATAAGCAGAGGCAATGACTTTCTTTATAGAACCCCTAAAGCTCAGGAAATAATGCCAAGAGTTAATGAATGAATGCATTTATTTTAAAAATTTCTACACAATTAGGAATGTGAAGAGAGAACCTACAGAACGGGAGAAAAATCTTTGCTAGTTACTTTTCTGACAGAGGATTAATATCTAGAATCTATAAAGAATGAAAAATTTTTAGACCAAAATCATCAAATAACTCAATTAATAAATGGGCAAATGAATTAAACAGACACTTCTTAAAAGAAGAAATACAAATGGCCAACAAATATATAAAAAATATTCAATATCATTAGCAATTAGGGAAATGTTAATCAAAACTACACTTAACTTTCATTTTGCACCCATAAGATAAAAGCAGTCATCAAGAATACAAAAAATAATAAATGTTGGAAAGGGTGTGGAGAAAAAGGAACAATTTTACACTTTTGGTGGTATTGTAGTACAACCATTATGGAAATCAATGTGGGTTCTTCAAAAGACTAGGTTTGGAACCACCATTTACCCAGCTATCCCTCTCCTTGTTATTTATCCTGGAAAATTAAAATCATCATACCACAGTGATACATGTATACGTATGTTTATAGCAGCACAATTCACAATAGCCAAACTATGGATACAGCCTATGTGTCCATCGATGGATAAATGCCGCAAGAAAATGTGGTATATACACAGTGGTATATATACACACATAGCCATGAAGAAAAATGAAAATATATCATTTGTAACAAAATGGATGGAACTAAAGACCATTATGTTAAGTGAAATAAGTAAAATTCATAACACTGAGTCATATGTTTTCTCTCATATGGGGAAGCTAAAGAGGAAAAAAAAAGAAAGAAAGATGCAGGTGAAATCATGAAAATCAAAAGAGATCATTAGAGGAGGGGGACCAAGGGGTGGGAATTAATGCAGGTGGCGGGCAGTGATACTGGCCAAATTATGATTTTATTGTGTGCATATAACACATATGTAACAACAAATCTCCATCAGTATGTACAATTATAATGCTCCAATTAAAATCTGTGAAAAAAGACTTTTAAGTATAAAATTATATTACATGGAAAAAAAATCTGAAAAAAGTGAAATGAAAATATGGACAAAGAATAAGTAATGTAAATTTTGTGAATTTTAATGACATTGTAATTCATAATTTTCTTTGAATGGATAATATAAAAACTATATCATATCTGGATTCCAGCAGATACATTCAAAATAATGATCAGCAATTTTAAAGCATCAAGCTTTGCAATTTGCTCCAAATTTCTTATTTGCAACTACTTAAATTATGATAAAAATTTAGGCATCAAGATAAAAAAATGTGGGAGATACACAGGCTTTCCTAAAACTTTGGAAGGTTTATCAACCTCATTATCACAGCCAGTGCTTTACAAGAGACCAGTAGTACCAAATCAGGAGTGTGTAGCCTAACAGAGAAAAAAGGGTGGAGGCTATCAGCACACAGAATAGCAAGGGAAAAATGGAAATATTTATATTGACAAAAGATACTTTATATTAGAGGCAGTAGAAAAGAAACCAAATGAATAAATGAAACCTTCTTTCAACTCATTGAAGAATGATTGGTTGCAAGTGAGGCATAAGAAAATGAGCCAGAATTAAAATTGGATCCAGTGTTATTCCATATTAACTTTCTAACTTGGGGGTCAGTTACAAAACACCTGAAACTCAGTTTTCTCCAATGTAAATGAGAATCTGTCTTTAGAACTTTTAAAGAGTGAATATCAGTACATACTGATCACTCACCAGCAATTAGACTTGAAGAATATTTATCACATTAATGAAAGTTCAAATAATTATGAATACAGATTATTCTTTGTTGTTTCCTATTGAAAGTATATATAATTATACCTATTTTTGTCAGTTCCCTAATTAAAGAATCTTAATAAGGGATTATTTGTAGCAGCACTTGCAATCCTGTGTGGACTTTGGACTTTGCTGAACAACCGGTCATTGGATTAAAGCCCAGGAAAAAAATAAAAGATGAATATTCATTGTTTTACACACCTAAAACTTTTCAAGTGTATCATTTGAAAGAAACTTGTACCCTTACCTACTCATGGAAACTGTAATTTGACTTGACTAGCAAAGCATTATGATAGCCATTAATAGATAGTATTTAACAACAGTTATATTTTGTTTAAAAATAATATTTATTATCATCTCTAATCCTTGGTAACAAATAATTGCATTTATAAAAGCATTTTAAAACATTTAGCTTATTCATTTCTACAAAATTTTTATTTATTTTGGGAATTTTTCAAATATTTCCTTAAAGTAATGGGTCCTTAGCCCTTTAAAATTGTTCATAAGCAGCCTTATTAACAGTTTCTGGTATGTAAGAGCCACTCAATACACTTTTTTGAAATTCATAATAAAAATTAAAAAATTATATTATTTAAAGATATTAATGATTTATATACCACACTTAAATATTAGAGCCTTCTGAATTTATATTATTACTCTTGCCATTAAGTTATGTAGCTTCCTAAGTTTTCTTCTTACATATTAACATTTGTTTTTTTTCAATTTGAAGAACTTTCTTTAACATTTTCTTATAGAAAAGATCTGGTGGATATATATTAATTTAGTTATTGTTTGGAAAATTCTTTAACTCTTCATTTGTAAAATAGTTTTGTTGGGTACAGTATTCTCTGTTGACCAATTATTATCATTTGTTTTCCCCTTCAGAATTCTGAAAATCTCATGTCACTCTCTCTGGCCTATAATGTTTCAGCTGAGAAGTTGGCTGTCAGTAAAACTGGGCCAACCATATATGTTATTTATTTTCTCTTGCAATATTGAGATTTCTTCTTTCACCTGTGTGAGCTTGACTGTATCTTGGGTAAAACTGAATGAGTTAAATTTCACTAGTTGCATTTGATCTTACAATACTGGATATTTTTTCTCTTTATCCATGTTTGGAAAATTTTGTTTTTATTCCTTCAATAAACTCTTTGGCATTCTCAAGTCTTTCTTAAACTCCAATAACCTGATTTATTTGTGCTTTTAACATTGTTTCAAAGTTCCCGTATGTTTTTCAAATGTCTCATTTTTTTCTATTCGTTTTTTTCCCTCTTTTCTCCACTATGTATTTTCAAGTATTCTGCCTTTGAGTTCATTAATTCTTTCTTCTTTTTGATCTTTCCTGCTATAGATGCCTTTTATTGTATTTTTAAAATTTCAGTGAGGGTGTTTCCCAGTTCGAGAATTTCCATTTGACATTTAACCTTTTTTTTTTTTTTTTAGTTGCTTCCATCTCTTCATTAAGTTCCTCTGTTAAAATATTGAAATGTTTCTCTGTGTTTTCTTCAAGCTCATCAAGTTTCTTTAAAACACATTTAAACTTTTCTGTGTGAGAGATCTCCCACTTGATTATTGTCTGGCCAATTTCAGGCACTTTGAGTATTAAGTGAGATCATCATTTCCTGAAAGCTCTTGATGCTTGTTGGCATACAATGTTGTCTGGGTGTTGAAGGGTCAAATGTTTATTGCTGTCTTCTTAATTTGGATTTATGCCTATTTTTATATAAATTCTTTAAGTACATTGCTTATTTTCTCCAAGACTGTAGTCACTTTCAAAATTTCATCACTAACTGATGTCCAGGTCCAGATTTACCAGGAGTCTATGGTTGTGTGCTTTCACTGTTTCAGTACTAGAGGCAATACTTACCCAGATTTGTCCCACATACTCTGATGGCAAATTGTTCAGAAAGAAACGAGAGTAAACAGACTTCAAGGCCTCTCCCTGAAGCTGTGGTAGGCCTGAACTCCTCAATTACATTTCCCGGCCTCAGCCAGAAACCATAGGATTCATTTCAGTTCTAGGCAGAGTCATCAGGGAGAGACCAGCCCCAGAGTCCTATGTCATACCTGTGGCCACCAAAGTCACCAAGCTGTGTTATACTCTGAATCCACATCCCACAAAGACCTGCACAACCTTGGGTTAGATCAGAAATAGAAGTATTATAGACTGGAGCTGCATGTGTTTACAGTGTCACTAGAGCTATTCCAGAGGATCCATTTACAGGCAGGCCTGGGGATAAGGGCCATTAGTATCTGCCCAAAGTTAGGTTTCATCAGCCCATAACTAAGTTCCAAGGCAAAGTCTTTTGCTTACTAGTCTATTGTATCCCAGGCACATTTTGCTGCTCAAAGTGGAGGTTGTATTGGTAAAGGCACTTGGCCACCTGGGCTGATGTTAATCTGGGTCATTCCTGAGCCTCACAGCTATAAGGACCCATATGGTCTAAGAGGCACAATTAGGCCCACACATGCCAATATGTGAGTCTGTCCCACAGGGGTACAGGTCTGCCTAATGGCAGGGCAATTGTAGAGTCTTTTTCTGTGAGTACAAGCCTGGTGATGGCCGTCCTGCCTAAGTTTGGGGAATGGGTGGTAAAGACAGTGCCTTGACCATCAAGGCTGGTGCCAAACTGGGTTGCACCTGAGATTCACAGCTACACAGGCCTGCACTTTCTTCAAGAAGGACACATTTCCCAGGTCAACCCTGAGGCTTGATTGACGCATCTGAAACTCAGATTTGAATTGCAGGTCTCTGTTTGCTGCTGGAGCTGAATTACAGACTGTCAGTGAACTCTGGCATATAGGTGGGGACTTCAGTTTCTGCTGAGTGCTTGTGGTTTCACCACAGTGGACCTGTCACTGATAATGAGACAAAACCATGTACTAACTTTTGTGCCCTGCTTCCCAAATAGACTCCAGCTCCCTGCTCTGCTGCTAGATGATAGGGGAGGAGCAGTGCAGGCAGTCCTTTGCTGCCTGGCCTAATGCAGTACCATACAGTTGCTCACTCTGCAGTTGTTGACCTGGTGGTAGGGATATGGGGTATACCCAGCTGCCCAGCACTGGGTTTCACCATGGTGAGCTTGTTACCGAATTTCAAGACTAAGGTCTACTTTTCCCTCTCTCCCTCAAAAGAGCTTCTCTTTGCTATGCTGTGTGGCATTGGAAGAGGGGTATTACAGTAGTTTTCCTTTCTACTTTCTTCAATGCATGTTTTCATTCTGTTTTGTTAAAAGCAGGCACTAATATCTTTTACTTGACTTCCTTAGCTCTTGTGCAGGTAGCTTGTTACCTTAATACCCATTCAACTTGGTGTGTCTATGGAGAGAATTTGTTGGGGAATATTACTCAACTGCAATTTGCTCCTAAGATTTTCTCATATAATTTTTTTTTTTTTTTTTTTTTTTTTTTTTTTTTTTTAGTTATTGTAGTTTTACTAGACCTCACAGAGCATTTTCTTCTGGGAGAATTTGGCCTGAGAAATATGCTAATGATGAAAACAACAAATCTTTTCATTTGCTTAAGGTCACGATCTATACTGAACACTAGAAATTTGTCCAAGGAAAATATGTCCTTAATTTGACAATTGGAGACTCTGTTTTGCGTTCTTAAGTGAGTGGCAAAAATATTGAGACAATGTGTATTAAATTAGCTAATTATATATTCAAGACTTGTTTATTTGCTTTATATTTTTATGAGAGAAAGTTTGTCTTTTTATTAAAAACTAAGAGTTCATAATGATAAAATATTAGTTTAACTTATATTTCATAAATGCTTTAATAAATTCACCTTAAATTAGTAAGAAATTAAAAAGAAAACATACTTAAAAGCCTTTGCTTCATACTGCAAGGGAGAAAAAACAGTAGTTTCTTATGATTATTCATTATTAAATAGTACAAACATAATTCTTTGAGAAAGACTTTCATGGTGAAGCAAACTTCATTGAATTTAAACATGGAATTAGTATCATAGTAGTTTAGTAGCTCCAGAAGGAATTATGATATCTTCAATAATTCTTATGCTTCTTATTGCCAATTTTTACAACTACCCTCCCCCCAAAAAAGATAATTTATTTTGTTTTTTTCTTTAACAGTTTCTGTGTCTCTTGACTTATTGGGTGTACAAAGAACCAAAATGCATTCTGTTCTCATGTATAACTAATTAGAACAAATTATTAAAAAGTGATAAAAAATAAGACTTCTCAATAGATTTTAAAACCAAATAGTCAAAGCAAATATTGAAATTAATAAATATTAATTGATATATTAATAATTAAAACTATAAAGGTTAAATTCTCTAATGGTTCATGTATATATAAATACTACAGGTACTTTACTAGCACATGATAAATGTTCCAATATTAAAAAGTATAGCTAAGCTATATTAATTATCCATTAATATTTGTATATTAGTATACTAATCATTAATAATGTAGTATTAGCTGTCAGGCCTTCTGAACACTGTCAGCCAAGGGAATGGAAAGCTCTGGCTTTCTGGCTGCTTGCCACGCTCTGTTACGGACCTAGGCTAAGCAGGGGGCGTGGCTATGATGTATCTGCTTATTGATTGGCTTCTGTCCACTATAAAGCATTGTCCACCCCCTTCAATAAACGAGTTCCGGCGCTGATCACTGACTGGGCTCCCTGGTATGTTCCTGAGTCTTCTAAAGGCGGGGGAGGGAATGCCGGCGGCCTTTACTTTCCCAATCTAGTCTCATCGTTGAGGTAGGCCCCTCTGGCCTCTTTTGCTGGACAAAAGAGGTCCGGGGGGGTCTAAAGACCGCAAACCCTTATAATATCCCGACAATTAGCAAACACTATTAATTTATTTATTAAAATTTAGTGACACATGGCATCACATTCTAATAGCAATACATTTCCATATTATAGCAAACTCAATTGATAATTTTTTTTACAAATTGTGCACAAGATATGAAATTCACAATTGCATTTTCAATTTGTAAAATCAGTTCTAGGCAACCACTGCTAGCTGGCCTGCTGACCCTTGATGAACAATGGTGTGATCCAGTTACAACAAAAAACATGATGGCAACAATTTTTCCTGTTATTAGACACAGGCAATCTCTTCTTAATTTTATTTGAGATGGAAAATTTACTTCTTACAAAACTAAAATGTTTTTAACTAACTTTGGTCTTTCTCCTGACTACTTCTTATGAAGAAGCTTGATGTTGAAGCAATTTTTCCTGATTCCATTTTTATTCCATGCAGGAAAAATAAAAACAGTTAATTTCTTGTTCAGAAAAGGTTTGCTCAAATCACTATATTGCTTGATAGTCACTCTATTCAGAACAATTATTTTCTTATTAATAAAAAATTGGTGTTAATTTTTTTTAAACTGCCTTTATTATTAGACTTTTCATTATGATAACAAACTAATCTTCTCTATGCCTAATTTTAATTTCTACATAATAGATAATTTTAATCATACAGAAATCTTGGAAGAATTTTACACTGAACATTCATGTAATAACTACTTAGATTTCACCATTAATGTCAACAGTACAGGTTTTACAAGATTTAATTTTGATGAAATAAAATATGTTGCAGAAATCTATACACTTCCATCCACCAAATACTTTGGGCTTCGTAGCATTAATTAGAATTCAAAATTGATTAGCTTTTTAAATTTTCTTTTGATGAAAAATTTAGATAAAAATTTAGATAAAATTTCAAAAATTTTAATACATTTTCTAAGTTTGACAAATGAAAACTTTTTTTTATCAAAATATAAAGCAATATAGTCACTTAAAATTTTTTGTCTGCTTTATTTCTGAATAAAGCAACCACTCTTTTGATATTTTCTAACACATCATAGGTTGAAATTACCTGCTCTACTCATGCAAATGGAATATTTTAATATTATTTCTTATAAGGTTTTTCTCACACCACGCAATGCTGACATTCATTGTATTAACTAATGCATCAGTAGTAGTACTCAGCAGTATTCGCTTTTACCAATACACCTCAGTTTGTTTATCCTTTCACCTTTTTTTTTTTTTTTTCTGCTTATTTACTCTAAGGTGCCTACACAAAGCAAGAAACACTGTTATAAATCTTTAGTTATTTGCAGTGTTATGGATTGAACCCAGGACTTCTTGCATGCCGGGCAAGCACTCTACCACTGAGCTACATCTCCAGCTCTATCCTTTCACCTCTTTATGAATATCTGGGAAGTTTTTATTTTGGAATTATTATAAAGTTGCTGTGATTGCTTTTGTACATATTTTTGTGCATGTGCAAATATATATGTGTGAGTTTGTGTGTATGTATACGTGTGTGTGTGATTTGTTTTAGATAAATACTAAAGATATGAATTTCTGTTTTCTTCGGTTTCATAGGAAACAGTCAAAGTTTCTATCAAGTTGTTTTATATTCTTACCACAAATATGTAAGAGTTCTGGTCACTGCATGTCCTCTTTAATATTTGGTCTCAACAATTCTTTTAATTTAAGTCATTCTGATGACTATCATGTAGGATTCTTAGCTGGTTTTGTTATTTTAGATGTTTTATTTTTGTTTTTTTTTAAATACCATTTAATTATTTTGTAATCAGTTTTGCCCTAAATGCCAACTCCTCTTAATATATTAGCATTTAAATGAAAAGTTCTCATTAGTTGAATTACTATAAAATACTAATATTTATTAGCTTTATTTCAAATATATCTTTACATATATTAGATCCTGTAATCAATACATTCAGAGTTACATGATTTCTGTCATATTTCATTAAAGAAAGCAGAGTTAAAAGTATAAAAATAAAGAATGTAAAAATACAACAAAAATATTTTGTGAATAAAAACATAAAAGAGAAATTTAATATCTCTGTCAAGAGTTGGGTGAAAAAAACATGGTTTGGAGGTTTCTGTTCATTAAGGAATTATAAAGGAATTTTTGCACTCAATTTGGATCAATTTTGAGAAGCTTGAAAATTAAAAGTTGGAAAAGATTCTGCTCACAATGAAAGAGAGCATGAATACTGATGGTAACAGGCATGATTCAGGGACAGTTATTAACCTCTCAATCTGGAGAAATTTCCTTGTGAAAAACAGGGAATACTTTTATTTTGCACTAACTTATTTCTTTTGCTACAGTTGAGAAACACAATCTTCAAAAGTCATTTTTAAATGATAATACTGCCTTCTACCTAAACAAATTGCTACACTTGAGTCCATAGACAAATCTTTACAATAGAATTGAGGACAGATTTTACTGCTGTAGTGAATGGCTTCTGGACCAGGAAACACGTACCTTGCTTTTAAATCTTTTATAATGTTCTTTTTCTTGCTCCTACAGCTAGGATTTGCCCATTCTTTTCTTAAAATGCTGTTGCCTTTATTGACTCAAAGATTACTATCAGATGTCACCTAGACTACTTAACCATATATCATAATGCCCATTAAAGTATGTGCCTATGAACATATGGAAATAATACTAAATAATGCTGGGCACAAAGCCTCAGTGCACCCATGCATCAGGATAAGCAATAAAATGTTTTACTGACTAGAGACATGGTACCTGAAGGTAGGGTTACAAAAGGTCCCTTGTGCCCTCTTCAAGAGAATATATCAAATTATTTCATTGGATGCTGTTCCCATGTAAACTAACAAAAGAGGAGACATATCTAAGCTATCCTTCCTTTTACTAATCTGTCATCCAGAAAGCGTCGATTGAATTTAAGAATTTTTTTAAGACTGTAATTGTGTCCTTTCATCTTTCTCAAGGAGTGGCACAGCTGGGTGCAAGCCATAACCACAAATGTAAGATGACTGTCATAAGCTGCAAGGGCACAATTATTTGGTTTACATGAAATGTAATGAAATGAAATGAAACTGTCCATTAGGTTACTGTTACAGACTATTGAAAAGCACAATATCACTAAAAATCAGCAAAGAGCTGATGAATATATAAGACATAAAATTTGAGAACTAAATACTAGTCAAGGGATTTTTTTCTAATTCTTATGTGTCATTTCTTTAAAATTCATAGTCACCATTGCAAAACTGTTACAGGCAAAAAATATCTAAATAAATAGATTTCACCTACATTTGAATATTTAATTCCCCCCCCCATTTTCAGAAATACATTTTCAAATATGCTCTAAATGTTCTATCTTAATTTGAGAGACAAAGTGCTAAATATCACCCACAAATTCATTGTAATTCCTCAGGCATATTAAATCATTTGTCTTAGCCTTGAAGATTAGTGAATAGTAGTGAATAAAAAACAATACCAAATGATAAAAATAATTTAAAGCCAGTAATTATTTAAATGGGCATTTTGGTAGTCATTCAAGTTTCCCTGACATATATAATTTTCTATCACTTTGAAGTTAAATGTGACTCTATGACTTGCTATGATCAGCAAGTCATGAGAAGTTGTTTGAACTATCTCCACATTAAGTTTTTAAGGGTCAAAGGAAGATTTTCCAAAGTTTTCATCCTTGGGCCATAGTGCTTTTCCATGTTCCCACAGTGGCTCCTCCATCAATCTGGGTCTTGCTTGAAGGCATAGAAAAGAATGGAGATTAACCAAACCAAGATGCTCACAAAGCAAAAGTCAGATAAGCCTTTGTTGGGGGTTGTTTGTTGCTACAATATGCACTAGACTGTCTTGACTGATGCCAGTAATGGGATGAGGGCATAAGAAAACATAAGAAAATGTGATGATGTCGTGATGGTTAATTAGAAACCAGGGAAGAAACAGATATTACACCATGGAATGCTGGGGATCTATATTGTATAGCAGCAAAGCTTCAGGAAATTGTAGTGTCCATTAACTTGAAAGGAGACCATATGCCAAAAGAATTTTTAGCATCATAGGAAAAAGTTGCAAATTGAGTGTTGATTGAAGGTACTTAATTTGGATAATGTAATATTTTAAACAGAAGCAATAGAAGAAAGAGGATCTGTTTTAAGAGCAGTAATAAAGGAGAATAAAGTGCAGAAACATAGAGAATTGCAGGATTAGGCAGGACTAATGTTCTCTAAGAGACAAATGATAGAAACAAAAAGTTAGTAGAGAGTCAAGGCCATTTAAAATTCAGCCTTGGGGAAAATATCTAATCAGTGCCATAATTATCAGACCCATTATTGAATTTTGTAAATACGATATCTTAAAGCAGAGACCAAATTATGATTATGGCACCTGGTAAATCTTTTCAATTTAAGAGGTAGCTTGGAGAAAGATACAAATATAAATTTAATGAACTCAAGCTACCTCCAATTATTCAGTTTTAATAAAAGGCATAAGGGAAAAAATCAATAAACATAGCAAATCTAAGAATTCTGTCTAGAACAAAGCTTTGAATGTAGCTTTTAGTACATAAAGCTCAATTGAATAAAATAGATAAGAAGTCATGCTAGCTTTAATAGAATGGTACTAATAGATAAATAAATAACCCACAAGTCATAACTAAGAATGTCTAGTTATGCTGGGAAATTTGAAAGACTTTGAAACTTCAATAGTATAAAAACAGACTGAGAAAACATCTTCTCTTAAAGAAAACAGAGTTTCTAAAGTCCATACCATGTCACCAATAAAAATAATAAAAAATGAAGCATCACTCAATAGGAACATAGAAAAGTAAAGACTGGGAAGTCTTTTTAATGAAATAATATTTGTGGCTTTTTAAATAAACATTATCTACCACCAAAGTAAGGGCCCATCTCAACAATGCCCAGTGTGATGTCAGAATTGTAGAGATCTCCCATGGCACTTCTTTCTAAGAAGATTGTTTATTGTGGATACACTGTGCCTAGTTTCTTCATTCTATATGGAACATGAAGGGAATTCAATTTCTCAGTATTAGTTATAGATTTCTAGAAGAAAGCAATCATGTGGAGAATGAGTAATAAAATTATTGGCGTAACTCAAGTTCTTGAACTTCTAGTTATACCCAGTGATTGAATGGAATTAATGGATCAACTGTTAGGGTGAATAGATTAAGCTATTCAGAAAAAGAAAACACTTACTTTTAGGTGACAAAAATGTCAGATTATGGTAGTTTTTAGTATTCCACCTAATATTTCTGGTTCTCCAGGGCACATATGAGTCTTGACCTTCCCCTTTATGTTAAACTTAAGTGAGATCATTTGACTTGTAATGAATATGAAAAGAATGAGGGTGAGTTGTAGCTCAGTAACACAGTACATGCTTAGTATGCATGAGGCCATGAATCCAATTCTCAACAATAAAATCAAAAAGAACAGACAGGAAGAAGAGGAGGAGGAGGAGGAGAAAAAGAATTGGCAACACCTTTTACAACGAAAAATTTAGGAACCCTTTGCATGTTCTTTATGTACTATCTCTTTGTTATACTTTCTTTTTCTTCTGCAGTGGTCCAAATGCTGTTTGCTTTACAGCAGGTGTTCAAGACTGATGATAACAAAGGAGAGAACTACTCAATAATTCTAAAATGTTCTTGTAGGACACGTGAGAAATACATATCTGTTCTTTTACATCACCAAAATTTGGAGGGTTTTGTTACTAAAGTATGACCTAGACTGTCCTGACTAACCCATTTTTGAGAAATGATATAGAATGAGTTTCAAGTGCTAAGAGAACAAATTTATCTGAGGCTGTGATCTTTAGACTATTCTTATTAAACTGGAATGGTTTTACTGTAAGTCACCTTATAGATATTTATGAAAAAAAATCACTTTATATTTTCAACATATTCCAAAAATGGCATTAATTCTAGATGTAATATTGAAGCTTGAGAAAATATAGGTGACTATTTGACTACTGGATTGGTAGTAACTAAGCATATGATCAATGATAGGAAAAAACAATTGGCTGATTTTACTACATAAGTATTAAAAACATTTTACTGTTTTATGTAGTAAAATTGCAAGTAATTTTAATATCTGTAATACATATTACAATGGATTTACATCTTAATGAGCTTAAAATAAAGATAAAATAAATACTTCGAGTTAGAATCCTGAGCAATGACTAAAATGACAATTTAGGAAGGACAGAACTTAAGTGAACATTAAGTATTGAAAATGTTTTGCTTAACAAGACTTGTAGAAGTCCATGTGAAACAAAGGAATTCCAAATTTCACATGTAAAAATTGACAAAATCTTTAAAATGATAAACATATTGTTAGATTTTATTAGTGAAACAAATTTGATAAATTACACACACTCACTGCACACAGAATATGTGTGACTGTGTTATTTTATTTCTAGACTCACATCTATGAAAATATAATTTTATAAATAATCACAAAACATAAAATACTCATTTGTCCAAGAAAATGTTCATTGTTACTGCATACATAATTTTAGACAACTGAAAACAATGTGAAAGTCACAAAGTATTGAATTGTTAAACAATTTATATTTTATCTTCTCCTTCATTATGCAGTCCTTAAAATTATGTCTATAAAACCCTTCAAGAAAATGTAAAACGTTTATATAATAACTGCTATATGAAAGCAGGATAGATAATGAACACAAAATATGAAAATATCAACTAAACTTTATTCAAGGAAGGGGATTATAAAAAAAATTCAATATTATTTTTACATCAAATATTGCCAAAACTCTCTCTGTAGGCAAGGAATATTTTGTTAGGAATTAAAAACTCAAATCAAAAGTCCCCATTATGACTTTCAAAAAAGAAAGAAAGGGTAAAAAGAGGGAAATCATTAGCTTTACTGGAAAAGTAATATGCCATTTTTAATTCTAAGCATGAGTGATTATCAATAATAATCAAATAATATAATCTTCATATGATTAAAAATAATTATAGAGAAAAAATACTGTGAGAAAACAATACATCCCGAAGATGTGCTATTTTCAAGCGACATATTCTTTCCGTGTAAACTTCTAAGTCATATGCATTGGGAAATGATATTTTGCTGTGGAGATTATTTTCTTGAGTGAAATTTAATGTTCTTCTCAAAATATAAATATGCTTTCTTAAGTGTTAATAAATCTAATTTAAATGTTTTAATACTTTACTCTTAATCCTATTTACATGTAATCTGAACTGAGGGAGAGATACATATTTTAAAAAATATTGACTTCATTTTGTTTCATTCAATTTTAACAAATTAATGTATAACTCAATAGACACAGGATCATTAATATTTTGTTGATTATTTCTTAAAATAAATATACATTGCATCAAAAGTAAAGTAAACTTAATTAGCAAGAAATCAAACAAGTGTTAAGATCACCATTTTTGTCAATAATTTCATGTAAAAATCAATGGAAATTAGTTTCAAAAGAAGCATAATAGTAATCTAATTACACTAAATGTGAGCTGAGTTGAAATAATAAAGCATTCTCTTTATTGAAAAAATTGTAATAATTATAGTTGGCAGTTATTCCTGAAGTTTTAAACTATAGATACTTTTGCAAATTGTGGTGTATGGTCTTCCTGCATCAGTTTTAATATTTTCATTAAAAATAACTGGATACCAATCATATTAAAAAGTAAATGAGAGAGAACCTTTTCACCAATTATTTTTCAGTGTCACCACATTTTTAAATTAGAAATGACCTTAATGGTAATGAAATGAGGCTGATGAACTTAGGTTAAATTATTGTCAAGAGTTACATTGCAAATTACGATCTATGCTAGGACTTGAATCTAGATTCATGATAGTGTGCCCTATCTGCAAATCTACTAATGTAAAAATTTAAAGGAGCAAACAGTACAATTTTCTCAGTTTGATTAGTAATCATGGTATTTTCCAAAAGTGTGTTGTGCTTGTGATATTGTAGTTTTTAGTAATGTTTATTGAATTAAGCTGAACAAACTACTATAAAAGCTACCTTAATATTTAGAGTAATTTGAGGGGAATTATTGTGAAAGTAATGCTCTTGATTTCAATAGAAATTAAAATATCTATACATCACCTACAATAAATAGGGGAGAGGAAGAATAGTAGGTCAGTGGACTAGACAAAGGGGAATAAAGGGAAGGGAAGCGGGATAGGAAAAGGAAAGACAGTGGAATGAATCTGACATAATTTTCCTATGTACATATATGACAAACCACAGAGAATCTCACCACTAGGTATATCCACAAAATTGGGGTCCTAATTAGAATAAGATATATTCCATGCTTATATAATTATATTAAAATGGATTCTACTGTCATGTGTGACTAAAAAGAATAAAATTAAAAATAATCTAAATTTTTGCATGGACATATAGGTGTTCAGTTCCTTTAGCATCAATAAAGTAAATTAATCTCATAAGTAAGTTAGGAATATAAATCTAATTAGAAAAAAAATAACACTGGCCAATTTTTAAAAATGAAAATTGACTTCTTGCATAGACATCTTTGATAAACTTGGTGTGGTCTTTTGCAACATTTTATTTGCATAAATATGTATATACTTATGTGCTATTTTGACATTTAATTATACCAAAATAAAATTTTAATGTTAAATTTTAATCTAAAATGTTAATGATATTTTTTTTCATTTTGTTAATGAAAGAAAAGATAATTTGTTACCATGAATAGTATTTGTGGACTGGATTAAGGTTATCATATTTCCTTGAATAACTGAAGTCTGGACATCAAACCAAATGCTATGTCAACACATTATTGACTGCAGTGGGTAATAAATATGATGCAGTATAAAAAGCATCCAAATAATTTATACTGGACTGTTTATATAATATTCATTATCTGGATACAAACAAATCAAATCTCTTACTGGAAACATATAAATAGATAGTTTACTTGGTATTACAGTCTAGATATATGATGTCCACCAAAAAACTCAGGTGAGAGCCAATTCAAGATATTTTAGAAGTAAAATGATTGACGTATGACAGTCCCGACCTAACCAGTGGAGTAATCCACTGATAAGAATTAAGTGGGAATTGACTATAGGCAGGTGGTGTATGGCTTGAATAGTAGGTCACTGGAGACATGCCTTTGGAGTTTATATTTTGTCCCTGGTGAGTGGAGCTCTCTCTGTGCTTCTTGCTTGCCTGTCCTGAAATGTTTTCCTTTACCACACCCTTCCACCTTGATGTTCTGCTTTTCCTTAGACCCACTATGGACTGAGTCCTCTGAAACTGTGAGTGCCAAATGAACTTTTTCTCCTCTAAAATTGTTCTTGTCAGGTCTTTTGGTCAAAACTGCGGAAGAGCTGACTAAAACACTTGGTAAATAAATACTTAGATGATGAAGAAAAATACATTATTGAACCTGAATCCTGGTATTGTTACTACTAACTCTGTGACATTTCCAAATTAATTATCAAGGTCTCTGTTTCCTTATCTATAAAATGGAAATTATAGTAGTTTTAAAATTATAGGGTGTTTGGGAAGATTCAATTCCATAATAAATACTTAGCAACATTTTGAACATAAAATAGATTCTCAATAAATTTTATTAGCTATGTTACATAAGTGACAGTTAGGAAAATGTCTACATATAGAAAAAGAACAATAGCATGAAAATGGTATTGGCCAAAATGCACAAAAAAGTTATTAACATCTACATACTGGAAGGAAAGAATAAAAAGTAATATATGGACAATTCCATTCTTTATGAAGTAACAAGATAAAGTAGTGGTTCAGTTAATTTAACCTTATTCACATATTCTTCATCCATCTCTCCTTTTCACAAAAAATATTTACCTAAAATTCATCTATATTTTAAATTCATTTTTCTATAATTTTTCAACATCTTCTCCACAATTTCTTCCTGTATCATCTATTCTATTCTGGGACACCATCAAACCCATCAGCATCCTGTCTCACCTGGAGCAGATATGCTCATCCTGTTATATCACTATGTTATATCACTCTAGCCAACTGAGTCTTTACACTCAGCAGTACTCTGGACACAGGCAACAGGATTAACTGAGTGGAAATTGTCATCCCGTCTTACCTAGAATATCTTATCCATCTTGGCTTAAAAAAATCACATATTTTCATAGTTCTCACTTAAAATGGCAAAAAATTATGCAGAATGATAATAAAAGTGTTTGCTATTTTGACAACTAACTGTAGTTTGCTTGGTTTTATTGATTGTTGTTTTGACAGGTAATGAGTTCTAGTCACTAGGCTTTATTGATTGTTGTTTGACAAGTAAATTAATTATAGTTTACAAGGTGTTAATGATAGTTCATTTAAAACACATATAAAAATAATCATGGGTATGTCAGACATTTATTAAAATACATTTATAATTACCAAAATTTCAAAGACAGAAAGAGGTAAGATAACCCAGTGTTTATGTGGGAAATTTTCTGTAGAGTGTGGTTTTGATTGTCTCCCTTCAAAAACTAAAGAAAGAACAAATCCACTAAAGGACATTGGTTTAAGATGTATAGTCAATCAGAGATAAATTTGTACTGGTTTGCAATATGGACCAGAAAAATGTTATGGTTTGTATTATTACCCAACTATAATTCATAAGGGGAATAACACATTTGAATCAATTTTGTGAAGAAATAAATCTTTCAGAAATTAAGTCACCATTCTTGAGTGTCATTCTTGGAGGAAAGAGATGCACTGAATTGAAGCAGGTCAGCCTCTGGTGGGTAGGAGTGGGAGCTGGAATCAGAGGGAATGGGGAATTCAGCTGGGGAACTGCTGCCTACACAAACTGATGTTCGGGTGACAGTGTGAATACCATCTCAAATCTAATGATAACCCCAGATTAAGTAATTTACTCACAGTGACACAACTAAGAAGTGTCAAGAAAAGGAAGTGAACTGGCAGGGGTGTGACCACAGATGGTGTCTGGTGGTTAGCAACCACCATGAAACACCATCTCTTAGTAGTGAGAAATAACCTGCCCACATTCAGCTAAGAAAGGCAGCTGATGATACTTTTAAAATTTTAATTCCTTAAAGGGGGGAGGAATTGAAAGGAATTAAGTATTTTAAAGTTTAGCTTGAATTTATTGTCTAAAGGATCTGGTACAAAGTGAACTCCATTTGGTCAATGCTAACAGGTGGTTTAAGGAAATTGAAGTAGGCTGTCCCAGAAAGTATTCTATAACAAAAGCTAAAATGCAATTGAAGTTTTTCCCAATATATGATGTTCATTAAAAACTGCCACTGTTTCACTTTTAAAATATAAACTCTATAGACATTTCCCCTTTAATTTACCACATAATGCCACATGCAGACTACAAAAGAAAGTGCCTTACAGACTGCAATAAGCAGCCACTTAGAAGCTCAGGGAAAGATCATACAGTTGCTAGTGGACAAAGTGCTTAACTCCATTAGTGCCATAGCCTGATTAAATCACCCACATTACATTTCAACGGTGTTTCAGCCAATTAAGCCAGCTCAATTCATCTCTTCTTTCTGGGGTCATAAAGACATTAGAAACAAATTTACGATCAGGCCTGTTAGTGAAATGGCTTGTAGATTTGTTTTTAAATCAGGGTGGCTAAATTAATAATAATAAAAAAGTTCAAAATTATCTGAAACAAGTATTTTTTAATATTCAAAGTCATCATGATATGGCCTTAATTACATTCAGAAATGCTTTTTCCTTTCTTTCCCTAAGCAGACTTAGAAAGCAGTGAACTGAGCAAACCAGTCAGCTGGAACAGAGAAAGAAATAAGCGGAATTCATTTTCAGTCAGGTGACCCCATTGTGGAACTATCTTCTTGCAGCATTCAGTTCCCTTGAGTGATAATTCCACCAAGCAGCGCACAGGAGAGGGTAGATTTAATCCCTGAAGTAATGTGTATCTAGTGAATGCTATTTAGCCGATTAGGTTGTGCAATTTCTAAAACTACAGATATTGCTTTTGATACTCTTGCCTGATTCATCAAGCTCCCCACAAAACACCATCTATCATCAGATCTTTGACCAAAATGAAAACAAAGAGCTCATCAGGTATGGGGATAATAAATTTATGTAAATTGATAGCAGCAAATTCTCCATGAATAAATAGATTCCTACTTCATTATGCTAAAAACGAACCCTGAGTTTGTATTGTTCATGATACCGTTTATAATGGATTGAAAGATATTTTGACTAATTTTACTGAGATAATCTTTCAGAAAAAATATTTTTTTCTAAAATAAAGTCACTAAAAGAAATTGGAAAATGGTAAATTTGGGGTCAACCACTACAGCTACTTTTTATTTGTCATAAATGATCTCTAGATTCAAGACTCATCTTTGATGGTCTTAAAATCCATTTGTCCAGTAATAAAAGAGTATAATCTGTCTGTTTAAAAGAGACACTCATACAAATAATGGCTTATAAAAAACAGAATTCAGGATTTGGTTTTTTTTTTTATTCTTGTTTTATGTAACAATTGACAGATAGTAGATTCAAGTCTAATGTGATGACTGTGTTAGAAAAGTATATTCAGTGGCCAAATTTATTCCATCTCACTACTTCATTATTCCTATGGTGCTCCTATTCAAGCCTTATCCAAGATAATAAAATCTGCATTTCATCCAGAAGAAAGGGCAAGGGAAAAAGAAGAAAGCAACTTTTTACACTTAAGGACACAGTTATAAAGTATATTTTTCACTTGCATTCATGCCATTTATGTAACAATCATAGGAATATACCTGGCTGCAAATACCTGGCTTCAAAGGCAGATGGATAATGAGACATTTTTCCTCTTTTCATGAAAGACTGGGAGAATATATATTGATTATAAAATATGGAGGCCACAAATAGACTCTGCAACAGATGGGAAATGCAATCACCTTAAGTAGGTAAGTAAAAAAAAAAAAAAAAAAAAAAAAGATCCTTCAGGAAAATAGAGAAGGAAGATTTTACATAGTCTAGTATATGTGGTTTTATTCCTGTCCTAGTCTCTAGTTAAGAGGTGTTGAAAAGTGCATCTGCTGATAAAGCTGCAATCTGTAGTGCTCCATAGACTAACCACCAACAAATGCAAACTGACACTTCTGAAATGGATTAGTGTGCATATCAACAATCTCCTAATGGCTTTCATCCTTTCTATCACATTTGACCTTGCCTTTTGGAGGCATTTGATAAATGATTAATTATTCATCCTAGAACTTGATCCTTGAACAACTAAACTACTTCCCGGAAGCAAATATGGATGTGTATTAGAGCATCAGAATCTATGAATTATTCATTGATTGTATGCCTTATATTTGCCTAGTGTGGGCCAATCTCTAAGTTAGGCAGTCTGTGAAATATAAAAATAATGGAATGCGTGGTCTCTGACCTCAAAGGGGTTTCTACCAGAATGAAACAAATATTAACAGGATGTGTGGACTGAGTTGTTATAATTGACTGTATTAGTGTCCATCTTGAGGGATTCCATTCAGTGCTGTGAGCCTGGGCTAAATTACAACCAATCTCTCTAGAGGAATGGTAGAAAAAAGAGGATCCAAAACAAAGGAAACAAACAATCAGACCAAATCTGAAATTGAACACCAATAGAAATTTTGGTAGTATTAAGGGAAAAAGAAAAATATCACAATGCCCAAATTTTGGATTGATTTTAATTTGCTGTTATTAACATACAGGAAGAAGTGGAGTAGCATATATAAGCTCAGATGTGAGTACTTCAATGAATTCCAAACAGCAAGTAGAAAATCTGCCTAACATCCTAGAAGTAGAAGAGGAAGGAGCACTGGAGTAAGGGAAAGGGAGACTTAGAGACATTCCTGACTCAGAGAGGAGAACAGAGTTGGAACCCTGAGCAATTGATCAGTCATTTCCAAATCAAGGAAGGAGGGGAAGGAAAGTTTGTGTCTGTATTTTCTGAATAGGGTACATTTTGTTTCATTGAAAGTTGTAGGATGTATTCTCAGATTGATAGGTCTTTTACAGGTTGGAGTAAATCAGACAATTCCCTTGAAGTTACAGATGTTCTTTTACATGTATATTGAGATGATAGCATGGGTATATTTTGTTAACTAGTTTTCTCTGTGGCCAAGGGTTAGTAGCTGACCCTACCATGACATAGGAATATCATATGACCAAAGGGCAATTCTAGCAGGGAGTGGATTAACATGATCTATATTATTCTTTTTGTGCCTCCTTCAGAGTCACTCATTTTGTGAACTGCTTTATATGCAATATTTGGCATGAATCCTGGTATACCTAGCTCTCCAGTGGCTTTAAGATAGAGGTTGGCCAGATCACACGCTGGGTGTTGTGTAATGTTTGAGGACGGCCTTTGGGGAAGACCTGGTAACTAGTATTGTCAGACAGGGCTGTTCATTTTGAGAAGATGTATGGTAGGGGTGCTGAGGAAGTTAGACATTAAGGGTGGATTAATTAGAAAAATTAGCTCAATAACTTCTCAAGTCTATGCCCAAGTTTTAACCTGCTTCCCCATATGATCCCTGGAGACTTGTTTTGGTGCTAATTTAGTCTGCGGAAGATATTTTAGGGTAATTTTTTCCCTTCTCAAAGCCAAAGCTACTGGAGAGATACAAAAACTTAGTAATTCTTGATTAGGATTTAGTTCATTCAAGAGATTATTATTTTATTTCTAAGTATATAAAATTTAAATTTTTTCTTCAAAGACTTTTGTAAAATATTTACTATCATTTTTAATGTTTAGTTAATTGAACACCTGTTCATTTTTAAACTTTAATAACAGCTTACTTCTTAAAGTATTGAACTATACTAAATCAACAAACAAAACCTTGGTACCAACATTTAATTTTAAGGGATCACATGTCAAAGATGTGTTTAATTCTTTAAAAAGGAACAATAAGGATGATCAAGCTATTTCAAAAAGGTATAGGAAATAAAGAATATATAATCACTAAAAGGAAGAAACAGGAGTAAGAATGTATAATTAGATGCAAAACTGATTAATGCATGATAAAACAACAAAAGTAGAACTGTGTTTTGATCCTTTCTTGGACAGACACCATTTGCATGTCCACAAGACAAGATTCATTTACATGCTTTCAGACAAGAATCTGTAGTACTGCTATTTTTGACAAATTAACCTCTAACCTTAGAGAACTATAAAATGCCTTAACCAATAGTAAATAATAAGTAATCAAAAGATACATACTTATAAATAATGAGACAATATTTGGATCAGCTTATTAGGCAATGACACCAAATGATAGTTGTTCCTTTGCCTATATAGGCAGCAGAATATCTTAGTTGATGTACATTGTACCATGGCCAGCAAATCAAAAGTCATATAGTGTTGAATAGGTAATACCAAAAGATAGTTTCCATTTAGAGGTTTTGATAGAAACCTAGGATTATTTAATATGTTTAATATGCTTTATTACATCAGGGATTTAGTAGTAGCAGTAGTAGTGATATTTGCTCTTAAACTACATGCTTAGCAGACCAAACACCAGAAATTCACTTCCAAGAAATTTTATCTGCTGTATCAATAAATGTAACAGACCTCATCCCTCCCAAATTTGCTAAGTCATTTTGAATGATAGAAAGTGACTGATCCCACTATCTATAAGGCTAGGACATCGTTAGTTATGAAGCTATTAGCAGGTCACTCACCTGGGAGGGTTTTTCAGGTAGTGATTTCAGACAAAAAGTTCAACTCCCATTCCTTAATGGTGTGCTTTTCACACCAGATTAAATAAAATTATTCTCAAATATAGCACTCAAAAGCATTCAAAAATAATTCAAGCAATAGATTCATTAAGGTGTATTCTGATTTTTAAAATGGATGGCTGATACTTCTTATCTTTCTTATATAACTCCAGTGCCAGATAAAGTGAAAGTATTCAGTAAAAGTATATTCATTCTGACTTCCCCAAATGTCCATCAAAAGAAAAAAGCTGTAAGTTTCAAAATAACATCAACAGCATTCCAAACAAAAACTGTTATTTACTGTTAGTTAACACATGCTTACTTACCTGATTTTTGTTTAACAAGGTAAAGGCTCCATAGTCTACTTTTATGATATATTTTGTATCTGGATAAAAATAAGTTCTGAAATTGTTGACTCAGTCTCTTGCCGAATTCTGACATTTGTCTATGTGATATCAGCTCAGAAGCTTGTACAACCAGTCTTTGCTTGATGTATCAGTAGTTAAGACTAGCTGACATACTTCTATCCATGCAGCTCTGAGGCTGACCTTTGTAGTAGAACAAATTTCTAGCCTGTAGCTTTTAGCAGAGCCTTTTGGAAAGCAAGAGAGAACAGAGGTCACCTATAGACGATAGTATTGAAAGGTTGTATCTAATCTATTACAAAAATAAAAAAAAGAAGAAAATAGAATTAACATTATAGATACAAGAAATGACTGGTTCAAAAATAATTTGTTGGTATTTTGTGGAAAGATTGAGAAACATTTCATGAGCACGATGGTACCACTAAATATTTAGGACCTTCCTCTAGTATATATTATCTCAATAGCATACTTGGAATAATGATGATTTACCTGAATAAAGTTAATTTAAGAAAGGGTAAGCTTCCTGTTTAATGCGATTGCTCTTTTCAAGAAGCCACTTGAATTTCTGAGCTAAGTGAGAATTATGCAGAATATGGAAAAAATAATTCTAGCATTCTTTTTATAATATAGAAGAATTTATTTTTCTAGATACCTGCCTAGAAATCTGAAAGAATGTTAAAATGTAAAAGGCATCTTGACTTTTTTTTTTTTTTTTTTTTTTTTTAATTTAGGGATTCTTTTAGAAGACTAAATCATTTGAGTTATCAGGGAATAGAAGATAATGTGATTAAAGTAATGAATTAAGTTCCTGAAAATAAAATAAAAAGTCATAGCTTGCTGCCTATAACTAAGAGAGATAGCATAACATTTAAGATTAAAAATATAAAAAAGTACTATAATCATAACAGTTCTTGCAGAAGTGAGGAACTTTTGCCTGTTTTTTTTTTTTTTTTTTTTTAATTTTAAATAATCAAAGCTATAAAAGAGCCAGCATAAAACATATGGAGTTGCTTTGGTGAATGTAAAATATCTGTTAACCGGAAAGATCACAAAAGAACAGAACAACTTTACAGCCTTTTGTTATGAGCAGACTGGATATTCCAAGACTCATTTATCATTTTAATAGGAATAAAACAAATTTTAATCTTTCATTTTTATGATTTGTAGCATTAAGTATTCACATACTCCTTTTTAATGAAAACACCTATCAAAATTGAGCAAATGTACTAAAATTTAGCTTGACCTATTAAGTCTTTTTAAACTGATTACTTGTCATTATTATAAACTGAGGCAAATGAAGTTTCTTATCTGTCTGCAAATTTTCCACAACCTTGTATTTCCATTCAAATTTTATTTTTATTATCTCTCTCATGCAACAAGAATACATTTATTTTTAAAATGTTATTATTCTTCCATAAAGAATACATTCTTTACTCTGCATACATAACCATATTTGCATACAGCTCTTAATATAATCTAACTTACTCATATTAATTTAACTTTCAACAACAGTCTTATTTTTCTAGGAGTTTGTTAACTGATAACTATGTCTAATATACTAGAATTTTAGAGACCAGCAAATCTCATAAACCTATAGTCATGTACATTCTAGTCATACCTCTTTAAGCAGGAAAAATTAAAATTAAAAAAATAAATAAATAAGTAAATCACATCTGTTTAACTAACCCTGAAGTATAGCTATTGTAAAACATATCACATAATATAGTTTGGATATGAGGTGTCTCCCCACCCCAAAGTTCACCTGGGAGACAACACAAGAAGGTTCAGAGGAAAAATCATTGGGTTATGAGAGTCTTAACCCAATCAGTAAATTAATCCCCTGGTAGGGATTAACTGTGTGGTAACTGAAGTGGTAGAGTGTGGCTAGAGGAGGTGGATATTAGGGTGTGGCTTTGAGATATGTATATTTGTATCTGGAGAGTGGAATCTCTGCTTTCTTGATCACTATGATATGAGTTGACAATATTGATTCTACCTATCCAAGAGCAAGGTAGGTCTTTCCATCTTCTGAGTTCTTCTATGATTTCTTTCTTTAGTGTTCTATAATTTTCCTTATAGACCTCTTTCACCTCTTTCGTTAAGTTGATTCCCAGGTATTTTATTTTTTTTTGGTGCTATTGTAAATGGCGTAGTTTTCATCATTTCCCTTTCAGAGGCTTTGTCACTGATGTACAAAAATGCCTTTGACTTATGGGTATTGATTTTGTATCCTGCTACTTTGCCAAATTCATTTACTAGTTGTAAAAGTTTTCTGGTAGAGTTTTTTGGGTCTTCTAGGTAGATTATCATGTCATCAGCAAATAGTGCTAATTTGAGCTCTTCTTTTCCTATCTGGATCCCTTTAATTTCTTTCGTCTGTCTAATTGCTCTTGCCAGAGTTTCCAGTACTATGTTAAATAGCAGTGGTGAGAGGGGGCATCCCTGTCTTGTTCCAGTTTTTAGAGGGAATGCTTTCAATTTTTCTCCATTTAAGATAATGTTAGCTCTGGGCCTTGCATAAATAGCTTTTATAATGTTGAGATATGTCCCTGATATTCCTAGTTTTTCCAGTGTTTTGAACATAAAGGGGTGCTGTATTTTGTCAAATGCTTTTTCTGCATCTATTGAGATAATCATATGATTTTTATCTTTAAGTCTATTGATGTGATGTATTATGTTTCTTGATTTCCGAATGTTGAACCAGCCTTGCATCCCTGGAATAAACCCCACTTGGTCATGGTGCACTATCTTTTTGATATGTTTTTTTGTATCCGATTTGCCAGAATTTTGTTGAGGATTTTTGCATCTATGTTCATTAAGGATATTGGCCTAAAGTTTTCTTTTTTGGATGTGTCTTTGCCTGGCTTTGGAATTAATGTAATATTGGCCTCATAAAAAGAGTCTGGAAGAGCTCCCTCTTTTTCTATTTCTTGAAATAGTTTGAAGAGCATTGGTATTAGTTCTTCTTTGAAAGTCTTGTAGAACTCTGCTGTAAACCCATCAGGTCCTGGACTTTTCCTTGTTGGTAGCTTTTTGATGACATCTTCTATTTCTTTGCTTGTAATCGATCTGTTTAAATTGTGTATAGCCTCCAGATCCAGTTTAGGCAAATCATATGACTCTAGAAATCTGTCAATGCATTCAGCATTTTCTGTTTTATTAGAGTACAAGTTTTCAAAGTAATTTCTAATTATCTTCTGTATATCCGAGGTGTTTGTTGTGATATTCCCTTTTTCATCACAAATGTAAATGTCCATACTACCAAAAACATTATACAGATTTAATGCAATTCCAATCAAAATCCCAATGTCATTCTTCAAAGAAATAGAAAAAGCAGTCATGAAATTCATCTGGAGAAATAAGAGACCCAGAATAGCCAAAGCAATCCTGAGCAAGAAAAGTGAAGCAGGTGGCATCACCATACCGGACTTTAAATTATACTATAGAGCAATAGTAACAAAAACAGCATGGTATTGGCACCAAAACAGACTGGTGGACCAATGGTACAGAATTGAGGACACAGAGACTAATACATATAATTTCAGCTATCTTATATTAGACAAAGGTGCCAAAAATGTACAGTGGAGAAAGGATAGCCTCTTCAACAAATGGTGCTGGGAAAACTGGAAATCCATATGCAACAAAATGAAATTAAACCCTTGTCTCTCACCATGCACAAAATTCAATTCAAAGTGGATCAAGGACCTAGGAATTAGACCAGAGACAATACGCCTAATAGAAGAAAAAGTAAGCTCCAATTTCCAACATGTCGGATTAGGCCCCAAGTTCCTTAATAAGAATCCTGTAGCACAAGAACTATTACCAAGAATTAATGAATGGGATAGATTTAAACTGAAAAGCTTCTTCTCAGCAAAAGAAACAATCAGTGAGGTGAATAGAGAGCCAACTAATTGGGAACAAATATTTAATACATGCACATCAGATAGAGCACTAATTTCTAGAATGTATATAGAACTAAAAAAACTTAACACCAAAAAAGCAAATAACCCAATCAATAAATGGGCTAAGGAATTGAAAAGACACTTCTCAGAAGAAGATACACGATTAATCAACAAATACATGAAAAAATGCTCAACATCACTGGCAATTAGAGAAATGCAAATCAAAACTACTCTAAGATTTCATTTCACTCCAGTCAGAATGGCAGCTATCAAGAACACAAACAACAATAAATGTTGGAGAGGATGTGGGGAAAAAGGCACACTCATACATTGCTGGTGGGACTGCAAAATGGTGCAACCGCTATGGAAAGCAGTATGGAGATTTCTTGGGAAAATGGGAATGGAACCACCCTATGACCCAGCCATCCCACTCCTGGGTCTATTCCCAAAAGACTTAAAAACAGCATATTACAGTGACACAGCCACTTCAATGTTTATAGCAGCACAATTCACAATAGCTAGGTTATGGAACCAACCTAGATGCCCCTCAGTAGATGAGTGGATAAAGAAAATATGGTATATATACAAAATGGAATTTTACTCAGCAATAAGAGAGAATAAAATAATGGCATTTGCAGGTAAATGGATGAAGTTGGAGAATATAATGCTAAGTGAAATTAGTCAATCTCAAAAATCCAAGTACCGAATGTTTTCTCTGATATAAGGAGGCTGGTTCACAGAGTTGTTGGAAGGGGGTACATAGGATCAGAGGAACACTAGAATGGTCAACGGAAAGGGAGGGGAGGGAGGGAGTAAGGGGGGGGTTGGAAAAAAATTGGTGGTTGAATGAGATGGATATCATTATCCTAAATGCATGATTGAAGATCTGAATGGTACTTATATACTTTGTATACAAGCAGTTGTATGTAAAAAGATACTATACTTGTGCATGATGAATAAGTAAATAAAAAAAAAAAAGGACTGGGGGAGGCGAGCTGGGATTGTGGCTCAGTGGTAGAGCACTCGCCTAGCACGTGGGCGACCTGGGTTCGATCCTCAGCACCACGTACAAATAAAATGGATTGAATAAAACGCATTATGTACAACTAAAGCAAATAAATAAAAATATATGAAAATAAAATAAAATAAAATAAAATAAAAAATATGATATGAGTTGCCTCCCTCTGCAACACACTCCCACCATGATGATTGGCCTCACATCGTAAGCCCCATGGAATGAAGGCCTTCTATGAACTAAGACCTCTGAAACGGTGAGCCCTCTCTAATAAACTTTTCCTCCTCCCTACACTTGTGCTTAGTTGGGTCCTTTAGTTACAGCAGTGAAAATGGACTAAAACACCAAAGAAAAATATATAATATTTAAAATTATATATGCATGTGTG
This sequence comes from Tamias sibiricus, assembly GCA_025594165.1. Taxonomy (NCBI): domain Eukaryota; kingdom Metazoa; phylum Chordata; class Mammalia; order Rodentia; family Sciuridae; genus Tamias; species Tamias sibiricus. The sequence goes on from CM046661.1 coordinate 41,592,566, forward strand.
CTTGTATTTCTGTGTGTGTGTGATGCTTAGTAACCAAAGTTTTAGCGTTCGATCTTACTTAAAAATTATCTAGGTAGTCATAATTTATTCATATTTTAACTCTATTATTATCAACAAAATATTCTAAATCTGTCAAAGGATCTTAGAAATTTAAGGTGACACATATAAAAATTGTTGAGAGTGAAAAGAATTTCAGAATCATAATTCAAATGCTGTTAAACACAAATATTCATTTTTCTTAATTTCAAACATTGTATGGAAGTAACATTAGCTTATCTGGTCAGTGAAACATAAGCACTTTAGATTCTTTTGTCATAAAATAATTTCATTTTAAAAATATAAAATGCATTTGTTCATTGTACGACATATGTAAAACTAGGGATTTCCCCAGAGATTTATTTTGTTGCTACAAACATGGGAAGTATATGTGTGTGTTTTTTAATATTTATTTATTTGTTTTAGTTGTACACAATGCGTTTATTTGTACATGGTGCTAAGGATCAAACCCGGGCCACGCATGTGCTAGGCAAGCGCTCTACCACTGAGCCACAAACCCAGCCGTACAAGTGTGTTTGTGTGTGTGTGTGTTTTCCTGGTGGATTTATCACTTGTTCTCAACAAGTTGATTATGATATGACTTGGTACAATTATTTGTTTTTGTATTCTTTTAGTTTTTGCTGCTTTGTGGGTCTCTAGGTTTAAGATTTTAATCAAATTTAAAATATTTTCAGATGTGTTTTCTTCAAGTATATTTTCTGCCCCTACCCTTTTAGAAGACTTTAGTTGTATGTGTGTGATGTCCCCCAAGTCATAGGGACTAAAAGGGAAGTTCTCTTCATTTTCTGTCACTCACTAGTTCTTACTTTCTCTGCGCTTCATTTTGAATTTTAAAGTTTGCTAATTTCATCTTTAGATTCTAATGTGCTATTAATCTCATCTAGGGGAACTGCATTGTCTAAATTGCATTTCACTTTTCTTTTAGAGTCTAGGCTCTTTGCATCATTTTTGTCCTTTAAGGTGGTTTTATTTTTGTTTTGCTTTGTTTTTTCTTGTTGGATTTTTCTCCTCATATGCCTCAAATTTTCTGGCTTTTAAACATTTTAATGTAGGCTGAATGGTTGATAAGGAGTAGTATTTATTCTAAATTCCTGTGTGCTTGACTTTGTTGTTTCCTCTCAAGTACAATAGACTTTACTCTGACAGATTTCAGCCATGTACAGTCAGTTTTACTTTTTATTCCCCCTGATTTTGTAGAAGTATTTATTAACTTATTTCTTGGTGGGGATAAGCTCATTTACACTGATTGTTATTCTCACATGAAGACTCTTTTAGACCTATACCTACAATGTGCCTGTTTTGTGTGTTCTTCACTGTGTGCCTCAAGTGTTTAGCAATTCTTTTCTCTATCTGGCCTTCCAAATTCTGAAGTTACATGTTATGCTGGGAATTTGTTCTTCCCTCAAGTTTTTCTTGTTGGCTTTGTGGAATTTAATTTAGGGCATATGCTGATTGGTACTTAGTCAGAGACTCAATGACCTTTAATTTCTGGAGTTTGTTTATCTGTGCAGTTTCTTCCTCTGAGATATTCTAACTTAAACATTACAGCTGGGTTAAATCTCTTCGAACATTAAGTTTAGTTTCTTCAACTAAGGGCAACTTGCAGAGTTCTCTTTGTTTGGGTTTTCCCTTCCCACACTATTGTCTTTGAATTGTCCCCTAAGCAGAAAGCAAGGCCATAGTAGAACTCATCTCTTTTTCTCTCTTCCCACGGGGATTATAATGCTTCACTGACTGTTGTCCAATGACTGAAAATTGTCGTTTCCTATATTTTGTCAAAATCTCTAGTTAGATTGCTGTGGGAGGGTAATTCTCATAGGGGTTATTCCTTCAGGAACTCTGTGTCTATTAAAGAACTCCACATTCTTTTTGAAAGAAAAATATTCTTCAGTGCAAACAAGTCATATTACATGTTAAAGCTACTTTCTTACTTACTCATCATCAAATATTAATATCTACTCTGTGGTCCATTGCTAAACTAGGATGAATTTTAAATGCAAATAAACTTTTTATATTCTTTTTGCAATGTTGGGCTTACTTAAAGGAAACTATTTCTTTATGTTCACCATATTGGTAAACTTTAGAAGAAATCAAGGGGTTGCTTTGATTGAAATAGATTTCTGTAGGGTACGAGCATTAGGTCAGTTAATACTGGCTTCAGAGCTTCTGCTAGAGTACCAAATGTCTTTTGAGAAGTTGTTTAGGTATCCATCATCTTTAACATAGGCCCTTCTCAGGATCAGGAACTTTAATGATAGAGCCAACAGGGCTAAATCTTTTATTGAGTTGATCTGACCTAAGGGTTCCTTGAATTTTCAAAGGTGCAAAATCACATATATTTGTGGAATAATTTTAAGAGAGGTTTAAAGAGAGGTTTTATTGGATTCCAGCACAGAGAAATCTAACAATAGAGCTACCAATAAAGTTAGGAAAAGGAGAGTAGGAAGAGGCCATTATTTAGAATAAACAATAGGAAATGAACAATTTTAAGGGTTTTATCCCTCTGAAACTTCTCCAGTTTTAACTCGGCACCCTCTATTAGGTAAAACACTGTACAACAAATGGTTGCATGGTCAGCCTCAGCTTTCTACACATTCCATGACTACCTATGATCACATGGATATTTTGGTTTTTTTTACTTTTTTTTCCACTAGAAATCTAGCAAAAATTATGTACATAATCCATGAAAAGAAAACTACAAATTGAGGTCTTTCTTACTATCCTAATTGCAATTTTATAGACCAGGAAAGCACAGAACCAGTGGGGTAGATGTCCTAATCTAGCTCTGAAACAAAGAAAGATCATTTCCTTTCTAAAATTATTTTTTCTTGAAAATGAAAAGAAGAGATACTGGCATCAATGTGGGAGAGACTTACAGGCAGACAAGTCCATTGTTGTGCTTCCTAGTTGAGACAACACTGTATTCCTCACTGATGGCTTTCCAAGTGCTGAGCCAGAGATGGCAGTCTTGGGCAGCAGAAAGAATGAAGACAATTTTGTAATGTTGGTACTCATTCTTTAGTTCCTTCTATTGTACTCCAAGGCCATATTGCTACAAATAGAACCAGGACCAAACTGAACTGTTGTAGCAGTAGTAAGGACCACCAACTCACATTGCAAGAGGAGGAAAAAAATATAGAAACATATCATTAACTGAAATAAAGCTGATTCAACTCATGCTACTTGATATCTTTAAATACAATGGCTCTTTTAAATTATCAAAAGCAACACACATGTCAATGGACTTGTAATCATCAGAAATCTGTCAATCATCCATGTTCCCCTTTCAAGAATTTTCTATTTAGTGGTCTCTTTCTGTGTGTATTTGTGCATGGAAATACATATTTTATTAAATAACTGAAAATGTGCTTCTTTTAAAAATGGTTTCAGAACAGGATTAAAGAAAATGTGTCTAATGACAAATGTATACTTTTGTCATCTCAGCAGTCTTTCATGTTATTTTCTTAAACTATTTTAATTTGAGAAAAATTTAAATTATCTTTTACACAAGAGCAAACATGCAAATTATTAAAATAAGAGAAAAATATGATGTTTAATCAAAAAACAATTTACAAATTGCTTACATCTCACTAGCTTTAACAAAAAATATATACAATATATCAAAATTGTGTTGAATTACTCATATAGACTTTAGTTTTATTAGGAAATTTCTCATAAAAATTTGTCTCATTTGTGAATGCCCGTTCAGGAGCCATAACTTAGTGTTATCCTTGAGATATATATTATTACAAATGATACTCAGTGTTCTCTTTGATAGAGTAATACTGTGCTCAGAGGTTTCATGTACAACAAGAAAAGGTTTATTTAAGTATAGAGAGGAGAGGTGGAAGGTGACAAAGGCAAGCTATCCCCAGCTGGTTGGTAGTATGTGGATTCTTTTGGCCATTCTTGAAAGTGACTAGCATAACCTTCTGCTTTCGGACCCTCCTTCCTCCCACTATTGCTTCTCATCTCTCATTTCTACAGCACAGAGGAATTATCAGAACATGGTATCAGAACATGGTCTTTGGATAATTTCTAAAAGTCCAAACCCACAAATAATCATGTTCATGATGTAACCTGATAGGCTAAGATCATGACACAATAGGTATGATTTCTTATACCATTTTTATTTTTCCAGCCAGAGAAATGAGACTCTAAAACCAAAGCTCTTATATTCCATGTCTTTGATGTCTTCACAGGGTCACACAAAATAATGTGCAAATAGTCAGAATTCAATAATTATTTTTTGAATAATAATTCCAGAGATCAAATAAGTTGCTTACTAGCATATTTCATTTTCTAAAATGTTATGACTAATTATCCACACAATGTCACCATTCTTTAGAATATAAAGATGCTTTTGTTTATTAGCAAATTAGGGATAATGAAAAAAGATGTTGTATTATTTGTATTATTATACCATTTAGTTAGGTATGAGTAGGATCACTCACTAGAAATTTTCTAAAATATCGTATTATTTAATTTCAAATAATGCTAGCCATTAACCAGGGATTCTAGAACTCCTCTCTGAATTCTGTTATTGAACTGCTCTTTCAGGTTGGCAAAGTTACTTGACCTTCTTTTAGTTTCCACTTCTGAAAAAAAAAGATAAATAATTTTTACATAAGTTCAGAAGGCAACTCACTGAGAAGTAAATAAAAGATTCTACACATTCATAGAATTCTAGAGATACATTTGACCTCAAGAGTTCACTTGTACTCCTGGCAATCAAGATTCTTGTAGGTACACATTTTTTTTCCAATGTTTTTCTGTGAAGATTCCATTGGTACCAAAAAATTGCTATAAAGAATTAGATGAAAAAAAAAATCTAGACTCTAAACCATTTACAGAGACTTTTTAAAGCAGCATTTCTGAATCAATATTTATTTGTGACTTATACTGACTTATTCTTACATCCTATCCTACAACATGAATCTTTAGTTTTGGTCTTAATATCACAATCACTTTTTTATTGTCATCTTCTTAGGAGCTTCCTTTCTCTTCATCTTGAGAATTTCCCCCATTAAATTCTTCATCAAATTAAATATTTTTGCTTCTCCTTCTTGACTTTGAGATCCTGTTATAGTATCTTTCCATTTTTTTTTCCTGCCTTCTGTTTGCTTTGTCTCATTTGACTGAAGATTTTTGTTTGTTTTTGCTTTTTTGGAGTGGGGATTGAAACCAGGAGAACCTAACTACTGAGCCACATCCCCAGCCCTTTTTATTTTTCATTTTGATACAGGGTCTTGCTAAGTTGTTTAGAGCCTTGCTAAGTTGCTGAGGCTGGCTTTGAACTTGCGATCCTTTTGCCTTAGCCTCTCAAGCCACTGGGATTACAGGGACACAATACCACATTCCAGCTCAAGTGAGGTTTTAATGAGGACTTTATTCTCTCCATTTCATCTTTCACAGGTTCAACCTCTGATTTTTACACTTAGGAAGATATCTCTTACAATCTGAACCTGAATGTTGATCACATAGTTTGTTGAAATACTCTACATCCTAAGGCATTTTATTACATATTTTTGATTTATTAATAATAGACTGTAGAATCTTCCACCTCAATAACCTCTATTCCAGTTGCTCAAAACACAAGTAATTTAGACTAAACACTATACATTTAATACATTGGTGGTGTTGTTTCTTTTTTGTAGTTGTTATTCTCACCCCTGAACTTTTAGTGTAAATACAGTGGGAATGAAACAATAAGATAATATAGGCAGAGAATATAGGAAACTTAAAGATGTAATGGATAATATGGGTTAGGAAGATAAATGTTAAGCATGAATGGACTAGAAAATATTGAGACATATGACCAAATGCATCATTAATAAGATTTCTGAATGGAAACTTGTTTAGTAGCAGATTCTGGTTATGTTGAATCTAAGATGCTGGTAATGTAATAAGCCATAACTGTTTTACAAGTAGTTATAAATTTATTACTCTGAAATCTTGAGATTGACATCAGGGTTTGATATATAGACCCATACATTTCACCAAAAGATGAGAACTGAAGCCACGGAATTTGACAGAATTTTAAAAGAATAGAGTTTTACTCCAAAATACATCAATGAACCAAAGGTATAGAGAGCAATGCTGACATTTAGGTACTATGGATAAAAATGTTAGAGAAGGAATTGTCATAGACAGGAAGAAAAAAAAAAAAGAATGTGATATTATAAAACCAAATAAAATCTTCAATATGGATTGTGAACTCAAAAATAAAAATTCAGTTTGCTATATTAGCAGTATTTTAGGGAGTGGTAAATGTCAATCAGACTGAATACTTTAAAAATTATTTTAACTTTTTGCTTAATTATAAGCAGAGAAATGATGTTCCTACCATCTGTCAATGATTTTATTAGAATTTTTATCTTTATGACAGATACCTTGGAGATGAATGTTTTTAATAAGTCATGATATATTCTAGTAAGTTGTGTTCACCTCCTGGCATATAAGGAATAATAATGATGCATAATTCTTGATGTTCTAACAGAGAATGACCAAAGCCTGCACATTCAGGAACAGTTGAGCCAGGTCATTACCTGATTAGTATAATATGCCACTCATTCACTAATGGTCACACTGGTGATGGGAATCTACCTTCCAAACCGAGTGACAGGAATGACTACATTCCATGGATATCAGGGCCAAATAGGGAATTTCGATTTTTGAACTAGAAACTGATGTTGTAGTTACCAATTTATTACCTCATTGTTCCAAAATAACCCTTTTGGCCTTCTGTAATAAAAATTGGATATGGGGCATAAATGCTCAAGAAACATTATGGGAAGAAAATTTTGCTTCCTAGTTGTGTTGTGGTATGTGTTCTTGGTAAACTTCTGAAACGTGTGTGGCTTCCCCAGAACCCAGGTCCTGTAATATGAACAAGTTATTCTCATTAAGCCATTGAATGTGGGGGGATTTTTTAGCATGAAGACCCTGCAGTATATAATGGTTAGCAGCGACCATCCACCAGCAAATTTTCCCACCCTTGGACAATTTTGTAGTAGAACAACTCCATTAAGATAGTTTCCTATGAACAATTTTCTCAAAACCTGGAGGGCACATTTCCAGCAAGTTCCACCAGCATCCACCATAGCCTCTTCTCTGCAGCATAAGCCATGGTCAGATCCTCTTTAACAGGTCTGGATCTCAGCCCCAACTGAAGGCATGTGGAGTTTTCCCTTGGATGCTCATGTCAACCTAGGATTAGTGGCTCTTCCTTTTATCTGCTCTTTCTATCCTTTCTAGAGTTCTCCTTATTCCTTACACATTATTCTAGTCTCTTGTTATGGTTAATAATATTAAATTTGCCTCTATTTCTTTTTGGTGGTCAGATCCAGACAGATATATTGACCCAATGGCATCCTAGAATCAAATTTTTGAAACTTTATGATATTTCATTACAAACTAGACACTGTATCAGATAATAGGCATAATTCAATAGCATAATTTCTCAAAATCTGTATTCCACAGATTATTATATATCTTAGTGTAAAAGGTGAAATTATATAACTATTAGAAGAAAGTATCAGGGAACATACTCATGACTTTACAAAAGACAAAGGTCTCTTACACAGAACCACTAGAAAAACATTAATCATAAAAAGACAACTTGCATTAAGTTTAAATTAAGAACTTGCATTCATCAAGAGAAACCATTAAATAAAAATACAAACTGAATTGCATCCAGTGTATACAAACAACTCCTATAAATCAGTACAGAATCTGACAATACAACAAACAAAAGAGCAAAAGACTTTAGGGGCATTTTGCAAAATAAGATAAATCTCGAAGTAACCATAATCACATGAAATTGTGTTCAACTTCATTATTCACTGGGAACATACCAACTAAATCCAAGATGTAATACCTTTATTTATCAGAATAATTAAGATTAAAATAAAGTAAAAAAAGATAATATTAAGTACAAGCAAGATTTTAGAGCAACTAAATTGCCCATAAACTATAAGTGAGAGCTCAAATTGACACTGCCAATATCTACTAAATTCTTTGCCCGTATCTACTGAATTCATGTTTATCAAACACACACAAATGTTTATAACAGCATTCTATGTATAGTCTGAAATTTGAAATAACCCTGCTGTCTGTTAACAATCAAATAGAAAAACAAATTGTACTATATTTACACAATCAAATACTCAGAAATGAGAAATACCAAATTATTCCACACCCAAGGAGATGAAGGAAAAAGTAAAAATTTGGAAGTCAACCTTGTTGGAGGAAAGTCAACTTTTGAGGAAAAAAGTATGTAAGAGACAACAAAGGGGATCTTGAAGACATGAACAATTTCCTGGTTCTTCCCTGAGTCCTAGAATGATGCACTTGCCCAACTTTTGAAGTCAGTGCACAGCACACTGATTTTTGATGATCTGTACACTATTCTGGATGTGTGTAAAAGTACCTGAACTGTTTTAAGTTGTATTAGTAAGATGGTTCTTACACAGACTGAGAAAGATCCTCACATGTAATACATGGTATACCTGTGCAACTCTCTGAAACACTGAAGTTCCCTGGGGTTCTGTCACCCACTGACTCACCATTAATTCCCAATTACCTTAGTTGATGTCACTTTCTAAAAGTTTCTTTAATTGACATTAGTATCTTCTTTTGTCCTCTTTCGTTCAGCCTATAAACTAGCCATTTAGTTACCTGGTTACAGTCTGAAGCTTTACATTTCTCATAAACTTATGTGGTAAATAACAAACGAAAATCATATTACTTGGAGAAAATTTTATGGTTCTCATAAAAAGCACCCAGAAAGAGGTCATATGTAACAATTTGTTACATATAATAGCAATAGCACTTGCTTTATATATTCACTACTTGAGGAGAGATTTTAAGGGCAAAGAAGTAAGCAGATGCATTAAAGTTGAACTAAATAATAAAGGCTGACATAATTGCCAGATAAGAATTCTTTCATTCTGCACTTCTTAGTCTGTTTAGTTAGAACCTCAGGGCCAATAGAGAGTTTAAGTTCCAGGGTCCCGATTCCACAATGAAGTGCATTTTATGATGGAGATGATGTGCTGCTCGATTGGTAGATTAATGTGTTGTATGGTTGCTAAGCTTGCAGTCTAAAGAATGACTCACTGCTGCTCTATTTATTATTTATGGATTACATAGTGGGCCAGCAGAGAGAGAGAGAAAAAAAGAGAGAAACTTGCAAACTAAAATCAATACAAATAATAGCCTCTCACAAGAGAAATCCCAGGGGTTTAAGTAGCACTCTCTTGTCTTTCCTTTAGCCATCTTTTTACTCTCACTTTTTTACTTTCCCCTGTTTGCTCAAAAAAAACATTTTAATGTTGGAGTATTTCACTGTTTTGTTCCATTATATTCTATGTAAATAATCATTATTAAGAATTTTGTTTCGGCTTGCCTTTTTCAAAATGATCCATTCTAAGTTAAAAGTGGTAGCAAGCAGAATACCCTTTGATTAACTCTACATCCACATAATAACTTACAGAAAATAAACACTGGACAGTATAAACATTTCCAGACCAGAAAAAAAAAAACAGTAAACTTATTGAATAATCAAATATGCTGATTGTTTTACTCTTTCTAATACTCTTATGAAATATTTTACTGCCTTACGAGTAATTTTATTAGAAGTAAATTTCTATAATGAGATAAAATCAGCCTACAGAATGTGTCTGAATCCACACACGAATCATTTTGTTCATTTTCCATGTAACAGGATAAAAGACTTTATTTCTCTGAATAGTACAAGATTGATTATGATAGCACATCAATGTAAGTAGTATCTCAATGTTAATACAACAGAGTGTTCTGAAAGAAAATGAAAAAAGTGATCAAATAAAAAAAATTTTTTGTCTTGAAACACTTCAAATAAGGACCTTTAAAAAGCAGCTTTTCCAATATTTTACTTCTACAGATTAAAGTTTAGTAATAATTTAAGCAGGTGAACAGAACATAATTTCTGGCTCCATTAACTTATCTCTTGAGGGAAATATGTGGTGTTCAAAATAAAAAAGAAATATCTAAGATATATAGTTTGTTAGTTAAAAACCTCTATCAAAATCTACATAAAAGTTACAAGAATAGTTTTCCCTTAATATATACAAAGGTCAATATTGTACACAATTATATTTGTACCCATTTGAATCTAGCATTTTGGCGTGTGTGTGCATGTGTGTGTGTTTATATTCTTTATTTAATCATGTTTATAACTGTATTCTGACTTAGGTTATTTCATTGATTTTAGTTCTAAAATGGGAATTTAACAAAATAACAACAAGGGTATTAGTGAATGAGGGAAGTTATTAGAGTCTTGTGAAGGATAGACAGGTGTTGGTTTTGATTCGGAACAAGGTAGGTACCCGTTTGATGATTCTCAATCATGAAAAATATAAGATTTAAGTTTTAACAGTTTCACTGAAGCTGTTTATTGGAAAATGGACTACAGAGGCCAAGAGAGGAGCTGGAAAAGGAGCAAGAAACAATGTACAGGAACCATGTTGGTAGCCCTGTTGATAATAAGTGACTGGTTCTTGATATGTATTTGAGGATTTACTGCCCCCAACAGGATTTCCTGATGGCTTGGATAGACGCTGGGAGAAAAAGTTAAGGCAGATGAGGATGGAGATGTTTTTGACCATGGTGGGGAAAACAGGAAAAGCAAGTTTTGGGGAGAAACATTCCAAATAGGAACGTCGATTAGACAGTTAGATATAGAAATCCGCAGTAGAGGGATGAAGCTAGAATAGGAGTATAAATTTCCCAAAGATATGTTAAGCATTCTTATTCATTGAATGTAAATTATTAGATAATTTTGCTTTAATATCTTGATTTTAGGGTTGGGATTGTGGCTTAGCGGCATTGTTGCTTTAATATCTTGATTTTAGGGTTGGGGATTGTGGCTTAGCGGCAGAGCGCTTGCCTGGCACGTGCGCAGTACGGGTTCGATCCTCAGCACCATGTACAAATTAACGCATTGTATACAACTAAAGCAAATAAAGAAATATTTTTAAAAATTTATATATAAAAAAATCTTGATTTTATATACACATACATATTTGTAATGAATAAAATGAGACTTACAATAAGTATTATCTGAATGTTGCCAAAGTTTCCACATATTTTAAACGATTAATAAATTCTTAAAATTTGGCAACAAATGACTAAATTTTGAACCTTTTCAATATGTTTGTTTTGAAGTGGACTTTTATGAGTAAATTTTAAGCATTATTTTATTAACAGAAATAACACTGTAGAATTTGAAAATTATTCCATTTAACACTCTGTAAAATTTCTTTGCTCCCTAAATTTTGCATCACTTCTTTCCTTTAAACTATATTCTGACAGATTTTTACTCTGAATTTCTGATAATATTTAAATATGCCTGCCACTGTATCTTAAACTAAACACTCTACATCAGAGTTTGTAGAATAATTTAAATTCACTGTTTTCAAACACAGAAATTCAAAGTATCTACTAGGTTTCACACATAAATGAGTAGTTAATTATCATATCAAAACATGCTACAACAGCGATCACCTATACTTATGTTGGATTTATGCAATTTGCTTACCCCTTGCTTATAAAATTACAGAAAATTTTTAAGTAAAAATCCCTACTCAGTTTTCTTAAGGTTAATAATGTAAACATTTCAAGTGAAAACATACTTCAAATCAAGCAATAACTGATGATCCCGCTCTTTTTCAAGATTACTTCAGCCAATTCTTATACCAATTATCAAAAATTCAAAGGAAACAATCACTCTAAATTTTCTGGCCAGGCATGGTGGTGCACACCTGTAATCCCAGCAGCTGGGGAGGCTGAGAGAAGAGGATCACAAGTTCAAAGCCAGCCTCAGCAACAGCAAGTTGCTAAACAACTCAGTGAGACCCTGTCTCTAATAAAAATACTAAATTAAGCTGGGCTTGTGGTTCAGTGGTTGACTACCCCTGAGTTCAATCCCCAGTACAAAAAAAAAAAAAAAAAATTCTCAAGTTCATTTTTCCCTGACATTTTTCTAATTACTTCTATTTAGTAGGAAAAAAAAAAATATTATGTTCCTATTTTCAACAAGACTTCATTTTTCTTGTCCTTTGATTACTGATTTGCTTCTAAATACTTTCCTCATAGCTGAGTGTTTGGTTCTTGATACCTATTAGTCCATTGAGCAGTTTTTTGCCACATCTATAAGATATGTTCCTTTGGAATGACTTTTCAAAGAAAAGATTGAGTAAAGAATTGGAACCATTACAGCAAAAGGAGTTTTGTAAGTATGAAGGTAGAAGTATGAAAGAGGATGTGGATTGAAGGCTGAGAGAGAAGGTTGACCATGTGGAGGAAGTATGGTAATGACAATTATTCTGTTTTGTTTTCTTTATCAATTCATGAGTTTTCTGAAAAAAATGTGGATTTTTATTAATAAGTATTTATTTAATTCCTACTTTTAAGTTTTGCCTCATTGCTATATACAACAGTTAAAACATTTTGAAATTTTTCACACATCATTGAAAAAAAATAATTATAGGAAACAGTTCTTGATAAGAAAAAAACAGAATATTTTAATAAAAAACATACTGACTAAGCCGTATGAATAATAAGTCTTAAAATTTTATCAATAGAAATTATGCATATTTTTACCAAGTTCAAATCAATAGCAGAAATAAATTAATGATAAAGTAGCAAAGACCATATGGTTAATTCAATTAAATTTGAGTTTAATTAGAAATAAACATGTGCCTAACAGTATATTAAATACTGAGGGGGCATACAAAAGAAGCATAGGGCATCAAACAGATGCATAAAACATCATTAAAAATACATGAGATGCACACCTGGAATAATTAAAGACTAAGATAGCTTAGAATTTTTGAATAGGAGTGACCTGGGTATAAAACTTAAAAGCACAACTTCTAATTCTGTAACCTAGAGCATGTTACCTGAATTCCTAATCCTCAGAGCCTTCACCTGTATAATGAAAGACAAAAAAAAAAAAAAAAAAAAAAAAAAAAAAAATCACTGAGTTGCTTACAGGATTAGATGAGATAGGGATGTAAAGTTCTAGGTAAAATACCTGGTATACTGTGAACATTTAAGAAATGGTTATAAGAGCCAGGTGCGGTGGTACACACCTGTAATCCCAGCACTTGGGAGGCTGAGGCAGGAGAATTGTGAGTTCAAAGCCAGCCTCAGCAATGGTGAGGCACTTAGCAACTCAGTGAGACCCTGTCTCTAATAAAATACAAAAAAGGGCTAGGGATGTGGCTCTGTGGTCAAGTGCCCCTGAGTTCAATCCCCCATACCAAAAAGAAAAAAAAAAAAAAGGTAACAAGTGAAAATACAACAATCCATGTAGACCTAGATCAGAATGGTTACGTATTATCTAACATAGATACAATAATACTGTTGTTAAGCAGAAAGTTTACAATCATGTATATTATAATACTATATGGAATGATATAAATATTAACCATAATTTTTCACATTTGAGTGTCAGTACTAATGATAGTTGTTTTATATTTTATTTTTCATTTTTTATTTCTATGTTGTCTGTATTTTATAATAATCATGGATTACTTTTTAATCAAAAAATTAAATAATGAATTAAACATGCAAAGACATTTAAGTTTTAGTAACAACTTAATGTCAAAAATATATTATCAGAGAGGGTGATATCTTCTCCATTATTCCATAGTTATAGAAAAGACAGCACATGTAGGGCATAATCTTGAATTAACTCACTATACAATAAGTATTAATAAATGTTTGCTGAATTAATTAGAATTGTCTGTTATGAGCTTTAGGTATGTAAATTCATTTTGAAACTAAGTATTATTACAAAGGATTTACAAAATCCTTCTAGACACAGGAGTGTCACAAGACAGTTCAGAATCCCCTTAGCAAATATTTTTTTAAGTAAATGAAGAAATGAATCATAACTATCTTGAAGAGCTGCAATGAGAATTAAAGAGAAAATGCATTTATAGCACCTGGCTAAACACTGGACACACAAGAAACATTAACTAAATGATGCCCCCTTCCCCCTTCGCTTCCCTCCTACCACTTCATTTTCTCCATTTAATTTAAAAATCAAGTCATAAAATACTTCTGGAAGACAATGCAGGAAAGGTTTAACTCAGCAGGCTTGCATATTCCCAAGAAAGGTCTGTGTTCAGTACTGGCCCTTTGCCTACAACTGGGAGATAAACTGTGAGCCCTGGAAATATTTCCTGATGAGTCTTTTAGGATACCTGACACCTTGAGCTCCCTATTTCCAATTTGATCAGAGAGCTTATGCTAACAATGTGATTCATGGTGAATATCTGTCTTGGTTTTGAGGGACTGGAGTCCATTAATGGAGATCATTCAGAAAGGTGTTACATGTCTATGTGGCGGATGCCCAATAAAAACTCTAGATACTAAGGCATGTATGACCTTTACTAGTTGGCACAACTTTATATGCAATTGCACTTATTATTTCTGGGAGAGATAAGCAGGTCTCTGTGAACCCCCAGGGAAGAATACCTGGAAATTTCCTCAGGGAAGAATACCTGCTTTTTTTCCTGGACTTCAGCCCCATGTGCCTTTATCCCTTTGTTAATGTTTTGTTGTGGTGGTGGTGGTGGTGGTGGTAGTGGTAGTTTTTTTTTTTTTTTTTTTTTTTTTTTTTTTTTTTTTTTTTTTTGGGGGGGTAGCAAGTTTGAACCCAGGGGTGCTTAATCACAAGGCCACATCCCCAACCCTTTTTCATATTTTTTAGTTAGAGACAGCAGCATCTCCTTAAGTTGATCCGGGCCTCACTGAGTTGCTGAGGCTGGATTTGAACTCTAACTTCTTGCCTCAGCCTCCCAAGTCACTGGGATTAGAGGCATGTGCCACCGCACTTGGCTGCTCTTTGTTAATATTAATGTTTATCTTTTCACTGTAATAAACTGTAACCATGAATATAACAGCTCCTCCTGAGTTCTAAGTGTCCTTCTAAAGGACTATTAAACATAAGGGTGATTTTAGGTAATCCCAAACCAGGGGGAAAAAATCTCATTTTGGAGACGGGCAAAGAATAACTAAAAACACATGAGTGGAATCATATTAGATAGGTCATAGATCCCAGAGTAAAATACTTACACTTGATCTCAGAAACAAAAGTTATCACTTAGTGGAATACAGGAAAATTTTAATTTTCACAAGACTATGTCAACAGACATATTCAGAATAAATTAAGGATGCAAAGAATCTGACTTCATAACAACAGCATTGGGGCAATAGAAGAGAGTAAAATAATAGCCATTCCAAGGAAATATTTTATAATTAATTGATAACTGGTCATGTCCATATCCTTGTTTTCATTATTTTGTCAAATTCTTTCAAAAAGTCTCTTCTTCTTCTCATTATAATAAAATAGATATCCCAGAGGTCAAAATTGGCATAAGCTCCCCAAAGTTGGTGGTCAAGCCTCAATGTTCATCCTGTTTGATTTTGCCAGGTTTGGACCTAGTAAGTTCTTTCTTCCTCTTTGAAACTTTCCATTGGTCTGCTAGAGCTGCCCTAACAAAAGACTGAGTGGCTGAAAAACAGAAATTAACTTTCTCACAGTTCTGGTTTCAGACTAGATATTCAAAATCAAGGTTTCATCATGCTTGTTCTTTTTTTTTTTTTTTTTTTTCCTCCCTAGCTTGCACATAGGAGCCTTCAAGCTGTATCCTTATATGGCTATTTTTCATGTTCTTCTCTCTCACTCTTTCTGTTTTAGTCAGCTTTTTCCCTGCTATGACTTTAGGTACCAACCAGAACAATTGTAGAGGAGGAAAAATTTGAGGGCTTACAGTTTCAGAGGACTCAGTCTATAAAAATCTAGCACCATTCCTTCAGGCTCCAGGTGAGGCTCAACATCATGGGGGAAGAGTGTGGCAGAGGGAAATAGCTCACATAATGATCAGAAAGCAGAGAGAGAGAGAGAGAGAGAAAGAAAGAGAAGAGAGAGAGAGAGAGAGAGAGAGATCTCTACTTGCCAAATACAAATATATATCCAAAGCCTGTCCCCACCAGTGACCCACCTGCTCCAGCTACACCCAAGCTGCCTTCAATTACCACTCAATCAATCCCATCAGGTGATTAATTCACTGATTGGGTTAAGGTTCTCATAACCCAATCATTTCTCCTCTGAACCTTCTCATATTGTCTCACATGTGAGCTTTTTGGGGACAACTCACATCCAAATCCTAACACTCTGTGTGTGTGTGTGTATGTGTGTGTGTGTGTGTGTGTGTGTGTGTGTGTGTGTGTGAGAGAGAGAGAGAGAGAGAGAGAGAGAGAGAGGGGAGAGAAAGAGATAGATCTCTGTCGACTCTTCCTCTTTCTAGAAGAACACCAGCCTTGTCAGAGTAGAGCCCACCTCATGATCTCCATACAAAATCACATTGGGCATTTGGGCTTTAACCTATGAATTTGAAGTAAGAGATATAATGAACCCATAACAACTTCATTTATTTACCTTTCTATGAGACACAGTTTCCTTCGAGGTTTCTTTTCCTTTCCCCAGACCTTAACTCCATGGTTATGCAATCTATTTTGCTGCATAGAACATTCTACTTAAGAGTTTTGGGCCTCATTTAGTTTTCTGCTGTTATCATCCTAAAGTTATCAGTATATTTAGAAAAATTAATAGGCTTTGAATTTCAGAGCAATTTGGGTTCAAAGCAAAATTGAACAGAAATAGAGATTCCCCCCCATATATTCTTGGCAATGCCACATTACTTGCCCCTGCCTTATCAACACCCTACACTGGAGTGGTATATTTTTTATAATTAATGAACCTACATTGACACATCATTAACCAAAGTCCAGCTTACACTAGGTTCCTTCTTAGATTTGAACATCCTATGGCTTTTGACAAATGATATAATGACACGTATCTACTACTATAATCCAATATTCTCTGGAATATCTTTACTCCTCTGAAATTTTTCTGTTCTGTGCCTATATATTCCTCCTTTCCTTCATTCTTAGCAACTACTGATATTTTAACATTCTCTACAGTTATGCTTTATAACGAGTGTCTCAAAGTTGGACTCATATAATATGTCATCTTTTCAGGCTGGCTTCCTTTACTTATTCATTTAAGGTTCATCTATGCTTTTTCATGGCTTGATAGTTCATTTCTTCCTTGTGGTGAATATCCCGTTATCTGTAAATATCACTGTTTATTTATTTACTTACCTACCAAAGGATATTTGGCAGCTACCTCTGAAAATTATGAATACAAAGTCTACAAAAACCCCATTTCTTCCTTCACATTATATTTAACTTTATTTCCTTTGTCTTATTGTATTTGCTAGAATTTCCTGTACAGTGATGAAAATAAGTGGGGAAGAGGACATACTTACCTTGACTCTTAGTGCTAAAAGGAAAATAATGTTTATGCTAAATAAAATGTTAGTTGTCTTTTGTAGATGTTCTTTATCAATTGGATGAAGTTCTTTACATCTAATTTCACTGAGAAGTTTAATGAATTTAATGAATGGGTGTTGGATATTGTCCAATGCCTTTTTCTGTATTGATACAATGATGTGAATTTTCTTTTTGACATATTAATATGATGGACTACATTAACTGATTTTCAAACGTTAAACTAGGTAGACATAGCTGGATAATTCCCATTTGAAAATGGTGTATACTTCGTTTTATACATTGTTGGACTCAATTTGCTAGCATTTCATTGAAAATTTCTGCATATATGTATATAAGAGTTATTGATCTGTAGCTTATTTTTTCTTTCTTGCAATACCTTCATCTGGTTTTAGCAAGAGGATAATGCTGATAATGCTGGCCTTATAATATGAGTTATGAAATAGCCTCTCTGCTTCTATCTTCTGGATGAGACTGTGGAAAATTGATATGACTTCTTTCTTAAACATTTGGTAGAATTTAGTAGTGGGCAAATAAAGGCCCAGTGTCTTTCTTTTTTGAAAGTTTACTAAATACTGATTTGATTTCCTAAATAGTTTTATGCCTATTCAGATAGTCTATTTCTTGTTTTGTGAGTTTGGGCAGCTTCTTTTGAGAAACTGGTCCATAAATTTGTTATAAAATTTGAAGCCATAAAGTATTCATAGTATCCCTTTATTATCCTCTTATAGTTCAGATGATCTGCAATGATATCCTCTTTCATTTCTGATATTTTCAGTAGATGTCCTTTGTTAATTCTTGGACAACTTGGCTAGAGACATTGATCTTTTGAGATAGGATCTCACTTTGGTTCCCATGCAGCCTCAGACTTTTTGTTCTTCTGCCTCAACCTCCCAAATAGCTGGAATCAAAGGCATGTACCTCTATACCTGGCTAAAGAACCAGCTTTTAATTATTGATTTTCTGCATAGATTTCAACTGTTCAATATCATTGACTTTTGCTCCAATTTTTGTAACGTTCTTCTGTTTACTTTGGATTAAATTTGCTCTTCTTTTAAAAATTACCTAAAAAGGAAGCTTATTTTTTTTTACTTTAGAATTCATATTTCTAATTCATGCATTCAATACTATCATTTTCCTGCTAGACACTGCTTTCATCACATTCTACAAATCTCAATTTTTTTTTCATTTTAAAATTTAAGGTCAAAATATTTTTATATGGATTGGGAGATTTCTTGGCACCCATATTATTTGAAAGTGCATTGTCTACTCATTTAATGTTTGGATTTTCAGCTACTTTTCTGTCATTTCTACTTTAATTTCATTATGCCCTGACAGCACATGTATTACTTTTATTCTTTAAGTTTGTTAAGTTGTTCTTTATGGCTCAGAATGTAGTCAATCAGGTGAAAATTCCATGTGAGCTTGAGAAGAGTGTTTATTCTATTGCTGAATAAAATACTTTGTAAGTGTGAATGATATCTAATTAACTGATGGTACTACTAAATATGACTATGTCCTTATTGCTTTGCTTCTATTTTTGATACAGGCATGTTACAATCTCTAGCAATAATAATGGATTCATGGATTTCTTCTTGTATGTCTATCAGAAAAATTGCTTCACATATTTTGAAGTTCAGTTGCAAGACTCATGCACATTAAAGATTTTTCTGACTTCTAGAATAACTCAACCATCTATCATTATGTAATGCCTCCCTTTATCCTTGATTGTTTTTTTCGTTTATAAGCCTACTCTTCCTGAAATTCATACAACTACTCCCATTTTGACTAGTTTTAGCATGGTATAACTTTTATCATACATTAATGTTAAATCTATATGTGTTTTCATATTTAAAGTTGATTTCCAGTAGATAATATATACTTTGATCTAATTTTTTGGTCCATTTGACAACTTGTCTTTTATAGTTGATGTTTCAGATGATTATTGATATAAGTTGGATTGATATATACTAAATTTATTATTATTTTCTATTTGCTGCCTTTGTTCTTTGTTCACATTTTTTTTTTTTTTCTTTTTGGTCCTGGGGATTGAATTCAGGGGCACTGGACCACTGGGCCACATCCCCAGCCCTTTTTTGTATTTTGTTAGAGACAGGGTCTCACTGAGTTGCTAAGTGCCTCGCCATTGCTGAGGCTGGCTTTGAACACATGATCCTCCTGCCTCTGCCTCCCAAGTGCTGGGATCACAGGCGTGCACCACGACACCCAGCTTTATTTGTTCACATTTTTGTTTTCCACTCTTCTTCTGCCTTTTGTACTCTTAAAAACATTTTATGGTAACATTTTCTCTCCTTGTTAGTCTTCTTGCTTCTTTTCCTGCCTTCCCTCCCTCCCTCTCTTCCTCCCTTCCTTCTTTTTCAATTTTTCTGTTTCCTCTTTGTAAGAATAGTGTTTTTTCGCCTTTGGGTTTTGTTTTGGATATGGAGTGTTCCCCAAAGCTCACGTGTTGAAGACTTGGTACCTGTGGCAAAAACGTACAAAAGTAGGAATTTGGGGAAGTGATTATATCATCTAACCTCATCACTGAATCAATCCGTTTGATTCAATATTTGAACAGGCTACTGGAAAGAGATGGAAACTGTAGGTAGGTGTGGCAGTCTCAGAAGAGGTAGGTTACTTTGGGCATGCCCTTGGGTACTCCATTTTGTTTCTGGTCCCTTCATTCCTCTCTATTTCCCAGCTTCCATGATTTGAGCAGTTTTGCAGGACCACTCTCGTCTCCCATGATGATTCTTCCTCAGAGTCAGCCAACTAGCGATGAATAACTCTGAAACCCTGAGCCAAAACAACTCTTTCTTCCTTTAAGTAGTTCTTTTCCAGTCATTTGGTCACAGTGATGAAAAGTGAACTAACACAATTTCTTTCATAATATTTTAATATTTACTTTTCTGACAAATAAATATACCTATAGGTAAGTTTTTTTTGTTTGTTTTTTAAATATTATTTAAATATTTATTATTTTAATTTTTTTTAATATTTAAATAAATAAATATTCTGCTTTGTGTTCTAGGGGCGTCCTGGGTCTGTTGCTTGGTGTCTGACATAAATTTTGGGGAAATTGCCAGTCACTATTTCTTCAAATATGGCTTCTGTTCCTGTTTTTCTTCTCTTTGTGTTTTCCTTGTGATAACTCCATTATGTAATACTTGCAAGTATTACACATTTTATAGTTGTCCCAAAGTTTTTTAATATTTTGTTATGTTTTTTCTTCTTCAATTTTTCTTTCCCTTAATCTTTTTTCTGTTGGGTTTTCAATTTTGAAACTTTCTATTGTCATATCCCAAATCTCAGAGACTCTTTCCTCAGCAAAGTTCAGTCTACCAATGAATACACCAAAGGTATTCTTTATTTCTATGATACCTTTAACGTTTTTTTTTTTTTAATTTTCCTTAGAATTTCTATGTCTCTATTTACTTTATCTGCCTTTTTCTTGTATGTTGTCTACTTGTCTATATGTAATTTAATATAAGGACTTTATATAAAAAAAAAAATTCTGATCTGACAATTCCCACATTTCTGACATCTGATTCTGGTTCTGATGCTTGTTCAGTGTCTTCAAATGTGATTTTTTTGCTTTTGTTTTCTTTTTAGTACTCATTATTTTTTGGAAGTTGCACTCACTATTCTAGATAACAGTAAATACTGGACTTGGGTAATTTCTGTTCCCTAGACAGGATGTACTCTAATAAAATCCAATTGGATTAGCCTGTGGTAAAATAGATTCCCCTGAGAATATGCCTTGTTAAGAAGAACAGAATATTGTAGCATATTTCACTATGGTTCCTTTCCTCCACCCCTACCAAAAACCTGAGGCATTTTTCTCTGATGTTCATTATAAGATGTGAGAGAGTTTCTGGAAGTAAAACCCAATAGTGTGAGGGGTTATCTATGACCACATTCACCTGGAGTTTTTCTCTCGCAGACTCATCCACAACAGCCTCTAGCAATTCATTGTTGTATGTTTTCCAATATGGCAGAGATTTCTGTCACTGGGTTTTTACTACAAGTTGGTATTCTCTGTACCCATTCTCTCTCTCCAATGTGGTAGAGGAAGGATAATTTTCTCTGTGACTTCATTTATCTGATGAAGCTAAAAGGAGTTGTTGATTTTTCAGTTTTTATCTTTTTACCTGTTGTTAGGACTGAGCAAATACTTCTGAGTTCTTCATGTGTTGGAATAGAACTGGAAGTAATTTTTGAACAAGTGGCCAAAATTTATTGTGGACAATGTAAATTATGTATGTCAAAATGTTATTGTTTCCATTGACTTGGTTCTCTTTCCTTCTCTCTTGCTTTCCCATATCTCACTAGTGAGCTCATATAGGCCTACGTTTTTCTTGTTTCTGTATTTCTCCATTTATTCATCCATTTTTGAGGTGATGGGGATTGAACCCAGGGCCTCACAGATGCTAGGAAAGTACTCTATCATAGCCATGTTCCCAGCCCAATACCTATCATCTAAATAGCCACCCTTTGATAATTCCCAGATGTACTATATAACCTATTGTCTACTTTATATTTATACTTTCATACTTAGTGAAAATCTGATGTATAACAAAAAAAAAATGCATAGATTTTTCTCCTTGAAGATTTTTCATAATTGTAATGGGACTACATCCACCTAATCACACATATCAAATAGTCTTTTAATCTGATAATCTGATAATTCTTTTCTTCTTCTTCTTTTTTTTTTTTTTTTTTTTTTTTTTTTTTTTTTTTGGTACCAGGGATTGAACTCAGGGGCACTCAAGCACTGCACCACATCCCCAACCCCCTTTTTTGTATTTTATTAGAGACAGGATCTCGCTGAGTTGCTAAAGTGCCTCACCATTGCTGAGGCTGGCTTTGAACTCGCAATCCTCCTGCCTCAGCCTCCCAAGTGCTGGGATTACAGGTGTGTGACACCGCGCCTGGCTATTCTTCTAAAACTCCGTATCCAATTCAATAGAAAATCTTCTCTCACCACCTCTAAAGAAAACGTCAAACCAGACCACTTCTGACCATTTCTGCAGTTGTCATCCTGGTATAAACTGCCACCAATTCTCTGACCACATACACTATGAATGCACATACATTAAATTTTCACAAAAAGCAAATACATAAAGACAGAATGCTGGGGTGGCATTAAATGTAAATGAGTTTGAGAGGTCTTGAGAGGGGAAGGGCATGTGTTTTACAACTGATTCATAGTAATGGCTAACGTGTTAAAGTTGCTAAAAATCATTGAATTGTATACTTGAAATGGATGCATTTTACACTGTGTAAAATATACCTCAATAAAACTCATTTTTTTTTTCTTTTTCTAAAGAAAAAAAGCAAGTAAAAATCTTTTAACTGGTTCCTTTTTTTCTAAATGTGTTCCTGCAGAATGCAATCTCCACTCCCCAAGGTGGGGGGGGGGGACAGATAAAAAACAGATGAGCTGCTCCCTCTCAGTCTTTGACAACTTCCCATCACCACTAAAATGCAGCTCAAACGCCCTTGCTGACATCTCTGATTTTGTTTTATCTTATGCCAACCACATGATCTATTTGTTTCTGATTCCCTTTTGTTTCTTGAACTTGCCAACCTAGTTCCTGACTTCTATTCCCATAGTGGTTATTTTCTTGGCTATTTTGTAGTCTCTCATTATTCAGGCATAATGTCCAAGCTCACAAGAGCTTCTCAGATTACCGAACCAATACAGAACCCTTCTTATACAGTACCCTATTTCATTTTAACCTAGTTTATTTTCTCCAGACCATATATTGTTCTCTAAAATTCTTAATTGTGTTTATGGCCTTAATTTTGCCAGCATAATGTCTTCTTTGAAGACAAGTATTTTGCTTATTTTGTTCACTACTAAATTTCTAGTCAGAATAGCATCTAGTATGTTCTAAGGGGCTTTGTAAATATTTTTTGGCTGATTGACTAAAATTAGAAAAGAATCAAAAGAGGGAATTAAAGAGACTCATTAATTGTATAAGGAAAATAGAAACATAAGAAACAGCTATACATGTCTTATTTCCTATAACGTCTGTAATATGAATTATTATTTTAAATGTTATTCATGCTAGAGTTTCCTTCCATATTCTTCATCATTACATTCTTTATTATGCTACTTAACACTCATAGCATGTTCCATCTTCAAACTGCTTTATAAATGATAACTGACAGCCATTAATTAGTCATTATCAATTGATTTGTTGAATTAATTTCATTTCTAAAATTTCATTTTTATCGAAGATAATTAAGAAGGTGTCCAAACAGGATCTCAGACCATATCTAATCATATCTCCTGTGCATATATTGTGTCTCATTAAGAAATGGAAATTCTTTTTTTCTAGTAAATTTCTAAATTAGCACAGTTAAAATGACCTTCAACTAATATCTAATTTGTTAAGTCTTTCACTCTTTTTCTAGATTTGAGAAAAAAATTAAATGTTCTTTGTAATACATTTTCCTATCATAGTCCAAAGGTTCACAGGTAATCAGAATAAACGCACTTTCCCCTGCTTCTTGTCTTCAAAAAAAAAAAAAAAAAAAAAAAAAAAAAAAAAAAAAAAAAAAAAAAAAAAAAAAAATAAAAAAAAAAAAAAACAACAAAGAATGTGTTTTCTATTTTCATTAAATAAAAAGCATTATTGTGTCTTATTGTACACTAGTTTTATTCAAATTTTTAATACTTATAATTAACTAAAATCCATATAAATTCCAAATTATATATATTACTATGGAAACTTTGCTCTCTAGAAGATTCCATTCTTCAAAACATTCATTCTGAAATCTCCAGGCAACAAAAATCAAGAAAATAAAGTACTGAAAGTCCAGGAAAGCATATCTTTATTGATATTTATATAGAATTCAATGCTTTGACATCCTTCATTAAGAAAGATAAGTGGAGTTGTTTTAAACACTGTTGAAACCAACCTAAATGTCTGTTTTATATACTATAGGACTGAAATATAGAAAGATAATGACACTAAGAAGCAGCTTTAAAATTTTAAAATTTTGTATTTTTTATCTTCACTGTCTGTCAGTTGTAGGAAAACTGAATATAATTTGAAGTAGTCTATGGAAATCTTCAGTCAACAAACCAAAAATAACAAAATGCCAAAAATGACTTAGATTATTTAACAAAGAAAGTATAAAACAGCATTAGATTTATTCCTTTAGAAAAACTTGGCTTTAAATTTGGAGACTTATTTCCTTATTTAGGCAACTATATTCATATTACAGCATTCAGTTTAATTTAAGCTAAGTATTCCCCCCTGTGCTTCTATAATCCTGTTTGCCCAAATTCCAGTAAAAACAAACAAAATGCCCAAATTCCAACATTTCACATGAGTATATTAAACATCATTTCTTATTCCACTGAGCTTATTAAATTCAGTTGTGTGATACTTGTCAAAAATTCAAACCAACTGAGATGAATGATTGAATATACCTTTATCTTTACTTTGTTATGACAAAGAAAATTTTGTATACAAGTATTTTGTATCTTTTTCTCTGAATACAACATATAAAGTATCTGGATATTATATAGAATTATATTTATTCTTATCCTTTTGCTTTTTGCTGTCCACTTATATATGGGATATTTATGTTGCCAAGGTTAACCTCAAAATATAGTTTTGAATATGTGATAATTTAATTACAAAATAAATTTATGCAGTAAAAAGTAATAGAAGTGAAAAATCTTCAGTTTTATAATAGCAAGAATAAATGTGTGTGTGTGAATATTTGTAGGATTGCTGTACCAAAGAAACACAAACTGATGTGTTTAAAGCAACAGAAATTTACTCTCTAATGGTTGTAAAATCAAGGCAGTTGGTGCACTCGCAGCTATGATGTAGAGATGGTCCATGTCTCACTCCGAGGTCCAGGTAATTACCAGAAAGTCTTGGTGTTCTTCAGATTGTAGATATGTACATGCATTCTCTACTTTCCACCATCACATCTCACTCTCCTGTTGCATCTCCATGCCCAGGTACCTCCTTCTTATAAGGGAAGATATTTCTCATACTTTAGGGAGCACACTATTCAACCCAGGACAGTATATTTCAGGAAACTAGGTAAGCCTGAAAATATGACTTATTTATGCAATAATTTTAAAGTTTATTAAAATGTCAACTCAATATTTAGAATTTTATAGATGTAATTCCTTGAATTTAAAAGATAACTGAGAAAACATCACATATAGTAA
Source organism: Tamias sibiricus (assembly GCA_025594165.1). NCBI lineage: Eukaryota > Metazoa > Chordata > Mammalia > Rodentia > Sciuridae > Tamias > Tamias sibiricus. The sequence goes on from CM046661.1 coordinate 41,618,238, forward strand.
CTTGGCACCTTCGTTTTTTGTAACATGAATAAGCTATCACTATAATTATAAATTTCTGAGTATTTTTGTAACAGAAATTTCTAACGCTACTAATGATCAAACAGTAAAAATGAGTTAAATATTAAAATTTAATTTAATAAAACTTGAATTGAGCAGTAATGGATTTTACAAGTGTTATCCTATTTACTTCCCACTCTCCATTCCTAACCAATATAGGTTATTATTTAGTATATTTTAGCACATAAGAAAATTGGAGCTAAAATAGATTCAGTTAACTACTTCATTCACATGGAAATTAGGAAAAAAGATCTAAGGCTTAAAGGCATGTATTATTAGTTTGATGTTTGTTTTGCTACACTATTTTTTTTATAATTTTGGGGCTCTTTGCTATTTATTTTTGTTATTAAACCTCTTTTCTATTTCTGGAATATAAAAGTTTTATTATTGAAATTTATACATTGGTATCTAACTTAAGAGTTGTCTTGCATATAAACTACTGGAGAGAGAGCATGATGATATTGATCGCATTAGATTTTAATTGGCAGAGTATTAATGAAGATCATGTAATTTCTGTGTGCTGGTATGGAAATATATACCCACAGAGGTTTACTACTGTGACTATTTTTTTAAGAAATAATTTAAGAAGTCAGTTGACCTTGTATTTACTCTGTATTGATTAAAAAATGGGTTTTAGGCAAAGAAGAATGTTCATCAAAATTGAAACTTAGAGTCATGTTATGTTACCACTAATCTTGGGGACCTGATACTACTACTGCAGTGTGTTCTGTTACTTCTTCATTGTGTTCTTGGAAAATGGGAGCAAGTGGGATAGTAAGCCTAAGGTAGAGACTTTGTGAGATAAAAACAGACTTTGTGGATCTACCTACATATCAGAAATTTTTCAAGTAGCTTGACATGACTTATGACCATGATTATTACATTATCATTCACAACATCCATGGGTGATAGTTTGAGATATCATTATCAAACCAAAGAGAAACCTGAGATTAACAGATTAAATAACCAGTACTCATGGCACAGAAGTCCCCAACTGAAACAATACTCCCACTCCCATAACAAGATGCAATCTAGTGTAGATCCGTCACCTAAGGCAGTATTCTATCTCTGGATGGGCCTGTTGAAGTCCTGCAGGCTCCTATGGCAATGCAGCAAAATGGTGAAGATGCTAGACCTTCTCTGATCATCAGCATTAGTACTCAGCCTCCACTTAGGCTGCTTCTTATCCCATGCATGACTTTATACAAACTGCTTAACTTCTGAGTCTCAATAGTAACCTAACAGTTCTGCTTCACTGTGTTGTTCAGACAATTGAATGAGGATCCATGTACACAAAAGTGCTAAGCCTAACAGTTTGGCACATAACAGGCACTCCTGGAAACATTCAAGTCAGTTCATTATATCCACACATGCCTCCAGGAAACAAGATTTCAAGCCACAGTTAGGAGTCTATTCCTATCTTTAATGGAGCTCAGATAAAGTCTCTGAAAAACATTCATTTAACTAGCCTGTTGTTCTCAACCTGGTGTGCTTGAAGTACATTTAAAAGCACCTGTTTGGCTCCTGCTGAAAAGACTAAAACATGACTAACCAGTTAGTCCACCAGAGTCAGAATATTACAGCGTTCCTTTCTTCAGAACAACCTTTTTGTCCATTTCCAGGAAGTGGGCAGGCTGTGAATGGAAGTCTCAAACAGAGCTTCAGTCAATGATCTTGAGGGAAAAACAAGGACCAAAATAAATATTAGCACATTTCTGTCAGAGGGGTTATACAGACTTAGAAATTATAGATGAAGAAGTTTTATTCACTAAATTCAACTAAGATTAAAAATGCAATTATCAGCCCGGTGTGATGGTACATGCCTGTGATCCCAGTGGCTGAGGAGGCTGAGGCAGGAGGATCTCAAGTTCAAAGCCAGCCTCAGCAACTTAGCAAGGCCCTAAGCTACTCAGTAAGACCCGGTCTCAAAATAAAATATAAAAAAGGCCTGGGGATGTGGCTCAGTGGGTAAACATCCCTAGGTTCAATCCCAGGTATCAAAAAACGAAACAAAGAACACAATTATCTGCCTTCTTGGAGATTTCTTTATATAATTAATGCCCCCAAACAGTCCATTGTAGAAATCTAGGTTTCTTCTTAATAATATTAAAACTCAAATGTAATTTTAAATTCATAAAGATAAAAAACCAAAGTTACTTTTATTTATTGCATATATTTTATCAATTTATCCTGTGAGCTATACTCCTGATGCAAAATTATAATAAAGAAATATATAATTCCTTTTCTCACAAATGTCAGGTGTAATTTTATATAATCAATTATATAACAATGAAGGCACATTTGTTTTGCGTTTTAGAATATTAATAGCTTTAAAAATGTTTTTATACTTAAACATATGAAATTCACAACCTCAAATCTATCATACTAGATCTCCTTCTTTTATGTAAAGAAACGAGACTGTAAAATATAACTATGATGAATTTGGTTCTACTCTGAAGTTGTTTTAAACAATAATGACAAAAACTACCCCCCTCCAAAAAAAAAGACAGAAAAGAAAACTTTGTAGCTCAACCAAATGTAGGGTATATGGGGTACTCTGCTGTATTGTGCAAATTACAATGAGTTACATTTTTTTCTGTTAAGCATAGAGGTGGCTTTTATTCACAGGGTACTCCACAAGAGCCCTATTTAGGCCTCTTGTCAAGCTTCACCTGAACATCTAGGGAAGTAAGCCTCATACCTTATTTGTAATCTAAGGGAGATGTATATTGATTTAAAAACAATTTCAGAGCAGCAATTTTTTTCCACAAAGAAGTGTAGGTTTCAATTAACCCTTCGTTTCTGAGAATCAGAATCTGAATGTTAAAATTTTTCAATGTTATTACCACTAACAATAAAATCTGCTATTCTGAAAGATTCTGATGATGACATAATGACTATAGTTAATAATATTACATATTTTAAAATAGCTGAAATGGATTTTAAATATTTCTTACAAAGAAATAAGTATTTAAGGTGACAAATATACTATCTTGATTTGATCATTCCACAGAGAATACGTGTATTGAAATATCACATAGTACCACATAAATATACACAATTATTATTTATTTATTAAAATATAATAAACTGTTTTAAAAGCTCAAGAAGTCACTTCTAATATATTTATATATATCAAGAAGATAAAATTTGTCCTAAAAAATAAGTTCTTGTCATCATACTAAAAGCAAAAAATATATTTGAATGGAAAAATTCAATTATTTCCATAGTAAAAGAGTCAAAAGTTTCTAGTATGTGTTATATTTAGTAGGACTCTCATAAATTGCACATTTGGTGTTATTATTGAATTATTTACATGGATGCTGATGACTTAAAATTTCTGGAGGGCATGCATTGGTGATGACTAGTGTAGATGTGATGAATATAAGACTAAACATAATATCAAGTATGTCATAGACCAAGGCTACTATTATTCCTATAAAGGAACTAAGTATAAATATGAAAACAAAGTTATCATATATAGTGACAAGATAATAAATTCTTTATCCATGAGTTTGTCTAAATATTTATGAGTCCATTTATCTCTTAAATTTTACCACTTTTTGAAATAAAGTAGCATAGTTTTTCCAGCTGCTATGTAAATATGATAAAATAGTTTACAGAGAACACCTTTCCAGAACATCTTAGAAACCATGATAAACACTGCTACACACAAGCACACACACAAACTCTTAACCCAAGCAGTTTCAGTGGCTTTGGTTTAAATAAAACAGTCTCAGAATATACAACATAAAACAGGAGAGAGACAGAAAAGGAGAAAGAAGAGGATAAAAAAGGAAGGAAGAGAGAGAAAGACAGGAGGAAGTCCAAACCAAATTTTAAAGTGTATATCTAATGCACTGTGTTTGCTATATATCAGAGAATGGCAAGGCTATTATGGCCTTGAAGTCTATAAAAAAAGGTACAGTATTTTCACATGAAAGCTTATAAGCAAAGAAGAAGACAAAGGCAAAAAGAAAAAATAAGCTAAGAAAGACAAATGAAGATGTTACTAGATTGGACAGAATTAAATGCTATAATAACTATGGTAACCTAACCATAGACATTGATAGCAGAAGTTTTCCAATGTTCAAGAGAGTTAAAGCAAAGTCTGAGAAATTCCTTGCTAAACAAAAAACACTTCAAGTTTTTGAAAAAAAAATTATTTTTTGCCATTTAAGGCAATTTATTGAACTATTTATTAAACTTTCAATTTTCCTTCCTTTTAAACTTTTGCTAGTTATTTATGCAGAAATGTTTTTCTTAATCTAGTATTTACCAAATTAATATCAAATTCATCATCCACACATGCAAATAAGCTATTTTTTCTAATAAATGTTCTTTGTTGAAATATAAGCTGCTGGTTTTAACCAAAATAAACTATTATTACTGTCATTACAATAGGAGATAGTTCTTAGAAATTTTAATAAGCAATATTCAATCTAAGTTCTGCAATTTTAACCACAGCTGTTAAACTTCATCAAAAATCTCCAACATCCCCCTAGAATATATATACCCATACCTTCCTTCTACCTCCATTTTCCATCAATAAAATAAGCTCCTCACAACAGTCATTAGCTAGCAAGTTAATGACTGATTTGAGGGGCATATTTAGCATAGTTTTAAATCTGCATTAGAAATTTTCTAAAAATAGAACTTAAATACTTATCTTTTTCATCTTAAAAATTAAATTGCACTGATGGCCCTTTGGTACTTTGATTTTATTGGGGTTTATTTCTTTTTTGTTTTTCTGTTCTTTTTTGGGATATTTTCTAATTTAAATTTATTATTATTTTTTGTAACTGAATTATAAAATAATATTGATAGGGATTTGGGCAGAGAATTCTAAATTGCACTCCTGTGTAGGGTCATAGACATTTTTCTGGGCTTCCATTAGAAGATGAACTGACCTTGTTAGTACATGGTCCAAAAGAAAATTTGTCAAATTATGAGTGGTTGAAAAGGGCAACAAAATCAAGGCACAGAGAACTAATGTGGACAATGCCACTGATTAAGCATTTGAAATGCACTTGGTGTTTACCTTTTTGTGCTAACTTCACATGCAGCAACTGTAACAAGGCTATTTAGTGCTATCATGACATTTCTGCTTATCCAGATGTCATATAAATTCAATTAATTTCAATAGTATCAAGGTCTTCAAAGACCATATGCTGTCTCTAGGGAATGTGTATGCAATCCGCTTGCCAGATGTGAAACCAGAGAAACCAACCAGCAATTTTCTGATTCAAAATTATAATATATGTGTTCTGATATCACCATTCACATGAAGGAAGAATAAAAACTTACTTCACTCAATATACAATGTAAGGATGGTAAGAAGGTGCAGTGTTTTGATCATCTTATATTATATATGCTTAATTGAGCCCTATTATCCATAGTCATGTGCTTTTCTCCCATATATCTGAGAACTTTAAAATACATATATTGCATATTTTAGTAAGAACATTCTTCCTTTAAAATGACTTATTGCATTTCCACATCTATTAACAACTTGTTCCTAAAATGTATATCCCTTTTACAGAAATTTGTACACTGTGCCTATTGCAAAATACCCAATTCATGTCTAAATAGAGGTGAAGGTACGATATTCATATCAAATACATTTAATGAGAAAGACAAAGTGGCTGGAGAGGGGTCTGTGTGTGTATATGTGTGCAGATGTCTGTAAATTAAAGCAAGGGGCATATGAACAGATTGTACAATAGATGTACAGTAAAAGAAATCAAACATAAATTTCTCTGATTCAGACAATATCCAGTATTTTTTATTTAGCACATCTATTTTCTTAGGCATGTTGCTTTTTCCTTTCCCTTTCCCATTGACATTGTCATAACTACTAATGGAAAATCATATTTTCATCCTCTATCATTTTGGAGAAACTACAATAGGTTCTCTTTATTCCATGTTGTTGAGTGATTAAATACAAATTAACATTAAATTCACATACACACAAACACACACACTGTATATACATTTATATATAATATATATGCACACAATGTATATACATTGTGTGGTGATGTATATACATTGTATATAAAATATATAAATGTTTATACATTGTATATAAAATACACACATAATATATATACATTATATATAAACATATACACACACATACACATTATATATATACATATACACACACATACACATACACACACATATATAAGATTTTTAAGCAAAAGGAATTTTGGAATTCAAATTAAGTGAAGAATCCACCTGATATACCCACAGATGACAGTGGCAGGATATTTTTTATTGTTTAGTTATTTAATGGTGTTAGTGTTTAGTCTAAGCTGTGTTTTTGTTACATGTAGATATATATTTCTAGACTGAAACAGTGGTATCTTTCTCATTTGTCTCAGGCTTCAGTTCTTTAAAAAATAATGAGATAAGAAGAAAAGGCCACATAGGTCGAATTCTTCACAAAAAGTAAAGATTTCAAATGCAGAAAAGTGTAGTGAGTATGTTAAGACCTTGTCAAGAAATACATCATTTTTATTTAGCTCTTCCTAGGCAAAAGTGACTGTAGAAATTCTTCAATGAACACTATGTTATTCTGGAGTTAAGTAGAGATGACTGCAAGAGAATATGTGAAGGGCAACTTTACAAGTTGTACTGAAACTAGAACTCTTCAGGTTAGCTGCCCCTTCAAGCCTTTGCACATTATAAGATTCTTCTTCTCAGGCTAATATTCTTCTTTATATTCAAATTAAATCTAAAGTGATTAGTAGCACTTAAATTAGAGATTCTTCCTGTGATGACATTGTTAGCTTAAGAGAAAATTGAGTTATGAAAAAAAGAGTCTGGTTTGATGAAATACAGTTGCAAAATTATGTCAATCTCTGTATTAGTTTATGACTTGGAAAATAACTGAAGCAGTATGAGTATGTTCATTCAAGTTTTTCATATTGGAAATGTTAATTTATTTATAAAAACTAGAGCCATGAAATTATTGTAAATCTTGATTTCAGTTCAGGTTCCTTAAAACAGAAAATCTTCGAGTGTGCCTGTTTCTGATTCTAAACGATGAAAACCACACTGCCATTTCTCAAAGGTAACAACCCCACCATTGCTCTGCCTGAGGACTTTATTAGATTTAATACTGAGAACTCACAGTCAGCTACCGCCAGTGAATCCCTTGAAAGCGAGAAACTTGGATTATCTTTTGTCTACATTTCTATTACAGAGACTGTTGTTAACCTTCCATTCCCAACTTGAACCTACTTAATGGTGTTGCCAACCAGCAGCTGCACCTCAGAGAGCCTCCAGCAAAATAAAAGCTGTATTTCACATCTTAGGTCTAGTGTAGATTTCCAAGAAGAAAGGTAACCTGATCTTTTAACATCCTGTTTGTACTTGCAAACTATAGCACATCTGCATTATGATACTCCTTCTGGGAAATGAGCATGTGGATTATTTTGCAACTTTCAGAGGTGATTGAAATATTTCAAATTAGACTCCTAGAATAAAAAAGCTCATAGCCAGGAGCACTATCACTTCACAGAGTGGAAAATGAGGTTTACTAGTTACTAAATCAATAGAAATAATAGAATTTGATGAATAACTTAGATACTCTTTATTGAACTTTTTTTTCTTTTATTTATTTTAAGTAATTTGAAAGATGTCAAGTCTGGCAAAAGCTTAACTCTTCATTATACAACTTGGGTTTTTCTGGATCTTTGTATGCTACAAACACAACCACATCAGAATGCTTAAACTTACTTATACTCGCATAGTTAAGCTAGAACATACATTATAAATTTTTCCTTTTAGACACATGCAAGTTTTGGAAAGAGGAGATTTTTTCAATGTAACAAAACATGTGAATTGTATTCACTGATAACAGTAACAAGTTATTAAATAAAATTGTTCTTTACTGTATATCCCTGGACTATACACTCTCATTATGAATATAAACCAAGAGTTTGCTATTGATAATATTCTGAGTAGTTATTACCAATTTTAATGTATTTAGGCAAGAGTTTTCATGTATACAATATAATATTTTTACACACATTACACAGCATGCCTGAGCAAGTATTCTACTTAGTAGAAGTACTAATTGGAGAGAAGATTGAGTGGGAAAACAACAAGAAAAATATTTATTTTTCTCTTTATTTGACTTATTTTGTAGTGACAACCCATCTTACAACTATCTTTTCAATAAACAAGAGAACTCTCTCCTTTCATATCAGATTATCTCAAACTAAAGAACAGGAAGGTTGCACACCACTAACAATGAAACCAACCTGTCATGCATGGCCTTGACAAGAATTTCAAAAGTAAACTTGGTATGCACTCCAGGACTTACCAGTTTTAGAACTTAAAAGTTTATAAAACTCATTGAATGATGACTAGTACATTATAAAATATAGAAATGCTAATCCTTCCTGACAATCATGTTGATATTCTAAATGACTGAAATAAACATAAATAAATAAATGAAAAATATAATAATTGGTATCAGAAACAATATTATACAGACACAATCCTGTGGCCAAATGACCACTTGAAAATATTTCTCCCATGCATAGCATATATAATAAACCTGGAACCATGGAAAGAAAAAGCATAGAAGTTTAAAATGGGAAGGTACCAAAATCAATTAATCAGACGTACATACATTATGCATAAAGAAGCTCAGGATAAGGGAGGTCAAGTGACTTGCAAAGGTAATGGAACCATACCTAACCCCAGGTCTTCTAACTCACATAGCAATTTCCATTCTGTTATATGATTTAAAATATGGAATTATTATATTGGATTTTGCCTTAAGACATAAAACTTGCTCAAAGTGTTGAGCTTTGCTATTACTTAGCTAAGGCCATGTTGGAAAAATCTTTCCACCATTCTGTCTGCTCTACAGGGTCACTGCCAAAAAGAGGATGCAGTTTCTCTCAGCATACAGTCACCATGATTCTTGTTTGTGGCAAATTTCCATCACTACTGTTTGATTAACCATGTGAATCTTCCAGAAGGAATCATGAACTTGAAGGTTTTAATTTTAGCCAATAAAAACTCCCTACAAAATTGCTTTGTTATTTAATTATGTTCCAATAACCATAAAAGTGACATCTAGGGGTATAACTAAATGATTATGTTAAAAAAACACAAAGAACTCATCATCAAATCTTTCTTGAATGCTAGTAATATTTGAAATACTCTATTTTTCACTCAAGTTGAGAAAATACAACTTTTTCCCACAAGGACTTTATGAATTATTTGAATGTATATAACACATCTATTGACCAGAAATTTGACTAAACACAGTGCTATGTGGTTTAAGAATTTGCACCAAATACTTTTGTTTGAAGATTAAAAATGTCTTAAGAGATGATACTTGACTATATTCTTATGTAAATTTTTAGTTTTAAATGAAAGACTTTTAATGAAAAACCATGTGTTCACTACATGAAAAAAAAAGGATAATACTAAAACAAATTTAAAACATCTAAAATTCTACCACATAAAAGTATACCAGTGAAATTTGATGCATATTGTTCCATATTTATACCTGCAGAGTATAATTTATATGTTTTAAAAAGATGCTCCCAGGTAAATCAAATTTAGTTATACTAAATACAGCTGTTCATATTTATCTTCCTGTTAAGAAGAATATCTTTTAAGAGAATATTTTTAACAGTTTAATATCCAAGAACAACAAAATTAAACAGGTTCTTTTAACAGTGTAACATCCAGGAACAACAAAATTAAACAGGTTCTCATACAAGTGGAACAAGAAAATTTCTGCTTGAAAGGAAAAGAATATGAAGAGAACAGCATGCGGTTGTGAAGTCAAGAAAGTTTGGCACCTTTTTCTTAACAGAAAATGTATCCTTTTGTCCATCACAGAGAAGACTCTAAATCTTATTAAGTACTAGAAAGTTCCTGAAAGTTACAACAGTGCTTATATTTGCTACATAATGCGTAATAATTTTAAATTGAATTACTGACCTTTTATACCGCTGTAAACCAAAGGAAAAATAAATATCTTCTAATTAGTAATTTCAAAGGCATATAGAAATCATTTCAGTTTCTCATATTATGAGTGAACTATAATTTATTCTGCTACCGATATTGCAATCTAGAATCATTTTGCTAATGTTTTAAATTAATTATAACCTGTAGATTTTTTACTGCATTTTTATTAATGTTAATTTGGTAGTATTTTATTTAATGTTAATTTTGGTAGTATTCTTAAATAATAGGGAATCAAATGTATTGAATATGTTGTATAACAATTTCAATTAACCAATACTTTAGCATATATTTTCCTGTTTCTCTTTTGCTGAACTATTAAGTAAAGATGATAAAAGATTTAAAATACATAAAATAAGTATTAAATTTAACCAAAGAATTTTCCTATGAGGACTTACACATCTGCAGATGTATTTAGTCAAGCCAGAATGATTACATTTCAAATAAATTGTTCCCTCTTTTGTGTCATAAATGGTGTTACTCTGTGTCACAAACCTAAATCTCACAACAACCTATGAATTAGGTATTAATATTAATCTGATTGAATAGTTAATAAGGATGAAGCAGAGAAATATGTAATTTGCATGATTACAAAGCTGGTAAAGGTATGAGCTCAGAGACTAATTCAAGGCATTAACCACTATGCAATAAATACTACTTCTTATGATGAAATTATATTAGATGAGTTCTGTTACAATGGATAATTTTCATTGAAAATATTTTGGTTTTGGTTCAAACAAAACATGGGTTTTTGGTTTTTTATGGGTCAGTAGATGCTACAAAGGAAACATTTATTGTTACATAGTTTGTAATGAAATTTAGATCAGCATTTTAAAAAATACATTCTCTGCAATACTAGTGTCAGGGAATGCTAAAATGTATTTCTTGAGGAAAACTATCTGTAATAAATTAATTTCAGATATTTGAAGTTAAACAAAATTAAACAGGTTCCCATACAATGGCAATGTTAGAGACTGAAACTTGCTGATATTCTTGTGTTTCTTCAAAGGTAACAGAATATGTTCCGTTTATCATATGGAATCTGTTTGATGAATGAGTATTATTGGATTTATTTAATAATTTTAGGTAATATTATTGCTTCTGTAAAATACAGTATGTGATAATGGGCACTAAGTACAGTTCTACTACTGCTCCATTTGCTGAAGAGCTGGTTTGGGAGAATGTTGTTGACAATGTTTTTATATATATTGATTGGAGAGGTGTATTACTTTTTTCTAGGTTAGCTATATTTAAGAGTCTAATAATTATAACCTTTTGAATACTTACTTCAAAATAAATTAAATAATTTAAAAATATTTTCAAAACTGTTTTGCCAATTCTACTTATCAAAATTTGTACCTGTCATCTTACAATTTTTTTAACCTAAAATACTATGTAGGACATATCATTCAGCTGAAAACATGTGAAAACTGAAATTTCAAAAATATACTTGAGAATAATTTTAATCTTCTTAATTTATAAGCAGTACAAATTTGCATTAATTATGAAATTTTTTATTAAATATCCATTTACATAAATTTTAAAATTTTTGTTTGAAATAATTATTGTCCAAATTTATAGTTCACTAGAATCACTTAGAGGATCTGTAAAAATAGATTGCTTATCAAAAGGTCAGGATTGGTGCCAGAGAATTACCATGACAATTAAATTCTCAAGTGATACTGATGCTGTTAACCTTAGGAGCACAAATTCAGAAACACTGGAAAGTCAACTCTAAACAAAAATATATATGTTGATGTATTGCTCAGGGTTTTCTAAAGGAGAATCAATAGAATAAGTGGATAAAAGATGGTGATAGATAAATAGGTAGGCAGGTAGGTAGGTAGATAAATAGATAGATGGGTAGATAAAGTTTGTTATGGGAGATTAGCCTACATGATTACAGAGACTGAGAAGTAACATGGTCTACAGTCTGCAAGCTGAAGGTCCAGGAAGGCCGATGGTGTAAATCTATTAGTTCAAACCTGAGGGCCCAAGAGAGAACCAGGAGCATCAATGACAAAAGCACAAAATATATGTCCTAACTCAAACAGAGGGAGCAAATTTGCTTTTCCTTCACCTATTTGTTCCTTCAGTTCCTAAACAGATTGACTAATGTCCTCTCAAATTGGTGAAAGTGGATCTTCTTTACTTAGTATAACTATTCATATTCTAGCCTTTTCTAGAAACATAGACATACCAGAAATAATGCACTATCAGTTATCTAGGTTTCTCTTAGCCCAGTCAAGTTGACATATAAAATTTATAATTACAAACAATAAATATTTGCAACCACAATATTATTTTAAGGATTATCATTCAAAATGGTATATTCTGATTTTCAGACTTTCAGATTAAATGAACAACATTAGTGTCATAGTTTAGATGAGTTTCCCTCAAAGGTCCATGTTTAAAGTTCCCCAGTGTGGTGCTATTGGGGAGCAATGAAACTTTTAAGAGTTGAATGAATTGAAAACTAGTGTGAGGTCTTTGGTCATTAGGAACATGTACCAAAAGGACATTTGGGGACCCCAGCTTACCTAATTCTTCTCTTGTTTTCTGGATCATGAGATGAGAAGTTTTTTCTCTGCCACATGTTCCAACCATGATGTCATACCTTTGCCAGAAGGCCAAAGAAACAGGCCATCTAATCTTTGATTGGAACCTCCAGAACCATAATCCATAATAACCCTTTCTTATTTTTAAGCTAATAAATCAGATTTGAATTATTCAGAAACGATTACACCTAAGAATTAATGATTTGTAATGTGTGATACTTATTTTTTTAAAAATATTTATTTGCTTTAGTTGTACACAATGCGTTTTTACGGGTGCTGAGGATCGAACCCGGGCCGCGCACGTGCTAGGCGAGTGCTCTACCACTGAGCCACATCCCCAGCCCCTGATACTTATTTTTAATAAATAATATTGCCAATGACCACTAACCATGATGCTGGGATCAGGAGAGTGTCTTAAGTCTCAAAATGTGAAATATGTCTCCAATTCCACCTGAACTCATTAGTGATGAAAGAACAGTTAGAATTGTTACTAGATGTCTTGACACACCCATTTTTCACCACCATGTGTCTTACAGAAAAAAACGTAAAATGACAAGCAAGTTATTAACTATGTAAGCAATCTTCCAGTATCCAACACTATTTCTAAGCTTCTGGTAAGGAAGAACAGGTTACAGTGTAAAGGGTTAGAACTGGATTTTATTCCTTTTTTTTTTTTTCCCCACTAGTGTCTGCAAACAAATAGCAAAACATTATTGTCTACAAACTACTAAATCTCCTATTTGTGAAATGAAAGAATTTTGTAGAATGTGCTCTAGTGTCTCTTGTATTTTTTTAATACACTGGTTATTTTTGTTCCTATAAATAGCTCTCAGCACACTTGATGAGAACACTACAGTATTCTGATACTGGTCATGCTCAATTTTACTTATTTAGCAAAATAAATTAATTAGGTTCTAATTGTGGTAGACATAATAAAAATCAATTGGAAGTCATTAAAAGATCGTAATTACATTTAAGCAGGCTCTATTATAATTCAAATTTCATAGTAAGTAAATGGAACTTCTAATATACTCTCTCCCATTCGTTTTAGAAAGATTTATCTATTATAATTATCACAGTTTTATCTACACATTTGTGATAATATAGAAAAATAACAAACATAGCAAATAAGTAGATTGCACCAGAAGAAATAAATATCTAAATATCTATACCAAATTCATATATATATATATATATATATATATATATATACACACACACACACACACATATATATACATATATATATAAACACACAGAAAAAAAATTAAAATGAAAAGCAAGTTAGTAACTATTTAAACAATCTTCCAGCATCCAACAGTATTTCTAAGCCTATGGTAAGGAAGAGCAGGCTACAGTGTAAAGGATTAATACTGAATTTTATTCTTTTTTTTTTTTTCCCACTAGTATCTGGGAACAAAAAGCAGCATATACAAATAGAACAGAACAGTAAATATGAATATCATAGATTAGTTTTAAGAAAAATTAGTATCCATATTTAATCAATATGAATGTATACAAGTAATATGGTATTTATGGACTAAAATAGATAATTCAAAAATAAAAATAAATGCAATTTAAAAATAAGAATATGGATCATGTAGGAAAAAAAATATAGAAAGAAAACTATCCTCGTAAATGTCAATTAATGTTTGATCAGGTATAAAGTTGATCTGTATGTGAGGAGGAGGCATTAGGGACCCAGAAGAACACCAAATCATAAGCATATTCAGGTGACTGACAATGTTAAGATGCTTTAGATTAGGGTCAGCACCTCAAGGCTAATTTAAATACTCACTTTAAAGCAATACTCATAAATGTGAGTTTAGCATGGGTTTGACCCACAACCAAAAAAAAAAAAAAAAAGCTGCTGATATGTGTATGAATCATAAGTCTAAAAATGCCATTTACTAGCCGGGCGCGGTGGCGCACGCCTGTAATCCCAGCACTTTGGGAGGCTGAGGCAGGAGGATCGCGAGTTCAAAGCCAGCCTCAGCAATGGCGAGGCACTTAGTAACTCAGTGAGACCCTGTCTCTAATAAAATACAAAAAAAAAGGGCTGGGGATGTGATCCAGTGGTCGAGTGCCCCTGAGTTCAATCCCCAGTACCAAAAAAAAAAAAAAAAAAAAAAAAAAAAAAGCCATTTACTAAAAGAATGAAATAACAACACAGAAAAAATAAATTAAAAAAGAACAAAAAGACTTATTTTTTGCCTCAAGAGATTATGTTTAAAGCAATAATTTCTGAACCCAAAACAAAAAATAATTTACCAAACAGAAAGTTCTGAGAGCAGTATTTTCATCTCGTAACATATTGGGTTTTTAAAGTTGAAATGGTGAGACTGAAAGAATTTATTTATTATTTTTATCAGTTGTTTGCTTTTGAAATATTATATAATAATTTATCTTTAGGATTTTGTAGTATGTTATTATTCTCTTGCATTTTATATTATAATTTACCTGGATCTTTCCAGACTAGAGATTCTTTATAAACATTTAATTAAATTCACTATAAAAAACAGATGTTAAAATGTGTTTGATTATAAACATGTATGATAAACATACAAATAGAACAGAAAGGTAAATATGAATACCATAGATTATTTTTAGGAAAAATTAGGATCCATATTCAATCAATATGAATATATGCAATACATACAAGTAATATGGTGTTTAAGGACTAAAACAGATACTTATACAATAAAAATAAGTGCAATTTAAATCTAAGAATACTGTTCCTTTAATAAATCAGAAAGTGTTATTGATGGAGAACTTCTAGAATTGACAAAGATAATGAAGACAAACTATATAGGAATAAAAATCAATATAATCTGTGAAGAAAATATGAATACAGAAGATACCAGACATGAACACACACACACACACACACACACACACACACACACACAAGAAAGAAAGGAGTGACCTCATAAATATTTTCCACTTCTTCAGGGAGGCAACTCAGGTACATGTGTGGTTTTCTATAACTTTTGTTTAATGAGCCACAGTTAAAGAGTGCATAGACGGGTACTAGAGACTCAAAACAACCAGGAAAATATACTCAGTACTCAAAGTACATAAAATTAGAAGATAAAAGTGAGTTACTCAAACTGGTAATTATGGAGGTCAAAAATATATCCTAGAGAAGATAGAGAACAATATTCTTAATATGACTTTTTTTAAAGAAATGTATTAGTATGGTCACAGGAGTTCATTTTTATTGTCATTAACCAGTTCATCATATAAGAACTTGAGTAGATTTTCTAGAGGGACGTGCTAAACAAAGGTTGCTTTAAAATATTAGTAAATTAATTGTATTAATTTTTCTTTGGCTAAATTAGAATCTTTATTAAGTTGTTCTTGAATCATAGGTATTTTTGAGGTTTTTAAATAAACTTCATTTTTTAAACACAAAACATTTCCACACATAGTAATAGGCAGGTGGTGTGGCAGTTACACAGTGCAAAATGACTCCTGACTCCCGAAAAGGGGTCCTGCTAATCGGTTTCATTGACCAACTTTGTTCTGTGTAGCTTGTTTATCAGTTAAGGATACAGTTTTGTATGGGCTATATGTATGCAAATGACAAGGTTGCACATACAGAACATTCTAAGGAATGAATATTATCTAAATACATGTAAGACAGGCAAATGACGTAAGTATTTCTAAATATTAACAATGGCCACTTGATGGTGAAATTCTTAAAATCTCCACTGAAAATACATCAACAAATAATGGATTTAATATAATTATAGTCTTGTTCATAGAAAATTTTCAAACATCACTGAAGGAAATGAAAGACCTAAATTGAGATACTATGTTCTTGGATTTTATTAGCTATTTTGAAGATGGCAAATTTCACCCAAATAGATCCACAGATTCAATGTAATTGCAATCAAAATCCTAACAATTTTATTTCTTTAAAAAATGACTAGCTATTCCAAAAATTTATACTAAAATGCAAATTATCTGTAAAAGTAAAATATGCATCTTAAAAGAAGAAGTTTGGAAATGCACATTATTTGATTTTTACATATTATGAAACTGAACTAATCAAAACAGTGTAGCATTTGTGGAAAAAGAGATATATCCTTTAGTGGAACAGGATATAGTGCCAAGAAATAGTATATTGATTTTTTTTTCCCAAGGATGATAAGGTAATATGGTGATTCTGGATAAACATTTAGAAAATATTTATGATGTTGCTTCTTAAACAGGACACAATAAATGAAAACCTTAAATGTTAATAGGAATGACATTCATGAAATAACAAATACATGCTTTTTAAATAACATAGATTAAAAAATAGATGTAATGCCTCAGTAATAGAAAGATAAACACATAATAAAAAATAGGTAAAACATTTGAGCAGGCATTATATAGTAGAAATAATGATGACCAGTAAATATGTGAAAATATTCTCAAAATCATTTGACATCAGGGAATATGAATTAAAACTGGGATCAAATACTACTACAAACCCATGCAAATATCTAACTTGTTAAAACTGATAATACCATATATTAATGAGGATGTGGAACAAGTGGAATCACCACTCACTACTTGTGGCTTACATAAATATGATATAATCACTTACACTAGAAATAATGACATCAATTTCATTCTTAAATATTTAATCAAAAGAATGAAACTCTATTTTCACATGGACTTACATTTACAGTAGAATTTTACCTAGTAATTCAATCATAGAACAATCTATTCCTTTAACATTTAGATGGATAAATTGTGGTTTATCCATACTACAAAATATATTAAACAATATAATTAAATTGCCTACTGAAACATTCAACAATCTGCAACGGTATTTTAGAATCGACTGTACTACAGTGTAGAAAGTACAGTAGTGTTTGCATGGGATTGAGGAAGGGGATAACTACAAAGGAACCCAAGAGAAATGTATAGTATAACAGAAATGCTTTATATCTTAATTTTGGTGGTATTTTCACAACTGTTTACAATAGTCAAACCTAATCAAATTCTCCAATTTAAATAAGAAAATTTTTATTTATAGAATTTAAAATTCAATTAAGCTGGGAATAAAACTCTCCTAGACTCATTACTTCTTGTGAATGGAAATTAGGAATTTCATTCTTGAGACCTCCAAGTTACATACTCACACACTTATATAGATGTTAATGAACTACTTAAAGTTGAATTCAGAACAAATTATTCAGTTATATAAGAAATAGTTATCTGAGTTCAGTCTTAGTTTTGTTTCACTTTATCTTATATTTTAAAGGTGGAACTTTGAAATTCAATGAAAACAGAGTACATTAATATTAACCTTCTTTTAAAAAAAAAAATGTTAATCTTTCTTCTCCAGATGTGGTTTGCAGATGATCTATGAGTTCACCAATGAGAGTCAAAAGGAGCCACTGGTCTCAAAAAACCTATATTTGTTCTTAGGGAGAATAGTCTTCTACTCTAATACAACAGTATCAACAGTATGCCACTTCTATCTATGGGCAATAGTGACCACAAATCTATGTTAGCAGGTAATTTTATACCAATGCTAGACAAATGAATACACGAAGACCAAAGACATTCAAGAACTCTTATTCATCTCAAGTCACTTTGGAAAATGGTAGTGTTTTAAATAAAAAGTCCTTTTTAAAAAATTTGATGGCATACAGATCATATACTCCTACTAATAGCTTTATTTTTCTAATACAATTAAGCAACTTTGAGATTCAGTTTCAGAGCTTTCGTCATTAGCATACAGACTAAAGCAATACAAACTCCAGAATACAAGACAAATTAATAAAGTTGATTATAATATGCTTCATCAGAAATATGTCATTTTAATGTCTTAAAGTTATGTTTTAAATATGTCTTAAAGTTATAGTTAGCTAAAATTGTAAACTTCAGGTAAAATTTCTGATTAAAAGAGATAATTTGGAAGTGACAAGTGAGAATCAATTTGAATCATAGGAAACCTCTGATTTCTACAAAAGGAATCACATTGGTTTCAAAACTACATTTTTTTCATTCAATGTGTATTCATCAAATATAAATCATTTGTGAGAAAATGTGTTAATCCCTTGAGAGGACACAGAGAGGAATAAAATAGAGCCACCACACTCATCCAACTTTCTCTTTCTCAATAAAAGCAACATGAAATAAAAGCAAACAAGTACCACAGGATCTGACTAGAGCAACTTGCCAAAAAAATGATGATTGCTGGAATGTTCAAGAGTACATAACTGTTTTAACATGCAAACTTCACAGTGTGATCATGCAATAGAAGATGGTGATAGTAAAGTCAGAAAAGAGTATAAAATAAATGTTTAAAGAATGTATGTCCAACAACATACATGAGTAGATTTTTGTTGTTTCAAGCTGCTCTTTAAGGCACACCTAATATGCCTTATAATTCACCCAGTGAAAAAATGCTTAATTGCAAGCCTGAAAGAATAAACCATTTTGTACACTGCATTCACATAGCTTCTTTGCTGTATGACGTTTTTCTATATAGATTTTAAAGTGGTTAAATAATGACTTGATTATCCTCTGACTACTTTTCTCTCTCACTCTTTTAGGTTAATCATATTAAAATTGGATGACTAGAATGATTCAAATACTTTGACATTTTAAAATTGAAAAGATTGGTGCATTATTTTAAAAGCATTTAATATTATTGTTGTGTTAATATTAATAATATATTGCCAAATAATCTCATTGTTTATTATTGAAAGAGCAAAAGATATTTAAAATACGTGACATATATGAAGAAAACACATAAGTAGACATAGTAGATAATGTCTAGATGGTTTTTAATTTCTTTAATGAAGTATTTTTTTAAAACTTTTTAATATGTGAACAGAGCACACTAATTTTTGCATTCACTTACAAATGTGTATTGAATATCTACAATATACAAAATATTGGGTTATACATTGCTGAAAAAACAGATCCCGCTGTCAAGAAACATATGATCTAGCTGGCATTTTACATTTACATGGCATTTTATAGTTAATACAAATACTTCCTAACTTATAAAATCCTACATCATCGCTTTCAAAAAGTTAATCTATGATAATATTTACAAAAAGTAGTAGCAAAAAATACAAACAAGAATGGAAATCAGCAGTATGTTCAAAATTATTAATTAATTGCCTTAGTTAAAACCCTCTAACTCATGCACCAGAGAAACTCAAAGTATTAAGTTTTATTGTTATGGGAATTTTAACATGAGCAATGATTGCTACTCTCTTCTACATAAATATTATTAACACAAATACAGATATCTGTCTTCTCACAGCATGGCACATAGCATTTACCAACATTTGGTGAATTAATTTTTGGTGTTGTTTATGTGATCAGTGCTTCATCATATCTTTGAAAAATCATGTGCGTCTTAATGAAAATTTCTAGTTCTCAGCTTGGGTACAAGTAAATAGAACAGATGATACTGCCTGCAGACCACAGAACATATACTATAAGGAGAAGAGCACAAGGTTTGAAAATGACAAGAGGGCTGCCAAAAAGATGCAAAAGCAAGCCAAAGCATTATGATACATACCTTCATAAAATGGACTTGGAAAAGATGAATGACTATATATTGGACATTTCAGTTATAATCATGGGCATAATCACTCTCAATATCACAATCTTTGAAAATGAAGAACAGGATATATTGTCAATTTTCTCTTAATTCAGGTCGGTGGTAGATGTCATTTTTCTTAGATGTTAGAAGATTTTAAGTCAATTCCTTCTCAAAGGCAAACTAGAGGACACAACACTTGAAGATTTCAGGTATATATTTTAATCTTAGCATTTGTTTTATATCAAACCCTCAAAAACTTATAATCAAAGGTACTGTTTTACTAAAAACAAAAAATTATCAAGGGTAACATTATGGTGATTCTGCTATGTGAAAACCTGAAAATTTTACAATCTTTCATGCTGCATTATAGAGTAGAGCTAAAGGAAGAGGTAGAAGGAAGAAGGAGGGTAAATTGTGGGGACTTAATTGGTGTAAATTATTTTCTATGCATTTATAATTGTGTCAGACTGAAACTTAAAGTTATGTATAATGAATATGAACCAATAAAAATGTGGAAAAATTCATATTTGTACAATGTTCTTTACTTGATCATTTCTTTATGGCCAAACTTGTTTCTAATATTTTACTATTGTAAAGAATGCTGTAATGAGTAACTCCATGTATGACTTTATTTTTTTATCTTCTGAAGAATTATCTTCATTGAGTCAATAAGTATTTATTGAGAAACAAAAGATTTATTCTGAGCTAACTGGCATATGGTAACCTTCTGAATAGTAGAGAAAAAGGAGTCAATAATTGTCTCACTATAGAGTTGCTAATCATTCTGAGTTTATGCATTACTGAAAATTGTTATACATTAGTGTTCAGAAAAATAACTATACCTGGATTAGAGAAATATTATTTGGGGATTTTATATGAGAGTTTGATGAAAATTCTGACCTGGAAAATATTAGTAATTTTTTCAAAGATAATTCTGATATTGGCCTCTGTGATGGTATTATACATGTCAACTTTGCTATGGTACCCATTTGTTTTGTCAAATATATGTAAGTGTTGCTATGAAGGTATTTTAAATATGTGATTAACATTTAAACCAATAGACTTTGAGTAAAGAAGATTATCCTCCATAATATAAGTTAGGTTCATCTAATCAGTTGAAGAGATAAGACTAAGGTCCTGGAAGAAACAATTCTACCTGCTGTTTGCTTTGGACTCTTTCTATAACATCAACTCCTCCCTGAGTCTCCAGCCCACTAGCCAGCTCTGTAGATTTTGAACTTGCCATCCCTCCACCCTGACTGTGTGAGTTAGTTCTTTAAAATCAATCTCTCTTTCTGGTCTCTGTCTCTCTGCCCTATCTCTGTCTCCCTAAATACATTTTTATTTCTTCATTCATTCAAAAGATATTGTTGATTGGTTGACTGGGCACCTACTGCATGCCCAGCTCTGTACTTAGTGTTAGAAGTACAATAATAAAAAATTATCACATAGAATCTAAAATATAATGGTTAGCCAAGATCTCAAAAGCCATTCATTACCAATAAAAAATTCTAACTATAACTCAGGCCTTTAGCTAACTTGATGTCAGGAAAAATAATCTTTATTTTCCACATATATTAATGCAAATCCCCAGGATCATTTATACCTATTAAGGGGCCAGTTCTACTTGATCTTCCCACATTTCCTTCTTTCAGGAGAGCAACAACACATCTATCCCATACAACACAGATAATCAGGTCCCCTTTACCAGGCTGGTGTACCCATTCTCCTAGTGCTGCAGAGAATTGCTCATGGTCTAAGAGAATTAACCTCCCACTCAGGACACATGACTTGGCAGTCAACAGCCAAAGAGTTACTTATATGGGGACAAAAAAGGGCAGTCTTCTGCTCTGATGCCATCAATTTTTTTAGTGCAATTCATGCTGCCAAAATTAATAATCATCTAACAATATCTTTAATTTTTTTTTTTCCTTTCCCATTTGTGTCCTTCATTTCCCTTCTTCTAAGCATACTACCTCAGTAAGTATCTTCATAAAATGTGTATATCAGGTTCTACCTACTGGGAATAAGCCTAAACAAATATACCCTTGAGGAGGAACTTTTCTATTATTGGCCAAATGAATAGTCCCTCTTTCAGAGAAAGCTGCCGTTCTCCATTAAAGATGGTTCTTGTCTTTGCCACCTCTTCTTTATCTTCAAGAATGAGAGGAGACTACTTCTTAGGGGAGATTTTTCCATTATGTGTTCATATAAAGACCTTCTAGGCCTTAACAGTGGCAGTTTTGAATGGCATATCATTTTCAGTTCATCCAAATGAGGCTCCTTCCCTAAGACATTCCCACAGTCATAATCACCACTCATCTTGGTGGCCTATATTTTGAAATAGAGTCTTGGAACCCATCCCAATGTTCCTTTTGTGTGTTGTCCTCTCCTGTTACTTCCTTCACCAAGTCTCCACAAGTTTCACCTCTTTTAATTCCACATATTTTAACCATTTAAGTCACAAAGAGAAGGAATCAGCATGCTTATCTATATTCATCCAAGGGCCTATACCACTTTATAAAAGATGGCTATAATAAATACATGAATAAGACACATCACCATATTCCACCCTAAACAAAGACCCAAATATCAGTGATGTGTTAAAACATCAATGATAGCTTTGCTAACTAAAATTATTATATATCATTATAATCACACCCCAAAAGGTTTAAATTAGGTCTAATTTTAGAGATATTATTCAACACTACACACCTTTACTGATGATAAAAGTAATATATCAGGGTCTCTTATAAACTTGTAATAGAGTAGATTAAGGAAATAAATACAGATGACTCAAGGTTTACATACAAATTTATGAGTTAAAACAGTCATAAAGGTTTTAAAGGGTAAAAGTAACAAAAATAAAATTAATAAATCAGAAAACTAGTTGGAAAATGTATTCATAGAAGCCTTCTGGCATTTTTTCATGTGAAGGTAAGAATACTATGTTCATTATATTTTAGTGCACTGATGTGGGTAAAGAAAGGATTGTGCTGCAAGTTATAAGGTTATGGAGTTTATTATACAAATCAATCAACCAATCAACGAGTATTGAGTTCCAGGAAGAAAGGAAGAAAGCACATAGAAGATGACCTTTTGGTAATTTCTCATTTATTCTATTTACAAATTGATAAAATGACTAGTTTTTATGGACATGAAGCTTATTGCCTCAAGTAGTCAAGTGTCATATATTTTAGCCTAAGTTATTCTGAAGGGCTTGAGAAATGACCCACAGTCACATCAATGTATTAATTAAGTCTAAACAGGAACCTATGTGCACAAATAAGGATCTATGAGAGAATACTTCTGCTCAGGGAAGGTGAATAGTCTATTATAACTGGAACAGGGGCACAGGGAGAAATGTGAGATGAGTGGAAGCCTAGCAGTGACACATTATAAAGGAGCACACACCATAATTGGATTTGTTTTATTAATATTTCTCAAAAATGGCATCAGGTGGCTGGATTTGTGGCTTAGTGGTAGATTGCTTACCTAGCGTGTGAAGCACTGGGTTCAATTCTCAGCACTGCATATAAATAAATAAAATAAAGATCCATCAACAACTAATAACAATATTTAAAAAAAAATGGCATCAGAATTACATTGGGACCCTCTTTAAAAATTCATATTGTCCCAGATGATTTCATGATTATTAAATTTAAGAATCATTCTATAAGGAGTGGGGAGCCCTAAAAGGTTTTCAGACATCCTACAAGACATCCATGGGCTGTGTGTGGGCCACTGCTCATTGAGCCTAGTGGGTAGGGACATCTGGTGTCTGAGAATGACCAGAGAAACTTCCTCCAGTTAACTGCCTTGACACATTTGTGAATTTCTCTACCACTATGCAGTGCTGCACAACAGCACCTGAGATGGGTGTGACCTGCCAAGATGCCAATCAACCTGCTGACTGCAGGACATCAGGAAGCAAGACTCCACCCTTAAAACCTTATCTCTGCCTTCTGTACCGCCTTAAATAAACTACTGGAGCCATCTTTCCTTTGTCTAGTTCCATTTCTTCTGTGAACTGGATCTATCAGTGACTCCACTTTTGCAAATACATTTCTGACTCTTTGTATTTTGTTCTTCATTAATTATTTTAGAGTTGAAGTTTTCGGGTGGCTAACATCCTCCTTGGCAGGAAGAAGAACCCCCCCAATGAGACGCTGGCCGTCACCCCCTATATAGACGGAAGTCTGACAGAAAAGTAGGTGAAAAAATAAGAAAGAAGGAAAGGGGACTATTGCCAAAACCAAAAACATTAGAACACATGGAAAAAATCAAGTTATAAATTAGAGGCTTTACTGGAATCATTGATTTATTTTATCTCTCTTTTTCAATCTGTTTTGGATAGGATAACATTATAAACATAAAGCCAGGAAAGCATATTTAAGAAAAGCTCAAGAATTACCATAATAAACACTTTCAAACAAACCATTTAATTAAAAGAGAAATACATCACTATTTTCCCTTTTCGAATAGATCTCTCCGGATACATTATCTCCAAAACAATTTTGATTTTATACAATTTCTACTTGATTTAAATAATCAACATTTTTCTTCTGGTTAAATCTTTTGTTTTTGTTTTTGTTTTTGTTTTTGTTTTTTTTGGTGAGTGGTCAGAGAAGAATAAGAAAGTGCTCATAATTTCAGTAGCTTATCTACTGAACATATAAAGCAAAATCAAATTTGGGAGCAGTGACATTGGTAAAGGAAAAACTACATTTTATCTTTTTACAATTGATTTTTTTTTAAATCCTGGAAAGAGCAAATCTAAATCTCAGTGGGTTTCTAGCGGAACAAATAGCTACTAAAAATACTCTTTTAATTGACACAGAAAACATACTTACAAAGCCTTTGGCCCAGATGGGGTCCAAGTTAAAACTTCTAGAACTAAATGAAGAATTTCTCTATGCAAAATATCCTTTCAGAAAAAAAGTTCATTATATTTAGTAAATTTGGGGTGGTTACGTTTCCCACTTTTAAATATAAATGCCCCTGGTTTGTGGATTTTTTTAAAATTTTTATTATAGTGAAAAAGCACTCATATATAACCATTTTCACTTTCAGTACAGTTTTCAACAAATTATGTTTAGATATTCAACTCATTATTACAAAATGAACTTTTTGTTAAATGATTTTGCTCAACTATAGGCTAATTTTAGTGTTAGAGAGGCATTTAAAGTAGCTCAGTCTAAGCCATAATTTTCAGTGGGTCTGATGTATTAAATGTATTTTTTACTTATAATATTTTCAACTTGTGATGGGTTTGTTGAGATCTACCAACTTATACATTGAAGAGCATCAATACTTTTATAAATTATACTTGATGTTGATGTAGTAAGTGTCTATTAAGTTTCAAATGATCCACAGAAGGTTCAAGATGACTTACAAGACTGTATTTTACATAGGAATAAATGACATTAAGGGCTGGGGTTGTGGCTCAGTGGTAGAGCACTTCACTAGCATGAGTGAGGCTCTAGTTTCAATTCTCAGTACCACGTATAAATAAATAAAGGTCCATCAACAACTAAAAAATAAATATTCAAAATAAATAAATAAATGACATTAAAATCAAATACATAATAGTGCATTTCCAGATGAATTAAGCTTAGCATTTCTTAAGAAAGTTTAAGAATGACATAGATAACTATCTTTCCTTAGAGTTGATAAAGAGTTTTACAAAGAGTTGATAAAGTCTACTTCTAGAAATTCCTGGCTATAAGGTAGTTTGTGAATTTCTGCCCAATAGGATAAGCAGACCCTGAGATGTTTCTCCACAATTCACATTTCCTTGTAATCATATCCTAAAGCAATTTCCTCCATTTGAATCTGGACTCACGGGACTTACTGACTTTGACATTATACTGTAGAATAAGTCTTCCAAGGTTTAGTACCATACCACTTTTTATTGCTTTCACAACAAATTACCATAAATGTAGTTACTAAATAATACAAATCTATTATCACATGGTTTCCGTGGGTCAGGAGTCCACGTAGGTGTTCAATGGTCATTTGTTTGGGGTCTCACAGTCAAGGTGTAGCCCAGGGATGTGGTTCTCATTCAAGTGATATGTTGAATTCAGTTCCTTTTGGGTTATAGCTGAGGTGTCTGTTTTCTTAGTAGTAGTTGCCTAAGGACTAATTCTAGCTCCTCATTCTTGTCTCTCTCTGTAGGCAGTTTATTCATAAGCTTTTTGCTCTAAATAGCCCAGTCTAGCAGAACAATGCTCTTATTTTAAAGAGTCCATTTGATTACATGAGACCAATCCATGATAATGCCCCTTTTTATTAGTTCATTGAATTGATTTGGAAACTAGGTTATATTTGAGACATTTCTTTTGGCATAGAATGTGACAAATTCATGACAATGTTATTTCATTGTCATATGATCTACTCATATTCAATGAGAGGGAACTGTATACGGCTAAAATAATTGGGGTAGAATTCTATAGTGGATTATCATGTAAGATCTGCTCCCATCATGCAAGGTCCAGGGGACACTCCTTTTACATGGTGATGAGATATATAACTTTTTAAGTGGAACCTCAGAATCACTGAACTATTCTGTGGTCATCTGCTCTGGAGGCTAGAGATGACACTGAGAACTCTCACTCTTCAGCTGGATTCCTAAACACAGGATAGTGATGGTATCTGGGTTTCAGAGATAAAGTGATGACACTTAATAGCCCAAAACAATGTAAGTGTAGTTACCATAACAGACAGCAGAGCCAAAGCAGTAATAAGAACATCTAACCAACAGAGATCACTGATGGTGGATAGTTGATTATAAAGTTCCTAGAAATTAAATAGATGGACAACCTACCAAAGAGTTACTCCATCGACATTAACAGGAAAATTTTAGAGCTAGTGAACAGACATCTGTTCTCAAGCACTAAAAGAGAGAATCAAAGGTCTTCAGTCATTTCCAATTTGAACCAAACCATGGGCACAAAATCCCTTCAATGAAGTGTAATCTGAGGAATCTTGAGAAAGGACCCTGCTATGCTGTCAAATGTTCATACTGTTAATCTTTAAGTGCCCCACCCCCCTTTTTGGATCTGTGTCATTTACCCATCTGATTTTAATGAAGAAAGAGAAATAACCAGATTTTTCAAGTATTATTGGACATGAGCTCTGAACTTAGACCAGGTTTTAAAACTTAATACATCATGGTAGTCAGCCACTGAGATTAGGGCTTAGGAAAGATAAAGTATGAATTGAGATTTGTTTCACTTTCATTTCACAGTGGTTCCAGGGACTCCGAGAATGTGCCTTATGATTAGGTCCTAGTTCTGTAATGCACAATTGGATATTTTTGTAGTATACTCAGAAACTGAAGGGAATCTCCATGTTGTTCCCCTGACTTGTGAAATAAGGATAATTGTGATAGGGAAGAATAAGTGGAAGCCACTAAAATTGCTTCTACCTATGAAAATAGTAAACCGAAGAAAATACCACATTCCTGAAGGAATTTCAGAGATTAGTGCCATTTATAATAAAGGCAGAAAAAAATGCCAAGATTGTATTTATTTTCTACCATATCCCATTTCAACTTGTCTATTTGGCCTATGAAGAAAACAGAAGGATCTTAGAGAATGACAGTAGAATATTATAAACTCTATAATGATTCCTTTTGCAGCTGTTGTATGAAATGTGGTTTTCTTGCTTGAGGAAATCAATACATCTCTTGGCACATGGCACACAGCTAGAGATCTGGTGACTGCTTTTAAGTTATTCTTGCTAATAAAGACCATTAGAACAAATTTAGTTACAGCGATATACATTCAATTCCTTGCCTCAGAGACTTGTCAACTCTACTTCTAGCTCATATTTTAATCTGTGGGAATCTGTGAAGAATTTACCTTCCAAAATCCAACCCACCAGTCTGTAAGATTTATGACATTAGACTGATTGCACATGATGAACAAGAAGTAGAAACTATTCTAGATACATTTGCAAGACGTTAGCAGGCCAAGAATTCTGGTGCCTGCTACTTCACCGAAGTGTCCAAGGTTCCATTGGTCTGGGGTATATTCAGATAGCCTTCCCAAAGTAAAGAGTAAGTTGTATCTGGTCCTTCCTACTGGGACACTTAAAAATGTTATATGTTACCTCCATTATCCAAAGAATATCACCAGGCATTTTGTCTCTAATTTAACTGTGATACTCTTGCCCACTTAGTGAGTTACCTAAAAGGTCGCCATTATTAAGTGGACTTTAGAATTAAGAGAAAATTCTGTAATATATCTAGGCTACTAAGCAACTTGCTCTACCCCTTGGACCATATGACTCATCAGATTTGCTAGCATTTAAAACATTAGTGGGGGTATGTGTCCAGTTTGGAGCTTTTGGTTCAATCTGTTCTGACTTAGGGTATTGCAGAAATGCCATACCATTCCCCATGGACAAGTGTTCTCCATTTGGGAAATAATCTTTGGCTTTTTACTGTCTTAGTAAAGATTATTTTCCTGACTGTGGGAGAAGATGGCACTTGAGATAGTGTATTTAAGTAAGTAAATGTTTTCCAGTAAACACAGATAGACATATAGAATACAGGTGTATAAAATGTAAATAGTATATAGGAGTTTAGACACCAGCCAGTCCTGATGACACAAGGTAGTGAAGAGTGTCCTGTGGTCCTCGTTACTGCAACATTACCTTTTCTCTCTTGACCCACATATAATTCATGCTTGCTTTGCAGATGTTTCTGCATGTTAAACAGACATCACCTAGAAGTACACATGAAAAAAAACATTTGGCTGGATATCGGTGATTTAGAACTATGAATTTGTATCTTTGGATACAGACGTAAAGATATCTGTGCCCCATGTGTGGTGTTTACTCAAAGATGACCTTGGCAGAAGAATATTTTACTAATCAAGGGTATAGATAGGGTGACATATTATTTGACTCTCATCATAGCCCAAAGGGGTCAAGAACAAAGTAGACATAGCAGCAAAGATGGGTGTTATGAGTGGGTTCAACACATGAAATTCCATTCACCAAGGCACATCAGGTTATAGCCATCAATGAATGCCCATTCTGTCAGCAGTGAGAACTACCTCTGAGCTCCCTAAATTATATCAATTCCTGGAAGGAATCCAATTACCTAGGGTTGGATTATAATGGACCACTTCTGTTATGAAAGGGACTGTCCTTTTTTCTAAGAAAAGCAAGTACTTTGGATACTGTATTTCCTCCCCTGTCTAACTACCACCTTTTCATTACATAAAACTATGTCTATTGCTATGGCATTTAACAAAGTGTGACTACTGAAAAAAGGAACTCATTTCACAGAGCATGATACATGACAATGGGTGAAAAATATTCAGTGATCTTATATTCTCCATAATGTCAAAACAGATGGTTGGTACAATGGTTGGTTGGTTTACTATGGACCAGAGACTGTATCATACAGGTGCTAACCTAATCAAGCTGTATCAATGTGATAATATCCTTCCAGGTAAGTTCAATATCTAAATTTCTTCTATAAGTAGGACCCATAGACTTGTGAGTCAAAAGAAGAGCCATTATTCCTATTTATCCATTTATAAAATCTGTACTTCCCATACTCACTCAGAGTCTTCTGGACTATGGCATCTTAATTTCAAAACAATGCTTCCCCAAGGAGACACAAAATTATTTCATTGAACTGAAATTTACACTTACTACCTACAGTAAATCCACAGAAGAAGATGGGGTTATTATTCTGATTAAGTTGATTAATCCTGACTATCAAGAGATATCATTACTTTACTATATAAGAAAAGATATGCCCATATTTCAAGAGATCTACAAGGTTTTTTTTTTGTTTTGTTTTTTTTTTTTTTATTTTCACATTACTCCCATGCCCTTGTGATGAAAGTAGATGAAAAACTGTGAAACAGAGTTCAGGCTACACTGCCTATGGCTAAGATCTCTAGAAACTCATCTTTGGATTAAACCACTAGGCAAGAATCCAACTAAATGCTTATTGAGGGCAATGAGAATATGGAATGAGTAATATAAGATGGCAATTACAAATACCAGCTATGACAGCATCACCTTTGCAATAACAATGATGGTAATAGTTATAAGTATTCTTTATTTTGACATAATTTTGTCTATATATGTTTTGATTGCAATTATTATCTTATCCTCCACTTTCTCATCCATTTATCATCTAAAACCATATGTGTTAATAGTACTGTTGTATCTTATTTGTTAAGTTATGCAATATCAAAGTGTTGTATGAATCAGCTAGGAGAGGAATAAACATCACCAATAGACCAAAACAGGAAAAAAAAAAAAAAAAAAGGTGGGGGACTTTATGTCATCTTCTGAAGATGTAAGTACACATGTTCTCAATTTCACACAAAAGAAGTGTTTCATGTGAGACAGAGTATGACTTTGTATTGTCTTTAAAGATTATGGTTTACAGAAATGCATGTGGTTGCCAAGATGAAAGAGGGTAGATTGTGATGACTTTGTAATGTGTTAACCTGGAAAGGCTGAAATGCATTTTTCATTTACATTTTTCTGGTTAGATGGGCCACAAAGAGATTCTTGGTAAGAAGTGGGGGACAGAAATAAAGCAGCAGCTATTATGTCACTTACACATATTATTCCTAACCTGCTGACCTCTTTCTTGGCAGTAGGTAAGCTGTTTCACCTTCTCCTGGATACTCCTTTTCATGGGGTAGTTGTGCAGGTCCTATGTTGACAAAGGTCACTAGCTTCTTCCGAACACTCATACCACAAAAGTAGAATTGATAAGATACTAGTATGGACTTCAGTCCATCCTCAAGGTCAGCAGATTGTGTTTGGGGTTTCCAGCTTTTTCTGGCCTGGCCTGTTCCCCTTCACCCCTGTTCATATATCTCATATCCACCTTTCCTTACTAACTGTCTACTCTTGAAGTTCCAGCAACAGAAGAGAAGACAACTGCATACAGACTGAGTAAACAGTTGATACAATATACCAGAATACACCCCTGTTGTACAAATAATTTTTATTATTTTTAACCTGCTTGAACCCTGACTGATATACATAATAACTCAGAAGATTAATGCTAGAAATTTCCAAATTACTAATCTCATTCATTTTTCTGACATTGGAAAAACAGCACATAAATGCTCAATTTATCATGTGCTGATAGTTAACTGTCTGGCTAACTAGAATGTTAAAATATCAGATGGGTAAATCTTAGTAAAACAGACACAAGCTGACTCCTTGGCTAATGACTTCTTAAAAGTCCCTCTTGGATTTGATGCAATCAACATTAGTGTTCTTGTCACTTCTCTTTCCTATTGATTTTCTGAATATCATTTTCTTTAATGTAAAAGGTCACAGAGAAACAGTTGATGTATAGTATTGAATGAGTTAGTGTGTGTATGTGTGTTGTGTGTATGTTGATCACAGAGTACTTACTTACTCAAATATAGTGCTGAAAACGTTTTATTAATTTTAATCCATAATTTGGTCTATAATAAAATAATTTTCTTGGTCTCTGAATCAGTATTCACTTCATCATAATACTTAGCAAATTATATCCAATATCATACAGGACCATAATAAGGCCCATGTACATGTTTATAAATTTGAGGAAGGATAAACAGAGTTAGACTTTTTTAGACCACACCTACTATAGTTTATGCCCTTGACTGGATATTAATCTTCTGTGGTGTAACATTATTTCCAGTTATAGAGTTTAGCATTTCTAACCACAATCCTGAATGAATTTATAAATTTATGATAGAATTCTTTTTTATTTTGAGCACCTACTCTGCAAAAGTACTATGGTGTACTGGCGATACAGCATGTCCAAGATTGTGTGTTCAATCCACAGTGCCACAAAAAAGTATGATGTTAGTCATTTCTAAATAAATGATATCATTTATGTGAACCAGTTCAGTGTGAAAATTTTCTTTACCTCGCTTCAAGATGACATCTATGTTCTAAAAGATCATTAAACTAGTGGTCATATCAATAAAACCAGAATGGCTGGTGGGAATATTAATACTCTTGAGCCACCAGGGATTGTTGTATGACAAGGATGTGCCCCAAACATTTATACATGCCCCCAAAGGAAAAGTACAAACTATCTGAGATTTTGTCCAGTGATCTTGCCAGACAGAGGCAAACATATTCTGTGACCCAATATTGAGACTCATCTGTCAGGGCTGGGACCACACAGGAGGTCCACAAAATCAAGAGCAGAGATGGCAGAGGTAGCAGAAAGTTCTCTGAACCCTGTATAAGATGTGAGACAGTACTGTGCATGATTTATCTATTCTCCATGACCTTATTCTCCTGAGGAGAGATTTGTATCATTGATGTGATTAGGAAGTGGAAGTTGAGCAGGTACAGCCTAATCCCTCTGTCTCTCTTTCATGCAATGCATTTTATCCCAGTTTGTGCCCATGTTTCACTTTGCTCTATTTGCTTCTTGAAATAAGCCAAAAGGAGAAGGTGCTACTGAATACAGTCTGTGTTTGTCAGTTGCTCTTGCCATGATCTGAGGGAATTTCAAATGAAGAGGTAATGAGATAAAAGTTTGGCTCTTGGACAAAGTCTAATTTCAGAGTACAGCTTGTGCGATCAATACACAAATTGTTTGGTCTTTTCTTCTCCATGTGTAGTTTTTGTTTGTTCAGAATCTCATGGGAAGCAAAACATGATTATCAGTCCTAGACATCAGTATATATAGTAATGGATCAATTTATTGATTAATTCACTGATTCTCTAAAGAAATATTTATTAAGCACCTCCCGTTTAGATTTAGCTTCGACTCTATAGATAAAGTAACAAATTCATTATTTTCACAGCTTAGTAGGTAAGATGGATGAATGAGGAGAAATGAATACTGTTTATATTTTTTGCCTTACTTGTATCATAGGTATGTAACTCTGATCAAATTTTATACAGATCTGAAACCCAAAAAGAATTCATGGGTTTATATACAAAATTGAGATTCATCTTATAATAATGGAAATGAATATGAATGCACATAGGTTTATTGGAAATATGTTTGATTAGTGAAAAACTGGATACTTCCAAAATGTAATGATCAGGTAGAAGATGATATGTACACTTAATGACTTTGAAATTTCAAGTTAGAGGAATGAAAAAATACTCATTTAAGTGTTATCACGTGAAAGTGATAGAAAGCCTTAGCAAAAATTATTTTTGGAAAAAGTCTCCAGAGAATAAAATGCTAATGTAAGTTAAGGGGTGAGGAGGGAATGGGGAGTAAGAATTCATGATTCTTTCAGAAAGATAGTTAAAACTGAGAAAAAGAGTCATAGGGTTATAGCTGGAGGGGAATGTGAAGTAGAATTAGGATAGTCTCTTGTTATTATTGGAAGATGTGATGTGATTTAGTTTTTAAAAAGGGAGAACATTAAATTTGATTAAACATTAAATGGAAAGACTGATTTCACAGAGGCCCATTGTCTATTACGGGGAAGAGAAGCAACATGATCCAACACACAAGTAGAAGGATGAGTCCACATATTTATTTTCTCAACCATTCTGTAAGTCCCTGCTTAATGAGCATATCTCAGAAATGGTACTAACAAGGGTTTGGGTAATATTTCTACTAATCATGGCCTGACTGGGACAACAGCAAAGTAACATGTCATCTGACAGCAAACTTTACAACCTTTTCACATTCAACATTTAGAGAGAGCATGTTTATTATTCAAAAGCTCTTTACTAAAGTTAACTCGCTTTTCATTTGTAATCAGATTCATTTAAAATATAAAACCCCTATGTGATATGGTCTTTGCTAAAGTGCTTCTTCAGAAAGGCAGACAAGCTAAATGTATAAACAGACCCCTAATTGAACTGTGAAATCTCACTATTGCTATTGTGCTGATTTACTTTGTTGAATTTTAATGTTAGAAGACTATCAAAGCATAGCCATAGGAAAATGCCCTGCATTACAAATGCTTATACAGAATTCCATGAATGTTAATTATTTTATTCATACCAAGTTCTCTATTCAGTGAAATATTTGACTTTTCTTTATTCATAACTATTTTTTCCATAAAAAAAAGTTTTAAAGAATTACAGATATATACTCTGACCTGAAATTATAAAACAATTATTTTACTATCCAACTGAAGGATTGAATAACACTATTGCTCTATTTATTGACAAAAAAAGTAACAATAAAGTCTCTCTCTCTCTCTCTCTCTCTCTCTCTCTTTTTTCAAGGGCACTTCAACTTATTGTCAATAGAAAATCTGGTCTATACTCACAGAGACTGCCATCTCTATAGTACAAGGTATGATGAAAGAGTTTTGCTTTATGCAGTTGCAAAGGGGAAAATTAAAATGCCAGAAAATGTATGGAACTTGAAGAATATGCATTATAGCTTTATTTGACAAGAGAAATTTGTCAAACTCTCAATTGTACTTATTAACCACATAGCTTCCCAGGACCATGTTTTATCTCTACTTTTAAGTTATATTATAAACTTGATCTTCTTTTTGACAAAATACTCTGACATCACAAAATACACATTTTTAATTTACTAGTTAAGATTAACTTTCAGCATTTAACTTTAATTTACATTATTCCTGTTATGTATATGAGTCGCTAAAACAAGCATGGTTCCTAAGTTTACAGTTAGGTGCTGTCTCAGTTAAGGACAGAGAGGATCATAACTGGGGAGCCTGGAAATGCTAATAGAAACAGGTGGTATTTTTAAATGGAAAACAGCCACTACTGGGTTCATTTCTATTAGGTTATTACACTTCTCATTACCTTTTTCCCATTGATGCCAGATTGGTTGTTTCTTTACAGGGACTACATATGTAAAAACTGCATTTTGCCAATTATCTAATGTTTGGTGACAAAAATTAAATCCAGAATATAAAAATTGGCAAATTACAATTAAACATGATGATTTCTCGCATCTAATAGTACCCATGAAAATTTTAAAATTCTCATTAACATACTATTAACACATTTCTTTGTTGCCTATCAAACAAGATTGTAAGTAACAAAAATCTCACAAATATTAAGAAATAGGACATTCTAAATAAGCAAGCATGCTCCTAATATAAACTATTTTTTTGTTATTTTAAATTAAGATTTTCTTTGACTTGTACAAGAAAATTCTGTTTTAGATAGACAGAAAAAACAGGTACATAGACCGACCGACAGCAAATCATCCTCAACTAGCTCCAGCTAGTGGTCCTGTGTCTTACATGGTTCTTTCTTTTTGTGTATGTTTTCTGGGACAGAGTCTTGTTAAATTGCTTAGTCTGGCCTGGAATTCACAATCCTCCCATCTCAGCCTCCTAAGTAGCTGCGATTACAGGTGTGCACTACTGTGTAGAACTCTGAATCTGACACCAAGCCCTGAACTTAATTGACAATTAAATGAGCTATTTTCTTTTATAAAACAGTAAAGATCTCTTGCTGAGGTGACCAGTGCTGTCTCAGAATGCAGTATGAGGAGGAACTGTGCTATATCTCAGCCTTATATGTGTCATGCTCAATTTTAAAGCTCTTTAAGAATTATTGCTATTCTCAAACTTTTATTTTCATATCTTAACTGTGTATCTGCTTTTGATACACAAACCTGGTATATTTATCTTGAAAGATTGTGGTAAAAACAAGCAAGTGAAAAAGCAGAGACTGAAAAAAAAGGGATATATAATGGCAAAAATGTTCATCAAATTATCTCCTCCCACACCCTACCAAAAACCAATTCTTCCCCTATTTCTGATTCCCTCAACCCCTGGAGTCTGCTGGCTTAGTCCTGTAATTAGAAAATCAATTTTAGAAACCATACTTTTCCCCTTAATTTTATTTTTGTAACCAAGAATTTCTTCATACTATTCACATCTCCACATCAGATATTTATATGCCTGTCTTACACATCTCAGTTATGTAAAGGAAGAAATTTGCATTTTGTTAAGCATCACTGTGCCAGTATTTCTGCTTTTTTGTTTGAAATACATGTTCTCTCTTTAAAATTAATTTAAAATATTTTGTTTATCTTTAGGCCAGATTTAGTAAAACAAAAAATATGTTTTCCAAAGCATGATTTTTCTTTCTTCCTCATAAGCTCATTTTTTCCAAATGTTGTGCCTCATAGGAACTTTCCTTCATTTCCTTTTCTTTCTTGCTTAAGACACCTGTCAGTAAATTTAATATTTTCTATTATCTCTTCAACAGAAGGGGCCTCAGGCTATAGCTTGACAAAAACACCCAAAGGTATTGACATCCCAAGTAGACTCCAGCTGTCACCACCTCTCCAGTCCTCTTGTTCAAAACAGAGAATGATTGAAGTGTTTGGTCTAATGATGTTTTAACATTTATTTAGGGCTCATTTTCTGTCAGGTCTTTAGCATGTAAAAGATATAGGTCCTCCCTCCAAGGAGCTTACATTCCAATAAATTCAAAGAAGGGAGATGCACAAAGGAGTTCTTTGTAAAATGTACTTTTCCCAAGAGCAAAGGGACATACATGGAAAGAAAATAGGGAAACATTAAGGTGGCATTCATGACAGAAGCAGAACAGATCACTGCCTCTCTTTCTTGCCATTTTACATTTAGAGCCAGATAGTGTAAACAAAGGAAATAATTCATGTTAAAGACTCTACCTGGCTAAAATAAAATTGCCTTATAATTTGTTTATATTTCTGTAACTTGCAGTATAAATACTGACTTGGAGCTACATAGGGTAGCTCATTTTAGGACAAATCCATATGAGGAAAAAAAAATCACTACTTTAGGAATTGGGAAAATTTCAATAATGTTTCACTTGGGAATAAATCTGTCAAAAATCAGATAAATATTGAGATATCTGGTGGTTTTAAAATCTGGGAAACAGAGGAGGGTTGAATTATAAGTCCTTCCTAAACTGTAATCAAACTACAGAAGAAAAATAAAAATATAAAGAGCACTGGATAAGGAGATAATATTAAAAAAATAGCACTTGTATGTTTTGTTCATGATTTATAATAACAGAATGTCTTCCTACATCAGGAAACAATGGATTGTCAGGATATTTGACTATCTGATTAAGAGAACTAGAAAAGATGTGAAGTGCAGGGAAAAAATATTCTGGATAAAATCTTAAGAGATAGTGTGAAAAATAACATGGTATAACAGAAAATGGATTTTCTGGGTGAAAAGTTACCTCACTTTGGAAAAAAAAAACAGAAAAATGAAAATTGTTCCAATAAACTACAATATCTATATGTCAATAGCACTTGTGAAAAAACACTCTAAAGGTAGAAGTTTTATCTAGGGAAGCAAATATGATGAAATAGTCTAGAACAAGATCAGCAAACTTTTCCTCTGTGGGAACACATAGTAAATTTTTAGACTCTTTAAAACATACAGGTCTTTAGCTGATCTTCAACATTTCACATTCTTTATGAAGGTGAAACTGCCATGCACAATATTATATATGTGTAAATAAAAATGGTTCTAGTCCAGTAAACTTTTTTTTACCCAAATACACATGATTTAACAGATTTAGTTCATGGTTTGCCAACCTCTGTTCTAGAACCATTGAAGTCATTTGTAAAATCACTCCAAACTAGTGGTATTTTGGATCCTTCAATTCTGTTTTAATTCTATAGCATTTTGATATTTTCCAGGAAGTTTTATAAATAAGTGCTGCAATAAAAATCATATCTCACATTTTAAAAATTACTATGTATGATAATATATTTTCAGCTAAAATAGAGAGGAATTTAAAATAATGAGGTCTTCTAATTTTTTTTTTAATTTCATTAATATTAAGCCCATTAATAAGCTTCAGGCCATGTACAAGACAACAGAATAGAATGTATTTAAATATCAACAGTGATTTGGGCCACACACATTTATTATAATATTTCCTTAGTGTCATCCCACATTTTTTTTCTCACACGGAGGGCTCTCAGAGAATGTTCTTCCCACCATGTCTGTCCTTTAGACTTGACCATAGGTATCCATCATTCTCAAAGGCGACTCCTTATGCCACAGAAGGTCAGCCAAGCAGCCAAGCCCTGATGGAATTCTCTGCACAGTTCTGAGGGATAATCATCAAGGTGAGACCACAGGAGAATGGTTAATAGGCCCTTAATTGAACTGAGATTCTCAGATCACAACAGAACCATTACAACTCATATCTCTCAATTGATAATCTTTTTAAAAATTTATTTGTTTGTTCTTTTTAGTTATACAGGACAGTAGAATGTATTTTGACATATTATCCATACATGGAGTATGACTTCCATTCTTGTGTTTGTAAATGATGTGGAGTTATACTGGTTGTGTGTTTCATATATGAACATAAGAATGTTATGTCTGATTGATTCTACAGTCTTTCCTATTCCCATATCCATTCCCTTCCCTTCATTCTGCTTTGTCTAATCCAATGAACTTCTATTTTTCACCCTGCCCCCCACTATTACTTTGTGGTAGCACCCACATATCAGAGAGAACATTCGGCCTTTGCATTTTGGGGATTGACTTATTTCACTTAGCATCATAGTCTCCAGTTCCATCCATTTATCGGCAGATGCCATAATTTCATTCTTCTTTGTGGCTGAGTGATACTCCATTGTGTTTATATACCAGTTTCTTTATCCATTAATCTGTTGAAGGGCACCTATGTTGGTTCAATAACTTAGCTATTGTGAATTGATCTGCTATGAACATTGATGTGGCCATGTCATAGTACACTGATTTTAAGTCCTTTGGGTATATGCTGAGGAGTGGGATAAAGGGGTCAACTGATGTTTCCATTCCAAGTTCTCTGAGGAATCTCCATACTGCTTTCCAGAGTGGTTGCACCAATTTGCATTCCTACCAGCAATGTATGAGTGAACCTTTTTCCCCCACATCCTTGCCAACATTTATTGTTGCTTGTATTCTTGATAATTGTCATCCTGACTGGAGTGAAAAGAAATCTAAGTGTAGTTTTAATTTATATATCTCTAATTGCTAGAGATGTTGAACATTTTTTCATATATTTGTTAACTGATCATATTTCTTCTACTGTGAAGTGTCTGTTCAGTTTCTTGTCCATTTATTGATTAGGTTACATGTTTGTTTATTTGTTTTCTGTTAAGTTTTTTTTAGTTATTTATATATTCTGGAGATTAATGTTCTGAGGTATATGTGGCAAAGATTTCTCCCATTCTGTATGCTCTCCCTACACATTCTTGATTGCTTTCTTTGCTGTGAAGCTTTTTAGTTTGATATGATCCCATTTATTGATTCTTTATTTTACTTATTATGTTTTAGGAGTCTTGTTGAAGGATTCAGTTCTTAAGCCAAAATGATACAGATTTGGGCCTACTTTTTCTTTTAATAGGCACAGGGTCTCTGGTCTAATTCCTAGGTCTTTGATGCACATTGAGTTAAGTTTTATGCAGGGTGAGACATAGGGATTTAATTTCATTTTGGTGCATATGGATTTCCACTTTTCTCAGCACCATTTATTGACAAAACTATCTTTTCTTCAATGTATGTTTATGATATCTTTGTCTCATGAGATAACTGTATTTATGTGGTTTTGTCTCTGTGTCTTCTATTTTTGTACCATTGTTCTGCATGTG
Organism: Tamias sibiricus; assembly: GCA_025594165.1. Taxonomy (NCBI): domain Eukaryota; kingdom Metazoa; phylum Chordata; class Mammalia; order Rodentia; family Sciuridae; genus Tamias; species Tamias sibiricus. Next base: position 41,657,986 of record CM046661.1, read on the forward strand.
TGTTTTGGTGCAATACCATGCTATTTTTATTACATAGCTCTGTAGCATAACTTAAGGTCTGGAATTGTGATGCCTCCTGCTTCGCTTTTCTTGCTGAGGATTGCTTTGGCTCTTCTGGGCCTCTTATTTTTCCAAATAATTTCATGACTGCTTTTTCTCTATGAAGAACATCATTGAAAAAAAAATTTTTTTTTTTAATTTTAGTAACTTTAAATCTGTATAGAGCTTTTGGTAACATGGCCATTTTGACAGTATTTATTCTGTCTATCCAAGATTGGGAGACCTTTCCATCTTCTAAGGTCTTTTTCAACTTCTTTCTTTTGTGTTCTGCAGTTTCATTTTATATTTTTACCTCTTTGGTTAGATTGAAATATAGAAAAATTGAAAACATTCCCTCTAAAAACTGGAACAAGACAAGAATGCTCTCTTTCACCACTTCTATTCAAAATAGTCTTTGAAACTCTGGCCAGAGTAATTAGGCAGAAGAAAAGAATTAAAGGGATATGCATAGGAAAAAGAACTCAAACTAACCCTATTTGCATACTATATGATTCTGTATTTAGAAGATCTAAAACTCCACCAGAAAACTTCAAGCACTCATAAATTAATTCAGCAAAGTAGCAGGATATAAAACTAACTAACATAAATAAATTTTGTTCCTATATATTAGTGATTAATCAACTGAAACAGAAATTAGGTAAACTATCCCATTCACAATAGCCTCAAATCTTAGTTTTGATTTGCAATTCTCTAATTGCCAGCAATGTTGAGCATTTTTTCATGTATTTGTTGATTAATTGTGCATCTTCTTCTGAGAAGTGTCTTTTCAATTCCTTAGCCCATTTATTGACTGGGTTATTTATTTTTTTGGTGTTAAGTTTTTTTGAGTTCTTATATATTCTAGAAATTAGTGCTCTATCTGATGTGCACTTATTAAATATTTGTTCCCAATTAGTTGGCTCTCTACTCACCTCACTGATTGTTTCTTTTGCTGAGAAGAAGCTTTTTAGTTTAAATCTATCCCATTTGTTAATTCTTGGTAATAATTCTTGCACTACAGGATTCTTATTAAGGAACTTGGGGCCTAATCCGACATGCTGGAAATTGGAGCTTACTTTTTCTTCTATTAGGTGTATTGTCTCTGGTCTAAGAATGGCAGCTATCAAGAACACAAACAACAATAAATGTTGGAGAGGATGTGGGGAAAAAGGCACACTCATACACTGCTGGTGGGACTGCAAAATGGTGCAACCGCTATCAAAAGCAGTATGGAAATTTCTTGGAAAACTGGGAATGGAACCACCCTATGACCCAGCTATCCCACTCCTGGGTCTATTCCCAAAGGACTTAAAAACAGCATATTACAGTGACACAGCCACTTCAATGTTTATAGCAGGACAATTCACAGTAGGTAGGTTGTGAAACCACACTAGATGCCCCTCAGTAGATGAGTGGATAAAGAAAATGTGGTATATATACACAATGGAATTTTACTCAGCAATAAAAGAGAATAAAATAACGACATTTGCAGGTAAATGGATGAAGTTGGAGAGTATAATGCTAAGTGAAGTTAGCCAATCCCCAAAATCCAAATACCGAATGTTTTCTCTAATATAAGGAGGCTAGTTCACAGTGTTGTTGGATGGGGGTACATCTAGAATAGTCAAAGGAAAGGTAGGGGAAGGGAGGGAGCAAGGGGGAGCGAGGGGGAAAAAAAAGGGAAAAAAAATTGGTGGTTGAATGAGATGAATATCATTATCCTAAATGCATGATTGAAGATCGGAATGGTACTTATATACTTTGTATACAAGCAGTTGTATGTAAAAAGATGCTATATATGTGCATTATGAATTGTAATACATACTACTATTATAAATAAAAAAGAAAGAAAGAAATGTAATAAAAAATAATAATAACAAAAAAAAAAAAAACAATAGCCTCAAAAAAAAAAAAAAAATCAACTGGTATTCTTTTAACCTTTAGCTGTCAAATGCATGCCTTGAAGTTGGTGCCAAACTCACCCTCCTATAAAATCATTTAACCAAAATAAACTTTACATTTTATAGATCAAGAAATGGCCACTTGTATAGAAGTGGCACTTGTGTAGAAGTGGCCCTTCACCAACTCCAACTAATTTCTTGACCTACTTTTGTCTCATTAGGATATGTAGGCTAATGTGTCTACTTTCCTTGAACTCTTCTCCCAAAGTCAAGTGCTTAAGCCAAAAGTATATTTACCAATAACAAATATATTTTAAGCATTGTGCACTTTGAATTCAGATTCAAGAGAGGAAAGTGAGCCTCCAACATTTCAGAGACATAGTTCTTTTAATAAGCCCAATTGGAGTTTCAGAATTCCAGTTAATGGTGAGCTCACATTTTCTTCCCAAAACAATGAGGATTCTGGTTTTATATTTGTATAACTGAGGAACACTAATTAGTGATATTTCCGAAACAAAAGGAAATCTGCCAAAAGTATATTGAATCTCTTCCTCTAGACACACAGAACTGCAGCAACTTTGAAATACATATAGTCCAGCCTCATAAAGATTAAGACTCAGTATTCACCAGGCACCCAGTTCCAACACAATTAGATACACAGTTATTGACAGGAAATTCCCTAATGAAATCTCTGAGGAGAAACTGAAGGCATTCAAAGGAAGCTAGTGTCAAAGCATCTGGAAGCAATCATGTAGTAAAGTCTTTGAAAGATGAAAATGATTTACAGAAAAGCAAATGCTACTAATAAATAGTTTGAACACCAATTGGACCAAACTATCATACTTTACTCTTGCTGCTTTCCTGCTTCAAAATTTCTCCCCCATAATATTTGTGTGTGTGTGTGTGTGTGTGTGTGTGTGTGTGTGTGTGCTGGGGTACTGGGGATTGAACCCAGGGACTTTGGTACATGTAAGCAAGAACTCTACCAACTGAGCTATATTACCACCCCCCACTCCATAATATCTTCATGGTTTGCTCTCTCACTCCTCCATTTATTTATTTCAATGACTTCTCCATGAGACTATTCTAGATACCCCATAAGAGAGCAAATCCTACTTTCCTCCATACTGTGTTCCTCTGCCTCATTAACATATATCATCACCAAGCATTTTTAGCTTATTAAGACTTACAACCTTGTGCTAGAATAATTCTACAATAATGCAATGACTTTCACCTTGGACATACTAAAAACTGGCTAATCGTTTGGCAAATGAATAAATAAATGAATGCATAATTATTTTCCACACAAAAATTCAAGCCATTTCAATTTCTTTTACCAACTCTTAATATCAAGTTGTGATTTGTAGAGACATACAGGTAATATTTATTTCTGAAAAGAAAATAAATATGCATTTCTTCTACTTCTGGTTCATCACTTGTTTTCTTCTCTTTGCTGTTAGGTTTTCTTAAGCTTTTATTAGCCTATAACACTTGATAATTAAGCTATAGACAACCAGTCAAATGCAGTAGCCTTGTATCATAGGCCCACATAATCAACATAAAAACGAGTGTTTTTTTTGTTTGTTTGTTTGTTTTTGTTTTTTTTAAGTAATTCTACCCACATTTGCCTTAGCTGGCCCAGTCTCTCCAATGCCTGTGGTATAAAAAAAATCTCATCTCAGAGCACAGAATATGTTTATAGGAACAATCCATCTATTCAAACATCTACCTGCCTGTCTATAATCTATCATACATAATTTAACACCTTCCTACAAGTCTAGAAATGTGAAAAAATGAATTTCAGTAAAATAGTTTAAATACTTCAGAATAAATTTAATAAGAGTGATTTCAAAACATATTGAGGGTCACAAAATGTCTAAACAAATGGAAAAACATCATGCATTTTTGATGGAAAGACTTAAAATAATAAAAATGTCAGTTCTCTCAAAATTAATATAGACATGTAATCCAAATTCAACGAGGATAAAATAAATAAGTTTTTCTAATTGCATAAAATGATCTGAAAATTTATATGAAAAAAATAAATGTCTATGTGTGACTAAGAAATGTGTGAATAAAAAACAGTGAGAAAAATATCCTTTGTCCTTTCTAGGTAACACCACATAAACAAAAGCATTATATCAAATATTGCAAAATCAAAGTGCTATGGGATTGTTATAGAAATGAAGGAAAAATCATGCAAACAATAAATAAGTATAAATATATATGTGTGAAAGTGTATGTTTATGTGTGTACATAAAACACTTGAATACCTGATCAAACTATTATTTCTATTAATGCATAGTGTTAAGAATAATAAGTTGGCAAATCTGGCACTCCATGTAGAAGAAAATTAAAATAAAGTCTTATAATTTATCATATTAAAAAAGAAATTATAGGTATATAAAAAATAAAAACAATATTGAAACAATCTTTGAAAATATCTAGAAGACTATATATAACTTAGCTATAAGCAGATACATATTTGAGTACATAAAACTTAAAATATTTAAGAAAGAATTGGAAACCAAACAAAAGATTTATAACACTGTTGGAAAAATACATTTAAAACAGATATCAATGGTGGTTAAAGTACATAATGTAAAATAAATAATCCAAATTGAGGAAAACTGGAAAATACAGCAATGTAAAACTTCAGAAGATTTGAATAGCTTTATTACTGAAGAGAAAATTCTCATGGACAATAAACCATATCATAAATCCTCAAATGTGTTACTTACCTTGAAGTGGTGGCCAATTAAAGTCACAAGAAATCTCACAACGACCACATAAAACTGACAGAAACTAAAAGAACAGAACATCTATTGCTGTTGGGCTATGAGAAAAAGATGTTTTTATATGTCACTAAGGGAAATATGTAATTCTACAACCCTTCTGGAAAGAAAATAAGAAATATTTAGTGTAATTAAAAATGCATGGATACTTTGATTCATCTTTCCTGTCCTGGAATTCAAACACTAAAGATAAAAGCTTCAGTCCATAAAACCTACATAACAGGGATGATTATTAAGGCATTATTCAAAGAAAAAATTAGCTAAAAACCTTTCTAATACCCAGGCATAGGACAATGAATGGGAAAATTATTATGAACTCAAACTACAAAATTATCTCAAAGAGACTAAATAAAAAGGTAATGAGAGCCAGGCAAGGTGGCGTATACCTGTCATCCCAGCATCTCAGGAGGCTGAGGCAAGAGGATCGCAAGTTCAAAGCCAGCCTCAGCAAAAGTGAAGCACTAAGCAACTCAGTGAGACCCTGTCTCTAAATAAAATACAAAATAGGGGTGGGGATGTGACTCAGTAGTCAAGTGCCCCTGAGGTCAATCCCCAGTACAAAAAAAAAAAAAAAAAAAAAAAAAAAAGAAAAAAAAAAGGTAATGAGTTCATTAACATCGGTTGACTTTTTGTTAGTAATAATTAAGTAAAGTACTGAGAATAAAAATATATATTATATGAAAGACACACATATTTGTATTTAAATATGCAAAAATATCAATGTATATATGCTTTATATGATTATGTGAACAGGTAAGATACAGAAGGATGCTCCCTGCTAGGAAAAGTTCAATTATGTGACACTAGGCAGGATGCGCAGGTGTGAATTTGGGGACAAAGAAAGGGAAAAGACTGAGTCATGAATAAAGGAAAAGGCAAGTAAAAATGGCATTATAATAAGGCATACACAATACAAACAGCTGCACAAATTTCACACATCTATATAAAATTATGTACACACAGCCACTAGGGAAATGCAAATCAAAATTACAATGATACTACTTCATACCCATTAGGATGACTATACTCAAAAAGACTGATAACAACATATCCTGGCAAGAATAAGGAGAAACTCTAATCATCATTCACTGCTGATGCAAATGTAAAATATCTCAGCTCCTTTAGAAAACATTCTAGCAGTTTCTCAAACAGTTGAAGACTTAACTTTATGGTATAGAAATTCCACTCCTAGTTATACCAGAAAAGAAACAAAAGCATGTCTACATAAAAATGTACATAAATTTCATGGAGCACTGTTCATAATAGCCAAAAGTGGAAGTAAAATGGATATCCACAAACTAATGTATAAATAAAAGGTTTTTATCCAGTGGAATATTATTTGGCCATAAAAAGGATTGAAGCTTCAATACATGCTCCAATAGATGTATTTAGAAAATATATAGTATAAAATAAGACAGACACAAAAAAATTGCATATGTTATAGGATTCCATTCATGTGGAATGTCCCGAAGAGGCAAACCTCTAGAGACAGAAAGCAGGCTAGTGGATACACTGCATCTGATGGATAGATTGGTGGTGAAATGGTTCTTTGGAGAATAATGACAATATTCTACATCACTGTGTTTGGTGTATAGCCCTGTGACTATAGAACTGGAGACGGGCGCGGTGGTGCACGCCTGTAATCTCAGCACTTTGGGAGGCTGAGACAGGAGGATCGCGAGTTCAAAGCCAGCCATCAGCAATGGCGAGGCACTTAGCAACTCAGTGAGACCCTGTCTCTAAATAAAAAATACAAAAAAGGGCTGGGGATGTGGCCCAGTGACAAGTGCCCCTGAGTTCAATCGCTGGTACCAAAAAAAAAAAAAAACAAACAAACAAACAAACAAACAAACAAAAAAAAACTATAGAACTGGACTGTAAACCTTAAGTGGGTAAACTGTATGATGCGTGAATTACACTTTTAAGAAGTATCTTTGTTAGGTCAATAGTACCCACAGATTATGTTAAACTGCCAACTATATGCAGAATATTTTTTAACTTGTAAAGAAAACAAAACGAAGTCCTGAGACCTGCCCAGCTGCGACCAGAGCAAGAGGTAGGCACCCGCCTGCAGGGAACTAGAGACCCAGCCACCAGTTTGCCTGGCCTCCAGGGCCCAGAGTGGCAGCTCCCTGCTGCTGCAGGCAGGGCCAGACCTAGGGAAAGGCTCCTCCACTCCCAGGAGGAGTGCAACCTGCCCAGCTGCGACCAGAGCAAGAGGTAGGCACCCGCCCGCCAGAAGGAGAGACCCACCCACCAGTTTGCCTGGCCTCCAGGGCCCAGAGTAGCATCTCCCTGCTGCTGCACACAGGGCCCATCCTGAGGATAAGCCGCCTCCACTCTTCCACTGTGCCATTCTGCAAAGGGCCAAAGGTGCAGCCTTGACTCCACTAACAGGATTGCTGACTGGACATGATCCGGGTCAATTGGCTTAAACTGGAAGGGAAAAAAGAAGGGCTTCCAAGGGTTCATTTTGTTTGAGACTTGTTCCTGGGTTCAAAGTTTTTCTTTTTGTTTGTTAGTTTGTTTTGTTGTTTCTTAGGGTTTTTTTGTTTGTTTGTTTTTGCTTTATTTTTGTTTTGATTGACAGTGTGTTTGTTTGCTTCTGCTCCTCTTTTCTTTCTTTCTTTTCTTCCTTCTCACTTTTGTATTTTTTCTTCTTCCTTCATCTTCCCTATTTACACCCTGCCATTGCATACTCAAGAGAGGCAAAAACAAGTTATACACAGAAATTGGGAGTTTTTAGAATGAGTACAATTGAAATATATAGCAAAGTGGTGTTATATATACTTTATTCTCTATTTTCTAGACTCACTCTCTCTCCTCTCTCTTACACTAATTTCTACTCCTTGGTCATTTTTTTTTCTTTTTTTTCTTTTCCATCTTTCTTTATTTCTTCTCTCAACCGCTGCATAATTTAGGTTTATATATAAATCAGTCTTTCCACCTAATCACTCACTCCATTCTCTTTCCTCTCTCATCTGCTGACACCAAACCACTTCCATAGAACTCTCTTTTCATACTTTCCAAGAAAAAACAAATCAATACACTCACTTCCTTCTTCCTAAACATATCACCTCTGTGTCCATTACTTGAAACTATAAAACCCTATCAGAAGCGTACAGAGTAAATTGGAAACAATATCTGGGTTAACTAAATCTGTACATTGTGATCAAACTGGGATTCTCTGAATAGAAAGTGTTTGATTTTAAAGTGTAAAGGAAATATAAGGGGATCTGATAGCATTGTACTAAAGGAGCAGCGTAAGGTTTTAAGGTAAAATCAAAATAGTCAAGGTCCCACAGTGTAGGAAGAATAGACGCACAAGCAATATGAAGAAACAAGGGAAGAAAGTGACACAAACAAATCAATATACCTCCTCAGTAGATTCCATGGCATGCACAGTTGGTGAAATGCCAGAGATGGAATTTAGAAATTACATATTCCAAATATTTGCGGAACTTAAGAATGAACTCAAAAATGAGATGAGGGAGCAAATACAGGTGGTGAAAGATCATTTTGACAAAGAACTCCATAAACAAATACTGGAAGTAAAAGATTACTTCAATAGGGAGATAGAGGCTCTAAAGAAAAACCAAACAAAAATTCCGGAAATGAAAGAAGCAATAAACCAAAATAAAAGCTCAATCGAAAGTATCACCAACAAGAGTAGATCACTTGGAAGAAAGAACCTCAGACAATGAAGACAAAATATATATCCTAGAGAAAAATCTAGATTACATAGCAAAACTGGTGAAAAACCAAGAACAGAACATTCAAGAATTATGGGACAACATAAAAAGACCAAACTTAAGAGTGATTGGGGTAGAGGAGGGGGCAGAGTTTCAAGCCAAAGGAATGACTAATTTATTTAATGAAATAATTACAGAAAATTTTCCAAATTTGAGGAATGAATGGGAAAACCAAGTTCAAGAGGTCTACCAAACACCAAACATACAAAATCACAACAGATCCACACCAAGACATATTATAATGAAAATGCCTAATATACTGAGCAAGCAGAGAATATTAAAAGCACAAAAGAAAGGAAGCAGATTACATATAGGGGGAAACCAATCAGACTATGTTCAGATTTTTCTACCCAGACCTTAAAAGCAAGAAGATCCTGGAATAGCATATTTCAAGCTCTGAAAGAAAAGGGATGTCAACCAAGAATCTTATATCCAGCAAAATTGAGCTTTAAATTTGAAAATGAAATGAAAACCTTCCACTACAAGCAAAAGTTAAAAGATTTTGCATCTCGAAAGCCAGCACTTCTGAACATCCTAGGCAAAATTTTTCATGAAGAAGAAGAGAAAAATAACAACGAAAATCAACAAAGGGAGATGTTAAACTAAGGGAAATACCAACCAGAAGAGAAACCAAATCAAGCTAAAGGTCATAATACAAATAAAAATGGATGGGAATAAAAATCACATCTCAATAATAACCCTGAATGTTAATGGCCTAAACTGGCCATTCAAAAGACACAGATTATTTAAATGGATTAAAGAAATGACCCAACAATTTGCTGTCTCCAAGAAACACACCTCATAGAAAAAGACATCAATAGACTGAAGGTGAAAGGCTGGGAAAAGTCTTATCATTCACATGGCCTGCAGAAGCAAGCAGGGATTTCCATTCTCATTTCAAATAAGGTAGACTTCAAGCCAAAGCTAATCAAAAGGGACAAAGATGGATATTTCTTACTACTGAAGAGAACCATTCATCAACAGGATATAACAATCATAAATCTATATGCCCCAAATAATGGAGCACCTACCTTCATCAAACATACTCTTCTCAAGTTCAAGAGTAAAACTGACCACAACACAGTTATTCTAGGGGATTTCAACACACCTCTCTCACCAATGGATATATCATCCAAACAAAAGCTAAACAAAGAAAACTTAGACCTCCTTAAAACAATTAATAACTTAGACCTAATGGACATATATAGAATATTTCATCCCTCAGTAAAAGAATACACTTTTTTCTCAGCAACACATGGCTCCTTCTCCAAAATAGACCATATATTATGTCACAAGGTAACTCTCAGCAAATATAAAAAAATAGAGATACTACCTGCATTCTATCAGACCATAAAGGGATGAAATTGGAAATCAATGACAAAACAAGGAATAAGAAAAACTACTCCAACAACTGGAAGCTAAACAACATGCTACTGAATGAACAAGGGGTTGAAGAAGACATCAAAGAGGAGATTTAAAAAAATTCCTAGAGGTAAATGAGAACACAGATACATCGTATAGAAATCTCTGGGACACTATGAAGGCAGTAGTAAGAGGAAAATTCATTGCACTGAGTTCATTCTTAAAAGGAAAAAAAAAAAAAAAAAAACAAATAAATGACTTAACATCACACCTCAAAGCACTAGAAAAAGAAGAACAGATCAACACCAAGAGCAGCAGAAGACAGGAAATAATTAAAATCAGAGCAGAAATTAATGAAATTGAGACTAAGGAAACAATTCAAAGAATTGACAAAACTAAAAGTTGGTTCTTTGAAAAAATAAACAAAATTGACAGACCCTTAGCGATGCTAACAAAAAGAAGAAGAGAAAAAACTCAAATTGCTAACATTCGTGATGAAAAAGGGAATATCACAACAAACACCTCAGATACACAGAAGATAATTAGAAATTACTTTGAAAACTTGTACTCTAATAAAATAGAAATTACTGAATGCATTGACAGATTTCTAGAGTCCTATGATTTGCCTAAACTGGATCTGGAGGCTACACACATTTTAAACAGATCGATTACAAGCGAAGAAATAGAAGATGTCATCAAAAAGCTACCAACAAGGAAAAGTCCAGAACCTGATGGGTATACAGACAAGTTCTACAAGACTTTCAAAGAAAACTAATACCAATGTTCTTCAAACTATTTCAAGAAATAGAAAAAGATGGAGTTCTTCCAGACTCTTTCTATGAGGCCAATATTACATTAATTCCAAAGCCAGGCAAAGACACATCCAAAAAAGAAAACTTCAGGCCAATATCTTTAATGAACATAGATGCAAAAATCCTCAACAAAATTCTGGCAAATCGGATACAAAAACATATCAAAAAGATAGTGCACCATGATCAAGTGGGGTTTATTCAGGGATGCAAGGCTTTTTCAACATTCGGAAATCAATAAACATAATACATCACATCAATAGACTTAAAGATAAAAATCATATGATTATCTCAATAGACGCAGAAAAAGCATTTGACAAAATGTAGCACCCCTTTATGTTCAAAACACTGGAAAAAAATAGGAATATCAGGAACATATCTCAACATTATAAAAGCTATTTATGCAAGGCCCCAAGCTAACATTATCTTAAATGGAGAAAACTTGAAAGCATTCCCTCTAAAAACTGGAACAAGACAGGGATGCCCCCTTTCACCACTGCTATTTAACATAGTACTGGAAACTCTGGCCAGAGCAATTAGATGAAAGAAATTAAAGGGAACCAGATAGGAAAAGAAGAGCTCAAATTAGCACTATTTGCTGATGACATGATAATATACCTAGAAGACCCAAAAAACTCTACCAGAAAACTTTTACAACTAGTAAATAAATTTGGCAAAGTAGCAGGATATAAAATCAATACCCATAAGTCAAAGGCATTTTTGTACATCAGTGACAAAGCCTCTGAAAGGGAAATGATGAAAACCACCCCATTTACAATAGCATCAAATAAAATAAATAAAATAAAATACCTGGGTATCCACTTAATGAAAGAGGTGAAAGACCTCTATAAGGAAAATTATAGAACACTAAAGAAAGAAATCATAGAAGAACTCAGAAGATGGAAAGACCTACATTGCTCTTGGATAGGTAGAGTCAATATTGTCAAAATGTCCATACTACCAAAGGCATTATACAGATTTAATGCAATTCCAAACAAAATTCCAATGTCATTTTTCAAAGAAATAGAAAAAGCTGTCATGAAATTCATCTGGAAAAATAAGAGACCCAGAATAGCCAAAGCAATCCTGAGCAAGAAAAATGAAGCAGGGGGCATTGCCATACCGGAATTTAAATTATACTACAGAGCAATAGTAACAAAAACAGCATGGTATTGGCACCAAAACAGACTGGTGGACCAATGGTACAGAATTGAGGACACAGAGACTAATACATATAATTTCAGCTATCTTATATTAGTCAAAGGCGCCAAAAATGTACAATGGAGAAAGGATAGCCTCTTCAACAAATGGTGCTGGGAAAACTGGAAATCCATATGCAACAAAATGAAATTAAACCCTTATCTCTCACTATGCACAAAACTCAATTCAAAGTGGATCAAGGACCTAGGATTTAGACCAGAGACAATATGCCTAATAGAAGAAAAAGTAAGCTCCAATTTCCAATATGTCGGATTAGGCCCCATGTTCCTTAATAAGAATCCTCTAGTGCAAGAACTATTACCAAGAATTAATGAATGGGATAGATTTAAACTAAAAAGCTTCTTCTCAGCAAAAGAATCAGTGAGGTGAATAGAGAGCCAACTAATTGGGAACAAATATTTAATACATGTACATCAGATAGAGCACTAATTTCTAGAATATATGAAGAACTCAAAAAACAACACCAAAAAATTGAAAAGCAAAAGAATCAACCCAATAAATAAATGGGCTAAGGAATTGAAAAGACACTTCTCAGAAGAAGATACACATTTAATCAACAAATACATGAAAAAATGCTCAACATCGCTGGCAATTAGAGAAATGCAAATAAAAACTACTCTAAGATTTCATTTCACTCCAGTTAGAATGGCAGCTATCAAGAACACAAACAACAATAAATGTTGGAGAGGATGTGGGGAAAAAGACACGCTCATACATTGCTGGTGGGACTGCAAAATGGTGCAACCGCTATCAAAAGCAGTATGGAAATTTCTTGGAAAACTGGGAATGGAACCACCCTATGACCCTGCTATCCCACTCCTGGGTCTATTCCCAAAGGACTTAAAAACAGCATATTACAGTGACACAGCCACTTCAATGTTTATAGCAGCACAATTCACAGTAGGTAAGTTGTGAAACCACACTAGATGTCCCTCAGTAGATGAGTGAATAAAGAAAATGTGGTATATATACAAAATGGAATTTTACTCAGCAATAAAAGAGAATAAAATAATGGCATTTGCAGGTAAATGGATGAAGTTGGAGAATATAATGCTAAGTGAAATTAGTCAATCTCAAAAATCCAAATACCTTATATTTTCTCTGATATAAGGAGGCTAGTTCACAGTGTTGTTGGGTGGGGGTACATAAGATTAGAGGAACACTAGAAAGGTCAAAGGAAAGGGAGGGGAAGGGAGGGAACAAGGGGGGAGGGGGGGAGGGAAAAAATTTGTGGCTGATTGAGATGGATATCTGAAGGAGCCTATAATCAAGGAGATAGCTAAAGATTGCGGTTAGCTGAGAGCCATAAAAGATGTTCTAGTTTCCACCTGATGTTGATACATTATTCAAAGAATCTTTGTATGCCCGTGAACACTGCGTGACGCACCTGTAAGCTCGAGCTGTAAGCACGTGTCCTTGTTAAAGCTATATGTATATAACTGGGTGAAAGCGGTCCGAGTTAGGAGAACAGAGAATTCAGCCAGTCGGGCAGTCACTCGGTCGGTCAGAAGAATCAGAGCGGCCAGAACGTAGGCAGAGCGGTTACAGAAGAGAAACCAGATAGAAGAAGTAATGACTGGCCAGAGTTAGGCCGAGGCTCCAGAGGACTGGTCAGAGTAAGGCCGAGGCTCCCGAGGAAGACAGAAGACAGAAGACAGAAGAAGGAAGAAAGAAGAGAGAAGAAAGAAGCTCTAGTCTTTCTCTAAGCTAAGCTCTATCTTTCTTTACTACTCTACTCTAAGCTAAGAAGAAAAGCTAAGCTCTATCTTTCTTTACTCTAAGCTACTCTACAGAAGAAGGAAGAAAGAAGAGAGAAGAAAGAAGCTCTAGTCTTTCTCTAAGCTAAGCTCTATCTTTCTTTACTACTCTACTCTAAGCTAAGAAGAAAAGCTAAGCTCTATCTTTCTTTACTCTAAGCTACTCTACTCTAAGCTACTCTAAGCTAAGAAGAAAAATCTTTCTTTCCCTCTCTAAGAAAAATCTTTCTTTCCCTCTCTAAGCTCTAAGAAAGTAGAAGTAAAAGTAGCAAAAGCTATACTCTGCCTCCGAGAATTTTCCTCCCGTGGCGGCGCCGTGGCTGGCCGTGACAGGCAGCTTACAGATATCATTATCCTAAATTCATGATTGAAGATCTGAATGGTATTTATATACTTAGTATACCAGCAGTTGTATGTAAAAAGATGCTACACTTGTGCATTATGAATAAGTAAATAATTAAATAAACAAACAAAAAAAGAAAACAAAACGACAATTTAGCCAATATTCCTCTTGCCCATTTTTTTTAAAATGTCAAGCTTTCTGAAAAGAAATTTCAGCAGAAAATTTTGATATAAGTAATAAAATAAATTCTAAGTTTCCATAGTGCTGTCACTGCTAGCCTTGAAAAAGTGGAGAGAAAAATTAATGCATGCAAAAGCCTGGACAAAGGAATTCCTCAGAAGTTCAACTCTGGGCATGAGCATTTTTGTTTTGTTTTGTGTTTTTTGTTTTGATTTGTTTTGTTTTGTTTTGTTTTGTTTTGTTTTGTTTTGTTTTGTTTGTACTGGGGATTGAACCCAGGAACACTTAACCACTATGCCATATCCCTGACCCTTTTTATTTTTTAATTTGAGACAGGGCTTTGCTAAATTTCTTAGGGCCTCACTAAATTGTGAGGCTGACCTCAAATTTGCAATCCTCCTGCATCAACCTCCTGACTTGCTGGGATTACAGGAGTGGGACAGGAATGCCTTAAAAGCAAAACAGGGGTATATAGTTGCTAATAGTAATCAGAGGGGAGGAGCGTGGTATTAGAGGTATGAGGTAACAACCTGGATGAAGCATAGTTCTTGAGGAATGCTTTTAAAACACAGGACGGTGGAAGAAAACTAGGAAGGAAGAGAGAGATTGAGGGAAATATTGAAATCAACTCCTAGCCACCATTACCAGCGTCAGCCTTTAAGGAACCTGAGCATCACTATAGTGCAGAGAAGGGAGTTCTCTCTAATATATGTGCAAAATAAAAGAAAAATCTTGTGTTTAAAAATGAGCTTACTACACTATTGTAAGGGGGAAAAAAACAGGAAATATAAATCTTAAGTTGTTCATTGATAAAAATCACACCCTTTATGCCCCAAAATACATGAAAAATAAAACAAGACCAAAAGAACGTTCAAACAACATTCCAACCTGAATCATATATTCTAAAAGAAGCACATGGAATAAACAAAGAAGGACAAACTAAGAATGAAAACACAAAAACCAAGAACAAAGTGGGCCCAAATGGAAAAACAAAAACAAAACAAACAAACAAAAAACTGTAAAAATTATAAAGACAAAATCATTCCAGATGAAGAACAAATGAAAACTGAATAGGAATGATCAAACCTGACATATATTTTAGTAAAATTATCAAATTTATGACAAAGAGAATATCTGCAGGGACAATAGTCAGAAGTTTAAACTGCTTCAAAGTGTGAAATAAATTGGCTGCAGCCCAGCTCTGTTTTCTATTTCTCTTGGTCCAGCTAGTCTCCTCACTCAGTGAGAAAATAGCCCTTTTTAGGGAACCCACAGATGAAAAGGTGATGATGCTTACGATAACCAATGAAACACAGGGAATTGCTGTAGGAAGAGAAGCAATATTTAATTAGCAGGTGGTAGGGCAGTGGTTCTCCAGTGCAGTTTAAGACCAAGAGGCATTGCCACTTAGTAAACTGATGAAAGCCTATTGTCAATGACAGTTTTCCAGTGAGGCAGATCAGATTCAGACTTGATGGGCAACAAATCAATGTAACAGACACATCAGCACAGTTGAAAATAGAGGTTGGAGAAAATTGATATGCAATAGTAGCAGATAGTATTGGATACCGAAAAAGAAAAAGAGAACCTGATATATTCCAAATCCGTTCCTGCAAACAAGATGCATGCCCAATTTAATAAACAAATTGATTTTACCATATTCTTACTAATTTAGTACACCCCCCATTTTTTAATTTTACACATAACTGATATATATGCTTGAGTATTTAGTATGTATTGCATTATTTTATTTTTTTAATAAAATGACCAATAGTGTGTTTTGATGGATATCACACAAAAACAATATGGAGAAAAAAAATTTCTTCTATGCTTTTAAAAACAAAAAGCCTCCTTATTTCCTTTAGTTCCCACATGAACCATTAGACATTTGTTTTTGTTGTTGTTGTTGTTGTTCTGTGTAATAGATGCAAGAGGCAGAAATTTAACTTTTTCTTTGAAGGAGTATTCTGGCATACCCTGACCATTAAACATACAATAATTTTACAGAAGTGTTACACCTTGAATTTTTAGAAAGTTTCTCTCCATCCTCTCTAGTACATGTCTTATTGAGTTTATAGCATAGAAGCCACTCTTTGCTCATCCTGCTGGATCAACATGATGTCACCAATGTAATGAATCAGTGTGAGGCACTACATGATGTCCAGATGGCCAGGCCCCTTCAAATTTTATTTTGACAGAGTACAGAAGCATTGATATAGCCCTGAGGGAAAACTGAGTAATATCATTGTCCACTGCACAGAAAGTTAACTTTCTGATTGCCTGTTTTGATTGAAATAGGAAAGAATCTATTCCCTCAGTCACTATCATAAACCATGTACCTGAAGCCTACTTGTCTGCTTCAACAATTGTACAATACATGGTAGTGTAGCTGCAATCAGGACTATAATTTGCTTAAACTCATGGAGAATTATTCTTCATAACTGTCCGGATTCTTCTGGGATGAAATTTGTGAATCAAACAAGTGTATGATATAGGAGAACTTGCCCATGTATACATCCTGGATCTTTAATTGTAACATCAGACTCTGCCACTCTAACAGTGCCCTCCCCTAAAACACACACACGCACACGTAAGATGGGACTCTGCTTTTTATTTGTATGTAATGTTGGTAATATGAGATTTCAAAGGATTTCATCTGATTTCATTGAAATATCAGAGACCATTTATGGGTGTTAGTCTAAATGTCAAGCATGTAAGCACCAATTTTACACTTGGGAATTAGGGAAATGACTTGACAGACATGTCCTCTGAGTAAAGACATTTAAAATTCTCCCAAAATTTATAAACTAAAAAACAGATTTCTTAAAAAATGTCCCTGGGATTTAAAAATTCCTCCTAAGAAAATTCTGAAAGAAAACTTTAAAAATACATTTTACAGAATGAAAATACTCTTCATCAAAATTTGGGGGATAGATCCAAATACTGAGAGGGGCAGTGATAACACTAAAATTCATAGTAAAAAACAGGATGGGGCTGAGCTTGTGGCTCCGTGGTAGAGCACTTGCCTAGCATGTGTGAGGCACCGGGTTGAACCCTCAGCACCACATAAAAATAAATAAATAAAATAAATGCCTATCAACAACTAAAAAATCTTTTAAAAAAAGAAAACAGGAAAAGTCTGAAATGAATAATTCAACCTCACAAAATGAAAAAAATGAATAATGAAATAATCTCAAAGAGAAAGAAGGAAACAATAAATGAAAGAGGTGAAATTTAAACAAGAAAACAATAGAAAATATCAAACAAAAAGCTGATTATGGAATCAGGATATAGCTCGGTGGTAGAGCACTTAGCTAATGTGTGTAGGGTCCTGGGTTCAATCCGTGGAACTGAAATAAAAAAGCAGCAGTTGGTTATTAGAAATTATTAATAAAATTGAAAAACCTATAAGAAGACAGAGAAGGAATAAAAGGAGAAATAAATTACCAACATCAGCCATGAAAAAGGTCTAGATACCCTATAAGCAAAATAATAGCAAAGGAATGCTACAAATATATCTCTGTACACATGAATTTGACAATTAAGATAAAATATTGTAATCCCAAAAACCACAATTGCATCTAACCTCACATGAAACAGGTAATTTGAAGCCCTACTGCTGTTAAGAAATTTTAATATGTAATTTAAAAACTCCCCTGTACATCTCTTTAGTCCAGATAATCTTTTGAGTCCTACCACATCATTAAACAAAAATTAACATTTCTACATATTGCTATCCAGCAAACAGAAGAGAAGGGAACATTTCCCAGTTTATTTTATGAAGCTAAGTATTACTCTGATAACAGACCAGAAAAAGCCAGGACAGTAAAAGACAAAAAGAAAGACAACCACAGTGCATTATCTTCTATAATACAAACAGAAAGCACCACAATTGTTCATAGCCTTCTTACTAAAAATAATTTGGTTGGCCAGTGCATTAAGACAAGAAAACAAAATTAAAGGCATAAAGATAAAAAAGGAAATGTAAAACTGTCCCTATTTGCAGATGATGTTCTTCTCTACCTAGTAAATACAAAGGAATCAACTAAAGATTGTAAGTTTTTTAGTTTTAATAATAGTTCTTTCTCCTGTAATGTTTAATCAGATTGCATTTGATCTGATATAAAGATTTCACCCCCTCACATTTTATTGTCTCATTTGCCCATCCTTTTACTTTTAGTCCTTTCAAATCACTGTTTGCTTCCTGAAAGTGGGATTTCCTTTGAAATTGCTTAAAAATACTTAATAGTGAGTAAAATACAATCTACCTACTGATGAGACTGAAATATTATCTTCAATATGGCCATATTATCATTACCAGATCATAATGGGATATATATTGCTTTTTCTAATCTGTGAGGGTAATAATTTGATTTTGTCAAATTTTAAAATTATTTTGAACACTTAGTAAAATTTTTCATATTTTATTTTAGTAATTACTTTCCATTCACAACCTTGGTAGATACTTTTTCCCATGCCTAACATTTTACAATGGAGTCTGTTCTGAGTGTTAACTTTCACTCTTACCATACCTCTTATCTACAACTCAATGACCTTATTGTCTTTTCCCCTTTCTATTCTCTTGTTTAAATGTACTTTATCTATGTTGTAAGACATAAAATACTGTAATGTTTTTCTTCACCCACATCCTTACCTTTAATTTAATCATTGCAATTAAATATATTTAATGCGTACACTAGCCTTTGCCAAAACTTTTTCCATTCTTTTAATTAGATGAGCCTCGCCTTAGCCTCCAGTAGATTCTTCCAGAAGTACATGGATACATTACTTTCTGATTCACTTCACATTCAAGACAATTTTCTAAAGCCTGACATATCTAAAACTCATCTACATACACATCGCTCAGGTAAACTTTGTTTTTGAGTTTCAAATTGCTGTTTAAGTTTGGCCTTGACCTGTTGTTCTTCAAAAGAGTGATGCCACTTAGTGTTTCTTGAAGAAAGAAATTTATTTAAATAAGAAGTGTGGCATAAATGGAAACAATTCTAGACATACTTTATTTAGAATAAGTGTCCCTACATAAAGATGAATACTTATGATAAAATTAATTTTGTCTTGTTTTTAAAATTAAAGAAAAATATTTAAAATTTCCACCCAAGCATGGTAAGCAACTCTATAATTTTTAGCACTGAAAACAAAGGGGCTCACTGGAACATTACTTGGCCAGCTGGCAAAAGACAGACGTTTATCATTGATTTCCCTAGTAATAGCTAGATAAAAAGAGGGTCCTTGGTAGAAGTTGAAGCTATCAAGGGACCCAGAAGCACAAACTCCAAGTTACCAGGACCAACTCAGCTACTTCTAGTTCTGAGTGGCCTACCTGCCAGCATAGAGACCAATACTAAGGACTCCTTATGGCACCATTTAAACAAGAGCAAATGGATGTTTGATAGCAAACTGTTTACATTGGTATTTTCAGATTGGAAAGTCAAGCAATTCATTCTCCCAGATATGTCTACTTATTCTGCACATGAATTTGCCTTCCCTGTCTGTAAAGCCTCAGCCAGGTGTACTACTTAAGTGTTGAGGTTTATGGAATGCCTAATACACATGGAAAGATTCTCCTACAATATAACCTCCAACCAGGAAACCTACTTTATTGTGAGGGAGATATGGGAAGAAGACAAAAAATGTTGAATCCATTGATTTCATCTCTTACTATGACATAGAGAACACAGTTGATCTGATACAGTTTTAGAACAGCCAATAGGTGAAAAATCAGCTCAGTAAAGTTTTCCAAGTATGTCTCTTCATTTTTCACTGAGTTTCCATATGGTTCCGCACTCCCAAGAAAAAAAAAAAAAAAAAATGTGTATCCAGGAATCACAGACTGAAGCAGGAGTAATCACTCCCAGTGAACCACAGAGACCTTGCACTGGTGTTTCCACAACTCAGCCTTTCAGAATTAGCAGTCCTACTCATCAAGGGCATGCATTCAATTCTAACATATCTAATGGGATATTTGTTCAGACAAATATTTCATTAATTATCTTGGAGTCTTTTTGCCCAGGAATTAGCAAATGAGGAATGACCATCTTGACAGAGTAACTGTTTATGATTGGCAGAAGAAGTAAAGTTTCTCGTATAAAACAAGGCAAGGAGAAAGAAGTTGGGACACCCTGTACTCACTTGGATGCCAGTTGTTGCATCTCTGACTCAATATAACTGAATAGATATAAGCAAGAATGCTGGCATCAAAAAGCATGACTGCCCAAAGCTCAGACCCCTCTCAAATGTGGTTTTGATCACACTATAGTTAAACAATGAAAATGGTCTAACAGCATTGGGCAAGACAAATTTAGAAAGCATAGTGCCAGAGAGAGATAATGAGCACTTGATGCCCTGAGACCGACTGCAGAAGGGAAGGTGGTAATAGCATCCTACTAACTTCCTTCTAATTTCCCCATCTGTAAGAGAAGCCCAGGGAAACTGTGCAGGAGCAGCTTTTCAACACTGAGAAAAAGTGAACCTCAGTAGAGCAAAGGGTGAACTATAGTGAAAGTAGATGCTCCTTTCTCTTAGCTTCAGACAGTGATTGGAAAATAAGGTGGTTTACCAGAACTTGTTTTACAACATGTATTTCAACTTCAAAACTAAAAGGCAAAGACTGCTTCATCTTTTTTTTTTTTTTTTTTTTTTGTACCAGGGATTAAACTCAAGGGCACTCAACCACTGGGCCACATCCCCAGTCCTTTTTTGTATTTTATTAGAGACAGGGTCTCATTGAGTTGCTAAGTGCCTCACCATTGCTGAGGCTGGCTTTGAACTCACAATCTTCCTGCCTTGGCCTCCCAAATGCTGGGATTACAGTCGTGCGCCACAGTGCCTGGCTGGTCTTCTTTTCTTAAACCCTATATTTCTCTAGAGAACAATACTGAGATGAACTCATGAATAGAAAGGTCTTGATCTTTCTTATGACATGTGCTTCGGTATCTGGATGAAATCATGGAGGTATACAATAATTCTATGATATATACTGTTTTTCCTGAGTTCCTTTTGTTCAGAAAGGTAGTGTTGCTTCTTTTGGAATTTTAAGACATTGTTACTAGAGGTAGGAACTTTTAACCAAGCATTTTTTCCCAGGTGTTGAAATCCCAACTCGGTATAATTGTGGCTTATGAAATACAGTCAAGAAGTTGGGTGGTGCACCGAGCTGCCAGACCTTAGTATAGGAATGATTCCTGTTCACCCTGTCTATGTATAGGATTTCAGACTCATGTCAGTTTCTTGGCTTCCCCCAACATAATAGAAGATTTCCCATTAGCCCTTAAGACACATTTTGCTGTTCCCCTATTCCATCATTATTTCAGGCACTACATGGAGGTATGCTACAGTTTTCAGGAAAAGCAGTTTACATGCACAAACAAAACATTCCTATAACACTCTGGAGCCCAAAAGGTATTCATTAGAGCATGAAGAGTAAGGCTTATAATGTCTGAGGCATGTATCTTACCAGTCAGTCACAGAATGTTCTAGGATAAGGAACATCAGGAAAGGATTGAGATTTTGAGAGACTCCTTCTCACCTCCAGTCTTCTACTCTTTCCCTTTTCTTTTTTTCTATTTTCCCTCCTCTCTTCATTCTTTCTTCTCTCATTATCTCTCTGCTCCATTAATCCACCTTACTCTTCCTCCCCACGCTCTTTCCTTCCACTTGCCTCAGTACTTCTCTCTCCCCTTTCCTTTCACCAGTCCTTCTATCTCAGCTTTATTCATAATTTTGAAAGGACTTAATTTAACTTGCAGCTATACTATCTTATTTACACATATTTTTCTACCAGAAAGAAGTGTTATAACATAGAATAATTTTAATATTAACTACCTTTTCAAGTTGTCATTACAAATATTTCTTCTACTAAAAATAACTTACATGTCCTCATGCACAGAGAGTTGTCTACATAAAATAGTTTATGTTTTGATCATTTTTTTTTTTAATTCCAGGACACTACATTAGTAAATGTGATGCAAATATCAGTAAAAAATAAAAAAGTAAGGGAACTTTTCATTGCCAGGGTCCAGCCACAGCAGGGTCGGGGGTCTTCCTGGTCCAGGGGATGTGACGAGGTAAACAGTGTTGGCGATGGATGGACAACAACCACACAGACTCACAAGCCAGTGCAGAATGCTGACAACTTTATTGAGTTCACACACAGTTTTTATACATTTTTTAAAGTATAACATGCCAAGAATGTAGTTAACATAAAACCCATAGAATTCCTGGTACAGAACAGGCTTACTGGAAAAAGTGATTGTATGAGACAATAACATCCCCACCACATCCACTACTATTGTTCTGATTTAATATCTAAGCTATGAATGTAATCAGCAAAGTTGATCTTAAGTTTCTATTTCATCATAAATGCTCTTGACATAGTGCTTAGCTGTGGTAAACAAGCTAGACTCTTAACTCTATTAGCCTAAGTTAAACTTTAAGTTCAGGCTAGCAAGAGGGCAGTGATCTCAGTGGTTACCATGGCAAATTTCCTTGTAGATAATTGCCATATTGTTTAGTAAAGTAAATCTTACTAAAGCAGGATCACAAGCACCAGAATCTAACATTTAACTTATGTCTATGAATATTTTTACCCCTCCACCATATAACATTTCCTGATTCTGGATCTAACTAACCCATGGGACACAAGAGAGGGTCTCTGTAGTAGGAAGCACTATAATTTTATTCTGTTTCTGATTACTAACAGTGAGACTATGTACTTTTTGCAAACTCATGACTGGAGAAACAGGTGGCTCTGTGACTGTTCTCACATATAACAATAGATGTTTATAACAATTACCCCAGGAAGAAAACACATCACACGGTGGCAGGAAATTATTTACTATTTGTGGTAGGGAAGGGGCTATGGTTTCCTATATTTTTATTAATATTCTCAGAAAATGCTGTAGTATTCCCCTCACCCCCAGCAATCACCACTAGAAAATAGTATGAATATTATATTATTAGGAAAATAGTGCAAAAAAGGCACCAGAGCCCAGAGGCATACATCTGGCATTATCTCGAGATGATGAGTCCTTGCAAACATCATTCTCCCAGTGGATCCTTGTCAAACACTGGTTGGGTTGCCAGGTGCCCCCTGCGTTTCATGAAATTATAACTAATAAATAAAACTATATTTTTAATACAAATGCCCACTAGAATGTATGTATACAAAGAGAGATATATCCTTCATTTATATTTCCAATATTGTTAGTGTAAAATATAGAGTGTTCATTTTCAATAAATATGATATAGAAACCTCCCATTCCATAGATTGATAGTACCAAATTCATGGGTGGCATGAGGAATAGCCTATTCTTTTATAAATAGTTACAATTCTTAGAAATAGTCTCCTCTCCTAGCTTCTGTTTTTGGTGAGAGCTTCCCAGACAAGCTTTATAAATCAAAGGTTCAGATTAGTTCATATACTGTTAATATTCTTGACGAGTTATATACTAAAGATAGCATACTAAAGATACCACTTGTTACAAAGCTGCTCTCTTTTAAATCAGCAATATGGATTCTCTTAACATTTAAACCTCTCAAGTATATTTCTTAAGATAAATTTTATGTGTATGCTATGCATAAAAAATTGTATAGTTATACTACTACACAGCTACCAATTAAATAATGCATACATAAAATATATATGGTAAACTATGGATTAAAAATACACTAATATGCTTCACACTATATCAGAAGTATATTTTTTTAAAAAGACTTGCTATAGCCTTAGTCCTTCTCTGTTTATATGCCAATTTCAAATATGGGCTTAAAGTCAGGAATATAAAAATAGCATATTAAGTAGAGTTCATTATAATGATATATAAGAAAATGGTATACTATGTTGACCAACAAATTTTCATTCAGTGGCTTTTATTGTTATTCTGAATATTGTGATAAAGGAAGAATAATCTTGGTAGATTCTTTTGGAGAAATAAATAAATTACAAAATGAGGAATGAGTATGTCCATCTGTGCATTTTACAACCATAATGACAAATTGTTGATATGATACCATGGGCATTATTAAAATCAAAGTCCTGCCAGCCCAGCTTTCATACATAACAGATTATAGTAATTATCTACTGGGACCAAATTCACACTCTTGCTATTAACTCTTATTTACCTGAATAGACAAAATTATTTATATACAATTCAAAAGCCAGCAATGTCTAAAACAAAATTGGACAAAAAAGATGGCATTAACTGCCTATTGCATTCCGACATCAGTGTCATTTCCAATTTGTAAATAAACAGAAAAAATATTATGCTACTTTGAATCATATTTTCTGACATGGGGTATCTTCTCTAGTAATATTACCTCCAATAAACTTACACTTGTTGGATTTTAAATCTTTCAACTGCCTAACAAATTTATTTAATTCATTTTGTTTACTTTTTCTTAATTGTTTTTCTGTACTCTCTGGATAGGGGAATGATATGTAATAAATATTCTTTAATAGATTAATATTTTTTCATTCAATAATTATTTATTGGCCTTGTACTATGTGTTTGATAATCCAGACTTGATTCTTTGTGAGATTTATTCATACAATTAATAGATTTATACTCTCCAAATCTCTGTGCTTATTGTTGTGAGAATTCCATTTTTTAGGAACTACTCCTAATACTTATGAAATTCCAGATGTGGTTACATTATGATCCTATTATCCTTCCTGATAGCAGTCCCAGTCCAGAATGCATCACTAAATTTCCTTTACCTTTACATTTAGTCTACACTTCTGCATTAAGGCCATTCTCATTAAAATCTCTGAATTCCATATCACCAAATCTAGTGAGTTCATGACTATTTATTAAATGTATACTAGAGGCTGGCCTAACCATTCACCCTATTTTTTCTTTCTTAAGACACTATGTTTTTATTTCATAATCACCGATAAATCTTAGGATATTTTTCTCAAAATTCTCATGTTCATTTTTCTTAGTTTTCTTTGCCATAACTACCTACCTACATGACTCTTAAAGATGAACGTCCCATGTCTCCATCTTAAGACTCCTTTCCATCTTTTATTCCCTGTTCTCTTTCTTTTTCTATTTTTCATTAATTAGTAGTACTGTTTCCATCTATCCATTTTCTCCTAAGAATTTCGTAATGATTTTCACACAGACCAGGTCCTATCAATATTTTAAACTCATATCTCTCTGCTGGAATCTGAGCCAGTATTTCCAAGTGTTAATAACATTTGTGAGTAGATACAAATGCTTCAATTACAGCAGCATCTTTGAAACTATTAGGCCATCTTTTCCATTTCTTATGTAATATATCTTATATAACTAAATTACCCTACTGTCTTAAAAAATGTTCAAACCTGAAACACAGGAATCATTAATATGACTTTTTCTTCCTCATTCCTACAATCTTACTGATATTACCTCTCAAATATTACTTATTTCTTTCTTCTCCCTCTGCCCTAGACCAAGGCAGTGGTGCATGCTTTTAGTAATTCCAGAGAATTTCTCTGAAAGAGGGAACAGGAGGATCACAAGTTCAAAGCCAGCCTGAGCAACATAGGACAAACTTGTCTCAAAATAAAAAATAAAAGGGCTGAAAATAGCTCAAGGTAGAGCAGTAGAGCACCCTGGGTTCAATTCCCAATACCATAACCCCCAAAAATGAAAGGAAAAAAGATCATCATTGTATGCTTCAGTAATATTCAGTTATCTTTCTTTATCAATTTGTTTTCCAAAATGGTACAAGAATGTTTTACTTTTAAGACAATGTATTTTAACAAAGTTTGATTATCTCACTCTTCTGCCTTAAATTCTATAGTGGTTTTCCATTAGCTTTAGGAGAAAATTTAATAATTTTAACAATATTTTACAGAATTTATAGTTGGACATCCATATGGAACTTTCTTCCACCACTCTTTTCATACTTAACTCTTTCAATTTCTTAATATTTTCTAGTTCTATTCCCAACTTCATGTCTTGGGTCTGTCTAAAGCATCACCCCAAAGCAGTCACTCTCACCTCTCTTTCCTTCCCACTTTAACTTCTATGTCACTTAGGACATTGTTTCTACCTCTGGAAGTTTTAAATCCAATCCTGTATATTCATCCAGCAGCCTGGAGTTACCCAGTGAATGATATTCCACCAGGTTGTCCCTTTCCTGCAGGAGACTGTTCAGTCACATTAGTAATCATGACTTTTGAAGGAAGCAGGACACAACTATCTCTTTCTGTGTT
Organism: Tamias sibiricus; assembly: GCA_025594165.1. Lineage (NCBI taxonomy): Eukaryota > Metazoa > Chordata > Mammalia > Rodentia > Sciuridae > Tamias > Tamias sibiricus. The sequence goes on from CM046661.1 coordinate 41,684,365, forward strand.
AAACTGTGGGATTAGAGAGCTCAATGGAAGCCAGGTGCTGTATCCTTTTCACTGCAAAAGCTGCTGTGTACTTGAATCTGCATTTGCAAGAAGGTTGTCTAGATGGTGATGGGATTTGTTACCAACCATGTAACTGCATGCAGAATGAAAATATCTTTCTGCACCTCTCATGATGGAACCATGTCTAGATTGGGATTGGTGGTATATATTTCTTCATCCAACATGAGTTCTATTTAGAAACAATGTTCCATCCAACATCTAAATTTGTGTTGGAGGTGCCCAGTCTATCATGCATTTTTGTTTTGTTTTGTTTGTTTGTGTGTATGTGTTTGTGAATTTTTTTTTTTCTTTTTCTTTTTTTTTTTTTTTGGGGGGTCGGGGGGATACCAGGGTCACTTAGCCACTGAGCCACATGCTTAGCCCTTTTTTATATTTTATTTAGATACAGGTCCTCACAAAATTGCTTAGGGACTTGCTAAAGTTGCTGAGGCTGGCTTTGAATCTGTGATCCTCCTGCCTCAGCCTCCTGAACCACTGGTACTGCATGCATGGGCCATGACACCCAGCTCATGAACTCCTGAATTTCATTTATGTTCAAACTTTTTCTGTTTTTCAAGAAACCTCAGTACTTATGTAAGTAAAAGCAAAATTAATTGTGTGGGAGAAGAATATTGTTAAAGAAATTTTCAACAAATTGCTAGTTCCTGCCCAGCAGGGCTACAATATTAGAAAAAAAAATCCTTGAAAATATGTCAAGAACTAGAATTAAAATAATGAAATAAACATAATATTTGCCCTTAAAATGTATGATAGAATATTTTATGTGTCAAGGTAGTTAGGCTAATATCCTCAGTTCTAAAAAAAAACACTAACCTAGGTTTTATTACAAATGGATCCCGTTGATGTGATTAAAGTTCATACTGAATTAATTTTAAGGATGGGGACCCTCCTATATAATCTGGGTGAGCATGATTCAATCAGCTGAGGCCTTACAGAAGCAGCAGCAATTCTGCCTGTGGACAGATAGTTCCCACTGTGCAAAGCATACCAGGTTGCCTTTCCTGACAGCCTGCCTTGGGGCTTTCAGGTGGCCCAGCTAGCTCCCATAATCATGGAAGCCAATTCTTCACAATAAATCTCTTAGCATATTCTCCTGGTGGGTCTCTTTCTCTGGCTGAACACTGACTGATACAAGGAGAAAGAGGCCAGGCCATGGTGGCCAATAATGACCACAAATAACAGTATAGGGATGCTACATGGGAGCAAGTAATTGTGTCAATGCAAGGAGAGAGATGGGAGTTCAAAAGTATTACAGTGAGGTTACCAACTGCAGAAGTCCTTGAGGAATTAATAAAAAATGATGATATCATCATAAAACTAGGGAAATACAACCCAAATTGGTGGGGCGCTGCACAAAAAAGAAGTAATGGAAGCATGGAATTCCATACTCCCATGACAGGTACTAGGAAAAACAAATGTAGTCATGTGCTGCTAATGAATGGGATATGGTCTAAGAAATGCATCATAAAATAATTTCATCATCATGCACATCCTATGAAATACACATACACAATCTAAGATTGCTACAACATTGTTAATAAGTGATTAAATCTCATAGGAACACTGTTGTATGTGCAGCCTATCATTGACCAAAACATCATTATGTGGCTAATGATTATAGTTGGCTTATCTGTATAACTAAAGGGTGGAACAGAAGGAATAAAATTACATATGTTGACTTTACACACAGTTAAAATGTAGATCATGGAAGTTGCTCAATGTTCAGTTCTGAAAAGATTTTTTAGGATATAATGCACAGAAATATAATTTTGAGTTTTATGAGAAGCCACTTTTTATACTATGTGGATGGAGGGTTAGAATGGGGCATGTGTGAATATATATGATAAATAAAAGTCAAATGCAATAGTAATTTTGAATGATATTGAAAACCTGAAGCAGGGACAGTGCTGGTGTAGGGAGAATTAAAGCGAAGGGATTTAGTTACCAATTAAATATAGGCAGTAAGGAATTATTTGAACCTAAAAAGGAACTCCACTGGGAAAATAAAATAAAATTAAATTAAATTTAAAAAAAAAAAACAAAAACTGTAGTGCTTTTGAAGATACCCAGGTCAAGAGGGGAACTGGGATATCTGATGATGGAAAAAACGTAAAATGAGCTCAATAGTAAATATCTTGGGCTCCAGATGCATGTGACTGACAAATATATTAGTTTGTACCCCAAGAGAGAGATTGTTAGAATTGCATTGAGCTCTTTGAATGACAGAAAATCTCCACCTGAGTGACTTCAACAGGTAGAAGTTTATTTGTATCAGATTATACAAAGTCAGGAGGATGGCAATCTTACATTTTTAGTGTATTCAGTGTTCCTAATGAGGACGGGGGCTTCTTCAGACTACCTAGTGAACTACTGGGAAGAGTAGAGTGCTTTCCCTCATAATCATAGGGTGGATGTTAAAAATTCAGGGATTTACTTATTCTGGGAAGGAGAAGGGGGAAGAATGAAGGGTAAAAACAAAGCACCATGTTTGTGTGTGTGTGTGTCTGTGTTTGTGTAGGAATTCCTTCCCCTGGGATTTCTAACTAAAAAAACATTTCCAAAATTGTGCCACATGATCCCTCTCAAGATTATGATATGGAAGATTATGATATGGAACGTTTTAGCTCTCCAATGTTTGAAATAAAAACAGGCAAAGAAAACATGACTTGGCATGGGTTCTGAATGACCAAGCCATTAGTATTTGCAACACAAGTCATTCCTAGAAACATAGGACTTTTTCATAAAATCTATTTGTTTTAATTAAGTATATATGACAGCAGAATGCATTTTGATTCATTGTACACAATTGTAGCACAACTTTTCATTTCTCTGCTTGTACACGATGTAGCATCACACCATATGTGCAGTCATATATGTGCCTAGGGTAATGGTGTCCATCTAATTCCACCATCTATCCTGCCCTCACGTGCCCTCCCCACCCTCCCTCTCCTTTGCACAATCAAAGTTCCTCCATTTTTTCCATTCCTCCCCCCTCTCCATTATGGATCAGCATCCACTTATCAGAGAGAACATTTGACCTTTGTTTTTTGGGGATTGACTTAACTTTGCTTAGCATCATATTCTCCAATCCCATCCATTTGCCTGCAATTGCCACGATTTTATTCTCTTTTAATGCTGAGTAATATTCCATTGTGTGTGTGTGTGTGTGTATATATATATATATATATACATATGTATATATACATATATATATATGTATATATATATATATATATATGTGGTGTGTATATATATATATATATACACACCACAGTTTCTTTATCCATTCATCTATTGAAGGGCATCCAGGTTGCTTCCAGTTTAGCTATTGTGAACTGAGCTTCTATGAACATCTATGTGGCTGCACTACTATAGTATGCTGATTTTAAGTCCTTTGGGTATAGACCAAGGAGTGGGATAGCTGGGTCAAATGGTGTTTCCATTCCAAGTTTTCTAAGAAATCTCCATAATGCTTTCCAGATTGGTTGTACCAATTTGCAGTACCACCAGCAATGTAGGCAATAAATGAAGTATATTAATCATGAGATGAGAAGTTCAGAAGTATTAAAGTAATATTTTGGCCAGTGAAAAATGAATACACAAAGTGAAATGGAGAAGAGCCATCAAAATCAGTCTCCAAATACATTTGAGAGTGATAGATAAAAGAGGACACAAGATAATCTAAAGACTGTGAAAAACTGGATTCTCTTAAAACCCAGAAATATTAGATGACTTCTAGAAAAACAAAGAGTTCAGAGGAAAAAAATAAACAGCATTAACTCACATAAATGGGAATCATGTAGATAATGACTTAATAATCAACATAAATAGAAGGCCAAAGAAAGCAGTGGTAAGGAAAGGGCAGGGCAGATATGATGTGGATAATATAACTAAGAGGTTAGTTGAATATTTGATTAGTTTACCCTAATTTTTGTGATTATATTCCTAAATGTAAGAAAAATAAGAATGAAAATTATAAGAGTAATATAAACTAACCATATATAAGATTTTCTGTGTGCCAGGCCCTGTTCTAACTGCTCTAATTTTAGTAACTTGTTTACATTTCACAAAACCATGAGTTAAGTAATATCATTATCTTCATTTTACAAAAAGGGAACTGCATGACTAATTCTATACAACCATTAGAATTATCTCAATTAAAATAAAACATTAACAAAACCCATTCTATGACCATGAGCAAATTTAAATGACAAAAATGGTAATATATTTAAATTAAAAAATAGGTCAAATATAATGAAGTTGCAAAGCGTAAAGTTGGAAGGAATGAATTAAGTATTCCACCATCTTTCTTTACTAGTCACTTGAATATCTTACATCGATTCTTTACTAGTCACTTGAATATCTTACTTCGCAAAGACCTTAAATGTTAGAACACTGCACCTCTAATCTCTCAGAGAAAAACTTATTTAACCTTCTAAATTAATGACAAATTTTTCTGTTGTACTGGGCACTGACTTTCTTGTGAATTTATAATATCTTTCCTGTGAATTTATAAAAATCAGAGTCTTAGAACCTGAGATAATTTGGCTTTAGAAGGTTTTATAAGTTGAAGGAGCAGAATGATTTAAGTATTTGGAAGAGGAAAGGGATGTTTTCTGAAGCAAAGAAATCACTAAGTTATTCAAAGGCTTCCTTTTCCTCAGGGCAGCTTAAATAATTGGATTCGTGGGTATCTGAATCACTGGTAGGGGGTGGAGATGAACCAATGTCACTTTTTATATTCCTCCTAAAATATTTGCTCCATTTTACTATGTCATTTAAAATGAGTTCCTTAACATAATTAAACACTAAATAGGTAAACTAGGAACTCAACCAAATTATTTTTACAACAATGTAAAGGACATTATGATGTACATTTAGTAAATTTAAACTAGATTATAACTTAGGATATTTAATATTTAATACAATTTATTTATAATTATTAACTCTTGCCTTAGAGTGATACAAATATTAACAAGACAAGTACAAAATCTAATACAGTTCTGATTTTTTTTTTTTTTTTTTTTTGCTGGGGGGGTGATACTGGGGATTGAACTCAGGGGCACTCAACCACTCAGCTACATCCCCAGCCCTATTTTGTATTTTATTTAGAGACAGGATCTCACTGAGTTGCTGAGTGCCTCACCCATTGCTGAGGCTGGCTTTGAACTTGTGATCCTTCTGCCCTAGCCTCCTGAGCCACTGGGATTACAGGCGTGAGCCACCGCGCCTGGCTCTGAATTATTTTGCTGCATTTTCCTCAGCATTAACTGCTACCTAGAGAAGCACACTCTACCAACCATATGATACAGTACAAACTGAGTAAAGAATGATCAAATAATGATGAAATATATAGAACAGTTAGCTTGACTAAAAGTGTTTTTATATATCAATATCAAAAAACCCTGAGGAATATATCCTAATTCTGAGTTGACTTGTAATGTAAATTGTTGAAGAAAATTTGAAGTTTGCTTAATATATTACTGACAGGGTAAGACAAGAAGACACAAAGAGGAGTTAACTTTCATAACAAGGATACGATGGCATGTGAAGAGATAATATATCTCATTGGAATGATGTTCTTAAGGAAAAAGGTTTTTAAACAATTGTTTGTAATATTGTTTGTTTACCTAAGTGGTGAAAGACAGGTTGAACTAGTTAAAACTGAAAACAGATAATTGAACTAAAAGTTTTGAAAATCACAGGAAACTTAAATCACTGTTAATATTGACTGCAAAAAGTAAGATGTCTGTTAGGATTTTATGAAGCAGCATGAGTATATGTGCCCAGATCTCAAAGAGAACAATGTTCCAAACCATTGATAAAATGGAGCTACTAGAACTTGAATTAGAGAATAACATGTTTACCTGGGGATAGTATGTTTAGTGGATAACAGGAGTCATTCTGGAAACAATTGGTCATATCACAAAGAAAAATGTTGGCAATGGAATGCATTTATATGCTGCTTATGGAGAGATGAATCAGAAAGGAGTACAAAGCATCCTGCTAAATCAATCATGCTTGCCCAAGTGGGAAATGAAAGCCAAATAACAAACTGGTGAAAAATCTTTATGTCCTTGTTGCTCTTAGAACTCCAAGGAGGACATGGTTTTCTACAAAGGAACTTCTCACACTACCTCTAAAAACTCACTAAAAATCCTTACATTATACAACAATCATGTGATTTGGGATAAATAGAAAACTATCTCAACTACTTTGTGATTTATTGACCAAATTTTACTGATTATGGAGAGTAAATTAACTGAGGTAGTATTGCAAAATCGCTATACAAATATGCATCAATACATTTGTCTATGGTAGTATTTCCAATCAAGTGAAAAAAAAAAAAATAGAATCTTTCAAAGCGTTCTATATATAATATAAATGCTAAAAAAGAAAAGACTAAGGACTCTGAATCTAAAGCAGAAAAAGCTAAGACAGAATACTTTCTAAATATTATTTAATATTTATTTAACTATACAATAAATTTTTATTGTGTCTTATATGTAAGAAAATGAGTTTGGCAAAATATAATAAGGACTAATGTTTTAAAGATAATTTAAAATTGGTAAAGTGCTTTAATAGTGAATTCTATGTACATGACTCATTGACAATCAATTTTCTGATTTGGAAGTAAACTTGGGATTATCGCATTTTAGAACCAACAATCATAATATACCAAACACACACATAATTTCTTACTGAAAAACTTAAATGTAATGGAAAAATTAGAGAACACCTAACTTAACCAAGATGAACAGAATAGTGGAATTATTTTACATTAAGACATATATGCAATCTAAACCTTTTGTCTATAAGGTAATATTTTTAAAAGAAAAAGAGCATTGACATATTAAAACAACTAATTACCAGAGAATGCCTTACGTTGTTGTCAAATAAACAAAAACAAATATATAATATATTATTTTTAAAAAGAAAAAAATGCAAGGTATAGCTTCTTTTCCCAGTGAGTACAGCAGATAGTAAATGTCTTGGTGAAGCTTTTTGGACTTCCATGTAAGACATTCAAACAGTTAAATAATATTAAAATTGGACCAGGGATTCCTTTAGATTGAATATTTGGCATATAATAGTTGATCATCCTATTTGAATGTTAAATTCCAAAAATGTCCCAGGAGACAAAATTATGAAATCCAGTTGACATAGATTAAGATTTCATGCAAGGAGCAAACTAGCAAATTCTTGTGGCATACCATGGGGAGCATGAACTTGGCTCTCAACAGGAAAAAGTCAAGGTGTTCAAACATAATCCAATGTACAAACTCAGTAGAAAAAGAAAATGTAGGGTACAGTACTCTCTGATGCAATTTGTATACTTCTAAAACTTTAAGAACAATGAAAATGAATTTCCTTAGATAAGGCATTATTTACAAAAACATAAAAGAAAAACTACAATATACTTGTAGCCCCAGGAATCATGGGAAAAATAGAGGAACATCCATTCTTTTCAGATTTTGATCCTTAATTTTAAAACCATAACAACAGTGGGATAAAACAGGTAAAAGGGACTGTGGTGGCTAATCAGAACTGTCAATTTGATGGGAGAAAGACATGCCTAAGATTAAGACTTCTGGGTGTGTCAGTGAGGGTGTTTCTTAGAATGACTGGCATGTGGTAGAGCAAACTGAGAAGAAGATTCACTCTGAATGTGGGTAGCACAGTCCAATAGGTCACAGCCCTGGGTAGAATAAATAAAACATGTGGAAGATTGAGAAAGCAGCAGGGGACAAAAGCTGCATCTTCTGAAAAGAGTACTTCCTTTGCTGCTGTGATCACCTGAGGACATCAGACTCTAGCTCTTTCACTCTTTCAAAGTGAACTCTGACTGGAGACTCTCCAGGGAGTTTCCAGGCCTTCAGTCCTAAACTATAGACACATCACTGGCCCCTCTTGTTCTGATGCTCCAGCTTCTTGGAATAAGAAGCTACTGGTTCATATAGCTCTCCAGCCTGCAGATGGCCATTGTAGGACCATCTAGCTTCTGGTCACATTAGTCAATTATTATAAAATCCCATTTTACAATCATATCTCCCTCTATCTATATATATATATATATCCTATTGGTTCTGTTCTTCTATAGAACATTGAATAATAGATGCACTGATGTCAAATTGAATAATTCTAGGAGTACCATTTTGAACTGAAGTTCAAGAGTTTGGATAAGGACTTGTAATATACCTGGGAAATCAAAATGCCTACTACTGAATAAACAGCTAATGTGTGATCTGTGAGAGATTTTATTAATAAAAGTTATCTGGGCTGAAAGCCCAGACATTTGATGGAAGATGCTGTATTTTGAATATGCTTTGTAAAATATAGCAAAGACTACTGCTATTTTTTTAACATTATCTTTATTGACCATACACAGCCTTCGAATAACTAGAAACTATTAAATCAGAAGGACTTGGTTAGAAAAAGAAGTCCTTATGCAAAGAACTTGGTTAGAAATAAAACTACAGTATAGATATTCTAATTTCACTTTTGTCCATAAAAACACGTGAATAAATATGGGAGTTATTTTCCATAGAATTCTAGTTACAGAATGAGTCAATTATGACTATTATAGATATGTGGTAAAGAATTAGACTTTTTTTTTACATAAAATATCTCTTTGAAATAACAATATATCTATATAGAAATATTGCCAGAACTTTGCTCAAACAGAAAAAAATGGTTTAAAATAAATTTAAATAAACCCTGTATGTATAATAGTTTGTTACTGGATACTCATTTCTATGGCCTAATTGTGCCCTCTCTAAATTTAAAGTTGAAGTCCTATTCCCCATCATATTGTGACTGTATTTGGAGAGAGAACATTTAAATATATGAGTAAGTTAAAATGAAGCCATTAATATTTCCATGAGCACCATGAGCACCAATCCAGTCTGATGGATGTTTTCAGAAGAAGAGGATATCTGAACACCCACAGAAAAGACAATGTGGGGACTCAACAAGAAAGTGACCATGTGGAAGTCAAATAGAAACAACTCATGAGAAACCAAACTTGCTAATACCTTAGTCTTAAACTTGCGGCCTTGAAAACTGTGAGAAAATGAATTTCTTACTTAAGTCTCTTAGTCTGCAGTATTTTGTTATAGCAGCTAAACATATTTGTGTAACATTGGTTTTTGTTAGTCATGGAAATCATGTCCTATAAAGTTACTATAAATACTGAATTAGCAAATACTAAAATACTGTCTTGAAAAAATATATAGGATTAGGTTCCCATAAGCCTCTAGCCACCAACTTTCATCAACTGATCAATAAATAACATTATCTTATGTATATATGTTACTGTTTGAAGATAACTTACATCATATATACTGTTGATTCATTAACTTTCAATTTGTAGTCAACAGCATTACACCTCATGCATGAACAAAGCTTAACACACAAGTTATCTCCAGAGGGAACATTGTAACCATTTCTTCATACTAGTGACTCCTTTAAAATATTTTTTTAGTTGTCACCATAAATAATATTTTATGTACTTATTTATATGTTGTGCTGTGGATTGAACCTAGGGCCTCACACATGCTACCACTGAGCCACAACCCCAGCCCCTATTACTGACTAATGACGGCACTTGGCACTACCCCTGGGAGACATTTTTTAACAATATTTATTTTTTTACTTGTAGGAGGACATAATACCTTTATTTTATTTTTATGTGGTGCTGAGGATAGAACCCAGTTCCTCATGGATGGTAGGTGAGTGCTCTACCACTGAGCTACAACCCCAGCCCCCGATGGGAGCCATTTTAAACAAAAAAGTTACCAACAAAAAAAGCTCCTAAATATGAAAAATGACTCAGTAGACCAAGGAAAGGACAATTGTTTATAATATGATAGCTGTAATGAGGGGACAGAGAACTCTTGCCATGAACAGTCTCTGCTAGCAACATGCATATTAGGTGACTCAAATATTTTAGCACCGTGTGCACAACTGGAAAATCACCAAGACTATAGAGTTTGGAGTTACAAATAAATTTTAGCAGGCAAGTAAATTTGAAAACATAAAATCCATGAATAATGAGAATCTCCTGTCCCTCATTGTATCTGTCTATAGGAGTAGTAAGTCAGCTGTTTAAAAGTAAATTAGAATATCATTATATATTACTTATAGGGGGATAAATTATAGTGATAAACTCTGATTTGCCAAATCAATTTATTTTTGCTTTATATCACTTGAAGCCTTGACTCTTATAGAGAAATAACTGAGAATTTTGGATATGGTCTGTATTTCTGTTCAGGTTTAGATTTTGGATTTGTAGACCTACCTTAAGAGCCAAGTAAAGAAACCTCTTCTTGGAACATTAAAAATAATGGAGACAAACACTGCTGATTTTTGTTTTGTCTGCATTCCACAGTATATCCCTGCCAAGAAGAAAGCAAATTATAGAATAATCAATAGATCACAACACAGGCAATAGGTATTAGCTGTGAAGACAGAAATCACTCTTAAATTTATCTAAATGTATTATTTCAGTTTTATTAATAATTGCTAGTGCAACTATACTCTAATGCACTTTTCTTGATCTTCTAATTGTATGTTTCATAACAAGTTATTCAAAAAGAACATTTAATTATTTCATATGAATTCTAGTTCTTCCAAGTAAAACAGTGTATTTTTAACCTTTTATAGAAAGTTTATTTTTTTCTTTTTTGCTATCTTTGAAAGGTTCTAAGATTATAATTATGATTGTTGTTTAATCTCACCTACAGCTAACTTAAAATAATATTTTAATCATATTTAACTCTCTTTTGGTCCATTGGTATCTTTCTCAGGGTTCTCTGTTTCTCAGAAGTTTGTTTCTTGAAGTCTGAACAAAATTTAAAAAATCTATTCCAAAATAATTTTACTTTATAGAAGTTAAAGATAAGAATCAAAACTCATAATCCCTGTTTAGATGATAGACAGCAAGCAAAACAAAAGTTTTACGTATAAGCTCTTATTTCGACACCAAATAATTATATTTTAAATTATTTTTGAGTCTCTGATTTATAATTTTCTTTTACATGGAGAAAATATGACTATGATGAACATAATTTATTTATATACCATATTATGTGACTATATTTAAGATACAAACATGAAACTATTAACAAATGACCATTAAATTATACATATTTTAAGAAACAATAAATTTTCACCAAATATGGAATCAATTAATTTTTACAACCATTTTTAATATCCTAAAAAGTAAACCATAAAGGAAAATGAAAGCAATATACAAAAGTCTTAATAAACTTTTTTCATAAATTATTTGCTTCTACTTTTATGCTTGATTTTCTCTTTAAATATGTATTTTTGACTATTTCACTTATTCTGGTAAAGCCAGACAAATATGTGTGATTTCCCTTCTTTTTTTATTAATACATTTTTGTTGTAGATGGACACAATATCTTTATGTATTTATTTTTATGTGGTGCTGAGGATCGAACTCACTGCCTCACATGGGCAAGGACAGCTCTCTACCACTGAGTTATGGCCCCAGCCTGTGATTTCCCTTCTTTAAAATAAGGCACAATTAAAAATAAATAGAGGGACTGGGGATTGTATCTCAGTGGTAGAGCATGTGTGAGGCACTGGGTTTGATCCTCAGCACCACATAAAAATAAATAAATTAAAGTATTGTGTCTACCTACAATAAAATAAATAAATAGGAAGGATCATAGTGATTGTCACTGTATCAAATTTTCTTCCCCTCCAGCAGGTTTCTTGCCCTCAATTTACTCACTGGGCTTCTTACCCATCCTTTATCCTCACTCCTTTATTTTATTATTTTTATCTTTATTAGTGTATTTTAATTATACATAAGGTTCATTATGCCATATTCATCCATGCTCACTTCATTGTTTATACTTTATTTATTTATAGTTGAAAAAAAATTTACATACTCTTTGTTGACTCCCACATATACATATCACCTGAGGTATGATCCAAGGGAAATAAAGCAATTATCAGAAACAGACAAAATTAAGACTAGAATCCACATATTAGCTGAGACCAAAAAATAAGACAAGGTATTTGAGAGCAAAGATAGGCTCCCCCAAAGATGGAAAAACAAAAGGTGTGTGTTTATCATATGTGAGATATGTATATAACACACATGCACACACACACACACACACACACACACACATATCCATCATTGTCATTGTCCCCAACTCTTCTCTGTAGAATTCCACTGCAGTGAAGTCTAACATATTTGTTTATTTCTGAAGAGTCTGCTCTGTCTTAACCTTTCTAATGAAAGGCCATAGAAATAATAATAACAATACTAATAATCTAATCACCAAATGATCACTGTCACTAATTTTCATTTTATGCAACTGTGTTTAAACATTCAATAAACAAAAACATATTCTAAGAAGTTTAAGATTATCTAAATAATTTTACATTAATCTTTCATCAGTAATATATTTAGTTGCTTTTTACATTATGGGATGAGACAAAATACAAATATTAGTATTTGAAGTTAGGATGTTTTTCGACAGTCTGAAGTCAAATCTATATATATGGTGGTATCAAAAGTTTATGTTTGAGCTTGACTTTTTTTAATAGGTTAAGGTTAATATGTAAGTTAAATGGGTAAAGTTGCAGCCTGGCTAACTAAAAAGATAATAGCACTTTCTTGAAAAGTACCTTTTACATTTACCAAATTAGAAATAAAGATAATTATATATTCAAATTATATCATAGCAAAAGCAAGAAAAATTATATTTGGTTGATAGAACTATAAATAGATATCCAACATTTTGGAAAATATTAGAAAAATGCTTTAAGACTTATAAATTGTTATCAATATTTGCTCAAAGAATTTATTAGGGAAAGGATCATACATTTAAGGACACTTCAGAAAGTCATAGAAGATTGAAATTCCAAAAACAGAAGAGAGACAGCTTTTAATTCTTGGTATATATGCAGAACCAATAATCAAACAATTGCTAATGTAATAAATATAAAGACACTATACTTAAATATTAGTTAGAATTTTTTTTTCTTATTCTTCATATGGAGACTAGGAGCTAGAAAAAAAAACAATAGTCCTCATGATAAAACCTACTGTAATTAGTGAATGACGAACAATCTCATGAATCAATATAACCAAAAATGGTAATATTTGTAACCATATTTACCATTCTTACTAGCACCTGGCTTTTTTCTAGCCATGTTAATGTACTGAGGAAAATTAAGTTTGTTTTGGAATGCATTAGTCCATTTTCTTTTTTTTTTTTTTTTTTTTTTTTTTTTTTTTTTTTGTACAGAGGATTGAACCCAGGGGTATTTGACCACTGGGCCACATCCCCAGCCCTTTTTTGTATTTTATTAGAGACAGGGTCTCACTGAGTTGCTAAGTGCCTCACCACTGCTGAGGCTAGCTTTGAACTCTTGATCTTCCTGCCTCAGCCTCCCAAGTGCTGGGATTACAGGCATGCGCCACCATGCCCGGCTTATTCCATTTCTATCACCACAAAAAATACCTGAGATAATCATCTTATAAAGAAGAAAGATTTATTTTGGCTCACAGTTTTGGTTGGGTTTGTAGCACAGTAACATGTAATGGCAGAAGCACATCATAGAGAAAAATTACTAATTTATGGCCAAAAAATGAAGAGAGAAAGAAATGGGCAGGGATCTTGCTACCACATTCAAGGGCATATCCACAATGACTGAAAGATCCCCCCCACTATACATCACCTCTAAAAGTCTTCACCACCTCCCAATAGCACAAAGATGGTGACCAAGACTTTAACACCTGGCCTTTTGGGGATATCCTAGATCCAAACTATAGCATGGAGGAAGTAGAGAGAAAAGAAAAGCTGAAGTTCTTTGTTTTAAATATCTTCCAAATTAAATTTGTAGTCAAAAGGAAAGTTCTAAATAGGGCACAGAGATTATAATAAAATATTGCATGACTACAAAAACATAAAAGGGAGAAAGGAAATCAAATGTTCTTTTGTGCCATAACCATGAGGCTAAAGTGGGGAAAATAGAACTTGAACTTGTAAGATGCTGGATAGAGCTGGTGGGTAAGAAGGAAATAGAAGCCCTAGTGGAACCACTTAGTAGGTAAATGAGTCATCATTTTAGACTGCCAAGTGCCACTTGGAGCCTGTATAATGTTGCTGCTTGAAAGAAAAGTCAATACCAATGCAGAGACTATCAGAATTTGGCTCTGTAAAGGAACTCTTTCTGCTGTACTTGATACTAAGGAGTGATAATCTCTATTAACAGCCACTTACAGCTCAAATTTGATACTCCCTGAAAATGGATTTCTGGTTTGGAGGGAAGTAGTTGGCATAGGAAAACAGAGTATAATAGAGTTTTTTCTGTTTGTTTTTTTTTTGAGGGGGGCATGGAGGGGCATGTGTTTTGATATTATTTTGCTTTGTTTAGTGTTTTGGCCACAGAGAGGGCAATAAGAAAGGGAAACCTCCAAGATTTATATTTAAGGACAACTTGGAGGTGACAAAAAGTCTATCTTTCAACTGTGAATTGAAAGCCTTTTAGAAACCAAAATTTCATTTGTATTCCAGTGCTTGTAATTGTTGACTAACAACAATTAGTCAATAACAATTAGCAAAGCAGCTACCTGGTTAGGTCCAGGGAGTTGCATGAATGTGGCCAAGAATATGTTACTATCAGAAGAATTTGCTGAACCCAAGAATGATCCCTTGAGTATCTACAGAGTAAGTACATGAAGATCATTCAGTCTATTTGCCTTGTCTCTGAAACTCTAAAAAAGAGAAGAAAAATAGTGCTAGTCTTGTTCTTGACTTAATTTAAATATCTGATGCATACTATTAATATGTAAATCCCAGAAGTTATTATGGAACAAACAGAAGAAAGGTTTACTTCAAGATCTATTAATGAAATTAACTATTGCTACCATCATGCTACCTGCCTCTAGGCCTGGCTAAAGAATACCCTAATAGGAGGTCTTTGACAGTGCAGAAATGGTTTATGGGGAAAGAGACTTGTCTGAACAATGTCGGGCTGTCACCTGGAAATAGGAATGAAGGCTAGAGCATGGCACAAAAACCAGTTAGTCAAGGCTCACTCTTGCCAAATGTGGGTGAATATGTTGATGCCTGTTCTCATTTGTTCATAAATATTAACTCACTTCTTAAGCTTTGTCATTTGAGATGTCTATTGGCTATTTTCTTCAAATATTTCTCCTCACCACCTGTTATATTGGTCAATATCTCAATGAGTATGCAAACTTTGGGAGTGATTTCTGATTGTGTTAGATAATTAACATATATTTCTAATTTAAAATATAGGAAAAGTAAGTATTTCTTGTCATAAAAATATAGCCAGTCAAATAAAATTTTTTCTACTAACATGGAAGAGATTTAAGTTACTTGGTACTTATAAAACCTTGATTACATTCAGGGGAACAGCTTTACTTGGTTTCATAGGATTCCAATACTTGGGTGATTTTTTTTACTTTCCTATATTACTTTTATAGATATGCATCATAATCAGCATTTTGGAGCTTACAGAGTAAAAATATGTTTGTTATTGCACACCTTAAATGTTAGTAATATGATAATCTATGCTTCCAGTTAAGACTTCCATAATGAGTCTTAGTAATTTGGATGGCAGTATTTCTTGAAAATTCCGAAGCCCAAAAGACATGTTTGCTAAATAGAAGATGCATAACTCCTGCATCTATAGTATCTAAGTGCTAATGATTGCCAAATTGGGTAGATTAATGCATTTCTCATTTCTCTATTTATCTAACTGCTTTTTTTTTTTGCATTTGAAGTCTCATATTGAAATATTGACATCATACTCAACAAGTGCACTGACTACTCTTGATTTCTCTTCTCAGCTATCTCCTCAAATTCTTCACTATGCCAGTAAATCATAATACTATTAACTCAGTTGCTTGATCAGGAATCTACTATATATTCATGTTGTCTCTTGTTTATACCCCAAATGATCTGTAAGATTTTTACCTACAGAGTATATCTTTACAGAGTCCAGTTCTCTGCTAAAGGCCTTATTTTTCACCTGGAATAAAATAATAGCTTTATAATGTATCACACACATCTGTTCTTGGCCATGCTCTACTTACTGTCCATATACATCCAAACTAGTACATTTTCCCCTAACATTATTCACTATGCAATTTATATGTGAGCTTGTGATTTACTTTCTTCCCTTTTTCTGTTGGCTATTCATCATTAAGTTTTCATCTCACACTTCAGTTCCTCTGTGAGTCGAATCCCTCCATCAGCTCTCATAGCATTTTGCATCAGTCACTCAGAGACATTCTAACATTGCCATTTATATTGACTGCATTATTAATTAACATTTTATCTTCCCAATTCCATCATGCTCCACAAGAACAGGGCCATGTCAATGTTTTACTTCACTTCCAAGAACATCAGGTTCTCAATGCATGCCTTAAAAACATCTGTCAAATGAGTAAATTTATGTCTCCTCAGGACCCACATCATCAGGCCCTTATCCAACCTCATCATATGTCTGTTTTCCTTTCTCCAATCTACTCACACTGTGTTTCTTTCACTTGCTACAAGGTTTTTCTTACTTCAGATTATCCCAAAGGCCTCTAATTCTGGAATAATTTTCCCATGGTTCTTGGTATAGGTGATTTCTTTTAATTACTTATTTAAAATAAATTAACTTTCTCAGGGTTCATCACCTGAACACCTTTATATTTTGATTATTTTTTTAATTCCAAATCATGGATATATTACTTTTTCATATTGTTCATCAAAATTTTAATTCATAACTCATGTATTAGTGCCTCCTGTCTCCAATAGATCCTTATTGTGGAGAACAAATGTATTTTTATTTACCAACA
Organism: Tamias sibiricus; assembly: GCA_025594165.1. NCBI lineage: Eukaryota > Metazoa > Chordata > Mammalia > Rodentia > Sciuridae > Tamias > Tamias sibiricus. Next base: position 41,701,289 of record CM046661.1, read on the forward strand.
TATGCAAAATATAGCAAATTTAGGCACATGAGAATATAAGAAATATTCTAATAAGTAAGAATTCATGAAATAAGAACCCCTGTGGTCAAGTTCAAGAATTTTTGCATTAAATAATTTGAGATCAATTTTATCTAATATATGAATGGATAAGTCTACACAAAAGATCATGGTTGAAATTCTTTAAGTCTCAATAAGATTCAGGAAATGTCAATGGCAACCATGTTAAAAAAAAAAAAAAAAAAGACACACCTGTGGAACATCTAGAATTAGATACTGTCATTGTGGGTAAACTTTTCAATATAAATTGAGTGGAGGAATATAGTGGCTTGCATGACAGGATTAATTTGAAAATGTCAATATCACTACTAACTTTTAACCATTAAGTATTTTCACCTGCATTTGGAATAAATTTTATCTTTCCCTGATTTATCAGGCAGAGGAGGACTAGAAAATGGGTCAGCTGGGCAGGTATCTGGTACACGGTAATGGTTTGGATATGTGGTGTCCCATGGAAGCTCATTTGTGAGACAATGCAAGAACATTCAGAAGTGAAAGGATTAGATGATGAAAGCTGTAACCTAATAAGCAGATCAATCCACTGATATGAATTAACAGAGTGGTAACTATAGGCAGGTAGGATATGGCTAGAGGAAGTAGGTCACTGAGTGTGTGCCTTTGGAGTACATATTTTGTCCCTGATAAAGGGAGTTCTCCATCTGCTTCCTGGCTGCCATGTCCTGATCAGCTTCCCTCAACATGTCCTTCCACCATAACGTTCTCCTCAGAACTATGAAATCATCCAACCATGGACTGAATCTCTGGAACAATGAACCCCAAACAAACTTTCTTTTCTAAATTGTTTTTGTCAGGGTTTTTTTGTTTTGTTTTGTTTTGGTATTTTTTTTTTTTTTTTGGTGGGGGGGTTGGGTCATAGCAAAGTAAAAGCTAACTAAAACAGATGCCAATCAATAGATCGTACTAATGTTTCTCTGGGACAAGAAATATTACTAGCAACGTAGAAAACTATCAGAATACAATCAAAGCTGATTGCTATGTGTCAGGCAATGTTAAAAGCTTTTCTCATAAGCTTCATAGCTTAATTTCTGTGTAAAATGAATGCAAATGGGAGAAACGTTCTACTTAGCCATCTGCGGCATGGTAAAGATCTTTCAAAATAAGGTTCTTTGCAGCAACATATGAGGTTTTATTGTGGTTGCACAAGATATGCAAGTTTATGGTAAAAGTGGAATTCTCCAGCACAAGACATTATAAAATGGTACTGACACAAATCATGTGACTTTGCCCTTTCCTTCTGTATTGTTTAGTCTCTATTTTAAATAAATGTTGAATAATTATTTATTATTCAAATAATAGTGTTTAACAGGGACATTTGATTATTTGTTTTTCTAGTACTCATAATTAGTCCAGTTTTAGATGAATGTGACTAACCACTGTTAGTAAATTATTAAAAGCAAACTTCAAAAAGAAAGTCATAGCATATCATATTATGTCTCCTGAGATCTTGTCAATTTTTATCTACTGAAAATTAATAGAGAATTTACCAACAGACCACTTATTCCAACTTAAAGAGCAATAATACAATGCAGATCATTCATAATCAACAATAGTATATTTGGAAACAGAGTTCACTAAGTTTAATATGCAAATTATTTCTATCCGTTAAAGAATATAACAGAAGAAGGAAACACTCTCATTTTAGTTTTTTGTGCCTTGATTTGAAGAAGGACATAATTTTCAAGTGGAGGCAAAATATTGGCCCGTAAATCTCTAATTAGGCATATAGCAAAAATAAAATTCAAGAAAAATGTATATTATAAATATAGATTTATGAATTAGGAGACACATATATATGTGCCTGTATATACAAAAATACTTTTATCATAAAATAATTATTAACATATCTCCCCCTAAGGAATTCTTAAAAGAGATGTTTATGGAATCATCTGTGAAAATTATTGCAGGTTGTATCTGTCTTATCAAAATTAAAGCATCATTAAAATAAATAACTTGTTTATTTCAGTGTTGACTCATTTATAACTAATGTTATTCATTTAATTCAAATACTACTGGAGGTAAAACCATTTGTTTTAATTCAACACTGTGAAAAAAGTAGATTACATAACTTTATATAGTGCTTATATTAGAAAAATTTAAAAACATGATTTTATGCATTTAAAATGTTATGCCATAAATAAGAATATAAAATCATTTTATAGTTTTATTAATTTGTATTTCTTCTGGCGTTTATTATTTAGAAATTCCTTCATTTATTTTGTAATGTTTAGTCAATACTTCCAAAATTGCAGCCACTCAGATAGGTATTGTTCTTATTCTAATGGTCCATAGTATAAAGAGCAAGAAAATATTCTAAATCTAGAAAATAGTCTTAAAACATTTTGTATGTTTAAAGAAATTTGTGAGACTATTTTTAGTAAATACACTGTAATATTATTAAACTACTTTTTATATTTGTTGTAAGGTGGTCTTAGCACATAAGTTTTGAGGAAAATATTCACAAAAGTTTTGTTATGCATACTATTAGACCCATTGTTTATTTTTTCCTACTTCTTATTTGTTTTAATTTACAAGTAACCATATCAGCAAACTAGAGCAAGATTACAAGATATGCATTATAAATTAGTCATCTATTTGAATCTCCAAATATTTAGATCACGACAATATTCATTCTTGACATATGCAGATAGAACAAAATTTACTTCCTATTTGCATCCTAAGTCCTGCTTTAAAACTGAGGAGTGTATGCTTTAAAATGCATACAATTTTGACCTCAAAATTATAAACTGTTAACTTTAAAAACTGTTGAATAACCTCTTTTAAAATGTGTAGGATTCCTGGGCATCGTCCAGAAAACCAATTAAAAAATGGCATACGTGGTTCTAGGGGAATAAAGCAGCCCATAAAGCTATGCTGCTAAAATCTGCCATAGGGAAAGGAGGTGTAGCTATATTAAATAACCTTACATATCCCCAGTACAATCACCTCAGAAAGTCTTTCTCTTAAATACATGATAAAGGAAGTGCTTCATTTTCATTATAGTTCGTTTGTATTGATTTAACACTGCATTACCTTTGAGGGTTTTGATACACTATATTGAGTTCACAAAATTATAGAAATTAGAATTTGTAAAAGGCCAATTGGCTCATCTTGCTCAACTCATTAGTGAAAGATTATTTGGTTTAACTTATATTTTAGTGTTTAGTCAAATTTTAAATTAGTTAAGCAATAGTGCTTTTGGGAAATGTTCTCAGTGATAAGAAAGCATAGGACATATATATTTCATTATTATCATTTAACCAGATTAAGATCTGGGACTTTAAAATGAGTCATTTTTTTTCTCAGCATTGGAGCACTTTTCCATAAGAAACATGGCAATGCTGTTAGAGAAATACTACCTACCCAAGTGACTATTTGCATTTGAAAATTGTACTCATTTACAACCAGAAAAGATGATACAATTTTTTTTTTTTTTAAAGTGCCGACTATAGTATCAAGAAACCTATTGTGGAAAAACTTAGATTATAATTTAGTCATGTCATGACTTTTCAAAAGTTTGACTTGCTCTAAGTCTGTGGCTAAGTCCTGAGCCCCATTTTAATTTTTGCACCACAGAATCTTCAAAATATTTCAAAGCAATCACGCCAGGTTAATTTTCTATGAATGACAGCCTCAAGACCATTTTGTTCAGTAAAAAAGTTTAATAAACTCTCCAATTCCTTATGAAGCCCTAAGTCAGCCTATGTTGATGAATCTTCTGTTACAAACTATTGTGTCTGTTTCCCAGATTTAGCATGGAATATGAAATGATGGAAATGAAAACTGCTCAAAACCCAGCTGCAATCAATCATCTTGAAATATACTCTGGTTCCTATGAGTGACACAACACAATAATTAAAGTCCTCTTCTGTCAGAAATTGAATAGATTAAAAAACAACTTTTGATAGAAATAGACTTTTTAACTTTTAAGTTTAAATTGTTCCTACTGAATTTTCATATGTGTAATTTAGCTTATTTAATTCTTTATTCTCTCTTGCAGAAATTAAATGCTTCAAGAGAATTTTTTTTTTACATTTTTATTTCCTCTCATCATAAATTTTATTATTTTTCTATCACATATTCAAGGTTTTGAAAAAGTCATGTGGTTGGGGACTCTCGTCTTAATGTCTTCCCCCCCATGCATATATAACCAATAGCTATAAAGTAACCTTAACAGTTTAAAAATGAATTTGAATGTGTTCATTTCAAAGTAAATTGATTTTTACAAATATTTTATTTTACATCATTGATTGTAGGGTCACTTTTACCTAAATTCAGTATTGTCTCTATTATGAATTGATTTCCTTTCTATATTCAGATACCTAATCATTTTTTCCTCTACTTTTCAATGATTCTAGCTCAAAAACTTCCAGTTGAGTAACACTTATCCCTTTTATGTTATCTGATTTTTTTCTTGCAAAATATATTTTCATAAAGCTACCTTGATGAAATATAAGGAACATAACTTCTTGCTTTGATTCAAAATGTGTTCTTTTCATATTTTAGATGCTTCTGAAATCATTAAACAACTAATTCAAGAGTTACCCTATCACAGTATCTGATCAATTCTCTTTTCAAATTTCCAAGCTTAGTTATACTGAGAAAATTAATGTTTTGGTGAATTTCAGATAAAAATAGATTTTTATGGAGCATGAAAACTGAATGTATATGGGAGTGGAAGGGAAATTTTAACAGAGGTTCTGAACATACATTCTTTAATCCTCTGAATGATCATAAAAACATTGAAAACTGAAAATGAGGAGGCAGAGGAAAATGGATTCCAAGAAAAAAAATTGAAAGCAGTACCAACAAAGAAAAATGTTGTTTAATTCACATGTGTGCCTAAGGGTATTCATCAGTTCTCTTTAAATATTTCATTAAATGTTGATTGAGCAGTTACTATATGCAAAGAATTGTGCTAAGTATTGATAAAAGACTATTTCTTTCTTTAATATTAAGCAAATAGAGCAGATAACATTTCTGCTGAAAAATTCAGTGCTTTCATATAATGAATGGTTCTTTTCCTTCAGATTGCTTCTCACCTAGTCAAAGAAGCCAATAGTAACCACCAAGAACAAAACTGAAATTCAAGTGTTTTATAACAAAAAATGACTTCCCACAAACTAGACTGTGATGAAGTCACAAGTGATTCCTATAGATTCCATGTACTATTGAATGGTAGGCAGAAGAAATGCTAGAGTAACCTTCCACCAGATTCCATGTCCTTGAGTCTCTCATGTGTAAGGATTTCATAATATATGGTAGGTTTTAAGAAATAAAGGAGATTATCTTTATGAAATATTTTGGAAAATGTTCAAAGTATAAGGAGTTAGTGAACTTGTTTGCTCTTCATTCAAAAGATTATTGTCATTTAGAGCAGTGGTTCTCCATCAATGATAATTTTGTCCCACAGGAAATACTTGGCAATACCTGGAAACCATTTTAATATTGTAGAGGAGAGAAATAATTTTCCTCCCCTCTCAGGTACAACATCTGGAGGCCTATGAATTAAACTTGCAAAAGACAAATTAAGAAGAAAAAAGAGAGGTCAAACTTATTGATGTTAATATTTTTATGTACTTGGAGCGCTTCACAGAAAAGTGAAAAATTCAAACAACCAATTATACTTAGGGGGTTATATAACATTTTAACAGATGGTAACACATTGTAGGGAAGTGATCAGATAAAGTACCCCATTTGCTTAAAAATTTGCCTCTCAGAGAGGTAAATTCTGGGATGGTAACTAGTAAATGCATGGTTATTATTATCATTAATAATCTATAATGATATCTAAATGATAGATAGGTGGTGTTTACAAAGCTAACTTATCCAGGTGCCATCTTGGAATGAAGATCATTTTCCTTTTCCTGGTAAGAGAGAGGGGACACCTTTACAAAGGAGAAATGGATACAGTGATTTTAGTGAGACAGGGAAGATCAGAGAGCTCTTACTGTGGTCCCTTAATTGCTACTATTTTTCATATGCTTTCAACTCAAAATAATTCTTATGCCAAAGTGACATGTTGTGGTGTGGCATATTATGATCCCTTTCAGTGATCACACTTAGAGTGTGGTAGAGCTACTGGTGTCTAATGGGTAGAGGCCAGGAATGATGTTAAAAAGCCTATAATGCCCAGATTAGCTCCCTTTCCTTCAACATAGAATTATCCAGCCTAAATTGGAAATATTGCTGATATTGAGAAACACCGATTGTGAGCACTTAAGAAATGATTCATGAGTTCCATATAAGTGTAAATTAAAGTGCCATTAGATGAGATGTAGAGCAAAAATAAATGATAGTGTAATTCCTAAAAGGAGTTTTATTATTAAAAATGGATTGTGAAGACAACAACAGAGCAATGAGGTGAGCAGGATGCTCGTGCAAATGTATGAAGGTCTTGAATTCCAGGTTGGGATTGTGAGCACTATTCTGTTGTTTACAGGGAGAAAAATATAAGACTAGTAGAACTTTGGGAAATTTACATTTCTAAGGTAATCAGATATTAAGGAGTGATATACTAGAAGCAAGGGAATGTCTAAAGACTGTTATAATACATCCTATTTTTTATTAATGCAGACCAGGCAGTGAAACTTATTTTAAACAGTAGTTGAAAATCTGAAGAAATTCGAAAAGACTATAGGAAGAATAGTCTGAGTCCCATAGAAAAAGGATATATCTTTCCTCAAAAATGTACGTTTGCTACTTTAGTCAATAAAACACTATAATCTGTATTGATGATCTAATAAATTCCATGTTTGGATTATTTTGCTGAGGAACTAAAATGCTACTTCTTAGAGCTTTACATTTTAATAAGCTAGATAATACATAATATTTATAACATAATGTTCAAGATACCATGAAACTCATAAGAATATATTTCATTCTCAAGGATGCTTAAAACATTTTCTGAAGAAAAATCAGAACTGAGTCTTAGATTGAAAAATGGTCATCAACCCTGAGATTTACTGTAGTCAGTGTCTTGTCTCTTTTTAGCTAACTTCTGTACCTCCACCCCACCTCAGATAAAGGACATTTTCTCCACTAAATGATAGGCAATAGAACAGTGCATTAATCTCCTCTTCATTTCTTGGAAGCTAAATAGCAATCCTGTTTTTGCCTCATCTCCCAGAACTCATACACAATCTGGACAATAATTATTATTTACTTTGATATCCTGTGGCCATAAAAATCCCTCAGCCTCCACTTCCATACTACCATCCAGAACCATTTACTCTTGCCATCCCTGCTCTTCGAAGACCAAGACTTGAAGGATTCTGTCTCCGCAATGAAAAATATGTGGCAGGCAAGGATAAAACAACCTCTGTCACATAATACATACTTCTGTATTTCCATTCTTCACCTCTTATCAAGTTTTGAAATTAAAGCCAAAGCTTCTGCCCCTGCAAAAGTCTCTTCACCCCTTAAGACAATATAAGACAGTCACTTTTTGGAGGTGCTGCAGGGATGAACCTCCAGATGCCTACATTATCAATTTGAATAGGAACTGGCATTATTGACCTGTCTGCGATGCTTTCATAGATCAGGGGAGGGACCTTTAATTTATTAAATGCTTTGAAACTCCTTCCTAGGTTCTGTCCAAGAGAAACATTTACTAAAGAGGTCAAAATCCCTCCGTTTCTCAGTATTTCCGTTTATGCCAATCATCATGTCATTCTTCTAATCAAACTAAAAATGGGAATATCACCTTTCAAATTTTCTTCTCTTTCTTTTTTGTGTAATTTTCATATGAAATAGCATTTTATATACCTTTTCTAATGTGTAACTTTAATGTGTTACAATGCAGTTGCATAGTGCATTTCAATCAGCCTCTCCCCAATCCAACCAAATCTACATTGAATGAAGATAACTTTAATGTTACAATATCTAAAAGTCCAAATGTTCAAAACAGTTTTTTATGCCATCATAGTTATGGGTTTTAATTTTCATTTCCTTTTACTTTGCCTAATTCTTTTTGTTTGGTTTTTGTTATTGCTGTTTGCTAAATGTATAAACACTCCAATGAACACAAATACTTTACATTCAATAATTACTTTACAATGAAAAAACATTATAAATGTATTTTTAAAAACCAATTCACAACTATTAATAGAAATAGATTTCAAGTTGTTACATATTTAAGCTTTCTCATTTTTTCATTTTTATATGCCTATTTCTTTCTTCTTATTTTTTGGAGGTAATGGGGTTATAACCCAGGTCCCTAAACATGCTAGGCCAGCATTTTACCACTAAGCTGTGTTCCTATCCACAATAGTCTTTTTTTTTAAATCATCCAAGAATTTTAAAATTCCATAATATCAATAAAGTTTCAAAACTATCTGTTTACTTTTAAAAATCTATATGACTGTGCATTGTTATAAAGTAACAAAAACTAGCCAGAACTGAGATACATAACAAAACTTGGAGTACAAGCATATCCTAAGGAATAAAAATTATCAATTATTTGTTCACGTGAATGCTAGTAATAAAAAGGTCTTTGGTTTTTTTTTTTTTGTTTGTTTGTTTGTTTTTTTCCTCACATCCACTAAAAGACCAGTAGAGAAAATCCTCTTGGGTAAATACTATCTTATTTTAAACCTATAATAGTTTCCAAGTGCTGACAGAACAAATTAACACAAAGTTGTTGGCTTAAAACAATAGAAATTCATTCTCTCGTACTTTCTGTGAACAGAAGTTTGAAATGAAGGGGTTGGCATAGTCATACTCCTTCCAAATGCTCTAGGGGAGAATCTTGGGCTCTTCCAGCATCTTTTGGCGCCCAGGATTCTTTAGTTTATGCAGCATAACTCCAATGTTTGTTTACATTTTTACATGGCCACCTTCTCTGCATCAATCAAATATACCTCTTCTTTCCCTTATAAATACACCAGTCATTGAATTTCACCCTGACCCTGGATGCATAAAAACCCCATGCTGAAATCTTCAAGTTAATTATAACTGCAAAGACCCTAATTCCAAACAAACTCACTTGGACATGTATTTCTTGAGTACAAGTAACTCACTATACTCACTGAATTGAGCTAACAGCTTTTCTTACCTTCTATCTTTCCTCACCCTCCTTATTAACCATTATCATTCCTCAGGTGAGATTATGCACAGCAATATCTTGAATCATATTAACTGTCACTATTACATGGTACCAATTAAAATATAATTCTAAATGTCTATTAGCTATTAATAATCTCATTAATATATTTTTATTTACTATTGCTGTTATTATATATTTCACATATAATATGTAAATAATCATCATTATGTTGTTTGCATAAAATATTTTTGTAAGAGCAAAGAACAGAATATTTTCATTACTTGGTTAAAAAAGTTTTAATGAACATTTATTCAAATAATTTTGTTACCTCAGGATATCTTTAATTCCTTTAATAACACTGTACTTTTTAAATTTTTCTTCTGCCTGGGACAATTACCCATATTGTTTGTCTGTGTTTTAGCCAAAGAATGCCAGATACTCACATTCCCAGCATCCCTTGAAGCTACACCATAGGCAAGTGACTTTAACTTACTTCACCAGGAGATGCACCTGACCCAGTTTACTAAACAAGAGTGTGCAGAGGATTGGTCCACAGATGTGTAGGTGGTCCCATTTTGTTTTCAAAAGCAAGGAAATTGGTGGTTCTAGCAGTGGAATTCCATGCTAAAATAATAATAAAGATGCAAGCCAGCTGTGGTGAATTGCACTGTGGTGACTGCAGTAAGGTGTTTATGGCCCTGCCCTATGTCTGGAATATTATTTCTGAAGATTGTCTTTAAGCATGGTTGTAGACCTTACTAAAGAGTATATGAACTATCTGTAATTACTTATTAGATTACTTTTCTGTGTTGCTGGCAACAAAGAATAATGATTGATACATCCACTTACCAGACTCAGTTTGTTGGCAAAAACAAATAACCTCATATGTCAGTATGAATTAAATAGTTGAGTATGAGACACAGAATAGAGAGGGATCAGAATGCAAAGCTTCTATAACCCAAAGAAGTCTGTGAAATCCCTGATATTTTACTCAAAACATTTTTATAAAATAAAATTTTATAATGTATTCTATTACTTTCCATCTAAAATTGTCCATCTAAAATCTATGATATCTTCATTTTGATAATTATCAATCTGTATGGAAAACAAATATACCTAATTACTAAATATGATATTGATAGAAATTTTAATATGCATGAATATATACAGGAAAATAAGCATAAGCTCTGAGAATTAACAGTGTCACTTTTCTTTACAAGCTATAAAATTTTCCCAGGGTCTCTGTAATCCTATATAAAATATTCTATTAAGACCTTTTACACAATAGCATACAAGATAGCAAAAATATTTTTATTTAAAATAAATTTGTTACCTCAGCATATATTTAATTCCTTTTACTAATGAAGAAGTAGTATTGAAAAATACTATAATATAGATAAATTCAGCATTATACTAAGTGAATGTAGATGTACAGATATATGAACATGTAGAGCTGTATAGTGAATATATACATATCAACATATCTATATATTTATATGTACATATACATATCTATCTATATATACATGTGTATCTATGTATCATTTTATATTTGCTATCAAGTATATTTTTAAAATAGCCTTTTTAATAATCTAATGTCATACAACAAAAGTTAGATAGAGTGTGGTGAAAATAGCCAAAGGATTTAACCATAGTGCTAAATAACTTTTTTTGAGTTATGTTAAGTTCCAGAAAAGTAACTCATACATGAAATTTCATAAGTACCTGAAAACCAAGTTATTGCTTGAGCACGTACTTAGTTGAATAAATTAATATGAATAGAAGTGATTACAAAACGTCATTGGATAGAATTCTTGAAGTTTAGAAGTAAGTTTTAAATAGTTCAAAGAGCAAATATTTAAGAAAAGGCTCAGTTTTAAAAAAAAAATTCTTGAATTTTAGGGTGTAATGTTTGAGAAATATCATGTAAGCACAGAGAATACTTGACAGCACAAGAAGTATGAACATAAAATTCAAAAAACAACAGGAAAAGTCAATTCTTCCAGTTTTCTTAAATGCCAGAAAATAGTGTTAAAGTAAAACAAAAAAAAAAACCTTGAAGAAAATCATTTATATGATAATTTCAGTAAAAATTAACAGTTACTTTGAGACTATCCTTAAACACATACTGTCTGAACTTATAAACAAATCCACTCTGCATCTGTCTGAATCAATGGCTCATTAAGAACCTTTTAAGAAGAAATCAATGTATTTTAATACCCCCCATCTACAATGAAAATACATAGGCCACTTCAACCAGCACTTAGAGTACTTCTCCCCATAAAAACTTTTATCTATATATGTTCTGGGCACTTTTTCAATTGTTATTTCATTGGTTTCCTCTACTCAAATTCTCATTGGTAAATAAAGAGAAAACTTCTACAGCTCCTGCATTTGAATTTAGTTTATTTACTTTTTTTTCCATTTGTGAACATTGATTTTCAATAGGGCAAAACTGAAAAACAATTTTTAGTGTTCACAATTGAGATTAAACAATACTTTCTGTAACCAAATATTTTCAAATACAGAACTTCCATTTGGAGACATTAAATCTGAAAATTAATACAGCTATAATGCAGAGGTATATTTAGACTCTTTAAATGAAAGGAACTCAAAGTATTGAAGACTTCAAAAGTTTAAATTTATTCTTGTATAATTATATAATTATATATATATAAGTATATACATATATAAGTATATAATTATACAATCATAAGTTTTATGATTATATAAAATTTATATAATTTTATTTTCATATAAAATAATGCTGAGTAATTTTTTCAATAATTTTTAAATTTTATATATTTTAAATAAAAATCTCAAGTTTTATAAGAACAATTATCATTTTTTGATTGATCAATACATTTATTTAAGAATATGTTATGCACTACAAACTAATGAATAACTGAGCCTTAATTAATAATTCTCTATTTGCCCTTAAGTAGCTTAGCCTTTTGATTATGGCTTCATTCACTTAGTATAATGCTAAATTCATCTATATTATAGTATTTTTCAATACTACTCCTTTATTCACTGAGTAAGATTCCATTGTAGAATATTCTACCATTATTTTTCCATTTGTCAGCTGATAAAGATTTAGGTAATTTCCAATTTTGAACTACTATGAATTGGTATGTATACTTATGTCTAAATTTGATGTGGTTAGGATATAAAGCATCCCTTACAGATTCATGTGATGAAGGCTTGCTCCATAGGTGGGGCTTTGAGAAGTTTTGGATCATGAGAGCGCTGGCCACATCCATGGATTAATCCATTGGTTACTGAAATGTCTTTCCATTTATTCAGTCTGTAATTTTCTTCAATAATGTTTTATACTTTATTGTAGAGGTCTAGTGTTACTTTTGTCAATTTTATTCTTAAGTATTTTTAAATGCTACTATATAGATTACATTCTTCATTTCATTTTTCAGGTTTTCTATTATTAGTATATGGAAATAATGTATTTTTGCATATTTATCTTTCAACTTTCCTGATCTCACTCATTAGTACTAATCATGTGTTTTCACATGTGTATCTATGTCTATGTGTGTTCATGTGTATTCTTTATGGTTTCCTACTAATAAAATATTGTTGTCTGGTAATTTTTTGCTTAGTTTTACTTCTTCCTTTTGAATATTCATGTCTTTTTTTTTCTTATTGTCCTAAATAGAATGTTAATTTTAACATTAAATAAAAGTGGGATGATAGGATATAATTGCCTTCTTCCAGATGATGGAGGGAAACTTGGTTTTTCACTAGTATGATATTAGGAATAACATTAGCTATAGATTTTTCATACATGTCAATTACCACATAGAGGAAGTTCCCTTGATTTCTGATATATGTTGTTTTATAATGAAAGGGAGAAAAAATTGCCAAACATTTTATTTATATTTATTTAGATAATCATTTTTTAAAAATTTAGTTTATTAATACAATGTACTGCATTGATTTTCCTGTTGGACCAAACTTGCTTTCTTGAAACAAATCCCATTAGGCTATTGTATACAATTCATATGAAATGTTAGTAGATTCAATTTGTTAGTATTTCACTGAGGACATATGCTTCTATATTCATAAGGGGAATATGGTCTATTGTTTTATTTTCTAATGATTTTTTGGCTGAGCTATTATAGTAATACTGGCCTCATACGATGAGTCAGGTAATGTCACTTCCTATTGTTTAGAAGAGCTTAAGAATACTAGTGTTAATCCTTAATTTTTTTTTTAACTTGTTAGAATGAAGTCATTGTTTCACTGGCTTAGCAGTGAGCTCCAAAATGGACAGAAATTTCCTTGAATTCCAAAAGCAAACAACTCTTGTTTTTTTTTTCTGAGGGGCTCTATGTGCATTTGAGGGCATGCCTTCAGTACTACAGCAGGTAGTTTACAATTCTATTTTAGCCTTTATTTTCTCATTGCGTAGAGCCTGAAGCTCAGCTGGAAGTTAGAGTTTAAGGCATTCTCAGATTTTGCTTAAATCTGTACACAACCCTGGAAATTCACATGACCTTATTGATTCTCTGGAATAATCACAGTTTTTCTAAGGCCTTTATTCCCCAAAAGATTTCATTAACCTTTCCTCCCAAACATTTGGTCTATCATTTGCTCCAACTTCTATCTCTTGTCTTGGCTACTGAGACTAGAACATTTGTTGTTAAATATTCTCATCAATATTCCCCAGCATGATGAGTTTGGCAGTAGGTAAGTCTCGGCAGGAGAGTCAATGACACATCCTATACACTGGACTTCCAGGGAGTCACCAGACATCTCAAGTAAGAATCCATTGTGAATAAAGTCTGTCCTACTCTCACAGGCACAGATACCAAGAGAGCAGGTTGTTAATTTCCCAGTCTGACTCCACAGAGCTGGAGATAAGTACCTGAAGACATTACATGTTTTCTCTTTACAAAGAAATCTGTTGATTTTTTTTAAAAATCAATGCTTCAGTACATTGCTACAAGCATTGGGTGAGATTCCAGAATTATAAAAAGATATGTTTGTGATATTGTGTGCCAAATTTTTCATTGCATTTGTGAAAGGATGGCCTTTTGGTGATTCTAACTTGGACACTTTCTCCCACATCACTCTACTACACTGTTACTTAAACTCTAATTTCTTACCACATGAATAATCTTTTCCTACCCTGTCTCTAGTTGTGGAATTTCTCCCCACAAACAGAGCTCCTAAGGCCCTTCCTATTTCTTTTGAAAACACATATCAGCTTCCACTCTACAGCATAGCTGAATAAGCCTCAGATCACCCTACACCTGTCAAGTAACCTGACTATATCTGGATTAGACTATGGACCAATGGATGCCTCAAAGGTTGTTGAAAACAACAGAGCAATTCGATAGCAATGAATGGAGGCTAATGGCTACTTTAATATTGTATCAGATCAGAATAACCCACAAAAATATGCCATTTGGACATAGGATTATTTTGATCTGAAGAAAATTGAGAACAAGCAGATATCATAAAAGCTTTCTGTCTTATCAAAAGTTGCCCAAAAACAACATATAATTCCATTTGTAAATGTGACTCCCTGATACACACCAGGAAAATAAAGACAACTCTATATCCTTAATCACTATAGACAAGTCTAGACTCCTATGAACCCAGAAATGGCACCCAAAGGAATCTATTTAAGAACAATTTATTAAAATAACTCTTATCTTTCATAAGTGGCCCCCAGAAAATCACATGTGAGACAAGCAAGAAGGTTTACAGCTGAAATAATTGGGTTATGAGAACATTAACCTAATCAGTGTGTTAATCCCCTATAACTGTAGGCAGGTAGGATATAGCTGGAGGAGGTGGGTCACTGGAGGCATGTCTTTGGAGTACTTATTGTATAACCTGAGTTTAATCTCACATTTTGCTTTGTGTTAGCCATGTCCTGAGCCACCTTCCTCCCCCCACACTCTTCTGCCATGATGTTCTGCCTCACTGTCAAATGCAATCTCTGCCATTCACTCTTTTTGTTTCCAGCATTCTGTCCATTATTACAATTTATATCTTCCTTGAAATTTTCAAGTAGTTTCTTATGTTTTTCCACCTTTCTTCATTAGAGCTTTAATACATTACTTATAGTTATCTTAAATTTACTATTAAAATAGTGCCATCATATCTCACATCTGAGCTTTGTTCTGTTGATTGTTTTGTCTTTGGGGAGTTTGTCATTTTTTTACTTGCTTTTTCTTATGCTTCATAAAGTTTGATAGAATCTGGATCTGTTCTCTGTTACAGTAAGATGAAAATGTACAATTTTATTTTCTTAGAAATTGACATGTATTTTCTTCTTCAAGCCTGTAATATAAAGATTTGTGCTTGTCTACTCAACAGTTGAGTCTGACCCATGGCTATTTTTCACTATAAATATGTTCAGTGTATTACATATCTTCAAAATTCTTCAGTGAAAACTTGCCTTTAGTGTATAATTTTCTAGAGGGATCCCCACCACCACCATGCTGCCTCAATATCAGCAACAGACTTATATTTTCCTTGGGCACTGAGCCTCAGAGTCAGACACTTATAGCTATCATGACAGGATACCACTGCCTATTTACTCAAAGATTGTAAGCTTCCTGGTTTGGGTTTAAAGGTGTTATTGGTTGTTCTGAATAAGCCACTGGTGAAGCATAATTAAGACAGGCACATTGGTATTGAGTCCTTGGGGAATAACTCTCACAAGTATTCCTGCCATTCCTCCAGATCTATTTCTGGTCCCAACATAAATTCCTGCCCTTCTACCAGAGACAAAGAATTTTATCTCTCCCACTTTAAAGTGAGTTTTCACTATATCCTAAAAGAGCAAGCGATTACTGCCCTTAGCTCAGTGATGAAGACATTTATTTCATGGGAGAATGTTATGGACTTTAGTGTTCCTCAGAAATTCACATATTGAAGCCTAATTCCAATGTGATGCATTTGGAGACAGCCCTGAAAGAAGGTAATTAAGGTTAAGTGAGGTCATAGGGGTAGAGACCTAATCCAACGACTGGTGTTTTTAAAAAACAATGGGACACCAGAAATACCTCCCCTCCTACATATGCACATGGAATAAAAACCATGTGAAAATATAGTGAGAAGGTACCTATCTCTAAGCCAAGGACAGAGGTCTTAAAATAAAACTCACCTTGCTGGCATGTTGATCTTGAATTTCTAGCTTAAGGAACTAGGGAAAAAAAAAAAAAAAACACCTTTGTTATTTAATCCTTCTAACCTATAATATTAGTTATGGCAGCCCTAGCAACCCAAGGTAACATGAAGAGATAGAGTTTTGTGACCCTCCCACAGTGACTGCACATATCTTCTGCCCAAATCTTGCACCACAAGCAATGCCTCTTTGGTATTAGTCCCAGCATTTCCAGTGAATGTCAGGTAGTACATCTGTAAATAAAAACCTGGCAAGAGGGTGTGATCTTCCCTATGTCTAGCGTCACCTAGGGTTAATTCTCTCTGCTCTCTCCTTTGGGCTAAACCTCCAATAACCTGTGTACTATTTTAACTCATTTCTTCTTATCTGCATTTGACTATATCTGTTCAATAAAAGTCACGTGTTCATATCCAATCTCCCATGAGCTGACTCTCTCCCCACATATTTGATGATTTTCTTATCTCGTGATCTCATCTCCCTAGAAATGGGAGATGAGATAACAAGATTGTTATGAATTTTCAGTTTGTCTGTTTTTTACCTGGTGGGATGTGCTCTCCAGATTTTTAAACCCCTGAGGAGGAAAAAAGTCTCAGATGTTTTTTACATATTTGTCTTTCTGTTTTGCACACTGAGTAATAACATTGATGTGGCTGTGTCACTGTAGTATGCTGATTTAAGTTTTTGGGGTATAAACCAAGGAGGAGTGGCATAGCTGGGACAAATGGTGGTTCCATTCCAAGTTTTCTGAGGATTCTCCATACCATGTTCCATACTAGTTGCACCAATTTGCAGTCCCACCAGCAATGTATGAGTGTACTTTTGTCCCCATGTCCTTGCCAACATTTATTGTTGTTTGTATTCTTGATAATTGCCATTCTGACTGGAGTGAAATGAAATCTTAGAGTAGTTTTGATTTGCATTTTTCTAATTACTAGAGATGTTGACACTTTTCATATATTTGTTGATAGTATTCCTTCTTCTGGGAAGTGTCGGTTCAGTTCTTTAAGCCCATTTATATATTGGATTATTTTGTTGTTGTTGTTGTTGTTAAGTTTTTTGAGATATATATATATATATATATATATATATATATATATATATATATCCTAGAGATTAATGTACTATCTGAGGTGCATGTGGTAAAGATTTTCCCCCATTCTATAGGCTCTATCTTCATGTTATTGATTGTTTCCTCCTTGGTTTATACCCAAAGGTCTTAAAATCAGCATACTACAGTGACACAGCCACATGGATATTTATAGCAGCTCAATTCACAATAGCTAAACTGTGGCACCAAACTAGGTGTCCTTCAACAGATGAATGGATGAAAAAAATTGATATTTATAATATATAATATTATATATATATATGTGTATATACACACACACACACACACACATATATATATATATATATATATATATATACATATATAATGGAATATTACTCAGTCTTAAAGGAGAATGAAATTATGGCATTTGCCAGGAAATGAAAGGCACTGGAGAATATCATGCTAAGTGAAATAAGCTAATGCCAAAAAAACAAAGACTGAATAAGGGGGGTGGTGCTAGAAAAGAATAGAGTTACTTTGGAATCAATAGAAGGGAGTGAAGGGAGAGGTGGGATATGGGGTAGGTGGGATAGTAGAATGAATCTGAGATTATTACCTTAGGTACATATATGACTACATGACCAGTATGATGCTGTATCATGTATAACCAGAAGAAAGAGAAATTATACTCTATTTATGTATGATGTGTTCAAAATCCATTCTACTGTCACATATAACTAATTAGAATAAAAATAGATACAATACAATCCTAATAAATAGTTGATGGTTGAATATACATATTAAAGATCATTGATTTATTTTTAGCAATATCTAAATGCAAGAAAAGAATGGAATTTTGTATGACTGTCATAATTTTATTTATTTTAATATAATTTCAATAGTAGGAATTCAGTTCCAATTCTAGCTCCAATATTTCTCTTCATTTTTATGTTTCTATTTTCCCTTGTATTTCTTTATCACTTTATGCATAATTTATCTAAAGTAATAATCCCATTATCTCATATCTAACCCTAATATACAATCCAAGGATCTAATTCACTACTTGTTTTTCCTGTCATTTCTTACTCAGATTCCTTTATTCCTTTGTGTTTGTTTTATAGTTTTGAATTGAATAGCGTATTCTATAAAGCTAAACTATCCTTGAATGGCTAGAAAAAACATTTTTGGTCATTTTAATATAGTGCTGTGTTGATGCTCTTAATTTAATCTGAAATGTCTCCAATGAGACATATATAAAACTAGTCTATAGCAATTCTAACTACCACTTACTTTGTTTTAGCTTCCTATTTTACTCCACATTTTATACTAGCTGAATTGCCATAAGATTTATCTCTTCTACAAAAGGGGTTAATAAGAAACCAATAAAAATTCTCCAGGTCAGCTGACTTTACGTGCAGGTGTTTAATCACTCTTGGAATATCTTTTATAGTTAGAGATATTCAACTACTCTGTTTCTCCTTTTCCCTTAATCTTTTATATTAATTTCTATTTTAAAGAAAATCTCTTTTACTCTCATTTTTAATATGCTATTTCATAGTTATGTTACATGACCATAGCTTTTTAAAACTGAGTCACATTCATAATTTCTTTCTCTTTCAGTATATGACTTGCACTATTCCTTAATATTATAATTAAAAAACTTTAAATCACATTTGACAAAAGAATTATTTTAAACCAAACTCTTATAAAGAAAAACTCTTAGGATGGTTTCTATTAGGGGACAGAAAGGTGGGAACAAGATACTTTTATAAATGGAAATTTTATTTGTTTTCTGTTGTATTAATTGTGAGTGATTTATCTTAATTCATTTTGGGGGATTTATTATGCTGTTCCTTTCTAAATGTCTTATATTCATGAGGTACTGATATCAATATCACAACTTAATCCTTAAATTGTTTTGTCACTAAGAAAATTAATAATGTTTATTTAGTATAAAATAATGAATGGATTTAGAGTTTATTTTTTAATTTAGCTAAAATGTTTATGATAGACATATTATTTACAATATGATAAGTAAAATAGCTACAAACATGAGTATAGGATGGTTTCTATTAGGAGACAGAAAGGTGGGAACAGAGATTAAGAGAATAATTCTATAAAATAGGCCCATTGTACTAACTGCCAAATGTTTTCTTTTCCAAAAAGAAATTTACCTGCAGCCCTGCCTCACCTAAGTGGATAGGGTATGTCACATTCCTCAGCAAACTACCCATTACCTAAATGCAGGCCTAAAAAAATGTTGTTAAGAGTAACCCAAATTTCCCTTAAGGGAGATAATTTGAGACCCTTTTCACAGACAAGATTCCAAAACTCAGGGAGATAAGGATAATTCTTCCTAACCATAAAATCTGTAAGAATTTATGGTTAAAAATTTAATTTGGACCAGTCAGAATGGGCCAAGGTGATTTGAATGTCTGATGTCATCTTGCTGTCAATCAAAAGTCAAGAGGTGGACCTTGGTGGAACTCTCTGGAATCTCCCTGGGAATCCCCAATAAAACTGTAGTACAGGAGAGGCACATTGTCCTCCTCTCCTAGAGGACCCACTCTCTCCATAGAGAGTGTTCCCTTTCCCTTTTTCTATCCCTTCAATAAACTCATTCATTCCTGTTAACTCCAAGTGACATGTCTGAAATCTTTCTGATTTGTTCATAAGAGTTGGGGTTTGAAGAGAGGGTCTTCACAGTGTAACAGTTTCTTGGAATCCCTTAGCTCGGTAACAGTTTTGACCTCATTTGCTGATAATCCTAATGGTACTTCAATTCGGCCTTATAACATTCATTGGGTAGCAGCATTAGGATGCTTTTGAAGAGGTTTGGTTTATGGGTCAGGAAACCATTGAAAAGAATTTTGAAAGAAAAAATAGGATGAGAGGCAAAACATTTCTTTCTTTAGGTTAGAGAGTGGAAACAGTGACAAAAATACAGGCATGAGAGTAATTTACGAGACAGTTAATTATGGACAACTGTTTAGATATGAACTGGTATGAAAAATGGTGTGGCTAACAGTCTGACTGATAGAGCTATTAGCCGTATTAAATGGAAACTTATCACTTCCTAATTCATTGTTGGATTTGATTTCTCATTTACATTAGAATAAACTATATTAAAGATGTTTAAACCCAGAAAAATAATGTGAATATATTCAGGCAAAATGTTTATGTCTCTGGTTTATCCTCTTTGAAAATAATTTGGTGTTCTTTTTAGGAAAAAATAAATACTTGCTCAAAGGTTTTTATGTTCCATTCCCACTAGTTCACATGGTCTCAGACTGTTTTCTGAAAATAACAGTGTTACTAGTACTATGCAAAAATCTTTTCAAGAGTAGTGCACAAATTTATGGAAAACTAAGAAAATCATAAAAATAAGTCGTGAAAAAAAGATACATGTCTACTTCAAGGAGTTATGTTTTTGCATACAAAAAGAAAACATCTTTTTGAGTATTTATGATTGAGGTTAATCTACTAAGAAATATTCCTCCGATGTCTTAGAAGGAGAGCACAAATTTGTATCTTAAGTCTATTTTTAAATAACAGTTCACATTTATGATGTATAAAATGCTTTCTCATGTATTATTGCACTAAATAAAGTTCTGCCAATTCAAGGAAGAAGGTAAAACAGGTGTTATCACTATTAGACATATCGGAAGGTTAAGACTGAAAAGGATGAAAATAATCTGACATTAGTGTTTTAATTTCTACTTCATTACAAAGAAAGAGAAATTATTTAACTAAAATCATTAAAGTGAAAGGAGAGTCACATATGAGTTTAAATAGACAAGTATAAAAATCTGAAGTAATGATATATAACATTAATATCCTATGATATTATATACATAGTTAATGTTTCAATCCTTTTTGACTTCCTTTAGTCCCAAATATCATTTGTGAAATCTTTTTCGTGAATTTACCTATGACATAAGTAAGATATCCTTAAACTATGTGATAAGTGTAAGGTATTGTGACAAAATTGTTTATACATATTTCAGAACTGTATGAAAAATAATGCCTAATTGTTGCTATTTTCATTCAAGAAAATCATGGAAGATACTAGTTATACATGACTCATAATTTGTCTTTCATTCCAAAGACACTATTAGTAAAATTATTCTATGAGATACACTACAAGTATAATCAGACACATCTTATATGTAACACTAAGTAAATCGAATCATTATTGAAAGGTAAAAAAACAGACTAAAAGTAATTTCAGTGTTTTCATTCAAAAATCTTGTTTTGGCCTCAGCAACTTAGCAAAGCCCTATGCAACTTAGACCCTGTCTCAAAACAAGGAATTAAAAGGGCTAGGAATGTGGTTCAGTGAGGGTTAAGTGGTTAAGTGCCCCTGGGTTCAATCATTGGTACAAAAAAAAAAAAAAAAAAAAAAAAAAAAATATATATATATATATATATATATATATATAAAACTCTTCTATACTATCAAGAGTTCCATAATATATATGTGTGTGTGTGTATATACACACACACACACACACACACACACATAGAAAATAACCCCTCTTGATAAGAATGTATATAAATATGCTTAAATTGAGGCAAAACAAAATTATTAAGATAAAGGTCTTGGATTGCATTTGTTATTACATTACAGAAAATATATACATACTGCATTTTTTAAAAGTTTTTAAGTTCATTATATTTGTGGTCTAGGAAATATAATTTGGAAAAAAAAAACATGAATGTGTAATACAGTGTAACAAAGAAACAATGAAACTCCTTATTTCACAGGAGAGCTGTCCTGTGTGTTAACTTTAGGATACAATTGTCACCATTGTTTTGTTTTGGTTTTTGGTACAAGGGATTGAACTCAGGGGCACTCAACCAGTGGGCCACATCCCCAGCCTTCTTTTGTATTTTATTAGAGACAGGGTCTCACTGAGTTGCTAAGTGCCTCACCATTGCTGAGGCTGGCTTTGAACTCATGATCCGCCTGCCTTTGTAGTACACATTTTTAACAAAGGAAGAAATTCATTGCAAATTACATCATTTGCAAAGAAGAGTAAAATTTATAGAAGCCGGGGAAAAATAAAACATTTGCTCTACCTACTAAAGTAAATCAACACAAACCCACAAGTACCTACCACATTTGCAGGTGTGCCTCATAAACAAAACCTGCTTGTTATGGTTATAAAGAAGACTGACCACTTTGGGGGGGGGGGGAGTTTTACAAAATGTGTTATGGCAGTAATTAATACTTTTGACATTTTTTTTCCATTTTTTCCCTTTCCATAAACTCATGAAAATATTGTGATATTCTGGCTTCTCTGAGACAAGATAAAAACATAACCCTAAACCTGACCAAAAAGTTGTGACCATAATAAATTTTTAAAAAATTGAGATTGAACCCAGGCATACTCTACCATTGAGCTACATCCCCAACCCTTTCTTGGGGGGGTGGGGATTTTTTATTTTAAGATACATCTAGCTAAATTTCTGAAGCTGATCTCGAACTTGCCATCCTTCTGCCACAGCCTCTGGAGTCAATGGGATTACAGCTATGGACCAATGTGCTCGACCTAAAATTAAAATCTGTCAGGTTCAACCTGGAGATTTAATCATCTAAGAACCTCCTGAACTCTTTATCAGAGCTGCAGTAGGTTCTCCAGAGGAAAGAAATGTAATACAACTAGAAGAGAGAATTCATGATTTTGGCTTACCTGAACAGAGGCTGGAGAATCCTGCCAGGGCAGTCTGTAAGCTAGAAAGCAGGGGACAGGAGTAGCTCATCCACTGAAGAAGCTGGAAACTTCAGAACAAAAGGGGCCAATGATGCAGACCCAGGACAAGTCTAAAAGCCTGCAAACCCCTGCAGACTTGTTGGTGTGAATCTGCCTTCAAGGGCTAAACAGTGGGGTGTCTGATGCATGGGACTGCACAGAAGCAAAAAATCACCCACATGCGCGCAGGAGCTTTCCCCTTCCACTTTTTGTTATCATATTAAGGGGAAACCTGTTGGACAGTGCTGCCCGCAGGGCAAGTTTTCTCCAACTCAATTAGCTGACCCAGGAGCCTATTATCTGTGGAAACATAGACACACCTAGAACTATCTATTACTAATATTCTGGGTAGCCATCAAGTAAGACTATCAAGAGTAATCATCACAGCTGAAGGGTAGATGAAATGCACGCTGCGACTGCTGTGTAGAAAAGGGGGGGTTTTATTAATCAGCCGAGGGGACGTGTGGGGGGAAGGGAGAATTGGCATGTGTGACGGGAGTAGAAGAGGAAAAAGGAAAAGAAGGGGGAAAAGGGCCGGTTTCAGTCTGGAGAGTGCTTAAGTAGTGAACCGGTGGTCTGAGGGACCCCACAGAGGGAACCCCAGTTCCATAGGCTGCCCGGGGTCAGAAGGCAAGCCCATATGTCATAATTGGCTCAGTAAGGCACTTGGGGAGTGGTCAGCAGCATGATCAACCTGAGGCATGGCCAGCAGTGTGGCTGACCTGGGTGCTTGGGAGTCTTAAGGTGCCTGGGGGTGTGGCTAGTTGAGCTACCTGGGAGGCGTGCCTTTCCCTGCTCAGAATCCAACATTCCCCCCTTTTTGCTTTCTTAGGAAGTGGGGCATTGTGTTTTAATCTAGCTGCTTCGAGCTAAAATGGAGCGACGTGGGGTGTTATGTGGGGGAAGATGCTGGCAGGTAGATCAGGCTTGAAAGCTAAAAGTTCCCAGAAGGCAGGCACCAAAAAGATGAATCTCTGCAGGAGTGGATTGGATGAAGGTTCCTTGAAGCCATAAATCAATGAGGGTGTCAAACCAAGCTTCTGCAGAGGTCACTGGGGGAATCAACCAGCTATCTTCTCAAAAAGCATGCAGGAATTGTAGGCCTCGAGTTTACAGGTAGCATCTTAACACTATTATGAAACAACAAAGAGAAAGAAAGTGAGAGGGATTATTGTCTGACTGCCTATATTTCACTGGGCGGGACTTACAGTGAAGAGGCCAATAGAGTGAGGTAGCCATCTAGCCATCGAGGAGTCATTTAGTTGATCCTTCTAGAGATTGGTAAGTCTGTCCCAAGGTGAAGAGAAGTCATCTCTGGTTGGAAAGTCATCTGTGGTTTTTAGCAGTTGATAATCCCTGAGGAGAAGCTGGTTAAAGGCTTGATTAGAAATCTGAGAAATATGATTTTGAAGGCATCTTATAAGACAAGGGGCTATCATCAGAACAAGACATATAGTTATAAGTGGGCCTAGGAGAGGGAGGATCCATGGAGCCATCCCTTCCCATAATTCCCACGAGGACCTCTGCTGCCATTGAATCTTCTTTTCCCCTAGATCTTGTACCACCTTCTTCAAGCGATGTGCATTGTGGTCCACCTTGCCTGACTGGTTGACATAATAGCAGCATTCTTCACCCAAGAAAATGCAGGTATCCCCTTTTTCTGCTGTGATGAGGTCTAAAGCTCATTTGTTCTGGAGTACAACCTCTGCTAACGATGAGAGTTGTTGCTGGAGGGCCTGGATGAAGTAGGCGGAGGCTTCAGGCTTGGTGGTAAGCTTATCTGTGAGATCAGAGAGCTCCTGTCCAAAGGATTGAGCCATTACAAGTGAATGAGACAATCCTCCAATTGAGAGGCCTGCAGAGGCTAACACCCACTAAGGCTGGCAGAGTGGCTGCTCGTTTAGAGGGCCCCCCTTGAGACTGTAGGGAGGTAAGAAGGTCCTCAACCTCAGCCTCCGTATATAAAGTCAAGCTTGGAATTAAAATAACAGGATAGCAGGGATCTGGGGTCTTAGTGTTAATGCATTGGAACATACGGGTGGAGCACCAAAATAGAGGAGGAGAAGGGAGAGTCAAATTACCTGTTATAGGATGCCAGGTGTGTTCTGGGCAAGAGTCTTTGGCAGCGGCCCAACAAGAAGTAACATTAAAGAAAGGGGGAATAGTCGGAAGAAGGAGAGAAAGAGATGGTCGATTGTGGCATGAGGAGGTCAGGGTGGCGTTGGCTTGAACTGGGACTGGGACCAATAGAGACTTTTGAAGTGGTGCATAGAGGAAACAGGTTGAGGCATTATAGGAGGAATAGTTTTCTAATAAGGAGAGCAATAAAGAGAGGATAGAGTTTCAGGAGAAAGAGAGAGACGCATTCAAATGTTGAAGATGGGTTCGAGTCTGTTGTCTGGTGGCACTAAGTATCTCGAGAGCCCTGGCAGCATAAGAGTCCTTTATAGTCTTCTCTATAATGATTTTACCTTGACCATGGACCCAGTAGTGATTAGCAAACCCTTCTGCAGCAACATGACTCTGCCAGGAAGAAGGGTTAGTAATCTTGAAAGTCACATTGTTACTGTACCTCCAGGATTGGAGTTGGCTTGGTGTGATTCTCCAGGAATTTGTTACTCCCATAACAGGATAGGACCAGTGATATTTACAGCTCCAGGATGGACATCCGACCCATCCATTAGGGTCATTGCACCAATCCTCCATCTGGTCCTCCTTAAAACAAAGGTACTTTGGTAATAGTGACATTTCAGAAAAGCATTGTTGAGCACATGTAGAGACTGCATCAAAGGTGAGCAGGATGGAGGGACAATTATCAAAAGGGCAGGACGATTGATTTCTTTGATTCCTGTAGAAGTAGGTAAGCAGCAGCCAGAGCCCTAAGGGGCCCATCCACAAATGGTGGGGTCAAGCTGTTTAGAGAGATAGGCAACTGGAGCAAAGGTGGGGCCCTTGTATTGGCCTAGAACACCAAGAGCCAAACCCTTCATTGCATGGATGTAAAGGGTGAATGGCTGAAGAAGGTGTGGGAGATGAAGAGGTGGGGCCTGTGACAGTGCCTGCTGTAGATGCTTAAACTCAGCCTGAATGCCTTCAGGGAGGAAATTTTCCTCAATCCCCTTAGCTGCCTCATACAGGGGCTTTGCATAAAGAGAAAAATTGGGAATCCAGGCATGGAAATATCCCGCTAGGCCTAGGAAGGAAAGAATCTCTTCCTTTGTTTTGGGACATGGGAGCTGTTTGATGAGGGCCTTTCTGTCTACAGTAATGGCATTTTATTGATGGAAAATCTGAACTCCTAAATACACTACCTGGGTCTGGGCAAGTTGCACCTTAGATGGGGAAACACAATACCCGTGAGAGGCAAGAAAATTTAAAAGGGTGTAAGAATCTTCACGAGCTACGAAAAAGGAAGGGCTGCAGAGGAGAAGGTCATCTATATATTGCAGGACAGTGGAGTCAGATAATTTAAGGTCTTTGAGGTCTGCAGCCAATGTCTGTCCAAAGATATGAGGGCTGTCTCGAAAACCCTGAGGGAGGACTTTTCAGGTCAACTGTTGGGACCGCTGGGTATCTGGGTCTGTCCAAGTAAAGGCAAAAAGGTCTTGTGATTCTGGAGCTAAAGGAACAGTGAAAAAAGCATCTTTGAGGTCAATAACAGATAAATGGGTGGATAAGGAAGGAATTAAAGAAAGAATAGTATACGGATTTGGGACCATGGGGTGTATGGGCTTAACAGCCTCATGGATGAGATGAAGATCTAGGACTAGCTGATACGACCCGTTGGACTTCTGAACTGCCAATATAGGAGTATTATAAGGGGGATGGGTGGGTTTGAGAAAACGTTTCCACAAAAGATCTGAGATAATGGGTTGGAGACCCCTAAGGATAGTGGCTGGAAGTGGATACTGGGCTCTGTTGGGGAAACACTGAGGATCTTTAAGGTGTATTCGAACAGGGTCACAATGAGCAAGGGAGGGAGTCTGAGTAGCCCAGACTTTGGGGTCCACTAGATCGGCGGGGACAGGTTATTGGGGGGTTTCTGCATCAGTAGAGGTTTGAAGAGTATCTGCATTGGTAGAAGTTTGGGGGGTTCCTGCCTCAGTAGGGGGATGAGGGGTTCCCGCATCAATAGGGGGTGGTGGGGTGTCTTCATCAGCTTTAGTAGGGGGTGGTGGATCAGTGGCCTTTGAAACAGTAAGAAGAAAGATGGGAGAGGAGATGGAGTGATGCAAACCAGGGAGCACAACTGAGCTAGGTGGATCAGAGAACACAATTGAGGCCTGAAATTTGGCCAATATGTCTTGGCCCAATAAAGGCACAGGACATTGAGGCATTACTAGGAACTGGTGGGTGAAGGGACGGTGGTGTAGACAGCAAGACAGGATAGGAGTCTTGCGGGGGCAAATAGCATTTCCCTCTACCCCTACAATAGGGGACGGTGCTATGGTGGTGGGGCCCCAAAACTCCCTCAAGACCGAGGAGGTGGCTCCTGTATCTAGCAGGAAGTTCGTGGGGCATCCATCAACAAGGAGAGTAACCCTGGGCTCCTTCAATGCGATGTCAACGGTCAGGAAAGGAGCCTCCGGGCCCCACCAATCTTCCATGGCCAGTGCCAGCAGGCTGGGGTTTGTGACTGGTCCAGCCTCCCTGAGGGGACTGGGGCAGTCAACGCCCCAATGGCTCACCTTGGAACATTTTGGGCACAGGCGCTTAGGGGGCCTGGGATCAGGGCAGGCTCTAACCCAGTGTCCATCTTTTCCCGCACCTATAGTAAGGCCCTGGGGGTTCCTGCTGTGTGGACTTACGTGTCCCTGTTTTTGAAGCTTGAGCGTCAGGGCCCCGAAGGGCCTGGGCTAACATTTGGAACTTTGATCGCTCAGCCTTTTCATATTTTTGAAACCTGCGACATTCGGCGTCTTCCTCACGGTTATGATAGACCTTAAACGCCATGGCCAAATTCTCGGTTTGAGATGCTGCAGGCCCCTGCTCCAACTTTCTTAGTTTAGCCCATATGTCAGGGTAACTCTGGGACAGGAAATAGATCATAAGGACTTGATGGCCCCCCTGAGATTCCGGATCTAAATTCGTGAAACGCTGAAGAGCTTTCGTCAGCCAATCAAGAAACTCAGAAGGAGTCTCTTCCCTTTTTTGAATAATTTCCTGCAGTTTATCAAGATTAACGGGTTTCTGAGCTGCACGTTTAAGACCACTGACTATGCAAACTAAAAACTGATCTCTCAAGACCACGTCCTCTGGGGCATTGTAATCCCAGTTCGAATCTTGATCTGGAACGGCCTCAGGACCAAATGGGAAGTTTGGGTTTACTCTGTGAGTCTCATCCGCATATTCTCTTGCTTGCTCCTAGACCCGCCTGCATTCCTCAGGAAGTAAAGTATTTGACAAAATGAAGTACACATCATGAAATGTGAGAATATAGGCTTGGGTGACCCACTGGAATTCCTTTACATAAGTTGTGTGGTGTGTGGTGTATGAACCCAATCGCTTCTCTATCTGGGACAAATCTGACATGGAAAATGGAATGTGAACTCGTGCAACTCCCTTTGCCCAGCAACCTCTATTAATGGGGCGATAACCTGGGTGCACTGTCTCGCCTACTTCCTTGAACGGGTTATGGGTGGAATGAACGTGGAGGGTGGCAGAATATCCCGCGAGTCTGGGAGAGACTCCACGAGCGCCTCCGGGGGCCGGGAGAAAATCCGTGGGAGATGCTGGGGAAAAAGCGCACACTGCGCAGCTCTCTCTATACCGCTGCCGCTGGAGCTGTTGGGAAAGAGACCTGAAGCAGGGCGGAATTTGCGGGGATTGCGGCTAAAGTCTGAAGTGGTGAGGCTGGTGAAAGACACATAGCCAAAAATGGCGGAGGGGGCGTGTCAGAAGATGATGCAGGACCAA
The DNA here is from genome assembly GCA_025594165.1 of Tamias sibiricus. NCBI lineage: Eukaryota > Metazoa > Chordata > Mammalia > Rodentia > Sciuridae > Tamias > Tamias sibiricus. Next base: position 41,730,292 of record CM046661.1, read on the forward strand.
GCCGCGGAAGTTGAGTGGGCGGGAAAAATGGCAGAGGAGGTTGAGTGGGCAGGGAAACCAGCTGAAGAGGAGTGGGTGAGGAAGGTGGCAGCAGAGGCATAGGAAATGACGTGGAAGAAAGAGGAGGGTCTACGGATGAAGGTGCAGTGATTGCGGAAGGCAGAGCCAAAATGGAGAGAAGGGGAGGGGCAGAAGGTGACATAGAAGAAAGGGGAGGGTCTAAGCACGAAGACCTGGCAATTTCGGAATTTCACACTTGAGCCGGGAGAGGGGGAGGGGCGGGAGGTCTAGACTGTTGGTATGGGGGCGGCAGGGCTTCAATCCTGGGTCAAAGTCAAAATCAATCAAGGGTGAGGGCGGGGTCACTAGGTCTGCATGCTAGCAAAATGGTTTCAGGACTACACCGGAGTGCACAGGGAAGGATTTGAATGAAGAAGGGAAAACACATCTATATAAGGCAAATCTGTCCATCTTTTTTTTTTTTTTTTTTTTTTTTTTTTTTTTGGTACCAGGGATTGAACTCAGGGGCACTCGACCACTAGGCCACATCCCCAGCCCTTTTTTGTATTTTATTTAGAGACAGAGTCTCACTGAGTTCCTAAATGCCTCGCCATTGCTGAGGCTAGCTTTGAACTCGTGATCCTCCTGCCTCAGCCTCCCAAAGTGCTGGGATTACAGGCATGAGCCACCGCGCCCAGCTGTCCATCTTTTTGACCATTGGCAAAAGCTGGAAAATTCCTGCAAAACCCAATCGTCTAGGGACCCTGACTCTGGCCACTGATTGGATAATGGGTAGGAAGGCCAAATTTTTGTACATAATTTTATTAATTTCTTTTTCTTTATGTGTGGCTTTAAGCCTCAGTTTGCCCGATTTCTCAGAAGGCAGTTAAGGGGAGAGTCAGCTGGAATTGATAAGGAAGTTCCCATATTTCCCATTAACAGGGAGAGGCTAATACGACATTTCAAAAAGCGTCCCTTTCAAAATATGTATTAGAGTGAGATCCAAGTCCGCAGGCCCAGCAGTCGCCAGGTCAAGCAGAAATGGGACACCGTGAGAAGTGTCCTTCTCAGGGTACTGGAAGACTGTGAGCCCCTTCTGCGCAGGGAATTTCATGTCCAGTCCCTGATGGGAAAGAAAGGCTAAAGTCCGGAGTGTGGAGAGGAACTTCTCTAATCCCTCCCAGCTGAAAACTTTAATCCCTACTGCTGAAAACTTTCACTACTGCTGAAAACTTTTTAGAGTGGGCAGATAGAGTTCCTGGGGTCCACCGTCGCCTTTAAGACTCGGGAGGGGTGCTTTCCCCACCCCCCTGCACAGGTCACGAGTGAAATTGCAGGAAAATCGAAGGTCAATTTTCAACATGTAGTGACCAGACAGGTTTTAGGAATTCCTGGCGTGGGGCAGCTTACCAGCGTCCAGTGATGCTGTAGTGGAAAGGATGAACAGATGAATGGAGACAAGCTTTCCCATCCAAGTCACCGCACCAGAATGAAGGGTAGATAAAATGCATGCTGGGACTGCCATGTAGAAAAGAGGGGGATTTTGTTAATCAGCCGAGGGGACACTTGGTGGGAAGGGAGAATCAGTGCGTTTGATGGGAGGAGAAGAGGAAAAAGGAAAAGAAGGGGAAAAAGGGCTGGTTTCAGTCTGGAGAGTGTTTAAGTAGTGAACCGGTGGTCAGAGGGAACCCCAGTTCCATAAGATGCCGGGGGTCAGAAGGCAAGCCCATATTTCATAATTGGCTCAGTAAGGCACTTGGGGAGTGGTCAGCAGCATGGTCAATCTGAGACATGGCCAGCAGTGTGGCCAACCTGGGGTGCTTGGGAGTCTTAAGGTGACTGGGGGTGTGGCTAGTTGAGCTACCTGGGAGGCGTGCCTTCCCTGCCCAGAATCCAACAACAGCTGCCAACGATTGAGATGTTATGTAAGAGCCTTTAATGAAAAAGTGGCTAAGATGGCGGCTGGCTGAGAGCCAAAGAGGAGGCATTTAATTGTTTACATCTGACATTAATACAATTAACTAAGAACTTTTCTGTGTCCATGAACACTGTGTGATGCACCTGTAAGTTGAACTTATGAAACGTGTATACTTGCTAAGGTGAAGAGTATTTAACCAGGTTGGGTTGGCGAGAGGTTGGTTGGAGTTGGAGAGAAGAAGAAGAACGAGAATAAAGAACCTACTCATTCCCAGTCTGCCTGCGATTTCTTTCCCACAGAAACGTTGCTGCAGATGGCAACAGCTGCAGGCAGCAACAAGTGGTGGCCCGTACTGGGCATTCGGAATCAGCACGGTAAGAAAACTGAGGAACCTCAGTTAAGAGCGAGGGAAAATGGGATCAAAAATGACAAAGATCCAAATTCACAAGGCTATTGAGGATTTGTTAGAGATAGCTGAGGGATACCTGCTTGCAATTGGACCTGGGACTCAGGAGGTTACTGAGTCAGTTAGGACCAGTGAGAGTAGTAGTAGTGAGGAGGAATTAAGTGAAAGTGATCTTGGGAGCACAGTCTCCGATAAAATGAACAAAAAGAAATTAAAAAGGACCAATATAGAGGACCGTCAAGTGGAGGAACCACTTATGCCCTCTGCTCCCCCATGGGTTGAATCAATTACAGAGACTATGAGGGGTCTTTCTAGGTGCTTGGGTGCCCTTGAAGCAGAAACTAAAGGTCTTTCTAAGCACTTGCGTGACCTTGAGTGTCAAAATTTGCAGGGACATTGGGATCTGCCAGTGTTTGAAAATCAAAATGAACAAAGGTACCATCAATCTTTAGATTTCAAAACTATAAAAAATTTTAAAGAAGCAACAATGACATATGGACCCCAAGCTCCTTTCACCATAAGCATGATAGAATCTCTTAATACTTTGAATTTAACTCCTTCAGATTGGAAAGGTTTATGTAAGGCAGTATTGAGCGGGGGACAATATTCAGTTTGGAGATCGCAATTTCAGGATTTCTGTGTTGAAACAACTCGAAGAAATGCGGCTGCAGGATTTCCAGCTTGTAATGTAGACATGTTAACTGGAGAGGGGAATATGCTGATTTACAGGTTCAGATTCACTACGATCCTGGAGTTTACACTCAAATATACGCTGCAGCTGTTAAGGCATGGAAAACTTTACAAGGATCTGGTGACTTACAGGGTAGCTTGTCTAAAGTAATTCAGGGACCTAATGAGCCATATGCTGAATTTGTTGATCGTCTTTTGCAGACAGCAGGTATAGTGTTTGGAGACGTTGTTCAAGCCATGCCATTAGTTGTTCAGCTGGCATATGAAAATGCCAACAAATATTGTCAAGACACTATCAGCCCTTGGAAATCTAAAAGGGACCTTACTGTCTATATAAAGCTTTGCAGGGACATAAATGATGCATTTGTTACAGGTAATGTAATCTCAGCAGCCATGAGAGGTGCTTCTCCTCTTAATTTTACAAGAAGAGCTCCACCTAAAAGTTATTATAGTCAATCGGGTTATTTTAGAAAACAATATCCCCAAAGAAGGCAAGAGACAATAGAAATACAACCAAGCTCGTCTCATGCCCCAGGCCAATGCCCCAGGTGTTAAAAAGGAAACCACTGGGCTATTAAGTGCAGATCCAAAACTGATATTTATGGTAACATTTTGCCTGGCAATTCAAAAAATGAGGTACGGGTCCCAATGCCACAGGGCCCACAAATGTATGGGGCATTAGAGAACGAGTATCCTCAAACTTCCATCCAGATGATTCCTCGACACAATCCCTCTTACCCATTGACTCCCTTGTCAGAGGGACAAGAGGAAGTGCAGGACTAGACCTCTGTTCCACCGCCCAAATAGTGCTAACACCTGAAATGGGGGTTCAACTGATTCCCACGGTAGTCAGGGGACCTCTTCCCTTAGGGACTGTAGGACTTATCCTCGGAAGAAGTTCTAAAAGCTTATCTGGACTCCAAGTTACTCCAGGTGTGATAGATTCAGACTATCAGGGGGAAATTAAGATTATGCTTAGTTCACCTCAAGGCATTAGCTCTGTTAACCAAGGTGATAGAATTGCTCAGCTGCTTCTCCTTCCCAGTTTACATGACTCATTTAAGAGTATGCCTCAAAATAGGAAGAATAGGGTATTTGGTTCCACTGGTTCGGGACCTATGGCTTGCTAGGTTCAGGATTGTTCACAGAGGCCTATGTGCAAAATAAAAATTCAAGGAATAGAGATGGAGGGATTGATTGACACTGGGGCTGACTCTTCCATTATTAACTTACAACAATAGCCCAAACACTGGCCTTTACAAAAAGCTTCAACTAGTTTGAGAGGCTTGGGATATTCAAATAGCCCAGAACAAAGTGCAACAGTCTTAAAGTGGGAGGATGATGAAGGGCATCAAGGAACATTTCAGCCTTATGTTTTGTCCAGCTTGCCAGTTACCTTATGGGGAAGATATATATTAAAACAAATGGGAGTACACCTCGCTACTGTGCCCATAGGTGATATAAATAAAAGCTAGAATCTCTTGAAAAAACAGGGATATGTTCCAGGTAAAGGACTAGGAAAAAAATCTACAGGGTGATCCTAACCCTATGGAGCTTAAAGGAAATCGTCATTGAAAATGTATAAGATATTTTTTTTTTAGGGACCACTGAGAAAACAATTTTGAAAATACCATGGCTTGCTGATAACTCAGTTTGGGTCCCTCAGTGGCCCCTATCTAGAGAGAAATTACAAGCGGCCCACTTACTAGTCCAAGAACAACTAGAAGCAGGACATATAGAACCTTCCACCTCTCCCTGGAATTCTCCCATATTCATGATTAGGAAAAAATCAGGAAAATGGCAATTGTTACATGATCTTAGAGAAATCAATAAAACCATGTAAATTATGGGCCCTATTCAACCTGGACTTCCTAATCCTATAGCTATTCCTAAAAATTTCCATCTTATAACCCTTGATATAAAGGATTGCTTTTTTTTTTTTTTTTTTCTATTCCTTTACATCCTCTGAATGCCCCCAGGTTTGCTTTTTCAGTTCCCTCTATTAATAATGATGGACCTGATCAAAGATTTCAGTGGAAAGTTTTACCCCAGGGTATGGCTAATAGCCCCACTATGTGTCAAATCTATGTAGATAAAGCTATTCAGCTTATCAAGAACAAATACCCCGAGCTTATGTGCCTCCATTATATGGATGATATTTTGCTTGCTCATTCTAATCAAGAAGTCTTATTTACCATATTTAGTGATATATCAGAAAACTTGAAATGATATGGACTAAATATTGCTGTAGAAAACGTTCAAACTAGATCTCCAATATTATATCTAGGATTCCAAATTATGGATACCTTTATTAGGCCTCAAAAATCTTAATAAATAAGGAACATCTGGCTACTCCTAATGATTTTCAAAAATTGCTGGGAGACATTAATTGGCTTCGCCCTACACTAAGCCTCACTACTGGCCAATTAAAACCCTTATTTGATACCCTTCGCGGGAACCCTGATCCATCTTCACCACGAACATTGACTCTTGATGCTAGAGAAGCTTTAAAGTTGGTAGAAAAGGCCATCAAAGGATCCCATTGTGATAGAATTGATTTTGCTCGACCACTGATATTGATCATTATTTCTTCACAATATACACCCACGGGAGTATTTTGGCAACAGGGGCCTTTATTATGGATATATTTGCCCGTTTCTCCTAAAAGTACAATTGAGTCGTACACCTCCATGGTGGCTAAACTTATTCTTCAAGGACTTAAGACTTAAGGGAACCATTCATCAAGAGGATATAACAATCATAAATCTATATGCCCCAAATAATGGAGCACCTACATTCATCAAACAAACGCTTCTCAAGTTCAAGAGTAAAATTGACCACAACACAGTTATTCTAGGGGATTTCAACACACCTCTCTCACCAATGGATAGATCATCCAAACAAAAACTAAACAAAGAAACCTTAGGCCTCCTTAAAACAATTAATAACTTAGATCTAACGGACATATATAGAATATTTCATCCCTCAGTAAATGAATACACTTTTTTCTCAGCAGCACATGGCTCCTTCTCCAAAATAGATCATATATTATGTCACAAGGCAAATCTCAGCAAATATAAAAAAATAGAAATACTACCCTGCATGCTATCAGACCATAAAGGGATGAAATTGGAAATCAATGACAAAACAAGGAATAAGAAAAACTACTCCAACAACTGGAAGCTAAGCAACATGCTACTGAATGAACAAGGGGTTGAAGAAGACATCAAAGAGGAGATTAAAAAATTCCTAGAGGTAAATGAGAACACAGATACATCATATAGAAATCTCTGGGACACTATGAAGGCAGTAATAAGAGGAAAATTCATTGCACTGAGTTCATTCTTTAAAAGGAAGAAAAACCAACAAATAAACGACTTAACATCACACCTCCAAGCACTAGAAAAAGAAGAACAGATCAACACCAAGAGCAGCAGAAGACAGGAAATAATTAAAATCAGAGCAGAAATTAATGAAATTGAGACTAAGGAAACAATTCAAAGAATTGACAAAACTAAAAGTTGGTTCTTTGAAAAAATAAACAAAATTGACAGACCCTTAGCAATGCTAACGAAAAGAAGAAGAGAAAAAACTCAAATCACTAACATTTGTGATGAAAAAGGGAATATCACAACAAACACCTCAGATATACAGAAAATAATTAGAAATTACTTTGAAAACTTGTACTCTAATAAAACAGAAAATGCTGAATGCATTGACAGATGTCTAGAGTCATATGATTTGCCTAAACTGGATCTGGAGGCTATACACAATTTAAACAGATCGATTACAAGCAAAGAAATAGAAGATGTCATCAAAAAGCTACGAACAAGGAAAAGTCCAGGACCTGATGGGTTTACAGCAGAGTTCTACAAGACTTTCAAAGAAGAACTAATACCAATGTTCTTCTTCAAACTATTTCAAGAAATAGAAAAAGAGGGAGCTCTTCCAGACTCTTTCTATGAGGCCAATATTACATTAATTCCAAAGCCAGGCAAAGACACATCCAAAAAAGAAAACTTTAGGCCAGTATCCTTAATGAACATTGATGCAAAAATCCTCAACAAAATTCTGGCAAATCGGATACAAAAACATATCAAAAAGATAGTGCACCATGATCAAGTGGGGTTTATTCCAGGGATGCAAGGCTGGTTCAACATTCGGAAATCAATAAACATAATACATCACATCAATAGACTTAAATATAAAAATCATATGATTATCTCAATAGATGCAGAAAAAGCATTTGACAAAATACAGCACCCCTTTATGTTCAAAACACTGGAAAAACTAGGAATATCAGGGACATATCTCAACATTATAAAAGCTATTTATGCAAGGCCCAGAGCTAACATTATCTTAAATGGAGAAAAATTGAAAGCATTCCCTCTAAAAACTGGAACAAGACAGGGATGCCCCCTCTCACCACTGCTATTTAACATAGTACTGGAAACTCTGGCAAGAGCAATTAGACAGACGAAAGAAATTAAAGGGATCCAGATAGGAAAAGAAGAGCTCAAATTAGCACTATTTGCTGATGACATGATAATCTACCTAGAAGACCCAAAAAACTCTACCAGAAAACTTTTACAACTAGTAAATGAATTTGGCAAAGTAGCAGGATACAAAATCAATACCCATAAGTCAAAGGCATTTTTGTACATCAGTGACAAAGCCTCTGAAAGGGAAATGATGAAAACTACGCCATTTACAATAGCATCAAAAAAAATAAAATACCTGGGAATCAACTTAACGAAAGAGGTGAAAGAGCTCTATAAGGAAAATTATAGAACACTAAAGAAAGAAATCATAGAAGAACTCAGAAGATGGAAAGATCTACCTTGCTCTCGGATAGGTAGAATCAATATTGTCAAAATGTCCATACTACCAAAAACATTATACAGATTTAATGCAATTCCAATCAAAATCCCAATGTCATTCTTCAAAGAAATAGAAAAAGCAGTCATGAAATTCATCTAGAGAAATAAGAGACCCAGAATAGCCAAAGCAATCCTGAGCAAGAAAAGTGAAGCAGGGGGCATCACCATACCGGACTTTAAATTATACTATAGAGCAATAGTAACAAAAACATCATGGTATTGGCACCAAAACAGACTGGTGGACCAATGGTACAGAATTGAGGACACAGAGACTAATACATATAATTTCAGCTATCTTATATTAGACAAAGATGCCAAAAATGTACAGTGGAGAAAGGATAGCCTCTTCAACAAATGGTGCTGGGAAAACTGGAAATCCATATGCAACAAAATGAAATTAAACCCTTGTCTCTCACCATGCACAAAATTCAATTCAAAGTGGATCAAGGACCTAGGAATTAGACCAGAGACAATACGCCTAATAGAAGAAAAAGTAAGCTCCAATTTCCAACATGTCGGATTAGGCCCCAATTTCCTTAATAAGAATCCTGTAGCACAAGAACTATTACCAAGAATTAATGAATGGGATAGATTTAAACTGAAAAGATTCTTCTCAGCAAAAGAAACAATCAGTGAGGTGAATAGAGAGCCAACTAATTGGGAACAAATATTTAATACATGCACATCAGATAGAGCACTAATTTCTAGAATGTATATAGAACTAAAAAAACTTAACATCAAAAAAGCAAATAACCCAATCAATAAATGGGCTAAGGAATTGAAAAGACACTTCTCAGAAGAAGATACACGATTAATCAACAAATACATGAAAAAATGCTCAACATCACTGGCAATTAGAGAAATGCAAATCAAAACTACTCTAAGATTTCATTTCACTCCAGTCAGAATGGCAGCTATCAAGAACACAAACAACAATAAATGTTGGAGAGGATGTGGGGAAAAAGGGACACTCATACATTGCTGGTGGGACTGCAAAATGGTGCAACCGCTATGGAAAGCAGTATGGAGATTTCTGGGAAAATGGGAATGGAACCACCCTATGACCCAGCCATCCCACTCCTGGGTCTATTCCCAAAGACTTAAAAACAGCATATTACAGTGACACAGCCACTTCAATGTTTATAGCAGCACAATTCACAATAGCTAGGTTATGGAACCAACCTAGATGCCCCTCAGTAGATGAGTGGATAAAGAAAATATGGTATATATACAAAATGGAATTTTACTCAGCAATAAGAGAGAATAAAATAATGGCATTTGCAGGTAAATGGATGAAGTTGGAGAATATAATGCTAAGTGAAATTAGTCAATCTCAAAAATCCAAGTACCGAATGTTTTCTCTGATATAAGGAGGCTGGTTCACAGAGTTGTTGGAAGGGGGTACATAGGATCAGAGGAACACTAGAATGGTCAACGGAAAGGGAGGGGAGGGAGGGAGTAAGGGGGGGGTTGGAAAAAAATTGGTGGTTGAATGAGATGGATATCATTATCCTAAATGCATGATTGAAGATCTGAATGGTACTTATATACTTTGTATACAAGCAGTTGTATGTAAAAAGATACTATACATGTGCATGATGAATAAGTAAATAAATAATAAAAAAATTAAAAAAAAAAAAAATAAAATAAAATAAAATACTCTTTTGGAAAACTGAAAAAAAAAAAAAAAGATGCACATTCTTTCTGAACCTAGTGATAAAGGTCTAATATGTTCAATAGAATCCATTAAAATGCATGACATTTTTATTAGTTCAAAGAGATACTACTTGTATTGAAATTGGTAAATGGTAGAAATCATACCAGAGGACCAGAATTGTGTTTAAAAAACATACATCTCAGCTATGAAAAGTTGGAACTGAAAATGTTTTGATGAACACAAGTTTCATACGTTGTGTCATTAAAATATAAGCAACTGATAATAAAGCAGAAAAGTTTGTTTTTTGAAAAAAAAAAAAAAAAAAGGACTTAAGACTTCTACTAAAATATTTGGCATTCACCCCGCTACTATTATTACTCCCTATTCATCATCACAGGTTGAATATTTATGCTTCAATGATAATGATTGGGCTATAGCTAAATGCTCTACTTCTGCAAATTTTGATAACCATCTTCCTAAGTCTTCTATACTATCTTTTTGTATCAATCATCCCATTATATTTCCACACGTAATAAAAAAATCAACCTATTTCTAAGGCATTAAATGTATTTACAGATGGGTCCTCTAACAGTACTTCTGCAGTAGTCACTAAAAAGAAAATATGATTCATATTACTTCCCATAAATCAGCTCAATTAGTTGAACTTGAAGCTATTATTATAGCTCTTGAAAGTTTTAAAGAACAGCCCATAAATATTTTTTCAGACAGCCACTACATGCTGTCCCTAAATTGGATCTAGCAGGTCCAATATCACCTCATACTCCAGCCTTTAAATTGTTTTTACAAATTCAAAACCCTCTATGGGAACGTAAAGAACCTTTGTTTATTGGACATATCAGAGCTCATACTAATTTTTCCTGGTCCTCTCCATGAAGGTAATCAAAAGGCCGATGCCCTCACTCAAACAATCTTTATATTTTCAGAAGTCCAACAAACTACCTCGTTCCATTCTCAATTTCATGTTAATAGTACTGCTTTACAACAAAGGTTCAAAATAACTAAAGATCAAGCTCGAACAATTGTGAAGGCTTGTCAATCTTGTGTGACACATTTGCCCAATCCTCATTATGTGGTTAACCCAAGAGCATTAATGCCCAATCGTTTGTGGCAGATGGATGTCAATCATGAGCCAAGTTTTGGAAAATTACAATTTATTTATGTGACCATAGATACATGCTCAGGCATGATTTTTGCTTCCTTACATGCTGGAGAAAAAGTTAAAGATGTTACATCTCATTGTTTACAAGCTTTTGCTGCATTGGGCATTCCCAAAATGTTTAAAACAGACAATGGTCCTGCATATACATCCTCATCCTTCAAACAGTTTTGCTCCAAATTCAGTATACTTCATAAGACTGGTATTCCATATAATCTTCAAGGCCAAGGCATAATTGAATGAGCTAATCACACACTCAAACTTATGCTTTTGAAACAAAAAGAAGAAAATTAGACAAATCCTAAAGATAGATTAGTCGTTGCCCTTTTTACTTTAAATTTTTTAACTTTGGATTCCAAAGGATAATTGGCTAGAGACAGACACTGGAATCCACACCAACAACGTAAACCTTTGGTTTACTGGAAGGATGTTCTTTCAGGCACATGGAAGGGCCCAGACCCAGTATTAATTTGGGGGAGAGGATCTGTTTGTGTTTTTCCATAGCACGAGTCCTCGCTGGTATGGATACCATCAAGATTAATAAAACAGGTACCAAATCAAAAAGGCCAAGATGAAGTTGTTGCGGAATCAAGATTAATAATACAAGTGCCAAGTCAAAAGGGCCAAGACGAAGTTGTTGTGGAATGATTCCCTTAAAAGAGGTATCAATCCGTGCACCTGCACGAATTTGTCTCTTTTCCGACATGGGAACCTCATCTTTGCCTTTTCAGCTAGGAAACTTTTAAGCTGCGTGCTTTTTCCTTCAATAAATTCACAACTTAAGTCTCATTCCTCCCGGCTGGGACGAGAGGATCTCTCTTTAGTGTGCGCACAATTGTGTTTTTCTTTTTTATATATGTCTTTATGTCTGTACATTTGTCTAGATTTCATGTATATGTGACGTCACAAATATGTCTTTATGTCTGTGCATCTGTCCAGATTTCATGGAAATATGACGTCACAAATAACAAAAACCGAGCGCTCATGAAAAAAACAAAAGGATCCAAATAACTTTAATTCATTTAAGTTAAAAATATTCAAATGGGGTAAACAAATAAAAAATGAAGCTACCTTCAAACTTAATTTATAAGTATCTCTAGGACTTCTCTTAAGCAAGGAATATGACTAATACTGTTCAACCTGATATTTTGGTATTTGATATGGGATTATTTATTTGTAACTAGCTTTGTTTATTAATTTACAAAGTTAAATTGTTTCAATAGGTATTTGTAATTAACTTTATTTGTTATACAGCTGATTAATTTAAATTGTTTCAATAGGTATATTCATAAAAGGTTGCTATGTAAGCAGAGGCTAAAAAGTTCCAGCTAACAAAATATTTTTCTAAAATGCTCCTAGCCTTTCTTTTTCTTTTTTTTTAAAATATTTATTTATTTACTTTAGTTGTACACAATGCAATGCATTTATGTGGTGCTGAGGATCGAACCCGGGCCGCGCACGTGCGAGGCGAGCGCTCTGCCGCTGAGCCACAACCCCAGCCCCTCCTAGCCTTTCTTTAATCTATCTTAAATGTAATATTTTGCCAGCTAATGTTCGTAGGAGCTCAAGCAGCAATGTATGTGAGCAGACATCAACTTCAGAACTAAAACACCTGACCTAAGATCTAATAATTCTATTTATTAGTTTAAATTGCACTCCTACAATTCGCTTCTTGACTCAGTGATGGAATGGCACTGCCTTTCCTCTAATGATTGTTGCTTGAGTTTCTAGGTATGCCAGTCTTAGAGGGCCCTGAAGACTTGCCGGTGGCATTGTCTAGACTTAAAAAGACGGCTGCTGCTGCTGCTGCTACAGCTACAGGGATCGCAATCGCTACAAGCATTCCTACTGCTCAAGCATTAAACAACCTCACCAGCAGTGTGGCCTCTGCTCTGCATGCACGGGGCCTCCTAGAATAACGTGTTACATTACACAGGACTATGTCTTGCGGGTATCCCTTTTCTTAACCTTGATAGGGCAGCTGATTTGTCTAGAGAACTCAGTACGTTACTTAATGGAACTTAGGGCACCTGATTTATGTAAAGAACTTAGTATGCTATTTAATGGAACTTGGCTCATCAGCACAAAGCTTGCTGCCTTAAAACCAGAGCTTCTCCTCATGATTGGTTGGCTTGATTGGATGGCTGGTAGTCAATGACGGGAAAGTCTCATGTGACCAACATATCAACCTAAGACAGCGTCAAGGGCACAGCCTTGGACGCCTAAGACAGGCACAGTGGATCCTGATGTGGTGAGGGTCGTCACCCATCCATTTAAGCTATCCCTCTTTTAAAAACAAAAGGGGAGAAATGTAAGAGCCTTTAATGAAAAAGTAGCTAAGATGGCGGCTGGCTGAGAGCCAAAGAGGAGGTGTTTAATTGTTTACATCTGACATTAATACAATTAACTAAGAATCTTTCTGTGCCCGTGAACACTGTGTGACACACCTGTAAGTTGAGCTAGTGACACGTGTACACTCGTTAAGGTGAAGAGTATTTAACCAGGTTGGGTTGGTGAGAGGTTGGTTGGAGTTGGAGAGAAGAAGCGAGAATAAATACTCATTCCCAATCTGCCTGCGATTTCTTTCCTGAGGAATCTTTGCTGCAGATGGCAACAGCTGCAGGCAGCAACAATGTTAGATCTTCTTTCAGTCAAACTCTTTAAATCAGGAGCACTCCGCTCACCAGAGAGAGACATGTAGCTCTTTCACAAGAGTAACTTAAGACAATTCAAATTTAAAATTAATTTCAAATGCACTATAACATAATATAACCTATCTGTACTGGTGCTCATATCACCTCGATCTTTATGCTAATTACTCTTAAGGAAAATTGGTGAAGCTGGGCACTATGGCGCACAACCAGCTATTTAGAAGGCAGCTGCTTAGCAAGCAGGAGGATTTCAAGTTCAAAGTCAGCATGAGAAACTTATTAAGAAGCTGTCTCAAAATAAAATTTTAAAAAAGGGTCTAAGGATATAGCTTAGTGGTAAAGTATGGTGGGTCCAATCCCTAGTACCACCCTCCCCCCCCCCAAAAAAAAAAAAGAAAAAAAAACTAAGCAAATAATCAAATGCATTGCATAGTGGTACAATGAGACTTTTGGATTTCTCAATAAAAAAGAGTGAAAGTTGCTGATTTTACACGGAAATAGGAGAAAAAATAACCTAGCATATTTTTTGGAGTACAGCTTCTATGCATCTTAAATACCTTAAATACAAATTCAGTTTTGATTTTTGCATCTGATTCATCTAACATTAAGTTTAATGTCCCTTATTTTACAACCTATATGTAATTCACCTGATTCTGAAAGGTTTGTTATTGTATGCATTTTTTTCACATTTCTATTGGTGTGTTATAGTTGTATGTAACACTGGAATTTTATGTTACATATTTGTACATGTACACAATGTAACTATAACTTAGCCAATATCATTTTTTTGTATTTCCCCTTTCCCTTCTCTCCTCTCTTCCATGGTCCCTTTCCTCTCTTCTACTGGTCTTTCTTAAATTTTCAGGAGACAACCACTCACCTTTATTTTCCCTGTTTCTCTCAGTCTTCCATATATGAGAGAAAAAAAAAATACAAACTATGGCCTTCTGAGTTTGATTTATTTCACTTAATATAATATTCTCAAATTCCATGTATTTTCCTGCAAATGACATAATTTCATTTTTCTTTAATGCTGAATGAAATTCCATCATGTTTACATACCACATTTTTTTAATCTACATATCTGTTAATGGGTACCTAGGATGGCTTCATAGTTTGACTATTGTGAATTGTGTGGCTGTAAATGTAGTATGCATGGATTGCAGTAGTATAATGACTTTAATTCTTGGGGATAAATATTGAGAAGTGATATAGTCATATGTTGGTTACATTCCTACTGTTTTTAGGAAACGCCATACTAAATTTCATAGTAGCTGTACTCATTTAGAGTACAGTGGTACTCTAAATAAGTACATCCTGTCAAGCATTTATTATTGTTTGTATTCTTGATGATTGATATAAAATCTCAATGTAGTTTTGATTTGCATTTTTCTAATTTCTAATTATGTTGTACATTTTTTCATATATTTTTGCCTATTTGTATTTGCTCTTTTGAGAAATGTGTGTAATTCATTTGCCATTTATTAATTAAGATCTTTTTTATGTCAAGATTTTTTGTATTGTTTATATATTCTAGCTATTAACCCTCTGTCAGAAGAGTAGTTGGCAAAGATTCTGTAAGATCTCTCTTCACATCATGAATTGATTCCTCTCTGTGCAGAAATTTTTAAGTTGATGCCATCATATATATTAATTCCTGGTATTATTTCCTGGGCTGTAGGTCTCCCATTAAGAAATTCTTTGCATCTGCCTGTATGCTAGAGTGTTGAACCTTCTTTTTTTTTTTTTTTTTTTTTTTTTTTCTAGGAGTGCATAATTTCTGGTCTAATTCCTGGGTCTTTTATCCATTTTGAGTTGATTTGTGTGCAGGGTGAGAGATAAGTGTCTAATCTCATTTTTTCTACACATGGACTAGCCAGTTTCCCCAGCACCATTTGTTGAAAATGCACAATGTACATTTTTGTCATCTTTGTTGAGGGTCAGATGACTGTAGATGTGAGGGTTTGTCTCCTGTCTTCTATTCTGTATCATTGGTCTATGTTTTTGTTTTTATACCTATATCATGCAGATTTTGTTACTAGAGTACTGTACAATTTAAAGTCAGGTATTGTAATAACCCCAGCCTTAATTTTTGGCTGAGAATTGATTTAGCTATTTTAGCTCCTTTATTATTCCAAATGAAATTGAGGATTTTTTTTTTTTTTTTAGTTCTGTGAAGAATGTCATTGTTATTTTGATGGATGGGAATTACATTGCATCTGTATATTGCTGTTGATAGTATGATCATTTTAACAATATTAATTTCATTCATCCATGAACATGAAAGATGTTTGTATCTTCTTGTGTGTTCTTCAATTTCTTTCTTCAATATTTTATAATTTTCATTATAGAAGTCTTTTACCTCCTCTGTTAGATTTATTTTTATGTTTTTGGGATTTTTGTTTTTTGTGGCTATTGTGAAACCAATTGTTTTCCTAATTTTTTTCTCAATAGATCCATTGTTAGTCAATAGAAAGAAAAAAAATACATAGATTTTTGTGTGTTGATTTTATAACCTGCCACTTTGTTGAATTTGTTGATTAGTACAAGCTGTATTTTTGTGAATTTTTGGGGGGGGTCTTCTAAGTATAGCACCTTATCACCTACAAACATTGATAATTTAACTTCTTTCTTTCTTATGTTTAATCCCTTTTATATTCTTCTCTTTACTAATTGCTCTGACTAGAATTTCTAATACTCTATTAAATAGAAATAGTGGAAGTTGGCATTCTTTATTCCAGATTTTAAAGGAAATGCTTTTAGTTTATACTCTATGAGGTTGGCTTTGGATTTTGCATATATACCCTTTAAAATGTTGAAGTAGTTTCCTTCTACCTCTTTATTCCTCAGCATTTTTTTGTTTGTTCGTTTTTTTTTTGTTTTATCATGAATGAGTACTGAATTTTGTTGAAGGCCTTCTCAGCATCTATTGAAATGAGTAAGTGATTAAATGATTTTTGTCCTTAATTCTATTTATGTGGTGAATTAGATTTATTGATTTGCATATATTAAACCATCCTTGCAACTGTGGGATAGAACCAACTTGATCATGATATCCAATATGTTAATGTGTTGTTGAATATTATTTGCCAATATTTTATTAAGGATTTTTCATTTAAGTTCACTGTGGATATTGGTCTCTAATATTCTTTCCTTGATGTATCCTCACCTGGTTTTGTTGTATTATACTGAATTTATTGGATGACTTTTGTAGTGTTGCATACCTTTCTATTTCATGGAATAATTTTCAGAATATGGGATTCATTCTTCTTTAAAGGTCTAGTAGAATTTAGCTGAGATTCCATCTGGTCCTGGGCTTTTCTTTATTGTAAGGCTTTTTTATTACTGTTTCTAACTTATTGTTAGCTGTTAATCTATGTAGGTGTTCTGCTCTCTTGATTCAATATTGGCAGGTCATATGTGTTTAGAAATTTATTCCTTTCTTCTAGGTTTTCCGATTCATTGGAGTATGAATTTTCAAGATAGTTCCTAATGATCCTCTGGATTTCTCTTATGTCTGTGGTGATTTCTATGTTTTCATGTCTAAGTTTATTAATTTGGGTTAGATGCCATAGGGTATCAATTTCCATTCTTTTACTTTCAGTCTATATCTTTCTTTGACTGTAAAGTGAGTCTCTTGCAAACAAAACATAGTTCAGACTTGTTTTCATCCATTCCATCAGCCTTTGTCTGTGAATTGGAGAGTTTAGACCAATTACATTCAATGTTACTATGGATATTTATTAATTCCTACCATTTTGATTTATTTCTGGTGTTTAATTTGGTCCTGTTTCTCATTTGCTTAATTGTTCTTCAAATTATATTTGATCAATTGTAAATTCTGAAGTTGGTTTTTGATTTCTTCTGTAGAGAGTATTTCTTTAAGTAAGTTCTGTAGTGCTGGTTTTGTAGTCAGGAATTCTTTTAGTTTCTGCTTATCTTGGAAAGTTTGTATTTCTGGTTTGACACTGAAGGATAGTTTTGATGAATATAGCAATCTTGGTTGACAGTTATTTCTTTCAGGACCTGAAACCAATCATTCCAAGCACTCTGGCTTTTAGAGTTTGTGCTGAGAAATCAGAAGTAATTCTGGTAGGCTTGCCTTTAAATGTGACCTTTTCTGAAACCCCTCTTGGAGGTTTCAAAATTCCATACTTGTTCTTTATGTCAGGCATTTTAATTACATTGCATCTTAGAAAGCTTTTTTTTTTTTTTAAATCTTGTCTACTTGAGGATCTAAATGATTCCTGTATCTCCACATCCATCTCATTCTGAAGGCTTGAAAATTTTTCTGTTATTATTTCCTTGAAGAGGTTATCCATTCCATTAGCCTACATCTCACATTCCCCCTCAATTCCAATCATTCTTAAATTTGATCTCCTATTGTCCCAAAGTTCTTCTGTATTCTGATCATAGTTACTTATTTGCTTTAATATAGTCTGGATGTTCAGGTTGCCAACTTTGTCTTCCAGCTTTGAGATTCTGTCTTCAGCATGTTCTGTTCTATTAGAGAGATTTTCAAATGAACATTTTATTTGATTTATTATGTCTTTCAGTTCCAATATTTCTGTTTATTTTTCAATATCACTATACCTATTGAATTTCTCATTTATATACTGTACTGACTTCCTTAATCATTCAGTTGTTTTTCTGTGTTCTCTTGGAATTCATTGATCATTTATACAATAATTAATTTGAATTCATTACCTGTTATATCATCTACTTCAATATCTTTGTGGTCAGTTCCTGATGCATTATGAACTTTAGGATGTGCTGTGTTACCTTATTTTTTCATATTTCTTGAATTCCTATGTTGGGTTTTATGCATCAGTTGGGATTGATTTCTCTTCCATTCTATGTTTGGACCTTTTTAGGGTGCAGCCTCTCTTTACAAAGCATTCTAAAGTGATCTAGATTGAGACTTCTTCATAGATGTGGTATCCACAGACTTTGTGTTAATTCTTTTTGTATTTGATCTAGCAGTGAATGTCTGTGTGTGGTACCTGAGTCTTCACACTTAATCATTCCTACTTGGGACTTCTTCATTAGCTTGGATTGTTTTGTCTCTTTTATTCTTTTTTATTAAAATATAGCTGGAGTTTATAAAAATATAGCTGAAGTTCAAGAGTCATGAATTTGTGTGTAGAGCAAGGTTCTTGGAGCAAGGTTCTTTATCTTTTGGCTGAGCTTAGTTCAGCAGTAGGGTCTCTTCCCTCTGAACTTGTAGTGTTCCTGTAGTTCCCAGCACCTAACAGAAATTGACAAAAAGAATATATAGCATTAAAATAAATGCATTGTTCCTACTATGACAACTACAACACTAATTTTTACCACATAAGCATTAATAGTGGAGTCAACAATTGCCAATAGCAAAAACAATAAATAACCGTGAACTAGATCTAGCAATAAAGCAAGCAGAAGGTTTTACCTATGCCATGCAGAACAGTAATAATTGTTACAACATGAATGGTGGGGGCAGGAGTTATATAAACTAATTTGTTCTAAAACTTGGTAAAAATATAGTTCAGTAATAGAAAGAAAAATGTGATAGAAATTTAAAAAAGGGTTTATAATATTTGGACAGAGATAATCCAGTAGAGATGTGGTAGGTGAAGCTTTTAAAGAAGGAAGACAAAAATAGGAAAAAAAGAAAGTAAACAGAAAAAGAGAGAACAAAAGAATTTGGCTACTAATGGGGCAGGGACAGGAGAGAAGAGAAACAAAAGAAACAAAAAACAAAATGAAATCAACAAATCAAAAAACCCTCAAAAAAGAAGGCAAGGAAAAATAACTACATTTTTAAATGTGCTAATAATGAGCAAAAAAGGGACAAATATGTATATGTGTATATGACCACAGACCAATCAACACAGCAAGGAAATTAAAATAAATAAACCAAAACAAGAAACAGAAGACAAATTCTTAATTAAAAGTGAAATAATCATCTCCACCGAGGTCACTGCTATGGTTAAAATAGTTGATGAAAAAGGAAGATTACTGCCTATGCACAGCTGTTCTTTCTGTTAGATAAAATTGGGGCTGGCAGGCCATACCCCCAGGTGCCCTAAATTAGCCACACCCCAGGTGCATTAGGTTATTCTGTAAGCCTGAGCTTTAACTTTTCCTGGAAGTGCCCATCTCTCCCAAGAATCCACATTTGGTGGGCTCCAAATTCCCGCCCTTAATCCTGAGAATACTCACATCTAGTGGGAATTCACCCTGGCAGGCACTCTCTTTGGAGCCAATCCTAAGCGTACAAGTCTCACTTCCAACCCCCAGAAGCCTATGGAGTCAGGTGTCCTTCAGGCCACCCAAGTCACTACTTAATCCCCCACCAGGCAGGAACTAGTCCCTTTTCTCCTTCTTCACCCCATCCACGCCCATCTCCTCCCTGCAGGTCCCCCTCTCCCTTCTTCCCTTTCCTCATCTCCTTTTCTCCCCTTCCCTTCCCTTCCCTTCCCTTCCATGTGCCCCTTATTCCTGACCAGTTGTTAGGGTTAGTTAATGAACCCCTTTTACCATAGGTTTAGGTTAATAAACCCCTCTCTTACCATACATCGGTTTCTGGAGTGGGTTTTTGCCCTTCACTTTCCATTTCTTCTTGGGTTATGTACTGAGACAGAGAGAAAGAACTGGCAGTTGAAAACTTCTTCCTCTTTTTGCATTGCTCACTGACCTGCAAGATAAAGTGGCCTAAGACTGAACTGGTTATGTAGCTCTCAACTTCCCTTCTCACCAGTACAAGGTAGGATGGAATGGGAAGTATAATCAATTGGAATTTTGTCTGTACAAATCAGATCAACATGCTTCCATGGTGGGGCTTCAGCAGAGTTTTAAAAGGGGAGATATGGCAGCTAAGGCTTAGGCCTCAGGCACTTCCTTGGATGGTGTCTTCTCTGGAGAGATTAAATCAACACACTCCTAGGGCCAGGCAGATGTCAATATCTGCTGGGAGTCAGAATCTCAGGAGCTTCCCAATAATTCTTCTCATGGGGCAGGGAGCCAATACTCTACACAATCTGCTGTCCAAATTCTGAATAACAGAACAGCTAGGAATGCAGATTTCCTCTAATCTGCCATCTTGAATCTCTCTAAATCTGAGAGATTAAGGGTACTTAATAGTGAAGTTTCACTTCTTTTTTCCCTCGTATTATAGTTACTTTTCCCTCTGAATAATCAGGTTCCCTTATTTTCCAATTAATTCAGAATTGGAGAATTTGATTCTTTGTTCCATTCCAGAACTCAATCCTGGCTCCCTCTGCCCATCACTGGAGCCAGATCTTAGTAGACTGTGGAATCAGGTCTGTTTACTGCTGTGTCATTCTGTAATGAATGTACTTGTTGCCAAAAGCTCAGTCCTTGTCCCCATGACAATCCAATAACAAGGACATGGTTTTGATAAAAAGGAAAAAAGGTTTATTGCTTTGCTAGCAAAGGAGAAACACAAGGGACTCCAGCCTGTCCCAAAGGCTGTGATGCTGCCCATCTGCAGGAACAGGGGGCTTTTATAGAGGTAATTCAGAGATAATGACATTAGGGAGGAGTGATTAGGAAGGAGAAGATAAGAGGAAAGAAGATCAGGGAGAAGTTTAGGGAAAAGGAGGTCAGGGAGGAGAAGTTTAGGGAAAAGAAGATTGGGAAAAAGAAAAAAATATGCAAGTTTCAACACCACAAGGGATATAGTCAAAGCATCAAGTGAACCCTGTTACATAATTAACAGTGAATTTTTTTTGGTAAATAACTTGAATGAGTTTTACTATTTCATTGTTTATATGTAGTATTTCCATAGTCCTTGGGTTTTAGATAAAACAAGACAGAGCAATGTAACTGAAAATTTCTGATTGCTTCTATTTTTTTATTTAAAATAATAATAATTTGTTAGGAAAATATGTCCATTTTACTCAAAGTAACAACTTTAACAAAAACCATTTTCTTACCACCAATATAAGAAAGTACATATTTTCTAAATTATCATTAATATAGTTTTTGTTTTTAATTTATTTGTTCTTTTTAGATCTTGATGACAGTAGAGTGTAGTTTGACATATTATACATTAATGGAATATAAATTCTCATTCTGTGGTCATACATGATGTGGAGTTTAGACTGGTCATGTATTCATACATGAACATAGAAAAATATGTCAGATCCATTCTATAGTCTTTCGTATTCCCATTTCACCTCCCTTCCCTTCATTTCCTTTTGTCTAATCCAATGAACTTCTATTCCACCCCACCTTATTGTATGTTTGTATCCACATATCAGAGAGAATATTTGACGTTCAGTTTTAGGGATTGGGTTATTTCACTTAGCACCATAGTCTCCAGTTCCATCCACTTAACCAGCAAATGCCATTATTTCATTCTTCTTTATGGATCAGTAATATTCTATCATTTATATATACTATATTTACTTAATCTGAAGTCCATCTAGATTGGTTCTATAGCATATCTATTATGAATTGAGATGTTATAAAACATTGCTGTGGATGTGTCACTAGAGTAAGTTGATTTTAAGTCCTCTGGGTATGTACTGAGGAGTGGGATAACTGGGTCAAGTGATAGTTCCATTCCAATTTTACTGAGGAATCTTCATACTGCTTTCCAGAGTTGTTGCATAAATTAGCAGTCCCAAAAACAATGTATGAGTGTATCTTTTCTCCCACATTATCCTCAACACTTATTGTTATTTGTATTCTTGATAATTGGTGTTGCTGCAAATGGAATGAGGAAATCTCAGCATAGTTTCAATTTCTTGATATATTCAGAATTTTCTATTTTATTAGAGTATAAGTTTTCGAAATAGTTTCTAATTATTGTCTTTATTTCAGTAGTGAAATATTTCCTTTTCATCATGAATTTTAGTAATTTGAGTGTTATTTTTCTTCTAGCTTGGCTAAGAGTTTACCAATTTTATTCATTTTTTTCAAAGAACCAACTTTTTGTTTTATTGACTTTTAGATTTTTTCTGTTTCAATTTTATTGATTTCTACTCTGATTTTAATTATTTCCTGTCTTCTAGGCAAGAAATGCTTTTTGTGTTGATGTGTTTCCTCTTTTCCTAGGGCTTTGAGATGTGATTTTCAATTATTTATTTATTTTTTTTAATGAATAAGCTCAATGCAATAAATTTTTCTCTTAGAACTGCCTTCATAATGTGCCAAAGATTTTGATCAATGTGTCACAATTCTCATTTACCTCTAAGTATTTTTTTATTCCTGATTTCTTCTGATGCCCATTGTTTATACAATAGCATATTATTTAGTCTCCAGTTGTTAAAATAGTATCTATTTTTTATTGATTTCTAATTTAATTCATTATGATCTGAGAGAATACAATAAATTCTCTCTCTCTCTTTTTTTTTTTTTTTTTAATTTGCTAAGAGTTGCTTTGTGTCCTAAGATACAGTCTATTTTAGAGAAGGATTGCTGTGCTGCTAAAAAGTAAGTGTATTCAGTCTTTGGTGAATAAAATATTCTATATATGTCTGTTAAATCTAACCTATTAATTATATTTTTTATTTCTATAACTTCTTGATTTAGTTTTTGTTTGAAGGATCGATCCCGTGGTGAAATAGGTGTCTTAAATTCACCCAATATTATTGTGTTGTGGTCTGTTTGATTCTGGAAAGTGAGAAGGAGTTGTTTGATGGATGTAAATGCTCCATTGTTTGGGACATAAATATTTATGATTATTATGTCTTGTTGATGTATAATTCCTTTAAGCAGGATGAAATGTCCTTCTTTATTCCTTCTGATTATCTTTGTCCTGAAGTACACTTTATCTGATATGAGGATAAAGCCCATGCTTGTTGATAAGATATATGTGAATGGCTGTTTTTCCCCATCCCTTTACCTTGAGTCTGTGGATGTCTTTGCCTATGAGGTGAGTCTCTTGGAGACAGTGGGTCTTGTTTTTTAATCCAATCTGCCAGTCTATGTTTTATGATTTATTAATTCAGACCATTTGTATTCAGTGTTATTATTCAGAAATTATTTTTATTCCCTGTCATGTTTAATTATTTCTGATATTTAAGTTAATTTCTTCTTTAATTTACTGTTCTGCTAGTGTAGTTCCTCCCTTTTCTGGATTTCATTTTTATTTTTCATTTCTTCATCATGAAATATTTGATCAAGTATGTTTTGTAGTGATGGCTTCCTAGTTGTGAATTCTTTCAACTTTTGTTTAACATTGAAGGGTTTTTTTGATTATCAATTTTATTCTTGGCTGGCATCCATTTTCTTTCAAGCTTGAGATATATATATATAATTCCTCGATCTCCAAGCTTTGAGGGTCTGTGTTGAGAAATCAGCTGACATCTGGATTGGTTTTCCTCTAAATGTGACCTGTTGTTTTTCTCTGGCTGCCTGTAAATTTCTATCCTTATTCTGTATGTTAGGCATTTTCATAAGAATGTGCTTTGGTGTGGGCCTTTTGTAATTTTGTATATTTGGGGTCCTATAAGCCTCCTGTATTTGATTTTCCATTTTATTCTTTAGGTATGGAAATTTTTCTGATATTACTTCATTGAAAATATGGTGCATTTCTTTGGTTTGTGTTTTTGAGCCTTCATCTATCCCAATATATCATAAATTTGTTCTTTTCATGTTATCCCATATTTCTTGAAAGTTCTCTTCATGATCTTTTAACATATTTTCTCCATGGTCAATTTTATTTTCAAGGTTATATATTTTGTCTTTATTGCCTGAACTCTGTCTACCAAGTGGTCTAGTCTGTTGTTAATGCTTTCCATTGAATTTTTAATTTAGTTTACTGCTTCCTTCATTTCAAGGATTTTTGCTTCATTTTTTTTTTCAGAATTGCTATCTTTTTATTAAAATGATCTTTTACTTCCTGTACTTTTTTTATGATTTCACTTCTTACATCATCCTTAATTACAGATCAATTTAACTATGTACATTCTAAACTCCTTCTCTGATATTTCCTCCACTGTGGTGTCATGGATTCTGTTATTGATATAGCTTGGCTTATTTGGGGTAATTTGTTCCATTGCTTTTTCATGTTTCTTGTGTGTCTGCTCAAGGACAATACGGATCTCAGGCAGTAGAGATTCTATGCTTTGGTCTTTTAGTGTCCCTGAAGTTTCCAGTATATAACTATTTAGTGGGAGACAAATAATAACAACAAGCAATACAAATAATATTCAGCATTAAGACAAATAGTTTCTGCTATGATATCTGCAATGTTAATTGTCACAATAAATAGAAATAAGACAAATAGTTCCTGCTATGATATCTGCAATGTTAATTGTCACAATAAATAGAAATAGTGTGATTAATTATTGCCTACAGTAAAAGCAGTAAGTTTGCAAAAGGGTTTACAATTTTTAATTGATAGGGAGAGAACATAAGTAATGTAGAGTGTGATTATTTTGAGGGAAGAGGAGGAAAGATAAAGTAAAAATTAAAAGAAAAAGTGAGAGAGAGAACAATAGAGATTAGCTGTTCTTCAGAAGAAACTAGAGAAACAGAATTAAGGGAAACAGATAAGTGAGAGAAAAAAGTCTGATATCAAAATTTTAAAAATTAAAAATTAAAATAAAAGAATAAAAAACAAAATTGAAATATACAAATATTCTAGTCCTTAAAATACTGATCCATGAAAAATAACTGGCTTAAAAAATACTAGAAATGAGAAATAAAAAATATGAATATGTATACATGTCCATGAACCATTAAAGTCACAATTAAACAGATAAAAGAAAAAGCAAAAAACAAGATGTCAATGGTTAAAAAATTGTATCTGGGAAGATTCTCAGCTTCCCTCTCAGCTGTGTTAAGTGGTGTGGTCTGGAGTATGAAGCTTGCTCCACCTTCATGGTGGGGTTCCTGGAGTGAGAGACAGTCCCATAGGTGGAATTCCTAGAGGTGGGGGTTAGGCTTAGGTAGGATCCAGGCTCTTTACTGAATGCCAATTGGTTCACTACTAAGGCCCAGAAATTGACAGTCCCTGCTGGAAACCTCTGTCCCTAGGATCTCCCCTGGGTCCACTCATGTGGTTGAGAAACCAATTCTTAGTCCACTCTGTCACCAGCTGACCCCACATTTTCTGGTCTCTGATCCAATCTCCAAACTCATTCTATCCTGCCCCCACCCCTTTGAATTCCCATCCAGGTACATCTCTCCAGGCTTGTCCTGAAAGCAGTCAGATTGGAGAGGGAGGGGGAGAGCCAGATAGGGTTCTATGACCAGTAATCCTCTGTGTAAACCCCTCTCCATATTTCATTTTTCCTCTGGTCACTTATGCACACTCTATGTCCTACAGTGTGGGTTGGCCAGGCCTATATATCAGGCCAAACTTGGGTTTGACAGGAATCAGCTCCCCCAGGTGCTGGCCCCCATTCCATGGCTGCAAAATGGTTCCTTCCTCTGTCTCCTAAGGCAGCCATGAGAGATGTGGCTTCTTTCCAACAGAATAATATTGTGCAGAATGCCTTTCAGTTTAGTTAGGCAGTGTCTTTGACCTCTAAACTCTCCATTGCCAGACATGTCTCAGTACTACTAAAAGTATGAGTTCTTTAATTCTCTTATGCTCCACTTTTCTTGCAGAGGGACCTCTCTGGCTGGTGTCTTCAAATGCAGCAGAGTGAACACTAGGTATTTCTTCCTAATTTTATTATATCCAACCTCCCGAGTCCCTGATCTGCTTTAAATATCCAGTATTAAATCATAATAAAGCATCCCACACACACACACACTTTTTTAACCCACCTTGCTGAGAAGCTGCCTCTCTGCTTTCTTGGTTTAATACCATGAAGAAGCCAGGAAAGCAACCTTATCTATTCCACCATCTTGAACTGACCAGCCAATGTTGGGTATTATAAAACTAAAGTGTGGCAAATCTTATTTGGTGAAAATGACACATAATTCTGGTTGTTGGTAAGATTAACCAAAATCTAATGAATTTCTTGGCAATTTGTATTTCTAGTTTGTTTCCACTAACATTGTATTTTGTGATAATGGCTTTTCCTTATTAGTATTTTGACATTCATTTTAAATTATGTTGATAACATATATCTTGTTCCATTAATTGCAGATATATTATGTTAATATATAAGTTAATCATGTAAGAGAATATTCAGAATTAATCCTTAACAAATACTAACAGAAGTTTCTGTGTTCATATCTATTTTTTCTTCCTTAACCTCTAGGACTTCTCATTATGTAAAGCTTTTAGACATAGTGCTTGGCATTACCTGAGCAATGCAATCATTAGCAATTATTATTATGCTTTCTCTTTAAATAAAATTAACCTGAATAATAGTTGAGGGTTTCATTCTGATAATAAATCTTTCCAGGCAGGTTTTCTGTAAACACAGGCAAATAGAAACTTTAGAAACACATTTATTATATACTTAATAAAAATTTTATAATAATAAACAATAAGGTTACCACAATAACTTATGCTTATTTTAGTCTGTTGGTAAAATGAGTAGAATTTCTCAAACTCTAGTGGGAAGAATAATTCTACTGCTTAAAGAAAACCTTAATTTTATACAACTTGTGTAGAAGATTCACCACACTATTATTTTTCAGTTGAATTTCAACTAAAATTTCCTCTAGTTTTTGGTTCTCTCAAGGATGAGGTGGTCTGGGGAATTATGGATTTGTTGATTTTTCTCTTTCCTATTCTGTCCTGGCATCTCACAGATGTTTCATGGACTAAACTTGAAAGACATTCTTAATGTGCAAACTTCATGGGGAAGTTTAATATGTTGTCTTTCTAAACAAAAATCTCATGTTCAGTTTTCAAAAAAAATTATGAGAAAATTTTAAAAATCCAATTATGTATCAATGATATGAAACAAATTTCAAAAAGTGTAACTCAGCTTGGCATGGTGGTGCATGACTGTAATCCCAGCAGCTTGGGGGGGCTGAGGCAGAAGGATCACTGGTTCAAAGCTGGCCGCAACAAAAGTAAGCTAGCAACTAAGTGAGACCCTGTCTCTAAGTAGAATACAAAATAGGACTGGGGATGTGGCTCAGTGGTCAAGTGCCCCTGATTTCAAACCCTGTTACCACCGCCCCCCCCCAAAAAAAAAAGTGTAACTCGCAGACAAAATAAAACATACTGGTTTAAAAGAACATTAAAATATACAAATATAAAAAGGGCATTTTGCCAATATGAATGTTAATATAAAATATGAACAAAACAACATAAACTTAAGTACTTTCTTTATTAAAGATATGTACCATTCACAAAAATACATAGTAAGCATTTTTATATTTAGGTTTTTTAAAATTTTTTTTAGTTGTATATGGACAAAATATCTTTATTTTGTTTATTTATCTTTTTATATGGTACTGAGGATCGAACCCAGTGCCTCACACCTGTGAGGCAAGCACTCAACCACTGAGCTATAGCACCAGGCCTTGTTTTATATTAAGATAAACAAAAGTTCCTGAGAAATAAAATTTCACAAAAATTAGGAAGGTGGTAAGCATTCTTAATAAAATTAATATTTTATTTTAATAACTTATGATTTAGAAAAAAATGAGAAGTGTGGGAAATATCAATTACATTGTAAGCTGCCTGTCGTGGCTAGCCACGGCGCCGCGGGAGGAAAACTTGGAGGCAGAGTAAAGATACTACTACTTTTACTTCCACTTTCTTAGAGAGAGAGCTTAGAGAGAGAAAGAAAGATTTTTCTTCTTCTTAGAAAGAGCTTAGAGAGAAAGATTAGAGATAGCTTTTTCTTCTTCTTCTTAGAGCTTAGAGAGAAAGATAGAGCTTTTTCTTCTTCATCTTCTTAGAGCTTAGAGAGAAAGAGAGAGAGCTTGAAAGAGAGAGATTTCTTCTTTAGAGAGAGAGAGAGCTTAGCTTTTAGAGCTTCTTTCTTCTTTGTTCTTTCTTCTTTCTTCCTCGGGAGCCTCGGCCTGACTCTGACCAGGAATTACTTCTTCTATCTGGTTTCTCTTCTGTAACCGCTCTGCCTATGTTCTGGCCGCTCTGATTCTTTTCTTCTTCTCCGACCCGAACTCTTCTTCCGACCGAGCGACTGCATGACTGACTGAATGAATTCATTCTTCTCCTCACTCTGACCGCTTTCACCTGGCTATATACCTTTAGCTTTGCGGGTGCCTCACGTGCATTTACAGGTGCGTCACATACATACTTATTATCAGGTGGAACTTATGGCTTCCAGCTGACTGCAATAGCCATCTCTCTAATTGGGGCTCCTTCATTACATTATAGTAATATATCATACTTCTTTTCTGAAAATGAATGTTTTCCATCATCCAGGGAAAACTGTCATATTGTAGGCTATGAAATATACCTTAATATAATTTGTTTAAGAGAAATTGTACAGAATTATTCATTGTCCATACAAACCATAAGATTTAGAAATTTTAAAAAAACACACAATGAAAATTAATAATTATGCCACAAAAACAAAAACATATTGTGGATGACATAAAGTGTCCTCAATCAAAATGGAATATCAAAATGTTTCAATTGTAAGAATAAAAAAAATTGACTTTTAAAAGTATGCGTTATTATCACAACTAGAACAAATAATCACTGATTGATTAATCCAAATCTGATTCCACAATAATTAAAAATATGCAGTCAGATGTCAGTTAATGGTAATAAACAAATATATGAAAATAAAAAAAACAAGAAATTTTGGGAAAATAGTACTGATATTATTGTATGTTCTAAAAATATTTTAAAAGATGAAAATATTCTCACTTCATTCATCAATTCATAATTCTATAATACTCATGCAGTAATCTGTGCTTTAGGCAAAATAATAATTACAAAGATAGATCAAAAGAATCAGAAAAGCAACTGAACAAATTTGCCCAAATAAAGTACAGTAGTAGCAAAAATACACAAATTTGAATGCTTACATAATTGTGCATTTCAAGTATTTAAGAACTACAAATTAATTTTAATTAATAATTATAGATCATATAAATGAAGATAAATTTCTAAATCCATTTATGTTACCACAATAGCAATTTACAAAGAATAAAAACTTTAAGCATATCATATTCTAGACATAAAGACAACATAAAATGCAAGAGAAAAATAGAAAATAATGATTAAAAATCTTGATAAATACCTAAAATATGTTTGATGCACATCCACCATTCTTTTCTGATTATCACAAAAAACACTAATAAAATAATACTGAAGTTAATAAAGAACCGTCCTTTCAACTATTCTTTCTAAAACTCCCTCTGAAATGACTAAGTTAGTCTAATTAAAGAAAAGGATAAATCAAGAATCTCTTCTAGCTTGAGCAGATTCATTGGAATTATATATATATATATATATATATATATATATATATATATATATATATATATATATATATATATATATATATATATATATATATATATATATATATATATATATATATATATATATATATATATATATATATATATATATATATATATATATATATATATATATATATATATATATATATATATATATATATATATATATATATATATATATATATATATATATATATATATATATATATATATATATATATATATATATATATATATATATATATATATATATATATATATATATATATATATATATATATATATATATATATATATATATATATATATATATATATATATATATATATATATATATATATATATATATATATATATATATATATATATATATATATATATATATATATATATATATATATATATATATATATATATATATATATATATATATATATATATATATATATATATATATATATATATATATATACTATGTTGCAGAGAAGAAGGTAGTGTGATTTGTAGCTCAAAGATTGGAAATTGTGATTGTGTACACTGATGAAATCATATCGAATAATTAGAAGACATTTCCAGAGAAAATGGGGATCTTCGCAAAATAAAGGGGAAGAGAGTTTAAGGTATACATCCCTTAATCTTTCTAGTGTTTACAAAAATAATTTTTGTCTCATAAATGCAATTCCAGTCACCAACTACCTCATAGGCATATTTTATATAATACTTATTAAAGTATAGACATCCACTAGATAATATTTTTGTCAATAACAGACCACTTATATGATGGTTCCATAAGTTACATCATCATGACATCATAACCATATAGTTTGTGTAAGTACATTTATGTTGTGTAACAAAAGACAAAATCAGCCATTGACACATTTCTCAGACCATATCCCTGTCCTTAAGCAATGGAATACTACATATACATTCCAGCATACAACTGTTCCCAGTTTTGCTGTATATGACTGCTGTGAAATTAACTACTATGAAACAACATGACAGAACTATCTGAAAGGGCAATAATTACAATCAAGCAGTCTCATTTTGAGAAGGGAAGAAAGAAGACATCTGAAAGGCCTTGTATCTACTGCCTGTACCACATCCTGCAGAGCACAGGGTCCAAACTGACTTCTTTGTCAGTCAGCATCCTGACCTAGCAGTGTGTTGTCACCTGATTCTTCAGACTAAGGGTTCACCTCCATGTACTGTTTTCCTTTGACATATCTGATAGGACACTTTATATGTTTTGTTGGGATGTACAGAAAATTCTGTGAAATTTTTTATGATTTGAGAATCTCAGTTTCTCTGATTCACAGACTTAAAAGTGGGAAAAATTTACTTAAATGTGTATTTTCCTCCCAGTTGATCTTCTGGGAAATTTTAATATCTAGTAATCAATATATATATATATATATATATATATATATATATATATATTTTCATGATAGTAAGATTTTTTTTTAATATTTATTTTTGTTTGTACAAAGTCTAGGGCTAGCTAAATCACCCCCTCCCCCTTGCTCAAGTCCCCAAACTCTGCTTCTCTACTGCTCTCCGCCTTGGGAAAATATAAAACAATAAACTAGATAAGACACAGCTAATATGCTTTGCAACTCAAGGATCCATCTCAAAGTATGGTTTTCGCTGCTCTCTGGTAGAAGGTGATTAATGAGAGTGTGAAAGAGGGAGGCAATCTAGAGTTATCAAGTTTCCCCAAGGGTCAAGGATCCTTCTGGGATCCCTGCTTGGGCTTTGGAGTTATTTATTACTTCCCTGATTCATTTCCATGAATGTTAGCAAGGGGTAAGGAATTTGGATTTTACCACCATGATGGATGCTTATTTTCTGATAGCATACTTATTGGTGCAAGTTTATGTAACTAGATTTGTCTGTTTTCTCCTTAAAGTGAGGCCAACCACAGTTTGTTGCTTTCTCTTCAGACTCTACTAAAAGCTTAAAATGATTGAATAAAATAACAGGAAACTCCAAAATCCTGACTGTGCTGCTTCCCTAGATTCCCTAGAGCTTGTTCATTAATAAGCACTTGTTCTGATTCCCAGAGGGGACAGCAGTGAGTTTTTCCCACATGCTTTCCTTCTGTGTGAAATTGTTAGCATTTCAGCCAGCAACAGAGAGATCTGTGCAACCTATAATATTGCTTCATCTCATCTGAATCCATATTTTAGATTCTGTCCCATGAAACACCTGCTTCAGAGTATCAGGGTTTTTTTTTTTTCTTTCTCTTTGTCTTTTAAGTACTGAAAGCAAGTGAAATAAAGCCAACACAAATCACTTTAATGAATAAAGGAAATACATCAACTCACGTAAATTCTAGGGTCATGGTAAAGCTAGACTCAGACGGAACAAGAAGCTGAGAACTTTTTTTTTTTCCTTTTTCTCTACCATTTTACTCTCTACACTCATTTCCTCTCTTTCTTCTTCATTCCATTGAAACTTTAGACTGTCTTTTAGCTCCAGGGTCTCTCCATGTTAAGCTCTCTCCCTCTGAGAGCATTAGAGTATCCTCCAAGTGGTACAGGGCTTTGGAGATACTTACAGAAACATATATCTGTTAGTGGTGTCAAAGGAAATAAATATTTTACAACAAATATGAAATCCCAGAGAAAGATTCAGATGCCCTCTTAGAGAAAGTCACTCACTCTTGCCAGGATGAGGGGTCATGAGCCCAACCCTGTTCTTAAGGTATAGGGGATTAGCTGTGTGCAAGCCTAATAGACTGCTAAGGAGAAATGATCTGTTTAGAAGAAGAAAGGGAATAAAATGTAGGACAGATACGATGACCTTGCGCCCCGCCTATAATCCCAGCAGCTCAGGAAGCCAAGAGTTCAAAGCCAGCCTCGACAAAATTGAGGTGCTCAGCTACTCAGTGAGTCCCTGTCTCTGAATTAAATACAAAATAGGCCTGGGAATGTGGCTCAGTGGCTGAGTTCCCCTGAGTTCAATCCTCTGTAGCGCACCAGCTATAGCACACACCCATCCCCCCACCCCCCACCAAAAAAAAAAAAAAAAAAAAAAAAAAAAAAGAAAAAAAGATGATAATTAGTCTCTACATAAGGAAATAGAGAAAAATCACCTGACAACAAGAGAAACATTCAAAATTTTTGTGAGACTTTACTGGTCTGTCCAGGAACAAACTCGACACACCATTTTACTATTAATTACAAGACAGAATGTAAAGTATTCATAAACATAACACAAGTGTAACTAGATTGAGTTAAATGTACAAGGAACTGTTGACAAAAGATGTGATGAATATTATCCACTTTTTTAAAAAGTTAAGAGATATGAAACCAGATAAATCAAGAAGCATGTGGTTGGGTAAATGACATTATATTAAATTAGTTTTCTTGTCTCTGTTCCTTTAAGCCATTTTCCTCTGACCTCTTACCCTCTGTTCTTGGAAGCTAAAGACTTCCTCCACAGGGCTCCCCATCCATTGACTTTCAGTTGGATGTAGTCTATGAGAAGCTTTGGCAAAAATGTAGGCAAGTAAGTAGAATGAGATCATATGATTTACTGGCATCTCCCCACATATTCACCTCAAGTTGGCTCTGAACACTAATTGCCTATCGCTGTGTCTTTCAAAATGATGACTCAACATGCCACTCTGTCACCCCTGCTGTCTGCACACTCCTCTCCAGAGATCTGAGGGTGGGAAAGCTTACTACTACCATCTTCAAGGCTATGGCTTTTGAGTTTCCCAGCACCCAGTTCTCTACAAATAATCCTTTATGTGTGAGGACTTTTCCAATCATCCCATTTTGCCATCTGCTTCCTGTTGCATTGCTGACTGATTCAAAGGCAATTCTCTATTAAAAAAATGTAATGTACAAATTTCATCAAGTCATTACTTTTTACATTTTTTAAAATAAGTATCAATATGAAAATATGGTATTTAAAATAAAACCCTATAAGCAACTCATATATGTCAAACATGTAAAATATAATGATAAAGTAATATAGTAAATAGTTTAAAAATTAAAAAGGGAAATAGCACAGAATAGAAATTCCAGAAAAGAGCTCAAACGTACATGTGTGTGGTTGTGTATGTGTATACATAGGGAGTATGGGGAGAATGAGGACATGGAAGCATTGTGATAACTAGCTAGAGTTCCTTCATAATCAGCATTACAGGAAAAAATTAATCACATTACATTATATGCGTGTGTGAATATGTCAGAATGAAACTACTCTTCTCTATAATAAATGTTCACCCTTAATTTGGCTCCTACTCAACTATTTGTAAAAGCATAACTATATTTTAAATCATAAGAAAACAAAATATCTGTAACTGAGCATTCAAAACTTATAGAGAAATGAAAAGAAATTTTAAAAGGGCCTGGGAAAGGAAAAAATACAGGAAATTTTGTATTGGAAATAATATAAACATCTAAAAATTGTTTAAATATTTTTGGTATACTCAACTGAGATAATTTAGCTGATAAAAATCAAATTTAGAAAATACTGATAGGGAAATCATTTATAATATATAATCTCTCAAAATAAAGCATATGATGTAGTATTACTTTAAGTATGCCCTCAATTTTATTACTTTCTTTTGTTTCCATTTAAATGCATATATAAGTATTATATGAAAATGATACACTGTTCAGTGGTTATAATAGATAGTATATAGCAGTTATATTCATTATTTTCCATATTTTAAAATTTTTCTATAGTATTTATCAGACATGTATTGATACAAATAGATGTTTATATAACTATAAAATTATTTTAATAAATATAAAAATACAGAATTTAAAATATGAAACAGAAGATATGTTTCTGTTCAATAAAAGATGCCTGGAACTAACTAGACATCTAGAGGTCAGAATTCCAGAATCATCTTCTTATAGTAACTCTTAATTACTAGAAAGTGAAAATCATCGTCACTAAATTCACTGTGTTATTGATGATTGAGTAATTAAATTTGAACTTTCTTTGTAAATAGAAGACTTATCTGAAAGAAAAGAGGTTTATCTATTATAAACTACCTTGTTACATATGAACATTGAGCTAATAATCCTAGGAGTAGTATAAGACTTTTTGGGGGTGGGAGTGGTACTAGGGCTTGAACTCAGGGGCACTTAACCACTGAGTCACATCTTCAGCCCTATTTTGTATTTTATTTAGAGACAGGGTCTCACTGAATTGCTTAGAGCCTTACTTTTGCTAAGGCTGGCTTTGAACTCGCGATCCTCCTGCCTCAGTCTCCAAGCTACTAGGATTACAGGCATATGCATCCTGCATACAAGATATTTTTAAGAAACTGCTCATATTAAAGTAAAATATATATTTAAGACTTTGACTAGGGCTTCTTTCTCCAGTTTGAAACTTCTTTAAGAATAATAATAGAATTTCTTTTTTTGTGTCACATGTATTTCACTCAACATATATTTTTAATTTTCCAGTGTGCTCTGTATGAGAGTACTTGGCTAATTCTCATGGCTCTGCTGAGGAAGGAGGATTGAGAGTTCACTTTGTGAATCCACCAATATTTGTTTTCCCCTCTTTTGTGAATAAACATTGGGTTCTATCCAGTATATGGATTTTAAAAATTGTGCTGGTATGAACCTTCTAGTATGAACATGCTTTTGATACACACACACACACACACACACACACACACACACACATTTCTGTTGAGTATAATCTAGTAGAATTGTTCAGCTATAGTACATATGTATTTTCAATGCTAGTAATTTCAGATGGTTTTCCAAAATACTTCTATAAAATTATGCTCTCATAAACACTACATCAGAGCGGTTTCCTCACTCCACATTGTTATCACCATATGATATTGTTTCTAGTTTGGTTCTTTACTTGACTGTATAGTAATATTGCCTTTTTAAATTTTCATTTACCTGCTGATGGAATTAGTAAGCAATTTTCAAATTGTCTATCCACAATTTGGATATCATTTTTCACAAAGTTAGTTCTCAAATTTCTAGGTCATTTACCTACTGTATGTTTTCTTATCAATTCTGAGAAGGCGATGTGAGTTCTCTGTAAGATGCACACATTTTTCCTTATCAGGTGGTTTGCTTGTTTGCTTTTGTTATATTGCGAGGCATATGACTTCTTCATTTTAATAAAATACAATTGATCTTTTTTTTTCAAATAGTGGCATTGGGTTTTCCATTAATAAATCATTCCCTGCCCAGAAAACAATCAAATATTCTTACAGAGGTTTTATTTTTTAACTTTCACATTTTGAAAAATAATCTTTAATATAATGCTTAGAGCTGAAATCTATTTGATATTAGCTTTTGTTTATGATCGAGATCTTAAAGTAAGGAGGGGTCAGATCTGTTTTTGTCAAATGGATATTTAATTAACTTAAAGCAATTTATTTTTATCTTTATTTAACTTTTATATTGGAACCACATGTGTAAAATTTACATCAACACCATTTTTAAATGTACAGGTAAGTGGTATTAAATGCAACCATCACGACCACCTAGCTCCATAGCTCTTTTGGTCTTATGAAATAGAAAATCTGTTCTCTCTTCCACACAGTCCCTGGCAATCAATCCAAGTCACTTATTTTTAAAGTGCTTATTTATAGACATATGCAGATATGTAAACCTATAGAGCTCTCTCTTTTTATATCTACATCTATTAGTAAGAATGTGTGTGTATATATATGTATGTTCATTTTTATGTTTTGTGTATGTGTATGTATATAAATAAATCTTTATATTCATACAAATTTATACATATAAGCATACACACACGTGCGTGTGCACACACACATACGTATATATAGCTATTCATTGATTAAATAAGGTTAATTTTCTCCTTGTCATCATATAATGCATATTCTTAAGGTGTAGCTTTGCTAATGAATGAATTTATTAAAAGGGTAGAATAAACATACTTGTATTATATTTAAAGATTTTGAATGTTTCCAATATTTTAATCTTTGTGACCCATGTAAAATTGATGGGACAGATGAGTTGAACATGCTGAGGAATTGATCTTCCACATTAGAAGTTCTGTGGTGAGACCATTCAGGAGAAAGACCAGTGATTATCTGGGTCACCAGACTATGATTACCCTGGTTTCAATCATACTGCTTGTAAAATAAAATACTAAAATACTAATTCCATAGTAAAGATGAGGAACTTGGGATTTAATCAAAGCAGTAAGTTCAGTGAGGTGAACACATGTACAGTGATGCCTACTACAGATTTCAAAGGTGTTAATGAATGATAAAGGTGATTGCTATCTTTATAATGTTTGATTTTGAAGAACAGTAGACACAGAGAATTCAAGGCAAGCATTAATTATTCTGGCAATAGAACAAAAGTTAATATTAGGATTTGGGACTTAATTGTTAAACTTAAATAACCTGTAATGTCTTTTCAAGCTAAGAAAATGTAAGTAATGTTCCACTAAAAATATATGTCTGAAAATTGACCAATTAGGTGAGCCATTGTAATATTATTGTAACATTACCATTACATAGAAAATGACAGGCAAATGAAAATAAGCATACTTAACACAATGAATCAGGAATATGAAATAAAACATACAGAAGACAAATAACGATTATTCTTAAGAAAACCTAGCTATTTTATCATTATATTTTTCTATTCTTAAATTTCTCCAAAATTTATTTTTGGCATTGTTTTTATTCCTCAAGTATCAGGAACCCATTAAAAGGATTTTGACATTTTAATTATTTGACTTTTAGATCACATCTATGTGTTTCTTATGTTTGTATACAAGTAATAATTTTCAAAACGATATAAATAATAAGGTTAAAATAAAAATCAGTGTTTTAAACATCAATACCTAATTGCTTTTGATTACAATTAAATCTTATTTCAGTCTTACTATTATACTTTAGTCAGGCTTCACATTTCAAATCCATTTCAGATTATATACTGGATTTAAATTCCTTCTGCATGAGCTTTTTCTTGCCGATTTTTATGTATAAACATTCTCACTCTTCATAATGCTTTGGATTTTAATTTTAATATAGTTTATCTTCAGAATATGGACTGCAGAAATGTATTTTCTTCATAGTTATCAAATATGTCCAAATTCTATGACATCTTCTAATTCCCTATCTTAATCCATACATTCATTTAAAAGACACTTTTTGAGTATACTGTATGTCTCAGAAAATGATCTCAGTCTGTAGGTTTCAGGAAAAGATTAAAAATAGATTAAAAAAGCACAAAACACAAGGAGACCAATTCTCTTCTAGAACTCATGGTCCTTGTAGAGAGCTAATAATATTAATAAAAGATGCAAACGATGATGAAGATAATTTTGGACATTGAGAAATTCCAGAAAGATAACCAAATACGTTAATGAGATAAAGTTACAAAGAATAAAAAGGAAGTTTCCTTGAGTTGATATTGGAGCTGAAATCTGAATGACAGAAAAGTCATGCACATGACTATTTGCAGATTCCCTGGGTGAAATGAGTGCAGCAGTCTTAAGTCATAGAAGCAGGCTTGCTGTGATTGAAAAAGCAAGAGTACCCCAAAGCTGGGGCCTGAGGAAGGGGCAGGAAAGAGGCAGAGAGAAAGTTGGAGGGGTGGTGAGAAACAATGACAAGAGGCCAAGCAATAAGACAAGGACATTAAAAATTTAAAGATTAAAAGGCAAAATGAAAAGGATTATGCTGAAAATCTTAAAATAAAAAAAAATATTATTAATTAATAACATTGAGACCAAAAATACTTCAAAGTTAGAGTATATGATGTAGCTATTAAATTTAGTATTTTGAAGAGCAAAAATCACACCGGGGACAGCCGTGCAGCCAAGAGATTTATTCAACAGCCTTTGTGGCTGGTAGCAAAACCGGAGAAGAGGTGCTCTGGTGGAAGGTCGAAGAGGTGCTGGGAGAGGGGAGTCAGGGAGAAGGGAGTGTGCAAGCTCTGGTGGGAGAGGGGAGTCAGGGAGAGGGGAGTGTGCAAGCTCTGGACAGAAGGTGGGTGCTTGGTCACACCAGCTAGGATCTCTGGAGCTATCAGCCAAAGCAGCTGCTGTCTGGCTGGAGGCTGGAGCTGTCGGCTGGGAGCAGCCATCAGGCTGAAGGTGGTGGATCTGGAGCTGTCGGCTGGGGCAGCTGCAGTCAGCTGAAGGTGATGAGTCTGGAGCTGTTGCAGTGGCTTCCTCCTCTCAGCAGCGACGAGCTGATGTGTGTGTCTGTGTGTGTGTTCTGAGTCTCTAGAACAGGGCCCTATATAGGGATTTCTGGTGGGAGGTGCACCAGAGCAACCCCAATGCCGTTGGCTCTTTGCCCATAGAACAGGGCGACCTTTAAGCCTATTGGCTCTTGCCCAGGGAAAAGAAACATCCTGTCCGGGGAAGAAACATCCTGCCCGGAGAATGAAACAAGGTTGCTTCTCTAAGGATGTGGAAAACTCGGGGGGGAGGGGGTAGCCCATCTATCATATTTAGTGAAACTCTGCTGATTATGGAATTAATGTGCTGAAAGACAGAACTGGTGAAGTATACAGACTATAATATGGATGAACAAAAAGAGGAACAAGATGATGGACAGAGAGGAGATGGCTTGAGAAAAGTCATACAAGGAGCCTAAACAGCAGAATAAAAACATAAATCATTTAAGGGTTTTAGGGAATATAGTTGATCCCTCAAACAAAAACAAGCAAATACTAGGAGTTAATAAAAGTCTTAAAGAAAACATGTGACAGCTGGACATGGTAGCACAAGCCTGTAGTTCCATCAACTGAGGAGGCTGAGGGAGGAAGATCACCAGTTCAAGGCTGTTCTCAACAATGTAGGTGTTAAGCTACTGAGAAAGACTGCTCAGATTTTAAAAAATAAAATATAATAAATTTTAAAAATGAAAAAAAAATAATAGAGTAAAACAAGGGTTGGGAGCATAGTTCAGTGGTAAATCACCAGTGGATTCAATCTCCAGTGCCAAAAAAAGAAAAAAAATCAAATTGGGGCTTGGAATGTTATAGTGATGAATGCAACATGTGAAGCAAAATGGACACCAAACACATTAAATATTCAGGACTCTTTACTTTCTTCCATATAGAATGCTATGACTGTTTCTGATTGGTCAAAATATTTAACTTAGAAAGAAACTTAAAAATAATTTTTTTTTTCAAATACAATAACTTTAAAGTCTATGCTTTTAATCCAAGAAATTCAGAATCATTGAAATACATTTCTATTAATACACTGAATTATTACATTGAATTAGATTTGAACTAGTTTCCTCCTTACATGTTTTAAGTTTGGAATAAAAGTTTTTCTTGACCTAGCAAACTATAACGTAACTTTGCCACGTTCTGTATGGCCAAACTCAGAATACCAGTGAGGGGCAACAAGGGACAAGAAAATAAAGACTCACACAGGCAGATATGAAGATAGAGCTGGGATCAGGTAGAGTGCTGCTCTCTGCTGGATAAGCAGATCTAAAGAGTTTTGCAAGCAATCTTTATTTATATGAGTCTCATTATCAGGTTAACAACTATGAAAGCATTATTCTTTGTACTCAGGAAAGATACAGAACTAGAAACATCTATGCAGCTTTTCCACAATTACAATATGCAATGTTAGGAGCTTTGTGTAGTGTTCAGGGAGGCCCATTGTTTAAAATAACTGTAAAGCAGGTGGGTTCAGGAGTAGCAGAGTGTATGAAACATTGTGGTTTTCTAGCATGAGAATTTCTTTATCACTGGGAGCTATGTGCCTGAAATCAAGGTCAAAGCTATTAAGACTCTTGCACATAGCCTCCTCCGGCAGGGTGTTACCATCCCAATTAAACTTCCTGCACTCTTGCACAGAAACATTACCAGGCAACAGGTGCACGACAACCATAAAGTCACCATAGGCCCCAAATCTGAGTCACTGTTCTCCCATTCTCTGGCCACTGCTCTCCATATAAGAATGTGTAAATAGATTTGCAACAAGTAACTTTGTCTCAGTCCAGGAGGAGCAACCAACTGTTCAAACAATGTTCACACAGAGCAAACTACAGCTGTAAGGAAGGGGCTGTCTCTGCACCTCACTCCCATTTTCTATATGTCGCTTTTTTATCTCTGACTATAAATATTTTTGCCTATGTAGTTGGGTCACAATGTTCTGAGCCATTTTTTGTTCCAAATTGCTCCCTGATTCCAGAATAGCAAATAACAGCCAATTAAGCTCTGCCAAACGGGATTTATTGTAATTTTTTCTTTTAACAGTACTTACAAATAATTAACACAAGAAATACAGTATTTCTCTTCTGATTTATCAGCTGTTTGTTGTAAGTTTTGTAAACAAAAGGATTTACAATAATTCTGCTTTCATTAAAATTTGAAGCCTAACAAATAAATCTAATAATTTTTATCACCTTTCCTTTTATTAAGTGGAGCAGCAAACCTTTCTTTTACTTAGGTTATTCTCAGAAAGCTAAAGATAATTTAGTCATGAAATAGATCAAAAGAGTGGGGATGCCGGGTATTGACTAAAGTCTTAAATATCTAATAGAAAAAATAATTATAGTCAATATTTTTCTAATGCACCGTATTAAAAAGCAATGATTATTATAAAACTTTAAAAAAACAAGAATTCATGAACATGCCAAAGTACAGAAAGTTTACATTGGGATGTAACCATAGAACATTTAAAATCTAGAAAATAAAGACAAACTATATGCTAATGTTTTTATTTTTTCAAACTATTTGAGCAACAGTTTAGAGAATTTATTGGCATCTAATCTTAATAACAGTATAACAGTATATAAAACCCAAATATATAATCTAGTTGTATAAATATATATAAATAATTGTACAAATAGATGACCAATTTTTACTATTTATATATTACTTTTTTAAAGAAGACAGTAATATTTATAATATATAATATTAATAAATCCTGAATTTTTTCTCAATAAAAAGATAATTTTCTTATTTATACCTGCACAAATATTCCAAGTGTTTTTAATGTGTATTACTTTCAACTGTTATTAATAACTACAGCACAATCAGTGTAATTCACTTTGCTTTCCTCAAAATAAGACACAATTAGATGCCATTTTTTCTGACTAGTTCATTTTGTACACATTTTTTAAATGGCAAAAGTAAGTATAATTGTAATAGCATTTAAAGGCACTGTACAAAGTTGAGTAACTTTTTACTAAATAAAACTAAAGTGATGTTCAGTGACCACTGATTCATGGCAAAATATTTAGAGACTATTTATAATTGCCAATTTACATTTTTCTAAGGTTTTGAAGTCAATAAAAGACCTGCATGTACAAGTTATTCTAACACTAATTTCTTATTAGTTTATATCATTGAGATATATACCTTAAATACTTAAATACAACAAACTTAATGTTTTCTCTTTATTCATAATGAGAATGTTCAATAACTTTTTTATTTACAATATTGACAAGAATTCTTATCAAAATTATCAGTTTTATTTTTCACCTTAAAATTACTTTAACTTCTAAATTATTTTTATGGTCTTGCTAACTAACCATTTTAATCAAATTTTTGTGTTCTCTGGCCTCACTAAAATAATGCCTTTCAGATATTATTTGACCTCCTTTCAAATATTATTTATTAAAATTATCTATAGCTAAACATTATTTTATATTATTTTAAAATCTTAAAAGTAAGAAACTATAGCTTACTAGACTCATGATCAACATGATTAAATAAAAAGGTGTTTGTAAGCAATTTATCCGTATTCTTGTCATAATAGAATTTTATGATTAAATTATATATTATGGTAAAATTGGAAAAAAAAAGAGTTGTCTTTAAATCAATATTATTAACTTTTTAAAATTTTATTAATTGACCATCTCATTATTAATATATTAAGTGAAATGTTATTTTAATGTGCACTATAAAACTCTGAATTGATAAAGCAAATTTTAAGGTCTGAATTTTGCCATTTTTTTGTACTTTCATTTTGTGTGGTGCTGAGGATAAAACCCAGGGCCAGGAGCATGCTAGGCAAATATTTTACCTCTTGACCAAGTTTGAGTAGCCTATTCTTTTTATTTTGGCAAGCTTTTTAAATAATGCCATATTTTTAAAAAAAAAAAAATCTTGAGTTAAAACTTTTAGATAATTTTTTTTTTTTTTTTTTTTTTTTTTTTTTTTTTTTTTTTTTTTTTTTTTTTTTTTCTTTTGTATCAGGGGTTGAACCAAAGAACACTTAACCACTGAGCCACATCCCAAACCTGTTTTAGTTTTTATTTTATTTATTTATTTTTTCTTTTCTTTTTTTTCCATTTTTTAAAATTCTAATTTGTTATACACGTTTACAGAGTACATTTCATTTCATATTACATATAAAGAGCACAATTTCTCAAGTTGCTGAATTTAATGTATTTTTACAACAATTGTTTCTTCATGCATGTATTTAGGGTAGTCATGGATAACTCCGTCTGCCATTATTCCTATCCCCTTGCCCCCTCCCCCCTCCCCCCCTTTGTTCTATTTAAAGTTTTTTCATTCCTCTCATCCTTTTATTGTTTATTTTGAGACAGGATCCCATTAAGTTGCCCAGGGCCTCCCTAAATTGCTGAGGCTAGCTTTGAACTTGAGATCCTGCTACCTCAACCTCCCAAGAATCTGGTATTATAGGCAGGCACCACTGTACCAGGTTTAGATGAAGATATTTAAAGAGGAGTGAACACACCTTAAATATAATGAACCTAGTATATTCTTTTTATTTTTAATGAGAATGCTCATAAACTTTTTCATTTATAATATTGACAGAGTTCTTGTCAAAATTTCACTTTTGTTTTTCACCTTAAAATTACTTTATCTTCTAAATTATTTTTATGATCTTGCCAATTAACCATTTCAATCAAATTTTTGTGTTCTCTGGCCTCACCAAAATAACAGATTGTAAGAACATGGGTGAAATTAAATTTAAGTACCAAGGACAAGTATGAATTTTTCAATAAATAATTTTCCTTCTGTTCTGGAAATTGGAAAAATCTTTTAAAATGTATATATATTGACCTGAATTTAAGGTGAACATTCCAGCCAGCAAGTACATCCTTCAGAAAGAGATTGTACTCTTTAAAAATATTGATTTTATATGTCTCTGGGACAAAATTTGAAATGAATTCTGGCAGTTTCAATTAAATAATCAGAGCTCAATAAACTTATCTTGAGGGTATGGGAAGCATGATCTTCCTTTTGAGGCAGAAGAAATGCAAAGAGTCTCAATTGCCTGCACTAATTTTTCACCTTGTCAAGTATATGACCTATGGCAACAAGAAATTCTGATAAATCTTGGTAGGACCTCAATTTTTGGTTTGTTTAAGCCCATCAATCAAGATCAAATAGGAAAATGTTTGTATTCAAACAAATATAACTTTACTAATTTGCCATAGAAACACAAAAAATTCATTGGCAAAAGTGTGGAGAGTTTTAATAACAGGGAATTATGAGGTGGATATTACAGGATTGTGATTTATCATAGGCTGTTTTTCACAGAAGTCAAAGAAAAATCTAGCATGATTTGGGACCTATTAGGAATCTTTAAAATTAGAAGATTGGGTATGTTACTAAATTTATTTACAGGCAGAAGGAAAAAT
The DNA here is from genome assembly GCA_025594165.1 of Tamias sibiricus. Classification (NCBI taxonomy): domain Eukaryota; kingdom Metazoa; phylum Chordata; class Mammalia; order Rodentia; family Sciuridae; genus Tamias; species Tamias sibiricus. The sequence continues at coordinate 41,774,557 of CM046661.1, forward strand.
CCAGGGCTAGCATTGATATAGAAAACAAACTGGAAGAGTAGTCATACGTGTTACCTGGAAAAAAGTAGTAGTACCTGTTCCTTGCTTCCTTGTTAAGACATAGTTAAAGAATCATCTTGCTTTCATATTGTTTCACCAAAGCAAAAATGTGTCTGTCTGACTATCATTGACATTCCTTAAACACCTTTTTTTTTAATTTTTATCATCAAGGTAAAAATCTCAGCTTGTTGCTTTCAATGGCCAGTTGTTGACCATCAGGGCTACCCTTGTTGCTATTGTTTTTTCTTTGTTTTTCTTTTTTGTTATTTTGTTATTATGTGGGTATACAATATATTTTGTTAGAAATTATGAATGATAAAATATATTGGTTTAAATGAACATCAATTTATTATTTATTAAAATGTACAGGCATTAGGCAAATAAGAATAGGGAAACATCCTATAGTTCTGAGTTAGATTGAAAGTATCAGCATAAATTTGCTGTACCTTATTTTCTTAAAAATGTAATTCTATCCACTGGACAGGGATTTTGTCTACTGGATAGCAATAGGACAAGGGTAAGGTCAGTGTTAATAAGCACATTCAGGGTCATATCATGGTCCCTATAGTCCATTTTCTGACTTAAAAAGTCAGGAGTCTTTAGAAATATAATGGACTCTAGACAGACAAAACATAAAATGAACAAGAAAATCACTGAAACTTTGTTATATCTTGTAGCAAAGAATCTACCAATTATAATTGAGGTTATGTAAAAAAAGAAAGAAAAAAAAAACTCATTTTTTACCTTGACCTGTGACCAACCAAGCACAGTTGAGCATTAGATTTCAGATTTTGAAATATAACCCTCTTTCAGGAATTAAATCATCTCAGCTGCTTGTATTAGATGATTATCTTCCCCTCAGCATTCTAGTTAGTAAAAGTTAGCATACTTAGTATTCATCCAGACAATGTTTTCATATGTTATCATCTTGGTTTACTTATTCTCATAATAGGCTTAAACTTTTTATTGCTGGAAAGTTATATTTTCCTAAGACACTTACTAAAGCACTCTCCAAAGTCTTGCCTTTCCATAATATCCTCAACTTTTAAGAAAAATGCAAGAAAACAATGGAATTAAAACTAAAATTTTACGATGTTCTCAGGGACCAGGGAACTTGCACAGCCTAAATCTGTTGACATAAGCTTTGCTCTTGTGAATGAAAACTTAACTGCACTTAAAACTTGGGGATTTCACTCCTGATCTCAGTCTAATACAAAATGATATGGCTAAATATTGTAAAACAGCTACATACAAATATATGATTACCCAGGATAAATTCACTTGTAAAACATTGTAAATATCTTCCTATTTAGACTCTATGTGATCTGAAATAAGACTTCATCTTCTGATAGAGACATCCACCTGAGATGATGGAACTAGATTAATTTTCTGATATGTCTGCTCCTTTTTAATATTTCCTTTTGGTTTTAATATTTACTTTTATCTTTCCTTATCTTTTATCATTTGGTGGCATTCCTCAATAATCTCCTACTTGCTAACATGCTCACAGCTATATTTTTCATTTTTAAACCTTTATGGCATATTATATCATAAGGAAAGGGAAGACATGCATTTTGCAACAAACATGCTGCTAGTCTGAATTTAAATATTTACTAAATTTGTCATTCCCTATTTCCTGACATTATACAATACTTATTTCTGATTAATTCTTTAGAAGGAAAGTTTTCTCCTACATAATCCCTCTAAAATTTATATTTCACACTATCAACACAACTCTTCACTATTGCCAAATTTATTTTTTACCAAAATCAACAAAACATTTCTGTTGATGTCATTACAGAAAAACCAGACTAACCAAAACTGTAGACCCAAATTATGCAATCAATTCTGACTTACACACTCTATGAACTTGAGTGTTCTTCTCAATAACTGTTTACCTCAACCCAGAAAGTCTACCTGACTTACAGGATTGACATTTAACTCACTCCTATTAATAATGTTATACTCCCAATATTATCTGTGGCCCACTAACACACTAAGGCACTACTTCTTAGGTGGGCAATTTTTCCACATCAAATAAAGTCAATTTTCCTATATATTTTCATAACTAGTTAAATAGAGAAAGAGAATGGATAATGGTGAAATACCTATGACAAGATTAAAGAAAACAAAAGCCCGCCTAGCTCTCAAAAACAGACCCAGATAAATTTTGGAACATTTTCATCTTCATTACTGGAGCTTCAGGCTCTTTGTTTATTATGTTTTGAATACTAATAATCATCATATTAAGGTAATTTCTATTTTGGCTCATACATTTTGTTTTCAAATTTTTGAATGCTGATTATCAGAAATCTGCAAACAATTTTAGATTCTACCCTATTTTTTTATTATTTATTTACTTATTCATCATGCACAAGTATAGTATCTTTTTACATACAACTGCTTGTATACAAAGTATATAAGTACCATTCAGATCTTCAATCATGCATTTAGGATAATGATATCCATCTCATTCAACCACTAATTTTTTTCCAACCCCCCCCTTACTCCCTCCCTCCCCTCCCTTTCCGTTGACCATTCTAGTGTTCCTCTGATCCTATGTACCCCCTTCCAACAACACTGTGAACCAGCCTCCTTATATCAGAGAAAACATTCGGTATTTGGATTTTTGAGATTGACTAATTTCACTTAGCATTATATTCTCCAACTTCATCCATTTACCTGCAAATGCCATTATTTTATTCTCTCTTATTGCTGAGTAAAATTCCATTTTGTATATATACCATATTTTCTTTATCCACTCATCTACTGAGGGGCATCTAGGTTGGTTCCATAACCTAGCTATTGTGAATTGTGCTGCTATAAACATTGAAGTGGCTGTGTCACTGTAATATGCTGTTTTTAAGTCTTTTGGGAATAGACCCAGGAGTGGGATGGCTGAGTCATAGGGTGGTTCCATTCCCATTTTCCCAAGAAATCTCCATACTGCTTTCCATAGCGGTTGCACCATTTTGCAGTCCCACCAGCAATGTATGAGCGTGCCTTTTTCCCCACATCCTCTCCAACATTTATTGTTGTTTGTGTTCTTGATAGCTGCCATTCTGACTGGAGTGAAATGAAATCTTAGAGTAGTTTTGATTTGCATTTCTCTAATTGCCAGTGATGTTGAGCATTTTTTCATGTATTTGTTGATTAATTGTGTATCTTCTTCTGAGAAGTGTCTTTTCAATTCCTTAGCCCATTTATTGATTGGGTTATTTGCTTTTTTGATGTTAATTTTTTAAATTCTATATACATTCTAGAAATTAGTGCTCTATCTGATGTGCATGTATTAAATATTTGTTCCCAATTAGTTGGCTCTCTATTCACCTCACTGATTGTTTCTTTTTCTGAGAAGAAGCTTTTCAGTTTAAATCTATCCCATTCATTAATTATTGGTAATAGTTCTTGTGCTACAGGATTCTTATTAAGGAACCTGGGGCCTAATTCCGACATGTTAGAAATTGGAGCTTACTTTTTCTTCTATTAGGCGTATTGTCTCTGGTCTAATTCCTAGGTCCTTGATCCACTTTGAATTGAATTTTGTGCATGGTGAGAGACAAGGGTTTAATTTCATTTTGTTGCATATGGATTTCCAGTTTTCCCAGCACCATTTGTTGAAGAGGCTGATTCTACCCTATTCATAGCTAACAGTTTGTGTACTTCAGCAGAAGACAGGAGATCCTTGAGGATTGAAGGATTTGATTACAGCATAGCACAGAGCAAAAGTTTCTTAGCCACATCAGTCCTCTGTTTACCCCAACTTAGAGGAGGGCTCCCACGATGATACAAAAGATTTATGTTTGTATTATGGCTGAAAAATATCAAACTGAAGAAACATAAAACTTATAAAAGTTTTATCAGACCTTCAAGATGTAGCCACAGAAGGAGACATTATCTTTATTAAACTGGATGCTAAAAACAAACAAAAAACTCTTTATTCTGCCATGAGGGTACATTCCACTTCTATCTTTCAAGACAGTTTGACCAACAGATATCCTTAAAAATAAGGTATAAAGGGAAGAAGCTGTCATGGCTGTAGGAGCCCTGTTTGGGGAGATGGCTATTGATTGCGGTTGACTTCAGGCCATGGAGTTTTGGACATTGCCACTTTCCATAGTCTCACGAGACTTGGCCCAGGATCTCGAGAGACTTGGGCCAAGCGCGGAGAGGGTTGGGGCCATTCTGGTTGTTGGTTGTTTGCTCGTGTGTGGTACGTGTTAGAGTTATTAGAGCCAGAGAGAGAAACTGACAGAATAAAGATCCTGTTTGTTTCCAGTCTGCCTCTGAACTTATTCCCACAGCTTTGCTGCTTCAAGTGGCCATCGCTTCAGACGACACATGGCTGCTTGTAAGAAATACTCCTGTAGGCAAGAGACTCATGAACAAGTGCTTCCCAACATTGTTTTGCAGAGATTGTCATGTTGGACTATTCAAAATATAGTCCTTCAACAAAAGAAACAACAGGGTATCACTCTTGCAGAACTTCAGTCAATGTTCCCTTGGCAATTTGTAAACCACTAAATTTGAAGAACATTGGATATGTAAACATCAGATAAAGATTAATGTTTTCTGGAATTATTTTATAAGTCCTTGCTTAAAGTAGGAAGAATGAGAAAGGGAAAGGGAAAATCTCTGGAAGCCAATAGGTGGTAGCTGCAGCTAAGAAATAGGTCATTGTAGGAGCCCTAATTAAGGAGATAGCTAAGATTGCGGTTAGTTGAGAGCCATAAAAGATGTTCAAGTTTCACCTGATAGTCATACATTCATCTAAGAATCTTTTTATGCCCATGAACACTGTTTGACGCACCTGAAAGCTCGAGCCGTAAGCACTTGTCCTTGTTAAAGCAAAATGTATTTAACCGGGTGAGGGTTAGTGGTTGGAGTTAGAGTGGTTGGAGTTAAAGTGGTTGGAGTTGTGTGGTTGGAGTTAGAGGAGGGTTGGAGTTGCGGTTGGAGTTCAGTTCGAGAGGTTGTTGGAGCTGGAGAGAGAAGTTAGAAGAGAGAAGAATAAAAGAACTTTTTCATTTCCATCCTGCCTCCAAATTTTTTCCCGCGGCGTCATAGCTGCAAGCGGCAGCAGCAGGCAGCTACAAGTCATGATGTTTCCTCCTGAACAAAACCAATTTTCAAAGAACATTAAAAATAATCGGGGCTGGGGCTGTGGCTCAGTGGCAGAGCGCTTGCCTCGCACGTGCACGGCCCGGGTTCGATCCTCAGCACCACGTAAACATAAATGCATTGCACTGTGTACAACTAAAGTAAATAAATAAATATTAAAAAAATAATAATCACACAGTGTCACTCCTTGACCATGGAAGAACAAAATGGAAACAAGATAACTCTGTAAGCACATCTAAGCATCTTCCCATGCAGTCACACTAGCAACCTAATGTTCCCATCATCCAGCTGACGGGAGTTTTTATCTTGTTTTGTTCATATCACTGAGCCACATCCCCAGCCCTTTTTATTTATTTATTCGTTTTTTGAGAGAGTTTCTCACTAAATTTTTTAGGACCTTGTTAAGTTGTTGAGGCAGGCTTTGAACTTGTGATCCTCCTACCTCAGCCTCCTGAGCTGCTGGGATTACAGGCATGCAACTTCTAGTAGGAGTTACTATGATTTTATTAACAATGATAACACTAGCACAGATATAATATTTCAGTCTTATAAAATATATTAAGGCAATTAATTAATCACTGAATTGTCCAAATCTGGACCCTTTTCCCCAAAGTTTAAGAAAAACCCTGAATATATAATAATTACTTCCCAAATCTCTTATTGAGATGACCCATAGGTCCTTTAGGGAGCCCACCCTTGCTGTAGCAATTTAATTAACTTTATTTGCTTTCAGGTATAGTGTTGGTGAAATCTGTCTAGTGGACTTTACAGTATTAACACTAGAAGCAACAGTATGATCACTTAACTGTGTTAAGATAAACATGTTTTTATAATGGAGCATATTTAGAATTATTTTTCTCTGTGCATATCCTTCTATAGATATAATGTCATTTTACTGGGTTATTCAAGTCATCTAAAATTTTTCCTTTTTCATATAATTATGTTAACAGCTTGGTATATAGTTAGGTTTATTTAGCTTTGCTTTCTTTTAAATTTATAGAGATTACTTTTGTAAAAGATGGTGATGTTGTGTTATAATTTTGTAATATATTATTATGGTTGCTGAAATAAGTTTAAAAACAAGCACATTCAGAAATATGTGTCTTGTTTTTGTCCTTTTAATTAGTGTCCTCCTTCTTCCACATGTGAGGATAGTGACATATAGAAATGTTTACTCCATTTTAGGTTCTTTACTCACATTCTGGTTGTCATTACAGAGGTATTTCATATTACTCTTTAAAATGTGATTGCATGCTCCTCAGTTTACTGTAACACAGCAGATTAGTTAACCAGTCTCCTGAGGATGCACAATAAGTCATTTCCTCTTTTTTTGTTATTACGAGTAGTGCTGCAACACTGGGCATGTGTCTTTATACAGTTAAAGGTTAAAATTCAAAATAAAGTACAAGAGTGCAATTTAAAAAGTCCAAGAGTAAATACATGAGAAATTTTGGAAGATATTTGTAGATTTCCCTCCCTAGAATTTATGACTTCTTAATAGGAGTTTCAATGTTTTATAGAGGAGTCACAGCATTTTGCCTGTTCCTATGCTGTAGAGCACTTGCTTACCTGGACCATCATGAACAGGGCATGGTACCAAACACTAGACTGAAATGTGAAAATGTAATAGGCAAGGAATGCTTATTAGGTGGAGTAAAAATCATTTCCATTATTATGAATGTGGTTCACATGTTCAGATAAAATCACTATTTTGATTAACTTTCCTATGGAAACTTTATTTTCTGTTCTTTTTCCTTATTTTGAAAATATCTTTATATATTCTGGATATTGATTTTTTTTGGTTCTGTGAGTTACTTATATTAACAATATATTGATATTACAAACCTTCTGTAGAATTAAATCTTAATGAAACATTTTTAAAGTTGAAATGCTTTATCAATTACACTAGTTTACCTTACCATAACAAAGGTGTGCATATATTATCATATATTTTCTTCCAAATTAGAAAATATGAAAACATTGCTGTTTTGGAAATGCAACTCAGTGAGTGAGGGCCAAGGGGGTAATTCATTGTACTCTAACATCCATGGTGGTAGTTGCAATTATCACTTTGTTTCATGTTTTCCTCTTTAGGAAATATCATAATAAGATTCAGAATGCCTTTATATTCTAAAAAATGGGTAAGTGATGAATGAAAAAGAAGAACCATTCTGTTGTCTTGCCCACATGGGTGTTTTAAAGTGCATGAACTTAACAAAATGCTATACAAATGATTTGAAGATCTGTGAAATAATTTCCTCAAAATTATTTAAATCCACATTCCTTATGAGAAAAAAAAAGTATTCATGAATAACCAGATTACACAAACTTCACTCTATAGACTATTAACATTGTTTGTTAAGTGACAAGGATGAGTTATTTGGAAGCATCTGAAAGGTTAAATATTCCAGATCATCAGAGTGTCACCAGGCAGTGTATAGAGTACAGACAGCAGAGTGGACTGTGCTCTCTGGACTCTATACCTTGACAGTGTGATGTGCTCTCCAACTGATCAGTCAAATTGCCACCAGGTTACTTAGTCCTTATATGTACCAACAGTAATAATTTCCAGTATTCAGAAAGACTTTCCAGTTGTAATGAAGTAATCAAAAGAAAATGAAACCCCAAAAGTTGATGTTAAAAAGAATATTGTTACTTTGTATACAAATAGTTGTATGTAAAAAAGATGCTATATATGTGCATTATAAATTGTAATACATACTAATATTATAAGTGAAAAATAAATAAAATATGAAAAAAAAGAATATGGTTCAAAGGAAAATCAGTTAAGGAGAAAAAGAAGAGGAGTCTATGAACTCAAGTAAACGAAGTTCCACTGTTTAAGATTATCAACAATAATATTTTTATATACTGGCCATTTTCTTTCATACATGCCAACCTCTTTAAGGTCTTAATTATATAAGGAAATATTATCTCTTGCAACTGGGACCTAATAGCTAATTAAAATCTGCTGGCTAATTGACAGTTATTTTCTTCCATTAAAGGAAAGGAAAGGATCTTAGATAAGACAATAAATAAAATAAATAAATAAATAAATAAATAAATAAATAAATAAACAAACCAGTTTATTTTTTTTATTATTGGTTTTACATTGCAAAAATATTAAACATGAATTTATTTCCATTTTATTCCTATTAAAATGTGAATACTTTTCTTTTTATTAAAATTCTGAAATTTTTCATTTTATATTTTATATATCATGTAACCTTTTTCTCTTGTTTCATGAAGATTTTATAAATTTTAGAATGCAAAGTAAAATTTCACAGAGGCCTGTGTAGGTATTAGTCTCTTAATAATGGTGCTATAAAAAGGGGAAAACATGTCTTTGTTGGTAATTTATGTTCACAAGGAATCTCTAACAAGGATCTGAGGACTTATTTCACACACTTAAATAAAAGCATTTTAGTTTTAAGCATTATGGAATATTGTCCCAGGAAAATGGCCAAATGACCTACTCACAAAGACCACATACTAGAAGACTCAATTTGTGTTAAATGTCCAGAATAGGCAAATTGAGAGAGACAGAAAATAGGTTAGTTTTTTCTTGGAGATGGAAAAGGAGATGGAGATGAATGTGAGTGCTGAAGTGTACTGGGATTTTTGTGGAGTGACAAAATTAGAATGTTTTAAAACTAGATACTGGGGATAGCTTTAAATTTTGTGAGCATATTGAAGAACTTTGAATTATATACTTTACGGCAATGATGAAATATGGCATGGAAATTATACCCTAATAAAAACACAAAGTGAAAATAAAAATTTTAAAAAGAATATTTGAAATAACTGAAATTCAACCAGATCCAATGCTATTATAAGAAAGATTTCTAAGCAATATCTGCTGATAATTAAAACAAAAACTGAGTTACACAAGAAATCAAGACACTATGAAGGAAAGCCAATGGGAACTTGAGACAAAAAATAACTACTGAACACAAGTAATAACTTCAGATAAAAATATCAAACATTAAAATGTAACAATATTATATTATAATATTGTATAAAAACAACTATTATTACATATAATATGCATAATTATAATATATAATATTCTAAAATTGTATAAAAACAAAGAGTATTATAAGATACTCTTTATACAATTTTAGAATTAGTATTATAAGATACTCTTTGCTGTTGGCACGAATAACAGATTTACAAAGAACACTTGAGACTCTACAAAAAGATATATGACAATAAAAGGGCATCTAATACACAAATAACTTGAGTTTAGATATAAGATATGGAATAGATCCAGGAATACCATTTGATCAAATCTATGATAGTAAGGAAAGAAAGAGAGGAAATAAAGAAGGAAGGGAAAGAAAGAAGAAGAAATTGCTCTATGACATGGAATAGAATGTTGAAATCCAGTCAACCAAAGGTGGAAAGTCCTAGGAGCAGCTGAAGTGAAAGAGGATTGTCCACAAAGGAACTTCAATTATCGTAAGGTCTTGCTGTTTTAGGACCAGATCGGAAGGGAGAGAAATTGTTATATCTTTAATGTGCTGAAAGAAAACACATTTCAACTTAGGTTGCTGCAATCAGTGAAACCATTTTCAAGAACAAGAACACTAGAAGGTTGAACAAACACAGAATAAAGACATTATCTGATGCACAAAAACAAGACTTTCCCACTTCAAACTGCCAATAAAAATTAACAGGAATAGTCGCCACTTCTTTTCTCTGAGGCTTAAGATGGATTGTGAAATAATAATGAACCCCCAAATAAGTCATAGAAGAAACAGAAAATGAGGGGAATACACAAAGCACAGGGTGTTAGAAATAAATCAAAATACTAAATTTAAATCATGCCTAAAACTTAACACCAAAGTTTTTAAATAAAAAATAGTATTATGATAATATACTGGTATTCACTAAATTAACACTTAAATATAATTATTGATATCAAAAAATAAGGTAAACATATATTGTATAAATCACCTTTTTAAGGCAAAATATATATGAAGCCAGGAAAATATAGGGATTTCAATTATTGGTATCATTGAAAATAATCAGTGCCACACACATAATTAGAAAAATTGCATTCATTTGAAATACAGGACAGGTCTCTAGTTCATAGATCAAAATAAAATAATAATTTTTAAAAGATTATGATTAGATGATAAGGAATGTCCTACCGACCAAAACGTATAGACCTCACTAAAATCTTAGTTTTTTAAAATTTTGTTTTGTTTATAATGAGTACTTAGTAATGGTAAAAATCTGTACTGAAACAAGCCAGATGGCCAAGAACATGCATATACCACATTCCTTGGATATTAAGTTCCAAGGAAATATAGCAGTGTACTTTGGCAGTGTGCAATGATTCTGGGAGGACTGGTGGGAGCTGGTGGGATGAGGAAGATGAGTTAGCCCAGGATCCCTGATGCTACCCATCTGGACAATTCTGAATATTCTTCAAACTGTGCACTGAACATTGTACATATTGCTTTATAAAATTATGCCTTAATGAAAATAAAGCATTTAGATACCTTCAGTAAGTTGCGAGAAAAAAATAAAGCATCATGCATAAAAGAAAGTTCAAGAAATTTATATAAGAGAAATTCATAATTAATGATATGCAAATAGCATTTTAATAAAAAGAGAATTGAAAATAGCAGAAAACAACTAAAGAAACTGAAAGACAATAATAATGGTGAACCAAATATAATAAAATAAAAAAATACAAATATAGAATCTTTTTGAAAATACTGAGAAAATATCGAAAACCTCTCCAATATATATAAAGAAAAAACTAGAAATAAGAAAGATATTTTTAATAATATAGGAGAATTTTACTGAAGATTTAAAATAGTTAATATCATTATAAAGAGTATTAAAAGAAAACAAATAAAAATACTGAGATGGCAAGTGAATAAAAATTATCTAGCCTGACTTAAAAAAAAAATAGAAAACCAGAAAAATCCTGAAATCACTAATGAAAAACATAATTCTAATCAAAATAATTTCACAAAGAAAACAGCAGATCAAAACAATTTCAAGAGCATGTTCTTCCATACTTTCAAGTAACAGATGACTGATTTTATCTATACTACTCTCCAAATTAAAGAAGGGGTATACTAAATTGTCATGAGATTAGAATATATACTTAATTCCTAAACCAGGAAAGGACATAGAAAGATCCCGGGCCAATATCTTTCATGGCAATAAAAGCAAAACTACTAAAATAGTTACTAGAAAATCAAAACAGCAATATATAAAAAAATAATACTTTTGATTAATTTAAGCTTACTTTAACATGTTGTAAAAAATTATGTATTCAGGTAGATTAAATGACTAAAACAGAAGTTAAATTTTCTTGCATTCCTTTGAGAATCAAGATACGGATGCACACTACATTTCTGTTCAACTTTTTCTGTTTTTTTTTTTTTTTTTTTTTTTTTTTTTTTTTCCGGAGATTTTACGCAGGTTACTAATAAAAGAATCAAGTGCAAGAAACTAAATTTTAAGTGTTTGCAAAAGAAATTGTTGGTACACAATATGAGATTTATAGATTAACTATAAGGGTTAATAAGAGAATGGTATGGTTGAACTTCCAAAGTGTGTGTCCAAATCTTTTAAACAGCAATATTTTTCTCAAGAGCAACTAAACCTATGAAAAATCTTGGAAAATATAAAATGCTTTTAGGGAAGAAATGATAAAACTTCTTTAAGCAATATGGAAGAAATATACCAGCAAATATCATAAAAATGAGAATTCTCCCATTTTGAATCAAAAGATAAAAAAATGAATGAATATAACATAGCATATTTATATAATAGAATATCACATCAACAAAATTGTATGAACTATAATTGTTGGCATGAAAAACCTCAAATAGCAGAAATGTAATTTTGAATGATAAAAGCAGGATGCAAAGTGCAAAACTAGTTACACTTTTTAAAATATATTATTGCTTAGGAATATACTGTGTTGGATATTTTTAGCTGTCCTCCATATTAAAAATTGGAAATTTGAAAATTCCTTTCTTTCTTGTGTAACTGGGTGTGTGCAGAATAGGTTCCTCTTGGATGGGTTGCTTTACATGCAAACTCTTTCCCTTTTTGACTCCCTCATCCCCTACAGCCACATATTTCTTTTGATCCGTATGGTTTATGGGGACAACGAGCATGGAAGAATACACCTGAAATATAACGACTCTGGGTCAGAAATGACATATATCACTTCCACTTATATTCCATTTAACCAAGAACTTGTTGTATTGCTTCATCATTATTACAAGAGCTGAGAGATAAGCCCTCAAGGAAGCAGCTGCTACCTACTGATAGCTATAGACTAATCAAGGGAGCAGACATTTCTTGTGTTAAGTCAAGCTACTTTGCTATAAGATGCAAATGAAAAACTAAAAAGAAAAACATAGGAAGGAACAATGAAATGTAAATTTAGTGGTTACCTTGAGACAAGGTTGAAAATGCAATTATGGCAGATACAGTGAAATTTTCAAAGATTCAGATAATGTTACATTTTAAAAATTTGTGGTGGGTTCATTACTATCCATATTATTATGGAAAGTATACAAAATTTATGTGAATAGTATATATGTATGTAAATTTATATACATGTGGTTTGAATACCAAAAGCTGAAAAAAAGAATATAAATAAATATAATGTTAAACATATTAATGAGTACTTAATTATTGAGCAATATTATGGACCAGCACTTGTTTGAAACTCTTTAAGTGATTACCTTTTAAAAATATTTTTGTGTTGCTTGTGGGACTGCAAATTGGTGCAGCCAATCTGGAAAGCAGTATGGAGATTCCTTGGAAAACTTGGAATGAAACCACCATTTGACCCAGCTATCCTACTCCTCGTCTATACCCTAAGGACTTAAAACAGCTTACTACAGGGACACAGCCACATCAATGTTTATAGCAGTACAATTCACAATAGCTAGATTGTGGAAACAACCCCGATGCCCATCAGGAGATGAATGGGTAGGGAAAATTTGGTATATATACACAATGGAACACTACTCAGCACTAAAAGAGAATAAAATCATGGCATTTGCAGGTAAATGGATGGAATTGGAGAAAATCATGCTAAGTGAAGTTAGCCAATCCCCAAAACCCAAAGGTCGAATGATTCCATTGCTATGATGATACTGACTTATAATGGCAAGAGAGGGGGGATGAGAGGAATGAAGGAACAAAGCGGGGGTGGGGAGAGAAGGGGTGGGAGCAAGGTGATAGGAATAATGACAGAACAAATTAGACATCAATACCCTAAATACGTGTATGAAAACACAAATGGTATGAAAATACTTTATATAAAACCAGTAACTTGAAAAAAAATGTGTTCTTTATGTGTAATACAAAATGAATTGCACTCTGCAAGCATTTATAACAAATTAGAATAAAAATATATTAAACAAATAAAAAAAGGAAAAAAATTTGTGTTAAAATTTATTTTAGTTTTCATTTTAATGGGTATGCTTATGGAGAACAGTGTGATAATTTGGCACACATAGACAATGTATATTGTTCAAATCATGGTAATTAACATTTCTAACTTCTAATCATTACTTTATGTTTGGAGCCTTTGTATAGCTTCCTTTATTGCCTATCACATAAGATCTACATAAATATTAGCCTGTTATTTCTCCCACATTAAAAGTAATGTAAAAAGAGACTGATTTGCCAAAGTCCCACAGCTTGAGTTAGGCAAGTTGCAAAAAATAGTAAGTAGTAAAGATGGATTTTATATTTATAAAATTTTAATAGTTGAAATTCTGAACCACATGCCCAGTCATTTATAAAATTTGTTATTTTGAGACAAGTTCTCACTAAGTTGTTTAGGGCCTTGCTAAATGCTAACGCTGCCTTGAACTTGCAGTCCTCCTGCCTCCCAAGTTGCTGGGATTATAGGTGTGTGCCACACACCCAGCTATTATATTTTTCAGGGTTTTTTTCTATCTCTTAAATATCTCTCTAATAATTCAAAAATATTTGGGAGACTTCTTTTGGCAAGAGATAGGACACCATTATAAATAGGGAAACTGAGGGGAGTGTATCAATATTGTGAATGACAATAGATGACAAAAGATGGTGTTTCCAACAGTAAAAACAGAAATGGAAAATATATAGGGTATAATCTGACCATAAATTTAAAATGAGTTCCTGATTGATAAAATACAAAATAACTATTTAATAAAAGAATGGCAGCCATTAATCCTAGGGTTTTCCTCATCAAAAATTTCATGTAAGGTTTCATAATGTGATTGAGGAAAATTAATAAGAAATAGTAGTTGGTTATGAAATCAAAGCTTACTTGGTTCTGAGATTTTGTACAACAATTAAAGTAGGTATATTGAGTAGACATTTGGATACATAAGGCTGGTAAAACATGTGATCATATAATGGAGAGCCATCAATATAGCAGTTATACTTAAATGTTACAGAGTTAGATATGATCCAATATGTAGAAATTTTTGATAATTAATAGTGTAAAACAACTGGAATAAACAGTGAATTGCTTTTAAAAATAAACACCAGGCTGACAGCAAAGGGTTAGATATAGGAGCCTGAAAAAAGAGGCAACCCATGATGTAATATAGATATTAGAAAACATTAAGAATAGAATTAACTATTTTAAAAATATTGTATTGCTAAAGCATAAAAACAATACTGAGTGATTGAGTGGGATGATGATAGAGTTGTATTATTAAAATTGGGCAATTTGGAATCTACTTGTACCCTTGATAAGGGCTTCAATAGAGTTGTCTTCAGAGAGACCTGATTACAATGGGCCAGAAAATGGAAAGTGACAACAGAGAAAATAAGGAGAAAATATGACATCTTTGAGAAATTTTGTTCCATATAGAAGTGGGAAGATAAAGAAGAAAATAAAGAGGGACAGGAAAAGGTTATAGCTGGTTCCATAGTGATGAAGTACTTATTGATCTGATAAATCATTTGAGAGAATGGAAGTTTACTGAAACAAGGGTTTTCAACAGTCCAACTGGGTATAGTTCCAAGGATACAAGTTGGAGACTGGATGTTGAAAGGCCAGACCATCTCCATTACATCACATGGAAAGGCAAAAAATGTGGGCAACAATAATGTGGTTTCAAAGACCTGGTGTTGTTATCATCTGTTTCTATTTCCTTGGTGAAATAAGAGGCAGGATTATCAGATGACAAAGGGGAATGTTAGTGGGCTGAGAATGAGAAGAATTTATAAAAGTACATATTGAAACAATTTTATCAAGAAATATAGTGGTTTGAGAAGTTACTGACAATCTAAGATTTCTGTTAATAAATTTAAAGAGAAAACAGTACACACTACTTTGGGATGTCTTTAGCTTGTTTTGCAAATAGGAAGTAAAAATTTAGTTTGATTTAACTAAAACAATAGTTTTGCCAGTAATCCTGAGGATGAGTAAAAGGGCAAGAGAGTTGAGAGCATTTATAATAATAGATTTTAACAAAGGATCACAAAATGTAAACTGAGTAAAAAATAATTCAAGATGGATAATTATAAGTCTTAAAAATTGTAAGATTGCCGGGCGCGGTGGCGCACGCCTGTAATCCCAGCACTTTGGGAGGCTGAGGCAGGAGGATCGCGAGTTCAAAGCCAGCCTCAGCAATGGCGAGGCACTCAGCAACTCAGTGAGACCCTGTCTCTAAATAAAATACAAAAAAGGGCTGGGGATGTGACCCAGTGGTCAAGTGCCTCTGAGTTCAATCCCCGGTACCAAAAAAAAAAAAAAAAAAAAAAATTGTAAGATTTATGGATTGTATCACCCAAACTGTATGTGAAGTAGAGCCATGAGAAGCTAAATTTTTTTAAAAAGTATTATTTTTAATTAAACTAAAGGAAATAATCTCTGACTTCCCTTTCATTATGGATATTTTATCAGATAATCTTGCATTTATCAATTTAAAAACAAAGTACTTTCTCTCAATTATTTTTGCTCTCTGGTTTCCAGTTGGGATTGACCAAACCTCATCCCCTGCCCCCCAAATTACAAATTCTATCTTTCCAAGTTGAAAACCAACTTTTTTTTTTTTTATAATTTCTATACATAGAAAAGTTAAAAACAGAAATTATATTATTTAGCTTTATTCCCCTATGATTAAAATATCTCACAAGAGCATCTTAGAGGGGAAAAAAATTATTTTGGCTCACAGTTTCAGAGGTTTTATCCATGATTGGCCAACTCCATTGTTCTGGCGTAAGGTGAGGCAGAACATCATGGTAGAAGGCTGTGGTGGCAGAGAAAAGCAGCTCAACTTATTGTGACTGGGGGAAGTGGAGAACAGGGTTTCCAGGAAAATGAACCATTCCAGGGCCCCTCCCCAGTGACCCACCTTCTCCCTACAATCCTCAACTATCTACCATTACCACCTAGTTAGTTCACTTAAATTAGGATAGACTGATTGTGTTATACCTTTAATAATTTAATTATTTCACCTCTGAATATTCCTGGAATTAACCCAGAAGCTTCTGGGGGACACCCGATATAACATGAAGTAAAATTTTTGAATTGTATTTTAAAATACACTCATACTAATGGTAGAGGTTAGAGCACAATGCCCTTAGATAAAAGCATTGCAGTGATCACACATAACTATATTAAAGAGGAATTTTGAAACTGTTTTAATTGTTCCCAGGCTCTCCAGGAATTGTTTTTCTGTCATTAAAAAAAATATATCTTTTATTAATTAATTAATTTACTTTTTGGTAAAGGGGATTGAATTCAGGGGCACTTGACCACTGAGCCACAACCCTATTTTGTATTTTATCTACAGACAGGGTCTCAATGAATTGCTTAGCACCTCGTTTTTTTTGCTGAGGCTGGCTTTGAGCTCACGATCATCCTGCCTCAGTCTCCTGAGTCACTGGGATTTCAGGCATGGGCCAAAACAAATATCTTTATATTAACTATGGAAATAAACTCCATATTCCATGTTCACTTACAGAGTTTTAAATAAAAGAAATATGAAGATACAATTTAATATTTTAATTATGAAAAATATTATATATTTTATGAGCTGCTTATTATGAGCATTTAGGTTTACTTCAGTATTTTCTAGCTAGAGCTTAATGAGAAAAATAGATAATTTAATTGACAAAGGATTAATCTACATTGAAGATAAGAACATTTCAAAAGTATCCAAGTACACATTATGTCCAGAGCCATGCTTCATGAATCCTGTTTGTATAAAGTACTGTGATTAAAATGGTAGTTTCTATCTTTTGTGTTTCCAAGTTATGATATTAGTAATATTTGGGGAAATATTAAAATATTATGGTTTATCAGAAATATTTATATTTATGAATTGTATATAGAAGTACCAAAATGTTTCCAAGTTGAATAAGAATGATTAACTTTATTATTTAATACTGTGAAGCTATGTGTCCTGCAAAATTTTTATGTTATTATAAATATTTTTTCACTTAAAGCACACAGATCTAACAAGTCGAATAGATCATATCCTGCTGATATGACCATGTAAAATGAGAAATTTAAATAATAGAATGAATGGATGTGGATAAATGAAAACTATAAATGATAAAGTACTTGATAAACTGCCAATACATGTAAAGCCAATCCTCCAAAGTAATTTTTATATGCAAGACAGTATTCATTTTTAAAATGTTGGATATGTTATATCTGTATAAAAATATTATTATTAATTAGAATATCTGTATTAAAATTAAGGTAAGTTAAATTGAAAATAAATTTCACAATAAATAAAAATCCACAAAACTACATTTATTTTTGTATGTGAGAGGTAATTTTTGGATGCAGAATCTAATCATGCAGGATGCAAATCAAAATCACAAAGAGATGTCAACTCACACCCTTTAGGATGGCTGTTATAAAAAAAAGATGTGTTGGCAACTATGTAGAGAAGAGGGAGCTTGGACCCTGTTGGTGTGCATGTAAATTGTAATGGTTATAATGCAAAACAGCATTGCTATTATGAAAGACAGTAGGTTCCCACCAAAATAAAAAAAAAAATTAAAATGTGATCCAACAATACCACTCCTGTTTATATACCTGAAGGAAACAAAATCTGTATCTCCAAGAGATATTAGAACTCCCTTTTTTGTTGCAATTATTCACAGTAGCTAAGATGTGTGGAAAATACATTGACAGATGAATGTAGAAGGACAATCTGGGGTGTGTATGTGTGTGTGTGCATGTACATGCTATAGTTTAAACCTGTAATGTCCCTTGAAGGTCTGTACATTTAAGGTTTATTCCCCAGCATGAGAGGTGGTGGAAATTTTAAGAGGTAAGTCCTAATGGGAGACTTTAGGTCATTGGGGTTGTGACTTCACTGGAAGTTGTAGAACTCTTCCCCTTTCTCTTTCTTTTTACTTCCTGGCTGTTATAGGGTGAGAAGCTTCCTCTGCCATGGACTCCTGCAATGATGTTCTGCCTCACCATAGACCCCAAAGCAACTGGACCAAGCCCTTCCCCCTAGACTGAAAGCTCCAAAACAATGAGCCAAAATAAATGCTTCCTCCTTTAATGTTGATTACTCAGGTAGTTCAGTTTCAGTAACACAAATCTGATTAAGATACTGTGTGAGGATGAATGAAATAATATTTAGCCATTTAAAGGGAGACCCTGTCATTTACCATCATGTGGATTCAATTTGAAGATACTATATTATGTAAATAATCCAGACAGAGAAAGACAAATACAGTATCCTTTATATGTAGAATCTGAATTTTCAAATTCATGGAATTAGAGACTGAAACAATGATTGTTAGGAATTGGTGTTAGGTATGAAAGAAATGGGGAGATGTTAGTCAAAGGATGCAATCGGAAAATTATACAAGGGGTAAGTTCTGAGGGTCTAATATTGGCATGCTGCTGACTACACTCAGTATTGTATCACATTGTATATTTGAAATTTGCTTAGAGTAGATTTTAAGTGTTGGACACAAAGAATAAACTTATGTGAGGTGATACATATGAACACAGTAATCATTTCACAGTGTTTGCATATGTTAGATCATCATGTCATACACTATATTTATTCATTATTTATTTACTTATTACTTAACTTATTTATTTTTGCAGTGCTGGTGATTGAACTCAGGGTCTCACACATTCTAGGCAAGTGCCCTAACACTGAGCTAGATCACCGGCCTATACACTTTGAATATGTACAGTTTTATTGGTCAATTATGATTCAATGAAGCTAAACATTTTTAAAAAGCAAAAGTATATCATTGAAAGACAACACTTATCTGAAAACTCTTTCCACCTTGCTCTCAACCTCATCTCTTCGTTTGCTTCATTCTTTACTTCTCTGAGAACTTGTTCCATACTCTTTCCTGTATAACTCAGGCCATCTACTCAGCACTTCATTACATGCAGAGTTCCCTATCAAAACCACAAATTATTTATTCTTGTACTATCCAGACAGTTTGGAAAATCATTCAGTATAACTATGGAGTGATTTCTTAGGTTCAAATTCACATAAATAGAGGTTCAATATTATGTTTAGATATGAGGTGTCCCTCAAAAGCTCATATGTAAGACAATGCAAAAATTTTTTGGAGGTGAAATAATTAGATTATGAGATGTATACCCTAATCAGTGGATTAATCTACTGATCAATTAACTGTGTGATAGCTGCAGGCAGGTAGTTAGTTTGTAGATGGAGGAAGTGGACCACTACTTGCTGGTTTTCATTTCTTGAGTTTCTTTCTTCCTCCATACCCTAAAGTCATGATGTTTTGACTCACCTTGGACTCAGAGATACGGAGTAGGCAGACCACAGACTTAACAGTCTGAAACCATGAGCCAAAATAAACTTTTTCTTCTCTAAGTTCTTGTCTGATATTTTGGTCAGTGATGCAAAGCTGAGAAAAACATGGAAGTTGCATGGAATTCCCAAGAGCTGAATGCCCCAAAACACATAAAATGTAATTTTTCTGAAACTCAAATCTGATTATATCATCAGTGGTGTACTTTAGATCATTTTACTTAATTACTGAATAGCCTATGTTATCCATAATACCTTGGTCTTCCTAGGTAACTGACTGAAGTACATAAATTGTCTGGGCAAGGGCAAGCCCTCAAACCACTCCCATGTCACTGGAATGCTGAAAATGCAAACACTTCTGTTGATGATAGCTTTTGTTATTTTCTTTGTTCTACAACTTTGTGCTATTTTTCATTAAGCTCCAATATGAGCACAAAGACAGCTAGCTATCAGTAATTATGTTTTTGTAAGATACTCAAGATTTGTTTTATTCCTGTTTAATTTGAATAACATCACTGAAAATACAGTCATGGACAATAAGAAAACAAACTATGTTTTAAAATATTTCCCCAAAATATTTATTTATCTATGTGCTAATACTAATATAAAAATTATAAAATGTGTACTCATTGTTCTGAATTTCTTCTTTCCTATTAAGAAAACTTGCCAAAACTGTATGATTGAGGATTGCAACAAATGGAAATCATGAACCCAGGCTAAAATCTTATCACTGAAAAGTATCTATGATTAAAGCAAACTGGCCTCACTAAGTTTATATTATCAACAAAAATTATTGTTCAAGCACAAAAAAATATCAATTTAAATATCTCCAGTCATCACGAATATTGTTCTGATTACTTAATAAAAGAAGAAGCAAAGCATATTAACTTGTAATGTATGAAAGATATTTTACCATGGATGGTAACAGCTATTAACATTTGTGCAAAGAGAGAAAAGATATATGTGTTTAACTGTGTGTATAAACTTTTAGAACAACAATAAAACCATGCATTGTTATTGCTGTATTTAGAAATATTTTACACTAGAATTTAAATAAGCTCTTTTGAATCTTAAAAACTTTAACCAAAAACAAAGACTACTTCAAAAAAGAAAAAAAAAACTTTACAAAATGAAAAACTTTTCTTTTTAAATTTATTTTGTGTATCCTTTGATTAATGTTATCTTTTGTTATTGTCTTTTTTTTAATGTGTCCAGATTGCTCAAGGAAATAAATAACTTGTGGTTTATTGTGATGTTTTTGCCAATGGGTTAGAAAGTTTATTATAGCTTGCAATGAGAACTCTGTAAATGCATGAATTAATTTTGAACAGCTTCATTGTATATTTCATGAATTTGAACTTCAAGATAATTTTTGATTCATTTGAAAAATGTCCAATAGGAATGTCTTAATAATATTAACAAATTCCAAGTGGTGCTTATAATAATATTTGTTAAAAAAATTCATTTTTATAAGAAATATTACATTCATAACATGTAACAAAATACTTTTTGGCTATCAATGATAAGTCATTTTGTACTATTAAATGAATTACAACACATGTTATAGAGAATGGAAATTTATGATTGGAAAATGTGTCAGATGGTTTGTATACATATTGCGTTGAATTTGTGAGAATATAAATTTTTTCCTAGCAGTCTAGTTTCTTTTCATTCTATCAATAACATAAATTTCATTACTTGATATGGTTCATTCAGGTGGGTTAATAGTTACTAGATATTGCCTATTTTCTGTTTATATTGAGATGAAAAAGTATACCAGAACTTCAAATATTTTCTTTTTACAGTGACATATTTCAAAAAAATAAAAGCAAGTATGAAGACAACTTTATACCTACAAACCAGTTAAAAAATTTTTAATGATCTTCAATATTCCCTTAAGGTTTTTCTTAAAGGAAACAAAAAAAAAAAAATATAGATCAAATAAATTTCTTCTCTTCACATACTCTGCAATTTCCTTTTCATCTATTTCTAGATGAAATCTTTGGTTTATATTCATTGTATATACTTTTTACATGCTTTTATTTATACATTTATACATTTATATAAACACACACTGCATTTATTGATTTTCTTTGAAATTTTACATGAACAAAATTGCACTGAACTATATTTTTGCATATATCATATTTTCTGTATCTTCCTTTTCTGAGAATGATATTTGTAAATTTAGTTCAAATGCTTAATTTTATCCTAGTCCATTGTGTAATAATACCTCAATTTATTTACTTGTTCTATTATTGAGGGATGCTATATTTTTCCCACATATTTATTGGTTCATTATAGTTTTACATAAAAATGTGATTCATTGTTACTTATTTGTATAGATGCTTTGATTTTTCATATACTATTAATAACATTAGAGTCAATGTTATTGTACATGCCTCCCATACATGTCTGTGTAGAATTCGACTTTCTGTATTATAACCTATTCACCTGTTTAGCTTCCCTAGATATTTGCTTATTGTCTTCCAAAGTGTTTGAACAATTAAAATTCCTACATATATGAAAATTCTGGAGTTTTTCTGATGAATAGTAAGGTTGTGCTATGAACACTCAGGTTTATTATTTTGAGTGACTTATTTATATTGTTTTTTATATTTTTGTAAATAAGTTTGGTTTTATTATTCATTCTGCTTCTTTGTCAATTACATGTGTTGTAAATATATTATTCCAAATTACATTTATTTTTATTATTACATTTATTTTCCTACACTTTTATGGTGTCTGAATTCTACAAATTTTTTTAAAATTTTTATTTATAGTAGTAGTATGTATTACAGTTCATACTACACATATAGAGCATTTTTTTATATCATACACTCTTTTATTTTTTATTTTTTTATTTATAGTAGTATGTATTACAGTTCATACTATACATATATAGCATCTTTTTACACAAAACAGTTTGTATATAAAAGTATATTTGCAGCATTCAAGTCTTCAATCATGCATTTAGAATAATTATATCTGTCTTATTATTTTTACACAAAACAGTTTGTATACAAAGTATATTTGTAGCATTCAAGTCTTCAATCATTCATTTAGAGTAATGATATCCATCTTATTCAACCACTTTTTTCTTTTTTTCCCCCCTTCCCCCTTTGCTCCCTCTCTTCCCCTCCCTTCCCTTTGACCATTATAGTGTTGCTCTAATCCTCCTATGTACCCCTACCCAACAATACTGTGAACCAGCCTCCTTATATCAGAGAAACATTCGGTATTTGGATTTTTGAGATTGACTGATTTCACTTGATTTTTGTTTTTCCTCAACTTGAATACATTTATTTATGACAACAATTATTTTTGAATTTGAAAAATTAGCATCAGTATCTATAAACTCTCCATAATATAAATTTCATGCATAACACCTGACCACTACCACATCTTCCCAACTCCAACCCTAGTCATTCTCACCAAAGTTTTCTATTTCTAGTTCTTTGTGTACTATTTTTACTCTTTATATTGTGTAATATCCAAGACCCACTTTTGTAATACATTTCTTGTAAATACTCTAAACAATTTTTCACACTCTCATTTTATAAGTTGGTTGGGTAAAATGCAATCATAGTTGAAATCCAACTTTCTACCCAACTGTAGCAAGAGGAAAATAAAAGCCATGCTAAAAATTCACACTTAAATTCATGCTAAACTAAAATTGACTGTACATGATTTTCCAAATACTTGCTGTTTGATAGGTATCTTTATATTATTGACTCATAATTTATGAATTATTCAATTTATATTTATTGATTTTATGACTCAGAATACAGTCTGTCTTGGTAAATTTTCTGTATACACCTGAGAAAATTGTGTATCCTACTATTGTTGAGGGTAGTATTCTATAAATTATCAATTAGAAAGTTTTGTTAGTGTTTTTCAAGTACTATAAATCCTTATTGATTATTTTGTCTATATTTTCTATGAATTATTTTGAGAATAGTTTTGTGGAATTGTCCACCTATCCTTTTGATTTTATCTGCTGATAAAAACATTATGCATTGTCTATTTGCATTTCTGTTACTTGGTATATGAATGACTAGAAGTATGTTTTCTGGATGAATTTGCAATTTTCATTATGTTCTTTATATCTGTGACTATTGTTTGTTTTGAAACATGCATTATGTAGCCATCCTAAATATTATTTTCATTAGTGTTTGTGTGGCTTATCTGTTTACTTCTTTACACTTTTAACCTATTCTTATTTTAAAGTAGATAGCTTAGTAGGTAGCATGTAGTTAATGATTGCTTTTAATTTCCATATGAAAATCTCTGTCACTTAATCAAAATTTTAAACCATTTACATTAATGTAATTATTGATATAGTTATGTTGAAATCTACCCACTTACTTGTTTTCTCTTTGATCTATTCATTGTTTCATTTTACCTTTTCTACTACCTCTTTTGGATTGATTAGTATTGTATGATTCTGTTTTATTTTTGTTATCTGTAATTGTATTTTTCATATTATTTTAGCAGTTCCTATAAAGTTTGTGATATACATCTTCTCACAAACTACTTTCAAATGATAGCATGTAACTTTATGTAAAGTATGATATATTTACTAGAGTATAAGTCCATTTAATTTTTTTGTTTGTTTTTTGTACAGTTCCATGTTTCCAAATGGTATCATTTTTTTCTACTTGAGGGATTTGATTTAATACTTCTAGTGAGGGTTGGCTTGTGATGAATTCCTTTAACTCTGCATGTCTAAACAGACTTAATCCCTCTTTCATTTTCTTAAAGAAATTTTCTCTTAGTAATAAATTAAGAAGTGACTTACTTTACTACTATCTTCTTACAATCCTTGAAAAATTTTAGCCTCTATATCTTTAAGTGTTGTTTAGTTTCTTCTAGTCTTTGGAACTCCAAATGCTTATATATTTGGCTTCCTAAAATTGTTTCATGCTTCACTGATGCTTTGTTCATTTACTTTTTTCATTCAATCATTTTTTCTTTGTTTTACTTTTGGATAGATTTATTTACCATGCTCTCAAGTTTATCAATCTTTGTTTCTGAGTGTCTCAACTAAAACTGATATTATCAACTTCAGTGTATTTTTCATCTCAACTATTCTAAGACCTAATAGTTATAATCTACTTTTATAATCTACTTTTTATAATCTACTTTTATAATCTACTTTCTTATAATCTACTTTTTAAAGTCCTTGTTTAGTGTGTGTCATTTCCTAGTCAATTTCAACTTAATATTTTTTCTCTTTTCTATAGATCATAATTTCCTGTTTCTTTTGCTTGACTCATAGTTTTGGATTGCATACTAGACAACGTCTGTCCTGGATATGTTTGCATTCCCATAAAGATTTTTGAGTGTTTTTTGCTATTTTACTTGGAAACATTTTCATCATTTTGGATCCTGTCTACAGACATTTTTAGGTGGAATAAAAGCAGCATAGAATATTTTTCTCCATTACTGATATGAAATTCTTGGTACTCTATTCAGTTCAACATTAATTGTAAAATTTTTCCTCTATGGTTTAAAGGAAAAGAAACTATTTCAATACTTGTTTTAAGTGTCAAGCAGTGTTCCCCCTAATCCTTTCAGATGCTTTGCTTGGCAACCCGAATTGGTTTCTTAATACATCTATGAGAAATTAATGCTCGTAATGGACCTTTTTGCTCATTTATCAAGTTCTTTCTCTATGAAACATACATTGTTTTTCAGTATATAAATTTACATTCTGTAGACACCTTGATTTACTTGCATTCTTGGTTCTGTGTCCTTACATCAGTAACTCCTTGGGTCTCTGTAGGTATTTCCCACCCAGTCCCATGGCCTGAAATATTTCTAGGTAGTAACATGGAGCAATTCTATGACTTACTTTGTTCCCCACCTGTGATGGATCACACTACTTCATTGCCTTATGTATAGTCCTGAGAGCCACAGATTAATATAGAAAGTATGTTTTTGTTGTTTCTATTATTCAAGGTGGTAGTGGTATGTGTGAAAATTCAGATTCAGTTACTTCATTTTGAAAGAAAGTTGACAACAGTTGAGTTTCTTGACTAACAGTTTAGCAAGGTAATTACATCTACATTGAAATCAACCTTTCTAACACCTTCATTTTAGCTACACTATCTTTCAGCAATAAATTTTACCAAAAAAAAAAAAAAAAGAAAAAGAAAGAAAAACCCAAACTCTGTTGTATGACTAATTATAATTATACTAGTTAATATATTACTTTTTTGATATTTATTTAAAAATTTTACTTTATTTCTGCTGTTTGATTTCTTAACTTATGACAGCCTGCATATAGCTTTCTTCCTATTAGTATATTAAGTATAATTTTCATGTCATACCTTTCTGAGAAATGGATCAAGTAGAAATATTGAGTTTTAACTCATATATTAGTTCTTTGCTATTTCTTTCATTTTTCTGTCTTTGATCTCTTAGGGAAAAAAGTAGTATCTTTTGAATTTATCCTTCTTCCACTTTTGTCATTTTAAATATTTTTTAATGTTTTGATGCTTGATTCTATATGATTTTTATCAATTTTATATTCCAATTTATTATTTTTTTATAATAGCTAGACTATCTTTTCTATGCACTTTAAATTTCAAAGATTGTGTTTTTCATTTGCATGGAATTTAATTGTTTCATGTTTATATTCCCATTAACTTTTTCTATTGGATCCTATTTTTATTTCATCTTTTTTTTTCTGTAGAAGTAATTTCTTCATTTCTTTGAAGTTAAATTTTAAATATTTAATACAAATTTGTTTACAATTCATGAAAAAAAATGCTCTATTACCATTTCTCATTTTTTCCAACTTGCAATTTTTGTTTTATCTTTGTTTTTGGATACTCATTTTGAATATGAGGAATTTGGTTTTTTGTTCAATTTCATCTTATTTTTACTTTTTGCTATTTTATGATCACTCCACCTATATAGTGAAAATTTGGTTGCCTTGTGCAAAAATAACAATGCTCTTTGAGTGTCATACATTGCCAGCTTCATGGTGACAATAATAGAGAAACTCAGTGACAGGTATTAATTTTTGGATTCTATTATCATTGAATTCAGTAGCTACAGGATACTTCCTGGGAGCCTGTATAACCATATACCAGCCTCAGGTGCTGAGATGGTCTCTGGCCCCAGTCTAGCACAGAGCCCCTCCATTTCTCTTTTCTCCTCTAGACTCAATATCCCATACCAACACTTACTGCTTCCATGGTGCAGTTGATTGCTCAGCACCAATCACCACTTTATTTATACCATCCCTTAATCTACAAAGATACAGTTTTGTTCTGGACTCTGCTTTCTTTTCTTTCTTTCTTTTTTTTTTAAAATTTATTTTAGTTATCTCTCCTACAGTTGACGGGTTTGAAGCAGAGCTGTAACAAAGCATATATAATTTCTATGAAAACTTCAGCTAGATTTTTTTGTCAAATGAAAAAAAAATGATGAAATCCATACACCAATTAACAACTCTATTACCAGCACTATTCATTCTAGAAAACAGCAGGGAAAAAAACCCTGAGAGAAATTAACAACAAAATTGACACTGGAGCCTCTCCTCGCCTCTTTAAGATGATTCATTTTGCAAACTGGGAAACAAACATTAATAATTTTTTAAATTAAAATGACATGACTTCTAAAATTACATTTTTCCCCAAACGAAAACCATAGAGAAGGTTAGCTGTTTATAGTGTGAAAAACAGAAATTAGACTAAATGTCTTAGTCATATACAGATTTCTACTTCCAAAGAATTAGTTATAAAAATATTCTTCAAACTTCTAACTTAGAAAGTGTGTATCCAATTAACCATTGCCTTCAAGGCTTTCTACTTGCATTTCTTATAGTAGAGGTCAAACAGAAGGGCTAATTGGAGATTTCAAAGTGAAATTTTAGGAAAAATTAAAGCATTGCTCTAAGAAATCTGATTTGTTATAGATGTTTTGTAATCGGCCTAAAGCTATATTCCACCAATAACTTCAAGTAAAGTAGTCTTATATTGACTGAAAATACACAATACTAAAACATATATTAGTTAAATGATGTCATTAAATGTCTGGTTTCATTTTGGTGGGCCAGTTTAATCATGGAATAAAAGAGAAAATACATATGGTATTAAGAAAAATGGAAAACTTGTTATTTAACCTTACCAACAGGGTAATCTCAACCCCAAGCACAAAGTTAACCATATTTTGATGTTCAGCTCAGCTGCAGGCTACTATTTAAAAGATAACTTATGAATGCCCTCAGACTACTGTTATCTTGAATAATTTATTACCACCAACTTCCAGTATTCCATCATATTTCACTATAAAAATCACTCTTTCCAAGGAGAGCAGTGACATTTAGTCCCTCCTAGAGTCTCTTAGGGATTACCACACATACACAGATGACACATGTACTCAGAAAAAATAAAAATACACACACAAAAAAAAAAAATAGAATAAGTTAGTTTGTTAAGTGTATATTTCAATCAAATCTTAGTAGAATAAAAAAAAAAAAAAAACAGTCTGACTCCTTGTTCCTTTGTCCTATGGTTTATACTTTCTGTTTCTCTTATTGAAAGGAATATAAGATTCTTTAGAGAAGAGTGCCTTTTTTATGCTACCCTTTGCTAATTTGATGACCTTCATAGAATAAGATGCCTAGATTTGTGCATGAGACTCAAGCTCAGGCAGTATTTATTACCTTTAGACAAAGGCTAAGAAATCTCCCATATCAAACCATCAAGTATGAGTGTGGTGTGCACACACACACACACACACACACACACACACATTTGAATGTAATTTAAAAATAACATGGGACCTGTGTGTATAAGGGGAGTATATCTTAGTGGAATAGCATGTGTTTAGTATGTTCAAAGCTCTAGATTCAATCTGTAGCATGAAAAAAAAGAAAAGAAAATCACATCCCTGGCACCTGGTATTTATTATTCAGTGATAGTTTAGCACAATTTGTGGACCTCCAAGGCCAGGAAAATGCTTATTAATATCTCTTGGATTTGCTTTCAAAAAAATTTTTACTGTGTTCCAATGGCATGACTTTTTATGTCTTGCCTCCACCCTTGTTGAGAATAGACTCTGAGTTGAAGTTCTAGGAGGCACTGAGGAAGTATAGAACTAAGGGAAGGTAATGGTTTTCTCTGAAAAAATGGAATAGGTTTTCCATTTTTTCTTAGAATTATTGAAAGTCCATTTTCTTATTCATATTTGTATTTCTGAAGGCATTCAAAAATTACTGAAATACTCCTCCTCAGTTGAGCTTGGAATTTGAGAAAAACTTTACAATAATTAAGAGTCAAATTGCTTTCATTTTAAAAATGTTATAGTACTAAGAATTATTGATATTTTTGAAGATCATTTTAATTCATTTAACTTGCCAAATAATATTATATGATGGACAGACCTCTCACCACAGTTGATTTATCTACTCACCTGTTTTAGTTTCTTGTTCTTGTCTTATGAAGTATGCTGCTATGTCATTCTTGCACATTTCCACCCTTATCTGAACAGAGATTTCTCCTGAGCATCTACCTATAGTAGGACTGTTGAAATAACTTATAGGACATGTGATACCAGTTCTTGATCATGTGGCAATCACAAAGGTATTGAAAGCTAGAATTGTAGATGTCTTTATTTTATAAATATGCACTAAATTCATTTCAATTTCAATTCATTTAATTAACTTTTTTCCCCTAAATTTTATAGTTTTATTGAACAGGGTAAATTTCAATGCACAGTCACAGAGTGAAGAAAGGAACCTGTGAAGTGCTGGGGGCAGGGCAGAGATTGAAATTACATACTGATGAATCAGTGGAGGTCCTAGTAAGCTGATGCTTTACCTCATACTTAAATAAGGCAAGGGTGTTACAAGAGTAGAAGCCATCAAGATTCAGGGGAAAAGAGGGAGTATGAATCTAAGACAGTGTTCTGCTTGGCATATTTAAGGAAGAACAAGTAACAGGGAAGGCCATATGTCTGCAGCAGTGTGAACTAGGGAAAAACAGTAAGAGACTAAGTCAAGGGAGGGAGCTGGGTAGCTAATGCAGAAGCCATGGTAAGGAGTTTGGTTTTACTCTGTGTGAAAGAAGGAGCTATCAGAAGAGATTATCAAAGGAATGACAATGATCTGACTTACCTTTCTTAGAGAATCACTCTGAGGTGACACATTTTAGGAGGAAAGCACAATCATCCCTCTGTATCCCACAGTTCTGCATTAGGGCTTTCAAACAACCTTGGGTGTGAAATATTTGGGGGCAAAAACAAAAGGTTGTGGTGTTGCTAACATGTACTATGTAATTACACCTGTGATGGTTGCATCTGTACTAAATATGTACAAATGTTTTGGGTCATTATTCCCTGAACAACACCGTATAACAACTATTTCCATAGTATTTACCTATTATTAGGTATTGTTATAACTGAAAAATGATTTAGTGTATATGGGTATGTGTGTGCAGTTTATATGCAATAACTATGCCATTTTACAAAGGAGCCATTGTCAAATCACAACTTGTGTGCCAAATGCATCCCACTCCCTGTTTTTGCAAATAAAATCTTTTTCTGTTGTTACCAGGGATTGAACCCCAGGTTGCTTAACTGCTGAACCATAACCCAGCTCTTTTCTTTCTTTTTTTTTTTTTTTTTTGACTTTTCTTTTTTGAGATGGGGTCTTCTTAAATTGCTGAGGCTGGCCTTGGACTTAAAATCCTCATACCTTAGCCTCAATTTATAATCCTCATACCTCAGCCTCCTGAGTTGCTGGGATTACAGGTGTGCTCCACCATGCCCAGCTGTAAATAAAATCTTATTGGAACATAGTCACACATGCTGTTTTAGTCAGCTTTTGTGAAACTTTGACCAAAAGATCTGACAAGAGCAATAAGAGGAGGAAAAGTTTATTTTTGGCTCATGCTTTTAGAGTTTCAGTCTTTGGTCATTTGGCTCCATAACTCTGGTCCTAGGTGAGGCAGAACTTTGTAGTGGAAGGGCCTGGTATGAGGAAACAGCTCAGGACATGACAGCCAGGAAGCAGAAAGGGAGCTCACCTCACCAGGGGCAAAATGTAAACCCGAAAACACAATCCCAATGAGTTACTTCCTCCAGCAACACTTTACCTGCCTACAGTCAGATAATCCACATTTACATTGGTAGGTTAATCTATTGATTAGACTACAACTCTCACAATCCAAACATTTCACCTCTGAACTTTCTTTTTTTTTTTTTTTTTTTTTTGGTACCGGGGATTGAACTCAGAGGCACTCGACCACTGGGCCACATCCCCAGCCCCTTTTGGTATTTTATTAGAGACAGGGTCTCACTGAGTTACTAAGTGCCTCGCCATTGCTGAGGATGGCCTTGAACTCCAGATCCTCCTGCCTCAGCCTCCCAAGTGCTGGGATTACAGGCGTGTGCCACCACGCCCAGCTGAACTTTCTTAAATTGTCTCACACATGAGCTTTTGGGGGACAAATAGCATCTAAACCATAACACATGCTTCTTTGCTCATCATCTCTGGAGGCCTACAAAATAGGACAATAGGACCTTAGGGTCCACATTAAGCAACAGCTAAAATGCTTAAAATCTGACTATTCAGACAATAAGTTGGATGTCCTCTGCTATCTATTGTACTTTTCTTGGTATTTCATACTGAGTAACCACTATCTGTGACACCTTAGATTAAGATCAGGTTTCAGGAATCTTTTGCACATTTTTCTTCTTTCCTATCACTAATATCCACCTTCTCCAAAGTTAATCATTTTATAATTTGACTAAATTCAATCTCTAATGCTTCATTGTCTTCCATCCTGTTCAAACTTTTATTCTTGAGTACCTGAAATAATGTAATATACATCTTTCTATCATTACAGCTCAAACCAAATGCCAAAGACAGATGAAACATCATAACATTTTTATATACTCTTTGCTTAAAAACACCCAAATTTCCCCAATTTTCCTTTAAAGATTAGTCTCTCCTCTTCCTCCTTTTCTCCCTTTCAAATTTCTAATCTCAGTAGCACTTCCCAGTAGTCACAAAGATAAATGCTATTCACCACACAGGAAAGTCATGGAAGCCTCTTCACAGTAAATCCCAGCGCTATGTACCTAAGAGAATGGAGATTCCAATAACATCTTTTTTAGAAATTACAGTGATTTTTTTAGATACCATTCCTTTTGATGTTAAAAATTATGTTCTTAGGAAAATTAAGATCTTATTATTCATCTTCAATATTTCATAAGTGAAATAATTTTGCTAAAAGTATATCTTAATGATAAAACTTTTCTTTATATCTGAAAGATGACTGCTAAAAAGTATTTAACAAAATGGTGTTACTATCTGACAATTGATTGAAGGTATCCTTGGTCATATGCATTGAACTGGGGAAAAATTGTGTCTGATATTTAAGTCTTCTGAATTTATTATTGTATTATAAACATATTTCTGTTCTGTTTCTGAATCTAGATGTCATGTTTCTCTGAGGCTTAAGGAGAAGATTTTCATAGACTCTGCTATCTTTTCTAAAGAAATTTTCTTCTGTTTTCTTATTTTTTATTTTTAAATTTTTCAGTGCTCATTAAAAAGACTTTTGTCCTTGCAAGCTAAGGTAAATCAATGCTTTTTTGTTTGAAGTTGTAAGCACATTCCAGCATTTCAGTTTAAGATGCTCTTATGTGAAGTGGTATGAGACATTGTTCTTGTGAAAAGTTTAATCTATATGGTAGAAAAATCAGAATCAAGTGTTGTAAAGTCAATTATTTTCTGCCAAAAAATATTAGGATACTGTTGAGTGATGGTGTTAGTTCTTTGAAAAATTAATGCCATTCTCAAGATTTTATTTGATGCAAATAATAGTTATAGTAGATAAACTTCGGCAAAAACATAAGTGTATTTTTTTTATGATTCTATAGAAAGTTAAAAAATTCACATGAACAAATTCTTAAACAGCCTCATGAAGCATTAGAAAATTAGAAGGAATATTCTTGTTTATTGAGAATTCAAGAAGGTAATTTTCTTTAGTATATATTAAGGAAGACTAGAAAAAATTGTATTCCAGTGAATATTAGTTTTATGATACTAAATTTTTCTTTCTTTCTCTCTTTGTCTTTTTCTCATCTCTTCTATCTCAACTATCTATCTTCCTATCTATCTTTCATCTATCTATCTCTTCTTTATTTTACCTACATATAGAATATAAAAGTTATGAAAAAAGTGGAGAGTTAAGGAACTTCAAAAGTAAAAAGTCCAGAAATGAGCAAGATTTTAAAAATTCAAAATGGGCTATTGGTCATTAAGATCTTGTCCATATTTGCAAGGTAAGGAAAACAGACGAATGATTAAAATCTGCAAAGAGCCAGGCACAGTGGTGCACAAGTTTGAGGCAAGGCTCATCAATTTAGCGAGGCCCTAACAATTTAGCAAGACCCTGTCTCAAAATAAAAAGTGAAAAAGGCTAGAGATGTAAAGCACCATTGGGGTCAATCCCTGGTACCGAAAAAAAAAAAAAAAAAAAAAAAAAAAAAAAGAGAAGAAGAAAGAAAGAGGAAGAGAGAGAAACAAAACACATACTTATATAAGGAAAGCAAGATTGCTAAGGCCATAACCTGGCACCTCTTTCTTTTTTCCTCAGTCATGGTTACAAGACACTGAACAAAACCCAGAAGTTCTGTCAGACAAGAATGTTATATAGGCAACTCTTGTGACAAACCTACAAGAACTTAAATGTCAAGCAACTCAGTAACTTGGCCCAGAAATACACATCTTTTTCTTTATCTTATTTTTCGAAATTAAATACCTCAATTGCAAATTTAATGGAGGTGTGAAGAAATGATTGGTTTCACATTCATACTCCCCAAATTTTAATCTGGTCAAATCTACCACATTTTTGTCTTACAAAAAAATTGTGTGTGTGTGTGTGTGTGTGTGTGTATTGTGTGTATATACATGTACACATACACACATACACATAACACACACACACACACACACACACACACACACATTGTTCTATTGTTCTGTAGAGGACATTTTCCAGCATATGAGGGGTATTTTTTTTTTTTTAAGAAAATGCCATATTGTCAACTTCAAAGCCAGACATCTCTCTTAAGTGGGACCCTGGCAAATGGTGGATGTGAAACCAATGAAATGCCCTTATGCATAGAGATGCCACCAGAGGGAGGGCTACAAAGAGGCATTAGGTTTCTTCTGGCATTTCTTTTAGAGTTGAGCACAAGCCCAACAGTGACAAATACCCTATAATGCCAGTGACAGGGGATGCATTCTAACTGTACTGCAGCTGACCTGCCTAACTGCTTGCTCTGATTTCAGAATCTGCTTTTCTGATTTCTTGGACTTATGAGCCATTTCATGTATTTCTAAGTTCATTTTCTACTTATGGGCCCAGAGTTATTTCTAATGTCTACATATAGCAGGCAACAAAAGTGATTCAAGTGCCAAGCAATATTTTCTAGATTATGACAATTTATTTATGACTTACTGATTTTCATATCTTTCAGAAAAAATATTTAGTGGTAGAGTATGATGATTATGCAATATTTTCTCTAAGACTTTACCTGATAAGTAATATTATTGGTTTTCAACACAATCATTGGTGTCTGATTCATCCTACATTGTTTCTAATGGTGAATGAGTATTCTTGTTCATTCTTTAAAAATAACAAATAACTTCACATTTAGAAATGTAAGCTTCAAGCAACTTAGTGAGGTACTGAGCAACTTT
Source organism: Tamias sibiricus (assembly GCA_025594165.1). NCBI lineage: Eukaryota > Metazoa > Chordata > Mammalia > Rodentia > Sciuridae > Tamias > Tamias sibiricus. The sequence continues at coordinate 41,809,222 of CM046661.1, forward strand.
AGGAGACCTTGTTTCAAAATAAAAAAGGACTGTGGATGTGGCTCAGTGGTTAAGCAACCTTAGGTTTAATCCCTGCTACCAAAAAAAATAAGAAAGAAAGATAAAGAAATACATGTTTCAATTTTGAGCATTCGATAAATGAAAATATCTCTACTTCATTTATAAATAAATGAAAATTTATTTTTAGAAGAACTAAAGGGTTGTTTCATAAAAAAGAAATAATATTTCCATTTTTTTCCTATTCTTTGATGAAGGAGCCCTAATTAGGAAGGGCTGTTGTAGCTAGCTGGAAGCCATGGGTTCCACCTGATATGTATGTGACGCACCTGTAGGCACCCGCAAACCTGAAGGTATATAACCGGGTGAAAGCGGTCCGAGTTAGGAGAACGAATTCATTCGGTCAGTCGGGCAGTCACTCGGTCGGTCAGAAGAATCATAGCGGCCAGAACGTAGGCAGAGCGGTTACAGAAGAGAAACCAGATAGAAGACAGAAGAGAAACCAGATAGAAGAAGTAATGACTGGTCAGAGTTAGGCCGAGGCTCCTGAGGAAGACAGAAGACAGAAGAAAGAAGAAGGAAGAAAGAAGAGAGAAGAAAGAAGCTCTAATCTTTCTCTAAGCTAAGCTCTATCTTTCTTTAAGCTAAGTTCTATCTTTCTTTCTCTCTAAGACTCTAAGCTAAGAAGACAAGAAGAAAAGCTCGCTTTAATCTTTCTCTCTAAGAAAAATCTTTCTTTCCCTCTCTAAGCTCTCTCTAAGAAAGTAGAAGTAAAAGTAGTAAAAGCTTAACTCTGCCTCCGAGAATTTTCCCGCGGCACCGTGGCTGGCCACAATAGGCAGCTTACAAATGGTGGTCCGTCCGGGGCTCGGCAGGCAGAGAAGAAAAGCTAAGAAATAAGGAGAGCAACGAAAAAGCATAGCCTCTGACTCAGTTGAGACCAGCAAAAAGAGTAGTAAACAAGAGAGCATAGCCTCTGACTCAGTTGAAGCCAGTTAAGAATTAAGCTGAAGCAGAGTAGCCGGCCAAAAGCCGAAGCCGAGTAGCCGGCCAAAAGCCATAAAAAATATAGAGAAAAAGCCTTGAGCTTTAGTATAAAGAAAAAAGCCATGAGCTTAAAAGAAAATAGAGAATTAAATAGCATGGTAAAAACCATGCAGAAAAAAAAAAAAAAAAAAAAAGCCATTGAGCTTTGGCAAGAAAGCCATAAAGAAAAATAAAGAGGAAAAAAAAAAAAAAAAAAAGTCAAAGCCGCTTATGCAATTGTGCTTAACTAGGTGCGTTAGCTGCTCCTCAGCATTAGGCTTCCTTAAAGCCACAGCACCTTCTCAAAAAGGGCTCAAATATCCACCCTTTCAAAAATAAAAGGTGAAAAGCTAGGTAGGGACAAGAAAATAAAAGAAAATAGAGAAAATAAAATAGAGAAAATAGAACAAAAGCACCTTTTTAAACTAAAGGGAAGGAATATGAAGGAGCCCTAATTAGGAAGGGCTGTTGTAGCTAGCTGGAAGCCATGGGTTCCACCTGATATGTATGTGACGCACCTGTAGGCACCCGCAAACCTGAAGGTATATAACCGGGTGAAAGCGGTCCGAGTTAGGAGAACGAATTCATTCGGTCAGTCGGGCAGTCACTCGGTCGGTCAGAAGAATCATAGCGGCCAGAACGTAGGCAGAGCGGTTACAGAAGAGAAACCAGATAGAAGACAGAAGAGAAACCAGATAGAAGAAGTAATGACTGGTCAGAGTTAGGCCGAGGCTCCTGAGGAAGACAGAAGACAGAAGAAAGAAGAAGGAAGAAAGAAGAGAGAAGAAAGAAGCTCTAATCTTTCTCTAAGCTAAGCTCTATCTTTCTTTACTCTAAGCTACTCTACTCTAAGCTAAGAAGAAAAATCTTTCTTTCCCTCTCTAAGAAAAATCTTTCTTTCCCTCTCTAAGCTCTAAGAAAGTAGAAGTAAAAGTAGTAAAAGCTTAACTCTGCCCCCGAGAGTTTTTATCCCGGTTTACGGTACCAGGCAGTTTACACTTTGACTTTTAAAATCTTTAAGTGGTACCAAGTATCCACAAAGACTAGGGAGACCTGACCTTTCAGTGACAAGTATAGAATAAGTGGATAAACCTCAGGGGGCATATTTGAAAGGAAATATCTAAAAGATAATTAAGTACATTTTTCAAACTATGGGAAAATGCCTGTGTGGGGCATATTTTTGGTGGAAACTCATTTTTTTAACCTAAAAATGCAAGAGAAAGATTATTTTTGCAGGTTTTCAATAGAAATTACCTTGAGAATCCTTCTTTTTGAAGTATTTCCCTGAGTTGCATAGAAAATTTGCAATAACAAAGTGATTATTATCACTATATTCATTTTTCATATTTAACATACTGTGTAAGTGAATCTATACCAAACTAAGTATAGTTCCCCTTTAGCTAAACTTGTACTTTCACCTTTGCTTAAACCAGAATGGAAAATTAAAATTAATGGAATGGTTAGATATGTATAGATAAAAGAAAAGGTTGAAAACTAGGGCATCCTGGATTTCTTAGTTCAAATCCCATCTGATCTCTTCTTTTGCCATGGTAAAAAAGTTGGCCTTCATATGACCAGGTATTATACTGGCTCAAAACTAATCTTATTTTACAAATGAATGCTAAACTAGAGCTCTTGAGTATATGAATTATAAAGATGCCCTTATGACCACAGTTTTTATAGATAAAGACCACACAAAACATGACTTGGAGTAGAAATAGTTACATGTGATAAACTTTCTTCATCCCATACACAATTTACTTGTGGCATTCTATGTCAAGATATTCTTTACAGAATGTTCTGAGTGCTATTGTAACTGTGTGATATATCTTTTTAATCTTTATTTTTATTGCCATTATACAGTAAAGTTGTGAATTCACCAGGGATTTATGTCAGGTATAAAACATGCCCTTGAAAAAAATTTAGTAAATAAGAGAGAAATCCAAATCCATGATACTTAGATAATTCATGAAAATATGCATGGAATACAAGTTTTATAGCATGGTGTATGACTCAGAAAAGCAGTAAAAGAAAGTAATAGAAAAATGAAATTGAAGAGATGGCTGTCTAGCACTAAATGTTCAGTAATGGCATATAAGCAGCAATAGCTATTTCAAATTAGCTGTTTGTATTAAATAAACAGGATTTTTTAAACTTTTAGTTGACAAGACATCAAAAGTCCTAATATTATTTTCAGTTTTCATTAACTTGCTTACTCAAAACATATGCATGGAGTCCCTAATATGTGCAATACATTATGATGTATGACAAAGTTGAAATACATATAAGTACAGATATAAGGTGAAATTATCTTTGGAGTGGGCAATAAACTGACATAATGTAAGTTGAAAGTCAATTTTATATGTAATTATTCCCTTTAAAGTGAAGATACCCCTTCAAAATATAGTCACTTTTAGGCAATCTAACTGTTGAGCATTTAAATATTTAAAGTTAAGTAGTTATGATGATAAAATTAATCTTGTGTAGGAAAAATAAAATATTCAATAGTCTATTATGTAATAACTCACAATAAAATTTTCAATTTCCACATATGCAAATTATACTTTTTGTTTGCTTTATGAAAATAAAATGTTTAATAAACTTGAATTAACATATGAATAATTTTTTAGAAATTTTTAAAAAATTGTTAATTCTATATTAAAGATAAGAATTCATCATCTAGAAAAAATGCTTATAGCTGAAATATAAAAGACAGAACATATGGTATTATGTTAATTATCATACCTAAACTTTGTTTCAAGTTTCTTTTGTTTATTTTGATGTTCTTTTAATACTTTGAATTCCTAAAGGAAAAATATAATAGGTACAACAGTTTCTTTTTTATTACTGTATTCTTCTTGTTAATTTTATAAACAAAAATATAATTGCTTTTGTTACCACCACTGTGAAGAAGTAAGTATTATCTCCATAATTTAGATGACAAATAGAGAAATCAAGAGGTTATGGCTAAGGCTACTAATATAATCGGTGGTAGATTCACAATAAGGAGAAAAGTTCACAGGTAACTTAGTTCAAAAGTCAATGGGAAAAACTATGACTCTCCATCTTTTTTCCTATTAATGAATTTTCTGAAGCTTTTTAAAGGAGAATTGTACAATTATGTTTCGAAGTAGTTCTTTGAAATTAGCACTACAAAAATGTATATTACTTATAAAAGGTCAAAATTACAGAATAAAATGTATCTACTGGGGTCAACTGAAATACTTATATATTTTTTGAATTAAGTATAGTATTAAGTTAGACATCATCTAAAAATGATTTAAACATAAAATTGTGGAATTTGTTTTTTTTAGTTATCCCGAAAAACTGTCATCAGGATCAGAAAAACAAAATTTAGTGTGGCTGTATATATAACATATGTATATAGTTTGGTGTGTGTGTGTGTGTGTGTGTGTGTGTGTGAACAGAATGGAATATTTGAGATATTCTGAAATTTCTAATAATTTAAAAGAAAGAAAAATTTATGATGATCATGGATTTTAATTTTTCTAAGTAGTCTATGAAATAGAGAAAATTTTTTGACAGGAATAAATTCAATCATATGACTTTTCTTTTTGACAAATGATTATTTTAAAAATAATGTTCACAGTACAAATTATATTATGTCAGACTTCACATTCAATATTAAAAACTCATTTTTAAATTAAAACTCTTATGAGCTGTGGAAAATTAGTAATTTGGAAAAAGAAAAAGAGAAATTCTTCCATTAATGTTGAAGGGACAGAAAGAAAATATAAGAAAAATAGTCAACATAAACGGTCCAATCTTAACAAACAATTTTTACCAGGAGTTTCTGAAGAAATGAATTTTAAGTGAAAGAAGTCTATAGAAATAATGTCTGGTTGAGCTGCCACATACATGGAAGGTCAAATGTAAATTTTGTATTTGTGTTCCCCTTAAAACAACACATGGGCTAGCAACAGGCAGTCTCACAAAGCAAGAACAAAGAAGTCAATGAGATGGTATAGAAGAAAGATGGTTTGTCATTGAGCAATTCAGATTTATTCCTGCTTTGGGGCCTCTACAGAACATGCACCTGACTTGTCTATACAGAGAAGAGAGAGCTAGGACCTGTATCCACCACTCCAAGAGGAGCCTATTGGGGTTTAACTCCTAAAACTTATGAACTGCACTATGCAGGCTGAATACATTATTTTATTTCTCTTTGGCTGGGAAGCCAAAAAGTGCAATAGGCACCTGAGTCAGGATGCTGCAAGGACAAGTCAGAAACTTGCCACCACAGCTGCTGTTAAATTGTAGGAAATGCTGCAACAGACTCATAAATGTCTAACACTATTCTGAAATGCCTGACTTAGACAATTTCAGAAGGGGAAAATGACAAATAATGTGCACTATACACATGCTACAGAAATTTAAAAATACCAGTGACAATCTCACAGAAAGAAAAAATATAGTTCATGTGAAAAGAAAAAATATGAGATTGACAGATTCTTCAGCTCCAACACTGCATGGAGAATAGTATGAAGTAATATCCCCAAATTGCTGTAAGTGAAGCACTTTACAATATCATTTAAATGCATCACTAGGTGTTCATAGCAGCCCCAGAAAATTTATTGTACATAGATATGGAAGAAAAAATGAACTCTTATTTTATAAATAGATACTGACTTATAAAAATAAACAAGATAGTGTTTGGGGAGCACTGGATAAATATAAATATGCTAAGATTTCAAACTTACTTGGAGAGTGAACATAATAGGTACCAACATTGACTAGAAAAAAAAAATGTAGAAACAGGCCAAAAAAAAAAAAAAAAAAAAAAAAGGAGGGAGAAGAAAAAAACAACACATATAAATTAACTTTCCTAAATTGAAAGATTTCTAATTTTGCAATATTTTCAACATTTTGAGAGTATGTACACCTACACAAACATACAGCTTAAAAAATACCAATAAAATGAACATCCATGTTCTTCACTCTCAATTAAGATATAGAACATACCTTGCCTTGGAAATTCTTTGATCTTGACTCATTCCTCTTCCCCTCATCCAGAGGTAATCATAATCTTGAATTCTTAATCTGCTTTGTTACTTTTTATGGTATTAGTACATATCTATTGATAGATACCACCTATGTATCTATCCATCGATCATTTGTACTTCTATAATTGGAATTTTATATTTTTGGATGATTCAATTTTTGAATTTGTATTACATTTTAAGACTTAATATGTTTATACACACAATTTTAGTTTGTTCACTTTTACTATTATATAGTATTTTGCATTATACTTACACCATGATTTAATCATCCCTTCAACTGTTCTTCTATTGATAGAAATCTAGGCAGCTAATTTTGTGTTTCAGTGTAGCTATGGCTATATGTAGAGATTTCACCATAGAAAGCACTTGCATTTAGCTTCATTAGATATTTTTAAACTGTTTTACAACATGATTGTAAAATTTTATTCTTGAAAACCAACTGTGTACAATGACAGTATCCAATATACCACATACCAGCCCTTGTGTATATGGTGATTTTTAAAATGAAGTTCATAAAATTTAATAGAGGGGTGATCATCAATATTTTCCATTATAGTGTGTGCCATTTATATTTGAAATTCTTACCACCCAAGGAAAAGGAAATATCTCTTATAAAATTTTCTGAACATGTTTTGCAGGCTTTCTCTTGCCAAAATATCAGTTTTAATATTTTAGCAACTCCTGTTCTTCAATTCCTGGTCCTAGCTATATCTTGCCTTTTGTCCACTCATATAAATTTTAGAATTGGATTATTGACTTAAAACAATATGATTGAGGTTTTGATTATGAATATATTCATCTAATTCACTTTGAGGAAAAAAATGACAATTTCATTATGTTGAGCTGTGCAATGAACACCATAGTTAATTTTTCCTGTATTTATTCTTGCTTCAATGTCTTGTAATAAAGATTGATTCTGGACAAGTATTCTCCATTAAGTTTAGTCTTGGGTAATAAGCAGTATAGTCATTTCTAAAGTAATCATTAAAAAATTATTGTTCTTTATATCTAACCTGAAACCTTGTTTATTGATCATTCCCCAGAAAAATTTAAATATATATATATTGATTCTCAAAATTCTCTTGACTCAATTGGTACTTTCTGCAGACATTCACATAATTATAAACTAGGCATTTGTCCATCACTATAATAAAATACCGGAGGCAACTAAATTATAAAGAGGAAAGGCTTATTTTATTTCATTGTTTGGGAAATTCCAGTCCATGAATGACTGGCTCCTTTGCTTCAGGCCTCTGACAAAAATGACACATCTTATCAGGATCATGTGATGGAACAAACTGCTCATCTCATCAGCCAGGAAGCAAAGGGGTGGAAGAAAAGGAAGATACTAACATCGCACAGCCACCTAAGGATCTCCCATAAAGTTCCACCTTCTAAAGGTCCACAGAAGACAATTTTAACTTATGGAGCTTTGTGGAACATTCTTCCAAACAATGGTAATGATATTTTCATTCCTTCATTTTAATTTTCTTTTGTTTCTCATCTTCTTTTTGAGGGTATCTAGCATAATATGGACTAGAAGTGGTTATAAGTATCAGGTCCAAAATTGAATGCTTTTAATACTCTTACATTGAAAATTGTATTTGCTTTATTATATTGTGATACCCTTCATCAGCACATTCAATTTTAAATCTATAATAACTAATTTTTCACAAATTTCTACCAAAGGCTTTTTAATCTATTGAGATAATGGCATATGTTAGTTTCCTCATTTTATCCATTAATAGGAATCAACTCAACTATGTCAGGTTTACTTTTTATTTAAATTCACTGCTAGATTCATTTTGCTAATACCGTGTGGTGTATCCTGAGAAGGATAAGAAATAATTTTATTGCTTCTATTACTTTCTTTGTCATGTTTTGCTTAGTATTAAAGTTGTGCTAAATAAAATAAAGTAACAAATGCTCCTTCCTGTTCTATTCTCTGTAAGAGTGTATGTAAGATGGAAATTATTTATTCTTTGAAAATTTAGTAAACTTGCTTCTGTGGTCACTTGGATGTGGTATTTAATTTATGTAAAGATTTTCAACTACTGGCTGAAATTCTACAGCAGGTAGTTAATTGTCATCACTAATTGTCTTTTGAATGAAACTTTTCTCAAACATTGGATCCTTTTTAAAGTTTTCTCATTTTATACATTTATTGGCACAATTGTCCTATCTATTATATTTATTAACTACATCTTAATCTCTGCAGTATCTGTTTATAATTTTCATTAAAAAGATATACATATAGTACTTGTTTATGTGTTTCCTCTGTATTTATAAGTGTGTGTTTATGACTAGCCAGGACATTGTCTATCTTACAAATATTTTCAGGGAATCAATATAATAGGCTAGGTTATGCCACAGGTATTAAAAAAAAAAAACATGAACAAACTTGGAATCAACCTCCCATTTGACCCAGCTATCCCACTTCTCAGTATCTACCCAAAGGACTTAAAAACGGCTTACTACAGGGACACAGCCACATCAATGTTTATAGCAGCACAATTCACAATAGCTAAATTGTGGAAGCAACCCAGTTGCACTTCAGTAGATGAATGGATAGAGAAACTTTGGTATATATACACATATATATATACACATATATATACATACAATGTTCCATATATATATATATACATACAATGGAACATTATTCAGCACTAAAAGAGAATAAAATCATGGCATTTGCAGGTAAATGGGTGGAGTTGGAGAAAATAATGCTAAGAGACGTTAGTCAATCCCAAAAAAACAAAGGCTGAATAATTTTTTTCATATGAAGATGCTGAATCCTAAAGGTGATGGGGTGGGGGCTTTGGAGGAATGAAGGAACTTTAAATAGATCAAAGAGGAGGGAGAGTAAGGGAGGGGCCAAGGGAGTAGGAATGATGGTGGAAGGAGTAGACATCATTACCCTAAGAATGAAGATATGAATGGTGTTAAAATACTTTGTGTAGAACCAATGTCTTGAAAAATTGTGCTCTATGTATGTAATATGCAATAAATTGCATTCTGCAAGCATGTATAACAAATTAGAATACATAAATAATTTAATTAAAAAACAATATTTTAGTGGTTTGAAAGAAGCACTTTGAATTCCCTGTACTTTATGTGTTGTGCAATTAAGCTTTTTTTTTTTTTTTAATTGTAGATCTTCTCATCAGTTCATAGGTGGATTTAACATAGTTTATCCTCCACAAGCAACACCACTGACAATCAATCACTAGGGCTTAAGTAGAAAAGTAGAGCCCTTGTCTTAAGGAATCCATTCAGAAATTTCAGTCACTTCTGTGAACCAAAGCTTTTGGCTAAAATAAGTCACAAGACCAAGCATCAGTTTAGAGACATGGAAAGTGCCTGAAAGGAGAATTAAAAATGAAAGTGAAAAGCGCTTATCATGTCCATGCCCATTCATCTGTGGGATTGTTGATGCTTTGGGTTTCATTTTTTTTTTCATTGATTTCAGCATTAATCTGTATTAATTCCTTTCTTCTTTTTTCAAAGTTTTTAGTGCTGTACTTTTTATAAACTGCCTAAGGCAGATATCAACACAGTGGTTTTCATTATTAATGGGTAAATAAAATATTCAAGGATAAACATGTCTAAGTCCTACTTAGGTTTTCATTTTCAAATTACATTTTAAAAGTTATCATTCCTGTGTGTAAAACTGCAGTTGACTTATATATTGACTATCCATCAAGAAGAATCAACAAATATATTAATTCTAAAATTCCCCAATGGTTTCTTGTAGATTTTTCAAGTGCTTTACATGCTTTCATTATAATTCTTTGCAAATAGCTCTACAAATTTACTAGCTTCTCAGATGTCTTCTCCAGTTATCGTATTTATTTTTAATTACACAACACATTTTGCCACGTTTTTGAACTATCTTAATCAAAATTGCTATATTTATCTCTATTCATTTGTCCCTGAAATATGTCAAAATATCTCAGTATGAGAATAGATTTGTCATTTTCTTCTTATAGTCCTGTAAAATTTTGATTTCTGTGTTTTAAACTATGTTATTAGAGGTATGTTGATTGAAAACAATGACTAATAATACTGTGAGTACCTCATTGTAAATGATAAAAGATGGAATATGTGCAGAGGAAGGATCATAAATATTGTATCTTGACAGTGTCAGAAAGCATGATGTCACAGAGTAAAAACAATTCATAAACAAACAAAATACTGAAGAGACCCCTGGGAGACCACATAATGAAAAAAGAAATCAAAACATGTTAATTTGACGTTACATGAAAAATTGGAGTAAAACTAACAGAATGTGAAATTAAAGCTCATCAATTAAAAAACTTGAAGGTGAGATGTTATACAAAAAATTACTCTTATCACATCAACAATAAGCATAATTCAGCAAGTAGGTGTTCAAAAGATAAAAATGCTGAAAATTATACCATGCAAAAAGATAGAAAATAAAGACTTTTTTTCAAAAATGCTATCCAAAGCCAACATGAACCAAATTAAATGAAAGGTAATTTTTTTCTTATAAGATGAATTCAATATTGGAAAAAAAGAATTTAATAGAATAATCATTTAAGATGCTTTTAAGACATTCCCAATAGATAAAAAAAAAGTAATAAAATAATTCAATAATTGAATGAACTATTGCTTTGACAATCCTTTAAATGCAACAGCCCCAGTCTCTCAATGGCAAACAACAGCAAACATTTATTTTTCTTAAAACAGACATATGTCAAATGTGCCTCTACTCAATTCATCTGAAGTCAGACGTGTTGGTCTTTGTCTACAATTATGTTTCCATGTGTATCCTCTTTCTGCAAAGAAAGGAAGAATATTCTTCTTATGAAGGAACTCAAAAGTATAAGAAACCAGTTCCAACTTGATTGAGTCTGTTGAAGCTACCTCCCATCAGGACTGCTAACATTTGTTGATGAAAGTGAATCTGAGGGCTAAGCTCAAATCAGTCCTTAGGGGGATGCATTCTCTTCTTGTCTTTCTAGCACAATCCCAAGTCACCAGCACAGCTGTATTGTGACTGGAAAATTAAGAACTGGAAGAGGAAATACAGTCTATTATGAGAATCTGGAGCATATTTGAGACTGACTTAAAAGCACATAAATGCTAGTAAGTTTGCATAAATACAGATATATTCCTTTTGCTTTTTTGCTTCCTCTTTCCTTCCTTCTTTCTTTTTTTCACTTTTGCTTTCTTTCTTTTGCTATAGTTATGAGGGGACAGAGCTATGTTAAACCTGTCCTCTGTTATTCCATCTTCTTTAAAAAGCAAATTCTATTGTTCCTTTAATTTTCCATTTACTGACACAAGATTTCTTTTATTTCCTCCTTCTCTTCCACCCTCCCTCCTTTCATTCCTTCCTTTTTTCTCCCTCTCTTCCTCCCTCCCTCCCTCTCTTCCTTCTTTTTTTCTTCCATCCCTCCCTCCTGGTAGATAGGCTTGGGCTGACAGGCCATCTCCCCCATGGAAATTTCCATTAGGAGCAACCTGGTTTCATTTTCCCCAGGCAGGAGCTGATCAGCTTACAGGTCGCTATGTTCCCCAGGGGGAGCCAATCGGCTTAAAGATCGCCCTGTTTACTGGGAAAAGAGCCAATAGTGTTAAAGGTTGTTCAGGCACACCCCCACCAGAAATCCTTACTTAAGTCCCTGCCAGCCCAGAGCTCAGACACAACAGCTCATCCCTGCAGAAAGAAAGCAGCTGCTGCAACAGCTCCAGACTCACCATCTCCAGCCCAAGGGCAGCTGCCCCAGCTGACAGCTCCAGAGACCACAGCCAGCACGACCAGGCATCAACCCTCCCTCCAGAGCTTGCACACTTCCCTCTCCCTTACTCCTCTCTCCTCATACTTCTTCTACCTCCGACCAGCCATAAAGGCTGGTAAATAAATCTCTTGACTGCACAGTTGTCTCCAGTGTGATTTTTGACCTTCACCTCCCTTCCCACTTTCTTCCCTTCCCCACCTTCCTTCCAATATTTGTGTTATTTTTTGCAGTACTGGTGGTTCAACTCCAGGCATTCTTCTACCAAGCAACATCCCTACATCCCACCTTTCTTTTCTTTGATCTTATATAGGGTCTTGCTAAATTTCTAAGGCTGGCCTCAAATTTGTGATTGACCTAACTTAGGCTCCTGAGTACCTGGGATTATAAGCATGTAGCACCAAGCATGGCATGGATTTCCTTCTGCAGTACACATATCTTCTTATTGTTTACTGTGTTTACCACTAGAGAGAATCCTAGATTTCCAGTTAAAGCAATCGTACTTTCTACATGCAAACCAAATTAAAATTAGAATTCAAAGTATAACAAGGATAAAAAATGGGATGGTATGGTTTTATAGGGTAGAGATACTGAAAGCATGAACTTCAGCTTATATTTTTTATTTTTGGACAAGAGAATTCCCATCAAACAAAATAAAAACTTGATTTTTTATGCATTTGTGCCCACATCCTCAAGCTCAAATGGCTCTGCAGTATCATTTGACCTCTACTTCCATAACTTAACAACTGTTATTTCCATACCTCTATGTTTTATCGAGTGCTTATTACCTGACACAAACTTATAGAAATAGTTCTCATCAACCTGCCAGTGAGATGACAGGTTAGAGAAAACCTGCCTGCAGTTAGAGAATGGCCAAATATCACCTTGCAATGAGTACCAACTAGTTCATCTGGAACACTACTGTTCTTAGGAGCAATAACAGAACAATTTTAAGAATAAATGGATGAATGGAATCAAAGGAAAAGTTCAATTAAAACAACTTTCTGTATCATTCTGACTCTATTTTATTAAATAAAAAGCTAAGTCTTGTCATTCAAGAGACATGAGAAAAATGTTTTCAGCTTTTTCTTTTGTCTTATTTGCAGGAGTGAAGAGGAGTTTATAGCACACATAATAAGAGATATAAACAATTGTGCTGAGATAATAAAAATACAAGTGGCAATTCATGCAGGTCCTGTATGGAAAGACTTAGAAACTTAGAGAAAGATCTCTATTTTATCCAAATGACACTATATGTCTGCCCAAAGTATAATTTTACAGCAAGTGAAATATTATAGCAATTGTTTACTTCATACTCATAATTTAAAGCTACTATTGTTAAACTACAATTTTACAATTGTCTTTAGTCTGGAGCCCAGGTTAATGATTCTTTTTGTATTGGTTGGATTTGCTTTACTATAATGAAATATTTGACAGAGCTTCTGTATAAAGAAAAAAGAGCTTATTTAGCTCACAGGTTTTCAAGTTCAAGGGCATGGCTCCTGCATTAATTCCATTCTGTGAGGATCTCATTGCAAATGACAAAATATGGAGTATATGCAGAGGAAGGATCATATGTTGTATCTTAAGCTAGGAGACAGGAAGAGAACGGGTCTTACAGTACCTTCTGAGGTCACCTTCCCAGTGACCTAAAGACTTTGTGCAAGGTCTGCCCTCTTAAATGTCCACAACTACCTTCTAATATTGCCACCTTATGGACTGAGTTCCCTTCTCAAGAACCTTTGGTAAGACACAAACTGTTCAAGCCATGTCACTATCCCTATCTGAGATATTGCTGTTATCATGACAAAGAAATATAAAAACACAAGTCAGAAAAGGTGATGGCTCTTAAAATCTCTTGAAGTGGCTTTTCACAACTTCATGTTCCATTAATTTAAGTCACATCATCAAGAAAATACCAGTGTGGTAAAGTATGCTTTCCCACAGGAATAAGAACTGAAAGTCATTTTGTAAGTCTCGTAAGTCTCCTGTTGCTGATATAACCAATTACCATAATTTTATCTACAAATACATTATGTCACAAAGTTATCATCTTACAATTAGAGGTCAGAAGTCCTAAAATCATGATATCAATCAATAAGCCTGCCTTTCCTCTAGAAAGCCAAGTGAGGGACTCCATTCCTGGCCTATACATCTTCTAGTGGCCACCTGTGTTCATTCTGTTTCTATCTCAGCCTGTCTATCTTGCTTCTGTCTTTATATCTCCCTCTTAAATTCTAAGCCTCCTCTTTTATCCTTTTAATAAGGACCCTTATTACATCAACCCACCTGGAAATTCTATGATTCTCTCCCCGTATCAAAATCCACAAATGAATCATATCTACAAGGTCCATGCTTCCATGAAATGTAGTATATTTACATGTTCTAGGGATTACAACATGGATAGCTTTGAGGGATTATTTATCTTACCACAGTCAAAACACCAAGCCTCAAATCAACAAGAAGAAAGAGATAATAATTTGATAATATAAAAAATTATGCAGAAACTCCTCCTGTTCACAACCAAATCACATCTTTCCTGTTACATGCTAATATGCGTACACTTCTTCTGCAAGAATAAATCCAAACTCCACATCTAGGAGCAGAATTAGTGTACCAGACCACAGGATATTTCCTTTGTCAGATCTCTGTGTATTTCATTTTGATCTTGAAATTAAAGAATTAAAAAGGTGTGCATCAAGTACAGGATAACATTGACAAACACTCTTATGCAGAAAGAGGAAAAATGAAAGTTGCAGAATGGATACTTCTCCATAACTATTCTGAAATTCCAATGGGGGAAGGTAACCTCCTTGACCAGTCTTTTCCATGGACCTTGTACCCTCTGCATGTTGTTTAGCAATATCATTCTTGTTCCTATCTAAAGAAGGCAGTTGAGAGAAGTCTATCCTTGGGGCCTGACCATATTTTCCAAAATAATATGGGGCTTAATTAAGGACAGTCTCTGGTACATTTGAGGGTTTGTATATCTCAAATACCTTCTAACTGTATTTTCCAATTGGGCATGTGCCAATATCCATATTATTTGGGGTCATTTCCAGTCTTAATTATAGGTAATTTGAACTTGAAAGGAGAGCTGTACCTTATATCTTTTCTTCTGAACTCCTTTTTACCAAACTATTTATCAGATAAACAATTAGAACTGTGAACAGAAGCCATGATGGCTGTAATCTGGGTTCCATTCTTACCACAGGCTGATTTTATTCTGTTTGGCTACATGATGCTCAGTTTTTGTTGTTGTTGTTGTTGTTGTTGTTGTTTTTGTTTTTGTTTTTGTTTTTCATAGTTAGATGATGATTGCCCATCGCTACCCTGAAGATCCCAGTATATAGACTCTGAATTTTTAATTTAATCTTGTATATAAATGATTTGCTCTTCTGAACTCTTCTTATCATGCACTGTGAAATATAGCCAATAGTGTCAGCACTTCATTTCCAGACTTCTTCAACTAAATCCAAAGATTCATTTAATACATTATCTGTGTTTCAAGTTGCCATTGGAGACACTCTCACAAAATGACTCATCTTCACAATGCAAGAATCGACAATAGTCCAGTTTTCAGATAGAGTTTCTTTGCTATGCAATGTTCATGCAAGAGCCTCTTCCACTTTAAAAATAAATAGAGCCGTGGCGCACGCCTGTAATCCCAGCACTTTGGGAGGCTGAGGCAGGAGGATCTAGAGTTCAAAGCCAGCCTCAGCCATGGCGAGGCATTTAGCAACTCAGTGAGACCCTGTCTTTAAATTAAAAAAAAAAAAAACACAAAAAAAAAAGGGCTGGGATGTGACTCAGTGGTTGAGTGCCCCTGAGTTCAATCCCTGGTACAAACAAAAATAGATAGATAGATAGATAGATAGATAGATAGATAGATAAATAGATAGATAGATAGATAAAGCTCCTCACTGTTGGTAACGAATCAATATCAGGTTAGGCATAACACCCAAATCTTAGTAGCTTACAACTATACATGTCCACATATTTGCTTATGTTATGTATCCAATTAGGGTCACTTTCTGTCCTCCACATCTTTATTCTCACCCAGGCTACAGAACTTAAAATGTAAATTATAAATTACAATGATCTTATTTATTATTTGCCACAAGTTTTGTCACATAGTAGGAATATACTGTGTGTGTATATGTGTGTGTATACACACACATATATAGAAAGAAAAACTAAATATTATATATATGTATAATATAGAGAAAGAAAAACTATTATATATACACACACACACACATATATATATACATACACACGCATGCGTGTGTATATATATATAAACACACACGGTGTATTCCTAGTATGTGCCAAAAATTGGAGTGCATAACAAATGATATATATATATGTATATATATATATATATGTACATAAATACACATGTATATACATATACACACATATGTAGAAAAACAAAAACTAAATATAATAGGTTTTCTTGGTAGAAAAATCAGGATAAAGAAAAAACATGAAATAATATGTAAATATGTGAATATTTTTACATGATTATATATGACTTAAAAGCAGTTTGTATTGTAAAATCAGACTTGTACATTTGATCAAATTCCTCATGAAGAATTTCCTGAAGGAACAGGCAATCACACAATAGTGGCATGGAGTGGTCTGAGCTGTTGAGGGCAGCCTCTCTCTTTCCCTTTGGACATGTGCTCCTTGGTCATGTACTTTCTGATAGGATGGAATCTTTAAAGAGATCTTCTCAGGTGCCTGACACACAAGAAGTGTGTTTATTAATCATATAGTTGTAGCTTGCATGACATTTCACAAAGAAAGTATCTCATAAATCCAAAGATTTTTAGCTTTGCTTTCCAATAGCAACCCTAAACCTCGGGCAGTCTGCTTAAACATTCCATAGATAAAAACCCTCCTCATGACAGTATAATTAGTCTATTTGCCAAGAGGTCCAATTATCAGCATGTTTTCAGGAAGATTAGCGGGGGTCACATGCCTTCCTTCTCTAGGAATGTCCCACAGGTAAGGAGAGATAAATGAGTCACAGTCTAGTTACTTTAACTCCTTAACATTTTGGTAAAATCAAAATAGGGGGGGAATGCCTAAGGACTAATTTATATTTGTAGAAAAAGTATGTTATATAGTAGCCTAAAATGTAATTTATATAACGTAATAAAGTATTCTAAACCTTAGTAGATATATAGACAAGCAAGATAATAAAAACAGCCTTAAAACAACAATCAGTTTTTTGCTAATGTCATATAAGCAAAAGTAATAGTAAAATATTGAGAAATTGATTAAAATGTTATAATTTTTCCTTTGTTTATCACTGTACACTAATAAAACGGATTTATAAATCAATTTGCCAGTATGTTAAAAAGCTAGCAACTAAATATACTTTTTGACTGAGAAATGTGGCAATTGCTCATTTATTTTATGGGATCATAAAATCAGACATAGGTTGAAAGTTATAAGGCAAGAATGTTAGTATGCAAGTGTTAATTGTAATAATGAAAAACCATAATAGTTAAAACACAATGTAAGGACATGTAAATACATTAAAATGCACTAACTCCATACCCACATTGAAAATTAATGATGATGAACAACTTATATGTAAATTCCAAGTCTATAATACCAGCAACGTCTCTAGTTGTATCTGTATTTTCTGGTCTTTAATTTCTCATATTATATTAAAATTGAATAGTTTTAGATTGCTATTTGTGTTTGATAAAAGTAGTAAAACATATGCTAGTCAAACTTTGGAAAACAGGGGATCTAGCAACTAGAAATCAACCCAAATTTTAATAAGAAACACCCTGAGTTAAATGATAACAAATACCCTGACTATCTGTACATATCATGCCAGAAACACTGATGTGGTCCCCAAAAGAAGAATGTCTGATAGACAACTATTTGTTTTGTTTAAGTTCCTTTTATCTTGCATTTGGAATTCAAAGCAAGTTACAAGTCAAAGTTCATTGAATAATCAAGAACTGCATTTTATCTCTGGTATTTGATTTAAGCATCACTGCATCATAATAATTTAAATTTATTTTATTGTCTTAGAAACTCCTAAGCACACAAGAGGCTTTTACTATGGAGTTGAGTCTTGTTATACTGGATTTCGATTAATGTTAAAATATTAATGATCTGGGGGATGGTGTTGTGGCTCAGCGGTGGAGTGCTCGCCTAGCATACATGAGGCACTGGCTTCGATCCTCAGCACCACATAAAAATAACATATATTGTGTTCATCTAAAACTAGAAATAAATATTTAAACAAAGATTAATGATCTGATAATGATATATTTTTAATGATTCCAAGTATTTTGTCACAGTCAATGATTTGAATTGTTTTAGGGTTTCCTTTGCATAATACTACATTTTAAATTCTGATTGGAATACATTTTATTCTGGCTTTTAAAAGAAGTGGCATGAAAAGACTTCTTTTTTCCATGTTGATATAACTGCATTCAAGGACAGCAAGTAGACATAAACATAATGTGTTTTATGGCCAACTCTTTTCATGTTCATCTATACAATCAAATCCCAAGTGCTGAGCCTTTAAATTTCAAATGAAAATGAGTTGATGTATGTATGGGAGAATTTCAGTGCAAGTAGAAGTTTTTCAGAATATTTTAGTTCATATATAATTGCTGTAAACCTTTGTTATAATCCATTCTGCTTTTACTTCATTACTTTCTCCGTATGCTGAAAAGGTAAAAAACTATAAATTATTCTAGAACACTAAGAATAGAGCTCCACCAACCTAAATTGTTATAGCATAATGAAAACTGAAATAACAACCTTGGAATTTTAAAAAGAAGAATAAAGATTTCAGTGTATTGAGATACCTAATTTCGAAACCATTTTAATACTACCCACTTACTTTTTTTTTTTTTTTTTTTTTTTCAGTAAAATTACTCAAGGTTTATTAAGGGTGGGGAAGGGAGAGCTGTTGGCAAAGCATATTATCAGCAAGATATGTATAGAGACAGAATATAAATTTGTACAACTGAAATAGGTAACTAGATTTTCAAGTTGTGACATTTACTTAATGAACTAGAAAAACAAATTTTAACATCACACAAATCAATAGTTTATTTTTGCCACCTAAAATGTTTATTATCTCCCATTGGTGGCATTTCTGTAGCTTTTGTTTCAGCATAAGGATTATTAAGCTTGCCTTTTCTGTTCTCATTACTAGAATATTTTATAGGTAAATCCACTCAAGGAACCTATTGTGCTTTCTGATCAAAGTGGAAAGTGATGCCAGGCTATAATAAGCAATTTAATTTTTAATGAGCTTATTCGTGCCCAAGGTCATAACAAAGGTAAAAAAAAAAATAGTTAAAATAAAACTACAGCAAAACACTAATGACAATGCCCTAAATATGACTAGGGCAAGATAATATTTGGTAGCGAGCACTTTCAAATTACCTCAGCGGTATTTTTTTATTTTATTTCAGAATAAAAACTTAGCTCAAGTAAGTTGTAGCATATTAAATAATATAGGCATAGATAAAAATGAATGAGAATTTTCCTAAAAGAAGTAAACAAAGCTGTTTGTAGAACTTAAATCTCTAAGTTAAAAATATTCAAGCAATTTTGGTAAACTCTATGGTGTTTATCCATTGTTATTTTCTAAGTCTATAATATTTTTGATAGTGTTTTACACTGTTTTCCTGCATTTTATATTTTATTGCAGCTGGGATGTGGGCACACTTTAAATACTGAATTTGGTTTACTACTTGGATAGTGATGTTGCAGAAAAATTATTTTGATTAATACATATTTAATAAGTTTGACACCTTTTAAAATAATATCTATTTAAATGATAGTGATTTTGAATTTTCACTTTTTCATTATTGCTTTAATTTGAATATATTACATAAAAGCACACACAAAATATTCTTGCTTAAAACATCCTGTGTGAAAAATTAAGGACTTTTCTACATAGTAAATATTCTATATTCTAGTTTTATATTTGATTTCTTCAGAAACTATTTTAATTGTTTTATGCTAATGAGTAGTGTACACTGTAGAAACTTTAAAAATACCTTTCGTTCAAAACAGATCTTAGATACATTGCTCCTACAGTCCCACTGATAAACAATGAAAATTAACTGAGAAAAAATGTAAAGAAAGAAGGACAAACTGGAGGCAAATTGTCATCAGTTGATGCCTCTTAACTCCTACAGCCATTATTTTAATATTAAATAATTATACATAATGATCTTTTGTCTTACCTGTTGTGATATTTAATGATTTTTGCAGAATCAAAGGCTTATTCTTGTTTTCTGTATGTAGAAAAAGTGGACATAACTGTATTGCCACTTTTTGTGATAGTCTTGTTTCATACATTTATGAGAAAAAGGAATACTAAAGTTAAAAGTGGGGATAGTCCACTGACTTGAAAGAATCAAATTTCTATATGAAACTATGAAATATGAAGTAATTTTATTAATCATGATTAATAATTTTCTAGATACTTGTTTAAAATTTAATTGGAAACTCATTTTATTGATAAATAATGGTATTATTTTTGGATAAAATGTTATACTTCTATAAGAGGAGCAATTCTATAACAAATGAGAAATCATAAACCAGTGTTGGCAATCCTTAAGGCTTCAAGTTCTAATTTTCTTTACGATCGATTTATGTCCACAAATTTTTCAAAATAAGGTGGGACAGTAAAAATGTGTTAAAATATTTAGATACAAAAATGAAAAAACAAGGGCTGGGGTTGTTGCTCAGTGGTAGAGTGCTCACCTCACACATGCACGACCTGGGTTCAATCCTCAGCACCACGTTAAAAAAAAAAAAAAAAAAAAAAAAAAAAAAAGGCATTGTGTACAACTATTAAAAAAAGAAGAAAACTTGAAAATATTCATATATCTAAATGAAATTAAATTTAATTAACTGAATGAATATATTAGAAGATTGCAAAACAACCTGGCATGAAACAAAAAACACTGAAAAATTACCTTAGGTGGCATTTCTGATTTTCCGCCAAATCATTGTGCTGATTTATTTTTCACTTCTGAATTGGCTTACTTGTAGCATACTATCTGACCAAGTTTCACTTTATACTTTGTGAAAGTGGGCACATTAAGCTTGTTTTCCCATTTTCATATTAGCACAAACATAAAAAATGATAGCAACATTCACATTTTAAACCTCAGCTCTGAATTTCAGAGATTTAGGCACATCTTATCTCTCCCTTCTTTTCAGGGTTTCATAGGGTGAGGTGGTGAAACAATTGTATTTCTTTCTGGAAGCTGAGGGGAAGTACTTGGTTCCCAGTTTAATCAGGTCATTAGCAAATTTCACTTCTTGTTAATTGGAGAACTGAGGTCCCTGTTTTTCTTGTTAATGGTTAGCTGAGGTCATTCTCAGCTCCTGAAGGCTACTCTAAGGTTCTTGCCATTTAGGACCATTTATCTTCAAAGTCAAAATGGCAAAATCTTCCTCTGGCTGAATTCCTCTCATGCTTCTAATATCTAACTTATTTGTCTTTGAACACTTGGGGAAAAATAAAAAGTCTTCTTTAAAAGACTTGTTTGAATAAGACAGACATGACCTAGAATATCTCCTCTATCAAAGTAAACTATGCCACCTAACATAACAATAATCATGGACTGAAGTTCATATTTATTCCACAGGGATTTTGCAGGGTTTGTACACACGAAGGCAGAAATCTTGAGAACTGTCATAGAATTCTGCTTTTCACAGTTTGTCATTTTGACCCCTTCCTACTGGTAATTTTCTGAATCATAGAATAGTATAAATCCTAGGAGAGTGAGGTCTAGGTAAGCAATAATTAATTAAAACAACTCCTATTATTTAGATATATGAATGTGTATCTATCTGAGTATGTAAAAAAAGGGCCCACAGGTAGTTTCTCTGTTTTGTTTTCTTTTTCTTTTCAACTCTGTTTGACTATGCAAAGACTCAGAGGATTATACTACAGTTGCTATCCTAGGGAGGCTAAAATTAGAGTAAATACTCTAGGTTATATTTTCTTCAGTGTGTTAATCAGCTTTCCATTACTATGACAAAATGCCTGAAAATTTTTACTTAAAAAAGGAAAAGTTTATTTTGATTCATGTTTTCAGAGGTTTAAGTTCATAGTAACATGGTCCTGTAGCTTTTTGGCCTGTGGCCATCATGGTGGGGAGTATGAGAAAGAGGAAAAGCTACTTACCTCAACTTCTAGGAAGGAGAGTGAGAGAAAGGGAGAGGGAGAACTGAGAGGGAAAGGGAAAGGAGAGAGAGAGAGAGAGAGAGACTGAGAAAGAGAGAAAAGGGTCCAGGCCCCAATATTTCTTTCAAGGGCAAGTCCCTATCACCTCACTTCTTCTACTTGTATCACCTCCTGAATGTTCTACCATCTCCAAATAGCACCAGAGTTTGGCAACCAGGCCGTTAGCACATGGGCCTTTGGAGGATATTCAAGATTCAAACCATAACAACCAGTTACCAGAACTTACCCTAACATAGACAAATTTATTTTACAAGTGGAACAATGAATGTTCACTTTCAAGATCTGAAATTATCATTGTTAAACATTTATTAAAGTAATAAAATCCTTCTAAAGAAGGGTCCCATTTGAAATATACTTTCTAACTAAAAACATAAATGTCAAATAGAAATGTCAAGCATTTTAATATATCCATTCACTGATTTGTGTGTTTAAGTGTGATGCTACTGATGAATCAGCATTGATATTCATTCTCTGCAATTAATCCAAGTGATGCTGGAGAGTAAATAAAAATTCAATTATTGAAGTGCTTGCTCATCATTTGAAAAATCAAGATCAATGCAAAATAACAAAGTGTTTTATAAAATGTGTAATACATATATGAAAACCAAAATATTTTCTACCTTTACAACCTTATTAAATCTCTTTTATCATTTCAGTATTTTTTAAAGCTCTATCTATATATGCACAAACATATATATATTTGTATATGTATATATACACTATTGAGTTGAAAATCATTTTAAATTCCATCTAATTCAATAGTTAATTTTGTATAGCTTGTCCATATAATTTCAAGATCAATGAAAATCACCCACTTCAAACCTATAATTATATAAATGAGGAAACCAGAAATAATCGCACAGAATTTGATGATTTAGAAAACAGAGTGGCTCATTCTAGACCGTAATCTACACTTTAATACCATATTTTTGGCCCTATTATTTTTGTAGACATATTGAAATACATGTTTCTCCTGACATCCATAGGAAAATAAATACCTATGTCCATATAGATGTTGATATGATCCCATGTAGGTTAGCAAAGAAAATCCTATGAAAAATTTGGAGAGTATATTTGGCTCCCACATTATTCTTTTAAAGTCTTTTATTTTATCTCTCTTCCTAGACACAAATGTTAATTCCATATGTCACTAATAAAACTGAGAAAATTACAATAAATTGTCTGTTTTAATCTTATAAGTACACAGAAATTCTATGAGGAAAACAATCCCAATAAATGGCATTCAACAATAATATTTCAAGAAATTGGGGCTGGAGCTGGAGCTCAGTGGTAGAGCACTTGCCTGGCCCATGTAAGGCACTGAGTTCAATCTTCTGCACCACATGAAAAATAAATAAATACATAGTGTCCAAATATAACTAAATTTTTTTTAATTTCAAGAAATAGAGGTAGACAGGGAAGCATGGGATACATTTCATTTTGTTTGTTAACCAGGGCTGTTAGTAATTCCATGCATCAATATTTTTTTTTCCTTTTTTTAAAATTTTTATTAATACTCATTTATTTATGTGTTAATTTTGGTACCATGTAAACAATAAAGACACAAGCACATATGTAGATGCAACATACAACACACAAGGGTGCACAGATATACACAAAACAGATAGGAAACAAGGCTTTTTATAGATTTTTACCAAGTATTAAATCCCTACAGGTAGAAGCCAAAAGAGCTATCAGATTTAACCTTTTAGAAATTAAAATAGACCCGGTATGACTCAGACATGGGAAGGCCTGTGCTTTCCATTTTCCTTCCCTGTCCCTAGGTCTAGAATTTTTCCTGGAGATTTCTTGTACACCCCAAACTTCCTCATGCATCAATATTTTTATCATCTATTAATATTTTTCTTACTACTGGGAAAATATAAATAAATGTTTTTGTTTGTGCAGGATCAGAGCTTTCTGAGCAAAACTTACTGAAAACATGGATTAAAATACAAGGTTTGGAAATTAAAGGGAGATGAAATACAAGAGGAAGTTCGGAGTTATATTCATAGATCCATTTCTAAAATTATGTGTCTATATCCTAAAGATTTGTAAATCAGGGTCCTTCTATTTCTCTTCTTGAAGAGTTCTTCTGTTTTTCATTCATTATTATTAAAAATATCAGGAAGCTGAAAAATATGGTCCACACCTGTAATCCCAGCAACTCTGGAGGCTGAGGCAGAAAGAGTCCAAGTTCAAGACCAGCCTTAGCAATTTAGCAAAGCCCCTAGGCAACTCAGCAAGACTCTGGGTTCAATCCTCAGTACCTAAATTAATTAATTAATTAATTGATTGATTATCAGGAAAAGAGGATGGGTGTTGTAGTAATTTCTACACAAGTCCCCAGATTCTAAATGCAGGGTTTCTGTACTAAGGTACCAAATACAGGGGCATCACTATGTGGCTCCTTTCACATTTTCCTGAGAGAGAAGGTGTAAACTTGAAAATTTATTAATTTATTGCTTTCAGTCTTCATCTGATTAAGAAACCTAGAAATGGTTTCTAGGATGCAATAAATGTAGCATTAAAAACCTATTACTGATTTTAAGTCCTTTGGGTATAAACCAAGGAGTAGGATAGATGGGTCAAATGGTGGTTCCATTCCCAGTTTTCCAAGGAATCTCCATACTGCTTTCCATAGTGGTTGAACCAATTTGCAGTGCTGCCAGCAATGTATGAGTGTACCTTTTTCCCCACATCCTCACCAACATTTATTGTTGCCTGTGTTCTAGATGATTGCCATTCTGACAGGAGTGAGATGAAATCTTAGAGTAGTTTTGATTTGCATTTCTCTAATTGCTAGAGATGTTGAATACTTTTTCATATATTTGTTGTTCAATTGTATTTCTTCTTCTGTGAAGTGTCTGTTCAGTTCTTTAGCCCATTTATTAATTGAGTTATTTGTATCTTTGAGTTCTTTACATACCCTGGAGATTAATGCTTTATCAGAGGTGCATGTAGAAAATATTCTCTCTCAGTCTTCTCACAATAGCTAGAAAACGGAACCAACCTAGGTGTCCCTAGGTAGATGAATGGATAAAGAAAATATGGTATATATACTCAATGGAATATTACTCAGCTTTAAAGAAGGGTGAAATTATGGCATTTGCCAGTGTATGGTTGGAGTTGGAGAATATCATGCTAAGCGAAATAAGCCAATTCCACAAAACCAAAGGCTGAATGTTTTCTCTAATATGTGGATGCTAATTCACAATAAGGCATGGGGAGGCACTAGGGAAAAATAGTGTTAGATTAGGTAGAGGGAAGTGAAGGGTGGGGAGGGAGGGGATGTGTGGATGGGAAAGATAGTGGAATGAAAAAAAAACGTTATTAATGTATGACCAATATGATTCAGCAGCCGATACACTTTGGAAAATGAGGAATTATATCCCATCTATGTATATCACAGTGCATAAATGCATTCTACTCTCATGTATAACTAATTAAAACAAATAAAATAATAAATAAAAGAAAAAAAACCTATTACTGATTTGCTCTGTTAATTGAATATTTTTATGCCCCACTGATTAGCACCTTAGACCAAAATCTAACAGGAAGAACAAGAAAACAATAAAATATCTAATGAAAATGTTTGAAAAATATGATGAAGGAAATAAGCAAGTTATGGTAGTAAAAACACATGGTTAGGTCCTTTTGGGTCAATTCACATTAAACATTATCACAGCAACTGTAATATTATATTATAAATTAATTTTCTTGCCCCTTTATCTATTTGCTTGTGAGCTTTTTATTTTTTAATTGTTTTTTTAGTTGTGGATGGACACAATGTCTTATTTTATTTATTTATTTATGTAGTGCTGAGGATCGAACCCAGTGCTTCACACTTGTTAGGCAAGTGCTCTACCACTGAACCATGACCCCCAGCCCTTGCTTGTGAGCTTTTTCAGGATAATGACAAGCTCTATCCATTTTTCTATTCCCAGTAAATGTCATTTGGACTTTCATAAACATTTGGCAATTAATAAATTCATAGATGACTTAAACTTTCAGTTTCCCTGTCATAAGTAAAAATTACTAATCTAATCTCAATGAAAGCTGTATTTGCGATTTTCCTCCTGTCTCATCTAAATAAATTGTATCATCAAATTTTTTTAAAAAAAAAAAAGACCTCCTATTTTCCAAAGATATTTGACTACTGATGATAATGGCATCATTCATTTCCTATTAAACTGGATGTATATTAAATTTTAAAGACTTCAAGCAAAAATACCAAGAAGTTAATGCTTATATTTATTCAAATAAAATAAAATAGTCTTCAATAGAAAATTGATCTGATCAGTTTTAGAGGTGCCTATGAGACTGGTATAATTAAGATATTGTTCATGACCATAGGAGTACGTTCTCTTATAAAAATAAGCATGGACGCTATCAAACAAATGGCATTTTATGTGGTGATAGGAGAACCCTAGGCTTTTGGTCTTCTATTTCTATCTTTGACAGTTATGTACTAAACTATTTTAATAAATGTTCTCATTATGCATGTTAGAAATATGAGTTAATTTTTAATATAGTGGTCAAATAAGTGTCATGAGTTAACACTTTAAAATTTTGGTGAGTTATGTCTGTGTCATCTTTTTTTCCTATGAGCATTGCCTTTCTGCTTTTACACTTTCAGTTTCATATACATGCTGAAATCTACTTTGGGACAGTCATTTTCTTTCAATTCACTTTGAGCTTCCTAGTCCTGATGCTTATGAGAAGAGTACTTGATGTGTTGGAGTTTATGCTCCAGTGCCCTGTCCTGTCTCAGAAAAGCTCCACTTGGTTTGCTTATGTACGTACTGTCTTTTGAGTCACAGCTTCTTCTAATGTGAAGGAGAAGAGCTATTTGATTACTCAAGTGAAACTCTTGTTTTCTAGGTTTATCATTTAAAGGCACATTTCTAGGTTTATGGTTTTATTTATGAAAATTATAATCATATCTGTGCCTATGCTCTATTATTTACTTGTAATTTATTGGCACACAGTGGACTGGGGAGAGCTATTTGAATTCAAGGAGATGGAAATAACTTTGTTATACCTTGAATAATTATTGCACTCATGGTACCATGTAATGATTTCAATTTATTCTAGGTTTGTTTGCATTAACCTTTCTCTATATCAAATAAAGGTCTTAGTATAATTACAGTTAAAATGGCTGCGATCATGGAAAATTGGAAATTTTAGCTTTAAAAGGTAAGCCCATTTTTATGTTTCACATCCTAAAAAACAAAATGGAATAAATTTATGTTGTTTAAGTAAAAGAGTAAGGTAAGACATAAACAATAGACAAAAATGTATTGACTCAGACATTGTTAATAACTGAGAAATGTAGACCTAATTCTCAGATTTAGGAAGTAGAGTAAATTTAGGAAGTAGAGTAAATCACCAGCTAGTTAAAGGCAAAGATACCTATCATTAGATAGATCAGGTTGAAACTGCTGAACTCCAAAGATAAGAGAAAATCTTAAACAGCAGTCAGAAAGGAAAGATATTGTCTACCCATAGCATGAGTTATAAAAACCAACATCATATATCTTATCAAACAACAAAGAAAGCTAGAATATAATAAAAAATGGAATTCAGGGTTGGAGAATTCTAAACAACAAAGGGCTTAAGGACACTCTCTCTCTCTCTCTCTCTCTCTCTCTCTCTCTCTCACTCACACACACACACACACACACACACATATACTCTCATGTAGATTTAATTTAATATGTATTTTTACAGAAAAAAATTTGAAGCTGATTGATTCATTAAAGAAAACATAAATAAGAGATATGCATTATTTACTCCTAGAAAGTTAAAAACCTTAGGGTTGGGGCTGGGGCTCAGTGATAGAGTGCTTGCCTAGCACATGTGAGGCATTGGGTTTGATTCTCAGCACCACCTAAAAATAAACCAGTAAATAAATAAATAAAGTTATTTAAAAAAGAAGGAAAGAAAGTTAAAAACCTCTACCTCAATTTATCAGGATAATGTGGTTCAATTCCAACTAAAATACTGACATGATTTTGTTGTGGGTGGTGGGTATGTGTAACTGAAATACAGATCCAATTCACTTCTGAATTTAAAGCAGAATGTAGAGAAGTTGATTTATAAAACATTAAGGCTTATTAACAAGATATAATAACATATACATTTTGGTATTAACAAATGGATACACATATTGAATATCTATAAAATAGACAGTTACAAAAATAAAACCATAGGTACTTGGTAGTTAACATTAATCAGACTATGATCTTTTAAATTCATGAGTTTTGGACAATTGGTTATATGAAGGGGAAAAACATAATATGATCTTTATTTTATACCATACAAAAATTTATCCAGATTGGTTAATAAACTCAATATTTTATAAAGGAAAACTTAAAAATGTTATAATGTAATAAAAGAAAGTTTTATATACCTGATATAGAAAACTTAAGAGTAAAGTTTCTACCAATATGAAACAACAATGAAGTAGAAAACAAAAGTAATTCACAGAAACAGATATACAAACTGCTTATAAACCTAAGAAAATATGCTAACATTGCAGTTATAATCAGCAAAATGTAACTGTAATGAGATATTTTCACACTCACACCACTGGCAAAACTAAAATCTGTGAATACAAAGTGTTGGCATGATGGGGAGGAAGAGTGCTTGCCTAATATAGGTATGTACAAGTCATTTGAGAACACTCTGGCAATATCTTGAAAAGTTGATGATATACAATTAGTGCCAGGGAAATTTACTTCTAAGTTTTTACTAAAGAAATTTCCCATAAACAAATAAGAAATATGCTTGCCACAATGAAACATAAATCTAAAAATAACCTAAATCCATCAAAGATTGTGCTGATACATAGTGGAGCAAAATGGATCATAATATCCACATAATGTCTTGGTGTATGAACAAATACAACCCAAATAAAGATATTATTAAGGAAATCATGTTTCATAAAAATTGTTTGCACTATATAAATTCTGAAAATATGCAATATAAAATTTTGACAAATTTAGTAATATCTGATTCCAATTATGTCCTTGTGGACTATTTTCCACTATAGAAATTGGAAAGCTAAAAGCCACATCTCTGTTTACAGATAGAGTTCCATATCCAATTTAGATTCTGCAATTCAGTGTACTCCTGTGTGATCTAAATTCAGTATTAAGTGTAGAAAAAATTGACTATACTAGAGGTATTTATGGAGCCAGTGCAGACTTGTCAGGCATCACATAGATCTGGAACAACAAGTTTCTGGCAGCAGTTTCAATAAGCCCCTGGTTCCAGCCAAAGCAGTGTGCCCCTGGAACCATCAGTTCTGGTGGCCGAACTCCAGGCAAGCTAGATAAAATGTTAAGGACTAACAAAGCAATCAAGTCTAATAAGGCAGAAGGTATCTGAAAACTCCTGAACTACATATCTAGATACATATTCTAGAACTATGCTTCTAAACACATTTCATATTATGGCATACAGTCAATATGGTATTCTGTATCAATGAATAAGACTGCTCACCTTCAGAAGAAATGAATACTACTGGACCTAGGACTGAGAAAATAACAATGAAGGCTGCAACCAAGTAATCACTCATTGGTTAGAAAATCTTACCCCAGGGAAAAGAGATGTGCATTTGGAATGGTCATTGTAAAATTATTTGTTACTGGTAAGTATTTGTAAACAAAACCATTCCCCTCAGGATCTTAATGAGTAAATCAATTATACTAATTTCACAGTGTAATTCCTTGGCATTTCTAGTAAATAAACTAGAATTACACATGTCAACCTAATAGAAGACAACAGTAAAAAGTACAGAGTGTGGTATGTAGGTTCCAAGATATTAAGCCTACAAAAATGACATGTAATTTTACTGATTTGTAAAAAGTAATGATATTATTTTAATAAAATCTGTGAAAGTTCAAAATAGTACGTTCAAAATAGTGGTTATATCAGGGGAGAGCAAATAAGAATTAGCTTAGGAAGAAACATATAGAGGATATCAATATATCTGCTCTGTTTATGACTTTCAGCAAATGTCCCAAAACACTAAGTTGAGTTTAATGTGGATGCTGGGACACAAGTGTTTTAAAATATTTTAATATTTAAAAAATCTATAATAAAATTAATTTGTGGGCTCATGAAGTAATATTTCCAGCATTTGGCTGGATCCTACCTTTGATTCTTGGTGATTCTTTCAATTTTGATGTCCTCCCTCTGTTGGCTTTGTCTTTATGTTGGCTTCCCTCATTGTTTCAAAATGATATCCAGGGGCAAGCATTACTATGTGGTCCCTTATTCATACACAAAAGGAGAAGGCATTTCTTGCCAAATACTCATCAAATTAAATTCCTGGCTTTCATTGCAGTTGGACCAATCAGAGACAATTACTGACATGTAGAATAGTGTGTGCTAATTAGATGTGGGCAATTCTTTGTAATTCTCTATTCCTGTCACTAGAGAAAGAGGATAAGATGATATTGATCAGCTTATACTGACCTCACCTAAACTTTGGAGCTTAAAAATTAATACAATCAAAACCTCAAAGCTTCACACAAATAAAATAAGCAATTAACCAAGGAAAATATGACCATTGTCCAGGAGATAGAACATGAAAACAAGATATACTGGATAATAACCACTGACTCTGCATAACAAGTACAGATCCTCAAATAATTGAATGTACTGGTCTCTAGGTCAGTGTTTTGGAAGTGTGGTCTCTAGACCCATAGCATCAGATACATCTAGAAACCTGTTAGAACTGTGAGATTTCACATTATAAACCAGTTATCCCAAATCAGAATGGCTAGCACCAACAATCTGTGTTTGACAAGAATTTCAAGTGATTCTGATAACCATTAAAGTTTAAGAACCTCTACTTTTAGGGAATCTTAACAGCTAGATTTTATACATCAAGTTCATCCTCATGCTAGCTTCGGAAACTACCCTGTAAAATCCCACACAATGACACTATATTAATAATATGAACCTAGGGGCTGGGACTGAGGCTCAGTGGTAGAGCACTCGCCTAGCACATGCACAACTTGGGTTTGATCCTCAGCACCACATAAGAATAAAGGCATTGTGTACAACTATAAATATATATGAAGAAAATAAAAAAAGAAACACTAAAAAAAATGAACCTCATGTGTATCTGAGTATTTTGTGTTTATTGTTTTCTTGTTAGTTATCAAATAAGTTTTTCTCAATCCTATGTTTCTTGTGACAGTTCTATAATAGAATTAAAAATGTTTTATTCTTGATCAGGTCAGATTTATGTTTTTTTTTCATTGATCATGCCTTTTGTTTTCTTTTTTTAGATTCCAAGTCCCAAATCATGAAAATTTACTCCTATATTTTCTTCTAGCTGTTTTTCATGGTTTTAACTCATTTTGGGGTCTTTGTTTTAATTTATAATAAAATATAAATACATTTTCAGTAGAGACAAAGATAAACAGATTAGAATTTCAAATGTCTCTTTGTGAGCTCCCTTGAAAGATTTTGCCCTTCCCAAGAATGACTTAGAAATTGTCATTCCAACCATATTATAATTTAGCACCTGTGCACATGCATGCAGGCATGCCCTTTCTATCTCTGACTACTCCTCAGTATCTCTCTATATGCAGTTCACTCATTCTTATGCTTGCATTACAAGCCAGATTTCATCTCTGGATCCTGGGACACACTATGCTACAAAAACAATAAGGGTCTTATAGATAATTGCCTGTGTTCACCATTTTCAAAGCCTGTGCAATATAAATCCTTTAATTTTGATGACATATCTAAGGCATTCCCTTTCCCAGACTGACAGAGCCTTTGAAATTGTATGTTTTTTCTCTTATTATCTGTATATCATTATCTTAAAAGGACTCTAATCTCTAAAGAAACTACGTGCTTTTGGAAGTTATGTAAAAAATAAAATTGCATCCCAAAGTCTATTTTTACAGTCTTTTTCCATTTAATAAACATATAATACTCCCTATATTGTGTCCTCTGCAAGTATGTCCAAGAGAGAAAAGAGAAATAATTTGCAACTGTTAATTTCCTGCTATACCTTTGCATTTGTGATATCATTCACAACTAATTATGCTTGGAGAATAAATTGGGTCCTGATCTTTTGCACCATTGCTCCAATTGACCACCAGTATTAGTAAAACTGCTTTTTTGGCCTACTTCCAGAGATATATTTTAGTCCAAGATTAATGTTTGGTTCAAAGCCCTGGAGGAGTCTCCCCTCGACAAATATAATACTACTGAAGCTATGTCTTGTTTGTTTCAGCCCCAGAGGATGTGGCACTGCAGTGTAGTTACACATGCACATTGGAAATAACAGTTCTAGTTCTAAAGCTGGTTAAGGAAATAATACTCTATTCTTGTTCATTCATCTACTATAGCTATCAACAATCCCTGGATAGAAGTATGTAATAGTCATCACAGGACTACTCAGGAGAATTGGGAGAGAACATATGAATTCAAAGTACCACTCAACAAATAACAAATTTATAATTTTTCTTTCCTCTAGTGTCACTGGCCTGAAGTCAAAGTACCAAACACTCCTAAGTGACCAAAGTGGTACTAAGAGAACTGAAGGAAGAATACTCTGGTTCTGATTTAATGAGTTGGGAAAAGTACTCTTAATATTTAGGGTACAAGACACATCTCAAATCCAGATGTTTTTCTTCTGTTCTCCATTCTCCCATGATACAAACCCCAAGCAATCATGCATTCATGGACATCAGAAATCAAAATAGCAAGGGAAAGAAATTTGCCCCTCTATTCAATGTGGCTATGATCTCAAGAGTAGGGGGAAAACCTCTGGTCCTTAGGGAGATGCCAGAGAACCAGAAAGTACCAAGGAGAGAGTGGAGAGGGTGGAACTAGCAAAACTGTATGACTGCTGAATTTATTCATGAACCACTGGGCTCAGTCAAAACTCTACCTGGGTAGATCTGTTCCTGTTCCTATTCAGCATGTCAGAGACTGAGCACTGAATTAATAGACCTGTGCCAATGAAGCACTATACGGGAAAGATCAAAGCAGGGCTGCAAGTCTTTGAAATAATGATATTGGAACCACAGTACTGGTTTTCAACTATATGGACTACTTCAGTGGATCTAGTGTCCCACATTAGAGAGATGAATCCATCAGTTGATAGATACAGACATACATAGGAATATACATACATACATACATGCCTAAATACATAGATGAAATGTGAAATATAGGACTCAAGCAAGACTTCAAGTCTCATAATTTGATGTTAAAAATAACCAGGACACAATAACAAATACTGGGCATATGAAGTACCAGGAATAACTCAACTCATGTAGAAAAGACAACCAAGAGATGTGAACACTTGATGAACTAGATGTGGGAATTAGCTGCAAAAGATTTTAAGGCAAATATTATAAAAGTGCTACATGAAAATATTCTCAAATCCAATGAAAACAATGAAAGCCTCAGTAAAAAAGTAAAACATATAAGAACTGTATGGAAACCATGTAACAAAAAAGCACGATAATGCTTTAAAACAAAACAAAACAAAAACAACAAAAACCCTCCTGATTGGCACAATGGGAGAATAGAGATAATAGAAGAAAGTGTCTGTCAATTTGAAGGAAAATTAGAAGATAACCACCAACCTAAAGAAAAGAGAGAAAAATAAGAAAAACAAACAAAAAAGATACTGAGAGACCTGGGCAACAATAACTGAAGGTTTAACATGACATTGGAGTACCAGAAGGAAAGAAGAAAGAGTGTGTATGGGGGGAAGGGACTTAATGCAATATAGCTAAAAACATCTCAAAGTTGGCCAAAGACATGAGCTCACAGATCCTAGCACAGTGAATTCCAAACAGGGTATATCCTCTTTAGAAACCCTGACAATATATGGATTGATTTTTAATTTTGTTATTGTTTTATTATTATTTTTGTATGTTTTTACTCTGTCCCATTTCTTTTAGCTCTCTTGCGACTTTTAACTTACATTGTCACTTTCTCAAAATCCGTGTTTATGCTTCCCATAGCTTTTTTATGTTTTATTATTAATAACTCACTTGCCACTTTCCTTGACTTTTTTATCATGGAAGCCCCAAAACAGATTTTAAAGCGTATTCTTTGAGGGGACAGGAGAGGTTAATACTGAGGTGTTGTGTTACCTTCCTTTGCCTGCTTTAACAAATACCATGAAGTTAGTGGCTTAAACAAGCTATGTATCATTTTACAGTCATGGAGGACCTAAGTATCTTTAGACTACAATTAATGCACTGGCCAGGTTGCAACATTTGGGAGGCTCTAGGAAAGAATCAATTCCTTGCCTTCTCCAACTTCTAGAGGCTGGCCACATTCTCATGGCCCTTTTTGCATTTTAAAAGCCAGTAATCACATTTCTTCAACCTCTCATTTAGTCATGACAAGCCCTTCTCTAACTCTTCTGCCTCCCTCCTTCCTGTATAAGGACACTTGAGATTACAAGAAGCTCATAATCCAGGATAGTCTTTCTATGGCAAGACTTTTAATTTAATGATAGCATCTTTTGTCTTGTAAGGTGACATAGTCACAAGATATGGGACTAGGATATCGATGGACATCTTTGGGGGTCATTATTCTGCTTACCACAGTACAAGATTGCAATGATTTTCTACTATCATATCCTGTTTTCAGATTTTTCTATTTGTCCTTGGTCTTTTGATATTTTATTGAAATAATAGTAGACATGGTCTCATTTTCATTTATCTTTCTTCATTGTGGACTTTCAATTTAATATTTATGCCTTGTTTAAATTCTGAAAAAATACTTTTACCATTTATTGTTATATACATTCCTCCATGTCGTTATTTTTTTACAATGCCTATTTAAAATGTACTTAAGATATTATTATCTATTTTCATTGTTTCGTAACTTTGTTTCCTTTTATTTTCAATTCTCCCTTTGCCTTGAATTCTGAGAGAAATAGCTGGCTTTTTCTGCTAATTTTCCTTTGGCTCTATTTCAGTCTAGTAATTTAATTCTTTAGTTCTTTCTTTCAGAGAAAATATTTCTTTTTTCTACTATCTTTACCTCTGTCTTTTTCACCTAATCATTGCATATGCAATTTCTTCTGATTATGATAGTTTAAGTGCATTTGAGTTTCAAGTGGTTTCTCTCCTCTCTCTTTTTCTTGTAAATACTTTGTCTTTAATAATGTTGCTTTTTGTTAAGTGTGGCAAGTGGTTTTATTTCATGGCTCCAGGTGTCTTTAATTTCCTCTTGATCTTGAATTTATAGCTGCGTATTTTATTTGAGGATTGTCCCTTACCTGTCATAAGATGTAATGATGCTGCAGATCCTGGAAATAAGTAACTATTGAAAACAACTGTTCAGTTTCTATGACCTACATTGTCTCTGCCAGAGAACAAAAATTGTTCCTACCAGCTGGCTGTCTAGCATACAGAGGGAGGCAGAGCCACACTGAAGTTCTTCTTGACTTTATAATCCTGACAATTATCTTCAGGTCCTGATAGAGTTTGTATCCAGTATGACTACAAAAGCAAAGGTGGAGATATTGGGACATGGAAAAAATTTTGAGAGATGTGGTCTTATGGGAGATCCTTAGATCCTTGGGGGCAAGAACTCAGTGGGATTTTTGGAACTTCCTCTCTCTCTCTCTCTCTCTCTCTCTCTCTCTCTCTCTCTCTCCTCTCCTTTCTGGACAAAAAAATAAAAAACAAAATAAGTTGTTTTGCTCTGCCTCACACTTCCAGCATGGTGTTGTACTTTACTGCAGTTCCCAAAACAATAGGGCAAGTCTGTCATAGACTGGAACCTCCAAAGGGGGGGAAAGAAAGAAATCAAAATAAAAATTTTCTATTTATAATTAATTATCTTAGGCATTTCACTACAGTGATGGAAAGTTAACATAATCCCCCTAGCTTCTGCTTCAACCATTCCCTCCTCCATCATAGTTCCCTGTGCATTTTTAGACCTGTGACTGGTTTCTTTTTTTGTTTGTTCATGATTATTGTGATTCTATTCATTTTCTTCTTTGAAGAATTCCTCACACATGTTAGTAACATGATAGCATTTGTTTTTCGTTTTCCAAAGACAGACATTATGATTTTTTTTAAAAAATGCATTTTTTGCCAGGTACAGTGGCATACACCTGTAATCCCAGAGGCTCAGGAGGCTGAGGCAGAAGGATTGCAAGTTCAAAGCCAGCCTCAGCAACTTGGAGAGGCCCTAAACAACTTAGTGAGACCCTGTCTCAAAATAAAAAAGTAAAATGTGCTGGGGATGTGACTTGGTGGTTAAGCATTCCTGGGTTCAATCCCTGGTACCAAAAAAAAAGTGTTTTTTTTTTTCTTTTATGCATTTTCATGATTTAATATTCATTATATTCCTTTATTCAAATTACCAATGTCTTCTCAAATGTCAAATATCCACTTAAATGTTTTTCTTCTGGTTTTTATTGACTATTATCTTAGAATAATGCCTCTGTAATTGTTTCCCAAACCAACTGACCTTTCTCCTTCTTCATGCTTATCAACTTGATACTGGTTCAATGCTTCTCCACTAGATGCTGAGTGACAGGAGAGGATGGATTTTATCTTTTAGTTCTTTGTTGGATGACAAGATTTAATAGAGCATTTAGCACATGGTAGTAACAATATATTTCCCAAATTAAAAGTTATTTCTTCTTGAAACAATTTTTTTTTTTTTTCTGTTAAAGGCAGGAAAGTGACTGAAATGATGGATGGAGGCACCACCAGCACATATGAGCAGGGTGGAGTAAGTACAATGTGTCACAGAGAGCCCCAAAGCAGAGGCATATAGTCATGGGGAAAAGTCATAGGTAAAGCATAAGAAAGAAATATGCAAGTTTTGTCACATGTATGTAATATCAATAAGCAAAGTGTTCAAAGTTACAGTAAAAAGAAAAAAATTAATCAGAATATATTGAAATTACTGATTAGCCAGTTACAAAGATTATATGAAATTTATACTATGCCATATTCCAAAATAAATTTCAAATTATTAAAATTTATATAAAAAATTAAAATTAGGAGTTAACACAAAGTAATATTTGTGCAATATCTTTCAAAGGATGAAATTTAAAACTTCAAAACTGTAGAAGAAATCACAAGGGAAATTAGAATTTGAGGCAAAAAATAAGTCATTAATATGGTAAAAATAAATATATAACAAAAAAATGGGGGGTTGGCAATGAATTTTGGTCCAATACTAAGTTCAAATAATTAATTAATGTTTTAGTTTTAGTTTAATTTTTCTAAAACATAAAATGTATAAGAAAGTAATTCTAACCCCATTAGTTAAACCAAAGACTTGAACAAACAATTCAATATACCAAATACAAAATCTCAAATTCATAAATATCAAGACATGGAATTAAAAATCTAAGAATATCTTGAGCATTTCATTCTTGTTCTTTTCCCAATTAAGCATACCAAGGCCAAATAAACATAAGCACCTAAAATAGCCTTGTCCCTAGGGGGAAAAATACCACTTGAGTTTCTTGCTATCCTTATTAACCTACAATTTCTTAACATAGATTCCATATAAATCAAAGATTTGGAAAGTATATCTTCAAGTATTAAAAATTTTTGAATATTTTAAATGAATTTTTAAAAGGAAAGATACATGAATAGCAAAAATTGCAAAAGAACTGAAATTAGGAAAATTAGTTTAAGGAAAAACTAGCACCTGATATTCACATTGAGGAAAAAAAAAAAAAGGTGGTCTAAATGAAATTATGTAGACATTGTAAATTATAAATGAAGTAACCTGATATGTAATACTCTAACATTTTTACCTTAAAATTATAAAATATCATCAGATATAAACAATTTCCCATTTCTTAATAAATGCTTTAAATGCCAGTTAGATTCTACTATCCAGGGAACCAATGAGAAATGAGGTTTTCAGATAGTCTCTTGAATAATAGTATATGGAAGGATATCTAGTACCTATTCTCATGTAGGAATAATACTGCCATCCTCATAAAATAAGTTTTGATGTCAAATACAATTTTAAAGATTGAAGTGCTTAATTTTTATGAATGAACATAAGATACTGACCCCCATGATATATGGAGAGGTGAATATCCTAGATAACCATGAGTTTTAAATTAAATTCAGCTATGTACACTCACAGGTGAGCATTAAAGATAGAAAGAGTTACCAAGGGAAGCTTACAGAATCTTATTCTCTGAACAATTTTTTAAAGAAGAGTTTCATGCTACCAGAACTTATACATAAGGTACATAGGGTAGTACTGGTGGATGAGAGAGGATTTTTACAAAATGTTCTGATTGTTGTTTAAACCCTCTCAATACATGCTGTTTTGATACACAAATCCTGCAGTAAAAGAACCCAGAGCAGGAATAACTATTGTCTTTGCTTTCATGGCCTTATTCCTTGTGACAGATTTTGACACAAAGCAATCAAAAGTTTATTCTGCACGTAACGTTGTTTGTAGTTATTTTTATGTTTTAATCATCAATTTATTTAAAGCCTAAAAAATACACAGTATCTGTGGCCTTCATAAACAATGTTATGACTATATCAAGGCCAATGACACTCAAGTAAGCAATGGAATTAATTAGTTACAAACGTTAGGTTAGGTGTTGCAACATGCTGGTATTGTTCTAGACAATTACTTTGATGAAAAAAGTATTCACTATAGAATCAAGAAAAACTTAAAAACTGTAATGTTGTATACATGTGAACAAATTCTTGGGGAAAAATAAATTACATAACGATTATTTAGAGAACCATCTCAATTTTCCTATCTTGATCTCCTTTTGGTTTTGCCAAACAATTATTTTCAGTTAGCTACTGACTTCATTTTCTTGACATCCCAGTGGTTATTGACACTCTCAGTTGCACCTTATTAGGGCCTGCCACTGAACTTACTTGTTCTTAAACCCACAATAAATACAGGATATTTTTCTCAGTCTTTCACGGCCTTGTCAGATGACTGGCTAGCTATTGCTGAGAAAACCACATTAAGTTGTCAATAACAACTTCATATCTTCCACATCTTTCAGGATAGAAGCCACAATTAAGATTATTTCAGGTTCTCTTGAGCAAGATTGAGTTTTCATTGTTTTTGCTTTTACTGCTTTTTTGTAGTTGTTTGTAGGTGGGGAAGGAGTAAACTGAGAAAAAGTACCAACATTTAATAAACATCTATAGTCAGAGGTTTTATAAGGGTAGTTATAAAAAGTAAAATCTGGATCACTAGAATTATTGGGTTTTCCTGCACAGTACTTACAAATTTGAAGTTAGATATCATTAGACTAGATGTGACTTGTGGTTTACTGTAGCCCCTATCTAGCTGCTGGACAGATTCACTTGACTCTCTTGTCCCTGAAGTCAAGTGAGAGAATGACTTTTGACACAAGCCTGTTTCTCTCACATACAATGATTGGACTTACTTTCTCTAATTTAAAATTTTACTAAGTGTAGATTTAACCAGAAATTAAAAAAAAAATAATATATGACAGATAATATATGCCTAAGATTAAGTTGTTAGAGGATGGCAAGAGATTTGGGTCTCTATTTTCCAATTTTCCTGTCTATGTGAATGAAGTTATTTGGAAAGCTGACTATATTTTCTCCTTTGCCTTAGTACAACAACAATGTATAAATAATTTGAAATATTCCTTGCAGTTATCCAGTTGCCTTTATGAATTGACATCTCAACCTGGTTTAGGACAAGCTCCTTGTTGAAATATACCTGCCCCTTGTAACAATATCAGGACAAGGGTGAGGCAAACCAGGCACCTAGGACTCAAAATTAAAGAGGCACGTACACCCAGGTGCCAAGCATGGATTCACAGAGCCCTGAGAACCCCATCTCCTAAAATTTTGAGTCCAGGTTATTTCATTCTTATGAAGGAATTTAGGGACTGGAGTATGACTCAGTGTAGAACACATGCTTAGCATATACAAGACCCTGGGTTAGATCCTCAGCATCAGGAAAAATATAATTAGAAATTTTTTAGTGTCATTAAAACCCATAGTCTAGTCACACAAATGTATTATAATTAGCTTAGCTCAATTTGTAATGTGTTTTTAAATGTTCTCAATTGCTATACCAAAAGTAAATTTTCTTTTTTTTTATATATATAAATCTCTTTTTTTATTCAATGTTGATTTACATATAACAGTAGCATGCTTTACAATTCATAATACACAGAAGACAGAGTGATATGATCTCTGCTTCCAAAACCATTTCAAAAAACTATATGTGAATCCAATTTTTACAAAGGACTTGGTAGGACTCAGGACCCAGAGATTAGTATCTACCCACCTGTCTTCATCTTCTTTGATTCCATTATGGTCCAGGGCACTGTTGTCATCTCTACAAGGACTACACAAGTGTCTTCCAATTTGTAGACATTTGTGGAAGAGTGACTGTTCTTCCCAGGGCTTCATGGGACAGAGTGTAGCTTTCTCTCACTGTAAGCTGAGGGATACATGTCTCCTTATGAATTGAGAGCAAACAAGGACTTCTTATTTCCTTGGAAAACTCTTACTATCACAAACCATCCTCAATTTAGGGATCAAGGTAGACTGAATGATCATTGATTCCCTTAGTATTCTCTTAGGATTCACCATTAGAAAAAACTAATGTAAACATTGTTGGATGACTAAAGAATTGACTTGTATAGGTAAGGCAATTTTTGAGGAAAAGGTAAGTATTACTATTACCATGGTTTCCTCGGTGCCTACCTGCTGGTGAGGTCTGTGTTCAGATCAGTTGCATTATTTTTTAGCTGTACTGAGAAAACTTCATCTCACTGTTTAATCCTTGAAATTTAATTCTAAAGACTTAGAATAGTACAGCTACAGCATTTAGAAAGAAATTACATTATAAAAGCAAAGATTTAAAAATTGTACATGCTCTGTTCACTTGTAAAAGAACAAAAACAGAAAGAATGATCCATTTTTGTGTTTTAAATGAAGACTTAGGAAGTACTCATTTTCTCCCATTCCATTGAAAAATGCATAAATTAGTAAAACTGCCTATAATTAATATAATTCACTACACTTAAAATTATCCTAAAAATATTGTTATCCATAGCAATTAACATTTGAACACCCATTGTATCCTACTGGACTTCTTTCTTTACCATGTGAATTCATCATTTTCTCTTCTGGTTAATGATTTTTAAAATTCTTAATTTGAGGTAAAATATAATTGATATAATTCTCTTATGCTGAAAGAGGGATTTATTTTATTCTAGACCTGCCTTTATCTAAGATTGAGAACCCTGGGCATATTCAGGAATCTCCAATTTGTATCAATTAATACTAAGTTCAGTGACAAATAACAGAAAAACGCCAAATAGCAGTATCTCACTCAAAAACTAGATAAATTTTCTCTCAGGTAAAAAATATTTAAGAAAATGGAAGTAATTAATTTCAGGACAGACATGATAATTCCACAGTCATTATGAACCCAATTTCTTTCTATATTTACACTCTGTCAGCTCAAGACAAGGTGTTCATAATTAAGGCTACCTAGTTGCAAATGACTGACAGACCCATATGTTCCCTGTTCCTGGCAGAAAGAGGGGAAAGATGTTCTTAACATCAGATTCCCACCAAAAAAAAAAAAAAAAAAGTACAGCAAATCCATTCAATAACTACCATTTTGAATAGGCCTTAGAATTTAGTTTTTAGTGGAATATGTTGCCAACCAACAAAATTGGGGTTTAATAGTTGTGATAGATGGTAAAAGTGTATTGGTGTCTTGGGTAAGCTATAAGCTTTCTCTGCAATGTTGAGCCAAACTCTAATCTCCTGTTCATTTCAATCTTCAACACCAAGATTACAAATCAAGAGTGCTACCAAAGCAAGCAAAAGACAACACGCAGCAAGGGCCCTTAAAACTTTATCTTAAAACTACTGGTAAAAGTTCCAACTATTCAAACCTTACTTATTTAAAGCCAACTATGGACTTGAACATTTGTTTACAATATTTTATCAAATGCTTTATTGTAGGTCATTATTTTAGAATCCAAGCATTTTCCATTTAAGGTAACTGATCTGATTCTAGAAACTCAACATTCTTCATATAAACATTTACCAGAAGTGTAGGGAATATTTTTTATCATCACTTTCACAGAAAAAAAAATATGGTGCACTGCACCTCACCCAAAACCTTCAACTGATTTCCTAAATCATCACTAACTGCAATAAAATACATATAAGTTAAAAAACTATCATGTTTGAATATAAAAAAAAAAATCTTAGAAGCTTGCTTCCTGATCATCAAACAATTAATGTGGTTGTTAAATTCATTTTGAATGCAGTAAAATGTATGGTTTACATGTTTTACAATGGGCATTCTGTTAACGATATGGAAAAGCCAATAATTTAGCAATACATAAATTTTCTTGGAAAACTGCACACAAAGATTATAATAAAACAGCAATTTCCTATAATAAATTACAACTCATCAGTTGAGATGGAGACTTCAGTCTTGAGGAAAGTTAACAAGAAAGGAGTGGGAGAGGATTGAGTTTTTTTATTTCATTATATTTGTTGTTGTGACAGAAGTTGTTGGTAAAGACACATCAGCTAAAGAAGCAGCACCTTCAGGTAAGCAGTTCAACTCAGAATATCCAATGCAGATTCTCTGTCATTCTGGTCCTGTTGTAAAACCCTGTGAGTTAGAAACCCTTTAGGAATTCTGGTTGAAGCTTTAGGATGAAAAATATTACAAAATGGAACTCTACTTGGCCTTCTAATTGTAACATTCCAATTTTCTTTAATACTACAAATTGTAACAGATTTTGTTGTTGTTGTTGCTGTTTAAAGGAAGGTTTTTATTCTTATTGCCATAACAGTTTAAAATAATATTTATTTTGTAACTACATAGCCCATCCTGTATCACCAAGTCCTGCATGGCCATTTATTCAGGTTCCCCAACTGGGCTGTGAGGGGATTGAGAAAAGACAGACACAAAAGTGGAGAAAAAGCCACGCCCAATGGATCAGCCAATCTCTGATGGAGGAAGACTAACCAAAGCAAGCTTGACATGTTTATTATATAGGTTTTAACATCAAAGGGATTTATTGTGAGAAAGTTGCTTTAAAAAAACAGAACTGAGGTCAAAGGTATGAGCAGCCCAATTATAACTATCAGCTTGCACCCATAATTCTATACCCCAGAGCAGCTGGTGTTTAAACCTTAGGTCATTAAGTGACAAAGTCTGTGGTTGGCACAGAATTCCCTTTTTAACAGGGTGCCACAGCAACTAGGCAATCTTCCAACAGCACCTTTGCATCAAGAAATTCCCAAGAGAGGTATCACCTCTGTCTCTAGGCAGTTCAAGACTCAATTCATTCACTGCTCATAACACTCTATCATATGTTTCAAAATGCCAACAATATCTGATTCACATCCCATTTGTACACAATCAGTGTGTTTTTTAAGATGTCTACATGTGATTCTGACAATATACTAATAGTTTCTGCAATGTAGTTGAAATGTATTCAGTTTATAACTTTGTTTAAAATATGTTATTGTGTTTTAAGGATGTAAATTATTTCATAACAGCCATTGGTTAAGAAAAGGCTGGGGTTGTAGCTCAGTGGTAGAGGGCTTGCCTAGCATGTGTGAGGCATTGGATTCTATCCTCAGCACCACATAAAGATAAGTAAATAAAATAAAGGTGCCATGTCCATCTTCAACTAAAAATAAATGCTAAAAAAGAAAAGAAAAAAAAAAGGTTGTATTGAGAGGTATTCTCATACTCTGTTAGTTAGCTAATTAAAAAACAAAAAGATCCCACTAAAATGGAATAATGACATTCCTCTCATGTACTCTCTCTTACAACTAAAAACCCCACCAAATTAAAAAATACATATAGAATATAAGAGCCTGAGATAAGGAAGGAAGAAGTCCGGCTTAGGACTCTTGGGACTTGAGGAAGGAAGGCACAATGCTGAGTTCCATGGGCCCTTTACAATACAGATCCTTATGATATACTGCACTTTTTTGAAATGAGGAGGTATTAGTCCAAGATCCATATTTGCAAGGGTGGTTTTGGTAGAGTCCATAGGAAAGTTGAAGTTATACACCTAGTTGTCCATCATGCTACTCTTAATAAGGGAAATGTCTACTAAAAAGACTGCTTAAATTGGA
Source organism: Tamias sibiricus (assembly GCA_025594165.1). Taxonomy (NCBI): domain Eukaryota; kingdom Metazoa; phylum Chordata; class Mammalia; order Rodentia; family Sciuridae; genus Tamias; species Tamias sibiricus. Next base: position 41,853,440 of record CM046661.1, read on the forward strand.
TCAGGTAAAAAACTACTAGAAAAGCTTAAATTGGAGCCATGGTCCCATAATATTTGTCATTACAAGTAGTAGGAAAAATAACAATGTGAATAAGAAAGGATAAGACTTCAAATTAGTGATAACAAAAATGTCTTAAAAGTAATTATTAATTATCTTGAAACAAATTTATTAATGGATAAACCCATGAAAGAAGCAGAAATTATTTAAAAAATACTCAACTAGAAATTATAGAACTGAAAAACACAATGACTGAAAGAAAAAAATTTACTGTATGGACTCACTAGTAGATTGGACAAGTTAGAAGACAGAGTAAGTAAATCCAAGTACTGGACATATTTCTTCTGTACAAAAGAAAGTGGATAGAATGGAAAAAAAACAAACAAACAAAAAACAAAAACAAAAATAAAAAATAAAAAATAAAAAAAAACCCAGGGACTTGTGATAAAATAATAGATGAAGTAAGATGTGTACCTTCCAAGTTCCAGAGGACAGAAGAGAGAGAGGGACTAAAATATAAGTAAATAATAGCTGTAAAGTTCTCAAATTCTGTGACTATAAACATAAAGATTGAAGAGTCAGACTGTGCCCCACATAGAATAATTCCAAAGAAATCCATATCAAAACAAATCATTATTTAACTCCTGAAAACTAAAAGCAAAGCAAAATAAAAACCCCTTGAAAATAGCCAGAGAGAAATTGATTACTCATGTGGGAGTATAACTGAAGCAATGTGATTCATCATCTGAAGCCCAAGTGCTAAAAGAAAAAGGCTGTCGCCACATTTAGCAAAAGTATATTCCAGGATTTTGAAAGAGAAATGCATGTTCTCAGATGAAGAAAAATTAAGACAAGTTTTACTAAGCAACTTTGCACTTTAAGAATGGTTTAAGAAAATTCCATAAACAAACGTAAAAGAAGAGAAGAAGAAGAAGAGGAGGAGGAGGAGGAGGAGGAGGAGGAGGAGGAGGAGGAGGAGAGAGAAGGAGGAGGAGGAAGAAGAAAAGAAAGTCTTGGACTTTAAGAAGATAAAAAATATCATAATGAGAGATCAGCTGCCTTGGCAGGGGAACAAGCCCCAGCCTGCAAGAGTTACAGCTAGGCCCCTGGCGTGCTTTCCCAGCTCAGCCCGCCCACCTTGGAGATACCATCCCTGCTACAGATGACAGGGAACAAGCCCTGGCCCACAAGCATTCCTGCTAGGCCCATCTGCAAGCGTTCCAGCTCTGCCCACCCAACCAGGAGCCACAGGTATTCTCCAACTCTACCTACAGGTCAGGGAACAGGCCCCGGGCCCAGAAGCAGGGAATATTACATGGGGATACCTATATTTTGTTTCTCCCACTGACACCCTAATTCCCATGATTACCCACTCACTAGTCAGATAATCTAATACCTCTATCTTCTCACATCCTACCTCACAAACGTTTTAGCCAACCCATAAGTGCCCCCTTCTACCATTAGATACTGTGAACCACCACACAAAAATACTGACTTAATGGTAGAAGATAATTGATCTCATCATTTATGGTTAAAGTGTTAAAATTGTAAATATAAAAATAGAAACTAACTGATATATGGCAATACGTTGGGTACTTTGAATGCTGTAACATTGATCTTTCCAGTAACATTGATCTTTCCATTAAAAGTGAGGCATCGGGTAACCTGTAGGGAAGATATAAGACAATAGGACAGAAACAGTAATACCTCAGACTTACACTGCAAGAGGGGAAAACACATAGATACCATGAAAAAACAAGGGAGGAAAATGCCCCCAAACAAACCAAGATACTACAGCAATAGGATCCATAGAAAGCACAGTAGGTGAAATGTTGGAAAAGGAGTTTCGAATATACATAATTAAAAAGATTCAGGATTTAAAAAATGACCTAAGTGAGAAGATATAGGCAAAAATTGATCTCTCCAACAAAGAGATAAGAGATCAAATACAGGCAACCCTAGATCACACCAACAAAGAGATAAGAGAACAAATACAGGTAACAAAAGATTACTTTAAAAAAGAGATAGAGAGTCTGAGAAAAAAAAAAAAAAAAAAAAAAAACAGAAATACTTGAAATGAAAGAAACAATAGGCCATTTAAAAAACTCAATAGATAGTATCAACAATAGATTGGATCACTTGGAAGATAGGCCCTCAGATAATAAGGACAAAATATATAATATTGAAAATAAAGTTGACAACACAGTGAAGATGGTAAGAAACCATGAACAAAATATCCAAGAATTATGGGATACCATCAAAAGACCAAATATAAGATTTATTGAAATTGAGGAAGGTACAGAGAATCAATCCAAAGGAATGCAAAATCTCTTTAATAAAATAATATAAAAAAATTCCCCAAACAAGAAGAATGAATTTGAAAACAAAATACAAGAAGCATGTAGGAAGCCAAATGTACAAAATTACAACAGATCTACACCAAGTCACATTATAATGAAAATGCCTAGCATACAAAGTAAGGATAGAATTTTAAAGGCCATAAGAGAGAAAAATCAGATAACCTATAGAGGAAAATAAATTCGCATCACAGCAGATTTTTCAACCCAGAGCCTCAAAGCAAGGAAAGCCTGGAACAAAATATACCAGGCTCTAAAAGATAAGGGATGCCAACCAAGAATCTTATATCCAGCAAAATTAAGCTTTAAATTTGATGATGAAATAAAAACCTTCCATGATAAACAAAAGCTGAAAGAATTTATAACAAGAAAGCTGGCACTACAGAACATCCTTGGCAAAATATTCCACAAGGAGGAATTGAAAAACAACAATGAAAACCTTCAAAGGGAAGAACAACAATAAAGGAAAACTAACCATAGGAGAAATCAAGTCAAGCTAAATACCAAAAATAAAATAGAATTAAATAAAATTTAAAATGACTGGTAATACAAATCATATCTCAATAATAACCCTGAATGTTAACAGCCTAAACTCCTCACCAATTAAAAGACATGGGCTGATAGATCAGATTAAAAAAAGACCCAAGAATATGCTGCCTTCAAGAGACACATCTCATAGGAAAAGACACCCACAGACTGAAGGTGAAAGGATGGGATAAAATGTACCACTCACACGGACTACATAAGCAAGCAGGGGTTTCCATTCTCATATCAAACAAAGTAGACTTCAAGCCAAAGGTAATCAAAAGAGATAAGGATGGACATTTCATACTACTTAAGGGAATCATACATCAACAAGAAATAACTGTCATAAATATATATGCCCCAAATAACGGAGCATCCACATTCATCAAACAAACCTTTCTCAAGTTCAAGAGCCAAATAGACAACAACACAATAATTCTAGGTGACTTTAACACACCACTTTCACCACAGGATAGGTCTTCCAAACAAAAGCTAAACCAAGAAAATGTAGATCTCAATAATACAATCAATAGCTTAGATTTAACTGATATATAGAGAATATATTATCCATCAATGAGTCAGTACACTTTCTTCTCAGCATCACATGGATCATTCTCTAAAATAGATCATATATTATGCCATAAAGCAATCTAAGCAAATATAAAAAAGTAGAGATACTACCCTGCATACTATCAGATCATAATGGAATGAAACTAGAAATCAATGATAAAATAAGAAAAAAAACCTACTCCAACACCTGGAGACTAAATAATATGCTATTGAATGAACAATGGGTTGCAGAAGACATCAAAAAGGAGATTAAAAAATTCTTAGAGGTAAATGAGAATACGAATACAATATATTGAAACCTCTGGGACACTATAAAAGCAGTACTAACAGGAAAATTCATTGCATGGAGTTCATTCCTTCAAAGAAGAAAAGGTCAACAAATAAATGAATTAACCTTACACCTCAAAGCCCTAGATAAAGAACAAATTAACCCCCAAAGCAGTAAAAGACAGGAAATAATTAAAATCAGAGCTGAAATCAATGAAATTGAAACAAAAAAATACAATTGAAAAAATCAACAGAACCAAAAGTTGGTCCTTTGAAAAAACAAATAAAATTGATAAACCATTAGCTATGCTAACTAAGAAAAGGAGAGAAAAAACTCAAATTACCAATGTATGTGATGAAAAAGGAAACATCACCATGGACACTACAGAAATACAGAAGATAATTAGAAATTATTTTGAAAATCTATACTCCAACAAAATAGAAAATAATGAAGACATTAACAAATTTCTAGAAATATACGATATGCCCAAACTAAATCAGGATGACATACACAACTTAAATAGATCAATTTCAAGCAAAGAAATAGAGGATGCCATCAAAACCCTACCAATCAAGGTCCAGATAGATACACAACTGAGTTCTACAAACCTTTAAAGAAGAACTAACACCAATACTTCTCAAAATATTCCATAAAATAGAAAAAGAGGGAACCCTTCCCGAATCATTCTATGAGGCCAATATCACCCTGATTCCAGAAACAGGCAGAGACAAATCAAAGAAAGAAAACTTCAGACCAATATCACTAATAAAAATAGATGCAAAAATCCTCAATAACATTCTGGCAAATTGAATACAAAAACACATCAAAAAAAAGTACATCACAATCAAGTGGTGTTCATTCCAGGAATGCAAGGTTTGTTCAACATAAGGAAATCAATAAATGTTATTCACCATATCAATAGACTCAAAGATAAAAATCATATGATCATCTCAATTGACGCAGAGAAAGCACTTGACAAGATACAACACCCCTTCATGTTCAAAACGCTAGAAAAAATAGGGATAACAGGAACATATCTCAACATTGTAAAGGCCATCTTTAAGCCCCAGGCCAACATCATCCTAAATGGAGAAAAGGTGAAAGCATTCCCTCTAAAAACTGGAACAAGACAGGGATGTCCTGTTTCACCACTATTATTTAACATAGTTCTTGAAACCCTAGCCAATGCAATTAGACAGACAAAAGAAATAAAAGGGATATGGATAGGAAAAGAAGAACTCAAACTATCACTATTTGCAGACAATATGATTCTATACATAGAAGATCCAAAAAATTCTACCAGAAATCTTCTAGATCTAATAAATGAATTCAGCAAAGTGGCTGGATATCAATACCCATAAATCTAAGGCATTTCTGTACATCAGTGACAAATCCTCAGAAAGAGAAACTAGGAAATCCACCCCATTTACTATAATGTCAAAAAAAAAAAATGATATACTTGGTAATCAACCTAACAAAAGAAGGGAAAGACCTGTACAATAAAAATGACAGCACACTAAATAAAGAAATTAAGGAAGATCTTAGAAGATGGAAACGTTTACCTTGTTCATGAATAAGTAGAACTAATATGGTCAAAATGACTATTCTACCAAAAGGTACAATTTCAATGCAAACCCAATCAAAATCCCAATGTCATTCCTCATAGAAATAGAAAAAGAAATCAAGAAATTCATCTGGAAAAATAAGAGACCCAGAATAGCCAAAGCAATTCTTAGCAAGAAGAATGAAGCTGGTGGCATTATTATTCCAGACCTTAAATTTTATTACAAAGCAATAGTAACTAAAGCAGCATGGTATTGACACCAAAATAGACCAGTAGACCAATGGTACAGAATAGAAGACACAGAGACTAACCCACACATCTACAGTTATCTTGGACAAAGGTGCCAAAAACATATGTTGGAGAAAAGACTGCCTCTTCAACAAATGGTGTTGGGAAAACTGGAAATCCTAATGTAAGAAAATGAAATTAAACCTCTATCTCTCTTCATGCACAAAACTCAACTCAAAATGGACCAAGGACCTAGGAATTAAACCAGAGACATTGCACCTAATAGAGGAAAAGTAGGCCCGAATCTCCAACAAGTTGGATTAGGCCCCAATTTCCTCAATAAGACCCCTATAGCACAAGAACTAAAACCAAACATTAATAAATGGGGTGAATTCAAACTAAAAAGCTTCTTCTCAGCAAAAGAAACAATCAGTGAAGTGAACAGAGAACCTACAGAATGGGAGCAAATCTTTACCATGTGCACACCAGACAGAACATTAACTTCAAGGATATATAAAACTCTCAAAAACCTTTACACCCCAAAAAAACAAACAACTCAATCAATAAATGGGCTAAGGAACTGAACAGACACTTCTCAGAAGAAGAAATACAATCAATCAACAAATATATGAAAAAATGTTCAACATCTCTAGCAATTAGAGAAATGCAAATCAAAACTACTCTAAGATTTCATCTCACACCAGTCAGAGTGACAGTTTTCAAAAACACAAACAACAATAAATGCTGGCAAGGATGTGGGGAAAAGGGCACACTCTTACATTGCTGGTGGAGCGGCAAATTGGTGCAGCCAATTTGGAAAGCAGTGTGGAGATTCCTAGGAAAACTTGGAATGGAACCACCATTTGATCCAGCTATCCCACTCTTTGGTCTAAACCCGAAGGACTTAAAAATAGCATACTACAGGGACACCGCCACATCGGTGTTCATAGCAGCACAATTCACAATAGCTAGATTGTGGAAACAACCGATGCCCATCAATAGATGAATGGATAGGGAAACTTTGGTATATATACACAACGGAACATTACTCAGCACTAAAAGAGAATAAAATCATAGCATTTGCAGGTAAATGGATGGAGTTGGAGAAAATAATGCTAAGTGAAGTCAGCCAATCCCAGAAAACCAAAGGTCAAAAGATTCCATTGCTATGATGATACTGACTTATAATGGCAAGAGAGGGGGGATGAGAGAAATGAAGGAATGTTAAATAGAACAAAGTGGAAGAAGAAAGGGGAGGGGGAAGGGGATAGGAATAATGACAGAACAAATTAGACATCAATATCCTAAATACATGTATGAAAACACAAATGGTATGAAAATACTTTGTGTAAAATCAATGACTTGGAAAACTATGCTCTTCATATGTAATATGAAAGGAATTGCACTCTAAAAGCATGTATAACTAATTAAATTAAATAAATAAAAAATAATATCATAATGATTAAAATGAGGACAAAAATAAAGTTGACTATCTTTTTTTTTCCTCATACACTTTTCAACCACATTTTGTCTTTGAGAGAAAATATATTTTTTCTAAAACTAGTTAGTGAATTCATTAAGGTTAAAAGATCATTACAGAAAATTGCCATCAAAATTTTATTTATCAACAATAAATATGTGAAAGCTGAAGTTTAAAACATAATATCAGTCACAATTCTTCTTAAGAAAATTAAGTAGTAATGTATATATATATATATATGAAGATATACCCAGGATCTGTATTTAAAATTACAAAATGCTGATAAAAAATCAAACAGGAACTGGGTTTATGAATACCACATATCTTGTCCATGCTTGGAAGAGTCAACACAGTAACAAAAGCAACTCTCCACTTGTTGATCTACATGTTTACTCCAAACCTCTCAAAATTCCAATGAAGGATTTTGTACTTAGAGATAAGCTTATCCTAACATTCATATAGAAGAGTACTAGATAGCAATTAGGAAAGACTTACAATTTAACTATAGAAATCAAGTTAATATAGTATTGCCGAAGGTAGAGACACATGGACACATGGACAAAAAAATACATAACCCAAATATAGATCCTCACAAATACACTTATTCCATTGAATTTTAACAAAGGCATAAAGCAATTCAATGAATGAAACTGTAGCCATTCTAAACAATGGTGCTGGAGCAAATGAAAACATAGATTTAAAAAGTAAACCTTAACCTCAATCTCAATCCCTATATAAAATTTAACAAAAACTGGATAATGAGTATAAATTTCAAATGTAAAACTATGAAACTTTAAAAAAAATGAGAAAATATTTGTTAAAGATAATGACAGTTCTTGAAAATGAGTTCTTAGAAATGACATCCAAAGCCAAGGCAGGATGCTTTGATTGGGAAGGGCCTTAGATAGCAATATTAGAAGATAAAAATATTCTATATCTTGAACTGGGAGGTTTTCAGAGATATATATGTAAAGTGTTTGGGTTGTACAATTAAGATGTGATTGCCTTCTACTATATAAATTATAGCTCTTTTATAGAGCTATAGTCTTATAAAGAAAACTAGAACTTAGCATAAATATAAAATAATTTAATATCCTGTATGATGAAGTCACAAGTAGACTGAATTAATGAAATATAAAATTCACAAGACACAAGATATGAAATTATATGAATAAATTTAATGTCTAACATGTTGGAATAGACCTCAAGTTCCTTAATAAGACTCCTGTAGCACAAGAATTATTATAAATAATCAATAGATGGGATAGATTCAAATTACAAAGCTTCTACTCAGCAAAAGAAACAATCAGTGAGGTGAATAGAGAGCCTACTAATTGGAAACAAATTTTTTACTGCACATACTCAGAGCACTAATCTCTAGAATATATAAAGAACACAAAAATCTTGACACCAAAAAAAAAAGAAAATCCAATCAATAAATGGGCCAAGGAACTGAACAGACACTTCTCAGAAGAAGATATACAATCAATCAACAAATACTTGAAACAATGTTCAACATCTCTGGCAATTAGAGAAATGCAAATCAAAACCACTCTAAGATTTCATTTCACACCAGTCAGAATGGCAGCTATTAAGAACACAAACAACAATAAATGTTGGCAAGGATGTGGAGAAAAAGGCATCCTCATACGTTGTTGGTGGGATTGCAATGGTACAGTCAATATGGAAAGCAGTATGGAGATTCCTTGGAAAACTGGGAATGGGACCACATTATGACCCAGCTTTCCCACTCCTTGGTCTATACCCAAAGGACTTAAAAACAGCATACTATAGGGACACAGCCACATCAATGTTCATAGTAGCACAATTCACAATAGCCAAACTGTGGAACCAACGTAGATGCCCTTCAGTAGATGAATGGATAAAGAAAATGTGGCATATATACACAATGGAGTATTACTCAGCAATAAGAGAGAATAAAATCATGGAATTCGCAGGTAAATGGATGAAGTTAGAGAATATAATGCTAAGTGAAGTTAGCCAATCCCAAAAAGCCAAATGCCAAATGTTTTCTCTGATATAAGGAGGCCGATTCACAGTGGGGTTGGGATGGGGAGCATAGGAGGATTAGAGGAACACTAGAATGGCCAATGGGGAGGGAGGGGAGGCGAATGATGTGAATATACTTTGTATACAACCAGAGATATGTAAAAATGTGCTCTATAAGTATAATATGAATCTAACTGGTCCGGGGCTCCCAGCGCTATAAAAACTTTATAACCGCCGCCCCCCCCCCCCAGCCTGAACAGTGTGAAGAAGAAGAGGCAAGAACCGCCCCAGACAGACCAAAGCTGCTTGACGCTGCATCCCTGAGTCCAGCACCTGAGTCCTGCTGCCATTGCCACCATGCCCAAGAGAAAGGGTGAAGGGGATGCTAAAGGAGATAACGCCAAGGTGAAGGACAAACCACAGAGAAGATTCGAAAGGTTGTCTGCTAAACCTGCTCCTCCAAAGCCAGAGCCCAAGCCTAAAAAGGCCCCTGCAAAGAAGGGAGAGAAGGTACCCAAAGGGGAAAAAGGGAAAAGCCGACGCTGGCAAGGATGGGAATAACTCTGCAGAAAATGGAGATGCCAAAACAGACCACGCATAGAAAGCTGAAAGTGCTGAAGATGCCAAGTGAAGTGTGTGCATTTTTGATAACTGTGTACTTCTGGTGACTGTACAGTTTGAAATACTATTTTTTATCAAATTTTATAAAAATGCAGAATTTTGTTTTCCTTTTCCTTTTCTTTCTTTCTTTCTTTCTTTTTTTTTTTTTTTTTTAAAGCTATGTTGTTAGCACACAGAACACTTCATTGTTGTTTTGGGGGAAGGAGCATACATCACTAGTAGAATGTCTCCAAAGCTGGATTGCTGTGGGGGAAAACGCCCTTTCCGTTCTAGTTTTGAGAGACTTCCTCTTGGCTCCCAAGAGAAGGGATTCCCTGATGTTGGCACACATAGCCACCTTGGCAAATGCCTTGTGGTATGGTAAAACCTCAAACTCATCTTTGTGTTGTCCTTTCCCTCTCTGCCATTGGCATAGACTTAACTCCCCTAAACTCAGACCTGTTGGGACCTGATTCCCAACGATTGGTTTTTACCAGTGTAGGGGGCAATCTGGACTTTCCAGTGACATCATTGAGAATGGTGTTCCTCAGAAGAGCAGCAGTTCCTTTTCTAGATTGTGGATCTTCAGATTAATTAATAATTTTTGCCATTTTGATTTCATTTCCTGAAAGTCAGGGTTGGCTCGTGAAAAGTTGTTAAACAACATGCTAAATGTGAAATGTCAACCCTCACTCTAAACTTTCCCTATTCAGAGCATCAAATGAAGACTTCATTGGGTTTTATAGTGGCTTTCTGATTTTGGTAGTCCATCCAAGAAGGGAGTTTGAAAGTTGTTGCATACTGTTAACGATTGTCTCCCATTTCCTGCCTGAAATACCATGATTGTTTATGAAAAGTATCTTTAATAAAGCTGGATACAGTTTGGCTTGGAAAAAAAAAGTATAATATGAAATGTAATACTTTCTGCTGTCATTTCTAACAACTTAAAATAAAAAAATAAATTTGGAAAAAAAAGTGATACTTTTCACAAATGGTAAAAGTGTCAGATAAACATTTTAGCCAATAGTGATCAAAATATCAGTTATACATGTGAGAGATTAAGGAAGTTGATGGTTTGTTTATCATCTTATATTTTATGTAAATATCAAAGTGTTCTGGTAAAAATGAGTATAAAGAAATAGGAAAGGGTTAGTGCCTAGATTATAGCAATCTAGGAGCAGAATAATGAATTATTTTGTAAGAGAGATAGAAGTCTGACTATACATTTTCTTAGATCACAGAGGAAGGAATATTCCATCAAAAGCCATGATGAATGTTCCTCCAAAATGGAAAAGTCTTGGAATTGTGTGGTACATCTAAGGAGAAACCACTTTGGTCATTCAGTGGCTTCAATAGTGGTATTGAAATTGCAGAGCCATCAGAGCTGGAGTTATTAAGTAGGAGCATAAATGTCTCATTGGGGACCAGGCAAGAATTATGAGTGACAACTGAGGGGACCTCTGTAGTGCATTGGCACTGCATAAGTATCAGGGAACTTTCAGAAACTAGGACTAGAAACCTCCCTCTTCCTTCCCCCTGACTACTGGTTGGGATGGAAATTTTCACCAATCCAGACAGGAAGTTTTATAGGCATTTTCAAGTTTCTTGAAAAAATAGATGTGAATAGTTCTTTTATATCTGAGTTGGAGGATATAGACTTATACCCACAAAAACATTTCTGGTCCTATTGATTCTAGATACACTAATCTACCAAACAACTAAATATATTAGATTAAAAAAAAAAACTGTAAATCCATAACTAGCTGCAAGAAATGAAAGGCATCCCAAAGGGACCAAAAATGAAACCTGACCCCAATAAGTTGGTGCTGAAGCTATCAAAGAATATATACTGATCCCTGATAACATAAAATATTATTTTTAAAAGCTATGTGGAAGCCTAGGGTCTGTGAAAGATTGGAAGGACCATTAGAAATTGGTGCAAAGAGGTACAACATGGAACAAACACATGGTTACTAAAAAGTTGAACTAGGATAAAACTTCCTGCCAAGGGGAGTAACACAGATAATCTTCTGTTTGAAATTTGGCTTTCTGTGTAGGAAGATAAATGTTATTTTTTTAATATCCCACAAGATTTCAAGCTTAACTGAAATTATTTAGGATTTAAAAACACTGTAGGTCAGCAATTAATTCTGACTTGAGTGACTTACAAGAGAAAACGAGAATAAAAAGACTCATGTGTTCAGGAGGGATATATTTTTACCCCAGACCTCAGAGATTGTCATAGCTGAAGTCTGAGCAAACATAGAAGTATGATCAAAAATCCCCAAACATAAGAAAATAAAGCATATCAAATGAGGGTTATTTGAGGGGAAAATACAGTACATTCAAACTATATAAAATTGTGTAGATTTTTTTGGTACATAAGTTCCTATTCTGATTGGCAGGCAGAATGGAAAACATTGCACATAGGAACAAAGCAGATCTAAAATCTACATAAAGAAGATTCAAGGTCATTCTCCACCAGCTAACAGTGCCTGACCCCTGGCTGATACTCACAGGCAAGCTGAGTTCCCAGGTGTAAAGTATAAGTAGCTGTAGAGAACAGAGAGAAGAAAGCAAGAGTATTTATTACCTTCAGGAGTACAATAAGCAATACCATAAAGGACTTAGGGTAGACATTCCATCAGAAAAGTATCAGGTCATGTGCATACGGAATTTGCAAAACAATGGGGTTCTAAATAAAGAATAATAACAGACAACAATGTACAAACTTTGGTGCAAATAGACATAGCAAGCTAACCTCTCTGATGATTCAATGCTGATTACTAAAACATTGGGCTTGAAATATGTTATTTTGGCTTGAATTGAAATTGGTCCTGTTTTTTACTATTGTTTGTTTTGCCATTTTCTCTTCATTGTGAATGTTTTGGTAAAACAACATTTTATAATTTACTCTCCAAGGTTTGCTTATAAATCTCTCAAGTTCACAAAAGGAATTCTGGGCAAACATATCTATATAAACTCCAGAGATATTTGAAAATTTAAAGTGTCAATAAATTTCAGTTAAATGTTTCCACTATGATTTAAAAATATATTAATATACACTATTATTGTCACTTTGAATGTGAGAAAAAAACAAGTTTACAATTCTTTTATATTTCCTAGTAAATAAAATTGAGCTTGAATATACCATTGTTCTTTTTTTGCTAATGTATCATACTATCTTATCAAATATTGATAAAGATTATAATAACTTCATAGATATAATTTGCAAATTAAATATGACTAGTTTCTATTTTATAATATAGCATTTACTTATTATATTTTAAAATCCATTTTAAAATACAATAAGGCATAATATAGAATGTATATTTTTGTATAAAGAAAATGTTTGTAATGAGCTAATCGTCTTGAATATTCTGCTAAGTGTGATGACCTCATGTGAGTGATAAATTGTCGAGATTAGCTCTCTAATTCATTATAGTCAATTCTTTTGAAAATTGTAATAGATATTACAGTGAATTAGAAGATTAATCTAACAATCTTCCAAACAAGCTAACCTGATAGTTTGAAGCTTTCCTGAGTATAATGTAATTTTAAACTAAGAGTGATCATATCCCATGAGCAACAAATTGAGATACTCTATGTAACTTAATTTTGAATGGTAATTATATTAATGAAATAAGATTTAAAACGCATTTCAAACCCATATGTTCCTAAAAGAATTGTTTGATTTATCCCTTAAAGCAGGGACTAGTTTAATTTTCTAAATTTCATAAAGTGCTTGTTTTTAATAAATACTTATCAGTGCCAAAGTGATCAGTCCTTCCTCATCTATTTTTTTTAACTGTTTTTTTTATCTGTGGCATCTGGGCCTAAGCCTACAGGTGTATGTATCTTTTTAGTGAAGTGTATCTTATAAATAATCAGGAGAACTTGCTAAAGTTCAGTTAGGGAATGCAAATGACTGAGGAAAGAGTCATATATTGAGGTTGTATTTGTTAAATTCAGCATGATATTGTTTGGTTCTGTTGGGAAAAAAAGGCACCACACAGTTTCGGTCTCAAAGAAAAATTAAAAAATTTCAACGGATTCTAAACATTACAACTCACAATGTACAAAATAAAGCATGCGCATAAATAAGTGGAGTTACCTTGGCCAGATGTGTAAGGCAAGTAAACGTGTGTGTGTGTATTTTCATGTGTGCATGCATGCACATGTGTGTGTGTGTGCACGTGTATGTAAGGGAATGTATGTAGATGAAGGAAGAGAACTAAAATGAGAGGGTGATTAAATATTTCTAAGTTACATGGAGTTTTAACATTATTCTAATGGCTCTACCTAAAATTTCATTATGTGACTTCAGTATTTCAAATAGTTCAATACCTATTCAAGTAGCACCAAACACAAAAGTTTTTCATATGCCAGAACATTCTTATTTTAGGGTCTGTTCAACTTGGATCTCTAGGATAATCTTCCCTAGGCTGGACAAAATTCACCAACCTGTACAAAACAGGCACCCCCTGGTGGATGTTATGTGTTTCCACTGTTTAGCAAAAGGCTCAGCAAATAAGTGTATCAATCCAAACACTGCTTCTGCCTCCCCTACTTAATAACATGGTATCCTCCTTCTCACTCTGGTTAAGGATTTCCAAGGCAATAGGCTAAAACTCAGGATGGATTTTCTAGAACTTAATAAGGAAGTCTGATGCAGGAAGAGTCTACGTGAAAAATTTATACCTTAGTATAAAAAAGTAAGCTCCAAAATCATGAAAAGAGAAACAGATTTGAAAGTCAAGACATTTATAATATGTAAAATAATTATGACATTCAGGTTCCCTTATTATAGGCAGTATTTTCTTTATTATTAGCTTACAATAAACTTATTTAAAAACATTATCACCCCTCTCTGTATTTTTTCAGATAAGGAAGTCATTGGGTAGGTAAAACATCTTGCATTTAACATATGACTAATATAGAATTTGTACAGCCATGGGCTGATTTTAGAGCCCATCAAGTGAAAGCAGCATTGGATGCTTGGATTTACTACTTTTTAAAAACACACTCCGTTTTAAGCAATCTCTTTGATAAAATTACATACTTGAGAAAATGAACTTAAGGTACCTGTCAAGCTACAGTAATCTTTAGATTTAAATTTTTTGATGACCTTGCATTTCTGGAGCAAAAGTAATCTCAGTGATCATAACATATTTTCCCTCAAAATTCAGGCAAGATGGCTAACAATTAGGCTTTGCTAGCCTCACTGGAGAAGCAGGCTCAGTGATGGTGGAAGGCTGAATTTGACAGCTTCCCTTGTTACAACTGAACATATCACATCTAGGTGCCCAGAAAGATTACTCACATGTCTCTTGTAAACCACAGTACAGGTATATTCATTCTATCATGGAACAAACTTGTTTTATTGATGTCCATAGTAGCAGTGCATCTGTGTGGCTTTCCATCTCTTCCTCATTGAAAGAAAGTCTATGCATAGAAATAAATAGAGAAGAATGTCATGATCTACATCTCCCACAAACTAAGTGTGTTCAGTAGTTTGGAACCATCCATCCTGAGATGCCAATTCAGAACTGTATCAAGAACAAATGGCATATTACCTTTGTTACCCTGCCCTTAAGACTTTCCTTCTCAAGGTAGAACCAATAAGAGCTGCATCACAAATCATCTGTGCAAGGCCAGTCAAAATTTTCTTGTGATATCCTTAAAGGAGAATGCAGAAATCATTGCTCGGTTATCTGCTTCCCATAGGAAGAGCACTAATCTCTAGAATATATAAAGAACTCAAAGATCTTAACATCAAAAAACAAAAAACAAACAAAAAACAAAAAACAAATAAGCCAATCAATAAATGGGCCAAGGAACTGAAAAGTCACTTCTCAGAAGAAGATATACAATCAATCAACAAATACATGAAAAAAAATGTTCAACATCTCTAGCAATTAGAGAAATGCAAATCAAAACTACTCTAAGATTTCATCTCACTCCAGTCAGAATGGCAGCTATTAAAAACACAAAGAAAAATAAGTGTTGGTGAGGATGTGGGAAAAAAGGCATACTCATACATTGCTGGTGGGACTGCAAAATGGTGCAGCCAATATGGAAAACAGTATGGAGATTCCTTGGAAAACTGGGAATAGAACCACCATTTGACCCAGCTATCCCACTTCTCAGTCTATACCGAAAGGTCTTAAAAACAACATACTACAGGGACACAGCCACTTCAATGTTCATAGCAGCACTATTCACAATAGCTAAACTGTGAAACCTATGTAGATGCCCTTCAGTAGATGAGTGGATAAAGAAAATGTGGTATATATACACAATGGATTATTATTAAGCTTTAAAAGAGAATAAAATCATGGCATTTGCAGGTAAATGGATGAAGCTTGAGAATATAATAAAAGTGAAGTAAGCCAATCCCAAAAAAACAAATGCCAAATGATTTCTCTGATTTATCGATGCTGATTCCTAATGTGCTGTGGTGAGGTGGGGAGGGATGGAAGGATTAGATGAGCTCTAGATAGGGCAAAGGGGCAAAGGGGAGGGGTGTAAGGGAGGGGGCATGGAGGTAGGAAAGATCATGGAATGCCATGGTCATCATTACCCTAAGTCATATATGAAGCCACAATGATGTGACTCTACTCTGTGTATGACCAGAGATGTGAAAATTGTGCTCTATATGTGTAATATGAATTGTAATGCATTCTCTTGTCATATATAACTAGTTAAAATTAAAATAAAGAAATAAATTTTTAAAAAGACATTATAACTATCACATATACAAGTTTTCCTACAAATTGGTACTCTAATTGTCGATAATGAGATACATCATATAAAGAAAACTGATCTTGACAGAAAATGTTCAGTTGCTTAAAATGTGTAGCATAGTGCTAGAGAAATATCTTGTATATTGAATGGTGTGACATAAATCTCCAAAGATGTGTATTTCTACACATTCCCCAGTATACTGGGATGTGTTCATCCTCCATATTGTGGTCATTGAAAAAGTGATTAGGGACTAAGACTTCCTATCATTCCCAGAAGGTATCCATTACTCTAATGTGAGTTAAAATATCTGACTAGAGACAGATTACACATAATTCAGAATAGACATTCAGGCAAAGAAGGTAATGAGCAGACAGAATATGGAAGACACTACTTTTTAGTTAATTCACTAGAGTATATGCTACTTGAGTATGTGCAAGTATCTCCCAATTTGAAAGTTTTTTTTTTTTTTTTGTCTTAGTTCTTTGGGTCCTGCTATTACAGAACACTGGGAATAGGTAATTTGCAAAACAATATATATATATATACATATATATATATATATATAAACAAAACAACATATATATATAAAATACAAATATATATTAAATATATGTTAATACATATATATCAAATATTTGTATATATCAATTTAGGCTTCTAAATGCTAGAAAGTTTACGATTGGAAGGCCAGCATCTAACAAGGTTTCTTCTTGCTGTATCACCCCATAATGGATGTGCAAAAAGAGGCCAAGGGCAAAGAGAGCCAGATACAGAGACACAGAGAAAAACTATATTTCCTCTACCTTTTTGTTTTGTCTGAACCTCCAGCCATGAGGATGGGTCTTCTGCATCAATTCACATGCTACTCTTCTTTGGAAATGCACCTGGACATGCCCAATAGCAATACTTTACCAGTTCTCTAGTTCTCTAGGTGTTCCTTAATCCAGTCAAGTTTACACATAAAAATTGATCTTTACAAATAAAACCAAGAATCAATAATAAAACAGCATCAAATTAAAAATCTTCTGCACAGCAAAGGAAATGATTAACCACATGAAGAGAGACACTAAAGAGTAGGTTATTCCTCTGACAGGAGATTAATATTCAGAACATATTAAAATTCAAAAAGCTTAACACCAAAAAAGTTAAATAACATAATCAATAAATAGGCAAAAGAACTGAACAGACTTTTCTCAAAAGAAAAAAAAAAAATAGCCAACAAATATGTGAAAAAAAGTTTAGCATCCCTGGTAATCAGGGAAATGCAAATCAACACTACATTGAGTGTCTACCTCACTTCAGTTAGAATGACAATCATCAAGAATACAAACAATAATGAATGTTGGTGAGGATGTGAAGAAAAAGTTACACTCAACATTGTTGGTAGGACTGCAAATTAGTATAACTGTTTTGGAAAGCAGTATGGAGATTCCTGAAAAGACTAGAAATGCAACCACCATATGATCCAGTTATCCCACTCCTTGAGACTTATCCAGAAGATTTTAAATGAAAATACTATAGTGATACATGCACATCAATGTTTATATTAGCAAAATTAACAATGGCCAAGTTAATGCAACCTGTCCAGCTGCCAGTCACAGATGAATAGATTAAGAAAATGTGTTATATACATGCAAAGGTGTATTATTACTCACACATAAAGAAAAATGGAATCATGGCATTTGTTGGTAAATGAATGGAAATGGAGACAATCATTCTAAGTAAAATAAGCTAGACTCAGAAAATTAAGGGTGGAATGTTTTCTCTCATATATGGAAGCTACATCGAATTAGGTAGAAAAGAGGGAGATGGTTGAATTTCATAAGGATAGAGAGAGATCAGTGCAATAGAGAAAGGAAATTGAGGGATGGGGAGGGGCAGAGGGCTGGGAAAGAAGAGGAAATGTGGAAAGAATTTGACAAGATTATTGTATGTAAATGTATAAATACATCAAAATGAATTCCATTTTTATGAATAACGAGAAAACACCAGTTAAAAAATAAGTAAATGAAGGGAAGACCAGTAGAGTAGAAGAAGGGGAATACTGGCATAGAGAAGAGAAAAATAAATCACTGGGGACCCAAATGGAATAATTGAATTCCCTGCATGTATGATTATGTCAATATGAACAAAACTATTATGTATAACTACAATGCACTAATAAAATAATTAATATTAATCTTTGCATCTTTTTCATTTTCTTGGTGTTGTCTTTCAAAACACAAACCTTTTTAATAATGGCTAAAGACACAGTGCATTTATATATGTATGTATGTATGTATTCTCCATTTGTATTTCTTAAAAATTTTTTATATACATATATTTTTAGTTGTAGTTGGGCACAATACCTTTATTTCATATAAATAAATATTTATATATTGTATATCATAATAAATAATTATTTTTATGTGGCACTGAGGATCCAACCCAGCGCCTCACACATGCTAGGCAAGCAATCTACCCTGAGACACAACCCCTGCCCCTGTATTTCTTCTTTTGTGAAGTGTCTCTTCTGATCATTTGCCCATTTATTAATTGGATTTTTTTTTGTTGTTGTTACTAAGATTTTTTGAATTTTTTAAAAATATATTATGGATATTACTCCTTGTTCGATTGAATAGCTGGCAAAATTTTTCTCTCATTTTTCTCTTACTCTGTGGATTATTTCCTTTACTTTCTAGATGATTTTTTTGTGGTCCCATTTGACAATTCTTGATTTTGTTTCCTGGACTGTTGGAGTCCTAGCCAGGATATCAATGCCTATGTCACTATATCTGCAAAAGTTTTCCCATGTTTTCTTTGATAGTTTGAAAATTTTAGGTCTTACATTAAGTTCTCTGATATATTTTGAGTTGGTTTTGTACAGAGTGAGAAATATGGATCTAGTCTCAATTTTCTATATGTGACTATTCAATTTTCCACCATCATTTGTTGAAGAGATGGTCCTTTTTCCAGTGTAAGTTTTCGGCATCTTTGTAAAGGATCTGTAAACTGAAGATGTGTATATTATTTTATGTGTCCTCTATTCTATTCCATTGGTTTACACGTCTGTTTTGTTGTTGTTGTTGCTATTGTTTTTATTTTATTTTATTTTATTTTATTTTTTTGCCAATACCATGCTGGTATTTTTTCAGTGTAATTCTGTAGTAGATTTTGAAATCGGATATTGTGATTCTTCCAGCATTTTTTTGCTCAGGATTGATTTGGCTATTTGTAGTCTTATATTTTTCTATATACATTTTATGATTGTTTTCTCCTAGTTCTTTGAAAAATGACATTGGTAGTTTAATGGGGGTATCATCAAGACTTTAAATTGATTTGGGTATTATGTCAATTTTGACAATATGAACCCTCCCATCACATGAATAGGGGAGGTCTTCCCATCTTTTAGAGTCCTTTTCAATTTTGTTCTTCAGTGTTTAGTAATTTTCATTATACAGGTATTTCACATCTTTAGATTCATTCCCAGATATCTTTGGGGGTATTTGTGTCTTTTGTGAATGGGGTTGCTTTCTTGATTTCTTTTTCAGTGAGTTCATTAAGGCAAAGAGAAAAATACTGATTTTTTTTACATTGATTTTGTATACTGTTACCTTAATGTATTTGCTTTTTAGTTCTAAAAGTCTTTTAGTGTTTTTGAGGATTTTCTATGTATAAATGTATATCCTCTGCAAACAGGGATAATTTGACTTTCTTCTTTCCTAGTAATACCCTTATTATTTCTCTTGCCTGATTGCTCTGGCTAAAATTTCTGGTACTATATTGATATAAAATTAACTAGAGTGAAAATTCTTGTCTTTATTCCTGAACTTAGAGGAAATGCTTTCGGTTTTTACTTACTTAGTATAATGTTGGCTATGATTTTCTCATACATAGCTTTTATTTTGCTGAGGTATTATCATTTTTCTACCTGATTAATTTAGGGCTTTTATGATGAAGGAATGTTAAATTTTATCAAAGGATTTTTTTCTTTATCTACTGAGATGATCCTGTGATTATTAAATGTGTATAAGTGAAAACATCCTTGAGTCCCCGGAATAAAACCAACTTGATCATGATGTATCATTGTGTGATCCTTTCAGTGTACTGTTGAAGCCAATGCAAATATTTGCTTATAATTCCTTCCTTCCTTCCTTCCTTCCTCCCTTCCTTCCTTCTTTCCTTCCTTCCTTCCTTCCTTTTAACAAGTTTGGAACATCTTTCCTTTTATATTTTGTGGAAAAGTTGGAGAAGCATTGGTATTAGTTCTTATAATGCCAATAGAAATAGAACTAATAGCTATTAGTTCTTCTAATACCAGTAGAAATCCTCAGTGAATACTTCTGGTCCAGGGGCCTTTCTTTGTTGGGAAACTTTTCAATAGAGCTTTAATTTTGTTACTTGTTACTGACCAATTTAGATTCTCTCTATCCTCATGGATCAATTTTGTTAGTTGTGTGTCCAGAAACTTGTCTATTTCTTATTTTTGTTATCTTTATTTATGCTTTAAATTTAATTTTATTTCATATTTTTCTAAATTTTTTAAACTACTAACTTGTATCACTATTTTTGTTTCTATTATGTGAATCCAAAGCTATAAATTTCAAGTACTATTTTAACTGTATTATGGAGTTTTGATATAGAATATTCTCATTCAATTCATAATATTTTAGTCATTTTGTATTCTCTTCTTTAAACATGTTTATGATGAGCTGTATTACTTAATTAGTAAACATTGAGGCTATCTAGTTATCTTTCCATTATTGACTTATAGGCAATAATTTAATATAGTTAATTCTGTTTGTTTTGGTAGATTATATGATTCTAATCAATTCAAAATTTGAAGAATCTGCTTTATGGAAAGATATTATCTATTTTGTTGAATATTCCAAGTGTATTTATAAAGAATTAATATTCTGAAGCTTTTGGAAGTAATAGTTTTTGGATATCAATTAGGTCAATTGGTTAATTGTGCTTTTGAAATCTTCCATACATTCTTGAACATATTTGATATATTCTACAGAATATTTAGAGGTATGTTAAGAGTTCTAATGTAATGGTGCATTTTCTTTTTTCTTTTGCTACTGGGAATTGAAACCAAAGGTGCTTAACACTGAGCCACATCCACAGCCCTTCTTATTTATTTTTATTTTGAGATAGGGTCTCACTAAGTTTCTTAGGGCCTAGCTAAGTTGCTGAGGCTGGCCTTGAATGTGTGACCCTCCTGCCTCAGCTTCCAGAGTCACTGGGATTGCAGGTGTGCACTACCATGCCCCTCTTGTGCTTCTTTTCTTTTCTTTACTTTTTTTTTTTTCCTTTAATCTCTCTTTTCTGAAAATTTTTTGAGGGAAATCCTATTTGAGCCTATGAACACTGTTTTATTTTGCCTGGATATAAAAATGGAAAAATATAAGGATCTGCATATTTTTTGATCAGTGGCTCATAGGACTGCTAGATAATATATCTAAAAGAACATGATTTATGTACAGGGGAGTAGGACATGCAGGGGTCCGTGGTGGACTCCGCAAGAGGTGCAATGTAGCACGATCTATCAAGGGGGCTGCCAAAGTGGGTTGTCAGCCGGGGGTGCTACACCAGCGCTCAACGTTGCACAAAGTAAAGGAGTCAGCTGGTATCGGAAGAAATCAGCACACACAGACAATGAGTTAGGCTGCTGAATCTTCTCTCTTTACTTTCACTTTGTTGTAGGTTTTTAAGCATAATTTCTGGCAGTACAGATTGTTTATATTTTCTTTTGTGATTTCATTACAGACATGACTTAATTTATAGATTACATTTTAGACATATTAAATTTCTTATTTTATATATTTCAAGGTTTTGAGGTCACTTACACCTTTTCAAGGCCCTGTACGTGACTGTCTGGACATATTATAATTTTGTCATTTTTTATCTAATTAGTTTGGGTGAAAATTTATTTCTTACAGATTCCCTAAAACTGTTTTCTCTGCACACCATTCAGGCTGTCTGATAAAATTCAACTTTCTCTGTCTGGGATTCCAAAGCACTATTGTTTTTCTTTTATAACAGTTGTTTATAAAACCTAGAAGCAGGGAAAGTGGGGTGCAAAGCTGAATGTTAACTCTAAAGGACTTTTTGCTCTAAGGAATTTATATCTATTCTAAAAGTAAGAGAAATCTATTTTTAATCACAAAAAGACTCTTAAAACTTATTAACTAGGAACTAAGTACTTATAGAAAAAGGTTCTTATTTTTACTGTATGTATTTAGCTTAAATTTCAATAAGGTTAAATTTACAGAATTAGTCTCCATCTAAATAATTGAAATAGTGACATTTGGTGGCCATACATATGAATAAAGAACAGAACAGCAAGTAAATAGGAGAACCTATGCAGTCAAAGTTAACTCTTTCAGCACCATGATATCTTTCATGAAAAATGAGAGAGCTTTATCAACAGAAAGGTTACAGGGAAGCATAGGGAATATGAGCAGATCACATTGGAGGAACAGCCATTAGCCTATCCTTGTGGTGGTTTGACTTTTCATCATATGTCAGGGAAACACCCATGGGCTAGGCCAAGCCCATATATCAGGAAGTCATGTTTTTGGCTGACGTGCTCTTAATGTCCCCAACATTTCTTTTCCCCTTTTCTGTTGATAGGAGTCCATCTTACTTGAGAGTGTGCCTGTCTTAGGTTGTCTTATCTCTGAAGATCTTACCCGTCTCTGGCTGCCACTCTAGCACTTCAGGTGGACTTACCCAAGGCCAACAAGCCATGGTGGCATAGGGGAAGACATGGGACAGAACAGTCGCCTTTGGGAAGGCTTCCCATGGATGATTTAGACTTGTACATCCTGTCAAGGACCATAGCCTAGTTCATAGGGCTCCCAACCAGCATTGCTGAGGGCATATATTGGTGGTGGACCACCATAAGCTGTACCGATTTTGCCCTGTCCTTAAGGAAGATGCCACTAAGATGCAATAGAAAATGTTACAACAGGAAAAATATAAGGATCTGCATATTTTTTGATCAGTGGCTCATAGGACTGCTAGATAATATATCTAAAAGAACATGATTTATGTACAGGGGAGTAGGACATGCAGGGAAGAATTATATAGATGGTCTTCTAAGACTGTGGGCAAAAAAAGATGCTTGTACAAATGAGATATCTGTAAACAACTCAATGTTCAATGAAGAGGAAGTTCTTAATATTTGGAAGGAAAAGTTGACGCAGTGGAGTGGCATCAATTTGTTCTCACTGAATTAGACATTCATTCTTTTTATGTACTTTTCTAGTCTCTTGGAAATCTCTGCCAGCACTATTACCAATACATTCATACTGTGTCTTGTTTATATTCTGGGTTCCCCTTATAATAGTACTTTTTGACCAAGGAACTCATTTTTTGAAAATAACAATGAACTAATCACTCCAGAATTCTGGAATTTACTCATACCTCACTCAGCTCTGCCCATGTTAAAACTTAGGAAGTAGCCTAAGGGGGGAAAAAAAAAATTATGTCACCAGTCAACAGGCAACATCCTGTGCAGTGGCCAGTTCTGCTGGATATGAACTTGCTGCTACGTGATACAGCTTAGGCTATGAACTAAAGCCCAAAATAAGATGCATTTTCTTCTAAAAGAATACATGTACCAATCAATAAAAGCAGGAATCAGTCCTGGAATTATTGTCCCTTGTAATGCATTCAGAAATATTTTCTTCTCCTTCTGCACTGTTTTACCTTGTGGATTCCCAAGTGAAGAGGCATTTGCCAGTAGAAACAGCAATTGTACCTTCATGTTAAGTTGAGATTGACATATGGTTCTGAGCACTTTGGATTGCTGATACAACTGAACCACCAGCTACAAAAGAGTATTACCATACTAGGTATGGTGATAAATCCAGATTTTATCAAGGGAAAATATAAATGCTGACATACATTTAGAGAAGGGAAATCATTACTGAACCATGAAAGTCTCCTGAATACTTTCCATAGTAGAAGTTAATGAAAAATGTAACAACTTATTATAGTAGAATCATCATTTAAGAACGATGCTCAGTTCACCACACTGGGTGAGGAACTCCTTTTTAATATTAAAAATATTAATAAAAATTATTTTATCTTAAGATACCCTAAAAATTTTGAGATCCAGTCTATTCAAGTTATGATAGATGAAAAATGGAAAAATTAGAATAAGTTACATTGAATGTATGTATAATATGTCAAAATGCATTCTACTATCATGTATCTAAAAAGAACTAAAAATTAATGATAGGTAATTCTGGAAGATATAGAATTATTTTTCCATTTATGAGTTTTCTATTAATCCATATTCATTACTAATGAAATAATGCCAAAATATATTTTGTTCTATCAAGTTTAAATGGATTTACTTGATATTTGATAATTAAATAATATAAATCAAATGAACATCTTTAGTAACATTTTAATTCTCCTGAGAGGATATTCTACCAGATCAGAGTGCAAGTCTCCACAAACTTTCTTAGTGCACTCTATGAGAAAAAGTTATCTTGTATTTATAATTCTATTTTGGAATTATATCTAAAATGATTTATCATATGCAACATGTTTCAAAAGAATCATTAGTTCAAGTTTAATCATTACTTACAAGAAGATTCAGGTCTGTATCATAGAAAAAAAAAATATATATGAGCATCTGAGCATTTTCACAGGTAGAAGTGGATTCTTTGAATATTAAGAGTCAACTACCAAAAGAATGAACAATAGACAAGTTAAAATGATGAATTTCTATTCTCAATTTTTTTCACTAATGTACCACTTACAGCTCTTATTTGAAAAAAAAAATGAAAAAAAAAACATAGAAGTATAATTTAAATGATTCCCTGTACATACGAAGTCTCCTTAAATGCTCATGTTTTATTTTAAAAAAGCATACATTTTGCTATCTATTCTATAATTCAGATGAATTTATTTTAATATAAAATGCTTTCAATTGCTTGTTATAGAGTAAAATAGACTCCCAAGGAATTTATACCATGTTTATTCTCTAACTTTGAGCATTCCTAAGAACATAGCCATCTACATGCTAATAGTTTAAAAAAGTTCTGTAATTGTGCCAAAATAATTGTATACTTTTAACTCATGATTTAAAGAATTTAACACTGGGAAATAAAGATCTAGTAAGCATGGCATCCTCTTGAACTCATTATAGTAAGAGATCAACATACCTTCATTTTTATGCACCAAATTTGGATAAGTGTAATACATGTAAATTATTTAATATTAAATCAAAGGACAAAGTGCAATAAAATCACAATTACTAAATGATATCATTGCAATTCATGATGCTGAATAGATCATGAGTTCTAAACAATTGAAAATACCTTTTGAAATTGTGTTCCATAGAATTGCCTGTTTCCATGTGAGCAGTGTCTCAATGAATACAGTTCCTTAGCTGGGAGTCCTTATGCTTATGCTGCCTTTGCAACATGATCTCTTTCCTTTGCTGGTAAAACTTACTCAAATGCAAGTTGTAGTTGGAAGAAATAGTTCCAGAGAGGCTTTTTCTGACACTTCTCAACACCATGTGCTACCACCTGTCTTTCAGTATTTTCATGATAGAGTGTAAATTCTAAGAGGAAGAACTTGACTGTTTTGTTCCATTGAGTTTTTATTATCCAGGACCCCACTTGTCACCTGTTAGGTGCTCAAGAAATATTTTAAATGAGTGAATTATGTTGAACATTGAAGTATAACCAGAATCATACCAATAGTGGGAAAAATAGAACTGCATTAAAATAATACAATATAAATAAAAGTGAAAATTTAGAATTCTGTTTTGAACACCATCTTTTATTTTTTAATTACAGTCTTAAAATAAAATGAAGGCTGTGTTACAGAGCACCCAGAAGGGATTTTCTACTCTATTTATGCTGGCACATAAAAATGAGTGCCTCTGCATTGTCCATAGCATTTACAAGGAAATTTACAAAACTATATTCAAGTAAAGCTGAATACTTAAGAGCAAGTAATTATGTAGATTTTGTTCCAATTTGCAAACGATATTCATTTTTTGATGCATTGCTCAAAATGAGACAACCTAGTCTCTGATTTATTTATTTATTTTTCTTTTTAACACGTCCTGATATGCAATTATAATGCACTATGTTAAGTAGAATTTTAGCTATGCATATATTGCTTCTTTTTGTTCTACTAAAAGTTATCCTCATTGTTCTTCCTTCTTGTCATAAAGAGAGTGAAGATTCAATGCTGAAATTTTTACTTTATTACAAATATTTATTGGAAATCCATTATGCTAGAAAATAGCAGCTTCTATTTATGAATTTAATGAAGGCCCAGTTCTCTTGTTAATTTATGTGCACTGTGCCTCCTAGACAATGTTGATGTAATTGTTCTGGAAGGTGAATATGATAAAGTTCATGTTCTAATAACAGATAGACTAGGTCTCAGTACTACTTCATAAAAGTTTGATGTGGTCTGTAACATAAATCTTTGTCTAAGTCACAGAGGACATGATAAACTTCCTAAGTTTATGTTATTTGATGAATTTTTCTCTAGATGTTAGAATCAATACAGAATATTGTGCTTATTGTAATAATTAGTTTCAGTCTTTTATTAATACTGAACCTTATAGGCAGAGAATATACATCCACAGAATTATCCATATTTTTATTGTGGTATAGTTGAAATACAATCAACTGAACAAATTTAAAATGTAGAGTTTGATAATTTTGACAAAATTTTATTTGTAGACACCTGTGAAACTAATACCACCACAATTGAGATAATGAATGTATCCGTGGTCCCCAAAAGCTTTCTAAATCCCCACTTACAGGCCCTCCCCTCTGCCCTGTCCTGGTAATCACCAAACTGCTTTCTGTCAATATAGATTTTCTTTTTAAAGAATTTTATAAAGTGAAATTATACAGTCTGTACTTTTAAAAATCTTGTTTTTTTCATTCATGGATAGTTTTTTGAGCAAAACGGGTACTTTTTCATATATTAGTAGATTATCATTTTTATTTCTGAGTTTCATTACATGGTACAACTACAATACTTTTTATGAATTTATCTGTAAATGTATATTTGAATTTTTTCTAGTGTGAGGTTATTACAAATAAATGTCTTCTAGATGTTTTATATATTTAGGTTTTACATTAATGTCTGATAGATACATTCTGAATTTCTGTATCTGGTGTGAGTTATGGATCTAAATTATTATTATTATTTTTTTTTTGCTTGTGTTTATTCAATTATTCTACTTCCAAGTATTGATAGGCCCATCCTTTCTCAATTTAGTTGCCTTTGCTCTTTGGTCAAACATTAATTGCCAACCCTTCAATAGATGAATGGATAGAGAAACTGTGGTATGTATACACAATGGAATACTATTAAGCATTAAAAGATAATAAAATTATGGCATTTGCTGGTAAATGAATGGAGTTGGAGAATATCTTGCTAAGTGAAGTAGGCCAATCCCAAAAAGGCCAGTTGTTCTCTCTGATAAGTGGATACTGATCCATATGGGATGGGGCATGGGAAAAATTGTGGAACTTTAATGGAACAGAGGGGAGGAAGATAGGGAGAGGAAATGGGGGCAAAAAAGATGGTGGAATGAGATGGACATCATTACCCTAGGTACATGTATGACTGCACATCTGGTGTGACACCACATCATATACAACCAGAGAAATGAAAAGTTGTACTGCAATTGTGTACAATGAATCCAAATGCATTCTGCTGTCATATATACCTAATGAAAATAAATAAATTAATTAAAAACCATCAACTACCCATATACATTAGGGTTTGTTTCTATAATTTTTACCAGTTTGTTTATCTTTATACACTATTATACTTAAGCTTTACAGTAAATATTTAGAAAGCATGTAACTCTTCTCTTCTGTATTAGTCTGATAGAACTTCCATGGAAGGGGGGGACACATTTTGAGTAGTATAAAAATCAGGAATTTATTTTCTCAAAGTTCTGCAGGCTTCTAAGAGAAAGTAAGTATGAGGTTGGTTTCTCCTAAGACCTCTCAACTGGGCTGTGATGGCCACCCTCTTTTTACCTTTTCATATGACCTTTCCTTTGTGCATGTATAAGTCTGTGTCTCTTATCTTTCTTCTAGGAATCATTTCAGTTGGATTGGAGCCCTATCCTCATGACATCATTTAACCTGAATTACATCTGTAAATATTGAGTCTTTCAACCTAATATTTGTTTTTTATATATATCCTGATAATCAATGCTTTGTATGCATTGTGTTTAGATTATTTACATGTAACGTGGTACAGCTCAAATTTATCATCCTGTTATCCATTCCATCTTGCTTTGCTACATTTTCGTCTTGTGAAATATTGTTTATTATTTCATTTAATTTCTTTTTTGGGCTTTTTACAAAATGTAGTTATCACTTGGAAATCTATGTTGTGGAACTTTAACTCTTTATAGCACTTATAAGTGACAGCCTACCAATTCATAGAGGATATGCCAATCTTAAAATCATATTCTTCTATTTCCTTTCCCAGATTTTGATAGTATTATTTATTGAATATTTAATAGTATTATTTAATAGTATTATTTATTATTTAATAGTATTGTAATAAATTTTTATATGTGTGATAAACCCTACAATATACTATTGTTATTATACAAGTCAGTTATGTAAATAGTTTTTTGTAATAGGAAAACAGATATTTACCCATGCAATTACTGTTTCTACTGTTTGTTGTATTTTCATATATATCATTTTTTCCAATCTGCAAAGGAACATTCTTAAAAATGTAGATTTTTGCAAGTCAGCTGGCAAAGGATTTTTTTTTTCAAGTATATATGTGTGAAATTAGCTTTTTGACTTTGGTTTTGAATGATAGTTTAACTTGGAATAGGCATTATTTTTCTTTAATTATTTTAAATATGTCGCTCCATTTTATTCTTGTTTACATTGTTTTCTAAAAGAAAGCTCCTGTCAGCTGTATCTTTGTACTTATTTAATGTGACTTTCTTCTTTGACAATTTTAAAGGTTTTTCTCTATCATAGGCTTAAAGCAACTTGATTGTGGTATGCCCCAAAATAGTTTTCTTCATGGTTATTCAGTTTATTTCATTTGTGGGTTTAGAGTTTTCACAATATTGGAAAATTTTTCTTTAAATATATTTTCTATTTTATCTCTTACCTCCTTATGGTAGAGACCCTAATTTATATAAATTGCATAATTTGAGATTCTTTCTCATCTCTCTGATTCCCCTTTAATTTATTTACTATTTTAATTCTTTGTTTTATTTCATTTTTGATAGCTTACATTGCTATATACATTACCTAATATTTTTCAATAGCTAATCTGTATTAATTTCAATCCATAGAGTTTTTCACCTCCAACAGTATAGTTTTCATCTCTAAAACTTTAGTTTGGTTCTTTTTTATATCTTCAATGCAAACATCTTTTAAACATGAAGAATGAAGTTACAATAATTATGACATATTCTTTTCTGCTTCTCTTAACATCTGTATCAATTTGTTCTTATTTTTATTTGTTCATTTTTTTCCTCAGTATAAGTCTTATATTCCTGATATTTTACTTATATGATGACAGGCATCATGAGTTTTACCTTGATGATGCTGAATACTTTGTATTCCTAAAAATAATCTTGAGTTTGGTTTTAGGGATTTAGTTAGGTTATTTGGAAACAGATTTAGGTCTTGCTGTTAAGGGTAATAACATGGGATCAAATCAATATTTTCTCCCATACAGCCAAATTTTACCCATTACTGATATGTGACCTATTTGAGTATTTTACCCAACATACTAAGAATTAGTAGGTTTTCCAATTTGGCTAATAGGAACTACCATTGTTCTCAGACCTAACTACCTGGTACTATTGTCACAGAGTTTATCATCTGATGCTTTATCTTTCTCTGGTAGGTTCTTCACATATTAGTGTTGATATGTTCTCAGGTTAAGAGATACCCTTTGCAGATGTCAAAATTTTCTTTGGGTGGCTCTCTTCCCTCTGATGCTCTGGTCTACAAACTCAAGCAGCTTTGGTTTAGTTGGATTCTTAGCTCCATCTTCTCAACGTTGAACACATCTGGCTTTGCCTGAGTTCTCCCTCCCTGCCACACAATGTGAAAAGTTTGGGGGACTGGGGTTATAGCTTAGTAGTAGAGTGCTTTCCTTACAGAGGTGAGGCATGGGTTTCAATCCGCAGCACCATGTAAAAATGAATACATTAATTAGTTAAATTTATTGTGTCTATCTACTACTAAATATATATATATATAAATATTTAAAAGTAAGCTGGGGTAATCCTAGGCATTCCAGCTTTGTTTCTTACTTCTCAGGGATCATTGATCTTTTTTGCCTCATTCTATAGGCTTTAACCCCAGTATTTCATTAGGTTGATTGGTCTGGGTTGTTCTAAGTGGGAGGTTAAATCAAACAAATAGTTGAATATGAAAGTCTTCAATGAGCTAATTTCATTCTCATTTTCCTAATGTTTGCTGGTTTGATATAGCCACATTAATTCCAAATTTTCTCATGTTAATTTATACATTCCACTTTTCTATTTCATCAGTCACCACTTTCTGTTTCTCTGACCATGGGTTAAGATCCATATAATTCAGTCTATTTGAAAACAAGATGCAATTTCTTTCTTTTTCCAAGATTCTGTCTTTTGTCCAAACTTCACTTAATTTCCACAAATGAGACTTTTGTGAAACACTTTCATTGCTCCTCTTTGCTCTTCACACATCTCTGCTAGATGACAGCTTTAGAAAGAATTCTTTCCCTAAACTCTTATGCTTATAGGGTTGTGTGATACCTAGACATTCATCAGCATTATGTTCCTTCTGTTAGAAAGACAATTATTGCACATATTATTGGCCCTTTTTATTATCCACTAATGTCCAATAATACACATATATCAGTTTGACCATATAATGAGATGCTCTTCTTACCCTCCTGTACTTCCTCTTCCCTGTGTCTAGAAGTTTGTGATCCAGATCAGTTCTTTATTTGGTTGAGGATTTTCTTAAATGCCTTTCTCATATACAGCATATGAGTGATAAAGTCTATGATTTCCTATGTGTTATCAAAACATTTCTTTCTCATAGACATACAAATACTATCTTGAGCCCTCCTGTTACATGGTTTATGTTTTCTGTTACCACCAGGTTGCACAGGAGAACCCCAGATACTAGCTCATTTTCTGTTTATAAGGAGTTTATATTGTCATTGTGTACTTGTATTATTTCTCTCCTTGTCCTTATCCTTCAGAAGGCTCACATGGCATGCCAACTGTGTGTCTTTTCTCATCAATACAGTCTGGAACTCGGTGAGCCTTCTCAGTCTGCAGATGCAGGTCTTTTTTTCATCACAGATGAATTATCTTCTATTATTTAATTATTGCCTTTCTTCCATCTGTTCCATTTTAACTTTCTGGAATGCCTATCATTTTTATGATGGGTTTCCTGGATCTGTATTACAGTCTCTTTACTGTCCTTCAGTATTTCCATCACTTTGAATTTTTGACCTTGATCTTCCAGGATGAAATTTGGTCTCAAATGCGATTGTTTCTTCCTTCAAATATTCTAATTATTGCTTAATTGAGAAAAGCCTTTGAGGGTGTACGTGTGCGTATCTTCTGCTGCTGAGTTTCAAGTGATCCTAAATTTATTTTGATTTTTTAATTTCACTTCATTAGGAGTTGTATTTCCATAGAAATATATATATATATATATATATATATATATGTATATATATATATATATATATATATATATTTACTTTCTATTTTGGGGGATGAAACTTAGGGTTTTGCCATTCTAGGCAAGCACTCTACCACTGAGCTACATCTCCAGCCTTGGAAAATATTTTTTAATATAGCACCTCATTTTCCTATATTGGCCTGTTGGGTCCTGTGGTAGGCTGAATAATGTCAGCCCACAGATGGTCATATCCTGATGCCAGGAGTATATGAATATATTGCTTTACAGGATGAAATGGAATTTGCATATGTGATTAAGGATCTTGAGATATAATCCTGGATTATCCAGGTATGCAGAGGAGCAGAGGTAGAAGGAAAGAGAGAGAAAGAAACAGGCAGAGAGAGACAGAGAGTGAGAGAATGAAAGGTTTGGAAAAGGAGGTTTTGAGGAGGAAGAAGGTGCCATGAGTTAAGGACTGCATATAGCATCAAGAAACTGGGGGTGGGGTGGGGTAAGAGGGCAAGGACACTGATTGGATCCAAGGGCCTTCAGGAATGCCTAAAAACATGTAGCTCTGCTTCCACCTTAATTTTAGCCCTGTAAAACTCATGTCTGAGCTTCATAGCTGTTACATAAAAAAAAAAAATGAGCTGTTTTAAGCCACTTAATCTGTAGAAATTTGTTTTAGAAACCATAGGAAGCCTATATAGGCCCTTTTGGACACATGGCTGCTTTCCTTTTTAAATAATTTGGGCTCCAGTGCAGATTTGTGCTTACAGTTAGGGTCTTCAGTCACAAATGTAATAAAAAGTGGGAAAGAAGTAGATAAGACATCAGTGCATTCGGGGGACAAGTAGAGGTAGCTGCTCTGCTTTAGGCCTCTACATATTCAATCTCAAACCAATAATGGGTCCTGTTTTTTTGTTCCTTTGATAATAGGAGAAATTCAGCCAGTATGAGGCCAGTATTGATATTGTCTGTGGCATTTAGAAAGTCTCTGCTTTATAACATCTTCTAAGAATCTCCCAATTACCAGGCATTGGCATAGATTTCTCATTCAGTTCCTCTTGTTGTTTATCAAACTCTTATGTGAAGAAGGCCCATACCAGTTTTTTTCTTGGGGCCAAATTATATTCCATACCTCATTTCATAGAAATATGCATTATCTCTAGGACCTCAGAGGAAGCAAATGACTTGGGCATTAGAAAAAAAAAAAAAAGTAATATTTGCTTCAGGCAGCAAAACAAATTAAAATATTAGTGTAACAACGAACTAATAATTAAAATTGGGAAATAAAGGAGTGTAAATAGAAAATACAACAAATCTAGTAACCCATAGACAAAATTCATAAAATGATGCAAGTGGGAAAATTCTAAACAAAAATAAATGAATAAATAAAGTCATATGGATCCATAAAAATACTTCATACCATAGTAGCTAAATATTTAAGTAAAAAAAAAAAAATAACCTTACAAACGTGACATTAGAAAATTTAGAAGAATTCTATATAAGGTTAGAATAGAGAAAGTCTTCTATGTGTGCTTTAATGCCCAGAAGAGGGAAACAGTGATAAATCTGAATATATTTTTTAAATCTACAAGGTTAAGAAGTGACTGTAACTCCATTCTTATATATAAAGAGTTTCCATGTATCACTAGGAAATGACTAACAATCTATCAAAAAATAGGCAATGAATAAAACAAAAATTCTTAATACCACAAATAAACCTTATAAGATGAAAGATAACCAAACTAACATTAATGAAATAAATTAATATTAAATTATAGTGAATATCATATAGTGAATATCATTTTCACCTATTTGTCAAAGATTGAAAAAAGTTTCAAAGTACCTGTTTTGGCCTATGTGTGTTGCATAGTCAGTTTCAGCATGTCTGGTGGGTTTCTAAATATGAGAAAGCAATATAAAGGAAACTAGGATTTATTCATCCTTGTATTTTCAATGTTCAAACCATTTTACAACATAGTACAAGCTCAATTTCTGTTTAAATTAATGACTACATTTAGCTAGAAATTATGTTGCTGAGAATGATTACTATACTTTATTTACTAAGGTAGAAACTATGCTAATACATTTTAAGAAAATTAATCAACAAATAAAGTAGAGCAGTGCCAATTAATTCTCCATAAAAATAGAATTAATTATACACTGCTCTTCTGGAGTGTTAAGGCTAATCAAGACTATCATAGCTAGTCTTTTGTATTTGAGAACTATCAGATCAGATCACCTTAATGCAAAACACATTTTTTTGTATTGTTCATTATTTCATCTTTAAGAGATTTTGTTGATTTTAGTGTAGACATCGTCTACTGGCAATATTTTTTTCCAAATTGTATATAATCCTTACACTCATCACCAAAGTGCACCCATTAACAAGCTCAACTGGCACACTATTTGCAAATTTATTAGCAATACTAATTTTTTATTTACCTAGAGAAAATCTTTTATGATCTTCCTTGAAATTTTATAAATTATACTAACAAATTATATCAAACATTCTGTATCTTGACATGGCTGTGTAACAGAATTTCAGTAAATACTACTGCACATTAATATATAGTTTTCTTAAAACATTTTTGATAAGATAAGCAAATAAAAACTAAGCAAAAATTCAGATCCTTGCATTAACAAGATGGTATACTTCATAAATTAATAAAGATTAGAAGACTATCTTACATTTTCAAACATTTTTCTTTTCTGTGAACAATAATCTCAATTAAAACTGAATATATATTACAGGAGCACAATATGTGAAGATTGTGAATTTCCATAATTTTAATATACTTATAAAATATCCTTCCAATGATTGATTAGTCATTTATATATATGTATACATCTATCTATCTATCTATCTATCTATCTATCTTTTAAAAGTATTTGAAGAATCCTGGGTATTCAGATGTAGTTAAAATAAACTGAAGGGATATTCCATGTCTCTCTTTCACTTACTGCAAGTAAAAAGGCAACCAGAGTAATATGAAGGTATTTATTATTACATGGCAGATATAATCTTAGTTATAAAAAACAAAGAATGAAATTATATATAGTATATTAAGATTTTTTTTTCCAAATACTATAATATTAATAATATAAAATGAATGAATAGGTTTCCTGTGTTAGCATATACTTATTTCATAGGCAAACACCTGCATTAAATGCAAGATGCTTCTGTCATTGATATGCTTACCATTTTCTCCTAAATGACCTTGAAACTTAATGAAATTCACATGAAAGATTTTACTATGCGTGTTTAAAGAAAGCAGTTAAAAGATTCAGATGGTTTTATAAAGTTGAATTTCATTTTATTAAAAAAAAAAAAAAAAACACCTCTGTTCTCATCTATTGAGAAAGTAAACTGCTCCAATTCAAAGCAGTTTACAAGCAACTTTCATGGTCTTTGTTGTCACCTGGCAGTGTCTGCAGGATTGACAAGTGGTGCAGTGGTCTTTGAGGACTGATTTCTAAGGGTGTTGAGTGCATGAACTTCATTCTTTTTAAATATTTTCTTAAATACTAGCTTCAAAACAAAGTCAATCATTGATCTAACCATTTAAGAAAGAAGGTCTCAGTGTTTGACATGGGAAACACTACAAAAAGAAAATGTACATTAACATAGTTTACTTTTTCATTTGGCAACAGTAGAGGTAAGGAGTTGTAGAACAATGAGAGGTGTGTATGTTATGCTCAGCAAGGTAAATCTACATATAGTCACTAGTGGTTAAATAAAAAGAAGCTTTAGAGTGCCATATGCTGACATTTACAAAATCTAAATGACATCTATTAAATCTATTAATATCACAAACTTTGCATGAGCTTTCAGAACATTTACAAACTTACTGACTTGTGATTTCCCTACATAATATGAAAACATGATTTCTTTGGGTTAGTAGAATCTTTAGGCAAACAGTAAATACAAAACGGGTTTTACTGACTTTGCAACCTGCCTTCTCTCCCCTGGGACAACCATTCTGTGGCACCACTTCCAGTTCTGATTCCCTTCAAGAAATAAGACCTTTTTCTACCTAACAAGAATAATCACATTTATTTTGAAAGAAAAAAGTGCAAGTACACATCGGAATTTGGTTCTTTATCCTCTTCAGGAAATAAAATGAAAATAAAGTGAATTGTGAACCTCTATTGCACAATGTAAAACATCTCAATAACCCTTCCT
Organism: Tamias sibiricus; assembly: GCA_025594165.1. Classification (NCBI taxonomy): domain Eukaryota; kingdom Metazoa; phylum Chordata; class Mammalia; order Rodentia; family Sciuridae; genus Tamias; species Tamias sibiricus. Next base: position 41,889,649 of record CM046661.1, read on the forward strand.
ATGATTCATCTACTAGAGATAATAGAGGTGTCTGAACCCTTAGAACTATTTGTTTTACAACACATAGCTTAGAAAAGACACAGCAATTGTTTGTGCCTAGCCATATTGGAGTCAAAGGCAAATAAAAAAAATCAGAGATACTGACTTGTTTCTGTTTAAAATTTTGGCATTTCATTCATTATAATTTTTACAATATAGGTCTCATATTTAAAATACATTATTTTTTAAAAAAGATAAATATAGATAAGATGGCATCAAAATCAACATCTGTTATGTATCAAAGAATAATATTCATAGAGTAAAACAGCATCTATGAAATGGCAGAGAATATTGGAAAATCACCTATCTAACAAGTGGTTAATATCCAGAATATATAAAGAACTCCTACATCTTTACAACAAAAAACAAGCAACTCAATTAACCACTTGACATGAATGTATATTTCTCCAGAGTATAAAATAGTCAATAAGCACATAAAAAGATACTTAACAGGGGCTGGGGGCTGTGGCTCTGCGGTAGCTCACTTGCCTGGTATGTGTGAGGCACTGGATTCGATTCTCAGCACCACATATAAATAAATAAAATCAAGGTCTATCTACAACTAAATATTTATATACACATATATATGTATATATGCATATATACATATATATATATATATATACATATATAAAGATACTTAACATTACTAATCATTAGGGAAATGTGAATCATAATTACGAGATGTTATTTCACACCCTTTAGGGTGGCTAATGTTATTGTTATTATTATTATTATTTTAAGATGCTGGGAATGGAACCCATAGCTTTGTGCATGCTATGCAGGCACTGTGCCATTCACCTATACTCCTAAACTTATCCAAATAAGATGCATATTTTCTTTATTTTTTTGTGGGGGGGGGGGGGTACCGGGGATTGAATTCAGGGGCACTCTATCACTGAGCCATATCCCTAGCCCAATTTTGTGTATATATATATATTATATTTTATATATATATATATTATATATATATTTATATATAATATTTATATATATAATATAATATATATATTATATATATATTTATATTTTTATATATATATATTATATATATATATATATATATATATATATTTTTTTTTTTTTTTTTTGTATTAGGGATTGAACTCAGCGGCACTCCACCACTGGGCCACATCCCCACACCTTTTTTGTATTTTATTAGAGACAGGGTCTCACTGAGTTGCTAAGTGCCTCGCCATTGCTGAGGCTGACTTTGAACTCGTGATCCTCCTGCCTCAGCCTCCCAAAGTGCTGGGATTACAGGCGTGCGCCACCACACCCGGCTTCAATTTTGTATTTTATTTAGAGACAAGGTCTCACTGGGTTGCCTAGTGCCTCACTGTTGCTGAGGCTGGCTTTGATTTCACTATCCTTCTGCCTCTGCCTCCCCAGCTGCTGGGATTACAGGCATGAGCCACTGCACCAGGATAGGATGCCTATTTTCAAAGATGAAAGAGAGAGAGATAGAGAGAGACAGAGAAAAGAGGTATTGGTGAGAATGTGGAGAAACTGAAGTTCTTGGACACTGCAGATGGAAATATAAAATGGTGTAGATGCTATGGAAAAAAGCATGCTGTTTCCTAAAAACATTGAATTACCGTATGATCCTATTTGGTTTACTTCCAAAATCTTGAAGGCAGAAATTTTAAATATTTAATTCAATTCTTAGTATTATCCATCCTTCAACTCATTTAAATTGTGTGTCTTACAAGAGGGCTATATTGACTTCACCAATGTCCTGGTCCTAGATAATTTTAGTATTTGTTTTCTTCACAGATGCCATGGTCTGAATGTGTATGTTACCTTCAGATTAATACTTTGAAATATGATCTGCAATTCCACAGTATTAGAAGGTTGGGCCTTAAGGAGATTAGAAGGTCCTTTTGGAAGAGCCCTTATGAATGAGAATGGTACTCTTATGAATAGGCCTTATGGATCTTCTTTGTCTCTTGTAAGGACCCAAGGTGCCCTCTGTGAGAAAGAGGTCCTAACCATACACCTAATCTGCTGGCACCTTGATCTTAATCTTACCAGCCTTAAGAACTATGAGAAATGAGTATTGTTGTTTATAAACTATGCAGTTTATGGTAGGTTTGTCATAGTATCCAGCACAGACTAAGATAATACAGTATAACCTTTTCCTTATCTGTTTTTTTCACCTACCCTCAAACTTTTTGTGTTTTGCTCTCTTGTAGGATAGGGTAGGTTAAAACTTGCTTCGATTACTAATTGACAACTCTATGTAGGACTACTGTGGGTAATTTTTTATTAAGTTTGATTTCTTTTCTCACCTCTCATTTATAGTTTTCAAAATTTTAGTCTTAAAATTACTTTAGTGGGAACAAGTATTAAAAGTAATATTTGAAAAGGTTACACCAAAAGCTTTGAGAAACTTAACCTTTGAAAAAACATTGTTTTGCTCCAGGGACAGTTAACATTAGTCTGTTTGAGTCATTGATCAAAAAGAGGGAACATTGTGAAATTGGATCTCTTATTGGCAAATGAAATATTACCACATGTTTAGGGAGAGATAATGTTTAAATAGCTTTTTATTAAAAAAAAATCACTTTTTTTTAGTTACAAATGGACAAAATACCTTTATTTATTTATTTATTTGTTTTTATGTGGTACTGAGAATCAAGTGCCTCATAAGTGCAAGGCACGTGCTTTGCCACTGAGCCACAATCCCAGCCCCTTAAATAGCTTTTTGATAAATGTGTATTTAAAATACATCTGAGAGATGATATAGAAAATTAGAAAATTGAAGTTTTCAAAGTAGGTAGATCACTCCCTTTGTGAGAGAACACCCATTATTTGGTTTATAAATTATACCCCAATGTACAGGACTTTAAAGGTGTCCTTGAGGAAAAAATAATACCACTAACTTTCTAAATTTTAAACCGGAGACTATCTCAAATTATTTAAACTAAATTAGTTGTCACTAATGTTTAATGGCAAATTATTCCCCACCACAATATTCACGCCAAATCAGATTTTAAAATGCTAATGGCAAAGGACAAGTGGTAATTTAGAGTTTAAAGTCTCTGTTCTTACTGGGAGAGTGTTTCTATAGACTTTTTACTTTGAAATACACTCTTTTGAGTACCTTAACCCAGTCTAAAAGTTCTGCTATAGATTCCCCCTCAAATTTCTGATCTTTAAAGGCACTTTTATATTTTATTCTATCACTTTCCATTATATTCTATCCTATCACTTTAGAGTCCCTTCTGAAATCAATAGGCCTATATCAATTTTTCCCTTTTATGTAAATGCTATAACAATACTAATAAAATAATAAATAATTTTGTATTATTTTCTAAATTTTGTTTAGTCTTTTCTTAACTCTTACATTCTATATTAATAGACACATAAATTTTCCCCAAGACATTCCCCAACTTCATATGAAAGTTCATATGAAACACATGATAATTAATTTAGAATACAGTTGAATATTTTATTAGTAAGAAAAAATCAAACACTACATGAAAATGTCACAAAATTGAACAAGGATGAAGATATATTTGTTTAGAAAGACAAAATGTTATTTCATATTCTTTATAATTTTCTACTTCATTTTTGTTCAAGATTTTTAAAAATTAACTTTCTCTAAGGTCATGATAATGCATCTTTTCTTGAAGATATCAAAAGATCACAATAAAATAGTATGGATTTTAACAGTAGTGGTGAAATAAGTCAAGTTGGGTAAAGTGAAATAATTAATCTTTTTATCCTATCATATTTCATTTTGCTCAGAACTTCACTCTCTTGGTCATGGCCTTTCTGAATTGTATCAATATTTGTTTGTTTGTTTCAGAAGTATGTACTTTTGGGCCAACTACTGTGTGTTCAAGCATTTCACTAAATGTTGAATTTAAAATGAAAATTTTCCTTATATGACTTCTATTCCATCGCTGGGGAAAATATATCTATTAAATGTCTCAGATGCATGAAATTACAAGTTGTCCTCTAGTCTGCCAGAAAAGTACAGTCATGGGAACATGTGCAAAAGACTCAACCCATCAAGGAAGTGTTTGCTACCTTAATTATGTGACTTTATGTGGTGAGTCAAAATAAGTAAGAGTAATCCATCCTAGCTGGATGGTTGGAGGAAACTGCTGTGGTCTGAGCTGAGGAACCAGCATTTACCAAGATTTGAAGAGAAAGGAAGAAACATTAATAAAGTATCAAATGAGCCAATTCATGAGAGAGGAAGAAAGGTAGAAAGAGATCTAGAATATTTATGGACACATTGACCTCTAAAGGATATATTCAAGAGCTCATATGAACAGAATTAGGAAGAATCACACTTGGCACATAGTTTTTGTTTGTCTCTGCAAAAATCAAGAGAACTGGAATTCACCCCCATGGAAAATCAACTTGGTCACCACCAGAATTTCTATTTCTTGAAACTCCCTAACAGCAAATCCATTTCCCTTCTTTTTCACCATCTTGAGATATAATTGAAGAACTTGTTCAAAAGCTCCCTGATCTTTGTTCCAAAGTTCTGAATGTACTTATTATGGATTTGATTCTCATTACCAAATATAAATAAATAAAATATAGGTCCATTAACAACTATATATTTATATATGTGTGTGTATACATTTATATATAACAACTATATATATTATATTTATTATATATATTATATAAATTTATATATATGTAAACTTAAAAAAATATAAGAGGTAGGAAAAAAAAAAAAGAACCTGAGATTATGGTGTTGAGACAGGTAGAAGAGGAAGATTTATCAGGTCAGGTGAGCATAGAAGAACTGGACAGATAATTTTTACTTTATAATGTGCAAATATTTGTTAAAGATGAGTATATCATATTAGGGATTTTATGATTGGAATTTTATATTAAAATTAATAATAAATGTTGAAGAACTTGACAAGCAAGAGATGAAACATGTTAAATATTAGGAAAATATTTCAGATAAATTTTTGTAGTCATTTTTGAACAAATTAATGATTTAAAATTAGCTCAAATTATTTTAAATTCCCATTGTTTACCAGAGGGGTCCAATAACCATTTTTATATTTGACCTTCATGCACCACATTTATAACCTAGATAATTAAGCAGTACAGTGAGTCAGGCTAAATATTGATAATAACTGTGTGCACATACACATGTACAAGCAAATAAATAAATATATAACAGGTTGGAAAATAGAGATGATGGGCGTAAAAACAATTTGGCTAAAATAAAAATTAAAATAAATTAAAATTGGCTAAAATATTTTCAACAAGTAAAATTATAATTTACAATGTTGTTTTTGAAAAATTAAAAAAAGTGTATTTTTTGATTGTGAAAGTGAGAATTATTGGTCTGGTTTCATTCTCTTGTCTCATATAGTGTTATTAATGATGACACACAATCAAACTGTCTCCACAAATGTCCATAAACTCAGGATCTTAAGTAGAACTGTAAGAATGAGTTTTCTGAGGACTGTGGATGTTCTCAGCAGAAATGAAGGGATTCTCCTACCCTTCTTTCTCTCCATGTTTCCCATGTCTTCTTCTTTTAACAATCCACTTCTTCCCCACAACAGCTTCCTTCTTATTTGGTCAGATCTTTCCTTTTCTTTTATCCTTTCTCCCTTTATACTCTTTCTATCTATTTTTATTTTCTTTGCCCAGAGTAGAAATTGAATATCTTAAAATAAAATTAACCAATTCAATGCAGTTATATACTTTTTTTATTTTGAGTTTGATAGTTATATACAGTAGTCGGTTTCATTCTGACAAACTCATAGATAGAATTCTATTTCAGTAATATAGAAAAAGGCAATGGAGAGGCAGAGTGGAGGGATGGGTAAGAGGAGGCAATGCAGGATGAATTCTTTAAAAATCAAGTTATGTGCACATATAAATATACCACAGGAAACTTCATAGGCAGAAAGAACCAATCAATATAAATAAATAGATGAGCACAAGGAAGTCTAGTAAAGTAGATGAAGAAATATGGGAGAGGGGAGGGAGGACCTGAAGAAAAGGGGGAGGAATGAAAAGGGGATCTTGAACTAAAATTGAATTCCATGCATGCATGTATGAATTATATATACTTTTATATTCTATTTAAGAGCAGATTTTTGGGGTATTTCTCAGAAAAACCTTATAAAACACTAAGTTATTCTTTAATATCTGTGTATTATTTAATATTCAATGACCTTTAACAAATAAAAGGTTATTCGCTCCTTTATTTGTAATTTTAATTCACTCTACACATTTTTTGTTTTAATTTCAATGAATAAGAACTTAGGCTGTGGGCACAAATACAAACATTGGAACAGATGATGTCTATAGATAATACACATTTAACACATCTTTTCAATGATGATTAAATCAATTCCTGTTTTAATCTTTTCTCCATTTAATATCTTGGACTGTGATGTTTGTTGTTATCAAAGTCAATATAATTCTCAACATGAAATGTGTGTTTTCTTGGTTAAAGCAAAGATAGCCATCATAGTGTGGATTGCAGCTCCCAGTAAAACTTGGTACTTCTGGACACTGGAGAGAAGGAATATATTGAGGGCAAATATGTGGTGATGAAGTGGAAGGGTGACAAGGTGAGTAGTTACATTCCAAGGAAAATTTTTGAAAAAAATGCCATTGTAACTATTGTTCAGAATACGGGAAGATCATTCATGTATGTGTGTGTGCGCGTGTGTGTGTGTATAAACATATAAATGAATGTATAGATATGGATATATATACACACATAGAAAAGGAGGATTGTATATATATACACATATATGTATATATGTATATACACATGCATAGCTCTTGGGAAAGTTTTGTAATTTTATGCAAAATTAAGTTTAAATATCAATGTCAAATAGTTCTCTTCCATGTTAAAATCTCTATGCCTCTGGAGCAGGTATTGAGCAGGTGGAGATATATGTTTCCTGAGTACTGGTTTAAAGTTACTTGTGGTCTTACAGATTTTGCATACCTGCCTGGCACAACTTCATGACCACTACTCAGGTGACCAATGAAGTACATTCCTGTCTTCTGGATATGATCTCTGGATTCTTCCATTCAGTAATAGGATCTTAAATTCAACTGTGGGTGGCCCCCTTTCCCAATAATAAGTTAGTTGGTGCTTACTAAGTAAGGGAGGATCTGAAGGTCCAGACTTAGGTAAATGACAAGGGCACATGAAGCTGGAACAAGAGAGCAATTATAACATGCTCAAAGCACGTATTTTTTCACCTTTTTACATTTCAGTCCTCACTTGTTCCTCATCTTACCTCTGGGGGGCTTACTAGGGATGTCAATGAAAATGTAAAGAACAGGAAAAACACCAGCTCTTTAAGAGATATTTGTTACAGTTAACAGGGAATTTCTGAGAAAAGATAGAAAATACTAAGAAATGACTATCTAATGGGTAAATTTTGGAGAAATTGGTAGACATTCTCGAACAGAAAGGAAAGAAATGTGTGTGTGTGTGTGTGTGTGTGTGTGTGTGTGTGTGTGTATACACCATAAGATAATGGTAAGCAGTTTAGTAACAGTGTTTCTATATCTGGAGTCTTCATAAAATTTAGTCTAAGACTATTAGGGCTTTAGAGGGCAAAATGATGAGGAAAGGAACGCTGTTTCCAAATCCAAGAGTCTTTGAGCATCCCAGTCTTTGAGATGGTGCTTAGTTTACTGGCTGTGTTTTATCAAGATCCATTGTAGAATTATTTCCTTTTGATCCCTCCCCTTCTGTGACTGAAGTCATGAATCCCTAAAAATAAAAATAAATTAAAAAAAAATACAAGAAACCACCCCCAAATGAACAAAACACCCAACCGAAAACAAAACAAACAAAAAATATTTGACAACAACGAAAAAAAAAAAAAAAAAAAAACAGGTTTACCTAATGGGAAGTCTGAAAGGGGTTTGCGTTGGAAAAGCCGCTCTGAAGTGGGGTCAGGAAGATGGAAGTGGAAGAAGGATTTCCTTGAGTCAGAATTGGGCTCTTTTCAGTCCAGGTTTCAGGTTGTATGGGGTGGGGGAGGGCGGCTGGCTTTAAGGTCATCTCTTCTGCAGATTTGGGAAGCCCGGGTAGCCTGACTGAACGACAGTGGCACCAGCGGTCAATTGCCATTTGAGAGCTCAGTTTGGGGGCCATTGATAACAGCAAAGGCATTGCCACTCCAGATCTCGTAGGTCAGGTCGGAGCATAATGTAGGCGTCCCAAACTGCGCCTAAAGGCTGTTTGAGGTCTGAAGACATACCCTCCATCTCCTGGTAGGGTTCAGCCCGCCCAGCCGCGGTGGGTGCCGCACCTGGCGTAGACTGTACCTTTCCCAAGAATCGGAGGAGAGGCAGGGTGGGGAGAGAAAGAAGCCTAACTGCATAGCACTTAAAGCGTCGTTAAAAAATGCAAACTCGCATCGTCCGTGGTTAAATGGTAGCGCGCATCTGAGCGTCCCGGAGGGGTCGCGGGAGCTTGAGGGAGAGCTGGAGAGACAGCGGGCGGCGGCGCTGAGGGGGCTGAGCCTTCTCGCCCGCGGCGGGCGGAGGAGGCAGTAGATTTGGGCGCGCTGAAGCGACCGTCCAAAGCTCAGTTCCTCAGCCAGGGCGGGGAGGTCTCGGCGCAGGCCTCGCGGGCTTTTCCCTCGCTGCAGAAGGCGGGCTGCACCCAGCACAGTCCCTAGAGCCCCGAGCGAACTCCCCTAACCTCCACTGACACTCATCACCTTCCCCAAGGCAGGCAGCCCCAGAGTCTTCCCACTCCCTCGGCCCCGCCCTACCAGGGCTCCAGGGCCCTGGCGCCCCCACCAGGGCCAGACGCAGCCTCCGCTGGCCGCGCGCGGCCCCGCAACGCTGCAGCTGGATCGGCAGCAACCGCCGGCTTCACAGACTTAGGGGAGGAGGAGGAGGAGGGGAAAGGAGGGAGGGGGAGCGGGGCGGAGGGATGGAGCCAGGAGGAGGAAATAAATAAATAAAACAATAACCTCCGCGCCAATAAGAGAGAGGGAGAGAGAAAGACGCGGTCAGAGAGCCACCGGTGCCTGTTCGCTCGCCTCTGAGAGGCTCTCCTTGCGCGCGTGTGTGTGCGTGAGTGTGTATTTGCTGGGACTGGAGCTGGAAAGTTCAAACTAAACGTGTTGCTCTCCCCGGTTGCTGAGGCCACGGCTGAGGCTGCCCAACTTCTCTGAGCCAAGTGACTGGCGTGGCCCAGAGCCCTTGGCGCGTCAGAGGCTGCTCGGCCCTGCGCCCGGGCGCAGCAGCGGCAGCGGCTCGGCTCACCCCGGGAGGGAGCCCGCGGCCAGGGCTGGACTGAAGCCCCGCCACCTCCAGCGACGCTCTCCTCAGCTCCCCGCCTGGCAACCGCAGAAAGGTACGTGACACTTTCCTGCAGGCTTCTCCCCTAGCACACCCCGAGTGGCTGCCTATATTCTTCCCCCTCCAGGACTGGTCATCATCTGTCAAACTTTACCTCCACCGCACGCATGTCCACGGCAGTGGCAGCCACCCTCCGTGGCAAAGTGGGCACCGTTTTCTGAGGGGAAGCTAGTAGAGGGGAGGATCTTCAGGAAGCGGCGGTTCCCCTCTGGATTAAGATTGCGTTTCTGCATAACTCTCAGATCTTACCTGGCGGGGGGGGGGGTGTCCTTTTATTATGATGTTCCCTCTGATGCTTGCATTGGTTTTCCTTGGCCCTTCTGCACGGAAGGACGTACAAGTTTGCAGAAAAAGGTACATGTAAAGCAGGGGAAGTTTGCAGCCACTTGACTCCTGGAGAGGAGTAACCCTTTCCTTTGCAGTAGCAGCCACGGTTTTGAAGCAGCAGCGGCAGAGGTGGCAATGGTGACAGTGGCCTGGCCGGTGGCAGCAACTGCACTTTGTCCCATTAGTGACTGGCAGAAGGAGGAAAAGTGGGGCTATCTCGTCTGAGAGCGACTCTGGAGCTGCCTGCAAAGACCTTGCAGGGGGGGAAGACTAAGGGCTCCCCATCACTTGGTAAATTATGTTGAGAGACTCATGGTTTCTCTTTTTGATATTTATGTGCTTACTGACAGGCATGTTTAAAAATCTCTTTAAAACTTTTTTTTTTTTTTTTTTTTTTTTTGTGTATATGATTTCCTTTTCCATTTTAGGTGGACGACTCATAGGACCTCTCAGAGAAATGTCAAAATCAGTACAATGCAAGCAGGGTACAGACCTGTAATGAATAGCCTACTTCCTTCTTGATTGTAATTTTTCCCCTACTGTGAAATGTATCTACCCTGCAGATTATAGCTTCTTTCCTTTCCTTTCTTTTTGCAATAAAGTAGGAAAGCTTACTGAAACAAAAATGTAAAAGTCATTGTAAGTTTTCCAAGCAACATGCATGAGCCTTTTGAAGCCACCTGCTGAATTAGTTCATGATACTTTTTAGAGGTTACCACTTGGTGCTGGAGATGTAGGCATATCCAGCAGATGGAGCAGTGGAAAACTGTATTAGAATCATTATAACACTCATATTTCCCGATTTAATCACAATGATGCCAAATGTATATGGAGCGTACTTTAGAAGAAACTCTGAATTTTCTGTTGTCTTTCAAAAATATTTCATGACAAATGGAATATGATTGGAACATATCTCTAGAAAATGCAATTATTTAAGCTCTTTGTCTGTCATGAAACATTTAAGAAGGATTTTTGTTTTGTACAAATTAGAGTTCAATATCACTCATTCATGTCAGAAGTAAGAGCTTGTCCCAAGGTTATGGTTTGTGGTAATGCACAGAACCGATGCATTCTCACTGTAATGCAAGTCTAATTATTGTGTTGTAGAATTTAAAGGACTATATAAACTTGTATTTGAAAGTAAACATTATCAATATGAATACTTTTTTAGTGGTTTGAATGTAGCTGAGTTTTTGTTTTGCAAATTTAAGATAGGTATACTAATTTTTTTAAATACTTGAGAAAAGTTAATAAAACTTTTTGGTAATTTTAGTGAATTATGTTCCTTCTTCCCAAGAATTACATGAAATTTAGAACTGGGGTGGTGAGAGAGAACGTTAGTCATAAAGAAAAAGCTTCAAAAACAACCTTTTTGTTCTGTATGTTGATAATTATGGTAATAATTAAAACAGAGAGCTAATTGTCTTTCTACATAAATTTAAAAACTTTACTGGGAATCATGCTTCTGATAAAATAACTTTTTAAACTTAGCAGAGGAAATGGATTGCCCATTTCACAGACAGAGCAGAAAAACCTTAAGCCCATGAATGCTGTGTTGTAGTTTCAAGGGAGCTGATTCTTAAATGTAGTCTACTCATCTCCTGTCTCTTTCTCCTTTCATTGTATTTTGTCACAGATTTTACTGTGGCATAGAACTGTTTCCAACTAGTCTGGAAGAACCCAATTAGCTCTTATTTAAATATCATTATTTAGCAACTAAAAAGTTACAGCTGTACATTAGATGTTTTAAGGAACATAGAAACAGACGAGATGCCTTTGAAAAATATAGAACCAGTAATCATTTGAATTAATGTGCTTTCCATTGAGTGCACATATTCATAAAATATGTGTGACTCTTTTCTAAATCATCAGATAATGTCTGTAGAAAAGTACTTAATTGTGCATTCTAGAAAATGTATTTCCTTTATATTCACATAATATCCAGGAAAGCTTAGAACTCTCAGTATTATAAAATATTATAAATAGCTTTCTGAGGAACTGATTTTATATAGCCTGTTGCCACATAGATTAAATGATTATGGATTTTTCTAAATTTATCCCATTCTAAATTTATATACCTTCAGACAGGCAAGAACAAAAATGTTTCAAAGTAAGAATCTGAAAGTTTTATGTCCTAAAAATCAGATACTTACTTGTTTCTTATCACTATTAAACATGTTAAATTTCTTAAATATGATCATTCTTTATTAAAAAAATATTTATTTTTTAGTTGTAGGTGGACACATTACCTTTATTTTATTTTCATGTGGTGCTAAGGTTCGTACCCAATGCCTCATGCCTGCTAGGTGAGCGATCTATCTCTGAGCCAAAACCCCAGCCCTAAATATGATCATTCTTGCTGACAATTTAAAATCTATTAGTAACAGTAATGTTCATTAAGTAAAATAGGCTAGAGGTAGGTATATTATGATCATTAATTATGTGATATATATCTTCTAACAAAACCAGATGTGTTTGTGGTTTCTTTATATACCCAATATAAATGAAATGTTGGTAAAATTGTTATCATTTAGTGTATAAAGGTATACATGAGTAAAGACTATTTCAAAACTGTAGTAAAAGTAATTGCTCAATCTTTGCTTGACACAGTACTGAGTTCCTTCATTTAAGTTTGATTGACAGAATCGTGCAACACTACTGAAGTTGGATTCAAGTTTATGGAGGGAAAACATTAGATACATGTATTTATGCATATGCAGTCATTTTGCAGTAGGACTCTTGATATTGGCAGTAGTAGGGTACTACATTGAATAATTTTGGAAAATAAATCATTAATTTTAAATTCTGATTTGAAAACAACAATGATAAAAATAGTTTCTGTTGAATAGTGTACCTATATTTAATGAAAGCCTCATGGTAGTGGTTGGAATTGGGCAAATGCCAGGTGTATGTATTTGATTTTACAGTTACTTTCATGCATTTTCTGCCTTATTTGTATTTTCATTCCATCTCCTCAGGACTTTATTCTGTCATAGCTGTATAAGGTAATTTTCTGATAGCATCGTAACATATAGCTATTGAGTTTGGGCAAATGTATTTCAACTGAATTAAGTGTTTAAAAAGCATATGGGCAGTTGAGAGACTATGAAGACACAGTGAGTTTTGTTTTTTCTCTATTAAGTCATCCTACAAGAGATAAAAACAGTTTATCAGTCAGTGAAGATCAAGCAAAAGATGGAAACTTTTATCCTTTAATTTCTATCTCATCACATGCATTTTTTATTTCTCTTGTAAAGTATGACTGAGAATGACTTTTGCTTAAAATCTGTAGAAAGTTGAAGCTTGGGTATTTTTTGGCATGATTCCATTAGTTATTAATTAAAGGAACAAGTTTAAGCAATACTTAAGAAATAAGTTTGTAATATGAGAAATAAGAAAGACTTATATTGGATTAGTACAACAGTTAAAAAAGTGTCTTAGAATATAAATCTTAGAAAAAATGATGAAGACCTCAAGATTTATTTCAAAACTTTCAACCTTAAGTACTATTTTAATTAAATCTTTAAGTGTTAATGATGTATTGGGTTCAAATACCTTTATATTTAAACTCTTTTCATTTCAACCAGTACTTGTATAAAATTCTAACAAAAATATAGCTTAGATATGTGTGTATTTGAGTGTGATTGTGTGTGTGTGTGTGTGTGTGTGTATATATATGTTTTATGATGAGTATATGAGAAATATATTTTATGACATGTAGATACACATTTATAAAATGAATACAAGTTTGCTCACATACACTTGATTAAGGATAGATTTTATTTCATTAATTATCCTAAATTTTTTTTGAAGCCTTGGAATCTTCAAATGATTCCCTCTATGTAATTATATAGGGCATTACTTTTCTACCATATGGCTTAAGAGGGATATTTGGCCAAAGAAATGTAATAGGGTAATCTGCTTTTCTGTTCACTCAACTACCATAAAATGTGGAATGATTTGTAAATATAACATATAACATAACCTATTTGCAATGTTATTTAAGCTCTAAAACCATTAGACAAAAATAGTCTTCTTTTACAGTGATGAAAAACTGTTTTTCAGATTTTATAGGACCTATGCTTAGCACATTTTACTGAATAAACGTGATCAATTTTGAATCAAAAACTGGTATCAAATTAGTAAAAGATAAGTATTTATCAGAATTAAACTTACAAATTATTATAAGAAGCATACCTTTCTAACCATGAACTCTAAGAATTTGGAGATTTGCAAAGAACACAGAGGCATAATTAAAAGGTAGGAAACATAGTATGACAGATTCACTACCTGATATTAATATATGAAAACAGTTGTCTAACTAGTATTTAAATTTCTATGGGTATATATTTTATTGTCTTGATTGTTTAAAAAAAAAACAACATACCACGCCAAAATTATTTTCTTTTTTCTATATACATATTTTAAAGGTTGTGAAATGTAGAACTGATTCTCACAACTTTGTGTCTATACTGAAGGCAGCCAGTGACATCCTAGAAAAATCTAAGGATTGAATAATAGTGTTAAAAAAGGTTGAAATAGATACTAATTCATGTACACCCTTAAAATATGTACTCTTACTACTTTGCTTGTAGTTTTATCAAGTATATAAGTCATATTAGTGTCTTATTCAACTCTCCATGCTTAGTAAATATGATATGTTCAAGAACTTGTTGGTCTTTTACTAGGCTTTTGTAATAAATACTGGTCATCATTACTTTGTGACAGATATTTTTAACACTATTATATTTAAAACATTATCATGCAAAGAAACCAATTAAAAATCACTGCCCTAGGTCTATAGATTCACTGAACTAATGCTCCTATGCATGTAAGATCAGAAACCATATCTTTACCATTCTTGATTCCATGAAAGTGGGAGAAAGGTGAGGAGGGACACCTTACAGCATGCATGTTTTCCCTCTGGATTTTATCATGTGTTTTCTAAATGAACTTGATTTTTACATTTTTAAAAAATCTGGATATATTTAATGAGAGGTAATCATGATCACGTATGTCAATTCATTAATTGATTACATCAAAACTTATTTTTTTTTGTCCAGTAGCTCAATTTATCACTCACTAAGTGTTAACTAAGGCAGAAAGATTTATACACATTATCTTTTAAAAAACTATATTTCAGCAGTTATACAATAATATAAGCACGGGCTTATTTTGACTTAGTCCTTCACCAAATCGTTGTGGATGTAAATTTCAGAAATTAATTCTGTTATTTGGAAGATAAATATTTGTAGGTTTAAGTTGTGAATACCTATAAAATGAACAGCAGCCTAAATAAATAAACAAATCATATTTCAGCAAATTTGACACCTAGAAATAATAAATGTGCTTCCTTGTATGTGTGTTTTAATTTTTTATATTAATTAATATGTACTACCAATAGAATAGAATATTCCGAAAGGATAACAGTACTTGTTGAACATAAAGGTGAAAAAGTTATAGTATTTTAAAAGAAACGTACCAAATTACATACCATCCCTAAACATTTTTTATGAAGTATATTTACCTATATATAGAAAGCATCTATAAATTTGATAAAAATAACCTAAAACATAAATGGCATACTAAGTGCTAGATAAATATTAGAATCATCCTACTGAATTCTTATCATCAAATAAGAAATAAGTACACTCATATTTTCATTTTATGATCAAATAGATACAAGGTAATTTTAGAAGTTAACAAACTTAGAATATTTGTATTGTGATGGAAAACAAATAACTTGTTCTCATGTCTTATAAATTTAGTTATTTTAATTGTATTTGGCATGTAACAATTCTATATAAAATTAGTGTTCTTTTATGATCAAATTAAATTTGCTAACATGTCTGGCATTCCTAAAGGCTACAAATAGATATAGAGCTGCAAATATGTCAAATTTGTATTTTGTGTTTGTCTTTTATAATGTAGGTCTTTCTTAAACTACAAAAACTAGAAGTATTTATTATTGTAAAGCTCTTTATTCATACTTTTCATAATACTTGTAAATATACCAATTATTTTGCATGTTTTATTTTATTCAGCAAAGTTGATACAATTATAGTTACCACCGATTTAATTTTACTTTGATTAAAAGTGAATAAAAATCATAAAGGATTAATTGTTTAATCCTTTAATAGATTAATTAAATATATTCTCTAAAATTATTCGAATAAATCAAATTTGATATTCATTGCTTCAGTGATTTATTGGTAGCTACAGGATCAAAACTAAAAGTATGTTGATTTTAATACAATTGTAGGTCACTAATATATATTTTATGTTTATAATCTATTTAAATCTTTAAGAAATCTAATAATATTTTAAATAAAATTATATTTCTCATTAATGTTTACTCTTAATATAGTTAACAGTTGTTAATTTGAACAAAGAAGACAATGAAAATTAAATGATTAGAATACACATGTAAAAATAAAATATAGGCAGACATCTCAAAATTTATTATAATAAATTTTCAAAGAAAAGTTGCCTTCAAATAAGTGTTGAAGAAATGCTACTAACAGTCTTGAGTTTTCACATCTCTTATTGCTTTTACCAAGTTCTATTTTTAAATTGTCATGCTAGTAACATTGTATAGAATGATTTATAAATTTAATTTTTTTAAATTGTGCATTTTGGCCAATATTTTATATAATTGTGATACTTTGCAATTTTGTGCATTTAAAATGTTTAAATTACAACATTTAAAAAATGGTTTTGATGGACATAAATAACAGATCACCTGTAGCAACAGTGTAAATGAAACAAATTAAAATAGTGACAATGCTTTTGAGACGAAAAAGATGAGATCACAAATTACCTTTGAAACAGGACTCATCCTCAAATCAGCTTTAGTATTAGTTGTACATAAGCAAGTCTATCTATTTACTGCTGTATTCAATTTTTAAATATCAGACAATATGGTTTGTGAAAAATCTGGATTAAAACTATAGGTATATGATACAATTGTTTGCTTTTTCCTATTTCTGGATCTTGCTCATTTTATTTTAATTAATTCTATTTGGAATTACTTTGTGAGTAGCAACTCTAGAATCAAACTGTAAAACATTTGCAACAGTTCTTTTTGCTCTAGATCAGCCTTTCACAAGGAAACAAAATTATAAAATACTAATTTTTAAATTTGTGTGACAAACCCGGATTTAATCACATCAAAGGACAATAGTTTTGCAAGTTGTGGATGATAATGTAGAGAGTTTCAGCTGATACATCCATTTAACATTATTTCTGTTCTAGTTAATCATGGTGATAGTCTTGTTTAAAAATGTTTTTCATTGGAACAATACAGAAGACTTCCATTTGTTTAAAATGTGAAGAATGTTTAAAACATTTTAATAAATATTGTTGCTAATATGAAATCAAGAAAAACTGTACTTGCAAGGTACAAGTATTGTTAGCCACCAAAAATCTCAATTTAAAAATAAAAACAAAATAATCCAGATAAAATGGAATAGAGGACACTTCACAGTTTGAAATCAAATCTGTACAGAAAGAATCTCTACCAAAAAGAATGGAATATATTCTCAGGTCATCAGCTCCAGTCATTTGACAGTGTTAACAAAATCCACGAGAAAAATGTTTCCTGTGTGTATAGAAAACAGACAAAACCAGAATCCTGAAGATTATACTAGTACTGGGGTCCTGACCTGGCCAAAAAGTAGCTACCAGATTTCTGATGCTTTATGCTTTATGTGTGAGAGTCTAGGTATTAGGAGGATGTCATATAAATAAAATTGTGTATTCTAATTCAGTGTTCCCTTAGCAACTTGCAGATTGTCTGTTTACTCTTGTATGTTTTTTTTTTTTTTTTTTTTTTTTTTAAGGATGGAAGGTGCTTGGGTGCTTCTGCACTCTCTAGCCTGTTATATTTTGATTCCAAATTAGTAAATTATCATACGGGCTTATACATCATTATCCTCAAATCTAAATAGCTTTGCAATATGGGTGCATATTGCAAACCAGAGACAAAAGTGACCAAAATTGAGCCACTACTGAGACCAGTCCACAGCCAACCAGCTATAGCTGAGAGAAACCTCATGTCGCCATTAAGAACTTTCCTTTAAAAGACTACAATGACAAAACATGGAGTACAATAATACTTTCTCCTTTTATTTGATACTACTTTTTGTTAAAGTAGCATGAAAATTAGGAAAATAAAATAAATGAAACAACAAAAAGAGAAAAAAAAAGTTGAGAGAAAGAATGTCAGCAGAGTGGAAATGATATAAAAAGAAATATTTGTAAATTATATTAGAGTTTTTAATTGTTAACCATCAAAGAACCAAATTCAAGATTAAAAATATAATAGTATTAATATTTAATTATTAAATGAAATTTTAAAGATTAGGAGGCACTTCTTAAAATTCATTATGAATTCCCTGTTTTTTTTAAAATATTTTTTTTATTTAACATGTTTTTATGTTTTTTTATTCATACATTGAAGACTAGTTCAATCATAATCACTGTTCAGTATTACATTATAGTAATAGGACTTACATGATTTTCATCATTCCTTTTCTGATATGTGAAATAATTCTTAAGTGCAATAATACACTAAAATACAGACTTCAAATTCACAACAGAATAAAAAATGTGCAGTTTTATAAGATAAATAGTATATCATATATTTTATATATGTTTACTATAATATAATTATAACAGTTTGCATAAACTTTTAGAAAATCAAGTATATTTCAGCATATCCTCATTATTCTGGATTCCTTTATTTCATTGTATGGATTTGGTGGAAATTACTTAACAATATCTTATGGTTGAATATTCTAGTTAACATATTCATGGTAGGAAGGCAGCTAAATGAACAGTTTTATTATCGTTCATGTCTTTGTTAACATTTCAACAATTCATTTAGGATACAATTTCAAAGGATAAATACAGAGGGCATTATTGGATATGTTTTATTTTTAATAAAATTAATATAATGTGATATATTTCATAAGCATTTTCACAAAAAAATTGGGACCTCTATCGTGATTGACTCTTATGTGAATCATTGCTGAAAAATATCAATTTGGATATTTTGGTATCATAATACGACCCTGCATGCTGCCATATTCTGAGATTTGTCTTTTTCCCAAAGCTTTTGTGAGTTCAGGTGGGTTATTTACTCTCTTAGTTCTATTTTCCTCATAAACCTAGAAATTTGAAATAAATGCCTATAGAATTTTGTCAACCTTAGTCATTTATCATGACTGTACCTTTGATTTTGGAAAAATAATAGTGAATAGGAGAAAATATAGTCTATATATTTCCGTGAGTTATAAGCATTAATTTAATTGATGCCAATTGCACAGCTGTAAGTTTTAATTTTTGATTCGGTTTTCTTGCAGTAGTATTTAATAATAGAGACAATTATTTGGACTGATCCTAATATTAATGTGCACATTAACATTCATTTGGTTTCCTTGGGTAAAGAATTTTGTAGCTGACATAGTGTCCTGTATATCTGCAATTGTTTCCCTATGGTGTTTTTTCTTATTTTCACTGTGCTAATAACAGTGTGTGCGTATGTGTGTGTGTGTGTGTGTGTGTGCGCGCGCGCGCACCTCCAAACACATATGCATGCACATACGTACCTGTTTATTGATTTTTGCACATACTTGTAGATTCTATTAAGGTATATTATAGGCCAATATTCCTGTACAATTCTAGGTTATGTGAGTTTAAATATATTAAGTATGTTACTTTTGTTGCTTAATTTTGAAAATATTTGTTCTCAATCATTTTAGTTTCAAGAAATAAAGAATTTTTGTGTTTGGGTGTTTCTTTAGTATAATAAATTTTAGGGTTACTTAATACATGCCAATTTAATCAACTTATAGATTATATTTGCCCTTATTTATTACCTCAATTCTATTTAATTTGGTGCCTTATCTGAATGTAGTGTCTAAGCCAGATTCTCAAAAATAATCTTTGCACTTTTTTCCATACTGTTGTGGTTGAGTCTTAAGTGAATCATTGCTTAAAATAATT
Organism: Tamias sibiricus; assembly: GCA_025594165.1. Classification (NCBI taxonomy): domain Eukaryota; kingdom Metazoa; phylum Chordata; class Mammalia; order Rodentia; family Sciuridae; genus Tamias; species Tamias sibiricus. The sequence goes on from CM046661.1 coordinate 41,909,371, forward strand.
ATATTTTAGTATCATAGATATGACACTGAATGCCATAATCTGTGATTAAGGGGCACCACTCAGGCACATCACTAAAAGCTTGTGTCTACGAAATTATGAAATTGTTGTGTCTCCAAAAGTTTTTACTTTTAAAAGATTTTTCTTGATTTTAATGATTTCTCTTGCCTTTTGAAAGTATGTGTTTAAATCAGTTCTGTAATGACTTTCAATACAGACTAGAAAATTGAGACAAAACTTCAGCTGCAGATAGATTGACAGATTTCCTGTCCATTATGGTATAATAATTCTGATTGTCTGCTATTCTCTTATAGAGTCAGCAAGCAGTGAAAAGTTCCCAGTGTACATGGTAGAAGTCCCAGGTAAGAGTGGATTGTGGATTGGTATTTTATGAAGGATGCTGAGCATATTTTACTTTCATGCTTAAGTTTTAGTCAGATTTTCTGATACACACACACACACACACACACACACACACGTATATATGTACATATATGTGTATATATTTATCTTGCATACATGATCTTCTTAACTAGTAAACCTAGTGGGTCTAGGATAGCATAAATTCTAATGAGGCTAAAATTATTATAAAGGGTCATCGCTTGGAATCTGTTACCTTTCACAGAGCACCACATTTAAATAAAAATAAATACAAGTGATAATAGGTTACTTTGTAAGTTAAATAGTCAAGGACTGAATGCCTTTTGACCATTTTCTTCTAAATATACTCAAATACCTTGTATTCCTCCCTCTGTACTTTCAAAATTACAATTATTTTTTCCTTTAACCCCTTGACTTTTTTTCTTGGAATTGAATGCAATTTTAGTCTTCATCCCCCGTAAAGGAAAAATGATGTAGTCCTATTAAGATAATTTATGTCTCAATATACATTTCAGGAAATATATTCTTTTCCCTGTTTAAACCTTTAAATCTTCTATAAGGAGAAGTTCTGTTTCTAAATAGGTGCTCTAAAGTCCACACCTGATCCATCCAATCCTTCTATATTCTGGAAGGCAGTTCACTTTCTCTCTGTTTTTAAATTGTTTTTTTTTTGGTACCGGGGATTGAAGTCAGGGGCACTTGACCACTCAAGCATATCACCAGACCTATTTTGTATTTTATTTAGAGACAGAGCCTCACTGAGTTCCTTATCATCTCACTTTTACAGAGGCTGAGTTTGAACTAGTGATCTTCCTGCCTCAGCCTCACTAGCTGCTGGGATTACAGGCTTGTGCCATCCTGCCAAGCTCTCTGCCTGTTTTGTTTGTTTGTTTGTTTGTTTGTTTCTTTCTTTCTTTCTTTCTTTCTTTTTAATCATATTCTACCCTTCACCTTAAATGCTAATGTCATGCCTCTCCATTACCTTAATTGAGATTCTGCTGTCCTCTTGGCATCTCACCCACTGTATTCTGTCCTCTCATGTGGTCATACACATTATAACATTTAGAGAGCACCTAGGTCAATATGATCATGAGAAAGTACGTGTTTCTCAACACTAGACCTTAGGCAGAAACCAGCTGAAATTCACAGAATTAGGGATGTGGTGCAAATTAAAACATAATGTGAGGGCCTGGGGCTATGGCTCAGCAGTAGAGTGCTCATCTTGCATGTGTGAGGCCCTGGGTTCAAACCTCAGCATTACATAAATACAATAAAAGGTATGTGTCCACCTAAAACTAAAAAATAATATTTAAAAAAACATAATGTAAGAGTTCATGAGAGAGTTTTTCTGTATGGGGTTTATATGGACTACAAGGACTGTCTTAAAGTTTTATATGAAAAATCGTTTAAATTAGTTTTTGCATGTGCTAGAGAAATAGAAGGTAAGATTATCTAAAATAATTTGGCCTATTGATATGAAATAAAAAATGTAAATTTTTATATTTTTTGGCTTTTTCTTCATCATAATGCAGAATAATTTAATTGCATGGCATTATGTATAGGTCATATTAAATGAAGCATTTCTTTATACATCAGTAACTTTAAATGTCTATTCCTCCTCCAGCATTGTTCAATCAACGGTATACTTTCACATTATTTAGGTTGCTCAGTCTCCTTAGGGTTCTATTGCCTCAAAGCCTGTTCAAAACTTTAGAAATGAAGCAGCATTTCTCTCAGCCCTGCCAGTCAACCTAATCATAAAAGGCAAAGTCATTTTCCTGTAGCTTAACATTTATGTATTTTTGACATTTTTCTTCAGGTGTTCACTCAGATTTCACTTCCTTGTTTTAGTTAATTGGGAAGTTAATCACAAGAAATTCTTGATTGCATCTTTGGGAGATGAGGAAGGAATAGTTACTGCTTTAAAGATCAAAGCATCGAAAAAAAGTAGTGGCAGAGACAGTGGCTTTATTAATTTCCTAGGGCAGCCACAGCAAATTATACAAACTGGGCGGTCTGAAAGAACTGAAATGTAGTCTTTCACAGTCCTGGAAATCAGAATTCCAAAATTGAGACATTGGCAGTTTAGTTCTTTCTGGAAATTCTGTGACAGAATCAGGTCCAGGACTGTCTCTTGGAATCTGAGGGCTTCCTTGGCTTGTCCATGCCTCAGTCCAGTTTCTGCTTTCTTCATTTGCCCTTCAATTCTCTTTCCTCCTTTGTGCCTGCTATGTCAAATCTCCCTCTCTTTATACTTACAAGGACAAGAGTCATTGCGTTTAATGTTAATTCTAAATCCAAAATGTTTTCACTCAGCTTAGTATCCTTAATTTATTTACATCTACAGAGATCTTTTTTCCAAATCAGGTTACATTCATAGGTACTGGGGATTAGGATTTGGGCATATCATTTTGGGAGACAGTATTTCAATCCTCAAGAGTGGAAAAGGGCAACCTGTAGAACTTAAAGGGTTAAGATTGGACACGCTATTAAGACTGGATAACCAAAGAAATTGTCTTAATAGGTGGTATAAAATACAAAATACAGGGAATGGCATGCTTGCTAAATCTTTGTCAGAGTTAAGAGATAATAGAGGAACCAGAGTCACAAAATGAAGGTGATTTAAAAGCATATGAATTAGTAATACCTTTAAATACCTTTCAAAGAAACTAACATGAAACAAGAAATCTAGCAAGAAAAAGGATAAATGTCCTGGAGACAAGGCTTGCCAGTGCCACCGCTGGTGAGATTTTTGAGGTTATGATGTGCTTGGGACAGGCATTTCCATCAGCTATTCCTGTTGTTAAGGGGTTCTTTCCTCCAATGTATGTTAGAAGTAAAGTCGAAAAAAGCAGAGACTCAAGAAATCAAATAGAACTGAGTTAAAATTTTTGGTTCAACAGTTTCTAATATTCTGAACTTGAATATGCTGTTTATTTTCTCTGAACTTCAGTTATGTATCTGAAAGAAAAATAAGAAAAGTTTTCTTTTGAGAATTGTGTTTTGATTATTCTTGGGGAGAAAATTATCTGACTGTACTGCTGTCCAAAAAACCTGTCTTTGATGATGGAACTGTTCTCTAGCTGTGCTGTCCAAAAATGGTAGCCACTAGTCACATGGTCAGCCCTTGCAATGCATTTAATTGTAATTATTTGCATTTTAAGTAAGCAATTGTAGGCTGTATATAGGACAGCGGGACTTTGGTACAGTTTCTTAAACATGAAGGAGTTTCTCAAACTGTTTTTTACTCTCGTCCCATTCTTTCTCTATAGCTAGATAGATATAAACAGATGCAATTATTTATTTATTTATTCATTTATTTTACATTTGGTGGGAACAGAAACTGTCATGTGTGTCTTGATTTTAGTGAGCTTTAAATATCCTCTAATTATCACAATAGCTTTTATTCTTTACACAACTCTGTTGAAAACTAACAATAGTCATATAGCGTTTGAAATCATAACACTGTACGAAAAGAAAGTTCAGTAAAAGTTATGTATTAGACTTCCTCTTTCCTGGTTTAAACATAAAGTATAAGAACTCAGTTTGATATACTCTGATTTGATTTCCCTGAAAGATGTAGATTCTAAGGACGCTATTATAAAATGTGAACATTAATTCAAAACACATTGTGTACTTCCCAATGTGTGATTTATTGTTTAAAGTATTTTTACTTTCTTGGTCAGTTTATAATGGGTGCAGATTGTATGTGGATGCAAAATACATAATGTAACATATTTCTTTCTAAAATAAATGGAGATGGGGAATGTGAGTTTTTGCTTAGGCCATGAAATCTTCCCCATAAAACCCTCAATAAAAGTATCCATTTTCCTATATCATTTTAATTCATGACAGAATTAAAATAGGTAACACAAAATTACTAAATACACAAGGAACACATAAGAGAAACTTAGAGTGTTTGAATTTAGCATAAATTACTTAATATTTGGAAAATTAATACAAAGAATTGTCCTCTCAACAATGATTGTATTGATATAATTATAAATGTAACTGAGTAGATGCGTAGTAAACTTTGTTCTTCACAAGCAAGCAGATAAGATTATTAATGACCTATATATCTTATTTATCTTATCATATATTTAGCCATACATACACCCCCAAGAAAAAACTAAGGAAGTTATGAAATACAGAATTATTTATTATTTTAGAGAATATTCTCTAGTTTAAAGATAATATAAAAAAATTACAGGTAAGTAACCACAAAATACGAATCTAAAACTGTAATTGCAGCCTATTTAGAAAATAATGGTAAAAAATGCCACGTATGGAATCTGTACACAAAACTATAATAGAACGGAAGTTTATATTTTAAATATTTACTTACTGAAGAAAAATGAGGGAATTATCTAACTGATAAATCTAAACAAAAATTGACAGAACAAAATTGAGGCAATTAGAGGAAATGATTAAATACGTATGAAAGATTTATGAACTAGAAAGAATAGTAGAATTTGAAAATAAAACTCAAAACGTATTCCTTGAAATCAATGAATAAAGAACAGTTGACTGATCAAAAAATAGGAGAAAACAATATGAAAATGCAGAGTCAGGAATGGCCAAGGAGAAATATGTATCAAATTGATAATATTTTAAGGTTTTAAATTAGAATAATTATCTAAATAAGCGATTAAAAATATAAATTTAATACTGGGAAGATTGTTGCTTGAATATCTTAAAGAATACCCTAGATGGAAAAAAAAAATATTCTTAAATTTCTTCTTTAGTCAATAAGCCTATGCGGTTTTAACTGCCAGAAATTGGAGAGGAAGGAGAAAATTTTCCTCACTAATTTTTTAAGTCAGTGTGTCAGTGGCACTGATATTGGAAATTGAATATGATCATTTTTAAAAAAAAAGACATTTAGTCAATTTTAATGGCCAATTCTAACGAGATACTTATATTTTTATAGAATTCTTGATCAAGGAATTAGAAAATAAAAAGAATGCAGAGTTATGAAACTTGTGAATAAGAAAGTAACATTATTAACATTATTTATGCATATTAATAATTGTGAAAAACCTAAAGTGACCCAATATGATAAACAATAATAAGCATTCAATTCATTAGCCTTTTATAAGATAAATAATTAATAATATTGGTAATACCATAATTTTGTTTGGGTATATAATAATTTGAAACTATAGCTAAAATCATGAAATGTGTGGATACAGGTTCAAAACAGTACTTTGGATTAGACAAAGGGTGATGAAGGGAAGGGAGTGGGAATGGAAATAGGAAAGATAGTAGAATGAATTGGACAGTACTATCCTATGTGCATATATGATTACAATACCAAAGTAATTCTACATCATGTACAATCAGAGAATGAGAAGTTATACTCCATATAGGTATAATATGTCAAAATACTTTCTACTATCATGTAAAACTAATAAGAACAAATAAAAATGTTTTAAAAAAAAAGATCCCAGGTGAAGAACAATTTAAAGCCACAAAGCACAGTTAGATCTGAATTGAGAAATGTGCTTAAATTGAAGTTGTTATTATAGGGGCTCTTTTCAAAGTACTTTCATGGAATACTGGCTTTAGTGTTTATTGGCTCTTTGACCATTGTCAAATTATCTATATTTTTTTTTACTTAGTTCCCTCATTTGCAAATTGAAAATAATATTTGTTAAGCATTTAATTATCACTTGCTATTCCTCTATTTCAACTAAGAGCACTACTGCTATGATTAAGACTCTTAAACATTAAAAATTGGAATCTTCTAAAATTAATGTGTATTCAATGTTAATTCAAGAAAAATTCTATTAGAATTTTTAACTTGCCCATTTGTTTTAAAGTATCTTTGAAAACATATATAATACAAGTGAAAGACTACTGGGCATTATTGGAAAAGAAGTTGTATCCCTTTAGATATTAAGATCCATTACAAAATTCTGTTATTTATTATAGTGTGGTAATGAAGAGTATCAAGTTCTATTTATAGTGGTATCATAATGTTAAGGTATATAGTTCAGAAAGAAATATATCTATATATACATGGAATATTAGTTTATAATAAGAAAATTACTTAACATCAGTGGGGGAAAAAACTATCTTAATATCAAATATAAATAACCTTGTAAACAAATGGATATAGGACTTCAGAAAGGAAATATAAAGGATCAATAATAATATACTTAACTGCACTCATAATTGAAGAAATGCAAATAAAATATAAAACTTGTATTTTGAGTGGTGCCTAAAATAAACCACTACAGTCTCTGAACTTTGATATCCTACCCTTCCTGATTCCAGTGTAAGGACAAAAAATAGACTGTAGGTTAGGGAAGAATGGAGGTCAGAGATGGAGAGAGAGAGAGAGAGAGAGTCAAGGGTGGTAACAGCTTCAGAAGCTGTTTTGTAGTCATCACTTATAATAAAGGGTAATAAAACACCGATTTTACAATTGAACACATCAGTGTGCAAAAGTCATGTTTCGGTTTTTGTGAGTTGTTGTATACTGGAAACATTACAAAAATTCAGTTATGACCAGTACTTAAGGAAATGGATGCATATATACTTATGCTCAGAACATCATGGTATACATCTTTATACAATTTTACAATACTGATTGCAAAATAAAAACCAGATATACATTTTCATAGAAATTTTCTTTAAAAATGTATTTTAGTGAGATAATCAAGTAATTCCACGGAGATGAATATGCATAACAATTATTTTCAGTATTGTTTATAATCATCAGAAATAAAAAATGAAAATAACCTAGACAGGCATAAAAGGAATAAAAGATTCTTTAGATGAATATGCAACATTCAGTAATAGAATGCTCTAAGGCCATCAATAATGGATGCTGTAGATTTGTATTTATTGAAATAAAAAACTGCATCTTATTGCAAAGTGAATAAAAACAGAACACACACACACACACACACACACACACACACACACACACACATACATCCTTAGAACTGCTTCAAAGTTTATTCAGAAAAAATGTGAGCAATAAAACCCAACATACCTAGTGATATTTGGGGTGATTACATTATTTATTTTTTACAAAATTCTTCATGAAGATTCTTGAAAAATATATACTATCTTATTATTTTTATTAAATGAGCAATATCTTGCCTAATCTTTTAACCATTTCTGCTTATCAACTAATGCATTCAGGGTCACATGATTGTGATGTAAGTGGCTATCAGGTACTAGACATTTTTTGATCAAAACTAGAAGAAAGGAATATTCATTTTTAAACTTAGGGTGCCTAGGGTAGGAAGACTTTGGGAAAACTGTTGAAGCTGACTCCTGGAACAAGTAAAAGTACACAAGAGATAAAGGTCATTAACAAAAAAGAGGTAAAGGACAGTAACAACTAATGTGGAATTTTCCCTAAGATGTAGGAACAGTTGTAGTTATGTGTCACAAGAAATCTCATGGATCATTGTTCTCTTTTCAAAGTTAATGCCAAATTTAACAGATTAGTGGTGCTCTGGAAGGTATTTAATTCTGGCTGCTTCGTTTGTCCAACTCCTTCCTTTCTGTCTAAATTTATCTTGCCATTCAGTTTAGGTAGAGTAGTCTTTTCCGTTGCAGCGGTGATAACACATTCAGGTTTTTTTTTCTCCTTACTTGTAAGAAGGAGTAAAAAGATATATTACTTAGTCTGATGTTTAGTGATTATTCCTCATGTGTCAGGCACTGTGCCAAAACCTGGGAACTTAGTAGGTTGCCTTAGAGAGGCAAATGTATAAATAAGATGGCTGCAGTGCAACTGCAAGTGTTCTGATGTAAGTGTGCTCAGCAGGCACCTACATGATTTTCAGAGGAGGCACAGGAAAGAGTAGATTATGGACTGCCCAGGGCTGGGGAGGTGTGGGGAGGTAGGATGTGGAGTGACACTAATGTGTATGAGGCTTCTTCCTGAGGTGATGAGAATCTTCTAAGCTTAGATCACGAGTCACTTTAAGTGGGTGAACTGTATAGTATGTGAATTGTATTTAAGTAAAGATGTTCACAAACTATAGGAACAATCATATTGCCTGACTGTGGGATAGGTGTGAAGACATGGTCCGGAAACTGCAGAAAAAGAGTGGGCAGAGGGTGTCATTTGGGCTTCAAATTAATTAGAATTTAAGCCAGTGAAGGAATCAGGCAAGTGTGGTTCAAGCATACACAGCTGAAAATGGGAAGCAAACATAGTTCATCATCATTAATTCCTGTTGAGTCCAAGGCAGGTGAAGGCTGTAGTGATAAAAAGAGACTCTCTTGAAGGGCCTGGGTTTGTGGTGAGAAGTTTCAACAGGTGTCACCTAATTTGTGCTAGCAGTGTTACTATTCATGCTGGATTAGTTAGGCTGTTGCCTTTTTTTTTTTTTTTTTTTTAATTTCTCTATCAAAGCATTTTGAACTGAGTGTGTATCAAATTTACCCAAGCAGCTTGTTTAAAATGCAGGCATCTGAGGTCCAGGCCTAGAGATTCTGATCCAAGTCTCATGAATGGGGGGCTGGGGGGCAATAAATCACCCTTTTAAATAAGCATCCTTTGTGATTCTGATAAAGGGGTTATGGACCAGAGTTAGAGAGAAATAGTATTTAAAGAAACCTCTAAAATACAGTTATTTATTTGTACACTGAATGCCATATATGCCTTGCATAGTATATAATCACTGTTGCAAGCATGAAGATGCTTAAGGCATCAGGTCAGTTCTCTGTCCTTTGCATTCAAATTCAATCCATATTATACTTTTTAAGAAAAAAAATCCTACTGTATATTGCCCATAAGTGTTGCACACATTTTAGTAAATGTGGCTTAGAAAAGAAAGAAAAGTGAAATGTCATTTGTAAATGTGCAGCGGTCCAATGGAAATGTTATACACAAAATGAAACTTACAGTCAACAATTTTTGTAATATTTCCTATAGATATAATTTTAGGGGACTGCAATATGGCAAAGATCTTTAGGGCTGTAGAGAATTTTGTGTATGATTGAAATCCTATGCATTACTTCCTGGAAGAGAGGACCTATGTTAAAAAAATTACATTAAATGATGTAATGAACATGCTTTGAAATAACTTATGGCATTTCATTTTAGACATCATTCCATACACTTTATTTCTTTTAAGAGGAAGATAAATATCAAGACTGTAATTGCAAACCTTTTTCTTCCCTTGAGAGTATTTGCTATGAACTTCTATTGATTTCTGGGGTGATTATGCAGAAAGATATACCATTGTCCATAGTAGTGAAGGCTAGTTTTGGAGGTACATTCGTACATATTTTACTTAAGACATTTTTCTCCTTCAATTAGCTATTCATTTTTTTTTTTCAAGACTTTTTAAGATGCTTCTTTGGTAAAATAATTTCATTATGTCCTCAGCCAATGAAGGTAACTCATTTTCATTAAATGCTATTTTGCTGTTATGATCATAAGTCTCAATTAATTTTAATTTTCCCTCTTGACTGTGCTTTTCAAGAGGTATATATGATCAAGAAGATGACTAATTATGGAAAGGATTTGTTGGATGTGGAATTTTCAGGCAAGAAAAGAACCTTAATAGTCCCAGAGAGTATGACACAACCAAATTTAGCTTTCTAAGGAGGTAGGGTAAATTAGGGAAAGGACTTGAATAAAGTTACCTTGTAGGAAAATATCAGTACACATGTCAAGTTTTAGTACTTAAAATTACACAGTAGAAAGAGATTCATTCCTAAACCCTGGTTGGAATAAAGTATTTTTGAGTAAATTAGAACTCATTTGGTTAAAAATAATTTATTTTGCATCCCTACTAAGTATCAATCACAGATTTTTATATATCACCATCTCTTACTATATAACCTGTTCTATTTAAAAAGGTAACAGAAGAGTGTATAAAGTTATGAGCAAGGATTCACAGTTACTCAGCAGCCAAGACATGATTTAAACTAAGGTCTGTTTAATTTTTAAACCAAAGCTGTTTTATATCATGATATATGAGATTTAGGAGCAAAGGCATTAATTCAAAGAAACAAATAAGCTCTGAGTCTGGTTGAAAAAGTGGAAAAAAAAAAAACAGGACCTAGGACATTGCTTTAGGTAATACCTGCCCCTGAAAAGAGATTAGCATTTAATCAAATTCTTTTGAGGCCCTTGGTAAAATTTCAGAACTGAAAGGAACTCAGGAACTTAGTCTATCCCTCCTTATTTGCTAAATAAACACCTAGATTCTCAATCAAAAAAGGTCAGAGATATGAATGATAGTTTTCATTGCTGGAGAAACTGAGAAGACATAGGATAAAGGGAAATCCAAACTCTAAAGTCTTTGTACATCAAGTAGGTTGGAATAAGAATCAAACTGCAAATTCTGTAACCGAAAGAATAGTTTCCGCAGTGATCTGAATGCCATTTAATAAAGAAAATTTAACAGAATTTGTCATTTTTTAATTTTCAAAATGTTAGTATAATTTTATTTAAGCTTAGTTTTTTCTATGAGAGATGAGTCCTGAACTCATTGGCATTATTTTCTCACATACATACTGGGCTTTGTATGATCTACAATAGCCTTCTCTTTAACACTTTTATGGTGTGAAAAAAAGTAGATTGCTTTTATAAGTAATGCATTTAGTTCAGAATGCATTTTGGTATTTTGTGAAGAAAGCTTTTTGAACCTGAATTTTTTTATGGTTCCAAATTGTTTATATAATAAGTTTGATTGCTCTTCCATGATTCTGCTTAATAGAATTGTTTGTAAACACAATAGCATAGCTTTTTCACCTGTAACTAATTTAAATATAAGCATTTCAAGTTGTTTTGGGTAGACCAGAGCAGTTCTATTTGATTATTTCTGCTCTGTGGACTGTAGTGTGCTCCCAATGCCTTTTCTTTTATTATTTAAAAAAAACTAAAAACCGAAAAACAAAACCAAAAACCAAAAATCTCTTCCTCTTTCTGTAACTGCAGAGGCCTCTTACCCAAGCATTTTACTTAATTGAAAGCTTCTCATAGTCAATAATCACTTCATCTGTCTTATCTAGTAGTACTATTATCACATTAAAGGGCTTTATTGTGGGGTATTCTCTTTGATACCTTCCTCTCTTTGGTTGAAATCCAGCTAATAAGTGAATCGCTTATTACTTACTTAAGAACAGATAATCTTGAGGTATTTAAAGCAGGTGACCTTCCAGTCAGTGTTGGTCCACTTACTGAATACAGGCTGATAGAAACAATGATGTCTATTAATGGATTTTTTTTTTACAAAGTCATTTTATTAATTCTGATTATATAATTCTCTTTTTAAAAATATGTAACTCAGAAAAATAAAATATATGGTTATTAGCTCAATATTGACTATTTCTCCCTTTAATTGTTTAGATGGGAGGACTCTAGCTTTTTCAATAAGCAGAACACTTTTATTTAGTTTTTAATTATTTATGGGATCTCTGAGAATGAAATATGCATCATATGTAAATGCTTTTGGTAGTTTTTTCTAAGTTATTACTTTCAGATTGGAGTTCCTTTTTAACTTTTTTTATTCATACTCTTCTTTTCCACATATAATCAGGTAGACTATGTTTTGGAGACATTCCTATTATTGTTTATTTCCAGTGAGCATTATTTATCAGCATTAGTAAGTGTTTTATGGCTTTAAAATACTTTCTTTTGAAGAAGTGAAATAGCCCGATGACATTAAGCGAAGCTGAAAGACAATATAATAAAGATCTTAAGGATTATTTTAAGCAGCTTGACCTATACTAATGTGTTAATAAAGAAATACAACATACTATTTATTATAGGATTATACTAAGGGGACAAGAAATAAATAAGCCTACATCAATATCAAAATGTGTGAAGATGTTCATGAGCTTTTGATTTGCAGAACATCCCCTAAGGAAAGTTTTAGATGTATTACTTTACAAAACTTATAAAAGCACTTTTTAATATTGATGGTTATATTTAAGATAACACTAAAATATTTTGCCTATAGGTGCTTAATAATTTTTATATTCAAAAGTTTTAGTACTATAGTTGATTCCTTCTAGTGATATTGCAGTCTTAAAAAAAATCCTTAAACCACTCATTAGTAATCTGTTCATCTCTCACCAAATGTTCTGCAGTATTTACTTCATCCCTTTTAAAATATAGTAGTTCCAAAGAAGATAGTCTTAAAATAATTCATTCATGGCTACATTTTATCTGCATGAATTAGTTTTTAAAGATACAAGTTATATACATAGAGATACTCATATATTTTAATCAAAATAGATACTGTTTTCAAAATAAAACATTTGGAAATGAACTACTTTAATTTTAAGTCATAGTACAATACAATAAAATTTTCTTCTTTTTTATTTAACCAAAATTATATTTTATGAAGTAAAAAGATTCTCAGGATTTAAAAATAATTAGTAGAGGTGTAATAAATTGTGAATGAAATAGCTACTAACATTGATGATGATAAGAATTAAGGTTATATAACATGTCTGGTTTTATTTAGTTGCAGCACTATTTTTCATTATATTTATTTGCATTTCTAAGAAGATGCAAAAATGACACATTTACGTTAATCTTTTTATAGCAGTAATCACCTTCCTAGTTAAAAAAAAAAAATATATATATCATACGTGAAGTACCTCAAAGTCAAGTATTTTGGAAGAAACATTAGAAGGTCTACAATCCCAGAAGTAAAAATCAGCACCTGAAATCATTACAGCTTGCCTGTAAATATACTCACATAGAATCTCAATATATTAGAGGTTGATGTCAGGTAAACCCTTCTAAAAGATTTTCCTTTGCCAGGAAGCATAATTCATTTTAGAACAATTCAAATAAATCACAAATTATATCATTTGAGAGAAGCCATTTTTTAAAGTTACCCTCCCTCTGAATCAAGCATTCATCTTTAAAGTCAATATTTCTAAACACGTATTATATATTTGTTTGTTAATTCCTTGATTCAATAAATTTTTATTCCCTGTTTCCTCTGTGACAGTATTTTTTGATACATGGAGTAGTGGACCAGTCAGAGAGTTACCTTATCCTGTCAACCTTTCCCTGTTGATACTCTATCTAGACAAGTAAAGAAAGAAGGAAAATATCTCTAGCAACAAGCAGTGTACATTCTTGAATTATGTCAAAGTAACCAAATGTCTGAGTGACTACTTTACATTGGATTATTAGGAAAATATTTGCTAAGGAGATAATATTTAGTAGTACCTAAATAATGAAAAGTTGCCACGTAGGCAAATTGGGAGAAAAGGAGTCCAGGAAGAATTTTGAAAGGGCCCTGAAGTAGGATCAAGGTTGGGGATAAATTATTAATTAGTTTTAGTTTAGGGTTGGCATTAATGATGACAAAAATAACCAGAAATCAGATAAGCAAATATGTGTGCTAGGATGATAAATTCTTGAAGCTGACACCAATTCCCACTCCATATCCCCATGGAAGACATTGCACTAAATCAACAACTGTACCCTTGCAAGTTTTAATTCCCTCTTCTGAATCCTCAATAACACAGCCTTTGAGGAATTAAAACCAGCTCTTGTCCCTGGGTAAAAATGGGATGTGCACCTCTTTATTGTATATTTTTTAATCCTCCAACTGTTAGTGAACTATGGTTCACAATCCTGGTTTTTAGAATCACAAAGGGAGGTAGTTTTGAAAGCTTCAGTGTTCCAACCAGACCACGTAAATTAGAATCTGTAGATTCAGGGCTCAGGTAGGAATATTCCAAAGATTTCCCAGATGAACCATGGCATGCAGCCAGGGATGAGACATGGTACCATTCTGTGGTCTTATGCTGTCCCCTACTTTCTCACTCAGTAACAAACAGAGAAAAGTTTAAGATAACCATATAATAGCCATCCAGCAATATCTAGGAACCAAAAACTGTAGCTTTTTTTGTGTGTTGGTTTATTGTTTCTTTGGTAGTACTCTGAAGTGCTTATTCTGGCCCTGTGTCCTTTTAATATTAACCTCTACACTATTTGGGGTTTATAGACCAGTTCTTTCCATTAGAAATATAACACAAGTTACATATAGATTAGATATAATATTAGATCTTTAGCAACCACATTAAAAATTTTTAAGAAAATATTGAAATTAAGCACTCTTTAATTCAGTCAATACATCCAAAAATTGTAATTTTAATATATTAGCAAATAAGGAGTTTTGAAGAAAAATTTAACCTATGTCTTCAAAATTTGCTATGTATTTTATATTTCCATCAGAGGCCACATTTCAAGTGATCAGTAGCTACATGCAGTTAATGACCAGCAGATTGGAGAGCACAGTATAGACTATTAACCTGATACTTCGATCTAATCTCCACCACTAAGGTTCTGGAGTACATTAAAATATACATGAATTAAAATTATTCTAGAATTGATTTATTGCAAAATAATTTTTCTGTAATGGTAGAAATTGTGCTGGATTTGGAAATATATTTTGCTCAGACAGGGTTCTGAGCCACTATAAAAATACAACATAGATCACCATTCCTTACAAGCTGTTCTGTCGGTGTGCTAAAGAAACACACACACACACACACACACACACAATGTTTATAGTTGCAAATCGATATATTACTTAGATCTACAGATAGAGAAAGCCACCTCAAACAAAGCTCAAAGATAGTAATCAACCCCAAGAGTTGTTCTCAAAGGACTAAAAAATTGATTACCTTCTGATGTTTTGAAGGCTTTGGAAAAACTGGGTGTTCTCTAAAATGCAGCATGTTCCCATACCTTTGAAACTTCTCACTACAGTATTTGGGTTTATTTTTCTTAATTAGCAGAACACTAATCCTTAAGAATGCTTTTAAGTTCTGAGTCCCAAAACCTCATAGTGTCTAGCCATGATGAAATGTGAAATAAGAAAACAATCAATAAAATCCCTCATCGATGACTTCACTAAGTATTCAAATGAAGCAAGAAAAGCGGATGTTCAATTTTATGAGGTAATTTTCATATTATATTCATATAATATTCAATATGTATTCAATAAATAATATTCAATATATATTTTCATATTATATTGTTTAATTCTTATACTTATTCACACAGGATTAAAGTTGTGGCTGTAATATAAATGTATATAAAATATGGAATTTTAAATACATTAGAACTGTCATTCTATCATAATCTAAAAAGAAAATAGTTCATGTATACATAGATTCAGTTTGCTTCCACTGACAAATAATCAGGTAGTTTCTTTCTCAGTGTTCTAATTTATGTTTATTCTAAATATTTCCTTTTCAAGATCGTTATGGAGTGCCTTTGAGCTTTAACACTAGTAAGGCATTCCAGTTCTATAGAAACAAAATAATTATTCAGATTTTTTTAACTATTTAAAAATCCTTTTATTCCCTTAATCCTGGCAAATAATATATAGTGTTTAATGATAAGGCACTACTCGTGTAGGTCACAAGTCAGTATGGTAGACTATTTTCCAAGTAATTGAACTAAGTCTAGAAAGAATTTGAATAGAAAAGAAAAAATACTTATTATTTTTCGTTTAGGATATATATATATATATATATATATATATATACATATATATATCCTAAATGATATATATATATACATATATATGCGTATATACGTATATACACACACAAACATACACATGTCACATGTACATATGTGTGTATATGTAGTTATATACAGAAGGAAAAGTGTTGATACTATGATTCATAAAAAAAAGTTTTCTGAAAAATGTACAATACACATATAATAACTTCTGCTTTAAGAAAAAAAAATAAGCCAATGTACTCTGTTTCTACACCTATATCATATCTTTGAAGCCATGGCAATAAAATGATAGAAAAACAGACATTTGAAACAGAAATTAATTTAAATTGATTTTTTTCCTAATGTTATCATAAAATTTGAAACAACACACTTCTTCTTAAGAAATGATATTTGAGACTATGCTTTTTAAAAAAGAAGAAAAGGATTATTGCTTTTACCTGCATCTTTATAGAGGTAATCATCGTTATGCTGGTAATTGTTCCATAAGGCAAAAAGAGGAACATTAAAAATGAACAGTTACTTTTGAAAATTCTGAAACAATGTAATTTGTTGAAGCAAACACAACAGGACAGCTAATACTAATTATGTGCCACATAAATTTGTTTAATATTCAAATTAATCCATAATACACCAAAAAATTGCAAATTGATTCTATCTTGTCTCTTTAGAATTTTAGAAGAAGAATGTGTCCTGTCTGCTTTTCAAAGCTTTGTTCTTCTGCCTTTGGGAGTAAATCATAAAGTTCAACCAGCAAAGCTTTGTTTCCCAAAGGACACAGCAGGCATTGATAGTGTACTGTAGCTGTAATTCTATAGTGACACCAGATTGGTGACTGACGGAAATCTCTTGGGTGAAAGTGACAGAGCTGTAATATTTTCACAATGGACTGACTGATGTCTTTGGAAGAGCTGTTTGATTTCAAAGGACATTTTATATTTTTCTGCAAAGATGTAAGAAAGTATATTAGACCTTTATGATGAAAACCATCTGACTGCATAATAAGCATTGCGATAAATAAAATTGTGGTGTTTCCTCTCTGAGCTATTTATTGCTCAAAGCTGATTAAGAATATTTCAAAGTGTAGATCAAATACTATTTCTTTTTAGTAGAAAGTGGTTATGAGATTATCTTTATTTCTATCTGATTAATAGAGAATAAATTCTTTAAAAAAAAAACATGTTGCCTATTCCTGTGAATAGTGAAAAGCGTATATATTTTTATGAGATGATACATTTATTATTTAGAGTTAAAGTAATAAATATCAAAGTAGATTATCAAATACAGTATTTTATTTAATCAAGATTTGAAACAAAACATGTAACATCATTTTAATTTATCTGCTTAGTTCTGTTTTAGAAGATAGCCCAAAGTCTTGAAACTTTAGTAAACCAGGCAATTGTGTCAAGGCTACATTAATTTAAATAAAGTTAAGTTTTAAAATGTTTAAAAATTTGAAATTCCAAATATATATGTTAAGTGATGTAACTTAACAACAGTGAAGTATGATGAATAATTTGACTGCCACATTCATACTTGTTTGTATGCATTTAAGAAGAAAACAGGAAAAAATTATTTTTTCACCTAAACATTCTTAGTTCACATTTTTTAACTAATTGGTCAACACTTTGTCATTTTGAAACTTAGAGTTGCTTATTAAAGCTTAACTGAAGTGTTACTATTTGAAAAAAAAAAAGCTATACACATAATACTGACATGAATTATAGTTTAGAATATATGTATGTATATATTTAAATTTAAATATTAAAATATTTGTTATGACATTGATTAACTGCTTAGGAGAGAAAAATGAATCTTTCATTTTTGTTTCATATATAAAATTTACTATCAATACAATTTCAAAATAGTTGAGGCTTTTAATTATAAAATTCATCAAGCTACACAAAGTTTAAAATAATTTTTAAATAGTGTTCATAATTATTTAAGGTGAAAGACATTTCTCCTTCCTTTGGGCCTCCCATGGATTCTTTTTTAGAGATAGCTTCTTAATATCTATTCTGATTTGAGTTGGTGTTGTTCAGAAAGTTATTAATAAGATTGCTTGCCACACAGATTTCATTGAAAGATGTAACCAATATACACTATGAAATGGTTTTGACTCAGTAATTTTATTTGCAAATAGGAAATAATGTCTACAAATGCATCAAAGGTGATTTTTAAGGCTTATTAAGATTTGAATTCCTACTTAAAATCTGATTATATTGTTATCAATTGTTATTATAAACCACTGTTCATTTAAGTAGTGATTCTTGGCCATGGCTAGTACTGCACTACCTCAGGGGTATCTGGATATGTGAGAGGGCCCTTTGTGTTGTGTCCATAACTAGGGAACATTTCTAGCATCAGATATAAAGGAGAAAATATGCAGATTATAGGATAATGCTCAGAACACTATTGGATAATAGTAGACTATCAGGATTTCTTCCAATCCTGTGCTTATTAATTTCTTATTGCTCTGTAAAAAATTACCATAAACTTGGTAGCTTGAAACAATAGAACTTTATTTCCTTATATAAAAGTCTACCAGAAACCTCAGGTTTTCAAAATCCAGGTGAAGACTTGGAGAGAATCCTCTCCCTTGATTTTCCTAGCTTCTACAAGCTCCCTATTTTCCTTGGTCTTTGTCCTCCATTTTTAAAGCCAAAATCTTTGTATCTCTGCAGTATGTCTCTTGTCATGTCTCCTGACTACAGCTATGAACGATTCTTTAGTGTTAATGACCTTATAATTAAAATCAGTCTACCTGTTCAATCTAGGTAAATATTCCTGTCAAAGACCTTAACATAATCACATTTGCAAAGTGTGTATTACCATATAAGGGAATAAATTAAAATATTCCTGGGGTTAAGACATCTTGAAGGAGGGTTACTGTTACATGCACGAGGAAAAAATTCTTTTTCACTTTTAAAATCCTTTGCCCACTGAGGAACACTGCACTGAAAGGCAGCACATCAGCATATCAGCTCACCCAAATAAATTTATGACTTTCAGCTTTCTTCTATTTGCTTTTAATGCTATCTATATAATGTTCTCAGTTGTACCTTGAGCTACTTGTTTTGCAGTTTCTGACTAAATGACACTAATGTGGTAACATCACATTAGGGATGGTTAAATATCTTAACCTACATAAAATTACAGTAAATAAATTGTTTCAACACGTTATGATATACAAAGGATGAGTTTAAAATAAAATTCCTTATTTTTCTAAATTTTCAAAGGATAGAAAAATATTTATTAAAAGCAGCTATTAATTATTTTTACTACAGTTAGATTGTTTATTCTAGAATAAGGATAAAATGACCTTACTTACCATTATCTCTCTGTATAATTATAATGAAATTGACATTTAACTATTCACGATTTTTAAAGGTATTTTGAAAGAATTGTCTCTTATAAGATTTATAAAATAATGTAGCAATCAATGTTTCCTTTTTACAAGTAAGGACACTAATGTTCATAATGATCTTGTCCAATATTAACAAATCTAGTGACTGGTGAAGTCAAGATTTTGGGACTCTTTTTGTAGTCTTTGGGAACACACTAGAATAGAATTGTTGTAGAGATATTTACATTGTTGATTACTGCTTGGATGACTGTGCCTTGATCAGCTTTTAGCCAATGACCATAAGGACTGGAGGAAAGGAAATTCTCTTTGGAGATTTCCTTTGTTTCTGATGGTCCCTCTTTTTCATATTTCAAGTTTTAATCTAAAACCTACTTTCTGTATATGCACTTTATGAGTTATTTTAATAGAGAATTCATATTAATAAATCAAAATAAAATCTTTACATTTTATTAAGGGAGTGATTATTCAGTATAACCACAGCATCTTTATAAATGGAACTTTGAACAATCAAAAATTTTAAATGTAGATATTATAAAATAGTTTTTCCTGTTTTCATACTCAGTGACATTTAATTCTTATGACCCTAGTGATTTTTTAACTTGTCATTATTGAATGAAAGAAAAATGTTCAGTAGGAAAAAATAGCCCAATTAAATTAAAATAATTTAATTTTTTTTTTAAACTTCTCACTTTGTTGTTCTTTTGTCTCATCAACTTTTCCTCTATCTTATTTCAGTTACTGACCACTGGAAAAATTATAGTAACTTGTATAATTCTTGATATTCATTATTTAAGAGTAACCAAACACATCATATATACATAACATGTCAATATATAATATATATAGCTTTCTGGGGTTTTCTAATCCTACATTGTTTCATATACATACATATATATATATATATATATATATATGTTATACATATGTAAAAATATATGCTTGCTTTAGTTTAGCATATTTCATAGTGTGTCCCCCTTTATTTACCATCTTACTTGTAGAATGATAATAGTCTAATCTTATAGAGAAATCATATTCTTTGCCTTATTTGATTTGGGTTGGATCACCCTTCAAAAATTATTTTTATGAACTACTTTCATACCAAAGAATGCTTCAGGATATATCAACTTACTCGATACCAACCATTAAAAATATAGAGAGAACAATATTGATAGTGATAAAGTCATAAAATAGGAAAATAATTGATTGAATTCAATGAAAAACTTCAATATATACAATGTCTCTTGTTAAGCATTCTGGAGTTTATGGTTTATTTCAAAATATAGCTGTTTTATACAATTCTATTAATTCAATCTGCATATTAATTTTTTCCAATCACTATTTCCCAAACGATGATGACAGTGTTTTGGTGAAAACTTGTGTTTTGGTGAAAACTTGTGTGTCTATATTCCTTAGCACTGACCAAACACAGGAAGAAAATACATTTCAAGTCAGTTTTGATTTTATTTCATTTAATGAAAGGTTAATTATTATCAAACCAAATGCTTCTAATATGCCTGGTTGTTCAGGGAAAAAAAAAATAAAAGATTTTCTTTTCATTTTTTTAAATAAAGACAGTTACAATAAATTGTTGTAGCACTATTTATTTATATTTTCCTAAGTTTTTTTTTTTTTTTTCCTAAGTTTTAATGCTACAGAATCCAATAACTTATTGTTCATGTAACCAACTTAGCACCGTAAATGGTAACTTAGAAGATGACATTTGGAAAAATTGACTGCTCTCCTAGCCCCATGAGGCTCACTGAGCATGAAATGACCACTGGCACCATGGAGGCCTCCTATTATCAAGTATCTGGAGTGAGGTTGATATACCAGCACTGGCTACAGTCAGGTTCTGGCTCATAAAACAGACGTTTTCATTCTGTTTGTTTGGGTTCAAGAAAGCTACTGGATGTAGAGAACTGTGTTCATTGATATTGGAATATGATTTCGTGTAGCTTTTGTATAACAGTGCTGAAACTGAGATGACAAATATGAAGGCAATATTAGCATTTGCAGTAAAATTAGTTTTGGGTTATTTTGCAATATGCGATTAATTATTTTTCAATTTCAAATATTCATGACGAAAAGTTTAATAAATCAATTTTTATGTCAAATGCTATGTTTCTAACCAAGATAAATACTCATGTCATAGCATCTAAGAAATATCATTAACTGCGCATTTTTAATATTTGTAGTACAGTATATTCAAATACTTCCTATAGTATTTTCAAATACTATTTGTTGCAATTATTGATTATTTATTCAGTCATCCAATAGATATTGAGAGCTGAGTATGTAGAAGGAATTGTCTTGCTAATTAGTTTTGGATCCAGCTTCCCCTTGGAGTGAGCACATAAAACCAAATTGTGTTACTTAGACAAGTGAAGATTTATATAAAACTTTTTTCTTTTTTAATCACAATAGAAGAGGAAGGGAGGATTTAGGAGAAATACAAAGGAAAACATGTTTGTGTTTCTCCTTTTAAATTTTTCTTCTCAAGACTTTATGTATTTGGGACAAAGTTTCAAGGAAACCCCAGGTAGCCTCACTCCCATTTCAGGATTCCACTCTGCATTGATTTTCACTTTCCCTTCATTACAGGTTAAAACTTATGGCTAAATGAATTAAAAAAGTGAAATCATCTTAGATCACAGGAATGGTTACTACATTGTTCTTGGGTTCGATCCTCAGCACCACATAAAAATAAACGCCTTGTGTACAACTAAAGCAAATAAATAAATATTTTTTTTTTTTAATTAAAAAAAAAAAGTTTTCTTAGCCTACATGATCATATGTGCTTCCTCTCACTGAAATAATTTATTTTCCCTTGCCTGATAACTTTAACATTATACCATTCATGTCTTTAACCATTATTTGGAAGCACCTGGATTGTGCATACTTACAGTAATTTCATTCAGTTAATGGGGGTTAATTAAGAATTCTTTAAAATTGTGGAAAAATATGGATTATCTTTTGTTTGTGAAAATAACTTATAATTTTCCTTTTCAATTAATAAAATATTTAACTTGTGTATTTTAAGTTGCTAATTTTTAATGTGTTTTTATTGTTAGTGCTATGTTATTTTGTCATTTACTTTCATATATTCCCATAATATGCAGGATAAATTTTCTTGAAATGTTGTATAAAACATTTTTTACTGTTTATATGAGTAATATAGTTCTAAATACTTTGGGAAATTCATACAAGAAGGAAATAAATAGTATAATTTAATCATGAAGATATAACATTTGGCTTTAATCAAGGCAAAATTTTTGTTCACTTTATTAGTATAGATGTATAGTCAAGAAAAAATTATTTCAATAATTATTTAATTACTACATGCTATGGACCTTGCACAGTGTTATGTGCATGAAAAATAAAAGTGTCAGAAAGGGACTTCACACTCATAGAATATGTACTTTAATTAAGAGAAATAAAACAAAAACAGTATAGAACAATGCAATAATTAAGCATCAATACAATTAGAACATATATAGAGAGCTGAAATTCATTTATAATAGCATCCAATTAAATTTATGTAATTTAAGATTAGTACAACAAGCTTTCCTGAAAGCAATTTTTAATTATGGTTGGTTTTCAGAACAGTGCTCTATCCATTATCACTATAGGTCTAGTTAGTTTCTTGTCCACAATATATAACTCTAGTAAGTAAATTTTAAAATATGTTTTCTAAGTTAATCATCTTGGAGGATTATTGAAAAAAAAAGAAAAAAAGCATCTCCTTTATTCTTCTAGCTCATTTAATCATCATAACTTGCAAAAATTTCAGGATCATGGAGTTAGCAGAGTCATAATTATTCCAAACCCTCTGCTGGAATTGAGCCAGTGAGGTCCCCAAAATGTTAGCTTATCTTATTCTTTCAGAAATATAGTCCAGTAATATAGCTCTGAACTTTTATATTTTAAGCTCCCTGAAGACGGCAACTCTTTTGGCTTATTCACATATACTAAAACAGTACCTAGTTGTTGCCTCCTGAAGCGCTTGGAGCAACGGAGCCGCGGGAAGAACTTCAGAAGCAAACTGGAGACAAACAGCTTTTTATTCTGATAACTTTTCTCTCTGGTTCTAACAACAACTAACACACGCCAAACACACCACTAAAATGGCGCTGACCCGATCAGCAATTTCGGCCAAGTCACTCGAGATCCCGCAACAAGTCCCGTGAGACTACGGGTGGCAACAATGGCCAAATCTCCATGGCTCATAGTCAACTGCAATTCAAGTCAATCCCCAAACAGGGCTCCTGCATTTCCCCCTTTTTGTTTTAAAAGAGGTAATGCTCTAGGACGTCTATGTGCAACCAACATTCTTACCTGTCATCGGATAATCAAGGCTGTGCCCTTGACTCCTGTCTTAGGTTGATATGTCGGCCACATGAGACTGTCCCGTGCAACTGTGCCTGTCTTAGGTTGTCCCCCTCTGGGGATCTTACCCGTCATTGGCTAACCAGCCATCCAATGGAGCCCTTTAGGATCGACTATATATGATGACTAACAGCCGTCCAATTGTGAGGAGATGTTGCGGCTTTAAGGCAACAAGCCTTTTGGTGATGAGCCAAATTGCATAGCATATCAAATTGTTTAAACAAATCAGCTGCCCTAAGTTCCATCAAGTAACACACTGAATTCTCTAGACAAATACCCGCAAGGCATTGTCCCGTAAAGTCCCAAACAATGAAAGATCAAAATGTCCATTTGTTATAACATGTTGATGTAGGAGGCCCCATGCATGTAGAGCAGAGGCCACACTGTTGGTGAGGTTGTTTGATGTTTGAGCAGCAGACGTCTTTTTTATGTTTAGACAATGCCACCGGCAAATCTTAAGGGCCCGCTACCTAGAAACTCAAGCTCAATTATTAAAGGAAAGGCAGTGCTATTGCAGCACTGAGTCAAGAGGCGAGTTGTCAAACTACAAAATAGAATAATTAGATTAGAAAATTAAAGTTGATTTTTGTTCACATACATCGCTGGTTGAGCTTCTACAAACATAAGTTGGAAAAATGTCATATTTAGAACAAAACAAAGAAAGACTGAGGGTAATTACTGCATTAAAGATAGATTAAAGAAAAGGTAAAGGCACTTGAGAGAAATAATTTGTTAGCTGGAACCCTTGAGTCTCTGTATACAGAGCAATTTTTTACCTGTTGAGATAATTGAAATTAATGAGCTATTAAACAAATGAAGTTAATAACAAATAAACAATCTTAAGTCAAAACACCAAAATATCAGGTTATATAGTAGTCATATTGTTTGCTAAAGAGAAGTCCCAGGGACACCTATAAATCAAAATTGAAAGTACCTTCATTTATAAAATTATTTACCTAAATTGAATACTCTTAACCTAAAATGAATTAAAGTTATTTGGATCCATATATATATATATATATATTTTCTTTTTCATAAGCGCTTTGTTCTTTGTGACGTCACACTGGACAGACGAACAAACATACAAACATATATTTGTGACGTCACATTAACATGAAATATAGACAAATGTACAGACATAAAGACATGTATAAAAAGAAAAGAAAAAAAATACAATTGTGTGCACACTAAAGAGAGATCTCCTCGTCCCGGCCGGGAGGAATGACACTTAAGTTGTGAAATATTTTGAAGGACTCTTTTGAGGGAATCATTCTATACCTTCATCTTGGTCCTCTTGATTTTGTACCTTTTTTATTAATCTTGATTCTTCAATAACTTCATCTTGATCATTTTGATGTGGTACCTGTTTTATTAATCTAGATGGTATCCATATTGGAGAGGATTCGTCTTTTGGAAAAACACAAACAGATCCTCTTCCCCAAATTAATACTGGATCTGGACCCTTCCATGTACCTGAAAGAACATCCTTCCAGTAAACCAAAGGTTTATGTTGTTGGTGTGGATTCCAATGTCTGTCTCCAGTAGAATAACCATTAGAGTCTAAAGTTAAAAAATTTAAGGTAAACAGGGCAACTGCCAATCTGTCCTTAGGACTTTTCCAATTTCCTTCTTTTTGTTTTAATAACATAATTTTCAGTGTTCGGTTTGCTCTTTCAATAATGCCCTGACCCTGAGGATTGTATGGGATGCCTGTTTTATGGGATATATTGAATTTTGCGCAAAACTGTTTGAAAGATGAGGACGTATATGCGGGCCATTATCTGTTTTAAGCATTTTTGGGATGCCCAATGCAGCAAAAGCTTGCAAACAATGAGATGTAACATCTTTAACTTTTTCTCCAGAATGTAAGGAAGCAAAAATCATGCCTGAGCATGTATCTATGGTCACATGAATAAATCGCAATTTTCCAAAACTTGGCTCATGAGTAACATCCATCTGCCACAAATGATTGGGCATTAATCCTCTAGGGTTAACTCCGAAATGAGGATTGGGCAAATGTGTCATACAAGATTTACAATCTTTTACAATTGTTCTGGCTTGCTCCTTTGTGATTTTAAACCTACGTTGCAAGGTGGTGCTGTTGACATGAAACTGGGAATGAAATAAAGTAGCTTGTTGTAGCGCTGAAAGTATAAATACTGTTTTTGTAAGTTCATCAGCCTTTTGATTACCTTCATGGAGGGGACCAGGCAAATTAGTATGTGCTCTAATATGGCCTACGAATAGGGGTTCTTTTCTTGCCCACAAAAGTTTTTGTATTTGATAAAACAATTTAAAGGCTGGAGTATGAGGTGCTATTGGTCCTGCTAACTCTAATTTTGGGACGGCTTGTACAATATAGTGGCTATCTGAAAAAATGTTTACGGGCTGGTCCCTAAAATTTTCCAGAGCTCTTACCACAGCTTCCAGTTCCACTAGTTGAGCTGATTTGTGTGCAGTTATGTAAGTCATATTTTCTTTTTTAGTGACTACTGTAGCAGTACCATTTGAGGACCCATCTGTAAATACATTAAATGCCTTAGGAATAGGTTGATTTTTTATTACCTGTGGAAATATAATAGGATGATTAATACAAAAAGATAATATAGGGGACTTAGGAAGATGATTATCAAAATTTGCAGAAGTAGAGCATTTAACTATAGCCCAATCATTATCACTGAAGCATAAGTATTCAATCTGTGATGATGAATAGGGAGTAATAATAGTAGCAGGGTGAATGCCAAATATTTTAGTAGAAGTCTTAAGTCCTTGAAGAATAAGTTTAGCCACCATGGAGGTATAAGATTCAATTATACTTTTAGGAGAGACGGGCAAATGTATCCATAATAAAGGCCCTTGTTGCCAAAATACTCCTGTGGGTGTATATTGTGAAGAAATAATAATCAACATCAGCGGTTGAGTTAAATCAAATCTATCACAATGAGCTCCTTCGATGGCTTTTTCTACTAACTTTAAAGCTTTCCTAGCATCAGGAGTCAATGTTCGTGGTGAAGATGGATCAGGATCTCCACGAAGGATGTCAAATAAAGGTTTTAGTTGGCCAGTAGTGAGATTTAGTGTAGGGAGAAGCCAATTAATGTCTCCCAGTAGTTTTTGGAAAACATTGAGGGTGGTCAAATGTTCTTTATTTATTAAAATTTTGGGGGGTCTAACAAAAGTATCCATGATTTTAAATCCTAAATATAATATGGGAGATCTGGTTTGAACTTTTTCTTCTGCTACAAATAATCCATATTTTTTTAAAATTTTTCTACCACATCACTGAATATATTAAATAAGATTTTTTGATTAGGGTGGGCCAATAAAATATCATCCATGTAATGTAGACACATGAGGTTTGGATATTTATTTTTAATGGGTTGGATAGCCTTGTCCACATATATTTGGCATATGGTGGGGCTATTAGCCATTCCCTGTGGTAAAACCTTCCATTGATATCTCTGATCAGGGCCATTATTGTTCATAGAAGGAACTGAAAAAGCAAACCT
This sequence comes from Tamias sibiricus, assembly GCA_025594165.1. Lineage (NCBI taxonomy): Eukaryota > Metazoa > Chordata > Mammalia > Rodentia > Sciuridae > Tamias > Tamias sibiricus. Next base: position 41,936,498 of record CM046661.1, read on the forward strand.
GGGGGCATCCAGAGGATGTAGGGGAATAGAAAAGAAGCAATCCTTTATATCAAGAGTAATAAGATGGAAATTTTTTGGAATAGCTACGGGACTAGGAAGTCCAGGTTGAGTAGGCCCCATAACTTGCATGGTTTTATTGATTTGTCTAAGATCATGTAACAATCGCCATTTTCCTGACTTTTTCTTGATCACAAATATGGGGGAATTCCAGGGAGAGGTGGAAGGTTCTATATGACCTGCTTCTAATTGTTTCTGAACTAATTGGTGGGCCGCTTGTAATTTCTCTTTAGATAGGGGCCACTGAGGGACCCACACTGGCTTATCAGAAAGCCATGGTATTTTCAAAATTATTTTCTCAGTGGCCCCGAAAAAAAATATCTTTTTCCTTTATGACAATGATTACTTTTAGGGTTAAGATTACTCTGTACTTTTTGATAATGAGTTCTTTTATGGTTAAGATTACCCTGTAGGTTTTCACATTTAACATCTGCAGGCTTGGTTGCAAGGTGTACTCCCATTTGTTGCAAAATATCTCTTCCCCATAAAGTAACCGGTAGATTAGGTAAAACATAAGGCTGAAATGTTCCTTTATGGCCTTCATCATCCTCCCATTTTAAAATTACTGCACTTTTATCTGGGAGGTTATTATATCCCAAGCCTCTTAAACTGGTTGAAGCTTTTTGCAGAGGCCAGTGCTTGGGCCATTGGCGTAAATTAATAATGGAAGAGTCAGCTTCAGTATCTATTAATCCCTCCATTTCTATTCCTTGGATTTTTATTTTACACATAGGCCTCCTTGAACAGTCTCGAACCCAGCAAGCCATGGGACTTGAGTCAGTGGAACAAAATCCTCTATTGTTCCCTTCTTGAGGCATACCCATTTTAAATGAATTATGTAAATTGGGAAGGAGAAGCAACTGAGCAATTCTATCTCCTTGATTAACAGAAGTTATACTTTGGGGTGAGCTAAGCATTATTTTTATTTCCCCTTTGTAGTCTGAGTTTATTACACCTGGGGTCACTTGCAAACCTAATAAGCTGTTAGGACTATGCCCGATAATAAGTCCTACAGTCCCTGAGGGAAGAGGTCCCCTGACTCCTGTGGGAATCAGTTGAACCCCCATTTCAGGTGTTAACACTATTCGGGCGGTGGAACAGAGGTCTAATCCTGCATTTCCTCTTGTTCCTCTGGCGAGGGAGTGGATGGGTAGTAGGGATTGTGTCGGGGAAGCATCTGAGTGGATGCTTGAGGATACTCCTTCTGCAATGCCCCGTACATTTGTGGGCCCCGGGGTTTGGGCCCCGTGCCCCGTTTTTTGAATTCCTGAACAAAGGATTTCCATGGATGTCAAATTTTGAATGGCATTTATTGGCCCAATGATTTCCCTTTTTACACCTGGGGCAGCGGCCTGGGGCACGATATGAGCTTGGTCTTATTTCTCTTTTGGGATTTTGCCTAGAATTGCCTGATTGATTATGATAATTTTGCCTGGAATATCCTGATTGATTATAATATCTACGTTTAGCCTTTGTGAAATTTCGAGAGGAAGCACCTCTCATTGAGGCTGCAATCACATTTCCTGTGACAAAGGCGTCATTTATATCTTTACATAGTTGTATATATACGGAAAGATCCTTTTTAGTTCTCCATGGCCTGATGGCTGCTTGGCACCATTTATTTGCATTTTCATAAGCTAATTAAACAACTAATGGCATAGCTTGGTCAACATCTGCAAACACACTACCTGCAGTTCTCAAAAGTCGATCAGCAAAGTCGGCATACGGCTCATTAGGTCCTTGAATCACTTTTGACAAGCTACCTTGTAGATCCCCAGGTCCTTGTACAGTTTTCCATGCCTCTAAGGCAGCTGCATTTATCTGAGCATATATATCTGGGTCATAATCTGTTTGAGCCTGTAAGTCTGCGAATTGCCCTTCTCCTGTGAGCATGTCTATATTATAGTTTTCAAACCCTGCAGCCGCGTTTCTTTTAGCCGTTTCTATACAAAGTTCTTGGAATTGCGATCGCCAAACCAAGAATTGCCCCCCGCTTAATGTTGCTTTACATAGACTTTTCCAGTCTGAGGGGGTTAAGCTAAAGGTGTTAAGGGACTCCAGCATACTCAACGTGAAAGGAGCTTGGGGCCCATAAGTCATTACTGCCTCTTTGAGATTTTTTATTGTTTTGAAATCTACTGACTGATGGACACTCTGTCCATTTTTCTTTTCAAATGCTGGCGGTTCCCAATGTATCTGTGAGTTGTCCTCGAGAGCGCATAAGCGATCAGAAAGACTTTTTATTTCTGTTTCTAGGGTATGCAAATGCCTAGTAATACCCTTCATATTTTCTGTAATGGATTCCACCCATGGGGGAGTAGAGGACACAAGTGACTCCTCTGCCTGACGGACCTTTTTCTCGGTCTTTTTTAATTTCTTTTTTTCCTCATTTTCTCAGGATCACTTTTACTAGATTCCTCACCACTGCTAATTTCACTGACAGAAATATCCTTAGGCCCAGGTTCCAGTGAGAGCAAGTATCCTTCAGCTTTCGCCAATAACTCCCGAATAGCTTTAATAGCTTGGATTTTTGTCATTTTTGGGTCTCTTCTAATACTCTCTTTACTGGTCTCAGTTGGCCCAGTGGAATCTACACTTTTTTGATCACTTTCACTTTTGTCTATATACTCCTCACTGAGAACAGAGTCAGGTATATCAAGGAGTCTTTGCATAGCCTCTATCACTTGGGATTCAGTTATATTCGAACCCATCTTTAGAGACCTTTCAGTTCTTACCTGTCCGCTCCGAAGTTCCCCGTACGGGCCGCCACCTGTTGCCGCCTGAAGCGCTTGGAGCAACGGAGCCGCGGGAAGAACTTCAGAAGCAAACTGGAGACAAACAGCTTTTTATTCTGATAACTTTTCTCTCTGGTTCTAACAACAACTAACACACGCCAAACACACCACTAAAATGGCGCTGACCCGATCAGCAATTTCGGCCAAGTCACTCAAGATCCCGCAACAAGTCCCGTGAGACTACAGGTGGCGACAATGGCCAAATCTCCACGGCTCATAGTCAACTGCAATTCAAGTCAATCCCCAAACAGGGCTCCTGCACCTAGTAAATGCTCAATAAAGTAAATGAATATAATCACATCTCTGAAAGACCACATTCATTTGTTTAAACTTACTCTATTTACTTAAGTATTTATTAATGTGTTCACTCATTTGACACATATTTTAAAATGATCTCATTGCTGTGTGTCCTGTTGCTGCTAGAAGTACAAGAATAATACATATATTATTTGCTTTTGTAAAACTAGAGTCAAAAGTAGGCATCAGATTTGCAAATAGTTTGGGTACAATAGAATTTGTTGATACTGGGCCTAAAGTAAAGGTTTAAGTATTTATTATTATTAACATCTGTCTGTGGTATATTTTTATCCTGAAAGCATCTATTGCCATGAATCTCTTTTAATTTTTATCTTATTAAAAATATCTTTTAAAAACTATTTCACTTAACATAATATCTGTCATTGGCGGTGCGGATAGTGTGTGAAAAAATGGAAATCCTCCCTCTTTTTCATCTCTCTCAGAAGAGAAAAACCCTTACTGCTGAGGCTTTGATTCAGGTTCTTCTTGTTTGTTGATGATGTGGAACTCTTCCAATAAATGTCCAATTGCCTCCTTTGACATTAAGTGAGGATCAGAAAGAGAGATATTCTGCTTTTTCAGCCTTTCTGGGTTTCCAAAGATGTTTCAGCCTTTCTATGAGACCTCTGTGGCATACTGACCTCCCTGAATAACTCAGCAATTGACTGATCACCCTCAAAATACCTTGTATTCGAGAATACAGAGATTTTAGATGCCCCTCCCCACACTTTTCTCTATAGTCTTCCATGTTTTTGTTTCTTCATTTTCACTAGAAAGTGTTACTTCTGTACTTTCTGACAACCCACAGACAGTACATATGACTTCTAATTATATTTCAACAGTTCCCTGATTCATATATCTTGAAAGTCTTCCTTTTTTATATGACCAATGTGATAGAAGAATAGAAAAGCAGATATCTACATGTATTTTTATGTGATGGGAGATAATATTCTATTATTCTAGATAAGGTAAAATAGCCACAGTACGTTCATGATGAATTCTTACATTTGTGTTCATCCCATTCAGAATCTAATTTTTTAAAAAAATCATATTTTATGACTTTGAAAGAAATAAAAACCAGTTTTTATGGCTTGACTCTGAGTGAGCCATAGAGTGAGAAACAATTTCTCATGGTAATCTTGGATCAGCATTTATCCTTGTTCACGTTGGAGGCAATAATCAGCCTACGGCTATCTTGAGGAGAGGGTTCTAGGGATCCACAAGTGCGGTGGCACCTGCTATCTCACAAAGCTCTCCTCCCATGTTGTATAAAAGAAAAGGATCAGTAAGAAAAAAACATTTCAGACTTTCAAATTTCTGACTCCCCCACTGGTAACGTTAAACCTTCCAAGAGGTGAACATGTTTTTGGAAAATAGAATGTGAGACCTTAAGAAACAAGTTTGTAAGGGAAATTCTTATTCCCAGAAGTCTGCTCTGTAATGTAATTTACAGAATATATTAATGCTATGCCTTGCCTAAAAGCAATGCTTTTCCTGTGTTATATCTTCCTACTTTGCTCTTCTTTTTCTCAGAGGAATATCCTCAGATAGCTGCCAGACTAGAAAAGATACTCAAGAAAAAAGTGTCTAACTCCAGGGTACTTCTATTGGTATTATTAATTAACTAAAGAAAATGTAGAAAAAATTTAGTAGTTTAGGGATTGGATATTCAACGTGGTAGATTTGAAGGCAGAATTACCTTCATGATCTTTGCCCCACACATGGAATACAAAGAGCCTTTAGAAGCCCTTATCTTGTGTGTCCAGTTAACTTTTGTTTTGAATGACTAATATAATAGTCATTTTTGTCAAAATACTGTGTCTTCCTTAATTTTCCCCAACATTATAAAAAGAACGTTTTATAAGCTATTTAGGTCAGCCTTACCAGAGGCAATGGAAAAGATGGTTAGTTTTGAAGTTATTTACAAGACAATTTAACAGCCCAATATCTTCTAATGACATACTGTTTTACATAGACAATGAAATTAAATAAATGTTTTCTCACTATTGATAGAATCACACCTTTACTGACACTATATTCTTATATTAGTTGACATTGATCAGTTATTCCAGAAAATATCTTTAAGGTTGCATTAATTGACCTTTACAGACTCTATGTTCATGCAACATTATATACATTTCATAATATCTGAATTTAGACCTTACTGTATTAATTAAATATTAAATCTAATGGCATAAGTCATTCTGTGTTACATGTACTTTGAAATATGCAAAACCAGGGTCAAGGCTCTTGTGTCTTCGTCTTCTGTCTTCCTCTTTAAACAAGTGGACTAAAAAGTGCAAGAGCTTGGTATCTTAGATCCTATTGATTATGCAGATTATATTGATTGGTTTTTTAATCATTTATACTTTTTAACTGCCTCAGCATCAAGAAGAAAACACTCGTGGTAGGCATTAATACTAGTCAGAGGAGGAATTTAGTAGAAATTATTTGACTCTTGATGACAGGAGTAAAGATAGTTCATTTTATAAAGTGTGTCTCAAAAACCAACATCTGTCCAGGAAAAAAAAAAAAAAGAATATTTCTCTGTATTTTTGCATTTTTTCCTTAAATATAGCACTTTGAATGATTTTTAGTTTCTCTAAAATGATATAACTTTATGCATGCCAAATCTAAATAAGAAAAATATTATTAATAACTAACAAAGTTAGTGCTGAATAATGACCAACAGGCTGTGCATATATAAATGCCTATTGCCTTTCTAATTGGAGGTTGGGGCTACATTCTTAGGGCACATGTTCTTTGCTCAATGGTAAACTGTCCTTCAGTGGTAAAGAAAAGATCCATTCAGCTATATATGTGTGAAGATATTATGTATTTTAGTCATAAAAGTGGTTCAGATTTTTTTTGTGTGAAATGATGAATAATTTTAATAAAGACTGAAATAAACCAGAATACTTTATATGTATCATTCTATGGTTTTGTTCATATTTCTCATCACGTATTTCAGAAAAAAAGCCCATGGTTCAGATTTTAATGTGAATGTTGTTATTTCAACCTGGGTGAACTGAGACTGAGGACTGACTTTTTAAGATTTTTAAGTTAAAAATGGTTTGCCAAATTTCCAAACATAGTGATACAAAGCATAAAAATTAAATGTGAATATAAATATCTGAAGGTATGTGGTCCTTGTAGTTCTAGAAAAAAATAACTATTAAGAAGGAAATAATATCTATTTTGTATCATTTCATAGTTTACATTGTATAATGACAATTTAATTTAATATGCAATTCTTAAATAAACACAAGCAATGAAGAGTAATCTCCACATTAGTATCACTTACCTGAAGAGGGAAATTAAAAGATAGTGTGAAGTTTTTTACATGTAAGTATTCAAAAAAAGTATCTTTGAACCTGAATGAGCACAAGAATAATCTGATAGTACTTTATAAACATGGAATTCCCTGTGATACTTCTCTGAGATTCTCTTTTAGTACTATGCATTAGGGCCCAACCATGTATAAACAAATCCCATAATATGCAGAACACTTTGAGAAATACTGAAATGTAAACAATTTGCTGTTTTTCCATGTATGTGAATTTTTAAAATGTTAAAGTCGAATATATATCTAAATATTAATACATTTATTTTAGAAATTGGCCTCTTTTAGCTATACTGAAGGAAGTTTTATTGTGCTTTTTTTTTTAATGAGCCATCAGAATTACTTAGAAATGATTGCTCACATTATCAAAAACAACACATATTTCCTAGCCACTGTTTCTTTTCTCCTTTGCTAACCTATGGAAACCAAAATGTTAAACTCTCTGATCTCTAGGAGAGTTCAATTTGTCTAGGTCATTGATACACCTAGATTGAAATATTAATGAGACTATAAGATTATAATATGGCATATTCTAAGACTCTCTAGGATCCATTGATAGAAAACATTAAATGAGAAATCAGAAAACATGACTGAGATTATTTTCTGTGCCTTTTAATAGTTTTACTGTGTTTAAGTCTTATAACATTTTCACTGAATCTACTTTGTCCTCATTAAAATAAGTATAAAAATAATTTTCTCTTATAAATCACTAATTATGGTGAGAGATCACATTGTAAATAATTCTACAAATATTTTATAATTATATGAAATATTTGATTATGATAATATGATTACTAAGGGTTTTAAGAGTTAAAAGCTAAAAAATATTAACAAGCTAGGGTAATAATAGAAGATTATATGGGGAGATTATTGCAAGGATAAGATTTCAACAAATAAAAAAAATGGGTGAGCACAGCTGGTCATATCATACACAAGAAGGCAGATCTTTAAGTTACTTTTGGGAAAATACTCAAAAAATTCTAATTTTAAAGTAGGAGTGGTGAATTTTCCCACACTATAATTTAAGATATTATTGTAATTGTCCATATGTCCCTTTTATTATCTTGGTTATTCATTACCTACATATTTGTAATGGAATATTAAATGTGCATAAGGGAATGAATTGTGGTTACTAAGAAAAGCACCAGTTTAAATCTTCTTGATTCATTGTAAGGAAACCTCAACTCTCATACTTTATTAACATAAAATTTTACTCTAAATTCAAACACATTAGTTGTAGTGAAATAATTTGCAGAGACCACAATCTAGTCTTATTCCTGCTAATATTTTTAATTAGTGCTTGTGACAAATTCTTCAGTATCTAAAATTCAGTGCATTTATTAGCAAATACTTATTGAGTAGATCTACACATAAATCCCCACCTTAAAGCTTTATGCAATGACACACAAAATAAGGTACAATCTTAGTGGTTAAGGAGCTTTCAATCCAGTTGTAAGTATAAGAATTGAGTTATCATAATTCTCTGATAGCAGAATCATGATGTAATCAGCCTTGGAAAAGTTGACCAGGTAAAAGAATAGTTCAAAAATGAAAAAAAAAAAAAAAAATGTCTTGTAAACTGGAACAGCCAGAGAAAGTAAGGAGTTTGAGGTCTGTCTTCAAGGTAGATTTACATGGTAGGAGAATATTTCAGCATAGGAAATAGGTGTGAGCAAAATACAGCCATATTTTTACTTGAATAAACAGTATGGAGAATATTCTCTCCAGCAGACCTCAGAACCTATGACTTGCTGTGCAGAAATGAGTTCATTTTCTATGTTGGTCATTTTTCTTTATTTGGTCATTTTTTAATACAAAAGCGTTATTATTCTTCCTACTTTTGTGTCTTGATGTTTTGCATTTGTTCTTGAGTTCCCCTGCCTGTATTCCCGAAGCGAGCTTCTAACCCTCATTGTTTCTTTCCATCCACTTACCTACATTTTTCTCTGCACCATCTTTTTATACCACCTACAAGCCTTTCTTCACCTTTTCTTTTCCTTTATTCTTCCCTTCTTGAGCATTGAACCCAGGGACAAATACCAGCAAGCTATTTCCCCAGTCCTTTTTATTATTGTTATTATTTTTTATTTAAATTTTGAAATAAAGTCTCACTCAGAGTCTTGCTAAATTGCTAAGGCTGACCTTGAACTTGTGATCCTCCTGCCTCAGCCTTCCTGAGTTTCTGGTATTACAGGCATATGCCACCCTGTCTGGCTGTGCCTTTTTTTTTTTTTTTTTTTTTTTTTTTTTCTTATCAGCTATAATGTGGTAAGTATTGATGTCCAAAATCAAATTCAAAAATCTCCCCTCCAAGAGAATATTACTGTTTATAGTTTGACATAGTGCTTCTAGTTTTAAGCATACACATATGTATACACACACTATTTTTAAATAATAAAATGTGGTTTTTATTCTTCATGTAACAGTTTTTGTGATTTTCCCATACATAATTAAATTTCCTTTCCTATACTATTCTCGATGGCTATGTGAAAGTCTGTGATACAGATGAGGCTTCTTGAACTTCAATTTCCTAATCTGTAAAATGTGGCTAATAATAGTTCACAAAGATGTTCTATGAATTAAATGAGATGACATGTGGAAAAAGTTTAATCACAGTGTCTGGAAATTAATATATTCCATGAGTTCTTGTTATATGCCTAAATTTCCAATTTCCTAAATTTCTGAGCTCTAATATATATGGAAATATCCCATTTCTTCCTATTAGACTCCTATTGCAAGGCATTTGCTTCAGGAATAACTAGAAATTGTCAAACCCATTTGTTCACTGATCTGTGTTATCCTATAATCTCATACCACCACATTGAGGACACACACAGACACACAAACACACACACAAACACAAAATCTGTATTTTTGAGTAAACAATTTCACTCAGGTATTGTGAGGGTTAACAGTGAAGTGAATTGAAGTTTCTTTAGGATGTCATTTTTTTAAAACTGAGAAATAGAGCAATGATGACACAATTGGAAACAAAAACATTGCAACGTGGACTTCTTAAGATACAGGAAATATGGGTAGTGGCAATAAGAGGTTGGTTCTAGTTGTATATTTTACTTACTGTTCCAGCAGGCCAAACACTGGAAATATTAAGATATTTGGAAGACCAGAGGTCAGAGAAGTCTACTTGAGGAATGTATATAATTTAGGAATTACCTGCACACATGCCACAGGAAAAACCATGGTAGAGTTTGGACTCTGAAAATTTGATATGAAAAAAGAAAAATGATAGATATATATGTTCAATTGTAAGTAATCTTTTAAGTTTGTGTCCTGGGTTTTACATGTGGTGTGTGATTTGGATAGAGCTTGCTTTCCTTGCTGGGGTCCTGGATAAGCCAAGGCTATTCTCATATTTCAATAAAGCATGGTATACATGTCAGTTGCAGGATCTGAAGCATCAGTCACATGGAGTCACTCATACAGTAATGGTGAATTCTTACCAGGTGCCATACACTTATCTGTGACTTTGCATGTGTTTTCTCATTGAATCTTCACTGTGCCTGTGAGCCATATACTGCCATTAGCTTCACTGTACAGTTAAGGACATTAAATCTCAGGAAAGTTGTACACATGCCAAGGTCTCTACAGTTAGTGACACGAGATCCTGGCCAAGCTGACTCCAAGAGTGAGCTCTGAGCCATTAGTGACTCGAATATGATAAAATTTTATGTAGAATGTCTGTGCAAGGATAATGGAAAAGGAAACCAACAATTAAAGAAAAATTAGTGTCCTGGGCAGTATATTGTCTTGGAAGAATAAAAGAACATTTGTAATGATATGGTCCTCAGGGGAATTATTCTACATCCAAGGGAGAACACTAGACAATAGAGAAAAATTACCAGAACATTAAGAGCAGTTTGGAACCTGGACATAAATGAAACTGCCTAAGGAAAGACAATTTATTTTTCACAGAGTTTCATAACAATTCTTTCTATTTGAGTCCTTATACTTTGAGTGGAATGAAATAATTGGCCACAGAATTGAAAAACTAATTATAATAATCATTTATATTTTAATGTCAATAATAAGCATAGTGAAAAAAATTAAAATCACAGGCAATTTCACTTGATTACATGTACTGTATTTTTCTCAACTATGCTTTTCATGCCTTACAGATAGCAAGTGTGTCTTAAACTTTTCTTTCATTTTTATAATGTGAAACTTATTATTCATTCTATCGATGTCACTAAAAACTTACCCATTGATCAAAAATTGGCAAAGCTGTGTGTTCTTTTATTGTTTTTAAAGTATCAATGCATGCATTATCACTTTATTTTGCTTGTACATAAATATCTTCTTATGAAATGTTGTATATGTTAAAATATCTCATGATTCACTGATTAAGTCCTTCTGCATTCATTCAACAGGTACTACTTGTACCAAATTCCATCTTCTGTCACCTTCTCAAGAAGATCAATAAGCAATTCTCTGCTCTCTCTACCTTATTATCAAATTTTCCATTCTACTCTGTTATTCCTATCAGCTGTTATTTCTTTCATTTGAAACAAATATTTTCTTAGTCCCACTTCCCTTGCCAGTTATTACCCTGTTTCTGTTTTTCTCTTTGCAGAAAACCTCTTGACTGAATTCTTGGCTAAGATCATTAGTCATTCTACTCTCAGTTTCTATTTTTCTCATCCAGTGAGAGAGATTTTAACACACCTTTGTCTTCACACTGTTCCTGTTAGAAAAATCAGTAGTTACCAAATTACCAAGTCTAAAAGTCACCTGTCTGTTATAGTCAGCATTTTTTTGCTGCTATGACAAACAACAGTTTTAGAGGAGGAAAAGTTTATTTGGGGGGTTCACAGTTTCAGAGGTTTCAGTACACAGATGGCCAGCTTCATTCCTTGGTACTCAAAGTGAAGCAGAACATCATGGCAGAGGAAAGCTGCTGGGGGCATGGCCACCAAGAAGTGGAGAGAGAGCTCCACTCAAAAAGGATAAAATATAAACTCCAAAGGCATGACCCACCTCCTTCAGTCACACTCTACCTGCCTATAGTTACCACCCAGTTATTCCCTATGGGGAATTAATGCACTGATTAATTTAAAACTCTCACAACCCAATCATTTAACCTCTAAATTTTCTTTCATTGTTTCACATTGAGCTTGTGGGGGGACACCTAATAGCTAAACTATAACACTCCTCAGTATCTTCACTGGTTACTCCTTACAGGTCTCTTTAGTTGATCTTCCTCTTCTGACATCTGGATGTTGGAGTGCATCAGAACTCAGTTCTTTGCACTTTTCTTTATTGTGACTCAGAACACTGGAAATCCGACTGTCTCATAAAACAAGGATCTGAGTACTTTGAAATAAATGATTATTTTGGGAACAGCTAAGTCTGAAAGCAGATACTGTCTTGTAGGAACAAAGACTATAGGCTTGGTCCCAAAAAGATTTTCAAGAAGGAGTAAGTGTGAACTAGGATGTTTACAAGATCAAAGATTTCGTAAAGAGTTATCTGGGGCATTGATTTCAGTATGGGAATGCCTGAGATAGTTGTAAAGGTTGACAGTGACTTAAAAGGGAAAGTCAGCTGAAGTATGTTTCATTGCTTCACCTTGAAAATTTTCAAATAAATCATATTTCTTTAGAATTAAAAATTTGAGAAGTCAAATTGTCCATATATGTATATTTGTGCAAACATGTGCATGTGTGTGTATAAATGGCTTGGGCAGCACTGACAAATGGATAGATTAAACTGGAGACAATGAATTTATGTTGGTTCCTAAGTGCCCAACTATGTGATTTTCACCAGATAGATTCCAGTGCTGGGGCACTAAAATTCATAAAGAGTGAATGTTGTTACCAAAGCCATACATATGGACATGGGTTTATGGGACTCAAAATAACATCAATGATTTATGTGAAAGTGGAGTTTTGATGATCAAATATGGAGTTCAAGCTGAATAGGGAATGGACGGGCTTCTGGAGGGACCAAAAGGCTAGAAAATTTAAGCAATTGCCAAACTGTAGAGTTCAAACTCATGGCTCTCTGACTCTGTAAGAGCTGATATTCATAGCATTTGATCTCTGTGGCCATTGTGGTGGCATCCCTTAATATTTGTACTTTGCCACTGTGTTCATAAAAAGGTAATCATGGGTATTCTCATTCCCTAAGTACATCAATCAGTATCCTTCCTAGGGTGTTTGTAATTCAATATGGGAGTAAGGAGTAAGACCACCTTTTTTTTTTTTTTTTTTTTTTGTGAGAGTCTGGATATATAATTTCAGCTTCATGAAGGAATCAATGTAACATTTGTGAAAAGTAGGTAAGGGAAAGGAGGGAATGAGGGATGAAGAAAAGAAGACAGAAAGAGGAAGAGAGAAGGGAGGAGAGAATGGTGATGATAACATAATTGTCATTGGGGCTTAATATTATCTATGAATTCTGATACTATGCCAGGAACCTTATATGAATAATCTCAACTAATGTAAATAATCCTCTAAAGTAGATGGCACTTTATTACCCTCTGTACTTTAGGAAACTAAGGTTAAAATGTGTTCAGTAATTTGCCCTGTCCCATATGCAGTGCTGAGTTCAAGATGGGATGCTCAATGACAATGCATGGTGAACCATTCTGGTGTCTTGGCTGGGAGTCATCTTTGACTTCTCTTTCATCTCCATTTCAAATAGCACCATACCTTGTCATTTCACATCCCAAATATTTCTAGAACATGTTGCCCTTTCAAAAATGTCTCCACACCATCCAAATACACTTATTTACATGTCTCATCACTAAGATGTAATAGCGCAACAGTATCCTTATGCTTCTCTAAATTACTTTTCCAGCAGTCGCCACTGATTAAAACAAAAACAAAATAAAACACACACATAATGAAGGTGTTGGCTTCTGCTACAAGCATTTTGATGAATTCTACTGTTTTACCAGATAAACTCCACCATCCTAAATGTAATTATTGAGTTTCTGTTGATCAAGCCTCTTTGCACATGTTCTCCAGTCCTGTTTTACAGCTTCTATTTCTTTCTGCCTTCCCTTTTCTCCCTAGTCATTCGAACCATTTGTGGTTCCTACCATACACCATACTCTTGCTTACTTCATTGCTTTTCTTTTTTCTATCATGTCCTTGGACCACTTCTTCCCAGTCTCCAACTGCCACTGTCATGCCATTCGATTTCCTGTTAAATACCTGCTCTACCTGATACCTCACTACTTCCAGAAAACCTTTCCTTGATTTTCAAAAATGAAGTAAGGAACCATTTTCTTTATTTCCATACTAAGCTTTGCATATTTATCTTAACAAGCTTGCAACATTGTTTTATAATTATTTCCATCTAGACTGGGCTTCTTAAAGTCTGGCTGTACATTCTTTTTCATTCTTACTGCCTAGCCTTTCAACACCATATTTCCTAAGGGTGTTATTTAATTTCTTTTCAAGTAATAGTATTTTGTATGAAGAAAATGAAATTTGAATTATATCATGAAAAACAGGTTTAGAAATTGATGGAATAAAGGAGAGAAAGCAGGTCTGAACATATGCTTGGCCATCATTAATATTAAGTTGAATATTATTTCTGCATTTACATTTATACAACTCCATGACTATTTGCCTTGTGCATTCTATACTATATATTTTTGTAAGCCATGCATAGATTTAGAAAGTGGAATAATGGATTGGTGTATGTAAACAAAACTGTTTCTGAAAATCAGTTAATTTTGTGATTAATTATAAAGTACTTTAAAAACAGCACTGGATGAGATGGCATCTGTGGTTGGCAATAGACATGCTGTGGGTAATTTATTATTAAAGACCTTTAAAATTTTAAAAAACCCAATTAAAAAAAACTTATAATTGAAGGATAGAAAAAATCCTTTAAAAAGCAGCAATAAGATTAAGCAACATCACACAACCTCCAGGCAAATGCTGATCTCAAATAATAATAAATTATCTGCCTATTCTTTGTGTGAGTTAAATATCATTGAAACAACTGCACTGATGACACCTCAGGCTATCATCATGTTAGATTTCTATAGATAGAATGGAGAAATTATACAGGGAAAACTGTGGGGAAAAAAGAACAAGATCTTTCTGGATGTAGTGTAGCTTTTCTTTTTTCTTTCTTTCTTTTTTTTTTTTTCCTTTTTGGTTGTTTTCGTTTTTTCCTGAGTGGTAAGTGGTAGTGTCCCATGAATTAGTCTGTACCTAAATATCTTAGGTTCTTCATGCCTTCTGACTCTTGTCACACTTCTCTAAGTCTGCCAATCTACACACCCACAGTAGATACAAAACTTGAGGGAGCTTCTATCATATGAAATACACCTCACAAGGAAATGAATCTTCTGGATTTTGAAAATGAGCCATTTGTTGTGAATTCCTTAATTAAATGTTGATTGCCTACACAAATCTTTTTGATCATCTATTTTGTAAAATTAGCCATTATGAGTTGATGATCAAAAATATTTTTCTGTTCTGTAATTATTGGATAAAAATGGCATTAAGGAAAAAAAGGAGAAAGCAAAAATATAGAGAATTATAGAAAAGCCACCATTCTTTAAATGCCCACCTGTTCTTTTTATTTGAAGATAAAATGTATTTTATATAAGCATTTTATTGCCAAGTTAATTGAATTCTGATATATTATCTTAAATTTTATTTTTTGTTATGATTTTCATGTTAGTTTTACTTATGAATTAGTTAATTGTACATTTTAAAATTACTTTTGTTTCTTGGCTTTTTTAGGATATTGATTTGCTAGAAGAAAATTTTTATAATGTATTAAATTCATATATATTTTATTATTATAATTTTTGTACTGGAGATTGAACACAGGGGTACTTTATCACTGAGATATATCCTAATCTCTTTTTATGTTTTATTTGAGACAGGGTCTCAATAAGTTGCCCTGGCTGTTCTTGAACTCATGAACCTCCTACCTTAGCCTCCTGAGACACTAGGATTGCAGGCATGTACCAACATGGCCATTTGTACAGTTTTAAGAACTTGAGATTAATGAATGTAATTTGATTGGATTAGTGAAATTATGCCTATATGTGTCTAATAGTTTCATTGTCATTATTAATAGTTTTGTTTTGTCTGATGTAGCGTATATATACATGTTAAGGAGAGTATTTCAAATTGTTTTGATTGGTGAGATAAATGTAATGGGAAGAACTGTTTCAGGGAACAAATAGATTGGAGGAGAATGCACAGCTATTTCCACAAAAATGCGTTTCCCTGGGGAAAAAAATAAAATCGATAGAAGTGCCCTTGGAGGCAGGGCAATCATTGTATGCATGAACTAAGACCTGATTATGTTGAGCAGGATCATTTTGAGATGAAAATAATGACTCTCTCAACCTTAATTCTCTGGTCACAGTCTAATAGAAGTTTAGGTCTTGTCACTGCATCTATAAGAAAGGCACTCAGAGTTTTTAAAAGGCTAGTGAAGTTAAAAATTTAAAGGATGCTTGTCCCATTATAAACCATAAACCTCTCAATCACTTTTCTGTTTCTTTCTGACAACAGCAGGCCTATTTATAGTAGGAGTTGCTCAATACCCATAGAGAAATCATTTTCTACTTTTTTGAAATTGTTTACTTTTTGATTTAAATAAAATTAAGGGATCAGCAAATGTTTTAGTAAATTTCTGTTTGCTGAAATGAGATTTAATAGCCAAAACATTTCCACTATATATGTCTATATCTATGTATTTACAATTCTTTTGTGTGAATCTATTTCATTAACTAGCAAAATTCTGATTGAAAGTATGATTGAGAGTTAGGAAAAAAATTAAATTGTGGCAGTAATATTTGTTTAAGCTCTTATTTGCAAAGCCTCAAAAATCTATATTTTATTAATTTGCTATTTTTAATAATTTACTAGTGTTAAATTGAAGTTCACTTTTATGTAAGAAAAGAATTTTTTGCAACAAAATTGATTAAAAAGCATGAAAAATGATTTAAAGTTCCATTTCAAGGCAAAAATCACATTGAAGGCATTAAATCACTATTTATAGGCAAAAATATTATGTTAACTAAAGTGTATGTATTAGCAAATCCATACCTTTTACTAGGCAACTAGTCATAATATATCAAATGTTATCTTTAATAATTTAATGATATCTTCAAAATACTTATACTTATTTGAAATATTTTATAATTCCAATTATTTCTATCACAGATTAATCTCCCCTGGTTATAGAATTGAATCTTATTTTTATTTATTATCCAGAGTTTTATGAGGTCTGAAGGAAATGATGATTTATTTATTTTTTTATCTTCACATCTTTTCTACATGCTTCAATTCTGGAAGTACAAGGATAAATAAATTATTAGATAGACAATAAGATAAAGGGAAAATAATGATTTGCTGTGTTAGTACCAAATCAATTAAAAAATAAGTTCTGTTGTGCCTGATGCAGAAATTTATTGAAATAACGCTCATAGCTATCATCTAGAAAGTGCCAAATTTTGGTAACAACTTCATTACTTTGAGAGAAATTAAAATTTGCCACCAACATGTGTTCTAATCCTACTATTCATCTCCAGATGATTAAAGTGTCAGCAGGAAGTGTCCATATGTAGATGTTTATATTCTCCTTCATGGAGAACCTGGGGTTTATCAGATTCTACTTTACCATCTTTTTTTTTTTTTTTTTCTTTTCATCCTTCCTCATGCCTTGAGAGTCATGCATTTGGCTACATACTGACCAAGCTGTATGCATGCCTCCCAGACATCTCAGTCTAATATGCCCAATATTCTTGCTCTCTAAACCTTCTCTTGGGCACATTTGAATGACTATCCTGAGGACTGTTGAACCTGAGGATTGTGTTGAAGGTGGGGATGTTGCAGGGGTGAGACAAGTAAGGCCTGTGATTTCATCAAGGTCTTGGCCCTTCAGTGTTCACACCATTCCTGGAATTCAGCCTCAAGGCTCTTCTAGACCTCCCTTCCCAGCCTTTGAGAATTTCTTAGTACTAAAATCAGGTCTAACATGATTTCCCAGATTCAAAGCTTGATTCTCTTAATCCCATATGTCATGATTGAAAAGACATCACAATTTTTAATCAAAGGTAAATTATACTTCTTCATTTTCTGTCTTCTATGATTTAACCCATTCTGTATATCTTTTGTGTTGTTCTTTTTAGTTATACATGACAGTGGAATGTATTTGGACATATTATACATACATGGAGTATAACTCCCCACTTTTGTGGTTGTACATGATGTGGTCATGTACACTGGTCATGTGTTCATAGATGAACATAGGAAAGTCATGTCTAATTCATTCTACTGTCTTTGCAATTTCCATGCCTTCTCCCTTCCCCACACTCCCACTGTCCAATCAGGTTAACTTCCACTCCCCGCACCTTGCCATCTTGAGTCAGCATTCAAATATCAGAGAGAACATTTGGCCTTTGTTTTTTGGGGATTGGCTTATTTCCCTCAACATGACAGTCTCCAGTTTCACCAATTTACTGTCAAATGCCATAATTTTATCTTCTTTATGGCTGAGTATATCCCTTTGTGTAAATTTACCACATTTTCTTTATCCATTCATCTATTGAAGGGCACCTAGGTTGGTTCCATAGTTTAGCTATTATGAATTTAGTTGCTATGAATATTGATGTGGCCACATCACTATAGTATGCTGATTTTAAGGCCTTTGGGTATATGCTGCAGAGTGGGTTAACTGGATCAAATGGTGCTTCCATTCCAAGTTTTCTGAAGAATCTCCATACTACTTTCCAGAATGGATGTACCAATTTACAGTTCCACTAGCAATGTATGAGTGTAACTTTTTGCACATATCCTCACTAACATTTATTACTTGTATTCTTGATAATTGCCTTTCTGAATGGAGTGAGATGAAATCTAAGTTTAGTTTTAATTTACATTTTTTTAATTGCTAGAGATATTGAACATTTTTTTCATATATTTGTTGATTATTCGTATTTCTTCTTCTATGAAGTATCTGTTCAGTTACTTTGCCCATTTATTGACTGGGTTATTTGTTTTTTGTTTGTTTATTTTTGGTGTTAAGTGTTTTGAGTTCTTTGTCTATACTGGAGATTAATGCTCTATCTGAAGTGTGGTGGCAAAGGTTTTTGCCCATTCTGCAGCCTGTCTCTTCACACTCTTGATTGTTCCTTTGCTCTGAAGAAGCTTGTTAGTTTGATACCATCCCACATATAGATTTTTTATTTTAGTTCTTGTGCTTTAGGAGTCTCGTTGAGGAATTTGGTTCCTAAACTGACATGATGGAAATTTTGGTCTGCTTTTTCTTCTAGTAAACACAAGGTCTCTGGTCTAATGCTTATGTCCTTGATCCACTTTGAGTTGAGTTTTGTGCAGGATGAGAGACGGGGTCTACTTTCATTTGTCACGTATGGATTTCCAGTTTTCCCAGCACCATTTGTTGAAGAGGCTGTCTTTTCTCCAATGTATGCTTATGGCACTTTTGTCTAGTATGAGATATCTGTATTTAAGTGGGTTTATCTCTCTGGGTTCTATTCTGTACCAATGGTCTTCACCAAAACAGATTTTTGTGCTAATATCATGCTGTATTTGGTATTATAGCTCTATAATATATTAAGATCTGTTCTTGTGATGCCTCCTGCTTCACTTTTCTCACTGAGGATTACTTTGGCTATTTTGGGCCTTTTATTTTTCCAGATGAATTTCATAACTGTTTTTTCTATTTCTATGAAGAATGTCATTGGAACCTTAATGAGAATCACATTAAATCTGTGTAGAGCTTTTGATGTGGCCATTTTGACAACATTAATTCTACTTATCCAAGAACATGGGAGATCATTCCATCTTCTAAGGTCTTCTTCAAATTCTTTGTTTAGAGTTTGTAGTTTTCATTGAAGAGGTCTTTGACCTCTTTTGTTAGATTGATTCCCAAACATTTTATTTTTTTATGCTTTTGTGAACGGGCTATTCTTTTCCTAATTTCTCTTTCAGCTGATTCATCAATGATGTATAGGAATGTAATTGATTTATGGGTGTTTATTTTATATCCTGCTACTTTGATGAATTAGTTTATGAGTTCTAGAAGTTTTCTGGTGGAATTTTTTGGGTCTTCTAACTATAGAATCATGTCATTAACACATAGGGATAGTTTGATTTCTTCTTTTCTGATTTGTACCCCTCTAATTTCTTTCTTCTGTCTAATTGTTCTGGCATGAGTTTCCAGGACTGTGTTGAATAGAAGCAATGAAAGAGGGCATCCCTGTCTTGTTCCAGTTTTTAGAGGGAATGCTTACAATTTTTCTACATTTAGAATGATGTTGGCCTTGGTGAGGTATGTTCTAACTATCCTTTGTTTTCTACTGTTTTCAACATGAATGGAAGCTGTATTTTCTCAAATGCTTTTTCTGCATCTATTGTGACAATCATGTGATACTTGTCTTTAAGTCTATTGATATGATGGATTATGTTTATTGATTTCTGTATGTGGAGCCAAACTTGCATCTCTGGGTCCAATTAATCATAGTGCCCTATCTTTTTAATATATTTTTGTATGCGGTTTGCCAGTAATTTATTGAAACTTTTTGCATATATGTTCATCAGGGATTGGTCTGAAATTTTCTTTCCTTGATGGTTTTGGTATCAGAGTGATACTAGATTCATAGAATGAGTTTGGAAGCATTTCCTCCTTTTCTATTTCATGGAATAATTTTTGGAGGATTGGTATTAGTTCTTATTTGAAGATCTGATAGAACTCTGCTGAGAATCTATCTGGTCCTTCTTTCTTGGTAGGCTTTTGATGAAATCTTCAATTTCATTTTTGGTAAGTGATCTTATAAAATTTTCTATGTCCTCCTGATTCAATTTGGGTAGGTCATATGTTTCTAGAAATTTGTCAATGTCTTCAAGATTGTCTATTTTACTGAATTTTTAAAATAGTTTCTGATTATCGTCTGTGTTTCACTAGTGTCCATTATGATATTTCCTTTTTCATCACAAATTTTAGCAATTTGAGTTTTCTTCCCCTTTCTCTTTGTTAGCTTGGCTAAGTGTTTATCAATTGTATGTATTTTTTCCAAGAACCAACTTACGATTTTGTCAATTTTTTGTATCATATCTTTTGTTTCAATTTTATTGATTTCAGCTGTAATTTTAATTATTCCTATCTTCTACTGCTTTTCCTATTGGTTTGTTCTTCTTTTTCTAGGACATTTAGATGCAATATTAAGTTGTTTATTTATTGATCTTTAATTCTTTTAAGGAATGAGATGAGTGCCATGATCTTTCCTCCTCCCACTGCATTCATAGCATCCCAAAAATTGCGATATGTTGTTATCACTATTCTAATTTACGACTTAGTATTTTTTATTTCATCCCTGATTTCATCTGCTATCCATTTGTCATTCAATACATATTATTAGGTTACAGGTGTTAGACTAGATTCTGTTTTTAATTTTCTCATTGATTTCTGATTTCTTTCCATTGTGATCAGATAACATGCAAGGTATTTTCTCTATATTTTGTATATGCTAAGAGTTGCTTAGTGGTCTAAGATATGGTCTATTTTAGAGAAGGATTCATGTGTTGCTGAGAAAAAAAGTGTATTCATTCATAGATGGATAAAATAGTCTATATATGTCTGTTAAGTCTAAATTATTGATTGTGTTTTTTAGTCCCATAGCTTATTTGTTTAGTTTTTGTTCAGAGAATCTATCAAGTGGTGAGTTAGGTGTGTAAAAGTCACTCTGTATTATTGTGTTATGGTCTATTTGATTCTTTAAATTGTGAAATGTTTGTTTCATGCACATAGGTGCTCCATTGATTGGGGCATAAATATTTACAATTCTTATATGTTGTTAATGTATGGTTCCCTTAAACAATATGAAATGTACTTTTTTTGTCCCTTCTGATTAACTTTGGCATGAAGTGCACTTTATATGATATGAGGATAGAAACCCCTGCTTGTTTATGAGTTCCATGAGCATGATGTGTTTACTTTTTTTCTCCCCATCCTTTTACCTTCAGTCTGTGGATTATTTGCCTATGAGCTGATTCTCTTGGAGAGAGCCATTATTGGGTTTTGTATTATAATACAGTCTACCAGTGTATGTCTTTTGATTGATGAGTTTAGGCCATTTACATTCAATTTTATTATTAAGATATGATTTTTATTCCCTGACATTTTGATTTATTTCTGGTTTTTAATTTGAATTAGTTTCATTTCTCCTTTGATTAACTGTTCCTCTAACATAGTTCTTTATTTGCTGGTTTTCACTTTTATTTTTCATTTCTTCTTCATGAAATATCTTATTGAATATTCCTAGTTATGGATTCTTTTCACTGTTGTTTATCATGGAAGATTTTTGTTACATCATCAATTCTGAAGCTTAATTTGCTGAGTATAGTATTCTTGGCTGGCATTCATTTTCTTCCAGAGCTTATAGTATATATATATATATATATATATATATAGAATAGTATATACTATTCCAAGACCCTCTGGCTTTGAGGGTATGAGTTGAGAAATCAGCTAAGATCTGGATTGGTTTCCCTGTAAATATTACCTCTCATTTTTCTATAGCAGCCTTCAAAATTTTCTCTTTATCCTATATATTAAAAATTTTCATAATAATATGCCTTGGTCTGTTACAATTTTGTATATTTGGGGTCCTGTAAGCCTCCTGTATTTGTCTTGCCATTTCATTATTTAGGTTTAGTCAATTTTCTGATATTATTTAATTGAAAATATTCAAAGGACATTCCTTTCATTTGTATCTCTAAGCCTTCATCAATCCCAATAAATGTTAAATTTGGTTTTCTTAGGTTATCCATATTTCTTGGAAGTTCTGTTCGTGGTCTCTTAGCATCTTTTGTCTGTGGTCAACTTTATTTCAAGATTATATATTTTTTCTTCATTGCCTCAAACTCTTATCTTCTAAGTGTTCTAGACTGTTGATGATGCTTTCCACTGCCATTTTAATATGGTTTCTTGATTTCTTCATTTCAAGGATTTATGCTTGATTATATTTAAGAATCTCTGTCTCTTTATTGAAGTGATCTTTTACTTCTTATGTTTACTTTTTGATTTAACTCCTTATATTGTCCTTTATTTCACAGATCCATTTAACTGTATATATTTCAAACTCCTTCTCTGACATTTCTTCCACTATGGTGTAAATGGGTTATGCTATTGGAGTATCTTGTTTATTTGGAGTGATATTTCCCCTTGCTTTTTCGTGTTGTTTGTGTTTCTACCCATTTAATAGTATGAATCTGAGGCAATAGTGTTTCTACCCTGTGGACTTACAGTGTCTATGAAGGTTTCTAGTGCTTCACTGTTTAGGGGGAGACATATAATAGCAACCAATGCAAACAATATACAGCATTAAAACAAGTGGTTCCTGCTATGATGTCTACAATGTTAACTGTCAAAATAAACAGAAATGATATGCTCAGTTATTGACTACAATAAAAACAATAAGTTTGTAAAAGAGATTACAATTTTGAATCATGAACAGGGAGAGAACAGAAGGGATATAGTATATGATGATTCTGAGGGAAGAGGAGAGAAGATAGAAGTAAAAAAAAATAAGGAAGAGTGAAGAGAGGACAATAGAGATTAGCTGTTAGCAGAAGAAAAGAGAAAAAAAATTGGGGGAAATGGGTATGAGAAAATTATATGATGCTTTACATATATATATATATGCTTTACATATATGTGTGTGTATGTTTGTGTGTATATATTTATATAATGTAAAATTTTTAAAAATTAAAAATAAAAAAGGAATACAAAAGAAAACTGAAACATCCTAGTCCTCAAAAACCTGATCCATAAAAATGACTGGTTTCAAAAATGCTAAAGTTGGGAAAAGAAAACAAACATGCATTTGTATAAATGTCCATTTACCATTATAGTCACAATTAAACAGAGAAAAGAAGAAAAAAAGAAAAGAAAAAAAAAAAGGAAAGAGAACAAAAAATGTTGATAAAAAGTTAAAGAATTATTCAAAAGATCTCAGCTTCTCAGCAGTGTTAGGTGGGGTCATCTGGAGCCCTCCAGATTGCTGGAATACGACAGGTAATCCCATAGGCAGAATTCCTGTAGTCAGGGATTAGGCTCGGGTGGGCTACAGGCTCTTCACTGTATGCCAGTTTGTCTGGAAATTTTAAATCAGCACACCTCCAGGGCTGAATGATTGCCTGACCAAACTGGAAGACTGCACCCCAGGGCTCTCCCCTGGGTTCCACTCATGTGATAAAGAAGCCAGTTCTTAGTCCACTACATCACCTACAGACCCCACATTTCCTGGTCTGGGGTTCAATCTTCAAACTCAATCTCTCCAACCCCTCCCCTTTCAAAAACCTGGCAAAACTCCCAGCTGGTCTTGCAAGCAGTTGGATTGGAGGGGCAGGGGGGTGAGCCAGGTGAGTTTCCCATCCAGTTGTCCCCTGTGTAAACCTCTCTCTATATTTTGTTTTCTCCTGGTCACTTAGGCACACTCTATACCTGTCAATGTGGGTTTGCCCGTCCTGTATTTCAGGTCAAATGTAGCTTTGCCAGGAACCGGCTCCCTCAGCTGCAGGCACTTGCACAACAGCTACAAAACAGTTCCTTCCTTTGTTCTCTGCATGCCACCAGGAGAAATGGCAGCTTCTTTCCTTTACAATGATATAATGGAGCAAGCCTTTCAGTTTTAGTTTAGTTGATTTCTGATCTCTCTGTACCCAGACACACCTCAAGCCTCCTAAAACTGCTGGTTTCTTTAATTCCCTTGTCCCTTTACTCTGCTCAGGAAAGGACTACCCTGCCTGGTGCCTCTGGCCATAGCAGTGACTGTGGCACTGGGATTTTGTCCTTATTTTATGCAACCTCCTGAGTCCCTGATCTGCTTTGAGTGCCTATTTTTAATTCCTTTCCCACATCTTTTTGTTGTTGTTGTTGTTGTTCACCCACCTTGCTGAGAAGCTGCCTGTCAGCTTTCTTGGTTTCATGCCAGGGTGCAGCCAGGAGAGCAACCTCTTATTTCATCATCATGAAAATCCCATTCTGTATATGTACCTTATCATGCCTTCTTTCTTGAAACTTTTTGTCAAATCAACTCTATGCCATATCCTAAGGTTTGGACATGGTTTCCATGTGTCCCTCCTAGTTTCATGCATTGAAATTTATTCCCTATTGTGAAACCTAAGTATGGTGTTTAGAAATGAAGTCTTTGGGAGTGGTTAAGAAATTAGATGAGGATATTAGAATGGATTCCCTCATGATGGATCCCGGTGGCTTTTTAAGAAGGGAGAGAGACCAGAAGAGACATATACATTGTCTTTATCTTGTCTTGTGATGCCCTGGACTACTTAAAGACTCTCTGGGCAGTAGGACATCATCAGATATGGGCCTATGACCTGGGACCTCCAGAATTCTGAGTCAAAACAAATGTGTGTTTTCTTATACCTTACGGTGGTATTTTATTGTTAGCAATAGACAATGGAGTCTTGCCTCAAACAATCTATGTATTTTGTCATGGTATTAACTGTTTCCCATATTCCTCTTCATTAACTGGCCATATGCCACATAGCCGATAAGTCCCCCTTAAGCTCCACTTTTTCTTAGAAAATTTTCTGTCTCCAATTACCATTTACCTTCACTTTTCTGTAGCCCTGTAACACATAAGGAGTCCCTAGTCTTCCATTACTAATCTACATTTTGTTGCTCTCTAGGTGTATGTTGATGAAGTTGTTGATAATTTTCCATTGTTCTGATGACAAAACTAAACATTTCCTTATATGGCTTGTAAGAGTGTTGGCAGTCTGACCCTTTTATGGTAGTATTAGTATCCCTTGCCATGTTCTGTGCAGCAGTAGTCTAATCAGGTTGAAATCTTCACATTTTCAAAATTACTTAGGCTTCCTCAAGCAGATAGTCTTTGAAACATGCTGATTTCTCTGCCTAGAACAAACTCTTTTTATCAAATCTACCCCTTTCATCTCTTGCACACATTACATAGCCCAGACTATCCCTTCTCTTCTAAAGCTTTCATTTATCAGGTTTCACAGACAAGTTTATTTCCTGTGGTCTCTCATGATGCACTGCAACTGTCCTCTCTGGGTGCCTCCCATTCTGTGATGTAACTGTCTTTATTCCATGTGTACTTGGAAAGATATGTCAATCTTAACTTGATATTTTATTTCCAAGATTTAATACATGTTATTTTTTTAAGTATTAAAGTATAGATTTTTTCTCCTAAATAGGTTTTAGGAATTCTCTGAACCTAAAACCTATCTTTTAATTATATTATATTTGATAATCTCCTTAATGTGCTGAGTGGATGCACTGTTTACATTCACAGAAGGATATGGTAATGATTAACTATTAATTCTGAAAGACCTTTTTAAATTCACGGAATTTCAACAAAATGTATTCTTACTATACTAATGGATACATTTATTTGCAGTTAAAAGCATCTGATAGGAATATAAAAATAAACTTAGGAAAACTAAGTTTATTATTTTCAACATTAATATCTAAGAAATTTTGAGAAAAGCATTATCATCAAGAATATATACATCTGAGTGCATTTCTCATTCCAAACTTCTCATGAAATAGTATTTATATACATTTTCCTTTAATCTTGTGCTATTTAGAGTTATTTCTACATTTAGTTTATAATTCATATTTCAAACACCTTTGGGCCTAAATAATGATTCATCTTTTCAGTAACACCTTAGATGGTTTGCTGATAACCATTCATTATGGACTTAATATACTTACGGACCTTAGACTTAATATAAGTTCTTGCCTAAACTATCCTAGGACCCTTGTAAAACTTCATATAACTCTTTTCACTTCCTTTCTTAGTTGTAAAATATGAGACGGAAAGGGTTCAAATGTCTTTCAAATTCTAAAGTTCATAATCCTATTATTTAAAACCTATGTATGAAATCAAACATCAATTGAAAACCTGCACTTCAAAATTTCCTCCTTTAAAAATCAATGATGGAGCCGGGCGCGGTGGCACACGCCTGTAATCCCAGCACTTTGGGAGGCTGAGGCAGGAGGATCACGAGTTCAAAGCCAGCCTCAGCAATGGCGAGGCACTTAGTAACTCAGTGAGACCCTGTCTCTAATAAAAATACAAAAAAGGGCTGGGGATGTGGCCCAGTGGTCAAGTGCCCCTGAGTTTAATCCCCGGTACCAAAAAAAAAAAAAAAAAAAAAAAAAAAGTCAATGATGGAAGTAGGAAAGTCTTAAATCTTATTATGAAAATTAGCAAGATGTATTTCTTAACACATTTTGAAATAGGAGGAGACTCTGCCCTTTCTATTTTATTATACATAAAATTATTTAGTTATCAAAGGTAATGGGAAAGTTAACGTAAACCACATAAAGTAGAAAATATTTGGTGGTTACAAATCATACCTCACATGCCTCCTTTTATAGATGTGGAAAATTTCTATCAAGATACAAAATACAATGCCCACTATATGCTTCATATTAAAGAAGTTTATTATGAAATAGGTTTGCTTACAATAGAGAAAGTAATATAGTAATATTACTCTAGTAATATGCCAATTTAGTAAATATGCATGGTATATAAATTGGCCCAAACTACTATTTTCTTTTCTGTCTCAACACTGTTCTGTTGCCATTTATTAGATTTCTATTCTGTACATACTTATTGGGTGCATCCTATATGCCACACACTGTGGTGAATGAGTATGATTCAGTAGGAAGTGAAGACAGACATGACTGCTGCTGTACTAGACTTATGGGCCCCAGTATCTCCAGGAAGATTTTTAGGAGCCTCCAGGCTGTGCAACAGGAATTACTTTTTGGTTGAAATTTTTCTCATACACTTGAAATGGTCCTTTAACGGTTAGGGAATCATGCCCCCTAGCCTTCCCAGGATTCTTTTATTCCAGGATGCTTTGTAGAAAGGTAGCCTGGATCTACAGTGTTTCGTTTCTTTAAAATAAGTGCAGTGTTTTCCACCAGTCTACCTTAGGAGTGTTGAAATAACTTAATCTCTTAAATTGATGGTTTGTTTTCTGCCCCCAGAACCTATTTTGGTAATGGGATCCATTACAGGATCTAGTCTCTTCAATATACTAGTTATTAGCTTTACTTCAGTGGCATATTATTCTTACTTGTGCCATCAGTAAACATTCTTCTCAGGAAGAAAAAGTAAAATGATTTGTGTCTTTCCTTTTAAAAGTATCTATGATCTCTAATCCCATCTTTCCATCTCTTTTGTGGCAAAGTTTAACCTCTAGAGATCAGTACTTTCTATTAATAAAAAAAATGGTTAATAAAAGGCCCCTTTAGTAGTTAGTTGGTTACACAAGTTTATATTTATGCAAGTAGGTCCTTTGCTTCTGATTCTCTTGTTCAAGCTATGTGCAGGTTGAATAATGAAAGACGTTTTGGTGGATAAATGCTTCTGTTGCTTTCATAAATTGTGACACTTTTTCTTCCAGTTTAAGAATACGAAGGAGCTAAATAAAATATAAAAGCAGAATAGTTGATGAGGACATGAAAAAAATGCTGGGGCAGACGAAAAAAATAATAATAATAAAACCAGTGAAATGTTAAAGGCAAAAGGCCACAAAGTGTACTGCACGTGATTGCATTAATTTAAAAGTAAAGGAGAGAAAAGGAAACTGCCAGAAGCTGGGAGGCGGTTCTCTCCATTGTTCCTCCATCCCAAGGACTAACAGCAGAGGGTTTCCAGCAAATAGCTGGCAACATGCACAACACTTTGACTCATGTCTGGAGACAGTTCAATAAAGCAGTCCTTCCTTTTCCAGAATACACCAATATGCTGAGATTAACTGGGAGATGTGATAGCTTCTTCCCCTGTTATGCCAACCACAGGCTTGAACTGGATGCCATTCCAATCTTCTCTGTAGCCACAGAGTAGGGAATGGTATCTCGGGCATGCTCTCTCATTGGAGTCATGACTTCAAGAGCTTCAAAATAAAATTTTTACAAAGGTAGTTTAAATTTGAGTATGAGTGTTTCAGTCAATAGGTCATAATTTCCTAGGTGCTTGATCTGTTTGACTTTATTTTTCCAAGAAAATAAATATCTTTAGTGCCAACCCATAGTTTATATTCAGGGGATGATTCAATGCAAAAGAATGAAAATAATTTAGTGTTTTGAAAGATTTTCTGTCAAACAAAAAGATATTACAGTCACAAGCTACATAAAGGCATTTTAGGCAAGGACAGACCACATACACAATGGTGGTCCCAGAATACCATAATGTAGCTGAAACATTCCTGTTGCCTGGCGATGTCATAATCATAGTAAGTGTAAGGCATTACTTAATGTGTTTGTGATAATGCTGGTGCAGACAGAACTACTGTGTTGTCAGTTTTAGGAGGATAGCACATAAATTATGCAGAGTGAATAACACTTATAATAATAACTGACATTGTTATTTTTGAGTGTGTTCCTCCAACTTAATAGATAAGAAGTTTATGGTAAAGCAGTATGCCATCCTTCTCAGGTTTACCACCTCCTGTCATGGCAGAGTCCTACATTCAGTGATTGACATATACCATGTAGGGTTGTGTAAAGAACTCTACAGTGTTCAAACATGGATGGGTTTCTCATATAGTAATTCCCATCACTAAGCACTCACGACTCTGTTTCTAAAATTAGTGATTGACAAAGTAGAGTAATATGATACAAACTGGAAGCACAGAATGAAACTTATCTTTTTTTCTTTACAGTCTTCCTCAAATGTAAGTAATATGCTATTCCCTAAGAGAAAGTACTTCATTTTAATTATAGCTGACTTGCAAATAAATATACAGTGTCGTATGCTATATCTAAAAGTCAAATCAGTTCACCTTTTACTGAATATAATTTTTAAATCTTTGAAACATATTTTTCTCACCTTCTCTACAGAATTTTCTCTCATTTTAATTTTTAAATAATGTCTTGTATTAAAATTAATCACAGGCTGGAGTTGAGCCTCAATGGTAGAGTGCTTGCCTAGCACGTGTGAGGCACTGGGTTCAATCCTCAATACCACATAAAAATAAATAAAATAAAAGTATTAAAAATTAGTCATGATTAAGGACAAATTTATTTTATGTAACTCTGTATGATATATGTTAAGATATTTTGGTTTTAATAAGCATAAATCAGTCAAAGTGTTACACACTGTTGCTTTTTCTTTTTTTTTTAAAAAAATGTTTTAGTACTGAAATTGAACCCAGGGGCACTGTACCACTAAGTTACATCCCCAGTTCTTTTTACTTTTTGTTTTCAAGGGAGGATATCACCAAATTTCTGAGGGTCTTGTCAAATTGCTGAGGCTGGCCTGCAAGTTGTGATCCTCTAGCCTCAGCCCCCTGAGTTGCTGGGATTATATGCATGCTCCATTTACCCAGCAATAAAAGTGCTTTACTACATGTATATTTAATACAATGTAATACATTTTCAAGTATTATAATTTCATTAATATTTCCATTAGAGGTATCACTGGGCTATGCAGCCACATTGATAACACAGTAGGACAGTAAAATTTTTAAAAAGCTAAAAAAAATAACACTTTGTACAAAATAGATTATTGATAATTCTTCTAAATCCATATCTTTAAGATAACATGAACAATGATAAAGGAGAAAAAATTATTTCTTCTCAATTCAAAAACATACTTTAATTCCAGTTTGCAGCATTAAATTAAAAACCCTAGGTTTATTTACTAAAAGAAAAAAAAAAAAAAAAAGCAGAAAAGGACTTATAGTCTTTGCATCTTTTCTACAAATAGTTTATAATTCTCTGAATAAGGGAACCACTTTATTTTTCAGTAACTATAACCTTGTGCAAGATAAAATGTACCCCAATATCTGCAGAGAGTATTTTCTATCTGATAGAAAATGAAAATTCCTTACGAAAATCACAAAGAAAGAAACAAAGAAAAGTACTAGGGGCTCAGATAAAGTAGATAATTTAGTTTTAGTATCTGATATAATTTTAGAGCTGACTGATTAATCACATCCCTTGATTTTATAGTTTATGAAATGTAGGGCAAAAAGTAATAATTTTTTTTTTTCAAAAAAGGCTGTGACTATATTAAGAGTTCACTAATTTGTTTTAATGAGAAGAAAGAAAGAGAGGAATATAATGCAATAGTAGAAACCCTGAGTCGGAAAGACCAGGTCTAGACATTAATAGGATGTGTTACATAAATTACCCCAATTGACCTCAATTTCCACATCTACAAAATGAGGCTTTGCATTACATTATTTGTAATGTTCTATCCAGCTCATAATTTTTATGATTATATAAAAGACTATTAGGAATAAATGAAATATCTGCTACGATTAGAAGAAAAATCTAATTTGAAAAGAAATGCATTTTTTGTTTCAATTGTTAGACAGAATATGTGTTAAAGTAGATGTGCTCAATCTAAATTTATTTGTAATTAGTAGCATCAGCCTTTACTGCAGAGTTCTAACTTTCCTCCTTTGAATACTTTAAGCTAGTCATTTGTTTGTCTTATTATTAAAGATGGCCTTTAGGCTGAAGCATTGTAAATGACCACAAATTTCAAACTTAATAAAGTCGAAAGTGGTGACAGTTTATTTCCTTTTTCTCATATCGTCATACGATGAAAATCACACTGCATTTTAACCAAGGATACAATAAAATAGAGTAGCTATTCATATAAACTCTGTACACTGTGGCTAACGCTGGTAGATTGGCAATTGTAGTAACAAGTAGGTCGTGAATTTATTCATGAGGGATTTTTTGTGATTTAATTATCTAGTCTTCTGTATGTTCTCAGTAACATACTGCTCAATGCATGGCCATCTGTTGAGTGCATAGTATTTTCCTCATACAAAGGGAAACAGAATAGTTTACATGTGTAGTAAATGAAAAAAAAATAATAAAAAACAGAAACTTGGAATGAAGATGAAAGTGAAAACTCAGAAGAACTAAAATGCATAGGATGGTTGGTCAGTATGAGACAGAGAGACAAACACCCAAAGAGGTGGTACATTTACTAAAATTAAGTCAGACTGGTACCATGATTGACTTTGTCCTAAGATCTTCAGCATTTATCCTAGAGCAAGAAATTAAAAAAAAAAAAAAAATAGAAAACTAGTAGGTGTTCATTTGGTCTTGGCTAATATTTATCAACAGTCTTTTCGTGGATTATAGAGCTTTCACATATATAATTTTATTTGATCCACAAACCAAATATCTATTCACATGTTGTTTTTCTCCTCTATGTATCTGCAACAGAGATTTTTGGTTTTGGTCTATATTAGATTGTGCTACATCTGAAAATATCTAATAAACAAATGTGATGAGTCAACAAGAAAATTGTTTTCCTGAATCCTGATTTATTTATCACTGGACAAATTATCTGCAGGAATAATGTTATAAACATAAAGAACTTGGCTTCGAGAGGAAGTCTTAGTTTTCATGGGGAAGTAGGATTCTGAGTTCAGTATGATGACCAACAAGTTTATTTTTTTCCTGGACAAGCCACCACTGGAGTTGAATTTCACAGAGAACAGAGAACTGTGACAACTGAAACAGTGCTTTTATAAACCTCATGAAATTTCAGGATGCAGTAACATTTCTGAGATGCCTCCAAAATACTATTAAAAAAAAAAAAAAAAAAAAAGGAAAGCAGGTCTTTCTCAAGCAACTTTCTAACAATATTTGTGTAAACAACTTAACTAATGCTGTGCATGATTCAAACCATGAATGGTGGTAGAAGACACCCAGAGCAGAAAAGTTCAGAGGATTGCTGTAGCCAGGGGTATAGTAAAGACCATGGGCAAAGAGCTGCTATGTCCTATAACTTGGTAATACAGTTTTCAGTGCTTAGTGGATTCTCTGTAGCATAGTGGCAAGAGCAAGGCCTATGTGGAGACAGCAATATATGTAGAGGTTGGTCTTGTGCAGGAACCATGCAAAAGCATCCCTGGAAACAATAACAATTGGTTAAGCCCTGGTGCTCAGGAGAAACCATAGATCTCAAATGCCACCTTTGTCTACCATCATTAACAGGGGAACTAGAGTCAGTGAAGAGATAGCCACAGGTAAAAGATTATTTATGAGGTATCTCCAGGGTTTTATTTTCTCTTGTTTTTTTTTTTTTTCTGCCTTCAAATACAAGAATTCCTGATCTTTCATAGTATTCCCTTTCCTATAATTTCTAAAGACCCACACTTGGAAACACTACTTTTTATGTATATATACAGCTCATTTCCTAAAGTCTTTTGAAGGCAGAGTTTATGTCACAGCATCTTGAAGAGAGTCAAAGCTATCTCACAGATGCTCTACTGACATTGTATTATTTGTGGTACTCTTGAAGTCAGCGTGATAGGAAAAAAGACAGGATGTGGTATTAGAACGAATTGGAGATGGTCCAAGACTACATTTTTTCCTTGATTAAGCCCAGAGTACTCCCCTAGCCTATTACCTTTGGATTCTAGCTGACATGTGCACAGATTCTCCCTTCATTGAGTCTTCTGCATTGCTGGGTTTTCTTTCCCACATTCCTTAAACCTACTGAGTTATTCTTCACTATGACATTGATCCTTGCTGTTCTTTATGTTTGAAGCAAAGTTTGGGGTATGGGTGATCAAATATTTTTTAGAAATTTATATTTCAAAATTTAGCATTTTAAGAATACAGATACAGAATAATAATAGAAAGAATATGTTAATATTTTGGATAATACTGTGAATCTGTAAGTTAAACCATTTATAATAAAACTACATATGTGCATCAAAGGTAATCAAAAATATACCATCTAATGGACTGGAGAATTCAAAAAGAGTAATGAGAAGCTACAACCATTGCTGCAGAGTGATATAAAATTAATTTTCCAATTCATTATCAGACTATAATATCTAGGATGTTTGGAGTACTTATACTACATCAGTGACTACTTATAATGTCTCTCTATAATAAAATTTTGATGTATGGCAATCATTTTGTAGATGCAAATGTTGTAATTCAAATGGTTTGAATAAATTTATCAAGATCCCTCTCACAGAAAAGAGATTCCTGAGGAAGTTACCTCTGAATCCAAAGCTCATGATTCCCTTCCAATATCAAAGAATTCTCAGGTGGATAAGGAACACAGTGGGATTGAGGGGTTAATCACAACCCTCTGTGGTCAGAAAACGCCTTTCAGAAGACATGACTTAAACTGAATCTGGGAAGACAAGTGAATGCAATAGTTCAGAGGAGGCTGAGAAAAACAATTCTTTCTGTAAAATGTAAGTACATTAGTAGAGTCAGAACATAAGATTGAAAAAATGTGGGCCAAAGGAAGGAGTCAGGGCAGGGATTTGTGTAATACAAAGAAATTTGGTTTAATACTGAGGATAACCACATTGTTAGGTAAGAATTTCAGGAAAATTATACATCGAGCACAGTATAAGAATGATTCAGAGTGATTCAGGATCTCTAGGAAATCTTGCAATATTTTGGTGCAGAGATGAGGAACCTGAACAAGAAGGTGTTACAGACAGGAGCAATAGAGATACTCAATGAATATATTTCATAGTTGGTTCTTTTTAGTTACACATGACAGTAGAATTCATTTTGATATAATTATACAAGCATGGAATATATCAATTTCTAATTAAGACCCCATTCTTGTGAATGTACATGATGGTGGGATTCACTGTGGTGTGCTCATATATATACATAGGAAAATTATGTCAGATTCATTTTACTGTCTTTCCCTTTCCTATACCCCCTCCCTTCCCTTCATTCCCCTTTGTCTACTGAATTTCTACACCCCTCCATCTTATTGTAGATTAGCTTCCACATATCAGCAAAAACACTGATGTAGATGATGGTAGGATTCACTGTGGTGTGTTGCATATGTACATAGGAAAGGAATGTCACATTCATTCCACTGTCCTTCCTGTTTCTATCCTACCTTCCTTCCCTATATTCTCCATTATCTAATATACTGAACTTCTATTCTTCCCCTAACCTACCTTATTGTGTTTTAGCTTCCACATATCAGAGGAAGTATTCAACCTTTGGCTTTTTGGACTGGCTTATTTCACTTAGCATAATAGTATCCTGATCCTTCCATTTATTGGCAAATGTCATAAAGTCATTCTTCTTAATGGCTAAGTCCTATTTCATTGTGTATATATACTACATTTTATTTATCCATTCTTCTATTGAAGGACACCTAGGTTCACAGTAGCTTAGCCAAATGGTGGTTCCACTTCTTGTTTTATGAGGAATCTCCATACTGCTTTCCAGAGTATTTGCACCAGTTTGTAGTCCCACCAGCAATGTATAAGTGTACTCTTTTCACCACATCCTCATCAACATTTACTGTTACTTGTACTCTCAGTTATTGCCATGCTGATCAGAGTGAGTGAAATATCTGTAGTTTCAATTTGCTTTTTTCTAATTGCTAGATTTGCTGAACAATTATTTGTGTATTTCTTGACTGTTCATATCTTTTTCTCTTTTGAGAAGTTTCAGTTCAGTTCCTTTGTCCATTTATTGATTGGGTCATCTGTTTTAGTTTTTTTTTTTTTTTTTTATGTTAAGCGTTTTGAGTTCTTTCTATATACTAGAGAGTTAGTGCCATATTTGAAATGCAGTTGGCAAAGATTTTCTCCCCTTCTTTAGGCTCTCTCTTTATGCTCTTCATTTTTTCTTTTACTCTAAAGATGCTTTTTAGTTTGATGTTATCCCATTTGTTGATGATTAATTTTACTTCTTCAGCCTTTGGGGTCTTGTTAAGGAAGTCAGTCCTGAGACAATATGTTGTAGTGTTGGGCATACATTTTCTCCTAGGACGTGCAAGGTTTCTGGTCTAATTTCTAAGTTTTGGGGTCACTTTAAGTTGAGTTTTACCCACAGTGAGAGTTAGTGGTTAAATTCCACTCTACTACATATGGAAATCAATAAATGTAATCCACCACATAAGTAGACTTAAAGACAAGAATCACATGATTTTCTTAATAGATGCTGAGAAAGCTGAAATATATACAAATACATCATCCATTCTTTTTCAAACAGTATAAAAATAGGGATAAAAATAACATACCTTAACATTGTAAAATCTATATATGATAAACCCAAGACCAACATCATTCTAAACAGAGAAACTGAAAGCATTCCCTCTAGAACCTGGAACAAGAGAGAGACACCCACTTTCACCACTTCTATTCAACATAGTCTTCAAATCTCTATCCAGAGCAATTAGGCAAATGAAAGAAATTAAAGGGATACAGATAGGAAAAGAAGAGTGCAAATTATCTCTATTTGCCAATGACATGATTCTATATTTTAGAAGACTCAAAAACAGCACCAGGAAACTTTTAGAACTCATAAATAAGTTCAGTAAAGCAGGAGGATAGAAAATTAACAAATCAGTTATGTTTCTATACTTCAACAATGAATAAACTGAAAGAGAGATTAGGAAAACCCTCCTATTCACAATAGCATAAAAAATACTTTGGATCAACCTAACAAAAGGGGTGAAGGACCTCTACAATGAAAACTATGGAGCACTAAGAAAGGAAAATGAGGAAGACAAAAGATGGAAAACCTCCCATGTTCTTGGATAGGCAGAATTAATATTGTCAAAAGGTTGTACTACCAAAAGCACTATACAGATTCAACGCAATGTCCATCAAAATTCCCATGATGTTCTTCACAGAAACAGAAAAAGTACTCATGAAATT
The DNA here is from genome assembly GCA_025594165.1 of Tamias sibiricus. Classification (NCBI taxonomy): domain Eukaryota; kingdom Metazoa; phylum Chordata; class Mammalia; order Rodentia; family Sciuridae; genus Tamias; species Tamias sibiricus. The sequence continues at coordinate 41,972,659 of CM046661.1, forward strand.
CATTTGGAAAAATAAGAGGTCCAGAATAGCCAAAGCAACCCTTAGTGAGAAAAATGAAACAGAAGGGATCACAATACCAGACCTTAAATTATACTACAGAGCTACAGTAACAAAACCAGCATGGTATTGGCACCAAAATAGACTTGTACACCAATGGAACAGAATAGAAGACACAGACAAAAACCCTTATAAATACAGTTACCTCACGCTATACCAAGGTGCCATAAATATACATTGGAGAAAAGATAGCCCCTTCAACAAACAGTGCTGGGAAAACTGGAAATCTGCATACAGAAAAATTAAATTTAACCCCTGTCTCACACTCCTGCAAAAATCTCAACTCAATGCATATTTATCAGCTAAAATCAGTTGGAATTACTCATTCCCTAATGTGAGAGGTGAGCCGGAGGTAGGATCTGAAAATACAAACCTAGAGTACTATGTATGATTACTGAGTGAATTATGTGATATTGAGGAATTCAATAGAAAGAACAGATTCTGAGGGTTATACATATCCTAAATCATTTTACATGCTGAGGAATATTATCATATGCCAATAAAACATCTGAAATGTTTGGAGCCCACATATTGTTTAGACCTATCCAGGAATAAAATAACATAGTTTGTATTCCAACCTGACCATCTAAAAAAAATCCGAGTAAGTTCATGTAAATTACTTAAATTTAAATTACTCAAAATCTCAGTGTCTTCAATTGTCAAATTGGTAAGATTACAATACCACATAGAGTATCCATGAAAATTATATGTTATTATCTTCGAAAAGCAATCAGAACACTACCTGGCAGGTATATTTGTGGCAGTGGTTACAGTTTTTCTTAGTACTCATTAGTTTTGTTGGTACTGTGGAAGAATTTAAGCAGATATATACATTTATGAATGGGTTAACTTATTAGTTAGAGTCAGTGATCTGGGATGAATGAATAATCTAGAAATGCTGAATAGTGAGAGAGAGGACACTGAGGGTGGAACCCTACGAGCACAGATATTTAAGACATAAAGGATGAGAAGACTGAAAAAGTGCTTGGGAATAATCTGAGGACTGAAGGGATCATGGGAGTGACTATTGTTTAAGAGTCCACAGGGGTTGATTAAGAGTAGAGTGATTAAAAAGTTAACAAATGCAAAGGTATGAAGACAAGCGTGAGCAACTTCTCCATTTAGAAGTAGCAGGAGGTAGTGTTTCAATGGACGGGTAGTGGCCAAAAAGGGTCAAACATCAGATTGCAGCCTTTTCAAAATTGCTAGGCTGTCTGGAAGTGGAGATAATGAAAATGTATTTATCTCCATATATCTACATTTAGCTCTCTCTATACATGTTAATGTAAATGCACTCATTACACATAATTGTGAGAAACGTCATGAAGGGGTGAAGAGGAAAGGGAACCCAAAGAGCATAGGGGTGAATCAATGTTTGTAACTTTCAAAATGCTGTAAGGGCCTGGATAATGTCTTGCTCATTGTAACTAATAAGATAATAAATTAAAATGAGACAAAACACATGGATATTGACAAATTATGTCCCATTATTGATAAGTGTATTGATTTGTATAGAAAGGAATATAACATATTTAAAAGCCAGGAAACAGAATGAATGTATTTTAAAATAATATACAAATTTAATTTTCTTCTGATCTGCTAAATGTGTTTTTCTTTCATATGAAAAATACCTCTTCACAAAGTCAATCTAAATTTAAAGTCATCAATGCAGTGGTTAGTCAGGAGAAAGTACAGCAAATACAAACCACTACCAACTCTGGGCTTCCAGATTTTTGCGGACATTCTGTAGCATGTTTGAGAAATGCATGCTCATGTGTTCATGATAACGAGGGCTTCACTTGGGCAAATCTGGCAATGCTGGCAGCATGATCAAGTGTCCATGAACAGCAGTAGCATTGTTGCCACTGTCCAATGGTTTTCAGGGAGAGTCCTGGGCAGCTGTATAAGACACAGGGTTGACTGTTGGCTAGTAGTGTCATTGTCATATTTCCTCAGTTTTTTTGCTGTGATTCGGGATGTTGCCTACCATTTTTTTTCCTGACCTTTTTGAGAACCTAGTTTCCTTGTAATTCTGGGAGCTATCCTAAAATCTTTCAATGTATTTCCTTTCTGTGTTAATCAAGGGAAAATGATGTCACTTGTTCATGACTAGGAATTCTCAGTGATAAAGCTGTGGTATTACTTTCCTCATGGATGAGGTTGGACACAAAAGCTTCATGTTCTTTTCACAGAGACAGTGTTACCAAAGGAAATAATAATCCACCAAAATGAAGGTGATTTGTGGCATCTGTCCATCATAAACATGCATTATTCCAGAGAAATGAAACTGTTCACACAAAGGCCTGTACATGAACATTCACAGTATTCTTATTTTTAGTAGCCCCAAATGAATGGATGGTAAATAAACTGTGATACATTCATACTCTGGAACACCACGCCACAATAAAAGAATAACAAACTATTGAAACACAAAGCAGCTAGTTTGAATTTCCAGGAAATTGAATAGGATCAAAAGAAAAAGACAATCTCAGAAAGTTACATACTCTCTGATTCCATTGTATAACATCCTTGAAATAACAAAACATAGAAATGGGGAAAAGATTAATGGTTGCTCAGGAATGGGGAGTGAGAGAGAGTAGGAGGTCAGTAATAAGAGGCAACATTGGGGATCTATGTGGTAATGACAGTGGCTCTATCCCTGTCCACATCTTGCTTCTGATATGCATCATAATTTTGCAAGACATTACTACTAGGGGAATCTGGGTAAAGTTACATAGGATACTATTCCTCTTGAAACTCTCAGGAATCTTTAATTATGTTAAAATTAAAAAAGGTTAATGAAAAAGTGCATTGAAAAATATGGAATTTCTTGTGAGAAAAAGACCTGTTATCAAAACCAGACCTTATTATTTTGTTGTGTGGATTTCCAAAAAAAACAAAATGAATATCATGAAGGATTATGCAGAATTGTTTATTGCAATAATATTTTTCGAAAACCACAAAACAATTTGAGATTCCTTCATTTCCTGGTTCACTGAAAATAATTTAACTACCCAAAGTCCAATAGTAAGAAGGATAAAATTTCAAAACAATGCCTCTTTCTATTATGTTCATCCCAGATCATTTAATATTCCATCTAATTTTTTTTTAATTTTTGTTTTTTGTTGTAGATGGACACAATATCTTTATTTTATTTATTTATTTTTATGTGGTGCTGAGGATTAAACCCAGAGCCTCACGTGTGCGAGGAAAGCACTCTCCCACTGAGCCACAACCCCAGTCCATGCATTTAATATTTTGAATATCAAAGAGAAATAAAATATTTACAATCTTCCTTCAATGAATAAATAAAAAAGTAATCAAATATTTAATTTATATGCATATAACACAATCAATGAAGAATAATTCTTTGGGAGCTCACTTCAGGGATCATTGATAAGAGATATACAGAAAAGTTACCATACTAATGAAAAGATCATTTTAAAGAAAAATCTCAGAATGTTTCATGCATTGGAAACAATTATGAGCTTAATACAATATATGATTTCACTTATTTGATAAAGAAGAAAACCTTGATTTTGAATCATGATTCTTACATAAGCTGCATTCTTATCAGTGATGCTGACATTTTTTTTTTTTTCTTTAAGATGTACTTAATTACTGGAATTTGTGAATATACTTAGTGTTGGGACCTTTTTAATGGTTTCACTAAGAATTGAGTGTATAATTAATTATGTTAAGTCTTTCAAGTAAACATCTTGTATCATCTGCTTGAAATGGAGGAGAAGAAATAGCTTCTTGCTTTAGGAAAAAAAAAAAAAATCAGCAGGGTTCTCAGGACAATGTGAGGAGAATAAATTTGGCCTGTATACAGTTTAGCTTACATAAATAAAAAAAAATAAGTTATCTTTATTGGATACTTTGTGGGTCATCATTTTAATGATATTGGAAACAGTTATGAGCTCCTCTGGCCAAACTGCCATTATGCAAGGAGAAGTCAGACAGATACCAGTTCACACTTCCCAGTGATAGAGGAGTTAAGCCTCCTGTAGGTTGGGATTAAAATCAGTAAAGACTTGTCTTGTTATCTACAGGACTCTGTGGACACCTTGAAACATGGTAAATAATTCTGAATACAAATTCTTAGATTTGACTTTAAATACGAAATATAAATCCATAATCCTTTCTTATTGCTAGAAAGGAACAGAGCAAAACAATTTGCTGAATACAATCTCCTTGAATTAAGGACAAAGATAATATGAAACATGGTTTACAACTCAGAGACCCACTGGCGTTTCATATGTGGCTAGGATTCTTTACTGTTGTCACCAATGGAAACTCTAGTTGTTATTTTAATTATTACATGGATTTCACAGTCAGGCTTTTCTAAATTTTACATATCCAAATGAAAAGGCAAAAATGATGAGAAGATGTTAAAACAAACAAATGTCGTTACAATAAAGAATATGATTCCAATTTTATTTAAAAACATCAACTATAACATAGTCATAGTTTTTTTCATTGCTTAGGGACAAATTTTTCATGTAATGCAAAAATATTAACATTTTTTTCTGGGGTATAAGATTATATAAACCAATCATTTATGTAGCTCTATTACTTTTAAAGCATAAAGAATTATATATATGAATGATAGAGAGGGCATGTTCAAGTAAAAGACCTGAATACTTCAACTCCCTTTTCAAAAAAAAGAAAAAACAAAAACAAAAACTTAAGAAACTTACAGAAATCTACATTTGTGAAGAGATAAAATATTTGGAGTTTTTTGTTTGCTTTCTTAACAAATATAGAGTGTTTTGTTAAGGAAGAAGCAAATGATTGCATGAAAAGATAAGAAGAGAAAAAACATAATTACTTATAAGTATTGTAATATCCATATTCCCATGTGAAGAAATACCTTTATAATACAATGAAATAATCAAAATGTTATAAGTATAGATTTATTTCATTTTTAGGCATATACACATACTTTTATGACACATTCTCTAGGAGTATCAAGTCCCCAAGTGATTAAGAAGCACTGAAGAACTACATAATATAAAAAAATGTGTGTGTGTATATATATATATATATGTGTATGTGTGTGTGTACACTTTCAGTTTTGAAATTTTTTTTCACTATCAGAATAAAAGTTAGATCTCTTTCAATTTTCCTGTTGATGTCAGTTTCTTTGCTTTTCCTTTCCTTTTTTTCTTTCATTTCCTCCTTCTTTTCATCCTTTTTTCCAGAACAAAATATCTTCTCCATCAGACGCAAAGTAGATACTAGTTGAGATTTTTATCATGAGTTTGTGACCTAGTGTCTCAGAAAACAGAATAAGCGTTGGCAGAGGATTAGAGTAAATGTTTAATTATCTATCTGAAGAGCAATCTCCAAAATATTAACTATGAATTGGCTAGAGAATCACTCAAAGAAGAGATAGAGGGGAAACAGGGACTGGAGAAGTTCATTATTCTCATCAAAAAATTGGATCAAGTATATGTATGTTTTCTGTAATAATGGTCCTTTTTGTATAGATATAAATTAGTAACCATAAAATATATCATCAAACTGACTATTATAATCTGTGGTCAAAAATAGAACCTTCAAAAAACCCAATTGTACATGAATAAGCACCAAAGAAAACTAAACTGGTTCAGATCAATATTAGAAATGATTGGATAAAACCTGGAATTCTGCCTGCACTAACCCACCAATGTTAGTATGAATATAAACTTGACATGTTCCATGCAAAAGCAATTTTTAAAAATAGTTTGGATCTGCAGATGTGAAACCAATCAATATGAAGGGCAGTTGTATATGCTACTTTTTTTCTTTCTAAAGAGTAATATAAACCCCTTTGAAATGTAATTTTAATGCAACGAGAATGCTTTTTAATGTATCATTATAATTATACCATAATTTTAAATCACTAGAAAGGATGACATTAGTTTTTGGTTTTATTATCACATGCATTTCTAGAGAAATAAAAACTTTTAAAAACAATAAAATCTGCAAATCATTTATATAAGAGCTTCCTTAATAAAGTAATATGGCCACAAGTGTTTTTTTAATTCTACTAAAGGCACACAAACAAAATTTAGATTCATTTAGAAAAAAAAGAAAAAAATTAAAGATATTTTGTTCAGTGTTTTGTTTTTTATAAAATATTTTAAGATATCACATCAGTCTGTTAGCATTTTTGCTAATGTTTGATGATTAAGGGATTAGGCTGTATAGTTCTAGTGAATACTTCTTTGCATGTCTCCAGGTAAGCTATTGAGTGAGAATTCGATGGCCAAGTAGTCTAGTGGAGATTTTGATAAGTTCTTTCAAATTGTACTGGAAGATCACAATAGAATTACCACCCTGACTGTGTCTGCCTAGTTTGACATTAGCTTTATTTCAGTGGAACAGATTCTGGCACAAAAGAAAACAGCAGGTTAAAAAGACATAAGGAACATAGCTATGAAGGAGGTTTCATGCTTCAAGGAGGTAAGGAGGAGTGGTTTGAATTTTTAAAAGATGAGAGAATATGCCACTTAGATCTTTCAAAGTACTGAAATAGTCATTTTTACGTAAAAGCAAGACTCAGAGCTTTTGAGTTCAGAGAACTTCTTCCTGAAGCTACTGATATGGCCACACCAGGGATCGTCAGATATTGCAGGGCACTCTGTCAGCTGTCAGGAAATAAATCTTTCTATCAGACAGAAGCAGTCTGAGTTGGAGCAAATGCTCCACAGCGTGTCACCCCTGGGGCTCTCAACATGCTTCGTGAACAAGGGCTCCCTGATGTATTCTGATTTATGTATATCTGTAAGTTACTCCTGATATAGAAAAAGGAAGAGACTGATCAAGAGGGCTCTCACACTCTAAATGCTTTCATTCGGTGGCCACCTCATTCAACCTATCATCCACGGCTGCAAAGAAATGGAAGCATCAGAGGCTGTTACCAGGAGCTCTTCCCTCTCCACGGTGACCCACTTAAAGGGCTGTCCATTGAACTACGGTTCACTTCCTGTGTTGGTAAAGAACAGCAAGTAGTTATATTTGTGTTTTAAAGATTCTACTGTCAACTGGTTGTCCTTTTGTATGCCATCTCCCTTGTCATCTAGAATTGATCCAATGAGTACCACGATACAGACTTGCTGACAGATTTTATTTGTTCTTAAGCATGGAACTGGATTTCTTTTCATGATCATTAGCATGTGTCTTGTCTTATGTTTTCTTACCTGAGATCTCAGGAGTGATCATATTTCATCTTCATTTTGTTATATTTACAATCCAACAAAGTTTAAATTATATTGAATTTGTGTTAGTATTAATGGGTAAAAATGTGGATGTTGTTATTTGGTTGCTGTTGATACTGTCTTTCATGTGTAACTTACTGAAAGATAAGGATGTGAATAAAATGAAAAGCAGCTATGAAATTGGTAACATTCAATACTTGCAAGTAGGTTTAAGATATATGCCTATCAGGGGTTAGCATTGTAAGATGTATGAAGGCATGAACTATGAACTTTAGATTGTATAATTCAAAAGTATATATGCACCATACATATGTGTCTATACACATATATGCAATATATACACACATATACATATATGAGTACATATGTGTACACACACATTGTTACTGATAGAAAATATACAGAAGGGAGTGGCTGAGGTTCTGAAGAACATTCTTTAATGAAGATTTAAACAAAACAGCAACATTAAAAAAACAATAATTAGGGAGGGATGATAAAACTGAGGAAGACATTATACATGAGAGACAATTATGGGATATACTATAATTATGAGGAATTTTCCAGCTGAGTTTTTTTTTTTTTTGTACCCAGAGTTAACACATGTAATACATGTAAACATTTAAATATGTTTTATATTTGAGTTAGGTAGAAAACACCTTGAGAATAGAAAAACACTTTATGTAATATTATATGTAACTAGTCACCTAGGAAATTACTTCAGTAGAGTTGTTATTCAATAGACATTTGTTGTTTATAAAAATAACTATCATTCCTAGAATTTTTTTTTTTTTTCATTTTCTGATTTGAAATTTAGAGGTATAGAGTTTACTTTTGCCCTTATAGACCTAGTTTTTCCCTGTCACCACCACTTCCTTGTTTGGATTTTCCTTTGACTTAAGTTAATCCTCATTTTTGTAGTGTTTTTTTTCTTTTGTTCCCACAACCTCTACTAAATGATTAAATTCCTTCTAACTTTCCCATGGTGTCCATTTTCTGCATTCTACTAAAAAAGATTCATATTATGTCATTTATTTCCACTGGACAATCCTTGAATAGACTGTGTGAATTCTGTTGAAAATTATGATACCAAGGCAGGCTTTAAAAATTATTAAACTTAATTTTGAGTAATTCTAGAATTAGAAGGTGTTTATTTTAGGGACTCTTCAGAAAATGCTAGAATGAATGGAAAGCCACAAAGTAGTTCAGCCTGCGGCTTTGAAAATCCTGCCCACCCCACCCCATCTCTGGCATCCTGTTACTGCTAAAATAAAGACACATGATAAAATATAGTCACAATTAAAGCCAACATTGAGTTTCATCCATGGAAGAAAGGGAAGTAGAAAGGTGAAGGAGTTTGCCATTGTGATCTGTAGAACTCTTATTTGGAATGCAGCAATGATAAGAGAATCACGAAGTTGCTAGTGAAGACCAGAGTTTTGCTTTATGCGTTTACAAAAGCATTGTAGCAAGCCAGGGCAGAGCAGAGGGCTAAGTCACAGGGTACTATCCTCTCACTGTGGGTCTGGTGGCACTAACTGCTTTGCTCTACAGAAAACGTAATAGTTACATTTGCTGGGGATGTGGTGTAGAGATCCAAAAGTAGTGTACCAAAACTCTGCTATAATTTTGTGAAGATTTTGTTAGTGTTGATTTTTCAAATTTTAAATTCATGATATTGTATAGAAAAGCTAACTGAAAAGACTTCCTGTTCACACACTTCCAAAGCCAACACAGAGATAAAGAAACAAACAGCATATGATGGGAAAAAAAAAAAAAAAAAAAAAAAAAAAAAAAAAACTACTTTGAGTGTATTAAATTTATAAATTAATGTGATCCAACACAGCTGGCCCATTCATATTATTGGTAAGCTATACTGATGCATTTTTAAAAAAAATCTAAAGTGATGGTAAATAGCAAAAGCATTCTAAATAAACTACTATTTTAGTAATGCGTACTTTATTAATAACATCATAGCTATTTTAATGTTTGTTTTGGAGAGTTTACTGTTTAAAAATGATAGATAGCATAAAGTATTGACTGGATTGTATTTTTCCATATGTTTTTCAATTACAGTTAAGATTCATTTTTCCTTTGGTTATTGTTTTAAATTAATTTTACCACAAAACTAACACATCACAGCTCATGTTGCACTGTTTTTCTTTCTTCAACAAGTTTAATGAGTGTGATATACTTGACATTATAATTCCTATTTAAGAAGTAATAAGTTAATATTTATTTTTAACACCAAGTCCAATTTTGAAAGTTAAAACTATAAACATGACGAGCTTTGGATTTAAACAATTAAAAATAAGTACTATATAGGTCCTGAGTCCTTTTGAGTTTCCTATGCCTATGACAGTTTTGTTAGGCAGTTTGTTGACTTATTATATAGATACTTTACATTAAGACAACATTCACTGGGCTCAATGTGTGGGGGCGTGCATGCTTGTAATCCCAGTGGCTAGGGAGGCAGATTCAGGAGGATCTTGAGTTCAAAGCCAGCCGCAGTAAAAAGTGAGGCACTAAGCAACTCAGTGGGACCCTATCTCTAAATAAAATACAAAATAGGCCTGGGGATGAGGCTCAGTGTTTGAGTGCAACAGAGTTCAATCCCCGCTACTCCTGCCCCCCCAAAAAGATAACATTCATTTTGTCAGGTAACTATTTTGATAACCTTTCAGTAAAGATAGCTAATACATAAAGGTAGGGCTTTAAAAGCATAATAATTTCTAATGAAATAATTTATACTGAAATTATTTTGACTATTTGAATAATGAACACATTTAAGAAATGTAAAATAATTAATGGTTGTGGAGTTAATATATTGCTGAACACTATTGCTAGCATCAGCCATTATGAGATCCAAAGTTCATGCTCTGTTTTCTCAATTCTAAGATGTCAATATCTGTAAAAGGTACCATCGATTTAAAATCAGCTTCCCTGAAGGAAAAAAAAAAAAAAATAGAAATGGCTGGCAAGTTTCTTTTGAAACCCATTGTAGGATGCATCCTAATTTAAGAAATGTTAAAATTTGATGAAATATTGGCCTTAGATTAGAACAATGTGGCAATTCGTCTGTGTGTTTACAATCCAATATTCCAAAAGAAACAAACTCACCATCTCGCAGCTGACAGATTTTCATTCAGAACGAATATTTTTTACCTAAAATTTGCATGGCTTTGCTAAGGCTGTTGTAAATGGTGTTAATAACGAGTAGATACAATTTAGTATCAGGGAATTGCATGATCACTTATCCCTTTGCAGTCAAGTTTGGGAAATGCATAAAACATATTCTGAAATATCACACTATAGAGTAATATTCCATTTCTAGGTATTAAGAACATGGAATTATAAGAAGCTATCACTTTACTTGGAAAAAATAAAAATCATTAGAATAAAAAAAAACATTATAAAATTTATTATCACTACCAGAGCTTTTCTTCCCATTCAAATTTTTCATAAGCAAGACTTTTAGCAGGAAGTGGAATCTGAATTTATGGAATAGATTCCACTTGAAGTTATAGTCTTGAAAATTGAATTTGCATAGCATAGAGGAAGGCAATGAGACAAAAAAATAAAATAATAATAAAATAAACTTCCTTTTATTAGCATACAAGGGCTTTTAAGAATAAAACAAATAGTTACATTTTAAGGGAAAGGACTAGGTTGTCCATATTAATTTTGCAGTGTGTTTATTAATTATATTTATATAAAGTGTTTAAAAATTTGTTCATGATTCCAAGGTTTACATAAGGTACCACATCACAATTTCTAAAATAGCCCAAATCACTTCAGTTGAACAATTTAATGCTTACATTTGTGTGTGTGTGTGTGTGTGTGTATCATTGTCAGTGCAAAATTACCTCTCCTTTTTGATCTGACAAATAGGTGTAAAACAAGCACAATGGAATGAATTCAGATAGTTTTAGTAAAGCCTGCCTTATATACTTAATTAGGTATATATCATCTTAAAATATATGTGGCTATAAAAAGAGGCCTAAGCAAATTATAACCATTGTATTGTGTTCTTGTTATTCAGATTCCTTCGTGGGTGTCTGTGAGTTTCTATAAAGACAGTAACTATTACTTTCAGTTGTTTCTTCTGGTTGTTCTTCCTGGTTATACTGTGTGTGTGTGTGCGTGTGTGTGTGTGTGTGTGTGTGTGTGTGTGTCTGTTTGATAGAGAAAAGACTGCTTAGTGGATTGGTAAATGTTGTCAAGTTCATAAAATAAAATTCCAAAGTGTTTGAGTCATTCTGAACCAAAAGAAACATTTAAAAATATCCGTTATTGTACAAATAGTACTATAATATTAACAGAAATAATAAAAAGGATGGAAAAATACCCACATTTTCCACTATCTTATTTATATGTATTTTATTTGTTTAATTATAAGATTTTCATTATCTTTAACATATTATTTAAAAACTTAAGATTATTTCATATTTTTATTTTTATTTTTTCCTTTTATTTATACATGACAGTAGAGTCTATTTTTATATATTTATTCAAAGATGGAGTATATATTATTCCAATTAGGATTCCACCATGGTATATTCATATATGTATATGAGAAAGTTATGTCAGATACATTCTACTGTATCTCCTATTTCCATCTCCTCTCCTTTCTCTTTATTCCTCTTTGTCTAATCCACTGAACTTCTATCCCTTCACTCCACCTTATTGTGTGTTAGCATCCACATATCTATTTATTTATTTTTCAGGTACTGGGGATTGAATTCAGAAGCACTTGGCCACTGAGCCAATCCCCAGCCCTATTTTGTATTTTATTTAGAGACAGAGTCTCACTGAGTTGCTTAGTACCTTGCTGTTGCTGAGGCTGGATTTGAACTCATTATCCTCCTGTCTCAACCTCCAGAGCTGCTGAGATTACAGGTGTGTGCCACTGTGCCCAACTGGCATCCAAATATCAAACATTTGACCTTTGGTTTTTTTGGTGTTGGCTTATTTCACTTAGCTTGATAGTGTCCAGATCCACCTATTTACTAGCAAATGTCATAAAGTCAATCTTCTTTATGGCTGAGTAATACTCCATTCCTAATTTTCTTTATTCATTTATCTGTTGAAGGGCACCTAAGTTTGTTGAATGGATTAGCTATTATAAATTGAGCTTCTATAAACATTGATGTGGATTCATCACTGTAGTATGCTGATTTTAACTGCTTTGGAAATATACCGAGGCCTGGTATAACTGACTCAAATAGTGGTTCCATTCGAAGTTTTTTAGAGGAATCTCCATACTGCTTTCTAGAGTGGTTGTACCAATTTGTAGTGCCACCAGCAATGAATGAATGTACACTTTTACCCATATCCTTGAAAACATTTATTGTTACTTCTATTCTCAATTATTGCTGTTTTGACCAGAGCGAGGTGAAATTTCTGTAGTTTTTAACTTGAGTTTCCTATTTGCTAGAGATGTTGAACATTTTTTCATATATTTGATAACCATTCATATTTCTTTTTTTGAGAAGTGTCTGTTCAGTTCCTTTGCCCGTTTGTTGATTGGGTCATATATTCATAATTTTTTTTGTGTGTGTATGTGTTAACCTTTTTGAGTTATTTATATGTCCTGGAGATTAATGCTCTGAAGTGCTGGTGGCCAAGATTTTCTTCCATTCTGTAGGCTCTCTCTCCATGTTCTTGATTGTTTCTATTGCTCTGAAGAAGCTTTTTAGTTTGATACCATCCCACATATTGATTTTTTTAATTTTACTTATAGTGTTTTAGGAGTCTTTTTTGAAATAGTCAATTCCTGAGCCAACATGTTTGGAGTGTTGGTTCTACATTTTCTTCTAATAATAGCATGGTTTCTGGTCTTTGAACCACTTTGAGTTCAGTTTTCTGCACACTTCAGGTTTTTAAATATTTTTTAAAATGATTTTAAATATTTTTAGCATACTATTTAGATCTACTTCCATTGTATGCCATTGCTTATCAATGGAATTTCCGTAAAAAATTATTTTCTTCCTTAAAGACCATTATAAAATGGCACACTTTATATTTTAATTTCTTAAATATTTATGTGTAACTAGGAAATTTTTCACTCATGGCTGAAAAATAAAATGATAAAATAGTAGTTACAAAAACAAATGAAACAACATCAGATGTCAAAAATGAAAATCAGACAAACAAAAACAAATAGTCAGACATAGGAAGGTGCCACCAAGGAACTGCAGAAGGGATGAGGAGGTAGCTTAATAGTAGAGTGTTTGCCTACCATGTGAAAGGCCTTGGGTATAGTCTCTAGCACTGGCTCTTTAGGGAAGAAACAGTCGAATGAAGAGTTATCTAAGAATACATGTTTGGGGTACTGGGAATGCAACCTGGTGGTACAGTACTTGCCCAACATAACATGAATCCCTGGGTTCAATCCCCAGACAATATACCACACACACACACACACACACACACACACACGCACACACACACACTTTGCTTTCTTTTCATATGTATACATATATACATATTTCTCTATCTATACATCTATATATATAGAGAGAGGATTTTTGATTATTTTAATTTCATTATATTCATTAGAGGAACAGCATTTTTCTATGTTTTAAATGCTTTACAGCTACATGGAAAAGGAATGCTTCAACTGAGAAACATACTAGATAGTTTTACTACATATTCTTTTACATATTTGGTTTATTATCACTTGACTTTTGTTGCCTATTTGAATGTGGTTATGGTATCAGTGGTGTGATATTCATGTTAGTTAAGATAATATTTGTAAAACAAGGTAATTTATTATTGTGACAGGATTTTAATTCATTATATAAAATAAGACTTATCTCTCTTATAGTCAACACTTATAATGAAAATATTTTATTGATTTGTATATAAGACAGTGGGTGGTTCCCCTCTTATCTGTGGTTTACTTGACATAGTTTTATTACCTTCAATTAGTCTGAACATATTAATGGAAAATACAGGGAGTAAACAATTCATAGTTTTAACTTGCCATTATGAGTACCACGGTGAGCTCTTATGTTCTCCTGTTCTGTCCTATCTAGATATGAACTTCTGCTTTGTCCCGCATACATACTGCTGCATGTGCGACCTGTCCACAATCACTTGGTAGCTGTCTTGGTTATCAGATGCACTTTTGCAATATTTCAGGGATATGTTCAAGTATCTCTTACATAGTTGCCTAACATTAAGCAGCAATGCCTACCTGCATTGATTTCACTTCATCTCATCACATAGGCATTGTATCATCTCACATCCACTTAAGAAGGCTGAGTATTATACAATAAAAAATTTTGAGAAGGAGAAATGACATTCACATAATTTTTATCCTGGCATATTGTTATAATTATTCAATGTTATTGTTAATATCTTACTGTAGCTAATTTATAAATCAAACCCCATCAAACACACACACATGTATCTGTAAAATGTAGGATATTTGAAGTTCAATACCAACCACGGTATCCAGTGTCACAACTGGGGGTACTGGAATATATCTCTTGAAGATAAGGAAGGAAGGACTAATGTGATACAATATACTTTTTTGAAACTGCTTAGTGATTTATAATTTGTCTTAGCCTATGCAGGTTGCTATGCCAAAATTATCATAGACTTAGCAGCCTATAAACAACAGAAATTTATTTCTCATGGTTCTAGGGGCTGAGAAGTCAAAAATCATGTGCCAGCTGATTTGGTTCCTGGTGTGGGCCTGCTTCCTGGTTCACAGTGGTGCTTTCTTTTTGTATCTTCACGTGGTTGAAAGGGCAAGGCCTTTAGGGACTCTTTTATAACAGCACAAATTTCATTTATAAGGTCTCCACCTTCACAACTTAATTACTCTAAATGGCCTCAGTAATTTATCATATATTGATGATAAACTTTTGGTATATGAAAATGACAAAATATTCAGAACAGAGCATAATTTATTCTATAGTTTTTATAATTTTTATTTGTATGTATAAATATATGCATAGACACCTGAAGAGTTCCACAAGTCATAATCCAAGTATGTTAATAAGATATATTTTAAATGAGTGCTTCTCTACACAAAAAGTCTATGATTCACTTTGATAAACTTAAGCAAGTATTAATTCCATTGCCTTATAGTGAATAAGTCTTACTGAGAATCATAGTATCTATGGATTATCTCTATCGACAACTAAGATTTTATAAATCTTCATTTCTATATTTTATGTAATCAAATAAATTTTTTATGAAGTCCAAATATAAAAAAGGCTCTTTTTTACCTAGCAAGTAGATAGATTAAATGCATGTCAACAACAACAGGAGTATAAATCAATTTGATAAAATAAAGAACATTTGAGAGGTCAGTGGAATTTAAAGATAAAATCAATACAGGTAAAATTAGACCTTAGATAATAAATTGATTAACAGTTAGGTAACATTTTTTTTAAAAAAAGAAAGAAAATCCTTTCTGTTTGTAATGAATATGGAATATTAATGTGAATGTATTATGAAGATGTTTAAAAAATTTGAATGCTTGTTTGCTAATAAGTTCTAAATCTGGATCATATTTTTAAAGTTTGAACTTACTTCAAAATGAGTAATAGACCCCTGAAGATTAATAATTTCAAAATTACTATAAAGAATTTTAGCCAAAATTACTAAGAAATATGTATCATCTACAGACCTTCCTCTCAACCCAGCAAGTAATTGTTAGTCTCAGTGTCCACATACCATCTGAGAACTGCTAATTGGTAAAAGTAAACATTTGAAAATATTTAGGAAAAACCTAAAAATGAGAGTAAAGAGTGAACTTAATAGAAGAAAAACGAAAGCAAAGAAGCTGGCTGTAGCATTTACAGAGACTTAGTTTATATTTAATACATCTTTAAAGTTAAGTGTCTACTCATTGGGAGGAGCGAGTATGGGAAAGGAAGCACACCATGTTGTGCATCCAAATAGCTCTTAATTCAAGAGAGCTTGAGTAGATAAATTTATGCTCTGTTAATACTAATTATGAATTACAGTGTTACAGTGCACACATATGCAAAGAAACAAGTTAGGTAAATATTTAAAAAAATACAATGCTTATAGCAAAATTCATAATCATAAACTTAAAACAATGGATATGATAAATTAAAATTTAATACTTATGAATGACATGTAAGGTAATACATATCATAAATAAATTTCAATCAATTGCAATTATTTTCATATGTATATATGTACATGTATATATATGTGTGTGTATATATATATATGTATGTATGTGTACATAGAAATGCATATATACCTATCTCTATGTGTACATTGCAGAAAACAGGGTTAATAGACCTATGTGTACAAACAGCTATGCAAAGCAAAGAAAAAATGTCCAACAAATCATTATCAAATGAGCAGAGGAAAAAGATAAGACTTAGAAATATTTTTAAAAATGGGGAGCTTAGTCATCTAATGTATCAATATCAATATTAAATATAAAAAACATAACTAGTGATTATTTAAAATTTAAGGTTCTGTTTACTGTTTGGGAAGGCACAATTTTATAATGCTTTATTCAAATTGGATATGCACTTACCATTTGTCCTATTAACTCTAATGCTTGCATTTGAAAGAGTGAAATATTAGACCAATGTTCAGAGATATGGAGATGAGGATTTTTATTTGCAGTGCTGTTTTTAATACTTCTAAATGACATACAAACTTATTATATGATTAAATGTACATTCAAAATACAATGATGAAGTTATTAAAATGTATCATATAGATAAAAATATATTAAATTGGACTGATGACTATGCTATATGTTTTAGTTAAAAAGGCACATCATAATGTTGAATGGTTACTTTTTGTAAAGTACGAATGTTAAGATCATTATCTATGACATGTAAGTGAATATTTCCTGGAAGTTATCAGTGTGTAAATCAGGCTGAGAGAGGAAGGAATTCTTTCTTCAAAGCATAAATAAGAGTAAGGTAAGTGAGGGATAAAAAGCATACTTATGAAGTGTGATCAGATCCCAGAAACAAAGTAATATATAACCAGGGATTATAAGAAATCATCAAGAGCAAAAGGCATGAAGGTGGAGTGGGGAGGATTGTAGGCAGAGAGTCATAGGAAGTGTAAGAAGTGAGTGTTAAGGTCCTGAGGCAGAAAAGTGTTTGTGGTGGCTTAGAAGACAGAAAGAGAGGGAGGGTATCTGGCCAGATAGAGTGAGGATTACAAAGCCATTGTTCTGGAGATTGGAAACCATTAGATGGATTTAACAGAAGCCTGTGGGATCCACACTACTCTCTTAAGGTCACTATGGCTTAAGAAGAACTTACAGACAGAGATGGCAGCAGTTTCTAATACCTTAAGAGACTATTATAGTAATCCAGGAAAAAGTAGTGGTGGT
This sequence comes from Tamias sibiricus, assembly GCA_025594165.1. Classification (NCBI taxonomy): domain Eukaryota; kingdom Metazoa; phylum Chordata; class Mammalia; order Rodentia; family Sciuridae; genus Tamias; species Tamias sibiricus. The sequence continues at coordinate 41,990,278 of CM046661.1, forward strand.
TTATACCAGGATGATGGTTTTAGAAATGATGAACTGTGACAATATTCTAGTCCAGGTAATATATGTATTATATTATTTAGTTTCTAAAATATTAACATAATGCATATTTTATTTTTTTAATATTTATTTACTTGTTTTAGTTGTGCACAATGTATTTATTTTTATGTGGTGCTGAGGATAGAACCCGGGCCGCGCATGTGCTAGGTGAGCGCTCTACCACTGAGCCACTACTCCAGTCCCATAATGCATATTTTTATATATGTATGTATCAAATAGAATATAAGCAAAGACAAAAAGACAAATGGTTGTCTCACATACAAACTTGTCTTGCTCATACATTTTTCTTATTACAGAATATCCCAGGGATTACATGAGGTGGATATACCTGATTCCATTTTATTATTACTTAATCCCCCATTGTGTAGATGTACTAATTCATATAACCATTTCCCTACTGATGAACATTTTCCATCTTAACCATTATAAATAATGCTGTAATGAACAGCTTTATACCTGTTTCTTTTCATATTTGACCATTGTCTCTTTCATGTAAATTCCTGGAAGTAGGATTACTAGGTCAAAAGGTAAATGCAAATTTAATTTTGCTACATTTTATCATATTTTCTTTATATATTTCTTTTCTTCCTCACTTCATTTATCATTAATTCTTATGAAGTACTATACATTCTTGATGGAGATATTTTAAAAGTAGAGTTTACATGAATTGCTGATTATTTGAACTTAAAGAATGAAAGAAAGACAAGAGTAAACAAGGTTTTGGGCAAATGGCTACATATTTTGATTTTATTCATTTTGAATCACTTTAAACTATGAAAAAATGGCCACAACATTTAAATAGCAATAGGTAGATCATGTTGACATGTTAGTGCAGCTCTAGATACTAAGGGTGAAAAGGGGACAAAGTCAGTTGAAGACTGTATTATTATATTGTCCTCAAAGTTAACACCTCAGATCTGGAGCTGAGGAGGATGAAACCAGGGAGGAGACTGAATGGAGTGGCTAGAGTCACGGGCAGAAATTAGGGAAAAGCGGAGCGTTTAGGTCAAGTAATGAAGGCCATAAAGCTGGGCAATGGAAAACTTATGAACTCTTTATTTTATAGAATTTTCCATTTATTAGTTTCAGACAAGGGTTGGTCATTAGTAACTGAAAACATGGAAAGCAAAACTATAGATCAGGACAGTTAATGTAATTGCCCAACAGTGGTTTTTGATGCTTAAAAGCGCTAGAAATATCAGTGATTTAGTGTTAACTGTCATTTTAGTCTTAAAAATTTCCACCATTTCAGAAACAGAATTAGTAAAAAAAAAAAAAAAAAAAACAAATTGTTCTAAACAACAAAATTTATTTCTTTTTTTTTTTTTTTTTAATTATACTTAAAAAAAAAAAAAAAAAAAAAAGAGTGGGCCTGGTCTTGAACTTGCAATGCACTTACTTCAGCCTCTCAACTGAGCAAGACCTTATTGCAAAATAAAATAAAAATGGCTGGGATATAGCTCAGTGATAAGGTGCCCCTGGGTTCAATCCCCAGTACTAACAACAACAACAACAACAACAACAAAAATACTGATTTAGGGTATATATGAGTATTATCTGTGCAATTAAATTATGATCAGTTGGCGTTTTCTAGTAGCTTTTTAAAACAATGGTTATTCTAAGCAAAGGAATAGCTTTCTTTAATTGGGCAGAAGTGTTCTTAGGATGAAAGGCACAATAATGCCTAATGGATACAAAAGCAAAAGTACTAGCACTGTATAATATTTTATTATTATGCTTAAAAGGTAAGATAGCGAATATGGGAAATTTTTGTGAAATTAAATTAAATGATATAGATAAATATTTATAATTTTTCCATCTCACATTATAATGTGCAAAGAAGCTTTAAAATGTGAATTCATTCAGGTGAAAACTGATGAAAATTACAAATACTACTATAGTCCTATTATGATGTGCTTTTTAAAAAATTTAGTGTGAAGAATATTTTAAAATGTAAAACTAAGATACAATAAATGTGGAAAATATGAATAAAAGATAAATCTATATCCACAATGAAAATGAAATAAACAGATTGTTTCCTTCTGAAGTTTAACTCAAAAAAATTACATAAAGCTGCTTATGAGCAATATAATTTATAAAGCTCCCGTCAGAAGTTGAAAAATTAAACATTGCATGAATTAATATTTACAAAACAAATAATTCATTTGTTTTTGTTACAAAACCAAATTCTTTTTCAAACAAAATTTTTAGGATAATTACTAGAAGTTACAAAACTTTTACAAAAAAATCTTTAAATCATTGTCAGCCAACAAAACAGGCATAGTCTTTAGAAAATGAAATATAGATGATGTGAGATTGTGTGAAAATTGAAAAATAATCCAAGTTTTCTAAAACTTCAATTTGCTTTCTTTTCTCACTCAATCCCAGTAAATAAACAAACAAGTAAAAGAAAGATCACAGAAAGGTTCAAAACCATAAACACAAACTAAACACAAAAATTACCCTTCCCTCAGTGATTCTGTAAATTTTAAGTAAACACCTCAGGCCATCATTCCTGGAAGTAGTGATGGAAAATAATTCATACTCAACCAGTTCCACCTTTTGACAACTTTATCACTTTGTACTAATGTGCATTTGCCCTTTACCTCTTATTCTTAACCTTGTAAGAGCTGCTGTATCCTTTCAGGCTAATCTTTGAGATAAATTATTTTTACTTATTTGGATTATTGAACAGTAAATGTCAAGTTTTTTTTTTTTTTCTGATTTACAAAAGTTTTAAGATTTTTTTCCAATTGCTAACCTGAAAAAGATTAGATTTAATCTTAAATAGTAAAACTAACATCCAGCATGTAAAATCTTAAAGAAAATACACATGATTTGTCACAATTAACTTTACAACTTCTTAATGAGCAAGTGGCACATTTTTTGAGGTTATAATTTGTGCATTCTTCCATTTTCTTAACCTATTATCTTGATTTGACCCTGCAGAAATAGGATCAAATGTTTCTCCTTCTATAGCTTCTGAAGTTCATTGGCAATCTCTGCTACATTGATGGACAGACTGGATTTTGTGAAAGCCAAGAGTAATAGAAATATCATGTCATGCACAAGGCCCTGGCTTCAATCCCCAGCACACACACACACACACACACACACACACACACACACACACACAAAAAAAAAAAAAAAAAAAAAAAAGAAAGAAAGAAAGAAATATCATGAAACTATAAAGCAAACATATACCCAAACAGGAAAGAAACTAAAGCAACATTTTTTTTTTAAACTTCATCATAAAAGTAATTGTAACTAATGGTCATTTAAAATAGCTTTCATCATAGAGTTCTTTGCTTGTTTTTGGCACTGGAGATTGAACCCATTTAAACTTTTTAGTTTTTATTTTGTGACAGGGTCTTGCTAAGTTGCTTAGGATCTTACTAAGTTGCTGAGGCTGGCCTCAAACTTCCTATCCTCTTGCCTAAGCCTCCTGAGTCATTGGAATTTTAGAGATATACCACCACGCCCAGCTTATAAAAATTTTATGTGAGTAAACAATGTGCTTAGGGTGAAGTTTTAACTTAAGTGTTTCAGAATCCAATATGCACCAACCTACTTATTTTATTTCTAAAGCTAGACTTAGTATGTTCTATTAACATGGTTTATTTTAAAAGAATAGATGATAACTTAAAAACATTTTCTATCTGAAACATGACTTTACTTCATATGGGTTACCAGAGTTCTAGTTGGAGACTTATTTTCATTTAATTAATGATGTAGGATCAGTTTAGATACTCTTACTCAAATTAAACCATTAAATGTATAAACACTTTCATATGGTTTTGTATTTGCTTTAACAGGTATACATTTATAATATATACAACATCCTCATGGTTGTGGAAACTTCAAAAATGCAAAATATATTTAAACTATATTTATGTTTTGCAAAGTCACCTAAATATTTTACTTTTATTTCTCATGCATATTCTATAATGATTAGTCTCAGAAATTCAGCATGTTAGCATATTGACATTCACTTCCTTATTATTTAATTTAATGTGAATATGATACCTAGAAAGATCCAATTCTTGCAAAGTTCATCAAGTAAGTTTTCTTGTCATTCCAAATAATTCATCAAATTCTGTACCATGTATTTTTAAAAATTGAAGTTTTCCCTGTAATGTGATATATATCATGACATTCTTTATGTGGTTGGTTGAAGAAAGTTTTTGTTTTCTATTATAAATTGTTTAATCAGAAAATGGCATGATTTAATGGAAAGAATATGGGATCAGTGTTGTTGTAAGAGAGTTGACTACTTACTATCCATGTATATGTCCTTGAGAAAATGACTTAGCATTTTCTAGCCTCACTTTTCTAATATGCAGTATGTGCATGATAATAATGATACTTTTTATTTCACATGAATGAAAAGAATTCCATGTAAACTATCCACCTGAAATATATTGACCAATTATTAATGCTAGTCAAACTTATTTTGATGTTAGAGTTATCATGAAAAATTGTGTTCTGATTTAGCCAAATATTTAGTGACTCCTGTTTTATATTTAAATTTGTGAGAGGGAGGCAGACCCATCAAGGCAGCCATAAATTTTGATGAGGAGTAAGTAAGATACTAAGAGAAAATGGACAGTATTCTCTGCATACTGAATTCTAAATTGGAAGTCAGAATGCACTATTCATTTCTGATGATTTTTTTTTATTATTCTAATTTGTTATACATGTTTGCAGGGTACATTTCATTTTATATTACATACAAAGAGCACAATTTTTCAAGTTGCTGGTTTTATATAAAGTATTTTTACAACAAATGTGTTTTCATACATGTATTTAGGGTAATCATGGATAACTCCGTCTGCCATTATTCCTATCCCCATGTTCCCTCCCTTCCCTCCCCCTTCTTTGTTCTATTTAAAGCTCTTTCATTCCTCTCATTCCCTCTCTCTTGCCTTTATAAATTAGTATCTTCATATCAAAGGGATCATTCGACCTTTGGTTTTGTTGGATTGGCTAAGTTCACTTAGCATTATTTTCTCCAACTCCATCCATTTACCTGTAAATGCCATGATTTTTTTCTCTTTTAGTGCTGAGTAGTGTTCCACCCTGTATATATACTAAAGTTGCCCTATCCATTCATCTGCTGTTGGGCATCAGGGTTGATTCCACAATCTAGCTATTGTGAATTGTGCTGCTATAAACATTGATGTGGCTGTGTCCCTGTAGTAAGCTGTTTTTAAGTCATTTGGGAATAGGCCAAGGAGTGGGATGCTGGGTCAAATGGTGGCTCCATTCCCAGTTTTCCTAGGAATCTCCATACTACTTTCCAGATTGGCTTCACCAATTTGCAGTTCCACCAGCAATGTAAGAGTGTGCCTTTTCCCCCCCACATCCTCGCCAGCATTTATTGTTGTTTACTTTTTTGATAGCTGCTATTCTAAGTGGAGTAAGATGAAATCTTAGAGTTGTTTTGATTTGCATTTCCCTAATTGATAGAAATGTTGAACTTTTTTTTTAATATATTTGTTGATTGTATATCATCTTCTGAGAAGTGTCTGTTTAGTTCCTTGGCCCATTTATTGATTGGGTTATTTGACTGTTGGTGTTAGGCTTTTAAGAGCTTTATAAATCCTTGAGGTTAGTGTTCTATCTGATGTGCTGTGGTAAATATTTCCTCCCATTCTGTAGGTCCTCTATTCACCTCACTGATTGTTTCTTTTGCTGAGAAGAAACTTTTTAGTTTGAATCCATCCCAATTATTAATGTTTGATTTTAGTTCTTGTGCTATAGTGGTCTTATTGAGGAAGTTGGAGCCTAAACCAACATGATGGAGATTTGGGCCTACTTTTTCTTCTATTAGGTGCAAGGTCTCAGGTTTAATTCCTAGGTCCTTGACCCACTTTGAGTTAAGTTTTGTGCATAGTGAGAGAAAGAGATTTAATTTCATTTTATTACATGAGGATTTCCGGTTTTCCCAACACCATTTGTTGAAGAGGCTGTCTTTTCTCCAGTGAACATTTTTGGGCACCTTTGTCTAATATAAGATAACTGTAGGTGTGTTGGTTTGTCTCTGAGTCTTCTATTCTGTACCATTGGTCAACTGGTCTATTTTGATGCCAATACCATGCTGTTTTTGTTACTATTGCTTTGTAGTATAATTTAAGGTCTGGAATCTTAATGCTACCTACTTCATTCTTCTTGCTAAGAATCACTTTGACTATTCTGGGTCTCTTATTTTTCCAGATGAATTTCATGATTGCTTTTTCTATTTTTATGAGGAATGATATTGGGATTTTGATTGGTATTGTATTGAATCTGTATGGTGCTTTTGTGAGAATGGTCATTTTGACAATATTAGGTCTACCTATCCATGAACAAGGTAGATCTTTCCATCTTCTAAGATCTTCATTAATTTCTTTCTTTAGTGTGGTGTAGTTTTCATTGTAGAGGTCTTTCACTTCTTTTGTTAAGTTGATTCCCAAATATATATATATATATATATATATATATATATATTGAGGCTATAGTAAATGGGGTGGATTTTCTAGTTTCTCTTTCTGAGGATTTGTCGCTGATGTACAGAAATTCCGTTGATTTATGGGTATTGATTTTATATCCAGATACATTGCTGAATTCATTTATTAGATTTAGAAGATTTCTGGTGGAAATTTTTGGTTCTTCTATGTATAGAATCATATCATCTACAAATAGTGATAATTTGAGTTCTTCTTTTTCTATCCATATCCCTTTAATTTCTTTCATCTTTCTGTGTTTTGAGTGGTAGCATAGTTTCCAGACATGCTTACCACAATATAATGAAACCAAAGTATAGCTGCTTTAGTTGAATACCTGGGAATTTAAAGGCCATTGAGAATATCATTACAATCAAATGATATACTCTACCCAAATAACAACAGCTTGCAAATATACCCTGGAATTCTGACCACTTTATTAGTTGTGCATTTCTTGTATCATGCATAGAATAGAGGCTTCTAATTTTAAAATTATATAATAAAATTTTATTTTTTTTCCAAAATTTCTTAATATCGTGTGATATTATGTATTATACATATAAAGAAAAACTATTTTTTGATTGATTGCTTCATTCATTCTTTCTTTTTAGTTATACATGATAGTAGAATACATTTTGATGTAATTACACCATCAGGTACTATGTCTTATTCTAGTTAGAACCTCATTCTTGTGGATGTAATGAGGTGGGAGTCACTGTGGTGTGTTAGTATATAAACATAAGAAAATTATGTAAGTTTGATTCCACTGTCCTTCCTTTTCCTATCCTCCCTCCCTTCCCTACATTCTTCCCCTCAAGCCCCTGGCTGTATGTTATCTTCCACATATCACAGAAAGTATTCAACCTTTGGCTATTTGGGGCTGGCTTATTTCACTTAGCATGATAGTCTCTAGATCCATCCATTTGCTGGCAAATATCATAAAGTCATTCTTCTTTATGGCTGGGTAATACTCCAATACCACATTTTCTTTATCCATTCATCTGTTGAAGGGCACCTAGGTTGGTTTCATAGCTTAGCTAGTGTGAATTGAGCTGCTATAAACATTGATGTGGCTGTGTTACTGTAGTATGCTGATTTTAACTCCTTTGGATATATACTGAGGAGTGGGATAACTGAGTCAAATGGTGGCTCCATTCCTAGTTTTTTGAGGAATCTCCATATAGCTTTCTAGAGTAGTTGTACCAGTTTGCAATCCCACTAGCAATATATGAGTGTACACTTTTCCAGCATCCTCACCAATGTTTTTGGTTACATGTAATCTTGATAACTGCCATTCTTACTGGAGTGAGATGAAATCTCAGTGTAGTTTTGCATTTCTATAGTTGCTAGAGATGCTGAAATTTTTTTTAAATTAAAATTTCTGACTTTAGAAAATTTAACACATATATAAAGATCACTGATCACGTTGAGTTAAATCTCACTTAGCTCGATACATAGATATTTTAATTAATTAGCAACAACTAATACTGTGCTAGCCAATGAAGTTAAGCTGTCATAAAATGGTTTATTTGTTTAATTGAATCAAATAGAGGAAGAGTTGTCAAAGAAGGACTAGTGATAAATAGTTACTGTATCCAACTAACCATCAGCAAGTATTTGTGCAAAAGACAAAATAGTGGCTGGCAAAAACCAGAGAGGACAAAAAGAGTGTCTAGGTGTGACAATTATTAGAATTCATTGGAAATTAATTCATTAAATTCTAACTTTAACATTTGTACTTAAAATAGGTTTTATTCTTTAATAAAAAATTTTGAACTTTGTAGCTTATATTAGTAGTTGTACTAATAGATACTAAATTTATTTCCATTAATATCACTAGCCTTTTTCTCATAAAAAAGGTTTATAAATAATACCATTCAAAGTTATTATTTTTGTTGTTGGTGGTGGTGGTTATTATTTCTGTTATAGAATCAAATCTTCCTAATATGGCATATGTGGAAAGATTACATTCTAGCAAAATCCTTATTTTTTTTTCAGCACTGGGGATTTTAAAAAACCATTTGGCTGTAAGGGGTATAGGAATTCAAGAACCACTACCACCAGCCATTCCTGTGGAGGAGCAAGATATTCATTCTGAGGATGAGATTCCTTACAGTGAAATAGAACTGGTTTTCATTGATTGCCTTCCCCAAGCTAAAAGAATGAGTCCATGCACACACATCACTGGTTGGAGTGAGAGGATACCATAAGGACTTGGATATTGATTGGAAGCATTAATGTTTCCCTCCTTGCCCCTTATTTTTGGTTTGGTTCCAAGATTATAATTTGCATTCTCTAGGAGGTTAACTAGACAAATTATATGTTTTATTTTATTGACAAGAAAAATTATCTCAGATGTTGAAAAACACTTGATACTATGCTTTTAATTGAAGTTCCTCTTGTGGGTTTTAAAGATTGCTACCTACTCCAAGCTTATAAAACACTGGATAATTGGTTCAAAGTAGGATTATAACATCAGGATTAAAAACTATCTCAAAATTAGTCCGGGGTTAATTAATTTAATTATTATTATTATTATTATTATTATTTATTTATTTTTTTTTTTTTTTTACCAAATTTGGGGTAATAGAATCCTTTTTCTAGTAACCTTCACTAGCATTTCTGATAACACTGTCACTGGGAAGTTATCCTGACAATGAATCTTTTCATTGATTTAATTATAATATCAGTACATGCACCCATGCAGAAGTTGTAAACTTGCCAGTTAACAGAGTGTCAAACTTAATGGAACTGAAACATAAGACCCAATAAGCAGCACACACAGGTCTCAGTCTTTAATAAGAATTTCCTTCCGAACTATCATGCTAGTCAAACTTCATGAGCTTCATTAAACTTGTCAAAGAATGAATCACCAACCACTAGTATTAGATCAGATGCATAAAATCAATTCATTCATTCATTCAAGCATTCAACAAATATATTTTTTGCGTAACAGTGACTTTAAGGGATTGGCTGTGCATGCCATTGATTGCATAGATAAAAACGCACAGCAAAAACAATGATAGGCTCCACTGACAAAATAATTAATATGTTGAGAGTGAGAAAATGCCATTGAATTAAATTTACATACTCTTACACACACACACACACACACACACACACTGTTTCAATCAACAATTGCCTTCATCTAATAGTTGAAAAAGCAGCAGAGTACTTAGCTACACATACAAACTTCACACCCTAACAAGATTAGGTAAGGCATATGAGTTAAAGTAATTTGAACTTATCTTTCCTAAATGGTCCAAGGAAATATAAGAAAAAGTTCTGACCAGTATACTCTCATAAACATTAAGGCAAAGTATAATCTCTACCAAGGAGTTCCTAATGAAGAAATGAGGTTACAAAAAGAGATTGTAATGTAGCCGGGCGCGGTGGCGCACGCCTGTAATCCCAGCACTTTGGGAGGCTGAGGCAGGAGGATCGCGAGTTCAAAGCCAGCCTCAGCAATGACGAGGCACTTAGCAACTCAGTGGGACCCTGTCTCTAAATAAAATACAAAAAAGGGCTGGGGATGTGGCCCAGTGGTCGAATGCCCCTGAGTTCAATCCCTGGTAACCACAAAAAAAAAAAAAAAAAAAAAAAAAAAAAAAAAAAAAAAAAAAAAAAAAAAAAAGAGATTGTAATGTAAACAGAAGGAAATGAACATAAAACTAATAAGAATTTTAGGGAGAAGTACTGAAAAGATATTCTAAAACTACATTGGAAATTAAAAAGAACAGATTTAAGAAATTGCAGTTAAAGTTTCATCAGAAGTGTTAATGAGGATTTATAGAATGGACATGACAAAACACTTTTTAAAATAATTCTCAAAAATAAATTGGAAAATAGCACAAGTAAAAAGTTATTACAAAGTATATGAAAGATACGACAGTTAAAATGGAACAAAGATGTGTTAAAGGCATACACAGAAAAAGTAAACAAATGTAGAAAAGGGAACACTGAAATTTAATACTTCTGAGTAAAATTCTTGAATCTGCAATAAATTCTTTACATTGAAACTTTTGTTTAAGAAATATTAATATATAAAATGATCCTTTGAAATTCTTGAATAGCAAGGATTAGCAATCATATGATCGCAAAGGGCAAAAAAGTCATACACCAGAAGTAAGGGTGATATTAAAAATCAGAATGGACATATCAACCAATCTGAAGGAGTGTGGGTATAAGCACTCCGTGCTTCTGCAATCTGATACTTCATAACTGCATTAAGAACTAGAGGGTTTTCTTTTTTGAGGTGAATCTTTTATGAAGTGATTTATTTTTCAAACTACCTTCTCTCACTGTGAATGAGAGTACTCTCATTGGGTAACTTCTCACGTTAATATTCTCTGTGACAAGCTTCCAGCCTACACAAAATGAACCCACCATATTCTGACTTACAAGGGTAGAAATGTGGACTTTATGGACTTTGTACATAAAATACTAAGTAAGCAACTATGTCTTTAAACATTGTAGTTTTTATTAAAAGACATTAACCTTATTTTGATTAAAATGGTCAGTGGCAGTGGTTCATGGTGGTTCATGCCTATAAACCCTGGTGCTTGGGAGGCTGAGGCAGGAGGATCACGAGTTCAAAACCAGCCTCAGCAATGGCGAGATGCTAAGCAACTCAGTGAGATCCTGTTGCTAAATAAAATACATAATAGGGCTGGGGGTGTGGCTCAGTGGTCAAGTGCCCCTGACTTCCCCAGTACCAAAACAAAACAAAACAAACAAACAACAACAACAAAAAAAATACACAGTCAGTGGCCTTAGAACCATCTCTACTGGAGATGCCTTTCATGAATGGTGAAAGATCTAACTAGAGGCACAAAGGAAGTATTCCACACCCTTTGCAGATGGGAGATCACTCAATCTGAAGATACCTTCAGATATTTGTCTTCTTTGTTGTCAGATCATTGTAAAAATGTACTATTTTCTTTCATCACTACCTTTGTTGAATCTCACAGTATTCAAATATATGCTCTTATGTTGAACATAATATGGATATGCATAATTTACTGGATATAGAAAGATAAATGACTTCCTCTATGGCTGCTAGGACACACAAAACGAATTTATTAACATATCAAAATATTTTAAGTTGGTTTTATGATTATCATATAACTAGGAAAAACCAAATATATATTTCCTACCTTTCTTAGTATCCTAGATAAGTTTGTTAAAAAAATATGTTATTAAGATCATTGTGAGTGTGTGCACATTAATTTACTTGGGAAGTTAAAGGTGATGTGTGACCTTTCTTAATGCACATTTCAATGTAATTTTGGAGGTTCTGATGATTTTTGCTTCATACATAAATTTAATTTTTAAATATTCTTTATGATATATTTACTCAGTCTTCAGAGACTTATTGTGCTCATGAAAATATTCTAGCATTTTTGTGTTCCATTTTATTTGATAATGAAACACTTAAAACTTTTATTTTTAGAATTGAACGCAGCAATCATATAAATGAGAGAACGGAGATAAAAATAACCTGTGGATATTCTTCTCATGTGATATTTATTTTGAATGAAGCATTAAGACATCTAACAGAGGTGTTTAACTGTAAGTATTTTTAAATGAACTTATTTATTTTTTTGTTGTGGCTTGATTATGTCTATGTGCTACACTTTTACAAAATTTAAGACTAAACTATGTAGAATAGTAGCAGTAATTGACAAAAGATTATAAATACTCAAAACATGAGCTGACAACAGAACAGCAATGTGGAAAAAATCATCCTGGGTATAAAATCACTTAATTAAAAATTAAACATCTGGGATAAACACAAGTAAAGGACAAAAATAGAAATTGTTTATTGTCAAAGTGATCTTGGTCAGATTATATTTAGAAATGAGACTGTTTCTGATAAGAAAATAAAATAATTGCAAAGCCATGCTTTGAAGGATGATAGTCTTTCCATGAATAAGAAATGAAATATGAGTTATAGGATTAGGAAACTAGAATGAGAAGCTTTTATGGAACAGGGTTTTTAGGTTTTGGTGATATATTTCATGTATAGATATATCAGTGATTGTGGAACAGAGTTCAATTAATGGAATGCTGCATCTATGCCTAAATCTGTTTTCAGGTCTCTGTTAACCACAGCATCTGCAATTTAATCATACAAACTATTGCATTCAGAAAGAAAAAAAGTCTTGTAAACTGACCCGAGGGCTTGATTTGATCTATAAATAAATATACTTTCCTCTTAATATTCTGCAGCACTTTATTCTAATTCAAATTTAAGCTATTATGATTGGTGAAAGGTTGAGTTTGATAGCAATTTCACTGTTTGTGGCTTATTATGTTTCTTAGGTCACACTGTCTTTAATCCTGTGACTTAAAAAGAAAAATATAACCTCAGAGGGAAATACACAGAGACTGTACATAATAATGAAACATTAAGAACATAAGGGTTTCTTTAGGATTTGAAATCATGAATAGACATCCTTCTTGATAGCTGACTAGAGCGCACCGGCATGGCATTCTGAATCAGCCAGACACCTGCTCAACTGATGGATACATATTGTGAATGTTTCCCCAAGCTACAAATATGTCTTATGTTTTCTCTTGTTTCATTAGCCATAAAAAATAATCAGATAATGAAATATTTTTTTAAACATTCTATTAACATAGAGCATATTTTTTCCCAAAGTGGAACATGTGATTTTGAAAATTCCTGATATAGGAAACAATTTAAATTTCATTAGTTTATTCATATATTCAAAGGTATTTTACTTCATATAATATAGGAATAATAGCATTTCTACTTTAAATTTGAAAATTCTATTTATGGTAATATTTTACATATATTCAAGACTGGGGGCAATGAATCTAATTTGTAGATTAAATGGATAAAGATTTCAAAATTTATTTTAAATCTTACTTCCTTATCTAAGTCTTATAAATTTTTTCTTGTTCCATATAAAATGTGTATTTAATATATGGCTAAACAATTAAATTGACTTAAAGTCAAATTAGTAAACAAAACAAAATCAAATTTATTAAATGCCTTGTCTTTCTCAAAAAGGAAATGAAAGACAACATATAAAAAAAATTAACATGTATTTAAAAAAATTAACATATTTTTAAAAAATATAATTTGCCTAGGTCAGACTCAGAGAAATTTTCATAAAGGTATTACTATGAAATATAGAAATTAAATATAATTAAGTAAAATTATTTTAATTAATATTTTTGATGATTTGTGATTGAAGAAAATTTGAGTTATTTATTTGCTAAACTGGCTTACCTCATTTATCAGAACTATGTTGTTAAATACTTGGAGAAACAATTTTCAGTGACATTAAAGATTAAGTGATATTTGAAACCATGCAGTTTATTTAACATGCTTAATTTTCTTTTAGACAATGTTCAGTCTGAAGTTTCCCTTTGATCTAATGACTTTGTTATATCTGCATATCAATGGACACATGTGTATTTTAATAACCATGATTAGAAATATGACCATATAAAACCTCATTTATACCATGAAGATAATCTGGTGTAAGAAATGCTTTTATTAGGCAAAATCTATCAAGCCCTCTAGTGGTATTAATATATAAGATATTTTATTGCTATGTTTGCTCAATAAAAGGAGCTTTGTTTGTTTTTTCCTTAAGTGCTGGTATTTAACATTTTCTTGACATTAGCTTTTTTGCAAATTCCTGTGTACTCTGGCAGGTAATTTGTATAATACTTTAGGTTTTTCTTCTAAAGGATAAAAGATGTTAAATGCCTAGACTTAACTTTGGAGATGTGAATAACCCACTAGGTGATAAATCACAGTTTTTGAATTAGTAAATATTATTGTTGGTGTAATGTTAAAAGATATTTTACGTGTTTATCCATATGCATGCATGGATGATATGTATGTATTATCTATATATGTGATGGTAATTATGTTTTCTTAAAAGAAAAATAACAATTTATAAACTTAGAAGAGTTCATTTGAATAAACTACACAATAAAGGATGATCACTAGCTAATCTTTTCTTTGTAATTGGTATTAAGATATTTCATACCATTTAAGACTTAAGGGAAGTCAATGGTTTTATTCATACCTAGAAAGTTTCCCACTGAGTTGCAGGATTTTTTTTTCTATTTATTGATATATTTGCTTTTATTATAGAAGGCATGCACTTAAAGAGGAGGTTCAGTTGGCAGATCTACAAAAGACATTTCAATTATTAAGGAGAAAATTTTAACTTCATGCCAATAGTAGTTTTATGAAAAAAAAAAATTATTAACATTTGACATATAATATAAAATAATAGAAATGAAAAAATAATACTGAGTAGTTTAAAACCACAAGATGGGTCTCAAGGAATATTTATTCTCAAAGATAAATTTTTTGACTAATTAACCTTTGTTTCAATTTTGGACTCTGAAATCAGGTTCATGGGGCAACCAAACAATATACTGTGGCAGAAAGTACCATAGTAAGTTAGCTCCACACTGGTTTTTTTTTTTTTTGCCATAAAATGAATATAATCGCAGTCTTACCTCATTTCACGAACCCCCAGCTCTTCTGAGTATGATTGCCATTCTTTTGGAAATAATTCATATTATTTCATCACTCCCTACTGAGGAATCCATGCAGTTGATGAACATGTTGTCTCCTTTTCTTTCTATTTGTGTCACCTCATTCTTAGATATCTCTAATCAAAACTGATTTAAAAGAAAATATTCAATCCTATTGGCAAATCTACTCTTTCACACTGTAAATCTACCAAATTTCAAACTTATAAAGGCAGAGGATATGCATTCTTCACTCATATAGGTTCATTTAAAAATTTGAAGAATTTTATATTTAATATTTGTATTTGCAAATCTCATATATTTACCCCTATCTTCTCTCAGTCTTTCCTGGTTTTCTCTTTAGCCTCTTGGGTTTGGATTATTATAATCATGTATAATTAAGTGACATCACAGATACTAACTCCAAGAAGAGAACAATAATAACAACAACAACAACAAAAAAAAAAAAGAATGCTCTGAAACTTGGTATGTTTTACAACCAATCTTTTATAAAAGTAAGTAACTCTTCAGAAGCTAGATTTTTGGGCTGGAGTTAGTATAGCCTTGTCAATATACACAGATATGTCTGTGGGTTACACAGACTTGCAAGGTCACAATATTTTTATTGTGAAGTAAGTTTTATTGCAGAATTTTCTAACGTGTATTCTAACATAAGGATCTTCTACTTGTAAATTATGGAACCACTCAAAAGAAGAAATGGGAAAATACTGTCTAATGATACTAGTTAAATTATCTTGCTATATTTCATGCATGTATGAATATATAACAATGAATCCCACCATCTCATACAATAAATATATGGAAGAAAGATAATATCATCGTATAAAATGATGGAAGCAAAATATTGTATGGTCCACTCTCAGTTTTCTTCTGTCTTCTTCCTTGTTGTCAGGGAGAACCTGAGCTGGAGAGAACTGAGCTGCCAGGTATCTGAGTAGTTAGTTGAAATAATAATCCAAAATGAAAATAATAGTCAAGCCTTTAAAGACTTATTGGGATAATACAAGCAAAAGACTAAACCAGAGAAAAATGGTCTTTTCTGTTCCATTTTTTCTCATGGAACAGTGCTGGTTGAAGTTCAGGTGCATCAACATGTGATGGTCATCTCATTACCAAGGTAGCACTGAACACAAGTCTCCTATTGTCTTATGGAACCAGAGATCAGAGCAGGATGTGGGTATGTTTGTGGAGAGACAGAACTGGGGTGGATAAGGACTGAGTCAGCCTAGAGAAAAGTATGTTCATCGTATCATAGTTCCTTACTTCTATCGGTAAGGAGGTCTCAGCAGAGGCATCTGAGGCAGGCCCATGTAAAGAGGGCTCTGAGTGAGGGTCTGTGTTATAGCCATATAGGTATGCATGAGTATGGCTGACCCATAGGGACTTGATACCTTCACTGCAGCTCCCTTGAGAGACTGCAGTACACTGGCTATGTACCAAGTCTGATATGGGAAGAGCAGATTTTTCCCTGTGAATCCTGTGAGGTAGTCTGTAATTGCCCGTGGGCAGTCCTGAGAAATCACATGTAGGGTTTTGGTGTTGAGCCAGAGTCCGTGTTGATTATCATTTTACTTGTCTACTTCCTCTTGAATTTAAATCAGGGACTAAAATACAATAAAATTTGTCATTTACTTAGAACACTGCATCACATAAATAGCCTTATTCCAGCAAATAAAATTTATAGAGGGTCTTGCTTGGTTTGACATGAAGTGCTAATGATACTAAGATAAATCCCCACCCTCAAATAATTTAGTGACTTTGGAGAAGTTCAAAGGAATAATATCTAAAATATAATTATGGAAGCAGTAATATGACAGTATTGTGCAGTGCTCAGAATATGCCAAGTTTGCTCAAAATGGCTTACTTTTATCTTCACAACTAATCTCTTATTTATGCCCTGTGATTTTCTTCCATTTTGTCCATGTGAGAACAGAGACTGAGTAATGTTAAGAGGGGTTAAGTAACCTGTCCTCTGGTAAATGGTGAAGCTGAGTCCAGAGGCCATGCACTTAACCACGGCATTTTACTTCTATTTAAAAATACCTGAAGTCTAGAGGTATGCATAAAATATTAGGGGAAAAAAAAAAAAAAAAACAGAGAAAACATACTAGGTTCATGTGGTAAGTGGCCAAGGGAATGATATCTAAACTGAGTGTACCTTGGCTGTGGTGTGGAGGTGGGGGGTCTCAAATTGAAAGGCATTTAAAATACAAGGGATTAAATCAGCTTTTGTATTTTAGAAAATAAAAGACTCTGAGGATGTAGGGAAGAATTAGATAGAGACAAAGAGATGAATCTATTGAGGTGGCAGTATTATGACTTGACAGGTTACTTCATGCTGGGTGTTAGTAGTGACATAGAGCCAGGGAAAGTAGAAACTAGAAAATTTCCCACATATAATTTTATTTTGACTTGATGAATGATCCATCAAACTGAGAAAAATAACAAAGGTGAAGGAACAGTTTTGTGAAAAAGATTTTTTTGCTTTGGGGATCATGAGTATACACCTGTTAAAAACTCCCAAGTATAGGTAGATTGTAGAGAGTTAAATAAGTGAATTAATAACTAGAGAAGAAACAGAGCCCTGATGACTATGACTACCTAATGAGAGGGCAGAGAAAATGATGCCCCCAAATGGAGCAGAACAAGGAGAGTCAGTAAGGCATAGTTTCAGGGGAGTTTTAAGTGAAAATTATGAGCCCAGTGTAAGAGAGATCAATTAAGATCAAAACTGAGCTGTGTCTTGGAACTGACACCTACTAGATCATAGGTTTGCCTTCTTTTAGGAAGGGCAGCATTGTAGGGTGGGGCTACCTGATGGTGGTGAATTAAAGAGTGAATGGACTGCGATAGAGAAGAAACAAATTCAATGAGAAGGAAGGAGAGAGATTTGACAGTGGCTAGAAGACAGAATGGAATGAAGGAATGATTTATTTTGTTTGTTGGCTTTTTGGGTTAAGTGGGTTTTCTTTTCATTTTAGTGTGGGAGACATGAAGCCTAGCGAGTACCAGGAAAGAGAAGTTGAAGAGATATGTAGAAAAACTAAAACTGAAAACACGAATTCCAGAATAATCAAAAGATGAGGTGCAGGTAGACAGTGGATTCAGGGCCAGCTTGGATTTAGCATCACCACTTGATTGTTAATGACTCTGGCAATGTCACTTAATTTCTAAGAGCTTCAGCTTCCTCATCTCTAAAATGTGGATTAAAAATAACATCAATCTAACAGGGCTGTTATGAGGATTAATAGAAAAGTGATTTACACTGAGAACTTATTGTAATGTTTCCTGATATTTTTAATTAGGGAAATCAATGGGTATCATCAATAAATAAGTCTGTGGACCAGCATATCACTGGAGACTGGAATAAAAGGGAAATGATTGGTATTTCTGAAGGAAAATTTGTAAATGTACTCAGGGAGATGATACCTAATTATCTCAGTGACATTAGCAATTCTCCTTTCTCTTAAAACAAAATTACAAGTAAAAAATGATTTAAAATTATAAATATATATCTGATCAATTCTAAAGTGTTTGGATATAAGATTCCTTTTATCTCAAAACTATAAACATCTGTTAGATCCAAAGATATTTGGAATCATTTTAGATGAACATTGTGTGGAATATCTTTTTCTATAAGTTAGGTGGCAATCTTATATTACTCAAATGCAAAACTTGATGTGGATTTTTTCTTAGGAGAAGAAGAAACAACTTAATGGGCCCTTTAAATAATGATAGAAAATCTCCTTAAAACAACCAGATTTACAAAGAGTAGTCATGTTATCACACCTACTTCCTGATCAGTCTCACACAAGAGAAAGACAATTTTAGTGAATATGATGATTAAAACAAAATTATAAACCACACTAGTCAAAATAGCATGAATATTACAAATCTTACTATGTGAAGTGTGCATTCAGGTGAACTCATCCATTAAATATACAAGCAGTCACTAAAGGAAGTTTTTTGAATGATTCTATATTGATTGAAATGCTTTCTACAATTCTTCTATTTAAGAACACCTGAAAAATTGGAATCATGTTACTTTTTTTCCACATTCAACTTTAGTTATATCCTTTTTCTGAGAATTAGTCACAAGTTTAGATATAACTCAAAGTAATTTACAGTGAGCTTGAAAGGTACTAATGAAGCTTGGAAATAAAAATGGCAGTGTGACAGTGATAGAACTAGTTTTCTTATGTATGTTTTATAAATGGACATTTTCTCAGACTATGTAATATATACTTTATGCCTTTTATTAAGATTTCTATGTGTAATCCTATCACTTGTTCCTAAACAGGAATAGTCCTGTACTTACTTTCATTTAACTTGAACCACCTATTTTTTTTTTTTTTTTTTTTTTGCATGATTCTGTGTTAATTTAGCTTGGTTTTCTGTTTGCTTAGAAATTGAAAGCTACAAATAATTTCAACTGCAATAGATGGTAGCTGCACTAAAGGGAAGGTAATATCCAATCTAAGTATGCCAATTCCTAAATGTTGTTCTATTTATGTATGCCTTATTCATGCTGATTTATGAGCTCTTCTATGAATCAATATCAGTTATTCTTAATTGTATAAAGTGTTCATTCTAATGTGATTTTCCCTATTTTCAAAAGATTTCTACTTTTGCAAAAACTGGCAGCATATGAACAATTTATACCTCTTTGAAATTCTTACTTGTTTGGGGGACAACCTGCTTCTTTAGGGAAATAAATTTTAATTAATAAATAAGACACTTTTCATCACCTTCAATAACATAACTTTTAAGAGAATAGAAAACAAGGCTGGTGACAACTTCTTGGGCCTGGCATCCCAGGAGGGGCCCATGAAAAAGCAAGTAAAGGCAACTTCTACTTCTTTCCAAGCTTCTATCCCTGTTATAAATTTTCTTCTGGGTTTTTCTCTTTTTAAACTACATCCTTATTCCTATAAAGAGTTTTCTGTGCCATCAATTTTCTTTATATCTACTTTCAAAATAGAAATAAATATTAGAGTGGTAACATTCCTAAAACTAAAGAAGCCTTATCAAACTTAAAGTGATATTGAAATTTGGTTGTCCAATACACAATTGTTCTTGGGGGGGAAAACTGATCGATTTTAATTTGTTACTTTTTAGTGTCAGCACAGTTTTACTATGCTGTTTTAAATATGCACATAAACCACAGTGGTACTAAAACATGGTAAGTCAAATTCTGATCATTTCTTTTGTCAAAGAAGCATGATCTTAACTCATGAGTCGCTGTTAAATATAAGTGTAATGTGGAGGAAAAGTGAAAATACATTATGAGGGTTTTTTTTGGCCAATTTGTATAATTTTTCAGTTAAGCAGTCATAAATCAAGGAATATTGTATTTTTTGAGGCTCATTAAAGAGACATTATACATCAGAATAGTGAAGTCGTCAGCATAATGAAATGATGAATGCCTGTAACTATCTGTATGTAAATGATGTGAGACAGATTCAGGGTGTTACAAAGGGGAATAACAATCTCTCTGACAGTTCCCTGTAGGTGCGGTTGCTGGATGCTGGTGACAGATGTTAAATGCAAACCTCTTCAATGGCAAGCACTTATTAGCACGCAGTGGAAACTTGCAATATAAAATAAGACAAAAAGCAGATTATATCATTTTAAGTAAATTTGTTCAGTAAGTTGTATTATTGCATTTTAAGGGCCTTCTTGCATGTATATCATAATGCTTGACCATTACCTTGACTAGTAAAGGGAATTTTCCATAAACAGGATAATGTGCCATTCTTAATCCATTTAGGTTTATTTTAAAACTCAGCTATTATTATTAATTATTTAATAAAAAAAAACTTACATGCATCTTTACAGAATGAATTCCTATGCATATACACTCTCGATAGTAAGATATATAATATATTTGTCAAGTGTGGATTTGATTTCTGTTTTAATTTTAATTTTTATTAAAATCAAATTTCTTTTGATTGATACTGCTCAATTTGTTGATTTATGTTGATTTAGGAGGGCCTTAAATGTTTTATTTTGTTTATAGAACAGTCAGTAGATCTAGTACTTTGCTACAGATTCTCATTTTACTATGCATTTCAGAGCATCCCATAGTGGTGCTAAACATGTAAGGATTATTAACTAAGGAAGGAAAGAAGGAAGGGAGAGAAGGAAGGAGAAATAGAGAAATGGATTGTGTGAGAAAAGATGATTATTAGTTCACCATGGGTCACTGCTGAGTCTGTGGCATTGACCATGTCACTCAAGCTCAGTCCACTCACATCCCCTCTTATTTGAAATGAGAACAGTGGGTCATATACTGCCCAAGTCACCATAGTTACAGAGGACCAAAAAGGCTCTCTATGTGAAATGACAATTAAGTTTGCCTTTTAACAAATCACAATATAAAATTATTACTTTTTAAAAAACTGTCTATCTAAGTAACTTGAGAACAGCAAAAACATTTTGAATTTATCACCAAACATAAATAAAGTAATATACAAATATTTCTATGTCATGTGCTTTGGGGACCAGAGTTTATTATTATTTTTAACAAAGTTTCGCCATATTCTGGTCACAGTGCTTTGATACTTTCTAAGGTATCTGTGAATTGCTAGCAAGAGAAATGGCATAATTTTCTCATAAACAATAGTCAAAGTAATAATTTTGTTCTTTCATCCATTTTGATGTATACATATTGTGCTTGAAATGTCATTTGACTACAAAGGTAGCTTAAAAAATTTGTATCTATTTGTCTTTTTTTGCATTTGGAATGTTGCCAATTATAAGCAAATGAGAGTTTTATTAACAAAAAGTATTTAAATATAGTTGTGATAAAAAACTTTATGAGATGGTGGTCCCCAATTTTTAATACAATTTCAATATTAAGTACAATAACTCCAATAACTTCTAAATTATTATGACACTTGAATATAATATTAAATATAATAAAATGTAACATCAATCTTTTAATGTAATTTTTTGAAAATTTTTATCTTAAAAAACACATTTGAAAAATCCTGTCACAATTTAAATGTCCATAATAATAAGAACCATTGTAAAACTAAACTAAAATTAAACAATTTTTAAACAATATACCACATTATTCTATTTTCTGTTTTCCACATTTATCACCTACTATTTATTTTGAAAACTTTCTAAGTTTACTCAATTACTGAAAAGAAATATCTTTAGGATTCAACATTGTGTTTCTTTAATATAAAACACAGACACATACCCATACACAAAACTGAGAGTACCTATTACACAAAATAACATTTTTATGATATAATTCACTTTTCTCCATGACTAAATAAATATTTTGTTGAAGCTTTTGTGACATTTTGCTGTATAATTGACTCTAGTTTTCCTTAATGAGAATAAGAGAGAAAAATTCTGGCAAGAGACTGGTTCCTTTCTTTTTAGATGAGGAAGAACTAGATTTTTGTTTTCTTTAATATACATTCACACTGTATTATACTTATGTTTGTGTATTTCAATAAGAATTTATACAACTTTCATATTTAAAAGTTCTTTTAGATCTAATACCTCATTTGATCAATGACATGATTTGAATTTTAACTTCATTGCTGTTTCTACATAGTCCTAATACTTCTTGTTAAACCTTTTAAATTTAAATCCTCCTCCCCCAAATAACATTTTGCCAAGTGTAAACTATATGGATGAGGACTTATTTATTTGATGTTTCATCTTCACATTTTCTCACTTTCTGTTTTAAAAGTAGTTAAAGGACGGATGAATTTTGAAGGGGTTTGAATGAGTTTAGAATAATATTTCTGTCATTTTACTGCACAAAGAAATGACTCAAAAATTTTTTTTCAAAAAAAATTTCTTAAAAAAATGAAGACATTGTACCTTATTTAATAACTTTTCTTCCTAAAATTTTGTATTATTCATAAATACCACCAATCTTTCTTTTACTGCCAATTTATAACTTCTGCATTTTTAAAATTATAAATATTCAGGTTTACTTCAAGCTGTCTGTATGTACCTATGTATACACACGAACCATTTTTGACCATAACACCAGTAGTGAATCCAATGCTCCATTCTTTGCTCTAGATAATCATTTTGATATTTATGGTGTTTTCTGGTGCTCTTCAGCTCAGGGTCCTGTAATCTGGCTGTGTATATATATGTAGAGACACACATACACACACACACACACACACACACACACACACACACACATACAAACATATATGCATATAGAGGTTTTATGATGCAAAAAAATGTATATATACAGATTTTTTAATAAATTTTAGTTTTATTATCATCATTTGGCTAACTCAGTCAAATTACAAAATCCTGAACTAATCAACCAACGATAACAGTCGTAAAAATCACACAGGGATTTTTGTAGAGATGAGAGCAGCGTGGTATGGTACCACAATGGATGTTATGGTTTGAATCTGGAAAGTCCTCCAAAGGTCCACGTGCTGAAGGCTTGGTCCCCAGTGCATCAGTGTTCAGAGGTGGGGCTAAGTGATTGGATCATTAGGGTTCTAACCTCTTCAGTGGAGTAGCTATCTATGGATTCAAAGGTCACTGAGTGCATGTTTCTGAAAGATATATCATATACTTGACCTTTTCCTTGCTCCCTTTCTCTTTCTTCTTCTGCTTCTACATACCATGCCCTTCTGCTATGGTGTTCTACCTCACCACAGGCCTAAAGCAATGTAGTCAGAAACCATGGACTGAAACACCTGAAACTCTGGGGCAAAAAACACCTTTCTTCCTTTAACTTGATTTTCTCAGGCATTTTGTCTTAGGGCTTTTAAGCTAACAAACACAATGGATGATAATATTAAAAATCAATTAATCACTTTGGGGCATTTAGAGTCCTTGGGTACAAGAAAGGATAATGACCTTAGAAATTATCCAGTCTTAAAAATCACAGTTGTTGAAAACTTCAATTGTTGAAGAACTGAATGCTTTATTTAAGTTATTGGAAGTTACTGCCTGTACCACAATATAATAATAGGAATATGTGAAGCAAGTCATACTCAGTTAGCCCTGTCTGCCACAGGTGAGAGATGGAAACTGGTAACATACTTGCTGAGCCTCGAAGACTATAAATCACATGCCTGAAGTTGCACAGGTAGTTAACTCTGAGTCTATGGCTATAAACAGGGCATCGGACTCATAATCCAGTGTTATTTGCTTTGCTCTGTTGACAAAGTAGAAACATTCCCAGTTGGCTTTCTCAATGAAAGTCCACAGAGACAATCAGGAGACTAATTGAGAGCATGAAGGAGAGTTATGCAGAGCATGGCTATTGCTCTGAATTGATGCCTTTGTGGCCTAAATTTGCTAAGACTTATTCATCTGATTGTATAATTTACTTAAGGTTGTTCTGAAGCATTTTAACTGGGTTTCACTTCCATTATTAATTTTATTTTACTACTATATTTTATGCTTTGTTTTTTCTAAGGATTTCTAAGCAGATGATACCTGTCCTTTAAGTTAAATAAATGCATTCCCACATTTAAAATATAATAACAATATTATTTTTAATGTGTTCAAGATAAAACATTTTAAGTGGAACATAAAAGCTACATTAAAATGCAAACATTTTCTTTCATCATGCAATATTTACCTAATTAAAATTTTTGACATAAAATTTAAAATTGATTAACTTCAAATAGAGGATGAATACAGACCATCACCAAAGCTGCCTTTACTGCACCCCTCCCCACCTTTTTATAAAATCTTTTCTAGCTGATTAATATAACAGAGCACTTCAGCCTTGGTGAAATACACTTATTCAATTTCACTGAAGATTATAGGTTTCAAATAATAAAATTGGATTTTATTGAGGATTGAAGTGTGTAAATAGAACATTTGATTGAATTTAATAAAATGGTATCCTGCTGATGGAGGCAAGTCATTTCCTCCAGTTTTAACTTGATTACAAAGACAAGAAGTTTTATGAGCTATTTTGAATGGAAAATTTCTTTCTGTCTAGCAAAAAAGACTACATAGAGACTAAGAAAAAGTAAGCAGTACCATTTACTATCTTTAAATAAAACAACAATTGTTAACTAAGGTTATTTTTTGTAATTTAGTAGTGTTATTTTCTAATCTGTATTTGCGGCTCTGTATGTGTTCATGAGAGTTAAACACACATAAAGAATGAAGTCCAGCGGTTTAAGCATTTTTCTCTGACTTTGAATAGTTTCATTTTAACTACCATTCTTTCATGATCTGTGCCATTCTATCTTTAATTGAATACAGTGAAATTGAGGTGGTACTTTTTTGGTCATAAACTAAATCTGTATATGCTAAGTAAGTTATTAAAATGCTTGTTTTTTTAAAACAGTTTTGAAGTTTCACTAAAAAAAAAAGAAAGCATAAATCAAATGGGCTTCTTTGCTCCTTTCTAACAAAAAGTGAAGTCTGAAAATAATTTGAAATGACTGAGAAAACTAAAACTTCATACCAGATGGTAAAGCAACATCCTAAGTGTACGTGAGAAATCATGTTTAGTTAGAGGATACACCTCATTTCTCATGGTAATATCATTGATTAACTTTGATATTGAAGTTTTCTTTTTTAATTTTGATATGTTTTTATTAAGAATTTATGCATTTTTACTAACTTGCCTCAATTTTTTATTTGTATTTTTATTCTAATTTGTTATACATGCTTGCAGAGTGCAATTCATTTTATATTACATATAAAGAACAAAATTTTTCGAGTCACTGGTTTTACATAAAGTATTTTCACAACAATTGTGTCTTCATTCATGTATTTAGGGTCTAATTTATTCTACCATAATTCCTATCCCATTACCCTTCCCCCTCCCCTGCTTTGTTCTATTTAAATTTCCTTCATTCCTCTCATCCCCCCTCCCTTGCCATTATAAATCAGTATCTTCATAACAAAGAGATCATTTGACTTTGTTTTTTTGGGATTGGCTAACTTCACTTAGCATTATTTTCTCCAACTCCATCCATTTACCTGCAAATGCCATGATTTTATTCTCTGTTAGTGCCCAGTAGTGTTCCATCCTTCATATATACCAAATTTTCCCTATCCATTCATCTGCCGATGGGCATCAGGGTTGGTTCCACAATGTAGCTATTGTGAATTGTGCTGCTATAAACATTGATGTGGCTGTGTCCCTGTAGTAAGCTGTTTTTAAGTCTTTTGGGTATAGAACAAGGAGTGGGATAGCAGTGTCAAATGGCGGTTCCATTCCAAGTTTTCCTAGGAATCTCCATACTACTTTCCAGATTGGCTTCACCAGTTTGCAGCCCCACTAGCAATGTATGAGTGTGCCTTTTTCCCCACATCCTCACCAGTATTTATTGTTGTGTTTTTAATGGCTGCCTTCTGACTGGAGTAAGGTGAAATCTTAGAGTTGTTTTGATTTGCATTTCTCTAATTGCTAGAGATGTTGAACATTTTTAATTAATATATTTCTCAAAAAATATTGGGGGGGGGAGCACTCAGCCACTGAGCTACATCCCCAGCCCTATTTTATATTATATTTAAAGACAGGGTCTCACGAAGTTGCTTAGCACCTCGCTTTTGCTGAGGCTGTCTTTGAATTTGTGATCCTTGTGCCTCAGCTTTCTGAGCTCCTGGGATTACAGGTGTGTACCATTTTACCGGGCTTCAAATATTTTCATTTAATATATTTAAAATGTTATTTTATTGAGATTAGAACTTTCCTTATTAATTTAAATATTTTAGCTGTTACATTAGACTAGACAGCTGAATATATTTTTAAACCATTTAATCACAGTGGAAATGTTTTAAAAGATTATTAGGATATTTTTAAAGAGAATATTTGGAAGCTAAAATATGGGCTAGAATTTATAATGAGTCATCATTATAAATGATGACTTCAGTGTCTTCAATGCCATAATTGAAGATATTATGTTCACTGAAAATTGGTAATATATGGTTTCAGAGCAAGATGAATTTTACTGTGGCCTAAAGGAATACTTTGAGTTCATGTAAAATATAATTTTAAGTATTTGATTCAAGGAATTTCCAAAGGAAATATACAACATGAATGTAGTAGTAGTTCTGTTTCAACTATTTGGGGTTTTCTTAAAGAAGTAATAGGGTAGACACTTAAAGTAAGGGCATTACATGAAAGGAAATAAAGTAACTTAGATACAGTGCTGAAAAGCTCTGTGTATTGCCAGTTCTTCAGAGGATAGTGCATTATACAGGAAAGAAAAGGATCACTAGAGATAAAAAACTGGATGAGAACACAAAAATAAGTATAATGGGATGGGTACATCTTCTGGAAGTGCAGCAAATAAAAGACAGTTTAGGAAAAAATGAAAGAAAAGGAGATGACAATAGAAATAAATAAACACCATATGGGAAAATACATGTGATTCATATTTTCTGATTATACAACAGAGCTGTTTGAGCACAGAGATCAGAAACACTGTTTAAAAACAGATAATAGGTAATATTTAAGGAATGTGAATGTGATGCCAAACCTCAGATGAGAAGAAAGAACTGTAATTGAAACAAAAACCATATAGGCTGTTGTTATATCCTAAAACTGTCCAAAGAATAGATGACTACTCTGTCAAAACAAGGAAGTTATTTGGAAAATGTTTTCTAACAAAACTTCCTGATGCATTTTAACAGGTATAAATGTGGTTTGAGAGAAACCACAAAGAAAGAAGGAATAGAAATCTCTTCATGTACAGTATGCGCTGAAATAGATGGCACACATATTGAAATGATATGATAATTTAGGACATGTATCTAAAAGAGGCAAACTGAATTACTGTCCAAATAAAAGCCTGCAAGACAATGTGGTATGCAGCAGGACTTCTCACTTCGAGGGCAGCACCAACAGAGTGCTGGGTGCCTTTCATTTATTTTAGAAGTACATAGGAAAAAGATCACAAAGAGGGTCTGTTATTCATAGAATATCCAATATGTTCCTAACTAGCTGTCCAATAGTTATAGCTTATTTTCAATTCATCTTTGTGGTTACATGAATTCATTCCACTATGGAGTCTTATTTGATCATAAGAAAAGAGCTGCAATAACAAAAATACTAGTTTCATTAGGATATTGTCAGCATCTATAAGATCAACACACCATTCTGAAGCATCTTCAGTTTTGAAAACTATTTGAAAGAAAAATTTGTTTTTTCTTATTGGACACAATCCTCATCCCATGCCTGGTATGTACATCACTTTTATTCAGTGTGAAAATAAAATGACCAAACATCCACCATAACATCATATTACCAAGGTAACATATCGATATTAAACTCAGAATTGACCTGTGGATCTCATTACCTGTAGGAAGATTAAAATCTTCACTGAATGATAAAGGTTGAAATCAGAAGCCGAAAAATAAAAATACAATAAATCAGTTTCAAAAATAAATGGAACTCAAACCAACCATTCTAACAGTTTTATTTTCTCACACACTATTGAGTTTTACCAATAAGAATCTCAAAAAAAGTCTTCATCCTTCCCTGAGGGTGTTGGTTCTTATTTGTCCCCAAATTCTATATAGGTTAAAAAAAGAGGGTCTTGTTGCTCCCCTGACATTTGTTCCAATGACAAGTATAAAGAAAGCTACAAGACTTATTTTTTAAGCTTGTACTCAATGTTTGCATTCAAGATTTCAAATGAAAAGTGATTCTTATATTCTATTCTACAGCCTAAATCATGAAAGACTATAATTCTTAAAATGTAAAGTAGCATATAAATATATGTAGTAGTAATACTAGTAACATCTGTAGCATCAGTAGCAATGATTGTAGTAAATATAAATTTCAGACTACATTATATTTTGTGTAAAAAACCAGAATTATAGAAAAATCAAAACCATCTATTTGCAAAGGGAAATTTGGAATTTAAACTTTTATATGTTTATAAACTTTCTAAAATTTAAAATAGCTTTAAGAAAATGATTAATGTTATCAATTTTTACAAAAAAAATCAATTGAAAGTAGATAATATGTGGTTCTTCTGAAGTTGTGAATATATATGTTTCACTAGTTTTATGTAGGTAAACAACTAATGAAGCCACAAAAGAAATAAAAGATTCAAATTATAGAACTGTGTTCTGGAAGTAGCAGTGCAGATCATGCAGTTTTTTTGTTGTTGTTGTTGTTTGTTTTTTAGGGCTTTTTTTGGTACTAGGGATTGAACCCAGGGGCGCTTATAACAACTGAGAAATATCCGCTGCCCCCTTTTTAAAAAAAAATATTTTATGTAGAGACAGGGTCTTGCTAAGTTGCTTAGGGCCTCACTAAGTTGCTGAGGATAGCTTTGATGTCACAGTCTTCCTTTCTCAGCCTTCCAGATTGCTGGCATTAATGGAGTGAGTCACTGTTCCTGGCCTCTTTTCAAGAGATTAAGTAAGGAAATTGAGTGGTAGCTAGGTGGCTTTTACCAGGTCTGTTGTCAGAGTTATTATCATTTCTGATTTAGACACTTAATATTTTTAACTATCTTGTTAAAAAATATTTATTTTTTAGTTGTAGTTGGACACAATACCTTTATTTTATTTATTTATTTTTATGTAGTGCTGAGGATCGAACCCAGGGCCTTGCATGTGGTAGGCAAGTGCTCGACCGCTGAGCCACAACCCCAGCCCATTAACTATCTTTTAATAACTTAATCTCCAGATGTTTATGGACAAACTGCCCTTTATTTCAATCTTGGAATTATTGTTGTATCGTCAGTTACACATTATTGTCATTACTGCCATTACAATCAATTCCTATTTCTTTTAATAGAAATCAAATTGCATCATATTATAATTTTAGTTATTGAAACAATGATAGAACACATGACAAAAGTTGTAATAACTGTTGCCTAACAAGGCTTTCAAGCTTTATTGGTTGCTTTGTACAAATAATACTAACAGGATCACATGAGGTTGAAAGAGTTTAGGATGAACATTAGAAAATAATTGTTATGTCCCAGCTTCTATGACAGCACTGAAAGCAGAATGTGAATTTTCAAAATGTTGAAAGCATTAGCAAGACATCATAATTATGAAAGAAAGGCACAAGGGACAGAGGAAGAAGTTTGTAGTAGAGTCAAAGAACAACCTGAGGAATCTTCATCTCTGTATGTTTCCACAAAGGAGAGTTGCCCAGGGAAAAAGCAGGAAACACTAGAAAAATTGCTGTTTCAGACAGAGTTCCAAGCTAGGAGAGGAAGCAGCTGCTAACCAAATGCTCCCTACAATAGAGAGACAGTAGGAGAGAATAGAATCAAGATGTCCTAACCAGGGCTATATTCATCAGATTCCCATTCCCTCACCTCTGTGGTTCCAGGATGCAAAAAAATCTAAGGTCCATGGAGCTCTCTGAAACTCTTTGGTGAAGGCAGAAGAAAAAGCAACAAAAACAACTAGTACATACTCTATCTGGGAGAATAAAAGGCATGAGCAAAGATGATAGAGTTGGTTATGAGAGTAACCCAAGAGAAAACCCAAATTTATAGTAGAAAAGATAATCTTGAGCTAATTATAGAGAAAGTTAATTAAAGAAATCAAGGAATTTATGTTTCAAGAGAAAAGATGGTCAGTGTGGAAGACAGACAGATAAAAGATCAACAAATGGAATAGTAAAAGTATTCAAAGATAAAATGAAAGGGAAAATCCTGAAATAAATGAGTTATATTTGTAG
The DNA here is from genome assembly GCA_025594165.1 of Tamias sibiricus. NCBI lineage: Eukaryota > Metazoa > Chordata > Mammalia > Rodentia > Sciuridae > Tamias > Tamias sibiricus. The sequence goes on from CM046661.1 coordinate 42,021,004, forward strand.
CTAAAATGACCATATGGAATATCAGAAACTGTAATGAGACTTAAGGCTGAAGAAAAAAGTTGAAGGAAGTACCATAACAATCCTAATATGGGATTCCATTTGTGACAACATGAAGGGGAGCAGAGAGCTACTCAGAAAAAGTGACAAATAGTCTTGGTGTGGCTACTTTAAGTAAGAAAGAAATGGTGGGAACTAGAATGGTATTGAAATTATAATCCAGTGAGATACACGTCAGTCATCACATATTTATTTTTCTGTGACTTACCATTTCTTATGTCCTATATAACCTATGCTTACAATTTGGATTGCAGAAACTCTCTCTTGAGGGGTAATCAGTGGTTTTACATAATCTACTCTTACTCTGTGGTAACACTCTGGAATCTCTCCTACTTGACCTGAGTTTCAGGTGAAAACCTGAAAGTTGCTAGGACTGTGCATTGTTAGGGAGAAAGAAAGATGATTTTAGCCTGTGGAGAGCAAATTTATTAGTGAAAGAAATATTTACCCTTAATTTTATTTATGTTACATTATTAAACATTTCTACATAGATTAGAGATTTCAAAGTGAAGAATCAAACATCAGTCTCCAATGATTTTCCCTTTTCTTTTACACTTTGCATTGATTAATAAAACTGTACGCTTTATTCCTGGGCTGAAGCATAGTATCACAGAAGCACCTATTCTACAAATAGTGCTGTCATCTAAGGAGAATGAGGTACATTTCTAAGATCCACAATCATAAAGAAACCAGAATTTTGACAAGAAACTTGATTCTTTACTTCTGCTGAAGGGTCTCTGTAGCCAGGAAACATGTTGCACCTCTAAATGGTGAGCCATTGTTGCAGCAGACCCCCGCAACTTGCAGCCAATTTTTTTCTTTCTGGGTTCTTGAAAATTTGAAGACTGAAATCCACAGACCAGAATGAGTGAGTTTAAGAGTAGGATTTATTCAAGTATGCATAGAAACAACTCCTGCAGGATGAGAGGGTATCCAGTCAATGCTATTGATCCAAAATTCTTCTAATCAGGGTGTGGGCAAGTATGAATGCTATTGATCCAAAATTATGTTAATTAGTCTTAGAGAATGACTACTGCTATTGGTTAGCTCTGAATTCCATTCTAGTTTGCCTTATTTCCATTTTGTCTTCAAAGAAGCAAGAGTGAAGTCAATCGCACATGCTTGGTGGTTGGTGGTGGTGTGTTGTTCTGGAGCAGTAGAGCTACATGGAGTGGATGTCAGCATTGGGCAGGAGGAACCATGGTGCAGATGACAGGTTGCTGTACCTTGGCTTGCCTACAACATAGATCTAGCCTGCCCCAGGCCCATGCCAGCATGGTGGACTTTATGGAACTATAGCCCATACTTGCCAGACCCACAGGACCAGCCACCTCTTTGTTGCTCCACCATCCTGTTGTCACTTCTTGGCAGGGACTAGTGGGCTGGCTGTATGGCTTCACAACCATGTTGTATCATTCCCCCATCTGCAGAAGTGCCTCTAACTTCCCCCATCCTTAGAAGGAAAGGGAGGTGACTGCTATAGATATTTAATGCTGAAAAGGGGCATGGACAGGAAATGGCAGTGAGGATCCTTTTACAGAGGCCTGTTTAAGGGCCCTCAGTAAAAGGGGAGTTAGGTTTTCTATTCCATTGATAAGGCCATTTGTAGTTTGGGCATGTGTCATATCAAAACAATCCAGAAGTTTATCGTGAATAAAAAAAGTATAAGTTGTTTCTTCCCAGGGTTTGAGGATTAAAGGAATCCCAGTGTATGAGTGCTTATGCTATAAGGAACATAACCACTCTGAAAGACAAAGATGGAAGAAGGCATCCCTTGGTATCCCTTCATTATCTGAACTAGATCAAGGTATCACTTGATCACCCATGAACCTTACCACTTGAGGTCTCCTGGTTGGATTAGTCACTCTTACCACACAAAGCACTTAAAGCTTCCTGTGATACTCAAAACGTGAGTGACCACATATTGAGGCCTAATTAGGATTTTTGCTTGTTGGATTAGTTGCCCTTACTAACATGTGAATCAAAATCCCATTTGTGTCATTTCCCACTTAAAAGGAAGAATCCACCCCCCCCCCCTTTTTTTTTTTCTATGTACTGCTCTAACCTCAAAAATGGACGCACTGTAGATGGGGTTGTCCCTCTCAGAGGAGCTCAGTTGTTGTACTAAGGGTGAGACATGTTCCTAAGTGTTATTTGCCCTGGACAAGTTTTTAGCTTTTCCTGATGTATTTGCCATCATACTTATTCTTGGGACCACTAAAGTGCTGTTCTATTTGTTGTAAATATTATATTTTAAATTGATTGAGAGTCTTTGTTTGGATTGCTTTTCATTTTTTCTTTGATAGGTTAAAATTATCCAAACTGGCAGGATTGGGACACCTAAGGAATAACCTTCCTTGTAGCTGGGAGCACACCAAGGATAAGGATGGACTTCATGTCTTAAAAGGCATTAAAAATCTCAAAAATTTCCCAATAACATTATCAATGCATCCTTTCAAAACAGTTGGGATTCAGGGGGGTATAAGAAACCTAGGTCTACATGGTTTTTGTGGTGCTCATGAGAGAGAGTAGGGAGAAAGAGACCACTTGGCTCACACTCTGGGTATTTTTGGGTCACCTCTTTCCCAAAGACCTCAGCTTAGATGAAAAGTGTCTCAGGATCTAAGATAGATTGGGCACCCTCTATCATTGGGCCAGTCTGATAGTGAAAGAAAGAAGCTGATGCTTGAACTGATCTGTTGATCTGGTCATGTTCTACAGAAAGAAGCTGAAGCAGAGCTTTACTAAAACTTTGTTCACCCCAAACTCTCTTCCATCAGGGCCAATGGGGCCTTCTCTAGTAAGTCTGTCACCCATGCCTTCAGACCAGTTGGCCAAGCTATCTGCTTTTAACTGGCTGACAGGTGCCTGGTATTTTTGATAAAGGTTTTTCTCAAAGATGTACAGGACTCTGAAACACACACACACACACACAAAAAAAAAGAAAGCAATAATTTTGTTGGTCTATTTCACTCACCCTTCCAAAGATGCTACACATTAGACAAGAAAAGCTGAAACCATAGTTTTTTTTGCTTCTGCTGGCAGGTGTCTGCACAAATTGCAGGCCTCTGTGGCCAAGAAATATGTTGCAGCTTTTAATGGCAGGACATGTCCTTCAGTGTTGCAGCAGACCCCAGAAGCTTACTGTTATTTTTTTGTTCTTTCTGACTTCTTGTCTTGTGAATTCAAAGACAGAAATCCATAGACCCGGATGAGTGAGTGTAAGAGAAGAATATATTCACACATGCACAGAAAAAAACTACTGCAGTGTGAGGAATCCCAACAAGGGTTGCCAGCTGAATGTGCTAGTCACAGGTTTGTATAGCACTTGGGTCAATGCTAACCAAACTTATATAAATCAGGGTTTGAAAAAAGAACCAACGTTTTTGGTCCAAAACTATGCACATTAGGGTTTGGAAAATTATGAATGGTACTGGTTAGCACTAAATCCTATTCAGGTTTACCTTGCTTCCATTTTCCTCCCCCCCACCCCCACCCCTTCTATCAGGAAAAGAGGTTGAGGTCAGTGAATCACACATACTTGGTAGGCAAGGGAATTTGGAGCCTAACGCTATGCGTATGCGGAGGGATGTCTGCCCTAGGCCTGGTCAAGCCTTGGTGGAGTGAAAGCTCACTGTGTCTCCACTCCCTTGCAGTGCTACTCCCCCATGCCTCAGGCTCATTCTTGCCTCTTGTGCTCTACCTTCTCTACTGCTTTGTTCCACTGCTCTATTGCTGCTTCTTGGCAGGGACCAGTGGGCTGGCTCCTCAGTTTGGTGTCAATAATATAGTAAAAGTCAAAAAGCCCTACTTGGAAAAGGAAAAAAAAAAAAAAAAAAAAAAAAAAGTAGACAAGAGAAAGAAACTACTAATTGAAGAGTATGATGATACACATATATTGATAAAGGAGAATTTTACACGTATATTTAGAACAATCATGCTAGAAGGATAAATGGTGAACATTTGCTTTCTATCATTTTTATAGATTCTATCGCAAATGAATAAATTGTTTTTAAAAGCATTTGATTTTCCTAATTTTTTATATTACCCTCACAAATAATTTTAGCTGTAATTATTTTTCCTTTTTTATCATTAGTGCATTTTAATTATATAGTAATAAATAACTTAATTTTAAAATGAAATTATGGCATTTCAGATAAATGGATGGAACTAGAGAACATCATGCTAAGTGAAATACGCCATTCCCCCAAAAACAAAGGATGGATGTTTTCTCTGAGAAGTGAATGCTGATCCATAGTGGGGGTGGGGGATTAAGTAGGGAAGAATGAAATAACTTTGGATTATGCAGAGGGGAGTGAGGAGAGGGGTGGGGCTGTGGGGATGGGAGGGATAGTAGAATAAGGCAGACATTATTACCCTATATACATGTATGGTTACACTACTGGTGTGACTCTACACCACATACCGCCAGAGGAATGAGAAGTTGTGCTCCATTTGTATACAATGTGTCAAAATTCATTCTACTGTCATGTATAACTAATTAGAACAAATTAAAAAAAAAAAAAATAGAAGGGAGACCAGTACAATGGAAGAAGGGGATCAGGGAGAGGGAGAGGAGGGAAAGGAGAGGTACTGGGAAACGAAATTGATCAAATTATACTGTTGTATTGTGTGCACATATGAACATATTTTAACAAATTTCATTGTTACATATAAATAGGAAAAAAATAAGTGTCTTCTAAATTGTGAAAAAAATAAAAAATACTTAATTTTGGAACAGTTATACATTCAAGCAATATTAGCTATAATTCTTACTTTTATACACTAGGCTTCTGACTATTCCTCAATATGAAGTGGAAAGACAGTGAAGGGAGGAAAGAAATAAAAGGTAAAAGTATTCAGAGGCAGAGAAACTCTGGGTATTACTGAAAATGATAAGAATACATCTTCTCATTCTCAAGAACATTTACAAATTATGTGACAGAAGAAGAAGAAAAATTAGGATATTATTTACTTGGTCTTACCTTAAGAGGAAGTCTCAACCTGCCACAAACACATCAATGCTGAAAAACACAAACAAGTGTCTTGTGTAGGGAATTGATTTCTACTTGCAAGGGATGAAAATCAGAAAATGAAAAGATGAAAAATAGATTACCTAGGGAATATTATTCCAGAATTGTATTTGACTCTCTGGTTTGGTAAATTTGACAGTGAACCACCATCTATAACTACAATGATAGAAAATAACTATTTACTAAGAATAATGTGTGAACTTTGGAAACAATCATTCATATTTTATGAAGAGCCTTGAATGTCAGTTACATAATTATTTTCTCATTAAGAGGAAAATGGTCTTTATTTAAAGAAATTCAAACATTTCAAATGTATGTGATATTTTGTGATAATATGTACCAACACTCATGATAAAACAACTATAAATTTGAAGGAAAAACCCCAAAGGCTATAATTGTATTATATAACTCATAATGGCACAATAATAAACTAAATATTGGTCATGAGTATATAAATAAGGCTGAGGCAGGAGGATCACAATTTTAAAGCCAGCCTTAACAACTTAGTGAGGCCTTAGGAAACTTAGACAGACCCTGTCTTAAAATAAAAAGTAGGAATAATAAAAATGGTTTGGGGATGTGGCTCTGTGCCCAAGTACCCCTGGGTTCATTCTATAGTACCAATTTTTTTGAAGTATATAAATAGACATAGATACATGATTTTTGAAATTATTTTATGCATATTTGTACTCCTGAACTTCCTAATCCTTTCCTGAACAGATATCTAGTTAAAAAAATAAATGGAGAAAAATTATGTCCATAAATTTTTCTAGTCAGATGCAGAGCACATCAGGCCACTCAAGCTCTAAAATTTTGATAAAGCTGTTGAAGAATTATAAACTCTAATTGAGTACACTTGCTTTTTCCTTTTAGCAGAAAGCACTTAATACAAATTAAATTACTCATATTCAGCTTTAAACATTTTATAAATAAGAAATTATGCAAATGAAAAATTTGTATTTGTCTTTAAATGAAAAGTTAATGAGAAGCTGACACAGAATCACAGGTGTGTATATGTCCACATTGCATATGTGGCCATGGTAATGAATCCTGATTATACATTACAGTAGAATCTGCAAGTTTCAAAAACAAAGTTGGAGGCTGGGGTTTGTAACTCAGTGGTAGAGTGCTTGCCTAACATGTGTGAGGCCCTGGGTTTGATCCCCAGCACCACATAAATCTAAATAAACAAAATAAAGGTATTGTGTCCATCTACAACTGAAAATATTTTAAAAAATAGTCTAAGAAATTTTTGAGACTTACTATTGCATCATCTTCAGAATAGTGATGAGGAAACCTTTGAAAGCATGTCAGTACTAGTTGTTATGTTCAATCATCATTGAGAAACCATCAGGGCATGTAATTATTCTTCATAATCACAACAGTTTAGAGCTGAAAGGAACCTAAGATTCACCCAGACCCATCTGTGTATCAATGTGTAGAGTAAATATATTTTACTCTGGTTTTTAGGAGTGTTTACAGTGAAATGAATATGTACATTTTTTATGAGTTGTTTATATATGTTTCTACCCAAGTGTATGTATATTCTATGGGACTTTTATTGATTAATTATTACTTAGTAGATATACATAAAGGTAGAATTCACTGTGGTATAACCTATGCATGTACATAGTTTATTTATATACACAGATGCACATATACTGTACTCATCAAAAAAAGTGCACCTTGATAACTGATAGGGAGGAAGAAAAGTGAATTCAACATTTAGAGGCTAAATTATTTACACTCTAATAAAACATATATGCAACTAATTACAGTTCAAGGTAATGATATAGTTCTAGATATAATGCAAAGAAAAACAAATCAATTTTTAATAAAATAGAAGGGAGGATATTTCTTTGATCAGTCTTTCAGGTAGTAGAGATGAGATGGAGAAAGTGGTAAAGATTGAAGACCATAATGTGCCAAGTCATGGAAGTGGAGCAATAGTTCTTGTTCAGCAAATATATATGATGACTACCATATGTGTAAATGAAAATTTATCAACTTATTAGTTATAACTATTATAACTTATTAGCTTATTATCAATTTACTCATTTATTTTTTTCTCCATTTGATGATTGCTGAACACTAATTGCTGAGATTATATTGGTCTTTCTCATAAGGAGTATCCACCCACAAAAACGCTAAGGAATCAGCTGAGTGGCAGTGGGATGTAGTTTATTGTGAAATATTTTGGTACCAATTTCTTAAAATCCACATGACAAATAAGCCCCATATTTGGGGTAATATTTTGTATGCAAAATTATGGGAAGGTTTCTTAGGAAAATTTCTAATGAATCATTGTGATAACATGAATTTGAGTTTAAAGTTTGATTTTTGGAGATATTACATTATTTATTTTATCTATAGATGTTTGGAGCACTTTTAAAAATATTTTTTGTTAGTGCATTATAGTTATACATCACAGTTGCATCCATTTTTACATAATCATGCATGCATGGAATTTAATTCATCCACTTCAGTTGCTAGTGCTGCCTCTTCTCCTTCCCTCCTCCTTCTTTTTCACCTTCTTCTCTACCAGACTTCCATTGATTGATTGATTGATTGATTGATTGATTGATTTTTGTTTTATAGATATATGTAAAGGTGGAATTCACTGTGGTATAACCTATGCATGTACATAGCATAATTTTGTTAAATTCATTTAATATTTCCTTCCCTTTTTCCTCTCTCATCTCTCCCTCTCAGTCTCCTTCTACTCCAGTGATCTTCCCTCTGTCCTCAGGAGATCTAACTCCCACACGTTTTCCCCTTACTTTTACTCTAGCTTCCACATATGAGAGAAAACATTCAATCCTTGATTTTCTGAGTCTGGCTTGTTTCACTTAGCATGATGTTCTTCAGTTCCACCCATTTACCAACAAGTGCAATAATTTCATTCTTCTTTATGGCTGAATAAAACTCTATTGTGTACATATACCATATTTTCTTAATCCATTCATCTATTGACAGGCACCTGGACTGGTTTCATAACCTGCCTGTAGTGAATTGTGCCACTATAAACATTAGTGTGGCTGTATCATATACTATGTTGATTTTTGTTCTTTGGATAAATACCAAGGAGTAAGATAGCTGGGCATAGGTTGGTTCTATTCCTAGTCTTTTGAGTAATCTCCATTTTACTTTTCAGAGTGTTATTTGTAGCACGTTTTTAAAATTTGTGTTTTGATAATTTTTTGTCAGTGCTTGTTTTTATGCCTCCTTAATATGTGTTTTTGATACTAAAGAAATGGTTATGCTAACATTATTAGATATTAAACTACTTAAAGAGAGTAGTTTTTTAAAAGTAGAGCTGGTCATTAGGTCAGTTCTTCAACTTGAATAGATGAAGACATTTATTTTTGAATTTTTTTAATGTATGTTCTGGATAGTTCATTTTTTTTTTCATTTTTGTTTTATTATAGAGTGTCTATTTCTTCGGCAAAGCCTATGCAATTGATCTTAATGTGCAAGTCCTGCTTTATCACCTGCTTTCTCAAAAATTTAAGATATTACCTAAAGCCCAGAGACTTGGGTCAAAATAGCATTCAGGGAACAATTTAACTGTTGCTCTTGCAGTCGATTATATTCTTTTTGATCATAGCCATGAGTCAATTCCCATCTTTTTGCATCCTCCTATACTTTTCCCATTTTGAAGTATTTTCATTGATAGATTCTCAACTTCTGTTTTTTTTCCCAAGAGTGATCATACATATTTTGTCCAAAATGTTGCTTATTTTAACTCATCCAATTTTTATCACAAATGACTTCCTCCATGGATCTTTTCTTTACATATAATGTCTTCATCTGTACACACAAACATACACATACATATTTTCTGTACTGGAGAGGAGTGTATATTCTACTTTCTGAGGAAACAATTCATGTCTTAGTTTTTCTGTTTTTCCCATCACCTAAAAGAGGAACCTGAACACACAATTATACCTTAGCGTGTAAGTATCGAAGTATATATTTAGAATCTTTTGCCTAGTTTAAAGTATCCTAATTTCTTTCTTGCAATGAAGAGTAAGAATAAGGGACAGAGTCATAGTCTTTTTAATATTTCCTCCATGCAAATTTCAGACTAAGAAAAAGTGATAATAATCCATAAATTCTATATTATATACTATATTTACTTTCAGTTATTAATTTTCATGTTTTATAGTAATCAGTAAATATTGTGATCATTTACATATTACCTGTATTCCTAAGGCTATAATTTTAATTTTTAAAAAATCTTTTATATTGTTTTTTAAGTGGCAAAAGCAGACCCTCCTTTCTCTGTATGGCATGAACTTTGAGACTTGTGATGTGGCTAACTGTAACTACAACAAAGAATTCTTAGAAAAATTTAATGATGCATGAATTCTCATTTGACACTATATATTTATCATCTCATATGGGTTTAGGGAACGTGTCAAACCTTAATTTACCCCATCCTTTCAATCTGATTTTCTTATCTTGATAATGAAAAGATAGGGTACATGATTTCTTAGGCATATTTTCTCTCAGAAACTCAAATAATCTGGTTTTATTTTTAAGTAATTGCATTGCTGATTCTTGTTCAAATTGTCCTTTATAGAAGCTCAATAAAATCTGTGTTGAACAGATTATAGCTTGTAATTTTTCTTTTAAAATTTGTCAATAATCTTTTCCTTTTTTTTATTCTAGGTGCATAAAGTTGATTTAATTCAATCCTTGGTTTTTGACATTTTATCATCATTGGACGATACATGGTTATTTTTAATTTAATTCTTTTAGAACCTGACATAACTTGCACCTACCTGTGTGTGCTTCCTCTGGTCCACCTTCCTATGTCTCAAACCCATTCCACCATCTTGAATTTTATGTTTATCAATCCACTGTTTGTTTGTTTTTTTTAATGATTTACCTGGATATATATTTGTGTCTTCAAATTATGTTGTATGTTTTTGTTTTTGAACTTTATTAAAAATATTGTACACTCTACTCTTCAGAGACTTTGTTTTTTTTCCACACAGTATTTTGTTATTCCTATTTGTTCATGCTGCTACATATAACCATAGTTGTTGTTATTTAACTAACTGTAAGAATATTAAATAATCTACTTAGCCATTCATTTGTTCATAGCATATGATTTGTTTTAAGCCTTATGAATAGTGCTACTTTAAACATTTTGTGTGTTTTCTAAAATTTATGTTATAAATTATATTGACCTTGAAAATATTAAAATATTTTATATGGTCATGTGTTTTCCTGCATCAAATTTATTTTGACTTTGTTTAGGGAAGTGAATTTCTTAGAAAAAGTAATTATTATTAACAAAACATTCAAATATATGACTTTTTTCTAAATTAGATTTGCTTGAGAGTTTTATCATTCATGCTTCAAGAGAAACATAAGATGTTTTTGTTACTTATCATCTTTTTTCTTTCAATGCTTTATTAATGCCTCAAACATGATTTTGTTTCCTTTTATTAGAAAATACTTGTAAGTTTATTATGTTATAATCACTTTTCAGATATTCCCAGAATCTTTGCAAAGACATTATTGTTCCTTCATGACTCATTTGACAATCATCTAATTTAACTTAACAAAATGATGATTAAGATGTTTATATCTAAGAGGTGCTCCTTTTTGTATCTTTGTAGAATTAAACACCTTTTCCTTTTTTTTTTTTTTTTTTTTACAACATAATAATATTTAACTATAATTAAGTTGCATATCTAAAATATAACAATCCAATGGCACTTGTCTAATGGAATTATGCAGGAAATTATTTAAAATGAGGTGCAAAGAGAAAAAAAAAACAATTTAAAACAAAGAATTAAGACAAGCATATTCATCAATTATCATTTGGGTACAGTGGAAGAACTGGCCTGAGGGCTATTCCATTTAAAATGTTCTATTGGTACTATTGAATCCCTGAAGCAAAATGTAATAAGAGTTTGGTGTCCCAATTAAAGTACTGAAAATGTCAGCAAGCTGAAGGGGATGGCTTTATATGTTTTGAGAGACAACTATGCTGGTCAGGCAGTTATGGCATGAATTACTTCAAAATATTCAAGAATAATATGACGATTTTTCTTAATTTCTAACTTTAACTTTCTTTTTATTTCCCTAAAAGGATTTACTTGTCCAGAACCAAAATTCACTTATTATGAATTGACAGTGGACCAAATCAGGATGAAATTGTACAGAAACTAAAATATCTGAAAATCCTAAGGTAGATCTGGCTTGTGAGCCTTTAGCAATTTAAACACTAATAGTACTTTTAAAAGAGGCAAAATCAGCATCACTTCATGATTTGAAAATCCTTCTTCTTCCTGAAAGAACATAACTTGATGAATTTTAACATTTTCCATATTTGAACTTAGATATATTACTTCTATAATCAAAGGAACTACTAGTTTCTAAGTTGTAACATTATGAAAAAAATTGACTAAAAATAAAGTAATAGCTTTTAAATGATCTATAACAAATTCATCTTGAAATTCACAAGATTTCATGAACATATGTAAGTGTGTAAGACCTCCTAATTAATCACAAAGGCATCTTTCAGTCCAGTACTTACCAGATCTATTATCTCAGGTAAGTTATTTAACCTCTTTATACCTAAGTTCTCCTGTCTTGTACATGAATAATAACTATACTGACTTCATAGAATTTTTATAAGAATTTAATGAATTATTCTATCTCAAAAATTTAAAATGCTTTCTGTCATATAAAGATATGAGTTTGCTTATTATTTTATATGTCATTCTTGTTAGTGTATGAATTTGATTATTAATAATCATTAATTCAAGCTCTTATTTAAAATCTTTATCATCTACTTCTATTTTAAAACTATAAATATTGAAGAAAACACTTAACAAGGAGTGAAAAACAACTAATTCAAATAAAAATATGACCTATCATATTTCACAGTAAGTTGAGAGTAGAAACATCCTTTTAAAGTAAGATAAAGGAATAAATCTTTTATCACACTTTTTATTTGATTTCTTTCTGAAAGTAGGAGATAAAATAAGGCAGAGAAATTAAAGTAAGAGATGAAGCAAATAGAATATTAAATCATCATTTGGACAGATAGTATTACTATTGACTTAAAAACTAAAAATAAAATAAGCAAATTAATAACAGGTATAATCAATTGAAATACAAAATAAGCATACATTTTACTCTTTTAAATGACAATACATATTTAGAAAACACAAAACTAAATTACTTGTTCACAACATGAATCAAACTTAAAGTTCTTGGAAACAGACCTAAGGAAAGTATTTATATCTCTACTACTACTTATCCTCTGTTTATCATCTATGTGTTTATACATAAGAATAAATAAATTAATGAGAATTTTTTATTTATTTTTTTGGTACTAGGGATTGAACTCAGGGCACTCGACCACTGGGCCACATCCCCAGCCCCTTTTTTTGTATTTTATTTAGAGACAGAGTCTCACTGAGTTTCTAAGTGCCTCGCCATTGCTGAGGCTGGCTTTGGACTCGCAATCCTCCTGCCTCAGCCTCCCAAGTGCTGGGATTACAGGCGTGCGCCACCGCGCCCAGCCAATTAATGACAATTTGAATAAATAAAATGCATGTTAAATTTTGGATGAGAAAATTATTTTAAAATGTCAGTTCTTCTAAGAGGAGTATGTATGTGATTTTGTGTGTGTGTGTGTGTGTGTGTGTGTGTGTGTGTGTGTGTGTGTCGTAAGTAATCCTAAATTAAAAATCCAGAAAGCATTTTTTGAAACTGTAATAAAATGATGTTTCATGAAGTAATTGCAAGAATAAATATATGTGACATATATTGAAAGCATGCATACAAGTATAATAAGATGAAACTTCTACTTCCAAATAGTAAAGCATTATATTTCACTACAACATAATAAAGCATATAATAAACTAAAAAATTTCACAACTACATGCTTATAGTATAAAAAAAATGGACAAACACTAAGCTGATTTAAATCAAAATGTCTAAAAAGGAAAAAAAAAAAAAGAACTTTGGGTTTGTTTTAAAGACAGTACTACTTTGAGCCATACTTTGAGTACCTTCTCCTACTCAAACTCTAAATCCATGACACCTATAGATAAGTTATAAAAAATTGATTAGAAAATTATGTCAAAGAAAGATTAGCCATGCAGAAGCCCAAGGCTACAGGGTTCTGGATCATGAAGCAGTCAGAAATACATGATGAGGCATTTGGCACATATAAAGTTCAAAATTATTCTTTGTCATGTGGGGGAATGAAGTAAGACTTACAGCTTGAACCCAGAGACTGGTGTAGCAATCTCACACACAAAAAATGGGGCATAAAAAGGAAAGCTGTTAAATTGGCCTGCTGCATATAGGAAACAAGAAAATAGAGGTCCAAGCTTACAATTAGAGGCTGAGATAAATCACTGGATGATGTTTGGATTTTCCAATATTTCTCAATATTTACCCAATTTTACCTAAATGTTTACCACTATTACCCCAGGGCAAGGACACCAAATTCGTAATATGAGAAACAGTTTTGCATTCTGAACTTGGGAATTCATTGTGTAACCTCTATACAATAGGACCAGGGAAAAGTGTAGTAATATACATATTTTTTAAAGTAATTAAGTAAGGAATACTTCTTTAAAATTTCCCACAAACAATAATTTCATAACAGGAAGACAGCTAATTCTAGAAAGGCTAATGTATCAATAGTGAAAACATCAAATCCAAACACTCTGATAGCCTGATAAAGAACTAAAAATATGTTTATGTCCCCAAAGTGATAAATAAAGAGTATCACCTATAAAATGAATGAAACTTATGGAACTTAAGTAAATGACATAAAACAAGAAGAGGTAGGAAAAATTAGCAATTACAAAAGTTTTATGTTGTGATATTCCATAGTAAATAAACTACCAGAATTCCCTGAACATAAAAAATAAAGCCAATAATAGTTAAAAGTATAGTAGCTAAAAGGTTGTTTTGTTTTATTTCAGATTTGAGAAAGTGTACTGTCATTTAAATAAGTTCAAAATCCACTAAGGCATAAGTAAAATACAATTAAAAATCATAAAATCTTTCAATTACTGAAAAAATAAAAATTTCCTATAAACAAATGATAAAGATATTGAAACAGATTTTTCTAAAGTTAAGATAGATGTCAGAATATAGCATAAAATAATTTAACAGAACTCCTGGAAAATAACTACCTACACATAGCATATTCTCTAGTATTATATCATTTAAGAGAAATAGTAAAATAAAAGTATCTTCAGGCCAGCTACAAAAGAATAAAACAACAAAACCCCTTTCTGAAAGATCTGTTTGAGAACATAGTGTAGCAAGGAGAATATTGAAGCCATAAAAATATGGTAATCAAGAAATGGTGGTATGCTTAAAAATTGAGAAGATATATTGGTAAATTTAATTACCATTTGACAAAATATTAACTAATGCTTAGGTTTAAAAGATAAAATTAAACTCAAATTAATACTGTGTATCTTCAGTAGGTGCATACAGTTTTCTGACTCTGTTCAAGTGATGAACACAAACACTGGGTATTGATGTAATGATCAAGAAACAGCAAGAAAGAATAATCAAAGTAAGAAAAGTATAAAAATAAATTATAAAAAGATTCACAAATCATAATAAGTGTAGTCAAATTTAGCTATTACAAAATAATCAGATTGATTTTTCTGTAAGAAATTATGAAGGATTAAGACTACACTGAGAGATTTAATGTGTGACATTCATCATTATGCAATGACTGAAAAAGAATTGAGGGTGCTCAACAGCAGCCACTACAAAACTACTGACACTTAATTATGTAAGCTATATATGTAACCTTTTTGGCAAATAAATGTAAAACATTTTAATTTATTTATGTGTATGTGAGTATTAGTCAAGATCCCCTCTATACTCCTTTTTGGAACTTGTTTAGGATCCACAGGTGAGGAAGTCCTTTGTGCTTAGAAGAAAACCGATTATTACATACATTGAAAAGCAATAAAAGTGTGCACACTTTCATTTATTTATTTATTAGTTCTAATCAGTTATACATGACAGCAGAAAGTTCTTCAATTCATTGTACACAAATGGGGCAGAATTTTTCACCTCTCTGGTTGTCCATGAAGTAGAGTCACACCATTCATACAATCATATATGTACCTAGGGTAATGATGTCCATCTCATTCTACCGTCATTCCTATCCCCATGCCCCCTTTCCCCACACCCCTTTGCCCCATCCAAAGTTCCTCCACTCATCCCATTCCCCCTGCCATTATGGATTAGCATCGATTTATCAGAAAACATTTATCCCCTGTGTTTTTGGAATTGGCTTATTGCACTTAGCATGATATTCTCCAACTTTATCCATTGACTTGCAAATGCCATATTTTATTCTCTTTAAACACTGAGTTATATGCCATTGTGTATTTATTCCACAGTTTCTTTATTCATTCATCTATTGAAGGGCATCTAGGTTGGTTCCACAGTTTAGCTATTGTGAATTGTGTTGCTATAAACATTAAAGTGGTTGAGTTACTGTATATGTGTGCACATTTTTAAGTAGACCCATTATCTAGTGCTATCAATACTGTTACCACCAACAACAATAAAACTTTATAGCAATTTTCAAACATTACTAATAGGGTTTTCCCTAAATTGAACATTTCTAGTAACTAAAAAAAATATAAGCTTTCATATGCTGAAAAACATGGATATTCCTATGAGCGAGATCTTAAACATAAAGTCACTCATAATTTTTTAAACAGCATTTGCCCAAGGCAGAAATGTACATAGAATTTGAAGGTCTATATATGCTCTAACATTGCTAGTTCAAAATAAATGGGTAAACATTGTTTTAAGTCATTTTCTCATAATTAGATCAGTGAGGAAAGTCACATGTCTCAGTTACTTCTGATATTTAAGGAGAGACTAAATTTGTATTTTTTAAAATTAATTAATTCATTTTAATTACATATACATGACAGTAGAATGCATTTTGATTCATTGTACACAATTGCAGCACAACTTTGAATTTCTCTGGTTGTACATGAAATAGCATCACACCATATGTGCAGTCATACATGTACCTAGGATAATGATGTCCATCTCATTCCACCATTTTTTCCTACACCAATTCCTCCTCTCCTTATCGCCCTCCCCCCTTTTTTTCTCCCCCCTTTTTTTAACGTAAACCATCTTCATTGGCCTACAAATGAAATAAAGACTACATTTCATTTCTGAATCAATTATTGTTATCAGTAGAATCTCATAGTATAAAGTCCATTGAAGAGTAGAGTAATGGACATTTGAAAAGTATGTACTGAGGGTATCTTTTTACTCTGATTCCTACGCTATATGTGCCTAATGGAGGATTGCTTTATTTTAGTTGGTGGTATTGTAGGGTGATTCAGTGAACTGAATTTTTATATAGTTCAAATATGTTGTTACTAGTTTAGCATGTTTATTGATTCAAACAGTAACTTACAAACAAAAAAATGCATGTAATTTAATCTATTAACCCAATGATTTGAAGGTCATATTAAAATAATTTGTAAATGCTATATGGAAGAAAACATATGAATTTCAAGACCCTAATACTAAAAGCCAAACATGTATACTATGCTTGAACACTAGAATGCCAACTAAGTTTAATTTATCAAAAACCTGTGCTTTTATAGCTACCTTATGAGAATGATAATGTCCTTTAAAAACTCTCATTTCTTACACATACTGGCAGCTTTCCATGTCTTAACACAGGACCTTTTGAGATATTTTTTCTTTGCCAAAAAGGAAAATATGTTGATATAATTTTGGAAGTATGATAAAATATAAGAAATTCATCCAAGAGAAGTGTGAATACAATCAAGAAAAGGTTGATTTTATGTAGAACAAACTTAATTATAAACAAAACTTACATGGCTGTCAGAAATGATTTGGACTTACATTCTACTGTAAGTCTAATCTATTAGGAAAAAGAAAGATCCAATATTACCTTAAATTTGTATTATCATTTTGAATTTAAGATTTCTGGAAATCACAATTGGGGTTCATTTAGTAACCATAGAGGAAGCAACAATCATAGAAATTCCTGTAACCAAATCCCAATTGAACTTACATGGGCCCAAAATTTATATAAAGATTAAAAATATTTAGAAGGACAATAAACATGATGAAAACATACACAAGTAAACAGAATCATAGTAAAAACTTACAATGGTTATAATTTATCAACAAATAATACATTTAAACATGATTGCAATGTTATGAAAAGGCACCATAAAAATCACTGGAAAGGATAAAAATGCTTCTTTTATACAGTTTTTACAAAATCATCTTTTTTCATGGTGTGCAATTCATTGTTGAAACCTTTGCTGTTGACAAAAAAATTTTTCAAAAGGCAATTGTTTATGAGGCCAACAGATATTTAAAACATTAGAAAAATTTCAGCTTATAGTTGCTTTTCAGTGCCTTTGATATTAACTTTTGTAAACAATTATCATCAATTTTGCCTCTTTTGCAAAATAGATTGAAAGCAAAAAGGAAAACAGATAAATTCCATTCTATTCATAAAAAATTAAGAAGCTCCACTTTTCCTTTAATAATCTGTCATAGCCGGGCGCGGTGGCGCACGCCTGTAATCCCAGCACTTCGGGAGGCTGAGGCAGGAGGATCGCGAGTTCAAAGCCAGCCTCAGCAATGGCGAGGCACTTAGTAACTCAGTGAGACCCTGTCTCTAAATAAAATACAGAAAAGGGCTAGGGATGTGACCCAGTGGTCAAGTGCCCCTGAGTTCAATCCCCAGTACCAAAAATAAAAATAAAAATAAAAATAAATAATCTGTCATAGATTTATATTTAGTGTTCTTAATTTTTATTTGCAAATGCACTCTAAGAAAATTAATTCAATGAATATATTTGTATTAATTCATAAAATAATTTTGAATGTTTTTAGAATCATAATTCCTTCACAGCACTTTAAAAAGGGAACATATATTCTGTTGTGAAATTTATCTTGTTTCATGTTTTAGACTTTGACTTTTTTAAGCAGAATTGAATCTAGTCAAAAGTTAAAATAGTCAAATTTTTTATTTCAATCTTTGATGTCCATGCACTAAATATCCATCAAGTATGTCCTTCTAAAAATCAAATACCTCCCTTTTAGTCTAAGGGCAAACAATTGCCTCTTGGCTGATTTGTCTGTTACAATCTAATTGACAAATTAATATAAACTTTTGCTCTTAGTATATTATCTTCCTAAGAAACCTACACTTTGCTTATGACAATTCTATTTAATTATATATTACCTGCAATCAAATTTTTGGAAATTTTGTTGGATGTACATAAGATATAAGAGTGGCAAAGAAATCTTACCTAAAAGAAAGCTGTAGAGAATCTTCTGATGTTGCATATATTAGTAGTGGGCTTATATGTTCTTGCTTCCCATATATGTATAAATTTACCAGATTTTAAGTATTTTTCATTCTTAACAATTCTATAAATAAAATTCACTGTTTTATTATTTGTTCAAATTCTGTAATCTTTAAGAAATCACATATAATTATACTATAAAATTTTTGTCATATATAAGGTGTCATTTAAAGAAAGATTATTTAGTAGGCTGGCCATATAATAATATACTGTAATTACATAGATTGCTATTTAAAATTGTGCAAAAAAAGTTATTCACATGCCTTAAAATCTGGTAGCATTAAAATATTCTAATATATTCAAATCTACTACATAACTTTGCTGGTCCGTGAGAATATACAGAAGTGCTTGATGAAAATGCTCACTATATATAGCATAGTTCTCTTCCATAGCTGGGAGAGAAGAATGAATTTAAATATGGTATCTTTTCCAAATCATATGAGATTTTATAATGTTGGTTTCATATATTTAAATGGAGGAGAAATCAGGATTTTATAACAGAAATAATAATAAAATTATTCCCAATCATTCAAGGCTTATTAAAATCCTTAGCAAAATGCATAATAATCAATTAACAAAGCATTTACTGTTAACATTTCCAGAACCAAGTTGCTTTTGTCTCATGTCTAAAATAATAAAAATTCATCTAAGAAGAAATCCTGAGCATGATAAATTTTGTTATTCCACGACTATACTCATGTTTAAAAAGAACACCCCAGGCATTTTGAATGGCTCTAAATAAAAGAACCCATAGTTCACATTACATACTGTGACGTTAAGGCTTGCCAAGCCCTGACTTAAAAGTCTCTTCCTTACCTTAATTATAAATATTCCTCAAAAAATAAAGTTTTCATGCTACAGAATATTTGTTTCCTTGTATTTGCTTATCACATTCTTGTGTCCTCAATCAGTGGTACTTAAGATGCTATTATATGGGGAGGTGGATACTGAGTATTGAACCTGTGATCATTATCTGGGAAGGTGGGATACTGGGTATTGAACCACTGAGCTACATTCTCAGTCTTTTTGTATTTTTAATTTTGAGACAGAGTCTAAGTTGCTCAGTCTGACCTCAACCTTGCAGTTTTCCTTCCTCAGCCACCTGAATCTCTGGGATTATAGGAATACACCACTGTACCCATCTTAAGATGCTCTTTCTGTCTAAAAAGTTTATTTTCATAGATTTCTTTCAATCTAAATCTTATTCATTTTTTAAGGCTTTACTACGAGTGTCTGTATGAAGTTCCCCTAATGCATCTAGATGTCATTTTCTTTTTTTCTTTTTTTTTTTTTTTTGCCCATTTTATTTTACTATGCTATATAAAATATTTACTAGAATATGTCTGAAAACACAGGTACTTCCATTCATATCTTTCTCTTAATATACTTAACAGCTTAGAGGACAAAACACTTAGGAATTGTCCCATATCTCAACTAAATATTTATGAAAGAAGATAAAGAATAGACAAACATTAAGCAATCAAGTTATCTCTTAAACATACTTTAAAAATGTTTAAAACTTTCTGTGGCCCACAGTTAACATTTGATAAATTTTAGCTATTTTATTATATTACAACTAAAATGAATTTAGACACATTTTGGTAACATAACCCTATGATTACATTTCCTTATATGCTTTTAATTCAATCTGTAAGAGGAAATAATGTTTCAAATGCTTTTTTAGTTAAAGCACTGCCCTCCAGATAAGGTGGAAATACTCAAACAATATGGTCTTATAAGTTTTTTTTTTTTTTCCCCCCAAGTTTGGAAGAAAAAAAAATTGCCAAAATAGTAACAGTTCACATTTATGGTCAAGAATTTGGATGGTCCTTAAAATGCTGCTGCACTGCTAACTATCATCCTATAGAGGGAGAAGGGTCTATCCAGCCTAGAAAGAGAAGGTGCAGGAAATCTTCCACATAGTTGTGGACTTTGAGTCAATGTACACCATGGAAAAGTAGAACTCAATATTTAAATTTTGGGAGGTTAATTTTTTTATAGCAACTGTTGGATTTTTCTTCGTGACACCAGAATTTTATTTCCAACATTTTCCCCTTGAATCATGCCAAGTATCTGAAAATGTAGACATAGGTAATTGGTGTAATATGTTTCAGTGTACTAGAAATGGTAGATTTTCTAAGCCTTTGAGAAAACACCATTGAATTATGTCTGGGTATTTTGGAACAAAAATTTAATTAAGCTAAAAAAAGGTTTTTCTAGGTTAAAATGAGATAGACAGTATTATTTACAATGATCCCAAGTTGGTCTTCTTACATGCCCCCCATTCATTAAAATAATACTATTTCAAGTGATTGTTATATAACATGGCACAGATGTTCCTAAAGTTATTACATACAACTATTGTGATTATGTTATAGACAACTTTCACATGAAATCATAACAATATTGCATCCAAAATGCTAGATTAGAAAATGTTTTATTGAATATAAGAATATGCAATTTAATTCTCTGACTTAGAACAACCCCAATGGAAAACCTTTAATAGATACTACTCTGGAGGGAAAACAGAAGAAAAAAGAAGGGTGTGTATTGGGCACAGAAGACAGTGTGGTATTAGTGAACTCCTTGGGTCCTATTCACAGAGTTCTTTGTGCAAAGATTCCAAGAAATGGCTGAAAGCCATTCCCTGGGATGTTCTCAGATGAAACATCTTCTTTACAGGCATGACTGTGCATAGAGAGTTACACCAGCTGCAGAAATCTTGCACCATCTGATTGAACATAGCCTTATCCCTTAGAGTGTAAATAAACTGATTCAAGATTACTAGCAAATCTGGACCATCCAGATGGCCCCAGCAGACATTTAATTGATCAGACAAGGAAGCAACTATTACTTAGAGTATTTTAATTGTATTTTATGCCATATTTTCATGTGTATATTTATTGAATGAGCTGGTGTTGTTTGAAGTGATTTCACAAAATGCCATATTTTCTCTATACCACTGTCTTTGAAAAATATAATAGTAGATCTTCATTTTCTACTCACATAATATTTCTGGCAGATCCTGTGGTATTGTACAATTTCAGATATTGAGAATTTAACTTTTAGGTATTGAAAAGTTTAATCTTACTTAAATGGAAATGTGACTATTTCATTCAATTCAATGCTTTCCTACTCACCCCATCTTGAAATGGACTCAAGTTCAGAAACCTACATTAAGAAGCTCATGGTCACTTCTGGTTTTTCTTTTTTCCAACTCTTTTTTTTTTTAATTGATTGTTCTTTCATTCTTTTCCTATGGTCCAATACAGTGGAGAGATTTCTTAATCTAAGAGTTTAAGTGATTAGTTTATGTCGTCCAGCACTGGTGCCCCAGCTGTGATAGAAGTTGAAATATATCTCTTGGCCATTTTGTAATGAAGTCAACATACCTACAGTTCACATTGTCAGCATAAACTTCAAGATAATTCACATGATTTTTACCCCAGTGTCCCAAGTTCCCCAAGAGGACATGTAACACGTGTGTGCCTGTGTGCCTCAATCTCTTTAACAGCAATTCTTACTTCTTTAATCCAATGTACTTTTCTTCTTTTTCCTCAGCTGCATATTTTTTAAAAATGTCCATATCAGAATCACTCTTGTACCCTTGTCCCCCAAACTCTAGAATCTCTACATCATGATCTCTGGATATTTTTTTCTTATTAGTTTGAAGAAGTTACACGTAGATGCAGGCAAAAAATACATACCATTCGAACAATTCTTTCTAATACATACAATGCATATTCCTCTGTAGGCACTTTTAAAATAGATGATGGGCCAGACCCTAAGGAAGTCCTGAATATATTATCAAAAATTTTCTTAGGTGTATTGGGACATTTATCACCAATTGTTCAAAGTTTTGGATTTTAGATCACATTGAGAAAACACAGGAATTATCTTACAGTATTTTGTAACATACATTAATTACATTTGTATACTGTCTACATTGCAAATATATTTTTTAAATTGGCATATAATAATTGCACATATTTAGAGGGTAATGTGTTTTATATATATATATATATATATATATATATATATTGTAAAGATTAAAAAAGGGTAATCAGCATCTCTATCACCTCAAACATTTATCATTTATTTGTGATAAAAACATTCAAAATTCTTCTTGTATTTTGAAATATACATTATTATTAACTATAATCACCACACTGTATTAAAAAAACAGAATTCATTCTTCCTATATAATTGTATTTAAAGATACTAGTTTTTTTTTTTTCTGCTTGCTTGTTTGTTATTTGTTTGTTTGTTTGATATCTTGCACTTCAGGAAAAAAATTAGTCACTTTTTGCAGCTGAATTATTATATGTGACAAACTTCTGTGTCTTTCTTATTAAGCAGAATCATAATCAGGTGAAGTGGCTGAACCTGATTGAGGAGCACACACATAGTTATCTTAATTTGATGAGAAACTTAAAAAACTAACTCAAGGACAGTAGCTATGTATTATAGCAAAATATAGTATAAAAAGAAAAGGAGAAAGTTCCTATTTAAGGTTTCTATAGAATGTAGAGGAATAGATGTATTATTTTTTTCTGTCTATATGAATCAAAATGTGTTTTTGAAAAATATCCAAATGGTAAATTGATAGGTTTCAATAAGCTTTCTTCATAAAGGGATTTTCCCCCCCTGAATTCCTATAGGACTCTGAACACAGAATGAAACTGAAAAGTCAAGTGACCAGAATTCAAATATCAAAGTTCAAGGGTTTGACCAAAATTAAGAAATACTGATAACAAAACTAAGCAATTTATCAAATGCTGAGTGTAGGTGATTAGATGATATCTCTTATGTTCATATATGTACTTCAATTATTTTACATATACCAAGTATTTCATAGATAAAGGCTGAATTCTGAATAAGCTATTCTTTTCTACAAAGAAGTTTGCAGACTTTGACCTGATACAAAAAAGATTCTAAATAATCAACGAAAAGATTATAGTACATGATCATACATAAAAAAAAAAAAAAAAAAAAAAAATTAAGGCTGAAATTAATTTACTGTGTATTTCATAATATATGTTTAACCTAATGATTTTAGTGAAATGTGAATATTAAATAGTAAATAAAATTACTTTAAAAACTAAGTTATAGGGCTAGGATTGTGGCTCAGTAGCAGAGCGCTTGCCTCTCACATATGAGGCACTGGGTTCGATCCTCAGCACCACATAAAAATAAATTAATTAAATAAAGATATTGTGTCCATTTACAACTAAAAAAATTAAAAGAAAAACTAATTTATGACTGTCACTGTGACTTATATTATGCAATAAATGCATTCAGCTCTATCTTCGTGGCTTATGATTAGAATGTGGTCATTGCACTTTGAAAGATCAAATAATAGGCTCATATATATAGATTCAATACCCCCAGGAAATATGTGCTTGTGACAATAAAAGCCTGAAATATTATAAAACAGTTTCAACATAAAAAATTACTTTTAAAACATGAATTGACTGATTCAAGCAGAGATTGATTTTAAGAATATATCTTAAATGAAGAAATAGTATGAGAAAAAAATCATAGTTAATTAATTCAAAATACTTACATTTTTAGGATACCACAAATGTCTGAGTTTTTTTTTTTCATATTATAGCATTTTATTTTATTATTATTATTATTTTTTTTTTTTTTTTTTTTTTTTTTTTTTTTTTTTTTGGTGGTACCGGGGATTGAACTCAGGAGCACTTGACCACTGGGTCACATCCCCAGCCCTTTTTTTTTTTTTTTTTGTATTTTATTTAGAGACAGGGTCTTACTGAGTTGCTAAGTGCCTCGCCATTGCTGAGGCTGGCTTTGAACTCGCAATCCTCCTGCCTCAGCCTCCCAAAGTGCTGGGATTACAGGCGTGCGCCACCGCGCCTGGCTTTTATTATGTTTTTAAACATTTATTACATTCATTTAAAAATATTTTTTCATTGTCAATAGTCCTTTATTCTATTTATTTATATGAGGTACTGAAAATTGAACCCAGTGCCTCACACATGCTAGGCAAGTGCTCTACCAATGAGCCACAATCCCAGCCCTAGCATTTTATTTATTAAATAAAAATTTATTATTTTGTATGAAAAGACTAAGATAGAGAATTTTAAGGTCCCTGCTCTTTAATAAGATTATTGTCAAGTAAAGAAGATAAGATGTATGGCACCTGATAAGAAATGATGGTAATCTAAATTTTGGAGACAGAAAATACCATATTAAATATGGTCCATTCATAACACAGCCATTCCTTGGAATCTGTGACAGGGAGGTGGGGAATTGGTTCTTAACCACCCCAACCTCTGTTGATACCAAAATTTCCTTTTATAAAATGGATTCGTATCTGTACATGTACTGGTTTAGATATAAGGTATCTCCCAGAAGCTAGTATGTGAGACAATGCAAGAATTATCAGAGGTAAAATTATTAAATTATGAGAGGTGTAACCTAGTCTGTGGATTAATCTACTGATAGTATTAGCTTGGCAGTAACTAACTGTAGGCCAGTAGGATGTGACTGGAGGAAGGTCACTGGAACTGTGCTTTGGGGTTTTTAATGTTTTGTCCCTATTGAGTGGAGCAAGCAATCTGCTTCCTGTTGGTCCTAACCTGAACTAATTTTCCTACGTCACCCCTTTCTGCCATGATGTGCTGGGCCCAGAACAATGGAGCTAGCCATCTATGGACTGGACCATGAAACTGAGAGCCCAAAATAAGCTTTCTCTCCCCTATGTTGTTCTTGTCAGGTCTTTTGGTAACAGTAACCAAAAAACTGAATACACAGCAGACAACTTACACTCATCCTCCCTCTCATGCATCTATTGTGAAACATCTCTTGGTTACTCATAATATCTAATTCAATGTAAATTCTATGTACATAGTTATTATAGTATGGTTTTGGGGAAAATGACAAGGAAAAATGTCTGTACATGCTTAGTACAGAAGAAGTTTTTTTTTTTTTTTTTTTTTTTTTTTAATTTCAATCCATTGTTCAGATCCAGAATTCGTTGATTTCATGAATGCAGAAACTATGGATACAAAAGGGCAATTATGCCCTTTTATAAAATTAGTAATTTTATAAAACTAATAATTTTATAAAACTAATGGTTTTGTCATGTAAAATGATTGGCTCCATAAATTTATGATCAGGAACTCTATGGCTTTGTGGTCTTGGACAGATACATTTCTTCCTTTCTCTTAATTTTTTTCCTTAACCATAAAATTGTAGTTAACTAATGCACAGAGCTGTTGTGAGAATTAAACTGTATCTGAACTTTGGATAATTCTAGGCACACAATAACTCAATTAATTTTAGTAATGTAATATAAACAAATTATTAAAAAATTATATTATTATGCCCAGCTCACATCTGAAAATGCTGCTCACACTTAAGCAGCTTATAGCTAGTAGAGTTAAATAAGTACATGTCTGTATATGTCAGTCGAAGGATTTTCTGAGAAAGATTTCTTTTAATTGTTACTTCTTTGTCGCTGCCTGAAGCGGAAGTCGCTTGGAGCAGCGAACGCCACAGGAAAATTCGGAGGCAGGATGAAAATGAAAAAAGGTCTTTTATTCTTCTCCTCTCTCCAGCTCCAGCAATCACTCCAAATGCTCTAACTCCAACCACCACCTTCTTCTTCCCCACACACACTAACGAACCTCACCCAGTTATATACATATAGCTTTAACAAGGACACGTGCTTACAGCTCGAGCTTACAGGTGCGTCACGCAGTGTTCACGGGCATACAAAGATTCTTTGAATAATGTATTAATATCAGGTGGAAACTAGAACATCTTTTATGGCTCTCAGCTAACCGCAATCTTTAGCTATCTCCTTGATTATAGGCTCCTTCATTTCCCCCTTTTAGTTTTAAAAGGGGATGTTCTAGGACGTCCATGTGCAACCGACATTCTTACCCGTCATGGGAGTCTAGGCTGTCCTGACTCCTGGCTTAGGTTGACATGACGGCCACATTAGACTGTCCCGTGCGACTGTGCCGTGTCTTAGGTTGTCCCCTTCTGGGGATCTTACCCGTCATAGGCTAACCAGCCATCCAATAGAGCCCTTCAGGATCGACTGTGTGTTGACTAACAGCCGTCCAATTTTTAGGAGATGCTGCGGCTTTAAGGCGGCAAGCCTACTGCTGATGAGCCAAGTTTCCATAGCGTATCAAGTTCTTTAAGCGAATCAGCTGCTCTTAGTTTCATCAAGTAACGCACTGAGTTCTCTTAGACAAATACCCGCAAGGCATTGTCCCGCAATGTCCCAAAATAATGGAAAATCAAAATGTCCATAAGTTATAACACATAGATTCAGGAGGCCCCATGCATGCAGAGCAGAGGCCACACTGCTGGTGAGGTTGTTGATGCTTGAGCAGCAGGGATGCTTGCAGCGACCGCGGTCCCTGCAGTTGTAGCAGCAGCCGTCTTTTTTATGTCCAGACATTTCCACCGGCAAATCTTCAGGGCCCGCTACCTAAAAAACTCAAGCATCCATTATTAAGGGAAAGGCAGTGCTATTCCAGCACTGAGATCAAAAGGTGAGCTGTCAAACTAAAAAAAAAAAAAAAAAAAAAAAAAAAAAAACTATTAGAGTAGAAAATAAAAGTTGATCTCTGCTCACACACATGGCTGCTCAAGCTCCCACAAACATAAGCTGGCAAAATATCACATTCAGAAATAATCAAAGAGAAACTGAGGGTGTTTACTGCATTAAAGATAAAGAAAAGCTAAAGGCATTTTGGAAAAATAATTTGTTAGCTGGAATCCTCGAGTCTCTATATACACAGCAATCCTATACCTGTTGAAATAATTCAAATTAATCAGCTACTAAACAAATGAAGTCAATAACAAATAAATGATCCTCTGTCGGAACACCAAAATATCAGGTTATACAACATTAAACATATTCACAGCTGAAGAGAAGTCCCGGAGACAACTATAAATCAAAATTGATTATCATTATAATTGATTATCTAAAAATATTCTGAACTTATATAAATATCTATTTATCTATCTATCTATTGATTATCAAATTAGAATATTCTAAGCTTAAATGAATTAACGTTATTTGTTATTTGGATCTATATCTATCTACCTTTTTTTTTTTTTTTTTTTAAGCGCTTAATTATTTGTGACGTCACACTAGACAGACGCACATATAAACATATTTGTGACATCACATTAACATGAAATTTAGACAAATGCACAGACATAAAGACATATATAAAAGAGAAAAAAAAAATTACAATTGTGTATACACTGAAGAGAGATCTTCTTGTCCCGGCCGGGAAGAATGAAATTTAAGTTGTAAATTTAATGGAGAACTCTTTTAAGGGAATCACTCCATACCTTCATTTTGGTCCTCTTGACCTTGCACTTGTTTATTCAATCTAGACTCCTCAATAACTTCGTCTTGATCCCTTTGACTTTGTACCTGCTTTATCAATCTAGATGGTATCCATATTGGAGAGGATTCGTGCTTTGGAAAAACACAAACAGATCCTCTCCCCCAAATTAATACTGGGTCTGGACCCTTCCATGTACCTGAGAGAACATCCTTCCAGTAAACCAAAGGTTTATGTTGTTGGTGTGGGTTCCAGTGTCTATCTCCAGCCGAATGTCCATTAGAATCTAAAGTTAAGAAATTTAGGGTAAACAGGGCAACTGCCAATCTGTCCTTAGGATTTTTCCAGTTTCCATCTTTTTGCTTTAGTAACATATTTTTAAGTGTCCGATTTGCTCTTTCAATTATTCCTTGTCCCTGAGGATTATAAGCGATACCTTTTGTGGATAATATTGAACTTTGTACAAAATTGTTTGAAGGATGTGGATGTATATGCAGGGCCATTATCTGTTTTAAGCATTTTGGGGATGCCCAATGCAGCAAAAGCTTGCAGACAATGAGATATAGTATCTTTAACTTTTTCTCCGGAATGTAAAGAAGCAAAAATCATGCCTGAGCATGTATCTATGGTGACATGAATAAATCGTAATTTTCCAAAACTTGGCTCATGTGTGACATCCATCTGCCACAAATGATTGGGCATCAAACCTCGTGGGTTAACCCCATAATGTTGATTGGGCAAGAGTGTTACACAAGATGGACATTCTTTTACAATTCTACGAGCTTGTTCTTTTGTGATTTTAAATTTTTGTCTTAAGGTAGTGCTGTTAACGTGGAACTGGGAATGAAATAAAGTAGCTTGTTGTACTGTAGTAAATATAAATATTGTTTTAGTGAGGGCGTCAGCTTTTTGATTACCTTCATGGAGAGGACCAGGCAGATTAGTGTGAGCTCTTATGTGACCTATAAATAAAGGTTCTTTTCGTTGCCATAGGAGATTTTGGATTTGAGAAAACAATTTAAAAGCTGGAGTATGTGGTGCTATTGGACCTGCTAGCTCCAATTTTGGGACAGCATGTACAATATAATGGCTGTCTGAAAAAATATTCATAGGCTGTTCTTTAAAATTTTCCAGAGCTATTATTATAGCTTCGAGTTCCACTAATTGAGCTGATTTTTGATTAGTGATATGAATCATTTTTTTCATTTTGAGTGACTACTGCAGCAGTACCGTTAGAGGATCCATCTGTAAATACATTAAATGCTTTAGGAATGGGTTGATTTTTTATTACCTGTGGGAATATGATAGGATGATTGATACAAAAGGACAGTATAGGAGATTTAGGAATATGATTGTCAAAATTTGCAGAAGTAGAGCATCTAGCTATAGCCCAATCATTATCATTGAAGCACAAATATTCAACCTGTGACGATGAATAAGGAGTAATAATAGTAGCGGGATGAATTCCAAATATTTTAGTAGAGGTTTTAAGTCCTTGAAGAATAAGTTTAGCCACCATGGAGGTATAAGACTCAATTGTACTTTTAGGAGAGACAGGCAAATGTATCCATAATATAGGTCCCTGTTGCCAAAATACTCCTGTTGGAGTATATTGTGAAGGAATAATAATCAATATTAGTGGTTGTGCAAAATCAAATCTATCGCAATGGGATCTTTCAATGGCCTGTTCTACTAATTTTAGAGCTCTCCTGGCCTCAGGAGTTAATGTTCGAGGTGAGGATGGGTCAGGGTTCCCACGAAGGATGTCAAATAAGGGTTTTAATTGTCCAGTAGTGAGGCTTAGTGTAGGGCGAAGCCAATTAATGTCACCCAGTAATTTTTGGAAATCATTGAGGGTGGTCAAATGTTCTTTACTTATTAGAATTTTTGGGGGTTTAACAAAAGTATCCATGATTTTAAAGCCTAAATATAGTATAGGTGATCTGCTTTGAACTTTTTCTTCTGCTATATATAATCCATATTTTTTTAGATTTTTTGTTATTTCACTAAATATATTAAATAAGATTTGTTGATTAGGGTGAGCTAATAAAACATCGTCCATGTAGTGTAGACACATAAGGTCTTGATATTTGTTTTTAATGGGCTGTATAGCTCTGTCCACATATAGTTGGCACAGTGTAGGGCTATTTGCCATTCCCTGCGGCAATACTTTCCATTGATATCTTTTATCAGGGCCATTATTATTAATAGAAGGAATTGAAAAAGCAAACCTGGGGGCATCCAGAGGATGTAGGGGAATGGAAAAGAAACAGTCCTTTATATCAAGGGTTATAAGGTAATAGTTTTTTGGAATAGCTACAGGATTAGGAAGTCCAGGTTGAGTAGGGCCCATAATTTGCATTGTTTTGTTAATTTGTCTTAGATCTTGTAATAGTCTCCATTTTCCTGATTTTTTCTTAATTACAAATATGGGAGAATTCCAGGGAGAGGTGGAAGGCTCTATGTGTCCTGCTTCTAATTGTTCTTTAATTAATTGATGAGCCGCTTGCAATTTTTCTTTGGATAGGGGCCACTGAGGGACCCAAACTGGCTTATTAGAGAGCCATGGTATTTTTAAAATTGTTTTCTCAGTGGCCCCTAGAAAAAATGTCCTTTGCCTTTTTTATTATGAGTAGGATTTTTATTCTTAACACCTGCAGGCTTGGTCGCTAGGTGTAGCCCCATTTGATGTAAGATATCTCTTCCCCATAGGGTAACTGGCAAGCTGTTTAAAACATAGGGTTTGAATGTTCCTGTATGGCCTTCATTGTCTTGCCAATTTAAGATTACAGCACTTTGAGCTGGGGTATTACTGTATCCCAAGCCTCTTAAACTGGTTGAGGCTTTCTGTAGAGGCCAGTGCTTAGGCCATTGTTGTAGATTTATGATGGAAGAGTCAGCTCAATCAGCCCCTCCATCTCTATACCTTGAATTTTTAATTTGCACATAGGCCTCCGTGAACAGTCCTGGACCCAGAAAGCCATAGGTCCTGAACCAGTGGAACCGAATGCTCTGCTATTTCTATTTTGTGGCATGCTTTTAAAAGAATTATGGAGACTGGGAATGAGGAGCAGCTGTGCGATTCTGTCTCCTTGATTTACGGAGATGATGCCCCTGTGTGTACTTAGCATTATTTTAATCTCTCCATTATAATCTGAATCAATAACCCCTGGTATAACATTAAAGCCTAATAAACTTTTGGAACTACGCCCAAGGATTAGTCCCACAGTTCCTGAAGGGAGAGGTCCCCTGATTCCCGTAGGAATCAGCTGAACCCCCATTTCAGGTGTCAGGACCATCCGGGCAGTAGAACAGAGATCTAATCCTGCACTTCCTCTTGTCCCTCTGATAAGGGAGTTAATGGGTAGGAGGGACTGTGACGAGGAATCATTTGAATCTGAGGGCTTCCTCCTCTAGTGCCTCGTACATTTGTGGGCCCCGGGGCATTGGGCCCCATGCCCCGTTTTTTGAAATCCTTGATAAATCATTTCATGGCTTTTATAAACCGACTTTTTGTTATATTTGCTCCCATCTTTTTAAATTTTCTTTTTTCTTACCTTGCCGCCGAATTCCCCGTACGGGCCGCCACCTGTCGCTGCCTGAAGCGGAAGTCGCTTGGAGCAGCAAACGCCACAGGAAAATTCGGAGGCAGGATGAAAATGAAAAAAGGTCTTTTATTCTTCTCCTCTCTCCAGCTCCAGCAATCACTCCAAATGCTCTAACTCCAACCACCACCTTCTTCTTCCCCACACACACTAACGAACCTCACCCAGTTATATACATATAGCTTTAACAAGGACACGTGCTTACAGCTCGAGCTTACAGGTGCGTCACGCAGTGTTCACGGGCATACAAAGATTCTTTGAATAATGTATTAATATCAGGTGGAAACTAGAACATCTTTTATGGCTCTCAGCTAACCGCAATCTTTAGCTATCTCCTTGATTATAGGCTCCTTCACTTCTTTGTCCATTTTTTCCTTTATTACTTATAATTTCACCTTCCAGATATTTCTCACTCACTCCAAAAGCACAATTAACAAAGAAAACAGCAAAGAATTTGCATTGACCTGTTAGGTCCTAAGTGTAAGAAACCCAACAGAAATTATGATTCCTGTTGACAAAGCAAGCCCATTCAGAATTGAAGCTCCAACCATTGTGACGCTATTTACAAAACAAGAGAGACAAAAGGAAAGGAAAGATTGGTACTTTTATTAGTAGAGCATATTTTCACTCATATGCCCAGTGTACTTCTAATTTTCTTTATGAGTCAGAATTGTATCACATGAGGACCTTTACTAAGTGATTCTATATGGATGAAGTTACAGCATTTAACTTCCATGGCAGAGTGAACCAAGGGGTAAAATGATTAAAATGACTCCTGAGTGAACTATAGATTATCTGCCACAGACTTGGGCATAGTTGTATGTTAGAGACAGGAGAGGGAAACTACAGGCAAGCAAAGGCACAGAAAGTTTGAGGAATGGTGAATAATCTGGTTGAAAACAGAAGCCAATGCTCCTTAAGAGTCAAACAAAGGAGTCTGGAAACACTTATTTAAGAACATGGAAAAAAGTTCAAAGAGAAAGATAGAAATGAAGACAGGGTTTTAGAAAGTAACAGACAATGATTAAAACACTGGGAAAGGGAGAGTATAGGAAGAAGAGAAAGAACAGTTGAAGATAATCCTTGAGAATAGCTTTATTGCGGAGATGTAGAAAGTAATAAGACAAAGGCAAGGTGTGGCCAGGTAAGTAAGACAAAGATCAAAAGAGAATAATGTTACAGAAGCTCCTGTGAAAGAAGAACAGCAGGCTCCCTGCTAAGGAAAATTATGTGCAAAAGACACTGCTTTTAAATTGTTATCCATGTCTTGAGATAAATTCTAGTAGACTTTCTGGGAAATATGATTTGTCACTGGCATTAATTAACTGGTGAAAGGGAAAAGAAGCTGGAATAAACCATGAATATTTTGCAAGAAGTTTTATTATGAAGGAGCAAACAATCAAAGGAGGATGGTAGTTAAGATAACAAGCATGAAGAAAGTTATTTTTGTTGTTGCTTTTGTGTTTTATTGTTGATGATGATGATGAGGGAATTTAAGTACATTTGTGAGAAAAATGCTGGTGGAAAGTTAGAGATTAAAAAGGAAAAAAAAAAGGAGAAAGAAACAGTTTATTCATGATGTTTTATTTAGTTTACACAATTCAGAGTCTAGTAATGTGAGTAATGCTGTATATGCTGATAAGACTTTCTTAATTTAAATATATTTTAATTGCTACATAAAAACATAAAATTGTATGTATTAATGGGGTACTATGTAAGGTTTGATGCATGTATAGATTGTGTAATCAAGTGAAACACATCTATCTCCTCAAATATTGGTCACTACTTCATGGCAAAAACATACAAAGCCTTTTCTTCTAGCTTTTTGAAATATACAGTACACAATCACTATCTGTAGTCATCCTACTGTGCAATAGCACAAAGGAACTCTTCATTCCTAACTGCAACTTAATACTCCTTGGTCAGTCTCTCCTGATGCCTCCCAACTCCTCCTTTCTTGAGATTCTGGTCACTGCCATTCTATTCTAAACTTCTATAACTCTTTTAGATTCTTCAGATGAGTGTAGTCATGAGGTAATAATTGTCTTTCTGTGCCTGACTTATGCACTCAACAGAATAATCTCCAGTATCTTCCATGTTGTTGGAAATGATAAGATTTTATTCTTATACTGACAGTCATTTCAAATATATTTCTGCTGTATTAGTAAGGGGAAATAACATCAATAGAATTGTTGACTCTTAAATATCACAGGCATGTTAGAAAGTTTATCTAATTTGGCAACTGCAGAATTCTTAATAGTACTTGTCTAAAAATGTTGTCATGAGAATAGAATTACTAATAGATGTAAAATGTTTGTTAGAGGTCCTAGGAGGTAATAAACTCAATTTTTATTGTTATAATAGATAGTAATTGTAGTAGCAGTCTTTTACATTGCTTTCTTTTAAAGAAAATAAAAGCACACAATTTAATAAATCTAACTTAGTACTTCATTCAGGAAAGAACTAAGTTAGACTTCTATTTCAGGTGTGTCTGACTACAAATTCCAGGGATTTCAGAAGCAGGAGTATATTCCATTAAACATCTTAAGGAGAGTGTCAACAGAATGGGTCACAGTCATAGGCCTAAGTTCAGGGACGGGATTCCAAGACATATTACAGAAGCTGAATTTGCCAATAATAATAATAATCCAAGACCTAAAACACAGATTATCAAAATAAGGTTCTTGTTATCAAAATAATATATAATATGGAAACCAAGTATCAGTAGTAAAGTGGATAACCTGGGTAAGCCCAAGTTTTAATCAATAGTGGTCCCCTGGTATTTTCTAATGTTAGTGTCATGCTTGCTAAATTCCTTCTACTGAATGTTTGACCTGTTCTGGAGTCTTAAACTATCCTACCCTTGTAGTTGGGAGTCAAGTAAATTCAATTTTTGACAAGAATGGCATGGTGAATGCTAAGAATAAAATAAGGCATTTAATATTAAAAAACTCATTTCTTAACCAAATTAAATATAACAATCCATTAATTCATTAAATGTATATAAAATTTAACTGGCAGTATGCTGAATAACTAATTCCTGGATTTGAGGGCATTATATTATCAATTATTTTTCATTAGAAAAGGCAATTGCTATTAAAGAAAGAACTTGTAGTAGAGATAAAGTGCAATTCCTGTACTAATTCTTGCCTTTGGAGAATCTAATGACTTTGAGGTATTGATTTATATATTCATTTATCCTTCATTTGACAAATATTTAGGAAAAATACTCTGTAAAAGCTAGTATGTTTAAAAAAGAATGAATTATGTTCCTGTAAGGAGATGAAGTGTTCTATAGGGAATAAGTCATGTAATGCATGATTAGGAATTACATGTTATAATATAACACATATTACAAACAAATCCAGGAAGGGCTATTCCGTTACACTAAATGTAATATTTGTATATAAAATGTATTTATATGCAATGGAAAAGGTTAAAGAAGGCACATTAAACTTTTTATTAGAATTTTTAAATTCCAGGGACTCTTGTGTATATATGTGGACCAAAGCATTTGTCAAAATTAATAGTTTTAAATTAAATGAAATTCATTCAAATGAAAACATACTTTCTTCTCCTTTATATATATATGCACACATATACATGCACATAAAAGGTTATCGCTATTGATGGTTACTTTCTGTTCATTTCATATACATGCTTGCTTCAAGAAAACTTACAACTTATCTAAATGAGGTAAGGCTAATTAAGAACTTCATTAATGAAAGAGAAAATACTAAAGTATTAATTATGTTTAAAGCCTTGGACAATAAAATTGAATTGTGTACTAAGCAATCTTTTAAGAATGAAGAAGTTACAGGCATATTTGGATTAAAAAAAAAAAAAAAACAACAGTGATTTACCTTCCAATCAAATTTTTCTAATGCACTTTCTAAAGATGATGAGCCAGGATGTTATTATACATATTTAACAAACATTTATTAATGAAACCATAAAAATGTTAATTTGTATGCTATTGTGCGCTGTACTATAGTGTCAATATGTCAGAAGAATATTTTTAATTAAAATACATGAGCATCCCAAAGTTTCTTGGGATCTATGGAAAAATATTAACTAATTTTAGACTTGGAACACAAACATTGTGAAAATTGAGAGGTAACAAATGGTAAAATAATATTAGATTTCATAATTTCCAATTCAAGAAAGAAAAGGTATTGGCAATCCTAATAATTGCTAATTGAATAAATGTCTCCCTAAAGAAAGAGATATGTGGGCCCTATCTTTTTATAACAGTCAACTTTCTACTTTTTAAAAGGGTTGTAACTAAAATTTAAGGTTGAGAAACTTAATGACGTGTGCTTTTGCAGTTACTATTCAATTTTATTTAGAAGGTCTGAAGTGTTTTAAGGCAAGAAAAGTAAATACAATATGTAACTATTGGAAAGGAAGAAAAGTAAGGGTCATTATTTACAGGTAATAAGATCATTTATAGAGAAAAAATACAACAGAATTTCCAGACAAATTGTAGAAAGAATAAGTGAGTTTAGGTTGAAAACTGAGTGTGAGATCAATAAAGAAAAAAATAATTTTTGTTGTACACATTAGCACAAATAATAGCCATAGCAATCAGAGAATTTTTGCTGTTTGGTTATCACACATCAGACACTGCTATAAGCTCTTTACATGATTGGATTCATGCAAGCCTCACCAGCTGCTCTGTGAGGTGAGCGCTCCTGATATCTCACTTTAGAAACAGATGCACTGGTATGTGGAACATTGGTGTATGGTTGAATCCATGAGGAAAACAAAGGAAATAGGATTACCTCATGTCATACTCAAAAATATTTACAAGGCTGATTGCTCACCTCTTCAGGTATTTTGTTCAAATGCTATTTTTGTGTTGGTGCCCTACATTCCTTATTTAAAAATTGGAAGCTTCTTTCTTGCCCAGGACATATGATTATTTTCCTTTATAGAACTTATCACATTCTTACATATATATGATTATCTTATTGTTTTAATTTTTTAATTTGTTCTAATTAGTTATACATGACAATAGAATGCAGAATCATACATAAATGGAATATAACTTCTCATTCTTCTGGTGTACATGATGTAGAATCACACAGGTCATGTAGTCTACATGCACATAAGGTAATAATGTCTGATTTAGTCTATTATCCTTCCTACCTCCATAACACCTCCCCTCACTTCACTCCCCTCTGCCTAATCCAAAATAACTCTATTCTTCCCTAGCCCCACTCCCCTAATTGTGAATTAACATCCACATATCAGAGAAAACATTTGTCCTTTCATATTTTGTGGTTGCCTTATTTTGCTTAGCATGATATTCTCCAGCTCCATACATTTACCAGCAAATGCCATCATTCCATTCTTCTTTAAGGCTGAGTAATATTCCATTGTGTATATATATACCACATTTTCTTCATCCATTCATCTATTGAAGGAAACTTGGTACCATAGTTTAGCTATTGTGAGTTGAGTTCCTTGATTGACATATTAATTGTTATTTTCATGGTATTGTCTTGTCCTAAAACCTAACTCCATAAGGACAGAGGTCTTTGTTTCTTTCATTTGCTGATGTATTTCAAGAGCCCAGACTAGTGCCTGGCATGGAATGGAAGCTGACTGAGTGTTTGTTGAATGACTTGTAGGTGCTATATTCTGACTCAGGATATGTACACACAAGGAGCCTGTGAGGCTCCAGAAGGCTATAGAGATAATTATCACCCTGTTATACATAAGCTGATTTGTGTTACTAAGAAAAAAAAAAAAGAAGCTAAGTCACTGAATAAGGGACTCTTTACAGACTGTGTAGATATTAAATGAACTAGTCATAAATACCTTTAATAAACTAATACAATGCTAACATGTGTTTTATTAAGTTGATTGAATATGATAAATATAATTTTTGAATCAATATCACTACTGTGGGTATACTTTTAAATGTATTTCTAAGAGTTTAGAGAGTCTGCCCACAATATGTTCTGCTAGAAATAAGGAAATATGGACTTTGAAGATGGTATTGTTTCAATTTACTAGATACTCATAGCACATATTATATTTAGATTCTCACTAGGCATTGCATAGGTCTGAAGTTATTCATTGTGAAGATCCCAGCTCTCAAAGGACTGCCTGGAAAATAGAAGGCACTCAATGCTGGTTTATTGCATGAATTATTCTTTCAATGGGATAATTATTTATTTTCTGTATTTCAGTCTCATTATCAGAAAATGAAAATAATGCTATATATGCAATGTTCATCTTATTAAGTTAAGTGGAAACCATAAAACAACATGAATATCATTACCAGTATAAGGTCAATGTCTTGGCCATCCTTCAAATAGCAATGCTTTGCATATTTTCTTTTATTCTGTTGCTATTTATCCAGAGTAGAGGTTGAAAATGTTAAGTGTGTAAAAAGGCTTTCTCTTTAAGCATTTTTCTCTTTGACAGAATAGATTCATGCTGTTATAGGAATTATCTTAAAATATATTTGTATAAGATGCTAGCATTGTCATTCAATTAAAATCATTATTATTTAGATATGTTTTTAGGTTTACAAATGGCATTGTTCAAATATTGTAAGTGTTAGATATTAGTTTTTTTATGTTTATTTTTTTCCAAATCCTAAGTTATGCAAAAACAGAAGAAATTCAGATTTGTATCCTTGTATTTATTACAACACTCACTCCTTCAAAATTTCTATTAGAAGCCAGGCGTGGTGGCACATGCCTGTAATCCTAGCACTTGGGAGGATGAGGCAGGAGGATTGCAAGTTCAAAGCCAGCCTCAGCAGTGGCGAGGCACTTAACAACTCAGTGAGACCCTGTCTCTAATAAAATACAAAAAGGGCTGGGGATGTGGTCCAGTGGTCGAGTGCCCCTGAGTTCAAGTCCCCGGTACAAAAAAAAAAAAAAAAAAAAAAAAAAAATTCTATTAGAGGAGGCACATTGTTCTATCTGGAAAATCAATACTTTTTACTCCTCTGAACTGAGTAGTTTGTTAAAAAAAATTTAAATCATGCTTAAAAACATAAAGTAATTTTCCATTTAGTAGTTTGTCAGTTGTAAAAATATTTTAAATGACCTCAATATTTCAAGCAAGTACATCTGCTAAAGTATTAGCTATTTCTTTTCTCAATAAGGCACATATTACATAGACATTCTTAGATTCATTGTAGATATTGAAAAGAAAAGAAAATTCACTATCCCATCTATAATAGTCTTCTCATAGTTTATCTTTCTAACTAGCCTTCATGAATATTGGCTTTCATCTCTAAGCCTAATCCTGCAAAGAAATTATTAGTGCTAAAGAAAAGATGCTTTGACTAAGTAAACTGTCAGTAAAGTGAAGCTCTATAAGGTGTTCCTCCATTAAAGCAACTTAATCAGAATGTCTCAGTGATAAAAGAACATTTTAATGAAGCTTTTTAGAAAATATTTCATTTTTGGCGCCTTTTTCAAAGGATAGCCTCTTCAACAAATGGTGCTGGGAAAACTGGAAATCCATATGCAACAAAATGAAATTAAACCCTTGTCTCTCACCATGCACAAAACTCAATTCAAAGTGGATCAAGGACCTAGGAATTAGACCAGAGACAATACGCCTAATAGAAGAAAAAGTAAGCTCCAATTTCCAACATGTCGGATTAGGCCCCAAGTTCCTTAATAAGAATCCTGAAGCGCAAGAACTATTACCAAGAATTAATGAATGGGGTATATTTAAACTAAAAAGCTTCTTCTCAGCAAAAGAAACAATCAGTGAGGTGAATAGAGAGCCAACTAATTGGGAACAAATATTTAATACATGCACATCAGATAGAGCACTAATTTCTAGAATATATAAAGAACTGAAAAAACTTAACACCAAAAAAGCAAATAACCCAATCAATAAATGGGCTAAGGAATTGAAAAGACACTTCTCAGAAGAAGATACACATTTAATCAACAAATACATGAAAAAATGCTCAACATCACTGGCAATTAGAGAAATGCAAATAAAAACTACTCTAAGATTTCATTTCACTCCAGTCAGAATGGCAGCTATCAAGAACACAAACAACAATAAATGTTGGAGAGGATGTGGGGGAAAAGGCACACTCATACATTGCTGGTGGGACTGCAAAATGGTGCAACCGCTTTAGAAAGCAGTATGGAGATTTCTTGAGAAAATGGGAATGGAACCACCCTATGACCCAGCCATCCCACTCCTGGGTCTATTCCCAAAAGACTTAAAAACAACATATTACAATGACACAGCCACTTCAATGTTTATAGAAGCACAATTCACAATAGGTAGGTTGTGGAACCAACCTAGATGTCCCTCAGTAGATGAGTGGATAAAGAAAATGTGGTATATATACAAAATGGAATTTTACTCAGCAATAAGAGAGAATAAAATAATGGCATTTGCAGGTAAATGGATGAAGTTGGAGAATATAATGCTAAGTGAAATTAGTCAATCTCAAAAATCCAAATACCGAATGTTTTCTCTGATATAAGGAGGCTTGTTCATAGTGTTGTTGGAAGGGGGTACATAGGATCAGAGGAACACTAGAATGGTCAACGGAAAGGGAGGGGAAGGGAGGGAGCAAGGGGGGAGGAGGGGAAGGAAAAAAAAATTGGTGGTTGAATGAGATGGATATCATTATCCTAACTGCATGATTGAAGATCTGAATGGTACTTATATACTTTGTATACAAGCAGTTGTATGTAAAAAGATACTATACTTGTGCATTATGAATAAGTAAATAAATAATTAAAAATATATTTCATAGCACCTCACCCTTTAGTTCTGTTTGAGAAAAATTTTCTTCTCTTCTCTGAATGATTATTACTTCCATCCTACAATCTTACATTTCTTCTTTGCTTCAGAAATATGCTCTCTACCCAGTTAAAATGTGTGTTACTTTCACTACAAGAATAATAATTGTAACTTTTAAGCAAGACAACTTTTCAACTCAGTTAATTGAATGTTCATATGCAGGCACAGAAATATAGGCAGAGTGCCCATGAATACTGAAGAGCCAAGGGAGCTTCCTTCTGCCATAAGGTGGTGCTTTGTCCTTCAAATTAATGTTACCTACAGTTATAATGTGTAGTGTAAGAAACCACATTTTTAATAATAATTATTAGTAATGGGATTGTTTATTATAGCAAAAACTTGGAAAAATATCCTGTCAAATAAAGGAGCCAAAATAATGTTAGGAAAATAACTTCGTTGTATTCCAAATAAAGATAGACTATTTACACATAATTTTCCTGAGGAAAAATGCTGTAAGGTTTTCTGTAAGACAATATAAAAATGATTTTTAAATATTTGTTATGTAGCCAAAAAGTAAAATTTCAAAAGCTCTGAAAGAGTTTTAAGTTGTAATCTTAACTTAAGGGGTTAAGTAATTTAATTGTTTATATATTATTATAGTTTTTATTTAAAGTTTTTAAACAACACTTTTTTATCTCTATATGGAGACCTTCACTTCTGTTAACAAAAATATACTAGAATAATACCATATTCTTAAAATAATGCACTATAGCATGTATGAAGTCATGAATGGTGTGAATATACTTTGCATACACCCAGAGATTTGTAAAAATGTACTCTATATGTGTAATGTGAAATGTAATGCATTCTTCTGTCATTTATAACAACTTAGAATAAAAAATAAATTTAAAAAATAATGCACTATATTAGTTAAATATTGACTTTGCATATTGTGCATATGTTATCTGATATTGCAAGACATTTTTTTCATAGTAGTATTTCTTCTCTAATATTCTTATTGTGAGCAAAACTACTTCCATGTTAATATTCTGAAAACCAGATAAAGAAACTAACTCAAAATAGTTTAAAAATAGGTAATGAAAAAGCAAAATAAGTTAATAAAATAAAATGCACACCCACTCATAGTCTGAAAATTGACTTGCATCTATATGAAATGGAAAGTGATAGAATATGTAAAACAATCACTTAAAAATCACAATCTGTCTCATTTTATGCAAAAAAGTACTTTGGCATTTTCTAAAAAATCCTACCCAGGTATGCATTGTTCAGTGTTTATAAAAACACATTTTACAGGAAATTTTTCACTAAATGCCAATTAGAGCTATTCAAGGGACACGCTAGGCTCTGCCAGAAAAGTTATCAAAACAACTTATCCTTGAAAGATGGATAATGAAACCTGTCTGGTTTTCTTCAGGCTGCAGTGGAGAAGCCTCCTACCCAGTCTTGGAGGATGAACTTTATTGAATATCTTTTTTGATAGTAGGCACTCTGCTACATGTCAGAGACTGAAAATATGTGGACTCTTCTCTCAAAAGTATTAAATCATGAAAGAAAATAGTGAAATTAAGCAGATGATTGCAATACCACGAGAGAAGTTCTCTGATGGTAGGTGCTATTGGGTGCTATAGAAATAGATTCACAAGTTTGTGTGGTGTGTGTAAATGGGCACAAGGCAGGTCAACAAAGATATTCTAGTGTAGATGACTTCTGAGAAAAGGATAGGAGGGATGAGGAAGTTAGTTGAAAGGAAAATAGCATATGTAAATGTGTGAAAGTGAGAGAGAATGAAATATGACCATAGGGTTAGAGGTATGAAGAGGGAAGCAGAGATGAAACCAAAATACTGCTAAACTGAACAGGTTTTAGTTTAACTTGAAGGTTATAATTGGAATTAGTGGAATTAGTTCAGATAAGGGAGTAAGATGATTGGGTGAAATTTTTAAGATTGAGAGAGAATGCGTGTACATAATCCCAAATTTTGACTTAAGTTTACATACTGGAGGGAAGGAATGCATAGTTTAGTTTTTTACCAAGATATAATTAAGACATCTATTCTAACGCTGAATGAAGATTTTCCATAGAAACTTAAATGTGGCATGGAAGAGTCCATAAAGCAAGTAAGGGAAAGAAAATACAACAGGATATTGCTAGTTCAGTAAAAGAAAAAGGAAAAATCATTAAGATTACATGAATTTGGTATTTTTTTTTTTTTTTTACAAAAGTATGTTGTTTAATGCTTAAGATACCACAATTAGTCTTAGGTAGGGATGATAGGTTTAGTGTTGTACATGGGTGAAGACAGATGATGCTTAATGGAGGAATAAATTGAAAAAAGTAGGGTAC
The DNA here is from genome assembly GCA_025594165.1 of Tamias sibiricus. NCBI lineage: Eukaryota > Metazoa > Chordata > Mammalia > Rodentia > Sciuridae > Tamias > Tamias sibiricus. The sequence continues at coordinate 42,063,561 of CM046661.1, forward strand.
ATCAAACTACTGCTTGTATGAAGTATCTTCCTTGACACTAACTTACCTTGGGTGATGGTCTTATAATATCCCATTTCCACAGAGTCCAAGACATGTCCTTTTGAATATGTATGTCTTATTCAGTTATTTGTTCATCAGTTCTATTGGCCGCTTATGCACAAAATAGTTCAACAAATATTCTGCGAAGAATTTCAGGGTATAGGAAAGTTGGTTTTATGACTAAACATAATAGAAGCAGCCCTACTTGGTTCCCTGGCAGCACACACATCTGAGATAAGATTAAAGTTGCATAATGTTTAGTTTGCATCTTTATTTCTGTAAACATAGCTCTGTGGATATAAAAAAGTGATGTCAAAAGTGATGTATTGAGAAAACTAAGTGTAATAAGAAAGCATATAAAATGAATGCCTGGAGAAGCAAATGGAAGGCAGTGAGGCTACTGAACCTCACAGCCTTTATTCTTATCTGAGGACATCTCAATTCATTTTGTAGTCAAGCCTATTCTCTAATTCAACATTTGAAAAATTTAATTCCCTATAAATGAAAATGGAGAAAGCAAATCACTTTCCTGATTTCCAAACATATGTCACTGCACCCAAAGAAAGAGCGTGGAATAGGGAAGTTCCACAAATGAAAGAGTTGGGAGTAGAAAGACAAAACTAGATTGATCCTTGCAGTGACTAAAGCAGAAATAAGAACACATTGTCATCTGTCATTCTCTCCTGTATCCCACAAAAATCTCACAAAGACATGGTTTCTCTCATTTATTGTTTGATGTTGAACAGACAAATGTCACTACATATCCTGTAATTTCCTCAGAGGTGAATGAAAGCTAAAATGCAGGCCATATGTGGTTGTAAATATGTGATATCTCAGTTGTAAATGTAGAATATGCTTTAATAAGTTATTTCTTATAAAATAATAATTACCATTTTCTTTCATAATAACCTTTTAAATACTTTTTTTTTTTTTTTCTGATTTGAAATTTCCATATTAAGTTTAGGAAATATGGAGAAAAGTATTTATTAGAAAAAAATATTCAGTATTTCTAAACAGAGTATAATGAACAAAACTATATGAAATAATAATCATATATTTGATATATAAATTAAATGTTGATATATACCTACATTTACATATCAAATATATGTGCATGTCTATAGTTATAAAATCACATTAATATTCATAAAAATTTATTTAATTATGTTGCTTTTTCTATTAGTCCAGGAATCACATTAGGCCAAAAGTCTAAGCTCCAAGATTATATGAAGTAGAACCTATTATTGAGATTTTTCTATTAAATGTGAATTAAGCTTGGTAAATTCTCAGTTAATTGATTCGCTAAAGCTTTCATCTTAATGTCTTTTGGTCACAAAAATAAATGCATGTTTAATCTTCTATAAGTAGTAAAGTTGCTGGAAGGAAATTTTGTTTTAAGACTTTAACATTGAAAAACATATTTTATTTAATTAGCATAAATGGGATATGAGAATCCCTTACAAATAAAAAAAGTGAACACATAGCTACTTTCCTTCTCATTTTGAAATGGTGTTAAAATGATGAGTCAACTCAAGGGAAAGAGAATATCCAGGCACATATTACTAATCTGTGCTAAATACTACTAACAATGTATGACCTTAGTCTGGGATAAGTTAAATCACTGATTGCTTCTTATGAGACTGTGAATATATTTTATTCCTTTCAGCAATGTAAATCTGTATTTTCAAGTAGATATTTTTGTTCATTATTTTCTTAGTTAAATTTTAAGTGTTCATTTATACATCTATCCAAATTAATTTATGAAACTCCAAGTTTTTAATTCAGCAAATATGTCAATGAAATTGACATAGGTGAATTAAAATAGGTTGGAAATCAAAATCTAGAGCTTATATATCCTTCATGTGTATTTTTCAGATGACATAATTATTTCACCTATTGGTATACTCAAAATAGTAAACCTCTGAAGACAAATTTATTTCAAAGTTACCATAAGTATTATATTTCTTGCTTTGAGCTTTTTTAGGTGTTCAACATGTGAGACAATGGGAAACATAGGTTAAAGTAATCACTTAGAGGTGTTTAATATATTTTTCTGTGAATGTCATTTGTTTTGCCATTATTTAGTATTGGTGTGTATATATTTTTATAAGTTACAAAAATGTATCTTTTGGTATAAACTTACATAGGAAAAATGTATATGCATTATTTATTTATATATTTACTGTTGTACTGGGGACTGAACCCAGGAATGCTGTACCACTTAGTTACTTAGTTATATTCCCTTTTTTTTGAGACAGGTTGTTAAAACAGCCTGGCCTCACACTTTCAATCTTTTTCCTTCTGCCTCCTGAGTGGCTAGGATTATAGGTATGTGCCAGTTCACCGGAATATATATAGTACTTATTATCTAATATTACAAACTCAATTATTTGAAAGTCCTAAAAGAGACTATTTATCAATCATTAAATTACTTATTTGATAAGTGACAAACAACAAATAAACATCAATTGTTGGGAAACATAAAGTATGTTAATGACTATGTGTCACCAATAGACATTTGCTTTATGATTTAATTAAGATGCACATTTAAGTTATATAGAGTAAGCTGTGTTTTAGAGAAAATAAGTTGTTTTATCTACTGATTTAATAAACAATATTTATAGAATATTCACTCACATTAAGAGTTAAGAACATATCTTAAAGTAGTTCAATGGGATTAATTTATTGTACAAAATAGAATTTTGTCTGAAACTGATGTTTTCTAGTACCAGAAAATAGCAATGTAAAAATTTATTAAGTAATATAAATAAAATAATAATTTTAATATTTAATATTATAAAAATAAATTATATTATTTTATGTATATTAAATTTATAACTATTTTATTATCAGGTAACCCTAATATTCTTCATGTGGATAGCTCCATATAATGTAATTTTTTTAAGGTATCTTGAAACTTTTCCATAAGTGATACTACTAGTAACAGTATCACATTGATTGTTATTACCGCAATACCTCAAGGACATAATTACTTTCATTGCCTCTACTTGAGAAAAGGTGACATAGATTGAATATTTTAACTAAAATTGAATAGCTAATATCATTTTATATGTAACTTTATATAGGATTAAGTAATCTTCTAAAAATACTTTTTAGTTGTAGTTGGATGCAATATCTTTATTTATTTATTTTTATGTGGTGCTGAGATGGAACCCACTACATCACATGTGCTAAGAAAGTGCCCTATAACCCCAGCACCAGAATTAATTAATCTTGCTTCTGATAATCAATAAGTTAGTATAAACAGACTGAAAAAGAGTAAGGAAAGATGAAACAATGCATATGTCTCCACCCTTGGTATTTTGTTTTGTTGAATGCTTTGTGTATGTTTTTGTGAAATATTGTCTATAAAGGGAAAGCTATACATGTGCAATGGTATTTTGTAATTGGACCAATGGAAAACAAATTAAAATTACTGTAAAATGTTGAGTTTCTTTGTTATCTACCTTCTCTGTAACATATTGATCTTCAGAATGTCCCAATTCTGTGTAAATAAAATACAAAATAATTATATCTTCCTATTCTTGAATCAATATCCCTATGGAAATATTACCTAGCCAAATTCCAAAATGTGAGATAAGAGATGAAACATCCTATGAACATTTATAACATGAAAATTATAATATTATACATTTATAGTTATACTATTGTTCATACATATTATCTGAGATATATACAAATAGAATATTTAAAATGTTAACATGTATATGCTGTCTTGATAAAAGTTAACTTTTGTAAAATTATTCTATTTAGTTCAAAACCAGATTTAAATTATAAGAAGAAAATCTGTTTCCTTATATGTTGTGATATCAAAGATCCTAGGGGAAAAAAAAAAAAACAATATTTCCATAGATCTTTTTATCTTGTCTGGAGGATAAATAAAATTCAATATAGATGATATATCCTTTTTTCAATAATTTGAAAGCTCTTTAAAGTAGAAAATTGATGTCAAAGAAATATCTTACTATTGGTGATTGGCCATATTTACTGTGAATGATCAGGACTGAGCAAACATGCTTTATCTCGTCTTTTAGAAAATAAAAATAACTATGCCAGAGACCTGGAGAAGTATTTAAAATCTGATGCTACTAAATGTGGCCATATAATATCCTTGTGTCCACTACAATTGTAGTAAGAGGTAGGCTTCACTAAGTTGAGTGACCTGTCAATTTAGTCCTGTCACTTGATGGACTCAATATCAACTGTAGATTACAGTACAAAACTCTTCTTGAGAGACATTCTTTGATGACAATACTACACACATAGTCAATTTTTATTACATTTACTCGTTTGTAAATTCAATTACAGGCATTATTTTAAATTTTGTTTAAAACATGTAAGTACTATTTTGGTTGTGTATTTTGTGCTGGTTTGTGTAACACTGTGTTATGCATCTATGATTTTCAGAGTAAAGTTGCATACAATTTAGAATGTATGGATTAATTACTGGTCATGATCCAAGCTAAAGAAAACTGACTTTAGGGAAATATTATGATGCAAAATATGATTTCAGTAGAATTATCTTAGCAATAAATTTGCCTTGTTTCCTAGGCAACTATCAGTGTTTCATATGGTTAGAACAGTATTTCCAAAGTGAGTTCTGTGGAGCCTTTGTGGGGAGTGCTACAAAGGAAAGGACTGGCAAAAATCATGGGTTGCTGTCTGAAAACCTGTGATTCCTTGCAAGGAAAAATACCCTTTAGGTCATCTGTGCTCAATGAACAATATCTTTTCTTTCTGAATTAAAGATTCCCAGAAGGCTTGCAGCACTAAAATCTGTTTGACTTTGTTTAACCCAGTGCTTTCCAAACCTATTTGATTATGATAATTCTTTTCAAATTGACACATATTAATCTCCATGAAATATATTTTGAGAAAAGGGATGAGAGAGTTAACCCTGCAATGAACTCAAATTAGTGCATAATACATTTTTTTTTCTTTTTTAAGGAGCTTCAGTTCCTACTTTAACCTTATCTTTGTTAAGAAACACTCAATTACTGACTTTGCTAGATCTTCAAACAAAATGAATAAAACTTGATTTATGACTGTCACCAATACCTACAAAGCAGAATGTGATTTCTATAACAAATCCTAGAGCCTGCTCTGAGATATCATTTCATTCCTTCTATATTGGCTCACATTTTCAACACACACTCATTTTTTTTTAAGATTTTTTTTTCTTTTTCTTTATTAACAGGCTACTATGTGCCTGTATTGCAAAAATTTTTAATGCCAATACTCATACAAACCCTGCAAGCCAGAGTACTATTTTACTTTGTTGAAAAGAAAAAAAAAAAAAAAAAAAAAAAAAACTAGCTTAAAATAACTTAATTTGCCCATGATCATTTGCAGGCAAATTCAGGAATGAACTGGAGCCTGTTGTATAGGCTGTAGTGATGAGCTGCACATAGTGATGAGCTGCACATAGGCCCTGTTCACACTGCTGGCTGGGAGCATTCTGAACTTATGTCCCCAGGCTTAACTTCTATCCTGCAGACTTGCTTGCTTGTTTTCTTTCCTTCTTTGTCGTTCTCTTTCTTCCTTTCTCCTCCTTCCCCTCCTTCCTCTCCTCCTTCCCCTCCTCCTCCTCCTTCTTCTTTAAACTTGGGATTGAATCCAGGGCCTTGCACATGTGAGATAAGTATCCTACCACTGAGTTATATCCCAAATCGTTTATTTTATTTTATTTTTTTTTAAAAAACATGATCCTGCTAAGTTACCTAGCCCGCCCTTGGACTTGTAATCTTCCTGCCTTCACCTCCTGAATAGCTGAGGTTATATATATGTGTTTCACCACACCCAGCTAGGCTACAAATTTCTCAAGGGCAGGGATGTTATTTAATGTGAAAACGCCACTGTCTATAATAGTTGCAATCCTTTGAATTTGATTGAAAAATGATGAATTAAGTTGCCCATTCTGATTCTTATATATCTAGTGGAAAATCATCACATTGTTTTAATAGAAAGATGGTCTCAGAGTCAACAAACATATAACTCTGTAAATTAGGAATTAACTCATCTATGCCATACCAATTGATTCCCTTAATTGATTCCCTTAAAATTTGATATTGTGCATAAACCTCTTATGGGCTGAAGTGGTAGACTAATAAATCTGCAAATATCTCAAAAAACAGAGGTTGGTGTTTGTAGACTAGATACTGTGTCTAGATATGTGAATAATGAGAAGTTCATAACTGAATAAAAAAATAGGATCTTATATTAGAGACAAGACAAAAAAATTCAGGATATTTAAACGCACACATACAGAGGAGTTAATATACCTAGATAATATTTCCTCTCTAGGGAGGTTTGTCTAATAGGGTTAACTGTCTTTTTATATACTGTGCTTGATGAGGTTATTAAGTATTCTAAAAAGATTATGTTATCAGTGAGAAACTAATGTTCTCATGAGATAGAATGAATTCCATACAATAGTTAGCTAACAACAAAAAAAATTTAATCATTATTTTCTTTGCCCTGAGGACTTAAAAATAAGAAGATTATTTATATTGTGAATTGACTTATTAAAAATAATGTCTTTTCAAAGGGGAATGAGTGTTACTCATTTTTAACCTATTTTGCTAGTGAGGGTTGAATGGAAATAAATTTTGCCCGAAGAGCATACTGAATGTAGAAAATATTTCTAACTGGAGATGTGTATGTATTAGTTTCCTAGGGATGCTATAACCATGTATCATAAACTGGGTGGCTTCAGAAAGCATATATTTATTTTATGATGCTTTTGAAGGCTAAGAGTCCAAACTCAGGTTGTTGGCAGGACTTTGTTCTCTCTGACACCTGTAAAGGGGAACCCTTCCTTGCCTCTGCCTAACTGTGATGGTGTCCATCAATCATTGGCATTCTTGGTTTGTAGCTGCAATACTCCAATCTCTTCCTTTGTGGCCACATGGAATTATTCCCTTATGGGTCCATCTGCACAAGGTGTTTCCCTCTTTTTATGAGAACATTCATTGTATTAAGGACCACCTTAATAACTTCCTTTAATTTAATCACATCTACAAAAATACTCTATTTACATACAAGGTCAAACTCATAGTCTTAGGGATTGAGACATCAACATATCTTTTGAGGGGACACAATTCAACCAATAACAGTGTCCATATACTAAAAAAACAGAAAAGTAATATATTCATGATGTGAGAAAGAAGGATGGTATACATGAATACAGTCTGAGTCACTGGGAGGCTCTTGGAAGGTTGAGTTGGAAAACTTGGAGCAGCTGATGTCTATAGATCATTATACGTTCAGTGTAAAATGTACACTTCTGATTTCCCTTTGAAAAATGAAGATGAAAATGTAAAAATATATGATACCTCTAAGTAAATTTGAGTTTTACCAAATGGGAAGGATTAAAACATCATAGTTAAAACAGTATGTATTCACAAATTTCCTGAAAGTATCTGATAGAATTTTTTGTGTAGTGTAGAATAAAATTCCTAACCAATTTCATTCTAGATTAGTCCCTTGAAGTCTAGTATAAGCTATAAAAGTTACTGTTCCTCATATTCTGATCCTAAGAATATATATATTTCATCAAACACAGATTCTTAAATTTAACACTAGAATGAGTATATAGTTTCATTAAGGAAAAAAATTACAGCTTTAGTCTATAGAGTGTAATTTGCTAGCTGGAATGATGCACAGTTTATTGAAGTTGGAACACAGTATATGTAAAGAAAATATAATACAGAAAACCTTGACTAAGTCAAATTTCCTCTATGTAGGATATTGTACAATGCCATTAGGAAAACAATGTCATGTAAATTAGTAAATTCATTTCTAGAATGAAATCCATACATGTTATCAAAGGTTCTTAGGAAAATAAAGTGAAATGGTTCAAATAATCTTCAATAAAATTAAGATGCAGATTTATTTGGAATAGCAAAAAGACAAATAGGGCTCATCTTAAAATAGTAAAAATAATAATAGAATAAAAGGCTACTGGTGGACTCATTAACAGATTTGGGGATGGTGGAATCAAAAAATACAACTCACATGCCCAGAAGCAGAAAGAAGGAAGTATATGCTTCCTGAAAACCTAAGTATCCCAGTTAGGGATTTCCAGCCCTATCTCTATGGTCTCCATTTGTCTTACTGTAAATATCTTTCTATTCTATCTTTTGTCTTTGTGAGCTCCAGATTAGAGCATGCATTTGCAAGTTCAAGCCACAGGCACAGTCCACATCAAAATAATGAGCTGGGCTCCCACATCTTCCAGAATGGAAAGGAATTCCAGGGACAAGTTTTTGATTAAGGCTATACACATAACAGTTACCACTTCAAAAGGAATTTGAGATGCTACTAGGGAGAGAAATGGACTCTGGGCATGCACTCTATGTAAGAATTAGTAATTTGGGGAGTGAAATGAGTTAATAAAGGTAACTTTTTTAAAACTGTGAACCAAGTTTATATGTATCTCATGTAAAACAGCTGTCCTTATTTCCAACTTCAAGAGAAGATATTATGGCAAGAAACTTCTATTTATCTAATTCTGATTAGAAGTAAATAGGACAAACTGTGGCTAAAACTCTTCATTTTGCAAAATATATTTTTTCATTTTTAAATGGTATGCCTTTTGTTCCATTTCTATTTTCTACACCCTATTCTCCTCATATCGCATGGTTTTTCATCTGTCTGTCTGTCTTTTCTGTTTGCTGTATTTTATTTTCTTTTTCAGACATGGAAATATGTAACTTACTATATGACGTGTTTCTACTTTATATTTTTCAGAGACCTATTTTATTAAATATTACCAGAAATATGAAACAAAAAATTACAAGATGAACTCAAGTAGAGGGGACTTAACTTTATATGGCCTGGATATTCAAAGAAGATGGGGCAGAGATATTTTGTGGAATCTGTATTATGTTCATTAATATAGATACATAGGCCTCTCCCAGTTCAAATTGTGAAGTGAATAACTAATATCTTAATATTCTCATTTGTTTAGGAAACTTGGATCAGCTACCCTATATCACTTGCTGTCTTTATCATAGCATATTTTAAAAGGCTGCCTCAAGGTGGGCATCGCACTTGCACACTACCTTATCTTGAATGCCCCACATGCAATTCAGATCCACTTCTGACTGACATAGGCTTTATATTAGTTCAAGAGTAGACAAAGCTGTTGTTTGAGAAGTCTATGTTACTTTGTCATTTCTTCAAGTTCTTTCACTTGTTCTGTCTTACTAGATTCAATTGTCCATAGGATACTTTTCATAATAAAGCAAATATTCAATGCAAATTATGTCAAGATTTGTGTGTGGAGCAAAAAATGCAAAGGCATATGCACCTCTCCATCTACCTGAAAATACCTTACAGTCTTTATAATGGGACAGAAAAATAAATAAATAGATTAAAGTACAGTGACCCATATGCTACAATAAAGAACAATGATGATATCATGGGAAACTCTGAAATCAAGTTTCTTGCTAACTTACCTCAATGGGCTTCCTAGCCCACCCATTAGATCTAGTCTTTTCCTATTTCAACTTCCAAAGCTTACCTCAAATAAAACCTTCCCTGCCTTGTCTCTGTCCTGAGACTCTCAGATCCCCACCACACTCTTTTTTTAATTTTCAAGTCTCTCTCTCTCTCTCTCTCTCTCTCTCTCTCTCTCTTATGGGACACATAGAAGATTTGGGTTAGAGCAAATGACTTCTTTACATTGTCACAATTTTAGCTGATATTCTTAGAGGTATTGTTCCCTTATCCCCTAGTTATCTGTTAATGTTATTTCTGACACAAAGTTTTATTTATAGCATATCTTGGTTGTGAGAATTACAGTACTGTTACATTTAGATTGTGAAATTTAGTTCATCTCTCTGTTGATGATTTCAGAAATTCAGTATTGCTTGTTTCACATTAATAATCACTGTATCTATATTTTTAATAGATAACATTTAAATATCATAGTCACTCCTTGAAATACTTTCTTAGAACAATGTCTACTAAGGTGAGGCACTGGAGCACATGAATCATGACCTGTTTTTTTCACATCTTTGGTCTGTCACTAATGATTCTTTACCTATGCCTCTAAAAATACTAAACATTTCTCAAAACTAAAGGAATAAAATTAAAAATTGTCCATAAATTCTGTTGTTCCCACAAAGATACTCATCTTTTACTGCCAAATTCTCAGATTATACTCATCATAACTACTTCCTTAGACTTGTTCACATTCCATTTCTTGAAACTTCACTTCTAATAATTTTATTTTCTCCTTCCTAATCCCTCTTATTATTCAAGTAGGTTGCCACTAATGACCCGCTGCTTCTTAAAACTCTCTTATATTTAAACTTAGGGGTCAGTAGAAAGAGACAGAGATTTAATTTCATGTTCTAGCTTTACTACTTACTGACTGTCTTTTGTTCTTTAGTGGTCTGACTATATTATAATATTAGGATAACAAGGCATATTTCTTAAAATAATTTTTGAGAATGAAATAAAAATCAGTTGTAAAGATCTTCCTATATAGATTAGATAACTAATCATTTTAGTTTCTGTATATATTGTTTCCTTCGTTCCAAATTATGTAGCCTATATAACACTAAGAACAATAACAATTCACACAAGGTACAGGAACACATAAGAAATTAAATTAGCAGAATTTATATTCTGGGATATCTTTGTAAAGAGAATTTACATTTTCAAAGGGAAAATATAAGGCCAAAATAAACATTTTCATTTAATTTAATAAATGTGCCAAAGTATTTATGCCAGTGAACAGAATTATTTTTTGGTCAGACAGTTTGATTAAAAGTAAAGAGCTTTAAATAGAACAAAGAGGGAGGAGGGCAAGGAGGTAGGAATAATGGCAGACTGAGTTATCCATGATTACCCTAAATACATGTATGAAGACACAATTGTTGTAAAATACTTTATATTAAACCAGCAACTCGAAAAATCGTGCTGTCTATATGTAACATGAAATAAAATGTACTCTGTAAATGTGCATAACAAACTAGAATAATAAAAAATTTTACAAAATGTAAATTGGTAGTAAGATTATTGCTACTGTACTTTAAAAACAGGCTTGCCTTCTAGTCACCAATACTTTCTTCTATTTTAGTGCATAATTTACTCTACTCCACTTTTAACCATCCTCTTATTCTCCTCTAACTGTACCATCATATTTTCCAAAGCACTTCATAAAAACTGTTTTCCAAGGCACCTTCCTGTGCCCTTCAAATAGAAGTAAACTCATTTTTTCCCCCTTCCCATAGCATTTGGCTTATGCTACTCTTACGCTCCTATTTTGTTTGTTTGTTTTTATCATTGCTATAGTGTGCAGCTTAGCCTTTTTTTCTGGATTTACCTAATTCATAGAATTTTATATTTTAGGATTGGAAGGGTATCTTGAGTTTTGTTGAACTCTAAAACGAGTCCAAAGTCCATCTCAAACTCTCATTTACTGTATAGATTTAGCTAGTTACAATTCACTACTTATTCAGTTCTTCAACTCTAAAATGGTATCAATGCCAACATGTAGAATTTTAAAGACTAAAGATAATACCTGTAAAGTAATTAACAGAGTGCTTGCTGTATAATAGGTCATCATTAGCTATTACCTGTAAAACTCTTTATCTAAGGCAGTGTATCTGAACAGCTCTTTATCCTGTGAAGTTCTCAAACAGTGCCTTGAATTTAACATGTCATTGCAAAAAAAAAGAAGAGTTATAAAGGTGATTGGCATAGCGGGGCTGTGGTAATTACAAAAACAACAAAAATAAAGATAATGTTTAATAATTTACAGTAATATGATTAGAAACACTGTAACCCAATTGTGGGAAGCTGGACAGAAAGTTCAATTGATATTTGTTCCATTGTAATCAAGAAAGGAAGTATTCTTTTCAAGCAAATATTTAGTCATGAGTAAGTTTGAAATGCAAAGTCAGAAAAAGAAAAAAAAAATAATTACTAATGTGGTAACAGATGCTAATAACTTATAGACTTCAAATGCCATTATTATGAGAGGATTACTGATCCTATTTTCTTCTTTAAAGTCATAATGATAAAAAAGGAAATAAATTACCTAATTTCAGGCAAAACTAAAAAGAGAATTTTGTGCATACAAAATAATACAATGATCCATTGATCAAAAGTCCAGTAGTATCTTTCCTTTGTACTAATGGGGGAAAATCCTTAGATCATAGACATTCACAGGCAAAAGTATCTGCAGTAATAAGGCTTGAAAACATGCTTCAAAGGAGTTCCATTGAAGACCTGGAAGACATTCCAGAAACTGCTCACGAAACTATCCTGAGTCTTTTTAATCATGTTAACATTTTATGTTTAAATAAGTTAAATAGTCATGAATAGGAAATCAGGAAGTCTATAAAAGTAAAAGCCTAAATGATCCATTCTCTCATTTTAAAAGAAGCATGTGTCATCTCTTTGTGAAGAGACCACAGCAATGTCAGTGTCTTTTATAACAATGTGCTACTTCTGAAAGTTCTCATAAAAATGACTACCATAGAAATGTAACCTTTGTATTTCTAAATATTAATATATATTAATACAAAAAGTAATAGAGAAAAGATTGCTAATGATAAACACTTCATTGACTATCCTCAATTATGAATTGGCAAGAACATTTTTGCTTGGATAAAGAGTCATATGGAATCATAAGACTCATATAAATATGCAAAACTTATATGTTTTGTTGTGTTTCCATCTCTATTTCTGCATTGAGAATAGAAGCTGGTGAAACTGCAGGCAAAAATGAAGCAAAGATGCTTTTATTTCCTTTTTCTATGAAATTATTTTGCAGGTAGCAAAATGAGGGAACACTTACATTGTAAAAAAGCCTGCAGCTGTGAAGAAAGCATTAGAATTTTAAGACATAGGCTGAGTAATTGTGTCACTGACACTTCTAACTGTGAGAGCTTTGAAGTGCTTTCTTTGAATGGACCATATATGAAGAGTACTATGATTAAATATTATTGTTAATTATTAGTAAAAAGGAATTAAATGGCATGATGTATGCAAAGATATTTATGAGTATTCATGTGTGTATGTGCGTGTGTGTGTGTGTGTGTGTGTGTGTGTGTGTGTGTGTGTGTAGGAAGATAAAGAACATTTATTTGGAATCAGGGACAGAAAATAGTCTTTCCCATAAAGTAGAAACAGTTAGTTATGTCCATCAACACAGAAAGCCACATTACTGAACTGTTAACGTAAGACAGAACTTTTTGGTTGCAAATTATATGTTTTAACAAAGCAATGGACCTGTCCTAGAATTTTCCCTTAAACTCACAATAGCTCTGCATGGCGTATTAATCTGGGATCTTCAGTTCAGAGAGCCAATCTGCAGCATTTAGCCATATGCCAATACCATTGTAATGATTTAATCTTATATCCTAGTTTGTAAGCAGAATGATGCTCACTATATTTCCTCCTGGGCATGAAGCTTCCCATCTCAGAGGTTTTCTCCCTCCTCATGTCTCTCAGATGTTTCTCCAGCCCTCCTCCACAATCTCCCCTTCCTTACCATTGCAATAATATCCCCCCAGAAATGTCTAGCAGGCTTTTGGTTTCTGTTGATGATTACAGGAATAATTTATTTTCAAATGGATGTTAATCTGATAGAAGTAGTCAAATTTTCCCTGAGCTCAGGCAGAAACAAACTTCTTCATGCCAAGTGTCCTGATTCCATCCACTATTATTGTGATGGGGAAGACAAATTATCCAATTACTAAACACACCGCTCTAGGCAATACAAAATAACATCCTGATTAATCTAACTACATAGGAAAGATACTTCTGTTTAGAACAAGTCCCCTAAAACAAACAATATTGGATTACAAATAAAGATGAGTCATATTTGTTTGGTAGTGCTTATGGTTATTTCGATCCTGAATAAAGAGCCTACTGAAGGTGAGAATTATTTATATAAATGGCCTTAACATTATATAGTTAAAATTATGTTCAAGAGTAAAAAGCTAAATGCATTCATAAGAGCATTTGTGAGATAAACTACTGAAGATTTTATTCTAGCTCATTTGTACTAATTATAAACAAATTTTACTTCTTCCCCTTCTGTACTATATAAAATGAAATATTATACATATAATATTTCATTGATATATGGTAATATTATTTATGAATTTCAGCATGTATGTGCATATATACATATTCACAAGCTGAGATTCATCAATGGTTGTTATAGACAAGTGTCATGTTACTTGTCATGATGGTTAAAAGATTCATTTATTTCCCCACAAGCAAAGGAAAAAGCAATAAACATTTTGGCAAGAGGATAAACATTAAATGGTATCAGTCGAATTACTGAAGCATTAGTTTGCTTTTAACAGTTAATTGGGAAAGCTTTTGTCTTTGTGAGAAATAAGGATAATGAAGAAAACTGAAAAGAAAGCACAGCTGAATCTGTGAGGGTATCAGAAAATATACATTTCTGTGAGAGATCTGCCTCTAGTCTTTTGGTGTCATATTCTATAAACTTTTCCTCTTGAGTTTTCCTACCTCTTATACCTCCTGTCTTTTTTTTTTTTTTTTTAATTTTTTTATTATTTATTTACTTATTCATCATGCACAAGTATAGTATCTTTTTACATACAACTGCTTGTATACAAAGTATATAAGTACCATTCAGATCTTCAATCATGCATTTAGGTTAATGATATCCATCTCATTCAATCACCTCCTGTCTTTGACAATCTTGTTTTACAGTTTCGAACTTAGACTGCAACATAGTTCTGATTCCATTTATTTCGAACTCACTTCTTCTTTCCTGCTGCTTCTTCACCTTATACCTTGATCTCAGTGTTTTTCCAATAATACCCTGCATACCTGGCTCGAATTCTTCACCTGATTTATTGCTTGACTGTAATGTTTAGAGATGCTTAACACATAGTGCAGCAGAATGGGCCTTGATCTACTTACCCTAAGAGTGGATAAATTAATTTATATGTCACTTAACTTTTGCAAAAAGAATTACATCAAAACCAGCTCCAAAAGTAAATAAAAATATGGAAGTAGAGCCTGGGAATTGGGAATAAGCACCCCTTCTCTCCAGGAAGTCAGCATTCTTAAACTAATGCACAGCTCTCATAAGACATGGATAGACCCATCAGAGAAAGGGTATGCATGTACAATTAGCCAGGCAACCTTAGTCCACAAGGACTGTCAGTGTGGTTGCAGACAGATGTCAAAGCCATATCACTGCAAAACCCAGGGATAGAGAACTTTTTGAGCAGGTATGAGGGTGAGATTTTAGTAATGGATAAATTTTAGTCAGAAATATCTGCCTAATTACTCTTTTTTTGTAATTGAATTTTGGAAAAATAGTTTTCCAATTTTTCTTCAAATATTAGCTCTTCAATGTCTTACTAGTGTGACATTGATGAGTTATTAAACTATTCAAATCCCAAATTCCTTAAATGCAAAAAAGAAAAAGAAAAGAGGTCATCTATGTCACAAGGTTGATAATAAAGTGTGATGATTTAGCTCATAGGAAATCACCTAGCAGTGCTTAGAATAAAGTGTGCTTAATTATAGATTTGTTTTTTAAGCAGCAAGACTAAAAATGCATTCTAACTAATGTAATATCAAACCCAACTAATAATACATTTGATTCCATTTTTTGAAAGATTCTCACCTGTTTTGTTCAAGGATATTTGGCTGCAAGGAAATAAAATGTATGTAAATTAGATGGACAAAAAGGGGATCTGATACACTCGTTCTTTCACCAATGCCTTGTGAACCATGAAATTGCTATTCTGTGGCTCTGAAAACTAAAGGAAGATTTTACTGATGTTACCAAAGTCAAAGAAGGTGATTGGCTTTAAACAACAACATTAAGATGTTAGGGAGTGAACACTGACAATATAAAAAGTCTCACTGTGGTGAACTACACACCCAAACCATTGTGCCCTTGTGTAATTTCTATTATATTGACTCTGGGCCTTGCTATATATTTGCTTTGACCAAAATGTATCAACAAACATGATTCAAGTAGAGGCTTAATAATAATTGCAAATTGGGACTTGCCTTCTTGTAACAGTCCTTCCTGAAACCCCCTATATGTGTAGGAAATCAAAGCTTTCCTGCTAGAAAGAAGAATGATTTGGAGAGAATTTGAGGATAAAACTCCACATGGAGGAAATGTCCTGTGATGGAGAACTGAAGTAAGAATCCAGGTGAATATAGCTGTAGAAGAGACCATGCCAGCAGTCATCTTGATGAGAAATGGATATACCACCTACTTAACACACAGTATTAGGAAAAATAATAAATGCTAGTTTAAGCCATTAAGGTTTGGAGTGTTGTGTTTCACACAATGAACAATGGGTTTGGTCTTATCTTTTGGATAATTTGGTAGAATACCATGGTCAGCACCCTTTGGCCTTTCTTCTGTCCTGAAGATGCACAGTTTCATTCATCAGTACTATGAAAACTTGCACAGGGAGCTGAGTTTATACATAATTGGAACTCAGCATGGGAAGGATAAGGGACTAAAATAAACTAGAAAATAGAGGTGAGGAAAAGAAAGAAAGTGACAAAGGAAACATTTTGTGTAAAACCAGAGTTCTGGGCACACTGTTATCATTTAGCATACTTTGGGTACAAACATAAAACCTATCTGAAATTGTCATAGAACATGATGGAAATTAATTGGCTCAAGTAACCAAAAATGACTAAGCCACAGGAGAGATAGATGAATGCTCCACATTTTTTCTTCTTTCTACTATTTTTGTTTTATACTTTTCTAAATGTGGCATCATCTTCATTCAGGAATCATTCCTCATAGAAAATCTGTCTCCCAGTTTTCCTTGACATGCATGTCAAATAAAACTCCTTCTCTCTCCTGAATTCTTTTATTCCCAAATTGATCATCCAGGCAAAGGGAAAGTCACATACTTAGTTACCTAGATATGTTACAGATGCTATAAAATGATCACTGAGGCAAAAGGAATATTATCTTTATTAAGTGTCAGTATGCAGCAAGGATTACCAGATTCCCTCTCAGAAATAAGGAGGTACTTAGAGTACTCTGTTCTCTCTCTTCCACTCAACGAAATTAACATAGTAAAGTCTATTCTTTGTAACTATATCTTTCTGGCACTAATTGATGTATTGGGTAGAATGATTTCAGATGCAAGTTACAGAAATGTCTAACTTAAACTGACTTAGACAATAAAGAGGTTTTATTGGGTTTTGAAATTGAAAAGTTCAGAGCTGGAGTGGACTTCAGGCACTATTCAATTTGGGCTCAGCTTCCATTTATCTTTGATTGTTTCTGCTTGTTTCTTGTCTGAGTAAGACTACTACCTTCATTATTTAAAAACAACCAACACTAAAAAAAAAAAAAAAAAAAAAAAAAAAAAAAGGAAAAAAAATAGTGATGATACACCAATCATGTGCGTAGTCCTAGCCAAAGGCTGCTGGGATTGACAATCCATCTCCACCAGTGGACAAGCAACTATGCATTTGTTTCAACTCTGCATACTTCAGTTCACTCACATGGATTATCTGAATAAACATAGACTCTATCTCATAGAATTATTATTGAAATTAGGTAAGCTAAATCAAACAATATGATTAAGAATACTGAATGTCTGGCACATTGTAAGAACTTCATAAATTTTAGTTACTGCATCATTATCCTCTGTTCATCAGTGGAGAAAGAAAAAACTTCTCATAATTATCAAATACAAATCATAAACTTGTCTTGCCTTGGGTCATCTCTAAATCAACAACCATAACAAGGAGGATGGGATTATTTTCGCTAGCTTAGACCACTTGAAATTCATCCCTTCCAAACTACATTCACAAAATAGAGGAATGAAATGGGTCTTAGGAAGACAACCTCAATTCTTGCTATATACCTTAAGTAACAAGATTGACAGTCTCACTTCACATCATTTATAAACTTGGGGGTGGCCAATGACTTAAACAAAGTTGAAAAGCAGCTCTAAAGTCCTTCATCCTGCATTTGGTATGGAATATATACCTCAAACTAGAAACAAAATATTGTCTCTGTATTCTGTGGGTTTTGGTGTTTGCTAAAAAATATGACTAATTGTGGATTATATAACTGCTTCCTCGATGATCTTTGAGTGTATATTTGATTATATAATTGATATCCTCCAGTACTATAGGAGAATATTGTCCAGTGCTATCAAACTTTATATATGAAAGAAAGCATCCATTAAACTGAGAAAGAAACATTTCAGCAGTATATTTAACTGTTAATAGTTCCAAGGAGTGAAGGTGGACCCAGTGAGAATTACAATGGTGTTGAGAATGCCTTCTCAAAGAATGAAGGACAAAGGGCACTGATCTTAATATCATATCTGGTAGCTGAGTGTAATTCTTGAGAATGAATACTTCAATCAATGCCAAGAAGATTCCAAGACTGTGTGAGTTTCTCATTAGGTCCAGTTACTCATGGGATCTTGGAGATTAGATGGGAATAGGAGGAAAAATGATATATGCTGACTATTGAAATATGCAATAGAGAATCTTAGCATCTTTAAGGAAACAAAAGAGGAAAAATCTGGACACAAAGGATTGCAACTCTAAAAGTAGGTGTTAAACCTTTGCCATAGTCTCTCAGAGCAAAGTCACTGACAGGCATTGCATCTATGTTAATAAAGGAGTACAGTAAGGCTAATTGAGTAAGGTCAATGACTGGCAATATCTGTCTTAGGTCATGCAGAGAAATAATGGTTCCACATCTCAGTAACCAGTGTTGGAGACCACCTTAGTATTGAGAAAATTAGCCCTGTGTGTAAAACACCACAGATGTGCCAGTACTTTATGATCCATGACCTTAGAAAAACCATGTCACCGCTTTTGGGGTGTTTTTCATTTTCTTTTTTTTACTCTTATGAAAGATACTATAACTATATTTTACAATACTGTATGAAGAGTGTTTTTTATAACATTTTGAAACTGGACTAATGTTAATGTAGCAATAGGGGCATAGAACCCCAACTGACATTCAGGTCAAACAATTTTAGGTATCCATCATATCTATTATGCAGTCTTCACAATGGGAAGTGAATAAGATTAAAGTTCCCTGCACCCATTCCTTTATTAGAAACAAAACCTGGATGGGGAAGTTTTAATTATTTTACTAATATTAAATTGGATAATACTGAATACTGCTTTCACCTTTCATACATTCATAGTAAAATTAGCCAGTCAAATTCTCTGAGAAGTCTAACAATACTTTATTAAATCCAGCTTATTCCTAAACTGAAATGATAATAATTCACTTTTCTGCAACATGAATGATCATGTCCTGGGTAACAAGGACACACACACACACACACACACACACACACACACACAGAGAGAGAGAGAGAGAGAGAGAGAGAGAGAGAGAGAGAGAGAGAGAGAGTCCACTTGCCAGATTCAAAATATATACCCCAAAGGCAGGTCCCCAATGACCTATCTCCTCCACTCACACCCTATCTGACTTCAGTTTCAATTTAGTTAATCCCATTACAGGGTTATTTCACTGATTGGGTTGAGAATCTCATAACCCATTCATTTGTCCTCTAAACCTTCTTCATTGTCTCACACATAAACTTTTGGGAACACCTCACATTCAAACCATTACAATAATAGACTATTATTTTTTGTAACAACTTTACTATGTAATTTTATTTTCCTGTAGCTTTTCGTTATTTCAGAGAAATTATGTGCAATAGAAAGGAAAATTCCACTTTTGATGTGTCATCAATGACAGTTTTCAGTCCCCATTCCTCTACTTTCCACTTGCCCCACATCAGGGCCATTGCCAATTCCTTGGTGATGAGAGAAATTTCACACCATGCAGATCCTAGGCCACATGTTTAAACCTCTCTCTGCCCCAGCCCTTCTTCTCAAGCACAAGAGCCCATGTCATGAGCCTTTCTTCCTTCTTTCTTAAACTTTGGAGTAGCTGTCCCTTCCTTGTTCCTGCTGAGGAGCCCCATCACTTCACTCACTGGAAAGTGACCAGTGTGATTATCCTCCATGTTCCCCACATTCAAATGATGATATATCAGGATGTGGGTTGATCCTAACCTCATCACAATAACATTGTCAGAATAGGTCTCTACAATTTAAAATATATGCATACATATATGCTTATATAAGAATACTTAAGTGTGTGTGTAAGAGAGAAAGTATGCATATACTTAGGATGAGGCACAAATAATGAATTCTGTCTCAATGTCTACTGTCCCTAATAATCGGCAATGTGACACGCATCATTTCTTTTCACCATCTGTTTGATATCTGCAATAAGCTTCTATTTTGGCAGCTCTTACTACAATTGCTAGAAATCACAGATAGAATCTTATGGGCTGAGAAATATATCTCACAGAGAATTAATTGTTCATACTCAAATCAATGGTTTACAGCTTAATTCTATGAAAAAAGTGAAACAAATTCATAAACCAAACAAACAAAAAACAGAAAGAAGGAAAAGGTGTAGTGTGGGTTAATTTACAGAAAGAGAATTATCCCAAAATAGGTAATACACAGAATTAGTTGGATAGGTAATTTTACTGTCTTTTAGCCTGTACTATGAGTTTTTTTTAATAAAATATTAAAATTTTTCTTAACAAAGTGATTCAAAAAGAAGCCCATGTACAATGTTAATAATTTTTTTCAGTTTGAAAAATAATTTAGATATAATGAAAGAATGAATATTAGTATAGAGATGCATATTTATTTAAAGCATTGTGTTTGGAACATGCAAATATAATATCTTCACAAGAAGTTATTTTTCTAAGTGATGTTTTAGTAAAAATCCAGCTTGAAGATGGTCACCAATATCTGGTAATTTTGAGGAATCCAGGAAGTTTGTGCTTAGACAAAATTAGATTTAGAAACACATTTAAATGAACATTTTCTAATTTAATTCCTATAGCACCCAAGGAAATACACAGCTATCCCGTATTACTTTCTACTGAAATGATGGATATGTTAAATATATTATTTAGAACTTAGCATGCACCAGGCTTATTCAGGACTTTATATGTATTAACTCCTTTATTCCTTATTCCACATGAGATGGGTCCTATCATCCTATGTAATATGTTTGAGGAAATGAGAAACCAAGAAGTTAAGTAATTTCAAATTCACACAAGTAGTAAATGGTGGACCTGGGATTTTAATCCAGAAAATCCTGATCCCAGTAACATCTCCTTAGACATGATGCATTTATTTCTATGTTTATTATACATAAATATACATACATGAGCCTACAAATATAATTTAAAAAATATGGGCTTTGTTAATGGCAGATCAAACCAATGTTAAAAGGTTTAGTTATTTTACAGTATCATTTCCCATACTATTAGAAGAACAGATGCCACAGACAATAGCAACCATTTTTATCTCCACAGATTTTCACTGTTTTGGAAATCTAGGAGTATAAGGCAGGTGTCCACCAGGACTGAGCTGTTTGTAGTTCATGAGAAAATGAAACTTATATTTCTAACGAAAACCCAATGTCCCCAGGTAATTATAACCAACGTGCATGAAGGAGCATGTGATACACACCATTGACCTCAGTATACACATCCAAGTGTCCATTGAGTACCAAGTCCCTACTTACCATCCCTAACTGGGACTGTAGACTGGCTGCTAAAAAAATGAACAGTTTCCCCTTTCACACACATACCTCTCTTCTCCTCTCACTGTATCCCAACTGCTCAATGAGGAATAGCCATACCTTGCTGAGACTCATCTGTATGCTTTCTCTTAAACTCTATTAGACTAAGGGAAAGAGTGATGATGACTGCTTGTTAAGATGAGGAATTCTTCAAAATTGAAATAAGATTCTAAAATAGCCAATCCTGTTAGAGTTTGCTAGCATTGTAGCTTCATTGATTGTAACACTCTCTCTTGGTGTTGCAAACAAATACCTGTGGCTATGTTTAACCTATACGTTTGTAAATTTGGGGCTGTAGAAGACTTTTCTACAAACATGTTTTAGGTCCTTTAAAAATGATCTTGATAACTTGTGGATTGGGTCACCTAATTGAATTTCCCAATTTTAACAAAACGTTATATATCCAAAATTAAAAACATAGCACTCATGTCTTATTTCACTCATCTTCTTGGAAAATTAGGACATGTGTGTTGTGGTGTGTGTAAATAAATTAGGAAGATGCATAAATTTAACACAATATTCTTATGCTTACTTGGCCTTTGGACTGTGTGTCTGCATTTCTACACTCTCAACAGCAGATGGTGCATTGTCCCATTAACTACCACTGAAGTACCTTGCCATTTTTCAAATTCTGGAATCTTCATTTAACACCACATACAAAGCTTTGGAATGCCCTATGTTAGGAAACAATTCACAGCTTCCATTTAGGTATATCATGAAGATCAAAAATTTTGGAAATAAAAAACAGAAAAAAGGAAAACTAGTTCAAGTTTATTTTATAATTAAAATATGGTTTCTCTAATATTAACTCATCTCTTTTAAAAATCCTAATTTGTATATATTAAGGATTATTAATAACTAATGGAATTTTTTTCATACTCAGAATAAGTTTTATAATTTACTCCTTCCCTGGGTGCAAATTCTTCACATATTTTTTTATTTAATAGGTTTAACAAATTATCTCTCTTGGTCTAGGACCATTTGATTAATCAAGGATGAGAGAAGTCTGAAACTTAATAGTTTTTTATTCTCTCTACTTCATTTATTTTATGTTGACATCAAGGTATTTAATCTAATTCAAATGAAATAAAATATTTTACAGAATATTATTTAATGCAAGCAATGTATTTTGAGCTTTAAAATTTCTATTCTCATTGATTTATAAAAACATAATGAAATTTATGGTTAGATTAAAAAGAAAAGCAAAACAAAGTAAACTCTAGACAATGATATGTAAAGACATGTTAATCACAACATGGTTTATAATTGTCTAATACCCATAAGTGGTTAAATATTCACCAATAAGAGATATTGTGTTATTCTTTATCCCATACTACACAATTCTATACAATCTCACAATTTATATTTGAGATCATTGCGAATCATCCTAAAATTCTGACAATATAATGTGTTTTTTATAGACATCTGTGTACCAACTTCTGTATAAAGTTCCAATTTTATAAAATAGATGTAAAAGCATATATTTGAATTAGTCATTACTTAATAGTCCTAGTTAACATCACTAAAGTTTTTTGCCAGCATTTACAGGTTAAAAGACATGAAAATTAGGACCATATTTCACAATCACTAATTATTATTTACCCATCCTAAAAGAAGAGGAGAAAGGTATAAAAAAAAGTTAAAGAATAAAATCTATAGGACTCGTCTGGAGTCCCTGTGAAATACCTTGCAAAGTATAGTTGTTACATTTTGAATTGAGTTCTCATGAAGCAAATTCAATATCTTCCAACTTAAGGCTATGATTTGAAAGATCGAAATAGGAAAGAATCCTATAGAAGCCAATTCAATCTTCTTAGCACAGATAAATGCCAAGTAGTTCCTAAAGCTGAACATACAAAATAGATGAAAACAATATGTAGCTGTATAAAAAAGCTAAAAGTTGATACCAGAAATCAAACAAGTAATTGTGTCTAATAAGTAATTTGTGTTAGCCAAATGATTGTTTTATTTAATTTTTAGATATTGTAAGACTCATTAAAAGTGGCACTTACTTACTTACCCCTTTTCATTGTAATGATATTGCTAAATATTGATTGATGTGCTATCCCCCGACACACACAAATCCTGTATTCCTATTTCATTTTATTATAAACCTTCCTCCACTGAACAAAAGAAATTTGTTGCCCAAGAGAGAAATACTTAGCATGGAAGCAAAGAAGACTGGTGACATATTCTTGGTGTTCTCATTTGAAAGCCATTGCCCACATGCAAGATCCACAAAGAAGAGATTTTTAATGGGTCTTTTTCAAGGGCTCCTGTGTTCTTGATTTATGGGCAGAGTCCATTAGAGGGAAAGGAGTCCTGTGCTCTGAAGTCCTTTCATGGTCTCTGCCCCTACATCTCCTTCAAAACCTCCAGGAGATTCTTCTACCTTTTTTTTTTTTTTTTTTTCCCTAAGTAATATTAGTGCAAAGGAATTCCTTTAAACAAAGGATATCAACTTCTATTTCTTTGAACTTGAACCTATATTCAAGAAGGGAGGATTGCCTAGAGGTGGGGAAGAAGCTAGGCAGGGATCAGGGATAAGGAAATAAACAGTCTATCACCACACCTCCCTCAATGCACTTGATCTCAGAAGCTAAGCATGGTCAGGCCTGATCACAACTTGGATGACAGGGGGTAAAACAAATTTTCAGACCTCATAGATTGGAGGACAGAAATTCATAGCCAGCCTATAGGAATTCAGACAATTGACAGTACCAGAAATTAGTTCTTATTGACTAAGAAAAAAGAAGAATTACTCAGATTTTAAGGAAAATGAACCACTAATTCATTGGCTAATTTTAAATAAATTATATAATTTATACATGAATATTGAACATAAATTAAATGTTCATGAAGTAATTTAGGATTTAACTGATAACTTGTTTGATTTGCACATTCACTCAACAAAATCGTACTCTTCCCAAATTGTGCCAGGAAATGTGTTAGGCATTAAATGTATAAATATTAATATGATACATTTCACATATCAGTAAAACAACAGCCAAAACTTAAAATTGGACATTATATTGTAAAATTAAAACAAAACAACCCAATAAATTCAACCACAATACAACAGTAGAAACATAAATGTGCATCTGTAATGTTTTAATTGTAACAGTCATATATGGTATAGACACAGGATCAAAGAAAAAGAATTCAGTCGTATTACTTACTGAAATCACACATTTCAATACCATGGATGAGACTTAAATTTTTTTCAGTGTACCTTAATCACCAGATTAGTTAATATTTAATCAATAGTGAGTTGCTCATAGAAAGTTTTCGTTCCCTTCAGAGAAACATTTTTTTTTTCCAAGAGAAAAAAACACTGAGGTAAATAATGCTATATTTTGGAAGAGTATTACAAAATGATTAAAATTACTTTGTGATGCATTTTTCTAAACTTTATTCAGAGCATATGAAATATATACACATTGGAAAATGGCAATTTTTACTACTATTGGAATCAATTTGTCTCACTAAATATTTTTAATTGCAAGTATAATTCACTCCTGCCTGCCCAATGAGGAGAGTTGTCTAGGGGGGAATATGATGCTTAACACTTGAGGACTTCCTGTCGCTAACATTTCATATGTATTAATTCATTGGATCTTTGCAATACTGAAGGAGGCAGGTTCAATCATTATAAACCCTTAATGATAGCCATTTTACAGAAGAGAAAATGTAGACACTATAAAGTAAAATAAATGTGATCAGAATAAAGAGGTTACTTGCTGATTCAGGTTTGGACTCATATTCTGACTTGGGTGCAGCAGGTGTTCCATTTTGTTAACATACAGGAAAATAGAATGAAACACATTTTCTATAATATATTTAGAATCTCTGATTTATGAATCTCTTTAAACGTTTAAAATTATTCTAACAATAGTCACATGGCCACTAATATTTGTGAAATTTGACAATACAAAAAATTTAAATCATATGCATGCTATTCAAAGAGATCCTTAAGTTAACTGTGTGTGTTTTGATGACATGAATCTTTAGTTAGAAAATATTGGGGATTGTCTGCAACATTTTAGCTTGCTACTTATAACATACTTTATATTGAATAATATAATCAACTTATACAAGTGTAGTTGATTTTAGGTTTTTTTTTCCTACCATTATTCAGATAGAGTTTGTAGCTCAGCAGCCTCATGTTGTATGTGTATGTGTTGTTAGAGAGGACAGGTTTGCAATCAAAGCTGATTGTTTGCCCAAACACCATCTGGCCTACCCATTTATAATATGTCAAATGAGACTGCCCAAGGTGTGAGGAAAATCTTAATTTCACATTTATTCAGGTCATACTGGTTGTGGAATCTCTGGCCACAGTTCAAACTGCACCATTATCATGTTTGTGTTTTTGTCATAGTTTGTGTGCTTTTTATTTTTCTAAATTATCATTAATGTTTTTCTGATTTTTACTCCCTTCCCTTTAATAATTTTCAATATTTCAGTATTAAAGATTTCTATCTACTTTTGTTCATAACATTAATCATCTTTTATAATATAGACTGTTGTAAGCTTTAGAAAAACAATTTAAATACTTTGAAAACCAAATGCCCTTGGAAGGACTAGGCTTATATTAAATTTTTATCCATTCTAATTAGTGAAGTTTCAGTATGCATAGATAAATATATACATATTAACAAGGATTTATTATGTATCACTAATTCTTGTAATGAAAAATATCCAGGATTAATATTGACATTTTGAAAAATTAAGCTTTTAATAGATATTAATTTATGCATGAAATTGAGATTTTAACTGAGAGTTATAATTTAGTTTTTTTTTTTTAATAACTTATGAAGTACTTAAAGAAAACCAATAAAATAAGAATTTTGCTTTGTATTGGATATTTCTGAAAAATATTTTATTAGAATCAAAAACAGAATTTTTCTAAAACTTCATTAAATATTTTAAGTCATATTAATCTTTACATGATGATTCATACTTGCTAAGTTGAAAGAATGATTAAAAGTAGTATACAGAAGAAATGGCATTTATTAAAATACAGTACTTTTACACTCGAAAAAGAATGTAAATTTAAGTATATGCTCTGATGAAACCAATGCCAAAATATATTGGTAAGAGAAAGCTTTATCTGTACAAATTGATTATTGTTTAGGAAATATCAAATATAATATTATTGATTTAGTCTAATATAAAACATTTTTTTTCAAAATGCTATATTTCTTTGGGTAGACCCTGGATTGTTGGCCAAATTAAAACTCCAACAGAAATACATAGTTCCAGAAAATATTATGGTATTTAAAAATGTGAATATTCATAATATAATTAATAATATATATTTTAAAATCAGTTTTTAAAAACTACTTCCTTAATCATTATTTCTGATTTAAAAAAAAAAAAACTATCACCATTTATCAGGAAACATGATATATTTAAGCTATCATTTCTATATGAAAGAAAAATAAGATTTAATTTGATAATATATAAAATGTGTGAGATATTATTAGATTATACCTTATTATATACATGTTTCAGAATTAAGACAAAATTCAGCAGGAGAATTTTATGTTAGTTATGTTATTATATGGGGAACTTTAGTAGTTCAAGGTATTTTTTTTTTTTTTTTTTTTTTTTGGTACGGGGGATTGAACTCAGGGGCACTTGACCACTGGGCCACATCCCCAGCCCTTTTTTGTATTTTATTAGAAGCAGGGTCTCACTGAGTTACTAAGTGCCTCGCCATTGCTGAGGCTGGCTTTGAACTCACAATCCTCCTGCCTCAGCCTCCCAAAGTGCTGGGATTACAGGCGTGCACCACCGCGCCCGGCTTCAAGGTATTATTTTTGTGTGGAAAGCAAGGCAAGACATGGAAGGAAGGCAAGTTACTTTCTATTTGTGAGAGGGAAATATACCAGAATAGACCATACCCCTAGATTCATGTGATATATGAAATGTTAAAACTCTATAATTGATGAAATAGTTTGAATCATGTATTTCAGTGATGAGTTTGAATATTTTAGACAACTTAAACAAGATCAGTTTAAAATGCAGTTTTTTCTCAATTAGCCATATGAATATGTGACAGTTATGGATTACATTACTACTATATATACAAAAATATGCATGCTTTGTAGTTCTAAAATGAAGAAGTCAGCCAAATGAAATTGGAAATAGTAAATGAGCTTTATCATTTATTTCAATTCTTAAAAAAAAAAAGCTGAATTTCACATTTTGTCTTTGAATACTTTTTTTTTTTTTTTTTTCCCCCAAATCTACAATGATTCTTCAAACATTAGTAGATTAGTAATCCTAATGGCTTGGGAGGCTGAGGCTTGAGGATCACAAGTTCAAAGCCACCTCAGCAATTTAGCAAGGCCCGAAGCAACTTTGTAAGACCCTATCTCAAATTTTAAAAAGGGGCTGGGAATGTGGCTTAGTAGTTAAGCACCCTTGGGTTCAAGGTTCAATCACTGGTACCAAAACAAAAGCAAACAGACAAATAAAAAAAACACTGTTACATTAGTATTTATATACTATTTTGAGGAAACTAATTACATGATAAAGATAGATTATAATGATAACAACTTTTTATTATCTGATATTATCTGATATTGATCCTTTCCACTTAATTTGCATAATGAAATATTAATGAAAGATTTTATAGAGCTATTAAATATCTCATTTCTTAATTTCATAGACATCCTAATTTTGTTTTAAAATAAATTTTTCTATTATTTTTATAATATTAAATTCTGTAATTGATAAAATAGGATATATATTTCAATGACATTTCAGAAATGACAATTTACATATAGGTACTATATGAAAGAAAAATCTGTCAACTTACATATCAAAAAAGGAAAAGGTGGAAAAAATCTAATCTTTACTTCTAAAGTACATAAATGAACTTAAAATAGCAAAAATACAATTAACTAATTACCTATGTGGTTATTATCATTTTGATATTTTTAACTTTCAGACATATTTGTCATGTTAAAGTACCTGTTTGATTTTAAAATCATACACTTTTTGTAGTTATTTCATATTATTCTTTACCTGTGCAACTAACTATTCTTTTGAAAAGCAATAAAAGGCAACAAAAATATAAACTGCTTATAACAATAATGAACCTGATGTCCCTAAGAATGAAACTCTTGTCAATGCTAATCAAAAACTTTAAAGAGAACTGATGCATAATGAAAATCTAATTCTCTTTTGTTGATTTTGAAGATGTGTTTTGAACAAATTGCTTTTTCAATGGAAGCCCAAGTTTTTTTCTCCAACCTATGGTTAGGACAATTGGGTCTGTTATTACAGACATGATTGTGAGGTTTGAAACAGTGTTAAAATTTCACTGCATGATCAATTTATATAAGGGATTGCATGCTATGAAGTGGACATTTTCTTAAAATATCCTTCAGGTTGGTGTTCTCTGTACAAATAAAAATGACTAAAAACCTAAAGAATAATTTGGATGATATTGTATTTGTAGGTTTTCTTTGTTTATTTAAAGGCCCTTTCTTGAAAATCTGCTACATTTTCATTTGACTTGACTATTTTAAAATGAAAATTATTTTCAAAATTTTTAATTTGCTTTTTTTTTCCCTCTATGCAATTAGAGTGAAGTTTACTGATAACCTAATAATAAAGAAATAAAATAAAGATAATGTGTAATTAGTTTTGGCATTAATCACTCTCTGTCCTATGAAAAGATGAAATACCCACACTTCTTTATTCTCATCTTTAGCATATGGTTAAATGGATGGTTATCCTATAAGGTGGTTGAGATAATATATTTAGATTCTGAATATAAAGCAACTAATATATATCATGTCTTCCTAACCTTTTGTTTGTAAATAAATGTGATTAACAAACAAAGTTGAATATTGTTTAAAATATAGGTTCATATTTGTTGTTCCCCCAATATAGCTCATCTTATATGTCATGAGTATCAACTTAGTCATGTTCCTCTTCCCTGCCCTGATCCTAGATCTGATCCTAGGGTGTGGCTAACAGATTGACCAAATAAAAATACTGGAGATACATTTGAATTTCAAATAAATAAGACATAACTCTTCAGTACGAATATATTACATAAAATGTTTGAGACATATTAACATTTTTATTGTAAGAAATTCAAATTTATGGGCTGGGGATATAGCTCAGTTGGTAGAGTGCTTCCTTCACATGCACAAGGTCCTGGGTTCAATCCCCAGCAACACACACACACACACACACACACACAAAATAAATAAATAAATAAAATAAAAGAAAGAAAAGAAATTCAAACTTATTTGGGTGCTTTCTATTTTATTTGGCAACACTAGACTGGAGAGAAAGCTGCTGCCACCATAAAAACACTTACCCAGTGAGCCTTATGAAACAGGATATTGACTGTGCAAAGAAACAGAGATGGGCTGTTTAGCCCTTAGACCCATTTAAACTAGAATTTCTGAGAAAAAGACCTCTTTGCTTGGAAGTATTCTGGTTTGAAGATTTCAGTGGGGTGAAAGGAGGGAGATAAATCCTTCCTGCAGAAGACCAGGCTCTCTATGTTAGAAAAGATCTTCCTCACAATCTTACTTGAAATGAATGAATAAGATGTTGGCAAAAGTGAGTGTTGGGGCTCCCTTTGCCTACTTCTCTGAGAAGGCTCAAGTCTCAGAAGCAGGTCTGTCTTTGGAACTAAAGGAAGAATAGTGGGATAACCAGTAAACTTCATTGCAGGTGTTTTGAAATAGAAACAGCCTTCTATTTGTTTCATGTTGTCATTGTAATGAGTATTGCATCATTATATGATATATATTATGCCATTATAATGCTACCTCTTGGTACTTCAAATGTTTACTATTTTACTGGGTGGATTTTTCAGTAACTTTGTGTAACTTAACAATTATGTTAAAGTAATTTTATATAAACTTTGATGATATTTGCTTTATGTTAGACTACCTTTAATGACTAGAAAATACCTTAAGACATGCAACTGGCTTGTCCTTAAATTTTGGTTTCTTAACAGAGCCAGTAAAAAAATACCTAAATTCTATCTTCTTCAGGCATACAAAGTGAAAAAAAAAAAAAAAAATTAAATCATATCTGTGTCAGTCAGCTCTGCCGTGCTGTGACACACATACCAGACAAGAACAACTTAAAGGAAGGAAAGCATATTTGGGCTCACACTTTTGGAGTTTCAACTCGTGGTTGGCCAAATTCTTTGCTCTGGGTCCAAAGTGAGGCAGAACATTATGGCAGAAGGGCACTGGAGGAAGATTGCTGTTCCTCTCACCTGCAAGCAGGAAGAGGCACAGAGGATAGTGGCAGGGAAGATCAGCCTTTCCAGGGCATGCCCCCAATGATCCACTTCTTCCAGCCATGGCCCAACTGACTAAAATTACCACCCAATTAGTCCATCCAAACTGATGGATTAGGTTATATCTCTCTCACAGGCAGATCATTTTACCTCTGAACATTCCTGCATTAGCACAGAAGCTGTGGGGCAGGAGGGGGTGGGTGTGGGTGTGGGGCTCATATCTAGACCATAACATGTCTTGTTCTTAACCTCTGGACATTTTGATTGCCTAACATAGCCAATAAGAAAAATGATATATAAATTCTGCCTTCTTCCATCATGCAAAATAAAAGTACATAAAATATTCACATGAGTGTGTGAAGTGGGCCCAACATGGAAGATTTAGGCAAATATTTAAATTATTTTTTACCTGCTGAAAGTAAATGTAGAGAAAAATAACTATGCATAGAGATAAATAATATTGTAAATAAAACATATATAGTAAAGTTTTCAGGCTTTTTCCCCCAAGAAAACACACTATACACTATTTTAAGTAAAAATCTATGTTCTGATAAATACTTATTAGTTTTCTAAACAAAAATGTTTTCATATTCGTTATCTTCTTTGTCTTCCCAAATTTAACATAAAATTATTAGAAATTTATTTTTCATAGCTTTTCAAGGAGGTTTCCTTGCAGCTCTCAATTTGTTTCTCCACATGTTTCTTTGTTCTCTAAGCCTGCCCCGTCAGCTAAAATGCATTGGGGAAAAAATCCCCTGTTCTCCTTCTCTTTGATTGAGTTATCCTTTGCTAGGCAAAGTGTTGTTAGCTTTATGCTCTTCGCTTGGCTTCCAGCAGCTCTCCCCATAGATTGCTGCAAGAGCACTGCCAGGAGCCTGAGATCCCTGCAAGGAAGAGATCAAACCTCCTCAACAGGAATTCTTCAAGGCAGGTCAAGTTCGGGTCTGCTCAGAAAACCCAGTCTACATCACACAAAAGCACTATTACTCATTTGGAATTCTTTTTCTATGGATTGTCTCCACTTCTAAAACTCACTTCTAAGTCAAGTTCAAATCCAGCTACAAATTCCAGGCACTTTTTTCCCTCCCACTCTCTTCCAGATAAGCCCTTTTATGTTACATACACATACTACAGATTAAGATATGAATTCAACTTTCAATTTATTATTTCGTTATAAGAATTTAGATCCATACAAATCTGGATCATTTATTTTATTATCAAGATTAGTGTATATTATGAATGTAAGATCCTTGCATTCTAGTAAATTTGAATTTGATAGGAAGGGTCAGAGAATGCAATAAATGTATCATTTACCTCATCTTGCAAAGATAAGCATTTTTTATCATTTAGTCACATTAAAACAGCTGTGGTGTTTTATTTAATGTTTTATGAAGATTATTTTTACAATGACCAAATAATAGCTCATCACTCCAATTTCTGTATTGAACGATTAGTCACAGACATGTATAGAAAATTCCATCCTCCAGATATAAAGAGTAGTTGATATAAAACTTCTCTGGCAATAAAACCTTCTCTTATTTTGTATTTCTTGGCATGTATTCCAATATATTGATTATTTCATCATTGCATGCACTGTTTATTTGAAGGTATTTGTTATGTACTGAGAAACTACATCAGAGGAAAAAAATTGAGTGTTATTTCACCAATCTTTGCATTGTTTGTGTCTTTCCAAAGAACTTTTTAAAAAGATGAACAGTAGCCGGGCATGGTGGCACACACCTCTAATCCCAGCACTTGGCAGGCTGAGGCAGGAGGATTGGGAGTTCAAATCCAGCCTCAGCAATGGCGAGGCACTTAGCAACTTAGTGAGACCCTGTCTCTAATAAAATACAAAAAAAAA
The DNA here is from genome assembly GCA_025594165.1 of Tamias sibiricus. NCBI lineage: Eukaryota > Metazoa > Chordata > Mammalia > Rodentia > Sciuridae > Tamias > Tamias sibiricus. The sequence goes on from CM046661.1 coordinate 42,096,429, forward strand.
GGGGCTGGGGATGTGGCCCAATGGTTGAGTGTCCCTGAGTTCAATACCTGGTACCAAACAAACAAACAAAAAAAAGATGGGCAGTGAAAATCTGATGGCTGAAAAATGGAATTTATTTTTATTTTATTTTTAATTTCTTTAAAGTTAGGTTGAACATTTTCCTTTCTTTATTCACAACTTTTATGTTAATTTTTGTATATTCATTTAAGTAATATGAATTGTATCTCCACTCTCAAACTTTAAAGCCCACTGTGTGTTCATCTTTTGAAGTAATTCTGTTAACATTATCAATTTGTGTCAATGAGATAAGTGCAAATTCTAGGTTATATTTACTGAAAACTAAACCATCTGGTATTTTTAAGACTATAATTTTTTTCTTGGGAAATTTCTTCCAAAAAGTATAATTGTTGTACCATAATTACTCTGAGACTACTTGAGTATGAAAACTCTGTTGACTGAAAATTAATCTTCACTTACATTTTTTTTCTTAAAAATCCTTAAGCATACACACAAAAACTTGCTTCTAAAACCCAGAGCAATGATGGCACCCAGTAAATGAAGGTAGAATTTTCACGTTTTTTTTTTTTATAAGAATCTGTACAAAAATTTATTTAGAGTAAACATACTCATATACTCTCTTAAATTGATGCTGCTGCATTTATTTTACAGTGTAAGAAATAAGACTTAAATATAGGAATTTCAGACTGAATTTTCATCATATATAATTGGAAATTAGACTGCCAAACCATTATTGGAATAACTGTATCACATTGTATATCAGGTCATTTACTTTTTTTATATAAAAATAGCAAGCTTGAACAAAGTGGATATATTTCAAAAGATAATGAAATGGTCTATATCTAAGGAGAGGGATAAGGCAACAAACTGAAATGTAGAGGAGAGAGAGAAACTGGCACAGCAGGAAAGAAAGAGATAATTTATTTTCAAGTAACAGGAAATCAAGATCTATCCATTCCAAAAAAAAAAAAAAAAAACAAAACTCCAAAGAGCAAACCCTAAACTGGGATTCTCCACAATCTAATGCCCTTTGATTAGAAGGAATACTCATGGATTGGCCCAACTTTTTAATCTTTACTCCCAAACACCTAAATGAGGCTTACTGATAAACTCTTTGTATAAGCTCTGCATTTGCCAATAACAGCTCTGAATTAGAGTTTGATCTTTTCTCTTAGGTATTATACAAAATTTTGCTTCCAGCAAGAGAAATAAACAACATATAACTGAATGCAGTGTCAGGGAAGCTCTACAGTCAGAATCGCTACTTTGGCTTCAGCAAAATATACTTTGAACATTTGCACACTACAGAGAGAATGCAGAAGAAAGAAAATAATGACTAATACACCCACAATAAGTGAGATACATATGTGCATGAAAAGCAAGATGGATAATCAAATGTATGACTTAAGCAAAGGGAAAATGTCATACACTTCTTTTGCACAAAATAACGCTTTATACCATACAGTTTAAAGTGTATTCTTAAACCTTAAAAATTACTTTAGATTTATATTTATTGTTAAATGTCTAAAAGATAAGGAAAACATAAACAAATGACCAAGTTTTTCTAAAACATACAAAACAAACAAACAAAAAATCCTACTCATTGTATCTAAATGATAATTGTAGTGTTTAAATAAATTTCTGAGGATTTTTCTTGAGTTTCCAGAGGAAACTTATATTCACAAAAGAAACCTATATAAAAATGTTTATAGCAGGTTTATTCATAATATTCATAAATTGGAAACAACCCAGACATTTTTGAACAAATAGTTAAACAAACTCTGGTCCATCATGGAATGGAATAGTGGTCAGTGATTAAAAAGAAGAAGGAATTATTGAGGCATGTAATAATCCTGTATGAATCTCCAAAGAATTATGCACAGTGAAAATCCTCAAACCTAAGAATTTACATAATGTGTGATTCCATTTATGTAACATACTCGAAAGGACAAAGTTATAAAATGGAAAATAGGTTATTGGTCTCCAGGTCTTGGAAGTGGGTGGGGATACGAAGAAAATGAGCATGGGTATAAAAGAAAAGAACAGCACGGATGGGTTGAACAGCCATCCCTTATCCTACAACCTAATGAGATACGGTAACTTCCTCTACTCTGAAGTTTGTGAATGTGGCCTTATTAGGGGGGGGGGGGAAAAAAAAAAAGGAACTTTGAAAATATTTATTCATCTCAAAATGAATCATCTTACATTTTAAGAGTGGACCCTAAATCCAATGATAACTGTTCACATAAGAGGCCATAAAGAAGACACAGCCATGTAGGAGAAGCCATGTGAAGATAACCAAATATTGAAATTATGCAGACACAAGCTTAGAACACTTGGGAACACCAGAAGCTGAGTGGAGCACAGGAAAAGTCTCTCCTAGAGAGTTTTGGAGGGAGTGCTGCACTGATGAAACTTTCATTTCAGACTTCTGGCCTCCAGAACTGTGAGACAATAAATTTTCATTTATCCAGTTGCAGTTATTTGTTAGGGAAACTAAAAAAAAAAAAAAAAAAAAAAAAAAAAAAATTACCCTGAAAGATCGTTAAGACAATAGAAGTATTCTGTAACTCCAGCTTATTAATGTCAAAATCTTATCTATAATATTGCACTACAGTTCTTCAAGTTGTTTCCATTGAGGAAAATGGATAAAAGAGTGGATAGAATGTGTTTTTATTAATTTGCACAATGGAATGTGAATCCATAGTTATCCAAAATAAAATTTTTTATGAAAATTTAATAAATAGAAGTGTATTTTAACTGGGTCTCTTGCTTTCACAGTATGAATGATTTCATGACACCTAAAGAACATGCATTTCACAGTCCAGCTTCATACAAATATTTATTCCCAATGATCACCAAATTGCCTGAGATGTTTGCAATATTCTTTTAAGTTATTACCTGGAATGATTTATCTTTTAGCAAAATAATGCCAGTCAACCTATGCAGAGAATATTAATAGCTAATTATAATCCATCATTGTGAGTTATCTAGAAAAAAATTAGAATAAGTATGCACTTTTGATAAATAAAAAAGAGAATTTGTAACACCTAAGATGAAAAATAAAAACAAGTGGAAAAATATAGATAAGAAATATAAAGTTAAAATTAGCATACAAAACCTGTCAGTTATGTACATCTCATGAAGTTGGGCTATTGATTTTTTCAGAGAACAATTATATAAATATATAAAGATATTTAAGCTGCTATAAATTAGTCAATATTCTTATGTCAAAAATCTAAGACTTCAAAATAAGTAGCTCGATTACATGTGTTAGGTTTAGTCACAGTTTAAAACATTCCCTTTAAAATGTATGCACTACAATTTCAGTAGCAATTATTTTGATTCAAGAAGGGAAAATTTGATAAATATTTAAATACCAAATACATCAGTGATAGTTTCTTCCATATTTTTAGGCTTTGGCCTGGAATAAAGGAAAAATCTGCACAACTTAAACATGAAATATTTGATATCATCCTTAATAATGTGAGCAGCTGAAAGGCATAATCAGGTACAAAAAATGTATTTTAAAATTATTCAAAGAGAAAAGCCATGGCAATTTTAACTTAAAGTGCTTCATTTAAATACCAAGAAATTAGAAATAAAGATGGTCCGGTTTTATTATGATATTTTAAATAAAACTAAAGAACCTATTTCATGCAATTTACAAAAGTTGGCATCACTACAGAAATAAAGCTAAGGAGTTTTATCTTTCAAAATGTAAAGTGATTTTCTGTAGAAGTATAATTGTCTACTCTAATGGTTTTCAGCACATGATTTTGGAGCTTCTTGTCAAGGTCATCCCTAGACTTGAAAATAAAGCATAAAGATTTTCATATTTACTAAGATTTCAATTAATGAAAAGATAAGACAAAATATTCACATTCTATAAGGACAAAAATTGAAAGGAAATATAGATTTCTAAGTTTATGTATTTGAATGTCCAGAGTTTTTAAACAAGGGTTACATTTGTATAAAAATCATTACTGGGAAAAATGATCAACTATCACATAACTTTTTAAAATAAATTAGCATCTAGGGCTGGGGCTGTAGCTTAGTGGCAGAGTATTTGCCTAGCATGTGTGAGGCACTAGCTTTAATCCTCAGCACCACATAAAAATAAGCTAAGGCATATAAAATCATTCTGTCCATCTACAACTACAATATTTTTAATAAATAAATAAAATATAATCTAAATATAAAGACTACTTAGAGAATAGACTTTCAGTCTCTATAAAATTTCTTATATTATTTTGGAATCCTATCCTTTTCTTTATTCTTTTTTGTTTCTTTCTTTCTTTCTTGTCTCTTTGGTTTGTATTTTTTTTTTTTTTTTTCAGTGCTGGGAATTGAATCCAGGATATTTTACTATAAGCTACATGCCCAGACGGTAGCACTCTCATTATTGTCTTTACATTTAAAATAGAGACACTCCTTTCAACAAGAGAATGTTTTCAGGCTTAAATAAAATCACAAATATAAAAATGGTGTAAAAATTATTATAATACTATTTTATTATTATCTGAAATGAACAAATAGTAATATGAAAATAGATTAAGAAAGGGTTCGTTTGTTGTACTCAGCAAAATGTCAATTAAAACTCCAAGCCAGGTCACACTTGAGCCAATAAAAAGCCTTTATTAAGCTGATCAGATGCCACCATCCTCACACATTACACAGTGTGACAAGATGGCACACTGGCAGTTATTTTCAGGGGTTTATATTTGGTTGTTCGGCCAATGCAAGCAAGCCATGGTATAGAAGCTGAATTTGGGCATTTAGAGAGACAATGCAATGGGTACAATAGTATTTCTCATAGGACTTTCCAGGTTGGCATAGCAACACGCACATAGAAGGGAAGGAGGGGGTCAAAATAACCCCAGTTGAGTACACGTCAGAGGATGGTTACTAACATCTAGACAATCAATCTCTAACAATGTTGCCTAAGAAAAATGGAAATCAAAGAGAACAATTTTACATTGTATGAAAACTTCTATTTTTGTGTTGTCAAGTATGCTATGCTAGGTAACTATTAATGGGTACAAAGGCAGGACTTTCTGTGTCCTATTATTTCTGAGAAACAGAACTATTTCTCAGAACTCCTAAGATGGCTGCTTAAGAACAAGATAGAGTCCCTTTAGTTCTCTTATCACAATTGACAAAACCCTGAGGTGTAAGTTGAAGGGATTTAGAAACCAAACAAACCTAATAAATTTTGAGGGAATAATAGAAAAGTTTTCCTACATTTTCACCATCTTATATTCTTTTTTTCTTATTTAATACATAAGTAAGTTACATCTCTATCTATACCTTTGTGCTACTCTGAGAGAATACCACAGACTAGGTAATTTATAATAAAAAAAATATGTTTATTTGATTCAAACTTCTGGTGGATGAAAGTCCAAGATTGAGGGGCCTCATGTCCCCAGGGCCTTCTTTCTGTGTCATAACGTGGCAGAAGGCATCACATGGGGAAAGGGTTAATGGGAGAGTGCACAAGAGAGCTCTGAACTTGCTTCTATAAAAAAAAAAAAAAAAAAAAAAAAAAAAAAAAAAAAAAAAAAAAAAAAAACAACAACAACAACAACAACAACAAAAACTTACTCTTGCAATAATGACATGAGGACACAGGGCACAGCTCTTCCTATCTCTTGAAGGTCAATACTGTTACTCCCAGAAGTTTGCTTGGAGATGAAGTTTCCAACACATGAAATTTGTGGGACATATTCAAGGCACAGCGATATCTAGTACCCTTCAAGTTCAATCTGGCCAGGTGGTTGCCAAGTAGCCAATAGAATGTCAATGCTAATGATATGCAACCCCCCACCCTCATGGTACTGAGGATTGAGCTCAAAGGCTTTCTACCACCAACTGCATCCAGAACCCTTTTATTATTATTATTTTTATATTTATTTATTTATTTATTTATTTATTTATTTATTTATTTATTTATTTTGTGGAAGAGGGGGAAATGTCTTACTAAATTAACAGGCTGGCCTCCATCTTTTGATCCTCCTGCCAGGCCTTCTGAATATCTTTGAATATAGACATGTGCCACTGCCCTGGCTAAGAATTTCTTTTGAAAGCCTTGAGAGCTGCTATCTTTTATGAAGCTCTTTCTCCATCCACTCACTGACTGTAGAAGTCCTTAAGGAATGTAGAGCTGTTGGGTGGCAGGAACCTGCTTCCCTGAATGATATGTAAGTGAACATCAGAATTACCTGTAATAAATGATTGCAGTGAAAAGGAAATCAGCTTTGCTTGTGTTAAACCACTGAAATTTTAAGTTTTGATGTATAGCAGCTCTACTTCCCCCAAATAATTTCCTTAGAGAGTACAAAGGATTATGGTATATGATAAATAGAGCCAATTTAAAATTATGGTTATATTTCTTAATATAAAAACACAAGCCACAAAAGAAAACAAATAATCACCATCAACAAAATGCATTATAAGATATGTCTAATATTTCAAGCACTGATGTTCAACTATGGGTCAAGGATAAATTGGAAAGTTAAGTTATATTACTCCAAGACAAGCATATGAAATAATTTCATGGATTTCTGTTAATGCAGTACTTTCCTTAAGTCTGGGTCTCAGTCTTACTCCAGGAGATGGATTTTGAAAATTAGCATTTTTCAGTAAAACAAATATGAATTCTTTATATTCGAGCACACATTAAGATTTTATGAGCAATAGTATTAACTGAAAGTAGTTCAGCATTATTGCTGTCAATAATTATTTGTATTTACATTTCCTTATAATATTTCAATCTATTTGGTTTAAGGTTTTATGGCAATCTCTGAGTAAGACCACCACCATCTAATCTTTCTACTTGAAAGCTTCTGTTTTCCTAGCTTCTTTACCAGTGTCTCAGTGACCATATATTTCTTACTATTTGCCATTTTTCAGATCAAAACTGTAGCATAGAAATATTTAGATGGACTCAACCATCAAAACATATTAAAATGTTCTACAGATTAATGTAGCAATTCTTTAAGAATATTCTTTACTGACATAATGTTTTTCTAAATCAGATAATATTTTGTCATTTTTTTCATACTTAACTATTAGGAAATGATTATTATTTAGAGAAGGATCATTATAAAACATCCAAAACAGTGGTAACAGAGGTTGATTATTTCCCTGGTGATTATTTTATGTCAAGCTTCATGCTACAGACTTTATATGCCTAACTTCTATGTTTTCATAAAAGATATATAGTTTTCTGAATTTACAGGCAAGTCAGCTATACCTCAATGAGATTAAATGATTTGCCGGAGGCTAGAGAGGGACAGAGTCATGATTTGAACTCCTGTCTCATTCTTCAAAGCCAAAGCTCTTTTCTTGTCATTTCTTCTGTGGATTTGATTGTTCTGCTTCTTTTCAATCCCTAACAATGTAAAATCAGATCAGTCTAATTTAAGATCATTTAATAATGAATTTGCAATATACATGGTAAACACCAGGCTAAATGCCGAAGATAAAAAGGGAAATAGGAAACCCTCTGGCTGAAAGAAAATTCATGTAAACAAATGGTGAGGTACTGATGGGCCTGTGAGCAGAGGCTAAATAGAAGGCACAGAAGTCTTGCAGAGAAGGCAGTGATTAATTCAATACCTGGGATTTCAAGAAGCATTTCATTTTGAAAGCCATACCCAAACAAAAAAATTAGAGAATAATTGGTAACTCTGTAGGACAACAGAGGTAATGGGGATGTGGAGTGGGAAAAAGAAGAAGACTGCAACCAGAAACAGTGAAGTATAATCATGACAACCCTATATGCTATGCTAAGAAATGTGAACTGCTATCCTGTGCATAAGAGGAAAAAATAAAAATTCTGACTCAAACAATAGTTTGAAAAGATTTTTGATATAAGCACTCACTGTCAGCAGCAGCAAATATGGGGCAGTGATGGAGAAACCAACTGTGTCATTATAATAGATCATGAAGTCTGGATCCATTCTGTTAATTCGTTTATTCTTTCACTTTATTCCAAAAAAAAAAAAAAAAAAAATCTAATCTAACAGATAATTGTTGGGACATTAAGAGGAAAATACATATTTTGGGTATTTGGGATGGGAATGAAGTTAAGATTTAGAGATTTATGGACCATACAAGTATAATTCTGTGACAGGCAGCTGGATATTTAGATTTCACAGAATAACTGACTAAGAAATAAATGTGGAACTTACAGATGCATGTGATTGTTAAAACCAAGGATAAGGGAAAAAGTTCTCTCTCTTTGGGATACAGTTAGAGAGAATCTGGAAGGGACACCTGGACCAAGGAGGAAGGAGACTGAGAAAGAACAGTTAGAAAAGAGGAGAGAATCCTGTAGAGAAATCAGAAAGATAGCTTCTCAGGACTGGGAATGGTTAATATCAAAAGCCACAGAGAGTTGAAGTACAGCAGCATGCATTGGTCTTAGCAAACAGTAGATGATATGATAAAGTGTTGTCCAGGGCAGAATTAATGGCAGAAGCTAGAGTAAAGCAGATTGAGTAGTTAGTAGAAATTTAGGAACTGAAAATAATCATGCAAATTCCTGTTTTCAGAAATGTGTATGAATGGAAATAAAACTTTCTACTGGGGAGTGGGGGAAAAATGTAGTAGTTGGAAACACAGAGTGAAGGGTGAGTTTTTGTTTTGATTTTAATTGTCTGTATGGTAACCACTTATTGATTTGTTTATTCACTCGTTTTGATGGAAAGAAAGCAGAGAAAGAGAAACAAAGTAGAATAAGGTCAAGCTAATTTTGATAGTTTGAGGATATTGGTAAAGTTTGAGTTGTGTTCAGTAAAATAATTATTATACTATTTCTTTCTTTAGGAAGTATCATTATGTTACATTGAATAAAACTGATGCTAATAACCTTCATGGAGTTATAAAAACCATGATTATATCAAATTTGTTTTCTAAAAATCTAAACATCTTTCAACTTATATAATTTAAAAAATGTCACCATGTATTTTATAGCTAGATATCATTGTGATTATTCATATCCATACTAATTATTATAAATACTTTTATTACTGTTTTTATAATTTTAGAAGATAAATAAACTTATTTTTAATTTAGATTTTATGAAAGCGTAATTTCATACTATATATAACACATTCTTCTAGCCCACAATAGGCTTCTTTAATAGTTAATAAAGACTACGTAGGGGGTATTTAGAAAAAAAATTAGCTTCTAAGTGTGAGAGAAAGTCACATTTATTATAAGAAGTGCTCTGTTGGAAGGTTACAGAGGGATAGGTGTTCCTTCCACAATCAATTATCAGTAAAATAATTATAGAAAAATTTCCTTTGATGTTTATAATGTTTTAATTCAAGTAAAAGTGTAAAACTATGCTTCAAAGGAATGTAATGTCTTAATCATTTATCAGCAAAGATATTTATATACTTCAGAGCTTATTTATCTATTCTGTGGCATTTTGATATTACATTTTTAGACTAAAAAATATATTTTTCACCTATGCATTATTTTACATTAATTATGCTCTTCTATATAAACTTTGGGGTTCTTTTAATTTGGCATGAGGCAAACACCTTAAAGAAATAATACAAAGAGGTCTTGACAAATGAATTTTGAAAGATTCACACATTAAACCTACTTTTTATGTTATTGATTTAAAAAGTATGCATAGAACTTCATAGGAGAGAGTATTGTGTAAGCATGTTATTGATAATTATATGTGTGCAGGTCTGTCAATTTTGTTGAAAAGTTCATCTAAAACATTTCTTAATTACTTTTAATTTCTCAATACTGTTAGATAACTTCTTGAAAATCACTCTTTTACTTGATATTGTACTCTTTTCAGTAAAAGGGAGAGTTTGTGGTTCTTAAATATTCATGAGGCACAATAGTTTCACAACAAATCAAATTTAATTAAATGATGCATTTCCTCCACTTACAAAAGGTTTATTAAAGGTTTATTTGCTCATGCAAATTAAAGTGTTAGAGTAAAAATCCACATGAAACTTGGCACTAACAATTAAAAAAAATATATTGAAAGATTTCTCGCCTCACTGCAATACCTTGCTATGTTTAAACTGCTCAGCTTGTCATTTAGAATCTTTAATGAAACCAGGGAGGAGGCTATTTATTTGCATAATAGGACATAATTTGCTGTGGTGAGGTTTTAATTATTTATAGGCTGTCTGAAATATTTAAAATGGCATCACTAAAGAGCATGAAGTGTTGGATAATGCCTTCATTTCAGGTTTCCTACCGTTTCTTTTATGGGTCAAGCGATTTATTTCTAATTAGCATACCAGGCTAGTGGCTTTAAAAACATAAGGAAAACAAATTGGTTTCAGTCTGTTTGCAGCTTGAGTAGTTGGAGATGGCCAAGGGTCACTGACAGAGACTGAGTGGAGTTAAGAGTTGGAGCCAGAAGTCAACCCAGCACATGGAAATCACTGACTCAACAAAGCCATACATTCATTTGTGCACACTGTTTACAGCACATATTAGTTTCTCTTTGGGAGATAGTGGGTTATAGCTAATGGGTTTTATGTTAATTGTCCCTTAAAATATTTTCTGACATTAACATATTTCTTACTGGAAATGATGTTTGAGCAACAGAAACATTCCACTTCCTTGAATTAAACATGCAGTAATTATTCTGTGCATAGGGGAAAATGCAGCGGTTCAGGGTAAGATTGAACATTTAAGTATATGGAATTCAATCTTATTTATATACAAGAACAAGAGCCTGTGATTAAAACACAATAGTATCCACTTTTTTTTTTAAACCACAGAGAAACTCAGATATCTTATGAGAAGTTCTGAATTTGTACATTAAAAGTATGTTAGAATTTCTAAACCATCTTTATTGTGCATTGCATATGTTAAAGATAAAATGAGAAAAGCCCAGTTAGGTAATATGTATAAGGTCTTTCATTATATAATAAATAGACTTTCATGTTTCTTACTATTTCAAATACAATAATTTTGTTCAAAGCAGTTTTAAGAATTGTCATGTTTTAAACACCATTGTGAAATATGTTTGATGTTCTTGAAGTCCTTGTCATTATACAAGTAGATTTGAAGTGGTGGTAGTGTACTGTTGTCAAACATTCTCTCATCCGTCACCTTCTGGCCTCCAAACATGGATAGAGAGATCACTGCCAGATGTCAAGAAATAGCCTTTGGGCATTGCAAAAAATGTTCTCTGCACACTTTTAAGAAGTAGACAGATGCTCCATTCAGATATAGGAGCTTTATGATTATCATTCACACAGCCCAGGTGATTGGTCAAGGCCATAAAGGAGGCCATAATCATATGGAGAAGATTTTGAGTCCCTTCATGCTGAAGATAAAAAAGAGATACTGTGAATTACATAATGGTTCCTGAAGATGTAGCCATCAATTGTTATTTAAAATGTTTGTTTACATACCTGCTCAATGCAGAGAGTCTGGGAGTTAGATAACTAAGTAAGCGATGAACTAAAAAGAAATCATAGTTACAACATCAAATAAACTCATAATTAATAAGCATGAAAGGGAGATTGAAATATTTGTATTATCCAGTATATATTAGAATTGAATAGATTTTTTGTTATCTACCAATAAAATTGCAGGAAAGTGCTGATCAGAATCAAAAGTGTGGAAAGTTGTTGTGGAGAACTAATAAATAATGGTCTGAGGAAAAAGGGGTTGAGAAAATCATAGAAAATATGAATTTGACAGAATGGACAGATGTGTTTGTCAGAATAACTCTAGTTTTAAAGTTCTCATTTTGTTAAAATGTAATGTACTAAATTATACTTTTTGGGTCTCGGAAAAGTTTCCAGTGTTTCCAGAGGATTCAAACTAGCTGGTTATTCTTTTCATAACATACCCTTGATATCTGCAATTGTGTGCACAAATCACAGTAGTCCTGATTATTGTATGAACTACCATATTTTAAAATATACATTTTGAAAAAAATCAGTTGAAACCTTTTTTTTTTTTTTTAAGTGTTTTTGTTTGTTTGGTTTGGTTTACTCTAATGTCAGGACCTCATGCATGCTAGATAAATGATCTACCCCTGAGCTATATCCCCAGCTTTCTGTTGTTAGTTAACAGACTTTTTTTTTTTTTTTTTTTTTTTTTTTTTTTTAATAGTTTTCTGGTCATAGAAAAATTCAGCAGCTCAGTCTCCCCACTTTTCACATCCCTCTAGACAGTGGTGTGTTTATTGCACCCGAGGAGGCTTGTTTTCACCCAAATTCCAGATTCAGTGTGAAGATTTAGTGTTGTATGTTCTGTGGGTTCTAACAAACTTAAGATGACTTGCCTCTGCCATTTGAGTATCATCCAGAATAATTTTTATTAAAAAAATATTTTACCTTTTCATCCCTCCCTCCCATTTATCTTCCAACAGCCACTGATCTTTCTTACTGTTTCCACAATTGTACTTTTTCCAGAGTGTCCAATATAGTTGGACTCACACAGTATTTTGCCTTTTCAGAATGGCTTTTTTCCCCTAGTAATTCATATCTAAAATTCCTCCATATCTCTTCATGGTTTGATGATTCATTTCTTTTATTGCTGAAAAATATTCCATTGTCCAGAGGTACCATAGTGTATTTACTTATTCAACTACTAAAGATAGTTTTGCTTGCTTCCAAGTTTGCTTAACCATGAATAAAGCTGCTATACATACACAGGCTCAGATCTTTGTGTGGATATAAGTTCCCAACTTATTTGGAAAAACACCAAGGAAGGTGATTGCTGGATTAAGCAGTAGGGATATGTGTAGTTTTGTAAGAAACTGCCAAACTGTATTCCAAAATGGCAGCCCCATTTTGCATTCTCAACTGGAATGAGTGAGAGTTTTGTGGTCCCACTTCCTGACCAGCACTTGGTATTGTCTTTAGTGTGGATTTCTACAGGTCTAGTAGTTATGTAGTAGTATCTCATTGTTGTTTTAATTTGCATTTCCTTAATGGCATGATATAGAGCATCTTTTCCATATGTATATCATTTTTGTTGAGGTGTCTCTTCATATTTTTTTGTGAATTTTTCAATCAGGTTTTCATTTTGTTTTTGCTGAGTTGTTTCTTTTTTCTTCCTTTCTTTCTTTCTTTCTTTCTTTCTTTTTTTTTTTTTTTTTTTTAAGTCCATTACACATTTTACCTGTGGGTTGCCTTCTCTGTAATTTTGAAAATGTGTTTATTCTGAAATACATAAGGTTTTGTCCCATAGAAAGAATAATCTTCCAGAATGTTTGCTTTGCTGCTAAGGAAACCATATCAAAGTGACTATACCCCTTTTAATGGGTTATACCTATCACCACACATTGAGACTTAGTCCAGCAGGAGTGGGAGGAGAAATAATCTCTGAAATACTAATGAGCCTCAAATTTCCTTTCCTTTACACTTGAACAGAAAAAGAAATTTAATCTGAGCCTTATTGGCAAAAGATAATTCTTAGAGTGAAACATTAAGAAATAAAATTGGCATAACTAGATTTGATCTGAAGACCTCTGCTGTTTAGGGTTCAGTAAAAACAAGCATTTATCAGACAAAATGTTGGGCTTGGCAGGATGCCTGATACATTCACCTATGAGATCTGAAATCCAAAGGACTTAATCAAACTTCCTGTCATCAAATACATAGCCACTGGAACAAACTTTCATTTTCTCCTTAAAATGAAAATGGAGCTCTGTTTCTGGAAAACACATAAGTTCTCCTTCATATTTCAATGTTGTATATACTGTATACAAAAATGTAAATGTGATGATTCCAAGTTGATGTGAGAATAAATACTCAGGGTGGGAACATATATAAACTGTGGTACAGTGGGCATGTGTGTTACGTGAGTGTTTAATCCAGGAAGTGGAAAAGTATTCATTAATTTATAAGACATCTCAAGCACATCTTGGAAGAGTTCACAATTAGACATCACTGACATTGTCAGTGTAAATAATTAATATTCTTGGAAATGAAAACAAACATCAAATATTTTTATTGCTCATGTTTATGTAAAGGGAAAATATATCTCAAAATCACAAATATTCTTCTTTTAACTTCTCTTTGAAAGAGTATCTTAAAATTATGAATAGTTTTATTAAAATCAGGTATATTTTATTTTTTTATTAATATGTTTAGATAAGGTAACAATGTGGTGTCAATTCCATATTGCTATAATTACACAATACATAATTACATTGTTACATATTCATAAGTATAAAAAATGTACTTCCCAACTTTGGAACAAGAAAGCCAATTAAATATTGTCATGATATTAATGTAAAATTTCTAGGTAACATTTTAGAGAGAAGTTGTAGAGTGGTTCAACAATAAAACCTAATGAATAAATTCTTAGATAAGTGATGTTAATCAGAAAAGAAGTGGCATAAGATTTGAACAATGAAAGATTATCTCTGAAAATTAGAGAATTAATTAAAAATTCTGAAGTACCAGTTCTTAATCTCCTTTATTTATAAATAATGATATTTAATGTTTGCAATTAGATTATTTGTACTGTTTACCTCCAGGGGCCTGAGGAAATAAATTATCAACAATTGATACAAATTATTTCTACTTTTGTGTGTATGTAATTTTCTAATGGGGTCACTCTGAGTGGAACTGCTCCAGCATGTGAAATGTCAGAACACTTTTATGAAAGTGGAATTTTACAGACAGACTCAGTAAAAGTAAATTAAATATACATTCTGATGATTCCGAGAATACTTCTACTTTCAACAACTGAATCCCTTGCCTTTCTTTATTACACTGTTTTCTTGTTGTGGAACCAACTTTATGTTAATACCTCTTTATTTATATTGTAAATAGTAGTAAAGTTATTTTTTTCTTCAAATTATTTTCCATATCCAAATAGTTTTATATAAGCACAAATATGGTCATCTAATACCTGCTATTTTGATTATATTTTCAGTGCACATCATGGGCTTAATTTGTTGGCTCCCCCTTCCATCTCCTCTTCCTATTCTATACCTAAATTCCTCCTCTTTACCATCATGGGTAGACATTGTACTCACCCTCCTTTTTACAAAATTTAAATAAATACAATAACACTGCTTCTCATCTATTGAGGGAAATACATTATATTTCTATAATACAGTGGGTTGAATTTATTTTCAAATTTAAGCCCGTTTGGTAATCATCTATTTTTGTTTCTATCCATTTTTCTGCATTTTGCATATTAACATTTTAACTTAAATTTATATTAGTTGTGTTAATAAGTGAGAATGGTCTCATGTTTTCATTTTTTAAAATCAAAATTCCAGGAGGTCACAAAATGAATCAGAGAGCTTTCTATCTTTTCACATGATCAGATGCATTGTAAATAAAGTGGACATTATAGCTCCTTTAAGGGTTGTATCAGTCTCATTTGTGAACCCATCTGGTCTTAATGACTTTTTCAGTGCTACATATTTAATCTCTTTCCCAGTCTCCACTCTAGTAACAGAGCTACTCAAGCATTTTAATTCTTCTTGGTTAATATCAGAAACTGAATCAGAAACCATCCATTTTCTCTACAATTTTAGGTATATTACTATCAATGAGTAGAGTGTTTTCTCTTACTCTTTGCCTTGTCTTTCTGCTTATTTCTCTGTTCTTATTCATTATAAATCTGTTTAGTTCCCCTCCTTTTGTTTCGATTAATCAGGCTCACAAAGTACTTAATCTTACAAACCCAATCTTAGGTCTCCTGCATCCTTTCTACTGTTGTCTTCTTTCTATTCCATTAATTCTAAGTTTCACCTTTACTAATTCTTCCATCTTGTTTATTTTGTTAATCTGTAGTTCTCTCTCTAATTGCTTCTGTTTGTGCTAACTTCTATTTTGCCATTTTTCTTATTTAATAGGGAAAACATTTAAGATCATCAGTATTACTCTCAGTACAGCTTTCACTGCGTCTCACAGTTCGGGTGGAAAGTGTCAGTCTATTCATTACTTTCCTGCTGGTGATTTCCTTTTGATCCAAGGACAATTTAATTTTGTTGCTGTTTTAATTTCCAAGTAAAGATGTTGTTTTGTGTGAAACCTATCTTTAAAAAGTTTCTTAAATTTTTCTCTGTGGCCAACCCTATGATGGGCTTGTAAAAGCATCCATCCCATAAAGGCAAAAAATACACGGATGTACACATGGACAAATACACACATGTTCTGTACTTAGATATTAAGTCAAATTAACTATTCATTTTTCCTTATTCTTTATATTTTAAGCATATTAGATCTTTTCAATTATTAAAGAGTTTTTCCCTAGTATATTTTATTTAGGTCATTTTCAGGCATAGAGATGTCATGTTTTTGGTACATGCAGTATTTTTTTAAACATTATTTTATTTATTTATTTTTTATGGTGCTGAGGATTGAACCCAGTACCTCACATGTGCTAGGCAAATGCTCTACCACTGAGCTACAACTCCAGCCCCTAAATGCAGCAATTTTAAAGGTAAATCAGCCTATTAAGTTTCTACTGAAAATAACATTGTAATTCTTGTTTTCTTTTTGTTTGCATTTGCTTGTTATCTTTTCAAGTTTGTTTTATCAATTTTTTAAAAGGACACAGATAAGCGTTTTTTGTATTTTAATCTAATAAGGCAGTGCAGGATATTTAACAGGAAAATCACATCTTTTTTTTTATAATGATTGGTTTATATGGTTTATTTTTCTCTTTTACTGAATTTTCTACTGTTTTTTTTTTTTTGAAAGCAAGAGAATATTTTCCCATAAATATGCAGTGATTCTCAAATCCTTACATCCCTCTTGCTCCATCTCCTCCTTGTTTCACAACTTCAGCCAGAAGAGACCAGAAGATTGTTAGTTGTATCTTGCCCATCACTATTTCCCATATCTCTCTACAGATGCAACAATGGTATTATTTTTTATCTTGCTACCACGTTGAACTTACCCAACATGCAGGTTTTCTTGGATTCTGTAGTACATCATGCTATGTTAGAGTTTCCCTCACAGTACATGCTGCCATTTCAATTTTTTTATTTATTGCTTAGGCTATATATTCTTAGAACACCTATCATCATGCATATATGTGAGTAGCAAAGGATAACTCAATTCTAATTTTTGCCATTTTGTTTTGTGGCCATCTTGTCTCTTCTTGAAGGCTCCTATCAGCTTTTCTCTCTGTTTTTATAATTCAGTAACTTTCATCTATTATATCCAGGTAAAGTTTTCCTCATTTACCTAGTCTAAACTGTGATTAACTCTTTCAATCTGCAGATTCAGATCTTTGTTCATTTCAGGAAATCTTTTCCTATTGTTTGTTTAATTAATGCATGTCCTCATTAGTCTGTTTTCCTCTTTCTGGAATGTTAACTATTTCTATGTTATATATCCAGGTCATATCATTACCTTTTGTCTCAAAACTTCTTTCTCCTTATATTTTGTTCTATGTGTTGTTACATATATTCCATGTGAACTTCCAGTCAATTCCTTCCCCTCTCCTGGTTCACCTTTCAGTTATTTAGTTACAGTAATGAAAAGCTAATACAGTACTACATAGAAAATTTCTGTAACCTGGACTTACAAGAGTTTCCCTTAAATGTTTTTAATATTTTAAATGATGTAAATTAAAATTGTACATTTCATTTCTCAGGATGACTCATTAATTGGAGGAACATAGGTCAGAAAAAAAATTTGTTGCTGTCTTTGAATTTCAGAATATTTTGGTGTAAGAGCCCTATTTGAGGAGATAGCTAGATGGTGGCTAGCTGAGAGTCATAAAAGTATTCAAGTATTTTCACTTGATATTCATGCATTTATCTAAGAATTTTTTTTATGTCCATGAGCACTGTGTGACATACCTGTAGCTCCAGCTGTTAGCACTTGTCCTTGTTAAGGCAAAATTTATTTAACCGGGTGAGGTTAGTTAGAAGGGTAGTTGGAGTTGGAGAGGTTCTTGGAGCCAGAGAGAGAAGTTAGAAGAAAGAAGAATAAAAGAACTTTTTCATTTCCAGTCTGCCTCCGAGTTTTCTCCCGCGGTATCATTGCTGCAAGCAGCAATTGCTGCAGGTGGCGACATTTTGGTCATGAAAGCAAGTTCTGACTTAGTATATCTTGGGATACTATTTTAATTCTTATAATGGGTGAGAATGAGTACAGTCTCAAAATAATAGAAATCTAATGGATAAACTAAGGGTCAACAGTCCAGCTGAAGGAAATACCATACAAAAAATTATGGTAAAATTTCCAGACTGATTTTAGACCTGGCTTATATCTACAGAATTAAAATTGTAGCTGTTTTTGCTTAAGTTATTTTGCTTCTTCTTCAAGTAATAATATCTTTTTTTAACATCTACTTTTTTATTGATGTAGCTAGAAACCTTATAGAATACTTTGCTTGTTTTGAATTTTTTTTATTCTAGGTTGTTATAAATGACAGCAGAATGCATTACATTTCATATTATACTTTATAGAGCACATTTTTTACATATCTCCGGTTGTATACAAAGTATAGTCACACCATTCATGTCTTCATACATGCACTTAGGATAATGATGTCCATCTCATTGTACCATCTATTTTTTTTTTTTTCAGCCTTTTGCCCCCTCTCTTTCCCTTCCTCCCCATTGGCCATTCTAGTGTTCCTCTAATCCTCCTATGCTCCCAGTCCCAACCCCACTGTGAATCAGCCTCCTTATATCAGAGAAAACATTTGGCATTTGGATTTGGGGATTGACTAACTTTACTTAGCATTATTTTCTCCAACTTCATACATTTACCTCTGAATGCCATGATTTTATTCTCTTTTATTGCTGAATAATACTCCATTGTGTATATATACAACATTTTTTCTTTATCCATTCATCTACTGAAGGGCACCCAGGTTGGTTCCACAGTTTAGCTATTGTGAATTGTGCTGCTATAAACATTGATTTGGCTGTATCCCTGTAGTATGCTGTTTTTAATTCCTTTGGGTATAGACTGAGGAGTGGCATAGCTGGGTCATAAGGTGGTTCCATTCTCAGTTTTCCAAGGAATCTCCATACTGCTTTCCATATTGGCTGCACAATTTTGCACTTCCACCAGCAATATATGAGTGTGCCTTTTTTAATAATATCTTTTGAAAATGTTAATCCCTACACTTTTTCAAATACCATGCTTCAGATAAAAGAAAAAAAAAATATTTTCTTGCATAAAATTAAGATAAAATTTCAACACAAAATAAGTTTTATGTATCATTTTCTAGTTTTAATTTTTTTAAAAATACCTTTGTTTTATTAGACTATAGGTCAGTTTTGTTATCCTGCATTTCTTTCTTCTGGTTTTACCCCTTCTTTGATGGCTGTGAGAATGTAAGGAGTTGTTGCCTCTTGATCATACATGAAAATTCATTTCCCCCTAATTCTGATGTTCCTAATCAGCAGTTTTTATGATGCAAGAACAAGAAAGAAAATAGAGATAGAACAATGCAACTTACGAGGTAAAACTACTTGCATAGCACAGTGATTAATGGGAATCATCAAGTTGTTCTTTGCAGACAATGTACAAATTGGAGATAAAACAGTACTTGCAATAGTAGTGCCTGGATCAGTGTAAATCCCTGAATATCAACTGTGATTATCATTATTATTGCAGCTGACATTTATTGGAAGCTTATTATGTGCCAAGCACTGTATTAAGTGCTTTGTGTTTTCCTTCATTATAACCTTATGAAGCCATTTGATAATTTCATTTGCATTTCTTTTGCAGAGGAAGCAAGTTCATTTAGTTTAGGAACAGTGAAACTGGTTTCAAACCTGGCTATTCTGAAACCTGCTCCTTCCTCACGGCTATACGTCATAATTTCCCCATGGTTTTCATCAACATCATCAATAATAAATATAGTATATTTGAAAACTTGTGAATTTTATTCTGTTGTGTGGCCATGCAATTTTATAGTAAGGAACCTGCAAGAAGAACACTGGTATTCCTAGTGATTTAAAGTTATATGATCCTGGAGGGAGGAAGGAGAACAGGTACAGTATCATATCAAGAATGAAAAAAGAGTTTAATTAATAATTATAATTTGTCTTCAACCCAAATAAACTTAATTGTGCACATCAATGAGAATATTACTAAGAATCAATGTCTAAAATTTTCTGGATGACAACTTTAAATGGCAAAAAAATTAGCATGTCATATCCCATGTTAAGTTTTCTCCCTTGTCTCTTCAAATTCAAATATGTGTTCAAAGGTAAGTTTGAGTATGCATATATTTAAATACATATATGCATATGAACATACATACATATATGCATACACATATGAAAATAGATGAATAATGAATGCACTGATCACAGTTAAATAATTCCATGAATAGTCTAAAATTTTCAATGATTTTAAGGAGGACTTTATTATTTTTTAGATTTTTTAAATTTCATAATAGATACCTGTGACATGAAGAGCTTTTTGGATATTTAGCACTAGATAGTTATGATTTACATAAGGGTTTAGAATTCTGCAGATATATGTTTATTTTTGATCTAATTAGCTTACTTTTTTTTATTTTTTTTCACCAGGAATTGAACCCAGGGGTGCTTAACCACTAACCCACATTCCCAGCCCCTTTTTTTTTATATTTTTATTAGAGACAAGGTCTCAGGGCCTTGATAAATTGCTGAGGCTGGGTTTGAACTCAAGATCCTCCTGTCTCAGCCTCCCAAATCGCTGGGATTATAGGAGTGTGCCACCATTCCTGGCAGCTTAATTGTTTTTATCTTAAGTATGGACACTTTTGAATAATGACAGTGGGAATATTCCCACCCAAATACTTTCTTCTTTGGTGATTGATCTTTGTTTTAATTTATGAAGGATAGCATTAAAAACTAAAGAGTTATTTTCAAATAGTAATTTGAATTTTCTTTTGGATTACACTCAGTGACTAAAGTGACCTTTTCCTTGTATACTTGCTTTTATGGCATTTAAGGTCTGTTACCTGACTTCAAGTCTCCTTTTTATATAAATTACACCAGGTCTTTATTTACAGCTGATTGCATTGCTTCATTTTCATCTAAAGCACTTTCTGATATCCTTAGCAAAATTTGTACCAAATTCAACTGGGATTACCCAACTGCACACTCCACCCCCACACCCCTCATTCTCACTTTCACTTTCATTCTCTCAGTTTCCACTCTGTTAATCCCATCAGGGGATTAATTCACTGAGGGGGTTACAACTCTCATAGTCTAATAATTTCTCCTCTAAACTATCTTGCATTGTCTCACACATGAACTTTCAGGGGACAACTTATACCCCAAGTATAACAGTGCTTCAGTTTTCATTACAACTAAAAACGTAATAATCATCACATACTTGAGGTAAGCTACAATGTTAAAAACTGATAAAAAAAATAAATAACCAAATAGGTAGATAAATGGATTTAGAGGAAGCAGAGATAAAGTCAGAAATAGAATGAACATTTTTTAATAAAGCTGATTAAGTTTATTTTAGAGCAGTAGTTACTAAATGAAATAAACAAAACAGGAAACTATAAAATATTTAACAACAAAGAACTATTGAGAATTTAGAATAGTGAAAAATTTAAAAAGAATACATGGAAAGCATTAAATTTTTGCAAGAAAACAGAAAAAAATAAACTATATGGAGAAAAAGTGAAAGATAAGAAAATTAGATTATCAGTTGAAGATACTGCTATCACTACCAAAAGAGAAAATATAAGTATGTATATGTTTGTGTGCCAGTGTGTATGTGTTTGTGTGTGTGTGTGTGTGTGTGTGTGTATTGCCATGTGGAACTCAGTGGTAATGACTAACAAATCTTATAAGAAATAATTTTTTAGAGCTGAAAGTTGACAGTCATATTGATGATGATCACCAAGTGCCTAGTATCATGATTGGAAAATTAGCCTTACCATGATATATTGTTGTAAAATTTCAAAATCCACAGTAGAGAAAATCCCTTATGTTTCCAAAGGAACAAAAGACATAAGGGAGACAGGTTTCTTTTTTAATAGTAAGTAGAAAGGTACTACATAGTATTTCAAACTGCAAAATCAAGAAATAGTAGTTTAAGCACAGTATTTAGAAAAATGGTGGGAAAGAATCGGCCCATGTGGAAAGCAGGTATTAGATTATGGTAGTTGAACACTGCTCAGCTTGAAGCATTACATATTAGACTTGTCAAACTATATATTAATTGGATAACAATACAAGTAAACAGGAAAATAAAAAAATTAAGTATATTTTTATGAACATCAAAATATATTTCAAAAGCCAATTCAAAGCTAATGATTTTTTAAAAATATTTATGTATTTGCTTTAGTTGTGCACAATGCCTTTATTTTTATGTGTTGCTGAGGATAGAACCCGGGCTGCATGTGCTAGGTGAGCACTCCACCACTGAGCCACAACCCCAGCCCCAAAGCTAATGATTTTTTAACGCTATGTCTCTTGAGCAACCAATACCTTTCTGATCTTAGTTTCTGTCCAGTGAAAAGATAAATACATAGGATTCAAATTTATCATGATATTGAGCACATTTAAAAATTTGCCCCAGATAGAGGCTAGGTACTATGGTGCACACCTGTAATCCCAGCAGATCAGGAGGCTGAGGCAGGAAGATTGTGAGTTCAAAGTCAGCCTTAGCAATAAGCAACTCAGTGTGACCCTGTCTCTAAATAAAATACAAAATAGGGCTGGGGATGTGGCTCAGTAGTTCAGTGCCCCAGAGTTCAATCCCCAGTACCCAAAAAGAAAAAAAAAAAAAAAAAAGAAGAAGAAAAAAAGAAAGAAAAAGAAAAAAAAAATTCTCCAAATACTTTTTTGAATTGAGCCAAAATTATGTTTGTATGAAGGGAAGTAGAAATACAAATGCAATGAAACAGTCCCCTACATTAACCTTACAGGCATCCCATTGCCTCCACCCCTTGACCCTCCACTGGAATCTCTATATTTATATGTATATGATCACCAAGTGCCTAATATTATGATAGTATATACTCTACCCATCCAAATTATCTGTTGTATTTTTGTCCTTCTCAGATATTATTATGTGAGTACCTAACTAATCTGATAAACTATTTTGTATAAGATGTAGAAAGAAGCTGATTATAGTATGGTAACTGTACGCTGTAGCCTGTTTGCTTTCTGTCTGTTTAGACACTGAAAAGAAGGATGTGACTCTGAGAATTTGGGGAGTTTTGGTAGTGTGGGCTGGTTTTAGTACATGAGCTCCTGGCACCATTATGTCAAATTGCTATACTTGGAACAGGCATCATGACTCTTCAAAGTCACAACAGATAAAAATTGCATACCATTGTTTTCATTAAGGACATATTACTCTAATGTGTTTTTTTTTTTTTTTTTTTTTTTTTTAATTTTCTTTCAGAAGTTAAGAATTCCTTGCAGCCCACAATAAGGGAGAGGGGGGATGGGAAGAATAAGTAGTTCATTTGATTAGACAAAGGGGAATGAAGGGAAGCAAGGGGGAATGGGAATAGGAAAGATAGTAGAATGAATCGAACATAACTTTCCTATGGTCATATATGAATGCACCACCAGTGAAACTCCATGTACAACCACAAGAAATGGGTTCCTAGTTAGAATAAGTTATACTCCGTGTATGTATAATATGTCAAAATACACTCTACTGTCATGTAAAAAAAACTAATAAAAAAAAAGTTAAGGATTACTTTATCTTTTGAACTTAAACCCTGTAAGTAGATACACTAGGATACTTCATAGAACTCCTTTGCTCTCTTCTAGCTATTAGGCTTATCATCTACTCTTTGAATGCCTGGATGTTATGGGCTTTGCTCCAGATTCTTGAAATGCCAGTAGTAGAAATCCTTGTATGAAGCAAGAACTTAAGACTAAACTTCAAGAGGCGATAAATAATAAATAGTGTGACATTAAGTGCAGTATTTCAGATGCTAAGTATATTTAATACAATTCCTTTGCTACCACAGCAAGCTCTTTTAAGTTTCAGAGAAGTGCCATGAAGAGGTTTCTTGAAAGTTTATTTTTCTCTACATATTGCATTATCTATTTTTGAATGAATCTACTGAGGAAATTTTGAAGTAAACTATAAAATTGTTCTAATAAATCACAAAGAAATCTGCTTTAATAGACAAATAGAACTTTTCTAAAGTTTATTTTGAACTCATAAAAGGACTGGGTTGGTATTATTCCCTTTTGAAATGTCTAATAGAAAGCTATTTTAGTTAGTTATATGTGAACTTGATTATTAAAATATACTTGCCTCCTCTGACTAGCAACAGTTTTAGAATATAAACATTTTTTTCTCTTTGAAAAGTGACATATTTTCTGTAATGAAATTCTATAATAAAAGAAGAATAAGATATTTAATTAATACATTTGTGTGACTTTTTTTTTAAAAAAAAATATTGGAAATGAGCAGACCTAGAAATCAAGCTAGGTAATATTAATATAGTTTGGCAAAAGAGGGAACAAAGGTATATTTCAAAATTTAAGTCTTTAACTTCTTTGCTTTTGCAAAAATACTCTTAATTTCACATATCTCAACTCAAATAAAGGACCATGCAAGAAAAAATATGGATCTAAGAGTTTCAAAATATTCCTCTGAAATTTCAAGCACAAATGATAATTAAATGGTTGTATGTCTGTATACTTAATAATCTGAATGAAATTAGAAAGTTCATAATTTATGCTATAATTATGGTAAAAGTTTAAGAACAAATGCTAATCCTCACATTGTATAAAATTTGTATTTTCATCATAGGTCATTTTTAAAGCTTATCCCTGGAAATTGTGAAATTCTTAGAATCATAGAATTTAAAGAAATTTTAAGTTAGCTGACCCAATATTACTGCAAGAGGAAAATCTTTTATTCATCATTGAATCTATGTGGATTTCCAAACAATAATTAAATAGAGTGTGTCTTTCAGATTTAACTATAAGATCCACCACTTTTTAGAATCATTTAATAATTAATATTGTGACACAATAACAATTTCTTAATTATACCTAAAGCTCATTTCATACTACTTACATACCTTACATACTTTGTTTATCCTTTGAGTTTCTTTCAGCACTTAAATTTGTAAGATTTAATGTAGAACATTTGTACCACCTATAAACATATTTCTAAATGAAACTTTTTCAGATACCTTAGTCATTAACCTGTACCATTTTCTGGAGCCTAGAGATACTTGTGACCATCCTGATTACCATTTATTTTGACGCTTCCGTTTATCTGAATTTTTTTTTTATTTGTTGAAACTAATAAATCTAACATTCCCCACAAATTAGTAATAATTCCCTTCTCAGAAACTAAACCCCATGTAATTATTATCAATCAAAACTGTGTTTGTATTTGGCTTATTGGAATATTTAAAATCAGTCCATTTATCTACAATTTAGTCTTTTTAACATGGCTTAATTTGTCTTTCATAAAAATATTTAGTTTAATAGGAGTTGTACATAACACATGCTAACTGATTTGCAGAAGTCTTACTTGTATAAAATGTGGTGCTATTGACTAACAGTATTTCTTTAAATGTCAATTTTAGATATCACATGATTTCTAAAGTAGTTCCTTCAAAAAGTATTTCTAGATTATTTTGATAATCTTAGCTGAAATATTGTTAGAGCTCATGAGAATAAATTGGTATATATATGTGTGTGTATGTGTGTGTGTGTGTGTGTGTGTGTGTGTGTGTGTATAAAAATACATACACACATACATGTATAAAATAAGTCACCAAACTGTTCTCTAGGGTATAAGTTTTTGTCTCTTATGTGACATATGGACTCTCTCAAGGACCAAATGTTGGCAACCCACATAGTCTTTCTCCTATTGAATCATTCACATTCAAATTTAAAACTCAGTTCATAATCAACCTCACAAAGCCAGATTTGCTCTTCTTAGTGTAAATTAGCTGTATCAGTTTTTCTGCTCCTGTACGCAATGTATAGTTATTCTGTTTGGGTGATTCTCTCCTTGACTGGATTGGCTCTATGAGGTCAAAGACCAAAAACTTTTCAATCTTATAATACAAGGGATGGTATAAAGTTCTGATGAAATATTTGTTAAATAAGCAAGTGAGTGAATAGATATTTGGATGAATGGATGGATAAACAAAAGTTTCTTAAACACTGAACAAAATTGAAGATCTTTAAAGAATATTAAGTATGTATACCTTATAGTCATATAAACTTTGCAAACTAAGACTTAAAATAAATGTGTTTCATCTAGAACTATGTATATGAATGATATGGATATTTTCAATTAAATCTTATAAATTCAAATACTTGCTTATATTATATGAAATCTAGAATTAAAATTGAATACTGAACATGGTCAGACTCCTTAAGTATTAATGAATTTGTCAGTAAAGACCTGACCTATTCATATATGTGTCTTGAAAAATGGAAACAACAGCAATATTTTTAGAAGATATTTTTAAGACATGTTTCACAAAAATCAAGAATTTGCATTGATAAGTTATTATATTTAAATATAGCAATTGTATTTTTAAAATTACATAGTGCAATGAATTTGTTAAAATGTATCCATGGAACAATTGTTCCATATTGTAACAGAATACTAGTATACCAAAAGTGTACTCACCTCCACCATCCCAAGTGCTCTTTCTTTATTAAGGAGGAGTGAGAAGCTCAATATACTAACTGGCTTCATACAGAATCTCCTGTGGCTTAACAAGTGTAATAGGGGAAACTTAATCAGAAAAATGCCTAATTCCATGACCACTTTATTTTACTTATTATTTATTTATTTCTTTATTCATTTATTCATTTTGGGACTTGAACACAGTACTTTGTGCATGCTAGGCAAGCATTCTACAGTGAGCTGCATCCCCAGGCCTTTATTTTACTTGTTAATAAGTCATAACCATTTTGACCACCAGAACCTTTTTCATATTTCTTAGCTTATTATTATAATATATAACTATGTTTTTTCATAGTTTATATACAATATTGATAGGGATACTTGAAAGTTAAAAGGGACAATACCTTTCTTTTCAAGTGCATTCTTTGGTATTTCTGATGCCAGAAGTACCAGAAAGTGATTCCATGTTTTGGGAATGTATTTCATTTTTTATCTATGCTAAACAATAGAGCAGTTTTTATAGCATGGAAAGGGATCTGAAAGGGATCAGCTAATATCTTGGATATGGATTTTGGATGTGGTTTACCTATGGTAATTTTCTCACTTAACTTTGATAACTTTGCTCCACTCAAACAGTGCACATGTGATGATACATATAATGATCAATTCTTATGAAAATGGTTAACACAACTTATATATGAAGTATGTGAAATAAAGCATAAAAGAAAATCCCTGCCTACATTATGTATCCTGTGTACTTCTACATTTTCCCTCTCTTTCTCTTTCTACCCCCCCCCCCCCCACCAACTTCCTCAGTTCCCTCCCCAAATGGGATGGATTTTATGCTGTTCTTTTTTCTATACACTTCAATATATAATTATATTTTTGTGCCATTCGAAAATGTGTGGTTCTCCATTATAGTTTCCTTATAAATAAACTTTGACGAACTCCTCAAGTCTGTT
The DNA here is from genome assembly GCA_025594165.1 of Tamias sibiricus. Classification (NCBI taxonomy): domain Eukaryota; kingdom Metazoa; phylum Chordata; class Mammalia; order Rodentia; family Sciuridae; genus Tamias; species Tamias sibiricus. Next base: position 42,123,946 of record CM046661.1, read on the forward strand.
CATGAAAACTTCCCATTCATTTTAGTATTTCCACATTTTTGTTATGTTTTAAATTTCAATGCATGCCTTTTCTACCGTTCTTCCTATAGACCATGCTTTCCTGTTGATAATATTATTTATCTTTTGTGTTTCAATTATCTGTTTTGTGTTGTCTCATATTTTGAAATTTTGTGCCATTTTTCATTCTCTAATTTATAACCCTTATTTTTCTTTCTCTACTTGGTATCATCATATTTAATATTCATAAACTTTCTTATTCTAAAATTAATTGGACTCTCCATTCTCTGTAGCCACAATCAAAGTGTACTTTTCCTGATCACCTTCATTGCCCAGATTTGTACATTGGGTTCACCCAGGAGGAATCAAGGCCTCACTTCTCTACTGTTTTCCAGTCCTGTACCTCAGTTTTTCACGGACTCAACACTGTTTCTTGCATTTTAATCTCCCTTTGAGTGGTGAATTTTTCTGTTTCTCCCATACAAAATCATTTGTGTTCACATCCTTTTAAAAATGCTAGTTTGACAGAGAATAGGATTCTGCGTTGAAACCAATTATTTTTTCTCAGATTTGAAGAAAGTTTGACATTACCTGTGGTATCTGTGTTGCTGAGGACAATTCTTATAATTATAGATCACATCTGATTGTTCTTTCTTTGTCACATTCCAGGTTTTAATTTTTATCTTTTTCCCAGGTCATTATATTCTTAGAAATTTTCTAAGTCTTATGTTTCGGTTAATATCTCATTTTTCTAGCCTCACGTGTCTGAAAATATCTTCCCATTGTTTTGATACTTTAACTCTTCACGTGGCTATGAAATTATTAAGCACCATTTTCCTATTACACAATTTAAAATTTCAGTTGTGACGTAGTGTATAGTAACAGTTGGTGATGCTTTTTTTTTTTTTTCGTGCTGACATTCTTTGCAGTTTATTTACTTATATGATAGTAGAATCACCTTTTCCTCTGATTCAGATTTCCCCAAAATATGCCCAGCTATGGCTTTCTTTATATTTACTTTGTTTTTACATAATGAGCCTATAATTTTCCAAAAATAGTCCTTTTTTTCAGTCCAATAAATTTTTCTTATGTCAAACAATCTATTATTGCATCTCATCTGCTTTTCTTTCTTTCTTTCTTTTTTTTTTTTTCTTTGCAACACCTATAACTAAGGGTCTGGAATTGCAGGAATTGTCTGTCCATTGTTGTATGTATTCAGTATTTCTCAATATTTTCCACTTTTCTTTTCCTTTTTCATCTAACCTCAGAGAACATTTCTTAAATAAACCAACTATTATTCTGTTTTGATTATGTGAAATATATGTTTTACTCTCCTCAGGCATTTAATTTTTAAACACTATTTTTCTCTTTCATTTTCTATCTCCTATAGATAATACATGTGATATTTGTATACACACATTCTGCTTAAGAAAAATATTGAGTGACAGAAATTAAAATTGAGTGATTTATTAATAGCATATTTAGCAGTCATTTACTTTGGAGTTGACACTGCTTTGATACTGTAGAATATATTATTTTTACTTCTAAATTTTTCCTAATTTTATAGGTTTTATTCTTATTGTTTGCTTGCATTTAGGTCTATATCTAGAGGGAAACTCTATTTGTAATATGAGACATCAATCACTTCTATTTAATTTCCATTTCCTTTCCTATTGACATATAATGACACATTTATTATGTACCATGGATCTATCTGAGTTCTCTCAGTTTGTTTTTAATTAATTGCAGACTTATAGCTAGTGTTTTAAGTACTGTAGCTTAGTTTCATCAACAAAACCTTTTATCTCTCATGGTGATTACTCACATCTTGTTCGCTTTCCAATTTGATTTTAATATTGGATGTTTATTCAGCCAAAAAAATTTCAGCATCAGATGTGAAAATTTTGTAGAAAATATCCATTGGGATTATGAATGGAAATAGATTGATGCCATAGAATAATTTTTAATAGTTAACACTTTTGCAATAATTTTAGAATATATTTGTAGCAATATTATTATAAACATTACAATGTGCAAGGTCCTTTTTAATAAGTTTATACCTATGCATTTATTTAATACTCATAAAGACATGATGAGGTCAATATTTTTTATTGTCTCCATTTTATAGACTGGAAAACAGACCATGAGTATGAATGCATCTTGCCCCACGTCACACAGTTAATAATTCAACCAGTAATTCAACCCAGATTGTCTAGCTTTGCAGTCAGGTCTTTGATGGTAATAGTACTATGCTCTCCTGGCTCTTAATCTCCCTTCCTAATATCCTATTAAAGGAATATTTGTATTTAACTTTGTAGGAGCAGAGATTTTTTTCTGCTTTTTTTTCCCCCTTCATCAGTTCTCCATCCCTGGCTCCTAGAGTAGTTTGTGACACTTATTAGACACCCAATAAATATTTCATATAATCAATTTCAAATATTAAAAACTATAGTAATTTTAAAAATATGAAAAGATAGTTTCTTAGATTCACTTTCTATTAATGTTATCTTACCACTGTATCAATAAATGATGTATTATCTTTAAAGGCTATCCAATCATCTGTCATTTACATATTTTCAAAGTATTATACATTTTTTCCTGACACATTGAAGATAATACTCTCACATCCTACTATATGTCATAAATAAAAGCCTAAACAAACATTTTTCATCCTTCAAGTGTGAATTATGAAGAACTGAAAGCTTTACATGTGTTTCCTCAATACAAATTCCTAATGTTGGGACTTTTTCAGACAATTATCGCATTCCTCTACCTGATGCAATGCAAACTTTGGTAATGTTGAAATGAAAGGTGTTTTGTTTGTTTGTTTTTTCACAATTCAACATAAACACTGTTAATTTGCCTTTTCAGGTAAAGAATATGCCATCTCCCAATCTAATAGCTCTTAGCCATTTCTTTTGTTTTATTCAAAGTTGTTGTATATAACAGTAAAATGCATTGCAATTTGTAATACACATATAGAGTATATTTTTACATATCACTGTTTGTATACAAAATATATTCTTACTATTCATGTCTTCATACATTCACTTAGGGTAATGATATCCATCTCATTCTACCATCTTTTTTTTTTTTTTTTCCTTTATACCCTCTTGCCCCCTTTCTTCCCCTCCCTCCCCATTGACCTTTCTAGTGTTTCTCTAATCCTCCTATGCTCCCTGACCCAACTCCACTGTGAATCAGCCTACTTATATCAGAGAAAACATTTGGCATTTGGCTTTTTTTTGAGATTGGCTAACTTCACCTAGCATCATATTCTCCAACTTCATCCATTTACCTGCGAATGCCACATTTTATTCTCTTTTATTGCTGAGTAATATTCCATTGTATATATATACCACATATCCCTTATCCACTCAACCACTTAGGGACATCTAGGTTGGTTCCACAACCTAGTTATTGTGAATTGTGCTGCTATAAACATTGATGTGGCTGTGTCCCTGTAGTATGCTCTTTTTAAGTCATTTGGGAATAGACCCAGTAGTGGGATAGCTGGGTCATAAGGTGATTCCATTCCCAGTTTTCCAAGGAATCTCCATATTGCTTTCCATATTGGCTGCACCATTTTGCATCCCACCAGCAATGTATGAGTGTGCATTTTTCCCCCACAAACATACATTTTGGAGAAATTGGAGAAAAAATAGCCTCTTTACCAAATGGTGCTGGGATAACTGGAAATCCATATGCAACAAAAAGAAACTGAACCTCTATCTCTTAGCCATTTCTTTTTCTCCATTTCTTTTCTGTATACACTTCTGGTTATGATAATCTTAGTCTAGAAGCATTTGTATATAGATCCTCACCCTAACTTATTTAATCCAGGAAAGCTTCATTGATATAGTCAGTAATATACAACTTACCTATGAGAGAACCAAGATTTTCATGGGATCATAAAATAACTACCCAGCTTTTCACTTATTCTTTTTGGAAAATTCTTAATCTTCAGAGTGGAGCAGGTCATTTTATGTTTTGCTGTTTCTACTTTTTCTTTTTACCCACTAAAGCACATTATATTATCTTTATTTTATTTATCTTCTAATATTTTAATTCATTTAAAAATATATGTAAAGATATTTCTTCCTAATTACAATGTGGAAAACACAAAGACCTTCATACAAGGACCAAACTTAAGAGAGAAGCATGCTCACTGCAGTGTTCTAAATACCAGGAACAATGCTATGGTTTGGATATTATTAATCCTCCAGAAAGTCATGTGTTGGAAATCTATGTGCCTTGGTTGAGAGGTGATGGAATCTTTTAAGAGGTGGGGCAGAATGTGAGGTCATTAGATCAGGGTTGCACCACTCCCAGTAAGTACTAATGTAGTTGGCATAGGACAGAGTTGTTTCCTTCAAAAATGTTTGTTCCAAAGAAAAAGACTTTCCCTCTTTGATATCTTGCTTTCCCATGGTATGACATCTCTCCCACATGTGCTGCTGTTGCTCTTGTACATGCTCTTACCAAGTGATATCTTCTGCAGTCTGCAATGTTGTGACACAGCCAGAAGTCCCTCAGTAGAGACAGAACAGATGAGGTCATATGATCTTGGACTTTCAGGCCCTACAATTATGAGCTAGGTAAACCTCTTTTCTTCATAAAAGAATCTAGCCTCAGATATTTCACTGCAGCATTGAAAAGCAGACTTAAGACAAATGTTAAGACTATGGTCTCTGTCCTACGTAAAAGATCTCATAATGGATGAGAAAAAGAAATATGTAAAATGATAAATCACAAAGCATGATTGTCATTGCCGTAGGAGGTATCGCCATTCACTTTGCTGGGAGGGTCTATCTTTTGAGGATGGGTAAAACATTTGCTAGAGAAAACAGGGAATAGTTAAACAAACAGAGAGCTTAACATGCAAATAAAATGGAGGCAGGAAAGGGCAGGAGGCAAAAGGAAATGGTGACACAATGAGCATTAGGGTAGAAGGAGTTGAGGACAGGACCAGATTGTAATAGGCCTTTTACCCTCTTATACATGCTATCACTTCATGTGCAGATTTGTTTGTAAGGATGTATGTGTGTGTGTGTGCGGGTGTGCGTGTGCATGCTTTTGTGTCTTGTGTGTTTATGTATTTTTTGAAAAATGGCATTTTCTAAAAAATAAAAAAAAGATGTTATATTCATTTCTATATATTAGTTCAAACAAGATTTTGTGGGATATTCTTGGAATATATTATAAATATTGTTTTCATGGTGTAACTGTTTTGTAAATTGGATCAACTCATTAACTAACTTGTGAAAATCTGTCCATTATTAATATGGATATTTCTTCTAATTAGTAAAATTTATTTTTGTCTGCCTGTTAGAATCTTTAAGTTAAATGTCATCTTCTGATCTTTAAACAGTGGTATCTTTCTTGCACATGACTCTTTGAGATATTGCTCATATTGAATAAGTCTTACCCTACAGGGCCAAACGCTTTCATAGGTCAACCCCACAAACCAAGTGATGTAAGTTTTCCTCTGCCTTCCTCTGATTCTTCATCACTCAAGGTTGCCTTTAATGGAATGACCTTGACATTTGGGAATAGGCTTTGATAAGTACATTAACTGGACTCCTAAACCTCAAAACCATTTTATTTGCATAATCACTATGTATTTTCTGATCCAGTGCAAAACAGTAACAGCAATCATACTTCCTGATTATCTGGAATCACTTCAACTGAAAAACAAATTCTTACAATTGCAATCTCTTCATGATTACAGAATATCATTTTGACTGCATAAAATGTGATTATTAGGCAATTTCTGTGCACCATTCCCTTATTCACCTGCCTTGTGCTCTTGAAAATTGATAATTTACCTGCACTTTGTAGATTCTGATCTTGTATATCATGTTATGTCTATTGTGTTGTTTTGATTTTGCAGTTTAATCATAATTTAACTTTACTTCCATATAAGAGGTCAGCAAGATCTCCTGGGTGAATATGAACTTGCTATTATTCTGTGTGGTCTTATTCCTATATATTGTAGCTGTATTCCAGAACCTGTTCCTATCTCTGCTTTGTTTGGAACAATGGCTGTATTCCAACTCTACAGTTGTGAGACCTGAGGATTTTATTTCTAATATTAGTTTAAGCATGCATAGGTCAAATGATTTTTTTGAATTTGTAAAAAAAAATGATGGGGTATTCTTTATTGGACACATGAGAAAAATAACATGATTTACACTGCTTGATATTTGATTCTCTAGAAGTGAAATAACTTTTGTTGAGCAGCTGTAATTAGAGATCAGTGATCTGAAGAGCTAATTATGCAAGATCAATGCTGATGGTATTCTAAAAGTTTGCTTCATATCAGTCTCAAATTGTTTATGACATGGGATATTTTCTTTCTCAGCACATAAAATATCAGTACTCTCATTAGATAAAGTTTATAAAACTCAAATATAATCCAGTAATTTCAGAGTTGGCAAATGCAATATAAAGCTGGAATTTATTTCAATTACAATTCTTTTCCCACATGTTAAAGCTATTTTAACCTTTAGCAGCATACAATTATTATAGAATAGATCATTTTTAATGATTCATTATGTATGAGGTCATTTGACAATGCAATTAGCTTTGTGATGAAAATTTCTATTCTTTTGATCATTCTGTACCTATAATGAATGAGGAGAGTTTTACATTTAATTTCCTGAAATTAGAAGATTAAAGATAGAAACAGACTCTTGTGTTTAAATGAGGCACAAAATAACTAGATTGCATTAGTCCTTTTGCTGTGCACCCTGGAATTGTAGAAACTTGTAGTGTTCTCCTTTCCCTCATTATTCATTCAACAGATCTATTGGTACTGTGCTGTCTGCTTCCATTATCATCGAAATTTTCAAAGTATGCTTTTGACTATGATCTGGAGATTAAAGAATAGGTCTTGCAAGTTCTCAGAAATGACATGCATCACTGTATTGTACACATTACTGAATGAATGAAGCAAAAAAGAGGAGAATAGAATTTAAGAAACTCTATATGAAAGTGCAAAAAAAAAAAAAAAAGATTTATTGCTGTGTGTGTGTGTTTTCCCTTGGTTTTCTCTCTCTCTTTTTTTTAAAATTAATTGGCCAGATATTTACTCTATATCCAGTTAAGTCATATTGTGCTCTTATATCCAAGGTTTCCTTTTGCATACTAATCACTAAAGTATTGTATTTTCCATTTAAAATGTTTTCAAACCAATAACAAATTTTGTAATCTATGAAATTTACTTAGTTCTTTATTCTTCATCTTGGAAATACAAAAACAGATTCAATTGATGAGAAAATAAGATAAAATAAATTATAAAGTTGTTAATATTTGTTTAAGAATGGAGACACAACATATATGTCTTTGAAATTTTACCTACTAATCTCAAGTTACTTGGTGTTCTTGAGACATTATTAGAAAATATAAATTTGTATTGGACTAATACAGGGTTTGTCCTTGGAAAGTTTAAAGCTAGATTGTCTGTGTAATAAGTTTTATTTTTAAATACCTTAATTTTGATTAAAAAATCTACAATATCCAATGAAATAGCTTCAGTGATGTTTATATTAAAAGTTGATAGAAGTAGTCTTTACAAACTTGATTTGGAACTTCTATATAAGAGTTTTTTTTTTTTTTTTTTTTTTTTTTTTTTTTTGTTATAAACACAAATGCCATTTCTTTACGGTTAATTCATCTTTTGAAGAGAGATTGCTGATTGTGTGACTTTTGCATTATCAAATGAAATAAATAAAAATTAATGTAGTTGAATTCTTAATTTAACACTATGTTTGAGGGAATTATTTTGGTATATAATTCCAAAGTCATTCATGTGGAATTCTGAAGCATTAACCCTTACATATAATGGTATCTGGTAATTTGAAATTCTCAAAGAAGCCACCCTAGGACATAAGCTGGTGTCCTACATTTCCACACCAGACCTACCCTAAATAGTATAATTAATACATTTTATGTAGGGAAGTACAGCAAGCAATCATCCATTATTGGATAAATCAACAAAAAGGAATTTTCCTGTAGATTTGTGGATCTTTTGCTCCAAGCCATCAAAGCACAATAAAATGAAGATGTCCTGCCTTTAATGTGCTTTTCCTTCCTTGCTTTGTCTACATCTTCCTGTGATCTGGAAACCATTAAGCTTTATCATTCATTTTCCATGAAAGATCTACTCTTGCTTCCTTGCTTCTATCACCTATTAATTTATTCCAAATAATGAGTACTTGAATCTACAATGTAAGAGCCAGGACAATTCCAAGAGAGGTAGTTATAGGACAGTGTTGTGGGTTTTATACCCCATTTTTATACTCTCACAAGATAGATTGATATATAGATTTTAAACATCATTATTCATTATCTCAAGTAAGCAAGTAGTAAATAAACATGTGTTCTAGAAATGCCTTTTCTAAGGATATTCCTAAATATTATACTGCTTAAGGCTATGATGTGGTTCAGCAGGAGAATGCTTGCTAAGAATGATCAAAGCTCTCTGTTCAATTCCCAGGACAGTATTTAAAAAATGAAAAATTGAAACAAAGAAAGAAATGTATGCAGCTTCAATGATCAATGAGCAGTATTATAAACCAAGAATGTCAGAATATACTGTAGAAATTTTGAAAAACTTTCAATTTTTTTTTTTTTTTTTTTTTTTTTTGGTACCGGGGATTGAACTCAGCGGCACTAGACCACTGGGCCACATCCCCAGCCCTTTTTTTGTATTTTATTAGAGACAGGGTCTCACTGAGTTGCTAAGTGCCTCGCCATTGCTGAGGCTGGCTTTGAACTCACGATCCTCCTGCCTCAGCCTCCCGAAGTGCTGGGATTACAGGCGTGCGCCACCGCGCCCGGCTAAAAACTTTCAATTTTTAACATTGATTTTTTTTTCTCTGATTTTTCTTATGAGTGGTGTTTAGGACACACACACACACACACACACACACACACACACACACACACACATTCCTGAATGTCTCCAAACAGAATATGGAAAGATTCTTAGAACTTTCTGCAGTGTAATTCTGACATTCTTGTTTTATAATACTGATCATTGGTCACTGAAACTGCACATTTTATTTATTTATCTATCTACTTATTTATTTATTTTTTGCTTGCAGTGCTGATGATTGGACCTAAGGCCTTGTTCATGCTACGCAAGTACTCTACCACTGAGCCACATCACAGCCCTAAGCAATACACTATTTAAAAATATCCCAATAAAAGTCATCTCTAGAGTATATGTATATTTAACACTTGCTCACTTGAGATAATAAGCTATTTTGATAGGTAATTAATATATAACTAACACAAACCCTGTAAATAGAGGAAAGTTTTTTGGTTTAAAATAATATTCTTTGTGAAAAATTCAAGTGTTTTTACCATTTGTATGATTGCCTGTAACTTGTCTTATAAAAATTATCTTCTTCCATATTACCTTTTTCCATTTGTCCCTGAAACCTTGTTTCTAATATTTCATGAATAAGTTCTCCCTTTTTTCTGGAAATGTATGTGTGCGTGCACATGTGCACACACACAGACACATCCACATGTAAAGACTGTTTTCAAAAAGTAAACTTTTATATTTCAGTCCACTACTGGAATACTATTATATTTACAGATATCACTTGTGATAATCAAAATGATTTCATTACTCCCAAAGCAAATATTACTATATAAAGACATTTGTGCCAAAAACAATGAAAGTGTTAACTAAAAAATGCACCACATTGAAAATAAAACTCATTTTTTTTAATTTAATATGTCTGTTGGTTTAATTTTTGTGGTCCTCCTAAAGCAGGAGGTACTTAAGCCTTTGATACAAAGATCAAAACAAATAATATTTAAAAATCCTCACTAGCTTAGTCTGTTTGGCCAGTGATCTCTTTTAGAATCTTTTCCTAAATGTAGGCACAAAGAGTTTGATTAGTTGACCTACTGACACTCTCTAAGCAAGCTTCATTTTATAATGAGCTGGAGGAAAGGGCATGTGAAGATTTTTCTTTGGAGAATGAAGAGTTAATGAATCGTCACTGTTTTAAATCCCAGTTAAAGTTTCCAGCACACTATTTTGTGTTATAATATTTGTAAAGCAGTTTTATTATTATAAACAATTATATATAGCTATTGAACAAATGATACACTTATATGTAAGATATAAGATTAATATTTTTAAAAGGTTTTGAAAGACCAGTGAACAAAATCTAACATCTCCATTTTGCAAAAGATGAGGAGCCATTAAAATCTCAGTGAAAACAACATTCACATATTGCTTTGCCCAATACTTAGATGAAGTCAGGCATACTGACTTTTGAAAAATAAAATAAAAATAATAATTATGATGTAAAAATAAAAATAGTAATGATATAATTTCCATGGAAGTACCTTTTTTAAAAAAGGAAATAATGATAATGCAATCTTCCTGTAAATTACATTTCAAAAGGAAATTTTTTGATAACACATAGTAGATATTCATGAGCTCCCCATTACTCCAACTGCTCTAATGAAACACATAAATTATTTGAAATTATGGTTTACAGGTTTTCAAACAAATACCCATTCTCGCTTATACCTAGAACAATTTTAAAGCACCCTTGAAACAATTTGTAGAGTGGGAATAATACAAAGCATTACAAATAAGGCTGAATCCTACATGCCATTATCATAAAACCATTAATCAGTGGTCTAATGCAGTATGATTTCTTTTTTGGACTAGAAAGATTTCTGTCTCAGTGATATGTATTCTCTCAAGCAAGGGCTCAGTCCAGAGAGCACTGAGGCATGTCTATCTTAATACAGAGAGCATACAATTTGATTTCAAAACTACTGACAGCTGGCTACTCAGTTACAAAAGCTGTTAGGAGGAAGTGCTCCAAGTGGTATTACCCCTGCTCCTCCTTGAAACAGCAGAAATTGTGATAAAACATTGATAATGCACCCTTGGCTATCTGGACTGCTTTGCCCCAGGACCCCAGCAGCCTGGACAGTGTTTTTGTGTTCACGTTGAATATGGGCTTTGGCTTTACTTCCTGTTTCTCCCTCATATTTTGAACATTCCTGATGAGCATCCTTGTCTTATTAATGAGAACAGATCCTGGAACAAACATGGCTTAGTGTTGTTCAATGGGTAATCATGCAGACATTCCAAAATCTTAATTAAAAAAAAGGAGAGAACAAGAAGGAAGGAAAAAAAAAAAAAAACTAAATTATGTTAGGTTTACTTTTATAATAAAGAGAGCTCATTTGGCCACATAATCACAAGGCTCTATAACACAAGGGTATAACACAAGGTGTATCAAAAAGCAAGAAGGAAAGAGTGTGGGAACAAAAGAGCCAATTTACCCTGTAGGTTTTATAGAGGTACCCTTTCCGTGATAGTTATTAGGATGGGATCAGATGGGAGGCAGGAAGGGTAACAACAGCAGAACAGCCCACATGTAGGCTGGTGTGGAAGGCTGGCCCTGATTACTGGTGAGCAGTACCAACATTGCTAAGGTGTACAAGTCCTGGTTCTTCATGTAAAACTCCCCCATATAGATGTGATGCTGAATTCCTGTGAAATGAAATCTGACATTATGCACATTCAGCTGGTAACAGAGAAGAAAAGAAATATATGTGGTTCTGGGAAGGAAGAAGCTCCATGCACTAGAAATTTCTTAATTTACACATTGGCAAACTGCAAACATAGACATCAAGATGAAAATGAGTCCTGTGGCTTTTTACATATAAGTGCAAATTAGGCAAGTGCTACTAGTTCTGTCATGTAAGAGGGTGAAACATATGGCACTCAGCTCTCCACTACATGGCAGATAAGAAATATCTCGTTTTTTTCCCCTCTGACATTAACTTATATACAGTTCCAATCCTACCTCTTTAACTTTTTATTTTTAATAAGCAATAAGCAAACACTTGATTTGAAAACTAGTTGTTTGTTATTTTCAATATAACTTTTACAATAAAAAATTTGAGAGTACATAATTTTTTTAAATCTCTCAAATTTAACTTGTTGAGATACTCTACTCAAGTGCTGACAATTCTTTTTCACTGTGATAAGGCCTAGCAGGGTTAAGATGCTTTTGAGAGTTAAGGGAGATATTTAATATTTCTGATAAAATTGTTCCTTGGGAATGAGATAGATATGATTATCAACGCCCTGATGACTACTTCTATTTTATATTAGATGGAGAAAAATATTGCTTTTTAAACAATTAATGTCCTATTAGGAAAGTTGGGCAAATTCTTGTTTTTTCACTAGTTCTAGTTTATCCATTTATTCAATTATGTGACACATATTGTTAATTCCTACCATGAGCAACAGCAAGGTTACACTTTGGATACTAGGTATACCTTCAAAGCTAACATGTGAGACAATGCTAGAAGGTTTAGAGGTGAAATGATTGGATTATGAGAGCCTTAACCTAATTAATCCCCTAATGGGGATTAATTGAGTGGTAACTATAGGGTAGGTCCCTGGGGGAATACCTTTGGGGTATATATTTTGTCTATGATGAGTGGGGCGCTCTCTCTCTCTCTCTCTCTCTCTGCTTCTTTGGGTGATGTCTTGAGCAGTTTCCCTATCCACATTCTTCAGCCCTGATGTTCAACCTCACCTGTAGCCAGAATGAAGCTGGCTATCTATGGACTGAAATCTCTGAAACTATGAGCCCAAAATAAACTTTTCCTCCTTTAAAATTTTTCTTGTTAGGTCTTTTGGTCACAGCCATGAAAACAAAGACTAAAACAATTATTGAAGACTTAAGATACAGAAATGAATTAAGAATATCCATTGTAGGGCTGGGGTTGTGGCTCCACGTAGAGTGCTCGCTTAGCACGTGCGCGGCTCGGGTTCAATCCTCTGCACCACTAAAGATAAACGCATTGTGTACAACTAAAGCAAATAAATAAATATTAAAAAAAGAATATCCATTATATTCTGTTTGAAGACACAGACGTTAAATACCTAATTGCAAATTAAGTGAATATGATTACTAGACATTTTATAAAAGAGAAATACAGAGAAGAGACAGTAACAGGGAGTCAGAAAAGGCTTGCTTCAGAATTTTGAACAGAGTGCTGGCAGATACACAGGAATCATCTGAGAGCAAGTGGGAAGGGAGGTAAGCAGAGCTCTTCAGACAGTGGAATATGTGCAGGTCTTTCAGATTAGGAGGATCTGGGAATTTTGCAGAAATGAAAGAAGGGATGTGTAACCAAAAAGCAGAACATACATTGGGAGTGGCCCACAGGATGGTGTAATGCTTTAAAGTAATATCAAGGATTTTAGTCTCTGTTGTTTTGTACAACGAGAAGCCATTGAAAAATCTTAAATATATCAAAAGCAATAGTTTTGCACTGGAAAGAGTTGGGATTGTATAGTACAGTTTCACAGATAAAATAGCACAGGCTATTTGAAGATGGAATGTCTTCTCCAAATTCCATTGCAAGTTAGCATCAAAAGTGGAAATATTTTTTTTAAACTCCTCCAAAAGTTTTCAGTGGAGACTTAAGAGGCCCTCTTAAGCATCCTCTCCTCCACAAATAAGTCAAAAGAGAAGGGAGGGATGAAAAACAGACAATGCTACATTTATGAGGAGACTCTTGCAATAATTGTTGGGGAATTGTTCAATCAAAAGTGATGGAAATATCAAATAATTTTCTGTATTAAATTAAAAGTGTGTGCACTTTAGGGTTTTAAATCCATCTTTAAAAGATATTTTCCCTTTTGTCCATTCCTCTATTTCTATCATCCCACTCATTCCCAAATAAAAGTGAAATGATCTCATTAATGAGTAACAGTAAAAATACAGCTGATTTACATGATTTTATATCTATCATAATTGAAGAATTATTGCAATCTGGACCAATACTGTGTTGTCTTAGTTGAAAGTACTGGCTCTGAATCCTCATTTTTCTGAGTTTAAAATATGATTCCATATATAATGAATTGGGACATTTGCAAAGCTATTACATCTCCCTGTTCTAATTAGATAGATGAATAGTCTTCAAGAATTAAAATAATTAATGAAGTAAATAAATAAAGTAATTAATAGAGTCACTTAGGATATTTCTTGGCATATAGTAAGCACATGAATAGTATTAACAAGTATAGTTAGTATTATTAGAAGAGTCTAACTTTAAAGAATTGTCTATATAGAGATCAACATCTTTGATGAACCTGATCTCTCCAATCCTTGATTTTGAATTTCAAACTCTTAAAATTATAGCCACCATTTAAAAAAAAATATTTGTTTTAATTAGTTATGCATGACAGTAGAATGCATTTATGCACTGTGATATATCACACATAGATGGGATATAATTTCTCCTTTTTCTAAGTGTATATGTTGCAGAATCATATTGGTCATGTAGTTACATATATACATACAGTAATAATGTCTGTTTCATTCCACTATCTTTCCCATCCACACATCCCCTCCCTCCCCTCCCATCACTTCCCACTACCTAATCTAAGGTAATGCTATTCTTCCCTAGTGCCCCCCACTTATTGTGATTTAGCATCTGCATATTAGAGAAAACATTTGGCCTTTGGTCTTGTGGGATTGGCTTATTTCACTTAGCATGATATTCTCCAACTCCAACCACTTACTGGCAAATGCCATAATTTCACTCTTTAAAGCTGAGTAATATTCCATTGAGTATATATGCCATATTTTCTTTATCTATTCATCTATTGTGTGGCCATTGAGAAATAGACTAGATCACCTGATTGTTGTTATGGAGTTAAATCTGTTTCCTTAAGCAAAGTGATCAGAATTGATCACAAGTGTTTATATTATGAAATAAAATTAATATAAACTTGTCATACCTTTTGCCAGCCTTTATTACACAATTTACATCCACGTATCCATACATAGAGTTTTAAAAATTAAAATGGCTGATCTTTACTTAGCTAATGTATGATAAAAAGTTGGTTTATATAGCCAATAAAAATGGGGTCTTTCTCTAGTTTTAAAACCTGGCTGGTGAAGATATTGCAAAATGAAAAGACACAGAGGATAGATAGAAAGTCTCACATTTCTTGCCAAAACAAATTTTGATTAATGTATTTTCCAAGCCACTTGAAATAATTAGAGAATTACAAAGGTTACTTCCTAGGATATCCACCTCCCAGTGTCATTAAGACCATCTCTATCTCTGCTCTGCAAGATGGGGACCCTGACCAGCTTGGACCCAGCTTGCATGTCATCCCTACCTGCAAATGCTCCTAAATAGATGGAGAGAGAGATCATTTGTTTGATAACACTGAAGACTCTGCCTTCATCTTCTACCTCTATGACCTCAGCTTCTGTCATTAATTTGCATAATTTTTATAGAGAAATTGGTCAATATTACGACAAATGTCAAATAATCATGACCATTGAACATGAGATTACTGCTTCAGCCAAATTTTCCTACTCTTGTCAAAATCTCACTTGCATTTGAAAATTCAAAATGCCTGTTCCCAAGTCCTTCTACATCTAAAGTTTGTACCTTGTTCTTTCCTTCTCTCTCTTATATAATTCTTCCCATATTTTAGTACCACGTTACATTCTACTAAGAAAAATTTCCCTACCACCAAATCTCACATAATGTCTCCAGCCTCAGAATTCTTAGATGTGTCTTCCTGATTTTCTAATTTAAATTATTCTACTAAATTCACATTTCATGGGTAGGTTATGTTTCTTCTCTAAGTCAAATTTAATTTCCTATTGAGCCAGGACTGTTACTTATTGTATTCATAATAATATCTAACAGTAACTTAATTTATTTTGAAGATTACACTGAAAGATGACAGTTTGATTATAAATACCTAATTGATTGTCAGGTCAGGTCACATGGGCTTCATCTTTCTCACCTGAAAAATGGCAGAAAGTGGAGCTTCCGCTGAAACCTGCTAAGTCCACAGGGTTGCCTACTGCTGTTTTATCTTTCAGTACCTGTATATAACTTGCATACAGACAAGAAAGAAAAGGAGAAAAAAAAAGCTTTTTGTATTTACATTTTAGCAGCTATGTGAATAGAAAACTATTCTTATAAAACCCCCAAAGAGAGTTTTTCACATTTTTCTTATTTAAAGTGCATGAAGTCAGTAAATTCACAAAGTAAACATAAAGCTTGTTCTTTTGAGAGCAGCATCTTGGGGTTTATTCTACCAAATCATACTACATATGCAAATGTTGTTTGAATGCAATTTAGCTGCATGCTAAGCAGTACAGAAATCTCAAGGGTCAAAGATTTGAAAATGTCTGCAGCATGAAAATCATACAGGCAAATGTTTGATATACAGATGGGTGTGCTAAAATAGGTCACGGTTAGATGGATTCATCTATTTCATTCAATCCCTTATTTGGAATTGTTTATTAGGATTTTTTTAGTATGTGTGATTTTGGTTTCAGTTATACCACGAATTCAAACTGGTGTTTCAGAGTCAATATTAGCCCAAAATATAGCATATGTTTACTATGTGGATGTTAGGTGATTCATAGAATTCTCTGGGAACACTAGAATACAGTTAAAAGGAGAAAACACACTCATGCACACTCTCTCCTTCTCTCTCTCACTCTGATTAGGTGTTTTTTGTTTGTTTGTTTGTTTTGTAACTGTATGAGATCTGCCTTAACATAAGTTTTCCTGGAGTTACATTATTTTTGTTTCTGTATTTGAGGAATGTATCTGGGTTCACTCCATCACAAAAATTTATGAATTATTATTACTTTAATTTCTGAATCATGATAGATTCTTTCAGTAAAGAATTTCCTGCTTATAAAATTTAACCAATTATATAGCTCATATGTAATTGATATGGTTATGATAATATATTATCATAGTTAGATGTATACTTGAAATCTAATATTTAATACCTAAAATAAAAATGACTACATAGATTACAAGAGGTTACTTAAATAAATTTATTCTTAAAAACAGCCAAAAGGCAAAAACAAAGTTTCTAATATTTGTAGCATGGAGGTATCTTATTATTTTATTTAGCCATTTGCCAAGCATTTTGTGAGTCATACACATTGTTGTAGGAATACAATAATGAGTAAGATAGATGTAATCCCTGCTCTGAGGAAAGGGATGTCTAGAAAAAAGCATGGTGTTTTCAAAGATGAAAAAATAAATAAATAAAAAGGATGTGTGAGATGTAACTCCAAGGCTAGGGGGCATAATGTCAAAGTTTTAACTTCATTAATGATTCAATGTGAAATAATTTCATTTTGGAATACTCTCTTCATTTACTTCTGAACCATAAACCTCTTTCCTAACCCACTTTCTTAGGAAGCACCCTCCAGAAGTTTGTCTTAGTAGAGCATTCCCTAAACTTGCAAAGCTAGGAATACAAATATAATAAAAGGCATTCCCTATTCTCTTGCCCAATTGAGCACTTGGACTCTAGTATATGTCTATGTATAGTTTAAATAAGTCCTGAAATACACTACAAAAATATCAAAAAATACTCTTAACTTGAAACTTTCAAAACAAAACCAAAAATTCTATTTTAAGCAACCACACTGAATTATGGAGCAGTCCCACTCATTTGAGGAAACCAGCTAGCTATATGGAATACATATGTGGGTTATGATAAAATCTTTGAATTGGCTTCACTGATTGAAAAATTTAAGATAAAATGCCAGATTCTTTTCACAAAGTCTCAATGAATATTCATTTTTATCTATGGAATGAGTGTGTTTATCAGAAATATTCACATTTGGCATAAATTCTATATTTTTATCTGTTGCACATATCCTACATTTTCTAAGATAAACAGATGATCAAAATAAATATTTACAGACATAATGCAGACAAATCTGAATTTTTACTTTGTCCTTAGAAAAATGTGTAATTTTTCTTTGTGAAAATTTCAGATATTTATACATAAAATTATTAATTAGAGTCATTAAAATTTTAACAGTTGTTCATACATTCTATTATAAAATGTTCAGATTAGAGGAAACTAGCCAAAGGCAATTTTATACAGGCTTTCCAATTTTTTCTATGCATTTAAAATGTAAGTAATATTTCTAACGACTATACACTAGTTTATAGTTTATCCTTTTCATCATTTCACATGATTGTTTTAGTTCAGAACAATTAAAGAGAAAACTTAGAAAATTTAAATGGGAAATATTTGGTTTTAGTTTATTGATGTGTAATTTCTGTGAAAGACTAGACTTGGAAAGATACAATTCAAAGATTAGAAACCATCAATATGTCAAAGGCAGAAAATCAAGAGTGTTATAGAAGAATAGAAAGAGGACTTCTGCAGACGATAGCTTAGTGCAATGAAAGGCAGAGTAAGTGACTTTGGAAGGACAGGAAAAAGCCATACTTTTCATGGTCATTACATGTCCTAATAAAGAATTTGGAATTTATTGCACATGCAATGAGAAATAAGTGAAGGATTTGAAAGGGAAGTTGGGTACAGTTATTGGAATCACATTTTAATAATAGCACTGTATGAGTCCTGTGAAGGATGGGTGAAGAAGAGCAAGAAGAAAATAACAGTGGGTTCTGGAACTAAAAACAGGCAGGGAGAATGAATATATATATATACACATGCTTAAGACCTTTTATGTGTATCTAGAACAACTAGACCTGGCTAAAGGGTAAGATTTAAGGGATGGGTACATGAAAGAATCAAAGCCATGGATGGTTCTGTCATTTATTTCAATACAGAATCCCGAGGTCAAATGTGAATATAAGGTGGAAACCAGGAGCTACATTTCAACAGGTTATCTTTGAAAGAAATGCTAGACATTTAATTGCAGAAGTCAAGTAAGCATGTAGATATTTTGTTCTAGTATTCTGAGAGAGGTATGCATCACCAAGTAGCATTTAAATGAATAAAATGTAACAGATAAGAGAACAGACTAAATTCTGAGACTCTTAAACAGAGGTTGAGTGAAGTAGGGAATAAAAAAGAGAATAAGCAAAACCAAAACTGAGTTGGACAAAGAATGAAAAATATCAAAATATCAAAGGCAGCAAAGTCCTAGTGTGATGAAGGAACATAAATTAGACAATTGAAAACAGAAGATTTTTAGAAATCACAAGTTTCTCATAAACCAAACTATTTTTTTCTCATAAAAACCAAAATGAGATAGTCAAGTGTGTTGAGAGATTGAATGAGCGTTGAATTGACAAGATAAAGCCCCACGTATCACTGGCTATTGTGATGCAGATGAGGAAGAAAAGCATATGTCAGTATGTGCTGAAGAATGTATTGGTCTGTGTGTTTGTGGTGGAGAGCAGATTAAAACCCAGACAATTTTACTTGAGAAGTTTTCTGGTAAGGATAGGGAGGACATGCTCAGTAGCCTGTATTGAGACTAGATGCATCAGAGCACACTTGCTGGAATTATTCCATACAGATGGATGGATTAGTGATGTAGACAGAGGGAGAAGGTTGTCAAAAAGGAGAGAAGGGACTTCAGAACATGCAGCAACTATTGATTTTTATGGGAACAAAATGGGATAAAATTAATCAATAAATAATTTTGTTGGTTTCTGAAGTAATTAGTTTTGTTTTTCATAGAAGAAGGCCAGAGGTTTTGATGCAAATATGTGGTTTGAATTGTAACCCTCCCACTGATGTGCTATATGGGTTGGCCCTTCACTTAACTGTTTTGTAGATTGGCAATAATGCATGAAATTACATGGCACACAATAGAGACTAAACAAACTAAGGGTGTCCTCCAGTTGGCACTGGATTTGTAGTTGTCTTGATAATAGTATTTCCTGAGCGTGATACCCCTGTTTACATATTTTCTTAGTTTGACCTGATCACTTAGAAATATTAATGGAATTTTATAAGAAATCTATCAGCTTGTGTAGATAGAATGATTGAAGTAACATGATTTAATTTCATTGAGAGAAGTAAAGATTTCCTTTGCCTTATTATCAGGTGAAATCATAGTTTGGTATAATCTGTCAAGTCTGATAAGTGACAGTTTCTAATACGCAACAAGGTCCCAAATTCCCTCTGCCTAAAAATTTATGACATAACAATTGGCAGCTACGAAAAATCAGCAACAGCTACAGCACTTTGATTAAAGACTCCTTTAGTGTAAGCACTGTTTTGTGAAGCAAAAAATAGATAAACAACATGCCCATTTTGGAATTTGCCCAGTATACCGGGCAACTCTTTTATTTAAATAATTTTCAGATTCTTTGTAATAATTTTGGGTGATAGTTTAAAAAATGAACTTGCCAATAAATTATTTTTTTCAAAGTACATTTATGGTAGATAATTGTAACATTATAATATCCTAACATTCTAGTCAACACCTGATTATCCCTATCTAATTGCCTCTGTACAATCTTGCTTTTACATTCGTTGCTAATTATATTTACATATGTTTATATCTGTAGCTACTCTGCAACTTTTTTTTTTGCTATTTCATCTGAGGAAGCAATCAATTAACTCCCTTGTTGCAATTAAATATTACTTGAATGAATTTGTCTTTTCTTGTTAAATAGGGAAAAATGGAGTATTCATAGTTTCAAAATGCATCAGATTATAAGAAGAAAATTAACTTGAACTTCTTAGTTTTTTCAAGTATATTTTCAAGGTATAGTTACTTGATGTCAGTTTTTATACTATTAGGGACACGCATACTTTTAAGAGCTATTGTTAAAATTCCTTTTCTCTTTCTTTTATGTGAAATCACCCACATGCTCATCACCATGATTGTTCATTTAGGGACTCAGAACTGGAAGGCACTTTATTTATTTATACCAGGGATTTAACTCAGGGATGCTTACCCACTGAGCCACATCCTCAGACCTTTATATTTTTTTTTATTTTGAGACAGGGTCTCACCAAATGCTTAGAGCCTTGCTAAGTTGCTGACATTGGTCTTGAACTTGTAATGCTCCTGCCTCACAATTCAGCCTCCTGAATTGCTGGGATTACAGCCATGCACCATCATGCCCAGCTTGGAAGGCACTTTAGAGACCAGAAATTTGCCCCTTCATACAGAAGTTTGAAGCAAAACTCAAGAAAGCATAGCAGTCCAGTGGCAATCCAGACCTGGAACCCTGAAGCCCAGACTCCTGGATTACCTGCTCTTTTTCTGACATACCTGACTTTTGAATGCATATGATTAAAATATAACAGAACTAGCCGGGCGCGGTGGCGCACGCCTGTAATCCCAGTACTTGGGAGGCTGAGGCAGGAGGATAGAGAGTTCAAAGCCAGCCTCAGCCATGGCGAGGCACTTAGCAACTCAGTGAGACCCTGTCTCTAATAAAAAACAAAAAAGGGCTGGGAATGTGACCCAGTGGTCGAGTGCCCCTGAGTTCAATCCCCGGTACCAAAAAAAAAAAAAAAAAAAAAAAAAAAAAAAAAAAATATATATATATATATATATATATATATATATATATATAACAGAACTAAAAGGACTTTTGTATTAGGTTTGTTGTTAATTGACAATGAAGTTTAACTCTTATCTTTTTTTTTTTCCTGTGTGTCTAAGTTCACCATCAATCTCCATGTACCAAGAATAGTTTCTACATCCAGACTTAATTGTACAAAGAGAAGAAAGATAACACTTATGGATATGGATAATACAGAATGCTTGCAACACATGACTGATTCAACTATCATGAAAATATTTTATTACTGTGTGATTGTATGGATGTTGAACAAAAGAATAATTCATTAATAATATATTTCTTGATGATTACATTTCAAATATCTTCTGTGGTGAATATGCACCCCAGAATAAATGATGGAAATACAATTCATCATAGAAAAATAATGAAATCTCTGTGAATATATACTCTTAAAACGATGGCTGATAGAATTCCATCTCAGGCTTACACATCTAATTTGTATTCTCTGTTATTTAAGCAATTGTTTATAGCAGATGTCATAAAAAATAAAAAATGTAACTTATAAATACTGATTTTTCTTTTACAAAACAAATGAAGAGGTACATCAAGACTAGTAAAGTGATTATTAAGTTGACAAATAAAGATGCTATTTTAAAATAACCTATGATTCACTAAAATTCATTTTTACATGATACATAGCTTTATAAGGAACATAATCTTCAAATTCAAATGCTCATGTACTTTCCATTGAAATAATTAATACATTTTACATAAGTGTTCAGAGAAAAACATATTTATGTCATATGTATATGCACACATACATATGTATGATAATTTGAAAACTATACAAAATAAAAAGAATAATTACAAAAGAGCTAACAAGAAATATTAGAGAGAACTTTAACTAATTACAGATTTTTAGTTTGAAACCTATTTAGTCAAATATACTTTATTTTTAACACAAAAGTGTTCTCGACTCAACTTTGTTGATCATGGGGGTCTGTCATGAGGGAGGAGAGAAAGAATTTGATCACTTTTATATAAGACTCTAAAATACATATTTTCAATAGTTGGAAAATTTTAGCAGCATCATTAACTAAAATATGTTGAAAATATTACAAGTGTGTTTTACAGAATTATCTCTAAGAAGCAGCTTTTATAAAGTATTTCAGATCACACAGTGTCAATCAATTCATTGTATTTTAAACAATATTGCTCATAATTTTCACCTACTTTAAGTGGATATCACAGGCTAACTGAATGTGGTTAATTGAACTGTATTTCCTTCCTTTATTAAAAATTTCTGAAGATAATAAATTGTATGCAATCTTAAGATGCAACATAGAGAGATCCCCTATATTAAGTTTTCCCAAATATTAATATTTTAAAAACTATATCACCACCATGATGCTGACATTGATACTATTCAGTAATCTTATTTAGATTTATCCAGTGTTCCATGTACTCTTTCAGGTATGTGTATGCATGTGTGTGTACCACTGTACAGTTTTATCTCATGTATAGGGTCATGTAGTTTCCACTGGAGTCAAGATACTGAACACATTTTTGTGTTGCTTAACACATAAGAAATGTGTTGTTGGAATGATTTTACCTTGGCAGGGGTACTGTAGACTGTCACTGCACAAACCTCGATGGTATAGCTTAATATACACCTAAACTTTATGTCATGGCACGGGTTACCAACAAGTACAGCACGCTATTCTACTGAATACTGTAGAAAACTGAGGAAACTGTGACATCGTGGTAAATATGTGTGTTCCTAATCTCTAAAATGCAAAGGTATAGCAAAATATGATATAAAAGATTTTTTAAATGGTGCATCTGTACAGACCCATGGAGGCTGCAATAGTGGAATTTGCTCTGAGTCAGTGAGTGGTGTGTGAATGTGAAGGTCTAGGAATTACTTTATTCTACTGTTAAATTTATTAATGTTATACACTTAGGCTACACTAAACTTATAAATAATGTTTTTTTATTCTTCAATAATAAATTAACCTTGCTTATGGCAACTATTTTAATATATAAATGTTTTAACTTTTTGGCTCTTTCATAGCACAGCTTAAAATATAAATGTAAAGCTATACAAAATATTTTCTTTCTTTGTAATTATTGTATGCCTTATTCTTTTATACTTTTTAAACATATTTGTTAAAATATAAGACACAAACATGAACACCAGCTTGGGCCTGCACAGGGTCAGGATCAATATTACTTTCTTCCACTTTCACACCTTGTCCTCCCAGAAGGTCTTCAGGGCATGAAGGATGTGGAGCTGTCACCTCTTATGGTAACAGTGCCTTCTGGACACTTCCTGAGGGATCTGCCTGAGGCTCATCTTGAGAAGGTGCACCTCTTTTCAAAAATATGTTCACTTGGTTTATGTATCTTTTATAATATATTATAAATTAATATACTTAATATATTATTTGCTTGCAACCAAATAATGAACTATGAATATCCCTCACTATGAAAACTTTCAGCATTGGGTCTATGTTTTCAAACTTTCTTTGGGGAATCATTGCATTATGCAAAAGCTTTTGCAAACCCCTTCACTAAATTTTCTTGGGAATTCTTTTTCTTTTTCTGCAGGTTCCTTTTCTCTTGTTTCTTCTTCAGCTGTTCATTCCTGTTTTAGTTCCATTAATTTTATGGGACCACCACTGTATATCTTCATTGACTGAAAAGTCTTTATGGTGCGCACGATTGCATTTCCATCCCCTCCCTATTGTTGCCTTTTTACATCCACACCCAATACCCTCTTGAATCTCCTCCAAACCCCCACCAGCCTCAATCCTAACAAATGCTCATCTTTTTGTCCATTTGTAGAATTTTGTCATTTCAAAAAATTTATAAAATGGAACAACAAAACTTTGAGGATTGGCTTTTTCTTACTCCAAATAATATCCTGGAGATTCACCTGAGCTGTTGTATCAGTAGTTTGTTCCTTCATTGCTGAGTAATATCTCTTGGTAAGAAGGTATCACAATTTGTTAAATTATTTATCTAAGGACATTCTGGCTGTTTCCAGTTTTTTATTATTACAATAATGATTCTATAAACATTCTTGAGAAAGTTTTAAAGAGAAAATAAGATTTCAAATTTCTGATATAAATGTCCAAGAGCACAATTTATGGGTCATATCATAGTTACTTGATTAGTTTTATTATAAGCTGCCAACCTATTTGCTAGAGTGGCTATACATTTTATTATTACCCATCAACATTGTATGAGTTCCTTTTTCTATAGCCTTGACAGCATTAGATGACATTGCTCATATATTTTTGTTAATTTAGCTATTCTAATAGATGCATGATGATAACTCACTGTGGTTTTAATTTTTATTTCTCTCATAGTTAATGATATTGAATGCCTATATGAGATTTTTTCTCATCTGTATATTTTCTCTTCAATGAAATATCTCTTCTTCTCTTTTGTATTAAAAAAAATAGCTTTAACAATTTTGAGGTAAAATTCACATGATATATAAATAATCTTTTTTTCATTCATGCATTCATTTATTTTTTGCATTTGCTGGGGATCTAACCCTGGGCCTCATCCTGAAAACATGTGTTCAGTAAGTATATCCCTACCACTAAATGTAACTTTTTAAAGTCAAGAGTTCATTCCAATTCCTTAAAAATAATCATTTTAAAGTCAACAGTTCAGTAGCACTTAGCACATATTCAGTATTGTGCAATAACCAAGTAAGTATGTGTGGTGCAAGACATTTCCATTATCCCCAAATAAAATTCTTGACCCCTTAAACAATGTGTCCACATTTTTAATCAACCTCAATTGTCACATCTGATTGGATTTTTTAATTTTTTTTTACTGTTGTGTTGGAGGTCTCATTGTATATTTTAAATACTAGTTTTCTGACAGGTTTTTGTTTGTCCACAGTTTATATTTTCATTCTCTTCATAGGGTCTTTCACAGCAAAATTTCTAAAATATGAGGAGGTCTAATTTACTTATTTTTCCTTTTACATATCATGCTTTGAGTGTCGAATCTAAGAACCCTTTGTCTAGCCTTAAAATCTCAAAAGATTTTTTGTCTAGAAATTTCATAGTTGAAAGGAAACTGGTGCAGGGGATGATCACTTGAGAACACCAAAGCTAAACAGAAGCAAGTTTATTGTTAGGAATCTCTGCCTCTGCGCAGAGAGAACAGCAGCAGATTTCCTCTGAGACAAACTTTTATAGAATCTAGATTATGCACTGGTGTGGGGGGGGGGGGGGGGGGCGGGGTGTGGTTTAGCCCTTGCTGTTGCAGGTGGAGGGCAAGCTTCAAAAACCTCAAGAACCAAGAGCAGGCAGGAGTAGCAAGCACATTGCCACCAGTTCTTGGAACTGGCAGGCCCGGTACATACTCAGAATGTAGGTTAACATCTGTGAGCACTGTGATCAGGGGGTGGGTGTATCAGCCTCCACGTGAGTGGGCTTCTGCAAGAAGGGGGTTGGGGAGGCAGGGTGCAATGTCTGAGCAGAATGGGGTCAACTTGGCTTAACTTTTAAGTTAGCCTATAGTTAACAGACCTAACAATAGTTTTATGTTTCACATTTAAGTCCATGATCATTACGTTGAAGATCATTATTTTGGGTTCTTTTTTGTTTTTTGTTTTCTTTGGTCTATGGATATTCCAGAGCTCAGCACTATTTATTTGTTGAAAAGCTTATTTCTTTGCTTTATACTTTTGTACATTGTCAAAATCAGCTGAGCATATTTCTGTTGGTCAATTTCTGAGTCCTCTGTTGTGTTTCATTGGTTATATGTCTTTTTCTCCACCACCCCAAACTATCTTATTGTGGAATAAGTCTTAATATCATTTAGAATATCACCTCCTACTTCATTGATTTTGAAATAACTATTTTAGGACTTGTGCTTTTTCATATAAGTTTTAGAAACAGTTTGTGATTTTCTACAAATTCAATGCTGAGATTTTGACAGAAATTTTATTAAAATTGTATATGCGCTTCAGGAAAATTGACTATTATGTTGAATTTTCCAATCCTGAAAACTCAGTAAACCTCACTGTTATTTAGGTCTATTTAAAATTTCTTTCATCAGTGTTTTGTAATTTTCAGCATATGAATACTGTACATGTGTATACTGAAGTTTTTAAAATTTTCTTTTGATGATTGTAATTGGTATTATGAGTGGTCTTTGTTAGTATGTAGAAATGTGATTGTTTTTGGTCTTTTGATATCATATCCTACGACTCTTGAATTCACTTAGTTCTAACTCACTTATTTTACATGAATTATTTTATTGAATTATTTTTTTCTTTTGGTACCAGAGATTGAACTCAGGGGCGCTCAACCACTGAGCCACATCCCTAGCCCTTTTTTGTATTTTATTAGAGACAGGGTCTCACTGGGTTTCTAAGTGCCTCACCATTGCTGAGGCTGGCTTTTTGAACTTGCAATCCTCCTGCCTCAGCCTCCCAAGTGCTAGGATCACAGACGTGTGCCATGGCGCCCAGTGATTTTATTGATTTTTATGGATTTAATATGAACAATTTCATTACTGCAGGTAAAAAATGATTTATTTATTTATTTCCGATTCATTTTTTTTTTTTTTTTTGCTTTATTGCACTGGCTAGAATACTCAGTGTTATGAATTATTTCTTTCGAATAATAGTACCATCTGGAATAGGGCAAAATTTGCTTAGTAAGAAGAATAGAATTCTTAGATAAAAATTAAAACTTTATTTTATCTTAGTGGAAAATATTCAGACAATATTCATAAACAAAATGGTCTTTCACCATTGTATGTGGCATTAGTTGTGGATTTTTTGAAGATGATTTCCAATCAAATTGAGATGATTTTTCTCTATTTTTGATGAAAACTTTTCATC
The DNA here is from genome assembly GCA_025594165.1 of Tamias sibiricus. Classification (NCBI taxonomy): domain Eukaryota; kingdom Metazoa; phylum Chordata; class Mammalia; order Rodentia; family Sciuridae; genus Tamias; species Tamias sibiricus. The sequence goes on from CM046661.1 coordinate 42,151,151, forward strand.
CTTGATGAATGTTGAATTTTATTAAATTCCTTTTCTGTCAAAATTCTATGGTTGCGATTTTTTTCCTTTATCTTGTTTATATGGTGTTTTGCATTAGTTGATTTCCAAGAGTTGAATCAATTTTGCAAACCTGGAATGAATCTACTTGATCAGGGCATAATTTTTTTTTTTTTTTATTCACTGTTGGATTTGGTTTGAGAAATTTTGTTGAAGATTTCTGTGGCTAAGTTCAAGATATGTAAATTGACTTGAAAGGTTTTTGTTTGATTTCAATTGTTTTATTGTAATTCTTATATTTTGTGTCCATATAATAATAGATCATAAAAATGAGTAAAAAAATGGTCCCTCCTTTTTTTCTGCAAAATTAATATTATTTTTTCTGTAACTGTATGTAGAATTCTCCAATAAAACCATCTGAGCCTATAGCTATTTTGAAAAATTTTTATTACAATATCAATAGTGTTAGTGGTTATAGGACAATTGAGACTAAATTCTGTGTTCTTTTAAGTGTGTAGTTTTTAAGGAATTTCCTTGAAGGTATGGAATTGTTGAACATGACATTGTTCATAGCATTCCCTTATCATCCTTTTGATGTGTGCAGAATCTTGAGTTTCCTGGTGGGAAAAATGAGTATCAGATAAAGGGATGAAAAATCTTCTTAGCTAAGCCCTTTAGGGGTGTGATCCTACCTGGTTATTTGAAATTTACAGTACTTCTTGAGTTGGGCACTTTGGGAGGGATTCCTTTTGTGCTGCCCCTCCCCAACTTCACCCCTTCCCTCCATTCCACAGTCAAATAGGCCAGAAAGATGAGACTTGGCCCCACAAAATCAGGGAGGTCTTCTGGGCCAGCATAGTTCTTTTAACTGGATCTGTCTTGCTGATCCTTCACCCCACAGGAGGCATTTTGCCTCACCTCAGTAGCTGTTGGCATTGAGGGGAGAATCATGCATGACCAGGAAAGAATGCTGCTTTTTATGACCACTTAGTGTCAGCAAATTTCTTCATTGATCCTCATATCAGTTGTTTCTGTCTGTCCTGGTTTTTTAGGAAGGACTCCTATTCCATCCAGGAGAATAATGAGCATTCCTGGGATGCCCTCTGTTGAAAGATTTGGGTCTGGGTCGTCTGTTATTGGCTCTGAGGATGTAAAATATCCAGCCTGTGTTGTTCCTCCACTCCTGGGATCCTGAACCAGTTTACCTCCTCCTTTTAGAGTTCTCACTTATTTTCCTATGGCCTAATTTCCAGGATTTATAGTTGTACTTATCATCAAGAAATAAAGAAAAACATGTCTGTGCTATTGAATCTGTACCAGACATCTATACTTAATGTTTATAATATCTTATTCTGTTGAGTTACTTTTAAATTTGAAGACAATATTAATTTGACTAGTTTGGGAAACACACAAAAGAGCACACAATCATTTTAATTATCAGAATTTTAATCATTAGCATTTTCTAGAGAGCCAGGCGAGGTGGTGCACGCCTGTAATCCCAGCACTTGGGAGGCTGAGGCAGAAGGATTGAAAGTTCAAAGCCAGCCTCAGCAATGGCAAGGCACTTAGCAACTCAGTGAGACCCTGTATCTAATAAAATACAAAAAAGGGCTGGGGATGTGGCCCAGTGGTCGAGTGCCTCTGAGTTCAATCGCAGGTACCAAAACAAAAACAAAAACAAAAACACCTTTTTTCTAGAATATCTCTTTAGATATTGACCTGAAATTTTTAAAAACTTTATAATTTCAAAATAATTTAAAATCTAGACCTATGTCAAATATTCATTATATTTTATCAACAAATTAACCCAGGTGTACCCTGTCAAAGGCACAACTTTCATAATTCTCATTCATTATGAATAATAGTGGCTTCCCATTGCTTCTCTCAAGTCCACACATTTGAGTCAGGTATATATGGATAATACAAATATCTATACAGATAGATATCTATATCTATATGAATTCTTTTACTTTAGTTTTTTTCTACCTTTTGTCTGAAAATATATTAATTATTGTGAGGATAATCTTTGCAAAATGTGTTCACTTTTTTCTATTTTTTCTTTTTGGTTATATAAATATCATAAAATGAAATGCTTAACTAGTACATAAACTTGAAGGTTTGTTTTAATGTATATTATCTTATTTAATATTTGCAATATTACTGTAATCCCAAAAGAGAAAGGCATAAGGTTTGGGGAAGTCATATAAATTGCCCAAGCTTGCAAAGTATTGGAATGCCAGGATTCAAGACAAGTGAATCCCATGCCAGTCTCTATTATGCTACTGTGGATTTAATTGCAGAAGTTTTGTTTTCACATTCATCTTGAGTAGAAATTGTTGGACTGTTGTTCCTTTCCTTTTGCTTGGTCTACTCCATTTTGCAGATTTGTAGTTGTTTGCATTTAACCTTCCACATCTAAAATAAGTGCATAGTAGCAGCTGTATTTCTCTTCTCAAAATACAAAGTTGTTCAATAGCTCTAATCTTTTCTGAAATATGACTACATTAGTATGATCTCTCTGCTAAACAATCATCTTCCTAATATTTTGTTTTCTTTAGTAATTTTTCAAACTTTTTATAAATGACAAAAGGTTTTATTTTAAAGTCAAAATTAGGTTGAATTATCTAATGCATTCATTCAATAAATTTGAGGGTTATCTTTTCTTTTTTATCTGCTCACTTCTTTTTGAAGCACATTTGGTAGTTGATTTTTCAGAGATGGTCTGTGCGTGCTAAATTCTAATAGCCTTTTTCTGAGAAATAAAAATACTGACATCACTTTGTAACAATGGTTTAGCCAGATTTGGAATTGAAGTTTAAATTATTCCCCCTTAGTATTTTAATATTTCTTTTACCAATTTATAATTGCTCTTTGCCCCAATAGGTTCTAACGTGCACTTTTACTGATAGTATAATCTGCAATGAGTATAATTAATTTTATTATCATTTATTCTGTTTATATTTTCTTTTTATTTATAAGAATTTGTCAGTATCTTGTTTTACTATGATATTATTTATACATGTTGATTTGTTTTTATTTATCTTCCCTGTACAAACAGTAACATCCTAATTAAAGGTATCATTTTTGTTTTCAATGAACAAAATTTTCTCTTCAATCTTTGCTTCTCCACTTTCCTCCTATTATTTTCTGGAACACCTCTCAGACTATCTTGATGGCTAATCAAAAATTACCATATTTTTGGACTCTCTCAAATCTTCTACTAGTCTTTTCTGGACTTATTCTGATTTTCTTCTGTTTTCAAAATATACACTATGCATTCTTACCATGTCTTAGTGAAAATAACTTTCTCAAAATATACCCTAACTTCAGTATCTCAGCTTTTAGTCTTAGCTCAGTGATCCCTTGCCTTGAGCTATTTTCTTTTTCTTTCTCTGTGTTTTCTGACTAGTTCCTTCTCATTCTTTTCATTTTATAGTTCACGTCGTCTTCTTGTTATTGTTTCAGAATTTATTGTTCTCTTTTACAGATGTTATTCCTATCTTTGTGTTTTATCTAACACTTGAAACTACCTTTTAAAATAATACAACTTGTTTTTAAATCTTGAATTATTTCAACTACCAATTCTTGATTTTGGTGGTGGTGGTGTTGAGGGACTATATTTCTTATCATTAGAAATTTATTTGTTTTGACATTTTGATTTTCAAGCTCATGTTAAATTGAATTCTTTCTCTGCTCAGCCCTCTCTGCATTAGAATCTAAAGCATTATATCTCCAAATAATCCTCTAGGAATGCATATCATAATCGAGATCTCATATTAGCATGGGGTTTATTTAGAGTGGTGTGTATTTCCAATATTCCACAGGCTACATATTCCTTACTGGCAATAGCTTTTTTTGTTTCCAGACCATTTTCCATTTTGATTGTGCTTCAATTTCATAAAGAAAAAAAAAATTGTGTAACAATATTTTGTAAAATTTTTTATTTTATCTTTCAACCTATCTTGTGTTGACTCAGAAGTGCAATGTAGTAGAGTACCACACATGGCATATTCATGCTCTCTTGGCCTTAATATTCAGTTAATAGCTATATTCTCTACCAGCTATGAGTCGGAGTCATGCTTCCAGATACTAAACTAAACAAGTCCATTGATCTCAGTGAGGTACTATTTGGATTAGGAAGATAAAAGAATGAACAAAAAAGTAATTTAGTGCTGTGAATTGAAAATCAAACGGGAGATATGAGATGAGAAGGGACTTCTACTTTTAGCATGGTGGTAAAGAAAGAACTCTGTAACAGCATAATACTTAGGTGCAGACATAAATGAGTTATTAGGTAAGTGGTATTTGAGAAAGAATATTTGAAGAAGAGAAAACAGCAAATGCAAAGGTCTTGCTCAAGAAACAGGAAGGAGGATTTTCCTGTATCATTCTAGACATCCATTTTCTGTCGCTATAGCTTATTGTGACAAGAACATGCTTTTCCTCATGATTTCATTCAAAATTAAACTCCTAACTGAAGTTTTTAAGACACATTCTCTGTGTATCCTTGTTAATGGTTCTTCTGATCTTACACAAATTATTTTTTGAAGCCAAGAGATCCAGAAAAATACTTTTACCTCTGTAACTGCATCCATCTCTGTAGCCTGTCAAAATATTTGGGGTTCTACTCTCATATTCCTGTCATGTTAATTCATAGGCATAAATTCTGTTTCAGTGGGCTATATAATAATGCTTGTATATTTCCCCCATCACATAAGTCTGGAGATGGCCAATCTGGCATGTATTCTACATCCTTATCAATCTTCCAGGAGCCTTTCTCCCTCTACAACACCTTGGGAAGTATACCAGATTCACCTCTATCCAACATGCTTATGTCCTTAGCAGGAAGAAAAGGCAAGGTGAAATGACAATCATGCTATTTACATTTTTTTTTCCTAGCAACCCTATTTAGTGACTTCTGCTTACACTCTATTGGTGACAGCCAACTTGAGGATATTTGTAGTGGCAAAAAAGCCAGAATTGATTAGTATTTCTATGTATGCACCTCATGGCCCAGAGAAAAGGTCAGTATTCTTGCAGTGAAACAGAAGTTGTTGGGTAGGTAAATAGTAATACATGCTTCTTAATTTATACTCACAATTGGAAATCTCACTGGAGACTTTAGAGAAACATAGTATCTATAATATAACATGCTCCTTAAATAGGTTCAAAATGTATACAAAGAAATACTGAAAAAGTCTCTTATTTTCATCTCTATTAAATCAAACAAAGTTTTTTTTTTTTTTTTTTTTTTTTTTTTTTTTTTTTTTTTTGCAAGTTGCAAATGATTATCTAAACATGTGCTCCATATCTTCTGCTTCAGTGACTACAAAAATAAGGATGTACATGAAAATCAGTTGGGAACTTAATTGAAATTTGAAATTCCCAGTCTCCACCAAAGATTCTGATTCCAAAGTTCTCAAAGAGGTCTGCATTTCAATAAGCACCCCAGGTATTTCTAATGCAGGTGGTCTGCAAATTCTGATGTTGTTTAAAAGGTCCCCAGTAAGCACACCTGCACTCACTTTAACATACTTTTATTGAGTACCTGCTATAAAATGTGTGCTGGGCAACATGAAAAATACAAAATACCACAAGGCCTGATCCCTCTTTGTAAGGAGCGTCCAGGGAAGTAGTGCAGAACCTATCTTCAGTGCTTTAATACGAGAAGAACCTTGAGACGGGCAAATAGCAAAATGAGCATTTTTTAATCCTTAACATCTGTCACTAAAAATTCTTACATACATAATTTTGTGATTGTTTGGTTAATCATAATCTTTACTGCTAGAACATAAGTGCCAAGAAAATAGATAAATGTGTTTTCTCATCATTGTATTTCCTGTAAGTTGCAAAATGCTTTACTCTGTAAGAATGCTATACAGAAATAATATGTCAAGTGAACAATGTGCTTTTTGTGTTCAGAATACAACTGAAATTCATTAATTGGAAAAACAAACAAAACAAAAAATCCTTCATAAAGGAGGAGGCAATTGAACCAGACAGGGAAGGTATAAAGAAGCAGAAATGGAGAAAAGAGATTTCCAGGTTGAGAGAGCATTATGATCAAAGGTATGGATAACATGAAAGCACATGGCCAGTTTGGAAACACAATACAGTTTTCTTTAGTGATAGTTCAAAAGAAGTCTCCTTGCTGTTTATTTTCTGTTTTTGTTTATTTAATGGAAATGAAGTTTGACACAATATAGCATTTCAAGCAAATATTTAGTTCTGGCTATTATTTGCTTGACTATAGTAGTGTGTCTGTATTATTACAGATTTTATACACCTTCAAAGATGTATAATATGTTAGTTCATTTTCTCCTTAAATTCTCATAAACTCAATAGACTACATATTATAAAACTGTTCTACAGTTTTCTCTCTCTCTCTCTCTCTCTCTCTCTCTCTCTCTCTCTCACACACACACACACACACACACACACAGACATCTAAAAAGAGTGATTTCATAGTGGAATTCACATTTGCTAATCAGCCACATCTTCCTTTTACTTTTTTCCGGGGGAGGGGGGACAGTGGTACTGGGTTTTGAACTCAGGGGCACTCTACCACTGAGCCACATCCCCAGCCCTATTTTGTATTTTATTTAGAGACAGGGTCTCACTGAGTTGCTGGCTTTGCACTCGCCATCCTCCTACCTCAGTATCCTGATTCTTTTACATTTTTAAAACTTACTGCTAGAATTGTATTTATTGACAATTTTAAGGTTTCACCAGAGTAGAGTATGGTTATAAAATACATGGGATTTTTGACTAATTGGTTTTTAGAATTATATGTCAATACTCACCTTAATATAAAATATTTTCACGTTCTCACTTAAAACTAGGTAGTTAGGAAGCAACAATAGAACAGCTATGTCTTTTATAACAAAATAATTCTTATTCCTCCCACTTTTATCTTTTTCTCCTATCTCTTCTTTGACATTAAAAACACAGTGAAAAATTAGAGTCAGCTTAAAGATGGTGAAAATGATAAAAGGAAGGAGGCCTATGATCTAATAAGGAAAATTAAGGACACTTAATTTGTATAGCTAAGAGATGGTGACAAATGTGGGAATATGATAACTATATATAAATGCTTGTGATGGTAAGTTATAAGTGAGGGAAGATTTATTTTAGCTGGCTAAGGTCTCTTAACAAGGAATAATGATCTGAGGTTTTAAAAAGATAAAAATTGTGGTATAATGAAAAATGTTTCTGTCATTGAGAACAATTAGAAAGAATATTCTTCCCTGTAGACATGAGCAGTAGAGAAGATCAAAAACAGAGAAGATAAAACCTTTGGGAATCTAACAGATAGAAAAGGCACTTTGTAATGTACTATTTCCTGGTCTGAGTAGGACTTTCTTCTATAATATATCCTTAACCACTTGAAAAAAAAGTTAATGATCCATGAAATGGGAATTCTTATTTCAATAGGTAGGTTATTCCACAGACTGAAGAGATCTGTGGCTGAGGCCAAAACTCCCATTACCTTCTAGGTCCTATATTTCTAAGTCAACTGCTACTTCTTACCAAAATATCTTTTCTCTTCTTCATTTTGTTAGATGTAATGAAAGAAAGGCTACTTTATAAAAATAAGCAACTAAAAATGTTTCCTTAATTTCACTTTATATTATTTTCTGACTCTATTTGTATTTTTCACCAAATATTTCAATTCTTTCTCCAGGCTGAATAAGGTCATGCTAAGATGTATGATGTAATACAAATTCAAGTGCTCAATGAAATGCTAGAATTTACCTAGTTTAAGATATGGCTAATAGGCAAAGCATTTCTGATCAAATTGCATTACTATCAAATTCTCTGAGTTGATTTCTCTTCTCACACACAGAGATGCACATGCACAAGTGCATGCATAACTCTATCATGTGTCTGTATATTTCTTTTAATTTTATATTTATGCCCACAATATAGTATATATTATGCATGTTAATGCAAGAATTAAATATTCATATATATTAAATTGGTGCCTTTGGAGTTTTAAAAATATTATTTCATAATAGTATGCAGGAATAATAATAAATAAATAAAGGCTAAAACTTAGTTCTAGTAATGATCCAGTGTAAGCAAATGAGAAAAAGTCAAAATACTTTTAGCAATGGAAACAGTGTAAATAGGAGAACTTAAGAAAATTCATAGAATCATGGAGATGATTACCTATAAAAAGATTTGCAATGAAAAGAATCAGAGTTCCAAATTTTCTAGGCCATTAGAGAATAGGAAATTGAATGAGGAGATGAATATGTCTCTTTTGATGTGTAGTTGTTTTCTTGAGTTAGTTGGATATAGCTATTCAACATATTTCAATTTTTAATCCCTAAAAATTGAAAATTATTCAAATAAATATCATCTCTACAGATTTTCATTACTGATGAACTGATGAACTAATAATGAAGATGACCATTTAATGTTCTTTTAGTTTTCATAAAAAACCACTACCTATTCACCTAATTCACCTACCTACCTATGTGATGTGTGTGACATATATCTATATGTCATAGGAAAATCACAGAAGTGCTACCATACTAAAGTAGATCTCACACTTAAATTTCCTTGAGGCTCCTGAGATTCTCTTGCTCTCACTTGACTGCTACTTACTCTTTTAATAACCCCGAATCTTTCCTTCATTTCCAGAAATTTAAGGCCTTCAAGTATTAGAGAAATTTATGGTTCACATGCCCCTTTGCAGACTCTAGTAGTTGAGGTAATGGATGGTTTAAATCTGTTCTGGTCCTCAGGATTCAATTCCAAATATTTGTGTACATGCAGTTCCACCATTGTAAATGCTCCTGTGCCCCTTGCACAAAGTGTCTCCTGTCTCTGATTAGGGAGTTAGATCTCCAGCATGACTGGATTTCTGTTGGTCCTGAGATCCCAGAGAGAAATAATTATGGCATCTTCTCACCAAGTTTTTAACCTTGTTTTAATCCATCTTCACCTTTCTTCTATCTTCATTTCTCTCCAAATAAGAAGAAAAGAAATAAAGAAAGGAAAAAAAAATAATAGAAATCCATCTTTACAATTCAATGTCAGCTTGGAAAAAGTCTCTATAAATCTTTACCTTCTATATGGTTTAAAGTTGACTCACATTATTATTATAATTGGGAGTGGTTATACTATTATTTTTTTTTTTTTATACAATAAACTGTCTTAAATGTTATTTCTACTTTTTATTAATTTTATATATTATGCTGATTTTAGTGTAATTTTAACTTTTAAGATAAACCAATATTTTCCTTAAGCATTTTAAGTAATTTATAAATTGTAGCAATTAAAAGTAACCTTAATCTAGCATTATGCCACACACTAGTAGGCAAAGAGATATATTTTTAATCCAGTATATAAATCAAACTAATCACACATATACTCTGCTGCACCATGTTTAACCAAAATTTATATATATAATTATAAAAAGTATCATGAGTTTAAGTCTTTTAAATGTTGTTAATCTGTAATAATTGAAATTATTTGCAATTATTTTTCAATTGTTGCAATTTATATTTACTTGGCTGATTATGGTGAACATGCCATAAATTGCTCAACATTTTATACAGATTTTAACACTGCACAATTAATAAGAAGATATGTATACACACATACACATACAGGCATAGCCTAAATATTAGTGCAGTATGACTGTGGTTTTCAGTTCCAAAACATTATTACATATCTACTTTTCTTCCTTTGTGCTTCAAAAAAATAAAAGACTGTCATTCAAAGGGTTATCTTAATAAACCTTAGAAAATCCGATAGCCGCTAAATTCATGAACATTTTGTGATAAATACTTTTATGAAAAGAATGTATTAAAGAATTAAAGATTTATATCAGATCCTGATAAAAGAGAAACAAATGTCAGTCACCCAATATAGTTAATAAGAAAGCACAAATTTTATCTATGCAATAGTCATTGCCAAAGTTTGTTTGTTATTCTTCAAAGAAGATTCCACAGTTCTTGCAGCTAGCAGTGGTCATAGGGTTTCAAGTATTCTTTCCTTTGTTTAGACATGGTAATATTTTCTAAGCTTTCTCTCTGAGAAATCCTGAAATAACTTTTAAGCTCAAAGATAATTATGAGAATTCATTATCTTTTTTTCTTTTTATTAAACGCTTTATTTGAAGAAGAAATATTAATAGGATGATAGTTTCATATATCCTCTTTTAAGGAGACCTCTGTACAGGCCAAATGATTGAAGAAATTAAGCATCACTCAGACCTATATCCTTCTGATATTGCTTTAGCTATTGGAAGACTACATAATCCAAAACTCTATAGAATTTTAGTCTTAAAGTTTTGTTTTCTTTGTAGTTTTAATTTCCCTCTCCCTTACTCTTTCAGTTACTAAAAATATTCTAAAATCATTCTTTAATATTTGTTTCTTTTAGAAGAGTTTATGTTAGAAGAGTTTATATTCAGGTGTTCTTTGTAAATTTGAGGGGTTAACTGAAGATATAAATAAGAATTTCTTCCATACAAATTTATATATGTGTTTCAATGTATGCAAAATATATTAGCCAGGCATGGTGGTGCACGCCTGTAATCCCAGCACTTGGGAGGCTGAGGCAGGAGGATCGCGAGTTCAAAGCCAGCCTCAGAAATGGCGAGGCACTTAGCAACTCAGTGAGTCCCTGTCTCTAATAAAATACAAAAAAGGGTTGGGAATGTGGTCCAGTGGTTGAGTGCCCCTGAGTTTAGTCCCCGGTACCAAAAAGAAAAAAGAAAAAAAAAATATGTATATATGTATACACGCACACACACACACACACATATATATATATATATATATATATATATATATATATGCATATATATACAATTATATACATATATATATAATTTTACTTTTGGAAACATTACAATATTTGTCAATATTTTATGAGGAAATTTATTTTATTGGTCTTTGTTGTTCCCTCAAACTCTAAGGAAATTTCATTGCTATAATATACAGAGTCTGTTTTCAGAATCTGTTTGTTATACACTTTTACAATTTCATTTATGGTTCAATCATTTAAAAAATATATATATAGTTATAGATGGACAGCGTGCCTTTATTTGTTTATTTTTGTTATGCAGTGTTAAGGATAGAACCCAGTGCCTCACACAGGATACAGAAGTGCTCTGCTACTGAGCTACAGCTCCTGCCAGGTTCAATCACTTTGAGTGCTATTTAATAAAATATTCTCATGAAACCCTATGAAAACAACAACAACAAAGAAGAAATTAGGTGTGCGTATACTCTTCCATTTATGGAAAGACAAAGAAAAAAAAAATAAGGCAAATAACGTTTGCCTGAGAACTTAAATATTAAAATATACAAAATAAATTTGAAAAAGGTCTTTGAAATTTTAACCCCACCCATTCTTCTAACCATAAATACACAAAACTATTGATTAGAGATAATTTCATATGTGTGATGTGAAAATCTTTGATTATATCTTTTTAATCTCTGAAAATTCTTTTTTAAAATGTATTTATTTATTTATTTTTTATTCTAAGTTGTTAGAAATGACAGCAGAATGTGTTGCATTTCATATTATACTTACAGAGCACATTTTTACATATCTCTGGTTGTATACAAAGTATATTCACAGCATTCGTGTCTTCATACATGCACTTAGAGAATTTGATATCCATCTCATTCTACCATCTTTCTTTTTTTTTTTATTCACCCTTTTGCCCCCTCCCTTCCCTTCTCTCCCCATTGGCCGTTCTAGTGTTGCTCTAATCCTTCTATACTCCCTGTCCCAACCCCACTGTGAATCAGCCTCCTTATATCAAAGAAAACATTTGGCACTTGGATTTTTGAGCTTGGATAACTTCACTTAGCATTATATTCTCCAACTTCATCCATTTACCTGTGAATGCCATTATTTTATTCTCTTTGATTGCTGAGTAATACTACATTGTGTATATATACCACGTTTTCTTTATCCATTCATCTACTGAAGGGCATCTAGGTTGGTTCCACAGTTTAGCTACTGTGAATTGTGCTGCTGTAAACATTGATGTGGCTGTGTCCCTGTAGTATGCTGTTTTTAAGTCCTTTGGGTATAGACCGAGGAGTGGTATAGCTGAGTCATAAGGTGGTTCCATTCCCAGTTTTCAAAAAAAAAAAAAAAACCTAAAAATAATAATAAAATTGTTTCAAATAATGAAAAAATATTTAGGTTGTTGGATACTACATAAAGATGTGATAAGAATGAGAACTTTGAATTTGATTGGGATTCAAAGATTTTTCTGGCATTTGATAGAGATATACTTGGGCAACTACATAGAGATAAAAATTCAGTTTGTCCGTTTGTAAATGAGTGATATTTTATGTAACTTGTACACCTTGGTGTGTCCACTTTGTGGGACATATAGAGTAGTAGAGAAAATTGCCAGGAGACAGAGTAAAATGTCATTTCTGAAAGACAGTACACCTTTAGCAGTAAAGTTAAGTAGAAGCACCCAAACCTTTTTTATTAGAAAAATTTCTTTTCTTCGGTTTCAATATTTGTAGCCCTACTACCTCCATATATCATGGAGATATGAAAACTAAATGTATAATATCCTTTATCCTTGTGTTTGGGTTCCCTGAAAATGGACTCTGAGATGGTGAGTTGAGTACCTCACAGGTAATTGTCCTTAAGGAGTGATTTCAGGAGATACATATATGAGGAAGTGAAAAAGGCAGGTGGGCAGAGGGAGCAGCAAGTCCTCCATGTGATTGCAACTTATTCTCCAGGGAATTCTGGAGGTGTGATGGAATTTACTATTGGCCCAACCCCAGATTGTGGAGCTAAGACTTATCTTCCTGCTTTGGTGACTCATTAGACCCCTAGAAAGGCAGATCTCTGCCACAGGGCACCATTACCAGTGAAGTATCAAAGGCTGATGCTTTGTAGCCAAGAGGATAGGAGCACTGTCTGGGAGGAAGGTATTTAGGCAGAACTCCTCAGTATGTACAATGATACACTCCTTGATTTGCTTGGATCCCTTAGAATATTGGAGTAACTTGTTCCACCTGGGAGGAGTCTCTCAGCACTGTGGTTGGTCTTGGTCCAACCACAGAAGTTTCCAAGAAGAGTTTGAACTGTTTTGTTTCCATTACATCTTACATGATTGGTTCATGAAGGTCACTGCACCAGCCTGTTTCTCCTAATAGAAGGATGTTCTGATCTCTAGCCTGTTCCAGAATCATCCTGCTTGTCCTGAAGCACATGACCTGGATGAGGGTTTATAAGACAGCTCCCAACTGTGTTCCTGATGAATCTGGGCTATGTTCTGTGCCTACACCGTGCCAAATACAAGGATATCTGGGAGTCTGACAGTTGTGCCTTCCACGTAGATGGGATTTGCTTTCTCCTGTCTTCCTTCAGAAACTCTCTTTACCTCTGCCTCTGCTTCCTACTTATGGGTCCTTTGTCAAGTCTGGGGTTCAATCTTTATCCAGTGTGGTTTCAAGAAATCAGTGACAGGAAAGCCTAAAACTTCTGGTTTTGAAGTGTTTTTATTTTCCTTTGTTTTTAAGCTTCCCCGTAGTTGAGGCAATTAATGTATTGAGTAAATGGGTAGAAGGTGACAGGACATAATGCAATGCAAAAAGGTTGGGGAGAGGAAACATCAGACTTAAAACATTATCAGTATTATCTGCCATATAACCTATAGAGTTACTTTTAGATTCAAATAATATAAATACATTTAAGGTGGTGGTTTGCTATGACTAACGATAGTAGTATAGTAATAGTAATAGCAGTATCTGATTTCCTCTTTATAATACCACATGAAACAATTACACTGTAATAACTTTTTCTACCTCTATAGTTGTGATACATGTTAAGTTGAAAACAAACTTATGAAAGAAAACAAGAAGCCACTCTCAGGGATAGATAGCAGATAGTAGTTTTTATAAGACACTCTACCTTTAATACTAAAGAATTCAGTGAATTTTTCTAAAGAAAAATCTCCAAATTTTATTAATAAGTTGAGGATTTAAATTAATGCATTTTTAAATGGTCATGATATACACAGAAAAGCAAGAACTTCCATGTCAAGTATAAAAAGGATCATATAAGAAATATATTTGGATCTCAATTGATGTAATCAATATTTAGTGATGTACATTTTCTGATAATTAATCTTTGAATGACTTACACATGGTTTTTTTTCCCAAGATTGCCATGAATTAGACATTACAATATGACAAATTATGCAAGTCACTTTACATTTCATTATTAATTGGGTGTTTCTCCAGCATTCAAGCCAGCCTCATTTGTTGGAATGGAATGCCACTGCTTAATGTATCTAATAATGTCTTCTAAAGGATGAAATTACTCACAAGGGAAAGTCTGAAGAGTAAGATCAATGAACTTATATTAGTGTAAATTATCACTGATTAATGAATGCAACACTGGGAATTGTCATTTATTTAGAATTTACACTTACTGCCACTTTTGCAAGTTGAAATAGGATACAGTGCCAAGTATTGAAAATATAAATGATATAAATTACAATAATCCAATATTCATATCTAATAAATTATGGTTAAATTAGAAATTAAAGAATCTATATATTAGATAAGAAACATTAAGTTTAATTAATTTAAATAGGGGAAAATGTCTACATGTAAGTTTTCTTATATATTTATCCCAGTAAACAATCTGCTCCAAATTGATGTAAAAATTACTATTTTGGAGTTGAAACTAATAGCTCAGGACTGTTTATTATAGTTCCTAAGTTCTATTGTGCAATTATCTCTGCTGAGAGAAATTAGTCAATATAAAAACATTTATTTTATTATTATTTAAGTTAAAATAATTAAATGGAGAAATAAATGGATAATATATTTGTTACTACCTTCCATTTGCTTAACATAGTAATAATAATAGATGACAATTCCATCAAGGCAAACAGGAAAATTCCAAGACAAAATAACATATCTGGTTTCTCTTGGCCAGGAATCCCACATATAAGAAGCAATCTTTACTAGCTCCTTCTTGTTCTTCTTTGATACCCACAGGGGCTACTGATCCTGATTATGGAGGGTGGGGATCTTATAATGAAAGTATTTGAACATGGTGGTGTCATAGCAGACAACTGCCTTGAAAGTGCCTGTTTTAGGATGATGAGAATTCCAGGCTCAATGGCAGTGCCCAGGAGAGAATAACTAACTGACCAAAGGGCTCTATGGTCAGAAACCTGGATGTAGCTTAGAGATGACATTGACATTTTACTTTGGTAATAATATTATTAATGCAAAATGTTCAAATGTTATACCTGGCTTTCAAAATAAAAATAATTTCCAAATAACACAAAAATATTAATTAATTTTTTTCAATATCCACAGCATAAAGCAGCATGACGTATAAGATTGAAAATGTGAGACAGTAAGTTACATTCTGGTTTTTAAACAAAACCTATATTCAATTTTAAGATTGTGTCATCTCAGAGACTAATACATATAATTTCAGCTATCTTATATTAGACAAAGGCGCCAAAAATGTAGTGGAGAAAGGATAGCCTCTTCAACAAATGGTGCTGGGAAAACTGGAAAGCCATATGCAACAAAATGAAATTAAACCTGTATCTCTCACCATGCACAAAATTCAATTCAAAGTGGATCAAGGACTTAGGAATTAGACCAGAGACAATACACCTAATAGAAGAAAAAGTAAGCTCCAATTTCCAACATGTCGGATTAGGCTCCAATTTCCTTAACAAGAATCCTGTAGCACAAGAATTATTACCAAGAATTAATGAATGGGATAGATTTAAGCTAAAAAGCTTCTTCTCAGCAAAAGAAACAATCAGTGAGGTGAATAGAGAACCAACTAACTGGGAACAAATATTTAATACATGCACATTGGATAGAGCACTAATTTCTAGAATATATAAAGAACTCAAAAAACTTGACACCAAAAAAAAAAAAAAAACAACAAATAATCCAATCGATAAATGGGCTAAGGAATTGAAAAGACACTTCTCCGAAGAAGATACACGATTATTCAACAAATACATGAAAAAATGCTCAATATCGCTGGCAATTAGAGAAATGCAAATCAAAACTACTCTAAGATTTCATTTCACTCCAGTCAGAATGGCAGCTATCAAGAACACAAACAACAATAAATGTTGGAGAGGATGTGGGGAAAAAGGCACACTCATACATTGCTGGTGGGACTGCAAATGGTACAACCGTTATGGAAAGCAGTATGGAGATTTCTTGGGAAAATGGGAATGGAACCACCCTATGACCCAGCCATCCCACTCCTGGGTCTATTCCCAAATGACTTAAAAACAGCATATTACAGTGACACAGCTACCTCAATGTTTATAGCAGCACAATTCACAATAGCTAAGTTGTGGAACCAACCTGAATGTCCCTCGGTAGATGAATGGATAAAGAAAATGTGGTATATATACACAATGGAATTTTACTTAGCAATAAAAGAGAATAAAATAATGACATTCGCAGGTAAATGGATGAAGTTGGAGAATATAATGCTAAGTGAAATCAGTCAATCTCAAAAATCCAAATACCAAATGTTTCCTCTGATATAAAGAAGCCGGTTCACAGTATTGTTGGGTCGGGGTACATAGGAGGATTAGAGGAACACTATAATGGTCAAAGGGAAGGGAGGGGAAGGGAGGGAACAAGGAGGGAAGGGGGGAAAAAAGTGGTTGAATAAGATGGATATCATTATTCTAAATCCATGATTGAAGACTTGAATGCTGCGAATATACTTCGTATACAAACTGTTTTGTGTAGAAAGATGCTATATATGTATAGTATGAACTGTAATACATACTACTATAAATAAAAATTAAAAAAAAAAAGATTGTGTCATCTTCCAAAAGCATTTCTCAGTCTATAAAAACTACAAGGGATCCTTGATATTTAAAAATATAAAGATAGACAAATTTAAAAGGGTTGTAAGATTAAAAAAAAATTCCACTCTGAAATGTATTTTGACTTTGTTTTTTTGAAACTATGACAAAACTTTCCCATGTTTGTATATATACAAGTTATCACATGATCTCTAAATGGTCAATATTTTTGACTTAGTTTATTAGAGAACTTTTAATGTCGTTATGTAGGTGGAAAACAATACAGTATTGATAAGAATCAATAAGTACTTAACAGATATATTAGCTAATGACAATAAATTGGGAAGACAGATCCTCACATAAACACAATTAAGACCTAAATTTCCTCATTAATATTTTGATAAATTAAACTATTTTGAACTAACAAGATTTTTAACAGATTTTCTTTTAGTTTCATATAATTGTACAAGAGAATCTATACCTCTCTCTATTAAATCAAATCATTAAAGCTCTTGAGTTCTGATGGCACACTGCATAATAATGCAAATTATCATACATGTAGTTGTAAAACAAAGTAATAATTCTAAGCACATCACTAGTTGACTGTATTTACTAGAGTATATGTGGAATGTCCTATGAAATGTTTACAGATAAAACAATTAAATTTGAATATTTGTATAGTTTTTTAAATTAACAGAATAATCTGAATGTATTGCAAGTGAACTTTCTAAATTTGTAAGCTTTTAAAATTATATAAGTACTTAACATATGTGATAGTTCTTAATGAATAGTACTCAGTTTCTAATCCTTCTCTGTTTTTCTTCTATGAATTTGGAGGAACATTTTTTTTTAAAAAGTATCTGATGCTTAGTTCAGTTACTTGTTTTGTTCTTTGGAATTAAATAGCTAGCATGAATTTTCTTAAATTTGTCTATATTAGATACCAACTTTTGAAATGTGATAATAAATAGGCAAGGTTTGATTTCTTAATCACTCTCATAACTCATTCAAAGCTTTGGGGTTATTGGTATATATAAAACATTTTTTTTTAAATGAAGCTTAAGGAAGCAGTAATTTACCTTCTATGATTACAGAAACCCATACTCATTTCATTTTCATTCCTTTTATATTTTCATTTCCCTAGTATTCAAGTCTCTCAAAATTACAACTAGGTTTCCCATATCTTATTCCTTGGAA
Source organism: Tamias sibiricus (assembly GCA_025594165.1). NCBI lineage: Eukaryota > Metazoa > Chordata > Mammalia > Rodentia > Sciuridae > Tamias > Tamias sibiricus. Next base: position 42,169,167 of record CM046661.1, read on the forward strand.
TCTACTAAGTCCAGCATTTTTAATCTAAAGAAAAGAGCATCAACTATCCATTCAATTTTGTCATTTGCTTAATTTGCTTACTGTTTTTCCATCATATGATCATATGTTCACCCATCGTGTTATTTCCCTAATGACTTTGAAATAATATTGTCTTCTCCATTAAAAGTTAGAGAAAGAGTGAAAGAGAAGTATAGAGTACCTGGCTTCAACTCACACAGTACTTAATTCCTCCTCTTTACCTGGTTATTACCCCTTTGCTTTCTCCCAGTTCTCCCACAGTGCTTTGGATGAGATATAAAGGAGACTGAGTGGTCTCAGTAGGTAATATCTATTTAAAATTTCATCCTCAACATGATTTTTTATGCCTCTGAAATATAACCATTTCCTGGCAACATATTAAATTTCATTTAACAAATATCTGGTTTTATGTATAAATGGCCTGAATCTAGAAAGAAAATAAGATCATAGACATTCTTGTTAAGTGGCTTACTTTTGGAACGGTATCTGGGGCTAGAAGAATGAAAAGGAGAGACAGAGCACTGGGAGTTTTGTAAAAAAACTATGTGAGATTTTACTTTTATTTTGATATTACTTAATTATAAATGCCATTAAATATTTGGTTCTGTTATTGATACAACCCTACAAAGATAATTACTTACATTTAAGTAGCTTTCAATTCAACGTTACCCAGTTTATTTTCACCAAAACTTTCTGATGCAAGTGATATCATACTTACTAAAAAGAAAACAAAATCCCTTTTCAGCTTTTTTTTTCATTTTGGACATCATGATGGTTTCTTCCCAAAGACTCAGAAAATTAATTTAAATTCCTTTTTTTTTTTAATAGTCCCAGAACAGTTTCTGTCCTTGAGAAGTCTTGAAATATCTTCTGCAAGGGGATAAACTGGAATATCTTCTTTGCCAGGGACTGAATAGGACAGTCATTTGGGGGTAAATCTGTCTTTCCTGACACCTTCTAAGGAAGAGTGAATGGATGACTTAAAATTCTGGGCAACATTCTCCCTTCCATATTTATTTCATTTCAGTCATAAAAGTTATTTTCCTTTTTCCTGACTTCTCTGTGGCCTTTTACAAGTCCTTGTCATTGTACCTGTTATTCCCTTTGTCTTAAGTATCCTGACCCCTTCATCAAGAGTGATCTGTAAATTCCCAACTCCTCTTTAAATATCAAGATGAAGGAAATTCACCCTTCTCCTGTCTTTTCCCTCTTTTCAATGTGTGCATGTGTGAGAATTTTTCTTTTGTCTTTCTCCATAAAATTTACTAATTTTGGAGACATGTGCATGACTCTGTTCTGATGGTTTGTTTGGCAGTCTTTCACTGTCTTGCTTGCACAGTCTGCCTACTATATTACAGCCCTCTAAAAAAGGAAAAATCTTCCATTTATCTTTATATTCTTAGACACTGACATACTGCCTGCAAATGGGAGGTACTTCAAAAAATACCGAGCAGTGAACGAGTAGTCAAATTACCTTACATCACAATTTAGGTTCTTTAAGTTCTGTTTCAACATATTCTGTTGCAAGTTATATTCTTTGTATCTTATAACCTGTTTAAAAGATAGTATTTTTTAGAAAGCACTTTTTAAAATCTAAACTTGCAGTTTTACTTGATTGCTTTTATAACAAGTCAACTTTAAAATAGATTGCATCGTAAAATCAGTGAGAGCATTTACCTGTAAGAAGTGGAAAAGCTGAGAATGTTTCAGGGTAGCTATTGAGCAGATGTCTTCTGATTGGTAAAAGCTTCTAAGGTGATGCTCCATTGAGGGGGCTGACCTGAGTTTATCTGGACCTAACTGTTATAATGGTAGAGTTTTATAGCAATTCAAATGGACATTTTACATTGATGCTTAATTAATGGCTCTTTTCATACTATCAGGGAATATAGAAAAAACAAAATTTAGGAAAAAATCTACAAAGACGCAATGTGTGCTAGCAGACTATGTAGTTTGTAGTTTCTTCCTCAAATTAGTAGTAACGATGGAAACAAAAACTAAAGGACTCCCTTTGATTATAGCTATAGAGGCATTTTATGTATATTTTTGAGAGATGAGTATAAACAAATATTTTTAAGATATCAGCCAAGGTTAAATTTTAGAAATAAAATTATACATTCATTGAAAAGATTTTGGATTCTATGTATAAAGCATTAGAATACATTAAAACTAAATTCAAATGACTGAGATTAAATGGTATTAGATAAAGCACTGATTTATAATAATGGAAGATTTAATAGAGAGTAAATTTTTTATCATTTTCATTAGCCATGTATAATTTTTTAAATCCACATTATGTAGATAATTTATATAGTCCAATATTCTCCAAATGTGAAGAACAAAGAAAATCAGCTCATGAAATAGTTTAAAATGTGTATGTTTAATAGATGTTTTAATGTGTTTACATTTTTTTAACAAAGTGATGAGAATTGAGAGGATAATTTATCTCCTAATTTACATAGTTAGTGCTCATCTTCTAGGAATCCATAAACATATACCAGGGAACAGTTGCATTAATTGAACACATGCAGTTTAGAACTGAGTTAATATTAACTCAATAAACACCCATTGAGTTACACTGTTTTAGATGTCAGTCTTATTCACTATTACCACTATTTTCAATCATATTCATTGTCTCATGATAGTTCTCACCCAATCTCTCTTATGTTATTTCACATGTAACTAAGTTGGAGGAAGCCAAGTGAACCCAGACCTGGATGACTTCACAGTTCAAGATTTTCACCATGCTAAAAAACTCAGTTTTAATAGGAAATGCAGTGGAATGAATTGGACGTAACTTTCCTGTGCTCATATATGAATACACCACCAGTGAAACTCCACATCATGTCAAACCACAAGAATGGGATCCTAATTAGAATAATCTATACTCCATGTACTTATGTCAAAATGCACTCTACTCTCATGTATATTTAGCAAGAACAAATTAAAAAAAAAAAAAAAAAAAAAAAAAAGAAAGGAACTCAGTTTTGGTACAAGATAAACAATACACTGTTTTGTTTTGTCATCAACATCCTTGTCAACAAACACCTACGTAAAATGAGGACAAACCACAAAACAAAAAAGAAGAAAGAAAGAAGGAAGAAGGAGGGAATGCAGAGAAAGTACAAGTGAGCTTGTAAGAGTACTCAGTGTTCTATAGGAGCCAGGTAGGCAAAGTCTAAAAGTGGAATTTTTGTTACTTATCATCAGGGAGCTACTCTTGGTTTAATGGAAAACTTGTAATTCTAATCACAACAGAAGGTCATAAAGGGGAAAAGGTAAAATCACAAATGTAACGTCCATGGAATTACCCTGGAGTTACTGTCTTTATATCTAAATGTTATAATTGAGCTTAATGACAGATGAAAATGTGAGCATGCAATGTCAGTGAATAAAGAACATTATTGTTCTGATTAAAGTTCAAAAACCTATCACCTTATTGAAGACTCACATAAAATATAAAAACCCTAAAATGTAGAAAAATGTGCAAATGACATAGGAAGTATGATTATAGAACAAGATTTTCCCTTTTTAAAGTTGTATACTATGTAAAATAGTCCCCGGAGATGCTCATAGGTATTATTACTAAAAGCAAAGTGGACGGATATCCTCATGCCTTAACTGTAGCATTTCCCTTATGCTAGATATTGTTTCCCAAACTTACTTTCCTATGGCAGGATTTTGGTGAAGACTACCACAGGACAGAAATTAGGAAATATCGTTCTAGAGGATAAGCAGGATGAGAAATAAGCTGGGGGTCAGTTTAGCAGTAAAATACTAAATGACAGGGACAATTGAAATATGCAGAAAACTATAAGTGGAGGACTTCTAATTTCAACTCACTTAACAATAAATAAATGCTATGCCGGAGAACTTTAGTTTTATTAAAGAACAATTGTTAGTATAGCTGATTTATTGGAGAAAAAATTAAATGAGACTCAAATGTAATTATCATAGGAATACAATTTCAAAGAAATTTTGAGGAAGTATTGCTTATGTATCCTCCCAGGCTAATGAGATATAATCATTATCTTTTTAAAGTGGAAAAACCTACAAAGTTTATCCAGTTTTCTCTTAATAGTGTTCATTTAGTCAGATCATAAAGATATTGGATTTCTTGCTTTTTTTATAAGTGAGAACAATATTATTTTACTTCTGGAAACAAAAATCAATGAGCATTTATTAAATTACAGTTGCATTATTATAATTATGTTATATGGCATTTATGGCAAGATTTATATCTTTTATGTCAAATTTAAATATACTTAATTTAAATCTACTTAATTTAAATATACTGAAGTAAAGTTTTTTTTTTTTTTTTTTTTTTTTTTTTTATTCACTATTTAGTAAGCAATGAATTAGGCACTGAGCAAACAGCTGTCAAACTGAAAAGGCTCCTATCCCATTAAGCAATGGAGTTATCAGCAGCTTTAGTCAGCTAACACTGAGACAAAATACCTGAGATAATCAACTTAGAAGGAGTAAAGGTTTATTTTGACTTATGTTTTCAGAGGTTTCAGCCCTGATTGCTTGGCTCTGTTACCTGGGTTCCTGTAGCAGCACAGTACACATATCAAGAAAATTACATGACAGCGGAAGCGCATTCATCTCATGGTGGCCAGATGTGAAAGGAGAGGGAAGGGGCTTGGGGCTTTGGTCCTGATATCTTTTTCAATGGCATGACTCCAGTGACCCAACTTCCTTTCACAGGGCTCCACCACTTACATGCTCCACTACCTCCAAAAGTGCCTCATGCTTGTAACCAAGCCTTTAAAACATGCACCTTTGAAGGATACTTATCCAAATCCTAGCACCAGCAATTACCAAATATTGTGTCAAGTACCATTATAATTGCATAATTTGAGATAAAGAACAGCAATTTTAATATATGAAAATAATTAAGTTTAAAATTAAAGTAACTGAAATTAACTGTAGCTGTGTTTTTGTAATTAACTGTAGCTCTATATTTTTGTGAAGAAGTTCCTAATGATCAATTATCAAAAGTGAAAGTTGAAAACTAGAAAAGATTTGGATTACATAAATATATATCACGAGCTGAAATATTCATACTTGTGAGTGAATTATTGACAGGATAGTGAGCACCCCAGCAGAGCAATTTCCTGCTAGGATGTGTGAGTTGGCTGGGAAAATAAAAAGTCTAAATACTCAGTAAGAAAGAAAGACAAAGCCAAAGGTTAGATTTAGGAAGCAGGGCACCTGATGGGTCTTCCAGCCCTGATGGGAACTGAAACTGAACAACTGATACAGGCCTCAATTCTTTATTTAAGGGGAAGTACTTCAAAAGCAGGGATGAGGATTCAGTGTGGGAGGAATCTTATTTTGGTGCTTGGCAGGTTACGCACCTCTCTAGAAGGCAGTGTTTGATCCTAAGACTGTGAGTTGACAAGGCGCTAGCATGATCTGGATTTTCTCCAACCTGGGAATTTCACCCAGGAGTTCTCAGAGATGGACATCATTACTTCATACATACAGTACCTGTATGAAGACATGGATTGTGTGACTCTACTTTGTGTACAACTAGAGACATGAAAAATTGTGCTCTATGTATGTACTACAAATTGAAATGCAGTCATATATAACAATTTCGAATAAAAAAATAAATAAATAAATAAAGCAGCTTCACTACCTCTTGTTGGCTCAAACAATCCCATAATTGATATGGCTTCCAACAAATTATCATAATGCTAGCTGCTATAACAAATAAGACCTAATCTTAGTGGCCTAAAAAGGATGATTTCTTTTCTCGATGTGGTAATATGTAAGCTGCCTGGTACCGTAAACCGGGAGGAAAAACTCTCGGAGGCAGAGTTAAGCTTTTACTACTTTTACTTCTACTTTCTTAGAGCTTAGAGAGGGAAAGAAAGATTTTTCTTCTTAGAGTAGCTTAGAGTAAAGAAAGATAGAGCTTAGCTTTTCTTCTTAGCTTAGAGTAAAGAAAGATAGAGCTTAGCTTAGAGAAAGACTAGAGCTTCTTTCTTCTCTCTTCTTTCTTCCTTCTTCTGTCTTCTGTCTTCTGTCTTCCTCGGGAGCCTCGGCCTAACTCTGGCCAGTCATTACTTCTTCTATCTGGTTTCTCTTCTGTAACCGCTCTGCCTACGTTCTGGCCGCTCTGATTCTTCTGACCGACCGAGTGACTGCCCGGCTGACTGAATTCTCCGTTCTCCTAACTCGGACCGCTTTCACCCGGTTATATACCTTCAGGTTTGCGGGTGCCTACAGGTGCGTCACATACATATCAGGTGGAACCCATGGCTTCCAGCTAGCTACAACAGCCCTTCCTAATTAGGGCTCCTTCAGTAATAATCCAATGGAAGTGTTTCTGACAGAGGGATTTCCATCATGGATTCAAATACCACCTGATATGGATCTTTTATGCCCTAAATCATATGAATTCTCGACAACCTTCAGTTGATAGTTTGGAGAATAAAGCATTAAAAGGAAGAAAAATCTATCCCTCTCACATTCCATTGGTTGGAATCACATGGTTATTTACGCATTTCCCAAAAGTGATGATGATTTTAATTCCTGGTTCTGCATTAAGAAATACAAGCAATAGCTGGGCAAGGTGGCACAAGTCTGTAATCCCAGCAACTTGGGAGGTTGAGGCAGGAGATTGCAAGTTCAAGGGCAGTGTCAGCAACTTAGCTAAGCCCTCAGCAACTTAGTGAGACTCTCTGTCTCTAAATAAAGGGCTGGAAATGTTGCTCAGTGGTTAAGTGCTCCTGAGTTCTCTCCCTAGTACTGAAAAGAGAAGGAAGAAGGAGGTAGTAAAGAAAATAAATACAAGCACAAATTTTGTGTGGACAGTGAGTGAGCCATTGTCCCCACAAGGTGTGTACTTATCAAGCTAAAAGGCTTTCTGCTTTTCCTTCCTGTTAAGAGATAAATAACCTAAGAGAAAAAGCAGGACTAATTGTCATTTTCCTTATGATATAAATCACCCCTCGAGAACTGTATTGGTCGTCTCAATGAGTTATTCATTCATAACACTTACTGATTGCTTTATGCTGCATCACACAAAAACTGTGTGATGTCCAGAATGGAAGCAAAACCACAAACCCCCTGCTTTCATAAAGCATCCATTCTGGGGAGGGATAAAAATATTTTAAAAGGAAGGAATTGTGAAAAAAAAATTAAGACTAATTCATAAAAAAAAAAAAAAAAATTGTAAAGCATGACAGGAATGTTACAGGTTTAATTGAGTTACCCCAGTATTCCTATCCTGAAATCCTCACCTCCAGTACACCAGAAAGGGGCTGAATTCAGAGATACAGCTTTTAAAAGAACATAATTAAGGATAACTAAGGTCATGTGGGTAAGCTCTAGTCCAATATGACTGGTGTCCTTATTTGAAGAAGAAACTTTGACATCTAAAAGAACACCAAGGGCACACACCACAGAGAGACAACCATGTGGATGGGCAGGCAAGAGCCACCATCTGCAAACCAAGGAGAAAGGCTTGAGAAAAACCTTCCCCTGTCAGCACCTTCCAAACTCCAAAACTGTGAACTCAGGGGAACTCGACCACTGAACCACATCTCCAGCCCTATTTTGTGTTTTAGTTAAAGACAGGGTCTCACTACGTGGCTTAGCTCCTCACTGTTGCTGAGGGTGCCTTTGAACTCCTAATCCTCCTGCCCCAGCCTCCCCAGCCACTGGGATTACAGGTGTGTGCAACTGTGGATGACTAATTATCTTTTTCTTTTAAATACCCATTCTGTGATATCTTGTGTGGCAGCCCTCCAAAAATAATGCAGAAAAATTTGGAGAGGTCTTGCTTTTATATTGAGTAAAAAGGGAAGGCTTTCTGGGATATAACAGGTAGGCTGAAATGGAGAAAAGGAAGGTATGTCCATGGTAAAAGCATCAGGAAAATACCAGCAGAGGACCTGGCATATGCAGAGGCCAGAGCAGGAGACACCTGCAAGTCTATAGAAATAACCAGGATTTATATCTTCATTATTGGTAGGAAAATTTAAACAATTATTAACCTCTGGATGCTGATTTTTAGTTAGTTAAGATAAAAATGGGGCTTAAGAGAATAAGAACCCAACAACCTCTTTGATTTCAACACATGCATTTATTTCTCATGATTTTTAAATTGAACATTTCATGTCTACATTGCGATTATTGTTATTCCACATTTGCCAAGGTTTAGAGATGAAATTATTTTGTATTTATATTTGTTAGAGAAATATGTAAAAAAAATGAAGTATGAGTAATGATAAATGGTGCCCTATGAAATTGTGATTAAAATAAATAAAATTAAGGAAATAAATACTTGAAATGAAAAGAATCGAACATAGTTTTTATTTTAAAATAAGCAAGAATATTTAGACATAAAATAGTTTACAACAGTGTTTTCCTCATAACCAATTCTTTTAGTTTTAATTTTTGTCTTCCATCATTTTCCTAGGATGCTGAGCTTAATTCATTTGCATTTCATAATTTTAAATTAAAAAAAAAATGTTCATCAACTTGTAGTTATAGCTTATGTAACTAACAAACTAATAATGGCATCATTGAGCATTTTGTTCTTCATATTATTCATAAACAATGACACTACATGGGTTTTTGATATTTTGCAAATGCATAGTAGTTTGTGCAGTGTTTGTTTTAAATAATGAACAGCATGCAAGTAAACATAGAATGACTGGAATGAAATACCTTTCTCTTCTTATGACATCCTATAGTATTAACTTCTGTTGAGAAGGTGAGGTTATCTTTCAGTTCAGTTAATTCTAGGAGAAGGATAAGAGAAGGGGTGTCTAAGGAGAACAAACTTATTATCTGGAAGCAGGGCCATAGTTGTTTTGTAATAAATATTGAACCCAAAACTCATCCCCCCAAATGGAAAATTCAGATTCACAAAAAGCAATGACTTTTTATGAGCTCTGAATGTGAAAAATCTTTAATGTTCCTATAGCTTAAGAACCAAAGACCAAGATAAGTTTTCCTCAGACTCCTGTTTCCTCAGACATTGTGCTCTTTTTATTGGAGCCAGGGAGAAACCAACTGCAGGCTTGAATTTTTCACAATGTATATTCATTAGACTTCCAACTACCTGTTTTTATATAACCTGAATCTAATCATCATGAAATATCAAACAAATCTAAACTGGGGATTATTCTGTAAGATTACTAGCCTCTATTTTTTAAACGTGCAAATGCCATGAAAGATAAAGACGTGAGAGACTTGTTCAGATTATAAGAGACTAGAAATAAGTGATAAATAAATGTAATACAAAATCCCTAACCAAAATTTGTACTGTAGGTAAAGGAACACTATCAAGGATATTATTAGAAAAGATAACAAAATTGAGATAGGGACTCTAAACTCTTTTATCAATGTTGTTGAACTTCGGGTCCATCAATAGCAAAAGCTTAGGTAGATAGTGTAATATAGAAGCAGAATACTGACTAAGAATCAACATCTGTAGATGGACTGGGCAGAGAAAATGTCAAAACATGATACCTTCTCAACAGCACAGCCTTGGCCAATTCCATGGAGAGCTTACATGACCACACATGACTCCCACTGGGCCAAAATGCCTCTTCTGTGATCAGTCATTGAATGTGGATTGCCCCAGAAGGGGGTGCTTTTACTCAAGCTTGCTCTCCATAGCTGAGACAAACCCTGAACCAGTTGACATCTGGTAGACTACCAGCCAAATCACAGAAGGTGTGGCAGCAAATTTTTTCCCTCTTTGATGGGGGATCCATAGGGTGTACCTCTACACTGACCATAGTATGCAATCTCTTTATTTTAATGTCTGTACTGAGATACTGTGAGACAACATCTGGTTAAGAAAAATACACAATGACATGGCATTCATGGTATGTTTGAAATTTTTTTAAGGTAAAAAGTTAAAAACAACTAAAGAGCTAGTGTCATTTTCAGGCATACTCCAACATGGTTTGAAAGTTTCCTCAAGGTGCTGTATTCTAAAGATTCATTTCCAAAGAAGGAAAACTTCATGAAGGAGAAAAAAGGTGAGCAAAAGTCTGTGTTATATTCCAACAATTCAATAAATCATGAGGCATTTTGTAGATAACACTACAATATTTTGTAGCAAGGACAAATAACTTTGCCAAAAAATTAAAACCTTGACAGAAAAACAATCCCCTCTAATAGGTAGACTACAAAACAGTAAGTAACCAAGGAACAACTGAAATAGAAGGGAAGAAGGAGTCTCACAAATGATACCTGGGAAAGGTGGCATTTGGCTTAGGACTGCAAAGAAAATGGGTCAGATTTTTATACACCACTGAAGAAAGCGGATGATATTACAGAATACAATTTGTGCACAGACACGTGCACAATGAAAAACTCTCAATTCTGTTTGTATACAAACTCAAATTAGTCATTTTAAATATCTACTAAAATGTAAATGTATATCTGAAGTAAAACATCTATGTCACATATTATACAGATATATGCTATATTTCTTCCTTAAAGTACTTTGTAATTGTTACATAATCAGATGTCATTTGTTATTGATGTATAAAGATAGGTACATTATGTGTACAGAAATTTTGCATCTACAATATGATATACAACCTAAAAAATATATTCTGAGTTAGCTAGTTAAGAGAACAAATCTAGCCAGGTGTGGTGGCTCAGGCTTATAATCCCAGCAATTTGGAAGATTCAAGGCCCTGCCTCATCTACTAAGCAAGACCCCCCTCAGTAACTTAGGAAGAGCTTGTTTCAAAATTAAAAAAAATAAAAAATAAAAAGGACAGAAGACATAGCTCAGTGTAATGTGCCCTTGGGTTCAATCTCTAGTACCCAAAAGAAAAGAAAGAACAACAACAACAAAACATCACATATAAATAAATAAGCATTTGATATCCTCACAAGTCATTTTTCGAAAAGGAAGTTAATTTCCATTTGCCATTAATGCTTTGCATTTCATTATAACAATTTCTCTTTTGAGAATGGTTCTGGACTGTATTAACAGTAGCAGGGACTGAATAAATTCAGAGAATTTCTTCTAGGCTTTGTCCCAGTAAATAAAAAAAAAAAAAAAAAAAAAAAAAAAAAACCCACAAGAATTTGATTTCTTGATCTCATGTATTATTTTTCTTCAGCTATAAAGGAAATTAAGTGGACTGTCTATCCCATTTCCCTCCTGGGTACAGGTTGCTATAATATTTGTGTTTGATAAAAGACTTTTTATCTTTCATAAGGACATAGTATCTAATTTATCAAACAATATATATTGCAATTCTCAGCTGAAACATATATCAAAGAATGAACAGTTTGAAATAAAATAAAATGATACAAAAGGGAAAAAAAGCAGAGTGGCCCGGAGAGAAAAAAACATTGAAAAAAATGATTTATCCCAGGTATATATGTTGTTCAGCTATTTACTCCCTAATATAAACATCCTTGGTACCTTAGTTTTTCATCTTATTTTATATCCACAATAGATAAAAATCAGCTAAAGGAGATAATGATTGATTGTCTTTTAATATGCATGTAATCAAATACTGACAATTTCCTGTTTACTATCACCATAAATATGAATGATTATAAACCAGATCATAGAAAATATATGGTTACTGCATTCTAGGATTGCTCTTATCAAAATGTAACTGATCTTCAAGATCATTAAATGGTCAAGATTCAGTGTAAATAACTATTAACATGAAACATACAAGATAGTGAGAAATCCTGACATCATTTTTATTTAACCAAGAGGGTATGAATGAAGCTACTTCCCTCAGGTAAATAATACTCACCCAACCCCTACACTATTTGTATTCCTTATTTTTTTTTTTTTTCCTTTTTCTGAGTTTCCTTTTGCATTCAGAGTAGGTGTGTGAATGTGTGTGTGTGTGTGTGTGTGTGTGTGTGTGTGTGTAGTGTTTGTGAGGGTCAGCCTGTGTTTGTTTGAAAAACTCCAGAACATTTTTGTGTGAGTCCCTTCATGGTCAGTGTGCCTGTGAACAGGGGGATATGACCCTTAAACAGCATTTCCTTCTAGAGAGACACAGCGTATACAATGTAACTGTACCTATGATCATATATAGATATATGTTCATAATTTATATATACATGTATATATTAAATGTAAGTATGTATTTATACATATTCAATACATAAATATATTTTTTTGGTCCTGGGGATTGAATCTAGGGTTCTTAACCACTAACACACATCCCTAGCCCTTTATTTTGAGACAGAGTCTGGCGAAGTTGCTAAGCCTGGCTTTGAACTCAATCCTCCTGCTTCAGCCGCCAGAGCCACTGAGATTACAGGCCTGTGCCACCATGCCCAGTACAAAAGAATTTTTTTAAAACATTAACTTATCAACCTACTACCTAGCATCTTTTGCTTCAAGCTAACCCAGTGTTTTAATGGATAGCAGTTTTCATTAAAAAAAAAATAAATAAATAAACTTGTTCTTTGTGTGTGTATTCTCAGTGAATAACTGTGAACATGAAAAAGGCGTAGAGATTTTCATTTCATAGAGGATCGTGTAAAGATGTAATTGTCAGCAAAGTGTACTGTCATTAATGCATTTGACAACCAAGGATTGAGATCCTCCCTGTGAAAGATGTAATGCTAGATGGTTGGGATATAGAGGCAAATCCTTTTTATGTGTGAAAATCCTCTTGGCATGCTAAAACTTGAACATCAACAACCTCATGTAAGTATTACAATATTTCCTCAAGTTCACGCAGCTATTCAGTGATAGACTCCAGTTCCTAAAATGGATATTATCATTTTGTAGGTGTCTGATAATTTTATTCAATAAATGATAAAAATATGGTGGCATGTAGAGCTTTCCATTAGTAGGCTAGAGGGGACTGAAGTGGTTGACTAAGTTGCTGAGAGAACTGGAAAGGAAGATGATACACAATGACTTTGGGGACATAATAATGCACAGGGTAGAGAAAAGGAAGAAATAAAGATGATTCTAATGACCCAGGTTTGGAAAACTTGATGCTGTGATGCTACTAATGGAAAAATGACCACAAAAGATGAGCCAGATTAGGAGAGAAATTGGCTTTGTTTTTAATCTATTAAGTTTGAGGCTTAATGAAAAAGGCACAAAGTTATAAAGGCCAATGTTAAACAAACATTTCTTTATTACTAAGACTATCCAGTATCAAATTACTTATTGATATTTGAAAGAAAATAAAATACACAGTGAAATATCATAAAAGGGAACTCACTAAATTGTTTTACTCCTATCTCCTCAGAGTGACTGGCTAGCAAGTGAAAAGAACTTTAAAAAATTATATTACACTGTAAATATCCGCTGTGTTTTTTAACCAACCTGTCTATTTTAAAAAAAAATTGGTATTATTTCAAATGAACACTTCAGTGTCATTATTTCAGAGAATGCAAACGTCAGAAATTATCATCAGGTCTGAAGTTATTACCCTCTTCCAGGGCTTCATTAAGCAAATTTAAAATGAATAAAATTTTCTGTGATTAATAGCAACATTTATGGAATTTCTCAAGAAAACATTTGTGGTTTATTATTATTTATAGTGAAGTAAGCAAAAATTGCTTCTAGCTGTGTTTTGTGGGTTACAATATTATATTTGGAGCAAATAAAAATAGGACTATAAATTTAGCTTGTATAATACAATTTAACTAAGTATGTAGTTGTTAATATATTCAGCTATATTAGTTATTAACAGATGAGAAAATACAATGTTGATTTCATAGTTTGGAAGTATATACTTGATACCCAAATTGTCTTTTCCTCAATTATATAATTAGAATGGCATCAATTAAACAAGGTTATGTCCCATCTCATTTCCATATTTTGCACACTTTCTCTGGAATATTTATAGACTAACAGTAACACAGATGGAAATACTGGTCCTCCAAGATACGTTAAGAAAGCATCTTGTTTATGCTTCTCTAGTTATAAGCCTTTGCTTGTCATTAGACCATATGGAATAATGGGACTTTGCAGAATGGAAAGGAAGAAATCAAGACTGCCGGTCCTGCATGTTTTCTATGGTGATGTTTGGTGGTTTCCCTATATAAAACACAGCCTTGTAAATACTGATGATTGTCCACATGAGATCTTTACAAACTAGCTTATACTTCATGAACATTGTAGAAGCTATTTACAGGATTTTTTTCTTTTCCTTTTTTGGTGCTAGGGATTGAACCCAGGGGCATACCCTAAGAGAGTCACACCCTTTTAATTTGAGGCAGAATCTTGCCAAATTGCCTAGGCTGGCCTCAAATTTCTAATTCTTTGACTCCAGCCTCCCAAATTGCTGGGATTATAGGCATTTACCATAGCACCCAGCTCTATTTATAAGATTTAACAACTAAGATTATGTAGAATATTTAACTTAGTTAAATATTAGGCATATTAGGTGATTTAGATATTGCTGAAAAATAGAAAAGTTTATTTTATTTTGCAAATCATTGGTAACTTTGCCACCCTTTTTCCAAGTTTAGTACAATGTGATAAGGTCACTTCTAACAAGTTACTTGGGAACTGTTACTTGTTTCAGGGCTTTTATATGGTAGTTTAATAATTGGATGTTTTAAAGTTTTGATGAAAAAAGCAGTAATCTTTGATATGTGAGCATATACTCCAAAATGTAATGACTGTGACTATATCATTATATTAAGCACATTGTAATTCACATGCAGTGATCAAACACTTCAATGTTACATAGTTTAAGGACAGATTTAAAAATAAGACTGCACCTGTGTACATCCCTTTACAATTCTTTTACAGGTGCCTCTGTTTCCCTACTTACACCTTATTTGACTTCTGCCATGTTAAAAGCTTTAGCTCTTTCTCCTCAGGGGTAATCTCTTTACAACTAGCTCTACCACACTCAGTGCAAGCCCCATTTTCCTCTAGACCTAAATTAAATATGTGGTGTGAAAATAAGAAAAATCAAGACTTACTAAGCTGAACTAAAAGCATTTTCAGGTTTCTCTTTATTTATGGACTCAACTTTAATTTTTCTGCCTTCTCCCCTGGATAGCTTATCAGAACCCAGGATTCAAGAGTAATACATTTCCCAAAGTATGGATTATTTATTATGAATAGCGTGATTTATGAGGATGCAACACAGTACGTCAGGACACCTATATTTCTGTCTGGATCCTTCAAGCTTCTAGCACAGCAAAGGTGAAATTGTGTCCATTTTCATTTTGCTCAATATGCAATCTAAAATCCTGATCTTATACAACCAAACTTCTTGAAACTATCATATATTCATATACATGCTCATCTTTTCAGGACAAACACCTATTATTTTTAGAATGAGTAAAATTGTATTTTACTATATATTTAAACATTTTATTTTCTTGATGTCTTAAGCCTAGTGCCTCCTTGTTGCTTTAGTTCTTCATAGCCAAAGGGCCCAATGTAATTATTTATATTTCAGTTGTCTCTCAAATATTAAGTGGAGATTTTCTGTGGTGGGGGAGGGAAGAAAAAAAGAATCTTTTCTCAACCACTTCTTGAGTGTTCATTATCTTCATCAATCATTTAATCATGTTGCATGTAGTTGTTAATGTCATCTCCTTACTATTTAAACATTTCATGAATCTGTTTGGAAAGATAGCAAAATAGAATTTGAATTTGGGGCCAAATATATTTCTTTTTGAATCTAACAGTTCCTACTGATTCAGAAAGAGGGAAGAAACATACCTGCTTTCCTTCCTATAGTTCATCATTTATTCAGTGGGATAAATAGCATCCACTTCTTATGGCTGCTGTGAATTAAAAGTAATATACATAAATCACATAGCCCAGTCAGTGCCTGGTAAATAGTGGCATTTAGTAAATGGTAGTTATAATAGTTATTGAGGTTGTTATTATGATTACCATATTTCTCATTATGCAAATAAATGTTCTTTGAAGACTGAGCCTGTCTTATATTTAGTTTATGTCCTCTACAACACCATAATACTACTAACCACATGCTATGGAATGAATGAATATATGAATAGAGTATTTTCCGAAACTCGTCATAAATCTAGCAAGTGAATAACTGCAAGGTGAACATCACATTTTATTTTAAGTGGTTTTTCAATACTAGTCATCATTAGGATCAGTTCCCCTGAGGCCACTTGCTATTGACCATGACCCAAAGAGTTCTCCAAAGCTTGTGAAGTCTTTTTAAATTTATGAGATTTTGATGTCTTCCTGGAAAGTTTAATTTGCCAGAGTTTTAAAAAAAATATATCATTTATTTAGTTTCTTTCCTACTTAGTTTTGGTCACATAACACCTCCTAATGTGCTTAATATTTTTATGTGCTCAGATAATGTGAGCAGTATATACAGTGTATATATAATTGAGGAATAATTTCATCAGACAACTGAGAAATGAATGTGTTTAGCCAGTCTCTACCAAAAATAATCATATTTCTAACTTATCTCCACATCTCCTTGAAGTTTTCCTTTACAGTTTAAAGAAGATGAAATTTGGCATTGCACCAAGATAGTAATCATGCTATTTTTAACTGCCAGCCATCTGGAAATAGTTCAGATTTTACCCCTTCATGCCTGTAATTCTGAAAATGTCTCTAGAAAGTTGCCTTGGAAAATGTTGCAGATCTTCCCTCTTTCAATTATGGATCCCACTTAAGCTCCCACTACAATTATTTGGATATTTTTGAAGTAGAAGGCAAACTATCAGAATTTTAAACACCTGCAGTTTCACATGACAATGGACAGATGTTGCTGCTCAGGCTCCCTAGAAAGCAGATTCTACGTTAGATTGGCATGAGGAAGGCTAGGTGGCCAGTAATAACTTCTGTGAAGCAAAGAAAGAAAGCAAAATTGGACAGAGGGATAAGCTGGGCTGTGATTTAGTTAAAAAAAAAAAAAAAAAAAAAAAAAAAACAAAGCCTCTGCTGATCTTATAGGCATCCTGAACTAGAGATGACCCTTCAAATTGTCCTAAATTGGGGCTGATATCAAACCTTTGTACTTCTCATTAATCAGTCATTGGGTGCAGGTTGCTCTTGGAAAAGAAATAATGACCTAGAGAAAGGCAGCTCTTTCCAACTGAGGGTAATTTCAGGATAGAACAGGCTGGCCAACAACCTCCTACCTCGCAGCAGGGGGAATATGTCCTTATACCTGGAAGAGGAGTCAAAGTAAATGCAGCACACAACTATGCTAGATTCCTCAAGGTATGTGGATGATTATGATGTAGCTTTACATGCCTTTGTTCATCTGTATACAATTATTTTAAAGTATAAAGACGTCTTAAAGCTTTTCAGTATTATTCATTATCTAATCAATTAGTGATGTTGTAAACACCTATTTTAAAAATGTATCTTCATTACAAAAATTATGTACAGTTTATTTAGGTATTGCATGATCCCTAAATCATTCAGGTTGTGATCAGTTTGGTTGGACAACATTTTTATGTTTAAAGAGAGCTCTTTGTGGGGGCTGGGGATGTGGCTCAGTGGTAGAGCACTCACCTAGCATGTGCACGGCCCAGGTTTGATCCTCAGCACCACGTAAAACTAAAAGGCATTGTGTACAACTAAAACAAATAAATAAACATTTTAAAAAAGAGAGCTCTTTGCTATATGTTTAATGGGTGTGATGTTGACTTTTCAGAAGAGGTTTCCGCTCTTTTTCTAGTCCTTTTGCCACTCACTTCTATGCTACAAAATTAGTCAACCTTCATATTTTCAAAAAACCAACTCTGTCTTGTCTATCACTTGTTTGTCAGTAAACAATGTGTTTACTTTGTATTTATCTCAAAATCATGTTAGTTGCTACAGTCTATTGCTATGAAACAAACAGCAGTGTTAGTGAGGCTTCAAAGAAAACCAGGCATGCTAACTTTTGGATAAATTTCATTAACATTAATGAACTTAGAAGATTTAGAAAATTCTGTTTTTCATAATTGCCCATAACATTGTACCTATGGAAAGAGGAAGAGGGAGGTGTTGGAAGAGCTTGCTAACTCTTCCAGGCCATGGTTTTAGTATAAAGGAATATTGCTTTGTCTGCGTCATGTCTTGCCACTTGTGTCACAGCAAAAAGGAGGGGAGGCAGTGGATGCACATAAATATGTTAAGTGAGAACAGGAGGCAAAGGGATCTTCTACATTAATATAAGTGTGTTAAACCATTTGGTAAAATAGGCTAATAAAGCCTAATTTGTGTAATAAAATACACATGGAAGAGAAAAATAGGACCGTCTCTATCTTAAATATCCTTCACTTGTTTCAGAACTATTCTCTTTTTAAATGAAACAAAATTATTGCCCTTTCTTTGCAGCCTAAAAAGCTTTAAAATTATAAAACAATATTGCAGCTGACTGAATCATTATCCTAATGGGATATTCATCAAAAGTCTATGAAGATTCACAATGAGAAGCTTTTATATCTGGAATCCAAATGTTATGTACAATGGCAATTTAAATGCATGTGTTCTTTTCTCAAGAACTGGCCTGAAAACACAGAAGTCTTACTTTGATTAAAAAGAGCATTACTATGGGCCTGAAAAATGATTGGAGTACAGTATTCTGCATGATGAGCTGGGTTGCCTCTGATTTTGAATCTTCTCATTCTCCCCTCAGCCACCCCCAGTACAGACGAATCAACTCTATCCACTTCGGTTTTTCTTTCATTAAAGATTTTTTTTTTTTTTTAACTTGGAAACTGATAAGTAATCCAGGAATCAGTTGGATTTGGCCTTTCAAATCATTGCTGTTTTTTTGAAAAAGTATATTCTTAAGGTTATAAGTACCTGAAGTCATCTGGCTTTAATGCCAAGGCCAAGTCACATATTTTTCTTAAAATTTTCAGATCCTTTTTTGTCAGATGCCATCCAGAGAAGTGCTACTGAAAGTAAAAATGAGCCTTACCACATAAGCCACAAAATAAGTTTTTATTCTTTCAGTGGATAACTATGTGAATTAAAACAAAACATCAGCTTGCCAAATCAGACTCACGAATAAGATATCACCCATTATCCAGCTTTACTAATAATTTCAAGGACAATTGATCAATATGATAAGCAGGGAAAGGAATGCGGCTGCTCATTTAGGCATGTTATTATTTCTTAGGTTCTGTGGAATATAACAAATAGAGTTGAATATCAGAGCACAACTCAAGCCAATCAATTTTATTTTTATGTTTTATCATATCTGGAATAGGACAAAGTTCGCTAAGTAGGAATAATAAAAATCTTAGATAAAATTAAACTTTATTTTATCTCTCCTCCTCCTTCATTTTAATTCTCCTCTTCTTCCTTACCAATTTTTTCAGATAATTAATTGCTGTATCTTAAATTTGCAGCAGTTATGCTAACTCATGGATGATTGCTTTGAATGTGGAAATAGAAAATGTGTTTGTGTACTAGATTTATTTACATACTGGACATATAAAAACTTGGTTTAAACTTGTAAAATACCTCATTGTCAATGTGTCTTATGTAATGTGTATTGCTATACTCAAGAATAGATCCTGAAGTCCACAAATGGTTGTACTCTATAATTTGTGGATGTGAAAAAAAAAAAAAAAAATGAAGCCTTCATAATAGTTTGAATGCTTATAAGTAAAAAGATTTTGTTTAGAAATAAAATAACAATGATACAATGATACTTCTTTCTTTTTTTAAAAAAAATTATTTATTCACTTGCTTTAGTTGTACACATGCCTTTATTTTTACGTGGTGCTGAGGATCGAACCCAGGCCACTCGCATGCTAGGCGAGCGCTCTACCGTTGAGCCAAACCCCAGCCCCTTCTTTCTTTTAAAAAGATTTTAAATATAGATTTTTATGACCCAAAACATAAAATAATGAATATGTATGTATTTTCTCTATATGACATCAAGAGGTAATCTACTTAGTAAGGTAGAGGGTTGTTTATCAAAATTATAAGGAGTATGTTTTATTACTTAATAATCATATATCCAAAAACTTATAATAATAACTTTGCTGCTAAAATGTTGGATCAAATTTTAATAATGTTTGATGCAAAAATATTCATATTCAAATCCAACTTTGTAGGACTCAATTAGGTAAATAGTACTAGAAATAATAAAGTCTCCTTTCATCTCAAAAAAAAAAAAAAAAAAGAAAAAGTTTTTCATAGGAGGTTGTCAAGTTGAATAAGAAGCAGACATTTTTATTTGGTAATTTTCTGAAAATAATTACAAGTTTTAACGTCCCCAAAACAGAATATTATTCAGATATGGATTAAAATGACCAAACCTGAGACCTATGTACAAATATTTCACATCTGTTTGCAGATTATAATGACTACAATTCACAGTGTGTTGACTGAAAATGCAGCTTGGGAACTCTGTACTTAGTCATAAACATAAATTAAACCAGTCTGGGCTCAGTGCCCGGGGGATCCAGTCAAGCAAACAAAACTGAGCAAAGAAATTTCCAAGATGAAGAACTAAAGACATGGATATAATTAAAGATGTATCAAATTATTTGACAATCTCTTTACCAATTTTGGAAAGATTTACATATCCTGATTCAGTGATGTCTGAGAGCTGGACAAAACCATGAACTGTTTGGTTATAAGGATAAGATTAAGTGATAATATTGAAAGGAATTTTCACATTAAGTCAAATATGTGGATTCACAAAACCAGTGGTCAGGATTCTTATCTGGAGATCCAGGTTTCTGAATTTAAAATCTGCCTCTTCCTTCTAAAAACCCTGTTAGGCCTTTGATTTTGTTCCTCCTCTCTTGTGTTCTAACCCCAAAGTCCATTTTACCTTTGTGACTCCAAAAATTCAAACCTCCAATGATTGATTTTCCTCTTTCCCTCCTTTAAGATGTACATGCTTCCTCCACTGACTGTGAAAATGACTACAACCTGTTTTAACACTGAACATATTCTAAGAAACAGGGCCAGAAAGGGAAAGCATGTTTCTTCACCTTCATACTCATCTGTTTCTGCATTGATGATTTAAGATAGGCAGGAAATACTGATGCACACTGATCGAGTTTCACTTTGGGTGACATCCATGTCAGCACTAGTGGTTAACCCAGGCAGCATGAAGAGCCTACTCAGGGTAAAGCATGACCACATAGACAATATAGTCAGGATTGAGGCAGTGTGTTATATCTCTACAAACTTGAGGATAAAATATATTATTTAAATTTATTACATTGAAAGTATGTACTGTATTTTCTGAAACTGGGAATAAAACACCATGGGCCTTATTCCAAATATAAGTCATTTTCTTAAAACAAAAGAAAATTAAATTCAAGTGGATATTTTCAAAGTCATACAAGTTATCTCTTATCTGTTCTAGTACTAGTATAGATACTTATATAACTCAGCATCTTCATTATATAGCTATGAATACTGGGGCTTATAAGTATTAGGTGCTTTGCCTAAGGTCCTATAATAGTTATTGTCAATTTCCTGATTTAGAACCTATATTTAGGGATTCCAAGTTCAGTACATTTTACATTATGCTGTAATGGCTGGATGTAATGGCTGAATTCAGAGTGCCTGAATTCTAATCTTGGCTCTGCCATTTCTAACTAAATAACCTTACCAAGTTAATTTATACTTCTCAATCTTGGTTTTCTAATCTATAAAATGGGAACAATACAATTTCTACGTAAGATGGTTATGAGGATAAGGTCAATTCATATGAAAGCACTTACTTTGAAAAAACACTCAAAATTAACTAATAATAAAACTATAATCATAAATTTATAATTGTGTTAGATAAATTTCTTTCTCTATATATACCTTTTAAAATACCCATCTTCAAAGGTATGCTTTATTTGGAAGTCCAGTAATAAAGATACCATGTAAAGTAGTTTGATATTTCAGAAAATTCAATTAATCCATATGGTTAGGTGATATATTTTTAATAAGATGAGTTGTATACACAGAATGCTACTTATAATATAAGTAGAATCTGCACAACAGTTGCCCTAACCAGTGTTGGATCATGGCCAAATAAGCAGCATGCTTATTTTGGTGTTTCCCCCTACAAAGCAAGTGGCCTGATGGTAGTTGTAATTATTCTATCTGAACTATATAACAAAAAGGACAATGTGTACCACATGTAATATCACAGCTAAAAATGTGAGATATTTTTCCCTCTGTAACATTTTATGACTTAATTTTAATATAATATTAGAACCCTATTGTGCTACTGCAATAAAAGCACAATTGTGGATTTTTGCAAAACTATGGTACAATGTAGAAGTGAGTGGATAAAAACAATTATCAGTTAAATGGGCAATTCTGTTATTTCAAAATTATATGAGATTATGGAATAACGTAATTGCTCCACTCTTTAGCTAAATTGAGAAATAATTGGGTGTTTATTAGTAACTGTTGGATGTAGGATATTGGGTTTTTTAACCATGCATGAGAAAAGGAATATATTATGAGTCGTGTGCAAAACTACATGTCATTTAGTTCCACTGACATTTAATTGCAGTACCAAGCAATTAACAAAAATTTTTGAAAAGAAGCATATATTATTCATAGTATAGAATTATATCCAGTTGGAATTTTGAGTCACTATTTTTTGTGTCTAAATATCAGTCATTTTCTATTTCTTAAAAAAAAAATCACCTTTTATAAGAATTTAGACAATAGATGGTTATTCCTAGATATTAAGGTCACAATTTTAATAAAAATTTTCACAATTTTAATAACAATTAGCATTTCATGCCAGTGCATTCAATTAGTTAAAATTTTGCTTATAAGTCTTCATTATAAACTTTTCATTCATGGTCCTTTGTGTTTTTAAAACATATGGCAAAAATTTAGGGGGTTTTAGGTTATTTGATACATAGTTGTTTTGACCAGTGGAGACACTTCCTCTTTACTAAAGCTTGCCAGGCTTTGTGTGAAAACCCATCCTATAAACTCAGTTCACTTTAGTGATCTCTTTAGCAGGAACTTTTCTGAAGTTTTTTTTTTTTTTTTTTTTTTTCTTCATTTCCCTAAAGTTTCCTCTGTGTATGTCCCAATGTCATTGGTATTTATAATCTACTTAGACTCACTGATATGAGTTAGCAGAGCTGGATTAATATAGCTCATGAGTTGAACATGTCCCTAGAAAGTGTTATAGATGTGTCTGGTACTGGGAACTGGCATGCAGGAAAGAAAAGAGAAAGTATATAGGAGTATAAAGGAGTAATCATAGGAGCTAAGTTTTTCAGCTTACCTATTTAGTATATTAACATAATCATACTTTAGCACATGATAAGCACCAACAAAATATTTTAGAAAAAAATTAATTGTTCAATGGGGAAATTGTGTGATCCCTCCAATACCAACTCGTCCCAAAGTTCCACAGAAATGTCCTTACAGATGTCTTATAGTCACTGCAGGAGAGGTACTGAGGCTTTCTCTTGTTCCTTGATTGCATCTTTTCTGGTCACTTGAGTTCAGTTTGGAGATGACAACTACTGTCTTCCTTTACAGCAGTACTCTGAAATTCAGTTATTACTTCCAGCAACTGAGAAGACAAAATCTCTCACACACTTTCCCTGCAGATGCTCTGCCTTCCTAAGGCTTGAAGCCTCAATAGCCACTATCCCTTGCCCCCCAACCAGGTAAAATCACTGGTTTATGGGAAGAGTACATTGGTTTCCTGAAAAGACAGAGGGGGGTATCTCTGGTGTTCTCTTCTCCCAGTTGGACCAGAAGCTGCTCATCATGGCGAGCAATGTGAAAAACACTGAATTCTGAATGTACTCAAAAAGGAATTTTAGATTATTATTTAACTATAATAAGATTCATATCCCAGTGTTTAGGATTCACTCTGTTAAACTAATGAAGCAAAATTTAGAAAGGACACAGATGCAGTTTGTTTAGAAAACCCAGTTGACTCATGTTACAAACTTTTCTGAGTCCTCTTGTTTCTAAACCAATAAGGCTAGAATTGATGAGGGCTGTTGTATAACCATCCAGTGCTTTAGGCTTAAAATAAGAATTTATTATTTCTTACAAGTTTAAGTGTTACTGATCTAGCTAAATGGGGGGCAGGGAGGGGAGGCAGTGTGGGAGAATACATCCCAAGGGTTAGACAAGGAGGCATGAATATTTTGGGCAATTTCTATAGTCAATCTACAAAATTGTACTAGTGTTGGAAGTGTTAAGAACTACAGTAAGACAGCAAAAGCTGAATATCAGGCTGTGAACTTTTTATAGGACTGATCTTAGCAAGTCATCTAAGGATAGGAATTTAGGTCAGCTCTAATCAAAATTTCCAGTGTCTAATGCTGACAATGAATAAATTATCTGCAGGCTTCATAAATGTACATGCAGATTTGTTTTAATTGCCTTTAAAAACAGGGGTTTTTTTATGCATATTTCAATTAGAATGTTTCTGTACACTTTTCCAAAGTCACTATTGTATTTTATTTCATAGTATTTTTGTGCCAAAGCAAAACCTAAAAATTACTTTCTTGAGGCCTAATAATCTCAGATATAAGATTAAAAAGAAAATAAGGAAAATACATCTCATTATCTTCCTTTAAACTCACAGACACTTTATGGAATAATGAAAATGTAATATAAGCTAGCTGACAAACATTGCCACATGCCATTTTTGAAGAACAGTCCTCAATGTTATTTTGCTTATAAGAGTAAACAAGAAAACCTGTTCAAATGTTGTCTAGCAAAAACTAGATAATGCCAGTTTTAAAAAACAGCTCAAGTGAACCAACAAAATTTTCTGTATTTAAAGTTAAACATAAAGTTAAAAGTGCTCAAATCTTTTTAACATACTGAAATTAATAAGAAGAGACTAATAAAAATATTTATTATTTTATAATAACATTTACTAGCATAATGTGAGATATTATAAAGAGAGGCATGAACATTTGGAGCCACTTAATTGGACTATCTGCATATTTTCCTGAAACACAATAATTGTATATTACTGTAACAGCAGACACATCTAATTTTTCTTTAGTCATTTCTTATCATATTTATTTATATGAGCTGATAACCATAATAAGCAGCATCTAATACACCATTTGTACTTCACTGTCACTTGGAATTAATTTTTTTCACCCCTTGACTACATATTAAGGGCAGACTGAAATACTTCCTATTTATATTCAAATTAAAATACATTTACAAGAAGAAAAGGGGAGAGTAAAAAAATTAAAAGTGAAAACAAAATGAAAATTATAACAATGGGTAATCATAAAATTCCTAAGACATACAAGAAAAGGGAGTGACTTTTGGAAATAAAGCTTAAAAATGTAGATGCATAAATTAATATGCAATTAAAATGAAAATAAGGCCTATATCACATGTATACTGTGTGGCTCTGAATATTGGAAAGTGAGCAACTTTAAGATTGTAGTTACGATATGTTTGCCCTTTGAAGTCCTTTTGGTTTAATAGGCTCTGACTATCTCAATTTTAGTCACTATTAGAATATTTCTGCAAGAAAACCCCTTCAATAACCAAAGCCCTGGGGCTAGAAGAACTGGAATCCCCTTTAAGTCTCTTTCAGCACCCACTTCCTTGAGGTCTTGTTTATATGTCTCACTTCTGGACCAACAGGGGAAAAGGGAGAAGTGAGAACAGGGCTGCAGTGGGGGTCTGGGAAGAGGAATAGAAGAAGCTGAGGGAGGGAAGAGAAAATGAAAGAAAACAGAAGGGATTCCAGCAGACAGTGTTGTTGCCATCAGATTCCATAGTTTTCTATTTAGCTGATGGGAAGCCTTCTGGAAAGAGCTTCAGTGCTATGTTTTTCTCTGCCATTAACTAGTTTTGCAATGTTCAGCACTCCAAGTATACCTTGTCCAATTTCATCTGTTTCTTCAATCTCACTCACAGTTTCCCAGTAGCTGGTTTTCCCCACGCCTCTAGGAGTCAGAATCTGTACACGCTAAGCCCTGCATCTGGCAGAGGACTGTTCTAAGGGGGGCCTATGTGAAGTTCTGAAGGTACTTCTTCACAGAGCTCACTTTGTTCAAGCGTTGTGTTCCACAAGTTTCCTCAGTCACAGAAGCTCCAATTCTGACCTCTTCATCCTCAATTCACTGAGACTTTTGTGCCCTTCCTGGGCTCACCTGCCTGAAACACAACCTGGAAAGGGCCTTCAGGCAAAAAGCCTCAGCAATAGTGGGCTTCATGACATTGTTCCCTTCCTTCTAGGATCACAGTCCTGTGCTGTGTATTCTTGATAATTTTCTAATTGGTTTTGTATATTCTCCATAATTTTCTAATTGGTTTTGGCAGGAGTGTTCATCTTGTACCAGTTATTCAGTCATGCTTAACGCCTTATTTTAAATTCATATTTAGACATTGGAGATTACTCCGTTCTACAAGGATCAAAAAGATTAGAGATTTTATACTTCCCTTTAATATTTCTATACATTAAAAGAAAATTAAAAGCATTGTTTAAAATATTTCACTAATTGTAAATAAATGTAATTATCCTTCAGGAATATCCAAGGCAGTGTTCTAACATTCACTTTTTAAAAATGTATTTGTAATTCCATCATACAATTTATGTGACAATCACTTTTCCCATGGAAGTCAAAGCTAACATGGAATAGTAATTCAATTAGTGAAATTTCCATATCTGTTTTCACTGTTTCCTTTAAATTTCTCAAAGGGCTCATTATAGAAGCATTATCTCTGTCAGGGACCTAATTATTTGTCTTCATATTCTAAGCAATTTACCTTTCATCTTTAATTGTGGCTTCCTTGAACTTTTTCTTCTGTTGCATTCACTTCAATTTTATGTAACTCATGTTAGGTCATGCCACTCCTCTGGATTTCCATTTTCAGGGTTTTTTGTGCTTTTTTTTTCATTGCTCCCTTACAATTAATATCGATCCCTTTTCACCTCTAGCATATTTATATCTCAAAAGTACATCTTGTTATTGAGCATCTCTTTAATTAGCTCAAGAATTTTCTTTCTGCCCTTCCTCACATTCAGGGGCATCTGGCTAAGAACCAGCTTTTTCTATATTTAAAATCAATTTTGCTTAGCATAATTCATATTTTACTTTAAAATTTTCACTACTTATTCACATAGAATCATAATATTATTATTTTTTTCAAATTTATTTTGTGTAAGCATACTTTTCACTTTAGGATATACAATGTATATTGCCTACCTCACCCTTTGGTCTTGAAATGGAATACTCAGCCAATCATTCAACCCCAACCCCAGATATTAAACTCAATAAATCCCAACATTTAATTTTACTAGTGGAAGTTAACTTGTCATGACTAACCATCCAAGTCAGTTTGCCCCATTTACTCAGTGAAATGAAGAAGTATCAGAATGCCTGCAACTTTTCTGTTTCTTCATCTTTTCCTTCTCTTTCTTCTTCTTTTCCTTTAATATCACCTTTCCAATTTAGATACTGCTTTCCTAATTTGATTTCTTTTACGTTCTTCTTCTTCCCCTTCTCCTTTTCTCCCTTCTTTCCTTCCTTTTTTCCTTCACTTAAAACATATAACAACTCCACAAAGAAATATTCCTCTTTTAAGTAATGTGGAAAGTAAGTTCTCAACACATTGCTGAGGTCATATGCTAAGCAATTGACACCTTAAAAAGACAACCCAGTTACATGGACTGCTCATTCTCTGCTCTTAACCACCACTACAAATTATTAGCAAGTTAAAAATAACATGGAATAACTGTAAATCTTTCAAAACTGATCCAGGGAAATGATACTTCTTTATTAACAATAAAAGCTTGGTTTTAATTTTCAGATAAGTCTATCTATAAATCTTAATTATAATTAAAAATGTTACAACAATACAAAATAAAGTAGAAGTGAAAGAAAATCTTGGGTTACAATAGAATCAAAATAAAACTAAGACTCCAGTTCAACTTTCAAATTTTCCTACATTTTGGCATTTTAGTATTCCATCTAGTTACAGGAATCCATGCTGTGACCATAAATCATTCTTTATCAAAGGAAACCATGTAAAATATATGATAAAATAAGAAAATTTGTTTCACTAAAACATCCATCTACTCATTCATCTGCATATCCATCCATTCAATTTTAAACTTAATAAATATTTATTGGTTAACTGTTAACTTGCCAAGTATTTTGTTACAAAATGAGACTATGACAGCTGGGTGCGGTGGCGCATGCCTGTAATCCCAGCACTTTGGGAGGCTGAGGCAGGAGGATCACGAGTTCAAAGCCAGCCTCAGTAATGGCGAGGCACTTAGCAACTCAGTGAGACCCTGTCTCTTAATAAAATACAAAAAAAGGGCTGGGGATGTGACCCAGTGGTCGAGTGCCCCTGAGTTCAATCCCTGGTACCACAAAAAAAAAAAAAAAAAAAAAAAAAAAAAAATGAGACGATGACAGTGAACATAATTGAAGCATTTTCTGGCTGCTTTTAATAAACTTTCAGTTTATCACATGAAAACTCTGCAGAAAGAGATGAGGGTTTCATCCACACAACAGTATGATTACACTCAACACCATCTTATTAAGTTCTTAGTAATTAATGTTCTCTCTATTTGACTTATTTTTAACCAGAAAATCAAATATATATTTTCTAAAATTCCTCTGGATTTTGTACCATTTGATTAAGAAACCTAGCAATGGCAATAATTTTCATTCATCACTACTTCAAGTTACAATAGCAAGAATTTTGTTTTAACTGCATACTCTTAATTTTTAAGATTGCTTATTCTTCTGGATATGAATAGTATTTATGAATACATAGTAACACTCTTAACACTTCTCTTCTGTGAGAAGCTGAGTAGGATTTAACATGAAATAAGTGGTTTTGGATTCTCTCTAAGGAGTTCTGTGCTCTTAAAAGTTCTGAGAAGCCTCTGAAAAGAGGTTCCAATGTAAATGCAATCATTTCCTAAGAAATCTAATGATAACAAAATATTCCTCCAATACATTTATTTTGAGATTGTGATTCCACACTTGTTAAATTTATTAAATAAAATGAATATACCTTTTATCAAAAACTTAAATATATGAGAAATGGGTCACTGAAAATTCTTAAAACAAAATGATTTTTAAAAGTAAGGCAAAGGGCTGGGGTTGTAGCTCAGCAGTAGAGTGCTTATCTAGCACATGGAAGTCACTAGGTTCAATCCTCAGCACCACATAAAATAAATTAATAAATAAAATAAAGGTATTGAGTCCAACTACACACACACACACACACACACATACACACACACACACATAAAGTAAGGCAAACATCTTTCTATATTAAAGTAGTATATTCTGAAATTCAAAGGAGCCTAGGTGACTATTAAATAGCAAGAACATTACACAATCTAGCAATATTTAAAGTTATCATGATAATGGTTATGTAAAGATATTAAGAAAACAAACTTAAAAGTGAGAATAGTGAGAATCCCTAACTTTTGTAGCTTTATTAAAAGAGTCACACACCAAAAAATGACTATATAAACAAGAAGAAAATTTTAAATCCTAGGTCTGGAATCAAGCAGCTTGCTCTCTAAAAGAGCTGGCCAATTGCAACACTGAAGGCTCTGGGGCCCTGTGGTTTCTATTGCCCGTGCTCAGCTCTGCCATGGTAGCTCCAAAGCAGCCATATGCATGTGACACAATAGTTCCTGAGACCAAAAGAACTTGACTGTGGTACAATAACACTTTACATCTGTGAACTGGAGGCACATTTGACTTCATGGGCTATCTACTCAGGCCTGAACTAGGGGGATATGGGCATTTTAATATAGTCTAAGTGATGGAAAGGCTTGGAGGGATAAGGGACTAGAAATGTTGTAGTTTACATAATAGATGTTAAAAAAACTGTACATAAAAAAGTGAGATATTAGAAAAATATAATGGCTATTTACTATAATAAATACCCTAAATACTATTAGTGTTAATACTAATAATATGATATTAATATTTCTGCTAGAAGTGCACTGCATTGTCCATGGTCATTAATTCCCAATCTGCAAATTCAACTATGAATCAAAGATATCTTTTAAAACTTGTCTGTATTGAACATAAATGAGATGATTTTTTGTGTCAATGTCTCCTAAAAAACTGACTTACTATTTACATTTTATTTGGTATTTTAAGTAATCTAGATATGATTTAAAGTAAATGGAATGATATACGTATGTTATATCAAAATACTATGACATTTTATACAAGGGGTTGGACATCTGTGGATTTTGTTATCTCTGAGTGGTCCTGGCACCAATCCCCTGTGGGTACCAAAGGATCACTGTATTTTTTGATGCTGTTTTTGTTAATAAGTCTTTAAATAGTTTTTACATGTTATTAACACATACTTTTGTGGTGGTTGTTCAAAAAGAACATCAACTATATTACCTTTTTTTTTTTTTTTTTTCAATATTAGGATAGTACCTTTACAATTTGGTCTTTTTTATTCAATAAAGTTTTAATATTTATATTGTAGATTTTTCCCCTCTGAGATTAAAATTAGGTGACCTTTTAACATTATTAATTTCAAGTGAAATATTATTCCAAAAAGTCTATGAAGTTAACTACAATGTTCACTTTAAATTAACTATACTTATTTATCTCAGCTTTCATATACATGTCTTCATATAACTGAGTTTATTGACTTCCCTGTCAGAAAATTGATTTGCCTTTTATATTTGGTTTAATTTTAAATAAATGTATATGTAGAGGTTTCATTTCTAGAGATTAATTGAAAAATAATCACATTTAATTCACATATTTTAATAATACTGTCCCTATTGGTTATCTAGTGCTTCCATAAAATATGTCAAAAGTTGTTGGCTTTTGGGGCTGGGGCTATGGCTCAGCAGTAGAGCACTTATCTTGCCTGTGTGAGGTCCTGGGTTTGATTCTCAACACCACATAAATAAAATAAAGATATTGTATCCACCTACAACTTAAAAAAAAAAAAAAAAAAGTCATTAGCTTTCCATTTGCAATACCATTTGAGGGGCATCAGATCTTTGTTTTACAAAAAAAAAAAAAAAAAAAAATTTCTCTTGAGTTCCTTATCCCATCTGTTGAAAATACTCACAAAACTACATGAATGAAGCCTAAAATCTTTGCCTGACTTTAAAAGACAGCTAGAACTTATGTTGAATTGATTTCCTTACTATTTTAAACCACTTCTAATACTCTGAATACTTGAGTCTTTTCTCCTGGAATTTCCTCTCTTCACTCTCTGGCCTTTGAAATCCTGTGCATTCATGTCAGTGTATATCTTCTCAAAGAATGCCTTCCAGATCACTGGTGAGGTATCATATTCTTTTCTCTCTGTGAGAAGTCAAGACTAATCCCTGTGGGCTGAAATCACTGAGAGGAAAGTGGTGGTCTGCAGAGAGATCCCACTCTGTCCTACAATACCATTATTGGGTCTCAGTCCCTGATCACCTCACCTTGTTCACCTAATTCTGAAACAGAAAGCCCCCATGGTCCTTCCTGTGCTTCCCTCCCTGGAGTGCAACATCTGATGTAAGAGATCCCTAAATGCCTTAGTAAATTGTTTTTAAGTCTTGTTGTGTGTTGTCTGGTCATTTATTTTTGTTTGCCCAACAACTCCATATTGTCAAATATTATAGGTTTACAGACTGTAGATAACCAGGGTAAATTAGAAAATTTGCATATTAATGTGATTAAAACACAGCAGGGATTTGGGTCTGGCCCATCTCCCTTGGTGTTCTAGCATTTGGCAGTAGTTGATGGGCATTAATAATAAAAATTTCCTGGGGATGGAGAAAAGCTGAGAAAATAAATGCTGGTGAAGAAGCTCTAGTTGAAAAAACAAACTGTCCAGAGGCCTCATCCATTTTTTCTAGCTATAACCTAAGGCTTGCCTTCTTTTCTCCAGTGGGAATTAAAAGCAAGGCCAAGTAAAAAAAAAATATTCATCAGCTGCTTGAGAAGTGGGCCCTGAAGGGAAAAAGGAGCAAATTCTGAGACTCTGGTATGACTTGTCAAAGCTTTGAGGGCCTAAAACCTAACGTGAACCACATCACAATTATGCCACTGGCTTTGACCAATGTGTGAAGAACTGAGGAGAGGTGGCCTTTTCAAATTACTTATGTATATTACAGAATTATTCAATTCTAACAAATTAGCTGATATAAAATAAATATTATCCAGCATGAAATTATCTAACAAAACTTTCCTTAGAGTAAATATCACAGAGTTATAAAAGCTCAGTTTTATAATCAATGAACTCTTAGGTTATTCATATCAGATCATTCTCACATACTTTCTGTTTCTGCTCTTACCTAGCTGGTTTTGCTTTTCTATATATACAAAGTGGGCAGTCCTCCAGTATTGATTCTCCATGTGATTAATCACATCAATCTTGGATACCCTATTCATCTGGTTATAGTTTAACTTAGTTGAAAATTGGAGAACTTTAATTTACTGATCCTGATTTAAAAACAAATCCCTGAAGTCAGGTGGTTCTTACTAATCTGGTGAAGTTTTAAACCCAGAATAACAACTCAGGGTTCTATTAACATATACTTGCTGCAACATACCAAGAACATTAGAACACATTTAAGAAAAAGTGGGGGGGTACTAACATGTAGTTTGCTTTAGCATTGTTTGTATTTTTCTGATCTCCTTCCTTCCCTTTTTTTCCAACTCAGTTTAGCTAGTGATGACTACAATGAGTATAACTTACTTTTACTAACACGGAAGGTTCCTGGGAGTTGATGCCATATAATATTCAATTTTTGTACTTTAAAGAACACAGCTGAACTTGGTGGTCTTGCATCATTGATATCTATTGGCTTCATGAATGTCTGAATACATAAAATTGAAACACATTTTTTATGCATCATAAAGTGGGCCCAGTGGCACGTGCCTGGAATCCCAGTGGCTCAGGTAGTTGAGGCAGGAGGATCATGAGTTCAAAGACAGCCTCAACAATTTAGCAAGACCCTGTCTCCATATACAAATATAAAAAGGGCTCAGGATGTGGTTTAGTGGTTGAGCGCTCCTGCATTCAATGCCTGGTACCAAAATAAATAAGTAAATTAATTTAATTAAAATACATCGCAAAATACAGAAAAATTTCCAAATGAAAACTTTCAGTAATCTATTAGTTGAAATGGGCAATTGTGTGCTGAAAATGGGTTCCAGAGACACCAAAATAATAACACCAAACTACTGAACTTTGAGATTTTGTTTTACTTATATTTTTATTACTCAGTACTCTTATAACATTATATTGACTTTTAGTTTCAGAATTTATTTTAAAATTTGAAATTATCTAGATAAAAATATAAATAAATTTACAGAATTAATGTAAGAATAAGTATTGTTATAGATAATAATTAGAAATTAAGTGTGCTGTTCAGGAAAACATTCAAACATCTATAGTTAAAACCAGTTACAATAGATTGGACATCAGATACAAAGAGCATTTTCTCTGTGAATGAAGATCATCATTGGTTGAAATAGACTGAAAAAAATGGTTTTAAGTGAGTGAAGTATATTATGAAAGGACGAGAGAGAGAGAGAGAGAGAGAGAGAGAGAGAGAGAGAGAGAATGAAGGTAGAGGTTTTTTGTTTTTGTTTTTTTTTTTTTTTTTTTTAAAGTGTCAGTTAATTCTTCATTCCCAGAGAGAAATGACATGATGAAACATAGGAAGCCACAGGTTTGACTCAGAGTGTGCATAACTGAGGAGCTTGCAGGCAACTTGAGAGCAAAGCTGGCAATTATATTATCCATCTCCGTCTCTATTTCTAACTTTTTCTATGCATATACATTTCTTTCTATACATATTCCTGTTGAAGAAACTGTATCATTTTATTGCTCAAAAGAGGATTTATATGTCTGATTATTCAAAACAGGAATATGTTTCTTTGGGAAAATATTTCTGTCAGGCAGAATGTCAGCTTGGCAAATACTAATTTTTTTGATATTTGAATAAGGACAGAATTTCTCTCTATTACAATGTAGGGAGATTTTTATGTTCTTAGATGCAGAACCTCCTTCAACTCCCCAGGGAGGGACCTATCTCATGGAGGCAATTCTTTAAGGCATAACTTGAAGAATAGCAGATGACTTGTGCAATACTTTGTAAATTATTAGTGTTTTTATTGAGGGTATGTCCTGGCTAAAGACAGACACTAAATAGTTTCAGTAATAGAAATGAATTTTTTCAATGTTGTATAAATTAGAGAGTTGAGAAATGGTACAACCAGCCAGAGAGATGAACTATATGGGGAATTTGGAGATTTCTTATGGGAATTTGATTAAGTTTATGCTTTGTAGATAAGTGAAACTTCTTCCCTCAGATCCTATGAAAATTTTGGTGAAATTACCATATGTAATTATTGCTTTGTGTGATGGATTGTGCTGAGTACATCCCCAAGTTGGACTAAGAGATCTAAGCCACGAACACTAGGTTATAGATATTTGAGTGACTTCTCCATTGTCCACGATAGACACATAATCTACAGACAGAGGTGGCAATAAGTAAATTATATGGAAATGGTGCAAAAAAAGGAAAAGAACTGGCCAAAATATTAAGTAGAAACTGTTCATAGTCAAGATCAATTAGATAAAGATTTTGAGACTGTAGGAAATTTGTGCAAGGTAAGCAAATGATTTTTACCTCCTCCCATTATTCAGATCTGTTATGCACTTGCTTGTAGCATTCAATAAAATAATTAAGTTGTTCAAATTCATACTAAAGCTTTGGTACTAATAAAGATTTTTGATACTGTAATGCACTAAAGACCAACATTAAATTTTGAGGAAACTGAACACTATGTTAGGTAAGTGTGTGAGTCTGCTAAGGCTGTCATAAGAGACTCAAGCTGCAGTAAGAGCCACAGACTGGGTGGCCTAAACAGGAGAAATTAATTCGCTCATAGTTCTGGAGGCTTGAATTTCTAACTTGAAGGTCTAGGCAAGGTTAGTTTCTGGTGAGGCATCTTTGTACCTTTCAGACAGCCACTTTCTCACTGTGTACTTGCCTTCTGTTCCTAACAGAAATCCCTGTTATCTCTGGTATCTTTTTCATTCTTATCAGGATACTGGTCTATGGGAGTAAGACCCCACCCTATGAACTCATTTATCTTTTATGATTTCATTTAAGTCCTATCTCTAAATACAGTCACAGTGGGAATTAGGATTTCAATATATGAATTTTGTGAGAACACAATTCATTCCAGAATATTCTACCCCCTACCTGTGAAACTTCATATCCTTCTTTCATGAAGACACACCCACCCCATCCCTAACACCCACAATCTCTTTCCATCCTCTACACTGCAGCTAGAGTGATCTATTTAAAACCAATATTATCATAAGAAATGGTTAAATCTTTTCTGTGTTCTACAAACTAGTCTGAGCTTCTTAATGTGACTCCAGTCATGACTCCCTCCTGGGCCTCTTTCATTTACCACCATCCAATGTATGCATTTGTTTTCTCATGCTGGTTTTCTTTCTTTCTTTCTTTCTTTCTTTCTTTCTTTCTTTCTTTCTTTCTTTCTTTCTTTCTTTCTTTCTTGTTGATTTATTTGTTACTGGATTATTTTCTCAGTTACTTATTCATCAAGAGCTGTAGCAGAATCAAGTCATATCTTGTCTAGGAAAGGAAATCATTAAGTTCTAGTGTAGGTTAGATGTTTTCCATCAATGCCCTTATAGAGAAGCCTAAACATGGCTTTGTCTTAATAAAAAAAAAATTAAATTTAGTCTATTCTTATATTTATCTCCAGCAATGAGGTTCAAAATTTTTTCAGTGTTCATCTCTAGTGATTCAGAAAACAAGGAAAGGACTAAACAGAGTAGGAAGACAATAAATGGGGTGGAATTAAAGTTAAGTCATTAGGAAAAATAATAAGAATTTAAAATTGATCCTGTTACCTATTGTTTCTAGTCTCTTCTAGCATATGTAATGTCATATAATACAAACAAAGTCAAATATGGCAACAAAAATGTCATTTCTTAAGAATCAAAACATATCTTATTCTCATTTTGCTTGATAAAGAAACTTGAGTCTTTTTGTAGGACATTTTTCTTTGTTGATATTCTCAGTTATTTGCCAGTGCTGTCACTTTTCCAAATATAGCCCTTAATACATCCATGTTTACTGATAGAACTTCATTTTAGGCCCTAGTTACAATGCCAACTAGTAGTTCTTTAATAATAATCATCTTCCCTTCTTATCCATCATTCTAAATGTAAATAATATCATCTTTAATGGGTACAGACTAATTTTTCCATTGCCTAAGGCATAATTCCAAATACACTATCAAGGAATTCAATATCCTCTTATGATTGGCTCTGATCTACCTGCCCATACATTTCTCACATAACATACCAATTTCTACCACCTATTTCTGAGCACGTCTTATTTGTTTTCCCATCACTCTTCCTTTTCTTGTGTGTTTTTTCAGCATGGACTTCTTTCCATTTTCATTATCAAGTCTCAGGTGCATTAATGTCTTCCAAAAAGCCCTCAACATATAGCTCTAGAGCATTTATATTAACTTCCTTTGAAAATTTATTATAATATCAGGGAAATATGTCTTATTTCAGCTGATTATATTTACATAACTCATTAAATTTTGCTTATTTTTGAATAGGGAAAACAATGCCTTATTAACTTCCTTTTTAAGCATTAGAAGCTATGAAATCAATTAATATTTAAAGTATGAATACTAGAGTCAAAAGGGATCATGTAGCTGAAATTTCTAATCTGGATAACTAGGCCCCATAAAACTAAATTTTTTAAAGTATTTGAAACATGAAGATAGTGCATCACAATCAAGTGGGCTTCATTCCAGGGATGCAATGTTGGTTTAATATAAGGAAATCAATAAATGTAATTCATCACATCAACAGGCTCAAAGATAAAAATCATATGATCATCTCAATAGACGCAGAGAAAGCATTTGACAAAATACAACATCCCTTGATGTTCAAAATGCTAGAAAAAATAGGGATAACAGGAACATACCTCAACATCATAAAGGCCGTCTATGCTAAGCCCCAGGCCAATATCATCCTAAATGGAGAAAAATTGAAAGCATTCCCTCTAAAAACTGGAACAAGACAGGGATGCCCTCTTTCACCACTCCTATTTAACATAGTTCTTGAAGCTCTAGCCAGAGCAATTAGACAGATGAAAGAAATTAAAGGGATATGGATAGGAAAAGAAAACTCAAATTATCACTATTTGCAGACAATATGATTCTATACATAGAAGATCCAAAAAATTCCACCAGAAATCTTCTAAATCTCATAAATGAAGATAGACTCTGACAACTTATGCACCAAGACTTCTCTTTACATGGTATCTTTTGATTAATATTTGACATAATAGTTTACTCTAGCAGAAGTTCTAGATTGGCAATAGAACTTTGTAAAATTATGTAAATATTTTACACCTATATAATTCAATATGGTAGTCACTAGCTACATATAGCTCTTGAGTACTTGAAGTATAGCTAGTAGTATAATGTTGATAAATCAATACTTTCTTAATTTTAGTTAATTTAAATTTAATAGCCACACTTGGCTATTGGCTACTGTATTGAACAGTACAGTAAATTATATGAACTTGGTCCCCAAGAAAAACAAGTTTTCTCTCAAGAAAGGAAATGTGCTAATGCCCAAAACTTTGTGGTCAAGAGAGGAAAAAAATACTGTTATATTTACCTTTTGATTTCAAAGGATATTTTTCACAGTTGAGAAATGTATAATATCCTTCATTTGATGAAATATTGCTGTTGGACTCTTCTTTGGTACAGGGAAAATGATGGCTCATAAAGACTGAATTGAACATAAAAACTTTGGAGTCATGAAAGGTGAGGAATACTAGATAACAAAGGAGAACTTATTCAGTCTAGTGTAATTGGGAGAATATTCATTAATTAGGAATGTATCTAAAAGATGGAAGAAATTTCAATTTTTAGAGAAACAAGTAGCTAAGAAAATCATGATTAAAATCAAAATTAAAGGCCTCTCAAAATTCAATTTTGAATGGTCTTTAATATTGCTTTTGATTGATGAATTGTTCATTAGTTGTGATTCAGAACATATTGTTCTGAAATACATTACACAGCTTGTACATTTTTAGGATGGGAGAAAAATCATGTGTATATGTATGAAAGGAATTAATAGCACAACTATATTGATATTGATGAAAACACTTAATTGTAAAAAATATCATATCATAAAAACAAAAGAAGACATCATGAAAGTATCATATTTATCCTATTTATGCTGTTTCTTTTCAATTTTTAGCCTTTTTTGGTTTGATGAACTCTCACAAAGGCTTT
The DNA here is from genome assembly GCA_025594165.1 of Tamias sibiricus. Classification (NCBI taxonomy): domain Eukaryota; kingdom Metazoa; phylum Chordata; class Mammalia; order Rodentia; family Sciuridae; genus Tamias; species Tamias sibiricus. The sequence goes on from CM046661.1 coordinate 42,207,396, forward strand.
ATTAGCTCTCTGACTTCCTAGGTAATTATTGGCTAAATGCTCTCAGCCCAATTCGCTATAGTATATTCTAGGATATTCTCTATTCAGGCAATGCAAAAAAGAAGTCCATTTTTATTTTCAAGCATGTTCATAATGTTGGTTTACATTGATTCTTTTTTTAATGTTATGGAATTTATTGGTTTTCGAAATCTATTAGTGAAGAGAAAATTATTGGCATTCCAAAACAAAAATCCAAATTTCAATGAGGTGATTATTTTCCGTCTCAACCATAAAATATTTTGAAAACATTCCCAAAACATTTTAAAACTATTCTTCTTAAAATTAGTAAACATGGGGGCTAGGGATATAGCTCAGTTGGTAGAGTGCTTGCCTAGCATGCACAGCCCCAGCCCCCACCCAAAAAAAAAAAAAAAAAAAGTAAACATGGTATCTAAATTTAATAAAAAAGAATGGCTAATGGCTAATGGCTAATGTCTAATTTTTTAACAGTTATATTTTGAAGTTTCCTGAATTGTAATATTCTAAAGAATTTTTCTTTAACCATTTATAAGAATTACCATAAAATGAGTTTATTAATTAAAATTTTAAAAAATAGATTCAAATAAAAACTTTCCTGTATTATTTTTCAAAGAAGGTTAGCCAAAATTACATCAATTTTAGTAAGCCTAGACAAGTTTATTTTTCTCACTGGCCTCATTTTCTACAGGAAAATGACTCAATGATACCCAAGCCCCAAGATATTAGTTAGTATAAATGAATTAATAATAGAAATCATTTAAAATAGTACCCAGTTGATAAGAACTACTGAGAGACATTAAACAAGATTATTACCTAATTAAGCTAGATTATTTTATGAAAGAAGCAAATTTATAAATAAACCAACATTTGCCAATATTTTAACAACTAGTAAATAAAAATTCTGGACTAGAACCTGGCTCTCTTGTAAATAGCATCAACACTTTCTAAAATTAAGGCAGGTACAGTGGATACACAACGTACGAAGCAGAAAACCTTTCTGAGAATGAAATACAGTGGCTGATTCACACAGACTTCCCGTTTTGGTGCTGAAGGGAACGACGACAGCAGAAAAGAAAAATCCTTTCTGAGAATGAAATAATTCAATTTTTTCTTAGGAAAGTTTCAGTAAAGAAGATTACAATAAAGGGTTTCAGGAAACCCAACTACTGCCAAAAAGAAAGAAAAAAATCAAAAGTTATTCCAGACTTCTTTAAACTTCAATTGGGCTCATCCTAAGGCATTAGTAGTAGGCAGGCACAGGGCCATTGAACTGGTTTTATTATAGATAATTAAATATATTAGAACCTGGTGGTCATACAATCAAAATTCACTGTGAAAGCACACAAACTAATGGATGCTAAGACTGCTAACCTGGATGGGATATGAGACCTTTGGAAGAAACAGCTAATTGGATAATAAAACAGTTAAAATAGAGTATGTTTTCTTCGAACAACACACAGAAAACCCCTGTTTTTATAATAACCTCAATGGATCAGTATCAAATTCTTTAAGAAACAGCTCAGACCCCATCAGAGATCCACAATACACCATGGCCATGTAGGGAGGTCTAGCTTTCTTCATCTATCCCCTTCTCACTCCAGTCCCAACAACTTTATTCAAGCCCTTATGTCTAAGCTTTATCCTTCTGCTCCCAAATAATGCCTACTGGCCACTCCTCAGTCCTAAGACTAGTTGCATCAGCAATATTCCCTCAGGACCAAAAAAGGGTTCAAGAAAATACTTTAGATGCTACCTCAGTATTGTTATGGAAGATTATAATCTTGGCATGAATGGCTCTGGATGATCACAACCCAAAAGCCCTGTACATTCCTTGTGTTACAAGAAATGTTAAGGTGAAAGGAAAGAAGAACAAGGGGCTTTCTAAAGGGCAGGGTCCAAGGTAGGGTCCCTGCTGCTTATTCTAAAGTTGGCATGAAATGAGATCTATAAGAATTTCTGGGATCTAATAGTTATTCTAGATAGGTTTTAGAAAGGGCTGAATGTGAAGGGAGAAAGACCATAAAGTCTTTGCAGTAATCCTGTATACAGAATTATGAAACTGTATACAAAGATAAAAGAAAGGGGGCTGGGATTGCAGCTCAGTGGTAGATTGCTCACCTAGCACGTGCACGGCCCCGGGTTCGATCCTCAGCACCATGTAAGAATAAAGGCATTGTGTACAACTAAAACAAATAAATATTTTAAAAAATGATAAGAGGGAGGGGTAGATGGAATCTGGAGACTTTTAGGTGGTATAGTTAATAAATCTCAAAGGACAACTAAATCAAGAGGGAGAATAAGAAGTTGAATGCTGGGAATAAACCTGATCAGGGCTCTGTAGGGTGGCTGGTAATGGAAGTACTCTAGAATTCTCTCTCAGGTTATAAAGCAATCTATAATGGACTAGAAGCATTATTTAGTAAAACAAAAACTAATTACTATTTTGATATTTTTCAAGCATTATTTGGAATATCTTCTTAGGAGACATGTTTACTTATGTTTCTAGACAGGTATAACTAAAAGACATAAACACATATAATTTATTTTGTTATAGGTAGTTTTAAATTCCCTCAAAACATAGGCAGTTTTATTTATTCAAAACACTATTAGTTATAAGTTACTAGTTAGGGCTGGAGATGTAGCTCATAGTAGATCATTTGCATAGCACATGTGAGGCCCTAGGTTCAACTTCTAGCATCACAAAAACACAATAAATAAATAAATCACATGATTAAATTCCTCTCATTTTCAAAGCTAGTGAACTAAGACTCTTTCTCAATTCACTGAATTTGTTGAATGTTCCCTTGAACCCATCTTGACCAATTAAAGGGTATGTGAAATTCCTTCAAATTACAATACATCACGTCTAATCAGGATTCTATGAAATCAAAATGAATTATCTTTAAACCAAGACTATGATCATGATAACTACTGAATAAGAAAGCAAATTTTTAATTATTTATGCAAATATAATTACACCAGTTTAAGCAGAAGCTTGTCATAAATATTAGTCAAACAAAAGATAATTATTTGAATGGCATTACTTCTAATGAAACAACATAAACAGACAATACTAATTAGGAACTAAAATGCATATGCTGTGAAATTAATATAAAAATTTCAGTTACAATATTGTATTGTGTAACTTGATAAAGCAGAGTTTATTATTGCTGCCCTCATTAAAATAAACCCTCCTTATAGCACTTATAATGTTGGACTCCTACAGATAACATTATAATGAGGGTATGATGCATTTTGATTGAGTTACCACAAGGGAGAAATTTAATTTAATTAAACTGGTCTTCATTAAAGTATTGCATTCAAGTGAAGTAATTATATGGCACATCCAGTATGGAAAAAATGCCTGCTGTTTAAACGGGAGAACACTCACTGTAGATGGGGCTTGATTTTATTAAAGAGCCCATTTCTCATTCTCTAACCTGTGACTTGAACATAATAATATAGAGTGACATGCCTTCATGCTCTGGTTTTTAAAATAAACAGCATCATATGTGAATAAATATATCCTGATAGCATTTTAATATAAATATATATGTACATATATATATATACATCTGTATATATACACAAATAACATATATGTAAAACTTACATGCAAATTAATTCTTATGCCCAAATAAATATTTAGAAAAATACATAGATGTATTTATGTTTCTCAGATACACACACATACACATTTCTGAGATATATAAACTCCATGTACCTAACATCATTAGTAAACTTACCTGTCATTATGGATTAGTTGAAAAACATAATGTTAAAACATTCGAAAATACTTACGGGTGTAGATGGGTGAATAGGTAAGTAGAGTTGATATAATTAAATTGTGGAAAAAACTCCACAATCATTATGATAGTCTACTGGCATCTCCAGTGAGCTGAAAATGTTTTTACGTAGATAAGAAAACATGCCTTTAGATGATAAAAAGTGTGGAGTACATTATAACTTTAGTTATTACCATATTTCCTTTCAGATTGTTAAAGATAACAAAAGAAAGCCTACAAAATTAATCATACTTCTAAATGAACCCTGGTTACTTAACTGGGTGTCCACACCTAAATCAGCAAAATATAAAATTTGTTTAACTTCTTTATCTCTTGGCTTCTGTCTTGAGTCATACTGTTATAACAAAGTACTGTAAACCAGGTTGCTTAATGAAATACTGAATCTAGGAGACCAGAATGACCAGGCAACTGAATGTAGGAGACCAGAATGGTCAGGTTCTTCTGGAGCAGCACAGTACAGTCTGCTCTTGGTATCCACACAGGGTAGGCAGAGGGCTGGAATTCACTCTAGAGTCTCTTCAACAGGGTTAATTCCACACACAAACACCTGTTGCAGCTTTATTGTCTATAAATGTGTCTTTTTTCTCCATCTCCCCTCCTAAACATTTCTTAGGGGTCTCCTTCCCTGGATGTTTCTCTATTGTTGAAAGTCCTCCATATTGGTCTTTGCCTGACTTTTGTTGATTTATTAATACATTCTAGAAATTGAGGGCTGACATTAGCTGCTCACACACTGGGCAAGAAAACGACACTGATGTTCCCAGTGGAAGGCAAGTCAGGCCTGGCTGCTTTGTTGGATTTTTCAGCTCTGTTAACAGTGCATAGTGGTCCACAACGCGGATTGCTCTCCCCAGCCCCCACCTGCCTCTGGCACCTCTGTGGCTAGAAACAGCAGGGCTAAATTCAAGAGTCCAGCACCAGCTGGAAGTGTTTGGGGATTATTTTCCACTTTCTGATAGAGGCTGACTTTTGTTTGCAGCCCTGGGCATTTATCCAGCACATATTGTGCACAGGCAGTTTCCTTCGAGTTGTTTAAGGTAAAAACATGACTCATTTTCTTAAATTCCATTCCCATGTGGCACTATAGAGAAGGCTCTTTGATTGCCCAAGTCACAGTCCTCCACACATCACTTCAGGTGTTGAGCTCCCCTATCTCCAGGACTGAAGAACAAGAATGTTCTTTGGGGACCAGCTTCATGGGGGAAATCAGAGCTGTTTTCACTTGGAAAAAACATAGTGAGGGGTTAAACTGAACCGTCCCTCACCTGGAGTTCTGATAACCATTGGTGTCTATTTTTGTAAGACCAATGGTCAGGGATGATAAGGGAAGGGTTAGGGTTATTTGTAGGCAGAAATTAGTATTTCTGTGAAACTAATTTGCTCATATTGAAGTCACCTTACCTGCACCACATTCACATACACTAGCAGCTGAGCAACTCAGGTAAGTGTTGAAGGATGCTTCCCAGCAAACTTAACATGCCATTACAAAGGAAATATGGATTTTCCGACATTTGTGTATTTGTGATATAACTTCTCCTGTTATAGCTCATGTATTGTTATTTGAGTGTAAACATACCACAGCTAACACCTAATTAGTTCATGCTTAAGTAAAAAAGGTAATCAAAGTATGACATGTAAAAAAAAAAAAAAAAAAAAAAAAAAAAGAAGAAAAAAAGAAAAGAAAAGAAATTGAGGGCTGAGTTTAAAACCTAGCCGGGTGATGTTGCATCCATTTTGAATTTTTGCTGAGTATATTGATCTACCCTGGGCCAGGCACAAATGTATGGAACAGAATGTTCTATTTTCCCTTTCTGTTCACTTCTGTTTCTGCTGTTCAGTCCATGTGAATGATTCTCCAACCTATTCTTTTTTAATGAGGATCCAAACGTTTTATCTACCAGGCTTCTTGACCTCACTACTTAAATATTCAGTAGTCATCTTAAAGTAAACATATTTTAAATCAAGTCTGTAATCTCTGTCCTCTGCAAACATCACATAATCCCCTCTTGGGTTCTTTCTTGGTTAATAATAGCACTATTCACCTGGTAACTCAACCCAGAATCTTAGTTATTCTCTGTTTACCCTCATGTACCCAAATTGCATACCAAACCAGCCATCAAGTTGAATATCCTGTACTTGTTTGTTCTCCCTGCACATTTCCATTTCTATGAAAAGTGCCTCATTCCAGACTTTGAGTTGGTTGGCATTGCCTGCTTCGTACATACAATCTGTACACACAGCCTCACACAGAGTTGGGGTCTAAACTTGGACTTAATGCCCTGAGATCACTGTATTAAAATTCTTATTTATTTGTTGCCGCCTGCAGCTGCTGCCACCTGCAGCAACAATACCGCTGGAAAGAATTCAGAGGCAGACTGGGAATGAGTAGGTTCTTTATTCTTGCTTCTTCTGCTGACATCTCTCTCCAACTCCAACCACCTCTCCAACTCCAACCAACCCTCTCGCCAGCCCTACCTGGTTAAATACTCTTCACCTTAGCAAGTATACACGTGTCACAAGCTCAACTTACAGGTGCGTCACACAGTGTTCACGGGCACAGAAAGATTCTTAGTTGAATACATTAAGGTCAGGAGAAAACAATTAAACGCCTCCTCTTTGGCTCTCCGCCAGCCGCCATCTTAGCTACCTCCTCATTAAGGCTCTTACATTTATTAATGTCACTTTTGAAATTGTACTTTCTCAGTGAAATCTGAAGATATATTGGAGCATAGGCTGGGGACTTGGGACCTTATCTTGTGTGGTCCCCTTCCCACTGCCTCCCTGTCTCCTTGATAATGTTTCTCAGCAGCTTAGTACATCTCCCAATACCTTTGAACTCTTCCAAGCTCTTCCTCCCCACTTTTTCTCTATGATTCCTGCTGCCTCTGTATCTAGTGGGAGTCTGAGTGACACACTGGGGACAGGGGGCTTGCTCCATGCATCTCAGAAAGGGTATGGTAACAGTCCTCCCTGGCCTTGGTTGGCAGGACTTAAGCATTTTGTGGCAGTATAGCAGGAACAAGACTTGCTAGTCCTCATCTATCCCTTTGCATTGCTCTTTGAAGTGGGCTGGGCCTACAGGCCTTGGGGAGGGAGGCTTGACTTCTCATGAGCTGAACACAGCTCAGGTGCAGAGGTTGCTGGGAGGGAAACTGAGCAGCAGTGGGACTGGACTCACCCAAGTGCAGATTAGGACTACCCCTGCTCAAGGGAGTGGACATTGAAAAGCAGATAAAAATTACCATGTTAAAAGAGACATAGAAGAAAGGAAGAGATACTACATGTATTTCTTTTCCATTTAACTCCTTTATTCTACCTTTTCAACAAAGTACTCTGCATTTTTATTTTGCCTAGAGCCCTTGGGCCTTAAGATAAATTCCTACCTCCTCTCCCTGATTCTGACCTTTCTGTTCTCTAGTCAGCCTCACATAATCTACAGATCATTCCTCTCTTTAAAACCTTTTTTTGCACATCCAGTCTTGTTCCGGAGAAGTTTCAGAGACTTGGACATTATACAGTAAGCTCATGGCACTGTGCAATCTTACCTCTGCCCACCCGTCTGGAAGTGTCTATTATCTTGCTGGCTGCAGCAGATATCAGTACTTTCTGAAATCATTAGTGATTTCTCTTATCCTATCCTTTGCATATTTTTATGTCTAAAGTTCTACCACTGTTCTAGAAGCCCCTCATTTCTAACTACTGAAATGCCCTGCTAGGTAGTGTTTTTTTTTTTTTTTTTTTTTTTTTAAATGCCACTCTAGGGAAGCATCCCAGCCTTCCCCACCCATGTTCCTTGGCACTCACAAAACATTTCTTTCTTACTTCTTTCTCGTGTATTCCTTGTTTTCTAAATATTGATTTCAGTATGTGTCTTGTGTGTATATTCTTCAATCCTCAAATACAGAATCCATATAATGATTTGTATATGCCCAGGCCAAAATAACTCCTTAAATGTAGTGAGAGTTCAAAATTGTTTCTTTGTTTCTAAATTGGTTGTGCATTAACAGTTAATGTCATTTCATTGCCAAATAAATTAAGTCCAAATTTTTATAGATCTCAAATTGCATCAATTATTAAAATCCTAATAAGACACAAAAATAATTGATTTTTTAAAATTATGACACTTGATTTCCATTTGATTAATCACAGTAAAATGGCTTTTTTGATTACCCTATTAAATTGTTTTGTTTCATGGTATTATCTAATCAACTTTTTTCAAATACATATTTACTATTTATGAGATGTACATTTTAAGTTCCATTATATTTTATGGTACAAATCTTATATTTGATAAAGCAACAACAACCTATCCTTTTTATGTAAAATGAGTTGGCTTTAATGTATTTATCAGTACTGTATTTAAAAATACAATTCTTTTTAGTAACTAGAAAATTTGAATAAATTGATTTAATTCATATTGAATTAGTTTATATTTTTAGTATGAGATGTATATTTACAGAGATAGATTGCTAATTCAACTCCTGTAGGAATTATTTAGAAAGCAACATTGAACCATGGGTGTTTGTAACATTTCCTAAGAAACATGATGTAATATATTTGAGTTTTAAAAGATGCATATATATTTTGTACCAAGCCCTGGTTGAAATGTCTGCTTTATCTCTTGTATTCTATACACATTTATATAACTTTTCATATATGACATAAATATACATTTGAGGAGTTTCAAAAATGTTCATTCTAAATTTTCCTATTGCTTTTTTGTTTATGTCCATTACAGTAAAGACAGTAGAGTGCCCATAGCACCCTGTATCTTTTGTACATATTCAAAGCCTGCTTCCTTCCAGAAGCATTCATTCCACAGGAGGCTTAAAAGCTTTTGTATTTACTAAAATGTTGTCACTGCTCAATTTCTTAAGTTAGAAAGAGAAATCAAAATAAGAGCTATTTTTATTCACCACAATTTTTTTCTGTGTTCCTGAAATATAGTAAATAAATATTTTACAATGTGTTGCTAAATATGTCAAATGAAAATTTAAAAACAAGTTAAATGTGTAAATAGGAATAGAGGAAAAGAATTGATAATAACCAAATTTTAAACTTTATGTGAAAATAACTTACAGTGTTACAGATTAGTTTAGCCAATTGAATCTCTTTTAAACCTTATAAAAATTGTCCGGCAGATAGTTCAGTGTTGTTGTTTTCCTATTTTGCAGAGGAAGAAATTGAGGTTCAAGGAGGTTATGTGGTTTGCTCAAACTTAATAAGCGAAGGGATAATTCCAATGAAGGTCTTCTGATACAAGGTCCAGTTCTATTTCACATAATTTCATATGGCTAACAATGACCAGACATGTTTTATTCTTCCCCCTTTCTCTTCTAATTTGTTGGGTTAAATTATTGGTGTTTCCTAAAATGAATAAGAGATTCTGAGATTAAACCTGAAGATATAATATATACTTAAGCTTTCCTCAAATATCAGACACATTTATGTATAATTTACATGTAATTTAAATTTACATATAACTTACATGTAAGGAAACTTAAGATTTTTTGAGAAGTACATTTGAAAGATGATTTCCCATAGTTCAGCTTAATTTTAGTTTCATTTGAAAATAGCTGCTTATATCACATTATGAAAGTCATACTTACAGCATTCTCAGATGTTTTATCAACGATTGTTTTGACCTAGCCTATGTGAATCACTGGTGGACTCATGTCTTTACTCCAATCTCAACCATCTTCCTCATTTATAAGGTAAAATTTATGGCATCCTGTGATGATACAAATGCAGTTACTATATATAGGTATAAAAGCATAGTTCTTGGCAAATAATAAATGTTCAATACATGATAGTCTAAAAATACATCATTACTACAGCAGAAACTGATGTTGGAATCAAGTTATGACAAATACTTCATAAGATGATTCATAGTAGATGATATTTTAAATCTTTGATGCACACTTTTGTATTTTACTTTTTGTGGTTTTTAAAAATATACCAAAATATACCGATTAAAAATCAGTTTCTATATTATATAATTTTTTCCTGATTATATGAGACAAAAAATTCAAAAACTTGTATGCTTTTGGAATTTAGTTTATTCTTTGAGAAAAGGGATTAACTTTCTTACACTTCTAATATTTTGTTAAATTATTTTTATGGGTCTTATATATTAAAATCAGTTAACAGTGTTTTAGCATTTGAAAACAAGTCAGTAAAATGAAAAATGATGTATTTACTCGAATTTTTGTGAAATTAACATATTACTTGGTATTTAAACTTTTCATAGTATTTTAGTCATACTAAATAATTCATATTAATAAAATGAATATTCTTTTAGGATCTCATTGCTGATTCTACCACATTCTTCTTGAAAATACTTAATTCTCTTCAATTCAAAATACCATTCATTGCTGTCTAATTAACTTTGCCTAATAACTCTTAATTCTCTTATTACTAAATATATATACTATGCCTTGAGAGAACTTGTTAAATTTTTGATAAGTTAAAACTGAGACTGTAGGGTTGAGGTTGTGGCTTAGTGGTAGAGTGCTTGCCTCACATGTGTGAGGCACTGAATTCAATCCTCAGCACCACATAAAAAATAAATAAATAAAAAGTATTGCACCCATCTACAACTAAAAAAACAAAAATATTTAAAGAAACTAAAAAGGTAATGATATCCATCTCATTCTACCATCTTTTTTTTTCTTCTTCACCCTGTCATGAATGGTGTGAATATACTTTGTATACAACCAGAGATATGTAAAAATGTGCTCTATAAGTATAATATGAAATGTAATGGATTCTGCTGTCATTTCTAACAACTTAGAATAAAAAATAAATAAATTTTAAAAAGAAACTAAAAAGGTAGGGATGTTTTTGTAATGAATGATTATGATTTATGTAGAATTATTTCTATTTTATCAAAAATTTAAATTATGCATAACTCTTTACTTGTATTTCAAAGTAGTGCTGACAATAGAAAGTTTTCAGTTTGCTCGTCAGAGAGTGCAAATAAAAGAACTCTATAACTGAAATCAGTTCTACGTATTCTACATTGAGAGGGGAACATGTTTTGTGATTATTTCTCTTTCAAAATCAATCATTGAGAGATAGATTTAATCTATCAGCTGGGCATATCAGTTACTACTCCTTTCTTCCTCTGCCCATCTCTCTTCCTAACATATACAACTTCTGCAAGGGGAACAGAAAAAAAAAAATATATATATAAGAATCTATGGATCTTTTTTTCCTAAAGTCTGATCTGCCATATTGTCTCTCTCTCTCTCTCTCTCTCTCTCTCTCTCTCTCTCACTCTCTCACTCTCTCTCTCTCTGTCTCTCTCTTTAATGTCACCTCTCTCAGCACATACAAAATCCATGAGCAAACTCTTCTATGCACTGACTCCGAGTACTAATGCTGAGACTTGGTGAACAATATGCCAAATGAAGGACTCAGAAGAAAAGTTTTTCTCTGACCTTCTCCTGCCTTCCTATCTCTCACCCCTCCCTCAAGGCAAGCTACAGAAACTAGAATTTCTGTTCCTTAAGGTGGATCATAGAAACCAGAAACTCTTTTTCTCAAGGCCAGACATAGAGCCAAAAATATTACTAGAACCTTCCTTCCCTCCACCTTACTGTATGATAGACAGCAGGCCATGAAAAATTGAGACACTCATTCCAAAGTGGTCCTCCCCAATCATTTCAAGGCAGATATGGCACAACCAAGAGGCCAAAGAAGAATCTGAGCAGATAGGCCTTGCTGAGTTTCCCTACTCAGTCTATTCCAATTAGGTCATACCCTTTATGTCTGGTCATATGCACGCATGGCTGTCTTTGTTTCTTTGAAATTAAACATGAAGCCGGGCGCGGTGGCGCACACCTGTAATCCCAGCACTTTGGGAGGCTGAGGCAGGAGGATCGCGAGTTCAAAGCCAGCCTCAGCAATGGCGAGGCACTTAGTAACTCAGTGAGACCCTGCTTCTAATAAAATATAAAAAAAGGGCTGGGGATGTGGCCCAGTGGTCAAGTGCCCCTGAGTTCAATCCCCGGTACCAAAAAAAAAAAAAAAAAAAAAAAAAGAAAAAGAAAGAAATTAAACATGAAAATTGATAGTTCACCCTGGTTCCCATATCCAACTATAAGTAAATAAATTTGCATTCCTTTTTTGTCTTATTAATCTGTCCATCGTCAGTTCATTTCAAAACACTTTCAGAAGGCAAAGGGAAGTCTTTCCTTTCATCTATACTAACAAGTATGCTCCATAGATAACTTGTAGAGCAAGAGTCACCAATGTATAAATTCTATTGCTTCCAAAACCCTATGAGTAGAAAAGATCATCTTTATTTTTATTCAACATAAACAGATCTTCCAAACTCAAACTATTAAACTTCAGTGTTCAAAATTTATGATTAACTGGATAGGTCACAATATCATTATCAATTATTTGTCTGAATTCTACTAGCACAAATTAATTTGTTGGAGTTTTGATTTATCTTTTTTAATGAGGAATCGGATTTAAATAGATCATTAAAATAAATATAGAATGGGAAATAATTCATACTTTTCCATATAATTCCAATGCACATTTTGCATTACATTTGACTTGTGGCTATTTTCTCTGATCATTTGCTAACTGTCAGAGTTACATTTGTAGTTCTCATGGATGGCAAAGGATTATCCAAGATTTGGCACAGATTGAGATTTCTCCATTCATTCTATGGTCTGCTTTCTTTTTGTTCTTGCGACATAGGTTCCTTCTTGCTACTGTTCTCCATCTGTCTCCATGAGGCTGCTCTCTGACTTACATGGCTCTCAGCTTGTTGCTTCAATTAACTTTTCAATGGACCCCCTGGCAGCCTCCATAGTTTCCTGCTGGTGTTTCCCATTTTCCTGCTGCTTTTTATCTCTACGCTTGGCTTTTCCCTGCCTGTTTATCAGTAGTCAGCTGGTTGAACTATTGTTTGGAGCACTGTGGATTTCCTGCTGATTTTATCACTAATTCCCCACTGGTCTTTTGTTACACTTTTATTTCATTTTCTACCCAATTCTGTCTTCAGGATGCTGGCATTATTTTGTGAGACCCTGTACAAGGAGAGATGTTTTTCCAAAATGCCTAATCTAGAAGCTATTTAGTTACTTTTTCTATTAGAATTGACCAAGGGTGAATTATATTTCCCACTGTGTCTACTGGGAAAAATATACTTACATGTGACAAGGTGATTATATAAATATACACCATCTAGTTGCTATGATGTTAGCGTTAGCATTTCAATTCTAAAATATCCCCCCAGTGACTTGTTAAACAACCATCTCCTTTCACAGACTTCACTCGGATAGGCTGAAGGTGGTTACCTTAAAGAGAATCTTATCACTTACTATTTACATTTTAAAAAGAAGGATCCTGGTGTATCTTTGTCTGGTCTAGCAATCTTCTTTTATGTTTTCATTACTGTGAGGTCCTATTCTCAAGAGTGGTGTTCACAGCCTAGATATGAGCAAATTCTCCTCATTTTGATTTTTGTATTTTCCATGTTAAAAGTCCCCTAAGAATTGAGAGGGACTCTGCTAGGACTCATGACACTATAGAGGCCAATATTCAGTTTCACATAAACTCTTGGGGTTGATTTCCTGGTATTAATACAAAACTTTCAAAGTCCAAAAGTATTTCTAAGGAAAAAACAAAAACTCTGATTTTTGCTTCTAAGAAAATAAGTTATTTAAAAAGTTAACTTAGAAAAACAACCTACCTTAAACTTAAAAACTGCTAATGTGTTCATTAAATATAACTTTTGGCCAGATGCACTAATTTATGTAATGCAAGGGAAATATAAGCAATGGAAAATAGTGCACTGTCACTGTATGAGTTTAGGTGTATAGAATTTATATATAATGGAAATTATATAAGTTGTAGAGTAAGCATTTTTATGTCTAAATCTAGACTTTGGCATATTTTAGCAATATAATCTCAGGCAAGGTTATATTAATTAACTGTGATTTGGAGCAGATCACTGATTTTCAAAGTCTTCTATTTTTATTTTGTCTTCTTCTTTACTTTTTATAGCAAATATATATATTTAAAATCCTGCATGATCTCAGTGTATTATTTTACAAAGATAGTTAGAGCTAATCTGGTTGGAGGGAGGCCCAGAATTCTGAATCTCCAGGGTTGTTCTGAGAAACTTTTATATTTGTCCAAGCTTCTGTAGAATATAATTTGGAAGAATATGAACTAGATATCTTGTTTAATGAACAACTATACACAGCAAACAATACTATTATCTATAACCTTTATCACTCTTTCAAGTATAATTCTATCCATAAGAGCAGGAATCCATCGTTTTAGTACACATTCTCCTGCTTCCTCACTTAAGTGGAGAGTAGTAATAATAAATCATGCTCTGGTAGGTTCCCACTCCTACTTCTTTCCAATCACTCTGCTCACTACCCAAAGGAGCCTTTGATGTTTCAGGATCAATCACATCCTCTGCTTTAGCCCTGTCTAAAGCAGTCCTCCTGGTATATCATTGCTCTCGTTTCTCTTTCTCCCTCACTGGCCACATATATTCAGTTTCCTTTATTAGTTTCTGCTCACCTTCCTAACTTCTTGGCATTGAAGGGTCTTCCTGGGAACTCTTGTTCATTACCACCTACATGGCCCCCTCTGTGATGTCATTTATGTTTATAGTTTTATACAATCTTACAGATTTGCATATCTAATAGACACTTCCTTCTGAACTCATTAGAATTTTCAATTGTGACATCCTATACCAAAGTCTTGACTTCGCTTATCAGAAAACTGATTCCATGTCAATCATCCATCTTAGTAAATGACAAGTTCATCTAATTAGATCCTGAGGCCAAAACCTTCTGCATCACCCTAGCTTCCTCTTTCCAGTGTCCCATATCCAAGTTATCACCAGATTCTCTTTGCTTTTACTTCAAACTATAGAATCCCTGTTCTCTCTAAATCCAACAAAATTCCCTTGCCCAACCTACCACAAAATTTTTATCCAAGTTATTTCAATATTCTACTTTAATTATTTTCTGTTGTTTTCTTTTGGCTACTATGGTGTTGCTTAGACTACAAGCCAACCAGCCAGAGCGAAAACTGGTAACATTTGAAATTTGGCATACCTTTAAAAGAAAGAAAGACTGTAAGAAACAAAGAAAATGGCTTCCAACTTCATTCACAGAAAAAGCTCAAATTATTTTAATGAGCTATTGTAGGACTATATAATTTACCATCCAAACTAAGGCACTTCTCATAGTGGAATAGGGAACTGTTAATTCTCACTCCAGACAGCATGTGTAAGCAGACACAGTTTCAGACAAACTGGATATGTTCTTCTCTTACCTGTGAGTCTCCACACATTGGACCCCAGCCTCCACAAAGTACTTGGCCTTTTTTTTTCTTTCTCACTACCCCTTACACATTTATCTTACATACTGCTCTTTTTGCACTTTTTAGAAGCTGACAAATGTGCTCCTGCATTAGGGTTATTTGCCCTTGAAGATCTGTTTGCTTTCAGTAATCTTCCTTCATTATCTGAAGAGCTCACTCCTTGATTTGCTTAATGTGTCTTCTCACATGTCACCTAATCAGAGAGGTCATCCCATACATCTATCCAAAGAGCATTATTCCTTCACCCCTGGTCTGCTCTGACTCATTTATTTTTTTTTCACACAGTTTATTACTATATGATATATTTTAATAGATTTGTTTATTATTGTAGACTAAAAGTTAGGCAAGTCCAGAGACTTTCTATTAATCCCTGCTGTGTTAAGAACCTAGAATAGGTCCTAAAACAAAGAAGGTACTCAAGTAATGCTGTCAAATTAATGAATAAAAATATCTGCTTTATACTAATAGGTTCTGATTTCCTAGTTTGTCTGGCATTGATCAGACCATAAAAAGCCATACTGCACAAATTCACATAATTCTCATTTATGCATAGAAAGTCAATATAATTTTATAAAATGAGATTTTGTTGTTTCCTTTTATTGATTGATATGTATTTATATACACACATAAATACAAATACACACACATATGTATATATTCTCTGAAATATTGTTTGTATTACAGCTAGTTTTCAGAGGATCATGCTTATATTTCACATCAGTTCATATTTTTTTATTGAACATTTAAAAAAAATACAATCTAGTGTGCTCTCTGTCCTCTTGCTCTATGATTTGTCAAATAATTCTGTGTCTAAAAATATTCATTAATTGATTGAATGAACTCATATTACACATTTGCTGCCCTGTTAGGAAAATCAATTTTAATTCAGAAAGATTATTTCATGAATGTGGAATTACAGCAAGAGAACTGAGTAGTTCCCATAGTTTGAAGGGAAGAGAAGGTCTAATTTCAAACTTAGATGAAACCTATTTCATTTCATTTCCCAACTCATGGCCTCAAACCAATACTTTTCTCAGCCTATTAAGAAAATCTATTTTCGTGATCATCTTATGTTCTAGCAGACACTTTATCTTGGATACAATCAGGAAATCATATTTGTGATTTCCTTTGTTTCATTATCATTCCTTGCTACATGTTAGCTTCTATTTCACTTCATCTTCCTCTCTAAAATATTTCATTGGTTTCTCCTTCTACCTTATATAATTGATTCTGCATTTATGACATATTGTCCAATTTTGTCCAATTTAAGTTCAATTTCATCCAGTTTTGATTAGTTCTATGAATCAATTTTTTGCCACAGACCTATTAATATTTATTATTATCAAAAGCATATTCTTCCTGAATATATATCTTAATCCCATATTTCATTAACATTAATACATAGGTTATTAGGATACCTCAGTACAATAAATTAGGTTTGGAACATTGGGATAAATTTTTCAAATACTGGAATTTCAAGTTGGTTCAGCTTTGTTTATCTGATAATATTATAAACTATCTCATATCTTAAGAAATTAAATTGCTACTAGATTTAAATTTTATTTTAGCTGAGTTGCAAATAGTTTGCCAGACACAACACTCTGCAGTGTGGTATGTTAAGTTAAACCAAGCAAATAAATTAAGGAAAATTATTGTAAGACTGTGTTCAAAAACAAAGAGTTAATAATACAGCAATATGTCAAACTTAGGCCAACTATTTTGAACTGATTAAAATAATGGTACATAATATAAAACAACCCAAATTTAAAAAGGAAAATATAATGTGAAAGGGTACATAAAATTGATCACACCAGATTGTGGTCAATTTTAATTTCCTTTTTATAACTTTTAAGTTGACTGAGTTATTTTACAATAAGAGTATATTAATTTTATGATAATTTTTTTTCTCTCTCCTCCCCTGCCAAAAATCAAAGCAAAGAAATAAAATACCAAGCACCACATCCCAGTAATTGACTCTATCTCCTAAATATCTATTTGATGTAACTTAGTGAAAACAAATTCTTTCTGGCAACCTCCTAACCAAACTCTTGGTCTTCAATTATGATCATCCCTAATCCGTCCCAATATCATAAATGGATTAAGTATTATTACAAATGACCTCCAATTGCTTTTACAATAGAATTGCACGTTTTTATCATGTTGTTTAAGACACAATGGTTTTCAGGTTTTCATGTACACCTACTGCTTATAAGCACTAATGTTCCAGGCATTTTAAACACTTGTGGGTTAACAAATGTTTCTTCTCTCTCAGCATTCCATGTTGCATAAGGAATATCTATCTTCTGTGTTTGCACATCAGTCTTTTCCTTCATAAATCAGCTGAGGATCCTTTTCCTTACCACCATCCTTTTATCTATCCTAACCTTTCTAAGTGACCCGCAGGGATTACTCTATGCTGGTAGCAAGACTCTAGCACTGTATTATTATACTTGACCTTCTTTTAAATCTATGAATTAGATACAAAGGCCCATAAAGCATTATCATCTCTCAACTGTTATTATCTGTAGGGTATTAAGAACATGCTCAATAAATAGATGATAAATGAATGTTGAGTGAATTAGTGTCCATTTTGCAGGAAGAAACTTAGGCAAGCACAGGTTCTAGCAAATGTATGTTTAAAGGTATGCCTACCAAATATTAGCTATTAAAGTTATGCAAGATGATGTTAGGCTAATATGAAATTATCTTTTTTAATTTTGCAAATATATAAATATGGGATTATTAGTCTCATGAAAGCATAAAACAATTATAGACTATCTTTTCATAGTTAGAGGAGTATGTGAAATCTAATTTGTACATTAGTATTAATAATGTCAAACTCAACATTTGAATTCTATGAAAACTGATTATATATGTGTATATATATATATATGTACATAATACTTTTACTCTGTCTCAGATATGTGTATATTAATACTATAAATATCTGGAAAATAATTATTAAATTAAAAACCAGCCATTAACTTCTCAGAAAATTGTTTATTGAGGCATAAAAAAATGGAATCATGCAAACAAGCTTAAAACTTTCTTAATTGTATTAAAACTTTTTATCTATTAGAAAATCATCTCTTTTTAAAACTATAGTAAGAGTGAACTTAAATATATTATTGATCTTGATTTTTTTGCTATTTGGGGATTGTCCATTTTTCATGTTTTACATATTATTATGCTTATTTCTTTTTGTTGTAGTATCATTATTTTTTACTTCCTAAAGGGTATTATTGCCCAAGGACATGTAGTAGCTTTTGTATATCACCTGCAGGAAGGATCTATTTACCTTTCTAAAATGCTGTTTCAGAATAATGCTCACTTAAGTCTGTTTTGTATTATTATTTTTTTTTCCAAAACTGTGGTTGGTTCCTCTGTACTATCAGTGGTTTTATGTGCATTTATGAGGGTTACATGTAACTTATTCTCACTTTTGATCTGATTCATTAAGAGGAACAATTTCATTTATGGATGTGGAAGAAAATAGCACTTTCCCCATGGCAAACTGTTCCTCCAAAACAATCAGAAAATATGTTTGTAAAGAAAATGAGTGACAGGTCTACAGTGTGCATAGGCAAGCCTAACAGCTCATATGCATATCAGATATTAGGCAGCTTTAGTTATATTGTTGACAGAGTACACCTACTCATCTCATGACACTGAACTATACAATGTACACTAACATAGCACTGAGAAGCAAATTACATACTGTTTTTGAAAGGTTTGTGATACCATGCTGGTAAACAAAAGACTGTCCTTATTACCACAATGTCTAATATATCCTTTTAGAAGTGGTAAAATCCCAGGGGACAGGTAGTTTGAAGAATATGAACCCCAAGAAGCACGCTGTAAGCCATAAAGCTCTTATCTGTCAATATCATACACTGTAAACGTGTTAAAAAAGAGCATAATGGTGTGCTATTGTTATTGCTGAGGCATCAGTCTTCTTTATGTTTGCATTAGGGACTTGTTAAGGTGCAGAATGTTTTGCCCACTAAATGTCTATATGAGACAAGATTGTCAACTCAGCTGTAAACAGAGGACACTCTTCCTAGAAAAATCTTTGAAATTGGCTTTATAACTGAAAACAGCAAAAAGGTTTCTCAATGCTTATTTTTAGTTGATAATTGTTTAAAAGTTTGAAAGCAAGTACAAATATAAATGTCATTTTTAAAAATCTTATAATGCTTACCTTAATATTTCATTGCTTCCTTCCATTTTTATTAAAACTGAATCTATACAGGACAATGCTTATAAAACAACTAGTAACTGCCCCTTTCCAATGGCTTCGTAATATATACTGCAAGCTTTGGTGTTATATTGTAACAGTGAATATTTGGTAGAATTTTTCTGGGATTAAGAGAAAGGTTCTTATTTTAGATCTATAGTAGAAAAGCTGCTTTCTATAGTTTTTATAATTTTTCTATATGTAGAACTTACATTAGGAGACTTTGGAACTTTGTTCCTATGTGCTATGGTCTAGCTCTATGAAACAGCATAGCTGAACAGAATCAATGGCTAACCACAAGAGACACTTCTTAATTTGTCTCTAAGTAAGGCTTAGACAAAAAAAAAAAAAAAAAAAAAAAAAAAAAAAATAAAATTGTTAACCATAAGACATTTGAATATGGATGCCCCTAGACCTGTATTTTATTTCTCTTTTTAAAATACTTTTCTTAGTTGTCAATGGATCTTTATTTTATTTATTTGTATGTGGTGCTGAGAATCGAACCCAGTGCCCCACACATGCTAGGCAAGTGCTCTGCCTCCGAGCCACAACCCCAGCCCCTGTATATTATTTCTTAAGACTAAGAAAAAAGAATTAAAATATAGTGGTACTGCTGAGGAACAATATTGTCATTTATGAGCTTATGAGTTCTAAATCTTCCTTGTTAACTGGAGAAATCTTGCTGTTCTGGACCAGATTAAAATTAAAGCTTTAAAACTTTTTAAAAAGCTACTTCAAAAATAAACTCATAATTACTTATCTCACAGAAAAAAGTAATAATCATTCAGAAAATGGAAATTCAGGTACAACTATCACATTATTTTAATACTCTAAGACTAATTTGAGTGTTTATTGGTGCTTTAGGAATAATGTAAGTCCAATATATAAATCACCATGTTATGCCATCTGATCTTATTCATCAGATTAGTACTCTGTCTACACCTTGTATCTGGTGGTGGTAGTGGTGGTGGGGTACTGGGGATTAAACCCAGAACCCAGAGATGCTCTATCACTAAGGTAAATTCCCAGCCTATTTAATTAATTTATTTATTTTTATTTTGAGATGGAGTCTCACTATGTCACTAAAGCTAGCCTAAAACTTGTGTCCTGCTTCCTGAGCCTCCTGAGTAGCTGGGATTACAACTGTGTACAAGTGTGTGCCACCTCATCTGGAAGATCAGTACCCTTTAAAAATGAAAAAAAAAATCTGTATTTTCAAAGACAGGAGGAATATGAAACTTCAATTGAAAAATATTTATATGTTAAGAGCAGTGTAGGTGCTCAATCAGAAATTAGGCCTTTTTTCTTTTTGCTTAGTTGTCTTAAGATTTTTCAGTGCTGGTTGTACTTGTTACAGAAACATAATATGCTGGGGATTTTCTTCCTTTATTTTTTAAGTGAGAGTAATTACAGGTTTCCTAAATCATCGGTATTATGTCTTAATACATTTCACTTATTGGAAATATTTTAGTTGTCATCACAAGAAGGTCTAACTCCTTTAAGCTGCCATATATGAAGAAGGGGGCCAGCAATAAGGGAAAACATACCAAGCTAGAGCGAGACCTTTCCCCAACAATGACACTGAAAGATGCCTGGGATCCCCCACCCTAAACATACCCAATTTCTTCTGCCATCTTTCAGAACTATATGATTCAGGCTCTGAGAAGAAACAGAAGAAGAGTGATCATAGTCCTAGACCAACTCTCACTTACTCTAAGTGCAAAGGTGGAAATGAGGGTCAAAGGGCACATCAGTGCCCCTTCTACTTCAGATCACTAGAGCTTCATGTCAAGGGTCTGTTAACCACAGAGAAAGGGACAGAACTGATAATGACTTTGAGGCTGAATCTTTAAATTGACCTAGTTTTAATAATTAAAGGTGACAAAGTTATGGAATCTAAGAGTTCATGTTAAAACTGAATAGAAGATGTTCAACCAGTTACTCCTTCATTCCTTGTCAAAATAGAAATTTCACATACAATTTTAAACGTTCTAAAAATTTAAATGCTCATCAGTATAACAGAACTGTAGTCAAATAGAAATACAGAACCTCATCAACACCTACTCTGCACTGGGTCTTGTAGATGAGCAGGTATAGAAAGGTTGAACAAATTAACCAGGTGTGCAGGCTTGAGTCAGAGCTGGTTCCAGGAGTCAGATGATCTGACAGCAAACTGTCTTAAAGAGGCCTCTGTAATGGGACTTGAGGAAGGTTGGCATTATGAATCTCGAAAGAAGAAAGTGGAGAAGCAGTAAAAATAAATTTTACTTCAAATTTTGTCCTAAAGCTTTAACAGGCATGTCCTTCCAAGCTCAGATAGGTTCTAAAATAGCATAAGTTTAAACCAGGAAGTATTCACTTTAAAACATTTCTTTGTGGCACTTTTTAATAAGAGAACCTTAATTCTTGACTAATGTATTTCAACATACTAATATATTTTTAAATATTTAATATATGTAATATATACTAATATACATTATTAGTTACATGAACAGAATTCTGCATACCTAAATATCCATTTGTAAGTTGAAATAATATATTTTTCTTTGCATGTAATAGAGAAAATATAATATTTTTAACCAGTTATGTGGTAGGTCCTGCTAAATTCCTTACATGGATGGTTGTGAACTACTTTGAGACAAATAACAATTTGACCCATTTGCAGGTGAAATATATGAGGCTTAGAAAGATGAATAATTTTCTCAAGTCATTAACATATGTGAGCAGAACTCAAACCTAGGTTACATTATTCCAGCTGCTTTGGGATTAACAAATACACTGCCACTCTTGGATGAAGTATTCTTTTAATTTTATATGGAAACTACATGTTTAAGAAGGAATGTTTTAAAAGAATTTTTAACAATGAAATAATAACTTTTTAAAAGGCATGTTTTTATATTTTAAATGTATTCTTTCCTATGTCTATTTCATATTTCTTTTTTTTTTCTTCTTGGTCTTTCTTTATATTAAGAAAAAATATGCTGACTATATTATCCTATTGAAACTGTGGGAGACCATTAGGCAATCAGCACAAATTCTTATATTCAGATCTTAAGTCAAACACAAGGAAGAACTACACATACTGCAAATATTAAGAGACATTGTAGAAATGATGGGAATACTAACAAAAGTCAGATTTTTCTGATGAGAATACTTAGGAATTGTTTTCCAGGTGGGTAAGGGGATACTTCGCTGTCTTCACAGCCCCCTCTAGAACACAATTTTTGCTTTTTTTGTGGCTAATTCCTGCTAAGTTATTGCAGGATATTTATTACTAGGAACACAAGCAGTGTTTTGACTTGGAGCCATAATGCAAACCCAAATTTGGCACTGTATATTCAGACATTACTTTAAGCCTGGAAAATTACGACTTTAATTAAAGATTCAGCATACAGCCAGCAAGATAATAAATCTGGAATTGATTCTTTGGTGTGGATTACATTCGTATGACCTCAATGGTCACATCATCTCTCTCAGTGCTGCTAATGCCATTGATGCTTCTCACAGCTCTTCCCTCCTAACCTTTCACCTTGGGAGATTTTTTTTTTCTTCCCCTCTCTGGTCTTATATTGTTAAAGAGCTCAAAATCTCAGAATCAATGACATAAAAAATTAATCTCTATAGCTGTATTAGGAAAATATATATAGTTCTCAGATTAAAATGAATGAAATAGATTGAATCATGTTGAATATTTTTTACTGTTATTTATTATAGCAACATTTTCAGAACACAACTCAGCATGAAATAGATTTTTTGTTGTTGTTTGATAACCTTAATGTAAGCAAAAAATGAAGATTAAGTAGAAATAAGAAAGGTAGGGATTTTAACTTTGCAATAAAAATGGAATTTGAACTCTTCTTAGTTAACAGTAAAGGCTTGAATTTACATTTTGGCATATGGGTTTCCTGTTTGCTATGTTAACTAATGAACAATTCTTGCATGTCAAACTATTGGAGCACCTAAAGTATTTTTTCTCCCACTTTCCAATTTTCTAGCTTCTTCCCTGTGTCTGTTCTATTAAGATTATAAGTAAATGTACTTGTGTAGATTTGGGGAAAAGTGAATAGAAATCAGGTAGAAGGAAATAAAGCCTTCATTTCTATGATAAAATATATTAACATTTGAGAAAGTTAATAAAAAAAAAAAAAAAAGGAATGGAGCTAAAAAGTCAGAATTAAAAAGAAAATCCTAGGGAGTTTATCTCTAAAGCCAAGGCTGTCATTTCTCAAAAATTGCAACTTGGTGCAACTGGGACTGGGATCTCAGAACAGTGGGTGCTCTTACATTTACAATCCATGCTTCAGTGACCCAGTGTGATGGGATGACTGGAGGACAGAGAGACTGCCATATTTATTTCTGTTGAAAAGTAAACACCCCAAATGTCAATCTTAACTCTTATTCTCAAAAACTTATATTTGTTCCCAAGATCATTTTTCTTAAATGAAGTATCAGTATACTTAAACTGGTATTCACATGTCTTATACATGCATGTAAACAATAAATAAAAATAAAAGTATCTTGAGCATCATATATTTTGTGATATAAGAGCCTTTTGCATTTTTTCCTCCAGTAATGAGTATGGATAATAAATTCTGAAACACCTCTTACACAATATTGCACATATTTATTAGAGACCTTGAGAGGCCAAAGGTAATTAGTACAGGAAAAGAGGAATTATTTGATACTCAAGTATTAAAGAAAAATATTAAGATACTCTGTGCTTCAAAATGAGATGCCAAAGAATATGTGTCACTGAAGGAGTAAAGGAGATGCCATCTCAAAATATGCCAAGTTGGTATATTGATTATGTCAAACTGAAGTTTCTCTTGAGAAACTGTAACTTTAAAAAGGTCTATTTGGCCTACAAATTATAAAGATTCTCATGGGAGTATATCCTTCACATACCAAGGCTAAACAAATAACTTTGATCACAAGAGTCTTAGCTGGAGCTACAAGAAACTTGAATAAATAAACTCTGCAATAGCTCTTATTCTCCAATAGTTTCCACCCCTTCCATAGATTTCTTAGTAACATCTCTAACATTTACTTCCCTGGTTTAGTTATCCATTTGTCCTGTCAATCCTTACTGATAGGATTTTAAATACTTATTATACTTGTTATAAATTACAAAAATATTGTACTTTGGTCATTTGAACTTTACTCTTTTGTTAAGATCCCCATCAACAAGTAAAATTGGTAAAAATCATGTAAATTTCTCTTGTTAATCATCTCTTCCATTAATTCTGGTTCTAGCCACAGAGCCCACGTAAGAACTAGTGGGGTGGGTAAAGAGGTTCTCTCCCTCCCTTACATCAATTTGTAGAAGACATTCAGTCAGACATTTGGGCAAACACTAACAATAAAGCAACGTAAAACATACTAATTGAAGACTATTTTCTAACTAAAATTGTTTTCTATAGTTAAAGTAGTGCAGCTTAACCCGACATTTTGTTTCTTACTCGTGCACAAAGTAATGGAGTGTTTTCTTTCCCTTCAAGTCACTGTCCTAAGGAGCTCATCATTTCTATCACTTGCTATTTAGGAAATGTGGCACATGGTTGCATTATGAAGGAAATAATGTTTATAACTTGATTATAATTCACTTTTAACTCTAAGAAGTAGTGTTGAAATTTGCCTATGGCAACTTCAGAATACATTTGAAAGGCTCAACCTTATTTGAAGGAAGCATTATGTTTATCTTCACATCCCCCCAGGATACTGGGTTGATAACACCAGGGCCACCAGGCTGTCATCATGACAGTCATGACAGTCACCTTTTTGCTTTAAACCTGAAGAGCTGAAATCTTTCTTTATGGAAAATAACTGTGCCAGAGTGCTTAATAAAATGTTTTTTTGGAAAAACAAAAACAAAAACAAAACCCGTAAATCCATAATTTTATCATGACTCTCCTTCCGAGAGAGAATTTATATTTTTGTCAGCCCTAAAGACAGGCTACATACCTGGTATTTTTCCATTGCAGTAACTTTAGTGTATTTAATTCACTATATTGCATTTAACATGCTACATGAATACACAGACTAAAATTGCATTTTGCACATTAAGATAAGAGTGATTTTAAATGAATTTTGAATACTGGCAAATGATATATCATTTAAGAACCAGTCTAAATCATATGATTTTCATTCCCATGCTGTGCATCTTAATGGGGTGGGGGCAAGCAGGATATTAGAATAGTTAATGAATAATATTTTAATATTTTTAATGTTCATTCCTTTAAAATGGTCTATAAATTTCATATTCATGAATAGGCAGGAAACACATGCTCTTAAGAGCTAAAAGGCAATAACGTTTAAGAACTTGGTTTGGTTTCTGCAAGAAATTGTCATTGTAGGGTTGAGAAAATAATATTCGGGAATATGATCTACTATATGTCTATTTGTCCTTTTGTGTTTCAGTTGAATACAACATCACTAAAAATTTCACTCTTTCCTTAAGCCACTTGTGATTACAGCATGTTTCAAAAATAAAATGTATTGAATAAAAGCCCCACATAATCAAAGAACTGATTAGTCCCTTATTCAAAACATAGAGATAAAATTTACCTCACCCAAGCAAAAAGGGACAGATTTCATCACCCCAGTATTCAATTGATTGAGAACCCTAGAATACAACCATGTCTTCAATTAGCAGGGTGGCTAATGTTCAGGCTTCTTGTCAATGGCACAGTATTTAACCTTGTCACTCACTTCCTCCTGTCCTCAGGCATGTTTTCTACCATTGCTATACCAGGATTAAAATTTCTTTTATGTCATTTGTATCAGTTAGGGTTGTTTGGTTGTAATAACAGAAATAATATCATGTCTTAAACATTGTGAGCTTATTTTTTCACAGAATATTTTTTAGGAATGTGTTTAGCCTTGGTTCAGTGTGTTGAAATGTCATGAGGTCCAGCCTATTTTTCCCCCCTTCTCTCACTAATTACTAGCACAATGTTCTTATGTTTGTTGCCTTATGATCCCTATATGGCTGGAGCATCTTCAGACATCCTTATTATATTTAAAAGCAGAAAGCTGTATTTATAGACAGGAACAGTTAGCAGAGGTCAGGCTAAAGGAAAAAAAAAAAAATTCTGGAAGCCACCCATCACACTTCCTCTTTTGTCTCATTGGACAGAACTAGATCACATGAAATATTCTAAATTATAAGAGAGGCTGAGAAACTATCTCTTTTTTTCCCCTGGAGTGAGAGGTAGGCAAGATGCTTGGCTTATGAACTTGATAATAAAGAATATGTATCAGCAAAGTCCAAATTAGATTTCCCATTGGTGCCTACATCTTTTTTTTTTTAATTTATTTTTTACTCTTTCTCTTCTCTTTTGTTATGAAATGTACAGGTAATTTCCAACCCTGCTGGGCATCTTAACTTACCCCAGAAAAAACCATTATAAGTTGAAAATGTCATAAATAAAATATTCACTTCCAGGCTGGGATTGTGGCTCAGCTGTAGAGTGCTTGCCTAGCATGTGTACAGCACGGGTTCGATCCTTAGCACCACGTAAAAATAAAGGCATTGTGTACAACTAAAACAAATAAATAAATATTTTTTAAAAATTCACTTCCTTTTTCAACCTATGGAACATCACAGCTCTGTAGCACAGTATACTGTATAGTATTAGTTGTTTGCCCTCGTGATCCTGTGGCTGATATGGAGCTGATGCTTACAGTACTGCCTGGCATCAGGAAAAAAAAAAAAAAAAAAAAGAATATCAATCATGGTGCATATTGTCACTCAGGAAAAAAAAATAATTCAAAGATCAAAGTATGTTTTCCATTGAATGAGTATCACATTTGTACCATTGTAAATTAAAAAAAAAAAATTAAGTGAAACCATTATAATCAGGGACCACCTATAGATCCATTGTGTGTTTTATGTTTCATTAGACTGTCTGGGTAGGGGATGGCAATCCAGGGATGAGGAAGCATGGTAGTTCTTGGACAGCTATGTGTAAGCTAAAGTAATTGCACGGTATGAGGAGATTCCTATAGCAGTCTCTGACCCTGAAATCAGAAACTGGAGCAAGTCTATCCTTAAAAGGTGTAGCTCCCTTACTTATCTAAGGACAGAAGACAAAGACAACTATGAGGATGCAGAACTGTATATCACTATATACCATGCAGCCTCCTCTGTTATGCGAAATCTTCTTAGATTGAAACTCTGTGCCATAAAACAGTGTCTCAACTACTCTTCTAAAACCTTCATGTGCTCGGAAGGATAATCTTTTTCTTTGACATTATCCATCTATGAAAACTTCATTTCTTTGTTCAGATAAAATTGCTGAACAAAGTTTCCACTCTGAAAACCTAACTTTTCCTAAGACCTTAATATATTCAGCCCTGTAGTTTGCTGACCTTCAAAACATTCTCCTTGTGTTTTAAGAATTTCCATTACTTGCTTAGAATTTTATAACCCACATTCTGCCACTTATAAATCTGTGTAGAGGACTTGTCTAACATTGACAGGAATGTCTCCCATCTGCTTTGTCAGCATTTCTTGTATATCTACCACACTCTGTTACCCATTGGATGACCCCCAAGGACTCCCACTTAGATCACTCTCTTCCTAGTGGCTTTCCAAGACCTTAAGATCCAAACCCTTTTTTTTTTGCAGAACTGTTTTACTTTCTTCATCTCCTGTCTTGAGTCCTCCTGAATAAATCATTTTTCTTTTCTCAGTACTTCTACACCAACCACCAAAATAATTTTTACTCTTGGTTCCTTAGCGCATTCTATTGTTTCCATTTGACTCTCACTCCATGTTATTAGGAATGACAATATTTCAGCAGGACAATGGATTTGTGGCTGTTAGAGGCCAACTATTCTAGAGAACACTTCTGAACATTTACATGTATTACTTCATTTGATTCTGAGAACTGACTCCTGAAAAATCTTTCTACCTACTGGTTAAATGTTCTTAGAACTTGAGCAGGTTTGTGGCTTTAACTCCGCAATTACACAACCTGGTCATGTGATTGCTGCTCATGTTCTGAGCTCTTTCTCTGTCAAAACCAAGTTTCATGATTACAAAGGTTAACATCACAGTTTACCTTGGGGAAAAAAAAAAAAATTCCGTTCACTTTCTTTCTTTAGATTCCTGCTATAATCAACTTTACCTAGGATATTCAGTAGCCATTTTCTTGGGCTTTTCTCCTTTAATTTTTTTCACTCCAGTCCATCCCTACTTTTTAATTTCTTCTTGACACACTGATCTGAACATGTTTTTGGTGACTCTAAATCTTTCCATCAGATCTACTTTCCTGTCATATTCATTCTCACCTCTTTATGTTCACACTTAAGTACTTATAGCTTTCTGAAAATAAACCTACTCATTTCCCAGCCTCATCTTTCTTCCTCCTGCATGTCTTCTGTCTTGTTGACTAAACCAATCTCTTTTTCCATTCTCCTGCCTATGTCCCTTGTTCTTGACTTTCTTCAGTTTAAAAGGACAAATTCTAAAACATACACCTGCTATAGACTGTTCTTTTTATAAGGTACAGACTAGATGCAACATCTTTGTTTTCTTTCTATCCTAATGCAATGCACTCTGTTCTCTTCCTTGTCCCTTTTTGTCAGCTAATGTCACTCTTATGGCACTTTTCAAATTCCCTCCCCCGCCCTCTTTCCTTCCTTCCTTCCTTCCTTCCTTCCTTCCTTCCTTCCTTTTTTTCAGTACTGGGGATTGAACTCAGAGGCACTTCACCACTGAGCTACATCCCCAGCCCTATTTTGTATTTTATGTAGAAACAGTGTCTCATTGAGTTGCTTAGCACCTCACTGTTGCTGAGGCTAGTTTGAACTCATGATCCTCCTGTCTCAGCCTCCAGAGCCATTGGGATTAAAGGTATGCTACCTTGGCAGCTTCAGATATTTCCTTGGGAAGGAATTATTGAAAGTATTCTTAATGTGTGCATCATTGTATTGTCTTTTAGACTACTTAATAATAAGGAAATAAATGTGCATTTTTTAACTTACATGTATTTTCTAATCAATAAATTCTGTTGAAAATGTGTTATACATTTAAAAATCCTTGATTAAAAATACCTTCACCTAATTAAGTTAATCAAACATAAGAACTCAAGGGTAAAATCAATAACTATGGGAGAAGTTACAATGTTACCAAAAACAAAATATTAATATAAAGATGAGATTATAATTACAAGAAATACTAAGTACAGTATTTGCCATATGGTAACTTTGATCAGTAATTAACTTTAACAGTCACATAATCTTATCTCACATTTTTTAGGCAGTTTCTCTAAACTGTGCACTTAGTTGGCTATAACACTTTAGAAGTTACCAAAGAAGAAAATATACTACTTCTCCTGTTGAGTAACTCAAATACTTAATAACACTCAAATTGATATGATATTGCAAAAGAGCATGGACAGATTGGAGGCCAGGAGTAAAATATAGGCATTAATAGAAAATAATACCTTAAGAAATGGAATGTGTTTCCAAATGTATGATTTGTTTTTTACATCAGTGGTTTTCAAAATATGATTCTCAATGGAGCAGGAGCAGTAACAGCAGCGCCTAAGATAGAGTTAGAAATGGCCCCTGACCAACTGAGTTAGCACCAGGGTGGGATAAGCATCCTGTGGGTTATTAATCCCTCCAGGTAATTCTGATGCACACTAAAGTTCAAAAACTATCGACTTAGATAAGCCCTGTAGTGTCCTTCTGCTTATTTACAAATTCATCTCAAAATTATAAAGCATAATATATAATCAGTAAACATTTAAGAAGAAAATCCATTTTTCTTTCAGGAGAAAATTTAATTTTTCTCAACATGGCTTGGTAGCCACTGAATTCAATGGTGTTAATGAAATTGACTTAAGTTTATTTATCCAACTAATTAAGATGTATTCATTGAGCAACTTCCTCTGACACATTCTATTTCCTACTTGTCCCATGCCCATCCCTAGTCTTATTAAATAGTGAACTTCCAGAGACCCAGGAGTCCATCCCATTTACTGATCACAGTTATGGCACAGGGAGTGCTGATACACTTGATGACTGTGGAAGACATAGATTGAAGACAATCAGATATGAATAAGACAAATGGGTTTCCTGCTCCATGGAACCTACGTTCTAGTCAGCAAAACGTAGCAAAAACAAATATCATAAAAATTTCTCACCAAGTAACTGGTGCCTTAAAAGAAAATAGACAAACAGTCTTTAGATGTCTGGTCAGAGCAGGCCTCTCAAAGGAGTTGACATTTAAGCTCAGACCCGAAAGTGAAGAAACAGCCTGAAGAAGATCTGGAGGGAGGCAGAACTTTCCTGGCAGAGAGCAAAGGGGCCAAAGCTCTGAGCGGGGAGAAGACTTGGCGTGGCTCTAAGGAACTGTCAGTGTATTTGGGCTTAATTAGTGAGCAGGAGATTGGCAGGAAATGAAGTTCCAGAGTTAGTAAAGGGTCAGAAAACTCAGCCTTCTGAGCTGTGGCAAAGAGTTGGCTGGAAAAAAAAAAAATGCAGTCTCTGTTTCAGGATCAAATAAATCTACAGGGTGATAGAACATAATTCACGCTTCTTCAAATTGTGATTTTTTTTTTTTAAAGCAAGTGTAGTTAAGAGCAAAAGGGGAAATCTAATTAATAGGTGATGAGCCTTTAACACAGAGAAAGGTAATTTACTGTCAGTTTTGCGTTATAATTCTTCAAGTGTTTTATT
The DNA here is from genome assembly GCA_025594165.1 of Tamias sibiricus. NCBI lineage: Eukaryota > Metazoa > Chordata > Mammalia > Rodentia > Sciuridae > Tamias > Tamias sibiricus. The sequence continues at coordinate 42,238,515 of CM046661.1, forward strand.
ATTGGTCAATATATGTCTGACTAAAAGCTCGGTTCTTCCCAGATCTTTGGTATATTTGTGACCTCAGAAGAATTTCAACATTTTTTTCATGAAAGTTCAAAATGCCAGCTTTTACCATCTGCTTCTTAAGATTGAGTATTGGACACCATGGAGAATTAGAATAAACCTGCCTAAAAATAGAGGATTACAAGGCAAAAACTACTGTTGGTTGAAGATTCTGTTCCCTTTTGTCTCCCAAACCTCAGAAAGACTATGTGCACCAGTTAGGATCTGGGTTTCATGGTCATTGAAGATGTACAGAGGCATAGAACATCTTTGTCAACGATTCCTTTGGCCTTTAGCTAAGTTGCTACGCTTGATGGTACATGATTTACTGTCTTGAACTTGAAGAAAACCAAAATTTCCCACCTTGCTTGTTTAGTGACTTCATAACGGTACAATGTTGTCATTTTAAAAGGTCCAGTTGCCTTTTTTTAAGTATTAAACAAAACTATTTCCTTGGAATTCCCACAGAAATAAAACCAGCATGTTTATATATATATATATATATATATATATATATATATATATATATATATATATATATATTCCTTCAGTTTCCTGCTTAATATGGTTTTGTGAACTTGTAATTTTATTACAGAAAACACTCAGTCACAAGCAGTATGATGCTCCCTTTCACTGTAGAGGCATGGGTGAAATGTTTTGTTTTCTATATAATTAAATTAAGTGCAATAACATGTATTTGCACACTAGTTCCTTATTGCTAGCCTCCTTTAAACAAAATCTTTATATTTCTATACTTAAAAATATATGATCCTTTTTGAGAGCATAACACATTCTCCTTAATTGTGTTCTTGTCTGATTTTAAAAAAAATAACTTGATTTTTTGTTTTCAATAGCACAGATGGATTTTTTTTTCACATTTTTGCTTTTAACAGAAAGTAATATTTGAATGCATTGACACTATCCAAAGCATCAGAGTCATAGTACAACTCAGGAAATATTATTCTTAAGTTAAATATTAAGGGGTTAAATAATATTTGATAAAAGTGACTCAAGTTTTGTGAATTCTGTATTTTCTTTTTCAGTTATTTTTTGGTGGGATTAAATATCACTATAAAAATATACACATTTTTATAATAGCATTTATTAGCATTTTCATATCTGAATCTTGTTTAGAAGTTTTCAAAATAATAATGACTCATTTGCTATTGACAAAAAACAAAGTTAGTCTCCTGGCAATTTCCTATGATAATGTTTTTGATGTGCCTCATTAAAGGAATCAAATGAAAAGTTTTGTTACTAAAGTGTAGTATAAATCAATTTATATAAATTAAATGGTGCCTGATTAAAATAATAACCCTAGTAAAATAGGCAATGATAGTTTTTAAACATTCTGTACTATTTTGATAATAAAAGGATTGTAATACACTTTGGTTTCTCCACATCTAATCCCTTTTAAAAGGAAATTTCAAACCTTATAATTCAGCAAGATGATACTCATTATAATGATAGATTATAGCTAAAATATCAAACAAGTAATCTAATTTCATCCAGCCGCTGTTAATTTGAAAGAAAATATAACTCAGCAATGTAAAAAGCAAGACGTCAAATTTATTATATGTTGATAAATACTATGTAGATTTTTTTGGATACAGAGCTTCTTTAAATGTTTTTACAGAACTGTGAAACGTCATATCAACTCTGAAGAAATTAGCAGTATTAAAAAATCAGGTTGATTAATCATGTCAGCATAATTGAATGTTTGCAAATATGATAATGTATGGATATTCTTCATACACTCTGGTGATATCAGTAAAAGAAGAAGGACCCAATAAGAATGCAAATAATATATAAAGGGTCTTATGATATAAAACTATATTAAAATATACTCAAAATGATTAGTGTTGAGCTCTGTACATAGTTGATATGCTTTGCATCTAATTATTTTCTATTCGGTAATTTCATTTTCAGTTACATGGTAAATATTTAACAACAGAGAAAATTAACATTTCAAGTTTTAAAAAATATGAAAATAGATTAGCTCCAAATTATAAACTCTTTTATTTATTTTCACCTCATACCATTTTTTTTTTTAAATTCCCTCATCAGCTTGCACTATATACTCACTTAACAAAATTAATAAATTGGATAAAGGAAACCAGTGGAAAAACTATAAGTAGCATGAAAGTTTACTAATCTAAAAATTAATATTTGAACCAAATAGAATCATTACCTCAATATAGCAACAGCTAAAATTATCCTTTAAACAAAATATAACTTTTCCTTCATTTGGAACATGTATTTGCATGGATCTCTAATTTGTATTAGAAACATTTAGTTAGTTAACAATTTATATTCATGTGTTCACAAACTATTGCTGTTTTAAAATCACATTTATGCTATATACTGGGCATTGTATACAAATATTTAAGAATATTTCATTTGTAACTTACCCTTCAATTTTTTCCTTTATACCAAGCAGACAAATAATTTTCTGAATTTTAAATTCATAGTTATTTTGCTCAAGGAAACAGCAAGTATTTTTTGTTGTGTGTCTTGCAAAGCTGGTTTTTTAACCTGAAAGCTCTTGATTTATATGACTTATATTTAGCAATATGAGACCAATATGGCCAAGAAGTGGCCAATCATACAGATCAACCTTTCCTTTTTATATCTGTACAAAATATAGTGCCCACTACCTGCACCCTGGTCTGCCTTTTGACTGAGTATTATTTGATAAAGAATTTTCAATAACTAAGTAAGGTAGTCTTATTTTTATTTCCTTCTCCTAGTTTCCTTATGTCCAGATACAAAATAGTATCCTAGTACGCATGTGCACTATACAAGAATTTCCCTGGATTTAGCCCAAATTGTTTCTGTGACCAAAACTTGACCATTATCAAATAATTCACCTTTCCCTGAGAAAACGTGTTGCCCTGAGACATCTGTATGCATATTCACTAATTTACCTCCAAACATATTCATATTTATTTTTCTGATTTGCTTCAGTTCACCAACTTGACAAAGGATCTCATTCACATTTCCTTATTTGGATTTTCTGGGGAAAACCTAGATTGAAAAAGTAGACTATAATTTAAGTACATTTTAGTTTTTAATAAAAGATTTTTAAAAAATTGTATATGTTCTTTTTAGTCACACATAACAGTAGAGTATCTTTTTACATATTTGTACAAACTTGAAGTATGTATTATTCTAATTAGGATCCCAGTCTTGTGGATGTACATGAAGTAGATTCATTGTGTGTATTCTTATATGTCCATAGGAAAGTCAAATTAGATTCATTCTACTGTTTTTCCTATTCTACCCACCTTCCCTTCACTTCTGGAATTTCTAGCATGAGTTGTTATTCATCAGTATTTGAATGAAATAATCTGTATTTTTTCCTTTGCCACAGTACTAATGAAATGAACTAGAAAAAAGCAATCACTCTCCAGAAGGAAATACTTTGTGTTCTCTTTTATCCTTTTCTTTGATTTTTTTTTTCTTTAGTAGTAATGTTATAGATACTATTTTCTAGGGCCTGGAAACTCAAAATATCTCCCCAAATAAGAACTGATATTTTCATTTTATCAGTATGTAAACAGGAGCTCAGAAAGATTAAGCAACTTGCAAAATATACTACAGCTGGTAAATGGTACAGACAGTGTGTAAATACTGCTTTATCTAAAATAAAAGCAGGAATTCATTCTCCTCTATAGTAGGCACCATAAGTTATTTAAAGGTAACCAATTTATTGCATCCACATGTATAAAAATCATATAACTTTCTGAGCTTTAGGATATTCCAAATCTGTTTTAGGATTGCTCCTCTGAATTTTCCAAAAAATGGTATTTATGAATAGTTGGTCTTTTCTTTCTTATTCTCCCTCCCCCAATATATTATGTAGTCAAAATCTTCTTTTTCTAAAAGCTTTCTTATTACTTACAAATCAGTGTGAGTTGTTTTTGTTGTTGTTATTGCTTGTTTGTTTGTTTGTTTTTTAGCTGAAAAATCATTGCTAATTTCTTCATCTCAGAAAACTGAAAATGTAGTACTCTGGCCTTTGTCAGTAATGACATTAACATTGACTCAACTCACTTCTATTTCTACCTAAAATGTTAGGAAAACCATCTGTGAAGGAGCAGTGTTGAGCATGACATTCATTAGAATGCAATTGACATTTTTGCTGAAAATAAAACTTTCTAAACTATATGTCAGCAATTTTCTGATAAGAGTACATATAAGGGCTTGAAGCGTTTTTATTTTATGGGGAAGTGTGCTATCTGTGACTGCTGGGGAGTCATGATCTAGAAAGCCACATCAGATTGCTATTTTAACAGGATTGACTAGTCTCAAGGCTCCTAGAACTGGAAGAGGGTCACTTAGGAGGAAAAACAGGCTTCATTAATATAACTTCTCCTAACACTGCTTATGGAAAGAGTCTATTTTTCACAACCAGAGTTACAGCCCATGATTTCTGTTGCATTATTCCATAAGTAGAATTTTAAAGGGTTTAATTATAATACCTTCACACACCATGGGAGAGATGGAAATGAAAAATACCAAATAATACTCTGCTAATCTAAGATGCTTTATATCATTTCATTTGCATGCTATTAATATTGTTTCCTGAGAAGTGGTTTTAGAGCTGGCTGCTTTACTTCCTCAGTTTTTACATCTTTTATAGTAGCCAGCTCCATACATACACATTAACCTGTCCTACGAATCAGCTTAAAATATCTTCCCTCATTTTAGCTAGTATAACATGGATCAAAATAGAGGCATTTAGAGCATTGGCTTAATATTGAAATTTTGCTAGAGTGCTTTCCGAGTCAGTAATTGCAACCTCTCCCTGAAGTATATGGTATTATATTGATCCCAAATTCATCACTCACAGCTAGTCAACCACTTGACTCTATTGACAATGGCAGTGGAATGTACTGCAGGTAGGAAGCATTAGAGTACTTAGGGTTTCACACTTAGCATTTTCTAGTTTGATACTGTGAATGGCTGCTGAAATTGGGAGTGGGAGAAGGAGAAGAGTTGGGAGGATGGTTGTATGAAGATATTTTCCTATGAAAGTTCTTTTTTCTTTATTTGTTATCACCTCAGCCAAATTAAAGTAAAATATTTCAAATTTTTTCCTATATTTATACATGTTAATGAACAGTGTTATACTTCTACTGGGCTATTCTATTCCCATTTGGGGAGTAACAGTTGAGAACAAAACATGAAGAAACGAATGCTGGAAAAATCTTAAATATATTGATATGTATTATGTCCTCTCACCCCACTCTCCCGTTTCTGCTCTCTCAATGTGGACATCAGATATTCATATGCCTTCTTTGAATTATTGCCTATTAATTGACAGGATACTTCTACAAAACTTTGGAGATAGCTTTACTGTAAGCACCATAGACAAAGGTCTTTTTGATCTCATATTTTCTGAGTTACAGGTAGGTGATAGGCCCCATTCCCTTCATCAGGAATTTGTTAAAAATAGTTTGTAGCATTTATTTGTACATGTATTCAACAAGTTCTCTGTGTTTAATGTGTTTGAATATTCAATGAATTGCATATGGGGAAACAAAGAGGAATAACATGGGCTTCCCACCCTAAAGGGATTTATGAGCTAGTGGGGCAGTGAAAATTTCATACACATATAGTAAGAGGATAACATGATAGGTTCTCAGGATCAGAAAGATTTATTTACATTATATTATATTGGCATAAAATACAAAGCATCTTATCTGTAGATTGGGGAAAAACTCCTCAGAAGACCCTTATTTCAAAGCATGAAACCCCATCTCATCAAATCACAGAGAACTGCAGTTGGTTCTGCTGAATTTCAAAGTTGACAAGCAACATATAAGGACACAATTATCAAAAGTATATCTTTGAGAATCAGAGAAATTGGAAGAGGACTTTTTTGTAGAATAAAATTTGCTAGAAATTACATCCTAATTAAAATTAGCAGTAATAAATTGTAAGATTTGTAGATTACCTGAACTGTTATCCTTCTTCCATTGTAAATAGATATTCAACCATTCTTATGCTGATAATAATGGCCTTTAATATATTTTAGTACTGATGATGAAATTCAACTGAAATTCCTGGCTGGTTTCTCTCAGAAAAGAAAGGGCTAAATATGAATTATGCCCAAACTAAAATCATATTTTGGCACTATTTATTATCCAGATGGATAACAGTAAGCAACTCTATTCAACAGGTTTACTAATTTATTTGTCTAGGGGTACATTTTGCAGATGATTTATCCCGGCAAACCCACTGGGAAGCAGTCTGCTCATGATTTTTATATTCCACAAGAGTCGTATTAAAGTCTTCTGATGCTAGGAGCAGATGACTGACAACCCCAGATTCTTCTAGGAAATGACATCTTTTTCTTGGCTTCCACTCCCATCCTTTCCATGCCCTCTCTACTTCCCTCCTTAACTCTCTTTCTTTCTTCCTTCCTTTCTGTAAAACTGGGATTTAATGTTCAAGCATGGAGTAGATCCAAACCTATTTTGATAAACACAAATTTATCCCTGCCTGTGGGTCATCTTACAACTCCTTCCATTAAATATTTTCCCTCCATTAAAAGTTTAAGTGGTTTTGGAATTACATGGACTTGCATTTAAGAGCTGGGTTTGACTGATTAACAAATAGAATTTATACTATTTTTTTTTTTTTTTTTTTGGTACTGGGGATTGAACTCAGGGCCACTCGACCACTGGGCCATATCTCCATCCCTTTTTTGTATTTTATTAGAGACAGGGTCTCACTGGGTTGCTAAGTGCCTCGCCATTGCTGAGGCTGGCTTTGAACATGTGGTCCTCCTGCCTCAGCCTCCCAAGTGCTGGGATTACAGGCGTGTGCCACTGCGCCCAGTTTATACTAATTTTTAATCTCACTGAGACTAAAGTTTCTTAATCCAAACAAAAAAGACAATAATTTGTATCTCATAAGGATCTTGTGGAATTGAAGTAACAATACTGAAATTGACTTGTGCAATCTGGCCCATAAGAGACACCTGCTTAATTTTATAACCTTTCTTTCATCTTCATTTGCAAAATTTGGTGCCTCATTTATTAGGAAAGAAGAACTATGTAAACCATCACATTTTCCTTTTCACCCTGTCAGAAAGTAAAATTTGTGTTTATGTCTCTTACATTTTATGGATTATAATTAACTTTGCAGTCATCTACCCTATCATATTTCATTATTTAGCTTTTATTTTATTCCTCACAATAATTCACTGTTTTCTGCCTCTTCTTGGAAATATTGAAATATTTAAATATTAAAAGCAAATAAGAATAACTTCCTAGGGGGTCAGTTTCAATAAATACTTGTAATGAGTATAAACTCAGATACCTTTGAATTCTAAAATTCTATGGTTCTACTTTAAAAAAATAGTTTACTTTGAGAGTGATTATTATGATAATATTTTAAGCACTGTAATATATACTCTCTCTGATGTTGGCTGAAAAATCAAGGGAGTGAATGATCCCTAGGATTCAAAAATCATTTAATGCTTCATCACTTCAAGGAGTTTGCCATATGGTTATGAAAGAAGCCATGTACAAATAAGAAAGTGAGCAATTCAAGTGCTAAGCAGTAATACAATGGATGCCATCATTATTTACCAAATGAATGTGACAGAGAAACATTGCTAGGCATTTTAGTGCAAGGAGTACATCACAGAAGAGAATATCTCTTTCCAAATTGTGTTGCATGAAGAACTTTATTTCCATAAGGTACTCCAAGAAAACGTGAGAAAAATTTTTGAAATTGCATAAATTAGAGGAATGCTTTCTTTTTCTTAAAAAAAAAAGGGCATGATTTATTACTGTGGGACTTCCCAGACAATTTAATCTATAAGGAACTTTTTCATGCTCATGCGAGCCTATAAACAAACTTTTTTTGAGAAGCACTTATTAACATCTCTTGATTCTAGCATAAAAAGTGTTGATTAGAGAGAGTAATTGGAGATAAGATTGGAAAAGTAATTTGGAGACAGAATGTGGATGGCCTTGAGTGCTCGATTAAGTAATCTGTACATAAACCTGTGAGCACTAGACTTGGCACTACCTGACAATATGTGTTCTGGACTTAGACAGTTGGGCTCCACCAAGCTAAACTACTTCCTGGAGGCTGATATCAAGAATGTTGCTGATTTGTCAACCCCTGTTTTAAAATCTCACTGGATATTAGCTTACTAGACGTTCTATTGCAAAACTGGTATGAAAATTAAATGAGTTAATAGATGCAAAACTAATCAGAGCCTAGCCAGAATGAACAACCTAAAAGCATTAAAAACCATTATGAATAGATAGTGATTAAACAATTTCCTGCAAAGAAGTATGTGTTCATTTTTCATTGCTGTGACCAAAATACCCGATGAAAACAATTTAGAGGAAGAAAAGTTTAGTTGGGGCTCTTGGTTTCAGAGGCTCAGTCCACAGTCAGCCAATTCCATTACTTGGGGCCAGAGAGGCTGAACATCATGGCAGAAGGGAATGTCAAAAGAAGCCTGCTCAATTTATAGTATCTGGGAAGCAAAGAGAGCAAAAAAAGGAGCAAGGGACAAAATGTAGTCCCCCAAGGGCATGCCCTTATGACCTACTTCCTCCAGCCACATTACCACCCAATATTCCATTCAAATTATTAAATCATGAAATGATTATCCATTAAATGGCTCAAACCACTGATTAAGTTCCAGCTCTCTTAATCTAATCATTTCACTTCTGAATATTCCTGCATTGTCTCATGATCTTTTGGGGAACACCTCATATCCAAACCATAATAAAATGTCATTATATAAAAGAAATGTTTAGCAAATTTAATCTTTTATCAAAGAAGAAATCTTTAGTTAAAAACTTTGGTTGTAGTTATATAAAGCAGGAAAAGTATGGAATTTCACATGGTAGAAATGTTATTGACAACATCATTATAAATGGAAATAGTTTCTTAAAATCCTAGAGTCTAAATCTCTATTGAAAAATTTGGGTTTGTAACTGCTTTCAAACAAGATCATTTATTTGATTAAATAGTTCCTTTTAAGTAGTTCCCCCCCAAATACCTGTGTGTATTGTTTGAATGTGGAGTGTATGTATGTGTGTTTGTGTTCCAAATAATTGTGGGGATACAGGATTCTTTACTATTTATTAACTCAGCTGCTTTACTTTTAGGGTTTTATTTGGGCTGTTCACTCTGTCATTTCTGTGACATTTATAATACCTTTTGATTTAATTGGAAATTGGAACTGACTTTTTAATGAAAGAAGTTTTCCAATAAGAGGATATTTTGAAAAAGTTAATTTTTGTAATCCTTGGCATGTGAGAGCTATTTTTTCCTCCAGTGTGTGATATTAGTTTGAATACATTAAAATAGGCTGAATGTTATTAAATAGAATATTTTAGTTTAAGAGAATATAACCACTCAAAACAGTTATGAAAATTTATCGTTTTTATTAGAAGATTTTTTTTTAGCATGCAACACATTTATTCTCAGGCATATTTAATAAGAGGAATATGAAAGATGTATATCTAGAACATAGACTAAAATGATAAAAATAGGAAGTAATGCCTAAACATTATTATTAAAATAATTGACAGTAAATTACAAACTATAGAATTAAGTTAGATTGTATCAAAGATATTTTATTCTATGTAAGGATCCAAATTTTTGATAACATTAAAAGACATCTTAGTTGGATCAATTTTATTTTAAGTCTCTGATCTAAATAATAATTAAGGTCTCCTTTAAAACAACAACAAAAAGATGCAAAATTGGTATTGGAATTGTAAACAGTAAATAGTAATGGTCAAATTTACTTCATTATATATTTTGGTCATATCTCTGAAAATAGGGATATGAGTAGAATTAAAATATTTCAGCTAATGAAATTCTGAAACCAGTATTTATTGATGTAAGTGCATTACAAATGTGTCATTAATTTTATGTTTTAAGCTGATTTTTAATATTCATATTTTATATGATTTTAAAATATTTCCCCATGTTATGCTGTTTCTTAAGCAATCCAATATGAATCAGTTCTGAAATATACTCAAGGTTTGATTAGAACTAATTCACTGCTTTTAGAACTCTCAGGATGAAGGGCTCTCTTTGATGAAATGATTGGCATCACTTAAGCTGGTGTTAAATAGAATAAGATGGGACAAAGTTATTTATTCTTATTCAACAGTAGGTACTTTTAGTAAATCATATTACTTAAAATGTAGGCAGGTATGGGGAAAATGTCTTTAGTGAACAAATAGTGTTAACTAAAGCCATTTAGGCATGTTACCTTCAGAGTTCTGTATAGGAAGAGGAAAAGAAGAGAAAAAAAAAAGAAATAACGGAAGGAAGACAGGAAAAAGAAGAAAGAAAACATATAAAATACCATTTTGTAAATAATTATATCAAAAGGATGGAATATGTCACTTTTAGTTTACTTTATTCTCTCTTGTGTCTCCATCTCATGATGTATCTTCATGACAGAAATTTGTCATAAATTATCTTTTTAGTGCATCTCAGTCCAATGCTTTGATACACTTTGTTCTCTGTAACCTATTTACTGGACAACAATAATCTAGAATTATTTCTCTGAGTTTTAATCACAGAAATATACGAACTGACTAAAGAAATTCAACATTCAGCAAATTTCTCCTCAGACATCAAATATGCCCATACAACTGAAGACTTAGGAAACAGCATGGCCTATTTGTATAGCCGTCACCTGGTATCCAAAACTTAAAGCATTTATGGGATGCTTAAGTAGTTATCCCAAAGGAACAATTTTGTGTTCTGATTTTGGTTGGAAAAGATGAGATAGGAGAGAGGGGAAAACATTGGTGGAGAACAAGGATGCCTGAGTGTTTTTGCTTTCTTCTTAAGATGTCCCATAGATATTACCCCTTAACATTAGGCCATTTTATTCTCCTTTAGACATAAGTTTAAGGGTTATTGTCCTAATTTAGTCATGTATATCTAATTAGACAAATTATCTTAATTATTTTCCTTCTTTTTTTTGGGGGGGTGTTGCTGGGGATTGAACTCAGGGACACTTGACCACTGAGCCACACCCCTATCCCTATTTTGTATTTTATTTAGAGACAGGGTCTCACTGAGTTGCTTAGCGCCTCGCTTTTGCTGATACTGGTTTCGAACTCACAATCCTGCCTCAGCCTCCCGAGCTGCTGGGATTATAGGTATGTACCACCACACCTAGCCTTATTTTCCTTTTTTTGGCTTTTTTTTTCTCTACATATGAAGTTGCATCCTTCTGATCTCTGCATGTTATTAATGATGAATGGTTTGAACATGCACATTGGCATACTAGAATTAATAAATTCTCTACTAGGTGGTGACCTCAAGTTTAGCATTATCCAGAGAAGCCATATTTGTTATGCCTGGACTCTTCCACCTTCATGCTTGTAAAAACTTCATTAATAGTAAAGTGTGTCATTAATAGTAAAGTATATATATATTATATATATATGCATATATATATATTCACACATATATATGTGTATACCCATTCATTCCCTCTCAATAGCACCCCCTGAAGTCTGAATGTGTTCCAGTGTTAATTTAAAATAATACAAAATATTGTCTAAATCAGATATGTGTGAGACTCAAAGCATAATTCATCCTCAAGCAAACTGCTCTATAGCTGTGAGACTATGGAATCAAACAAGTTATGTAGTTCCAAAATACACTGGTAGAACAGATATAAGAAAGACATTCCTATTTCAAAAAACAGTAACAAGAACCAAAGGAATAAATGACAGATCTCTTGTAAATCTGAAATCCAGCAGGGCCAACAACATTGAATCTTATGGCTCAAGAATAATCTTCTTCTTAAGTGCAGTAGCTCATGCCTGTAATCTCAGTGACTTGGGAGGCTGAGGCAGGAGGATCGAGAGTTCAAAGCCAACCCCAGCAAAAGTGAGGTGCTAAGTAACTCAGTGAGGCCCTGTCTTTAATAAAAATAAGGCTGGGTATGTTGCCCAGTGGTCAAGTGTCCCTGAGTTCAATCCCCAGTATCCTCCCCAAAAAACATGATCTTCTTTGACTCTGTGTCCTGCTTAGGACCTTTAGACTTTATGCAGTCCTCTTTCTGTGAAGTCCTTGGAAGAAGCTCAGTCTTCACTTCCATGAACTGAATCACAGTGTGCAGACTTTCTAGGCTGGCAGTGCATGTTGACGAGTCTACTAGAGTTTGAGGTCTCCTGTATGGCCCTACCCCAATGATTCCATGAAGCTTTTTCTTAGAAGGGATTAATTGCTGAGGCTCTGACTCTACAGCGCGTCTCTGCCTGGGTCCTCAGACTTTTTTTTTTATATCTAAGCAGCACTATGGATACTGTAAAAACTTATTGCTATCATCCTCTGGGTGAGCCCTGAAGTCCTAGACGTGCTCTGAGACCCTTCCTTTATACCATTCTCCCCTCAAAGCCCTAGTACTCTAGACCTATAATTGGAGAGGCCCAAATATCTCCAAAATGCCTTCAGGGTCATTCACCTATTGTCTTGATAAACAATATCTGATTTCCTTGTCCTACTAATCTCAAATGATTGCTTGGCCACACCCTTGGTTTTTTTCTCCTGAGTTCACTTTTTTTTTTTTGTTGTTGTTTTTGTTTGTTTGTTATTATTATTATTATATGACCAGGCTGAGAATATTCCAAATCTTTACATTCTGCTTCTCTTTGATTATAAAATCCATCTTTAAACTATTGCTTCTCTTTTTCATATTGCTATAGGAAGGCAAGATAAGCCATGCAACACTCTGAACTCTTTGATGCTTAAGCTTTCTTTTTGCCAAATAGCCCAGTTCACTGAGCCTAAAATCTACCTTCTGTAAAGTCATATAAATAGGACATGATTCAGCCAAGTTCTTAACCATCTTATAACAAGAATGACCTTTCCTTTGGCTTCCAGTTCCTTGCTCCCTGTTGCTTTTTGAGAACACATCAGAATGGCCTTATTGTGCATATTTCTACTAACATTCTGTTCACGGGCATTTAAGCAATATCTAATAAGAATGAGGCTTTGTCTATAGCTTTTCTCTTCTGAACCCTCATGAGAACCACCCTTAATGGTCTGTTCTGATATTACAGGCTTATTCCACCATTACTTCAAGGTGTTTCAGCCTCTCCCCATTTCCCCATTCCAAAGACACGTTTTAGGTATGTGTTATAGCAACAACATACTTCTCTGACACTTGATTTCTATCTTAGTCTGTGCTGCTGTAACAAAACACCACAGACTGGGTAGTTTATAAAGGACAGAAATGCATTTCTCACAGCAAGAGAGGATAGAAAATTCAAGATCAAGTTGCGAGCATCTGTTGAAGACCCTCATGCTGTGTTCTCACTTGGTGGAAGGCAGAGGCAATATGGCAATTTCCTTAGTCAATCACCTTTATAAGGGCACCTAACCCCATTCATGAGGGAGGAGTCTTCATGATCTCATCACCTCTGAGAGGCCCTACCTCTTAATACTGTCATCTTGGCAACTTTGGAGGGGTCACATTCAAATCATAACAGGGCATTATGATCTCTTCTAGGAATCAGAGAAAATTCCTTCATTTTGTTTTCTGAGCTGAATTCCCATTTCTAGCTAATAAGCCTGACAAATTATATTTATGAAAAAAATCTGTCATCTTAGGTATCCTTAGACCTGCCCTTTACACTTTATAAATGTGTAAAGCGTGCATGACTTGGGAGGGATTTTAAACTTGGTATCTGGTTCTCTGTTGTTTCAATCTCCTAATGAATCAAGTCATATCAGTGGCAATCAACTGGTAAATTTAGAGGGGTTTCAGATATCCCATCATGAGGGATATCTTGGAAAGTTGGGGCCTTCTTAGAAAGTTGCCCTGAGATTTGATGTGGCTCTGCCTTTGCTCCTGGTACTCAAGGCATCCATGGAATGAAATTTCTTTTCTGTCAATTGCCTCTTGTTTTCTAGCATGGTAGTTGAATATGGTTCTACAACAAAAATTTCTGAGTCTAATTTCTTTTTCCCACCTTCTCTGTGTTTCAGTTTCATTATCTACAAGATGGTTATTGTGGGAACTAAATGGTTAGTGTTTTAAACAATTCTTAGTATACAGGAAGCCCTAAGTTAATGTCAGATCATTATTACTACTATGTAAGTCAGTAGGTCATGGCTGGGAGTGTAGCATTAAGACAGTATTTCTTTCACATATGTAAATGTCTCTCTTCACAAAACATCTTTTCTGGTTAATGAGAACATTTAGTTATTCATAGATACAGACTAAGATGGTTGAAGTCTCTGGAAAGGCCCCATAAATAGCAACCATTTTCCCCATAAGGCTTCCAAACAGTGTGAGAAATAAAAAAAAAGTATGCAGATGGGGGCCAAAACATACTCATGAGTAAAAGGACCAGTCTGCCCCAATGAAATAGTGAATTCTTCTCCCTGCAGGAGGATTGCTTCTCTTAAAAACTAAGGAGCTCAGAGCAGTGTAGAGTTCATTTTTCCCAATTCTTCTGGTAGAAGAATACAATCTTCTACTTCCCTGTGGTGAGAGTAATGGGGCAGAGGATAGTTAACATTGTTCTGTTTGTCAAGATGACTACAGATGGAAAGAAGAAATGTCCATCAAGAGTAGAAAAGAGCTGGTGGCATCTGTAATCCCACTGGCACGGGAGGCTGAGACAAGAGGATTGTGAGTTCAAAGCCAGCCTCAGCAATGGCGAGGTGGTAAGCAACTTAATGAACTTAATGAGAACTTGTCTCTAAATAAAATATTTAAAAAAGGGCTGGGGATGTGGCTCAGTGGTTGAGTGGCCCTGGGTTCAATCTTCCATACCAAAAATAAAAAAAATAAAACATAAAAAAGAAAAGAGTAGAAAAGACGTTCTCATTGACCAAGGTTCTAGGCTATGGCAGGAAACTGCCTAATCTTTGGTCATAATATTGACATTTTTGTTGTTTTGGTGAAATAGGGGATTGAACTGAAGGCCTCATGCATGCTCAGCAAGTTCTCTACCATTGAGCAACAATCCAGTCAGTGTTTGTCATAAAATTCCTGTCCAGCTTCAACATTCCCAGAAAGACATTCCTTCATTTTGATGGATGCCAAGAAAAGTGTTATTCACATTTTATATAAAATATTGAATATTGAGTCATAAGTATAGCAAGTCTCTAGGTCTCACAAAAGTCTATATAGAAATATGTGTCTTTCAATTCTTATTGAAAGGATTGATTTTAGGGCATTTTGAAATTATATATGTCCTCTATAAATTTGAAATACTTTTCAGTTTTTACTCATGTTAATTTATTGTGATAAAGCAAGTAGTAACCTAATCCTAGCTTATTTTTCTGCTCTTTTCCAGTCTTTTTAGGACTTTTATATTCTGTCCCTTGCCCTTGAGGATCTCAAATATCTGTTCTCTCTTTGAAGATGAGTGTGCTTTACCTTTAGTACAAAGGAAGTATATATTGGTAGTAAGCTGTAGTTCAAACATGGAATTTTAGGTGCTAGGTTTCAAGTAAAGAAGAAAGTGTCTGATGTTCTTTCAGTAATAATCATTCCCTCCCAAATCAATAGTAAGTCAATAACCTTGAAAGTTGGGTTGGTATTTGTACTATTAACTTGAATACTTTCATTTTTTTTCTTCATAAATGAACGATGTCTGTAAAGACTATGGATCTATATCTGACCACGAAGCTCCAATTGATAATATGGACATTGATTTTGTGAGCCCTCCTCATTAGTCTAAGAATGAGGAATCAATGCCTTCACTTATTGTATGATAAGAAAAACATAGACAACAAGAAATTTCTGTGAACAGAGGAGAAATTCTCTGGCAGCACATCAAAATTATAGTGACTACACAAAAATCTGTATATGTACTATAACATGAAGGTCAAGTACAAAAGTGTGGGTGAACTTTGTCATCAAATATGAACCTAACTCTACCAAATAAAGGAGTATTAAACATTGCAGTTGTCCTCAGGCATGGTTGGAAGACTACCTGTAAATATTACTTCAAACAGCTTCTTAATATTCTGGTTTCTCCTCCTGATTATATATGTGCATTGAGGCTGTGTGCATTTATTATTACCTCCATTGACAGAAATCCTGGTATTTTTTTTCTTTTTTTAATATTTATTTATTTAGTTGTACACAATGCCTTCTTTTTTTTGTTGTTGCGGTTCATGCTCATTTTTTTAGATTATTTATTTACTTATTCATAATGCACAAGTATATCATCTTTTTACATACAACTGCTTGTATACAAAGTATATAAGTACCATTCAGATCTTTAATCATGCATTTAGGATAGTGATATCCATCTCATTCAACCACCATTTTTCCCCCTTTCTCCCCCCCTGCTCCCTCCCTTAGGGCATACATCTCATGCTTCAGTTTCTCTAGCATACAGCTTAGTTGGTTGTAGCTGTTTAATCATGATATCTCAGGGGAAATGGAGAGAATTAGTAATTATATGGCATCACTAGATTACGATAAATACTAAAATACAATGAGTTGTTATTATTTTTGAGGTTTAGAGCAAAGTTCTCTATGGGTGTTGCTCATTTAATCACCACAACTAACTGCCCAATGCTATCCTAGTCATGAAAATTCTGATGTTCAGTAATTAAACAAGCTACATAGCAAGTAAGTGATGTTCGGTCTTAGGAAGTTTCCCCTCGCTGTCTCCTCCACCTGGTATGATGTTTTTCAGTTTTCCCTCTGGCTTATTTCTTGTTAAGATCTGTTCCCAAATACCACCATCTCATTAAGGCCTGATCTCTTTCCTTGAATTTTATTTATTCTTCTTCTGTTTATTACCATGAAAGGCTTTATAGTTTTTAATTGTATTTTTCTATTTGTTTCTCTAACTAGAATACAGTAGGGTTTTGATTTTTACACTGATAAAAATAGCAGACATTTAACAAAAAAATTTTACATGAATGAATTTGGACTGAATGAACTGAGTCACTTCAACCTTGGCGGAGCATTAGAAATGTTTAGCACATTGTTTAAAGTAAAAGAGTAATTAGTTGAAGGATGAAATTATATATCAAGTTCTACTAATAAGACTCCTCATTCCTTGTTTTTTAGATTGAATTATGTGTGTTTTTTTCTCACTGTGAATGAGTCTATCAAACTGTTGAATCATAGAAATATCTGGAGAATATATTCAGACATAGTGGTGCATTCTTAAGAGAACAAAGCAACCCTCCAAGGCATAGGAAGTTTGTGGATTTTGTACTGACTTCTCAGTATTTAGAATGAACATAGAAAAAGCTCTACTGCATCTGAGTTAACGTATTTAAACTGTTTTGTATTCTGACTTCCAATGTAGACTGGTAACAAGTTAATGATTTGTGTTTCAAACACTGTAGGAATTTGGTTCCCACAACATCTGCAGAGGCTCATTGCCTTGGGGAAGACATAAACTTAAACCATATTGGTACATCCATATCACAAATGGTTTTAGAGGCTTCCTATCTCTTTTTGATGTATATACTACTACATGAGCATGTGCACGCGTGCACACACACACACACACACACATACACACACACACTCTTACACATGCACATACACACATATACACCACAAACATAGAAACAGAAAGAGTATTCACCCATATGAGGGGAAAGTGAACTTGCAATTCACCTTCTAGGTATAACTTAAAGTGACATTTTTCATGCTTTTCACCTAATGTGTTTGTGACAATAGAGAATCTAAAATAGTTCACTTTTTAACCAGTTAAAATATTTTTCCTACACAGTTGCCCTTAGCTAGGATAAAAGCTACACAACATTACAAAGAATTTTTAAACATGTATTTTACTGAAATAAAACTTGTCTAAAGATGTAGATGCAAAGCAGATGTATGTAGAGTAATAGCAGAGTGAAATGATGGGAAATACATCGTTCTTCTATACTGAGAATAATTCTCTGGTTGCTTCTTAGCAAAAGGAAATTTTATACTAGGGTACATTTAGAAATTTGGAAGGGAGTCAATAGTATAGGAACTTAAAAAGATTTTTAATGAAAACATTACAAATTTTTTATTTTATTGGATAATACTTTAAAATTGAAAAGGTAACTTTTTGTTTCTTTTAATGACTTACCTAGTTTTTGAAGAAAACAGCCTTTTTGGAAAATATTTTCTTTACCACAATAGTATTTAATTTGCCCTGTGGTTTATAAAACAATTGGTTAATTATGGTCTTTGGAAATAATTATTGGTTACTAATATCAAACATTTATTATAGTAATATATTAGTCCTTATTTTAATAGCTCTTAATTAGAAGTGAATAGAATTAATCAATAAATTTCATAAAATCTGATTTGGGCAATATAGATAGTGCCTTTGAAGCATCAGCTAATGCTTGGTTCATTATTATACTTGTTTTTCTCTTATAATTTGATGAATTCACTTAGTTGTGTGGGATTGATGATTTCTGTTTCTTTAATTAACATGATAAACACTGTGAATTTTTAATATATTTCACTTATGATTTACAATATAGAGATGAAGATTGACAGCAAAGTGCATCTGGTATAATATTTCTACATAATTAAAATATATTTATAGATTATTTTAAGAAACCTATGACAATAAATACTAGCTTTATTTTGGAATAACCAAATGCTGGCAGAAAGCATTCAGTGATGCTCTATGGATTAACACTTTCAGAAACAACCACTTTATGTGGTCTTATGAGTCATTCTCAATTCCTATTTGCCTAATGATCCACTCATCATTTTGTAAAAACAAATTTTAAATAGTACTTAAATATTTCCTGAAATTCATGCACAGAATTGGGAATAACCTTAGTGTGGAGGGAGCAAACAATAAAGAGGTTTTTGCTGAGCAAAACCTAGAATTTTTCCTATGAAATAAAATATCTGAACAGTGTAGTAGCCTGGAGATGACATAGTAGAACCTCAAGCACAGGGGTATGTGTCAGGTGAGGAGTCCCAGTGGGTATCTGGATGCTCTAGAGTGAAAATGTGGCCTTTCAAAATGAAATACAGATTGTTATAAGAGAAGGCAAAGAATAAATATCTGAATCAGAATGGCCTCATTGAGATTAGAGGGGCTGCTGAACTAATTAATGCACTCGAAAATTATTAAAAACAGGAGCAGATGGGATAGTTGGATCACAGAGACAAATGGCTGTATGGTGGATGTAGAAAGAAGAGAAGAAAGGTCAGGCTAGGGAATCTCTGGAAATAATCTCAGGGAGGAAGTCTTTTGCACTGAGTTTCAGGTGACTTTGGGACTGTAATTTTATAATTAAATAACAGACAACAATTGTGTGCGTGCATGTGTGTGTGTGTGTGTGTGTGTGTGTGTGTGTGTGTTGTTTCATAAACCAAAGCAGTTAACATAAAAGAATTTTGGTTTTGGCTGTTGGTGGAAGATAGATAAGAGCATTGTTGAATGGTGTGGGTTTACAGTGAACAAAAAAAAAAAAAAAAGGAACAGAAGCGTCTACCTCCCAAGAATGGAGGCATATGGGCAGTGACTATGAAATAAATTGTATAAATTATTTGTATGCAGACAAATTTGGACATCTTAGATTATAAAAGCCAACCTAATCAGCTCTGTTGTAATTATATTGATACCTAAGATGAGATATACACTAAGAATGTGTTTCAAAGCTGACCAGTCATTTTCTGATTACATGTGGCAGCCTGTAATAGATATGGGTGTGGGCCAATTCAGGTGCAATTAAAGAACACTCGTATCTCCTATATCATTTCACTGTGTCACCACCCTGCCCATATAGTCATAATCACTCTGCAATACTCACTGATCTCTAGCTTTTTCCAAAAGTGTGTCAACATATGCCCCTCCAGTTCATTTACTCCTAAATATGTTCCCAGTCCCATTACAACCTGCACACTTTGACATCTCTTTGATATACTATGAGGAACACTTAAATGAGCTATTTCATTCTCCACACTCCTCTGCTCCTGCCAGTCCAAATATATATATTTTTTTTTTTTTTTTTTTTTAGGCTTTGCTCAAATTCCACCTCATCTGTGAAGCTTTGTCATCTCCAATGAGCATTCTTATTCTGTCAATGCAAGTGTATGTATAACAAGAACCATGCTACTTCCAATTTATGCTATCTGGTATCATTGTGTGTGATTCATGTGGGAATTATGTCTTCCTAACTAAAAGGTACAATTTTGATGGAAGGGATTAAGTTTTAGAAATCTTTTACACTTTCCTCTGCAACTGCCACATCATAGCCTAAAACCTATGTTGAGCATACAAATTCAAATTCTTCTGTTTACTACATCTTGGTGTGAAACAAAGGATAAAACATTAAGATAAATGGTTTATTGTCTCATTTTCCCATAGTTTCCCTAGAGATCTTAATATGCTCTTGTCTTTTAAATAAGGAAAATAACAAGAAGCAGCTATTCTTGTCTTGGCTCTCAGATCTTCCAACAGTTCACTTAAACTGCCTGGAACTCAGTTTCTTCATCTGTAAAAGGAGGAAATTGACCTCACATTTTGTGATTCTATCATAGTAAATTGTTCTTAGTGAGATATAAAGAGGATTCAAGTCCTTGCTAGAACCATAACATGTTTTTCTTCAGTCATCTGCTTATCTCTATGTATTCACTGCATGTCTCCCATATTCCATATGCTGTGCTAGCCTCTGGAATTAGAGTGGTGCTTAAGAGGCCAGACTCTAGTCCTTAAGAAAGGAACAGCAGATAAGTAAGAGACCACGTGCAGCTTGGTATAGAAAAGTGGTGCTGTAGTGTGGTATTTGCACCAAAACAGTAGTGTCACTTAGGAACTTGTTAGAAATTCATGTTCTTGGGCCCTTCTAAGACCTACTGTGCTAGAGGGCCAAGGAGTGGATTCCAGTAGTCTTTGTGTTATGCCAGTCTCTGATGCACAGCAGAGGTCGAGTACTATTGCAATAATGAATCAATACACAACACTGATGTTAAACAAACCTCTTCCTCTTACTGGCAATACAACTGCAGAGAAGAGACTTAAAACTTCTGAGTCTGATTTCCCCCTTTCCTGATAGTAAAATTGGATATTTCCAAAGCATGAGATACAATACCTGGTAAATATTTATATAATTTCTTGATAAGGAATTTTCAATGAAAAAACTGATTCTATTACCTACTAAGAGTTCAGATATTAGAATTTCTTTTCGACTTTTTAAATTTCAAATAAAATCAAAGTCTAATATTATGGGAACAGAACTTTATTCCAGTTTGAACCTATGTTATGATAATAAGTTGCTTTAAAACTTCAACTGGACTGATTTTATTAATAATATGAATTAATCTAGGTGCTATAAAAGAGTTTAAACTATTTATTTCACACAGTGCATACAATGAAAACAGCCCTGTAGACCATACAGGAATATCTTACCCTCCCTTTATGATTGCCCCATATCATTTAAACTTTTATTAATATATAGTGTGTGCACAAATAATAATTGTGAAATTTAAAGAATTTTTGCAAACTAAGTTTACTTATGTAATTAATCAGCAGCACTGATTTCTCCAACCAAAATATCGAAAGACCATCTCCATTCATTATTCTTCCCTCTCCCCAACTCTCTACACCAAATATACCCATTATCCTGAGTTATATTGCCATAGGTTAGTTTTGTTTGTTCTAATCTGATATAAATTGAATCAGTTAGTACTTTTTTTTTTAATTTTGCTCTGTTCACTCAATATTGTGTTAGTGAGATTTATGCATGCACTTTACATGTAGCAATAATTAATTCATTCACATTGCTCTATATTCCAAATCATTTCAATGCAGAATAAAAGGAAAATATATGGAGAATTTACTCTCAAGAATCTTTCCACAAAAGAGAAGGCTAAAGGAGGATTTAAGAACATCTGAGAAAGTCCAGGACCTCATAATATGTGAAATTCTACTTTCATATTTCACCCTGAATGGAGTGCTGTGTTCTCCTGCTCAGCCAGGACAGCCTCTCTGCGATTCCCTTAGAGTCTATTCTTTTTAACAGTTTCAAACAAGGACAGTACTGCAAATAAGCAAGAATCCCATAAGTACAATACTTCAGAGATACCAACTTTCAAACACACCCCTGTCCAGTAAATCAAGCATTTTTTTTAATATTTATTTATTTACTTTAGTTGTACACAATACAATGCATTTATGTTTACGTGGTGCTGAGGATCGAACCCGGGCCGCACACGTGCGAGGCGAGCGCTCTGCCGCTGAGCCACAACCCCAGCCCATAAATCAAGCATTTTAAGTAAGATAGTTGGAAATTGTTTCATAGCATGAGAAATGATTAGCACCTTAGCAACAATAGTGAAGTGTTAATTCTTGCCCTAACTTAACTTGTCCCTTAAAAATTTGATGTGTGACTAGATGTGTGGAACCAGGATAGGGTGATGGGGAAGGGAAGCCCTTTCCAAGAAACTGGTTCCAGGACCCAGAATTTAAATTTGCTCTGTTAACACCCACATAGCCATGTGTTTCCTCTCTCTCTTTGTGTTTCATTACAAGCCTTATAAATGATCATTACTGAAAAAGACATCTTGAGGCAAATTGCACAGAACATTTGAATACACTTTCTTCCTGTACAAATGTCCTAAGAATCAAATTTTAGTAACACCACTTAACTTTTGTGATATCTGTAAGGTAAATTTGGATTGTAGCAGCAGTTCCTTTATGTTAACATTACTAGGTAATGTTATGCCATTGCAATTTAAATTTAATCAGATGCATTCTCTTCAGTTCAGAGCCAAATGTTTTGCATTGGGTTTTTCTGTTGTCATATCAAATGTTAGCTGATGTTCCAGACTTTCCAGAGTTGCCAGGACAGAAATGTTTACAAATCAGCCTTATGGATGAGAATGATGTGTAACTCAGTTTAGTATATATAATCAATGTATATTCTAAATTATGTTATAATGTAGCAGAAAAATAGTATTTGTTTATTTAAAGTTATCTCGTACCTGAAGGAAATACATATTTTGTAGCTTATAATTAAATATAGGAAGAAACAGCAGTAAAAGTTTTATTCAAACATATTCAATATGGTTTAAGTTATTTATAATTTCACATTATACATCCCCATAGATTTAGAAAATCATATTTCTACATTCGAACAATTGCACTGTTGAAGAAAATACAATTATAAAGACATATCCTAATAATTCATTTGCATATTTCAATTCTCCAGAAAAACAACAGCAAGTCATATCTTTCAAATCTTAAAAAAAAATACATAACCTCAATAGACAAAACTAAAGCAAATGTATGAAACCGTTTTTTGCTAAATGATCAAACATAAAATAAACGTGCTTATTTATATTTGTGTCCTGATATAAAACAAATATGCTATCATATTGATATGACATCTGCCTTATCCCTGAATTAATGATAATTATACCTACGAAGGTGTAAAGGAAAAAGCGTAAAGGTACTTCAGTCATATTGAATTTGCTCAAAATCATAATCCTAAAGCTATTAAATTTCCTTATTTCAAAAATTCTGGATATTGTTTTGATTCACAGTGGCCAATATAGTCATCTCTCACACACACACACACATACACGTAGTTTTCTTGACCATTTATCAGTGTACTTCTTTTTAAATTTTTTTAAAAGAGATCGAACACTGTTTTTTGTTATTTGTTACTTAATTTCATTTAAAATAGAAATGATGATATTTTTTGCTTAACAAAACATAACTGAAATAATTTTTTGGGATGACTAAGTAATAAAAAGATGAAAAATTAGAATGTTCAAAATACATTTTAGGCATTTCATACATTAACATCATGCAAATGTCATCAATGCCATGTTTTTTCAGTTATGTATTTGAGGACTTTTATTCTGAATTCTTGTTACAGATTTTCTAGCATCTAGCTTTACTGGCCTCAGTTTATACTCTGTGATATGATTTCATCCTTGTCTTAGATTAACAACAAGAGGAAAATCTTGGAAATGTAAGAAGGGCACCAGAGGGAAAATTGATTACTCCATAAAACCTCCTGAAGTCTGTGAGTCTGTGTGCTCTGCACTCACAGGGAGGCCATCCACCCAGTCATGCTCACAACTAAATTCCCAGAATTCTCTAAAGCTGATTAACATTAATAATAACTAGTGATGAAATGAATATTAGGTGTCTGTCATTTTTCTAAGCATGTGCTTTAGACCACTAAGCTAGTTGGTAGCAGAACTAATATTTAAATCAGCTTTGTCCCAAACTCTCTTATTAAGAAGGACATAAAGGATTATTTGGAACATCACTAACATTATACTCCACCCGAAAAAGAAGACATACTCATTTTTTTTTTTTTTTTTTTTTTTTTTTTTTTGGCACTGGGGATTGAACTCAGGGGCACTCGGCCACTGGGCTACATCCCCAGCCCTTTTTTTGTATTTTATTTAGAAACAGGGTCTCACTGAGTTGCTAAGTGCCTTGCCATTGCTGAGGCTGGCTTTGAACTCGCGATCCTCCTGCCTCAGCCTCCCAAAGTGCTGGGATTACATGCGTGCACTGCCACACCCGGCGACATACTCATTTTTTATAACAGTTTTCACAAATAAAGCGAGATGCTTTAGGCATTGTAGCCACTAAATGCCATCAAGAGAGATTTGAAACTCTTGTATCTTCATCTGCCCTGCATCCTCCACAAGTAAAAAGTAAGTTTTATTTATTTACTCGTGTTTATTATTTGGTACTGGGGATTTAACCCAGGGGGTGCTTTACCACTAAGCTACATCTCCAGTAGCACAATATGATAAAGACAAATTGGAATCAGAGATGTCCTTTTTTTATTTTTATCTTATTTATTTATTGGTACCAAGGATTGAACTCAGGAGCATTCAACCACTGAACCACATCCCCAGCCCTATTTTTCTATTTTATTTAGAGACAGGGTCTCACTGAGTTGCTTAGCACCTCACCATTGAACTTGCAATCCTCCTTTCTCAACTGGTATTATAGGCATGCACCACTGTGCCCAACTGTTTTTATTTTTATTTTGAAACAGTTCTCCCTAAATTGCTACGGCCTCAATAAATTACTGGGGCTGACCTCAAACTTTTGATCCTCCTGTCTCAGCCTTCCAACTCCCTTAGATTTCAGACATGCACCATCATGCCCAGATTTAAAAAAATAAATTTTAGAAACTGTTTGATGTCACTTTACTAATATCTGTGGTAGTGTTTTAGAATGATATTTTGATAATATTATCATAGATAGTTTGAATTTTAATATCAGGAAGAACATACTTCCTAATAATACAATAACAAAGAAATTATGAATATCTCCTGTCACTGTAGGTGTATGTGAGTGTACATGCATGAAGAGTGTTTGGAAAACTGTTTGAAATATACTATAAGAGGTTCCTGAATTCACAAAATGCTCTGCTAGACGGTGTACATGTGGTCAACAATATGAAAATTCCAGAGTATCCCAGTCTTGTTAAACACTGAGAGGTGAGCTGGGGCTGTAGCTCAGCAGCAGAGCACTTGCCTAGCATGCATGAGGCACTGAGTTCGATCCTCAGCACCACATAAAAAACAAACACATAAAATAAAGGCATTCTGTCCATTTACAACTACAAAATAAATTAAAGAAAAAACACTGAGGGGTGGAAGTCTGGAATTTATATGACAAAAACCATAGAAGAGTGTGCTAAAATGTGCCTACAGAATGTTGAGTGTAATCACCATTATCAAAGTAGAGACTGATATTGGAATCACATTAGTTTCTGGTTAGTCTCAGTGTGGTCCTTGGACCAGTATCTCCAGGATCATCTGGATGCTTCTGAAATGTAGATTCTCGGGTCCCACCCCAGGCCTACTGAATGTGAATCTGCATTTAAAAAAATTATTTAAGTGATTTGTATGCACATAAAAGTCCAAGGACTGCATGTCCAGAGAACAGTAAAAATCTTAAGTATATTTATGAATATTTAGGGAATAGATTGATTCATGACTGGATTTTTCCATGATGGACTGCACTGCACTGATAACCGTGATAGGAATTATTTAATTTTTATCATAAACTATACCCAGATAATTTAATAAGGGTTTTGCAGGTGGGTGGTCAATTGATGTCTCAAATGCAGAGAGGAAAAGAAAGATATTCAAATGAGAAGTTTATCTTCAGAGTTTATATTGACATTCTGATGGTTGGGCAGCAAGAAAGCAGTGGCAAATAACCATGAGGAAGGCCAAATTCAAAACTAAAAGAAATGGAAAAAAAATCTGTGCTGATGTGGCATTAGCACAATCTGATAAAGACAAAGTGGAAGCAGAGGTGTCCTAGACAGCATGGTAAATGTGATATAAACTAGATTTTAACTTGACAAACAGGATTGAAAGTTAGGTGAGGTATGTGACAGCTAAGAGGACAGTTTCTCTTAAATATCTATAAAAAGGGTTTTGGTTTTTTTAACATGATAAATTAGCAAACATAATGGATTTATTGGCTCATTATAATGTTTTAAGTACTACCTATATTTCTGTATGTTGATATAGATATGAATACGATGTGGATATAAATTTAGGTCCAAATATAAATAGCATTCAAGTGTTTCACAGAGCACAGGTGGTCTTTGGTTTTTACTTCATATTTGACATAGCGTGTTCAGAAGTGTCTTCAAAGTGGATAAGTTTCTGAGCATAATTATTTTACACTGATGTTGTACTGAGGGTCAATGTTACAGGAAAGAACTCAAGGTAAAAACAACATGTACTCTGTATGTTTATTTTTTTTTCTTTTAATCATTAAATGGCTTTGCTAAATGTTAACAAGAAGTGTGAAAAAATCATTATTCAAAGTTATGGTGATAGATAAGATTTATGAATTGTTCTTATCATCTGTCTGGTAATACAGTGTACCACAAATTATCATCCATATCATTACTTTTTTCTTATAAAAAAACATATCAGTAATAATAGTAAACACATGCTAAGACTTACTGGTTTTAGTCCTGGGATAAGCACTTCATAAGTTCTCATTTAACCTCACAACAAAGCTATGGAGGAATTTCTATGAATATTTCCAAAAAGCAGGACAACTAGTGAAGAACATTACCAGGCTTCAAGTCCACATCTCAGATATAAGACATTATGCTTATAAAGTTGGTATGATTTCTTGACTGTACCAAAAAGTTTAAAAATTTCATTGAAAATGAAATAATGAAAAAATGTAGGAGGAATATAACTCATAAACCAGTACCTCAAAATAATATTGGGAGTATGATAGTAACAGAAACAGAATTAATGCTTATAATTAAACTGTGATTTTTTTGTTCTAGCATAAACTATTACTGATTCTTCATAATCCCTGCTATTTCAGAAGACCAAGAATCCTCATTTCTCTTTCATTCTATAAGATTTCCTTTATTATAACAAGAAACAGAGGTTAAGATCATGGTCTCTAGGCATTTTTGGAGGGAAAGAGGGAAATCTTTCCAATTTATAGGAGCTTATAAAATAATTTGGTGTATTCCCAAATTGAACAACCAAGCCCATTAAACTGAACATTTTACATAAGCTATGAAACTTTCCATTGTGATGGATTCTCATTATGTCCCAGCATGCAAACATTTCTTTTGTACTGTGCGAATAGCAGTAGTCTTGGAAATTTATGCATATAATGAATGGTAAAACTACAATAACAGGTCACTCACCTGAAAAGTGTCAAAAAGTTATGCATATTCTGTAAGGAGACATATTTAAAATTTCTGTCAAGTCAAATGTGTCTGTTTTGTTCTCCAATATAATGGAATTCATTTTTTGCAGCACTTTTAAAGGTATACAAGTGTAACTATAGCAACATAAGTAATCACTTTGTTTCTTAAAGCACATGTATTCCTGTAACTAGGCATAGGAATATTTTTTGAGATATATTGTGCTATGCATGTGAAATAAGGAACTAGTTTTCAGTCTCAATTTCACTCTCCTTAAATTAGAATATAACTATCATATTTTAATATGGAAAATTTTGTCGAATTACCATAGAGCAGTGAACGAATCTTCTATATTTGGATGTCTCTTTTTCCATTTTTTAATACTAAGTGAGCATATACTTTTATCTGTAAATAACTGAGTATGTAAAGTCACTGAGCATGCAGCTGAGCACTGCTGAGTCCTAGGAGCTAGAGCCTGGATTTTTGTCACTTAGTATCTTTGTTCCAATGGAAAATATTTTTCATAAACAAAAATTCAAAATAACATAAAAAACTGATTTTGTTTATTGAAAAATGAAAGCAAAATAAAGCCCTGTGAAGAGTAGAATTTATAGCTTCAAGCAAGAACAAAGCCACAGAGATGATGTAGAGAAAGCAATGCCAGGTAGTACCTTCATTCCTGCTCCTTCAGCCAGACACCCTTTAGAACTGGAGATAGGTAATTTGGGCTTTGGAGAGATAGGAATGGAGTAGGTGATATTTGTGTATTTTTGTGCATTCTTTCTTTCAAATTTAAAATCAGGTTGGGTACTCTAGTTGGTAACTAATTTTTAAAAGTGAGGTGGAATTATGGAGGATTTTGAATTAGTTGTAATTCAAATTTGAATGAGCTGATTAGCATACATGGACATCTTATTTATTCAGCTCTCCAAAGACTTTGTGTCTGCAATTTAAGTGTGATGAAGTACTTTTGTCCCTTGATTGACTTCATGACATTTACTTTTCCTTCTGGGGACTGAGCCCAGGACCTCATGCATACTAGCAAGCTCTCTACCACTGAGCTACATTCCCAGTCTGCATGGAATTTTTGTTATGCATGGCAACAAAAATTCATTAGGAAATAATTTAAGAAGGAACAAAGATGAGAGAGAAAGAAAGAGAGGGAAAGGCAGGAGGAAGACAGAGAAAGAAGAAAGGAAGAAAGGGAAGAAAGAAAGAGAATGTTCCAGGCCAGGGGAGACTGAGACTTAAATTTAAAAAAAAATTTAAAAATAAAGTGAAAATGCATGCTAAAGGCAAAAAGAGAGAGGCTAGCTTTTATGGGAAATTCCTAGTTTTCACTGTGGTTCAGTTTTTCAAATGAGAGATCCACTTAAACTCAATCCTGTTTGATGGATTTTATGTAAATGAGAGCTACAATCATGCTCATTCCTGATTGGTTGAAATGTACAAATGAATGTAGGTCACAGTTCCTTGAACAGGTCCAGGTAGTAAAATGAGACTTTTGGGGGCCCTTTACCTTGCACTTGAGATGGAGACAATTCTAGGCAAGACCCTCAAAGATTCGCCTGTGACATTTCTAGGAACACAGAGAACATGTGTGACCTCCAGCATCAACAGATGGTTATGAGATTCCATTATAAATTTTGGGCAGTTAGCACCTTGAGACCCCTCTTGAAGACTCAGCTTTTCTTAAAGTTCACAAGTGTAAACATCTTGAACATCTTCTGTTCAGGCTGTTGTCACTAATGAACTTTGTCTAGTATCTCTTATTCTAAAAAACAAGAAAAACAAAAGACTGAAACTAAATGCCAACAACAATTATCAATATAATTGTGATCAATAAAAAAAGTAGAGGATAAATTATAATGTGAAATCAGAAAATGTAAAAAACATAGATCAAATTGAAGTTACCTCTCCACTAATCCCTGTGTATTACATATATTTGGCATTGTTTCTTTAATAACACTTCTTATTATAAAGTCCAAGATGTTTTTTGTCCTAATTTTGAAAATCTAGAAATGAATGAAAAGTCATTTCTCATAAATCTATTCGGCATTCCTAAATAATAACTGACAAACATCTTATTACTTTAAAGATAATTCTGTTAGTCATGGTTATCTTTAAACATAATTCTGTTAGTCTGTTAGTCACACCTGTAACCACAACTACTAGGAAGGCTAAATTAGCAGAAGGATTGAAAGTTCAAGATCAGCCAGGGAAACTTAGTTAGACCTTGTCTCAAAATATATTTAAAAGGATAGTGATTATGGCTTAGTAGTAGAGTGCATATCTAGCATACACAAGGCCCTGGGTTTAATTCACAGTACCTCAAAGAATTTAAAAAATATATAATAATTCTAAAATATGTCTAGCCTTGTCCATAAAAGCTTCTATATCATCATACTTCATTTTCTGTTATGGGTTATTCCATCATACTGACTGAATCTCCTGAAAGTCCTACTAAGCATCATTCTCACTTATATTTTGAAGCAATTAACAATTCATTCTGGATATTCAAACAATTTTCTTTTTAGTTGTAGGTACATAATACCTTATTTTATGCATTTTTATTTTTATGTGGTGCTGAAAATCAAACCCAGTGCCTCATACATGCTAGGCAAATGCTCTACTAGTAAGCCACAACCCCAGATCTCAAATTCATTTTTATTTGCAATTTTAGAATCAGGCAATACTTCATTCTACAAAACAGAATGAGGCTTCTGATGAGCTGAGCAGAGGAGTTCAGCTCTATAGGCAAAAATGGCTGAGGAAAGCAGAAAAGAAGAACCAAACTCAGATTAGTCATTTCAAAACTACTTTCCTTGTGAAGGTAAAACATGGAGCCTCCTTATTGTGTTGACTTGGTTGACTGAAATCTCCTGTTTTTAGGAAAACTGCCTTGTTTCAAAGTTCACTTTGTTTATATGGCACTCCGTGCAAGTGACTCCACTATGCTTTGAAGTCATAGTACGAGAGGCTACTGCAAGACAATGACCTCCTGTAAATTTTGTTTAACCAATGCCCAAACTCACTTTTGGGTGTATGGTATATAACGTCATACTCATTTTTATAGCAAATTTTAGAGAATATTTTTCTCCCTTCTAGTCTCTATGACTCTGCTGTGCTGTCTTTTACCTCACTCATGAACTTCCCTAGGAAAAAAAACAGTTTGATACAGATTTCTGGCCACCTCTCAGCCTACATAGTATCAGAGAACTTCATTGTCTATCATGCTTCCTTATCTAGCAAGGAATCATGAAAGAAAAAAATATATATATATCCATCCTTCCTCACTTCCATCCTTTCACTAGCAACCACTTAAAATGTGTCTCCTCAACTGAGCTAAGCAACAGACGGTAAAATTTTTACATATCAGATAAAATAAATTTGAAAAAAAAGATTTATACCTTCATTGAGAGACCAAATGTTAGTCTTCCAAATTTATCTATCTACTTACTCTTATCACCACTTATTTTAGAGAAAGATAAAGAAAATAACTACTGTTGGCTAGGACAAGAAATATATAAAAATACACAAAAGGAGCAGGGATATTCTGTCTACTTTGCTGCTGAAAGACCTTATAAGATTGAATCTACCTCATAGTTTATAGTCTTTGCTTCCAGTGGGTAATTTTAATGTTATATATGTATATAAAACTGAATGCTATTACTGCAAGGTAGCTTTGAACCTGAGACTCACATCTTCTAAAGTCCACTAAAGAGACTTGTTTACAGTGCTTTTGTGCCAAAGGGGGTGTGGGGAACTATCCATAGGTCTAAGGAATCTGGCTGGTTTCAACAACCTAGAAATGTGTAACAAAACACATTCCCTCAGAGGACACAAGTTTTGCCCACTGAGGGCTCCATTTTTCCAGTAGCTGCACCTTCCTGTCTTGTGTTAGATATGGTGAGCATTGTAGGACAAGAGGTCTATGGTATTAAAACTCCCATGTGTTTTTTCAATGCAAGTCTTGCTTTTAATATTTTACTGGGTTTTCATGCCCCAGGGTTCACTTATGTCTCTATAAAAGGCAATATCAGAGACTGGGGTTTATGCAAGTGAACTTAACATTTCATGCAGGTAACTGATGAATGTATATCCACTCCAGAAAAGAATATTGAATCTCAAAATTCTCTAATAATTTTGCTACTGAAAGAAATTTGCTCTTAGCTTTCAGAGTTTAGAGAATATAGCTGGATATATCAATTTAATTTGAGTGTCTATTATATGCAAAACATTATCCTAAGTTTTTTCAAATATTCATAAAATGAGGCTATATTTATTTTTTTATGGCCATTACTATATTTTTTTTCTGTATTTTGCTTTGTTTTGGACACTGTACTTATATGCAATATTTTGTTTATTCTCATGCTCCTAGTACTATTTGTGGTGATAAACACCTTAATTAGTCATACTTATAAAAAGAAGACTGTAAAAGGTAAAATAACTTTCCAGTATCATAACTTGTTATATAAAAGGTGTTCAGTAAAGTGTGTATAGCCATTTAGTCTGCGCTTTTAACCTGCATACCATTTTCTTGCCTTCAAGGTCTTAATCATTGGGTAGAAAGGGCAAGAGCCAAGAGAACAAACTGAAATATTCTATACAACAAATGTATTCAATACAACAAAACTTGGTCTGAAGTAGGAGAGACTATGAAATACTCTAGAGAAATAAAGCAATCTTTTGAGCCAGACTTTGAGGTATGAATAGAATTTCCATAGCTCAAAAACATTGCTCTTGGTAGTGACATTATTTGAAGATAGGAAGGAAGGAGAGAGTGAAGCTCAAAGAGCATTGCAAACTGTGAGATTACCATGAACAAAGACTTAGGGGAGTACAAATTCTACATGACTCCTTCCAGGAATGATTAAGTAGGCTGGTGGGGTTGAGGAGGTAGTTAGGGCCATGCAAATATATTGTTGAATGCCTCTAGATGCACAGAATGCCAAGTCAGAGCATAAACAATGTCCTTTGAAAGGCTCTTCTGTGATTCATGTGATGTGTCTCAGTGATCATAGTGAAGATCATCAAAAGTAACTGACAAGGTTCTTACTTTTGGAAACTCTTTTTCTTCTACTTTAGGGAATTCCCTGCTATAGAAAAGAGCTCAGGCAGAAAAATTGAAAGAATGAGAATAGTTCTAAGAATATGGAATAGGAGTCAGGCATTCCTAATACTAAAAAACTTTTATTAATCTCAATGATAATATATGATGGCAAATTGTTTTCTATTTTGAATTTTCACTCCAAAATTTTAGAATGGAAAACTCATTTCTTCTCACAAATATTACCTCCTCCACTTTCATACCATTCTCTGTAGCTAAAATTATGGCCCTGTGCTTAGGACTAAAGGAGAATACCTGTCTTTTAAACTACATTTTAAATATTAAACAAATGGAAGTGTGACTCATTTCACATGTTCACTTAGATTAAAAAATTACATTCTAATATGAGAATAAAGATTACTTTCAAACAATCAATACCTATTCAAGAGCAGTTGAAGCAACATTAGATAAATTTTTATAAACATCTAGCTTTTTAGAACCTTAAAACAGGGCCTAAAGTGCAGTTAATCTTGTAACTATTCTTTGAATGTTCCTTACCATTTATTTTTGTTTGCACATTTTTATTGCTTTTTCACTTGCTGAAAGAAAATAAAATTTGCATTATCCAAAATAATGAAGAAATTATTTACAGTGTATTATTTGTTAAATATGGAAATATCAAATATAAGCAGAATAATCAGGGTTAAAATTTTGGATTTAAATTCTTTAGGTTATAAGTTATATCCTCATCAATATTTTAAGTATATATTCATGAAAAATTTTTAATTTAGTAAAAATATTTTGTTGGTAAGACTAAATTATATATTGATTACATATTTTCCTTGAGAACTGAAAGCATAAAATGCCATGAGTTTGTATATCACTTATTTATGAGTTTTTTTTTAAATACTCTATATAAGCATAACATGCTCATCTTGAGGTCATTGTTATATTTGAACTCCTGCAGATATACTCCTGATAATTTTTACCATTAAAAAATGTTGTCATTGGAAAAAACCTCATTAACATATTAGTACTTTAGGTATTGATACCCTTTAGGGCAGTTTCCACTTCCTATTTTCCTTGGGAAAATATGTTATGAATCAACTAGTAAATTGAAATTACAAGAAGGCAGGAAGCTAATGGAAGTAAATGAACAGATGTAGATTTAGAATCTTTCTTGGATGTGCTCAAAGAGAGTAACCTCAGACAATTATTCTTAAAGTCTGGTTCCTGCTTATCTTTCACTCTCAGGTCTTACTCCTGTCAAAGAACAAAATTCTAACAAATTGGGTTTCAAAGATCTAATTGGCTTTTATTAGTGATTCATGAAACAGGCATCATCCAGGCTACAAAATAGACAGGAACACTGCTGCATATGGCAGAAGTTGGTTTGTGTAAGGCAGCTTGAACAAGGACAAGGAAACAGCATAATAAAACACATTGGTCAACATTAGGTTACCTTCCTTGTATGGGTTAAAGTAGAGGGGACTTCCTTATCATGACTGTTCAGACTGACTGAATCACTTTTGAATGGTTGCTGTGAAGAGAATCCTGTTTTAATTTCTTTTCCATAAAACTAGCCTGTTTAAGGACTTCGCTTTCTCCCTCGTGATTTCTTGGAAGATCAGATCTGATAAGGAAACAGTTTACATTCCCTTTGGTGATGTGGGACCTTAGCATGAATGACTTCATTTTGAGTTGGTCTATTGAGGTCTAATGCGGGAGCTCAGTCCAAACATATGGGGTCCCATAGTTTTTATTTCACTCTCTTTTGCTCAATAGTTACTGTATACTTACTGTGTTACTTGTGGTTCCTGGAAAGATTTGATAGGTGAATTTTTATTCCATTAGGCCTTTTCCCTGCAGAACAATTACTACATATACACTTCTACTGGAATGTGTCTCCCTAACACTTACTGTACTTAATTGGCTGAATATCAGTCTCTCCCATAAGTCTGTGAGCCCCTCAAAAAGCTGGAGCTGTCATATGTCCACATATTTGTGTCTCAGCCACTTTCTACAGAATCTTATACATAATATAGGTTGTAGGCAAGTTTGCTTAAAAATATTAAACAAAACATAACATAAAAGAAATCATATACTTCAGTTTGGTAATGTCAGACGAATGATACTTGGTTTCCGAATGAACATATTTGAGAAACATGGCAAAATTCCAAATGTGCATTAGCAGGGAGAAACATTTTTTAATGCGTTTTAAATTTCACCATGTAGGTGACTGGACTAGGAACTAGACCTGCTACATTAAAAAAAAAAAAAAAAAAATGGAAGATAACTATTGCTGAGATGCTACTTGACTTTACTTAAATCACCTGTCTGAGCACAGCAACTGGATAGGTAGGGTTTGATGGATTGGTTTATTATGGGTAAATTGAGCATGGAACAATCTAAATTGATCATTAAAGAGACAGAATCCTGAGCCATCCAAGCTGTGACTGTTTGAATTCAGTTCTGTATCTATGGTCAAAATAAGAGGGGAAAAAAAGGATAGATTTTGCAAACATTTCAGAACCACATTTTCAACACATCTTTGTTAGAAAATAGTACATAAAGACATTTTCATTGACCAGATAAAAACCAAATGTGGCAACTGACAGCATGCATTATCCTTTAAAACATTTCAGACTGTATCCCTTTTCCTTTTCATTTTGTGTTTGTCATAAATCTGTTGTCAGGAGGAATTTTTTAAAAGTTGTTTCTGTTTTTATGTTAAACATTTCTTTTATATGGTGAGCTCTTGCTCTGTACCCTTCACTCAGGAATTTTTCTACTTTTAGTCATATATCTCTTTTTACAAACTATAGTGATGCTATTTTCATTTTAGATTTGCAACTCAATCTCTCCTTCCAGGGTATATATTTTGCTAAATGTAGTTCTGTTTTCATTGCTTGAACTAGATTGGGAAAAGTTTATTTTCTTTTGCTTTTTTACTTAAATCGAATTAAATACATAATATTCATCTAGGCGTGAGGTCTGTTTTCTATGTATTAATGTGATAACTGAGTTGGTCCTTCCAAGGACCAGAGGCAATTAAGCTTTGGAAACAGGCCTTGGTCTTCTGTGGTCTTACATATATTGATAAGAGGAAAAGTTAAGAATTATGAATATCAGTGCTGTTTGTTCCTGTTTCAAAGTTAACATTATCTTATTGCTTTACTTTATTGACAGAGCACTATGGTTTTAGTTTTAGAACATGAGAAAAGCATAGTTTAATTCAAAACAAAATTAAAAGTAATTGGCACACTAACAGGACTAAACACTGCTTCTATTTGGATGATGATATTTTCAGTATTTTTCATGAATAAATACTTTCCTCTGGTTTCTTTTGTTGGTTGTTCTTGGATTCTTCTGTATATTTAGTTTTTAACCTACTCCTTTGTTTCAAACTCTACATATTTTGATGACTGTCCAATATTGACTTGTAGTACAATATAATATTGCTTATTTATCCAATTTTCTACTTTTAAGAAAAACTTGAAAAAACTAAATTGAAGACTTTTCAAATTTTTTCAATATTGTTAACAGTACTTGAAAATAAACCGTCTTGTCATTAAATTTTGAATAATGCCAAGAATTTTTCCTAGAATTCATTATTTTTAGAATGGAATTTTACTGGGTATTCAGAAATGATTTTCTCTATACACTCCAATACAGAATCCATTTGTTTTTTTCATTCATGTATGGCTTATAAAGCTGACAATAAGGAAGGTCCTTAAGATCTTTTGAAGAACATTGCACAAGACTGAAAAATACTGCAATTCAAAAGGTCGCTTTACCTGTTAGTAAGTACTATATACTTGAAACTACTAAGAAGACTATAAGCTGGGGATTCACATAACATCAGGCAAATAAACGTGAAAAATCCATATAAAGGAGAAGTTCCTTTTAATTCCCTTTCAGGCAATAGCCATAAAATACTAATATAAATGTTACTTATTTATGTACTTATTAAGACTGACAGCCTTGGCACCAGCTAATTATGGTCTGTAGTCACAGGACATGTTTTATGCATGTCTTCTGCATTTAGGAAACTGTGAAACAGGTTTTGCACCTTAATGAAGAGTAGCTCTGCATCCTGCCAGCTTCTCTGGTTTGGACAACATGGAACTGTTCTGACACTGTGGCTGTATAAATCACCAGCCCTTTCTCGTGTCTTAGCATACTGTTCTCAAGAAACTCTGAATGATCATATCTTTTAATGTCTTTAAAGGAGGCAATTCAGCGTTATATAAATGTGACATATAAGTGACGAAAATGAGATAATTTTGTTCCTATTCAGAAATGGGGCAAATATATTTGTTGCTTAAATATAGTTATGTTAAAAGTATTAAAAATATATTGAAATGGTGAAGTGAAGTGTTCATTAGAAATTACAATAAGCTGTTGCCTTTCTTGCTCAATGTTATGATGGCTAGAAGGTCTAATTAACTCTTGGTTGCTGAGGCCCCATAGGCAGGATTGCTTGAGAGAGGATAAACCTCACTAAAGGAGGAGCTAAAATTCATTAGCTTTTAAACTGCTATTGAGACCTAATTCCTATTGAATAAGGGCATATTTATGATGAAGAGTAAAAATGTTTACCTTATGCCCATATTTAATTACCCTAATAGTTTTTATATCAATGTTGTTTATTCCTTACATTTTCTAGGCAGAGAAATGGCCATAAAACCTTATTCTTTCTTCATTACCTTTAATTGTTTTCACTTATGATGAAACAAGTCCCTTCCTTGCAAATGCCTTTGGCATTTGCATTTATTAAACAGTGATGGAAAACTTAGTGACTAACAAAATATTCCAGTAAATTATAACCTTTAAATATCTTCATCTATATACCTATCTTATAAACGAAAAAATAGGTTTTTTTTAGCGCCCATTATAATCCTGTTTCTCTTTAATGTAGCTAGTTATTTTTCTCCAACAAGTTATTTTTCATTATTAAATCTGCACATTATGATAAACTCCAATTCCTTGCATAGTTGGTACATAGAGCCAGCAGCCCATCTCTTTTGGCAGCACAACACCCATTTTAACAGTGTACTGTTTTCCATCTGGTCATGGGTATCAAAGGTTAATGGTGGAGATAATGCAGGGAGATAATGTACATAAGCAAGCTGGACCAGTCTCTCTCAGTAGCAAGGGATGGTAGGTATGGAGTACTTCCCTAGAAAGGCATTGCATTTCAATTTCTTAAGCTTAGTGCAGCTCAAATAAATATACATTCATGTTTAATCTCCGTAGCAGTTGACATTTGCTAGGCTTTGCTTCCGTTCAATCAAAATTCCCAGGTTACCTTCACCTAGGCTTACTGATGTATCTTTGTTTTCTTTTAATTTGTCTCAGATACCTTGAGTACCGTCCACATTCATGTCCAGCATTTCCAAGTCTAACCACTTGTGGTAAAAATCGTCCTCATATTTCCATTTTCTTTAAAAAAGAAAATCCATTTATTCTCTTAGTAATTCCCTTTTGACCCTCAATATCTTTTATCGCCCATAAACTTGAAAGGTTTTACTACTTCTTTAATATAATTATATTTAAGAGACCTTTTCAATATTACATGAGAAATATTTTGTAAGATTGTGTCCATTGTAAAACTCTAGATCTTATTGTACATGTGGCTTTCTGAATTTTAAGGGAATCGTGTTAGCTTTGCTTAGGTTTAAGTAGACATTTTTGGTATAATTTTTTAAAAAAAATAACACACATTATCTTCATTTACTCTGGTAGTTGACCTTGCAAAATATATTTTTAATTACCTATATATTAAATTCATAATTTACCTCTTTCGTTTGTTTTCCATAAGATATTTTTCTTCTTTTTACACAACCATTTTGTATACCCTACCTCCACCTGACAAATACTCCTATTTCCACATTAACACATACAGATCCCAAGAAACTTGAAAACATTCATGAAGAAAAAAAAAATAGTAAATCTTACTAAAAATCGTTTATTTCCAACTTGAGCTTACACCTTATTTGCTATAGGATTCAAACATGCATATTTCTAGAAAACAATTCTTTATTCCCTACCTCCAACCCCTGCTCCCAATCAAAGCCCTAAATCTTATTTTCATGAGTCTATTGTGAAATAATTGCTTATTCAAGATCAAGAAAAACAAAGATCGACTGAGAAGGACAATTTCTGCTGATGATGTGGTGACTGTCCCTCAGCTCAGCCATAACTGCTTTTTGCATTTCTGAGGAAAGAGGGAACTATATTAAAATGAAACAAAAGAAACACAGAGGTGTTCAGTTCACTGATGGCACTGTGAAATTTTTCGTGGCAATATAGTTTTGGCACGCATATAATGGAGAATTTTAAAAAAGGATGGGAGAAACATCATTTTCTTGATGAGTTCCACATTTTGGTGGCTCTAAATACAATCTGGCGTTCAAGTGTTGGTGCCGCCTCATCCTTGCAGCTCTAGGAGGGAGGGAGCCAGTATGTAGTGGGGAAGGTGATTATAAAAGCTTTAGGACCTGAAGTGAAGTTGCTTTAAACAGTGACAGTAATTTGCTAGGGCTGCCTCGACATATTATTACACACTTGTCAGCCCAAAACTACAGAAATTTATCTGTTCAAAGTTCTACAGAACAGAATTTCACTATAAAGGTTTTGTTAGGATTGATTCTTTTGTGGGGCCTCTGAGCATCCTTTCTATGCCTTTCTCCTGGCATTTAGGACTTGCCAGCAGTCAGGTAATTCATTCATGCCAAGGAGATGAATACCAGTCTCAGCCTCCATCTCCACTTGGCATTCCCCCGTGTGTGTGTCCCTTTTTCCTAATATCAGTCATTGGATTAGGGGCCAGCTGACCCAACCAATGTGAGGGCAATTTGCATCTGGAAAGACCCTGATTCCAAATGAGGTTGTATTCACAGATGTCCGGTGTTAGGACTTCAACATATTTTTGACACAGAGACCTGATTCACCCAACAACAGCAATATTGAAGAGTATTTGAAAATCAGTAGAGTGTCTGAGGCTAACAGTCCTATGGGCAAAATGGTTCTAGGTAATAACTTCAGGGGAAAAAAAAGACAAAACAAAACAACTTGCTCTCAACTCAGATTATTTTTCAAACTTGGATCTTCTGAAAAGATTCTCATTTAAGATTTGAGGGAGCTGGTATCTAATGTTGAACTATATGTAACTGCTGTTTTACTGAGGCAAAAGTGTTTGATGTTTAAAATTTCATATTATTCAACATAATAGCAAGTACAGAGTCAGAAAAATTATTACAGACTGAGAAAATAGTCTTTTTTATGACCCCATATTGATATTTGTCATTGCAATTAAATAGATCATTAAGCTATATGAGGTCAATAGTTGCTTTTTAACCCCCACACCCAAAATATTTAAATTATAGCCCAGGATGCAGCTTGCACTGATTAGATATTTTTAAGATTTATAAGCAAAGTTAAGTCACAGATATTCAATAACCACTTCAAAAATGATTTTGTTAGGTAACATACTTTTGCCTCTCTGAGTGAGGCTTGATGTGGATAGATACATTTTTATGCCATATTTTTTTACTTCATAGTAACCATAGTAAACACAAAGTGAGTTGAAAGAATTTGAATCCTATATAAGCCTGTGAATTAACTCCAAACCTTTTTAGTAATAGGGTAGATACCATTCTATTTATTTATCCTTAGGATTTGCATGGTGATTTTTCCCCCTCTCTCAACATTTATCTAAATTGAGCAGCATCAAATTTATTTTTGATCGCTTTTCCAATTTTTCAAAGTAATTTATATTCTAGTACTATTTTATAAGGTACTGGCTGCCCCAACAACAGCTATCCCTCTAGATTTGCATTGATATTGTTTTGGAATTTGTAATGTTGTCTTATAGACTTGACTTGATTTGATTGAATTAATTTAAACTTAGATCTCACTACACTGCTGTTTCTAGGAACTTAAAAAAGCATCACCAAAAATATTTTCACATACTAACTTGGGTTATTTTTTGGGAGGATTCACTCATGAAAGAGTCAGTGTAGCTAAAATCTGTTTTTGAAAAATATTCCTTTGATGTCATTACTTTGTTTTATCAGTTTAGTGAACAAACCCTCATGCAAAATTCATTGAAAAGCGATTGACAAGAAAGTAACTGAGTAAACTAAGAGTTACTCTGATATTCAGATTTGATTCTTGATTTTGATTGTGCATTCTTTTGAGACTTGTTTTAAACTTCCCAAATAGATGTGACCTAGAAAAGAAAAGTAAAGCAAACAATAGAGACCTGATACAAAAAGTCATGAATGAAATTCTGAAACTATCTGAACTTACATAAAAGCCAAGCATTTTTAGCAAATAGAACAAAATGTATCTTAAGTTTCTAATGAAAATTAAGACTATCAACTACTCATCAATATTTAGATGTTTCCCTTCGGGAAAAAATAAAAAAATAAACATGTTTTGTTTGGAAGCATGGTGATAACCTGCTGTTTACTCTGGGTTAAATAAATTTATATCTTATTCCTCCTTTACTTGTATGTTCTGATAGCTTGAAATGCATTACCAGGAACAGGAGTTTCATTAGGAAGTGCCTGGAGGTGACATACACTGATGATCATAAATAAGAGAAGCTTCGTGACTCTGATCTCATCAGGCTGCTGTGGACAAATGCACCTTTAGCCACAGCTCTCATTTTTCCTTTTTAATCTGATGCTGTATGCATACTGAGAAGTATGTGATTAATTCTGTTTTTATTTTTAAAAATTTTGTTTAAGTACATCTTAAAGGAAATTTACTGGGCAGGGGCAAAACTAGTTTTCTGATGAAAAATTTAGACAATATCCATAGTTGAAGGCCATTTGACTTAAAGGGCTTATATGTGCATTTCTTCTGAAAAATTAGTTAAGCAGAGTACTTCTGACTTTTGTTCCCCCAAGTTTGTACCTTCAGGTAAAAGTGCAGAGTAAAGGACAGTAGCTGTTGCTTATCTGCTATGTTTTTTATATCAGTAGCTATAGACTCTCATGTGATTTTCAAAGTACATAAGCAAAGGACAGATTAAAGGGGAAATACTGAGACTAAATAACATACCTTTCACTCTCTAGGAAAAAAATAATCACACTTATCAATTTGATAACAATAAGAGGCAATACTTTTGTAATATGAAAATGCCTACATGAACAACACTGAAAACCAAATTGACTAATAAATTGTTACTACAAAGGAAACAGCTATTACCATTAAGATAGAAGTACTTAAGAGGGCTATATGGCATGTGAGACTGGATCAATCTGACAAAAAGCTATGGGTTGCTAGAGTCTGATGTTGCCATACCATGAGGGATGCATTTGCATGAAGAGTTTTTGTTCTAATCATGTTAAGATATTGTCTACAACTGTTATTCAATAAAAATGCAAATACTATATACCTTACAAGCATAAAAGATATCTTTTAAGTAATAAAATAACATTGTTTTGATAGTATTTTTGTACAAATGCCCTTGTATTTATAATGGGCATTTAAATATTTTACATTTTATTTCCCAATGCTTGTTGAAAGACTTATAGAAATAAATTATGCTTTACCATCTGCATTATCAAATAGATGTTCTGAGAGGATGATTTCAACCAGGAAACAGTTCATCACACTCCTTTAAAAAAAATTCTGTAGTGTCTAGAGTACTGTTTTAGCAGAATAGCTCTGTAACAACATTCTTGCAAACTGGGGACTTGGTTGGGTTTGAATTCTGGATCTACCCTTTACTTGTTGAATGACCTTAGACAATTCACTTAACTTCTCTAGGTCTACTTTTACTTATCTCTGAAATAGAGTTCAGTACTAAACCATGTTCAAGAGCTTTGTGAGATTTGAATGAGATTATGTAGGTTAGCATACAGTAGGCAATGAATAGATGTTACACAATGTCTTAGTTGTCTGGCAACCTAATGATCAAGATTGTGGACACCCTGAAGATGATTTTCTCTATTTTGTCTGTTTTCCAGTCAGCACTAAAATATAGTTTAAATACTGAATACAGTTGATAGTAAAATTAACCAGAAGAGTAAGGTGGGGCTCATTAGAAAGTAATTCATTTTCCCATCTCGCCAAATTATTGTCTCTCATTTGCTCACCACGTTTGTAATAGATTAAATAGTTTTAGAATCAATAGTGTAGTTTAGCTTGAACTTGGAAGTTTTAATACTTGGTGTAAAATTTATAAACCACATTTTATCTAATAACAATGATCAGTTAGAAACTACTATTTTCTCTGTGTGTGATATTAAAGTACTTACTTTAGAACATTTATTTATAGAAAAATTTTGCCTGAATATTTTCTGCATTTAAAGTTTGCTTTCAAAATTCAAACTATCCTTTAGGTGTTCATTTTTTTCACATAATATTTTAACACTTTCCCAACTTCTACTTCCTCTATAAATTTTCAAGATGATTTCCTAAATGATAACCAAATATACATCATTCCCTCTAGTTTTTCTTCAGTGTGTTCTTCCTTTCCTCCTTTTCTTAACCTAGCAGAGATTATCCATTTTCATGACCTTATTCAAATTTCAACTCTCCTAACAGCATGTAATATTTCAGAATTTTATTTCATTGTGTTGTGTGGCATCTCTTCATGAATCTTTATATCACCATGTGCCTGAAACCTTCCTATGAACACAGTAATAATGCAGTATATAAAATAATCTGCTTCTTGATAGATATTATGTTAAATACCTTATTGATAAATGTGGTATAATGAATGTATATGGGATGGAGGAGAGGTGAAAATCAAAAAAAGATAAATTGTTTTTGTCTCAGTGATAATCATTGATTCTACATTTCCAAAAGGGAATTATAGAAAAGCATGAATTTTCTTTTGTTTTCATAAGCAATTGATATGACATCCAACAATGTCCCTAATTAACATCATAATCTTTAACTTTTTATAAGGTGTCATAAAATATGTTTCTTATCGCATATGTTTCTTGAGGAGGATAAAAACAGATGTATTTTCCATTCCTTCTTGTTTACATTTATAACTTTGAAAGATTTTTTTTTTTTTTTTTTTTTTTTTTACTAGCTTCATTATACCTTATTTGAAATAGACAGTTGCAATGCCATCTGGTTGGAAAACTTAGAACAATTTATTTAAGTTGTTGATTTAAGAGGTGAAGAATATCTCTGTCACTTCTTGAAAATAAAGGTAGGAAATAGATATAATCCCTAAAAATGTAATAGTAACGTCCCAGTCAGAAATTTAAGTTTGTGGCCCAGATTTTA
This sequence comes from Tamias sibiricus, assembly GCA_025594165.1. NCBI lineage: Eukaryota > Metazoa > Chordata > Mammalia > Rodentia > Sciuridae > Tamias > Tamias sibiricus. The sequence goes on from CM046661.1 coordinate 42,282,523, forward strand.
TTATTTTACCTTGAAAATACACAGTGCCTAAGGGGAAGAATCTCTAGCTTGCTAAATCTGTGATTGGATTACAAGCTTTTGTCTCACATATACTCAAACATCCAAGATAGGAGAATGCAGTTTATTGCCAGAGATGCAACAAAAACCAACCTGCTTTTCCATGTTAATTCACGCCCCCCACCATTTAAAGTCTTTCTTGTTTAACTTAATACATTTCTAAAAAGTATATCAATGTCTTTTGGAAATTATGAAGCAAAAAAAAATTAGATGGGCAGAGAGAGAGAAATATAAATAAATAGCAGACAAATAAAGAGATGATAGGCAAACATAAATAGAAATGTGAATGCCTATAGCAGTTCATAAGATCTATAAGATAAGGTCGTTCAGGAGTTGCTGCTTACTGGTGTAACCTACCTTACAGGGAGGATTGTTGGAGCTTTTGGTGTATCTTCTATTTGTGTATTTTACAGATCCTATATCATCAAGAACCTTTACAAATATTAATAGCAATAAGAAACTAGCAATGCCAAAGGCAAACCCTGTTGCAAAAGTTTCCTTGATTATAATTTTGAGTGATATCATTAATATTTGGACTCCCAAAGTGCTGTTCAATTGCCTTTCAAGTTCCATTTTGGTAGAAATGATCACTACTCTAATCCCTTCAAATAGTTTTGTTCCCATTTTCTTCTGTCGGTACCTTCTTGAAGACAGCACTTGAGTAGAGCCCAAGGAAGCCTAGAAGATATTTAAAATTGAAAGGCGTCTCGTTTTTTGTTAAAAGCATAAAATCTGTCAGAAACAAGTTCTATCAGCTTTCTTAAGATAAATAAAAATTAATAAATACATGAGACTAAAATTAATATCTAATGTTTTGAACTGCTATTTTATATAATCTTCATGATAAAATTAGGTATATTTTGAATTTGCATAGTAAGAAATCGTAGTAGTAGTAGTAGCAATAGTAGTAGTAATAATAGTGATAATAATAATGGCATGACCTAGAAATTTAGGTGGGTAGATAAATAAATATACAGAATAGATATGAAACATGTAATATCTTCAAACTAATAAATATATTTAATTATGTATGTATCTTATCTCTATTTCTTCATATTACTCATTATGAAAGGCATGTTTTTCTATGAAATTCTAGTTACATTCTATACATAAGCTTTTAATAAATTATAATTTTCAAAATATTGTTAATGAGTAAAGATTATTAAAAAAACTGTAAATAATCACTGAGAAAACCGTAGTTAAGAAGGAAAGGTAGTTCACAGGTGTATTTTACTTCTTTTTGTTTTATTTCTATGGAAATCAATAGTGACAGGGAAACAGCGAGTTTCTAGTATCTCAATCATACATAGTTACTTCATAGAGTTGACAATCATCTCACTGGCTGAGGAGCCATCAGATAGAAGCACAGGGAATTTCAGTCCTTTCTGAGCTGTACTGACTTCTATTCCCTTTGCCCCACTGCTGAGATTCAAATCTAGTTGCTTTTGTCACCCTCTGATGAAAAATCCTTAATTGCTGTTCATTGCCAATAGAAAAAAATCTAACTTTCTTAATATTCCTCAGATAGCCATGAAGATCTTTTTCTTTCTAATATCAAAGTTATGTTTCTTGACCATCTCCTGTCCACTGTGTATTCTAGCTAAGCTAACTTACATTTTCACCAAACAAATGAATCACACTATCTCTTGCTTCTAGACCTTTGCAAAAGCTCTTTCCTCTGCTGGAAGTCATTTTTATTTCTTCCCCTACAACTTTCTCATCATTCAGGTCAATTTAGTAAACTTTCCTTTCTCCATAAAGCCTCATTTCCTAGAGCATTCTGTTCTCTTACCCACTGTACATTAAGGAATTGTGAAAGTACCGTCTGAATTTCCTAGAAGCATCCAAATTATTAACTGTATTTGATTAATCCTTTAATTCCCAGTCCCTAGCAGATTGCCCTGAATATACCTGCATACTTGCGGAATAAATGAAAATTACCACCTTCTCTGAAAAACTGCACAACTATATACTTATGCATATAGACAAATTTATGTAGTATATTCATTTAATCAATTAACCATCGTTTTTTTAAAATTATTTTTTGTTGTAGATGGATACACTATCTTTTATTTTATTTATTTAGTTTTATGTGGTGCTGGGGATCAAACCCAGTGCCTCAGGCATGCTAGGCAAGTGCTCCACCAAGGGAAAAAAATTGTTTTGGCACATGCTAATCATTAGTAGGGGTTGGACCATCTTTGGTTAATGGAAAGGGAAAATGGTAGACACCTTGCATAGTAATATCTTAGGCATTCTATGTTGCTTAGTCATATTAGGGGAATATGTTCTACATAGTATGAGTTAACTTAATGTATGATCATGTTATGATTATAAAGTATTAATAAATACTGTAAAATATTGCATTGTCTATATAAACCTTAAAATATTAATTTGTTATTTTTCACAGCCTTAATGTGGTATTTTATGTACCTATTGCTCTTGAGATATTAATGTAGTTACTGTTATGAAGAAAAAAATGAATCACTTATGTGATTCAGAGTGAATTTTAATTTTATATATAGTGTTCAAAATCCTCAGATGCAGAATGGAATGTTTTTGCATATTTTACAGAATTTGATGTTTCAAGGAATTTTGAGGACTCTAGAGTATTCAGTTGCTCTAATTACAATAAGAGGTCTTTGTCTTAGTTTAATAGTCCAATTTTAGAAATTCGTGGAAATGCTCTATAAAAAGCAAAACAGCAACAGGAAAAAATAGTTTAACAGGAATGGGGTATGACTAGAATTGTAGTTTTTGGAATAATACATTAGGTTTATAATTAATTATGGATGAAATGTCTGGTCCATATTTTTCCACATCATCTACCAGTACAGCATCCCTCATGCCAAAATTGATTATGGAAGTAGCACCTCTTCTGTCATAACTGTCTCGACCAAGAAGAATATGATACCTGCAGAACAGCAATTAGCATCAGAAATCAATCATTCTGAGGCTGTGTTTTCTAGGGTTCATCTAGGAAAAAAAATCCTCCAACTGACTCTAGTTATGGGGCATGTGTGTGTATATATGGGGGCACACTTATGTACACGTGCAAGCTGATATATATTTGTGATCTATTGAATTGAAAAACTGACGTTTTCTGCTTGTGTTTGAAAGCAGAGCAAATCAGTCTAATTAGAGCTGTGTAAATAGAAGTTTGGCATCCTGATGACACAGTGGAAAACCTTTAGGTTTGGAGTAATTTTTAAGGTTAACAATTCACATTACCTTATATGTATTTATTATCTCATTGTCTACTTAATGCAAGCTTACCATGGTTGTTTTCATTGTGTTCTTTAAATGTTACATTGTTATACTTAAAATATACATCATGTTTTTTATCTTCAAATAATAGATATGTATTTGGTTAAACAAAACATCAAAAGGAAAAAAAAAGAGTTCCATAATCAAATATATATATCAGGGGTTTTTTGGATACTACTATAGTTACTGTTTTCACTAATTTAGTAGATAAATAAAACATATGATAATTTTCCTAAAAAATATAATTTAGATCTATAAAATAATAATGTTAATATGATTTCTTTGAGTTTGTAGATGACTCAAAAAGAGGAAAATTATAATTTGTACAACTGAACTCTTTGATAAGTGGTTATGGTTTGCTGCAATCATGCATAATTTGCATGTGTCTAATTTGTGTAAAAATTAGGAGTATTTATTCTTCATTAATTCTAAGACTTACACAAAAAAAATAACAGGTTTCAAGAAAATCTTTCTTTGCCATGACTTTAATACTTAAAATTAAATTCTTCATAATCATTCTTTCTTTTGACAAGAATTAGCTGCATTTCTAGGTTAATAATGATAATTGTGAATGATGAAAGAAAGAAATCTGCAGATGAAATATCACCACAAATGCATTTACAGCTTCATAACCTGCAGAATATTTAACACTTACCAAAAAAAAACTCTGTTCACTAAGAACCCATAATCTGGAAGAAGGTGGATAAAACAGTACATTGTCTGCAATCTAAGCTGTCATGTGTCCTAGGCATCACACAAGTCAACTGGACCAGAACATCTGAAGCAGCTGAGGTCCCCTCTGGTTCAGAGTCAGAGAAAAGTTCATGGATGGGGTGGTTGCTCTTCCATCAAGTATTTTAGCCATAATGGTTCCTTCCATGTCCATGATCTATGTGCTACAAAAGCATTCCTTGGAATAACCCCCAGTATGACTATAAGAAATGTTCTATTTCATTGTTCAAAAGCTTCCTCTACTACCTGTGAGCATCCGGGGGGTGAGGGGGGACACAAACCATGTTTCCTCCTCTTTATGTTCAGGACAAGAATTGGCATGTTAACATGCAACCAACATTTGCTTTGTTTGTTTTTGTGCTTAACAATATATGTTTTGTAGAATCATTCCCCCCCCACACAAGATTCATCTCTTGGCAGTGCTACCTGAGCTTCAGCATCATTAAGGCACTGATGGAGCCTACTACCTTAGTAATTCCTTAACAATTGGTTGTTTATATATCATATTTTAAAAATACAATTTTCATCAAGATTTTATGGATAAAACAATTCACAAGTGAACAGACTAATTTCTTAAAGCCAATAAAGACAAGTAATCAAAAACATTATGACAGACTTCTCTGAAGTTCAAAGGAGACTTAAAGAAAGTACTATTTCCCATCTGTTTTCATGATATGATATGCTAAAGTGCCTTTTAACCTTCAGTGGCTATAAGTACAGCCATAATTAATAAGCACTTGTTATTTTAATCATGAAATTAAAATGACTGTTATTTACACTTTACCTATTAAGCTTTGGTTCTCTGATGGTATAGATAAGATAATCATTCAGGAACATTTTAGGAATAGGCCCAAATATGAACCTGGGTCTGAAGCACCAGAAACCAAATTGTCCAGTTTGGGTCTAGTTTTCTACACACTGGTATTGGTTTGTGATTGCTGCTGCAATAAACTGTCACAAACTTAATGACTTAAACAAGACAAATTCTTTACATTATAGTTCTGAGGTCAGAAAATTAAAATGGGTTGAGGGAGCTGTATCCTTTCTAGAGGAGAAAAAGTCTGTTTCTTGCCTATAGGTTGGTGACTCATTGGGTGGTAACCTTGCACCACTTTTACCTTCTCTTCCATCTTCATGTCTCCTTTTCTAACTCAACCTCCTGTCTCCCTCTTACAAGGATCCTTGTTATTATAATGGGTGGCCCTACCCAGAAAATTCAAAGCAATCTTCCCATCACCAGATCCTTGTTAGTCACACCTGTAAAGTTGTTTTTGCCTTGTAAGTAGTATATTCTTAGGTTGCATGAATTATAATGTGGACCTTTTTTTTTTAAATATTTATTTATTTGCTCTTAGTTGTACACAATGCGTTTTTACATGGTGCTGAGGTTCGAACCCAGGCCGCTCACATGCTAGGCGAGCGCTCTACCACTGAGCCATAACCCCAGCCCCAGAATGTGGACCTTTCTGAGTGGCCATTTGTACAGTACCAATTGATTGCTTTTAGGATTAATGGGTATATTTAGGAAAGGGATTTCTTTATAGTAAAAGTAACTTTGTGGTCTTTTCTGATAACATTTCAACTTTGAGGTTATCTCATGGAAAGGGAAATATTAGTAAAAGAGGTAAGAATGGGACCAATGCTACTTATGTAGGAAAATCATAGCATCAAGGGTGTCTATTTTTATTTGGAAGAGAATGATAAAATTCACTCCAGTTAGATCTTTATTTGGTTACATTTATTGTCATTTCATAAACTCCTTTTAGAATAGCCATTTATGAAATCCAATTTCTTTTTCCAGATCAAGCTGGAAGGAGTGAGTTTTTAAATTGTATTGTGCTATTTCTTTCCTGTGGTTTTCAGAAGTCATCATGAACATAAAGAAATCCATATTTACTAGGATCAAAGTGATTTGTAAAAGAATGCATAGAACAAAGGTATTAGCAATACCTATAATTGGTATATTTCTTCATAATTCATTTTTATATATGTGTTTAGTAAACTTTATGTATGTTTAAGTTCAAACTATTTAATTGATGATATGCACTAATACTGCCCTCCTATGTGTTCCTGACTTTAAGGTGACCACTTCTTTATTGTCAAATCATTAAGACTTTTTAATGTACTGTATGTAGTAAAAGGGTCTCCTCTTACAAGGATTTTTTTCCCATCATTTTATCACCATCTTTGTGATTAAAAGAATAACATTTAAGATATAGATATCTCACTTGTCTGTTAGATTCAAGAATAAATAGAAATTATTCTACTATGTTTAGTTTGTTAGTAAATCACTGAATTAATATTCCAAAATAATATTACTTCTTTTAAACTTTTTTTTTAACCACAAACATTTACTTTTTGTGATGGTCAAGATATTTTCTCAGGTTATTTATGATATATAATAAAAACTTTTCAAGGAAAAATCCTTCACTCTTTCCCAAACTAAGGTTAAATTAATATGGCATACATTGAAAATGCATGCTTCATTTTGTAACTCTTGTCATTAAATGTTGAGTGTTTCCTTCAAATCTTAAAATCCTTTTGGGAGAACTCTTTGACATGATCATATTGTGCTAGAAATCTAGGAAGAACATTTTCAAAGAAAAAGGATGTATTTTTGAAATACCTGGTATTTGCCTTAATCAAGATGTGAAATGTGTTCCTCTTGATCCTTTTAAATTGTTTCTATGACATTTGCCACAGTGGTCATTAAATTAGATAGTAATAGCCCAATGTGTATTTGGATCCTTTCCGTTTTGTAGAAATAAAAAAAAAATTGTGTTGGCTACTTTTCTGCTTTATGAGCCTCTGCAGGAACAAATGTGCTCATAAAATGTACATTAAGAGTTCTCCAATTATATTCCTATTTCCTTTAGTACCCCAGCCTCTTAATAAGCTTTTTCAGGAGTTTCTCGTCTATATTCATTTAATTTCTTCAACATTCTTCATAAGCTTTCATCATGATTTAAATGAAATCCTTTTACAAGGTGCAATAGAATTTTAACCAAGTGCATTCACTAAGTATAATTTCTAACAGGAACTTATTTCTGCACATTGGAAGAAAAAACACTGCATTCCAGATCTTAACTTTTTTCCCTTTTAAGAAAATAATATATTAGAGAAACATCCACATACTAACAGACACACATACAAACATAAGTAAGTATATATTTTAATCATGAAATAATACATTCTTAAGCTCCATCTCCAGTCCATCTCTCTCTCTGATATATTGCTCAGACTAAGCTTTTATATACCTTAAGCTAGGTGAGGGCTGGCCTAACATTATAATTCTGATGTCTTTAATCCCAGTTTAGTGTATTTTATGGTAAACTATGCTTTCCTTTTGTCAACAGAAGGCAGTTTCCTTTTTTCAGTGTGTACAGTGAGCAATATAGATTACAACCTGAAAGCACCTGGTGCATCAGGACTGGAAGATGCACCAACTTTTTCTGGTGCAGAAGTTTGCGCTCCTTCAAGCTTGGATCAGACATTTGACCCCACTTGGATTGTCGCTGTGGCTAGTCACTTGCCTAGTACATTGACAGCCTATGCCTCTATACATTATGAGGGCAGCCGAATGTGATTTTAAAATATATGTGTCATTGTTTTACTTATCATTGCTACATAATGCAGAAATGATGGACATATTAAATTGATACATATTAAATCGATCATTGCTTTATTTCCATGTCTTGCCTTCATTGTTAATTCCTCTAATTCTTATGCATTTCTGTTCTAGAGGTATGATCATTTCAAGATGTGGATTTGATTCTTGGGCTTGTCTTCTACCAATGCTCATGACATTTCCCCAATCTCTTTTTACATTCACTTCCTTGGGAGATTTCACTTATTTATTTATTTATTTATTTATTTATTTATTTATTTATTTTTATAGTAATCCTTTTAGGTTGCTAGATTCATTTGAGCACATATGAATTTTAAGCTGAAGTTTCCATATTAAAATTTTCTAATATTAAAAAGCACATAATGATTAACCTAACAAATGCTCACAATTCATTAGTTGAGGAATCAGGACTAATGAAATAACACATGATTCATCACATAGCGTAATATTTGAAATCAGGTGGGGGGAAATAAATCTCATGTTTGCCACATAGAAATAGCCATGTGATACTGAGAAAGTGACTCAGCTGTTAGTAATTTTCATTTTCTCCTCTACAATGGAGATAATAATAACTATCTTCAAAAAGTATTATAAAAATTGATGACACAATTTCATCATCATAAGGGGATTAACAATGATTCTGGAACACATGATACCTTCATTACAAAGTGGATATGATATTTTATTATTTCATTTGAAAAAATTATTTACAAGAAATGCAAGGAGCCGGACACAATGGCCAGGGTGGTGGCACATGCCTGTAATCTTAGCAGCATGGGAGGTTGAGGCAGGAGGATTGTGAGTTCAAAGGCAGCCTCAGCAACTTAGTGAGAAGCTAAGCAACTCAGTGAGACCCTATGTATAAATGAAATACAAAATAGGACTGTAGATGTAGGTCAGTGTTTAACTGCGCCTGAGTTGAATCTCTGGACCCCAAAACAAACAAACAAAAAAAAATAAAGAAAGAAATTCAAGGAGGTCTGATAATTCAGATATTAAAGAGACATTAAAAGACCCAACTGAGTGAATGTTTTACAGAAAAATGTCTTAACCCATTCCATCTAAAAGCTCTTCAAAATCCACCATTTCCAGAAAACATGAACCCTTTCTTTAAAGAAACTAATAACATTTTTTCCATATTTTCTACATCTATTTCACTTTTAAATATTTTCTTAGTTATATCAGAGATGCTTCTCCCTAAGTTGTGAGATGTGAAATTTGTGTTTGTAAGGGTTATGAGATATTTAAAAAATAATGACCATTTCTCTAGGGCTTTCTTTTTATTTATTTTTTCCTCTAGGGCTTTCTATCTCTTGTGTCTATGTTTTAAATTTTTCACAGTGTTATAATATATGTATGTTATTTATTTCCATGTGTATCTGTTTAATACCTATCTTTTTTCCCACATGTAAATTGCAGAATTCTAGGAATGTGATAGGTTTTCGTCATCGTTATATCTCCAGTAACTAGGACTATTGACTAAGGCAATGCAGAAGTTCAATTAATAGACATTGAATTAATTAATTAATATTGGCCATTTTTAGTATTAACTAATCATTTATGGGCATTTTAAAGAGTAGTGAACAAGCATTAACCCTCTGAAATACTCTAGATAAAACAGGATTTGTCAATACAAAACAGTCCTTGAGATTTCATTTTCAACACCCTGTTAAACATTTAATTGTATCTCCAGAACTTCTGAACTAAAAATTGGGACATTTATTAATCATAGTAAAGAATTTAGCTCAGTAAGCATTCAATAAACATTATTACTAGTCATTGAGTGATTGTGTTCTAAATATATTTTAGAGTTTCTGCAAAGCATTAAGTTTTAAGAATTATTGACAGTTTCTATCAAAACAAGAGTTGAAAAGAAAGATTGGTCTTTTATCATAAAGAAGTAAACAGCCAAGAAATGCCTCAAATTTCATGCATTTCTAATATGTTAATTAAGACTCAGATGACTTTTAAAATATAAAATATATTTCAACTTTGGTTATTAATAAGTATGCTGTGTTACTTCTCTTTTTATTAGGTATAGCATTATTATGGAATTTACATGGAAACAACCATCAATAATGGTGAATTTAGATGTATCCCAATTGAGCTAATTAAAATGACAGCAGAATTTCATTTATGATCTGCTATAAATGAGCTGCAAATATTGAGTTTGAACATGTTACTTTTTAAAGTGCCTAGTATACAACACAACAGAAATTGTAGTAATTAATACTTTTAAAAAAACACTAAAAGAGGTAACTGCCATCTGTTCTAGTTAGGGGTGTTAATGTACAGTAAATGTATCTTTTTATAAAATAACAACAGCTGGCAATACAGTAGTTATTTCTTGGACTATACTTTTAAATGAAGATTAACTGGACCCAATAAATTTAACATAGATGGATTAAAATTACAGAACTGTTAAATGTGTTGGAAATAATGAACCATGTACAAATTCCCATCTTTATTTGGAATTGTTTTACAGTTCTCATGTATATAATGATTCACTTGATGACTCCCAATCAAGTTATAAATACACTAAGCTGAGGTATATTTTTAAAACAAAAATTACTAATTAAGAAAGCTTTAGGAGGGCTGGGGTTGTGGCTCAGTGTAGAGTGCTTGCCTCCCACATGTGAAGCATTGGTTTCAATCCTCAGTGCCACATAAAAATAAATAAACAAAATAAAGATATTGTGTCCATCTAAAAAATATATTCAAAACAAAAAAAAGAGAAACCTTTAGGAAAGTGATTAAATTTATGAAAAATAATTCTTCACACTTTTCAAAGATTATCAAAGATATTTAAGGATATTAACTATCAACTTTTATATTCATCAAACTTATTTATGTTGGGGCTTATATTTTTGTAATGCAAAATAAATGGGTCATTTTGAAAAAAATGTGTGTATGCCATTGAAATATCTTCTTTATTAAAATGAAATCAATTTTCATCACAATATGTAATGAACATAAGGTTATTTTGCAATTTAATATTAATATGATAGAATGTAAGATAATTCAATGACTGTGTTAAAAATAACTAAAATATGAACATAATTTTTAAATGAAAACACCATTTTATCATTTAAAATACTAAATATGCTGACATTTGTAACATTCGCATGGAGAAAGATTTATTGTTCCTTTTATGTCATTCTCATTAACTTATATATAACTTAAGTAAATTTTAAAATAATTCTCAGGGTTTCAAAAATGTAATTTACAGAAGAGCAAAAGATAAGCCAATGCTAAATATCTCAATGAAATGAATCATCATTGGTAACTGTACTTCTTCTCTCAGCTTAGTTTTTAGTCTATTTTATGACTAATGTACTTATGGATGATAGCTACATAATTTGAAACAAATTCTGTTCTAACAATTACATATACTACTGTACATCCTGACAAACTAGATTCAGACTGAATGGAGTGAGAAACTGTACAGAAGTAAAACTCTCTCACAAGAGGTAATGTGAATGTTTGGATAGGACGTGTTTGCTGTGATTAGCTTGGAAGCAATTTGCAGAGATGGGAGGAGTAGACAATGAAGTCCATGCCATGTAATCCTCTATCATACATATTCAGTACAGTTCTCTCATTCATGTCACAAATGCCAGTTTAAAGAAAGAAGTTAAATAAGTCCAATGCATAGCAGAGAAACAGACAAGTGGCACCTGTTCCTATTATTTCAATGGATGTTTTACTAATATTACAATCACTTGTGTTAATATTAACTTTGTCTTTATTAAAATCACCACATTTACTATTTGATAAACTATGCAGTCATTTTTTGCCAGATGGAGACAAGGAAATTAACTTTTTTGAGGGGAGGGATTTTCTCACTGTGTTGCCCAGGCTGGTCTTGAACTCCTAGGCACAAGTGAGCCTTCTGCTGTAGTCTCCTAAATAGCTGGGCGTACAAACCCATGTCACTGAACCTGGCCCAGACCCAGAAATTAGAAACAATTCAGAGTGCTTCTGGGTGGGACTCTATAAGATCAGATCTCTCTCATGCTTCTTTTGCAGCATAATTTCATTTATTCATTCAATAAACATTTACTGGCAGACACTGTTTTAAGTGATCTAAGATAACAATATCAATAAGAAAAGATTTTTTGTCTAAACTAAGCTTTGGGTTTCATATCTATAGTATTCTTTACAACATTAGGTAAGGTCTTTCCTATTTGAGATGCACATGGCAGTTTACATACTCACAGGATGGAGTGTTTTTTGTTTTTTTATTCCCAGTTTTTAAAATTTAAATAATTTAATTTGTTATACATGCTTTTAGAGTGCAATTCCTTTCATATTACATATAAAGAGCACAGTTTTCCAAGTCATTGGTTTTTCACAAAATGTTTTCATACCATTTGAGTTTTTATACATGCACTTAGTATATTGATGTTGAACTCCTTCTGCCATTGTTTCTATAGATGGAGTGTTTTTTGCCTAGAGAGTTCAGTGAATTCCATTTGGACTCTGGAGCATGGAACAGAGGTTTGGAATGGAAATGTAGAAACTAGACATTCTTAGCTGAGTCAACAGTAAAGGTAAAATCAGGATGAGAAAGTTGAGGGAATCTAGTGACAAGGGCACTTGGTGACAAAAGAAATGTCTTTGCTTTCTTCTTCCCCTGCTTTTAAATATCTTCTTTCAACAAGCCCTGTGTGGTTATTTTGCCTGTGGAATTGCTCTGGAACTAACCCTACTGGTGTTGCTCAGACTCAGGAGAACACATGATATGCTAGAAATTGGGACTTCTGACATCGAACAGCAGGTCTACCATAATGAGGGTCTGAAGTTCTTAGTGTTAGTTTTCCACTACTGAATGATTAGAATGTTAACTTGCTTTCAGGAACATAGGAAATATTAATAAAAAGGTACAAGCAATTTTGGGGAAAAAGGTTGTACGTATGATTAAAATTTAGACAAGAGAATTATTTCTTCATACTGCTTTTATAAGTGATCTTCAGCTATTTAATTTATTCATAGGTTCCCTTGTTGCAGAGTTCATTGAGGTGAGCATTAATTTCTAAAGGTACAATTTATTTAGTGATAGCAAAGATACAAATAATAATCCTGTCAGTGATTCAGAGAGGAAAATAGATACTTTGAGACAAGACAATTGTGCAGTTATCATGCTTGCAAAGAAAAATATTGCCATAATACACAAAAAGCAGAGCATTTAATTTCTAAATTATTTTCTAATTCTTGACATTCATTAGGTATACATTAGCTAGGTGATTGTTTGGAGTCATCATGGACAATCCTGATTTTCTTCTGGTTTTGTATCCCATGGATATAATCTAAGGATACTTTGAAGTCAGTTGGAGATCCGCAAACATAGAGAAATGTGCTTCTTGTATTGATCACAATGCAGAATTGCTTCTTACTACCTAAGGAAAAAAATACCCCCAAAGTTCAAGCTGAGCTGTAAGATTTATTGGTTTATAAAAGAACTTCAACAAAGAGCACCAAAAAACATAGAATGATAATGTGCTTCCAAGAGAGAGATAAACTCATAAATATTTAAGCGAAGAAAAAGTTGCCTATATTTTCTAATAGAAATTTATATTTTAGTTATGATTAGTTTTGTTTCATTTTGTCTTAGTTTTAATGGGCAATACAGGTTACAAATACTTGTACATTTTTCGTTGAAAAAAGTGAATGACCCAGAGTTTCAAATGCTTCACTCTAGAGCAGAAGGTAGCAAACTATGACCCAAGGGCCAAATGTGGCCATTGCTTGCTTTTGTGTGCCTCCCAAGCCAAGAATGGTTTTTGCATTTGTAAATGGTTGTAAAAGAGAAGAGAAATATTTTGTGAATTGTGAAAATTATATGAAATTCACATTTTTGTGTCCATAAATAAAATTATGGGGGGAGAACAGAGCCACTCTCTGGTGTTCGTAAACTGTCAAAAGCTACATTGGTGTTACCACAGCAAACTTGGTGCAGAGATAACAAGCTGTAAATCCTACAACATTGACTGCATGGCCCTTGACAGAAAACGGTTGTCAATCCTTGCTTTAGAGTAAAGGAACTATATTCAATGACACTTAAAATGGCATAGAATTCACAATGCACTAACTTTTATGTGTCCTCATCTGACAAGTTTCAGTTAATGAATAGGGAATAAAATCATCATGAAAGCAAACAAGAAAAATATAGTTTTCTTTCATTTTTGCTGAAAACCACATATCTTTTTTTTTTTTTTTTTTTTTTTTTTAGCTTGAAAGTCCTTGGCTTACAGTTATGGAAACAGTCTTCTGCGAGTGGGCAAGACCAGCATATGGATTTATAAAAGAATAGGCAATAGAAATTCAGCAAAAGGAGAAATAAGGAATCAGCTAGCAGATGGCTCCCACTAACAGCAGTAAGGAGAGCCCAGCAGAGCTGTATGCCATTGCCCCTCTCCCACTGTTATTATCCTGAAAGTCAACTATCATATACTTCAAAAATCAGAGTTGTGATTCACAACTCTGAAGTAGCTGTTATATCCTTTATAAACAGATCATAAAAATAAAACAAGTTAACCTCTAAGTAACAGGACTAAATCTTCAGATAATAGATTCACTTTATTCCAAACTGAATTGCAATGAAGTTACTACAGTGGGGACAAACATAATTTCCACACAGAATACAAAGTAGAGAACAGAGGTCCCTAAGAAAAGAGTGGGCACACAGAAACCTGTGGAACAGGATGGTGGCACTTGGAGGCTAAGTAAGTGGCTGAAAGTACACCTGGGTAAATAAGAATGGTGTTCTCCATGAATCTCCTCATATAAATTATATTATTTAGGTGACACAATTAAGGGAAAGTTGTCATGTTAATTTCCTATAGTAGACATTTTTGTTTTCTGAAACACTGAAATGATATTTTCCTATAGTTTTTCTTCTATGCTCAATATGAAGAGAAAATTTACTTTCAGAGGAAAGTTATAAACTCACGTATGTTAAAAATTTTAAATAGTTATTAAATATCTTTTAATTTCTGACATGCCCTCTTCTCTCATCTAAGAAACAAAAGGGATAGGTATAGGAAGGCAAAACATCTTCCCAATTACTATTAGTTTAAATTTTTTCCCTGGAAATTATGCTTTTTAAATACTCTCTCTTCTTTCACTCTTCACATGTAGGAGCTACTTGACAAATCTAATTCTCTGGTTATTAAGCATTCAGTGCAGTGTTTAGCTTGTAGGAATATACATCTCCTCTTTTCACATTCATGCTTTTCTGAGCATACAATACATTTTATTGCTATACACTAGAGAATCATGTCTTATCTTCTACCACATGGAAAATACCTTGGAGAGCATTTTCATAGCTTTATCTCTACTCCTGGGTATTTAGTGACTGCCTCTTTGTAACCTGGGTCTACCTGGACAACTTCTTTTTATTTTGGGGGGGCATCTTCACCTATGAGAGCTGTTAACAACCACACAAACAAGCAAATAGAAAAAAAGAAAAAGAAAAAAAAAAGTTACATGCTGTATCGTATCATTATCAAATCAGCATTATATTTGCTGTGTATTTGCAGTATTTCCCTTTTCTCCCATCACCTTGTTTCGCATATTTTTGTTAACAACTCAACGTAGATTTAAGGAAACAGGAAGCAATGGTATTTCCACTATGGCAGTAAGGAAGAGTTCCTGAAAGGAATCTGTTTAGAGCCATTTATTGTGTAGGGAGGGACAAGAAGAGAAATTCATGGGAAGGCAGGATTCTTCTATTTTTACTTTTACATTTTCAAGAACTGTTTACAAATTTTACTAGAAGTGTCTTTGTGCTGGCTTCAGGAACTAGTGTGTGAAGTTATTTAATTGACTCTTTTTGAAATTATGCTTATAGAGCAAGGTCACTGTTTTCATTTAGAATTTGATTATTTTTGAGATGGGGTACATAGGAAGTAGATGGTGAGTGCTCTGGTAGGAAAGCTAAATTCTCTTTCTGGAACATTTCCACACATTGCTCCTTTCCCCATGCACTGTTCAAAACATCATTTTGTTGAAGTATTTTAAAAGCAAAAATTAAAGCTATGTTATGGTGATGTATCATTCAATTCTTTCCTAGACATAGTTATGTTTTTACATTTAGGGATTCAGGTCAGGTGGTCTACTACTATTTAGATCATAGGGTGTACTATTTACTGCATCTTCTAAAGTAACTAATAATTTCCATTAACATACAAGGATCATACTGTATAATTCTTTAGTGTGCCCCCTAAGCCAAGCATGGAAAGATATATCTCAGAGTGATGTGGAAAGGTTCAGTTAAATAACTACACCAATAATGATGTTATGGCATTATGTAATTATTGTTTACTTCTTACCTGACACTAGTGCGGTGCCACTTTGCTCAGAATTCTCCCACTCGATCTGGAGACTAAACAACCTATCACACTAGGCATCAAATTATAAGTTTAGATATCAGAATAATGACCACATGTGGATCCAAGATGCTGCCTAAATAATAGCACATTCTCTATATTTAAAGCTACTATGTTCTCCCAGGGCACATCCTTACAAGTTCCATAAATGGTATCTTAAGTATGATAATTAATAGTTTAACTTTATGAATAGTTTTAGCTCATATGTATGTATCCATCAAAACATACTATCTATATTACTTCACTATGTAAAGTTTATACTTCTTGTTTTTTTTTTTGTTTGTTTTAACCTATTAGTATGATCATTAGTATTGATTTGTCAGCTAAAGTTTCTCAATGTAGTAATAATTTTTTTTGTCTATTTACCTGTCCACAAATTTTTTTTTTTGTTCCATATCATTTTCTTTGGCTATGAAATTTGTGTCTGCTGTGTTTCTTTAGTCTGTACGTAAAGGAATGGAATTCTGAGACATGGGATACACGCATTTTAAACCTTACTTAACAATTTTAGACTGCTAACTTCTGTGTCAATTTTTTCCCCATGCTCCTTGAATTAGTTTTGGTTAAGTTTATTTTTCTATGAATTTATTCAGTTTCCCAAAGTTTTCATTGGCATATAGTTGCTAATAAAAATTATTCTTGCTTTATTTTAATCCCTATATCTACAATGTAGAAATATTTCCTTTTAATATTTTCACATTGAAAATTTGAAAAATGATTATTTATTTTCTAAAAATAATCTAGATTATTTTGTAAAAATATCTGGATTTATTTTGTGTTCTTTGAAATGTCATAAAGTATATTATTAAATAATTAATTTTCAGAACCTTAATTTTTGTAAAAAAAAAAAAGCATATAGTAAGTTTTCCTTTTAAAACTTACTTTAGCAGTTATAAATGTTTGGGTTACTATGTAGTTTTCAACATTTTTCATTCTATTTTCCAATTATAATTTTGATTTATGGTTTTTTCAAAAACATATGTTTAAAATTTGAAATAAATTGGTATGTAAAATTATTTTTGTTATTAATGTCTAAAAACAGAATAACAGAATATGTCTGAGTATTATTTCATGGATATTTGTTGAGAATTGCTTTCTGGCCTAATATGGGAGCGATTTTGGTAAACATTTCTTGTGTGCTTGCAAAAATATGTATTTTTCAATCTTGATAATATATTTTCATAAATGATCAACAAAACTGATTGCCCTTTAAATCATCTATAACTTAATTTCTGTCTCATTGAGCAACATTTTGTAGATTACAAGACTAGCAATAAATTTATAAATCTTTCCTTGAATGTAGCTTATTTTGTGATCCTTTTAAGTCTAAAACAGGATACTAGGTATGTTATAACTAGGGTATACCTCAATGCAGTAGGTACTTCATCATGTAATAATGTTTTAATTCATTTTTATTTCTTATTTTGAGACAGAGTCTTGTTAAGTTGTTTAGGACCTCACAAATTTGCTGAGGCTTGAATTTGTTATACTCCTGCCTCATCCTCCTGAGTCACTGATATTACAGTTGTGCACCATCATTCCTAGTGTGGCATTTTCTTTCTTTTGATTTCTGAAGTAGCTTTTGATGAGCTCATATTCATTGGACCTTTCTAAAAGAATGATGTGCACTTAGCTTTAATGATATCTCAATCAAGATATTTGCATTTGCTCCTGTCACTTTCATAATTATTGTCACCAAAGTAGCATACAGAAAAATTTTGTATTGAATATTCTTGTTTCACAAAGGTGAGATGAATTCAGCCCCCAATCCATATGAGGATTAGCTCAGGTTATCAATCATCATGGAGGTTTTTAATTCTATCAAAGACCAATACAAACATTTCTTGACCTTAGCACTACTGGACATTTTAGGCTGGATGAGTCTTTCTTGTGGGTGGGGGACTGTCTTATGCATTTAAAAATGTTTAGTAGCATTCCTGAAACGTGTACCCTTGATACCATTACATGGTAACTCCTCCTTCTAGTAACAACATCCAAAATGTCACCAGATGTTGTCATCTATGTCACAGGAGGGAAGGGAATTTTCTTTCAATTAATCTACACCAAAGCAAATGTATTTCCTCATGAGATTGACTTTTTCAGGATGCGTATGCATGTGTGTGTGTATGTATATGTGTTTCCTTTCTATCTTATTCTTTTCAGTTTTGCTTTTCTTTATTTCTTTTTTAGTTATATTACAAGGAAGAGAAGTTTCATATTTTGAGTTTACCATGAAAATTTCCTTAATTATAATCTAACAACATTTTAAAGAAATTCCAATACTTTACTCTATAATACCCAACTGTTTAAAAGAGAAAAGTCAGTGTTTAGGAAATGAAATATCTCCGTAAATTATATCATAGTTTACAGAAGTGTTTTAAAATCACTAACATGTAAATGACTTAATATTCTTAGACAAAGCTCTAAAATCATTTAACAATTTGGCATTAGTACCATTACTAAGTAGACTCAACCCTAGTATCACTATAGTAATAATAAGATATTTAGCACTTTGTAAATACGTGTTAATAATATAGAAAGCATATATATATGTATATATATATATGTGTGTGTGTGTATATATATATATATATATACATATATATATATATATATTCCATATATATATGGAATTAACAGTCCCAGATTAGATTGTCTATTATATGCCTAAGATTCCCAGATATATAGAAATAAATGAAAGCAAACACATCCAAACCTCATATAATTTATATTTTAATGAGAAGTTCCAATCAATAAATTAACATATGTCAGATGATAAAATATGTCTTAGAGAAGAATCAGGTTTTGTTAGGGAAAGGGGGGTCCTAGGGAATTTTTCCTTTCTGTGGTTGTTTTTACAGAGGGTCTTGAAGACTTGTGTGTTAGCTTTTCATTACTGTGACCAAAATACCCAATAAAAGCAACTTAGAGGGACAAAAGTTTATTTTGTCATGGTCCAGGATGAGCTAAGTCCATTATTCTGAGCCCAAGGTGAGGCAGGTTACTATGATGGAATGACATATTGGAGGAATGCTGCTGTGTTTGTGGCATTCAGGAAGCAGAGAAGGGGAGCACAATATTGCCTCAGGGAAGAATAAACCTTCCATGGAATGGCTACCTCCTCTAACCACACCCCACCTGCATACAGTTAGCACTCAGTTACTCCATTTAACCTAGGATGAACTCATAAGGTATAAGCTCATACAATCTAGGCATTTACCTCTGAATATTCTTGCATTAACAAGAGCTATACCTCATATACAAACCATACGTAATGCAGAAATTCATACTTATCTCAAAAAGCAAAATGCATTTAGTTTACCTCAAAGAATCTCATAGTCTTAACAGCTTCCACATTAGCCAAAAGTCAAAGTCCAAAGTCTCCTCTGAAACTTAAGAAAAAATCATTGCTGTGAGGACATGTAAATATCAAAAGTGAGTTACAGCCGGGCGCGGTGGCGCACGCCTGTAATCCCAGCACTTTGGGAGGCTGAGGCAGGAGGATCGCGAGTTCAAAGCCAGCCTCAGCAATGGCGAGGCACTTAGCAGCTCAGTGAGACCCTGTCTCTAAATAAAATACAAAAAAAAAAAAGGGCTGGGGATGTGACCCAGTGGTCGAGTGCCCCTGAGTTCAATCCCCGGTACCACAAAAAAAAAAAAAAAAAAAAGTGAGTTACATACATCAAATTTACAGTAGTACAGAGCAAACATTACTATTCCCAAAGGGCAGTATGGGGCATAGAAAGAAGGGATGGGCCAAAGTCAGACCAAAATCCAGCTGGGTAAACAGATCCTGTAATTATACCAGTAACTCCTCATACAGTGTCTAGAACCCATGATTTCATGATATGCTCTTGGGCTTGGGTAGTCCTACTTCTTTGGACTTGCTGGTTGTAGTACACATTCACACTCACTTATTTGGGCTCTCTGCAGCCAGCAGCTTTTTGTTTTCCCCCAACAGTTCACTTTACTGGCATGTCTCAATTCCTAGGATCTCAATTCCAGCTACAGTTTTTCCTTCACAGATTAATGTATCACTCACTCCTGGGCAGCCCAAAGGAATAGCAACCCTGTTATACTTTACCAAACCTCCATGATCCATTAACTTTCACATTGTGCATTCCTGCAGAACCAGAGCCACATGGATACTAATAAGACCTACTGCTAAATCACATAACTGAGTATGCTGAAATCATGGCTACAGTGGCCTTTGAGTCCCTGGGTGGCTGAATTCTTTGAAACAACCTCCAAACATCCCCTATGTAAGCAGAGAATTCCCAGTTTCTCTTCTTAATGGAATTTTCCAATCTATACCCTTTAGCCTGCCCTCAGGTATGGTCTGGCAAATTCTTGAGATGTTCTTGAGGCATCTTTCCTATTGTCTCTGTATAACATTCTTAGCATCTCTATAGTGGTTGCAATCTCTTTAACAAGCGTACCTTTCTTGGTTCCAGTTTCACATGCACTTTTCTGGTCCAATGATATGTTTTAAAAAAAATCCTTTAGCTCTACATTCTCGTCCTGATTCTCAAAGCAAACCTGGCTAAAAATTGTTGGCAAAATCCATGTCTCTTCCTGTCTATGTCTCTCATGGCTGAATGCTGCACTGCCTTGAAATTTCTTCCATTATATTAGTCCATCACCTTTAAGTTCAACCTCACACAAAATCTCCAGACATGTACAAAATGTTGACAAGTTCTTTGGCAGAATATAACATGAGCAGTATTTAGTCCAATTCCCAATAGAACTCTCATTTCCCTCTGAAACCTCATGAGCTTAGTTCACATTTATATCAGTATTCTGTCTTCTGAGCTACTACATAATCAACCATTAAGCTCCACTTAGTCCACATTTCTATCAGTATTCTGTCTTCTGAGCCTCTACATAATCACCCATTAAGCTCCACTTACAACATTTTGATGATTCTCTGGCCTGATAGCCAAACTTTTCCAAATTCCTCCCCTGTATTACCTCCAAAGTTTTCTGAACCACGTGGTCAGATTAATCACAGTAACAACCCTCCTTCTTGGTACCAATTTCATTTTTCTGACCAAAATACCTGACAGGCACAACTTAGATGAGGGAAAGTTTATTTTGCCTCATATTTCAGCTGTTTAGTCCATGGTCAGCTGAGTCCATTGCTCTGGGCCCAAGGTAAGGCAGAACATCATGCTAGAGGGCATAATGGAGGGGGGCTGCTCCATTCATGGCAGCCAGGAAATCTGAAAGAACAACACTTTGAAGCATGCTCCAAGTGACCTACCTTCTCCAGCCATGCCTCACCTGCCTACAGTTACCACCTAGTTAGTCCATTCAAACTATGATGGACTGATTTGATTACAGTTCTCACAATTCATTCTACTTCTGAATATTTCTGTATGAACACATGGGTTTCTGTGGAACATCTCATATCCAAACCATAATAGCTTATGATATATATGATCACATGTGAGCAGGGAACTGAAGAATATGATGAGGCAAACAATGAGGCTAGCTGGAAAAAAAAAATATGGCACCCTCATGACTCCTACTCAATTACATAGAAGATAAAAATTCTTAAAAGTAGAATTTTTAGCATAAAAAATGAGAGTGATCACAAAAAAATATAAACACACATTTTCAGCCAAATAGTCGCCCCATTGCAACTCAGGTCAGAGAAGAATTGTGAACATATCTGACAGTTAAGTCACAACGTTAAACAATGACGTATAGTTTTGCCAAATGTTTTTATTTCTAACTTCTTTGTACCATAGATTTATTTAGAGAGTGGGAAACATCCTAGATTTTTTGTGTTCAAAATATGAAGTACAGCCAGGTGCAGTGGTGCACTCCTGTAATCCCAGCACTTGGGAGGCTGAGGCAGGAGGATCACAAGTTCAAAGCCAGCCTCAGCAATGGTGAGGAACCTAGCAACTCAGTGAGACTCTGTCTCTAATAAAATACAAAAAAGGGCTGGGGATGTAGCCCAATGGTTGAGTGCCCCTGAGTTCAATCCCAGTACAAAAAAAAAAAAAAAAAAAAAAAAAAAAAAAAAATATATATATATATATATATATATATATATATATTACATTAAATTTTAAAACAGTTTATTTGAGCAAAACAATAATTCATAAACTGGGAAGCATAAAAAAATGTTTAGTGCATCGATGACAAAGCATGAGGGGAAGCTATTATAGAGATAATATAGAAATAAAATAAATAGTTTGGTTACTGTTACAGAATTGACTTTTTTGATTTATTTTGTTGGCACATAATCATATGCTATTTGACTCCTCTTCATTGGCTGAGGTTAGGTTTTGGTTTTGCTTTGTTCTAGCATAAGCATTTTCAAAAAAATGACCTAAGTTATGTTTTCTTTGTTTGTAATGTAAGAAAGGTTATGGCTTTCAAAAAAAAAAAAAAAAAAAAAGAAGGAAGAAACCTAGCTTGTTTTATTTGCTCAGAAGTTTTCAAGACTGTTTTTTTTTTAATTTTGTTTCAACAGTTACTAAAATTTCATAAATTAGGTAGTAAAGATACAAAAATCAAACTTGGACTTTCTAGTATAGCTAACATTTGCTCAATTTGGCTCTCAGATTTTATTTTCCATACTTCTAGATAGCACAGTCACCATTTTGTCTGAGTGGCTTTCTTCAAGTCTTTATTTCTCACAACGACAAGTATGTACTCAGTAGAAGCTGATTACTTCCAAGTCTAGTGACAAAGCCAAGGAAACAAATAGGCATATCATCTAAATTGACCTTGTTAGAGTAAAGGTCAGGAATTCCATTTGGTGGCTAGTGAAGAAGTACCCATAAAGGAAATACTAACAGATGTAACATGCTCACAAGAGGAAAATATTTCAACAACACAGGATGTATTAAGTAGATTCATTATGCAAATGCTACCTGCTTGTTTTAATCCATTAATTTTGCTATTGCTACAATTGAATATATGATAACTGGATAATTTACAAAGGAAAGACATTTATTTTGTACAGTTCTGGAGGTTGAGGAGTCCCAAATCAAGTCACTAACATATGGTGAGGGCCTTCTTGTTGCATCAGAATATAATGGAGGGTTTCATATGGTGAGACAGAGCAAACTAACTGTCTTCCTCTTCATATAAAACCACTAATGCCACTAAAGGAGCCTCACTCTCATGAGTTGATCTAATCCTAATTACCTCCTGAAGACCTCACTTGAAAATACCATTAACATGTATTTGGATATTATGAGTCCAATACATTTTTGAAAGACACATTTTAAACCATAGCATTGCTGTAACAGATAAATTGAAAATATGTGGCGCTTAATACAACAGAAATTTATTTTTTATTCTCATAAATTATAGTTAGTGGAGGTATTGATGGTGGTGCTTTGCTTCATGAACCTAGGTTGATGAAGGACCCATCCTATTTCAAGTTTGATATCCACCTTGAAGAGAAAATTTGTAATAGTGCTTGAGGAATTTTAGTGGTCCATGCCTACAAGATATATATCTCACTTTCACATACAGCTTACTAGTTAGAACACAGTTGCTAATCAACTAAGCATAAGAGAGTATATAATGAAATCTAGTTATGTGTTGAAGAGGAAATGGAAACCAGCTTGATCAAAAATTACTCTGTGTCACAGGACAGACACAATCCTGAAAGATACACCTGGGCACTAGTACTTGATGGATCCAATAATGGATGAAGTCATGCCTACAGCCAGCGTAGCTCTAAGCTATTAAGCTATTCTAATAAATTACATTTTTAATCTAAGACAATTGATATGAATTGGTTTTAGAATATTTCAAAATTACCTGCAATATAACAATTATTAATGACATAAATGGTTACATAACATCTGATAATAATAAGTTGTTACTAAATATTGGTAGAATAAATTAGTACATTCATTCTCCTACCTCCTCACATAGGAGAAATTATATTTGCCTGGAATGTTAAATAGTTTAATTCATTGTGTATTTTTGTATGCCAGAATTACTATAATCTTTATAGAAGTAAGAAGTGCATATTTTGCTAAAACTCTAATTGGATAGTGGTTTTCCATTGATTATTGGTTAACTCAAAATTTAGAAAGGGAAAGAAATAATTCATGGTCATATAAAATTTAAATGAATAAATTCTTGAAGTTTAACATCCAGGGAAGCAGGTCATGGGTGTTAGAACTAATTAGGTGGGACATTATGCAAGTCATTCCATACATGCATTTCTAGCACAGAAAGGGAAAAATCATAATTCAAAGAAACTTTTAGAATGTATAGGAATCTTGAATGAATTTTGTAATTGAATTCATATCATTGATTATTTATATTTATTGTTTTAATGAATATTAAATCATTGTATTGAAATAGTGTGCTAAACCTGAATGATGCCTGGGCTGTATCTGGGAAGTGATATGAACTTAGATATCAGTGAGAAATAGGTCAAGATAATGCTGTTAATTTAAGAATCCCACAAGCACAATAAAATATTTTAAAAATTTTTGTGGTTTATGGTGTTTATACCTCCTGAAGGTAAACTCCACCCAAGGTTAAGAACACTGTTATAAATTTAATGGTCTTTGGAAATTTGTATGTGGAGGAAAATAAATGTAGTGACTGGATCTTCCAGATGTTGCTTCAGGGATGCAGTGAAATATAACTAAGTCTGTTATCCAATTGCTGAGAAACCAATTCAACCAGCCCTTAGCTTTTCATCACCATACCATTATGATTGATAGTGTTCTATTACTTCAGCTGTATGCAGAAAATTTTCCCTGGTTTAATCATTAAGAACAAAGATATGCAATGTCAAGTGTTTGTTGCTCTTTATAGAAACTCTTAAATCTTTATCTGGTACCAGTCTTTGAAATGTACTAACTTAAAGGGGTTAATGCTAGAGTAAGGGCATGTTTCAGAACTAGGTAATCTTGCCCTTTTAATCCTATTGCCGCTGATTAATTGAAAGAACTGTGATCCTGTGCCAGCTACCAACTGCAAGGAGGTGCAGGCTCATTATCATGAATGGAATGAAGTACTCTGCTCACTTGTGTGATTCTTACACTTAAAATAACATGTCATGTGAAAATGCTTTGTAGAGTGGGTATTTAATAGATTGTAGTTGTTATTCAGATAATTCTGTCATTAGAGGGAAGTTCAGAGATGCCCTATGTAGTGGTTTGATTTTGTTGAGGTCCCTTCAAAGATTTCCTCTGTTCAGAATGCTAAGATGCAAGGATCTAATTCTGCCTATACTTCACTGAAGGAATTGATCCCAATTGCCTGGCATAATTGAATGGCTCAGAACGATATTCTTTGAGAAAATAAGATGATGGGCTCTTGAGTCTTATCATATAGCTTGCTCTTTGAACACAAAGATAAAATGTAGATACAATTACTTATTCACTACTATTTTTTCCCTATCTCAATGGAAGAGGAAAATTACATGAGGTTTTGTTAAATATAAATATTACTTTTGAAATTTGTATCTTGTCTCATATGATCCCTTCTTAAGGTCCTAGAAAACTTTCATTGTCAAAGACTATCAAATACTTTTCTATATTCAGCAATCCTTATTTGAACTTTATTTATGAAGTGTTCTTAATGTTGATTCTACAATATAAGAAAAACATGGACAGTCAATTTAAGAATTAAAAATGGAAGGCAAATCCTTTATCCTTTTTAAAGGATATTCTAAAGAATGAAAAATGGAAATGGAATATAAATCACTCTAACATTAGGAATAATTAAGAAAATAATTGCAAAGATAAGTGAAATAGTAATGTCCTTTTTCTACCCTCCTTTCTCTTTCATATTTCAAGTATCCATCTTTCACACTAACCATTTTAAACAACCTGTCAAGTTGCAACTAGAACTATAAATTTCTTAGTATATATTCTTATACCTAGGATAATTTTGTGCTTAGCCTTCAAATTACCATTTCAATTACAATGCAAATGGACATATATATGCAATTTTATTTAAATGCATTACCTTTCTTTGCCTAGTGCGTTTTCATGGTTCCACTGTTCTATTTGAATTCTGTTGCATTCATGAACCAATATTTGCAATTATAGTGAATGAGAAATTGTGATTTGGCCCATAGAAACTGGCTTCTGTTAATGTTCTTTTTCCACTGTTAAACCCTGAATGATGTCATCATTTCTGTTTCTATAATTTATATTTTTATCATTACCTGTAAGCAATTCCAAATATAATATACTTTTTGGATTAAAGAAGCTCCATGGTTCTTTCATAGTTATACACATCAAGTTTTTCACACTACTGATTTTTACATTGTCTGTCATTGGAAGGAGGTATATATGCTTTCTGCAAAATTCATATTTTATGCTATATTTAAAATTTTTCAATCTGTCTAGTTCAATTTCCCCTTTCCCAATCTGGAGAACACTACATACCATCTAAACAATCACAATTTCAGGTTGAACATTGAGGAAATTTTAATAGCTCTATTTCCTGTCAAGTTTATGACATTTAAAGCCATGTACAAATTCTTTTGCTTTTGAGAAAATCATTTTATTTTCTCCATTATTTAACTTTAGCTTTTAACCCAAATTTTGAAAAATAAGAGGGGTGGTATTGGATAATGGCCATAATCTCCTAAAATGACTATTCAAGGTGCCATAGTTAATCAGTACCTAAGGCAGTTTCTGAGATAGAGCTCAGACTTTGACTCCTAAACTGTTTCTTTTTTCTCTATACAAAGTTTTTTCAGGTTCTACAGTTGAGTTATTTTAAGCAATGAAACAAAGTTGTGTATTTTCTTTGTTGCCTGAGAAAATAATAATGCTTTGAACTTGTTACTTATACATATAAGAGTCCATGGTGGGTGGCATTGTGTTGTCAATATTCTAGAATAGGTACTGAAAATTCTCCACAGAAAGAGCTTTGTGAGGGGGAGTTACTGGGAAAGTATATAATTCCTGCTAGCAAAAATTCTTGTATTTAATGTAATTTTATCATACTTAGACAATATATGCATATCTTCTGTTACATCTAACCATAATTGCAGAATGCATAAAGCCCAATCACTGAATTTTAGGGAATAGCTTATTGTTAAGTGTTATCTAATCCAACATAAACCCTACTTTTTGATTTTTACTATAATGATCAAGTCATTTAATATCTTCTTGTATCCTCTATTGATCATGTGAAAATAACAGCATTTCTCACCTCTCTAATGTAGGCAATTTAATAAATTATTAATATTTATTGAGTATTTTAAACTACTGCTTTAAAACGTGTACACTAATAGATAATGGTATGTGAGAAAATGAGAAAGCTTCAAGGATGACCTCACCTGTGTTACAGTGTTGACCTCTGCACAAACTCAGATAATGGCTGATGGCTTTTCCCACGAAACCATTGTTAATATATGTTTCTCCATCCCAATGCTCCTAACAATCTCTCTTGCTTTTCAAGGAAACCCATCAATATGCTTTAGAGGCACTTCATCATTATCCCGTCTACTCTTTGTGAATAGTCAGTAGGAATATATTTCAGGGCTTCTAGGGCTGTATTCATTTCCTACTTTCCGTTTAAATTGTCTCTTGCAGTTAAATAGAAGGAAATAAGCTAGCTAAGTGCTCAGGTTACATGTACTTAATCAAAAGTAAAATTTTACCAAACTCTTGATTATCCAGGCTCTGTAGGGGGAAATTCAGAGACATGATGACCAATTAGAGATTATCAATATTCATATATCATGTGTGTATAATGATTTTAATGTATATTATGCATGCTTTATTTTAGTGAGAAATTTACATTTCATTAAATATAATTTAATTTTGTAGTACAGGGGATCAAAGCCAGGGCCTCATGCATGCCAAGCAAGCACTGTACCCATCAAGTTACATCCCCAGCCCATTATCACATACAATTCTAAGTTTAAAGAAAAGTTTGTATAGTTAATTCCTATATAAGGTCTGTACTAGGAAAAAAAAAAAATATATATATATATATATATAAATTTTGGATATGCAAGGAACATTGTATCAATACTTAGAGTGAGATGCTATTAGATCATACCAGATCTCAAAGGTATTCACTTAAATAACAAAACATTATGGTTAACTATACTGAGATATAATGTGTACATACCTAAAATAATCAATAGTAGACTTTATGTCATTAACGATTTATTGAATGCTTACCATAAACTAAACACTATGCTAAAAATTTGGCCTATACAGATCAATGGAAAGCTATTCTCTCAAAAAGAGTAACCAACATGTAAATAATGCAGACTAAATTATCAAGCGCTGGAAGAGAGCAACTGAAGCACACATAAATCAGGATAGGAATCATAGAAATGATGAGCCATGAAATGAATCATGCAGAATGGATAGTTTTCTATGTAAATAAGAGAAAGGGGAACTTTTAGGACAAAGAAGGGAATTTTAAAATATAGTACATGGTGTATTCCAAAAATAACAAGATGTCCTGTTTAACTGGTGGGAAATGAGGGAGAGTAATAGAGTGAGTAAACAAATATTGAAACCTGAAAAGAGAGAATGGTGTCAGATAAAGGAAACCTGAATGTCATGATAAGAATTTTGGACTTCCATAAAATGAAGAGACATCAGAGTATTTTAAGTTGTAGTGTTTATTCTCAATTAGATGTAAGGAAAAGTGAGAGAATTTGCCTTTGAGGGGTCATTTGATAATATCTAGAGACAGTTTGGTTTGTCAATGTAGGACATTCTACTGGTACCTAATATGTAGAAGTCAGGGATATTGCCAAGCACCCACAATGCACAGGACAGCTCCTACAATATATGCTTTAAAATGCTAATTGTGCCACTGTTAAGAAACCCTAATAAAGCCAGTGAGGTAATTTTACAAAGAAAAGTTTGCAGTGTACTGCCTATTGAGAGGTCATTGCATCTCAAGTAGAAAACAATGAAAGCCAGAAGTAAGGCACTAAAAGAACAGAAGAAGAGACACATGGACATGTTTGAAAAATAACAATTTTTCAGGTTTGCAGCATATTGAGTACAGTATTTGAAATATAAAAACACTTAAAAATAGACTGGCAAAATAGAAATAAAGATCTGGAACTCTGGAAAATAGTATATTGATTCAATCAAACATTAAGCATTTATTTAGTGCTTTAATCCAGGCATATGGAATAAGGTATACACTAAAAAAGACATAAGAGTTGCCCTCATTGAACTTCATCCCACCCTTCATTCAGGAAGATGGACAAATGAAATTATAAGTATATAGGTAATGTGTTTCATTTGCCTTAGAAATTAGTAATGAGTTTTTAAAATATTAATATGAGATGACAATGGTGGGGAAGTAGACAATTTCATACACTAACCGTGAGTATTATTTAGTATAAAATCTTCAAATGATAATTTATCAATGTGTTTAAGATCTTCATCTTTTGGCCAAACCATTTAAATTCTAGGAAATAATAAGATGTATGTCCTTCTTATATGAAGGGATATATATCACAGTATTATATAAAAATGTGAATAGTTGGAAGCCATATAATACCCCTAAATTGCTGTGTTATGAAATTTATTGTTATAATTTCATGAGTGTTAACTCTTAGCAGACATTAGTAATTAGTCATTAGTGCTAAATACATTAGTATTTAGAAGAATGGTCAATAGTATAGGGAATTACCCATTGTTGAAGGCTTAATAGAAGAAATATTATTCTAGTTAAACTTATCTTATATATATAAGTATATATATGTGTATATATGTATATATATACTTATGCATATGCAATAAGAATTAAAATGATTATCTGAAGGTAACAGGTTAAGAAATAATGCAATTCTCTTTTTGTTTTCTGTGTCATATAAAAAATGATCAGCATAAAAAAGATTATACCTAGGAAACAAAAAAAGTCTTTCATGTAAAGTTATGGTGTTTGAAGGTATAGCATCCTGATGAAACTCAAGTTTCTTTGCTTTGGCAGGTAGGTGGGTGCCTGCATAAGCTGCAGGCCTCTGCAGCTGAGAAAGCCAGGTTCTACTCACTAAAATCGAGCGACACATTACAAATATAATGGTAGGCTATGCAGCTCACGACAAATTTCTTCTTTCTGGGTTCTAGGTTTGTGAATTTTAGTAATGAAATCTACAAACAAGGATCAGAGAGTATAAGAATAGAATTTATTCAAGTGTGATAGCAACAGAATTCTCACAGGGTGGGAGGAGGCCCAAGAGGGATTGTCATTTGAGTGTGCTAGTCTAGGGGTTTATTCAGCACTTGGGTCAATGCTCTTGGTCAAAATTTATGCTAATCCAGATTTGGAAAAGTACCAATGCTATTGGTTATCCTTGCAATTCCATTCACACCTGCCTCACTTTTGGGGGACCTCGTCCATGCTCAGTGGTTTGGAACTGTGGTGTTATATAGAACAGCTTTGGCATCAGGCATCTGCACCAAGGCCTGGGCTAATCTGCATGGTAACAGGCTGGCTGACTCAGGCCTACCTTATCCCAGGCCCCTGTTTGAGGTAGTTGTGTTTGCCTCCTGGGCTCCAGCCTGCCTAGGCCTCCACTCCTGCTCCCTACTACTGCATCTCTATGGGGATTAGTGGGTTGTGTGGCTTGGTAGCTGGGGAGCCATGTTACTACAGAAGCAACCAGAAACAACTGGAAGATTGTTAAGTGAAGGGAAATAATATCACAAATACACAAAAGATCAGACTCATATACATGTTTAATTTTAGAGCTAAATCTTATTATTATTCTAGCATACATGTATATAAATACTTGTGAGTCCTGTGTAAATTAGTTTCTTCTTACATCCATATATAGTTAATTTTGTTCTTTTATTGAGACTGAATTCACTGAGACGTTTCAGGTTAACGATATGTAAAGTTAAACATGGGTACAGAGTGAATTAGAAAATAACAAATTATAGAGGGCAAAGAGCAGGCATAAATGAACAAACCAATATTTTGAAAAGCAAAGAGAAGTACTAAGATTGCAACTAGTTTCTTTGTTAGGTCTAAAATAGGTTCACCATACCTAAAACAGGTTGCTTACTGACCAATTTTCCTTGAAATTCAAAGATCTTTATACTTAATTGGAAAACCAACATTTCCTTCTGGTCATGCAGTTTTTTACCACATCTCTTCCTGTGCATTGAGTTGACCAATTTTATCTTTTTTCCTAAAATCTCACAGATCCTCCAATTCCTCTCTTCAATGTGCCCGTCCCTCACACTTAGTGGAGAAATGGAAGTCACTAGACAGCAGTTTCCTTATGGTTTGCTGCAACTACCAACTTACTTACATCTGTGTTAACCCTCTCCATCTTGCAGTTATAATTCCTCGCAAACATTCTGCACCCATTTCCCCAACCTTATTCAAAAAATTTTCTCTATTATGTGTCTTACTTGTCTTAAAAGCATATTCCACATGTGTTCCTCCTTGCTCCCCTCTCATTACCTCCTGTAACCCCTCCAGACAGAATTATGTCCCCAACAATCCACTGATAGTTCTTTCATCAGGGCCAACAATAGATTCTCATTATTCTGTGCTTCCTGGTTATATTTTCATAGATTTTCCTGAAGATTTCCCCACAGGCGTTTGCTTTCTCTTTCTGGAAGCACTCCTATAGTACAACACCATCCTTTGACTTTGCTGACTTTGCTGGCTACTTGAACTAGAATCTTTTCCTCTGTTTCCTCTACCCATTCTTTCCAGTTTGAAATACTTCAGAGTGTGACTTAACCACGATACCCTTATCATCTCAGGCTATAATGATACTTGGGCTATATCTTTACCCACGGGCGCCCCCTAGCTTGATGCTTGGGATTGAACCAATTATTCAAGGTTTTAGGTATCACCTAATTGTTCACAACTTTTCATTTTACTGTGCTGACCAAGATCTCCTCTTCCAGTTTTTAAGTATGTGTATACATCTGAGTTTCCTTGGATGTCTCCTGGACATTTCAAATATAGCAAGCCTATGCCTGAACATTTAAAACACCTTAACAGTAGTACAAATCAATAACCAAGAAATTATCTAGAAGCCCCTTTTAATAATCATTTACATCACATTCAAGTGTGTAGTTTCCACCTCTAAAATATCTTCCACCCAGCTACATTTCTCTAACTTCACTAACGATATCTCAGTCTATGCCAATGTCATTTTTCTGCCCAAACTCTTGCAATGTCATACTAACCAATATTAATATTTCAATAGGACTTTCTCTCCCTTGGCCTAACCTGAGTTTTGTTATCTCGTCAGAAATTAGAATCAACTTTGAAATAAATGAATTAGATTCACATTGTTCTTCTGCTTAATTCCTTTTCTGGGGGCTGGGGATATTTCTCAGTTGGTAGAGTGCTTGTTTTGCTTTGTATTCACAAGGCCATGGATTCAATCCCCAGCACCACAAAGAACAAAACAAAACAAAAACCCATACTTAATATGTTATACAGTCTGTTTCCCTGGTTTTTAAGACCCTTAATGGATCCCTAACCCACTTCTCTAATTTCATTTTGGTTTCCAGTTCCCTCCCTCCCAACCCTATAGCATCAGCCTCCTGATAAAGGATGGAAAGTTTCTCCTCCCTCAAAGGTATTAGATGTATTGTTCTTCCATGAGCCTACAATGTTTTTTTCCCCCTAAATGATTGCTTTATCTTC
Organism: Tamias sibiricus; assembly: GCA_025594165.1. Taxonomy (NCBI): domain Eukaryota; kingdom Metazoa; phylum Chordata; class Mammalia; order Rodentia; family Sciuridae; genus Tamias; species Tamias sibiricus. The sequence goes on from CM046661.1 coordinate 42,315,214, forward strand.
CATACTTTGTTTTTTCTATCAATATTATCTCCTTAGAAATGTCCTTCTTAACCATTCTACATACAAAGCATTTGTTTTTATTCCATCAGACTGTTCATATTTTTCTTTCATAGAAAATCATATTATGTATTTATTTGTTGGTTTATTAGTTTACTGGCATTTGTATGTCCTCTGAAATATTATTTAGATCACAGAAGGAATATTGCTGAGTGAAAAACTGTATACGTGTTTCTCAGAATAGTATATAACACCAATAAGGTATTATTGATCTCTTCCTAATAAACAATTAATGAAATGGCATCAGTAAAATAACTGCATAGGACATATTAGAACATCAGGAGGTATATGCTGAATTTGATAATATTATCTTTACTAGACCATATGGAACAGGTTTCTCCTGGCATCTGCCACATAAATAGGGATATGAATTCTAATTATCCAAATCCTAGAAAGCTGTAACAGATTTGAAGTGTTTTCAAACATTAGAATAACCTGGGACACTTTTTATATATGAACTCACACTGCAAATAATTGTATTTGTATTTAATGATGAAATTATAACCAATAGTCTTGAAAGCAGTGCTGATTTTTAACAGAGTTTCTTATGGAGAGAGCTGGGCTCCTTTCTCTGTGATTTAACATCGAGTACTTTGCATTGAGAGCTTACTTGCAGTACGTCTTCTGGTAGCAGCTGTGGTTGTGGTTTGCAGGGGCAACTGCTGTTCATATTTCTTTCTCTTGACTTTGGAAGCTATACTCTATCTTTGTTGCCATTGAATGATGGCCACTTAGATTACTGCATGCTACATGATGCTGCCATCTCCTAGCAGTAAATAGCATATGCTGTCTTGTTTAAGGTTGTATTTCAACATTATGTTTCCCCTTCCTGTGTTAGATGAACTTACTTTTGCTTCTGACACTACATTCTTTGAGTTATAAGAGTTTTAGAAGTGTAATAATACTGATGATGAAGATGGTGATGAAAGTAATGATAAATTTTATGGTGTTGGTGCTGATGATAATGACAGTAAAAAATGAAGAATGACTTAGATTCTCTATCCATCTTCACCTTGGATTTGATGCTGCTTAGATGATTTAAATTAGCACCTGCTTAATTAGTCAAAGTAAGATCTAGAGATACCTCTTTATTTCATTATGGATATATTTTAAAGAAGGATCAGAACACATCTGGCTCTTGAATTCTGGCTTTCTTTAGTCATCAGCCTCATCTCTAAGGGGCTTAGTAATTTGTTGCTTTCATTGCTTTCCAATGGGCCATAAAAAAGAAAGTGGATTTACTTGAAAAGAACACATTTTCATTCACTAATCGTGAATTAAATGTTATACTATGACTAGAATTGACAATAATGTGTTAAGTGCTTGTACAACAATTACAATATCCAATGTTTCTTTAGTTTTTAATTATGCATGTTAATGAGTTGCCAATATGGAAGCTATATATTTTACATTTCTTTATTTGCAGTATTACAAAAAGTGCTTAATCCTTTTGGACCCAACTGAAATTCTCTTATTATATACTATAATTAAAAAGCTCATGTTTTTCTAAAAATAAGTTTTATACCAAACTCAAAATTGTAAGGTAAATAAAAATCATTACACACATTTTTCCATTTGGTTTGTGCTTTTCTTTTTTTAAAAAAAAAAATTCAATTATATAACATTGGTTCATCCTTGCTTCATTGCACATTCTCATCATAGAAAAAGATCTATCAATTTATTTATTCATTAATAATATATTGAGCAGTCATGAACCCTATGCCCAGCCAAATAACTTGCATTGACTTATATATTCTTTCCCTTTGCCATTTGCTCTATTTAATTTAAGAAATTTCATAAGTATTTTATATCAGGAGAGGACACATAGCTTTCACTAAATTTAATTCCAGATATTTATAAATTTCCTAAAAATTTAAGTTCAAAACATAAATGTTAATTAATAAAAGAAAAATGCAGTAATTGAAAGCATTAGAAGTTGCTTTGTTGTTTGCTATTTTGGGTAAATCTCAATTGTCATTTTATCCTTTGTGTATCAGTCATGGCCAGTGACATTTTCTGTTTGCATCTGAAAGATGCACAGAGATAAAGACAATTACTAAACTTACTTCATGACCCAGAGTATAATTTATTTAATCTGTAGGCTTAACATTTGGGGTCCTGCAAATTATATGACTGCAAATTGTTTTGTGTGGGTACCCCAAATGGAAATCATGACTTTAAAGAACTATGCAAATTACATATGGTAATTATTATTTCAAACTGTTGGGTTTCATGTAAATATCTACCCTTACCATTTGTGGACATATAATTCTCTTAATATTTCAAATATTATTTGCCTCTGAGGTTTCTTATTTTATCATATTTTCAAAAATTATCATTTGTGTGAGTGACTTAATTATATGATCTTTTGAATCATGTAACAGGACTCAGATGTCCACTATTAGAATCCTTTGCATTTTAAAAGATAAAGGCATTAAAAATATCATAATAAACATGTTTTAATTAAAACCCTGCTTTGGGGTTAGTGATAGAATAAGAATAAAATAATACTGTGTCACAGATATAATTATAGAAGCTTTATTTTTGAAGAATTCTCTTCAAATTTTTTATTTATAGATGTGAAGTTTGGGAAAGCTGGAATGACTTGCACAAGATCACAAAACAAATTTGGGAAATAAGAGTTTCTTGTTTAGTAGAGTCATGAAACATTTTAAGTTGGAAAAGAATTTCAGGAATCTTCCATTTTGATCCTTTCAAAGTTCCTTATCTTTTCTTCTCAGGAAGAAGATTAGTGAAAGTCAATGAAAAGAACAAATATCTTAAAATAAGATGGACCTCAGATTGCATATCAACCCTGACTCTTATGATGTGCCCTTGAACATGTTCCTAAATGTCTCTACTCAGAATATTTGTTTCATTAGTAAAACAGGTTTTGTGACTCAGAGATATAAAAGATAATGATTTAAAACCATTTCTTAGTCTATATTACAATTAAAAAAGCTCATGTTTTTCTGAAAATTGGATTCTTAACTAACTGAAAATTGTAAGGTAAATAAAAATCATTGTACATATTTTTCCATTTCCTTAAAATGGTTTAAGGAATTGTCTAGAATTTGGAGACTTTTTTTCAATAAGTGATTTTTTTTCTTTCTTTTTCCAAAGCAGTATGAGTACATTTTCAGGCAGATAGTCTTTCCAGCTAGGGGATGCAAGCAACAATCAGATGTAGGTGGAAGAAGAGATGAAAGGAAGTTGGCCTAAAGTTTAAGAATGATTCATATTGTTCCCCAAATTCTCAAAATGTGTGTTAAAGAAGTAAAGGGAAACTTTCTGATTTCTCAAAAACTCTTTAGTATAAGTGATTTTACAAAGAACAACAGCAAAGTTATTTGAAAAGACAACAGAAAGGGGTTAATTGAAACAGAGGAGACCACTGATTCATAATCCCATTCACTTACCTAATTCTGAACCCCATTTTCCTCTATAACAAGCAGTTTGATTGGCTGCTCTTTATAGAAGAAAGATCCTCTGTCTACATAACAAAAATAGTTATTACATTATGAGTAATATTATAATCAAAATCTTTAGATTTCACATATCTTTGTATACACTCCAATGTAATATTGCATTTATACTGAGAAATATGAGAAAATAATGTTTATAATTCTGTGTAAAATAGAATAGTCTGCAATTTTTTTATTTGCATTTGAGGCCACTCCATTGAGTATTTTGAAGTACCCACAAAATGCTAGTTCTTGAAATTCTCTTAATACTAATGGCACAGGTAGCCATGAAGTGCAACCCTGATGATTACCTGAAAGGCATGTGTTCCTGAGAGCCCTACTCTCCATCCAAGAGTCAATGGATACTTGTTCTTGGAACTGCACTTATTGGAAGGGTTTTTATGATGAATACTAATGTTAACACAAGGAACAAATATAAGAAGGCTACATTTTACAGTGTTTAGCACTGATTGGAAATAGAGGTAGCCTATAAACTGTTAAAAACATGCAAGCAAAACCCATGACCTTATTTTTATGCTGCTTCAAAATCAAACCATGCCTAGAGGGAGATCTCCTCACTTCTCTACATAGCCTGGATAACTGACTGTTCTACATAAAAATCTTATTCATTTCTTACTGTTGAAGAGAAAAATTAAAATAAATGAATAAACAAACAAACAAATACATCAGGCATTTGAAGATTCTCAGGAATGAAAGTGTTTTAAGAAAAATTTCTAACAGAAAAGTTTTTATTCTCTTTATTTTTCAAGGCATCATCAGACAAACTGTCATACATCTAACTGCCCACATAGTGCTAGTCACCCAAAAGAGAGCTGAATAAATTTAATCAATCCAGACAATCATGAGAATGTTTTGTCTACACCGTGAATCCAAACATCTGTGCATTTTAACATATGAATGTTACTAAAATATCTGTAGAATCAATTGAATTTTTGCAGTGTTGACAAGAATGTATTTTCCAGTTTGATACAGACTTACATTGTCAGATTTATCTAGCTCTTCTAAAACTAATTTAATGATTTGTCATTACTTCATACTTCTTGGCAGTTTAAGAATTGTACATTTTTCCCCTAACATAATTGATTTGAATAAGCTATTGATCTACATATCAACAAGCTTGATGAGATATATACTCAGCAGAGTCATATCAGATATGTTTTGCTATATGAACCAGGGGGAAAAATCTAATTGATTCAATCAAGAAATATTCAGGCCATACTGGGGTTGTATCTCAGTAGTAGAGCGCTTGCCTGGCACATGTGTGGTACTGGGTTCAATCCTCAACACCATATAAAAGTAAATAAAATAAAGTTTTTGGGTCCACCTACAACTAAACTAAAAATAATTTAAAAAAAGAAATATTCAGGGCAAATGCTATTTATGTAACTCATTAGAGGATGCTGTTAGATAAGACAACCTCACAGTAACTAACTCCCTTCTTCCAACCACTATCTTAAGTGCGATGCACATTCTGTCCTATACAGTCCAATATTCAGGAATATTCCTAGTTTTGCACAGACCAGAAAAATACTGATAGTCCAAAGTACTAATTACTTCCTTCTAATAATAGTTTGCTCTGTTATACTTTAATGTACCACTTGTGTCTTACAGTGAAAACCTGTCTGAATGCTTCCCTAAATAAATCTTTGTAAATTAATAGATGACAAAGAGACATTCCTGACTAGTATAAAGGCCCAGTGAAGGCTCCGAGTTAGAGTTTAATACTGAGTTTTATCCCAGGACAGATGACATATTCTATCTTATATTTTCAGGTGTTTTACTCTGTCTGGAGGGTTGTGAGTAGTGGCTGGCTTCTGGCCCACACCACAGACCTGGTGAACATATTGGGCAAATAAGGCAATCATTAATCAAGAATTTCACATGCCCAAGTCTCACGGATGGAGAATTTCCATTTACCCTTCTAGAGTCCTCTGCTGTATGCTATGTGGAAAAGTGTGTCTCCTCTAGACTCTTATCCCTCACATTTAAAGGTAGCATTACCATTGTCAAAATAACCTATGCTAGTTATTTTGTTTTGGCTATCAGGTAACCAACTGCCCTGGTTTGCCGAGGGGAGTGTGATTTAGTGGGATTCAGGAATTTCATTATGAAAATTGGGAAAGTACACCAGCAAAAACACATGTGTCACCTGAAGGGTGCTGAAGATTCACATCCTTAATATTTCTGGTAATTTTTAATTGGTTAGTAGCTTTTTTATTTTGTTATTGATGTTGTACCTAAGAATGTCTAGTTTTATCACATGCTTATACTCTTAATTTTTAAAATTCACCATTTAATTATTAAAATAGCTGACAAAGAAATTTCATTTAAAAAGAATGTTTCCTATAAAAAGTCCTTTTGTTGTTCAGAAGAATGTCTGCTTTTGATGTCATCATCCCTGTCAGTGATACCAGCTAAGGATGAAAGATTTCCTAATTTTTTCTCTAGGGGGGGAAATATATATATATTATATATATATATATCCCCTTTCCTTCCACACAAGCAGCCTTCCAAGCCATTACCTTTGACTCTTTGAACAAAATAGGAGAGCCAGTCAGAAGCCGTAGGAAAAGCTATGACCTATACTTGAACACCTAAGCAATGAACATCTTGACTTTATTACCTCCTGTTCCAAATGAGTGGGAGCATCTTTGTTGTATCACACTCTGGTACTTGCTAGATTGGAAATTTCCAACATGCAATGTCTTCTGTAGCAGAAAGCATTGCCAATGCAAAAAATTGATATAGACAGAAGTTGCTGACATACTACTAGAATTAGGAGGTTTAATTACACAATCCTTAATCACTTAATGATTTCAAAATAACAGCTATCTAAAATCCCCATTTATTGGTTACAATGTTAAAAAAAATGATCTTTTTAAAACCAATTTTCCCTACTTCTCACTTACAAGTAGACTTAAATATTGGAAACAAAATTTAAAAATTGATTCTCCTACAGAAGGTATTGAGATTTGGGGGGGCATCAATATACCTATCCCTGTATACATAAGACAAATCAGAAGTTAAAAAAAAAAAGTTAAATTTTGGTAAATATTTTCATTTCCAAACATTTAAGATATTTGTGTATAGAAAAATGCCACTTTCCAATTTATATTTTACTGGCAAGTTCTCTTCCAACAGGCTTGTTTTAGAGCCATTACATTATAGGTAGGATGAATGCCAGAAATCATAAGTCTTTTCTGTTTTCTTGGTAGTTCTTTCAAGTTTGAATAAAGTAGGTCAGGGTGAACATTCTATTTTGCCTCTTTTGGCTCATCTGAGATAAAAATGTACAAATGTTTTTCTTTTATTTTATGTCATGTACACACCCCTTGTTGGTTGAATATAAAATATTGCTGGAATATAAAAGTATTTACCATTTTCACTGTTGTTAGACACCTTTGTCATCATAAACATTTGCTAGAGCTGAGATTGGTGGGATCATGATGGTAAAAATGATGACTATAAAAAAATACAATGAAGTAGTATCCCCCAGGTATTTATTCTATTTGAAAATGTATGTTGTACACATACAACAAAAAATACTCTTACAAATTAGTACAGGTAAGCTATTGGATGAGTGGCTAGTGAGTGATAATGTAATTCAGGAAGATGAACACTCACTGAAGAACATGATGTTTGGGGAAGAGATTTGGAGGAACAATAGTAAATTAGCATGGTCTGTCAGACCTTTCTCTACATTTCATATGAGAAATGTCATAACAGAGAAAAGAAAGTTGAATATGGTCACAAAGGTAGAGAAAGTATAAGGTTGGCAAGACTTTAGAAAAATATGCTGATGCCTAATAAAATGGTGAATTTTAAGAGTTTGCCTAACAATTTGAATTTTGTAGAGCAATTCAAATTTGATAGAAGATAGGAAGAATATGTTCTTCAGTGTAGATAAGAGGGAAATAAACAACATAAAGTGGTCTGGCTTGGCATTTAAGATGTATATTTTCATAAGATGTGATACTTATAAGGAAATTTGAACATTTTTATTGATTTCCATAGTTTAGGTTAAGAGGAAATTAAGATGTCATTTTTAGTATGGCATAGTGCCTTGTGCTTATAATCTCAGCTACCAGGGAGGCTGAGACAGGAAGATCACAATTACAAGGCCCTGGACAACTTAGTGAGAATCTGACTCAAAATAAGAAATAAGAAAAAAAGAAAAGAAAAGAAAAAGAAACAACTGGCAATGTAGCTCCATGGTAAATGTAGCTCTGGGTTCAATCCTCAGAACCATCCCACCCACCAAGATATCATTTTTAAACTAGCCAAAGATAATTTGATTCATTTCATAAAAATACATACAAAATATGTATTCAAAATACAAAATGCAAAAAATACGTAATAATTATAAAACACAAAATATCACAGAACTAATCAAATGGACCAATAAATATAGTGAATATATATTAAATTAAATTCTAAAATAACTCCATTGAGCTATAATTTACACTGCATGAAACTTGTCAATTTTAAGTTTGTGATATATTAGTTGAATAAATTTATGCAGCTATTCACTTAATTCAACTTTAGAGTGGCTTCACCACACTAAAATCTCCCCTTTCGACTATTTGTAGCTAATTCTGACACCTACATTTTTCTTTGTGATCTTCCCAATTATATTTACTCTAGAAAATTCATATAAATTGAATCATTAAATAAATCAAATCATAAAATATAAATTTTGGTGGCAAATGACGAGCAATTATTTATTTTTCCTCTTTGTTAGTCATCTTTCCATTACTGTCACAAAAATCCCTAACACAATCAACTTTAAAATATGAAAGGTTTATTTTGGCTCAGAGGTTTGGAGGTTTGGGGCCATCATCTGTTGTCCAATTGCTTTTACACATGTGGCATGGCAGTACATCATGGTGGGAGCACATGTTGGAGGAGGTTGTTCATCGCATAGTGACCAGGAACCAAAAGTGAAAAACAAAGTAGCTGGAGTCCCAGCATTTCCTTCAAGGGAATGCCTCCAAAAAATGAACTTCTACCCAATTGGCCCTATCTCTTAAAGATTCCATTATCTCTCAATAGTGTCACAAACAGGGACTGAGCCTTTAATATATGGGCTTTTGGGGGACACTAAACCAAACCATAGCACTCTTCTATATATTGGTACTTTCATGAATATTCATTCTGCAACCCAAGATGGCTGAGCAGCAACCTCTGTGGTTATAGAGGAACCAGGAAGTAAGACCCAATATGAAAGCACACTACTTTTTGCATGTATTTTTAAAATAAATTTAGATGTTTCTTTTACTTATTAGATGTTTCATCTGGGTTTAACTTCTGAGTGGTTTGACTGTGTTAAAGATTATCTTTGAGTGAGCCACAATATTTGTGTTATACCAAAGAAATAAAAATTCCATGCATTTTTTAAAATTTTAATTGATATGTGATATTTATACATATATAAGGTACATAGTTTGATAATTTGACACATGTATACAAGGTGAAATGATCATGTGAAAGTAATCGACATTTACATCTTCTCAAACATTTATTATTTTCCTCTCTGTGTTGTGAAAGTTTGAACTCTCCTATTCATTTTGAAATATATAATAAATTGTAAGCTATTATTACCCTACTGAATGCTTGTCTTTTAATATAGCCTGTGTTCATGGGATATCAGAATGTCTCAAAGGAATGGCAATATTAAATTTTTTTTTCATTATTGCATAATATTTATTTTTGTACAAGATGTAAGTGCTATTTGCATTTGGCAGAATTTAATTAATTTTTCAAGATTTAGGTACACATTGGTTTCCAAAAATTGTAAAGAATGTAGGAAAGTAGTTCAATCAATCCTTGATAATACAATGAATTAATGAACTTTGGCTGTTAGCTTCCACAGAGTTTTGCAGATTTTAAACCCATCATTTCAAGCTATTCTTCACAAACACCCCTGGTGGGTATATAGATTTTGGTGCATCTTCATATGCTTATTCAACACTTCAGACTCTTTCCAACATTAAAAAAAAAAAAAAAAAAAGAAAGAAAAGAAAAGGAAAAAAAAAAAAAAAAACAATCCAGTTTGGAAAAAAATGGTAACTTTTATATTTAATTTTGAATTATTTGATTCTAGTTAAAGCCAGATTCTTAATTTTTATTTCTTCATTGGCATATTTATTCATTTTTGGTCCTATTTTTATGTTGGGAATGTTAGGATTTCTCATTTTTTAATCTCTATAATTCTGTACAGAGGTAATATAATCCAATTAATATCTTTGTAGCAAATTTGTTCTTAGAATATAATTTGCCTTTAATTTAATAGTTATTACTTACAGAACATTTTATTACCTTTTCAAGGTCATTGAATTTTTTCTTGATAACTTATTTCCATTTTTTTTTCCTGCTTAGAGAGATTTGGGCATAGTTTGTAGTAAAATGTTCAGATTAATGATATGAAAATTAAAGGAGTAATTTCTTTAAAATCTGTTTTATTTTTCACCCCTACATATCTAACTTAAAGGTACAATTTCAATACCTATTAGTTTTTTGAAGGTTATCAAAATAGGCAAGAAATCAAAATGATTTTCTAAATACAGATATGACACTGTCATCCTTCATGACATCAATGCAGAACTCCTATGTTTCTTTGGGAATATATGCACTAGAGAATATTTAATTAATCTTTTTTTTTTTTTTTTGTGTGGTACCAGGGATTGAAGTCGGGGGCACTCGACCACTGGGCCACATCCCGAGCCCTTTTTTTGTATTTTATTTAGAGACAGGGTCTCACTGAGTTGCTAAGTGCCTCGCCATTGCTGAGGCTGGCTTTGAACTCTCAATCCTCCTGCCTCAGCCTCCCAAAGTGCTGGGATTACAGGCGTGCGCCACCGCGCCTGGCTAAATTAATCTTTTTTAAACAGGAAAATAAATATGAAGATTTGACAATTTTAACTAAAGAAACAAGTTCAGTCCTTTTTTTCTTCCTCTCTTGGGAAGTGGCAAGCACATAATCTGTAGCCTTCATCCTTGCCAAACATATTTAATAGCATCCTCAAAAGAAGATGGAAGCAAATATATGATATGAAATCAAAATTTTAAAAGTTTCCTCAACCGAGAAATTCAGGTTATTCATTCTGAGGTATAAATACATTTGGCCAGCCTGCCTCCCATTCCTCTGCTTTAAAGCAAGGGCTATTTAACCTTGACCTGAGATTGAGCTCAGTCTTGCGTTAGGGAAGAGGAAGCAACAATAAAGATAATATTAATATTCATGAGAATAAAACAAATACAAAAAAGAATACTGTATGCTCATAATGTGTTTTTTTTTTTTTTCTATCTATAAGGTTCTTTACTCAATACAAGTGATTCCAACCTTTTACAAATAAAGAATTGAATTTAAATTATACGAGGCTTTTAAGTAGCATTTTAAACCCAAATCTTCTGGCTCTGCTCCCCAGACCAGACCCTGAAACCAGTAGAAGACACCAACCAGACTTCTTGTAGCTGTTGGTGCCCCAGTTGCTAAGCACTAAGGTGAAAGTCATACACCTGCTCTATGCATTCCTTGTTCATGACAGTGTCAGTCTATAATGATGTTTTATTCCCTATATTTGTGTCCTGACCAAGGTCTTAGTTTCTTGATCCTTATTGAGATGTTTTTATGTGACTGAGTGCTCAGTGTTCAACAGGCATCCCTGTTGCTAAAACTCTATTCAAAAGCTTTGTCTTTATTGATACATGGCTCTTTGAATGGTAAAAACTCTCTAACACATTGTTTTTTAAAATTTAATTTAATTACATGAAACAATTTATTTTTTCTATCAATTTTCTATTCTTCAGCTAATCTAGTACATTCTCTTTTTGTTCCACAAAGACACATGAAATAATTAAAAATCTTTTTTAAAAGATTCCTTAGTCAGTTTTATTTTCTTTTTTTTGGTCTTTCTCGTTCCTTCCTTTCTTGATTCATCCTTCTTTCTCCCTTTTTTCTTCCCTGCCTTCCTTTCTTTCTATTTTCACTCTTTTTTTCTAATTCTCAGGAAATAGAATATTTTCTCATAAATTGGTGTAAATATTGAATAACTCACTAAGATCCCATTGGGACTAGATATCAGTTTAAGGAATTATTCACATGTGACTAAACATGCTTTATAGGTTATTATAACCACAGCCAAAGCCTCCAACTATTTTTGGAGAATATTGCTTATATAGAGAACAAGAAATACAGTGAAAGACAATTTTCTGCCTATGAAAAGAATGTAATTCCCATTAATTCTTTTCAGTAAAGCATAAAAAGATGATTAACCAAGCAAAACAATTGGCCAGCTCTCTTATCTGTCTGTCTTGAGCTGAACGAATTACTTATTACTTAGTTCTCTATTTCAGTATGGATAAATGTCTATTAGGAACTTAGGTACATTCACAAAAACAGTATTATAAAATCCCAAATTAATTCTTTACTATTGTCAGATTTCTACTGTCCTCAGGAATCTTGTCATGAAATATAAATTAATTTTAGTTGATGTAATACACTTTTACCTCTCTTTTTTAACTTGTTGAAAATGTACAGCTGTTATAATTGATCTTACCTAATTGAATCCTCCATTGAGTGTAGACCTTTCTAATCTAATTTAGATTATAAACCCAGTTCGTCTTCAGGGACTTTATAGGCCTCATTACATTCTTTCACACATTTTACTCCTCTTCTATTTCTTCTCTAGAGACATGTAGTCAATCAATGCTACCCCCCCCCCCCAAAAAAAAAAAGAAAGAAAGAAAAGAAAAGAAAATATATATATATATATCAGGTATTTGATCCATCTGGTTTTTCACATGTGCTCCTCTGCCTGCAGTGTTTTCTGTGAATGAGGTTATAACTTGCCTGTTCTATTCCATATTTTATCTCATTATGACCTTATCCAACTAAGGTCCAGTGACTTACATTCTATCTTAGAAACATGATTATTTACAAATGCATTTCAAAGACTGTATTCCCTGACTCTGATGAAATACTGAAGATTTGCAATAATTACCCTAGAACATTACTTTCAAACTTTTCCTTCTCTTACTTATACATGAAATATAAATTGTGATAATCTTCTTTTAATTTTGACATGGCTTCATCTATTGTCATTATTAAACTGATTTTCATTATTTACTCAATGTACAGAATTTTAGAAACATAAGAATTTAACATCCTATGTTACAGATGTATTTGAATGAGGGCATTATATTAATTAATTGGGACTCAGGATCCAATTAATTAGATTGATTAGACTTCCTCCAGCAAATCATTTTTATTCATCCTCACTTACATACCATTTTTGAATATAAAACCTGTTTTTATGAAGTTTATATTCAAATAGTAGGGAAAAACAATTACATAAATGGCTTCATAGAAGTAAAAATGTGGTATGGACCATAAAAGAGGTGCATAGAGTTATAAAATAACACCATGTCTTCGCTTTATCCAGTGTTCTTTACTCCTCATCGTGGGCTCTAGTACCAAAGAACCATAGTCACACGTGATCCTAGTTGAAATGTGTGTCTCAGGCAGTCCTCATCTTTATCCCATTCTGGCTTTAAGCCAGACTGTTTGCATGTCCTCATCCTCAAAATAAGTCAACTTATTCCTTGTTTAGACATTGCTAACCATATGCTCTTATATCAGCATTAAGTACAGAATTCCTCTCTGGAAGTCTTGGTAGTAATTTAGGCCAAAGCAGTTGCTATTAAATCAAGAGTTTACCATCTTGAGAAAGACAATGACTTGTGACCCTGTAGAATCATGAGCTATTGCTTATTCACTGCCAGCACTGTCTTCTCCTTGAATTCCCTATCAGTGTCATGCTGACTTTGGAAATTTGGACAACAGGAGGTAGGGTTTATGAGGCAGGCCAGCTGGCTTTGAAGAGCCAGATGCTCTAAAATACTTCCATGCCTCTTAAGGCATGACTGGTAATGCTGCAGCTCAGGAGGGCTGCCAACCACATGTGGATTATGAATAAAGCACAACTCAAAGAGATTCTGAAGGAGTGTCAGTTTCAAATATAATATTGAGGTCGTGATAAAAATGATAATGATTACAAATGGGATCAGTGACAGAACCTTATTCTGTCTAGCATTACATTTATTTTACATCAATCTCACAGCAACCTACAAGGCAGAGACTAGAAAACTTTATTTTATAGTTGAAGAAACTGGGCCTCGATGAGGTTTAGTAATTTTCCCCAACTGCACAGTGAGGAAGTGACAGAGAATTAAAGCTTAAATCTAGACCAGGCTAACTCTAGAACCCAGGATCCCATTACCTTGGTCATATTGTATACATCAATTGAAATTTTCTAAGAATCCTCTAGTCATTGAAGCCAGATTTTAAAATGTGTGAATAAATGCTGTTTTAAACATTTAAAAATCATTCCAAAGACTTTCTTTCAAGATTAATTGAAGAACAAATCCTTTGAAAGTGCTGTTTAGGGAGAAAAGGGTAGTGTATTAAAACAAAATCAGCAATCCCAATAATTTCATTTGAACTAAAAAATGAGATTCTACATTTTTCATCTTATTGCAGTTGATATACTATTTAAAACTAATATTTTAAATTTATCCAATATTGAACTAGACTGCTTGTACTCACAATATTTATAACATTAAATGTGTGGGCTTTTTACCACCAACAAATACTCCAACTCTCTAGATACCTACAATTCAATAACAATTATGACACTACCCAGAGTTAACACAGACCCCATAGATTAAGGGCCAACTCTCACAAGACTGCCCTCACTTCAGATGTCATTTGCAAGTCCAGGTCACCCATACTTCAGTTGGAAGGATACCCATGCCCTCCTGTTGAGGTTCAGTAATTTGATAGAATCACTCAGAATTTAGGAAAATGCATTACTTAGTAACACTAGGATATAATAAAAGATACAGCTCCAATCACCAAATCACAGAGATGAGTTGGGCAAGCTAGGGAGGAAGAGGATGCATGAAACATCTGTGTCCTTTCCGTGTTCTTTCTGAGTGCAACACCCTTTTAGCACCTCAACACGTTTACAAACCCAAAAGCTCTCTGAACTTCAGGGGTTTAATATACATTGCTATATGTAGGCAATATTGATTAATTTTCAGGCCATTGGTGATTAACTCACTATCTTGACCCCTCTCCTGCCTGGAAATTGGGAGATGGGACTGAAAGTTCCAATCCTTTAATCATGCTTTGGTCTTTCTGGTGAACAGACCCCATCATAAAGCTATCCAGGGTACTCCAGCCATGAGCCATCCATTAATGCATTAAAGGATATTCATCACTCTAGAGATTCCAAGCATTTTAGGAGATATATGATAAGAACCCAGAAACCAAATATACATTTCTTATTATATCACATTACCACATAAACTCAAAACTTGATGGACATGTGGATTCAAATAGTTATCATTTAAAGGTACATAAGAATTCAGTCACTGATTAAGCTAATAAAAACCATATTACTTGCTATATGTAATATCAATGTTTAGTTTTCTTTTTTGAAGCATAGCAAAGAGAAAGGAAATCAGTATTAATTTTATCTTATTTACAATATTGACTTTCATTAAATAGATAATTATGAAACACCTCTTTTTTAGGTAATGTACTAGGCAATAAGGACACAAAGAAAGGTATATTACATGTTTTCTATTAAATGAAGAAAATAGGGAAGGAAACAGAGCAAAGAGCCCTATGTCAAGGCCAGCCCTGCCTGCAGGGATACATGGCACCCAGTGTCAGCTTGGAGGAAGAGCAGAGGCAGTGGGATAGAAAGATGAGAGAAATCTTCTAGAGGGCACCTATTTCAAAACACATGGTAGTGATTGAAGAAACTTGGGGTTACAAAACTCCCAGAATATGAAAATATTGTTTATAAGATATATATGGTACCTTCTAATAACTTCAGAATAGCTAAGATGAAAGTTTAAAAGTTTCAGAGGGGAGGGGAAATTGGTTAAAATTGCAGAGAGAAAGATAGACTGTTATAGACTTCATGTGGCATTGTACATCATGTTAAGTAGTTTTAATTTTATCCTATGAAAATGAAAATACACTGAAGAATTTTAAACAAGGAAGGACATGATCAGATTTGTAATTTGGAAAGATGATCTCTGGTGATAGACAGCCTCAGTCTAGAGACAGGCTGGAGGGAAGCCAGCTCAAAGAAAGATAGAGAGTGGAGTTCTGCTTAATAATACAAGGGAAAGTAATGGGGGCTCTGGCTAATATCAAGGCTGTGGGAATGGAGCAGGGATGATATATTTACAGCTGTTTAACAGGTAGAATTGTGGAGTTGGCATGTAAATAGATTTGGAAAGTAGAGTGGTAGAAACACATATCAGAAGATTCCCGAGTTCCTGGAGGGGGCCAACTCTCTCAAAGTTGGCACTGTTCTTCAAGACTGGCTCAGAAAAGGACAAACATGTTGGTGAACAAAATGATTCATTCAGCTGTGAGAAGTTGAAAAAGCTTCCAGTGGGAAATTCAAGTGGTTCTGTCTAGGGACCAAAGAAGACACATTTTGGCTGAGAATTTGATGAGTTCAAAACTGCTTAATAAATAGGTACATGAAAAGATAATTCTATTAAGTTACTACTTAGCTCAAATGGAAGTACCAATGTCCCTCAAACACCCTTTGATTAATGTCTATTTATTGAACAACAATGTTAGGGTGGGAGAGAAATGTTTGGGGGAATTCACAATGAGATATGCATAGAAATTAGTCTAAGAGGTTAATGGATGGGGCTAGAAATTATACAAAGAAAAAAAATCTTTCTTAAATTTTTAAGAACAATACCATGAACCTGTCTGCTTATGTATGTATCACTCTTGAAACACACATTTGTATGGAATGTGGTATGGTGGTATAGAGCCACCAGGTTTCAAATTAGAGGCTACTTGGGATCAAAACCTGACTCTAAAATATATGATCTTTGTGACTTTAGACAATTTAATTAAATTCTCTATGCTTTAATTAATGCACCTGTAAAATGAAGGCAGTAACACCTACTGCAGGGGGCAAATGTGAACAGAGGCACAAGTGGCACAAGAGAAAAGACTAGATAAAGTTCCACTTAAGAAGGTCTAAGCTCAGACCACTGCAACACATTTATCTATGGCTGCATTTCTTAAAACACTGGTCAGATGTGTTCGGCACTAGAGAGCTCATGTGCCCCTTTCCTAGAAATTATTTTTAAAATCAATCAATTTTTCTATATATAAAGTTTAAAAGAATAAAGGATGTTTCCTTATTTCATGGAAAACCTTAATGCTCTTAATTTAATGGGAAAAATGTTAAAAAGTGAGCAAATTCATCTTGAGTACAGTAGATAATGTATCATATGTTGTTTTAGAAAACAAGTTTAAAGAACTCCCTAGAACAGTGTAGATGTTGGTCAAATTTTTAAGTCTATTTTACTTATATCATCAGATGTTTCTGTTTATAGTAGTCCAAATACTTTTAGAAAAATATCTAAACAATATACTCTATGGAAAGACTTTACTTTTTTTTTATACCTATTTTGACTGTGTGTTTCCTAGAAAACTAGGAAAATGGAAATCCAATTTTCTTCCACTTAGTTTTAAGCTCCGGTGCTTTCAAAGCTGGCTCCGCACACATCAGCAACATAAAGCAGGGCAAAGGTTACATTCAAACAGGGCATCATGTCTGGTTAGAGTTAAAGGTTACTGACCTTCACATTTTCTTGAACTAATGGGAGAACACTGAATGTTTTCTTTCCACATCAAACGATATTACATGCCCAAACCAAATGGAGAATGGACCATTTGATAAAGACTGAAATATTAGAAACTTGGATGTAGCCATTAGTCTTCAAAAACATGACATCCCCCCAACCTATGCAATTTTATTCTAGAGAATCTACTCACTTGTAGATCCATGAAAGGATTCTAGTAATCAGTAAAACACCACACAACTTAAAAAGACAATTTAACCTCTGCCTTTTACAGAAAAATAAATAAATAAATAAATGCTTCTGTTCTATCACCAAAATACAAATTTTGATAGTCTTTTACCAAATTATTTGAAATATATTCTTTAAAAAATTTTTTTAATTGTAGTTGGACATGATACCTTTATTTTATTTATTTACTTTTTATGTGGTGCTGAGGATCAAACTCAGCGCCTTGCACGCACTAGGCGAATACTCTACCGCTGAGTCACACCCCCAACCCCTTGAAATATATTCTTTTTTTTTAATATTTATTTATTCATTTAGTTGTACACAATGCAATGCATTTATGTTTACGTGTTGCTGAGGATTGAACCCAGGCCGCGCACGTGCAAGGCGAGCGCTCTGCCACTGAGCCACAAACCCAGCCCTTGAAATATATTCTTATAAAATACTATTTGACACATATATAATTATATATTCTCCTACAGAAAATTGATTTCTACTCATAAGAATAGTGATCTGTATCCTAATTTGGAAAGTATATTGTACTGCAGTTCATTAGTATTTATTGACTGATTGCTGTGTAAGATGTGGAGTGTGTTGTAAAAACTAAAGGTTAGTAAGGAAACATATTTCCTCAAGAAATTCACATCTAGCAGAGGAATGGGGAAATGTCAACAGATAGATAGGTAGAGAGATACACAGATTTTTCCATAATTGAGTATATTATAAAACTGGAAGCATTAGAAGACAGTATTTCACAGAGGTAATATTCATGGGCTTAGAAGTCAAAAAAGATTCTCCTTTGAGAATTTACTTGCATGTGTTTTGACAACTCAGTGAACTTAGTTAAGCCTCAATCTCCTCACCTATAAAACTTGGTTATGGTGAGTTTAGATGAGATATTATGGACAAATCACAGAACATAATATCTGTACATGATTACTTGTTCAGTAAAAGTCACTCATTATTTCTATAGGTTAGAGTGTTCTTGGGCACTAAAATCATTATTGACACGTAAAATAGTTGTGGGTGATACATATACCAAATATGCATTGACGTTATGCTTATAAATGAAATGATTGACTGAGCCCCAGAATAGAACTTTGCTTGTGAGTTTGTTGAAATTAAACATTGTGATCATAAAAGTCAATATTTAGAGACTATTTAAAAAAGATTTCAGTTCAAGAGAGAAAGTTAATGGGTAAAAGATATTCTATAGTAGTATAAATATTTCTCCCTCAGTGTAAAAGTAGGAGAGTTTCCATTGCTGACAATCATTTCCAAGTAGAATAATGCATTGTGTTTAGCTACTAAATAGAAGACAAATTAACTGGAAGAGTACCTTTAACCAGAACAATCAGGTACTTGTAGCCTGAAGAGTCATTGGGAAATATCCATTAATATCCTTTTTTCTCTTTTGACCTCAAATAGAAGGTCATTCATGAATCCTAATTCATAGCATTTAGCATCACTGATGCACATTTCCCTTTTGCTGGGGATGAGGACTCTTTTTGGGCACCAGTGACAACTAAACAGGGTCAAGCAACAGCTTTGTTCTAATCTCAAGTGGAGAAGTGATGGTTGAAGGCTCTCAGAGGATGAGTGATACAGCAGCAAGCAGAATAGACAGCAGGGAAAGAAAGGACACCAGAAAAACAGGTAGCAGGCTTTGGCTCCACTCAGTAGTATAGGTTGTATATTTATAGGTATTATTCCATTAAAATGGATAGGAAAGAAGAAACACATCAGGAATAATATGCAAAGAAAGGACATAAAACTTGGTGGAGCTCTGGACTCAAATGATGAAAAGAAAAAAAAAAAATAATAAAGTCACATGTGACTCAAACTTTCTAGACATCACCAATAAATCCAGTGGCTGTTTTTTAAGGTGAGCAATGGGAGTAATATGAAAATACTGGGAAAAAGTTTGAGTTCACACCAGTACCAACAAGATAAATGCACTGTATTAAGCTGGAAATAAAAAAAAAAAAAAAACTTTGGATAAAAAGCAAGTACTGGAGACTTACATGGAGTTTCCTCCAATATACAAGCAAAAATGCAAGTCAGTTTCATGAGTGACTACCCTAATTTGAATGAGTGAATTAGAAAAAATGAGAGTGGATGACTGTTAGGTACCCATTTTTCTGAAAATCAGGTTGTATCAGTTTCTCATGTAATTTCAATGTCCTCCTATGCTGCAGAGCAGTGTGCTAGAATCTAGCTTGAGAAGATTTAAACTGTCACATAAGGGGAATGAAGAGTTTACAGGCTTATTAAACATTTAAACATATTAACAAGAAATAAATATGGATTTGGGATGAACCTAAGCTAATTCACATCTTTGTCATCTACCTGTATTGGTTCAACTTCTCTGTAACTATGGCATGTATGGTCATTACAAAAAAAAAAAAAAAAAAAAAAAAAGTAGCCTCCTCCTCTTAACAAAAATAACTAGCACATTCTCCTATTTGGATAGGAATAAGAATGGCCATTTCTGACACAGGGAGCTGTAAATAATGGGTTTCACTGTTTATTTTTTAAAAATGTCTAAGGAGACAGTGGCAAGTAGACCTGTAGCACAGTTCACTTCAGCAGCATAATTCCTGGCATTCACCTTTTGTGGCTGGTGTTTAATGATGCTGTGTGTTTATAAGACATCTTAACCTTGGTTATTTTTAACTGTGAAAAACCTAGATCATATTATGTATAAGAAATATTGACTGAGAATCAAATTTATGGAGAGAAATATCACCCTTTGGGTTGAAAAATTGACCACTACTAGAATATAATTTCTGAAAATGCAGCCTGAAGGCAATTCACTAGAGGGTGATTTTTCAGTGTGGTAGGCAAGTTTTTGCAGGATTCTGACAGTCTCTCTCTCTCTCTCTTTCTCTCTCTCTCTCTTTCTCCCTCTCCCTCTCTCCCTCTCCTTCTCTCTTTCTAGCTCTCTTTTAACCACCAAGGCACATTTTTTAAACTAAATATGTTCTAATTCCATTACTTTTTAAGGCATCTTCTTTAATTTACATAGTCATATGACCTCTATGAGAAAACACTGTTAGGCATTATTTAAAAATGGTTGATTTTCAAAACAATATAAACCTTTTAAATTTAAACTCAATCAACATGAACTATATTGTACACAACTTAATTGGCTTCTTAAATACTCTCCCAGTTTCTAATTTTTTCTTCCTCTAAAAGATCCAACCACTGCTGTCAGGTTTTTCTTTCTAACATATGACATTGGCCATGCCATCCAGCTCCAAAACCTGCAGCAGTTTCCTACCGCTCTTTGAATAAAGTAGAAAAATTTTAGGTTGGCACTCAAAGAAGCTCCGATCCAATTCCTATGTACATTTCCTAATTATTCTCCTTACACAGTACACTAGTCTGTGCATTTGCTTCTTGTGATGACATTAATATTAGATTTTATAGAATAATAACAAAAGGTAAAATATAACATAGGTTCCCTTTTCATTTTAAACAGCATGTAAGATTTTTAATGTTGCAGACATTCTCTTTAGATCATTAAGATACATTAAGTTACACAGGCTTTTATGGAAAAAGAAAATAAGAGGGAGAGGGGGATAGAGGAAAGAAGAAAGAGACAGAGAGGAAGAGGGGAGGGGGAAGAGGGAGAATCTATATCTTCTGTTGCTAGCAAAGTAATTATGCTATAAATCCAATCAAGTAAGAAGCTTCTGGGACATAGATTTCATTCCACAATTGTACATTTCTCTTTTCCTTTGGGCCACTTTGGAATAACAACATATTGGGATGTTAAATATTAATGATTTCACATATAAATGTTATCCCTTTGCTATATTAAATTATTAAATCTATTAAATTAATGTTAAAAGTCCATATCTTATGAGATGTTGCAGAGCATAGTAACTACCAATACCCCAAACTAACACAAAACAAAAACCGTTGCAGCATGGAATCAAACAGTATTCTCTGTTACATTTAAATGTTAAAATGTATATTAAAATGTTGCTGGGAGTGGTAGCCCACACCTGTAATTCCAGGTGTCTCATGAAGCTGAGGCAGACAAAACCTAAGTTCAAAGCAAGCCTAAGCAACTTAGCTAAGCCCTAAGCAACTTAGTAAGACTGTATATGTTACTGTTCCTTCATTATAAGGTGTAGAGATTAATTCAATAGTTTCTACCTATTTGTTTGTGTTCAGGAGAAAGCCTACATGCAGCCAGTTTTTTTTAATATTTTGATTGAGTTATTTGTAAGATATTTTTGTTCATTTAGTAATATTTTATTTATCCCCATTTAACCTTACCGATTATGTGATTTTTCTCAGGATTGTCCCTGATACAGGTGTCATTCAATCCTCTGTTGGATTAAAGTGGTCTCAGTTTTCTAATCTGAATAATGGCAAAATGATATCATCAAATTCTAATATGAAGAACAAAATTTAGATGGTTTCTATTATTATTACTTGACATTTATCTTGTAAAATATTTCCTCCAATGGACCTTTATTCACTAGCTATATTGAATTTTTCTTGTAATTTTGATTGTCAAAAATAATAATTCAAGGTAAATATTAAGCAATATGATTTTAAATATTATAATTTCTGAGTAATTCTCTATTTAATAAAGAAAGAATCCAACACATCAGCATCTATGGATATTCAAAATGACAAACATTTTGTTGTGATTATTTTATCAAACTTCCCACTCTCAGAAATTGTAGTTTTGAATAGTCTACAATATTCTCTGAGAGACACCAGTTCTGAAACCCAATACTGATAGGTCCCCAACTTACGGTTTTTCAAATGATGGTACAAAAGACAGCACATACAGTGGAAACCATACTTTGAATGTTGATATTTTCCTGGGTTATTTTTTATTTTCCTGGTACTCTTTCCTCATGCTGGGCAGAAGCAGTGACCCACCCAGGATTCACAGTCAGCCACAAGATCATGAAGGGAATCACCTGCTTCTTTGCAGCATTGCTGAACAATGACATTTGGTAGTTTAGGTGTAGTGAAAGCTTTTTCGACATGCGGTAATTTCAACTTACTATAGGTTTACCAGGACATTGTAAGCCAAGTATAACATTGTAAGTATAACTACATCCTACCATCTGTGTGTATGTTTATTTAAATACCAAAATTCAACTTCAATATTCGACTTTTGGTATTTCCTTTGGAAAACCTTTCCTCCCCACCCAGTAGCTTAGGTCTCCCTACTACATGATCTCAGAATTCAACAGGGATTGAAGCAAATCTCCCCATTTTCTTCTATTAGACTCTTAGGTTCCTGAGTGGGCTCTGAGCCTCTCATCTCTGAGCCTCTCTTCAAGAACAATGCCATTGTCAGTGTTCCACACATTGCTCAACAAATTATGTATAATCTTGCCATTCCTGCTGCTTAATAAATGTACATTGATGTAATAAATTAAGACAATCATTATGGAATTAAGACAGGTAATACCATTTTTTGTATAAGAAAATCTGTATGCTCCAATTTATTCAATTTCGTCTACAGACAAGTTCCTACTTATAGACTCCAGAGGATTCCTGTCTTCTATATCAATCTCTTTCTTGTTAAAGACCAGGGCTTATCAAACTAAAAACACACCCAGATAATTCTTCTAGCTACCAAATATATTCCTCCCCCCTTTTTTCTCTATAGATAACGAAATTTATCTCCTCATATCCCAGGAGTTTATCTGTTATTGCCACCTACTCATTAATAGCTCACTACACTCCTTCCTGTCTTCTTCCAATTATTTCTTGGAAACTTTTTCACTCCTATTCCAGAAGCCCAGGACACATTCTTTACTGTTTACCTTTGTTGGTCTCTCTTTAAGTTTATCTTTTCTCTTAACTTCTATTATGCTTCTAGCATCTAGTCAGAAACACCGATTGAGTTATTTTTTTCTAACTCTTCATTAAATGCCCTATTCTACCACTTCCTTCCTGAACAGAATGAACAGGATGTGTATATATTATAGTTATAAAATTGGGTTTATGAAATTGACTACATAATCAAAAGCTAGATAGTCCACATAATGGCTGTCTGCACAAGACAGCCAAGAAGCTGGAAACTCAAAACAAGAGGGAACAGTGATATGGCCCAGTGCAAGACTGAGGCCTGGAATCTCCCTGGGGAATCTGTGGTCAAAGTCACTTTGGAAGACTGAAGAAGCTGGACTCTGATGTCCATGGGTGATGGCAATAACCATAGACACACCTGCTCAAGAAG
Source organism: Tamias sibiricus (assembly GCA_025594165.1). NCBI lineage: Eukaryota > Metazoa > Chordata > Mammalia > Rodentia > Sciuridae > Tamias > Tamias sibiricus. The sequence continues at coordinate 42,338,899 of CM046661.1, forward strand.
AAACAAAATGGCAGCTACTGCAGTTTCTTTCTTCTTCTTTTTGTTGTTCTACCTGGGTCCCCAACCTAGGGGACAATGCTGCCCACATTCAGGGCAGGTCCTCCTCCTCATATTGCTGTGCCACATGCCAGTTGTCTCTGGAAACACCCTAATAGATACACCTAGGTGCCTCTTAATCCCAGGCATTTCCTCAAGTCTCTTACTCCAGTCAATTTGACAATCCAGAATAACCATCAAAATGCATGACCTTGGATAAGTTACTTGCCTAACTGAACCTCCATTTTCTTATCTGTAAACTGGGGATAATGTAACAACACCAACTTCAATTAAATTATATATGTACAGAATTTAGTGTGTCCTTGGACTTTAGTAAGCACTCAGTAATAATAAACACATGTTGTCATACACATGTAGCTAGTGTGGAGGCATGACTAATTGAACATCTTGCCATAGGCATCACATGACTGAAAGGAAGAGATCCCATGGGGTGGTGAACAAGATTTTATCCCCCCCCCATAGAAATGCTATGAATAAGTAATCTTATGTTTTAGAATTTTTGAAATTCGAAAGTATTTTTGGAATTGCTTTTCAAAGTATGGTTTCTGCATGATAATAGGTTCTTTTCCCCTTTTGTGCCACCCCTAGAAAGGGATAAAAATTGATAAAAAAAAAAAAAAACTCTTTTGAGTAATGTATATGGTTACATATAATTGTTTATATCTTTTATTGATTGTTAGGTTTGCATGCTTTTTAAAATTTTTGACTAGGCCTAATTTAATATGAAAATGTATTCATCCATTCATATAAAATATTTTTAAAATACCTGCCATGTATTTGACACTTGTTGCTTGGCAAACAAGGCTACCTCTCTGAGAGAGCTTGTGATTACAAATAACTTTGAAATTTATCTATAGCTTACCACAAAAAATAACAAGAAATATTTCTTGAAAACTAATTAGGAAACCATCTATGCTAAAACTTTCCCCCCATACTATATGATTTTCAAAAATACCACTGTGGATTAAAGTGTGCAGATATATCCAAATAATGCCATTAAGTTATGAATTAGAGGAAACATTGACATTTTTCTCTTATTTACAAATTTGATTTTCAACAATATATTTAGACTCATAGTTTGACATAAAAATACCCTTAATTTTCTCATCATTCTGGTAGAATTACTCTAATATTCATCTATATTATGCTATGTCTAATAAAAGCCTTTTCTGAATTTGACAGGAAAAAGATTGATTTTAAGTATAAATTCAGACCACAAATGAGTTCACATGAGTTAAACTGACAATCCAGCTTGGCAGAAGTCAGAATGTATGAATTGAATATACATAAATGTATGTGTGCAACCAGAAAAAAAACAGGCTTGTATAATTTGTGCTTCTATTATTCCTGAGTGCTGCAGTGCAAGAATGAGACATGGTTTCTATGAATGTATAGCTGCTCTTTCTAAGATACATGCTCACAATCTATTTTTTTTTTGTTATATAGATTTGTAACTATAACCCCTAATCTATGAAGCACATGTACATTTAAAATAAGTTTCTAAATATTATGGTATAAACAAGAAAGATACTGTTATTTCAATCACTATTACATTGTTTATAAGGTTGCTGGATCAGAGAGGGAAGTTTTAAAGGCATTCATAATTTCTGTGTATTTTTCTTAGTTCTAGCCCAATATATGTTGAATGTAATAAAAGGAATTTTCCAGGGTTGAAGCTTATGCTTTTGAAACATACATCTCTCAAATCAGCTTAAGATGTAACTGTGCAACCCAGTTTTATTTTTTTCATCCATTTGCATTTTTAGATGTGTTTCTCTCCCGGCCAGGTTATTAGAGTTGGCGGCTGCATGGTATAGATAGTGAACCCGCTGTATGTAGGTGTCTTCATGGAAATCACCTGGGGCTGAGAGTTCTGCTTTTCTTACCTTATCGTATTTGGAACACAGATTTGCTCTGCTCGTCATATTTTGGCATCTGTGAATCACCATCATGTTGTCATATTCGCAGTTACAAAGTAGCCGATGGGAAAGGAGCCAACTACTTGAAGCACGTGAAATGAAAAAAAAAAAAAAAAAAAAAAAAAAAAACACAAAAATCTGATTTCAGCATTATTCATTGGAAATGCTATTTGTGAAAGCATTTACTTCGGTTTCTGAAATGCTGGCAATAACTTTAATAGGCAATGCATAGTCCTGCTTTTAGAATAAATATTCCTATGTACTGAACAGTGAAGAAACCCCATAATTATTGAAAATCATGGGTAAAATGGCCACCTTAGGAACCCAGAAATGAGTAATTATCCATCATTTACTTAGATTCGGTCCCCAGTACCTTCTAATTAAATGGACAATGGGCAAGTCATATCAGTATAGGTGACTTATGATAACTCTCTCAATCACATCAGTCCTTTGTAATTTTATCTTGTTATAAACGAGCATAAATGGGCAAAAATTAAATTTTGAAGTAATATTCACTAACAAAAGTAAGCTGCAAGTGTATCCTAAAAATCATCAAATAAATTTATAATAAAAAAGGCTTATTAAGAAGTTTTAAATTAGGGCTAAGGCTGTAGCTCAGTGGTAGAGTGCTTGCCTTGCACATGTGAGGCACTGGGTTTGAGCCTCAGCACCACATAAAAAAATAAATTAACAAACAAAGATATTGTGTGCCCATCTACAACTAAAAAAAAAAAATTTAAAAGAAGTTTTAAATTAAAATCTATCATAAGTATAAACAAATATGCTGAAATGGTTTAAAAATACTATATTATTTATTTTAGTTTGACATATTCAGTAGAGGCTTGTCAGAAAGTTTTAAGTTCCCATTTTTCTGCACATATCACTTAGCTTTTATATTTTTTTGAATTAAAGAGTGACTCCTTTTTAAACCTTTAAGGAAATAGGGCACACCCACACAAACTAAGATTATTTTCTGTCAGTTTGTTTGTTTTTAGCTTCACTCTACATCTAACTACATTTAGGTCATGCTATCTCAACTCAAACACTGTATTGACTTTATAAATATTTTTAAAAAGTTTTCCACTAGTAATTTAATACAAGGTTTGCCATTATCTCTGAAGGATTTATGGTGACAAGATGGTAGAGCTAAGGCAAATACAAGAGAAGCCATTCATTTGCAAAGAAGCGTGGAGATATTTCCTTAAGTCAGCATTTACTGTTTTATGGAATACTCACTTGCATGGTCTGTTTTGAAAAGGAAATATCAAAGGACTGTTGTCCAGTAACTTTGGGAATTCTGTCCATTCAGGTGTCACTAAGGGTCATAATGAGCATTAGTATATAAAGTACTTATGAATTCCTTCAATTAAACGCTTTTATAAAATACAAAAGTATTTTTATGTATTTTATATGTGTTTGGCCCTAGAATTATTTGTTTTTACAAGTTATGGCACCCTAGGGAACACATATTATTTAGGAAATCTACCTTAAATGAGGAAACTCAACAGGGCTGTTAACAAAAACTAATTGTCTTTCAAAGCAAAGGATCAATGAGTTAGATCCTTATCCTAAAACCACCAACATTTTTTTCCAAATTCTATTCTGAAAAATGAATCCTATTAATAGCCTATATTTTCATCATTTGGAACCCCCACCTGTTTTACTAATGGGAATGTCAGTCTTTGTTGTGGTCACATTTCCGAATTTTCACAAGGGAGTCACCTGAATTTTCAGTTTTTCAGGAGGTGGTACCAGGCAAGCATCAATGATTTATGGGATATGTAAACTGTTTGGCAGAAATACACCCATATGAAATTGCATAATCTTTTGAAATATGACAAAGATTAATGTCTCTAATATAAAAAGAGTTTCTACAAATGAATATGAAATAAGCCAAGAGTCTAACAAAAAAATATAAGCAAAGTGTGTAAGTAGACAATTTCCACAAAAGATAATACTAGTAGTCTACATATAAAAAGAAGTTTGCCCTCTCTAGTGAATGTGAATTACAAATTAGGGAAATAAAGAAATAGTTTTTTTTTTTTTTTTTTAACCCGTCAGATAGCCAATATTAAAGAGCATTCAAATGTACAGGTGATAAAAATTTAGGAAAATCCATACCATGAATTATAAAATTTTTAAATTATAATCTGTCAATCCCTAACAAACTGAAAAGGCTGTATATCTTCTGACACAGCACATTCAACTCTTAAGAAACGTGTGTGTGTGTGTGTGTGTGTGTGTGTGTGTGTGTGTGTGTGTAAATTTATGAACTCTTTTGTGGCTGAATTCTTTGACCTCTCACCTCCTGCCTTCTCTCCCTTATATACCGTCTTGCCTGCTTCTCTCTATTCTTTTACATAAAATACCTGCTAGTTCAGCCATGATGGACCTGCAAATCTGGATTGGCTGCTGCTTTTGAGTGACACTGGTGATGAGAAGCCATTGCTGCCAAGTTGCAAGTGCCACCATTCCACATAAACAGAGTTCCCCAAAGTTCCCTATCCTCACTATGCTTGTACCATATTTTAATTTAGATGCCAGTGGTTTAAGGGGAGATAAGACAAGTTTCCATATACCCTCTTCCTAGTTTGGTCTCTAACCAAACTAGGCCAGGAAAACACTACCATACCTGGCTAAAACTTGGGTACTACAGTGTTTTGAAAATACAGCTTGTCTATGACACATACTGCTCTCCAAATGCTCACAGGAGCTGAATGTCTGTCAAGAGAGTTTGTCTCTCAATATCAGTAATAACATGCTGGGTCCACAGAGACACTCTGGGTCTACTCCAGGTTGGAGATCAGTTTACTGGTCTCAATTCCTTCCATTCTTATAACTTCCTTCTCAGAATGCTTTATTATTTTCTGCCATCTGGCTTGGATCTGCCACAGTGAAGGCAGAAGACATGTTTGTATAGCTTTACAATTCAGTGGTACAAAGGTGAGCAGGTAGAAACTTGGTGTCCATGCCCCTTTGCTCCCTGGATATGCCTCTATCTCTTTAATAAATTCAAAGCAGATTAATTTCCAGCTTCACCGCCATCTGACCCCTAGTGACCAAACTGGAAGAAAGCTACATATTGAAGAAAGACTTATAACCAACCAATTCTTGTCTATTGCTAGACCCTTGTGCAAGCAGTGTCTTGATGAAATGATTCGTGATTATAAAAATTTTCACACTGAGACTCTTATGTCTTCTTTAGACAAAGATCAGGAGGTAGTTGTGAATCTGCCCTTATTTATCTAATCAAAGTGTCATGTGAGCCACACATCTTCACTCTCTCCTGATGACCAGTTTCTTCTCCAGCTTCCCAGCCCACCATGCTCATCAGGTTTGATTCCTGCCAAATTATCTTCTTTGCTGGCTCCTCTCCCTCTGCTTAATTTCTAATGTAGAGTCCCATGGGGTGAGCCTTCTACATTTAAAATCTTTCCATAGGTGAGCTCATCCATATTCCTGGTGCTAATTCCCATTTTTATTTATTCATTGAAATGTATTTCTGTACCCCAGTCATTCTCAACCCGGAGCAATTTTGTCCTCTGCCTTCATCCCCATTCAGCAATGTCTGGAGTCATTTTTGTTTGTCAAACTGCATGGGGCATACACTTTTTGAAAGAGGGTAAAAAGAAGCCATGAAACATCCTTTAATGCACACATGCATGAGACAGCACCCAAAACAAAGAAATATCTGAGCCTAACAGCAGTCCTGAAGTTGAGAGACACTGCAGGCTGAACATGATGCTCTGTTCTAGATTGATACATCCAGTGTTATCACTTACATGTCTGTGTGCACCTCACACTTGCTAAAGCTAAAATACAAATCCTTTGTCTCCTCCTCAATTACATTTTTTTTTCCCTCTCTCAATCCTAGCATAGTCTATTTTGCTTCCCTGAAATCCAGGAGTTATACTTAACTCCTATCTTCTCACATTCTCATATACATTCAATCAGCAAAATTTGTGATTTCTACCTCCATAACTAATTGTGGTGTCATCCATTTTTCTCCCCTTCTGTCCCCCCATCACCTCTTGCCTGAGCTACTGCAATGGCCTCCTACCTTCTCTTTTGACTTTTACCTTTAACATCTGCCTATCACTCAGATAGCTCCTGAAACATAAATTGGATCACATTACCCTCCTCTCATATCCCATTGTCAACCCTTTGCACTTAGAAAATAGTACTTGGGGTGTCCAAATCTGGCCTTATGCCCATCCTGGAGATCTTATTCTCATGCCTTCCTACCCAGAGAGGGGTCTTCCTCACAGGTTTCAAGGATTTCTTTTTTTTTCTCCTTTCAAGCTCTCACTCTTGTGGTTTCCTTCTTTCTAGAATGCTCTGCTGCCAGGTCTTCCCAGAATGATGGCTTCCTGTCATTCATTTTTATCTTAGATCAAGTGTCACATTTTCTGAGTGCACATTCATAGCCACACACAAGGAAATGGTGTCTGTCACCCACCAGCACTATCATGTCATGCTATTTGGTTTCATTCACAGTACTCAGGACTGCTTTTCATTTGGTTGTCATTCTTAAGATGACAGAATGAAGGCCAGTGATGGCATCTTCCTGTGCTTATCTGTAGCTGTTCAGTAAATACCAGTTAAATTAATGGTGATTTTCAGCAATACAAATAATTAGAATGAAGTGTCTTCCTTTTGAAACATTTTTTGGTACTGTATCTGGGCCCAGAGGCAATCATTCTAAAGGTGAATAAAAATATTGGAAAATAGCAATCTTGTGTGGATCTATTCAACATACTTGGATGTTCTTCTAGAAGTTGTCCTTTTGACCAAAAATTACAAGACTTCCTCCACATACCTCCTCTTGGAAACCTCTCATGGAAAAAAAAAAAAACTTATATTACCTAACACTTCAAATATTCCTATTTAATTTCCAGCTAAATTACAAGTTGCTTAAGATTGAAGATTCTTGTTTATCTTTTCACCACTTGTAGCATAGTATAGGACTTCAAAGAGCTGAAGCCTTTCTATATAGCATACATCCTTAAATTTCCTGCATATGCCGGCTACAGTGGCATATGACTGTAATCCCAGCAGCTTGGGAGGCTGAGGCAGGAAGATCATGAGTTCAAAGGCAGCCTCAGCAATTTGGTGACATCCTAAGCAACTCGGTGAGACCCTGTCTTTAAATAAAATACTATATAGGGCTGGGGAATTTGCTCCATGGTCCAGTGCCCTGAGTTCAAACCCCATGGCCCCCCCCAAAAAAAAATTCTGCATATAGTTGGTAATATCTATCTGCTACTTTTATTCTTATTATCTGAATGTTTGCTGTGTTCTGGATAATGGAGGTACTATGACCTTGCATGTTAGCAAAACCTAAGATTACATAATAAATGTTATTTGATAATTTCTGTAGAGAAGACCAGAAATAGATTCACTGAAATCATTACAAATCTAACACACGCTGAAGGTTAATTACGTGCCAGTGTTTTCAAAGCTTTATATATTCTAACTCACATAATCCTCACACTAGCTTTATAAGATACTGGCTATAATTTCCCTCCTTTCATATTTGAAGAAAGCACAGCAGAGAGAAATAGGCAGTTCATCAAAGATCATACTACAGTGAGCACTGATATGTTTTAAATCCAGGCAATGTGACTTTCCAGGCAGTACTCTTAACCTCTAGCTATTCGCTTTTGATAAACACTATGCAAATGATTTAAGGGGCTTTATACCTTTAAAGTAACAAAATCCTTTGTATCTAAATTCATCTTTTTAAAATTCCACAAGCTGCCATATACACTACACAATTAAATGTGTCCCAACCCTTCACTAATTTCAGTGATAAATAATATTTCTGTTTTGTGGTGTGCATGACAAATTCTTTTTTTATCCTCTATGAAAATGCAAGAACTTAAATGAATACACTAACATACCCCTGCATTCTAGAATGGGGGGAAGGTGAAAAATCAGGAAAATAATTTACTCAGACAATATATTTTGGCAGTGTAATGGTCCATTTCTAGCAAGGAGCAAAACAGACATTATAGGACATGCTTTTGTTTGAGATAATCTTTTAATTTTTAGTGATGATTAACAATCCAAATAAATCAATATGAACACAATTTAAGAATTAAAAAAGATAGCAAAAAAAGCCCTTTAATTGTCTTTTCTATCAAAAGGAATACATTTGTTATTTATAACTACAAAGAACCATGCTAATTTTCAGAAAAGACTTAAGATTCAATATATTCAGCAGCAATGGATTCACATAACAACCATGAACTGCACAAATAAAAATCTACATTAAAAGAACATTAGAGGCTAGACTAAAACAGAAAGAAATGAAAAACTTGAAAGTAAATGTCTTTCTAGGTAACCAATTTAACTTCAAGAGCCATCTGTTCTCTTTTCATGCTTCACATCCACTATCCTTTACCAATGTAGATGTAGACATGGTTTCTGATCCCCTAATTAAGTAAAATCAATGTGGAATGGTAGGGCAGGGCCACAGAACCACTTACACTTCATATTTTGACAAAGTATTTGCTCGTCAATGATTAAGTTTCAAAAGAATTTTGCATCAAGATGAGTTAATATGGTTGCTTTATAGATTTCTGCCTTAAAAAAAAAAAAAAAAAAAACTAAACCATAACTTCATCATACCTATTTCAGGTAATAAAAAGGGTAAATATCATCACTGCTTACAGATGGAGAAACTGTTGTATAGAAACAAAAATAAATAAGCTACAAAGTCAGTTCTGTAAGAAAGGAGATTGAGGTCAAATATATTGGAGTAAAATCCTTCTTCTACTACATGGTAACTGTACCACCTTGAGTCAACAAGCATAATATCTTTGGGCTAATTTCATCAATTATAAGATGAGAGTAGTGTATATCAAAGTGTTGAGCCAGCTATTGAGGTTTTTTGCTGACCTTCAAAAATCAAAAACTTAAAAATATGAAATCAAATTCATCTCTGTCCCTTGGTTTATACTCCTCTTATTTTTCTTATGGTCACTAATTTGGCAAATGGTTCTTTACTTCTTCAAGCCAAAAGTCTGAAAGATATTCTACAATTCTTTGTTCTGAGATCATTAAAACCATCTATCAATTATGCTTTTTAAATACCTTGGGAATCATTCCCTTTCTTTGTATTCATACTGCCATTCTGTCAGCTTCACACTTTTATCATTCCAATTGTGGATTAGTGCAAAATTTTCTTTACAATTCTCTTTACCTATGTCTGTCTCTACCATATCGCTAACTTGAAATAATATATAAGGTTTCCTTTTAAACATCCTCTATATTTTTCAAGTTAAAAATGGTGAAACATCTTAACAAAATCTAATGATCTGGACACTCTTGTATTATATTCTTTAATGTCTTCTTCTTTAATCTTCCACCAAATTAGCCAAATATGACTATCTGGCAACATTTCCCAATGTCTTTGGCGTTTGCCTGTATGTTTGCCACTGACTGATTAAAACCAACTCTTTAAAAATCAGACTTTCACTTCAACATCCAAAGGAAAAAAAATTTTCTTGTACAACCAATAGTGCATAAGCAACAAGCGTGCACACACACACACACACACACACACACACACTTTCAAAAGGAGATGAACACAGCTGGAATACTAAGCATTTAATAAGGGAAGATGTCCCACTCCAATGACCCTAATATTCATATACTTGGTTTTTTATTTTCTTACTTATCCATCTGTGTAGAAACATCATTCAAATGCTGTGCCTCTGCAGGGAAGGGTCTTCTGCTGTTTTTTACATTCCAATTGTGTTCATGACTAACACTCAAATATTCTCAGAGGACTTTTGTTGATTTGGTTGTCTAGGGGTGCAAAGCTCTTTAAGGCACTGATGCCCACTTGTGTTCTACTATTCTTTTGTTTAGACCATCAATAGTCCATTCTCTACTGTTCTGATATCTAGACCATCATCAAGTGCATTGTGTGCAGGAGTAAATATTAACTGCTGAAATACTTGGTTGGAAATAAACTGAAGAATGTGAATGTGTTGATGGGGAAAGATAAATTGTTAGAAGCTGGGAAATAACATCCCTGGCTTGCCAAGAAAGGATCCCAGATATCAGTTAATTGATGGCCTTGGTTTAGGCTGTGGTCCAGCTGTTCATACCATTATAAGTTTGTGGCATTCTGTTTTGGCTTTCCTTGGAAATGTTTAGGGCGTTTTTTTATTATAGTTGCTTAGTGTAGAGAAAGAGCACTAAAGATATTTCACACTTTAACTTTGTTTGTATAACATGTTATGTGAGTAACCATAAGCTTTCAAAGCTTATCCGCTGCTTGAATATTGTCCCCTTAAAGTTGGGCAGCTCCAAGCTTAAATGATAATTTTTCCTCCACAGAGTGGTTAACCATATGCACTAGTTTGCTCAGACCAGTCCTAGATCACATTTATTGTACTAACATCCCATCTGCTTCCTGCCTTCTTTATGTCTCAAAAGTCTCCCAGTTTGGACAATGAATATTATGTTTTCTCTATCAAAACTGAAACTAAGCAGAGATCAAAACTTTTGTTTACAATGCTTGCAAAGGAAAAACTGAGCAAAAGACAATTACTAGATTGCAGAAGGGACACAGTTTAGGATTCGAAGGAAGAAATGTGTGAGATATGAATGTTGGGTCAAGAGTTAGAAGAAGGAGTTTTCACAGTTCTAGTTTTCTGAGAGTCCCAAGCCTAAGATGGGAAAGAAGGAGGTTAATTTCAGGAATAAAAGACAGGCCAGTGCTCCTTGGTTATGATGGGTGGTAAAAGTGTTGTGAGAAATTAAACTAGAGAATTCAGCAATGTTCTCAACAACAAATATTTGAAACAACATCAAAGATGTTCAAATTCATTTGATGAGAAATAAAAAAAAAGTTAAAAGGCTGGAACTAAATTATAGCTGCTTCTTATAAATGTGAGGAATACTCTGATATCTATGTGGATAATAGATTAGGGTTGGGATTGTGTGCATGAACAACAAGAAAATTGTGTTGTCCCCTTAGTAAGCCAAATGATAACCATTATCAAGGCTATGGATATTTAGCCATAATGCTGATAGTAAGGGAAAGTAAGCTATTTATTTGCTTTTTTAAAATAACTCTTTATTTTCAAAAATGAATAGGACTATAACTTGAGAAATTATTTTTTGTTGTTCTGATTGCTTTTGTTAAACCAAAGATATATTTAGAAGCATCTCTAGACAGATGAATATTTACATTAATTGTTTCTCATTTATTCTTCATCAGTTTTTCCCTTGGTTGCTGAGAGGGCACTATCTGGAAGGGAATTTGGCCTGAAGTTTGCACAGGGCAAACCAATGCATTTTGAGAGAACTGTGTACCAGGAGCAAAAGGTCAGCAAGCAGCGGAGGCAATACAGAGGAGCCAGGAGAATCTCAGGATGGTCATTCCATCCATCTCTGAGCGCACCTCCCCCTTTCTAAATCTTATTAGACAATCAATCTAGGATTTAGAGTGGGAAACAATTTTGCTGTCCTGACAATTTAACACTCAAGTGAACTCAGATGAATTTACAAGAAGATCTGCCCCTGTTTACAAATTAGTATCTGAATGATATCAGGTTTGTAAGAATTTGGATCTTACTTGCTCTGAAGATAAAATAAAACTAGGTTAAGTTAAAAAACAACTCTATGAACAAACAAACAAACAAAAAAAAACCAGAATGTCAGCATCTGTGATATACATAGGCCCTTGAAAAATTGCACATGTGTAGTTTTACATATGCAAACAAACAGCATTCCTGAAGAAATTATACTTGATATTTTTGGTTTTGACTTCTGAGAACAACAATTCAAGTTCTATGGAAAGAAAGTATCAACTGTTTCTCCTTCCAGTTCCCCAGTGTATCACTCCTTTGCCTCTGATTAGCATTCAATAGTGGGTTCATTCAGGACTGTTTGTATGAGGTACAGTGTTTGGTGTATATTACCTGGACCTGTGACTGTACCTATTTAAGAGTTGTGAGGTATTGTAAATAAAAATCTCTCCTACTTTAATGCAGTTCTGTGAAAAGTATATAAAAAAGTCAAATAACTAATGAACTAGTTGAAAAGAGTGCATTTGATATTAATAAATTCTACCTGGTGGTATTTTATTTTTATTTAGTAGAAATGAAATTCTCAACATCTAACCCTTCGAGTTTCTGGTATGGCTGTCAATTCTCATGCTTCTCATTATACTCAGTGAGTGGAATATGCTCAAATATACACCCATGACCTGGATAATGTGGCCCGTAATTTCTGTTTTTGCTCTTAGACATGAAACTCATTAGCTTTTGTGGTTTCAGTGCACATGCATTGAACAGAAATGCATTTAATTATATAACTAGGAGGTGATTTTCACTTTGGGGAGAAAAGAAAGTAAATGAGATCAGAAAAGTTTTTATTTTTCTTTTAAGCTAGTCTGTAGTTATGATAAATATAACAATGCATCATTATTTATAATATTTTCTGAATAACAATAAATATGTTTTATTTTAACAGGCCATTTGCCACCAGAAGCATGTTTTCTTTTTAAGAGGTAAGTGCCTTTTAAGAAATATTTCATAAAATTATCATAGTTTCTGATTTATAGCTTTGAAGAGCTTATTAATTTTAAAGCCGTGTGGCTGACAGCTGTGTTGTTTAAAGGCGAGGATATATAGTATTAATTATCTTAAGCCCCAGATTATCGTTCATGGTGCTGACATAACCTATAAAGGACAGACGGGCACATTTTTCTATTTTCGTAAGAATAATTAATTAACCTGGTGATTTTAAAAAGAAATACTGGTTGAAGTAAGATACAGAGAACCTAGCTCGGTTTGATTGCATTTGTTTCAGTTATGGATGGATTTGGATAATTTTCATGGAAATTACCAGCAAGGCCACAGTTTTATGTTGGGTTTTCTTTATTATTTAATTGTATAGAATCAGAGGAATACCTGAGTCATTTCAAAAGTTAAAAATGGTTGTCTCTACTCTCTCTATATATATTTTTGCTCAACCTTTATTTGAAAGCCACATTGTTTTTTTTAATTAATTTATTTTTTATTCTAATTTGTTAGAAATGACAGGAGAATGCATTGCATTTCATATTATACTTATAGAGCACATTTTTATATATCTCTGGTTGTATAAAAAGTATATTCACACCATTTGTGACTTCATACATGCAATTAGAGTAATGACATCCATCTCATTCTACCATCTTTTTTTTTTCTTCTTCAGCCTTTTGCCCCCTCCCTTCCCTTCCCTCTCCATTGGCCATTCTAAAAAAGAAAAAAAAAATGATTGTCTCTTCAGTTTATTACTTACCAAGGTGGCTATATATTCTTTACTTGTGTATATATCTGTCTTTTCAAATTGAGTAATAGATGGGTTTCAACCTTGAGGTGATTTGTTAAAGTTGACTCAACCTAGTATTTAAGCTCCCAAGAAGCTTAAAAGTAACCTAAACACTCAAATAGAGACTGTTTTTGACTTTATTATCTACCAAGAAATAACCAGATTATGGGTTTCCCCAACTTTCCTTTCCTTAAGCAGTTGAAACACAAGGGGGACATCTCTGTGTCCTGGCAAGCAGTGTTTGTTGTTCTCAAAAGCCATGGTAATGTCTTCAGAAGACACCCTTTAATAGCTTCCCTGGGAAGCACCAATCTTTGTGACTGCTCTCATTTCCAACTCTTGCTGGTTATGTTTGTCGATAGAACACCACCACTTTTTTATTTTTATACCTGTGTAGATCATGTAGCAAGAGAAACTCATTGTCCCGAGGGCCTTGGAACACTGTTCTGGCTATAATAACAGAGCAGTCCTATGTGTAATAATGTTGATAATATCAGTACATTCATAACTTATAACTCTTACCACATAATTGCTGTTTACATACATTGTCATATTTCCTTGACCAGGTAATGTTGGTATATGAGCGTGGTGTATAATAATATGCTAACCATCATATCAAGTTATATAGTTAGCAAAGGTGTGCAGTTTTCTGGCATTTGGAAATTTCAAATCAGCACTGTTTCTTCTAAGATCTCTGTACTGTTATAGTAGAGGACAATAAAACTATTTTGTAAGTGACCAAGAGGTTTTCTTAAAAGCACAAACCACAGATTTTTGCCCTGTCATAGAGGGTATTAGCTATAGGAGAATTATAACAGAGTTCTCTTCATGAGAGTTCCTTTTTTTTAATCTTTGATTATGTAAATATATGGTTAGCAGTTATGACAGCTAGGGTTCAGACTACATTGCACAAGAAAAATGAAGGAAAGTAAAAATTTAATTAACTGTTTCTCAACTTATCCCCCCCCATATACAAATGATGTAATGAATTTGTGGTCAGTTAGAATTCACTAGTAGCTCTAGCTCATACTTGATGTTCGACCTTAGACAAGTTATTTAATCTCTTGGAGACATTTACATCAGTTGTCAAATTGAGCATACTTATATCTATTTTGCAAGACTGTTGGAAAGATGCTAAAAGTGTTTCTTCATTTCCCTTCTTTCCTTTAAGAATGAATATTTGAGGGGTTGGGGTTGTGGCTCAGAGGTAGAGCACTTGCCTAGCATGTGTGAGGCACTATGTTCAAGTTTCAGCACCACGTATAAATAAATGAATGAATTAAAGATCTATCAAAACCTAAAATAAAATTAAAAAAAATGTTTCAGACAAATTCCATATTGTTCCATGTGATGAAACTAATAAATTTATGATGGCCCTTTTCTTTTCTTTTTGTATCTCTTCTTTGCTGTTGTGTACGTAAATATTACCTTGAGAACACTGGCTTGGTAGAATATTGACATTTAAAAAATAAAAGCATAATAGTTTGCTAAACTGCATAGAAGATGCTAAATCCTGCTTATCCATGTATACACCTAGAAGATTGACCTACAGGCATTTTGTGAACACAGCCAACTCTTATCTTAGTAACTCTTTATGTATTCAATACTTCTTTTCTTTTTTGCTTTTTCTTCTGTGTCTCTACTTAGACTATCTGGGATCCAGAGACCTATCAGCTTAAAACCTGTATCCTGATCTAGCTTCTGTTAATCTTCATCTAGGAATGCATTACCCCCTTGCAATCCTTTCTCTTCAAATTGTACTGTGTAATTAGATGGTTAAATAGCTGAAAATGGCTCCCCACCCTCCCTGGGTAATATTTACATTTTTTAAGAGCTTTTGTTATGACTTACCCTAAATGCAAGGGAATGTGATGATCACTTTGGCATTGGGAATAATTTGAGGCCCAAAGTCTTTCCAGGCGTCCCTATAAAAGTAGGGTTGCTTCCTCTCCACACTTCCTATAAAACTTCTACATGCCTACAGGACTTTACATTCATGTTCTCTCTCTCTTCTCCACCTCTCTATTACTACAGAGTAAAACATTTCAAACAGACAGAGATTGATACATAGTCTTCTGAAAATTCTAAACATATTATCAATTTTAAATCTCCTCTCTGCTGTTTTCCAACCTTTATTTTATTTTATTTTCATTTCCTTTGAAACTTTAAGGAGAGCTTGGGTTTTTAATCTTTTTTTACTTATCATAAATTTTCTCACATCTTAGTCAAACAACTCTGTTAAGGTTGAAAGGAATTATTACTTCTGTATTTCTAAACAGGAAACTAGAAAGGGGTGACGTGACCAAAGCAAACATGAGGTTAATTCTAGGACTTCTGTTACTCAATCCAGCCCAAGTACACTAACAGTATTCTAAAGTGAAAGAAAATTATGTGTTATTTTCTTTCTGATGATTTATTCTTACATATGGAAATATGACAGAGAAAAACCAAACAAAATGTACTGCACGTGGTAATGTGACTCAGCAATTCAAAATGCCAGACTCTCACCAGGCTACTTGCCAGGATAAACTTAGTGTTGACAGGGAGCTGGATTTTTTTTTTTTTTTTTTGAAGCAAAATGATAGAAATAAATAGTTTACAAATGATAAGGTTTTCATTTTTTAATACCTTTATTTTGTTTATTTTTTTTTTAATATGTTGCTCGGATTTGAACCCAGTGCCTCAGGCGTGCTAGGCAAGAGCTCTACATCTGAGCCACAACCCCAGCCCAACGTATTCATTTTTTAAAAAAATGAATTATGCAATGTATATGTGACATTGATAAAATTCATTAGAAAATAATAGAAGATCATACATGCCACATTTTGTTCTGTCACAGATAATTAATTCTGGTGACTAAGAAAAAAAGATGTTGGCTTCTCCTGAGAATATAAATGTTTTAGTGATAAAGAATTGAAAATCGTTGATATTTGTTGATTTTACCTTCAAGAATTATGTTGATTTATTTTCTATTATTACAGAAAAGTTACTCTAGATTCTAATATTTTCAGAAAATACCTTCCTTTATCTCAGTTCTGTCATTTGCATTAGTGTAAGTGTCTAATAATGGCCTCACTCTACTTGAGCCAAACCGACTAATACTACATATCATAAAACAAGTTATTTCCCAATCAGAAAATGGATGTTAGTTTTTGTTTGCTTGTTTTTAACAATAATCCTGTATTAATTCCGATAAGTTTGCGTAGTGATGTTAAAATGATCATAAAAGTTGGATCATCCTTGAAGTAACTGTCCCTGCAATCAGCTTAGCTAGGCTTTAAGGTTAAAGTTGGACAGGAGTTCTGTGCTGAGGATTGTATGCAAAAACTTAAAATCTAACAATTAAGAATAAATTTCATTTTTTGTCATCATGTAGTTTTTCAGAGAAGTCTGAGAAACCAGAAAGTGATTTTCTTTACATCTAGGATACCCTTTCTTGCACACATTCTCTAAAATCTACATCATGTATTATTTGTTCCTTAGCCATATTGCAATAGTCCATTCTCTTCACTTGATCATATCTTCCTGTCATTTCCACCAACCCTGAAGGGATCTGAAAAAACATTACCTGGTTTTCTTGAGTCTTAGAACTTCTTTTTCTCTTCTGAATTTTCTGACATAGTTTCACTGGCACTTTGGTTGTTTGCATATTTATGAGTCCTAAGTTTATATTACTTTTAGGTGAATATTTAAAGCACCAAAAATCAGATATAATGTTGGGTGTTTAATGAATCTCATTTTTATAAAAAAAAAAAAAATTTCAATTTTTTTTTATTGTTTCTACATATTGTCACACATTCACTTTTTCAAAGTTACCTTAAAGTAAAGGTAGGTTTGCCTCACCCAACTTTAGAGAATGGCTCAGAGGAGAGCATAAGCTACCTTTATCCCCTCAGAATTCCCAAGAATTAATTTTATTTAAACAAATACAACCACCACAAAATCTCCATACTGAAATTCAGTACAATATTACATCTCAAATTATATGATGAACATGAACAAGCTTCTCTTTCCACAATGAAATGTTTATTGTAGACACAGCACCAAACATAGCTAGTGATCTATTCTGAATTTAAAGAAGAAGATAAAGAAAAATTCTATATTTCTGTCACAACACTGCCTGAGATAACTACCTCTGACATTTCAGTGTATTCTACTAGACTATTTTTTATGCATTCTTTTGTGCAAAATATATGTGATTGCACCTGGGCAGGTACTTTCCAATTCCATTTCTTAAATAGACACTTGGTCATCCTAGTCTTTCTCCTAAGAGGCATAAGGTCTCCCATACCCTCTGGTTTCTTTCAGGTCAGTGGGAGAGAAGGCCTGGAAGATTAGCAGGAGGAAAGAAGAGTGAGATCAGGGGTTTACTACTTGCTCCTGCTGAGGTCAGCTCAAACTGAGTCTTTACAGTCTTTACTGAGTCTCAGATCCTCTCCAAGCACACTTCCCTAAACAACTCTGATGGGTCCCACGAACTGCTCCTTCCTTTGTCTCTGCCATTCTATGGAGTAGAAAGAATTCCTCTCCAGAACCACCATTCAGAGTTTTCTGAATGTTCCACCTTCACCTTTATTAGCAGTTCCTTTCTTGAACTCTGAGAATTATCCTAATTTGAGAGAGGTGCCAACAGTTTCCAGTCACAACATTGATTCATACTGTACTTTACAGAGAGGCTGACTATCACTTATCCAAAATGCTTAAAAATAGAAGTGTTTTAGAATTTGGAATTTTTTAAATGGGGATATTTACAAATATATAAACACGTATCTTGGAAATAGGTCCCAAATCTAAATATAAAATTAATTTATGTTTCACATGCACCTTATGCATATAGCACAAGGTAAAGTTTGCACAATATTATTAGTGTGCTTGTGTTTGAACTGGGACCAGTCACATTGAAGTCAGGTGTGGAATTTTTCACTTGTCATATATAAGCACTCAAAAGGTTTCTGAATTTAGAAAATTTCAGATTTCAGGTTGTTGATTAGGGACACTGAAGCTGTAAATAGTTTTATTGCTAGCTTTTGATTCTTCTCTGTTGTATGTCTTGCATATCATTACAGATGTTCAGTATTACTTTACCAGATGTACCACAGTGAGAACTTTACCTTGTCTTCTATTTTTCTCTATTAGTGGCATTGCCATAAGGAGTACCTTTGTAGATATGTGCATCTTTTTTATTCTCTTTGGATGAATTCCCAGAACTGAACTAATAGAATTAGTTTCCAACATCTATTTTATTATTGGTGCTGCAGATTTTTAATAGAAGAAATACCTTCTATCATTCTTCAGCTGTGTCATCTTTATATTCCCTCAACTGGTTCAGTGGTTACTTTTAAGTCCTATTGGATGATAATAGGGGAACCTGGATCTACGGACTATGGGATTTCCTCAACATATGTTCTAAGTCTTTACATAGAAGATTATCAATCTCCTATTGTTTATTGGCAAAACAAAGACTCTTTATGCCTGGTTTAGAAATCAGGCCATTTTCATGCAAGTCATAGAATTATCAGAGGGCTCTTTAAGGCATGAAAGACAATTTCGTGAAAACTCTTCAATATGCATCTATCACTGTTTCACTCCTACCTTGTAACAGTCCACCCCTATTTAAAATGCAAAGACTGTCTTTAATTGTCCTCTCTTCCTTTCTTGTCCCATGGAGTTAGGACTACAGATTGATTTCTCAACCTTTGAGCTTAGAACGTTTCACCTCCTTGGCTTCTATTCACCCCTTACTTGTTCCTTATCAGCCTAGCTGTGTCTCCACAGTGACCTAAAACTTAGCAAGCTGTCATAGTTTGGATATGAGGTATCTCAAAAGTCCCTATGTTAATGCAGGAATGTTTGGAGGTGAAATGATTAAATTATGAGAGCTGTAACCTAGCAATCTATCCTACTTTGAATAGACTAGGAGGTTCCTGTAGGCAGGTAGGGTGTAAGTGGAGGAAGTGCATCACTAGGGGTGTGCCTTGCGAGTATTCATCTTTCTGTCACTCCTTCCCCCTCTCCTCCCTCTCTTTACTTCCTGACTGCCTGTCCTGAGTAGCTTCCCTCCACTTTGCCCTCCACCATGAGGTATTGCCTCACCTTAGACCCAGAGCAAAAGACTTGGCTGACTATGATCTGAACCTTAAACTGAGCCCCCAAAATTCTCCCCTTCTCTTAGTTGTCCTTGTTGGGTATTTTGGTCATAGCAATCAAAGCTGACTGAAACATAAGGCAAGGACCACAATAGACTCCTGAAGGGAAATCAGGCAGAAAATAGATTTTCTTTCACCAGCATGGCTTGTTACTCCTAAAAAGAAAAAGAGGAGCTGGGAGAATCCAACCAGTCCAAGAGCAACTGGGGACAAAACGACAAACCACATTCAAATATGCACAGAATTAGCAAACAATGCCTCTTAGCAACTTTACATTCACTTAAGAGTTGCAGGATTCCCTTTGATCTTCTTTTCTTTTATTACCTACCCAATATATGTCTGGCCATTGTGGTCATTTTTTCCAACCATGTAAACATCCATCTCATATTTTCGTAGAACCAAAGCAGTTGAAATAAATGGCAAATAAAGCAAAAATTCAGTCATTTTCTTTTTTTTCTTTCCTTTTGTTAACTGGAATTATGAATTTCATACAACTCAAACACTGCATTTGCAACTATAATAATGACCTAGGTGATTCAAAATTGTCACCAGAGTTATCAGCATGTTTCTACAACTTGGCTAAGAGCCCAGAAAGAATAGATTTACAGAATAAAAATCTGGAGTGTTTTATAAATATTATAAATACTGTACTCACTGAGGAAACTGAGTGTTTGGAGGCAACAATTCTTATAAGAGAAAAGTAAAATTTTCATGTACATCATCTTCTTGAAAATATTCTTCCATTATTTCTAACTCTGATTAACCAAAAGGGAATTAATCATGTTCCTGGAAAACAAGGAAATGCTATTAAATCATTAAAATAACTTTTGCAATTTTCAATGTGGTTGTTTTTCTAATTTGATTTCCCCAGTAACTAGACATCCTCAGACCTATTGTTAGGGTTCCACAAGTTCTCTATAAATTTTTTAGGGATAAGAGTGTGTGTGTCTACAAGTTAGTATTTTATATTAATCTTTAAAAATATTGATATTTAAATCTTAATGAGATTCTGATTAACCACATAATATAATTGTATATATGCAATTTCTAATTATACTACTAATGTTTATTAAAAAACATACTGGAAAGAGAAAAAGAATGTGAGATGGAGAGAGAAAAAAAAGAATGTGTTTATGTTAGATTAGTATAGGTTTAGAATTTTTGGCCATTTATGGTCAAGCATTTCAGTAACAATTTCATTGTAGTTAAAGTATAGGATATTAAGGAAATTATTGTGAGAATTAAATCATTACATGGCAAATAGCGTGCAAAACATATAGAATTTATAAAAACTACACTGTAAACTTCAGTCATGTGGTCACATTGCAGTTCGGTTTTATCTAAATGACATCATTACGAATGAAATATTAAGCCTGTTATTTTTTCATTGTATTGGTTTTACAATTTTATATAGAAATTTGAGTTTTTAGTTGTATAAAAGCTAATTTTCTGTTTACACATAGATATATAATAATATATGATATTGAAATAAATAAATTTTAATGTAAAGTAAAATATAAAAGTTTTATCATAAAGTATACTTATTACTAAATTTTTAGAAAATTTTCTGATTATTTTTCTACCATCCAGGATAAGAACTGTATTTATTTCTGAACCATACATCTCTTCTACCACTAGTTCTTTCATGAATTCAGTTAACCATGAAATATGGAAATTAAATTGTAATTCTAATTACTCAAAGTAGCTCAGGAATTTCATAGAAAGTGTGGACATTGTTCATTTTATATAAAAATACTTTTAACCAAACATAAATCTTAACTTCAATGTCTAGAAATTCAAATAGTTTTTTACCAAAAGCATAAGGAAACAAATGAACAAGTATGTCACTTCACGGTGAGTCATGAAGAATTTAAAAAATGATTCTATTTCTAAACAATTTGAGAGGACAGCTTATCAGGGTGTGAAGAGCTCTCACTTTCATTGGTGAAAGAATGCTTGAGAATTTCTGGTCTTTCTTGGTCTCTGGTTATACTGGAGGGAAACATCTGTAAGGAGCACAAATAATTATTAATAAATATTTAACATGATTCTTTACTTATCATTTTATACCTCAGTAGTGCAATATATTTCTAATCATGTTTGTGTCAGTCTACCAATCTTTTTACCATCTTTCTTGACATTGTTTATGTAATCTCTCCAAACTTTTTTTTTTCACTTGTTCAACAACCTTCCATTATTTTTATGTCCAGAGATATCACTTTGGCATTTGAGCTCTCTCCTCCTGCTTTAGTCTTTTCAAATTCACCCCCATCAACCCCATTCCATCACAGAACCATCTCCTCCAAAGAGGGGACTGTACTCAATGAGTCTAAAACATGGCTTGCTTAGTTCAGCCTGTCTTCTATGAATATTCCCCTTTGTAGTCTCTAAATATATTTCACACTTCTGAACCCCTATTTCAGATAATATATGGAAGGCTAATTTTTATTTAATTATATTTTCTGATATTTCAAAGTATGTCCCATATTCCTATAAATAGATAATAGTCTTCTTGGGTTGGAATTCCATTTCATATTGTACTTCATATGATTTCAGGTCTATTGTACTCAGTAACATTTTTGCCGAATTAATGTCTGGTTTCAATTTTAGATTTAGTATGTTACATCTATTAATGATTCAATATGTGTATTAGTCATATGCCATGTAATAATATTTTGAAATATACCATTTATTATACATAAAAACAAAGCAAACAAATAAAAGAACAACAAAATATTTTGGCCATAAGTAAGAAAAGAATATTCTCTGAGTATTGGGTCCAAACTACTCACATTTTAATAGTATATCTGTGTTGCTGTTATGTAAGTGACACATTTCAGATTCTGAGAACTACTAATCCCTAATTTATCTAATCCTCAAGTTTATCCTAGGTATAAAAATATACAAGTGTGGAAAACATATTTCACAAAACTAAAAATGCATAGTTACATATATGTATCATAAATAAGACAATTTCTTAAATGCTATTTATCCTTCTTTAAAACAGGGAATTAATTATTTGTAAGTGTAAATCAAGATAATCATGTGCTTATTATACAAAACACATATAAAAATTGCATAATATTCTCTTTGAAGAAAGGGGAAAACCTCTGTTGTTCCTTGAAATTTATTCAGGTTGCACCCAGTACAATATTTGAGAACATGGGAAATGTCAGACAAATTCAGATCTGTGATCCAGCCACTCACTCAGTCCAGAATATTGTCTTTGATAGTAGTGTAAAAGAAATTTTATAGGAGACTATGGTTGTCTACGACAATGTCAACCTTTAAAACTCAAGAGAGATTTTTCCTCCCCCAAAGCCATTGTGATCTCATCTGCAGACTGACATTGATTTGCCTGGAAGACCTCAAGGCAGATTGTGTTATACTGTATACACTCTCTGTGTGCTCCATTTTTGAGTCCACAGTTGTAGCTCTCTATAAGCAGCCAGGGAAGCAGGGATCACAGAAATTTTACTACTAAAAGATAGTCTAACTCAATGAGATCAATTTCGTTTAGACAATAGAACAAAAATAAATATATATGCAATTAGTTTAGAAGCTTTTAAAGAATGACAGTGGGAAATTATTTTTTTCAAATACAAAATTTCAAGAAAGTGTTTCAGAATTAATTTTAAAGTAGAATTTTAAACAGATCATTTACAAAGATGTTGATATATATTCGGGGGATATTGGTCTTCATAATTAGATTTAGTCCCACAAAATCTAAAGCTTCATCAACATTCTTACAATTCAGCCATGGACTAATTAACATGTATTTATTTGTTTTGACACATTAGGGACTGTTTCAATTCATTTAGGCAACAAAATGCACATTCTAAATTTCTTTCTCTCTTCTTCAGGAGAATCTGAAGATAAAAGTGCTATTTAATTAGGCTCTGACCTTTATAATGCCACCTCTAAACAAAATCCTGATTAGTAAAATACAATGGAAGTGCCTTTAGGGGAGGAACAATGAATATTTATTTAGGAACTGGCTTTTGGCCAATTTTTCTGTACCCGAAAGGCATAAATATTATATACCAGAGCATTTCAATTTTTATGTACTTGTGATTTTTCCCCCCACACATTTGTGAATGGCAGAGCATCGGTGAGACACTTTCTAGAATTTATTTGTCAAAAGGTTCACTTGTGGTTGGAAGTTATAGCAGGCATTTCTATTCAATCATAAAATGTTAAAGTAGGTCTAAATTCTGGTTACTATCTTAAATTAAATAGTAAAAATACAGGAGAGAGCATACTAATTATCTCATTCTCCTAAATTTTGAGCCAGTGCTTTTTAAGAAATGGGGGTAGAACAAAAATGAAAATAACTTGTATCCCTGAAGTCACTCTTTGAGACAGAGTGTTGAAAGCTGGCATGCAGGATTGTTTATAGAACATTCTCTCTGTTGTCATTATGTTTTCCTGTGGAGAATGTGTTTGCCACGCCTCTCAGTGGAATCACTATAATTGAATGAGCAGGTAAGTTGAATTATGGATGTTGAAGCCACATCTTGCTAAAGGGAACCAAAGCCCTAACATCTCCTTGAATAGAACACTAGGGCTGTGCAAAGTGATGAAATTCCATTTTGCCCATTTTTATGTGATTTTTGACTGCACTGGGATATTTGCAGAAATCACTTCTCTAGATCACTTGGAAGTAATGAAGGGAAGTTTGAGAAATATTAAATGTTCATAACTTTCACCTTTGGCTACTATTTTTACCATTTTATTAGTAGTTGTACATAATACTCATTCCTTTTTATGAACTTAATGCTTTTATTAAAAATGTTATGTGCTCACAATACATAGGAATTTAATATTTATATTATTATTTGCTATTTTTAAAAATGTATATAAGTTGAAAATTCATAAACAATTTTGGTTGGTATTGAAGTATGTCAACATTAGATAAAAGTGCTCCTTGTTACTTTGAACTTGAAAACACATTTAAAGTGTATTTTATGACACCTAATTCAGTCAATATTATATTTATTTGGGAATACCTTTTCCTACAGTATGGTCCTCAACTATCAAATTTCTACACCAACTAGCTTGCTTGTTCTTGTCAAATACACAATAAATATTGGTTGAATGCATAAGTAATTATTGCCAAGTAGAATTCACTCCCAACATAAACCATGGGCTTACACAGTCTGTAATAATTCCTTAAATTAACTATACTTCAGTGATATAGATCAACATTTTCAGAAAAGCTGGATATGGGGATGTGAATAAAGCATGCACAGTAAATACAATATTGGTATAAAGTAGTTCATTGTTTCAGAACATGAAAGTTACAAATAGACACTTGAGGAATGAGAAGAAATAGGGGGAAAAAATCTTTGTGGCATTTTGGGAGCCATTTAACTGAACTTGGAAATTTCTACCCAAGGGAGAGGACAGGGTAGAAATCCCAGTAGGTTTGGCTTGACAAGAAGGCAGATTAAAGAGTAGTGAAGAAAACCATCAACAAGTATAGATTGACTGTCTATTGTGTGAAGGCGTAGTGCAAGGGAGAGGGAAGATAAATTTTTAAGATTGGAGAGGATAGTCATAACCATTCAGGAATGTAAAATTGACAGAGAACGGCAAGATATGAGAAAACCCACCAACATTTGTGAAAAGTACAGTGTTTGAAAGTCATTGCTGAGAGATTTGGATAATAGAAATCCCAGGAAGCCACAGGCTTGTGAGCAATATATTATATGAGATAATGGATATGGAAATGCTTTGTAAACTGCAACGTGCTGTAAAAGTGTGAGATATAATCATTATGTGGCTCACTAGAAAGAAGTCTACAATTTTCTGGCAAGCCCTTTTGGAATGATGTATGAGTTAGCCCTAGGAGATAAAGGTTATAGATCCAACCACCAGTCAGATAATGGCAGGTTAAGCTGATCTGAGATAACAGAGGAAGCAGGAGACAGAGGTCATTAGCAAGAATTTACATTTTCTTCTTATTAGGCCTTCAGAGTTCCTAATATATACATTGCTAATACAAGAGTTTATACGTACGTCATAATTCAAATGACTTATTTACAAACAATGTTTTTCCAGTCATTGGTATAAATGGTAGATTTCTCAGCCTGTCTATAGAGCTGGTTAACTTTGTATATATGAATCAGAGTATGTTCATGTAAATCCACAGCACTCAGAAAGTTATCTTGGAAATTGTTTTGTAAAAATATTTCAACGGGCGGGCGTGGTAGCACACGCCTGTAATCCCAGCACTTGGGAGGCTGAGGCAGGAGGACCACAAGTTCAAAGCCATCCTCAGCAATGGCGAGGCACTTAGCAATTCAGTGAGACCTTGTCTCTAATAATATACAAAAAAGGGCTGGGGATATGGCCCAGTGGCTGAGTGCCCCTGGGTTCATTCCCCAGTACCACCACCACCACCAACAACAACAAACATCTAAAAAATATTTCAAGAACGCATAGCTTGGGGCTGGGGTTGTGTCTCAGCAGTAGAGTGCTCGCCTAGCACATGTGGGGCCCTGGGTTGGATCCTCAGCATCACATAAAAATAAAATAAAGGTATTGTGTCCAACTGAAACAAAATATTAAAAAAGAATACATATATTATATATATTATAAATTATTTGCTTGTATTTTATACTAATAATTGTGTACCTTTAAAACATTCATAGCCGGGCGCGGTGGCGCACGCCTGTAATCCCAGCACTTTGGGAGGCTGAGGCAGGAGGATCGCGAGTTCAAAGCCAGCCTCAGCAATGGCGAGGCACGTAGCAACTCAGTGAGACCCTGTCTCTAAATAAAATACAAAAAAGGGCTGGGGATGTGGCCCAGTGGTCAAGTGTCCCTGAGTTCAATCCCTGGTACCAAAAAAAAAAAAAAAAAAAAAAAAAAAAAACATTCATAAAATCAAACAGTCCAAAAGGATGAGAATAAAGGATAAATGCAAAGTTCTATTTTCCTATTTTTTTCTATCAAGTTTAATTTTTATTTTAATTTTATAACATCTTTTTTGAAGTTGTAATTCACATACCATAAAGTTGGTATACAATTCAGTGTTTTTTGTATATTCGCAAAGTTATATAACCATCACCACTAATTCCAGAAAAAGTTTTATTTATTGTTTATTCTAATCCAAGGATCCTCTGTGTATATAGAATTCTGTTTTTATATCACTATGATGAGTGTTGGTTAATATGGTACTGTAACATACAACCAAAACTGAAACTGGTAATAATAAAGGCATGGCTATTAGAACACCCATATTCATTTCTTGCTTGGGATGCCCCAGACACATTTCTTTCTGTATCATTCTTGAAAAGCAGACACTCCCTACTTGAACATTCCTATCAGTTTGGTGAGGACATGGAGACTCCTCCAAATTTTACATCTTTTTGCTTTTAGGCAAATTCTCTAACAAGGTGGGCTTTGGGGACATACAGATAAAAAAGGAGTGGAGGTCAGTGAACTTTTTAAATGTTAACAGGAGTCACTGGACTTTGTAGGACACCCTTAGTCTATTTAGAAAATACCACTTTGAGATAACTAAACAAAGCATTAATTTTTACTTCACCTGGGCAAAGTCTTAGCATAAAATTCAAACTTTATATTTTGCACTTTAGTAGCTTAGTTCATTAATTTTTCCATTATCCCACTTTTGAAAGAAGTTATCAAAGCAGTCCTCTTGCCAGGCACTGTGGTACACTCCTATAATCCCAGCAGCTCAGGAGTCTGAGGCAGGAAGATCAGGAGTTCAAAGTCAGCTTCAGCAAAAGAGAAGCACTAAGCAACTCAGTGAGACCCTGTCTCTAAAGATAGTACAAACTAGGGCTGGAATTTGGTTCAGTGGTCCAGTGCCCCTGAGTTCAATCCCTGATACCCTGCCCCCAAAAAAAGAAAGCAGTCCTATTTACATGTTAGTAAAGCTAATACCACATCTCAATATTTTAAATGGTTCATACTAAACTTTGGCTTCCAATTCATGCTTCTGAAATAGCCCTAGCTTATAAGCATAATTTAAAATATATTAATATTGTTAATAAGCTACTGATTCAAGCTTGCATTTAAATGGCATATTAATGACTGATTATATCTCTAGTCCATTCCGACAGTGGAAACATGGAGCATTGTTTATTTCTAGGTGCCTCATAAGGAGCATCATTTAAAATTTTGAAGAGTATTCAGAAGTTGGAGAAACCAGAGTAGGGATACCCAGTTTTGGCAACAAATCAGACCTCTTCCCAGGGAGTGGGAAGCCAAAGTGTCAATAACAATTACTATGAGAGAGAAGGCAAACTGCCTGGAAGACCCGGGTGTAGGTATTAAGCCTATGAAACAGGAAATTGAGAAGTATGGCAGCTGCTATGGGGGAATGTCCATTTCAGGTGACTAGTTTCAGGGTCATAAAACAGAAGTTATCATTTCTTATGGGTCAAGTTATGTTCTCATTTCTTTATGGGTCAAGTTATGTTCTTAGGATAATTGGCGTAGTGAAACAGAATATCATATCAGACCTTGCTGTGACAGAAGCGTAAGAAACAAGTTGTTGAAAATTTCTGGACCTCACCTCTATGATGTAGATAACAACCATTCCTTCCAACTAGGAACTACTCCCATGTTTCTCAGAGTAGGCAATGCCCAAGGGAGCCCACCGGGTTCTCTACTACATTCCATGTAACCTGTATTCCTTACCATGTGCACACTCACTTCCCAGTGTATTTTGTTCCCCTCAAACTGAACTCTTGGCAACTTGCTTTTTCATCCCTTGCTTTTAACATTTTCCCCCAGTATTTTATAAGTCTTTATAAATGCCAACACATTAAGGGTCTCCCAGAAAACAGTTCAAGAATCACATTAGGAAACAGTTTTGGAGCTTTCCCTTCCTCTTGTTCTGTGATAGGAAGTCCCCTCTCAGGTTCCACATTGTTACAACTTTCAACATGGTCCTCTCAAAA
This sequence comes from Tamias sibiricus, assembly GCA_025594165.1. Taxonomy (NCBI): domain Eukaryota; kingdom Metazoa; phylum Chordata; class Mammalia; order Rodentia; family Sciuridae; genus Tamias; species Tamias sibiricus. Next base: position 42,367,294 of record CM046661.1, read on the forward strand.
CATATTCTGCTTAAAATAAAAAGACCTATAGTAGTGGTCCCATGTTCCTTCAAATGCCCTTCTGCTTGAAGTTTAAATGTAACTCAAAAAACTATAATTTTTAGACCTTAACTCTATCAATCTCATGACTTTACTGCTAGAACCAAATGAATCAATAGTACCATCCGACTATCCCATGCATCAAACAAGTAACCCTAGGAAACACAAAATATAGCAGGAATAAATGACAGGCAATGCATGTTTTATAGCCCATCATTTAATGCTTTAACTACAGTATGCACTCATTTAAAGATATTGCTTTGCTCTAGCAAACAATAAAAGCAACTGAGTATTTATTTGATTGTTGCCAAATGCAATGATCCCATCACAGTGATTTAAGGAGATGCAAGTACAGCCCCTCACTGGCAGGGTTTATTTTTTAGACACTTGAAAAGTGGTCAATATTGTTGCAGTGAAAGCATCATTACTAACTAGCTGGGAAAATAAAAACAATTATGGAGGGAGTGACTGATCACATGTGGGAAAAAGCAAATTTGGAGTATATCATATTTGTTGTGGGGGATAAGAATGAGTTCTACCCACATAATTTGTAAATAAAGAAAATAGGTTTTTTTTATTAGTCATTTATAATAATTCGTTAAGTTGTTTATTGCTACTTACAAGAATCCCCAAGGCATAAAATGCCAACCAGAAGCTTTGTCTTCATAAATCATAGCCATGTTGTCTCAAATATACATCCTAAATTTCCAGGTGATTTTTTTTTCTGTACTTTGGAAAGAAAGGATGTCACAGGATCAAAGGTCTGGGACAGGTTTTCTGAGATCCTCTTGGATGTGGTCCATGAGGACAGTACTTTTCTCAGCCTACCCTTAGATTTGACAGGTTTATATGTTCAGTCATTCTCTCCAATGATTCAAGAAACACACTGAGCCTATTCTAGGTGCCCAGCACAGTGTTAAGTACAATTTCCAGCCTTGAGGAGTGCATCTGACTTACTCCAGAGCCCTCAAGCTACCCTTTGCCCTGAGGAGCCCTTTGTGATCTGAAGGGTTAGAACACCTGCTACCAGGCCCACCTACTCCTTTCTCCCTCTCTTTTTGTACAATGCCAACTTTGAAGCTGGACCTTGACTATGCCTTGTGATGAAGTCTATATCATAGGAATGAAGACTGATTATTAATTTCAAGAATATTTGATGTAGGTTTTGGGAGAATTTCAATTAAAAAAAAGAAGTCTTTGGAGTTCTCTTTCTCATATAGTAAAAAAAAGAAGAAAAAGCATGTCAAACACTACAGAGTGCTGTGAGCTTTGTCAGCAAAAATACAAGATTAACTTTTCCCCTTAGATACAAGGATGTCATATGTTATTTGGCCAACATAATTAATCTAATTCTTTTCTAATAACACCGATATGTTACCAAAGTAATGCAGAGAGATTAAACCCACTTGTCCTCCTCCTGGAACCTTAAATGTATCTCTATGGTAACAAATCTATGCTGGCACCAACAGCAGATAAAGCCAATTAAGATAAATAATGAGAGATCAGTGTGTATAGATCACTTGAGCATAAACTTTTTAGGAAGTTATGGGTATCACTGGGTTACAAATAAGTTGTTTGAATATATTCACTAAAAATCTGAAACTTGAAATAGTTTGAAACATAAGCCTGTTTGATGTATTTAAGGAATCATGATTGCACTGTGAAAAATATGCTATTCAAACCTACATTTTAAGAATATTATATACTTCACAAGGAGATTTTCACCCTTTGTCACATTTTAAAAATGTATCCATGTTGTCCTAAAAAATATTAACTAAGGTGTACATTTTTTTTTCTAAATTATAATTTTTTTCAACTTTCTCATGTCATTAGGGAATTAATGTAAATATATTACACACACACACATATATACACTATACACACACATATATATGTATATATATATATACATATATATATATAGGTTTCTTTATTTTTGCTTAAATATATAATGATCTCTTGTTCATCAAAAATACACTTTAGTTTTTTTTTATTAAAAGAATGTCAGGTTAGGTTAGAAATTTGAATGAAAGTTGTCATATTTTATTTTCAAGAATCACCTATTTTAGGTAACTTTGTTAAATTAGCATATATATGTAGCATCCTGTTTTTGTATTAGGGCTCAATACCAACAACAAAATCTCTCTCAGTTTTTGTGCTGTCTTGCATGTATAGATCATGAAGGAGCCCCAATTAGGGAGATGGCTATTGCGGTCAGCTGGAAGCCATAAGTTCCACCTAATAATAAGTATGTATGTGACACACCTGTAAATGCATGTGAGGCACCCGCAAAGCTAAAGGTATATAACCGGGTGAAAGCGGTCGGAGTCAGGAGAAGAATGAATTCACTCAGTCAGTCATGCAGTCGCTCAGTCGGAAGAAGAGTTCGGGTGGGAGAAGAAGAAAAGAATCAGAGCGGCCCGAACGTAGGCAGAGCGGTTACAGAAGAGAAACCAGATAGAAGAAGTAATTCCTGGTCAGAGTCAGGCCGAGGCTCCCGAGAAAGAAAGAAGAAAGAACAAAGAAGAAAGAAGCTCTAAAAGCTAAGCTCTCTCTCTCTCTAAAGAAGAAATCTCTCTCTTTCAAGCTCTCTCTCTTTCTCTCTAAGCTCTAAGAAGAAAAATCTTTCTTTCTATCTCTAAGCTCTCTCTAAGAAAGTAGAAGTAAAAGTAGTAATAGCTTTACTCTGCCTCCGAGAGTTTTCCTCCCGCGGCATCGTGGCTGGCCACGACAGGCAGCTTACAAGATCAATTGTCCACTTGATATATTTTGGTCCTTTTCAAATTGTCTATTCTGTTCTATTACATTCATGGATTCTAGATTCCATGGTAGCGCATGAGAGAACTAGTAAAAACACTTCCATCAGAAATTTGCTCCATGTAGTCTACTTCAATATCCATCTGTAGAGCCAACCAAAGAACATTGAAAGGTAAATTTAGGGGAGACATGAAACTCTTATTTTATCTGAAAGGGGTATAGGATATAATATTACATGAATGGTTCTTTAGATAATTTAGATACGAGGTCAGCTTTTTAAATATTGATATTGATCTTAACAGAAAACAATTAGATTCATAATAGTAAACTCAGTTTCAAGATTTGATAATCATATCAGATAAAAATCAGGGGACGTTTTTGCATACATTAATGAAGAAAATCACAAAAATCAATACTATTGGAGGTGTCTCCTATTGGACGTTGTCTAAGACAACAAATAAACAACAAGTGGCTAGCTACTCGCTTGCACTGAAATATTGAGCTAAAGTCATGGGAAAGTCCCTTCTGAGCCAGCTCAGGCTGAAAATGCTTATCAACCTCTTGTTCCATTCAGCTACCATCAACTGATTGGAATGTCACTGAAGTAAGAAAGCAAATGCCATCCCTGCTTCACATCTTGCCTGTTAAGTTACCCTGCCACTTCAAGACTTTAAACTTTCTATTGTCTTTCATAATCATGATCCCATATGCCTTGAATAATGGAACTTATGCTATACTTTGCCTGTTCCATCGTTACATACAGTCTCTCTAGGTGAACACAGAATCCAACATGTACTTTCACAAGAGATATTAGTTGAGTGCTTTTTACTGTGAGGAATTATACTAAGTGTTTTAAATGCTATTTCATTCATTCAATCCTCATAGAAGCTATGAGGTAAGAATTATCATTGTCCCCACTTAACATGAAAAAAAATTGAGGCTTAAAAATTATGTAACTTCCTAAGGTTATAAGTATATTCTAGAAAGGGGATTCTAACCATGCCTATCTGAAATTAAAGTCCACCTGCCATAAACAAAACCATTGTTTATGTTATTTTGTAGGTTTTAATTACAATAATTGATATATAGTACAAAAATTAGGCTTCTCTATAATAGCTTCTATATAATAGCTTCTATTCTGACCTCAATTTCTTCACCTATAAAATGAGGTTCTACTAACTGTTTCTGTAGGATTATTATTTTTACAACAGACCCTGAGAGAGTCTGTGTAAAATCAAATGGACTGAGAGACAGTGAACTTTTCAAGTATTTCAAAAGAAGCATAACTTTAGCACCGAAATTGCAGTTGATAGTAAAGTTCATGATCAGTGTATGCAAGTCCCTGGGTTCAATCCTCAATACAAAATACACTCCAAAAAGCAGAATTTAACAAGCAAATGTAGAGAAAGTATTAAACACATCTCAGGAAAAGAGAAAGAAAACAAGTCAGAAATGATGTGATTTATTAGGATTCCAGGGACCTAAACAGACTGCACAAAACTTTAGCTAAAAAATCCTGAGTGAATAGTTAAAAAAAAAAAAAAAAAAAAAAAAAAAAAACATTAATGGCATGTGATTCAAAATAAATCTAACCAATTAACCATGCTATTAAAATTGCCTATTCACTTTATATTTCAAATTTTACATTTTATTATTATTATTATTTTTTTATTTTTCTGTCCTAAATTTGTGACTTGCCTGGGACTTTTTATGTTTTTTTTTTTTTAATGTTTTTACAATAGATGGACACAATACCTTTATTTCATTTTTATATAGTGCTGAGGATTGAACACATGCTAGGCAAGCAGTGTACCAACTGAGCTGTAGCCCCAGCCCAAAGTACTCTTCATAATTCATTTTTATGAGCAAAAAATAAATTTCAACAGGGTTATTTCTAACTGAAATAATGGTCATGAGATTCAGAAGCCAAGTACACAAAAATGATCACTAACTGCCCCTGTCTTTGAGGGCCTTACAGACATGTGGAAAATGAAAGAGTAAAAAGCTATGCAAGAAGAAAAGAGAAGAAAACTAAGACTGTCCTATGGTTAAACATTTACATAAGAGATTAGAATATAACTTTTTAATCTTAATTTCAGAATTTCTAGAGTTTGCTTACAGATTTTTAGATTTCAATAAAATTAAATCAGTAGTTCTCAGACTTTAATGTGCATTAAAATCACCTGATGCTGTGTTTAAACACAGACTGTTGCCCACCATTCCCAGAATTTCTGACTCTGGGGGTTATGGAGAACCCTGTGAATGTCTTATCTAACAATTTTCCAGTTAATGGTATTGGTTACTCCTCTGGAAAATACAATTTGGAACCACTGCTCAAAAGTTTTTCTCAAATGAGAAGTGCAGAAATTATTGAATCATATATGGAAATATTACAATAATTTATAGCGACTTTAGTCAATTAAAAATTTATTTCCCATTGGAGTATAGATTTAAGGAACATTTTATATCATACTGACCAAGTACTGTATTAGCCTCATTCTTACCATGTATACTGCTTTCTCGTTGTTTGGTTTTGTTTTTGTGGTCCTGGAGATTGAACCCTGGAGTTCTTTATCACTACTAAGATTTTATGTCTCACAAACCCAATTCTCTATTTTTTTTTTTTTTTTTTTTTTTTTTTGAGGCAGGTTCTCACTAAATTGTTTAGGGCTTTGCTAAGTTTCTGAGGCTGGCCTTGAACTTGCAATCCTCTTGCCTCAGCCTCCCATGTCACTAGGATTACAGGTATGAGCCACCATGCCTGGCTACATATTACTTTTTGAGATGTTAAATATCCGATTGTCTTCAACACAGGGAAAATAGGGCATTCTTATAGACCAAAGGCAGGATAAGTAAAAAGTCTCCTGATCCTGGTTAGTGTTTTAAAGTAGAAGCATTTCAAAAGTTGTCACTAATTATTGAATACATTCTAATAGTAAATGACTCAATTCAACTTTTGAAACATGTCCCCTCAGTTCTTCTTTATTACCACTTCCCTAGTCTTGACAATATATGTCCTTTGAAATTAACTGAATTGAACACTTATGGGAAAAGGGCCCAAGAATAGCTATCCTTTTGATGTGTTGCTATTTTAAAAACTGACAATTAAATGAAGAAACATTACAAATGATTCCACTATATGACTAGCATTCTTCTAATATTATTTTTATCCAGTAATAATATTTTCCCCTCCTATAAACATTATGCTGGTTACTCGGGATTCAGAGATGAGTGAATAATTTTGTTTGGAAGGAATTCAATGGTAATGAATGGATTGACAACAAACAGATAAGAGCATATAAAATGCAGCATTTTCTAGTAAAGACACACAGAGGACTGGGATTGCTCAAGGGAGACAGTGATGCTCTACCTGTGGAAATCAGAGACTTCAACAGAGACAATATTTGAGCAGGCTTTTAAAAATGAATAGGAAAGTTCCAGATCAAGAGAGAGAAAGGATCCTGCAGAGAGGTAGAAATACATCCTTATTTAGTGATTACCAAAAAAAAAAAAAAAAAAAAAAGATATCCCAATTTAATTTTGTAGACTTAAACATATATGCACAAAATAATGTATAGTAACAATATGCAGCTACTTATTATGTATTTTATTAGTATTATTGCATTTTAAAAAGAATAAAACAAATCTGCAAGGAGTTATGTGGGTTATTAAATATTGTGGCAAAGGACATCATACATATTTGCCAAATATTTGAAGGAAGAGCAGGCATGGTTCACACCTGTAATCTAAGCATCTTGGGAGGCTGAGGCAAGAGGATAGCAAGTTCAAAGCCAGCCTCATTCAATTTACAGAGAACCTCTCTCAAAATTAAAAAAAAAAAAAAAAAAAAAAATTTGAAAGAGTTGAGGATGTGGTTCAGTGTTAAGCACCCCTGGATTCAACCCCTGTAACAACAACAACAAAATTGATTCAAAGCAAAAAGAAGATTTTATTTAAAAAGAAAGATATGAGCTGGGTGTGGTGGCTCACGCCTGTAATCCCAGCACTTTGGGAGGCTGAGGCAGGAGGATCGCGAGTTCAAAGCCAGCCTCAGCAATGGTGAGGCACTTAGCAACTCAGTGAGACCCTGTCTCCAAATAAAATACAAAAAAGGGCTGGGGATATGGCCCAGTGGGTGAGTGCCCCTGAGTTCAATCCCTGGTACCACAAAAAAAAAAAAAAAAAAAAAAAAAAGAAAAGAAAGATATGAGACAAAAGCTTCCATAGAGGAGGCAAGTCTTCAGTTCTCAGGGGATATTTGGGGTTGGGGATTCAAGTCTTAAAGGGGAGACAGCAGGATGAGTAGAAACAACCCACATTTGCAAGAAAATAACATGACTGAGAGCACTTTCTGATCTTGATCTGCTTTAGAAATCTCTCTGCCAGAAAAATAATGGTATATTAAAAATGTAGTTTTTCTTTATATGCACTGAAACAGGAGATTATTTTGTTTTAAAATTTTGGTTTTTAAAGGGCAACTCACTATAGTTTTTTTTGACATTTCTATTTTCAAACGATATAAGATTCATGATTTTGGCAATGAAGAATGATTTCTACTCCAACTCCTGTTAGTGTTTTTTAAACTGTTAAAAAAAAAAAAAAAAAAAAAAAAAAAAAAAACTGGTAAGTTTTTATGTCTCACAAACCAAAATAATAAGTTCATTTTAAAAAGCTGTCTGAAAAGATCTTGAATAATGGCAAAGGAATTTTTTGTTTATGTTCCAAAAGGGTTTTTAAATGCTTTTCATCTTGGGACTCCTGTGACTGGCTTACTTTCTTTTCTTACTTTAATCATTAAAGGCAAATCAGCTAGTCATAGGGCATGGATGGAAATTGGAACTAGACTCCAGGAAAGGCGGCCCTATTTTTGCTAGGTGCCCAAAAGTCAAGGTAAATACAATAATTCCTGAACATAGAGATTAATGCCTCTGCTGACCCCCTGTATGTTATCCAGACCTATCTTCCCTGCACTAACACATAATTGGAAGTTTATTATACTTACTATCTACTCTGAAAGTCCCTGTCTCCTAAACAAGGGCTATTTTTAAGTGAAAATAATTACTAAAATGGAATTTATATTTGTTGGTTTCACTTTGCAGTTCAAAGAGAATTTTCCCATCTCCCAATCTACTTTGAAGATGCCAATAAAGTCAGCAAGTTATATTCTCTTCCTGAATTAGTTTCTAATTAATTGTATTTTAGATTTACTACCTGTCTTTCCTTCTCTCAGTTTAAAGTCCTTTCCTTATATCTACTTCTGATGTAATCCATATGAGTCAAGAAGCCAAATAGTGCCAACCACGGAAAAAAAAAAGCAATACCAATTAGGATGAAGTGTTCATGCCTTGAAGAAAGCTATGTGTTAGCAGAGGGATAGTTAGAAAGCTCACTTCAGAGCTCTTATGTGAAGAAAAAAGAACTAGAGTGAGTTATTATCATTTAAAGAGTCCAGCAGTCAGATTAACTGCCAGCATAAATAGTATTAGGCATAATACTATTTATGTGTCACTAGATTAATAGGACGACATAAAACTTATTTGTCAGTGTGCTTAAGGAGCACATATACATATTATATGAATAAGGGGTTAATTGATTTGGGAAGAGTAAGTTCATTTTAAAAAACTGTCATGGAAAGATCATGAATAATGGTTAAAAATAAAAGAGTTTTAAAGGTATACATCAATACATGCTACCCTCTTACCCAGAGAAACATTGTATTTATAGACTGATAAGCCAGGAACCAGGAATTGTTTTTGAGTGGGATCCCTCTGATTATAATTTTGAAATCTGAGGACCTTCATTGTAATGAGCTTACCTACCTTAATCTACCTGGAAAATCTATTTTAGTAAGTATCAGGAACTGAACATTTTTATTGCCTGACATTCATCCATGAAATATATAGTAAGTTTCTAATTAGTGTTAGGTATGTATGCAGTGATCAGTAAAATTCTCTTGGCTTCTGTCTTCATGGGGTTTTTGATCCAGTGACATATGATCATTACGAGTATTTCCAATTAATATATTAAAATTATATATGAGGAAACATTCAGTTTGACTTGCCTTCCTCCTAAGGGAAGATAAAAACAACTTTCGAAACAACAAAAATTCTCCCTTGAGGACTGATATATAGTATTCTATTGTCATCTCTTTGGAGGGTGGATAGCAGGATGAGGAGGTTCTAAACACAAATAGAATTTCACAAATTTCTGTAAACGGTGAAATATGTTTTTGGATTAGAGTTCCAGACTTCTCTCTGTGATGTTTGAAGAGGACATTCCTGGAATTATGATTCCCTTCTAATTTTTTATATAAAATGTAGGGCTTTATCAGTCCTTTACGAGTTTCAGCAAATATTTACTGAGTGCTTATTCTGTTTCAGACAACTAGGGGGATCACAAATTTTAGGAAGATTTTCAATAACATATTTTGAAATATATAGGATCTCTGGCAGTGTTTCATTTGGCTAGAAAAGCCGAATTATTAAAATATTGCATTCTCAAAGCAATCTGTTAGTAATCATGTTTTCCCAAGGTGCTTGCTTCTCTCATTTTAAATGGCCATGAAGCATAGCAGTGGTTATGAGCTCATTCATAATTTAGTATATGAAGGTCACATACATTTTAAGATGCATTAATTTAAATTATAACATTAGTTGTAAATTGGGATCTTTTTCTGAATAAACAATCATTAATATTTAAAACAAATAGTATTAATCTAACATTCTAAGAAAAGTAGCTTCCAAAGACTTATAGAAATAACTCACCCCATATAGAGGTATATACTATACTCACATGCCAATCAAATTAAAAAATATTTGTTTAAATATGAGACATATTTTAAAACCTTGTTTCAATACCTTAGATAGTTTTACAGATTGTACAATATATTACATTTGCTTAACTATGTGAAAATTGTTTAAATGCTAATTTAATCTACTTTTCTTGTGTGTGGTAACATTTAAGAGATTTAAAAAATCTTTCAGCCATCAAAGTTTTTATGCACTGATGAAAGACATGGTTTGGAACTTAGTAAAGAGTGAGTTCCCATCACTTATGCATTTGATATGTTAAAGGCTTTATTTTCAATGAACTCAGGCATATTAAAAAATAAAATGGATGCTTTTATGTTTCATACATAGCCAAGGAGATTCACTCAAAATCATTTTGAATTCTCCCCAAATCTGAGGAGGAAATTCCTCAAGTAATATTTGAAACATTTTGAGCACTTGTATTTCTAAAAGACACACTTGACATAAACAAGCAAACTGCTTTTAAACAAAAAAATAAATAAATAATAAAACAACAAAAAAAAATAAAACAGTGAAAAGCCCAGATGATGATTATAAAATATGGTAACATTGGTTAATGTTTTCTTATTGAAGCGATGACTCAAAATTTGTTTTATTTTTCCTGAAATAATCAAGAGAGAGAGTATTAAAAACAATTCCTTTAAACATCATTACTTCTCTACCCATAAAAAAGTAATTAAGAAATAATATGAAAAGCTTTATGCAATGGACATCTTTTATTGTATTGTAGACATTCATTAACAAAAAATCATACATTAAACTCTGCTGATATCTTTGATGTGTCTCTGGTCCTTAATTATTTGTCAGTATACTGAGCTAAATATAGGGTTCTTTTACTTTTGTTAAAAAAAATAATTTAATGTCATCTTTCTCAAAACATGACAGGATGGATAACAGAAGGTGTAGGGTGGATGCAATATTTGCTTATCAGAAAAGGGCTAAGAATCTATATTGGTTCATCTGACAGCAGTAAGTGAAGATTTCCAAATAAGCAAGTAAGCTACATGGAAAGACATATGATCAAAAATGACACAATTTTCATTAGTGAGAATAACCATGCAGGACTAGGGGCATAGCTCAATGGTAGAGCACTTACTAACAGACAGGAGTCCCTGGGTTCAATCTACTACAATTTCACACACATACACACACACACACACACACATAAACACTATATGTTTTATATACACACATGTATACAAACACACACACACACACACATATATATAGTTAAGAAAACAATGGAAATAAATAATTACATCCTCATTATTTAGCTATATAAAATAAATCTTAGTAAACCCAATTTATGTCTTAAAGGGAGAAAAAAATATAAAGACATGTTCTTATGATAATGTTACAAGATTTAAATTACAACAGAAAATTTCAAAGCTTATTTAAGGGGGAAAAGGCAAGACAAGGATCTCTTCTTTCAGTTAACTGGCTATGTTATAAATTCTTGGGCACATTTATCTATTTATATATCCATATGATTGGTAATGCTTACACAGAGGAAATGAAGATGAAGTGAAATGTAAAGGGCTCAGCAGTTCTTAAAAGACCCTGCCAGATTCTTGACCTCATTTCTTACCACTGTCTACTTGATCTTGGTCAGCCACAAGGCTACCATTCAGTTTCAAAATTCTACCCTTCCCTGGCTCAGGATTTTCATAACTGCTTTTGTTCTTTCTTAAGCTCTTCACTTAGACCTTCTCTTGGAATCAGGCTTCTGTTCTCACATATGCTGGGAAAACTTTCCAATCCTGTCCCCTCTGACTAACTCCAACTCCAATGATTGCTCTCTAGCCCAGTGGATCACCCAGTCATTCACAGTACTCACAGCCTCTGAGCTCACCTGGTCCTCATTTTTCTTTATTTATTGACTGACTTGCCCTATAAGCCAGGAGAAACAGCACTTTGCCTAGTTTGACCTCTGTATTGCTAGGGTGTTCCTAGAAAATTGTTCTGCCTGGTTTCAAATAAGGATCCAAAAGGTTATTTTTAAAAGAATTAACCTTTGTCAATTTCCCTGGTTGATCCAAAATAATGTATTAATCTCAGGTAGATAAAGTGGGGAAAAGATGGAAGAGTAACCAGAATGTATACTACATATTCTTAGACTTGGTTTTCACCAGAAACTCCTCCCTGCATTTTGCCAAAGCAGTGCAAGAAGTGGTTCCCTCTGGAGAAGCACAGAGCACCATCATCTCTTCCTACAGTTTTCACCCCACAGCTGCGAATCTTAAAATGGGACTCCAGATAGGTAGCAAGCTATTGGGGGTACAAAAGAACTAGCTCAAATACTACAAGTATGTATTCATGGAGAGCTGATCCAAGTGACAGCACCTGGCTCTGGCCTTGTTTTAATTTACTTTGATGGGAATCTATTTGAGAGGCACTGAAGGTGGTTGTGCTGTGGGCAGTTACTTCCATGCACCAAGCAACAAAACAGTAGGACTGGCAAATCTGGACAAACGTAATGTAAAACATTTTGGTCTGAGCAGCCTGTTTGTGATTCTAATGATTTTCTGTGTTAGTTAGATGACTTCTGAAAAGTTTGCAGTCAGCCATCTCAAGTCAAAAACTACACTTACAGGGATCAATGATGCATTATAGGACATGCCGTTTGGCACTGGACAAATATTCATTTGCAAAAATCTACAGCCTAAAAGGCCATCACAGCATATTTTTTAAAACTTCCAAAAATGCTTTACTGTATCTATGATAAGCATGCTCGAAGATGTGTTGTGCTAAAACAGTGTAATGCACATACTTAAAAGATGGGTTTGGATATTTGTTCACATGAACATTTTAGTCCTTTTACCAAAAAAAAAAAAAAAAAAAAAAAATGAAAGTTCATTTTATTGCATGGCTTTATATAAACATTTTACATAAAGAGACACAGATTTTTTCCTGAATCAGATCATGATAATTCTTAAGATGTGACCCCTTTATTTTCACCTAATCTTGTCCCCAATGCCAAAGTCTTTCCTGATGTTTAGATAGCAGCAGCTTGCCTTGCAAAATGAAAAATTATAATAGAATTGAAGGCACAGCTCTGGGGTAAAGAAAATGTTGTATTTTATACTCCAGTAGTCTCACATGGGTGTACTCACAAGGGTATTATTAGGCAGTTTTTCCCTACTGTAGTAGTAGTGGGTCAGGCTTTGAGGCAGAGAGCAGACAGTCCCCAAAAGGCTGATTTCCCTAGTGCTCACTGAGGTTCTAAATCTCAACTGTAAATGAACTAAGTCAGAGGTTCAGAAGAGATAGTTCATGGACCCATGAAGGTACATGTCAAGAATGAGAATGTGCAAAGGAAGATTTTTATAAAATTAATTTCATGAGAGCTCCTTCACTTTAGGATTTTATTCTTCTTGCTACTTTGTGTTACAACATTTGTCACTTTATGCTATGATGGCATTAAGAAATCAGAGAAATATAACTATGGTTTTAAAATGTATTAATTGTCTCCCCATACATCACAAATGGACGCTGTCCTTCGATCCTCCAATGGCATTGTAAATTCTATCGATTCATCAAATTCCAAAATGTGGAAACTGCTGATTTAGAATTCACTCCTTAACCTTTTAAAATATGTATATCATTTTATTTTTAAAATAACTTTTACAGCCTACTTCCCCATAGCTATTATTCACTTCACCTCATACACCTTTATAATAAAGAAGACCAGATGGGGTATTTTTCATATATCCAAACAAAAAAGCTACTTCTTATGCATGGTTCACACATATATACATGGTCTTCTTTCTTAAGGAGTGAGCATGCATTGTTTAATTTCATTACATTTTAATGATACAGTTTCAGTTTCAACTGCCAGAGAGAATGTGGCATTTGGAAATTCTGTTCTATGAATCATCCCAAGTACAGAAAGAATGCATACATTGCTTAATGAGATTTCTAGGACTTGTTATTTTGTCCCCAAATTAATCTGTTGGTAAGTACAAGGTAATAGCATAAAAGAATCATTTGTATCTCCATTTCCAAATTAAAATAAGATGATAACAGGTCTGTACTTACCATAAACTATATCAGTGTGCTTGATGCAACTTAGGTTTCAACACTTACAGGTGACCTGCCACGACAGTTGCCCTCTGTATGAGGCAATATCCACACACTACCCACTCATGCCCACCAAAATGAGACAATTTGAATAAGAAAATGAATATTGATTGTAAGTTAATATATCAAAATGTATAAAACAGAATCCATGATACTAACAACTAATAAATGATATGAATAAATCAGTATTCAAAAATATAAATGTGATCTAAAATAGGAGAAAAGTAAACGTCCTTATGGAAAAATTTAATATATGTAGAAAAATGACAATGTTTAAAAGTCACTATTTTGCAGACATCATAGTAATAATTTATTTGAAGAAGAATAATCAATCAATAATAATAAATAATCAATAAATAAAACTTTTCCTGAAATTGAAGCACAAGCATTTCACTTGGTGATTTTTGTCCTCAGATTGTGCAATTTGAATTTCTTGAGGTCATGGAACATTTTTTCTCATGTTGATATTCTCATTACTTGGCAAAGATCCTGGCATAATCTTTGATAGAGACAATGAATATGCAGAGAAATAATTATAAATTCTTTCCCAAGTCCTTGCTTTCTCACCAACTCTCCAGCTCCAAGTGTTTTGGTGGCTCTTGGGAGCCTAGTGTTTCAGGGTCAGATGCACAACACTTTTATGAGAACAGCTTGCTTATAGTGATGTTAAAGAATGAAGCCTGTGATTTGCTTCAGATCTAAACAGAGAATGCTTTTACAAAAAAATACCAGGTTTGTGTTCATATAGCACCTAAAAATAAGTACATCACTCAAAGAAAGTGGACTTTGCTATTAGGATTATGCTGAAACATTTATGCATAATTAAAAATTCCAATAAAGGCATCATCTAAAGCCATTCTTCAATGATTGGATACATTTGATTTGAAGAGAAATTGTAAATTGTACTACTCAAGATGAAAATGAAATAATTCTGAGTCTGGGTATTTTCCATTATCTATTGAAATGTTTCTTTTCTAAGAATATCTGTTTTTATATATTCTCCTGAATTGCTATCTTTTCAGAAGGCATCTTATCAACAAATGTGTTTTCACAAAGCATAGCACTTTATGAGATTTGAATGAAGAAAGATAATACATTTATAAAAGCAATACATAGTAGTTGGAATACAAATTCCACCAGGCAGATATTTGTTATTAGTAACAAGAGCTCATGGTTAAATGTGGCATAAATAAGTGTCAAAAGGGATCATTATAGAACTAAAATTAAGAATGTAGGCTTAGTGGAATCCAAGTATATTTTCCTGAGACAGTGGGACAATTAATTAGCACATGAGTTATAAAACAGGAAAGGAAAACAGAGAAAAAAAATGCTATTTATTGAGTTACTACTACAAGCCATGCCAGGTATTTATACATCATAAATTTTATATTTCATACTCCAATACACTCCCAAATAGTTAATTTTCCTCAAAGGAAACTGATGCTCAGGAATTTTATATAACTTTCTCAAGATTATACATAGTAAGTGAAAGAACCAGAATTTATCTGATACCACTTTTCATAATCTTTCCACTTTTTTCGTGATGCTCTGAGCAATTGATACCAGGAGCATTGCCACAATCTAAGGGTGAAGTTATGATTTAAAGGTAGGATTCATTAAGCATTGAGAACGGAGCAAAATGCTTTGTCAGAAGTATCAGCTTGAATTAAAATCAACAAGGATAACACATGTGACATGAGGAATTCATTTGTGTGGAAAGTGTCACAACATTATGAGATGCTTTAGACAGAACATAACTAGGGAAAGGTCAGTGAACTTGACCAGCGGTCGAGTTTTCAATCCTTGGTGATTTTTAGGTTTTTTTTTTTTTGTGTGTGTGTGTGTATTTGTTTATATTTTTTGGTGCGGGAGATTGAACCCAGAGTCTCACCCATGCTAGGCAAGTGCTGTACCACTGAGCCACATCTCTAGACCTGTTAATCCTTGGTGATTTTTAAAACAGCAGTTTTGGTACAGGGTTAGGTTGAGTACTAAATATTATAGTGCGTGGATAAGAACAGCCGTTCTGTTTGAGTTTTTATCACATGCCAAACATTACTAAGAGCTTGAAGCTCATGCTGTGCATTCTTTAGGCTCTGAATTGTCAGGACCATATTAGAGGTGAAAAAGAAAAAAAAAAGTCAATGAGATTAAAAAAAAAAAAAAAAAAAAAAAAAAAAAAAAAAAAAAAAAAAAAACTTACCCAAAGGCATCCAGCTATTAAGTGTCAAAACTGTGATTCACCTACAGGTGTCCAAATCCAAATGTTTTCAACATCATCTTTGCCAGTCTAGGGAATCATGAATACAACTTGGAAGAACTAAAAGAGAGGTAATCTAAATAATGGAAAAGATATGCTGGTAGGAATTAGGGAGAAGAAGGAGGGCAGAGGTGAAGGAATTCATGTGAGGGAGGAGGGGTTTGATTCATTTTCCCAGAGTTCAGGAATGAGGTAGAGAACAGTGGATGTCCAACACAAAGCAGAAGCTGCCCCTGAAGACAGCAGAGAGGAACCTGTCTAACCTACATGCCCTTATCTTTCTTTCTTTACTGCCAGGACAGGTCTTTTATAGCTGTCATGCATTGATTGTCTGACCCTGTCACTGCTGCTACCCTTGCAAGAAAGTCACCCATCATCCACTCTATCCTGTTAATGTCTGGTTTCACCCTCACCTGATATTTCTATACAGGCTGCCCCTGACAGTGGAAAAATGTTGGCTGATTTACAAAAACTAAATAAAATGCACAGAGGGGGAAATCATTACATTTCCCCGTGAGTCATAAATAAAAGAAAATTTTCTCACCTAACACATCTGAGTTTTAATCTCCTAATTGTTCAACAGGAAAATTCACTAAATCAAAGGTGTGCACACGTTGACCTGAGAGAAGGCATTTAAGGGCACTTCTCTTTTTGACACAATGAATTCTGTACTGTGCAGTCAAGTGAGGTTCTCAAGCAGAATATGGGCAATTAGGTGGGGCAGGTAGTCTCTGGCAGATACTCTGGATACACTTTAACAGGACTCTATAGACCCATGTTTCTCAAAATTGAGTGTGTAAATGAATCATCTGGACATCTCATATAATGCAGATTCTGATAGAGTGATTCTGGGGAGAAATGTCTGAGACTTTGCATTTATAACAGATCTGTAGCTGATGCAAAACTGTGGTTCCTCAGAGCATGCTTTGATATGCAAAGTTTGGAGAAGATTGCTTCATTATGTTTACCTTAATGGTCTATCTCTATGCAGTTCCATGGGAGTAGCCTCCACTAGCTCTATCCTAAGCCAGCTTTAACACCTCTGTCTCTTGGATGCAAGGTGCTTATCCAGAGCTGATCATTAGCATCTCTTCCCCACTCTGTGTTCAATAACCTTAGATGGTTGCTTGATAATGATGGGTGGGAGTATTTAACTCATGGATATCAGCAATTCCCACCCATCAAAACTTTTGCAGGGAAGAGCTTCCTCTCTCTTACTATTTTGTGCATATTGGCAACCCAATGATGGAAATTCAAAATAAATTTTCTTCTAAAGCATTTATATTGTGCCACATGATGTTAATTTATAAGTATTTATAGGATGAAAACTCTAGGCTGTCCAGTAACTTATGTTTTCTGGAGTGCTTTGTCTGAACTAAACTGAAGGAAGAGCCATGACTTCATAATATAACCTGGATCATGATGTGCCCAAGACTAGGTTGAATTACTAGCAGCAGAATTTGGACCTCTTTTGAAGAGGCCTTCTTGTACTTGGGCCTCTGTTTCTGTATATACCCAATAAGGACATTTGCCACATTTAATTTATTTTCCTCAAAAATAAACATGGCAAACATATAGCCACAAAGTAAATGATATTTTAATGAGAAACAATATACTGAGCTAAAAATAGCCAACCTAGTGACACATACATGGGTCTGAAATCACTTAGCAAGTTGGACAGAATAATGAGATTGGCTCAACTGTTCTTATTTCTTTAGGGTTAAGAATTGTGCCAATATGCATAAAATTTAAAATAAAATCAATAAGGGTGTTTGTTTATTTAGAGAAAAAGAAAAGACAGGAAAAGAAAAAGAAAGGAAGTAATCACTTTCTAGGTAAAGAAGCTTGCGACAAAGACTTGCTGAAAACTAACTCAAAACTAAATGGCATAGCAGTTGATGTCAAGGGACTGAGAGGCACAGCAATCACAGATGGAGTGCAAAGCAGCATAAATCCCTGGAGATCTTGTAGGACCTGCTTTGGAATGGAAAAATGAACTTTACTGAATGTTTCCCTCTCTCTCCGCCCTCTTTCTGCTTGAATAAATGTGCTTAGGTGCAGTGAAATTATTCCAAGAAGGGTAACAGAGGGTAGAGGGATGAAAAATGAAGAAGACCATTGTTAATTAATAAATAGATAATATGCTCTGAAGGTTGACTGTGCGTGTGTGATGTACATGGGGGGAAATAGCAAGATCATAGGAAAATTTGGAAAGTTTTAAAATAAATCTTCTTAAAAATGAGTTCATTATCATGATTATCTCCCTATAATTTACCTTATCAACAAAGAGAAAAAAATTCAATTTGAATATATTAATAGGGGATTGAGTAAAAATTTGAAGTCTTTATCAGTTAGTTCAACCAACTGTATATCGAGCTTACATGGATCATTCTGCCTATAAACAGTAATTCACAAGGCTAACATTTGTCTATCAGTTTCAATAGAGATAAATATAAGCATCATGGAAAATATCTGTACTGCCTAGCACAAGTAACAAACACTACAGAATTGGGATTTGCTGTCAGTTTATTTTTCTTTAGCAATCGCTATAGTAGTACATATGATTTCACAGCATTAGTGAAAGCAGAAAAGTGTAATAAAATGAAAAGTGGCAATGTTTAATCTGGGTTCTAACATGAACTTGTCATGGGAGACATTAACAAGTCATCTAAATTACCTGGGCTGCTATCTCTTAACATATAAAATAAGGATATTTCTATTAAAAGGTCTCCATTCTGCTAAGAGTACCCAATGCTATTACTATTCTCTAATATAAAGTGAAAAAATCTTTCACAACCAACATGACATTGGTCTGAGGCTACCTACAAAAAGGAGTGCTGTATAATATAATCCAATCTTGCACCAGTTCTGGGTTAGGCAGAGTGTCTGACTATAGATAGTGGTGATGATAGAAAAGGCCAAAGTGACAAATAGGAGATGTAGCAAGTGGCTCACTCTAGCCCAAGAAATGAGAGAAATGCTGGTCAGTGATTTTTCACAGACCATTGTTAACAAATGAAGCTCACTCTATATTGAAGAAAATACTGCCAGACTGAAACTCGCCACATAACCTTGGTTCTCAGTCATTAAAACATGATTAAGCTTTGTCTATGAAACCGAAAACCTGTATTCATATGCTAATTATTGGGTAACAAAATATGCTAATAAAATTCTAGAACTTGAATCAGAACAGTACTTTTCAATGAGGGAAAACAATTTTGCTCCCTTGGTGATGTTCCTGAAGATCTGGAAATATTTTGGGTTGTGATGAATGGGAGGGTGGGACTGGTATCTGGTGGATAGAAGCCAAGGATGATGTTGACCATCCCACAATGCATAAGGCAGCGTTCTGTGATAAATAACCACCCTTCTAAAGATGTCAATAGTACTAGGCCAAGAAACTCTGAAGTAGGAGAGCTTTCTCCGAAACCACCTGACCCAATGTTCTATTTCAGAGGATTGAGCTCTTTTTAATTCCACAGCACAGGTAGGGAAACTGATAAGGTACTTAGACATCACTCAGAGAGAGATAATGAAATGACACCCTGCACCTAGTCTCTTAGCGCCCAGTTCAGTGTTCTTCTCTATAGTCCCTTTCAATGTGGTCAACAGGGAAGGACATTAGAACAACTGTAATGTTTTTTAAAAAACAACATCAGATTCTCTGTTCTTTCTTTGCCACTTGACACTACTGAGTTGTGCAAATAGCTTCTTTCCTAGGATAGGGAACCATGTTTCTGCATTTTTTAAATTCCCATATTAATTCACAGAAGCATTTGAGCACTGGATTAGGCAAAACACTTTCTGTGCACCAAGAATTTTTCATGACACTGGATAGAAGCAATAAGTATGTAGAACAGGAAAAGAGTTTCAAAGAGTTTCTTTAATTATCATCCCCACAAAAACTTTTGAAATATAGACTCATGGAACAGTAAGTCCTGTGACATAATTATTGTTTATTTGTTCTTTTTAGATATACATGATCGTAGAGTACATTTTTACATATTAAACAAACATGGAGTATAACTTATTCTAATTAGGATCCCATTTTCACAGTTGAACATGATGTGGAGTTTCACTAGTCATATTTCCTATGTGAACATAGGAAAGTTATGTCTGATTCATTAACTATTTAATAATACAAAAATTATTTACAAATGAAGGATTGGCATTAGCTCAGCATCTCCCAGACATGTCCTCAAAGCCCAACAACCACCAAAGGAAGAACAAGCTAGACTTTGAGTGACTTGAATTCATGGAATCTGGTTCCATCTTTAAAATATTATGAACATCTGGATGTCTAGCTGAGAGGTAAAAGACAACTGGGAGATACATGATTAAGGTGGCCAATTGTAAGAATATTTAACTTATAACCATGATCTTTATTTTATTCCCTTGCCCCTTAATTAACAGGAAATAATACACCCTCTTGTAATATTGGTTGTAAGTTAATATTAAGACTAAATCAATCAAAAGTAATGGGAAAAATGTACTGCTTTGTTTCCACATTGCTACTTCTACACCAGTTCCTTTGCAGAGACTCTGATGAACTGTCCACTTTGAGAATGGCTGATTTAGAGGATGGTGGGGGTAAGAATATTCCATGCCAGGCTAAATAAAGTATAGTTGGCAGTCACTATGTTATTCTTTCAACCTCCCTGTGTGCTTGCATATGGCCCCTCCTAAGTGGAAAGGGTGCTGAAAGCAAATTGTGTGGTGATTTGTGATGAGTGCAAAAACCCTACAGGCATACAAACAAATTTCTTCTCCAGGAATTCTTATTGTCCAGTGTTTGCAGACTCAAAGATATTCACATTTTCTAAGCACACTGATAACAATGCACATATTATAAGATCAGCATACAGCTTGAGTGGGTGAGAAATTCACATGGTTCAATCTCCTAATAGTTATCCCAGGTTTGTATTCAAGGCAACACCAACATTTCTTACATTTACTTTTGTAACATGAGAGTGAAAGATTCCTTCCACCTGAAAGTGAAAATTAAAAAAAGAATATATTTTAGTTATACAAATATATAGTTACGTGCAGTGCCTGAATTCCATAAAAAGGAAGACTTCTTAACTATTTGTCAAGACAAATTTCAGTAATAAAATGCAGACAAATCAAGCAGTACTTAGAGTAAGACAAAATTATGTTCATGTTAATTTTAATTTTTTAAAGAGTCCTTTGAGGTTTACTTAAAAAGTGGACTTAAGGTCCAAAGAAAGTCATGTGTTTATACTTGGTGGCTATCATGCTCTGTTATCAATAAGGTAGGAGCTCATGGATCAGTGGTCCTCAAACCTGTCAGGGAGGAGGATCAGCTGGGAGATTTTACAAAACACCCATGCCTCTAACTTCAGTTCCAAGATTTCAGGGTAATTGGTGTGTTGTGCTCACAGTCAGGGGAATTTTAAAAAACCCTCTCCAGGTGATTATAATGTGTAGCTGGGGTTGAAAGTCACCTGTGAACAGAAACTTTTCTAGCTATTTTTTACAGTTATCATGAAGTTGTTAATGGAATGCAAGCTTTTTGCTCTATTAATGATCTTCTGCCAGCCATTCAGGGGAAAAAATCGGTCTCTGCTTCAATATGTGTCATCTGTATGGACCAACTTTGAAAAACATTATCTCTTAATTAGATTCTAACCTCTGTCGTTTCATTTCCCTGTGCAAGAGGCAATGAATAAAGGGCAAGGAAAGAAGAAAAGTCATGTGGGTGACTAAAAATTCAAGGGTTAAAACTACATAAATCTTTACTTGTGGGTCAATATTTTGATAAGTGGTAAGCAGCATTAAAGAAGGATTTACAAATAAAGATTGTTTGAAGTAGTTGTTTATACTTGGTCTTTGAGAATGTGGTATAAGTGTTGTTTAAGCTGTTTTAAGCCCTCTGTGTGGTGAGGAATGCTTCAGCTGCATGTTTTATGATCTCAGGCTGAGTACATTTTAAATTCAAATATATATAGGCTAGAAAACTCTTCATTTCTTTTATCATCAATACATTGTAAGCAATATGGAAAACCCAGTGGACAAAGTAAGATCAACCCTCTAAGGATATTCATGAAGAACCTACAATATTGACCCAAAATTCTTATGTGTATTTATTTACACACACACGCACACACACACACACACACACACACACAGAGGCAAACATGTGCATCCATGAGAGTGCACGCTTGATTTACAAGTCTCATCATTGCTCTTTTTCTGTTATTTATATTACAAACATATTGATTTATTGTTTATTAGCAAATTGCTTATTTTTACTACTCTAATGAGAATAATTATTTTTGGTCTAAAGAGAATAATATGGATGCAAAGAGCTCAACTTTAAAAGTGTCAGTGGTGTTTGTATGACAGGTAATGAGGCAATTTGGCAGAACATCAGAAACTAATTGAGCTCAGCTCACATCAATGAGGCTTGTTCAGCTGAGGCTGTGCTTCCCAAAAAGAACAGTGGAATTAAATGAGACAATGTGACATGTACAATTTTAATTGGAAGCTCTAATTTAAAATATTTAAAAGCATGTTTAAAATAATTTGTGAATTCATACAGATGCATCCTTCCCCGACTAATTAAGAATATTCAGTGGGTCATATAATGTCTGGATGTCAAAATATGAATTATTGAAGTCCCTGCACATATAAGTATACCTGCACCTTTAGGCAAGATCAAATTTAGTTTAACAGAGGGAAGAGGGAAAGAAACAACCCTCAAGACTGCAGAAGGGTAGGTGATTTTAGCATGATATTTTTTAAACAATTGAACTATCATTAAATTGCACACATATTTTGAACAAATGAAATTATATTTTACTATTTTTGAAATAAATCATCCCGATGAAACAAAATGTAATTCAGAGGTGTTTTGGGGCACTGCTAATTTGATATTTTGGGAATACTAGTATTCTCCTTTTTATTTGTTTTGTTTGTTTCTGGATCAACATGGTAAGCCAGGATTCTAAAGACAGTTTTTAAATAACCCTGAAATTCTTATGGTTTCTAATAGTGCTTAAAATCTGTGATCACTGATCAATTAGCAAGTACTTGCTATGCTGATTTTTAAACAAGGGTAAAATAGACAAATAAATTTTAATTTTACTTTTTCATGAACTAGTAAAAAATAAGAATAAAAAAAATCACTGGTAAAAAAGAAACTTGTAAAACTGATCCCTGCTAACTGGAAGTGTAACAATATAATCACACTATATTAATGACTTACAATAGAACTAAAACAACTTTACTAAAATTGTAACAATGTAACACAAGTTACTCCAGCAGGTTTAAAGAGATTTATTAAAGAGAATATTACAAATTGAAATGTTTAGTCACATTTTTCATACATTAGTAAATGATATTGACAATGAATTATTAGAGAACAAGGTGTTTTACCATGGTTTTGTTATTTACCTTTTTATTACCATGGGGTTCCAACTGTTAAGTAATGGATCAGTTCTCTGAGGCACTAAAAATAGAGGATTTTTTAGAAATGGAGAAATGTTTAATGAGATAAATGGAAAATTCTCAGCAAAAAAATATGTAAGAAAGTGAAATATAATAAAAGAAGCAGAGCTGGGATGGATGAGAAAAGATTGAGGTAAGAGAAGGCAATGACTAGAAGTGATTTTATTTTTACTTGGGTCTGGAAAAGTGAATTAAGAAGACTAAAACATACTGGCAGAAAAATAGGACCTAATAACATGAAAACAGACAATTTTAAGTGAAACATTTATCTCAAAGCTGGTATATTTTTGCTCCAAAAACTGCAACAACTTGGAACATTATTTTGTACAGTATATATTATTCAGGGCCTTTCATTTATCTGGCAGAATTGCAGAGGGAAGGCAAAACTGAGGAAAAATGGCATCTTCAAGGATGAATAAAACAGAAATTTAATTGATTATAAACATACATACTTATACCTATCATACAAAATTCCTACACCGGAGACACATCAGGAATGCCCACATGCAGTGGACTACATGCATATTGCCCATGTGCCTTCCCCATACACACAGACATACATATATATGGCTATCTCAGTCATGCCTGAATGTTCTGAAGGAAGGCCACACTGACTCCAAATTTTTTTAACTCAAGGTTTCTAAATGGTACCAAAAGATGTTACTCTACTGATTTAATCTTTATTCTTGATATGAATATATGAGCTACTCTCAGATATAATCTTTTATATTCTATTACAAACAGATGTGAAAACTTGCCCATTTTATTTCTTCATGAAACACAGTTTAATATTCCCTCATCCCTGAAAGGAAATGATTAATCCCTATCCCGGGTTTAGATTGTCTTGCCAGGTAAGAAACACAATGATCAGGCAACATTAGTACCCACTTGACTTTAGCACCATGCTTTACAGTCATCCCAGATACACCTAATTTCAGAAACAAATAATTGAAACTCAGGAAAAAAAATCCCTAGATTTAAAAAATTAATGCTTCTTTTATAGCTCGAATATTTTTCATATAACCACAATTGCATCAGGGAATCATTACATTTGTCAATCATCTATAATGTTGCCTGTTGTAAAAGCAAACTCAAAGAATAGCTCTTTTATTTTTTGAATAAGCTTCTAGTGTTCTTCAGTCATCCTTTATAAATAATTATTATTGCATATACCAGTACTCATTAAAAAATAATTTATACTTAATCAGCATATAACACTCCAAGGATTCAGATGATGTAAATAAATGCTGGAAGTGAACCCGCAAACATATGGACCATTGGCCAATTAATTTCTGATTCTTTATGAGAAATCACATATGGTCCCCTAAGACAAAGAAATCACATCATCATTCTATTACTTTACAAATTCTTAGAAACTATAGGACTCTCAAGTTGACAATACAATAGTACACACTCTGTTCTTTCTGTGTACACATGCAGTGTCTACTTTTATAGATATTTTGATATTTGGGCTTTGTGATTCAAAGTGTTTCAAGAAAAATAAATAAAATGTTGTATAGTGTTTTCTTGGTAAATTTTGTTTTTTTGTAAATATTTCTATATATTTCAATGCTTTATTCATAAAATGTGCATTGAAGGAGGTTAAACATAATTCCTTTCTATGCTAAAGGGAATGTAATTTCATGGATAGGAAGAGGGAAAATATCATAATTGAAAAATTCTCACAAAACTATTTCCTTATGTAGTTCTAGAATTAACCTCCCACTCCTTAGAATAATCATGCAAGGTGAATTATTAATATAATCTATTTCTTGAAATTATAATTCTGTGATCCTCTTATATTTCATTCCTCTTAATAAGTTAGGTAACTAAGTTATTAAATTTATAAAGTAAAAATAAATATAGCAAATTTTACGTTGGGTTTTGACACTCCTCAAAACTTAACTTCTATCTCTTACTTTACCCCTCTGCCTTGGCTCAGTATTGCCAATTACATTAATTCCTAACATGGCTTATGTTTTCAGTTTTTCTAAAGATCTGAAGATAGGCAATTGACGGATAAGATGGTTGTTAATATATTTATAAACAGATGAGATCAGTAAAGAGCAAACAAAGCATATCAGTCAAAATCAAACATCAAAATTTTATGTGAAATATTCTTTTTTTAACATGTTAGGCTGCACAATTTTATGATGTGAATAGGTGTTGTTACAGTCTGTTATAACCCCATCAGGTATGCTTAGTGTTTCCTTATTTTGACATTTAAACTACCAGTTTGATTATTCCAAATTGAAGACAAATGTGCTACTTTAAATGAACAAAATGAATTTAAATTAGCTTAACCAAAAAAAGAATTTTTTCAGGAACCAATGGGAAATGAGATTAGCTAGCATTTAGTTGTAGGATACAATGGGTAAATCTGATGTGATTTAGAAATATAATTAAGATATTTTAACTATATTTGCCCGATTTCATTGTGAACTCTCAAAAACTTGTGGTGCCTAGCTGCAGATTTATGTCAGTATATAAATGTAACTGCAGCTTGGCAAACACTATCTTTTCCAGAAAAGTCATCTTGTGTTAGAGACTATAAAGTGTGTCCAGTGAAAGATGATTTGTGTCAGCTAAAACTGTAGCCTGGAGCCACACTTGGTGTGTTATTACTTTAATCTAGTTATTGCAGCCTTGAAGTGTATCTTAGCAAGTTCAGGGGAGAAATGTCAAAAGCACAACCCAGCCTGATCATTAAGAATTTCTAGGAATAACCAAAACCAAAACCAAAAAACAATAAAAGCAACTACCACCACCATCAACAACAACAACAACAACAACCAAACCCCACTGACATATATTCTTCATTTGGTTATTTATTTGGAAACATGTAAATTCTCTCTCTCTCTTTTTTTTTTAATTTTAGTTGTTGATGGACCTTTATTTTTACTTATTTATATGTGGTATTGAGAATCAAACCCAGTGCCTCACACATGCTAGGCAAGTGCTTTGCCACTGTGCTATAACCCCAGCCCTAAATTCTTATTTAAGATATACTATTCCCTAGCATAACAGAATATTTGGAGTTTAACATAGTGTTATATAGCCTTTCATGATTAAGCCTTTGAGGATTTATTCTGATAATATAAAAACTAAAAATGCAAAATCAAATATACCCATAAACACTGAAATGAGAAGATATATAATGCTATTCTAATGACTTATGCTGTGGATTACTAATTATAAAACAATTTTTATCATAAATGCTAGTCTATGTATAATTACAGATAATTCAAAGAAAATAGTTATAAATGCATTAATATCAAAATAAAGGCATATCATAGGTTAGTATTAAATCATAAATATTTGAGTGAAAAACAAATTATAAATATGGTATTATTTAAAATGGATATTTCAGCAATAAATTATGAGTTTTGTTGATGAAAGGAGACATTCAAAATTGTTAGCTTTTTATATAAAACCTTTAAAATGTACACAAAGAAAAAATAATTCACAAAAATAGTAAAATCTTATTTGATGTTTAATTATAAACAGCATAATGTTTGCTATTTGTGTCCTATTTTAGTTCAAGATATTGAACTATCTTAAGTTACCTTTCATAAAAATGATGTTAGCTAGGTTATTTCATAATACTTGAATTGAATTCTTAAATTTGGAAATTAACTCATTATTTTGAAAATGCTCATCAAAATCGCGAAAAGAATAAACCTAGTTTGCATACTCAAATTCATTACTGTAATATTATATTAATAATTTCATTATATTTATATACACTGATATAATATTTTATATTATAAAGCAAATTAATTTTCATAAGAAATGCAAAATTAAATATACTATTGGTTAGTATGAAAATTGAAATGTGACTTTATTGACTCTGAGAAGCAACTTATTAACTACTTATAATAATTGTATCAAGTTAGAGATACAATTAAATATAGTAATTTTATCAGTCTGAGATTTTAGTATAATGATATTTCAATCAGGCATGAGTAGGAAGCAAGGCTTATGGAATCATAATTATATAAAATATATTGTGAATATAGGCTTACTGTGAAATATTAAACATTTAACAAACAATGCTTTTATAGACAAATTAAACAATGAATAAATAAGATAAAAAGTTAAGCTGATGTAAATTCATGATATCTAAAAATAAATCATGTTCCTTTTCCCTCTTTCTTTAGTAATAAAAGGAAAATTATTTATATGTTAAATTAAAAAGGTTAAATAATAATTCTAATACAACTTTTGTTTCAAATACAGGAGTCTCAAATGAGTGTGTCTTTCATGTCCATTCATACAAGTTTCCAGAATAACCACATAGGCAACATAAAGACATTCTTACATATTATTTGCTTAAATTAATCAGATTACATGAACAGATAACATGGAAGCACTTTGAAGTTGACTATAAAACATTTTAAAATGGCTTTCTGAGCCGGGCGCGGTGGCGCACGCCTGTAATCCCAGCACTTTGGGAGGCTGAGGCAGGAGGATCGCGAGTTCAAAGCCAGCCTCAGCAATGGCGAGGCACTTAGCAACTCAGTGAGACCCTGTCTCTAAATAAAATACAAAAAAGGTCTGGGGATGTGACCCAGTGGTCGAGTGCCCCTGAGTTCAATCCCCGGTACCACACACACACACACACACACACACAAAAAAAAAAAGGCTTTCTGAAATTGAAGGAACTAGAAATGCAATCATTTAACATAAAATTTCCCAAACCCTCTCTAGTAAATATCGAATGTATGCAAGTGATATGGTGGTAAGAAATTTTTATTTCAATGCAATACTGTATGGACTATTAAGTGAATTTGGATTAGATTTATAATAAAAAACGCTGATTCGGTTTCAAATATTGTGTCAGAATATTATCTTATATTCTGTTAAAAATAAAAGAAAATGTTTGAAAGGTTATTCTAATTTATTTCATCATATTGCATCTTTTAATTTCTGTATATCCGTGAGAAAGCAAAAGAAAAATAGGATGTCTATTTGAAAAATCTCACATGGTACTTTTTAGTTTTATTGTTATATTTAGCATGATGAGTGAATAACACTTTCAGTTAGATTAGAAAGAAATTCTCAGTAATAAATATGTTTGTGAGCAATAGAATGACAGAATAATCTTGTACATCATTGCCTACACATTTTTAGTTAATGTCTTCTCACTCCTTCTACTATAGTAATCAAAAAAAATTTAAAAGCCTACCTATCAACATCCACAGGAAGTGTTCATTGTGTATTTGGCATTATATTGTTCCATATTTTATTTGCAGCAAGTATTCTGAGATACTATAACCTGAGGGGAGACACCTGGTGGGGTTAATTAGATTGCATCTGGCAAACAAAGGATAAAAGTTGAAGCAGCTGTTAGAGTCTAGGTGACTTCAATTGTACTGAGAGAGTGCAGCAGAAGATTCCTGACCCTGAGACAAAATGAAAGATTTAAAGTGGGCTGGGGTTGTGGCAGTGATAGAGCACTTGCCTCATTTGTGTGAGGCACTGGGTTTGATCCTCAGCACCACATAAAAAAATAAATGAACAAATAAATAAAATAAAGGCATTGTGTCCATCTACAACTAAAAAAATATTTAATACAACAACAACAACATTTAGAGTACTGAAGGATATTTGGAAATAGATTTTTTTAAATATTTATTTATTTGTTTTAGTTGTACACATATGTGGTGCTGAGGATTGAACCCAGGCCCACAGGTGCTAGATGAGCGTTCTACTGCTGAGCCACAACCCCAGCCCCTTGGAAATAGTTTTTTGAGGTTGTATCCTACCTGAGTGAATGAGATCCAGAATGAATTAGTGAGCATTTGAAAACTATGTTTAAATTGGAGTTTTTTTAAATTAACTAATTAATTTAATTTAATTTGTTATACATGCTTTTAAAATGGAGTTTTTATTTATTCTGGTGATTTAAATAAGTTCAAAACCCAAGTAAGAATTTAAAGAGGTCTATTTTGCTTGGTGGCCCATCAACCTTAATTGTATTGTATGTGTTATTACTGCATTTTTTATTAGCATATGTTGACACAAGGGCAGAAATCTCAATGTTACGTGCATACAACTATTTGATGCCAGAGTCTACATATACATTTTATAAAGATCCGGAGTAGTTTGCAGTATTTGGGGGAGTTCAGGGTAGATGATGCACAAAGTTTTAATTCCAGTTTTAGTTTTTAAAACAGCTGATTTTGTGTATGCCCTGCATAATTATAAAATGTCCAAATGGTTCTTCCTCTACCATACCACTCTTCACTCTTGCACTTTGCCAAAACTTGATTTGTGTTCAAGTGTGAGGTTGTTGTTCAAATCAAATTATTCTGTTGAGATGAGCCATGTGAGTTAGTTTGTTGTTATTATTACTTTGTATTTAGGTAGACATGTATTAAATCCTTTTGACTAAAAAAGTTCTGATGTATTGAATGAGAAAGTATTATCATCATTAATATTTCCTTCTCATTTCTTGTATCTGTCTCTCTCTCACACACACACACACACTCATATACCTAAGGTGAAAGACTGCTGTGTATACAATCTTGTTGACATGTGAGTCATTTCTAAAACTGATAATGTTCATCTAAAATCATCTTTTCTATACATGCAGTTGGAATAGCCCCCAAAGAAACCTTTCATACATGACTTAATATTTACCTAATTAAATCCTTGACTAAATTATGCCATGTATTATTGCTACAGATCAGTCATATGTAGATCAGATTATCTCACATGTCTGCCTTCTAGTTTATTTCCCAAAAAAGAAACACTTAAAAGTAACTTTGTAGAAGCAAAGTTAATTTAATAGTTTTGAGTGTTTCCATCAATGCAAAATGTGAGAAAAGGCAAAGAACTCTGGTTTAGCCCTGCCTAATAAACTTTCTGCAATAATGGGAATATTTTCTTGCCCCCACCAATAATATGGTAGACACTTGTCACATGTCGCTGTTGAGCACTTGAAATGTAGCAAATGTGACTGAAGAACAAAATGTTTATTTCAATGTGATGTTCATTAATTAGAGCTTAAATAGCCATGTGTGGTTAGTGGCTATCATACTGGCAGTAACCTAGTTCTACCTGAATTAAACTTATATACAGGCGCCCAGTGTAACAGAATCATAAAGGAAGTCAAAATATCATTGTTTCTTTCCTGTTTGCATATCTTCTTGTTTATTTACATTCTCCATTCCTCAAAAACAGGAGAAATGCTTTATAATTTTTTGTGCATTCAATAAATAATTTCTAAATTGAATTTAAGGAGTTATATTAAAAAAAGGGTAATAGGAGGAAAATGTGTTGTCTGGATAATAATGAATGTAGAGACAGGCAAATGAAGGAAAAGGAGACTAATTCAGAACAATAGGAAGAAAAGTTTGCAAGGCCAGGGTTTTTCAGGTGTTTCTTTATCACAAAGTAAAAGAATTTACATCCTATTTATGGCCTTGTAACAGAAGAAAGGAGCAAGATTTTGCATAGTTAAGAAATTTAAGTTTGGGATTAGTGTCAGCCACAGTAGCAAATTGCAGCTGTACCAGGATAGCAGATCAGAGGGATTCTTAGAACACTACCCTGGTTCTTCCTGCTGCTCTTTTTAGCCAGACTCACCTTCCGAAAAGCCCAGGTTAGTTCCTCTGGCTTTAGAAATTTTGTCTCTTTGACAGACAAGGAAAGGGTGTTTTAGTCAGCTTTTTCACTGCTGGGACTAGAAGACCTGAACAAAACAATTTTAAAGAAGAAAAAGTTTATTTAAGGGCTCATGGTTTCAGAGGTCTTAGTCCATAGAAGGCCAGCTCCATTCCTGGGAGCTTGAGGTGAGACGGAACATCATGGCAGAAGAATGTGGCAGAAAGAAGCAGCTCATGTGACAATCAGAAAGCAGAGAGAGAGAGATCTCTACTTGCCAGATACAAATATATACCCCAAAGCCATGCCCAACTCCTCCAGCTACACTCTGCTACTTCAGTTACCACTCAGTTATAATCCCTGTCAGGGGTGTAATTCACTAATTAAGACTCTCACAACCCAATCGCTTCTCCTTTGAACATTTTTGCATTGTCTCACATGCCAGCTTTTGGGAGACACCTCACATCCAAACCATAACAAAGGGTGAACCCATTCTGGGTAATATTGAGGAGAAAAAAAGCTACTATAATTGAGGTAATGAGTAACTATGATTATGATGATGGTGGTAGTGGTGGTAGTGATTTTTACAAGTTGGAAGTTATGCTTTACAGATGAAAGAGAGAGAGAGAGAATGGAAAGAAGGAAGGAAGGAAGGAAGGATAAATTACACTAGACAGAGTGGCACATTCCTGTAATCCCAGGAATTTAGGAGACTGAGGTAGGAGGATTTCAAGTTTGAGGCCAGCCTGGGCAATTTAGCAAGACCTTGCCTCAAAATAAAAAACAAACAAACAAAAAAGTACAAAGGGCTGTGAATGTAGCTAAGTAGAAAAGAATCCCTGGGTTCAATCCCCAGTACCAATAAATAAATAAATAATAAAACCTAACACAGTTTGAGCAGTTATTATCTGCCAATCAGTACATTTAGTTCTTGTTACCAACAAAATAATCTAATATGTAGAAATTACAAACCAACCAATGCCCAGTCTGTGGGCACAGTTAAAGTTCTGTTCTGATTTCCAAAGAAAAGAGATTGATTCATATTCCCAATATACAGAGCAAAATTGCAGATTTCACTGCATGTGAGGACAGATTCTGAATTTGAGAAATAAACTAAAGGGTATGATTATCCAAATAATCATTTCTTT
Source organism: Tamias sibiricus (assembly GCA_025594165.1). NCBI lineage: Eukaryota > Metazoa > Chordata > Mammalia > Rodentia > Sciuridae > Tamias > Tamias sibiricus. Next base: position 42,399,468 of record CM046661.1, read on the forward strand.
AAGAAATATTTTGGGTATGGGAATCTATGCTATATCATTTGGCTTGATCCTGTCAATCTTCTGTTGAAATTGCTTCATTTCTAATCACAGCTTTGACGTGTCCACAGAATCTTCTAAGATTGTGCACACATTTGAAAAGGCAAGTTTGTCATTAAACTGTAGGGAACTGTCATTATCTCTCAAATTTTGCTTCAAAAATTGTTTTGATCTTCTTCATTGCTAAATCTGGAAAGCATATTAAAATGAAGATTGACTTGTTTCATGAAAGGTATTTTAAATTAAAAAAATATTTGAAATAAAGCATAAATTAGAAATAGTCTGCCTCTGTTCAATCATGCTATATCCAGGACAAATATCCATCACCTCAGAAGAGTAGAGATCACAAGATATTCAGGAGATTACAGAATTACTACATCACAAATGCAGACTGTCTCTTCACTGTCAGAGAAGCTCATTACTTAAACAACCGAACCAAAAGTTGGATTTTTTTTCTTGTATCACAATAGCAACCTACTACTAAAAAGTTGTTATGAAATCATTTGAGTATCATGACTATTCTAACAAATGGAAGATTCCTTTGAGATCATCCCGTCCCCTATTTTTTTGTTTGTTTGTTTTTGTTTTTAAGATGCAGAAGTTGAGGCTTAAAGAGTTTGAGAAGTCACAGACAAGGACTATAAAGGCTATAGCCAGAACCCAAACCAAGTTGTCCAGATTGGCTAGAGAGGTGTCCCTGCCCTTCACTGGAATAATCCATCTCTCCTGAAACATTGCTCAAGTGATTTTTTTCTCTTCTATGGGGTACTATTTCCTTAAATAGTGTTTAGGATTAGAGAGAGAGAGAGAGAGAGAGAGAAAGAGATTCTCAAGAATTTTGATTGTCTAAATTATTTCGAGAACATATAATGTTAGAACTCATCAAATTTCAATATTTAAAATTGAAATGTATTTTTATTTTCAAAAGACTGTACTATAATGGTACTAACATTTTGTGATACATTTCACAAAATTTAATTAGAATATGAGTGTGAATATAACCTCTAATTTGAAAGCATGTTTAAAGTTTGCCCATCTTCATGACTGAAAAAATATAATGATATTTTATTAAACATAAATTATTTGCAGTTTTGATATGTTGCTTCCCATAGTTTTTTGAAGTTTTTAATGTAATCTGTATTCGGTTACTCTAAGTTAAGTGGGATTTACTGGGGTAAAAGAATAACTCTTTATTTTATACATTATTGTGAAAATAATTATAATAATTCTCTTATTATTATCAGAATTTAGCACAAGGTAATATATTGTAAGCTATCCAATTATGCCGTTTAGCGGAGAATTTGCCCATCAATATGATATACAGCCATTTATTTTCTGCTTGGGCAGCTACGTAACCTCTGCAAAAACTTCAATATCTAACTTTCCTAGTAAAGATGAAGATCATTTGTGAATAATATATGAGGTAAATAAGTGCTGAGCCTGGCACAAAATAGGCACTTGCTTACTGGGATTTATTACTATTAATATTGTTATTGTTGTTGTTGTTGTTATATCAAGGTGAAAATTTCAAATATGTTTAAAGAGTTTTTGTTCATTCTCACATTCATGTGTGCTCTTTTTCCCAAGTCAGAGAAATCAATCAGCAATCTCCAGAATTCAGAAAGATAGGTTGCAGAGGAAATGCAGAAATCAATATCTGATTGAGTCTTCCATAATAACTCTTATTTCCCATTTTGGAAACAATATCCTTTGAAAGTTAGAATTTTTTCTTTGCAAGAGCTAGAGTCTTAAGGCAGGTATTCTCAATGCATTTCTTTATAGGTAACTGGAAGGGTGGGGCCTAGATATTTATTATAAGGTACAGAATGGAAAGTGTGCACCCTATGATGTAGGCAATTGCCTATTTTGCAGGAAATGATAATAAATTTAAAAAAAAATTCTTCCTAGGAAAGGGGAAAAACTGAGGTGATGGAAAAGGGACACTCAGTCTATAAGGCTTCAGCTGAATCCCCAGAAGAGTGTATACAGGAACCAAGATTAAGGCAGACATCTGAGTTATTTGCCTCTGTTTACTTGGTTCTTGGGTATAAAGCAGAAGGATAATATAGTTTCAAATAGTTGGGGGGAAAAAAAGCTTCTGATACCTGCCTAAGTGGTCTTAGACCACTAAGTAATCTTCCACTTAGCTTTGGATTGGATCAAAATAACCTTCACACAATTGGATGAAATGATAATGTATCCTCTTTTTTTTTTTTTTTGGGGGGGGTAGGTTTCATGTGTGAGATTGAAACCAGGTCCTTGAGCATGCTAATGGTTCTCTATCACTGAGCAACATCCCAATCCCCCCTCCTGTATACTTTTTAAGTGACATTTAAAAACAGATTAAAACATAAAATGGTTTTCCAGTAATATTGCACTATTCTCTGTGTGCATTAAGCTCATGCCTCCATAACTATTTCAATTCAGGTGTAGTATTAATTGGGAAGAGAATTAAGTACCATTTTACATCCCATGGCAGAGTGTATGTTGAATTAAGTGATTAAGTACCACTTTTCATCCTATGGCAGAGTATGTTATTTTCACAGGTAAAAAGTGCAAACAGATTACTTGGTTTAATGATATAGTCAATATGGATTTTCCAGCAGTCAATATGTAAGATACAGGAGGATGCATTTCCTGCCCACAAGAAACTCACTGTCTGACAAGGAAGAAAGATACATGAATGCAAACTGCAATACAAGTAATATGATTTATAACATATTTAAGTGCAAACTGCTACAGGAGTATAGTGAAGCAATTATTTCCTCTGCCTGGGGAAGAAGAGAACCAACCCAAGGGAAGTGACTTTCCAAATAAGGTTTGAAGGTGTAATATGGGTATATCATAGACTTGGCAAAATTTGAAATGTAATTTCACTGTGTATTTAAGTTCTGCAATTGGGAAGACATGAAGAGGTCTGAATGAAATGAAGGGGATGCTACTCCTCAGTTCTAAAGACATCAATTTTAAAGGTTCTCTTTTAAATGGGAGTATTACTCAACAACTCCCTTTGCCCTCAATTTCCAGGAATTATTTTGGGACCCACAGGGGAGGTAGACTCTTGGACTCATGCATGAAAGCATTTCAAAAGACAGATGACATACATATCAAAAGTAATTCTGGAGCCAGACACAGTGGCACATGCCTGTAATCCCAGTGGCTCAGGAAGCTGAGACAAGAGGATCTCGAGTTCAAAGTCAGCCTCAGCAACAGAGAGGTGCTAAACAACTCAGTGAGACCCTGTCTCTAAATAAAATACAAAATAGGGCTGGGGATGTGGTCAAGTGCCCCTGAGTTCAATTCCCAGTACCAAACAAACAAACAAACAAAAAGTGATTCTGGAATACATTGTGAAAACAGGGAGAAGAACACTAAAACAATGAAATATAGGCTTGTAAAGAGATTAAGTTATGCGATATAAAATGAAGAGAGGGCATAGAAAATTAGATTTACATCAAAAACTGAGTAAAATATCACAGATTTCTTTTTGTTGTATGTTGAAATTTTACCTTTTACAACACATGACAATATTGTTTTCATCACGGGGAGATAAATACCTTCACCAAAAGTCAGTAAACTGCACCTATGTTAAGAGTAGGAGAAAGGTATCCCCAAACCATGGCAACATGCTTTCAGACTTGACATTGGGTAAAAATTTGAAGTTACATGTGTCTAAATGTAAGGTCAACATTTCATTAATATGTTACATGTAGTAAAAGAAATAGTGGGGGTGCCCATGATAACTTTGTCATTTTGGTGTTCATGGAATGATTATTAACATGTCTCCATGCATGTGACATTAGGCTAACAATATATTCAAACACATGGAAAATATCAGATACTTTATTAAAATAAAAAAACAAAATCATTATATAACTAAGATAAATCACATCCTAAACACATAGCAGAATTATATATAAAGTTTCTATGCTAAATAATTAGAAACTGTCTTATTTCAATATTGATTATAGCAAAATTGCAAAGTAATCTATTTTTCCAGGGTAAATGGAAAGGGCCAGACAGCCAGCAGGATTGACAGTTGACAATGTTCTGTGCATAGTGCCATTTGAACATAGCAGTTGCCTAAAGGATAGAGAGACATTGGGTTTGCCAAAGTATGTAGCTATCATGGGAATATGGTGATCTGTAAACCAACCTCCTCTGTCCTTCTGGTTCAGTAAGACTAAAGGAAGACTGACACAGGAGGGTGTGAGGCTGTATCTATAAGAGCTGTGGAAACCATTCTATTGGTGTGTGAGCAGTTGAGACTCCCAAAGCTGTAGGGTTTATGAGAACTTTTTGATTGGCTCTAGTCAAGAGCCCTGGATTCCTTGGTAAATGAATAGCTTCTTTCTATCACCTGTGGCACAAAGTGCTGCCAGATAGACCTGACCTGACTGAAGGAACATATACACAATATTAAAACATTGCAATTCATTAGGGCACATCTATTTTCTAGTCCTTTTTAAAAAGAAAAAAAAAAAAAAAACACTAGGGAAATATTTAGTCTATAAACTTTATCTTCAATAGTCAATTTCACCATTATATCTACAACAATGCAAGTTCAAGTTTTTAAGACCCAGTTGAATTAGCTACCTGTCACTGAAAGTTCTGTCAAGGCACAGTCCATCATTTATTCTCTAATGCAATAAAGAAATATGGTCATGCTGTAAACACTTGTCATATGAGCCATTTTAGTCTTCATAAAAGAGCCATTGTCAAAACAGTGCATGTCGGTTAGCATCATGATGATGCATTTGACAGAGAATCCCAACAGAAATAATCCATTTGCCTCTTCATGGGAAGGTCCTGCAGATCATAGCGTAATCCAGCCATTCCTATGCAGTGAACCAGCAGGGTTTTGAAGAAACTCGGGAGGCCTAAAGCTACTGATTGATTTTTCTGCTTACTGTTGCTAATTCTGGATTTGCACTGTCAACAGAAATCTGATAAGATCTTCTTGGGCTCTAAAGAACAGTCCTCTCCAGCAGAGAAATTTTATGCAATGTGAAAAAACTTGCCTTTTCAGTGGTAGCATTTAGTGAGATGTATTCTTTATTTTCATTAGAATAACACACAACTGCAATGGGAAGCTGCCAAGAACTTTATATTTTTATAAACTTTCTCTGAAGAAACTGTCTCATGACTACATGGGTATGAGTTACTATTGACCAAAACCAATATGGGATGTAATGTAGAACTCAAAGACTCTGCCTTCTAAAATCTGTAATTATTTTTATGAAAAAAGAAGAGAATCAATGACTTTCAAGCTTCAAGAAATAAACAAAAAATCTTATGAAATAGTTCTCCTTAAAGAAATTTTAAATTTTCATTAAAAATGTATCCCATAAACTGTTTTTATATATTCTTACGTATAATGGAATTTTTCAAAACAATGTTCTTAAGTAAATACAAGTCAGTGTTTTCTAAGAACATAACCCTGCGTTCCTTTCTCATAAAATTAGATTCTGATACTGTATAGGCTGATTTTACAAGGCCTAGTAAATTCAGGACTTTAAGTGTATCTTTTAAGTTATCTGCAAGACATACTTCTTTGAAAGTACATATGCAGTAATACAGGCATATTGTAGGGCAATTTAAGCCTGGAGAAGTAGTTTAGCTACATCACTTTACTGACATCCTCTCAGTCATTATCTGGACTCATAAAAGTTTTTAGATGGGAAAGGAAAAGGAATTAGAGATCAAGTCAAATCTCCATCATTTAAGAAGTGGTAAAATTAGAACTTCTGCAGTAATTTGCCCAGGCCACCCTCAGAGCTTTCTAAGGATCTAAATCCAGATCGACAGTGTCCAGGTTCCCTGTCCTTTGCTCTCGAAATTATAAATAGATAGTTCCTATCTTGAAAATATTGGAGTACTTTCACAAAATTATGTATTCAACAAAATAAAAAGTTCTTAATTTAGGAACTTAATTTATCTTTGTTAAATATCCTCTTGTCAGTTACTGCCCGTCACTCCATCTGCCAAGATCTTTTTCAATCCTAATATTCTCATCCAATGCATTAATTGACTTGGTGCTTAGAGACACTTAGCTGTTATATTTATCTTCTTTTTTTATCTTTTAGGCATAATTATTGTTACTTTCCTAAGATACTGGCAATTACAATAGCAGAAACAACAACAGAGATGAATTCTTGTTTTCTTGGTTTCTACTCTCTGAACATTATCCTTATTTACTAAACCACCTGCTTAATGGTTCACTTAACGTCATCTCCCTATTAACATAGATATTTCAAGTTAGAATACTGTCTAAGAAATAGCTCCCTGTTTGAGGGAAATAAAGTATGTTTGTATTGACCTTCAAATGTTATTAGAATGAGAAGTTGACCCAGAATTATAGTTTATCAGAAATGTTACATAAAGGATAAACAGAAACAAAGATGGCTCATCTTTGAATTGTATTTTTTCATGTAAACAAGCCCTTCAGGGACACGTAGAGTTGCAGAAGGCACTATTGTGTTGATTTTGAATTTATGGCTTATAATGCACGTAAATTATTTCAAGGTTTTAATAATTCCAAGTCAAAGAGAAAATATGCTATAAGAGGAAATATAATTTTAAAGTGACCATATTCTACTAGGAAAATGATCTAAATAACGAATCTGTACATCAAATGCATGCAAAAAGTGTAAAGCTCAAGCATTTGTCAGCACATTGAAGGAACATCTGGTAAATGCTTCAGTTAACAGCCATCCACTCAGAGTGATGCCAAATAGCTTCCTCATCTAGGGTCAGCCTCTATCAATTGGTAATGGTTACTAGTCCTCTACTGAGAAGGACTTTGTGCTGCACTAGAGTTCAAGGATAGGATGCTAAGATAACTGCAAATGAGATCAACAAACGCAGGAAAGGTATGAGATGTGAAGTCTAATAGGTGTCTGAAACTCAACACAGCCAAATCTTGACTCCTGCTTTTCCCTGATCTCACCCCACACCAACCTTGTCCCCTGCAGGTATCTCTTTCACCTATTGGATCGTCCTATTAACTCTAACTAAAAATAAAATGCTTCCCACCACCTTGTGCTACATAAACTAAACTATGATCAACTCTCACCAGGATTAACAGACTAGCATCCTCACTACTCTCCATGTTTCCCTCTTTCTTTTTCTAAAGTCCATTTTCAATACAGCAGCCAAAAGAATCTGTAGAAAATTATTGTATCATGGCCTTTTTAGACCTTTTCATTTCTATACTCAAGCATTCTTGGTGGCTACCATTTCATTGGAGTAAAATACAAATGTCCATTTGATGGTACATGGGTCCTTTCATGGTTTGCCAGCCTCCTCCACCATCTCAGTTCTCCTTTCTCACTCTGCCCTGAACTTGCTGTGTTTAAAGGCTTTGTCCTGGTAATTCTCTCCACCTGCTGACATCTTCTCTGTTGTATTCATATAATCAACCCCTCACTTCCTTCCAGTCATTGATCAAATGTCTTTTTCTCAATAAAATCTTCCTTGGTGATTCTATTAAAAATTACAGTTATGCTCTCATACTTTTCCCCTTATCTACTAATATCCTTTAGCTTATTCTGTTTTTCATAATACTGATTACTTTCCAACATGCTTATATATTATTTATTGTGTTTATTAAATGTTGTCTCCCTTATCCAAACTATGAGGAACAAAAGGGTGTTCTCTTTCTTGTTGATATACAAGTTGTTTGGAAACACTTAAAAATATATATATTTCTAAGAAACATGTATAGAACTTCTTTTAGGGAAAAAAGTATATGTTTTTAAAATGATAACATTTATTTTTGAAAATATTAGTGGAAATGAATTGAGTGATAACATTCAGCTGTGAGGAACAGGAAACAGAATCTTCCTGACACAATAAAGATGCTGCTTCTCAGATGAGAGTATGGGGTGAGCAGACATGCACCATGCACAAGAGGATGCTCCCATTTAGTTGTTTTGAGGACATCACTGTCTGTCATTGAATCAGGAGCACAATAAACTACCATCAAGCACACAGGTATTGCATGGTGTGGTGGTACACACCCATAATCATAGTGACTTGGGAGGAACCTCAGCAACTTAGTGAGGCCCTAAGTAACTTAGCGAGACCTGAATCAAAATAAAAATAAAAAGGGCTGGGGATGTGACTCAATGGTTAAGGGCCCCTGGATTCAATTCCTAGTACAAAAAAAAAAAAAAAAAAAAAAAAAAAAAAAAAAAAAAAAAAAGCAAAAACAGATATTCACTATACAAATTAGACTTTCAAAACCAGATTAATGCTAAGAAGGTATTTTCTAGTTTATCCAAAATGCAGCAAGATAGTATCTAGCACAGCTCAGGAATTTATTAACTATTTCTGCCAAGAATTTGCCATCATTGGTGGAGATTCCAAGAGAGCAGCCTACATGCTCTCAATGATTAAGGTATTATCTTTCTAAGAGTGTTTCAGATAACAAGTAGCAAATCACTAAAATATTCATGTTGACCGTAGAAAAATTAGAAAGGGGTTAAGTATATTCATGGCACCATCCATCCTATACCTGGCCAGATTTAGCAAAGTTAATAAGTGGCAGGCTTTTAATCTTCAAAAACTTACCCCATATTGAGCATTTTCTTTGTCTAGAGGTGTTCAGTATCTAGTGGATAAAATAGAAGGTGAAGTTAGTTATATTTCTTTCTCATCGCTTACAATTATACAACTCTCAGCAGGTTGACTCATTCTCCATGAATCTTTATTTCCTAACTTGTAAGGAATTGATCATCTAATTCTTATTTAAAAATTAAGATAAAATGAGAAAAAAATTGAAGCACTCATAGTATGGTGCCTGACCATAATAGATATTTATTTGACAACAGCTATTTTCTGGAAGAAATTAAGCCTTTTAGATAAGATTCACAACCTCGAAGACAATTTATTATATTATCTCCTTTGATCAACTCAATATTACTGTGTGTTAGAGTTTGCCTAAATCTGTTGACTTTAACAGTCTTTGTGCTTCCAAGTCAATTACTTGAGGTAATTTAAAATATATTGAATTAAGTTATGCAAAAGATATTAAAATGGAAACATACAACATTACATGAAATTCTTCTCAGTGATAAAGTGACAGGATCAAAAGCAGAGTCATGATACCTATGGTAACCAACGTGATACATAATTTTCTAAATAAGCATCCACAAGCTCTTAAATTATTGTATTTTGAAAGTAAACACACTAAAATGATTTTCTGCACAGCTTTTTTAAAGAACGGAAATGAATACAAATTTGAGAATGTGAACTTCCAAAATATGTTTGTGAAATTGGAGAACTTCTGAAACTATTGGTAAGGGGAACAGTTCCCTAAACCCATCCATAGCCTGTTGAAGGTGGGAGGAAAAACAGATAAGCCATTGTCATCCCATTTGGGGACCAGCATAGCTGTGATTATCAAGCAGGTGGGGAAGTTCAGTTCTGAGTTTGTGTCATTAATTCAGTGAGTGAATTGCATGTAATTTCTTTTTAACAATGAAGGTAGCCTTTGGTTTGGTCATCAAGAGTGGCACATGAGGTATTCTGTTACAAAGGATGATAGACAGTGCTGTCATCTTCCCCTACCCTCAAGCCCTCTTACTCAGAGGAACTGCAATAAGCAAAGAAGCCCTGGGCAAGCCTTTTCTTTATAGTCACTTCTACTACTGTTCTAAAGGTAAAATAAACACATCAAAAAGGAAATGTTGGGGCTGGGGTTGTGGTTCAGCGGCAGACCGCTCGCCTCACACGTGCGCGGCCCGGGTTCGATCCTCAGCACCACGTAAACATAAATGCATTGCATTGTGTATAACTAAAGTAAATAAATAAATATTTAAATAAAAAAAAAGGAAATGTTAGTGTAGCACACATGTTAGTGGAAACTTTCTGGTCCCTGATCACAGATAGTTCTCAAAACAATTAAAACTACATTTATTTTAATTTCTTCTTACTCTTTCCTGTCACCAGTAGTGACAAAATGAGAAATAAGAAAGATCCTAATGCTGTAGGTGTCTTAATAAAAACAAAATAATTCACATTATTATTGTTTCAATTTTAATATATTGAAAAGTTTATTTGTTATATGTCAAATTAGAATTATTTAATTTTTTGGTAACTTCTAGAACACCCATTGTGGTTTTTAAAAGATAACTTTTATAAAAGAAATTTTAATATGCACTAATATTTTGAGTAAGTTTTGAAACATATAGAACCTTAAACTTTTCAATTTAATATCAGAATATGTAAAATCAAAGCTGTAGGTAAACTTTGAGGCAACATTATTATTAGAATTTTATTATTAGAAGAATATGTTTATAAATACTGATTAATAGGGAAAAAGCAAGGAATTTGTATTTTCCATGATGAAAAATGACACATATACAAATGTTTTTCCAAAGTCCTATCAAACATTATTTGCTTCATCATTAGCATTGAACAGAAAGTAGAATGGCTCATTTATGTGACTATTGGTTTCCTTTAGAATTAATAAAATGAAATTGTCCTATTGGTAATTAATTGCTTCTTGTAAATCTAGAAATCAGAGTTCTCTTGAAAAAATATACAAAGCAACATTGTATTTTAGCATTCTTATATTTAATCTCTCTATATAAGAATGTTTTAGTTAACTTAAATGAATGTTTTCTGTTTTATCTTTAGTCATTTTTAAAGTACTGGGTAGAATGGGCACCCAACCACTGAGCTAGACACCCAGCCCTTTTTGTTTTGTATTTCTCCAGAGTTGCTAGGATTACAGGCATGCACTACTGTGCCCAGAAGTCATTTTCTTTTTATTCCATCCATTCAACAAATATTCATTCACTGTCTGTCAGAAACCAGGTTTTCTTCTAGGCGCTAAGGATACTAGAGAGAGAGGGGGATACAGGGGAGGGAGAAGAACAAAACAAAACAAAAGAGAAAACGTCTTTTGCTGGACATGGTGGTACATGCCTATAATCTCAGCAGCTCTGGAGGCTGAGGCAGGAGGATCTCATTTTCAAAGCCAGCCTCAGCAACTTAGCAAGGCCTTAAGCAACTTGGTGAGACCCTGTCTTAAAATAAAACATAAGAAGGTCTGGGGATGTGGTTCAGTGGTCAAGTGCTCCTGGGTTCAATCCCTAGAACCAAAAAAAAAAAAAAAAAAAAAAAAAATTGTTTTGGTGAAATATGCATTCTAGTAGGAAAAATAAATAACACATAAATCTATAAATAAATAATAAGACATACTAAGTCATTTAGTGAAGGAAAGAAAAAATAAATTTGGTCAAAGAGATAGAAAAATGTTAGGGATGCCTTTTAGAGAGGAAAATCAGAGAATGTGAAAGGAATAGCTATGGGAAAATGTAGAAGAAGGTCCCTGAGAAAGAGGGAGAAACTGAAATACCTGCTGTTTAGAGAAGCTATAGCATTAGGTGAGGTCAAAAGGCTTTCCAGACACCAGCTCACATAGCATCTTTACTTTATGGTAATGTTTTGAATTTCTTTTTCTTATGGTGATGGGAAGCCACTGGAAGATAAAAGACATGTGAGTGACATAACATGACTCAAAAATACAGTTTTGTTGCCACCTGTTGAATAAAGAGATTAGTTAGTAGTGTGGGTTTCAAAGCACTGACATAGGGGAGGAAGTATTTCTTGAATTGGAAGAAGAGCTCATGATGTCTAATAATATGGTGGTGGTAGTCATGGCAGTATTTATGAAAGATAGAAAGCTAAAATGCTTACTGATGGATTCAGTGTTGAGGTTGAAGAAAAGTCAGGGCTAAAGGATGAACCCCTAGTTTTTTAGTGAGAACAACTGAATGCGTGGAAGGGACTCTCAACTAGCAAGTAGTGAGGACAGAAGACTGGGGGATGAAGGGTGTTTTAAACCTATTCAAATTGAGATGCCTATTAAATATCAGAGAGTATAATCAAGATATTATTCAAGACAGGCACTAATGGAAATATAGGAAATCAGTTGGGGACAAGAGACATGATGCTGTGTGTATAAATAAGATAACATACTTCTTTGCATTACATCTTAATGAAAAAGTCCATTACTACTGTCAAACATTTTTCTAATTGTGCCACATTAGTTCATATTTTGTGATGAAATTTAATGCTATTGATGTGTATGATATTTTTCTTGTAAAGTGAAAATATGTGATTATTAGTAAATATAAAGATACATAGATGATAGTTTCAGATGAACTGTTAGTGAATTATTGGTAGAACTGTCATAAAATAGGAATGATTAGGGGGTAACAGGTTATGTGCAGAAGATTTTTTATTCCTTCTCATTAATTTCTAGAAGTATATTTGTGTTGAATTTCTTAGATCTTTGATCATTTTTCAATCTTACAAATTTTCTAAAATTTTTCAGCAATCAGTATTATAAATAATTTTGTTGTTAAACTTTGCAGTCAATTCATTAAAGCAAACACAATGGGTGAAGGTATAAAGGATATTCTTGTAATGAATAAATATTCTGAGTAAGTGTAGCCAGTGAGGGTTAAATGCATGAGAATATATTTTAGAGTTTATTGCTTCATGATCAAAAATAGCTATGTCGAACCTTAGCTAAATCTAGGGAACAGCCAAGAAATACTTCTTCATGTTCCTTCTGAGCAATGCTGGACTGGACTTACTGGGTTGTTTTACAACTCTTAGAGGCAGAAGTTAATTTGTAAGTTTTTGTGCAGTAGAGATGGAGATAATTTTATCAGATGGAACAGATAACCCCAAATGTTATAGTTTATGGCCGTGTTGGACATCAACAGCTGTTATATGTAACCCAGACACTTTATACCAACATTGCCTATAAATACCTAGTTACTTAAATGCTCTTTGGACCAGTTTTAACCTCAAAAACTTAGTTACATGAAAATTAAACACGGTTTCCTCTAATAGTCATATGAGAGTTCTAATTTTGTCATTTTGAAAAATTATATTTTAACTGCTTATAGACATTGAAATATCTTCCTCCTGCAAGATATTGTAAAATGTAACACCTAATTTCATTATAGGTTTGAAAACATAGAAAAAGTAGTCAACTCCATGTTTTTGGTAATGACTTGTAATTTATTCTTTACTATACAAAAGATTTAATACACTAAAATAACATTTAATGATGGAAAAATCCTAGAGCATTTCAAGATAATAAATAGATTCAACACTGTACCAAAAATATAAACATTCTTAAATTTGTATGCTTCATTTTGAAGGTAAGCCCTGGAAACATTTTAAGTTGTACAAAATTTCTTTTCCAAAGTTACTTCAAAAACATGACAGGAAACATATCTGACAAAGTATATATGTGGTAAACTTTTATAATATAAAGTACATAGAATATTGTTTTGTGAATGACTGAATTATTTACTAGTCCTTTTTGAATATTCTTTCTACTACATAGTTAAAAATAGTCTAGATAAGAAAAGTAATTTCCCTTCATGGCCCACTTTGTCATATGCCTCTTACCCGAGTTTATGCTGTTTTATATTCTTCTAGAAGTCTTTATAGAGCTTTGTCATTTGTTAGATTCTGAATTACTCTTAGACTCAATTTTCATCCTGATACAATGGGGTCAGAACAAATTATTTAATGTCTAAAATGTCAATATAAATAATATTCATTCTTAAAGAGGGGTATAAATGTTTTATAAAATGAATGAGGCAAGAAGAATAAAAGGTGAAAAGATTGCAAATAGTTTGGGATTAAAACACTGAGGTCATATTTTAGCTGTATTTAAATCTGGTGTTGCCCCTGTCTTGAAATACTGTCCCTGCAAAGCCTCAGGGAAACTAAAACAGGTCATTGAGCAAAGTGTTTGCTCTCAGGGGCATCACAAGGGTGAGAGGTTTTTGTGGAGCAACCTGTCTTAGTCTCATCAACTATGTGATAATTAGGAGTCCCAGAAAATGGAGAAAGTGTCTGACAGGGAAATGTTTGGAAACGCCAAAGAATATGTGTTCAGTATGATTGTTGTTATAGAAACTCTATTAGTCAGAAGAGGGCAAAATGTGTACGATGCAAAAAGAATCCAAGATATGCTAGGTGCAGTAGCCAGCCCAAAATGTAGTCTGAGACCTGAGGCAACACTGAGAAGCTCTTAGAGTACAAGTTATATTTTTAGGAAGTGGAGTACACCTATATATTCATTCATAGAGGATGCATTTATTGAAGGTCAAGTACTATAGGCAAAGGCCTCTGTTAGAAGCTGTCAAAAATAATGGAAGAGAAGAGCATATCTACAATAAGTTTCTCCTTACAATATTCACAATTATTATGGCTAGCCTTTATTGAGTACCTGCAATATGCCATGTACTCTGCAAGGTACTTTACATTATTTATCACATTTAATTTTATGGATGAGAAAAATGAAGACTCCAAGAGGTTAAGTAATTCGAACAAGCTATTATAGTTCACAAATGGCAGATCCATCTTATTTCAAAATCTTGATCTTTACCTTATGCCAATTTCCATCTAATGAGAAAAGGTCTTTGTGTGTGTGTGTGTGTGTGTGTGTGTGTGTGTGTGTGTGAGAGAGAGAGAGAGAGAGAGAGAGAGAGAGAGAGAGAGAGAGAAACTGTAAAAAGCAGTTAAGACATTGTGAAATATTCTAAGTTTTAAAGTTATGCACACAAAATTTCCTGGAAATCCATAAAAGAAAACTTATGTTTAGGTAGAAAGATTAGTAAATATTACTTGACAATTGAAATGTGATCTATACCTTGATAACATATAGGTGTTTGATTTTCTGAACCAGAGACCAGAGTAATTCAAGAGAAAAGAAAAAAGAAAAAAAAAAAAATACTAGCTCAGATACAAGACATGTTTGGGAAATGTCATGTAGCCTAATTTGAATGAGTGTGGGTGTGTGTTAAGGAGGAATGGAAAGTAGGTTGTGGCTCATTGTGGAGAGTCATTAATACATGCTAAGGGAGAAGGAGTGAAAGTGAAGTAGAAGGAGAGAAATTATTGCAGAATTACAAAAGGAAATGGACCTGAAAGGTACAGGCATATAAAGGAACAGGCTTATCCAAATCATGAAGTAAAACTACCAGAAACTGTCTACTGATGCAATAAAGGATAGGTATGAGGCTTCCAGTTTGGAGGCCTGGGAAAATAGTGATACGATGAGAAGCAATGAGGAAAAAATAAGAAGGAACTATTCCAAGAACCTGTAGAGCTTGCTGTAGTGCATACCAATGTTTTATCTATGGATGTATTTCTAAATCGTGAGTTCCACAAGGACAGAAGCTGTGTCCTGCTTAGCCTTGTATCCTCCAGGAGAGGATTATACTGGATCATACTGGATTCATTATCCAGGGACGACAGAGCTAGACTGAGGCCAAGGAGTTCAACTGCCCGTAGGATATTCATTCATTCGTGTGTGTGTGTGTGTGTGTGTGTGTGTGTGTGTATAGAGAAATACTACATGAAATTTGAAATTCATAATTAGTTCTTAGAAGAGAAATAGAAGTTTAGGTATATATTTTGGAGTCAAACACATAGAGATTATAGCTGAAATTCTAAAGGCAGTAGATGAGCAGGAAGTAGGAAAAGAAAAGAGATGAAAGTGAAAGACAGATGCTTTTAGAATGTCTGTTGGTTATCAGGCAAGATAAAGGTGAGGGGATAAAATCTAACACCACAGAAGATCCTAAACCAACTCTTCAGTGAGAAGACAACAAGTAGAAGGTAGTCCAAAAGCAATCATCATAGGAGGATTTTAGATGCTACAGCTGGTACCAATAGTTTGGACTTTCAAAAGGTATTTGTTTGGATAACCACAAGGTCATTACTGACTACTGAAAAGTCTTCAAAACCTCAACATGCAAAGGGTTAAGGAGTAAGTGGAAGCTTTTGAAAAGACATACTTTATCTTACTTTCAGTGGTAAAAATCAGGCACATTAGAAAGGTGGCACGACGTGTATGGTTGGTATAAAGATGAGAAATTACAGGGTTCAATGATAGGTTGATTTTCACCTTATTCATTTGGTGGGAGAAACTGTTTCACCTCATTGATTTTTCAGAGCTAAACAAGTCATGTTCGCCTGTTCATTAGAGATTGCTTCATTTCTTTTCAATTCGTTTTTTTTTTTTCATCAGTTTGGCAGTTCTATGTGTTAGGGCTCTGCGGCATAGCGAGTGTAATTCCCAACTATTGATGGATGTGACATCCCCACTCTAAAATATGAAAGAGTACAAAATGCAGCATCATCACAAGGAGCACAGATGCAAATTCACTGGAGTAGACTGAATGGTTGTTTGGTTTCACTATATTTATCAAAGCCCTTGTAGAATAATTCTCATGTCAAAATATGAAATAACAATAAATATTAAGGAAATAAAGATCTATACAAGCATTTATTTGAATACAATAAAAGAATAAGTACAAATCCCTTAGCTTATTCTTAACAAATTTTACTGGGCATGTATATTCTACTTTATTACAGAACTATAAAATAGCTCAAGAAAAATTAAGTGAGCTAATTCTGCACTATTTACTAAAGGAAAGTTCTCATCAAATTAATTGGGAGGTTTGCCTGGGAAAATAGTAAATAATCACGTCGTGTTTTCCCCCGTAGAATATTCACACTGTAGTACAGAAAGTAGTTTTTCAGTGTTTAAGTGCTAGTGTATTTCTGCATGAAAAGTCACCCCTTTCATAACTCTGTGTTATGGCCACAACTGCTATGTAACTTATGATGTGAATTATGGCTTCAACCTACTGCTATTAACTCCACTTGAGGGATCAGAGTGTTATGATCAACTAGCTTTTTTATTATTATTATCCAAAGAATTGTAGTCAGTATATGATTTTGGCAGAAATGTGCCATCAGAGACAAACTAGTATATCAAATGTACTCCTGGGGCAGAAATAAATTCCTTACTCAAACCTAAGAGAAATATTGTGTGTCCTAACTTTAGTACATGATTGGGGAATGTAAAGAAAGATTTTTGTCAATGCCTGGGTCCTATCCCAATTAACTGACAAGCAAAGATTTAAGAAAGAAACTGAACTCCACCATTAAGCCCTAACATGACACAATTAGCAATCAAATAAAGAAAATGAGTTACAATTAACTTTTTTGCCAAATTTTAGCAGTATTTATTTTCTCACTCTTTAATCTTTAGTAAAATTGCATTCTCTCATGCTATGCAAAAATCAAATTGTCTGACTTGTTTAACCAGTTATGGTTATATGCAAAAATAAACCATAATGTTTTATAATAGTGATAGGCCTGAATAAATTATTTATCATCTGTACCATCTGTGACCATGCAAGGGAGACAATAGTGAATAGAACATAAATAAAAAATCCCATTTTTCTCTCCAGGATTAAGAGTTAAAATGTGTTTCAGAGAAGGTATAGAATCAACCTTCATACATGAAGTACAGAATATTATCACAATTTTATTTTTATAATTCTTTAAAATTAAACACAGATTTTACTCAATATACCTGTACCCCACATATAATATCTGAATTTGAGAGTGACAAAGTACAGTTCAGAAAGTATTTTCCTTGGGCTAGTAGATTGGAATCACTAAAGTGTTTTCCCTACTTCAAACATCACTCAACACAGTATTTCTAAAATACATATGGGAATCTTTTCTCCATACACTAAGAAGGTCTTTAGCAGACACCAACTGAATGTCCCCTAATTCAGCTCAATTCTGACACTACTAGTTAGTATCAGATTAGTATCGGATTCCAGAGGTTAAGGCCTCAGTGGCATAAGTACCCTCCACTTCAGGTACCGATTATAAGCCAAGGTTATGACCTATGGTTCTGATTGACAAGCTACAAATTCAGGTTCCCATGATCCCTTCTTTGGGTTTGATTAATATGTTAGAACAGCTCACAGAACTCAGGAGAACACCACTTATATTTACATAATTAGGATCAAATATATTGTAAAGTATACAAGTAAACAGCCAACAGAATAGATGCACCTGGCAAGACACGTGAAAAGAGGTGTGGAGTTCCCAGGGTCTCTCCATACAAGATACCCTGCAGGAACCTCCATGAGTTCATCAGTGAAGAACGCTGCAAACACAGTCCTTTGTGGGTTTTATGGAGGGTTCATTATCTAGGCACAATTAATTAAATCATTGGCCATTGGCGATCAACTTCATGGTGAGACTAAAGTGCAAACCATCTAATTATGCCTTAGTCTTTCCAGTGACCAGCACCTATCCTGAAGCTATTTAAGGACCCCTTGCTACTAGCCATCTCATTTGCATACAGGAGACATTCTTATTACTGCAGAAGTTCCAAGAATTTTAGAAACCATGTGGCAGAAAATTGGAGCAGAGAATAAATATATATATTTTTGTGATATCACACTTTCACATGGGTCAAATGACATAATGTTTTTAGTTGAATTATTCAAAAGATATTAATTAGCATTGTGGCTCACCCCTAATGTTTCTTAATTCATAGGAAAAAAATTCTTTCCTTCATAGTCCTGTTTAGATCAAATGACCTGGATAGTTATTATTTGAAGCATGCTACTTGCCAAGAAAGAAGATAAACAGTACCTTTGGAATGCAATTCAAACCACATTTTGTGTTGCATGACTTAAATCTTGAATATGTGGAGATAACTTTTTTCCCAAAACAAATTTTGAAATACAAAATCTCTACTATGATCAATCTGGGGAAAGATATCAGGACACTCCTCCATACTTTAGGTACAAGGGTTAAATGTGACTGAAGTATTGTTTGAGGATGTTTTAATAATGTTTTGTTCCAGGCAAATTACCAATCCTGTATAAGCATGGACACTTCTCCCTCTGGCTGACAGTCATTTTTGATGGCGGTAGGATTTTATTCCTGTATTTTCTCCCCACCTATTTATTTGCCAGTTATTTACTAAAAGTGCACAATGAGTCATTTACAAACCTCAGCATTGGGAATTTTGACAAAAATCTAACTGGTCCAACCACTGGGGACTCAAAGTCTAGGAGGCACTGCTTATAAACAGCAGTTGAAGCACTGTGCTGTATGCAGTAGGAGCGGCCTGAGCCTGCATCTCCAGAGCCTGGAAGATCCAGGAAGCCTTTTCAGGAGTGATACTATTTGGCTCTTAGAGGCTAAGTGGAAATGGGCATAAAGTCAGAGAAATAGAACAATGGGAATGACAGACTATGAGAACAACACACAAATGAGGAAATTTCCCTAAAGGAAGAAAAGTTAGCTCTACTGAGAAAAGAAAATACACTTGTGAAGGGTGGAAGTGACCTTGATATGGTGGCATAATTGAGAAATGAGCAGAATCTTAACATTTCTTCTATGTCATGCTTAGGGTTTGAACTTTATTCTTCATTCTGGAAACTCCAAGATTTTAAGCAAGGAAATGGCACGAAAAACTGTGTTTTTAAACAGATCATTCAGAGTAGCAAGATGCAGGCACCTAACAGATTAGTGATGCTGGCAACTGGTCAGAAATTAGCCAAGATAATGGATTAAATTGCTGTGTGAAGTATTGTTTTGGGGAGGGTACTTTGTTGTCATTAGTTTTTTTGTTTGTTGGTTGGTTTTTGTTTCTTAAGCTGACAGTATTTGACCACCTAGCCAAAGAGGGAGACTCTGGAGGAAGACAAGATGAAGATGGGAGTTTTCCTTATTACCTAGATTTAATTTATTACCTGATAATACATATTATGCATTAATCACATTCCTGGTTTCTTATTTTTCTACCCTTTCTAGTTTTCCTTAATTACTTTTCCTAGTCTAGTTTATTTCTATTTCCTACTTTTAGTTTGCTGTGATCTGTGTGCTTAGGTGTTTCTATAACCCCTTTACTTAAATAACATGGAAACAATTTTTTCCTTCATCAAAGCAATAAAAAAAAAGAAAGAAAACAACTAACCAACAAACAAAAGCTTACTTATAGATTAACTTTTGTCTTTGAGTCCTTTGGTGGGTTTATATCCATAGGATAGAATTCACATAAGTTAAGGCCTTTATTTAGTCTCTAAAATATAACAGAAGAATGGAAAACAAAATTAGTCCTCATCTTTCTTTTAATTATCTTAAATTACAACATGTATTGACTACTACTCCTTTACATTTTAAATCCTCTTCTTCACAAATGTTGGTAGGATTCATTCAAGCAAATACCTTCAGAACAAATCAGCAGTCAAATTACTACTTTTTCATGATTATTGAAATTTCTATTATATGACTGCTGATTTTTACATTCTCTTTCCAAAACACTATAAACTCATTGAAAATAAAGCCCCATCTGCCCCTGAAAGATAAAACCAATGTGTGATTTCCTTTGCCAATTCCTTTCCCCATTTTATGTTAATTATGCATATTTTGCATGCTGAAATTGACATGTCTCTGATTAACCTGACATTGACCTCTTTTTGCATAGTCTTTGGATTTATTAGAATATTTTGTGTAATGTGCCTTGGGTGAAAGAGGATTGAATGAGTTGCAGGAATGCATATGTTTCATTGCCAGCAGCCAACACATACAACAAACTTGCACAAAGTTAAGAATTCTATATCCCAAGCTCTGAAAGAGAATTTGGTCAATCAGCAGCAGTGTTCCATAAAGCCAGGTGTGGAAATCCTTCTGGAGTTGCTAAATAATATGAAACTTTCCTTTACATCCCACTATATTTGTTGAAAAGAAAAATTAAATTGCAAGGAATATATTATCCTTGAGCAATGCAAATGATTTAATGTTATTAATATAAAAATTTAATGAGATGATTGATTCCTGCATTAACTATGAATACCCATGTCAATTGGTTTCAAGGCAAAAAAGACATAGGAAAATTAAAAAAAAAATATATGCCTCTAGGTTTTGTTTTGCAGCCATAACACCTTCATATTGAGGATGTTCAGATTTGTAAAAAATGTCAATCTCATATTTAAAAATTTACAGCTTCTGTAAATTTTGATTACAGAATTAGATATAGAATGTTATTAGGGCACAATGTTTGTACCACAGCATTCAGTATAAAAGACCACAGGAAAATCTGATAAATTATTTTGTTATTAAAATTCAAAACATATTTAGAATTAGAAAACATCTTGTTATAGCCAATGAACTAAATTATGGAACTTCCATTTCCCAATTTAATATCAGGCTGGATATTTCTATTATAGTCTCATTTTGTATTGTTCTTTCTTTGGCAAGGGAATTAAAATCATGAATTGTATATTATGGACAGCGGTTTGTTGTAGTAAAGAGTAGGGCTTTAGAGTCGTAAAGACTCAAGTTTAATCTTTAGTCCACCACTCTTACTGGGCCATCTTTGGTAATTGACTTATCCCTCTTTAAATTTTATTTTCTTCAACTGTACAAAAGGATAACAGTATCTAATTCATAGAGTTATTAGAAAAAATAAGTAATGTCTATATAGTATATAACTAAAGCAAAACATAGTAAATGACTGCTGCCATCATCTTCAATATCCATATCATGAACTTGCAGAAAGAACTATCATCTAAGAATTTCTTATTTACATTCTTAAATTTAATTACCTAATATTGAATCAATGTAAGAAGAAGAAGCAAGATTAAATAGCATAAGAATTATGGCAAGGGCACTATAGATATAAATCTTGTCTACATACTAAGGAAGTGTCATGAAAATCTCATCAGTTAAAAACAAAGTTCAAACTGTTTTCTGATTTTTTTTGAAATTCCAATGACTATCATAATAGTCAATCCAATCATGCCTGCAGATAAAACATCATTTTCAGGGTAATGTATTTTAATTGCTATCGAAGCTCTGTCTTGACAATATAACTATGCCTGGATTGAGCTGTTTTATTCGCTTTGAAATATTTTCCTCTACGTAGATATATGTGTAGTAAGATGTATGTGGAAAATACATCCAAAACAAACAAAATTTGACTACTTTTCAGACTTATAACTGTAAAATGAAGTCCTTTCTTTCACTATTAAAAAATAAACAAATCACAACATAAATAAAACCATCCCCAGAAAAGCAACATTCAACAGATCTAAGCAAATACTTAGATGAACAAAATCATTTTCCCATATTTAGAAACTAAATCTCTTTGTAATTATGGAACATACCACTTTTTCTCTTCCTCAATCATTACTTTTAGCCCTATGCAATTTAAAGGAAATACAGAAGAAACTAAATAAAGTAGATGTGTATGTGTTTATGTAATTTTTAGATTGAGTTTACCACTTGAGGAAGCAAACAATTAAAAAAGTAATAGTTTCTAACTTTGGGGGAAAAAAAAAAAAGGCTTACATTTGGTAGGAGGAGCAATCTTTGTTGTTTTGTAAGGAAGGATCTGGTGTCCCAACCATCCTATTCTCCCCCCACTTATATCACGTAATAATAATGGGACAGTTAAAATTAGTGCAGAATCACTTGAACAACATTGCTAATGATCCCTCTGCTCCATCTGTGCAGGTCAATGAAATGATATTACCATGAAGTGTTAGCCTCAAGCCCAGTGACCAGAGGCAAGGCCTTGAAGTTAAATGGCTGACATTTCATTTTTGCTCTACCATTGTCTATGTGGGTGAGCAATGTCTTTGTGCTTAATTTTTCTGTCTCTGTTTTCTTATCAGTATAATGGAGTGTTTTAGTCAACTTTTGTGTTACTGTGACCAAAGAACCTGACAAGAAGAACTTAGAGGAGAAGAAGTTTATTTTCTTTCATGGTTTCAGAGTTTCAGTGCATGGTCAGCCAACATCATTGCTCTGAGCCAAGAGTGAGGTACAGCATTATGGAGAAATGGTGTGGCAAAGGAAAGCAGTTCAGGGATAGTAATCAGGAAGCAGAGAGCTGACTTCACTCACTGAAGACAAAATAAAAACCCCAAAGGCACTCACACTCCTGTGACCTACTTCCTGCAGATACCCTATCTGCCTATGGTTACCACCCAGTCAATCCATGTCATTGTATTAATCCACTGAATAGGTCACACATATCATAATTTAATCTTTTAAACTCTAAAAATTCTTGCATTGTTTCGCACATGAACTTTTGCAGAACACCTCATATCTAAACCATAATGTGGAATAAGAGTAAGTACCTTTACCATGGAGTTGTTACAGGGCTTATTGTGTTGATCACATGTACCTGGAACACTCTCTGGTACATACATAGTACGTACTCAGTAAGTTAACTGTTTTTAGAATTAGATATACAAGGAGATCTGAGCTTGAGGGATCCAACTAAAGATTTTAAGGCTATCCTTCTACTTGACTAATCCCCAACCCAGGAAGGACAAAGGCTGTTCTAGACTTGATGCTATATGTGTTCATTAACTCATCTATGAGTAGGAATGAAGGAAAATGTGCTAGCTAGATTGTCATGCTAAAAGTACTGTCAACCTGTTAATTCAAGTAGCTACAGGAGAAGGAAGCACTTAATTTGTCCTTTGAAATAAGGTAGTTTGTCGGGTATAATCAACCTGTGTACCCTTAAGTATTAGAGTAAGAGGAGGGTTCAGTTTTACTAATCGAAACTTGGCATACCCGTGAATAGACACAGGGAACACAGTCAAGGTGTTTTCTACAACATTTGTTGAATCTGCTAGTGAGGACATGCCTATTTATCCTGTAGTGCATGACTTTGCAAAATTCAATCTTCATTTTCACTAGTAGTTTACACAGGAAACATCTTTTCACTGTTTCAATTATGTCTCTTATGTCATTTTTGAAAAGGCATTATATTACCCTCTCTTCTAAGGTGAACTAAGGTTTGAGAACCAATGTCAGTAAATATTGTTGAAATAATATTTTCCTGTTTTCAGACACATTCTCATAAAAGAAGGAAAGAAGGAAATGATGAAGTGGAGATTTTCTGGGACACAATGAATTGGCATTAAAAATGGCCCACATTTCAAAATGGGAAAACAAAAACATCAGAAGAAAACCCCAAGCTTTAAAGCATAAAAGATGTTTCTAATCCATTTATGTTCTTCCAATGTTGCTGATTGAAAGTTCCCTGAATAAATGTAATCTTTTTTTTTTTTTTTTTTCAAAACTAAGTCCTCCAGTAAACAAGGGCCAAATTCTCCAATAATCTTGGAAGATGCAGGAAAACTCACTTTTAAAAGAGTATTTGCAACCAGCCCTCTAGCCTGAAGGAAGACAACATGTCACTAGTTGACTGCCTTTTATTGGAGAACCAGTTTATGCAAATCCTATATAATGACCCCATGTGGAAGTTTGAACTACAAAACATTTGAGACAGAGATGTCCTTTGAAATAAGGTGGTTTCTTGGGAATGACTTTACAAGAGGATTACAAAAGATCTATTGACTTTTATGAGTTTTCTTTTATTTTTTTAGTTGTAGATGGACAGCATAACTTTATTTTATTTGTTTATTTTTATGTGATTCTGAGGATCGAACCCAGTGCCTCACATGTGTAGGCAAGCATTGTGCTACTGAGCTACAGCCCCAGCCCACTTTTCTATCTTTCTTTATGGAAGTTTTTGTTGCCTTGTTCTCCTCCGAGTTCACCAACACCCACAGATTCCAGAAATTTACAAAAGCAATTCTCCTCACCTGATTTTTATTTTTTTTGCACTCTTAAAGTTCAGTAAAATAGATTAAAACCTCACAACCAGTGACAAAAAGTTTGGAGGATCAATCCTAGAAAGAGGAATAGCAGAGTGATATCTAGACCTAAGCCTTAAAATGGTAGTTTTAATTTTGTGAAGTGATTCCAATTATTTTCATGGAAGTTGACATATTTCCTTTATGTAATGGGAAGGGAGGTTTTCAAATATAAAATGACTGATGTGTGAAGTTTCATACTTCAGTCTTCTATCAATAATGACACAAAGGTAATCATTTAGGTGAACTTACTATAAATTTTTCATTAATTATAAATTCAGTCATGTTAATGTCTCAAATGTTAGATTCCAGTGCTTAATTCTCCTAGCTAAATGAATTTACTCTGTGTCAATTTTTGAACATCACATCAATAAATCCAGTAAGCTCTATTATCACCTCTGGAGCCAATGTGATGTGAGTCCATCCAAGTCATAGCTGACAAGCTGTGTTTGTCAGCAAACAACTCACATGTTGAATTAGTGGAATAGACTCAAAGTCAGAGCTGAACTTCTTTATATGCTGGCTGCTTTAGTTACCTTTCCTTCTCTATGACAAAATACTTTGAGAAAAATAACTTAAAGGAGGAAGGATTTATTTTGACTCACAGTTTCAGAGGTTTCACTCCATCAACACTTGACTCTGTTGTGTCTAGGCCTGTGGTAAGCCAGACAACATGCCAGAGAGGGCAAGGTATAGGAAAGCTGATTACCTCATGGCCATCGTGAAGCAAAGAGAATTAAGGGAGAGCAAGATTTAGTACCCAAGGGCACACATTCAAGGGTCCACTCCCTTCAACTAGTTCTCACCTCCTACAGTTTTCATCACTTTTCAATAGTCCACTAAGACATGACTCTACTAATGGATTAATCCATTGATGAGGTTAGAGCCCTCATGATTCAATCACTTGCCAAAAGCTACACCTCTGAACACTGTTGTACTGGGGATGAGGCTATCAACACATGAACTTTTGGGGGACATTACAGATCCAAACCATAACAGATGTTCACGTACGATGATAATGGCCTATTTGACTCAGTTTTTCTCTAGAACTTGGTCTCTTCCTTAACCCTCTCATATAGATGGGTTTGGGGAACTGTTTGCAATACCAACCCTTTGAGGAGTTCCAATTCACAGAGATATTCTGAAGGTTCACTTTGTAAGTGTATATCAGTTTTCACTCTTTAAAAAGTAGAACAGGAAATAATCATGTCAATGTATTTACTTTCATAAGTCAGAAGAATTCAGAAATTCTTATTTAGAACATGGAGTGCCTGTTGTTTACTACAGTTTGCATAATTCTGATTTTTACTCATCCTGTCATTCAGTTTGTCATTGCAGATAATTTGACTTGATGTGGTTTATGTGCCTTGGCCAGCCCATCCTCTTCTTTTCCATAGATGCTGAACATGATACTAAAATTAATTTGAGGCCAATAATATTCCTATCAGTCCTGCCTCTTTTTCCTATATGGATTGTTTTGTTTTATTTCTACCTTCAAATTCAGGTCTTTATATACCTTATTAGTAAAAAATGCTTTATCTTTTCTTACATGTTTAAATTATAGTTAGAGTCCCTCTAGTGTCACATATTCTCTGATCTCATTTATTGATGATGGAGAAATATGGAATGAATGCAAGACCATGTCAATGTATTAAATCATTTAAAAAGTATTTTCTTAACATACTATGACTATCATATTTGTGATGGAGGATTTCAGGAGATGATGAAGGCTAAATATATTCTTGAAAGTTAATACATGGCTAAAATATATAAAAAAATGTCACTAATGATCAAAAAATAATTTTGTATAAAAGAATTTCCGGTAGGCATAGAGCTGTTGACTGAAAAGGTCGTGAAAGATATTTTAGTATTAGAGGGCATAAAATTTATTTTGAATGATTATATAACAAGAAGCCATGAGATATGATAATGACATATATTCTAGGTGAGTAGTGTATGCAGGGATTAGTAAAATAACATGAGCATACCCCTCACCTCAAATTTAAGTTGCATATGTGAGAGGAGAACACATTAGAAGCACTGGTGTTAGAGGACTATGAATCACATACTAAAGAGACTGTAAGTAAGTATGAGATCATTGCAAGTTTTTTCAATGAATAAAGCTGAACGTATTTGTTAAAATTGCTTTAGGTATAATGCACAGCCTCAGCTGTCTACATTCACTTGTGGACTCTTGCAACAGGAGAGTGCTGTTGTATGCATTTTGGATTCCCTATGATGTCGAGTAAATATTTGCTTAATGAACAGAAGAAAAACAACAGTAGTGCTTATTTGGATATATTTGCAAAAACGGTAGATAAGAAGAGGAACCCTACTTAAGTCAAGAAGGCATCATAGCTCACTCAAAGGGACTGTTAGAGAGGAGACCCCAGAAGTCATGAAAATAAGTGCTCACTTTTTAAGAATTTGATGGATACTGATCTAAATAGAATGTTATAGAAAGCTAGAATGCCTTCTTAGTTGTGTAAGATTTCAAACTGAAAGAGCAGAAGTATGAATGAATTAAAAGTCAGACAACTTTAAGTGACTCACAGGATTATCTATCATGTTTTATCATCATTCCTAAAATTAATGTAAATTATGGAAATCATTAGTTAATAGCTCAGAATTTATTCATATTTTTCAAGTATTAACTAATGTTAATGGAGGAATGCAATTTACTACAGGTAACTGTCTCATGATTGTGTTGTCTTCTTATACAATTGAATACCTACATTCCAAAGATAAACATCACATATAATTTTATCAACTATATACCTATGAAAAAATTTCAAAAATAATCACTATTTTGAATTGATAATGTCCTGTTTAGTGTATAAAATATTTCACATTTTATCTAAAATATTGCTATATGCCCTGGTTTTCCCCTTCCCAATAATAGTTTTGCCACTGTAAACTTTAGAGTATAATAAACTCTGTATAATTATTTGTAAATGCTCTTTCTTAATTCCAGTGTTGGAGAAAATATGCATACACTTAACTTGATTCAAAGTATGCTATTTTCCTCAAATTTAAAACATAGGAATTTAACATTGTCTGCTGAGATTTAATGTGTTTGGATTGAATTCACACTTGCCTTCTATGTTGTAAAAGCTTTTCCAAAGAGACTGTGGGAACAACTGTTATATCCTGTTGTCACACTGTCTTTTTAATAGTGATAGTTTAATATTAGTGCTTCTGTGACTTGACTGGGAACATTAGTCAAACCAAGTGAAAATGACATTCCCCTAAGATGCTGAATCTGCCTCCATCTTGTTTATCTATATCCCCCCAGTTATTGTTGAAAATTAAGAGTTGCCTATATTATTTCATCTGGTGAAAAAATATCATATTCCAACACATCACAATACATTTCTGTAATGTAACCTTCAGATGAGAATTGCTTTTCTTTGAAAGCATACATTTCTTTGATTATTTTTCTTATTGCCAGAATTAACTTTACAGACTAAAACAAAGAAAAGGCCTCCTTAATTTGAAATGGATGGAATTCACTTTCAGAACCCCAAGGAGTCTCATGTTCTAGGAGGGATCATGTGGTCCAGGCTCCTTCTTTCTTAAGGGGGCCTAAGGAAAGCATCTCCCCAGGTAGCAAACACCAGTATTACAATGTGCTTTCTCCTGCCCCAGGAAGTTGTGTACCTGCTGTATACATAGTTTTAAGCTCTTGTTTTCTAAATGAGAAACTTATTTTCCAGGCTAAATATTAACAATATCCTTAGCAAATGGTTTAAAGGACATTCCAATGTTAAAAAACACAATGTTTTTTTTTCCCGTTTCTGCAACATGTAAGAGATCCTAAGTCTCTACTCAATGTTCAGCATCATCAAATGCCTTCAGATTCATCATCTTGAAATAAGTTCATTTTACAAAATCCCTTTGTGGACAGTTAATATCTATTAAGCATGAGGAAATAAAAATTATAAAACATCAAGGTAGTAAAATAAAAACTTGTTTTCTACAATCAAAGGTCACACACACACACACACACACACACACACACACACCATGTTGATTTCATTCATATATTTTGGAGGTCTGGGGTCTTTCTTTTGCTTTCCACATGTGATTCAATTATTATGGAGTATTCAAACCTAATTGATTCCTATCTCCTTCTTTTCTTCTTCTCCTTCCCAGGTATATATCCAGATAGACACCTTACCTAACTAATTGCATCCTCAATTAAAATAGTCCTTCTCTTTAGGTTCTGCTAAGTATTAGTCTGTTTGCTTGGACCACTATAACAAAATGCTATAGACTATGCAGTTTAAACAAAAAATATTTTTCACAGTTATGGAGACTAGGAAGTCAAGATAAAAGTGTCAGCTCATTTGGTTCCTGGCATGAACATCTTGTGTCTTGCAAATGGCCATCTTTTTGCTGTCCCCTCACATGGCTGACAGGAAGAGGGAGAGGGTAATATCTTTCTTCTAAGGGTAATAATCCCATCATGAAGTATCTACCTTCATGATTTGATCACTTCCAAAGATCTAGGTCCAAATATCATCACATGGAATGTTAGGGCTTTAACATCCACATTTTATATATACACAGATCAGTCCACCCGTGAGTACTGATTTCTCTGGAATTTACTATAAATCATGAAAGCAGTTCATTAATGATGTAGTGCTGCTGGGAACATTCCTTCATAATCACTTGCCATTCTTACGTGCCTTCATTTACTTAATAGGATTAAAATTCTAACAATTAATGATGGTTTGCATTTTACCATCTCATTTACCATCAGATCTCCTTTAATATATGCCTGCAATGCTTTCCCAAAAAGAGTGATTAATGTGGTCAGTTCAAAAAGTGTATCAAAGTTGGGAGACAAGCATGTCATGGAATCAACCTTCCTTCTCATCTGAAGCTAAAGTCTATACATGTCCCTAGAATTTCATTCTTGCTTTTAAATCGTTAAATGTGTGTCCCTTTTCATTCATTTGTTTATTTATACAACAAATCTATTTTGAGAACTGTACTAAGAACTGTATTGATTGCTGGGAATATAAATGAGTAGGACAAAGTCCTTCCTTCAAAGAGGTTCTTAAACAAGAATTCATAAGCATATCAGTATTGTACAATACAATTTTCATATTCATAATTACACATAAATTCTAAGAATTTTGAAAATCAGTTTATTATATATTTGTTTACCTTTGTTTTGTTTTGTGGTTTTATCTTTAAGTTTTGAATCTTTTATTTGTATAACTATGGATGGCCCAAGGATTAATATTACTTGGTGGCCGGGCATGGTGGCGCACACCTGTAATACCAGCACTTGGGAGGCTGAGGCAGGAGGATTGCAAGTTCAAAGCCAGCCTCAGCAATGGCGAGGCACTTAGCAACTCAGTGAGACCCTGTCTCTAATAAAATACAAAAAAAGGGCTGGGGATGTGGCCCAGTGGTCGAGAGCCCCTGAGTTCAATCCCCAGTACCAAATATATATATATATATATATATATGCATGTATATATATATATATATATATATATTGTATATATATATATATATATATATATATATTACTTGGTTATTATTAGGTTTAAGGTACAATATATTCTATATATTTGACACTGGGGACATAAATTTAGCTCTAATTTAGGATTACAATGCTTCAAAAGATCTGTAAGGAAAATCATTACTGTACTAAATAATAGCAGGAGAATGTTATACTTAAATAAAGACTCTTATTATGTTACCATTATAGGAAGCCATAAGGACCCCAGATCAACGGACTGCTCCTTTGTTATAAAATGTCTGTGGCATTAACTATGTGAATATTAAAACTAAAACATACAAAACAGTTTGGCTCTGTCAGCATTTAGGCTGTCTCAGACATATTAAAAAATCACAAATGTTCAGGCTTTCAAAATTCTATGCTTCAAAAGGATGCTAGGGTGTTTTTCCTCCACTATTTTGTATAAGATGAGTGGGTAAAAACCAAGAAATGCATCTGTGCTATGACCAAACCTTCTTGTTGCTGTCTTCAAAGATTTATGCTGGCCTTTAAAGGAAATAACTTTTGTTGATATCTCATAGATATCTTTAAAAAAATTAATTTTATTTATTCATGTTGTAAAAGAATGTACTATCACAGTTTGCCAGAAGTAACTGAATAGATATGTACATTCAAAAGCAAGCTAAGTAGAAGACAGTGAGAGTAGTGTAGATTTTGTAGACAATAGCAATATGAGAAATGACTATTTTGTAATAAGATATGAAAATGTAAAGTTGGAAGCTTAAGCTAGGAAACTGTCCAAGGTTATGCAAAAAGAGTTAAACAGGACTCAAATTTTGGTCTCTCTGACCTCAAATAAAAGTGCTAAGCAAGAAAGAGGATGACACAGGGAAGATGAGAATCCTGGCTTCCCCATACCTGAACGGAACTGGTTTGACATAGAACCTCCTGTGTTGTCTTTAGTCCCTTGCCCTCACTTCCTCTCCAAGTGGTCTCTGTCCACTCTTATCACTAGTATCAGGAACTATGCATGCTTCTAACATGGGGCACCCACGAATCACTCCTGCTAATCCTTTAAAAATCCAAATACAGAAATCCCGAGGAAACATAAATGGAATGGGGAAAACATGTTGGTTCAAATACTAGGATGACCTGTATACCTGTTCATGCTTCCTGCATAGCAATGACCTGAACAAGATGAGCACACACTCATGCTTGTGAATATATACACGTGCACATATGTATCTACATAATTTAGTTGGGATTGAATGAGTTGTTGAATATGTCCACGTAATTTTGGAAAAACTTTACTTATATTGAAATAAAATGTGTGTTAAGTTATTTAGATTGAGTTGGAAAGATGTTTAAAATAAACTAACACGGTGCATACTTTATCCTCAAACCCCCATTGCCTAGTGAAGTGCCTGGCAAATATTTTGGCTTCGGTAAATGTTTGCTGAACTGAATTAAGAGTGCTAAACTGACATTTCTTACTTAGTTTACAAAATCTGAATCAAGGGCTCTTAACTATTTAAAATGTATGGCCTAATACTTCATTTCCATTGAGTAATTTACATTTTAACTGCCATATTAATTGATGCGGTGATGTTACCTAAGAACTTAACATTCCTTCACTGTAGGATTATTTATATTGGTATTTTTCATCCTACTTTTCTTTAAGAAACAGGGTGAGGTAGAATTTCAGATGATAGCTACCTTTCTGCAGTGACATAAGGTTGTCCTCTAGTATGAAGTTTAATTTATTTCAAGCCACAGTTCCATCAATGCGTCAGATTTTCAAGTAGCAACAAATGATTCGCATTGATGGTACTGGTATTTTATAAAAGTAAAAGTCGTCATTTAACTCTCCTATATAAAAACCAAGCATTTTTTTCTTCCGACTCCAGTTTGTAAGTGCTTATTCTGAAAACTCCCCTGAGCAAACCTGCCTCACTGTTCCTTCCACTCTTCTCTTATGTTAAGACCATTTATGGCAACTGCAGCCAAAGATTCAAAAATGATAACTATTTGTTTCTCTGTTTGAGAGACTTTCACTACGATTGTGAGAGCAGCAGGCTGACTGCCAAGGTTGATGGCTTGCACTTTGTAAGCTCTGCCATGTCATATTTGAATTTGTGCTTCCTCATATTTCTAGTGCCTCCTCTGTTTGCAGTCATCTCTCAGCTCAGCCCAGAATACTTGCTTGGGTATTGCACTATTCTCTCTAGTTCATAAGTGCAGAGCTTCTGAGTTACAGCACATACTGCTAAAGGCCTGGAAGAGTGGGTTTGTTATGAACCGGCATTGGTCATTCTGGCGTGTCCTTTGAGGTTAAATTTGCTTTAGATACAATTCTGATTTCTTCTCAAAAATCTAAAGAGCTACTCAGAATGTCTGTGGCGTGTTCTGAATTTACCCCTCTTGGCATCTCAGACCTGTGACATTTCCTCAGGTATAGAAAAATGAATAAAGAAGTTGTGAAAACTGTTCATCCTTAGGAGGAAGATGTGAATAGGAGTGAACATTGCAGGTTGTGTGGTTGAGTTACTGGAAAGTTCTTTTGGGAAATAAGTTAACTCATTGAGCAGCCATTGCTTAGAGAATGGCTTTCATTTCAGCCTCCAAATAAGGAATTTTAGAACCTCCCAAAACATATCAGCTTTTTCCCCCTCTTTCTTACTATCATAATATAATCATGGAGATGGGAAACATTTAGATTTATTATGTAATATTGAGACAAAATTTTTTCATCCAGAATTTCAGTTTGGTCTACAAGTTATATCTCATTCACATGAATTTATGACCCACTTGTCAAAGAGTATGCAATACCCTTTGTATATAGTTTTGTGATGTTTTGTCAAATGATCCCAATTTTGTTTCTGCAATTGACATTGTCAGTTGAAATGTTATAGTACCAAATGGTTATTAGGTAAAAGAAATGTTCATATTACATAAATAGTGTGTAATTTAAAGAGAAAATACTTTTATCCATTGATATCATTAGTATTATGAGTTCTACTGTAAAATAAGACTGTGTTGGTACTCAAAGTAATGTTCCATGAAATGCAATATTTTTTGATTGACATGAATATATAAAAATTGAAAATTCAAGACAAGATTTGCCTTAGGAATGAAGAATACATAGGCCCCAATAGCATGTAGTTATTAAATCTCTTTTGCCTCCTGACCAGTGAAATTTCAGCTTCTACTTAAGAGCTATAATTTGTTCATGTTCTATATTGTATTATTTTGATGTTATATACTATTCAACATAATTTTACATGGAGAGCCATAAAGTTTACTGTCTTAATTTCTTCAGGCAAAATTACTAATAAATCAGACACAACTATATTTGAAACAATAAAATGTGGTGTTTATGTCATTAAAATACATTGTCTTCCTAATTAAGAATACATTATAAGTGGCTATTTTGCAAACAGTTGGTGTTTTTATTTGTTCTGTAGTAAGTTTCATCTGTTATATATATATATATATATATATATATATAATATATATATTTCATTTTCAAAGAATAGCAAGCAATATGTGAACTTTTTTTCAAGTGTAAAGAGGACAAATTGTTATGTTTGTGAAATGCCTCTATACTGTTTCAAAATCATACGTGAGAATAGGTTAAAAATTAGAATAGGGGCTGGGATATAGCTGAGTTGGTAGAGTGCTTGCCTCCCATGCACAAGGCCCCTAGGTTCAATCCCCAGCACCACAAAAAAAAAAAAAAAAAAAAAAAAAAAAGAACAAAATATATTGCTGTATTAAGTGTCACTAAATGAATTCATACTACAAATTACTTTCAAAAGAGCTAGGAATTTAACTGCTTCCTGCTCCAGATCAATGGACAGAAGTCGTCAAAAGGTGTGAGACATCTTACATAGAATTGGCAGCTTCTAAAATCTTATCGAGAGTTACAAAGCAATGTGCCAGCCAGTAGAGTCTAGTCCAGAGGTACATCAAGAATTCTAGTCCAACAATAACAATGATGTAACTGCAAATGTGAAATAATGTGGTTTTTTTTAGATGTCAATGAACCTTTATTTTATTTATTTTTTTTTACATTTCATATTATACTTATAAAGCACACTTTTACATATCTCTGGTTGTATACAAAGTATATTCACAGCATTTGTGACTTCATACATGCACTTAGGGTAATGATATCCATCTCATTCTACTATCTTTTTTTTTTTTTTTCCTTCTTCACCCTTTTGCTCCCTTCCTTCCCCTCCCTCCCCATTGGCCATTCTTGTGTTCCTCTAATCCTCCCTGCTCCCTGTCCCAACCCCACTGTGAATCAGTCTCCTTATATCAGAGAAAACATTCCGCATTTAGCTTTTTAAAATTGACTAACTTCATGTAGCATTATATTCTCCAACTTCATCCATTTACCTGCAAATGCCATGATTTTATTCTCTTTTATTGCTGAGTAGTACTCCATTGTGTATATATATACCACATTTTCTTTATCCATTCATCTACTGAAGGGCATCTAGGTTGGTTCCACAGTTTAGCTATTGTGAATTGTGCTGCTATAAACATTGATGTGGCTGTGTCCCTGTAGTATGCTGTTTTTAAGTCCTTTGGGTATAGACTGAGGAGTGGGATAGCTGGGTCATAAGGTAGTTCCATTCCCAGTTGTGAAATAATGTTAAAACTTTTTTTAAAATAAGTCCATTAAACTAGGAATCAAAGATGGCTACTGTAACAAAGATCTCAGTGATTTAAACAATTTGGAAATTCATTTTTCTCTCCCTGTGACAGTCCAAGTATAAGCAGCCCAGTGCTGCTACAGTGGCTCTGTTTTGTCAGAGACCTGGGTTCCTGTTATTCTGTTGCTCAGTCATCCTCAACATGCATTTCTGATCACTTGGTACTAAGATTACTGCTCTTGTAATTACCATCCATCTGTATTTCAGACAGCACTAAGAGGAAAAGATAGAGGAATAAAAGTCATGCTCCTTCCTTATAAAGATGGGGTCTGGAAATTACAAATTTACTTCTGCTTGTATACCATTATCCACCTTATTTATATGTGCATGCCTACTTGCAAGAAAGACTGTGAAAGGCAGAGTTTCAATGGGTAGTCAAGAGCCCAACTAAAACTCCTGCAATTCCATTTTTAAAGAAAGGAGAATAATGGATATTGAGGAAACAATATACTTTCTGTCATGTTATGTCAGGCATAATTATTGATAATTATCATAATTTATTTTAGTATAAACTTGAAAAACTAGTGTTTTCTTTATATGTCTATGCTTAGACATCTATGTAGTATACTTGTCTTCAGTTTCACTTTGCCTGGTTAAGTTCTATGCAAACTTTAGAAATTTTTCTAGGTAGCAAGTCCCTAAGAAATTTTCACTGATATTCAATAATGGCTTAATCCACCATACTTCCACAAAAGCAGCACATGTCTATTTGTTACAGTTAAAATAACATATTTTAATTGTTTCCTCCATAACTTTACTGGCTGCTACTCTAAGATCCTTTAGGCCACTACTATTCTATTCTTTATATTCCCAGACCAAGGCCCTGCATATGATATATACTCCTATACTTTTTAAATGAGCAAATGAATGAATACAAGGTTTCTCTTAGGTATTACAGAGTATTCAGTTAAGTGCAGTGCAATCCCAGCATAAAAAATGTACCTGCCTCAGGTTTTCATTTACAGAACCAAAGGCTAGTATTCTCTCATTAGTGAACATGTTTCATTCTTGACACTTGGTATGGAAAGTGCCATATATTCCTCAGAAATGCTCAACAAAGAAATTCAAAGATAAGGTGGTAACAAACTTTCAATGGCTAGGTACAGAGGTATGCATCTATGCCAGTTTTGTACTGCATACTTCCAGGAGATGCCATTCATAGGGACTGCAATGTCATGAGCTGACAACTTGTACAAATAGGCCCTAATCACATAAACATGTTTAACTTTCTTATACAGAGAACAATTCTTATAAATTAAACATTCTTTAATTAGGTTTTTAAAAATGCTGTAAGGTATTAAATATAGCACTGTGAGAAATAAAATGTCTAAGATAATGAGCGTCATTTATAATTTTTCTTTGCAAATCTACTTAATGTGTCAGTTATTGTTGATGAGGAGATATTTAGAAAGAGATATGGGGTTATATGAAAGAGAAAGAACACTTAATGCAACAATTCTCAAGTGCAAAAATAACTAGTTAAAATATGATTTCTGAAAATAAAAGTTGAAGTACAGTGGATAAAAATCTAATCACAATCCTTAATATACATGTATACATAAAATTAATTGATCCCTGGAGAGTATTTTATTTACTTCATCTCGTTTTACTATTAATGTAGATTGGATTTTTTTCTGACTTGAGATTTTTGAACTTTAATCAACAACATATTAAATATATATGAATAAGAGTATATCATAGTCTGTTTATAATTGAGTACATTTAACATTTTGATACTGAAAATTCTATTTTTTGATAAGTTCTCTTTAAAGGTCACCAAATAAACAGTATTTTTAATTCTCAAAATAGAATAATCCGTAATATGTATTAGTTTTTAAAACAGACAAACTTGGCTATAACTTTGGCTTTAAGTTATTATAATCACCAAAAATAGTACTTGGCCTATAGTATTTAACAAAAGCTAATTTTTATTTTTAAGTATTATGTTTGTTACACTACTGTATCCCAAAATTCAGATGTTATAAAAATGAAATAATGTTCTGTAACAATGCTATTTGATAGAACTTTCTGTGATGATGGAAATGTATAAATCTCTACTGTCCAGTGTAAGGACAACTATGACTTGTGACTATGCAGCACTTAGTTATACTAATGCACCTGAAAAATTAAAAAGTTATCCTTAGTAGCCCAGTGTGGTAGTGCACTCCTGTAATCTCAGCAGCTCAGGAGGCTATGGCAGAAGGATCATGAGTTCAAAGCCAGGCTCAGCAACTTAGCAAGGCCATAAACAACTTAATGAGACCTTGTCACCAAATGAAAAATAAAAGGGCTGGGGATGTGACTCTGTGGTTAAGCACACCTGAGTTCAATGCCTGGTACCAAAATAATAATAATAATAATAAATACAAAACCCTTTGTATTTAGCATAAGAATTAAACACTTTGCATGCATTTATAAGACTATTAGTGTCTAATAAATTCCTTTGAATTTGTGTTTATAAAAGATTATGTGATATAGTTTTATAAATTATGGTATATATATTTTTTAAAAACAAAACTATCACTAGATGATTTTCTATTCAGTTTTAAAAGCTACACTAACATAATGATTCTGCTTTTTAAAAATTTCATCCATAATAAACATGATAAAAAAATAATGCTAGGTACAGATGCATATTTTGAATAATTAATAGTTTATATTATGCCAATAAACTCTGAATCATACTATTGTGAAATTCCAGGTTCTTGAGTGGAAAAAAGAAATTACCTAAGGATAAGACTTTAAGGAAACACTCATGTTTATTGATTTATAAAATACTGTACTTAGATGAAACAAATTACTTTTTCACGGGGGTGAAACAGTAACTTACTGCTTTTAAATTAGATTCAAAGTGATTTTTCTCTATAGAAATGTCTTATTTAAAAAGAGTTAGAAATATCAGGCAGATTAGATTAAAATCTAAAGCGTTAAATGATTAGCAGATAGCATCTGGCAACCAACTCAGGTACTATGTCTTATTGCTTTCTGAGATGGAGATATGATCAAATGAAAAGCAAATGGGAAAATAGCAAAATGTACATTAGGTTCCTGGCTTACAAAAAAAAAAAAAAAATATGCCGTCTACAATCAGTTACAGTTGACTGCAACAAAAATTAGTTTCCAGGGATCAAAGAAAACGAACGGCTGACCAGGACAACCAGAATATCCCACAGTGTGTTAAATATTTATTACTGTGCCACTCTGCCCAAAACAATCTGAATCCTGGCATATTTCCACGAAAATAGCTCATCAGTAATTAATTTGGCATGTCATTTTGCATAAAATTAGTGATTAATATTAGTCTTTGTGCATTATATTGAACATTTTTTCACAAAGGGATTTTGTTTCCAACCCTTAAAAATCAGGATCAAACAGTCATTTTATGTTTTGTTCTCGAACTAGGGCCATATATTAAAAAGAAAGACGAAAAAGCATTGCAGTCTCCATGAAGGCGACATCAAAGTTTATAGACCCCATTTATTTGAGGTTTTTCAAGGTCACTGCATTTTTTCCCTTCCACTGCTTGATATTATGAGTACTATAATATGAATGGATCTTTCAGCCAGTTCCCAAGCTTTAATGAACTATTAAGGCATGTTCATGAGATTTTCTTTTCAATGGGTCTCTCTCAAAATTTTAACAGGTTCTAAATGGAACCTCTGCAAAATGCATCATTTTGCATAGGCCATTTTCCTGGTCTTTTGAAATTAATCCTTTTCCTAAGTAAGGATGATATTATAAGTGAAAAGAAAATAGCTGTACTGAGTGATCTTGCCTTCTGAAATAGCTCAACCTGTCCCATCTTTTATAAATTTTAGCAAAATCACTATAATAAGTCCCATATGCTTTATAGAGTTTGAATGAACAAAATATTTTATTTAATGTGGTTATTTGAAAATAAATTAGTTTTTACCTAAATAAAAACAGGCTCAACAAATTGTTCACAGCAATCATTGCTCCAACTGTGAGCAAAAGGTGATTTATCTCACTTTCTTTATGTTTTCTTTGTTTCTCCCTCTTCCTTTATCCTTCTTTCTCTCTCTCTACTTCCCCAAACCTAACTTTTGGGGAATGCTCTCTTTAAAAAATATGCTTTATATAGTCTTATTTTTTCCCCTAAAGGCATGAGGTTAAGTACCAACCAAAGATCAATACCCACATATTTGTTTCGTTCCTTTTCTCCTTCCAAGCTGTTGCCCCAGGTCCTATCACCTCGTAATATCTGGTCATAATTTTTGTTATTTCTTTTCTTTCCTTCTCCTTCCATTTCTCTGTTCTGAAATGCTATCCTGAAATGCTGGTTTGAAGGTAGAGAAATATTAATAGTACAACTATGAGGCCACCTCAATTTCTAATGGTGTTGATGCATGGTATTTAATATCTGGATCTGGTACTGAATTAAGCACTTAGAATGTTTTTATCTCCTTTGTATCTCACAGTATCCTCATAAAATATCTATTACTGTCTCCCATACTAATTGAAGAAACTAGCACTCAATTAGGGGAAATCACTTGCTCAAGGTCATACAGCAATGGCAAAAGCCAAGATTCAACTTCATCAGCATTTAACTCTACATACATGTGTATATTTGTATGTGTTTGTGTATGGTACATTTAATAATTACCTCGTTATCCTCATTCTGTGTATAATGCAATACAATTTTGTTCTCTGATATTTAATACAAAATATAATTTTCAATTTGTGCTAACATTTCATTCCTTTTTGTCATTGTTTTCCATAAAACTACAATAATATTAGCTGTCTTCATGCCTGGAAAATTCTTACTAATTGTTTCCCAGTTGAATTCTGGCCATTTCTCCCAAAGCCAGGCTTCTTTCAGTTGCTTAGGTCACATGACAATGACTCTCCTGCCCCAACCTGCTACCCTGATCTGCTACCAAATCTGCTCCTCTTTGCCATAATCCTGTTGCCCTTCTTTTCCCTTCTACTTGCTTTTTCTGCCTCTTAGTTAGCCTGTGCTGCCTTTCTAACTTCTGTCTTTTAGATCCGCACTCTCTGTTCTTTCCAAGGAGATGAGACATTTGATGTTCATGTATACTAGCCATCTCAAGACATTTTGAAATAGTAAGACCTAAATAAACTGATGCCTATAATACAAAGAAGAAGCAGGCAGAGTGTCAGAGGGACTCTTAACTCTCCTACTCAAAACATATGTTTAAGAAAATGTCCCTGGTAGCCGGGCACGGTGGCGCATGCCTGTAATCCCAGCACTTGGGAGGCTGAGGCAGGAGGATCGCAAGTTCAAAGCCAGCCTCAGCAATGGTGAGGCATTTAGCAACTCAGTGAGACCCTGTCTCCAATAAAATACAAAAAAGGGGCTGGGGATGTGGCCCAGTGGTCAAGTGCCCC
Source organism: Tamias sibiricus (assembly GCA_025594165.1). Taxonomy (NCBI): domain Eukaryota; kingdom Metazoa; phylum Chordata; class Mammalia; order Rodentia; family Sciuridae; genus Tamias; species Tamias sibiricus. The sequence continues at coordinate 42,439,628 of CM046661.1, forward strand.
TGAAGTCAATTGCTGGTACCAAACAAAAAAACAAACAAACAAACAAAAAGAAAATGTCCCTGGTTATTTGATGGGATTACATATTAATAAATTTTAAATGATTTAATGGTAATGTGTTTATATTTTTAAGGGCCTTTAGGAATGCATACTGTAAGTAATGTAGTGGAAAGAAGAAGGACATATAAATGAAAGAGAACAAGATTGGCCAAGAGTGATATATTATTCACTCTGAGTGATGAGTACATGGGGGCTTATTATTGGTCTTTCTACCTTAATATATGCTTGAAATATTTGATAATAATTTAAAAACATCTTTAAAAGGAAGTATGTTTCTTTTGCTTTAACCTATTATGTAGAGAATCCTTTCTGAAACTTATTCTTCCAACCCTCTCAAATGAACATTTTCTTCTTTTAATATAAGGGAGGAAGGCATAGTGTTTGGAATTTGGGGCACATCACTTGATCAAAGTCCAAAATTCATGTCAATAAAATCCCTAGAAATGATTTTGACTAATTTTTTAATATATTAGAAGCCTGGAAGGCTTATCTAAAACCTTACTTCTATAATTTATCAGGGTCTTTTGCTTTCTTTTTCTCATTGCTCCTATAAAAATGATGTTGGTAGCAGATGCAGGTGGCATATGCCTGTAATCCCTGTGGCTTGGGAAGCTGAGGCAGTAGGATCAAGAGTTCAAAGCCAGCCTCAGCAATGGCAAGGCACTAAGCAACTCAGTAAGACCCTGTCTCTAAATAAAATGCAAAATAGGACTGGAGATGTGGCTCAGTGGTCAAGTGCCCCTGAGTTCAATCCCCAGTATCTAAAAAAAGAAGAAAAAAAATGATGTTGGTGGTGATGATAACAACACACAATTATTCTATGTAATTTATAAATTCTGATATATATCCTCTTTATACCAGCTCCATGAGGAAGGTGTCATCATTATCTCCATTTCACACATGGAGAAACTGTAACATCAAGATTTGGCCACATAGTCCTCAAGTGACAGAACTGGGCATGGAATCACTATTCATTCAAGTGATACCCACCACATATTTCCTCACTAGAGTGTGTCAATGTAATAAATTTTCAAACTATTTTTAGGTTATCAAATCTTCTTTAAACAATTAACAGATTCAGCACCCCACACTTTGACTTCCTCACATCTGGAATGTCTATCTCCTTGAACTGCTATATCACCATGCACCCTCCCTGAGACTCCGACTTTCCCACATTGCGGGATGCTAGTCACTGATCTTGCAGTGCCTCTGATCTCTGCCTTCTGCAGGAGGCAGGTGGGCAGAGCAAAATTCAAAGTTGTACTCACTGATCTTCCATACACCAGCAGACTCATTTGAATGGCTCTCTGCTCCTGGCTGGACCCACGTGCTTCGGGATCAGACCAAGAGATCTAAGGCACTGCAGGAGGAGCCCGACAATGCAGGACCCCATGAGTCCTGCTTCTACTGTAAGAAGTTTCCGCAGTACAGTACTATCCCCATGGTCCTGTAACTTGTAAGGGCAGCTTTTATAATATTACTGGACTTCCCATGCCTAACTCTACTGCACCTGAAATGGAATCAGTATGTCACAGGAAGTTAGTTTGGTTAATTTGTTAAACAAGTTGTAGCATCCTTTAACTGGCAACTAGTGAATGCATTAGGCACTTCTTTAATTTTTAACATGTTTATATATTCTATGCCTGATGCCAGTACATTAAGTTACAAGTTGAAATTAACCATGAATATAAATGATGTGCTGGGTAATAAGCTACATACCAGGTAATTAAAGTCAAATGGAAGATTTTGCAGTATAGAACACTGCCTCAGAATATGTTGCAGGAAGTATATGTTGAATGACAACATTTTAGCAAGTGAAACTTTTAGAAGTAAGGCAAATATGAAGAATTAAGGGATGGGTTTCAGTCTGTCAATAATGACAACTAAATGAAAACTTGTCTTTTTGTAACTGAGAAGCCAAGTTTTGCTCTTTGGAATAAACATCATCAGGCAATTCATTCATTTTGTCCACAAACTCAAGTGCCTAGTATCTAAAAGGACCCATTCTAATGGTTACAGACAACTTTTCCCCCATAGTTTTCTAGTACTAAAGAAAAGGTGTGAATGATCTGATCATTGCCTATACAAGTGGTAATATAAGAGTATTATAAAACTATTTTGGAAACATCTCTGCAAATTTTAAAATGAACCCTACAGTTTGAGGGCTCAGATCCACATTCACTGTTGACAGATGCTTTCTTCATATGCAAACAATACCAATGAAAAGGAAGGAACTTTTAGAAAAGTTGAATAAGTTGATATCTATCCAATTTTAAGATTAGAGAGTAATTAGTAAAATCTTGGTCATAATAGGTACATGTCCTTATCTTGTTGGGTTGCAAACTTATATTTTCTTGTAGTGACTCTTAGAGCCACTAGTGCCCAGGAGATGAAAAGACTATTGGAAAGCAAATTAGAACCTCAACTCCCATTTTTTCCCTTTTTTTGGACGATATGTGTTTGTTTCCAAGTAACCATTGGAAAACACACATACATACACACACGCGCACACACACACACATCAATCAGCTGGATAATTTTGCTTCTCAGCATCTGGTATAAACAACTCTCCTCCCCCTCTACCCCCACACTGATTGACTGATTGTTTTGCCTTTATATAAAAGCCCATATGAGTCAGATTTTCCCTTGTGAATTTCATTTACTGGTAATGTCAAGTACAAATCCTTATTAGACCACAGTGATGCACTGTGTAAACCTTTTTAATCACCTAATTGTTTTGCCGGGAGAAACAACTCTAGTAGGAAGAATAAAATTCCTTTAGTGATTATAGCCCTACCCTCTAGGCTTCTAGATTAAGAAACATCAGAAAAATGAAGACTCTGAACTCCTTCAGAGTACCAATTTATTATCAGATCTTAACCCCTGTATTTTATTTTTCTTGTTTTGCAGAAGAACCTTTATCTTTCTGAACTGTGTATGATTAATTATAACATAATACATTAAGAAAGCATTTTTTTCCCTGAGTAAGCTATATTTCAGAGGGGTTTTGTGATATATAGATAAGCTTATCTTGACATACGGAATGATTTAGAAACACAGACAGCAGAGCCGCTCAGGAAAAATGTTCTTCATGGCTTAATAGTAAGCTCACCAGTATTTGTCAAAAGACAAAACTGAGGCTACCTTCAAACTGTATATTTCTTTTCCTTTTTTAAGCTGTATAACAAAGTATTTTATTTTTGTAGCACTTGATATAATATTTCTGGGTTTTAATACCTTAAGGACTTTTGTAAGACCTGGGTCATGAAATGCCATACCAGTGAGATAGCATAAAGCAATATTTCAGTTGTATAACATTTGCCCAATGGTGGGTGCAAAAAGGGCAGGGGGAGGAGTGCAGTGAGTCAAGCTTTATTTAACTATTTTATTCACAATATAAGAAAATAAGTGAAACACAATTGAGATTTTTCTAAGACAGTTTGAATCAAGAACAGAGAAAATATTCCTAATATCTAAAAGAGTTAATATAAAACACTAGCAACCACCATTTGTCTTGGAAAGGGTAAAATGACAGAACTTAAGGAAGTAATGAGAAATATAGTAGCTATGAGACTTTAAATATGCAAATGCTACAAAAGAATTATAAGATACTAAATTGCTATTACAGCAGTAAAAGGAGAGAGATGGTGCTTCTATGTTCTGATTCAGCAAGTTCTTGGTCTGAGGCTCACAGATTATGTTATCACTTGCAGAGATACATCCTGCCTAGGAGCCCTGTGTGAACTTGGTATTGTCCCTTCTCCTGCTGCCCATCCCATTTAATGCAGCAGAAGCTGTTCATTTAGGGGCACTCCCAACTGTGTGAGATCCCTTGCTCTCAGTGCCATTCTTTATTGATTTATTGTTAAAGGGATTTTGCAGCTTTTAAGCCAAGGCCGCCATTGGTTACTGAAGATGTGCACCATTTAAATACAAAGTGTGGAAAGAAATGTGGTCCCAATAAACCCTTCTACCAATTCCAAGGTACATGTAGACTTATTACTATTAGCATTGGCTCCTCAGAGCATTTTGGCCTAGAGAAAACAGAAACAGGGAAAGATTGCTTATAAAATGATGATTTGATTTGAAAAGGATTAGGATATTTAGGGAGTCATGAATACAGGTAGAAGACCTTAGAAGAAGCACCATCAACAATAAATGGGGAGGTTTATTGCTTCATATCTGCATAACTAATGGTTCTTTCCATGGTGACTTTTAACTTTGCAAAACCCCTTGAGTGAAGCAAGTTGTTAGATACTCAGTGATCTGGGCAAGAGGTGGAAGGTAATATTTTGAAGTTGTTTAATTGCCATTTTTTGAGTACCAACTTGGGGTTTTATAACTCCGTAGCTGTTCATACTCAGTATTTTAGCCAAAGCTCATTGTTATCTATAACTCTCTCTCTCTTCATTGTTTACATATTGAAAATTGTTTATGCAGATTTTTTGGCCACTACATTGGGCAATAATTCCTGAGTTAGTCAGCTTTCAATGATTATAATGAAGTAATTGAGATAATTAGCCCAGGTAATTAGAGAAAAGGTTTATTTTGGTTCCGTTTTAAAGGTTTCAGCTCATGATCAATTGACACTGATACTCTGGGCCTACGGCAAGCCATCATGGTGGGTCATGTCACAGAGCAAAACCATTGACTTCATGGATAGGAGTCCAAAAAAAGGAAGAGGTGGAGTCAGTCAGTCTTTTTTTTTTTTTTTAATATCTATTATTTATTATTTATTTGCTTTAGTTGCACACAATGCGTTTATTTTTACATGGTGCTAAGGATTGAACCAGGCCACGCTCATGCTCTACCGCTAAGCCACAACCCCAGCCCCAGGGCATGTTCTTAATGACTCAAGACCTTCCACTAAACCCCACCTTTAAAGGTTCCATCACCTCCCAATAGCATCACCTGGGGAAAAAGCCTTTAAAACATGGGCATTTGGGGACATTCAACATCTAAACTACAGCAGATTCTAAGCCAGTCTATCGAAGATTATTAGTTAAAAAGTCAGGTAATGACAATTAGATTGCTTACAAGTCAAAAAAGTATGATTCAAGGCACTAGCCTTCATTTGGTTCTCTTTGTCACAAGGGATCAGGACACATAGGAAATCTCTAGCACTGCCTACAGAGCCAGGTGACTGCAGTATATGCCATCCCTGTCACTGGTGTCCCTACTGTTCCTGGTCTGTGGAGAGCTTTTGTGGAATAGAAAGACTAAAACATTTTTAAGTTGATTTCAAAACAAAAGCTAAAATACTCATTGTATGTAAGTGATATTTCTGATGTGATATTGACCCAAGCAAAAATAGACCATAACAACTTATTTGCAACTACATTGTTTGAACAGATTAGGCGTTTGGTGTATACTTGTTTATCTAGAATATATTTTGCTTAATTTTTAAAATACATGGCCTCTTTTTCATATATAAATGGCATTTGAATGAAAACTTATAGTGATAATACCTTGGTTTATTGAGTCCTTTGACCTTTGGCAAATCACAAATATTCTAAGTCTCAGTTTCCTCTACTGTAAAACGACAAAACCAACCCTTGCTCTGGTGTAAAACTTAAGCAGAAAATGTACATAGAAATCTGAATATTATATTATATATACTATATTAACAAAAAATATTGATAAAGTTACTAAGAGAGGTTCTAAAGCTATATAATTTTATTCCTAAGATAGCCAAAAAATAAAATTAAAGTGGGAGAAATATAAACAGCATAATGTATAAAGAATGATCAATCACATCACCAGGATGACAATGAAAATTTGTAAAGGCAGAGCAGGTGCTGTAATCCAGGATGTAAACAAAGCTGACAGTCAAAGGGAAGTCATTCCTGATACCCTTCAACGCCTGACTAGGATATGTTGCCAGATTTTCTCTTTTGTATATTCTTGTACTTATCAAACTTGCCATCATTCAGCAAGTCTGTCTTTCTCTAGGTCTATGTAGTAGTGGCTGTGTCTGCCTTGTTTTCAGTTTCATTCCAAATGCCTAGCATGCTGGATGACACATTGTAAGTGCTCAGTAATATTTGCTAAATAAATGAGTATTGAATAAATTAAGAAATGCACAATTGTAACAAAGAACAAAATACTAATTTTTCAAGTTCATTAACCTGCCCAAAGACTGTTGAATAAAATTCAAGATTTGCTGTAAAATTCAAATAATAATAGCAACTAGTCACTGGTGATTAAAATACACATATAAAATTTAATGTTCAAAAATTTAAAGAAATTCTAAAATTTATTAGACTCACGCAACTTTAATGTCTGATTTTAAAATGTAAGGGAAATTCTAACACACATTCCAGCAGCTAATGCTAAGTCATCCTGGAAATGAGACTTACAGTCTCCGTCTAAAGAAAACATGGAACATGTGCCACCATTTGGTGAGATTATGGAGTTGCAAATAATTATTGCTAATTTTCACATCAAAATATAGTGGGGAAGCTCTTTGCCTAGTGTAAGAATTTATAGTATTTAAAATTAGAAACAATGCTTATGGTTTTAAACCATGTCATACATTATGCATAAAATATAAGGTAAAAATAAATTTATTAATTTAATGAATCACATTTCAAATTTTAAGAGGTTTAGAAGTTTGGGTATAAATGGAACGATAAATTCTTGCTTACCTGACCATGAAGGATTGTATTATATGTTATTTTCTAACTAGTGTAAACAGGGCCAAAGAGATTCATTGCTATGAAATATCATCGCTTGTCAAAGTAGAAAGGACCCAAGAGGCCTCACTTTCTTTCATGTATGAGGCATGGTGTTCAACTATTGAAACCAACTCTTCTTGTGTGGGTCATAAATTGCTCTGTGTTGGGCATGGTGGTGCACACCTATAATCTCATCAGCTTGGAAGCCTGAGGCAGGAGGAATGTGAGTTCAAAACCAGCCTTACCAACTTAGTGAAGCCCCAGGCAACTCAGCAAGACCCTATATCAAAATAAAATACAAAAGGGGAGGGCTGTGAATGTGTCTCAGTGATTATGTGCCCCTAGGTTCAATCCCCAGTGCCCCCCAAAAATAAATAAATAAAATAAAATAATTATGAAATTGTTTCCAAAAGAGGAGCTCCAGAAATCAATTGCACAAGGACAGTATCCTAAGAATAAGTGTTTTTCCCTTTTGAGGGGACACCATCATTGGACAAGGAGGTCAAGGTTGCTTTGAAATAGGTTCTGTGAAGATATAGTCTCACCAAATATCTTTTTTTATTTTTGAAAAATTCTCAAATTCTTCCCTACAGTCCCCTGAAGATTTTCCTGCAATGCTGCCAGCTTTCACTGAGGCATGTTTGCTGCTGTATGTGCCAGGGGACTGCCCCCCACAGATGGGCTTCCAGGGAAAGCCCAGCAGCACCAGCTCCAAGGGACCACAAAGAGAACTGTGATGGGGTGGTAGAACTTGAATTCCACCTACTTTTTGGCACATTCTTCTATCTGATTTCTTTGTCATGTGTTAACTCAGACACAGCTTCTGCTAGTAGATTTCAAAATGTCCTGGCAAGAGTGAATTTGAAAAACTACATGTTCTCATTAATTTTATCTTTTTCTTACAATTCTTTTTTTTGTTTTCTGTTTTTCAGATTCATAGTTTAAATAAACACACACACACACACACACACACACACACACACTACCACACACACACATCTTAAAGCCCTGTTCAAAAAATGTAGAGGGATGCTAAAGTTTTGACATATATGTTTTAAGGTAAAATTTATTTCTGTAACATATGGCTAAGTTACTGAACAATTCTGATATATGGGATATAATTCAATTCTCATGAATAAATCAATTCTATGTGTTACGTTGATGTAATAAATAAACTCCATGTTAAGAAAGAAGAATTAGAATTGTGCTGAACAATGAATAGATTTTTAACTAATTTGGATACAGTTTTGAGAAATATCATAAAAATTTTCAGTCTAATTAATTAACTTCTATAGAACTAAATAATCCTTCTGTCACTAAACATAGTTATTCGGCTTTTTGAAAATATGCCTTAATTTTACCTGCAGAATTAATAATAATATACCATACAGTATAATATACCATATAGTTAATATACCATACATAATATACCATACAGTTAATAATACAAATTAAAATTCTATACAATTCAGGAAAAATAATCTCTTCTATTATTATTGTCTGGAAGTCATAGTCAAACTATTCAGCCCACAGAGGCAAGTGTGTGGTGAAAATAGGTACCAAATAGATTTTTTTAAACTTAAGATAAATCAATTATTTTTAAAACAAATTTGGGGTGTTTTAGGCTATATATGCAGTTTAATGAGCTCCCTTTGAACTTCATTGATTCTACAGAACATATACAAGCATATCTTACTGAGCAACTTACATGATTTCCAGAAACTAAAACAACTGTCTATGATTATTTTTTAAAAATAAAAATTTTATGTTTTTGTAGTTTTGTTTGATCCCCAAAATATTACTTTGTTATTTATAAAACTGATTAATGTGCCTAAATAGACGCCGGTATAAAAGGATTCAAAAGCTGAAATGATAGAGCTGTTTTTGTTTTCCTTTATGTATGCTGTTTGCAAAAATGCAGCTGGATGTGATGTTTGGTACCCAGGTTTTATGTGAATTTTGTAAACCATCTGCACTGTGATTCCATAGGATTGGCAGGCTAAAGCCTCTGAAGATTTCACCTTCAGAGAAAGGTTGTATGCAGTTTCTTTGTTGTTGTGTATTGTATTTTGAGATGAAAATGCTCTGGTATGAAACCGGGTGATATTTTTTCTAGTGTTTGAATGTTTGGTCAGTACTGGCATAGTATAGCAATGAGGAAAGTAAAATTGTAAGGAAAACAACTCTGTGGAAAGAGCAAAATAAAACAGTTAAATAAAAATAAAATTAGGACCGGATTTCGAACTCCATATGTTATAGGAAATTTTATTAGAAACAGGATTTCTGTGTGAATATTAAGCCCATTAAAAATAAACAGCAGTGAATATAAACTCTTTATCAGAACCACTTCAGCAACTCTCTAGCTCTTAATAAGCAAGTATATTTTAAAATTATTTTTAAAACTTTCAATGTATTAATTAAATTATTGTTGCAACAAACACCTTAGTAGACAAGTGACTCAATCAAAGGAACTTAAACACAATTATAAAATACATTATGAAATGGTCTATATCTATGTGTTGACCACAGATCTCAGAAATATATGTATGCTCTTTATCTTAAATTATTTTGCTTTTTTATTCCCCTTTGCATCGGTGTATATTAGGGTCACAAAAAAAAATGTCTCTCTTTTTGGCTGATTTTGCTTATTTTGGAAAATAAGCACCTGGATTAATAAATCACCCAAAAGTATTCATTGTGCATTCCCTGTTGTTTTCTTACAAAGAAATCCAAAGAATTAGCAAAAATTGGTGTCACCATTTGTTTTAGAGTGGATAGCTTCGGATAGTTACTTTTATTGTAGAGCCAACCATAAATTAATGACATTTGAAAATTTACTAGCTAAGTGTAATAATGGCTTGTTTATCATCAAAAGTCAATTGGGAATGGGGGCTGGGAGCTTCTGGGAGTTTGAAGACTGTTTTAGCGCTTAACTGCTAAAAGCACTTCATATATTTTAGGTTATTTCTCCTAACCCATCCTCATTTTTATAAGTGTGAGTTAGGGATGGAAGAAAAGGTAAAGCATGCACAATCTACATTTTAAGGCTGCAAATGGCACACCAAAGTGGAGGTACTAATATGGATTTGAACACTTTCCAGGTGTGACTGTGCCAAGAAAAGCACCTGGATTTATTTTGTTCTCTTTTGGATTAAATTTCAATGTTGCAAACACAAGGTGCTTGAAATTTTGAACTACCTTATCTCCACTGCCATTTGCCCCTTAAGAAGTAAGGAATAGCCAAACAATAAATTGTAAATCAGTTCACTGGAGTCCCTTGAAACTCTGCTCCTGTTTTATTTCCCCTTATCAGTTTCCAAGGAGAAAATCATAGAGTCTGTAGAGCTGGCAGTGATATGAGGTAACACTGGCACGCCAAGTGGTATTTGCTTTATGCTGTGAATTTTCTCCTTGTTTCTGCTATGTAACCAATATATGAAAATGTCCAAGGGTGGGACTGATTGTTCCCATTTGTAGCTGGACACAGCAAAGAGAGCAAAGTCAGCTCACAGCTAGTTTAGGAAAAGGCAGGTCGAACCTGGTTTGCAAATAGATGAATGTCTTTTCTCCCCTTTCTTTTTCTGTCATTTGCTGGGTAATGGCACCCTCTAACCATGAATATATTTTGTCCTTTCATCTTATACTAAGCTCTAAACTACAAGAAATTGTTAAGAGCTAATAATATCATACTTATGGTATTTGGCCAACTATCCTGCATCTCTGTGATTATAACATTGACCCTGGGACCAAACAGTGCAAGAAGGTGTAAAGAAAGTACCTTGTAGGTGTATTTCATAACATAGCATGCTATTTTTCAGGTATTATTAGTAATATTGCTTAGATTATATAACCATGGTCACATCTTTAATAAAATCATTCCAATAATTTCAACCTAAAGTACAACTCCATATTATACATCCTGGTATTCTAATATGGTCAGATAATTGATGGTAGATTATTACACATATTATGGTATACTCTATTGAGAGTTCAATTTTAAAACCCATGTAAAGTTTTTCTCTAATTAACCATCTATGATTATAATATTATATAAGTTATGGCTTTAAGAAGATTCAAAGTTCTAGATATGTTTACTTGAAATATTTAGTAAATATATTTTACTTGAATTTTCTTAACAGTTTCTTGTCCATATGAAGTGAAATAAATAAAATTTACCTACTTCTGACAGAGCAATTATTTACCCTACATTCTTTCTAAAATACTTTCATTTCACTAGTAATATTTAATAATTTTTAAAAATCTGAATAAATTATGAAAAAAGGCAAATATCAATCATGAGGATATGTGTATGACTTCCTAAAAGTCCCTTTGAATGTAAAAATTGCATTGAAATGGATCAAGTGCTATCAATTAGTGCTATGTGTGAAGAAAAGACCAACAAACATCTGCACATCTCACAAGTTTAATGAAACCAAGACTTTGTTTCCATGAATTTGAAATAAAAAAACTATTTGCAAGACACATGGGTACAATTTTCTCTTCTACTTGACTCTGGAGATTCTTTCAGCATTTTACTGCTTTGAAGTATTTTTTTCAGGTCTGTATCTTGGCCAGCAGAAAATCAAAGTTATTTAGCAAGAAAAAAGAATATACATCAAATATCAGAATTACCACTCAGAAAACATCATCTTCCACAGTGTGTAGTGGAGCTTTTCATGTTTGTTTTCTGGTCAAGATATACTGCATATTGTTCAGACTTCATGCTGATAAGTACAGACACACGATTAGAGCAAATTTGCCTTTAATCAGCCTTGGGTATTTGGGTACATCTTGGAACGTTCAATCATCTGATAGAGTTTTGTACATTTTATTATTTTGGCTAGCTTAGAAAATGGAGCAACAAGGAAAAAAAAATCGTGGATCTGCTGTTCGGCAGTACCACAACATCATTATCATTTATCATTTATTGTTTTGATTGTAAATTATAAGAATCATTGGCTCTCCATTTTAAAACCTTTTGTTCCATTTGAAGTTTAGTTTTAATAAAATCAAAAAGCTTGCTCCCAGTTTACTTTCTTCAATATTATATTTATAATTTCAAATATTGGTTGCAATAATTTCTTCATTTATTTTTATAAAGTGTTTTGAATAGCAGGTGGTAATTAAGAATATATTAAGCTTTTCCTCAAAAAATTCAAAGTGTACACTAAATTGACAGGCAATTATTTAATACTGCTTTTATACTGTTTTTTTTTTTATTTCTTTTTTATTTCATTTTAAGAGAGAACATTTGTAACCAATAGCTTTCCTCTATGTCTGTGACATTTAGAAGATCTTGGATTAAGTCATAATGATTACTGAGGGAAAGAATGCTATCTTAAAATGCATGAGTGATAAATGTCCACATTGGTACTGTGAAGGTGTTTGAAGGTTTAAATCTCCTTCTAATAAAGCCACCATTTAAAGTTTGCAGAAAATTGCTCTCTTCTCCCCTTTAATTGCATTATTTAAGTGAATATTGTCGCTACTAAATAAAGCACAAGTAATAAAATCATTTTCATTTATTATGCAAAGTCCTCTTCAAACAAAATATGGGGACTTCATCGAATCAAATAAAAAATGAAGCATCTGGACAGGTTCGTGAACACAAGAGAATTTTAATTTAGTTGAGACAAATAGCAGTGCATGATGAAAAGAGGAAAAAGGCAGTCAATGTTCTTATAGGATTGTTGTTTCTTTTCACACTTTACAGTCAACATTTGTATGTTATAAAAATCTCAAGACAAATATTTTCTTCCGAAAAAATATATCAAGCAATGGAAAATTCCTTCTATGGTGTAAAGGTATATGACTATAGTCCACATTCCTTTATCCTTTCAAAAGTAATAAATGTTCCTCCATTTTGATAACTTTGTTAAAGTATGGCATATTGCTGTTTCTTAAAATTATTACTAAATTGAATAAATTGTTTTGAATAGAAATCATTATAAAATGCAATTACTATTTTAATTGGCAAACTAAATTAGTTTTAATATTATAGGAATTAGTCAAGATGGGCTTAATTAGACCATTTTAATAATTTCATTTTACATGGACTTCCAATGTTATATAATACAAATTGATTAATTCTGTTTAAATATTAGAATATTGTGTAGTGTTTGAAGCAGTCCTACTCATAAGTGAAGTCTGTTGATATTTTCCCACATGCCTGGGCATATTTATTTTTTTCTAGGAGGTCTTAGGGAAGAAACTAAACATGTTATTTGCATTCTCAAACTACTGTGGCTTTTTAGAAATGCCATAACTTTTTAAGAGAAGGAAAGTATAACTTCCATAGATTCAGCAGCTTTCCCATCAATAAGATGAGAATAATAAAGTAAAAATGTGTGTGAAAATGTTACAAACTATGAGATGTTTTTTTCAATGTTGATTGATAGCCTTACAATTATTATTAATTTTAAGTACTATCTATAGTATTTATTACTACCAGAATTACTTGAATTTCAAAAAAAAAAAAAAAAAAAAGTTTCCTCTGTCAGTAACCATGACATATAATGCAGATGTAACAAGAAATTAGGGAACACGGATCAACAGATGACAAATGTCAATCAGTCAGTCAGTGGAACAGTTTCCAAGTCAACATTCAGTGTAAATTTCAAGACTTAAAATGTAAGGGAAGTTTAGGATTTTACTAATATAGTCTACTACCTGAGTAAATGACAGCTTTTTTTTTTTTTTTTGTCATCAATACAGAAACACAGTGTTTGAATATCATGTGTGCTTTTTTTCTTTTTCTCAATAGTCGCTTTTTTGTCATTTGCAATCTAGTTCATTCTATAAGATTTCACAAATAATTCAGAATTAAATCAGATATTGTACATAGGTACTCAGATCAAGAAACAGATGGCTTAAACTGTTTAAATAAATCCTGTGGATAATAAATATTATGTTAAAATCTTAGTTGATATTCTATTTTTTATGTTTATTTATTTGTTTTTTAGTTGTACACATGCCTTTATTCTTATGTGGTGCTGAGGATCAACCCAGGCCACACACGTGCTAGGCAAGTGCTCTACCACTGAGCCATAATCCCAGCCCCATATATTCTAATATTTGATTAAAAATAAATATATTACAACTCAGAGTAACAATTTGATTGTAGACAATCAGTCTGGTTTATTCTGTGCCTCTAACTTCACCATTTAGGAAACACTTTCCTTTAGAAGTATAAAAAAAAAATTAATACCAATTTCTGTGAAAACAGACAAAATGATTTTTGAGGTCAACTTTTTAAATAAGTTATATTGTTTAAAAAACAGTAATGACCTATGATTGACAAAATTATACTTGTTTTGTGGAGTGCTTCACAAAACAAGCATTGTCCTGACTTAAGTGGTTTTTCTGTTCTATAATTAAAATAATAAATGCCACTTAAAGCAATAGCAATCTCAGACTGAAAGCGAGATTTTTAGAAGGATGAAAATATTTAAGTTGTAAACAATCTATTAAACCAAATAAAGGATAAACATTCCAATGAAAACTTGTTGCTGCCAATAATTGCCGACAAGTTTATAGCCACTGCTAGTAAATAGGCCACAGGACAGGGCTTTTCCCGAATAGCAGTCTCCATTTCCTGTCACTGTGCCTGCCTCTCCCTCTTCCTCTCTTTTTTTCCTCGGGATCCTACAGTGTCTATATCTCTGTGAGCCCTGTAATCCATCTTTCTCCCATGTGTCAGCAGCCCTCAGTAGAAAACAAATTCCTGACTTTGGGCTCAGAGTAAATCATAGAAACGAATTTGTGCATGTCCAAATGGGATTTTGACACCAACTGTATCACCACAAAATTGAGACATACGCATCGCCACTGGGCCATCGAGTATAACAAAATCCAGACACAATTTTGAAGTGGATAAGAAAGTTCCCTGTTCTTCTTCAGTAACACTTTCCTTTCTTTGGAAGATGCCTCTCTCAGGCACTGTAGACATCTTCTGAACTGGGTGTTTTCTATTGCATAGAAAAGCAAAAGTATAGATTTATTGCCACTGAACTACAAAGAACTTAATATAGACCTCTGTAAAAAATTTTGAAATGGAATTTTAAAGAAAACCCCATCCTTAATGCAAAGAGCTGTTAATTATGAGGGGAATTTCTAGTTTTGATTTTGGTTGTAATGTAGTGAAAACACTTTTCTCCACTCATTTCAAATCATAGCATAGGTAACCATGGCCACCACCTTATCCTTCTCCTCCTCCTCCTCCCCCTCCTCTTCTTTTTCTTCCTCTTTTCCTTAATCAATACCCGCTTTCAAGACAGCCTTCATAATTTGTTCTTTGAAACTGCTTATTAAGCAATAAAGCTTCCTTGTGAATGTTATCTGAGTATAAGTATATAATTAGGTATTATATCTAAAGCATAATTTCGTCTTATTGTATAGTCGGTAGGTTCGAAACCAACACCTATGAAGTTCTTTCCTTTTCTTTTCCTGTGTGAAAAACATGTCCCATAGGAGAGATCTTTTATGCTTGGTTTTTGTTGTCTTTTGTGAAACTGGCAGCAAAGAAGAGTATATATACAGTAACTTTTAGATAGGTTATTGGAAAAATTTAAAAATATCCTGAGTGACTCATTATATTTCTGAATTTCTTTCTTTGAATATCTATATGAAAGAAATTTTTAAAACTTTGATATTGGGCTGGGCTTGTGGCTCAGTGGTAGAGCATTTGCCTGGCTTGTGCGAGGCAATGGACTCAATCTTCAGTACCACATTAAAAAAATAAATAAACAAAATAAAAAAGTATTGTATCTATCTAGAACTAAAATATATTTTAAAATAAAACATGTAAGACTTACATGCTGAATATAGGGGTTATTGGAAGAAATTATTTGTACATAATTAAAAAACAATTGAGTACTCTAAAAATACAACATTTGTGTGTTTGTGTTTTAGTATTTGCCTTTTTAAGTCTCTCAAGTTAAATTGGGAAATATTTTTTAAATTGGTATTTATCTATTTATACTAATATAAAACTATAACAATTTTTAGTTAAAATAATCTACATTATTTCTTGAAAATTGATGGAAACGATTCTTAAAAATTTCTTTGAAGATGTATACATGTGCAAAAAGCGGGGTGGCTCTTATACATGACATTCCAAGCTTTTGTTCACTTAACTATATATAATGAATAGTATTGTCATGAGCTCTAAGTGACATGTCACATAGAAAGCTTAAAGTTCAGTTCCAAACTTATGCGGCTCTTTCTAAGTATATGTTTTTTCTCAATTGAAATGAAATGGCGTAACTTATCTCTTGCTGGTCTGTATCTCCTCTAACACTGAGTGAAGCCCTGTCATGCAGCTGGAGAAAAAGACACCACACCACTTCCATTAATGACAAGTCCTATTGTGTGTAAACAGGAAATTAGATACGTCCAGGTTTTAGTTAGGGTTACTGGTATGTGGCAATAGGATTGAAGAGTGTCACAGGCTTGTGCAGGAGCAAAATCCGACTGTTATCTAGCAAATTGCAGAAGTGAAGAAGTTACAGTGATTGAATCAAAGATTGTAAATCTGAGCATTATGGGATAGAGTTAGGGTTATTTTTAAAATTAATTAATTTATTTCTGTACCAGGGATTAAACCCAGAGGTGTTTAACCACTGGGCAACATTTTTTTTCTTTTTTTTGATACCAGGGGTTGAACCCAGGGGCACTCCACCATGGGCCATATCCCCAGCCCTTTTTCTGTAATTTATTAGAGACAGGGTCTCACTGAGTTGATAAGTGCCTCACCTTTGCTGAGGCTGGCTTTGAACTCTCAATCCTCCTGCCTCAGCCTCCCAAGTTCTGGGATTACAGGCGTGCACCACTGCACCTGGCTTCTATCCTTTTTTTTTTTTATATTTTATTAAGAGACAGGGTTTTCACTAAGTTACTTATAGCCTCACTAAGTTGCTGAGGCTGGCCTTGAACTTGTGATCCTCCTGCCTTAGCCTCCCAAGCCACCAGGATTACATGCATGCACCACTGTGCCTAGCTAGTTATTTTTACTTAAACTCTAAAATAAAGACAATGACAGCACTTGCCTCCTAAATTTTCCTGAGAACTGGGTAAATTTATAGACACACATACACGTAGCCCACACTCCTACATTTATGCACTTACAACAGTGTCTGATGCATAATGGCAAATCTGGAGAACTGAGTTAGATAATTTCAGTCATTGGTCAGTATACAGGAACATTAACTCTTGGTCATGGTCTGCTTGTAACAGAGTGAATGTGTAGTAGATCATCTAAAAAGAAAATTGGTTGAGCTCTGTGAATGTGTTAGGCATTATTCTGCTTATAGTAAGCCAAAGAAGAAAAAATAAAACAACCTTATATATCTCTATTCTGGGGTCATGGATCAGAGCTTGAGAATACTTTTCCTTTATGAAAACAAATTTATTATTATTGCTCTTCACAACCACTTAATGACTGGAAATTAGCACATGTCTGAGTAAACCCATTCTGAATTTGGGAATAAGGAGGCAAATTCAATCTGTATTTACAAATATGGAATTAAGTGATTATTATTGATGGGACACTTATCTAGAATTATCATAGGAATGGGTTAGAAACCTGATTAAGATATGTTCCCTCATCTTAGGAAGCTCATATCCTAATGGGCTTCATAATACAACACATGGAAACAAAGCACAACATATGATATTAAAAACTAGTTGAAAGAACATAGACATAAATTTGTACTCTGGTTAAAAAAAAAAGTTTGATGAAGGAGGCAGGATTTTGTATTCTCATTGAAGATGAGGAAGATGAAAATGGAGAAAGAGGAGGAGGACCAGAAATAATTGAGAGTAAAGAGAAAATATCGAAAATAAAGGCACAGCTAACATATGCAGCAGGTAAGCCTGCATTGGAAAATTATGAGTTTATAGAAGGATATGCAGTGAGTTGGGTAAACTGCACAGATGGAAGGCACCATCTCCACTGGACTGACATTTCTTTTACACATCACCTTCAAGTTCGGGGGTCTTAGAGCTACTCATATTTTACACCACCTGGATGCAAATTCAAGGTCCCTGCTACTCCCCTTGGGTTTGGTGACTGACTAGGAAGACTCATGGAACTACCTGAAGGATATTGTATGCATGATCACATTTATTATAGGAAAAGAATACAAATTAGAAGAAGCCAAACAAATATGCATAGCCAACATGTAGGAGGAATCCATACTTGAAATTTTCAGTCACTTAGCCTCATGGTGTCCCAATGTCATTACCTCCTCCCTGCCATGAGCTATAGCAATGAACATAGACACTGCCAACCAGGGAAGCTTACCCAAGCCTTTGGTGTCCACAAGTTGTCCTAGGGCTCTATTACATGCTACTCACCTGGCTGATTTTTGGTTCCCAGTTCTTTCTGGAGGTTTAGTTAATACCTTTAGTCTCCAGTTCCTCCAGAGATTAGAGTCACATGGTTGACTATCCTGTGGTGAAAGTCTTTAAGCAAATAAAAATAATTAATATCAATCAAGACATTCTAGGAGCCTAGAGATCACCTCCTGGTCACTGAAGACAAATGCTGCACTGCATTCTAGGTAAGATTAATTATTTATTGTATAGGATGGCATAGCAGTTTCAGATCAAAGCAGGAGGTACTGTGGAAGCACTGTAATTTATTGAAATTGAGGCAGGCATAATAGAGGCAATCTTTTAGCAAGCTGATTGTATTATTGGTATGTGAAGTGGAAAAAAGAAAAGTGAAATCTTTTTTGCAGTAACATAGGTCTAATGAAATAGGGACCTAAAAAGGGAACATGTAATGAAACTGTGATGTTTACTGTGCTTCCCATTGTACCTAAAACATCTAGCACAATGCCTGGAACATGACCAATAAATACATTAGAAAAAGAGCACCTTGTTTGAGTATTAAACATATGTGAATTCATTGAGGAATCTGGGAGTGTGAGGAGAATTGTGTCATGGAAAGACTTTTAGAAGGTTTGTAAATGGAATTTAAAATGGGGCATAATTCCAAATATATTGCATTGGAGATAGTGAGCAATTCCCTTATAAATGTTATTCAACTCTCTGAGATTGCAGAATTCAAACATAGCCAAAAGATCAATAAAGACATACATTGCTTGAGTGATAAGTATATGGTTATCATATTAGGGGTCTTAAATGCAAAATATTCTTCAAATATCTGAATGTTTCAAAGTAAAATTGGGTCACACTTGAACAATGGTTTATGTTTTCTTAACCAGATATTTAGATTTTTTTTTCTCATTTTCTCATAGAACAGTCAACATCTCCTCCATATATCATAAACTTCAGTTATTTGAAAACACATCCATCTGTGTATAGACAGGAACTATCCACTCGTACTCCCTTCCCATTGGTGTGCCATCTGTTGCAGATTGTGGGGAATGAGCTCTCAAGAAAGAGAACAGACATTATGATTTCCTTATATTGTTATAGGAGAGGCAGTGGTTGGTTTATATAGTCTCCATTATGTCCCATTCCATGCCAGCTTCCCCAGAGTGAGCAATGGCCAATCTCTTAGGACAGGGGCAAAGGTCCTCCCTATACTTCTGGGTAGGTTTTGCTTTTCTGATATAGTATCATTTTCCTTCTTCTTCTTCCCCCTTCTTGTTGAAATGCAGCCATTCCAAAGTCACACACACAAAAAAAAAAAAAAAAAAAAAAAAAAAAAAAAAAAAAAAAAAAAAAAAAAGAAAGAAAGAAAAAAAGAAAGAAAAATTTCTAAGGCTTTCTGCTGACATTTAACTAGTGAATGAGCCAGAACCATCACTGCCCAACTTCAGACTATCCATTGTGTAAACAATGGAGCTCTGCGCTCTCAAAATGTCTTTTTTTTTTTTTTTTAAATCTCATATAGCCATGTACCAAATTTTAACCTAGCCAACTCAGATCCCTCATTAGTAAAATGTAGCTGATCTCAATAGCACTTGGGTAAGAGTGTGGCAATAAGAAGTGGGTTGTATTTACAAAAACAGCTTTGCAAGTTGTAAAGTACTATAGATATGTGAGTTGTCACTACTCATCAAATTACGGGTGCCTTCTCTCCATATCCAATGATAAAGCTTGATATAAGTGGTTGATGTGGGGAGTGAGCTTTCTGAAAGAGAAAGGGATGGGTGTTAATGAATTATTAACAGCAATTGTCTTCTGTGACTGTATTTGCCAGCTCTGGTTCCATGTTCTTGAGTGCAAAACAAGAATACCTAAGAGGAGCTGATACTCATAATCTCCTTTCTTCCACCTTCAGATGTTCTGTCACAGAGCTGCTACTGGAAGTTCCCTGGGAGGAGAAGAACAATGTGTAGATCAGTAGCTAAAAGGGAGGTTTTCAGAAGGAAGTATGCAAAAGGTGAAACCATGACTTTTTAAAATTTGAAATCAAAAGAAGTGCCACAATCACAAATTCATACATTTAGTTTCTCTAAGCCAAATAAGAATATAAAAACAAATATTTACCTTAGTTCATTTAAGAAAAACAAACTATAATAAGATTATGAAGTACAGAGTTCATTTGCTAGGCCAAGGCTATTATTTAAGAATACAGTTAATCCACAGGGTACCAATCATTACAGAGAACATGTTAGGTGTTTACTTTCTTCACAAATGAACGGGCAAAAATGGAGTTACAAGCTGCAATCTCTCATTTAATTTTCATGGAATTCCACATATAATGAACTATTTTTAGTGAGCCTCCTTCTGCTCATGTCTCTAGATTATAAACTCCAAGTACTCAGGCAGGTAGTGGCTTACTGATTTTCATAGGGTGCATTAACTAGGACACTGAAAAGGAGCTCCTAACTGGGCCATGACATTGAATGCTGTTCTACATTCCTTTATAGGAGGTAAAAATAGGCCCTGTTACAGTCATGATTTATAATCTGTTGTCCACCACTATCAGCAAATATGGTACAGAACAGAGACTGGGATGTGGTGAATGTGATGCAAAATTAAAGAGGGCATTCTCATGTCCAAGGCAAATTTCTCATTGACCTCACCCTAGTTCTCACTTCAATAGATAAGTAAAATAACTTTAATTTCATACCAGAGAAAAATGTGAATCTTCTGTATTCCTCCAACTCAATGTTCATTGTTCACCAGTGTGAGATTCCTTAGTGCCAATGAAATGGTCAGTCTGGTTCTTTCATTCTTTGGAATGAAAAGAACCTGCTTTGATCTGAACCTTTATGGAAACTGGAGAATGCCAACCCATTCTCCATTCCTGGAAATGCTCACTCTGGAGCCAGACGTGCTGTAGAGTAATACAGGATAAGTGTCATAAGCTCAATGATCCTCACTTCCCACTGCTCATTACTGCCATGCGAAGGTTTTTAAAACATGCTTTCTGCATATCTCAGTCTATTTTCCTAACAACATAGGAATAGAGTACCCACACATGCTTTAGTTTTTTCTTTTTTAGGCATATATATTAAGAATCTACTGACATATTCATTCTCTGGAACTTCTTTATTGTTCTTCCATTGCATAAAGCACTGTTCGAGGAAGGAACTGGAAAAGCTCTCATTAAAATTACCTTCATTGCAATCACAGACAATACAAACAAGTAAACAAATATTAAATACTATAAAGAAATATAAACCAGAGTAAGGAAATAGAAACTTTCTTTTCTGTCAATAACTTTATCTTTTTCCCAATGGCAATATATTCTGGATGTTTTAACAGAATTCCTGACACCCTTGTGAAATCTCAAGCAATACAGGTGTTGGAAGACAGATGGGGTCGCTCTATTGACTGGATTCATTCAAAGGCTTAGTGATCGCCAACATATGAGACTCAAATAACCCTCATTCATAGTTCCATTAGGAGTTTACTATCTATTGTGTCATTCCATTGATCCAATCAACAACAATTCCCATTGCAAATTCATATTGGCATGGACATTAGAGGTCATCTAGCAACAGTGAAAATCTCAATGTTCACTCCCTGTCATGCTTGGTAGTAGTATTACGTTACAGTATCAATGTTGTCATGCTTTGTCAGTAATGTCAATTATTTGTAATATTGTCAATGTTGCCTTATGATTTCAGTTTTCCAAAGAATTAGCTATCCTACCACATTCCATAAATTTTGGACTTCAGTGCCTAATATTTTAGTGGAGTGTCTGGTTTCCTTTGATAAAGAAGTTGATAAGGATGAGTATCACTTTAAAATGTTTTCTTTCAGTAATATTATTTGTAATAGTATTAATAATCATTTGTCCATTAGAAAAATCACTTATTAAGGACTGGGGTTGTGGCTCAGCAGCAGAGCGCTCGCCTGGCACGTGCGCGGCCCGGGTTCGATCCTCAGCACCACGTAAACATAAATGCATTGCATTGTGTACAACTAAAGTAAATAAATATTTTTTAAAAAAGAAAAGAAAAGAAAAATAACTTATTAGCACCTTCTATGGACCAGGAACTATGATAGTGTGAGTGATATAAGAGTTAATAACATAAACTTGGGCTCTTCTCCAACAAAGTCTCTAAGGAAGGACAAAATACAGATTTGAACAATTACAACATTATAAAGGCAATGAAGAGGTATAGAATATGACATTTTCTGCATGATTGGGGTAAAGGTTCTAGTTCTTTGGATCAGGGATGACTTCTCCAGGGCAAATGATATTTAACTTTACTAGGGAAGTGATTTAAAAGCACTCAATGTTTGAGAAAAGGAAATGAGATGGAGCAGCAAGAACTAAATCCACGAGGTGGCAAAGCGTTTGGGATGTTTCAGGAAATAAAAATAAGACCAGTGTGCTTGAAGTGTTGAAATGGGAGCAAAAAATTGGCTTAGATGTTGCTAGGCAGATAAGCAGGAGTCAGATCAGACAAGGTCTAGCAGAACAGATAAAAGAATTTGGAGATTTTTCCTTAGGGATAAAAAAAAAAGTGATCTTAGAGGGTCAAATAGCAATAAGGAGATTTGTGTTTTAAATAAAATCCTTCTAACTGTAAAGATTAGATTAGAGGTGACTCATGACAATTGGTTAGGAGACTGGCATAAAAGACAATGCAAGATATGACAGACATCACAGGAGGGCTTTGGTAGTTGGCAATGTTCTAATAATACAGAAATATCAAGACAGTACAATTAGCAAGATTTGGTAATTGATTGGATGAAGTCCAGGAAAGGATGTTTACAGTGATACCCAGATTCCTTAACAAGTGAATACCGAGCCATGACCTTTTACTAAGATTGTTTCTGATGTGGCCAGATGACAATCAATCTCCTCCTGGGAAAGTATTAACATTCTGTACACAAATCCAAATGTTGCTCAGATTTGGTGGTCTTCGCAGCAGTATTCTGAAGGTCCCAACCACGATGGAGAGTTTATTAGTTCAGAAATTCTGACCTAAAATTTGGGAGACATTACAGAAAGAAAAATATTCTTGAGGTCAAATGCAAATTTTAGAACATCTGATCCAACACACACACATAGTGTTTGGAAGGAAAATGTAGTTCTTGTTAACTCATGACCCATTGCCCCTAGTTCTGTGCTTTCTGAACTTTCAGTGACTAGCATTAAAAGATGTGGAATCCCTCCATTTTCCCCTTCCACTTCCTTCTTCACAGTGTATCTTCTTCTGCATGCTTGTTCAAGGGTGATTCATTCTGGTACAAATGACCATGTATTCCTTTATGCCCACATGTGTTTGGCTATTTCCTGAATCTTTTATGTGACCTTTAGAGCTTCAATTCGAAATATGTGTCTACCATTCATACTACCACCACACAAAATATATGTGTTCCCTTTGATAAAGAAGTTGATGAGTATCATTTTCAAATGTTTTATTTTAGAAATATTATTTGCAATAGCATTAATAGCTATTTGTCCATTAGAAAATGGACACACAAAAATATGTGTTGTTGGTGCAACAACACATACTTACTTCTCACCTCATTGAAATACCACAGGCTATTTTTTTGGTGATCCCTTCTTGCTCCTTTATAAGGAGTCCTCTATGTAAGTCTGTCTTTCATTATACTTTCATAAGTCCTGTTGTATCTGAAGACTACATTCCTCAAATGTGTTGTCTGTATATCTGATATATGTAAAGCTCTGATATAATGTCATATAGAGATTGTGAACACAAATCATACATATTAGTTTATAATTGCTTAAATTATGTGATGGTACTAATGATAGAAAATGTTTATTAATCAGTATTCAATTCCAAATACATAAATAGCGTTTTTTCTCACCTACCCTACAAATTGACTTCCAGTGAGAGGTCACCCACATTCATTTAGAAGAGCTAGCCACCGTTCTGTACTCCAAAGGGTGACATAGCTGAACAATTTTCTCTTCTGTGCACTCTCTTTTAGGACCCATTAATTCTCTTCAAGTAATAGAATCACTTTTATAGGGTCTGAAATCAGAACTCCACTCTTCTGTATATTTGATCCTTTTTCTCAATCTATCTCTGTGCTTGCATGGTCTAGTCTCCACTGAGACAGCTCTAATAATTAGTCCAGGTTTACGAAATGTGTCTATATGGTATAGATTAGATGAGTCCTCTACCTAATCTATCTAACACTTTCTAACAATATTGATCTGACTAATCCCCAACACTAGAGAATTGAGAAATTGTTTTTAAAAGGTTACATCTTGACTTTCTTTCACAGATTCGTAATCAACCCAGAGGAAGGTTATTTGTCTCAGACTTTGAAGCCAAGGGGTAAAGCTAGACAGCTCCAAATTTCTGCAGAAATGTTATTGTAAATATTCCCAATGCCTCCATTTTCTTACTTATAACTAACTCTACGAGACTCCCTGCATTACATGTTTCTGTGATTGTACTTAATTCACATATATTAAAAGAAAATAGGAAAAAATGTATTCATTGTGACATCTCCATAGAAACCTTAAATGTTCTTGATATGATTTCTCATCTCAAAAACTTTTGGTTATTTGTTTATAATTGATAAACCAAACATTATATAATTGACTCTTTCTGCTCAAGCAAAAATTAACTTGGCAGTCGTTTTCTTTCAACAGTCTAGAACATTGCATTAGTAAGACCTGTTCAGACAGAGACATTTAACTGACTGTAACAATAACATCACATGTCATACAATGTCTGTAAAAGAACTAGTACCTGAGACCAATGTGGTTTTATCATAATCACAGTGTACTGGAATCTGCATCACCTACATCTAACTTTGATTCATTTCCAAATAAGTTCACGGCAAAAGCAGCAGATGTATTATGCAGAAAAGTTATTTTATGTCCTCATGTACATAGAGACTGTTTCTTTGCTGGATCAGTAGTGTTATGGATTATTGGTTTGATGGTTTATTATTTAAGATGTGTTTTACAGTGAAGAAAAAAATGGAATACTTTTTTAAATTTTTTATAATATTCTCCAGATATCCACCAACACATTTTGAAAAGTTTGATGAATGTTCAGTACAAATAATATATGATGTAAATATTTCAAATATTGAAAATACAGCATATTGAAATGCCAGTTCTCATTTAAGCAATGAAAAAAAATATATTTAAATATAAATCAATCACTCAATTAATGTCAACAAGGTATTCTGATAACAATGTACCTAAAAGCCAAGAGTTATTTAGTGATAACAGTTAATAAAACCTTGTTGCTCCCACTGCCCATTGCGGGCACCCCCACCCCTGTCATTGCTTTGCCATCACATCATACCATGTAATGAAGGAAACAATACTATTATTACTTGCTCATGAAGGGGCTGCTTTTTGATTTCTCTTGTAATTTATCTTCAGTTGAACTGATATTGATTTCTTGGGGAAAATTGCATAATCTCCAAGGAGATTTTTAAAGGACTAATCTTAGTTTGTGCTTTATTTTTTCTCCCACTGGTTTATTCTTCGCAGTGATTTATCTACCTAATAACATTATAGATAAAAACCTGGTCTTTCAATTTATTTCTTCAAGAGCTGTTCATGTTTGAGCACGCTTTGTCCTTAATTGCCTGGGGATTTTTAGATGGCCCTGTCTTTAGTGGTCTGAAACAAGTTGCAATATAAGTAATTAAGGCACTGAGCAACAGAAGTCTACAAATTGCTGTTTTGCCTCCACGTGTGATATTTAACTAATTGCTCATTGCTGTGAAAACCTTTAACTTCATAGATGTCATGACTTTAAAGTAAATAAACATTGCTTTTATATTTATTAAAATAATGTAGTGTATAGTGACTACCAAAGCTTCCAAGCACTTGAAAATACCATCCTCTGCTAAATGCAGTGAAGTTTAATTCCAGATTATTGAGATTATCAACCATCTATAGAAAACTGTAAAATACATTTGACTTCACAGAGGCAAATTAAGTTCCCAGGGAGTAAGAGAATTAAACCCTATACCACTCCTGTCTAACTATACTATCTTTATTTCTTTGGTCTTTTTCCATTAATAAAATTAGGGTTTATATTAAGTGACCACAAATGGACTTTTCAGCAGAACATCTTCATAGAATAAATGAGATTTATATGGAATGAAATGAATGCCTGTTATCACTCAAATATCATAATCAAAATATGGACAGTGCTACTTGGGAGAAGTTTCTTGGAAAATATTACTAGGTCGAGGTTTCCTTTGCCTTTAACTATTAATACATTGGTAAAGCCTTTTCCTGAACTTGAATATTAAACAAGTATTCACAGCCAGTCTAAAATATGCTGCTGAATTGTATAATTTCATTTGGTTTAGAATGAAGAATGGTCTTGTGTCTACTTAAAACATATTCAGGAAGTGGAATGAATAAACTTGTGGTTCTTAAGTTCACATCGGGAGCTGTGAACTCTGTACCAGCTATCTATTTTTTATTGCGGTTATTTCCCTAGAAATTTTGTTTGCAGCTTTTCTCCCCACTATGGTTTGGTGCCTGCTGTAATAATGATGCCCCGAAAAACAAATCCACAATAAGTAAATAGCAATGGTTCTTTTAACCCTCTCTCTCAAGAAGAGCTTGATATTTTCTTCTTCCTCGGGCCTTTAAAATGACCTTAATCTGCAGACACAATCTGGCATCATCGCTGCCTGTAATAGAGATGTCAATATTGGAAAGCACTCCTTTCAACAGTTTGCATCCTGGATTGATCACAAGTTGAATGATTTCATTCCTAGGAGGCTGACAGATGAGGGCAAGGGAGATGCACTTGAAACCTCTGTAAAGGTTTGTATGTGTATGTGTGTGTAGTTTTTTGGAGGTTTTGTTTCCAACTAAAAAAAGAAAACAAATTTGAATCTTATGCAGGCATTATAAAAGAGAGACTGCTTTAAAGCAATAAGAAATAACAATATTTTTATTCAAAGATACTTGAAGCTTGTTTTCATCTGTAGCTGCCTGGGGTGCTGAGTTTGCTGAGCTTATCTACAGACACCTAAAGTTTTCATCAATGAGAATCCTGAAGCCTAGTAGAAATAATACATAAGAGAAGAAAGACAACTGCTCTTATTAGGCCTCTTAAGCCATCTGGTATAGAATTTTTTTTCACTTTTCTAAAAGAAACATTTGTTTGTGAGACTGCCACTGACTTTGTCATCCATCTTTGCTGGAAGGCTGATTCTTGAGACCACTAGGTGGCAGTGTAGTCACACACTTATGGTTATTCATGTGCCTGCTTCTAAATAGAACTTCAGGCTTCAGTGTTTCTAAGCACCTCTCACATCCTAATACGTATGTCTTCCTCATTCAAAGGGCAAGCATATCTGCACTTAAATGATTTACTCTGTACATCAAGCTCTGCAAAATTTCCACTTATGTTTGCTTTTATTTTCAATGAAAAAACACTTGAGCAAATTTTCAACAGAATATTATAAGTACCGTGCAGTTCTTCAACTAATTATATTTTTATTTAAAATGCTCAACATAAAAACATTTTATGACAACATGCAAAATAAAATCCATGAGACGCTATTGTTTAAAAATGTACTCTAATGTCACAAACAATAAGCTTCAACCTGTCTCTTGAGAATATTTTAAAGGAGCAAACGAGCATTTATAATTATAATTTAAATCCTGAAGTACTATCAAGGACATTGCTGTGTGAATTATCGGATGTATTTATTTCAAATACTTTATGCAATAGACTTATCAGAACTAACTAGAAGAATGCATTTTACATGGTTGTACTGTTAGCATGATTTGGAACAATTCAGGTAGATCATTATAGAGCCTTCTCTAGAAATAGCTGAGTTTCTTAGGAACTGAGTTAGTCTCTTGGATTCCTAGAGAATGTTCTGTAGCATTTCATTTCATAAATTTTTGGCAGACTTCCACGTTCCAGGCTGTCTTTATCACCTTCTTTAACGCACAAAAGTGCAGTATTTACAATTCAGAGGGAAAAGAAAATCAGTAAAATTCTTTCCTATTTCTCATCTCTTTCATTGTGCTAAAATAAAATAAAATAAATTCAGGGCCTAGTAAATAAGTATGGTACCTGACAGTGTTTCTGCATTTTCCAAATCTAAACTGTTTAATTTATCTGACTGCCTGTGTAGTCTTATTCTGATACTTTGTAGAGAAGCTGCTCTGGAGACACTGGTGGAAAAACGCACTGCTCCTCCTGTTGCAAAATCAAGAGCAAGAACAGGTCTTCTAGTTTGTTTTTTAAGAGTGACCACAAATCTGCCACCCTTTCCTTGTCACTTACATACTTCATTACCAAGGAATTCTGCCATACTGTGGGATCTGGAGTTGTGTTCTGCCCTGTTCTGTAATTAATCTGCCCTTTGGATGGAAGGAGGGAGTACAGAGGAAGACAATAGGAAAAGCTAGTTACTATTTATTTGGGGCACGCTAGAATATTTTTTAGACCACGGATGGGTAAACAGTGGTAGGCTGCTCAAGTTTTATAATGGGGTAAAAGAATGTTGAACATACCTTTAAATCTAGAAAAATACAGCTTTTCCTTAATCTCTCTTCAAAGCATCAATCTTCAAGAATTCATAAGTCTCTGATTTCCTTTTCTTCTCCTCTAGTTTTTTTTTTTTTTTTTTTGTTTTTTTTTGTTTTTCTTACAAATTCCTTTTCTTTACAGTTGGGGAGTGGGAATATGGATAGAAAAGACGCATCACAAATCCCCATAGGAAGTTTTTTTCTTTGGTAGTCAGGGGCCCCTGGCTTCCTCTATGCTCACAGTGCCCCCTGGTGGCTCTGTGAAATATGCTCTGAAATCTAAGGCTCTATGGCTAATATGCATTATGGCTTGTTTTAATACTTTTTTATTAATCTGATTACTTTGGAGATAGGCTTCATCAGAACATCTTTTATATTTGTATGAATAATCAGATTAATTTATAAACGTTTTAATCAAGCATTCTTAGGCCTATCGGGGACCAGAAAAGACGTGATAGAGGCAAGAGTCTCTGGCACAAACCCTGTTCCACTATTTCCATCTACACCTACCCAGCTACCATCTTGGTTGCGATAGATTAGACATGGTCACTCTGGTTCTTACTTTTTTGTGAGGTTCTTACCGGACTTATAAAAAGAGACAATGCATAAACCAGGATGTATAATTTATTCCCAGAGAACAATTTAGGTCTTGGGGGATTCTGGCATGCAACATAGAGGAACACATAGATTTTCTTTCATCTTCATATTTCATTACTCTTGTCATTTAAATTTAATGCCCAAACAATTGACTTTTGAATATTTAAATTCCCCCAAATTGAATGACATGACCACCCTCTCGCTTGTCACAATTTGGCTTTTTCCTAAAGACTTTCATTATTTATCTACATTGATTGGATGGCCTTTGCCATCTATTTGCTAGGCTTTAAAAGATTTAAATCTTCCATAGGCATAATCTGGCTGCATTCTTCCCAAAATTAATTAGTATTATTGGTCTCCTGTCATTTATTTATGAATCGTGCTTCCTTTACTTTTGCACCTGTTCAAACTCACTTCAAGCCCGTGTTGTACTAATAAAATATCAAGATCTTTACTAAACAACCTAAAGAAAATTGCACTAGTTTCATATAACCCAACTTGAATATATATTTTTCATTTCTATAAAGATACAATGTTTGCTTTGAGAAAAGTTTGTGAGGACAATAACGCAATGTAAAGTTGATTAAGATGAAAGTGATTTTTTTATATTTTTCTGGTCAACAAAACAAAACAAAACTTTTTCATAGCTTTGAACAGTCTTAGTTGTCTCAGTTTGCTGCAGGGTTTCACAGTACCAAAATTATCATTGCAATATTAAAAATTCCCCAATTTTACAAGGAGGAGTGATAAAGGTATATTTGTTGTGACCTAAAATAAGTATAGTTAGAATACTGAAAGAATACTTACTGTGATTCCTTCATGTAGAAAATCAGAAATTGAGAGTACAGTTAGTTTTAAGAGATTTCTAAAGATGTCTGGGAGAAGTGTGGATGTATGAATTTCCAAATTGTTTTCCATAATTTACTAAGTCAGTGACTTCCTGCTGTGCTCAGGTATGGAGGTGCATTTTTTCCTAATTGTGAAATTTAACTTTGAGGTCCACCTTACACACCTGGTCTCTAGAACCATGTCTTTATCTTCCAGAATGTGGTGCAGATTTCAAATTGAGTGAGAACAGCATGTCTCTTGAAATAAGGCTGTTTGTTAATGAAATGGTTATATGCAAGTTTAACTTGTGAATAACCAATTCTATTCACTTTTGGAAATGCAAATTAAAATATTGGCTTCTTTTGCACATGAAGCTGTTAGAACATTGCTTCTATGGTGAAGCTGTGCTCCAAGAGCCTATGACACATGGTCAGCCTTAATCATAGACCCAGTGATCAAGGCATGGTATCAAGTAAACCATATGTAAAATATAAAATAACAAAACATTTTGCTGGTTCTGGATTGACATATGCTGCCAAATACTAGGTAAAGTTTTTGTTTCTAGGTGTAATTTTTTTCTCATCAAACTCTGAGACTCTTTCCTTCTTCCCATTGTTCATTTTACCCATTCTTCTTTTCCTTTATCCCCCTGCCAAAGGCTATACCTCTTAAACTCTGGTGTCAAAGAGTTAATACTACCAAACCACGATAGGCTTATTCTTATAGTAATTTATTAACTCACTTCATGGCTAAGAATTTGGGACATGGAATAAAAACATTTTGATGGAGCTTAAAGGAGAATTCAATTGCCAGAACCTAGTGGCTCAGAAAGCATGGGAGAGTTTTTGGTAGCACAAACTGGGAGGACCTAGTCTTCAGAGGATGGAGTGGTATTATTAGTAATAATGGAGAAAAAAAGTGAACTGCTTAGGACTCTTTTCATTTACAAGGTTCCTGTTGATTAGAATATACTACATGATTGACAGCAAGTCTGGGAAACTCAAAGGTTTATTTCTGCCTCACTTCTCCATCCCCTCCAACACCTCTTATTTTCAAGATGACCCTATTTGGACTCTTTATATTGTCTTTAATTCTGGTACAGAATTATTCAAATTTACTTTAATGTTACTTATGATTACTTTCAAAGAAAGGGGAAGATCAATCATAGATCTTAAAAACCATATCAATATATTTAGATATGTGTTTGCATTAGCAATATTTTATATCAAGTGCAACTGAAGCACAGTGAATTTAAGTGACTCAACCAGTAGCACTCGGCCAGAACTAAGGCTTCTTATTCCTTTGCATAGTTATTTCCAAAACACAAAGGTGGCTTGTCAATATAAGACTATGTCTTATTCATTTGTAATTTATCTATCTGGATTACCTATACTAGGAACTCCTCAGGTCAGAAAGTTGCAACATTTCATTCACTACACTGCATAACTGTGACCCTAGGGAATTCAAGTTTACTTGATAGAATTATAGTGCATATATTTTAGATATTGGTGAAATACTCCTACAAGTATTCATTCTACCTTCTGTTTGAGATCAGTTCATTCATCAAATACTATGTACGGTTCAGCGAGCAAGGATAATACTAAGAAATAGTTCCTTGAGAGTGTGTGGTTGGGGAAAAGAAGGATCAGCTGTAGTAATGCATTGTCTCTATTAGTTCTACTCAAGATTTCCAAAGCATAAAAAGTCTAGCTATAACTAAATAAAAACAGAGAAACAAACCAGGCACAGTGGAGCATTCCTGTAATTCCAGGGCCTTGGGAGGCTGAGGCAAGTGGATGGCGAGTTCAGAGCCAGCCTCAGCAACAGTGAGGCATTAAACAACTCAGTAAGACCCTGTCTCTAAATAAAGTACAGAATGGGGCTGGAGATGTGGCTCAGTGGATGAGTGTTCCTGAGTTCAATTCCTGGTACCAAACAAGACAAAAAAAAAAAAAAAAAAAAACAGAGAAACATTGCAACTCTGATAGTATCTTCCTGCAGATCTTCAAACTGGAAGCAAAGTTCAATTTAACTTTTGTCAAGTTGTATTTTCAGAGATTTTTTTTTTCCCTTAAACTTTTGCAGGCATTTTCATCTTATTTTGTTACATAATGAACGTTGTTTTGTCTCAAGGTTAATTGGTGACTTAGTGTAATATTTGTGTTAGTTTCTCTAATCCCATTTACTGCAAAAATTTGTTAAGTGGGTGAAGACAATAGTGCACCAACAATGAGCAGATGAAATGTATTGTTTATGGAAATAAGTCAACAATTGGATAACAAATTTTAAAATTTCTAGAAAATTTACACTTTTTGAAAGGCATGAAAAATGATGTTTCCTGTTAAAACAAACCTTGAATCAGATAATGGATCATTCTTGCTTCTAGTATAAACCTTCAGCTTAGGATTCTAAAGCCTTAGGGTGTTGTCTTATGTTTTGGGACTGTACAGAGACTTTTCCTGACTGAATTTCTGGATGGTTTTCTGGAGTCCAGAAAGTAGGAATCAGGCAAGGAAAAGTAGTCCAAAGCTGCAAATGGTCAAAGACAAGAAAAGTTCCCCTGGAACTCAGTCCTTTAACTCCAATCCAGGGACTAAAAGTTGTATCTGGGAAATTGGAGGCTACATTTCTCCATTTTACCTTCAAAGGTAGCATTCTCACTTAGTCTAAGTAGGTGTGGAATTTTTTCTTCTAGTGTTAGGGGGCTTACCCACAGATAAAGAGCCAAAGAACTAAGTAAGTTCTAATATCTTAGATATTTCAGGTAATTGTCCAGTATTGTCTCTGTTAGTCATGAGTAATGCTCATATGACTTGGAAGATTAACATTTTTCATTACCTTATTTAGTAAATATTTTATCTTATGTGAGAATATGGCATATTTACAAATAAGAAAAAAATAGATAAAATACATATTTGTTTACATTATGTTTGAAGGATAGATGAACACACGCTGAAACCGCCATATAGGAAGAAGGAGGGGGGGGGTTATTGATTCACCAAAGAAACACGTGGAGGGGATGGGGGTGAACCTCGAAGGAAACGAGTGGGGGGAAGGAAAACTGGGGGTTTATTAAGGGAAGGGAAGAAAGGGGGAAGAGGGGAAGGGAGAAAGGGGAACAGGGAGGGGAGAGCTAGTGAGAAGATGATGGCGAAAAGAGAGAGAGAGGGAGTTCTGGACAAGCCAGGGCTTAAGTACAGAGGGGTGGGAGCGTGACTTGTATGGTCCAGATTGGCTCAGAAAGGGAGAGCCCGCCCTGGGTTGAATTCCCGTGAGAGGCGAGTATTCCCAGGATCAGGAAGGGCGGGGACCTGGAGCCCACCAAAGGTGAATTCTCAGGAGAGATGGGCACTTCCGGGAAGGCACCTGGGGGTATGGCCTGCCAGCCTGAATTTTATCCAACATTCCCCCCTTTTTGTTTTCTTAGGAAGTGGGGCGTCGTGTCTCAATCTGGCTGCTTCGGAGCTGAAAGGGGGCAATGTGGGGTGTTATGAGGGAGTGGGGATGTAGGCATACAAAACAGGCAAATCAGACTTGAGGGTGAAAAAATTCCCAGGAGGTAGGCATGGAAAAGGTGAATCTCTGCAGGTATAAGATGGATGAAGTTTCCTTGAGTCCATAGATCAGTGAGGGGTGTGAAACCAAGCTTCTGCAGAGGTCACCGGGGGAAATCAACCAGCTATCCTCTTGGAGAGCATGTAGGAATTGTAGGCCTCTCAAGTTTACAGGTGGCATCTCAACACTATTATGGAAAAAACAAAGAAAAGAAGGTGAGAGGGATGATTGTCCGGCTGCCTATTCCACTGGGCAGGACTTACAGCGCAAAGGCCAATAGAGGGAGTCATTCAGGATGTAGTTGATCTCTCTAGAGATTGGCAAATCTGTCCGGAGGTGAAGAGAAGTCATCCCTGGTTGGGAGGTCATCTGTGGTTTTTAGCAGTTGATAATCCCTGAGGAGAAGCTGGTTAAAGGTTTGATTAGAGATTTTACTTAATTGTCCCTGCAGAAATTTTATGATACAGGGAAGGAAGGCATAGAATAAGAGAACTTCAACTAGAGGTCCCCGTATTTGGAGAGCCTAGCTGATGAAGTTTTGTGAACATGTCCCGATGGGATTGTCATGCCAGTTGTAATTTTTCCTTTCTAACTGTTCTCCTTCCTGCATACTGTGACCAGGCCCATATTGTGACCAGGCCCAGTGAGATGGACAAAAGGTGGGAAGCAGATGGGCTGAGGCAGGAAGGGCAGGATGGTGCATCCCAGGACATATGAATTAGCTCCCTGTAGGGAGGAGCAATTCCTGGGACAGGTTACCTTGGCAACGGGTTGGGGCAGGTTGTTGATAAGGGTGGAAGAAGGGCTCTGAGGGAATTAACACTTCAATCCCTCAGGAGACAGTCTCCCAAGTTCCCAAAATTGGCTCACTCAAATTGGCTTTTGACCTGACATGATTTACCTATACATGCTGACTGCCTATGAGATTCTGGCTTCATTTCCCTTCCAATTTTGGGAACTCCTTACTACTGTAAGGGAATGGGTCGATGACCGGATCTGGCTTCTTCGAGCTGAACAGGGGTGAGGAGATGGGGACAAGTAGTTTGGAATTCCCTTTTTAGAAGTCAGGCCAGATTAAAGCCGGGGGAAGATTGTAAAGTCATCAGGGACAGGAGCCTCTATGAGAGAAGCAAAAAACATAAGTACCGAAAAAATATTGCAGCATCTGAAACATATCAATGTATACCATGAAGATGATAATTTCTCACCAGGAGGTGTGAGAGCTGAGAAGTTGTCCCTATAATAAGGCCAGAGTAGATATGGCCTTTATTTGGGAATATAAATCTTTAACATTCCCAGAATCATCAGGAATGTAAACACAACATTTAATATGGTAGTCAAGCTACTTAATGTCATCTGATCCTATAAAATCTTTCTATTGGAGGGCTAGGTAATCATGCTCTGTTAAACTGTTTCTTTTTAGAGTTATCAGGTATTCCTGCCTAAGAATCTCTTTTGTAGCTTTCAGTCTTACCAATTCTTGGGGCTAATACAAGTGTATATCTGAAGTTACATTTAACTATTATTTCTTAAATGCCCAGGAATGGTTGTGTTTTGGTTTCAACTGTTTTTGCTATTTGTTTAAGATGAAGTAGATCAAACTGACTTTTGCTTTTATCTACTGCTAAGAGTCAGCTGATTTCTGATGGGAATAACTCTTGGGGGAACTTAAGAGCAGCTTTTCCATTCTGCTAGTGCCTTCTGCAAGGATAGGTCCAGGTCTTGCTTGACCTTGTGGCTTCCCTTGGAAGCACCAGGGATGTCTCCCTTTTCCAAGGACCCTCCTTTTAGCAAGTGCACTGGTTGGCTTTCTCTTCTCCAGATGTCTCATAGCCTCCCTGCTCAGGAGGCCATGTGGCCCAAAGTTGCAGAGCTCTTTAGAGAAGTTCCCTGTTCCCTGGATCAGACGGACTCTAAGGGCAAGAGCCAAATATTGGTTTTCTTGGCCCTTTTAATTTAACTTTAAAGTCTTGATCTTAAACATATAGCAAGTTAGTCTCACCAGTCTCAAATTAAGTGCACTGGGCTTTACTTTAATGCCTATAAATTTACTATCATTTACCCTTTCCATTAATTGGGGTTTGTACCATCCTAAGTGATTGCTTATTATCTTAAATCAACCTAGGTTGTGTTCTTGAAGCAATACCTCTGCAAAATATTGACAGGCAACTTTTAGACAGTTTACAAGGAAAATACAAAATAAAATTAACGAGAATAAAAACACATTTAGTTTGTGTAATAACTATCTTGAATTTTGACTGAGTTATATATTACAACCCCTGTTTCTTAACAACAAGAATCATTCTTTTGACCATAACCATAAACAAATTGAAGTTTGGTCTGCCCTGGAGCCACTCTGGCATGCAGTAAAGGTGGAAGGCAGAGCCTTCTCAGGTAAGGTGGGGCTCTTCATAAATCTTAGGTCAGGTGTTCTAGTTCTAAAACTGATCTCTGCTTCTTAAATAAAATTTTACAGAGTTTACATATATTGTTGTTTTAGTTCCCATGAACATTAGCTAACACAATATTACATTTAGAACTAATTAAGGAAAGGCTGAGAGCTTTTAACCTTTCATGGAAAAGTTGAAACAATACAGTAACAGTCAAAACCTTTGAGCCTCTACATACATAGCAATCTTTTATAAACCTCTATACAGTATCACACATATCTGTTAACCACTTCAGGAGAACACAATGTTCAAGCATATAGAATTATACTTGTTGAAACTTTAACCTTTTTCAGTGATGACAAAGTAACCTTAAACTTCTTTTTAATTTACCAATTTATGAAAACAATAATGTTAAGGAGTTACTTGGCATATTTAACAGTTAGCATTTTAACCTTGTAAATTAATCAGACGTTTAACAAAGTTTCTCACAAATGAGTAATCCCATATCAAATCTAAGAAAAAGCAAGAGTCCTAGAAAAATAACCAGTCAGTAATTACCATACAATTTGCCTTTAGGTTTAGTCCAATGTAAGTTTAGGTAAAAAAAAAAAAAAAAAATTTTTTTTCCCATTCTTTTGGGATGAGCTCTCCTACTGTGCTTGCTGGCTTCCCCATTTGCATTTCAATGTAAGTCTCAGCTGAGGTCTGGAAGGTGGGCACGGAGAAACTCATTCTTAGCAGAAACCTCATGTAGAAGTAGGTAAGCAGCAGCTAGAGCCCTAAGACAAGGGGCCCATCCATGAATGGTGGAGTCAAGCTGTTTAGAGAGACAGGCAACTGGAGCAAAGGTGGGGCCCTTGTATTGGCCTAGAACACTGAGAGCCAAACCCTTCATTTCATGGACATAAAGGGTAAATGGCTGAAGAAGGTCTGGGAGATGAAGAGAACTGAGAAATGGGTGGATAAGGAAGGAATTAAGGAGATAATAGTATACAGATTTGGGATCACGGGGTGTATGGGCTTAACAGCCTCATTGATGAGATGAAGATCTTGGACTAGCTGATACGACCCATTGGACTTCTGAACTGCCAACATAGGGGTATTATAGGGGGAATGGGTGGGTCTGAGAAAATGTTTCCGCAAAAGATCTGAGATAATGGGTTGGAGGCCCTTAAGGCTAGTGGCTAGAAGTGGATACTGGGCTCTATTGGGAAAACTCTGAGGATCTTTAAGGTGAATTCGTATGGGGTCACACTGAGCAAGGGAGGGAGTCTGAGTATCCCAGACTATGGGGTCCACTAGATCAGTGGGGACAGGGTAATGGGAGGTTCCTACGTCGGTAGAAGGTTGGGGGGTTTCTGCCTCGGTAGGGGGCCGAGGGGGGCCTATATCAATGGGGGGCGGTGGAGTTTCCTCATCAGCATCAATAGGGGGTGGTGGGCCAGTGGCCTTTGAAACAGTGAGAAGAAAGATGGGGGAGGAGACGGAGCAAAACGAGCCAGGGAGCACAATTGAGCTAGGCGGATCGGAGAACACAATAATTTCCTGCAGCTTAACAAAATTAACGGATTTAAGACCACCTACTATGGAAACTAAAAACTGATCTCTCAAGACCACGTACCCTGGGGCATTGTAATCCCAGTTTGGGTCTCTATCTGGAACAGACTCAGGGCCAAAGGGTAAGTTTGGTTTTACTCTCTGAGTCTCATCCGCATATGCTCTTGCCTGCTTTCTCGAACGGGTCGGGGAGGACTGAATGCAGAAGGCGGCAGAATATCCCGCAAGTCGGGTATAGACACCGCTAGAGCCGCTGGGGCCGGGAGACACTCTGCTGGAGACGCTGGGGAAGAAGCACAGACTGTGCAGTTCTCTCCCTGCGCTGCTGCCAGAGTCGTTGGGGAAGAAATCGGGGAGGGGGCCAAAGCCTGAAGCGGCGCATCTGGTAAAGAACGCGTCGCAGAATCCGAGGGAGTGGGGGCCAAAGTCTGAGGCAGCACCTCTGATAAAGAACGCGTTGCAGAATCCGCGGAAGTGGAGGCTAAAGTTTGAAGCGGTGCATCTAGCAAAACCCGCATGGCCAAAGATGGCGGGGAAGCAGTGGCAGGAAATGATGCAGAACCAAGGGCAGAAGCTGAGTGGGCGGGGATAACAGCGGAAGAGGCGCGGAGCTAGGAACAGGAAATTGAGTGGGGGCGGGGATAATGGCGGAAGAGGCGTGGAACTAGGAACGGGAAGTTGAGTGGGAGGGGAAAGTGGCGGTGAAGGCACAGGAAATGACGTGGAAAGAAAAGAAAGGACTACAGAGGAGGACTCAGATGGAACAGAAGGAAGGGGAGGGGTGGAGGCTGATGCAAAAGGAAGAGGAGGGTCTAAGCACAAAATCGCGGCAATTTCGGAATTGAGAGCCTAAACTGGGGGAGGGGTAGAGGCAGGAGTTCTAGACTGCTGGTATGGGGAGGTGTAGCCTCTAATCCTGGGTCAAAATCAAAGTCAATCAAAGATGGAGGCGGATCACTAGGTCTGCATGCTAGTAAAACGATCTCAGGACTACACCGAATGCACAGGGAAGGATTTGAACGGAGAAGGGAAAAGGCATCCACGTAAGGCAAATCTGTCCATCTTTTCATCTGTTGGCAAAAGCTGGAAAGTTCCCGTAAAACCCAGGGATCTAGGGATCCTGACTCTGGCCACTGGCTGGATAATGGGTAGGAAGGCCAATTTCTGTACATAACTTTATTAATTTCTTTTTTCTTATCTGGGGTTTTAAGCCCAAATTCGCCCGATTTTTTAGGAGGCAATTAAGAGGAGAATCAGCTGGAATTGATAGGGAAGTTCCCATATTTCCTGTTAACGGGGAGAGGCTAATACAATATTTCGAAAAGCATCCCTTTCAAAATATGTATTAGAGTGAGATCCAAGTCCGCTCACCCAGTTGTCACCGGTCAAGCCAACATGGAGCACCGTGAGAGTGAGAAATGTCTTTCTCAAGATGCCGGAGGACTGTGAGCCACCTCGCGAGGGTTTCCATGTCTCGTCCCAGATGAGAAAAAAAGCTCAAGTCCGGAGTGTGGAAAGGAACTTCTCTAACCACTTCCAGCTGAAAGCTCTAATCTTACAGCTGAAAACTTTAGAGCGGGCAGATAACCAAAAATGATAAAGGTGGGAGTGGGGGAGTTCCTGGGGTCCACCGTCGCCTTTAAGACTCGGATGGGGTGCTTTCCCCCCTGCACAGGTCACAGGCGAGATTGTCGGAAGATCAACAACGTCAATTCTCACCACGTGGTGACCAGACAGGTTTAGGAACTTGGGGTGAAAGGGGGCTTACTGAAATCCAGTGATGCTGTAGTGGAAAGGATGAACAGATGAATGGAGGTGGTTTCCAGAAGGTTTATGCCCTCCGAATAGATGCACTTCTCCCTTCCCAGGTTTCGGCACCAAAATGAAGAATAGGTGAACACATGCTGAAATAGCTGTATAGGAAAGAAGGGGGGGGGGTTATTGATTCACCAAAGAAACACGTGGAGGGGATGGGGGTGAACCTCGAAGGAAACGAGTGGGGGGAAGGAAAAAAGAAAGGAAAAATGGGGGTTTATTAAGGGAAGGGAAGAAAGGGGGAAGGGGGGAAGGGTGAAAGGGGAACAGGGAAGGGGAGAGCTAGTGAGAAGATGATGGCGAAAAGAGAGAGAGAGGGAGTTCTGGACAAGCCAGGGCTTAAGTACAGAGGGGTGGGAGCGTGACTTGTATGGTCCGGATTGGCTCAGAAAGGGAGAGCCCGCCCTGGGTTGAATTCCCGTGAGAGGCGAGTATTCCCAGGATCAGGAAGGGCGGGACCTGGAGCCCACCAAAGGTGAATTCTCAGGAGAGATGGGCACTTCCAGGAAGGTGCCTGGGGGTATGGCCTGCCAGCCTGAATCTTATCCAACAATGTTATGTTACTTTTTTCAGTATTAGTGATCAGAAATAATCCAGTTACTTTCCAAAGTATCTGGTAAATTAATATCATTTTCATTTTGGACAAATCTAGTTCAATAAAATTTACATTAAATGTGCCAACTTTGTCAAGTGCTGAAGTTAGTATGTTTTTTCACACAAAAAATTATTTCTTCACCTCTACCTATGGTGTCCACTGATACACACATAATTAGCCTAGCATAAGGATTTCAAGGGTGACAAAATGTCATTTATATAATAAATGTTACTTTCCTATTCAGTTTCACGGATTTCTTATCAATAATTTAAAAAGAATTAATAATATATTTATAGCACATGCTAGAAGTAGGATAAAATTATTTATAAATGCTTAATAAATGTTTGATAATGCTTTTGCCATCCATGTTATAAATGATAAATAGGTGACTATAGATATCTTGTTAAAAATTAATGTCCAGTGGTTATGGTTATTCTGTAACGGCTTGAAAAAAGTTATTAAAAGAGTGAATTAACATCGTGCATACGTTCTATAAACCAATTATGGCAAAATATGTAAGCTTTGAAGTAGTTTGTAGGAATTGTTGGGTTATTATAGCTAATGATATTTATTCAGTGTTAGTAATTTACTGTGCATAATACCAAGTACACTAAAACTCTGTTTTTCTTAGACCTAAATTCCAGATAAATCTGTGCCAAACTTTGATTGGCTATGTCCTAGGACATCACAAGTTCAAGAAAATTACTTTAAATCATTTATTTTCATATATAAATTTGAAATTGCACTTTTAGTTAAGGAGGAAATTGAGATTATAGTGTACAACTGCAGTTTCCTCATATTTTTATTTCAGAATCATCACCTCCTATTGATCTTTGATGAAGAAAATGTGGAGTCCTGAGTAAGAGGGGGGCCTCATACAGATTAGGGGTATCAACTCTAGACAATCATTAGGATGACATATATGTCATCCAGTTTTCTCTTGCATTCTAGAGAACAGGTGGAGCTAAATTACAGGGCTAGCATATATAATGTGGAGAAGCAGTCCCCATCAATCCAAATTATATATATATATATATATATATATATATATATATATATATGTATATATATATATATATGTGTGTGAGCATGTGCATGATGCTTCATAAAACTCATCCCATCACTTTTGTTAAAACTATATCTTTATCTACATCCACTTCTGATAAAGTTATATTTTTACTTAACTTTTTCAATGTCCCTGTTTTTTTTCAAAATGATGTTTAATCTGATTGCATCTTAACAGTCAGGGTGCCAGGATTCCAGATTGGAAGTTTCAACTTAGGGATCAAAGATACATCAGAGAGAAAGTGGAAAAAAGGGGAGAGGGAATTTCATCAAAATGGAGGTATGATCAGTAGAGTAGATGAAGGAGTTTGAGGAGGAGGAAGAAGGGATGGGAAAAGTGAAGAACAGTGGAAAGAATCTGACTGAACGTCCATGTGTGTATGATGCATGTGTCACAGGGGGTCCTGGCATAGGGTGTATTTACAGAATACTAATTTTAAAAAGAAAGAGAGTAAACTGTAAATGGATTGAAGTGGGATCAGTGGAGGGAGGGGATGGAAATGGGGGGATGCTGGAGACTAAATTTTGAAGCCAATTTTGTTCTGTTTTAGTAATTATGTCAGGGTATATTCTGTTGTTGTATATAACTAAAAAGAATTTTTAAAAAGTAAAAATAAAGATGAATGCATTCAT
Organism: Tamias sibiricus; assembly: GCA_025594165.1. Classification (NCBI taxonomy): domain Eukaryota; kingdom Metazoa; phylum Chordata; class Mammalia; order Rodentia; family Sciuridae; genus Tamias; species Tamias sibiricus. The sequence continues at coordinate 42,481,289 of CM046661.1, forward strand.
ATTTTTTAAAAGAGACATTCCAAATACCAGAGAATTATGAGATAAGTCACAATGTAAATGTATTTGGAGAGAAATGTAATTGCCAATGGAGTCCTCCTGGCTCAATGCAGGAGGAAGGGTGGGTCTGTCACCCCCTCAATTCAAGTTGACTGCAAGAGGCTTTAAAGGGACCACTTGGAGGATGTACTGTGTCCACTTATCTGGTTTAAAGATGAAAGGTCATAGCCATTGGCCAAACACAGAGTGCAGGATGAGGAAGAGTCACTGGCTCCATCATCATGTCAAAGGTATATGAATTCTAGGGACACATGTGAAGCCATCAAGAGGAAAGTTTATTGGGTTTTTCTAAAAGAACATTTCTGAAAGAATCTTGGGCAAAGGGCAAGTGCCTCCTAAAAGGGAGGCTGTGTGGGGAGGAGAAAGAGCCAAATATGAGTGATGCAGGAAGCTTTCCTGAAAGAGGCAGCTTTAGACAGCTACAGGCATCATTTCCATTCACCCTGTGGACTCAGGCTGTAGGTAACCAAGAATACTTGCTGCACCCTGCATGGGTAAGTGCTGTGGGAAATTATTAATGTACACTTTTCCATCCAGAGTGCTGTACTGACAAAGCACAAAGAAAGAAAGATGTAAACCCAGCCTCAGCACAGTTAGGTTTATTAGAGTAATAAGAACAATTCAAAAGCTTAATAGCTATACAGAAATGAACTTAGAGCTGGGGACATAGCTCAGTGATAGAACAGTTGCTTAGCATGCTCAATGCCTGAAGTTCCATCCCCAGCACTGCAAAAATATAAACACACACACACACACACACACACACACACACACACACATCATATAGAAATAGATGTAAGTGTAGAATGTTAAAAATATAAAAACCATGATGTAACTGGAAAGCATTTAAAGGATTAGAACCAGGTAAAGAAGAGGAAACATTTCCATGGACAAGAAGAAGTAGGTGATAAATATTGAAGAAGAAGATAAAGATTTAGTGTGAAAAGTAAAATATTCAAGGAAGGACATTATATGCAGCACTGATTAACCCAGGTTATGAGAAAATGAGTCTTTTGTGGAAATGCAAATTAGATATGCTTTATTGATGCCAAAGCTGAGAGACTAACATAAGAAATTTAAGAGATCCCAGAGTGAACTAAAAACTGTAAAAGATAAGCAATGGCTTCCATCTCCTCTGTATCCACATGTCATGGATCATCTGAGCTACTGATTTCATACATACATCAAAATGCCTTTGTTCATTAATAGTATTCAATTTTTTTTTCTCTTTAATTAAATCATAATCTTTTTGAGAGTATAAACTTCCTGCTATTCTTTGCCTGATCAGAAGGCACCAAGCAATGTACTGGGTACCTAGCAGGCATTCAGTAATTATTTGTGGATTTCAGGATTAGTCACAACATCAGGCAAAGACAGTTACTTCTGCTTCTTTACTTAGCTATATTGGAGTCAGTTGCAGTAATTTATTCAGGCAGGTCAGGCCAGGACTCTGGCAGACCATGAAAATGGAAATGAAGAGACTGACTTGAGAAATATGGAGAAAAGCATCAGGAGAATTTAGTGACAGACTGGATAGAATATGACAGAAACTCAGGTGCCATTTTGGAAAATGCCAAAAGCATTGTTGAGGGCAAAATCACCTAAGCAGGTGCCCTTATGCAATCAGGCAATGCCATGAAAGATCTAGTTATCACAGAAGGCTTTTTCTCTGTCTCCTTCCTGGCTTGCAAATACTGTCAAGCTACATTAGCACCAAAAGGAGTTAGATTGCAATGACCTTTACTAATCCACCACATTTATGTTTGTACTTTTCTAGCAATAAAGGTAACATTACAATTATTAATGTCAGCATTTTCTTTGGAAACAGTGGTGAACTCATTAAGAACACTGCCAGGTGTTGCCAACCCCAGGTGTGAACCTAGTGGTTAGTGAGATGTAAATAACTCTTTATGGAAAATTTGCAGTCTAACGAATTAGCAAGCCTCACACAAAGCCAAACTAGCTTCCTGCGATTAGCTTCATTACTCCACTAGCTGCTTTTGTGCAGGTCAAAGAAAAAAGTGGCATATGCCCCTCCTTTTAGCATATAAATCAGATTAGTATCTACCTCACTGCCCACTGTTTCCAAGGAGAGTTGTCAGCCTTTCCACAAAAACTATGAAAAGATCCACACAGAAGTGCATGTCAGGGCTCTTGGTATGATTTTGTTCCCTTTCTCTGAGATGCACGCTGTTAACAGTGATGTTCTGCCCAACTACTAAGATGCAGCTTCCATATTACTTGCTATTTAAGAAAATATCATCTGGGGCTGGGGTTGTGGCTCAGCGGTAGAGCGCTCTCATCCTCAGCACCACGTACAAATAAACCCATTGTGTGCAGCTAAAGCAAATAAATAAATATTAAAAAAAAAAAAAAGAAAACATTATCTGCTGGTGGGGGTAAAGAGGAACAATACTTTTGGGTTCTTGTTCAACAGCTGCTCAGTGGCTAGCTGCTGTTTCAAGGTCCCTTTCCTGGTTCAGATGCTGTTTTCCATTTTTCTTCCTATAATCTCTGAAACAAATGTCAACAAGATTAGGATACAAAAGAGGAGAGGGAGAGAGAGAAAAAAAGAAAGAAAGAAAAGTAAGCATTTTGGGATCTTCACGTCCAAAGGAGCAAATCTGCTACTGTGACTGCTTGTTAGTACTTGATACAGTCTTTAAATGTGAGCAGACACTTGAAGCACTTGAAGGTTTTATGTATTCCCATGAATGTCATCATACCAGTAATGACAAAGGAAATGTCTTTATGTGCCATGACAGCAGTATTAACTATATGATACTTTAGAAACATATTTGATCAATGTAGTTTACACATGATAACTTTTAAAACAGACATTTTTACCTTTTTGCTTTAGCCTGAGTTGACTGCATATTTTTACATATTTGATGCACCTTTAACTAATACAGGTACTAAAGGATGATTTCAGTGAAATCAATTGAGTAGTATTGTGGAATATAACCACTTTGCTATAAGGTGTTTGACAAGGTTTTTAACCTCTCAGGGACAACAGAGGCAATAATTCCAACCTGGTAAGGTTGTGGTGAGTAATGAATGAGATGTTATGTTATTTATCTATCAGTTCATATTGAGTAGAGTATGTGTTCATAAATTGTGGTGTCCTGCTGTTTCAAGAAAATAGCAATCAACTAACAGAGTGCTTATTTTGGGTCTTCAGTAAATACACTTCATTTAAGATAATTATGCTATTGTTGATGTTCCTCTGTAAATATCCATTATGTCAAGTGTATTACTTGCCCAATATTCTCACTTTCAACAATAGTCTCAGAAATCACTCACTTTTAGGGGGAAGACTGACTGTGCATCACATAGACGTGCCCTGCTGCCATAACATCAGGATAGACCATAAGCCCTATGAAAGTGCATAGCAAAGGAGAAATAAGGTGAACTTAGAATAGGTGTCCACCGAGCTCTGCCCAGTAGACTCAGTGAAACCTGTCGCCAGTGTTGTAGCATTTTGGATCTGAATGTCCCCCATGGCCTGTGTGTTGCAGGAATGGTAGTACCATTGGGAAGTGGTGGAACCTTTAAGAAACAGGGTTAAGTGGAGAGTCTTTAGGCCCTTTGTCCCCCAAGGAGGAGAGTGGGACCCCAGCTCCTTCTTCCTCTGTTTAGATTTCTTGGTCATGCATAAACAGTTTTACTCCATCGTGTGCTCCTGTCACACAAATGTCCAAATGTTGTATCCTTAGTGTATGCTCCACACTGTGTTCACAGTTATTTATAGAAGTGAAGTGAAAGGTTATTTCTTGATCCCAGGGAATATACTGCCCAGGGTAGAAATGAAGGATAACTTGTGTGTAGTAAAAAGAGTCTTGTGTTAAGAGTTGTCTTAGCACATTTTCTGTTGCCATAACAGTATATCTAAGTCTGGGAATTTTATGAAGAAAGGGAGTTTACTTAGCTCACATTTCTGAAAGTTGGAAATCTAAGACGAGGTGGTCACATCTGCCTGGCATATGGTAAGGGCTTTGTGCTACTCCACACATGCTAGAAAAGAGGAATGGTTAGTGGGGAATTAGAGAAGAGGTAAAACACAAGGAGTAGGCTTATTCTATAACAACCTCACAGGAACTAATCCATCTGCCCAAAAACTAATCCAGTTTAAAGAGAACTAACACATCTCTTGAGATAAATATTAACCCATTCATGGAAACAGCCCTCATGACCTAATTATTTCTTAAAAATCCCATACTCCAGCACCTTTATGGTAGCAATAAGATTCAATCATGTGTTATGGCAATGACAAACCACATTCAAACTGGAGTAAGAGTCAAAGTACTTGGATTTCAAACTTAGCCCAATATTCTATGTATATATTTGTGAATTTGAGGAAAATCATTATTTTTTTAAGGTTCAGTTTCCTCATTTGGGTTATGAGACTATAATAATAATAAAAGTTTTTTTTTTTACTTTTATCACATTGCAAATAAAACTTTAGTGAATATGAGAGGAAATGTTTATAAACTGAAAGAATATATTCCCTAGATTTAGCCATATGAAGGAAGGCTTTTTTATTATTATTATTATTATTATATTGTATCTGTCTCTCAGGCCAGTACATTTAGTGGAAATTCAACATTAAGGAATGGTAGGAGGAAGAAGCTAGGATCACTTTAAGCACAATTATTGAGGTAAGCTAAACTAGGAGGTCTCATGGATGGGTAACTTATAGTATCTTCTCTGCTGACTATAAATGAAAATTTACAAGGAATTAAAATGGCAGCTTCAGATTAGTTTTAGAAAAGTTTATGAAGTTCTCTTAATCTGGTCCTGGAAAGAAATACTGTAATTATCTTTACATTCACAAAATAGCTAGATAAAATTTGTCTTATGCCATCATTAGTTCCTTTAATCCTTTTGACAATTCTGTAAAATAGGTAATGTACTATCCCCATTTTATACAAGAAGAAGTAAAGGCATAAAACAGTTCAGCCCCTTGCCTGTGATAGCACATACAGTGGACCACCGCAGTCTGTTTCCTTCCTTGTAACATTCTGCCATTCTGCCTGTCTTTACGTGATGGATTTTTTACAAAATGGACACTTGGGGGAGCAGCAAAGTAGAACAGGGATTAAAAATAATATTTAAAAATATCATTCTGAAAGGAAACAGGGAAAATGGTACTATCATTGAAAGAACCCACGAATTGGGCTTACAGTAATGATTAGACTTTTGCACACAGCATTGTGGTACATACCTACAATCCCAGCCACATGGAAGACAGAAGGATCTTCAAGACTAGCCTGGGCAACTTATACAGACCATGTCTCAAAGAAGAAAATTAAATAATTAACGAGCAAATTTTAGTATAGAATGCATGTTCTTTATGATCTAGTTTCTATTATTACATCTTCAACTGTATGCTGCCTCCATATGCACCCATGACTTATCCATACCATTAATGTTTTCTAGGATATATTTTGTCTCCCTCATCTATCTTTCTCTGTTCTTCTCCCTCCACCTAGTCCCACCCCCACACATTTTTCCTGAGCTGGAGCTCACACTCCACTTCTATAATGGTCTCCCACACAATTGGACAATTTCTACTTTGTTTCTACAGCACTTTTTGAGAGCTTTGTTACAACTATCATATCATATTGCACCAAGACCAGACTTGTCATTGAAAGAGTTGTATTGTTGACAAAATAAGTAGTCTTGGGGGTAAAAAAGGGGGGGGTGTTGTCCTTTTCACTGTAGAGGATGACAGCTTCTGTCTTCCAATTTAGCTCTTGAGATTTTCAATAATACTGAAGATGATAATCTCTTAAAAATTATTCAGTCTTTCTCCATTTGAAGCCATGTCTGTAGTTGAAAAACCTTGTTAGCTATAGGACTGCTTCTTCTTGGATATACTTTAATGACATATTTTTAGCAATAAAGCTAATGTTTCTTGACCACTTACCATGTGTTAAGCAGATGTTAAGCACTTTTCCTGGAAAATTATATGCAATCACAATTTTATCATTGCTAATCCTTCCTAAGGAAATCAAATAACTTATCCAAAATCACATACTTGGTAAAGAATGGGACCAGGATCCAAACCCAGTCTAATCCCAGAATTTAAGCTTATTATCAATTTGCCATAGGGTCCTCAATTCTGTCTCTCCTTTTAAAATGACTGGAAAAAAGGGAAATATCCTTAGTGTGGAGTTCTAATCTGCGCTAGGGACTCAAAAATGGTCAACATTTATGTCAATGGGTTGATTGTTACTTAAGGTGAATAGGAGCAGAGTATAGTTGGTACTGTGGGAAGAGAATACCATAAAGGAGCAGGTAAGAGACAGTAGGTGAAGGAGTCAGCCAATAAAGAAAGCATGTGAGTAGAAAGGATAGAGAGGCCCTTCCAACCCTGCTCTGCAAAATTTTGGAAATACTGCTCTAGCAGAAGTATATTTCCATCGCGCTCAATGAACAGGAAGGAAAACACAAGTGGTTTGTGGGAGGCCTGCGGATACATGTTTTAGCATTTCATTTACATTATATTAAAAGAGAAACTAAAGACATACATTGTTTTCAACAAATATTCTGGTTTTGTCTTCTCTTTTGTAAACAATATAAACAAAGTTCTTCAGCAAATAGGAGCTGACTTATCCCATTCTATTAAATAAGGGCCACTGGAGGCAATACAATTAGACAAAGAGTCTAGCAATAACTTAGAACTCTGCTCTTTTAACACCCAAATTGAATAATTCTTCAGAAGCTTTTCTTGTGTTTCCTCAGATCAAAGGTACTGCTACATTATGAGCATATTGTACTTGGTAATTGTGGAACTAGGGGACAGAAGTAGGAAGTCACTGGATCTCATGGCAGCTTATCCATGGTGCAGTAGCAGGTTAATCTGTAAGACTAAGATGGAGGGATTTAATCAAAAGAGCATAGAGGTTTCTTTCACACAAATATGTAGCAAAACAAGGAGTTTCTGGTAAGGAGAGTGTATTGAAGTACCATTTTTCCATGGCCATAAAAGGAAGAGCAGTACACTAAAATACCTTCTTTGGAGCAACATCTCAGCTTTTGAGGTTTACTTACCTCACAGCAACTTGCACATAAGTGATGGCTATGGTTTTACATAAAACAATTAGTTTAAAGGCCATTCTGGAAAAAAAAAAAAGCAGTTTTGTAAACATGTTCATAAATCTTTCTCTTTCCTATTTAGCAGAAGGAAACAGTGCAGTAAGAAAAATAAAAAATAGTCCTGTTAGTTCAAGTTGCAAGGTCAGCAAATGCCATGTCTTAACAGATTTTTTAAACATCTTTATGATGATACCTATCGCTCATCCTCTGCGTCAGTGGTGGAGAAATATGGCTATTATTAACCAAACAGACAGGGTCCCAGGGCTCTAAATTTGCATTAGAGTCCATATCCCCCTATCCTTAGTACTTCGAGGTCACCAGCATTTTAATTCAGTATTTGCATTTCATTCCTTGTGATGAAGACACATGAGACCTTGAGTAGATTCCACAATGTTCATGTTGTATTTTACTTTGTCCCATGCTGTCCCCTCTCGGGTTTCAGCTCTGTGAAGTGAAATTGTCTACCTGGGGTTAGAAGGTGTAGTGGGGACAAAAGAGAAAGACTGGTTTGGATCAAAAGGAAAAATATGGTTTCTATAGATGACATTCATATTTACTTTCTAATCAGAAAATGTGAAGATTGAGGAAAAGTGATTGATGGAAGTGATACACATTTATATTTATTACTAAAGAAAATTTGTAGGGCTGAGGATGGTGGAGTGTTTGCCTTGCATGTGTGAGGCCCTGGGTTTAATCTCCAGTACTACAAAAATAAAGAAATAACAAAATAATGGAAAAAATATTGTATTTTTATTTATAATAGTTGTTTCTTTTGAAGCAAGTCTAATTATATAAATTATTTTTAAATAAGCGTAAAAGGTAGATTATATCAACATAAGTGATTCAATTGGATTTCCTTTATTTGTAAGATAATCCTATTAAAATGGCAATTTATATAATCTTTAAATATTCAAGGAATATAATAATTACTCTATGTAATTAACATTTCAAATCACTTTATGTGAAATAAAATGGACTGTTGACAAGAAACAAGTAAATACTTCTTCATGACTGCCATGCTATTATTTAGCATTTTAAAGTAAATTGTATAAGCCTTTCAGGAATCTTCTTTTACTATCTAAGTAAGATAAATGTATAAAAGTAAGATGTTTGCTCAGAATGTTGTCTTTGTTCCTTCAGTCCCTAGGATATTATTTAGGACATAATTGCTGCCATGAGTAATTTTTCATAAATAGTATATGATGTATTCTATAGTGTAGAGATGGAATTCGTGTTTAAATATGCAGAAAGATAGACTAGAATGCAATGTTTGTTTCCAATTTGTTCTTTTTCAGCACAGCAGGGCACTAATAATAGGGCAGGGAAAGGATACAATGACTTTTCAAGGTAGCTTCCAACTTTCCTTTTCTACTTACTGTAATATGAGGTGGCAAGTCAATTGAAATACAAAGAAATCATTTTGAAACGAAAAAGAACGTGTCTATTCCAAACTTTCACATATTTGAAGTAGACATCTTTTATGACCTATGCTGTCTTTTTGGCAAATCATTACTACAATTGAGCTATTTTTTTTTTTTTTTTTTATCTGTGATCTTTAGTATTGTAATAGACTACTAGGGGCTGCCAGATAATTCTTAGTTGTCCTCAAGCTAATTGTGCACAAAAGGCATAGTAGAAGAGTGTTCCAGGCTGGGGTTGATAAAGTTGTTTCTCCCAATTATTATTTTAAAATGAGTCCATTGTATAACCTTGGACAAGATAAGAAATTTCTGTTAGCTACCCTCATTTGTAAATTATAGCCAGAGACTCTGCTAAGGACACAGTGACTTCATGGATCTTATAATCTGGTTAGGGAGATAGCAAATATATACATTATATATATATATGTGTGTGTGTGTGTGTGTGTGTGTGTGTGTGCATGCACACACACATGTGTGTGTGTACATATTACATATATAAACATATAAAATAGGTCTTTTATATCAAAATATATTTAAATATGATTGTGATAAGTTTTTACTTGTACCCTGAAATAAACTTGCTGTTCTGGGAGAAACTACAAAGGATGGATCTATTTTACAATATGTGCTTCAGGAAGGTATCCATTAGGAACATGTAAATGCAGAAAAATCCAAAACCATCTGATCAACTTCTCTTTGGAGCTTGGTGCAAGATTGATATGATGAGAGTGGTGGAAGGCCATTAAAACTGAAAATGAAATATAAATGTATAATGTTGTGAACCTTCAAGAGCGAATGGGAGAATGTTTTTTCTCCCCCATTCCTCAGAGAATTGTATACAGATGACAAACCTTAGTTCACTGCTAGGGGTACAACCAGAATAGAAGACTCAGGAAGTGACTCCAATTTCAAGAACCTTGCTTGATTTGGCACTATATGATGCCTAAAGCCTAGCTCCATTATTCTAGTTTATAAAATCATTTGGTTTAATGTTACTTTTTAATATAGTAAAATCCATTATAATATAAATGCATGCAATTTTTCATATTCCTGAATTTTATCATAGGGTTATTTAAGTTTTTAAAGATTTAATAAACACTAATGTAGAAAGCCAAGCTGTAGCACAAAAACATTTTTCTCTAACAGCAGGGCCCATTTAATTTAATCTTGGAATACATGATTTATCCTTAAAGAGAGATACTGTTAGAAAAAAATGAAAAACATTGTTCATGGCCATATGTTATTGTAAAACAGCATATTTGAATATTTTAAAGACACTAAATTTGGTCCAAATCGAAGTAGGCTTTTCTCTTTTGTTGACAGTATGAAACATATGCTGGGAATATGAGCCATAATTAAGCAGTAAGAGACAACAGGGTGTGTGTTGTGTTGGGAATGTGCCATGTACTGGGTGTGTATTGTGTGAGGCCAAAGAGAGAGAAGCCCAGAGCCACCACCATGGTGGCACAGTTCCAACCCAACATCTGAGCATATGCCTTGCAGCATGCTTCTGCCTTATTAACATGCCCTTATTATGAATAGTGCTAATTTGTGGTATAAGAACATTGCAAACCTTTATACTTGTGGCCAAACTCAGAAGAATGCAAATTTTATACAGGGAGACCTTTCTTTCCCTTGATATGTTAAAGGGTTTGCATTACATTGTTTCCTATACTTAAAGACATGCTTCAGTTGGCAGATGTAGCTTCCGCATTAAATGTCCAAGTAGGGTACTAGAGAGTACAGAGGTGATTTGAACCAAACAAGGAAGCACTAGCTTGGAGTTAAAACTTGAACACTCCAGCACAATTGAAAACTGAAGTAATTTGTTTTGCTTTTCCAATTTCAGGAAATAGGCTTGACCCTCTGAAGTTAAATAAGACAAACACACACCTTGTTCTAAAGATCTCTTGAGCTTTAAAAAATGGTACGTAAAGGAAGAGAACAGAACCAATTTCAAATTTACCATTTTCTTGTTACACTTAAGAATGTGTATTCAGAAATGGGCAGAAAGGGATTTGCCTTTTACTTTAATTAATATTGTGATTTTCATTTTAATTTAATTATTTAGTTTCAATTTTAACTTATCTTTCCATCTTCTTCTTTAAAAATGCACTATGGCAAGGGACACCTTAAGAGGTGGAAGACATTACTCAGTGTCAAGGCAATATTACTCAGAAAGAGTGGAGCTGTGCACATTGAATACCTAAATTCTGACCAGGAAAGACAGTGTGTAGAACCCAGCACACCTAATTTGATAAAACTAGATCTGGTTAGGTTACAGAAAGAAAAAAAAAAAAAAAAAAAACAACTTATGTATTTCTCTTTTATTGGGGAAGACAGCAAGTAAGACAATATTTGTGGCTGTGTAATGTAATCAAAATGCTAACACCCATTGAAATATAATGAATAATAGTATTGATATTACCTGGTCTGATAAAAGTTAAAGAATTATAAAGTTCTTATTAAACTTGTTGAATTTGAGGAATCTTTCATAAAAAGAGAAGAAAAATAGGAAAGTATCGAAATCTGAGATTTATATTTCAGTGTTAAATTTTCTATATTTATGCTTTTTATAGCACATCTCTTAAAATAGTTTATAATTAAAAACATGATATATATGCATAATATAATGCATGTAACCTATTTATAACAGAACATTTACACAATTGAAAAAAAAATGAAATATAATTCCTCTTGTCAGGAAGCTTAAAATGTAGTAAATTGGATTAGAACATTCATAGGGGATTGTAATAAAAGGAGAAAGTAGGTCACATTCCATAAGAAACAATGATGTCAGAAATTCAGAGGGAAATCCTACTCTGTACTGGGACAGTGGGGAGGAGATATCTTCAGGGAGTGGTACTTAAGTTTGTATTTCAGGTTTGATGTGTTATAAGTAAGAACAGAAGTGTCAATCAAGGCATAGATACTCAACAGCTTTGGATGGAGTAAAGAGCAGCCAGGAAGGGGAGAGGAAGATATGGGGAGAGAGAGGACCAGTTTCTTGGGAAGTAGATGAAACAATAGGAGAGAAAATGCTTTTGCTCACCTAATTTTCAAGTGGGAGATGCAGTGCCTACACAGTTAGCTTTAAGAGACACACAATCAGAATCAGCTGAAACCTGAATTCGTGGTCTGTGCAGTCCACTCCGTTTTTAATACTGTGAATGAACTTGAATGACATACTAAAGAAATGCTTTATTTTAGCAGCAATGGAAAGCATGTCAACTAGTCTAATAAGTATGAGGGATTCTTCAAGGTAGGCTGAGTGAAGAACTTAGGGAAGGATCTTCAAATAGTTGTATGTAGGAAGGATTGCCCATTTCTGTCTGATTAAGTCAACAAAGCAATCAAATACATTCATGGGGACAGAAACTCAGTAGAATAATAAATGAAGTATTTGGTGGTGCACTTTTTATGTGGCATGTGAAACAGTGAAATGTACTTCTCAGACCTAAGAAATCAATGATACAGTCTACCAGAGAATCTTAATTTTCTCACTTTTGAGACAACCTCCCATACATCTGTAAGCTGTCTCCTTCTCTCTCTCAAATGTACATCATGATCTTGAGAAAAATAAAATATACATCAAAAGATATAAAGATATTATCAGAGAGACATGGGGGAAATGGAGAGATATAAAGATATTTTTTATTCTTAGATATCCTTACTTGTCATTTTAAACTAAGACAAAATGAAGACTAGTCCTTAGTCGAGGGAATAAAATTGGTAACAAATTTAAAAACATATAAAGCCAAACAAAATCTGGACTGTCATATTTTGGACTTGAACAAAATTAATAAGCACATTTAGCATATGCAAAATGTTCCTTTAAGGAAATGCACCTTCTGACAATAGCATCCACAAGGCAGCTGTCTTGAATAACAGTGCTGGTCAATAAAAGTGCTGCTTTGGAAACATGTCCTTTAGGTCAGAGACTGTAAAACCACATTCCTTTACTTCGCTCTCATGGCAAAACTTATATGATTACTTTGCTCCTTTGTCCCCTGCTGTGTGGCTTCAGCCTGGGAAGAAGCAGCTGCAAAGGACCAGTAATGCAGGACTCCCTTCTTCCCTTTGTAGCATGGTGGGTATGACTGGAGGGAATTCTTGGTAGAAGACACCAGAACAGGAGCTCTATGATTTTTATGGTAGGAAACAACCAGAAAATGAGCAGATAACCAAGGATGCAAACAAAGGTGAAAGTAAATTCATGGGAATAAGCTGAAAAAGGAGAGATCACGTTTTGCAAAAGAGTTACTTTGGGCAAGCAAGTAAGAAGTAAGTCTATCGTCATGGAAATGTCATTCCTGTATCACATTTGCTTTTATTCTCCTAACAGCAGACTGGAAAAATAAGATTTTCTCCAGAAAATAAGGGAAAATTGTTCGTACTTTATTCACCATAATTGAGCCTGAAAATTTGAACACTGCTTAGATGGAAAATGCCACAGAAAACAATATACTGGTTGAGTTCAACTACCAGATGTGAAACATTTGCTAAGAAAAATATACCTTTCAAATATACTTGAAAATATAAACAGAGAGATAGGAATAGTTCGTAACATTTCTTTATTTTTATATTACTTCAGGTTTCCATAAGTTTAGCAAAGATGTGAGACATTTTACTGAGACTCTTAAATGTGATTTTATTGAATTGAAACTAATATATTTTATAATTATCAAGGTTTAGGGACATTTTCATGATTACATAGGTAACTTCATGAAATTCTTTGTTAATACTGGACTTTGAGTTGTGGAAATGCATGTTGGGAAAAATGTGGAAAAGACAAGTTGATACAATAAGAGAGTTCTTCCAACAGTATTGATAATAATAATATTAACTATTGCGTGTTAGGGGTTACTAGGTGCCTGCTATTCTGCTAATGCTTTATATGCACCATTCATTGTGCATAAGGTTGTATTTATGATTGCATTTTTATTTTTTTAAATCTAGCAACCCTCCTCACATTAGAAATAAGAAAGTCAAGGTGAAAGATCTTTCCCAAAATCACAGTGTTGCTAAGAATTGAGACAGAAGTTGGAAATAAGATCTTTTTATTTTATTTTATTTTTTCTATTTCAGAGTCTATAGTTTAACTTCTGTGCTGTAATTTAGCAGGCTCTAATGAAACAATTCAAAAGTTCAATATGCTGAAAGGCTTAATGACAAAAATGATGGGCAGAATTTATCTCATTGACAATGACAGGCTAATACTATTACAATGAAGAAAAGTGTAGTTCGGTCTTCTTTGAATTTAGACTTGACATATTTATTGTTTCTTCCTTAGAAGGATGGGTTTCCCTTCAACTTGATTTGAATAGACACTGAATGAGCACAGCTGCTTTATCTTTTAACTTTGGCACAAACAGGAATGCTTGAAAAGTTTCAAATAAGAATGAACAGAAATTCTTTGGAGAGAAATAGAGCAACAGAAATTGAGTTCCACTACTACTAAAGAGACACATTCTTACCATAAACTCCACCAGACTGAATGCCACCTAGGAATAAAGAAATGAATTAGTTATCAACCAATTATTCATTAAGTGCCCACATGTGTTCTGGCAACATGGAATTAAAAGGGCAATGATAAAATCTGATGCTTGTCCACACAAAATTCTAGAGAGACATGCAAGTAAGATGACACATGGCAGTAGGTAGCCCAGAAGGATAAGAAAATGGCCTCCAGAGCCACTGTCTGGATCTCATGGACATGAGAACAAGAATGTTCTTTCACTTACTCACATTATGTCTCTTCTATCAATTTCTTCATCTCTAAAATGGGGATAATAATAATAATAACAACAAGAGCAGCATGAAGCAGCAATAACAGTTTCTGTTGGGAAATATAATTTTAAAACTCAGCCAATGCAGAAACTATACTATACAGATAGAAGAGATAGAAGGTAGGTGTATTATTGAGGTAACCATTAAACAAGAATGGGATATGCATCACAGGTAATTTGCTAAGAAGATTGCAAAGACCAAAGGAAATTTCACCTTTTGCAGACTAAAACAGATACAACTAGTTACATCCATTTTCTCAAGGTAAATAATAACTAGTCTTCAAGTAAGAGGACTTGAGAGCACCCTTTGTCATACACAGTTCATCCAACCTTTACCTGTCTATTAGGAGACTATCTGTGTTAGTTAATTGGCCTTTTCTAAGAGGAAAATAAACTTCTCTTCTCTATGAAGGTGGGGGGCAGTTTTGCAACTTGAACAGGGTGACCCATCAGAGTTATCTCCTATCCTCCCACAGATACTGGGAGATGGGTTTGAGAGGGCTCTCTTCCTTGATAAACATACCTTAGATAAATGGTTCCCCGGTACTTCAGGAAGGCATTCTTGGCTCCTAAAGCTGGAATAAGTCTTGTTTAATTATAGAAGTTTTACATACATTTCAACATGACAGAGAAAGAACTTGTTAAAAGTTCTCTAAAGTAAATGCCCTACAAATAGACAGGAGCAAGATGGTGGGGGCAAGTATCTTCCTGTATTTCAACAGAATGAATTAAACCTCTTATTTTTAATGTGTATTTGGCTTTACACTTACCAAATACTGAAGATTTTTGAAACACTGACTAGGATATCAAAAGCACTGTAAAATATTTCTATTATTATTATTTTCCTTGATTATAATGAATGGGTCATCAATTAGAAAATTTTTATATGTAAAATAAGACAACCCAAAGACATGGGCATTGGGCATTTGGGTCATCAGTAAACTGTTAGAGAGAAATGGAGCTGTAAATTGGAGTGGAAGTAATTATTGGATATTTGCATAGTGGAGAGAAGCATGTTACAGAAGTAAGAATAAAATTTTAAAACATAGAAGAAATCTTCCCTAAGGTTAGATTCCGGGAATATAAATCAATGAGTCTGATCTCAGGGAAAGGCTGTGTTTGGAAATAGTGAGAAGGAGACTGTCGGGACATTTTACTCAGATATATTTGCAGAAGTCTAGGATGAAATTTAAATTTGGTGAAAAGCATAAGTATTGTAGAAGAGGTGACAGAGGGGTAATGTGCTAAAAGTAGTTTTTTTTTTTTTTTTTTTTTTTAATATGCTAAGTGCACAGTGGGATGCTTGTAAAACGAATTTCATGAAAGCAAGATGATCAACTGGTGTATGTTAAGTAGCATGTGGAACTAAGGTGGTGGTAGAAGAAGTGGAAGAAGAGAAGACCTTCATGTTGGGATAGAGGAACCAGAGTCGGAAGGACAGAAAAATGCTCTGTCTAGAAAAAAAATTAAAGAGTAATGGCTTTAGAAAAATGAATAAATAACAAGGAAGGTCATCAGGACACTTCATCTATTCAAAATATGGGGCTGAAAATGAATACAGAAGGACTGAACAAAAAGCTACAAAAAGAAGAGCAGAAGTTACTATCAAGAGACAATGTTTAGCCGGGCGCGGTGGCGCATGCCTGTAATCCCAGCACTTTGGGAGGCTGAGGCAGGAGGATCGCGAGTTCAAAGCCAGCCTCAGCAATGGCGAGGCACTTAGCAACTCAGTGAGACCCTGTCTCT
This sequence comes from Tamias sibiricus, assembly GCA_025594165.1. Taxonomy (NCBI): domain Eukaryota; kingdom Metazoa; phylum Chordata; class Mammalia; order Rodentia; family Sciuridae; genus Tamias; species Tamias sibiricus. The sequence continues at coordinate 42,497,403 of CM046661.1, forward strand.
AAATAAAAATACAAAAAAGGGCTGGGGATGTGACCCAGTGGTCGAGTGCCCCTGAGTTCAATCCCCGGTACCACAAAAAAAAAAAAAAAAAAAAAAAAAAAAAAAGAGACAATGTTTATGTTAGGTTAAGTGATTGAAATAAATATTAAATTTATGAAACAAAACAACAAAACATATATCCATAAATGATTCCCAGGGGGCCATTAGTCAAAGACTCTTCAACTTGTTCACAGATAATTCCTCCTACCCTGCTCTAAAACTGTCATGTAAGAGGTTAGATACAATCTTTGAAATTAAAATGGTGACAATGAAGAACAGCAGGCCTATGACTGAAGAATGCATGGTCTCACACAATGAAGCTGTCATCACTTCACAGACAAGCATTTGTCAGTCACTATATTATGCAGAGTCAAGCCCTTGGTCTGATGTTGATTCTCCATGAAGGGCTATTGAATTGAATTGTAGTGTCACAGTTGTTTAGGAAGCATGCTAATTTGTGAAAAGTTAGAGGGAGTTTTAGGGGAGCAAAGGTGGTTTTGTAGAGCTGCCCAAGCAACACTAAGGGCAAAATGAATCTATAATGGGTTAGAGCCATATGGCTATAAACATTTATCCAAAAGAATGTGGCACAATGAGAGTAAAATAGAAGAAAGTAGAGAAGGGTGTTAATATAAACTTGGGATTTGTAAGGAAAACTCAAATGGAATGTCAACAGAAGGAGAAGTTTGTTTTGAAAAACTTATTATATGGCTCCCATCCTATTCAACTTTCTATTTGCAATTTAAGGGAAATTCTCTAGTCACTCTTCCCAGCAATAATTGTAGGTATCTCATTAAGTGACATCTAAATTGCATTGTATGAATATTTTATAAGGCAATTTTGTTCATCTAATCATCATATTGAGAAGGGAAGGATTGGTTTATTTCTGATATCCACACTATTTGTTGTTGTTGTTTAAGGGAGTTTTCTTTCCCTTGCTGATCTGACTTTATTCTCCCAAGGACAACCATGCTTTATTCAAAAAAATTCTGGCTATGGGAAATGGCTAATTCAGTACTGGTTCCTAGCAAAGATGTCTCAGTGGAATATTCTCTTTTTATGTTGTCAAAAGTTTTTCTTTCCATCATAGGAGGAAAAAAATAACATGGCTGGCAAAAGTGCCATAGGCTTTGGCAAATCATCCATCCTATATAGAAAAGTTCAATCTCTTTAAATTTTTATAAGACTCTGTCCTCCTTGCTAAGAAGAGTAAGAGTCTTCAAGAATAATGAATATGGTCAATATTCAAGGTACATTTATTTTCCAATTTTTAATAACCCTTTTGCCCTTTCATTACTTCCCTATGTTTGGAGATAGTAATGTAATTTAATATCTATGAATATATATGAATCAGAAAGAAAAAAATCAAGGCAAAGACAGAAGAAGAAATTTTGTTTCTGACAGTATTGAGATGAATTAAATAGGAAACAAAGATTAAAAACTTTTATTTGTTTTTCAAAAAGTACTATCTTTTTAACCCTAGTGCAAAGTAAAGTTTCATCAGTTACAGATTACTGATATAGTATAATATTTTAAATAAACACGTAAAATATTTGTAAATGGGATTTTTTCCCCTAAATTTATTAAGAAAGACACATTTTTCTTAGTGATTATGAGGGGCTTGCATTGTGATTTATAATTATTTTTACCAGCAATTATTTTTTAGTCTAAAGGTGCTTGATCTTCTATTTCCTTAGTTGGGAAAAATAGACTGAGTCAATCCATTTATATCATCTTGAATGTCTAAGAAGTACTGGAAGAATAAAATGGGATCGAAGTCTCTTAAGGAGTATCTAAAGTATAGTTTGATCTGGTAGTATCTGATAATTATTTTGTCAGATAGCTCATATTTGTAGTGTTTCTAATGAAAGGAGAAGTCCAACTATATTTTATACAAATTGTACCAATCCTACATTGTTTGTTTGTATGTAAGTTCACAAGAAAAGAAAATAGAGGAAATATAGAGAAAACAAGAGCTACTACACTGGATTCCAATCACTTGATAGTCAAATGATGCATGGAAGTATATAAACCAACATACCTGCTGAATTCCCATTCATTAGAGGTATGAAACTCGATTGATGTTGTCTCTCTGAATAGAGGGTTAAAGAATTTTGTGAAAAGAATATTTTCAGAAACTCATATTCCTGTCATCAGAAATATTCTTCCCTAAAATATGATTTTGCTTCTCACAGATATTTATTGCACAGTATGTAGGACATTCAACCAGAAGTTGGGAATCAAAAAGGTGTCATTTCATGCCACCAAAAGGTTTACAAGTTCAATTTTATGATTAATGGTATGACTTATATTGAGGGGAAAAGATAGTAATTTTTATTTTAGATATATTTGAGCTGTAAGGCAATGGCAAACATATAGGTTAAGCAGAAGTTAAAGTTTCATGCTCATATTTGAGGAACATTTAGATAGAAGTAGTCCATGATGGCAGAGAAAAAAAAAATGTCCAAGAAAGATATAAGGGGGTGCCCCTTTCTAAAACAGTGGGATGACTGATGGCTAGTGAAAGAAGAAAAAATCAATTAGGTAATTTCTCAGGGAAAACAAAAGCTGAGAATATATTGAAAAATAATTCCTTCTGCCCTATACATTGGCTGTCCCTATAATGCTACCGTCCACCTCCAATCTATTGGTAAACATTTTTATTCAAACCAGGAATCCTCTTTAGATTATATATCATCCTACAGTGGATCCTTCAAGCTCATACTAGGTTTAATTCCTTTACATTCTAAGGGCACTGTGGAAAGCTATTCTGCTCTCAGAGGCTTATGCAGCACTCCACTAATGTTACAGAAAATTATTGTTAAAACCCAGGTAGAAAATCTGAGAAAATACTGTCACTTAGGTATAACTGAGTTTGAGTACTTGTTATTATTGTGGTGTACAGTGTTTAAGCCTTAAAGGAAATGTTAACACTTGCCATTTATATAATTTGACATTTCCCAGCACAAAGAGAAAAATGACAGACGGTATATTTAGAGTCTTAAAAAGTAATGATATATTCTGAGTACATAAGGATAAACAAGAATATATATTATATATAAACAAAAATAAATACTGAGAAACATATTAAACTAAAAATATATGGTAAAAAGAAACCTTAGAGGTTTGATTGATAGTTGTATGTAGTAGATTTTGAAGTAACTTTTCTACTTACATGAGTTTCAGTTCAGAAATGTTTTTGTTACTTAAAGAACTATTAATCTTCATAGGTTTTAATTTACTTTATTGTATCTGAGGATTTATGGCAAAAAAAAAAGAGAAAAACACAAGAAAAACAGGTATTTCTTACAGTAAGAACCCATTGTTTGCTCTATCAATTCACTTAATATTTACCCATAGATTTAACCCCATTCGTCACAATAACACAAATTTTGCAAACCATAATTCAGGAAATAGCTGCATTCTCTTTAGCTTTTATTCACTTTGTTTTCCTAGTCCATGACTTGCCCTACCATATTAGAGTCATGATCAAATTTTTCACCTCAACATTTATGAAAAATCAATAGCAGGAACTCAGATAGACAGAATTTAAATTGATGTCCAGACAAATCCTTCAAGGCCTTCCTCTCTCTACAGAAGAAACTAGAGTTGTGACTCTAGAGAATTGCTACCAATTACTGGACAATTTTCAATGAAGTAATTCTAGTTATAAATCTTAGTAGGGAAACAGAGTTGTTGAATATTATAAGTATTCCATTAATTGAGAGGAATGTTGGGTCTGGGATGATTCTCTACTTACCCAAGGGCCTTCTTGCTATCCTGTGTTTGGGTACACTCAGCTATTTAAAAAATAAAAACAGAGAGAGAGAGAGAGAGAGAGAGAGAGAGAGAGAGAGAGAGAGAGAGAGAGAGAGAGAATTCACTGATTTAACTTTGCCCATTGCAATTGGGTTTTCCAAATGCTAAGTGCTAATGAATCATTTAAAAGTATGCTATTTCCTCATTCATTCTGGGTTGCAAAGCTTTTGTATCTCTGCTAGAAACATCAAGGTCACTTGAAGGTCAGGCTGAGAATAAACCACATGATGTAAACATCTATGGTCGGGTTATGTTCCATGAACAATCCTGTGGTCTCTTGTATTTCAATGCTTTGAAAATGTTCATTTAGAGACTAAAAAAGCAAATTGCTTAGTTTTAGTTGATCCACTGTCTTCTGAAAGATTAAAATACCACTGTTTAGGCAGAATCAATAGTAAAGATAAAAGAAAATTATAATGTTTATAGTCATTTTAGTTATGACTATTAAGTTCTAGAAACTCAAATATATAAAATTTCATAAATTAACCTTGAAGCAATAGTTTGAGTTGACCAATTATATACTTAATATTTCATGTCAAAGTATTCTAAAATCCTATGTAATTCTGACACATTTTCCATTTTCATAGGGCATGCAATTTTCTTTATAGAAACTCATTATTTGATGGCATACAAATCAAAAATTAAGAAAATGAAAATGCCAATCTGAGTCCCAAATTAAAGAATCTTTCCTTTTCCTATGATAGATGAGTCAGTCGAGGGTAAGAGATGAGAGATACTTGAAACGTCCCTTGATATATAATTCTTTTTGAATTGCATCATTCCAATGTGTTTATGTGCCTTTCCTGTCACATTATGAGATATAATACAACTCTAGAAAGATGGCAATAAAGAAACATTAAGTACTAGAAATTAATTTCCTCAATGGTTACTAAAAAATTTCATTAGCCTAGAGGGTTAATTTTACAGTTTTAGTGCAATCATTATTTATCATCTCTTGGTTTACGGGGGAAGAATTAGAGTTATTAGCTATTAAATTATCCATGAAAATCTGACACTCCTCAAGACCAAACAAACCCTGGGGCTTGCTGATTTTCCCAGTGTGAAACATCTGTGGCTTCAACTAGAAAGAACTTAACATTGTCTAATTAGATTTCCAAAATTTATAAGGTTCAAATAATCTGTTATTCAAAACCTGAAAATTAGCACAAAAGTTTAAATTCTCACTTATTACAGTTTCTTAAAACATCCTAATAGTAATCCTATTGTTAAATCAGGAGAATTGGGTCATAATGCATTCAGAACAATCAAAAAATACCTAGATATTGAAGACCAATCTTAGATCTAGCTCTATAAATATGTACAAAATTTTCTTTAAAATATTTAGAAATAATAGATACAATTGTATGAAGAAATTTTAAACCTAACATTTACTCCAAATCATTGAATTAAATGTTTATATATACTTGCTAAAGATATTGATTTGTCTCTGATTCTTGATTTCTGAGTAGAGGAATAGAAGACATAGAACTACTTAAAAATTGTTAATTTTACTAATGTCTTGCATCTGTTTCTCTTTTGCATTTTTACTATGGAAATTTCTCAAAAGAAATTCAGGTCCATACTAGAGGAGTTGTTAAAGATGCTGTACTTTGCATTTTATATTATCTTTGGGATATTCTCCAAAGCAAACCAACAGAATTGTCTCTCAGATAGAGGAGACAGTGGGATTCAAATTTTCTTGTGTTTTACAGTATGGAGGGCAGGTTCAGTGAGGAAGATCTGGAATGTCCACTCCTGTTCCGGAATGTTAAACAAGGCAGCAGAATATTTTCTGCCAACTATGCTGCTACCCATCATTTAACCCTACTTTTTCAGGAATTCATCTAATCCAAGTTGGCTACAGGGGTTATGTTGAAAACAGAACCTGCTGCCACTCTATGTGAGGGGGCTCCAAATAACTAGAACCAGACAAACTGCCAAACACAACACACAGCTTTCTCCTCAGGGGTAGAACATGTTTTCCTTCTTAACTTGAAAAAGACATTTATCTTATTCTTTTTTTTTTTTTTTTTTTTTTTTTGGTACCAGGGATTGAACTCAGGGGCAATTGTCCACTGGGTCACATCCCCAGCCCTTTTTTGTATTTTATTTAGAGACAGGGTCTCATGAGTTGTTAAGTGCCTCGCCACTGCTGAGGCTGGCTTTGAACTCGCGATCTCCTGCCTCAGCCTCCCAAAGTGCTGGGATACAGGCGCGAGCCACCGCGCCCGCCATTATATCTTATTCTAATGGATTTGAAAGACATGTTTAATTACTTCACCATTCAATACATAGACTGCCTCAGTTCTTTAAATTATGAAAGATAAATTCAAGTAAAATGAATTTTGCAGATGTTAAATAGTAATAATAATACATTTACAGATTCTTAAGTTGCTCATAGACAAAAAGGGAAGATAATTTGTCCTTTACATTAATTTATTCAAATACCATTTTAATTTTTTCTTTTTGTTTCAATAATTTTGGTATCATTCAAAAAAAAAAAAAAAAAAAGTGAATGCAAAAATTTAGCACAGTTACTAGCCAGGTCCAGTGGCCTGTCCTTCTGGCAGAAGTAAAGTTCACTTTTCCCACCCTGTTCCGAGCACATTGGATTTCTTGTAGCACCTCGGTAGGTATTTCTGGCAACAGTGAAAAAGGGATAAGAAGTATTGGTGTGCCATTCATTGCACAGTAGAGTGACTATAGCTAAAAAGTATACATTACATGTATCAAAAAATCCAGAAAGGATTTTGAATGTTTCCACCATAGGAAATGATAAATGTTTGAGGAGACTGATGTGCCAATCCAATTTAAAAATTGTACAATGTATATATGTGTTGAAATATCACATGAAGTCCCACTAAAATGTATGATTTTTATATATTATGTATTTGTTTAAAATAAATTTAAAAAACAACTGCAATAAGAATTTTTAAGAGGGAATAATCAATGTGAGTGCCTATGAAAAATAAATTGGGAGAAAATCTAAACCCTGGAAAATTTGGACAAAGTGAGCCAGGCAAGTTCTTCCTGGACAAGGTAACACACTTGGAAGAAAGAGATTCAATGAAAAGAAGCCGTGGTTATTGCAGTGGTGGGGAGTTCAGTTCTCCTGTAGTCCCTATATTCCCTCTCCCACTGTCAGTATTCCTATGTAAATTTATTCCTTATACCTTTTTGAAAATTACATCTCAACTACCTATATTACTCTGTTTAGGCTGCCATAACAGTGCAACATAGATTGGATGACTTAAACAAGTGAAATTTACTTGATTTACTTTCTCAGTTCTGGAGTCTACAAGTCCAAAGATTGAGGTGTTTGCAGAGTAGAAGACTCCTGAGCCTCTATTCTCTTCCTGGTTTACAGACAAGTCCTTCTAGCTATGTTATCACATGGGTTTGCTTTTGTGTCACTACATCTCTGAGGTCTCTTCCTCTTAGAGCAACTATAGTCTTATTGTTAGGGACCCACCCTTATGATTTGGTTAACCACAATTACCTCCTTAAAGACTCTATTTTCAAATGCATTGCCTTAGGGCTTAGGTATTCAACATAGGAATTTGCGACAAAGGACATAATTCAGACCTTAACACTATCTTTGCAATTTTGCCTCCAGTTTCCCAAGGTTGGGTTAGACTGTGATCTCACCAGAAGAAAAATAGTCTCACAACCTTACCATGAAAACTCTGCCACCTGTTTCTCATACACGCAGTGAGACAAAGAATAGTGAGTCTCAGGAAATAAAGGGCTAATGTGCTTGGAAATGGTTTAATTAATTAAAGGAGAAATCTCTGGAAGTGTGGAATTAAAAAATAAAAAAAATAAAGAAAACCTGAAAGTAATGCAACCCTCCAGTGAAAATATAGTTATCAGTAACATTAAGATTTTTAAAAGCATGTAATCTATTTCTAGAATTTTACTGTAGGTTACTCTTTCAAATAGCTCACTAATCAGAAGAGAAGATATGGTGAGTTTGGCTTGTAAACTTATTCTATATTCCTGACATGGAGAGGAATATCCAGAATTTATAAACTTGAATACATGAAACATAGCTTTGCTTTTCACCCATACATTTTTAATAAAGAATTCCTGTAATAGTCTTAAAAAGCCAAAAAAAACTTTTTGAAAAAAAGAATGAAACATAATGATTTTTAGACTTTACCAACGAAATCTGTTATAGAAAAATAATGTTTCAGATCTGTGAATAAAGCAGGAAGTATAATACAATTCTAGATATTAAAATCAGTTTTCACATGCACAATTGGAAAGGTTATATCCATTTCAAATATTATGTGAAAAAAGAAATGTGTCATACAATTGTCTTATTCTTCTAAAGACATGAACTATTTAAAGATTCAAAATATGCTGAAATTAATCGAGACTATTCTTTGGATTTTAAACTATTCTTTGGATTTTAAACTAACTCCTAATCATACAATAGGGCCACTTATTTCTTTGTCATCTGGAATTGATGAGGCTGTTAGATGCTAATTTCAGGGTGTCACTAGCAACCATTTTGGGAGTAAAGATTGATTTGAATAACAGTGGGTTTTCCTTGCGGTAAAGTAGAAATACAATTAGAGGAAGAAGCTCATAATTTATCTCAGCTTTATGTAAAAATATTATCAAAAAAGAATAAGAGCAACTAACAAATGCTAAAATGTGCCAAGAATTCTCAATTTGTCAGGTTTAAACAAGGATCAGAATCAAATTATCTTTATGTTAGTTTTTTTTTTTTCTTCAAAATGTTAGTAAAAACACTGGTGTAGATAAATTTGGATTTAGATATTGTATCTAGAGTTAGTTAAGTCAAAAATCTAAGAACAAACTTGATAGTGCTGCTTGAACATACAACTATTCGGAATTTTGATCATTGAAAAATATAGTGATTGTTTTCCAGAAGCTTCAATATTGCCATTACTATATGATAAAAAAAATTTAGACAGCTAATATTAGCTATTCTCCAGGGTGAAAGTTCATCTCTATAAACAGAAAAATTGCATGAAGATATTTCTATGCCTTGTAATATGATTGGTAAAAGTGGAAGTAAGAACTCTCTCTTCAATAGACACAAATTCAGAACAGAATATTTAGATAAAATGTATTTGTTTTATGAGTTACACTAGAATCTTTGTCCTTAAATTAAGTTTGGATATTTAAGGATTGTAAGGATTCTTTATGTAATATTATTTTCTTCTAAACCAAAATCCATATATTAAAAGATGTAAATAGTGGTGTTTTTTTTTTTTTGGCCTGTAGTTTGCCTATAAGCAAATTCCGTCCAATGATTTGCCTTTGTTTTTAACAGAATAATTTCTATAAACCCAAGATGTGAATTTCTATCTAATTTATATAATGTGTAGTGTTACTGGAATTAAGGGCCTGTGTGCACATTCCTCAAAAGCCAATATTCAGGAAAAGGGAATTGGTAGGAAGAAATCAGTTTTATCCGAGGGCTGGCATCTTTGAAAATAGAGGGGTTATTATCCTCAAAGCTCCATTTGAGGGAAGAAATTTAGGGTTTGTTGTGAGTGGCACTTTTAATAATTACTTGGAGGTGGATTGTCTTTAAATGCAAGCATATATTCAATCGCACCAATCATCAAATATAAAAATTAATACAAAAAGTGTTGGGTGTGCCAGAGCACCCCAACTAGCATTCAGTGAACACTAATTTAACACTATAAGCAAATCACGCAATCCTAGGGGAATCAGGAGCCCCCAAATACCTCTGATGCCATGGGACTTCTCTTAGCCAAAGAGCAGATATTGTCCTTGTCTGGTGGTTCTCTCCAGCTGATGGCTAGACATCAGGGAATGTTGGAGTCAGTCCAGGGATAGAGAGCAAGATGGCCAATCTCATTGATGTCCTTGGAGCAAAACTCTTCAATGTGGCAGGATGAACATTTTAAATACAGTTTCAAGTTGGTGGTGTATGTTGGTGATTGTTTACACCCTGTAAAAATCAATATCCATTGGTTATGTCCAGTGAGGTGATAATTGCAACTGGGCATGTTCTTTGCGCATGTCCATCAAGATATGCTCCCTATCAATTGTAACCAATCATTGCTAAGCATGCCTATGGCTAGTGCCCCTTACAGCTCTTTATCAGTTGCAAACAGACATGACTAAGCAGTTCAATGGCTGTTGTTCCTTATGGCCAGCAATTTAATGAGTCCCAGCATGTCTATGGCAGATGCTCCTTATAGGGGTACAAAGAGCTTTTATAGGTGGGGAAAGGCTTTACTAGGAGACAATAAGCAAGAGGGCTACCTATTGAGCACAATCTTCTACAGATCATGAGTCTTTTTTTTTTTTTTCCCCCCTCTTCCCAGAATATTGCAATGAACCTTGACTTCCTATGCCTGGTTCCTATATTTTTTAAAAACAGAAAACTCATCTTTCTGCAAGTTAAACCTCATAGCAATTTACATGCATCTAAGGAGGTCTGTTACAAAGATCAACAGGTCTTCCACTTTCTGTAAATGCAAAAGAAAGATGTTTAGTTAATATTTTATCTGTGTAAGTGGGGCTTCAATTTGGACTTTGGAACGCTGGGCAAAAGGGAGGGGAGGCCAAAGGATTAGGTAGGGCAAAAGCCTTTCCAAAGGAAAAAGGAATAACTGCCAAGGACAACTCTAAAGGATTAAAACTTGTGAAAAAGTATTAAAACATATGAAATAATTGACAAAAAACAGATGAGGCTGGGTGTGGTTGCACACACCTATAATCCGAGCACCTCTGGAGGCTGAGACCAGAGGATTGCGAATTCAAAGCCAGCCTCAGCAATGGCGAGGAGCTAAGCAACTCAGTGAGACCCTGTCTCTAAATAAAATACAAAATAGGGCTGAGGATGTGGCTCAGAGTACCCCTGAGTTGAATTCCTGGTACAAAAATAAAAAAGATTAGCAGGAAAAAAGTTTATACAGATTTAGTTAATTATTTGCATTTTACGTGCATATAATTTTCACCAAAATCCAAAAATCTCAAAGATTCAGAAGCTTCTATACCATTTTAACAAAGGGTCATAAATAGTGGGCGGTGACTAGGAGATGTATGGGAGAAATTAATGATTGTGATATTCTTTTGGCAGACTCAGCTCAGTTCCATCTTTATCTCTGTATGTTCTCCTAGTGCTGAGGGATGGGGATCTCCTCACAAGTGAATTTCATGCCCTGAACTTAGGTAGATAAGATAAAGGTAGAAAGTTCTTCCTGTGTCCACTCTTTCTCAATTGCCTTTAGAGAAAAAGAAGCTTTATGCCAAAACAACATATTTTGGGGTGGCATATTCTGATCCCCTTCAAATGCATTTTATTTGTTATAATGAATGAATGGGTAAGGTATTGCTTGCTGGTTTACATCTTGACTTAATACTAAAGAGCAAAAGGATTATTTATCAAAGTCATTTAGAAAAATTTCATCTACAAACTTTCACTTTTCAATTATTATTGTTTGGGTGTCCAGTTGGGGTCTAGGTCCTTGATGTTCCTGAACAAAGAATCGAGTAACACACACACAAGTAACTAGCAAAGTACAAATTTATGGAAGTTGAAGTTGGAAGTAGCACTCTGTTAGGTAGAGCCAAGTGGACAGAGCAAGACAGAGGAACTCAGGGCCCTGATCTCTGGAAATTAGTGTCTTGTATGCTGAGCTGTGAGGTATTCTCTTCCCTATAGATGGACCTGATTGAAGACCTTTCCCCATTTGCCTTCTTTGGTTACCTATGATACCTGATTAGAGTATTGCTCAATCCCTACCCCCTGTTATTTTAGAAAACTTAATTAGAATACTGCCCACTTTACCTACATTGTCATTTTAAAATACTAAAACTGAGACAGGAGTTGTCATGGTGATAAATCCTCAGTGGCTGGAGTTGTTCTGCAACTTAAGGTTAACAGGGACATGATTTATCTCCCTGACTTGTTCTTCAGCAGCATCCTTCTTATACCTGGCCTCCACCATCTTGGTGTCCCTGAACTCCAACCTAACACAACAACCTAAGAAATACAGTACAATTTTATGTCTGAAAATTCTTTACTTAAGGGAATGATAATGTTTATTTTGTTCCTGGTGATTTTTTTTTTTTTTTTCTTGATTCATGGGATTTAACTCAGGCACACTCAACCAATGAGCCATGTCCCCAGCCCTATTTGTATTTTATTTAGAGACAAGGTCTCAGAGTTGCTTTGTTGCTGAGGCTGGCTCTAAACTTGAGATCCTCCTGTTTCAGCCTCCCGAGCTTCTGGGATTAGAGGCTTTTTAAAATTCTGCTTTTATTTTTTAACTTAATTTCAATGTACTAAATATTAACTGTTACAATAAAACAAATTTCTATGGGAGTAGCTAGAATGCAGGCAAAAGTGTCAGAATCCCAAGTCTTAGGCAATCAACTTAAAGCAACCGAGCATCAATTTTCCTGTAAGATGCAGACAATATGTGATAATGCTGACAACATTTATAACAGCAAGAAATATAAAACTTTCTTTTGTATTTCAGAAGTTCTTTCAGTGTAATGGTCAGATTTTAGGAAATAAAATGTTCCTTAGTCTTTTTTACTATTAACAAACTTCATTAAATTATATTTTGTTTAAATTTTCATAGATCATCCATCCACATATATACACATAGTATAAAACTGTTAGGTAGAATTTCTTTTAAATTTTCTATGTGTCTAAAATATTATTTCCCTCTGATATACTAATATTGAGAAGTTTTTATTGTTTATATGATTTTTTTTTTTGTACTAAGGATTGAACTCAGGGGCACTGGACCCCTAAGCCACATCCCCAGCCCTATTTTGTATTTTCTTTAGAGACAGGGTCTCACTGAGTTGCTTAGTGCCTTGCCATTGCAGAGGTTGGCTTTGAACTCACAATCCTCCTGCCTCAGCTTCCAGAACTGCTGGGATTACAGGGATTACAGACATGTGCCCCTGTCTCCAGCTTTATAATTATATTTTAAAATTTACATTTTATTTCTCAAAAATCCCATACCGATTGTTAGACCTTTGCCCTGAAAATACTAATATGTGCTTGTCTATGTGTTTAATATTAGACCTAATGAATCAGAAGAAAATAACTATGTGGCCAGTTAATATAATATGTGAAAAATTCAATAGAATTTTTGAATTAATATACATCTTTTCTGATTCTTTTTTCATACTTCAACTAAAAGACAAGAAATACATATTTATATATACACACATATATATGTGTATGTGTGTGTATATGTATAATTTGCATTATACCCATATAATGCTAATTAACATTCAGTTAATCTATTTTTACCCAAATATCCAGAAATAAAATATAGCTGCTATGAAGCAGGTCACTCTTTGAGAATCAGCACATTAATCTTGTTTGTTTTTTTCTTACTAAATGCATGACAGCTAATATATAAAAACAAAGTGACTTTAAAGGATAAAGATTATATTATGTTTACAAAATATGCTTGGGTAACAATGCATTTCAAATATGTGACTTTATGAATTTATTTGCTGTTAGCACCTATCTGAATAAATTAATGTACTATTCATGTGAATCTTGCATGTATTTTCATTAATGTTTTAATGTTCCATTGAAATGCTGCCATTTCTTTAAGAAGAAATTAATTAACATTGAATGGGTTTGTTTTTATTTTTCTAAATTGTTCTCCATAAAATTTGGCACTAGAGATTTCACTTTAGCTATGAGGTAATTAAAATCAGACCTTTCATTTCTTTTTCCTACATAATATTTTGGATCAAATAGAGAAGTCACTTGTATGCTCAACACCCCTTCTCACACCATTAGGCTTTATTCATCTATAAATAAAAATAACATACAAATTGTGTATTTATATTTTGTATACCATTTTAAACTTTCAATTTAAGAAAAGCAACCCCAGCCTCTTTTGTATTGAATGTTTCCTGTCTTGGATTTCTAGCCTGAGGGGTGCAAACACAGCAAGAGATTTTGCACACATGGCAAACTGAACTTATTCTTGTAGCCAGTCCCCAGGTCAAAATGCAATTCCATCAGTGCCCCCAGATGCCCTCTCAATCTCTTTTTTCTCCTTGGAACAGGGCTTGGTCCTGAGTCCTTATTGAATGGATTATTTCTTCTATTTTGATGCATCTTATAAATGGAATAATTCACTATTAAACAGGTTGGCTCTAGTTTTCATCATTCATATTTTTGTAAGATTTGTCTATATCTTATTAAGTTGTAGATGGACACAATACCTTTATTTTTATTTATTTATTTATTTTTAATGTGGTGCTGAGGCTTGAACCCAGTGCCTCACACATGCCAGGCAAGTGCTCTACCACTGAGTTAACAACCTCAGCCCTCATCCATGTATTTTGTTGTTGAAAGACAATTGAGTTGTTTTCAGTATGGAGTTATTACATATAGCAATACTGTAAACATCCTAGTACACAACTTTCTGTGAGCATGCATGCACATTGCTCTTGACTGTATTTATTAGCAGTGGAATTGCTGGATCACAGAATATCCATGTGTTCAGCTTTACTAAGTTTGGTTGGAAAGTTTTCTGAAACTGTTTCACCCTTTTATACCTCCAGCAAAAGTGTATGAAGTTCCAGTTGTTTCCATATCGTTGACAAAATATTAATATTTTTATCAATATATATTAAAAAATTTTACTTTTACTGTATGTGGTTTGCATATCCCATGAAAGTGAAAACATTTTCATGTTTATTGGTCATTGTCTTCTGTAAAATGTCAATTCAAGTATTGTGCTCATTTTTTTATTGAGTTGTCACTCTTTTACTTATTGATTTATATGATTTCCTTCTGTATTCTGGATATGAATATAATTATACGTTCCTAAATTACAGCTTGTAATAGAATAGTTACATTTAGTCATTTTATTTATTTATTTATTTTACTTTTAGCATTAGAGTTTTTAAAATCTATCTTAAAACACTTGAAAAACAAAAAGAAAAAAACTTCAACTATGCCAAACACACAGATATTCTCAAATGATGATGGAATCAGACCTGATTATAAAATGAAATTATAAGAATATTATGATGAAGAATCAAGGCCTGGGGGAAAAGTTAATTATCGCCCTCCCCACTGTCAGCTTCTCTTCAGGGAGCCTAAGTAATTGTGGGTCCCTATCTATTGGATTGTAAATAGCTTTCTCTAGGCATCTCCCTCTCATGAAATGTAAACATCCTGTGATAGGGTTTCAAGGCCAGACAGGTGTCTATAAAAGGAGTTGTTTCTTTTTAAACTTTGAAATTTTCTGAACTCTGTAGGAATGTAGCTTCTACATCACTCAATTGCTATGCCAATTAACCACTCTCTAAACTATAACCTCATAGGCTTAGTTCTTAGAAATATAGCTCTTATGGAGATAAACTCAAGTCATCTTGAGTTACTGCTGCCTGTGGTGAAGGCCACTTCACAATAACACTTGCAAGTGTTATACTATCTTTGTTCCACACCTGTGAACTACTTATCCTAAATTCCCTTTGTGTGGTCTTTGGTCATGGTCACATAGGCCAAGAATTCAAACCTACTGATGTTGTCATGGTTAAGAAATGATGTCAGGGGTGGAGATATAGCTCACTTGGTAGATTGATTACTTGCCTCACATGCACAAGGCCCTGGGCTCAATCCCCAGCACTACAAACAAACAAACAAACAAACAAACAAAAAACACAAACAAAAAAAAGAAAGAAAGAAAAGAAAAGAAATGATGTCAAATTTCCTATAGAAGCCCCATGTAACCTCAGCTTGGGGCCCAGAAGTTCAGAGCACTAGATCATCTGGGTCCTCCAGCATAAACAGGTGTAAATAAACCTGAGTTCTCTAACCCTCAGAGTGGTCCTTGGTCTCTTACTGAGCACAATTTCCATAAAACAAATACTTTGAGAATATTTAACTATTAATTATTGAATATTTAAATATTTATTATTTTACCTGTAATATTTACATGCATGATTTTCCTGAAATTGATTTTCATTTTGTTATTAGTATGCAATTCTCCTAACACCATTTATAGTACATAATACTAATTTTTTTTTTTTCTACATTAAGTTTTCTTCAGGTCACTAAATGTGCGTAGATACCACCAGTTCTCAGTGATGAGTTCTGCTTCCTCTCATGTTGAAGTTTGAACATTAGAGAAGCACGCTGAGGCAAGCATATAAAGTGGTGTTTATTTAAAAAGGGGTAACATAGACTTCTCCCAGAAGGCGAAGGGGGCCATAGATGGTATCAGGATACCAGGGTATCCTAAGAGATGAGGCATGCTGCCCTTTTTATATGTCCTAGGCTTCCTTTGTTCTCCTGGTCTCTTCCTCTTAAATTTCTCCTTCCTGCCTACATGACTAGGCCTAGGAAATGCTCCGTAGGATGGCCAAAAGGTGGAAAACAGGTGGGCTGAAAGGGGAAGGGCAGGAAGGTGCAGCCCAGGACACATTAATTAACAAACTTTTAACTCCCTGTAGGGACAGGCAATTCCTGGGACAGGTTACCTTAGCAACAGGTTGGAGCAGGGGCAGGTTCTTGATTAGGGTGGAGGAAGGGCTCTGAAGGAATTAACATTTTAATCCCTCAGGGGACAGTCTCCAACTTGCTGGACTCACTCAAAATTGTCCTCCTTGACCTGACTTGATTTACCTATTTATACTGACTGCCTGCCTAATTCTGGCTTCAAAGGTCCATTCATATACCATTAACATAGTTTCTTAATAGAGGTTTATATTAAATCTTGATAGATAGTATTAAATATACTGCTGTTTTGTTTTGCCTTCATGATTTTAATTGATTTTGAGTTAATTTTTTTAAATGATATATTATGAGGGACCAATTTTATTATTTTGGTTTTGTATATTATTTTCCCAACATTATTTATTGAAGACATCTTCCTTCCTTCATTGTGTATTTCAGAGGTCCTTCTAAACGATTAGTGGACCATGTATTCACGGATGTATTTGACCCATCTGTCTTGTCTTATGCCTGTACCACCCTGGTGAGATTTTTTTTAGCTTTGTAACATAGTTTGAAATTAAGTATGATACTTCCAGCTTCATTCATCTTTTTTCAAAATTGCTTTGTTTATTCACAAACAGTTGTGGTTTTATGTGAATTTGAAAGGTTTATTTTTTTTTTTCTATTCCTGTAACAAATACTATTGGAATTTTGATAACATTAAAATAAACCCCACTAGTCTTTATTTATTGGCCATTTTATTTTATATTTCTGAATGTGATTTCTGTTTTGTAAAGAATTTTGTCATCTATGTCATGAGATAGATAACTTTCTTATGGTGCCATTTTTGGTTTTCATAAAAAGAATATTTTAGTCTCATAGAAATTGGGTTTGTTTTATTTCTTTTTTTTCCTCCTTTTTTTTTTTCATTTTTAAAATTTTCTTTCTGTGTGTGTTTGTGTGTGTGTGTGTGTGTGTGTGTTCATAGTCTAAGTAAAAGGTTGTTTAGTATACCATTAATTCTTTCTAATAATATAAATAATCATCTTGGAAGGCTTTTTGGCTTGATGCTTTCATGGTGGGGGCATTTTAAATGAACAATTCAGTTTCCTTAAGGCTACAGAACTATTTAGGTTTTTAATTTATTCTCCTGGAAGGTATGTTACATTGGATGCTTCCATGACTTTCCCAGTTTCATAGTGATTGTTAAATTTATGACAGAATATTGGTCATAGAATTGTTATTTTCCCTAACACCATTACTTGCTTTTCTTTCTCCTTGTTTTTTTCTAAACTAAAGCTGTTAAACATTATAATGTTCAAATAGAAGAATTTAGATGGTTGATGTTATATATTGCCTTTTAAAATGCCTTATCTAACTCACAAATTTATTTATTTTTCTCTTACATAATTTTAGCTTCATTTATGATATAATACTATCTGCTTAAGGAGGAAGTACAGATTATTAATTTTAAATATTTCTTCTTTAATAATATAACATTTAAACTACGGATTTAAATGCTTTTTGCTATTAAGAAATAAAAAAGAATATAAAGAAAAAACACAAAAAAATGCTTTAAGTATCTCATAAATTTAATATTAAATGTTTTAACAGTTTGAAATGTTCTTAATAATTCTAATTTGAATCATATTTAGATGTGTAATGCTTAATTTTTACATAAACGGATTTTTCTATTTATCTCTTGTTGGCTTCTAGGTTAACAATTCTCTGTGATCAAACAATCTATTTGGAATAATATTAATCATAAAATTTATTGAGGCTTTTTATATATAAGCATTTGTTCATTTAAAAAAAAAATGTTCTAGGGCTAGGGTTGTGGCTCAGCGGTAGAGCGCTCGCCTAGCACGTGCACAGCCCGGGTTCGATCCTCAGCACCAAGTAAAAACGCATTGTGTACAACTTAAAAAAAAAAAAAAAAAAAAAATAAATAAATATTTAAAAAAATGTTCTAGGTGCCTTAGAAATAAATGTGAATTCTGTTCTTATTAGGTGAAATATTCAACCTAGTTCAATTAGGTCAAGTTTATTAATTGTGTTATTCAAATTTCATTATTATTAAATATTTTCATGGTCATTTGTTATTTATTGATAGATACATGATAAATTTTTTAACTCTATGGAATTATGTCTATCTCCTTTTATTCCTCTCAATTTTAACTTAACATTATTTTGAATCTATGTTACAAGGTACATAAAGATTCATAGCCAGGTGTATTCTTGGTAGATGAGCTTTTGTATTCATTACAAAAAGTCCTTCTTTATCTTTGGTAAATTTCTTGCCCTAAATTCTGTTTTGTCTGACATTAGTATAGCTATGGAAACTTTATTTTGGTTAATATTTTTATAATATTTGCCTTATCATCATCTTGTTTTTAATCTTTTCTTTCTTCAATTTACATTTAAATAAATGGTTTGTGTGTAGTATTTAGTTGTTTGCTTTCTTAAAATCTAATATTCTTAGTCATTTCCTTGAAATATTCTATTTGTATTTATTCCATTTAGTTGCTTTGATGTAATGTATATCTATTTGCAACCTTAATTTTAGGAATATATTTGATCTCTCTCTTTCATGTTCATGTTAGTCTTTTCCTGACCTCTTTTGGCTTATTCAAGCATTTATTTATTATTATATTATTTTCTTTTTATTAACATAGTTACATATAGTTTTACTATACTTTTTGTGTCTACCTTAGAATTTATAAAATGCATTATTTACATATTACAGTTGAATAAAAACTTTTATCAATATTCCATACAGCTTGAACTTTAGAAACTTTTAACTCTGTTAATGCTCTTCATATATTTGCATTCTAGTTATCATGCATTTTACTTTGACATATAATTCAAATTTCATAAGAAGTATAAGTATTGCTTTATATAGTTAATATCCATCTATAATTATTTTTTTAGTATCTTAATCATTCTTACATTCTTTTTCTGTTTTTTTATTTTTTAATTTTATTTCTGTTTTTTAATTATTTTATTATTATTTTATTTGTTTTTTACCCATTAAGGTTTTTTTTTTTTTTCTAAATAAAGATGACTTTTAGTTTTTCTTTTAGTGTATGTCTGCAAGATATAAATTCCATCGGTTTTGATTTGTCTGGAACCAACAATTTTTATTTCTTCTTCTTCAATTTTTAGATATCTCCCCTGGTTATTAACTATCAGTTACTTTCTTTTATCACCTTAAAGGTGCAATTTTATTATTTTCTGCCTTCCATAATTAATTTGAGAAATCAGCTGTCAGTTTTATCATTGTTCCTTTGAGAGGAACGTGTCTTTTTTCTTTTTTCTTTTTGTTTTGTTTTGTGATTTTTTTTCTCCTTCATTTTGGATATTAGTATGTCCTTTATTTATTGATGTGTGTGTTTATGTGTGTGTGTATGTGTGTGTGTATGTGTGTCTGCATGTTCAACTATTCTAATTAGGGTTTGCTGAGCTTACGAACGTACAAAATAAAGCCTTTCATGAGTTTGGAAAATTGTTATTACATATGTATTATAATATTTACTTCTAATTCCTATATCTTACTTTTTTATGAATTTAATTATAAGAACATTATATATTTTTTCCTGTATGTGTTCTTATTCTTTATCTTCTCAGCTTGTGTTTACCTGTTTTGATATTTGTATGTTTTGGTATACTATTTACCTAGCCATGGTTTGGATATGGGTTGAATGTATCCCCCAAAGGATGATGTTCTTAGAGATTGCTCCCAATGTGGTAGTGCTGGGAGGTGGTAAGAGCCTTAAGAGGGGGTACCTAGTGAAAAGTGTTTATGTCATTGAGGGCACTTCCCTTGGAAGGGTTAAAAGTAGTTCTCCTGGGATTTACTTTACTACCTGTGAGAGAAGGTTCTCATAAAACGTGAAAGTCCACTCCCTGAATCCTTCTGACTTCATATCTCCCTCTACCCCCAGGACATGTGTTCTCCTTTGTATATGCTCCTGCTATTGTCATGCCATTTACCTTGAGAATTTCATTAGAGTCTAAATAAATAAGGCCAACTGATCTTGAACTTTTAGGCTCCAAAACTGTGAACTAAATAAAACTCTCTTTATAAAATGCTCAGCCTCAGGTATTTTGTTATGTCAAGAGGCAACTATAACAAAATCATTATTTCTGTTTTTTTTTTTATTTTATTGATTTTTTTAGACCTACCCAATGAATTCACAAAATATGGATACCATATTATTCAGTTCCAGAATTTTCTTTGAATTTCTTTTCCAATTTAGAATTTTTTGAAATGTTTTATCCTATAAACTACTTTAAAAAATTGTTATGTTTTCTTTACCATATTACCAAACTTTGATTCAGAGTATTATAATAGTCTTTTCTTACTATAGTAATTGTGAGGAATATAGATCTTCCTTTCCCATGTTCTAGTCTTTCTCTTTATGTTCTGGTTTTTAATGGTTCAAAAACTCTCATGTTCGGGCTGGGGATATAGCTCAGTTGGTAGAGTGCTTGCCTTGATACAAAAGGCCCTGGGTTCAATCCCCACTCAGCACCACACGCACAAATAAAAACCTCTCATGTTTGAGGGGAGGCATTATCTATGCTTAATATAGGTCATTGTCCACCTCTCTGTAATTTTTCATTTAACAAGCATCATAATTCCTACAGGGTGTTTTCTTTCTGCATTTTGGAAGATTTCAATCTAGCTTCTCAGTTGACTCATAGCACCAGGTATTAGAAAATTTCCTATACAGGGCAGTGGTCATATATCTGATTGTCAGGTTTTCAACTTGTGCCATTTGTCCTGTGTGGACAACTGTGCTAGTTCTGTACTAGACAAAAGCCTTTCTGGTTTCTATGTATTTTAGGTATCTTCTGAGTAGTATAATTTAGCATCCACCCCAAATCAGCCTATTGCTTCAAGGAAGGGGAACTACTAAAAAAATTCTCCTCACCGCAGAAATGCTTTCTTTCCTGGAATTGTAGTTCATTTAATATTATCACTTCTACAGATGCCAAAGCATTTCACAATGCGATATTATTTCATCTCCATTTTTTATGGAGGTATCATTTTTCTTCAATGACCTGATATATTTTACATAACACTAGGATATTTAAATATACATTTTCAATGTTGTAATAGATAAAAATACATTTAATATGTCACTGTATCCAAACTAAATGTTGAATTTTCATTGATTACACCTAACCAGTAGATATTAAATAAGGCAAAAAAGTTTGCATGGATATTTCAAGGATTGCTGTGTGTACAGAGAAAAGCATCTGTAGTCTGTTAGAGGCAGTCTGTTACAGTCCCTGATGATCTTTACCCCTTGATATTCACAGCCTTGTATAATCTTTGTTTTTGAATGTGGGCCAGATTAAGTGAGTTTCTTTTAGTAAATATAATGTGGCTGACAAGATGGAATATCACTTGGAGTACAGGTTTAAAAAAGCCTCGGGCATTCATCCCATGCATCCTCCATTGCTCTCTTTCTTGCTTCCTTGCTGAGTAAAGCAAGCTGTCATGTTGTGAGAAGCCCTTGGGAAAATCTCATGTGGCAAGGAAAGTGATGTCTGTGGCAAACAGCCAGTGAGGACCTGAGCCTTGCCAACAGCCATGTGAGTGAGCTTGATAGTAAATTGTCCCCACATGAGCCTTGAGAGGATGGTATCCCTGGCCAACAACTTGATTGCAGCCTTTTGAGAGACCCAAAGCCAGAGGCACTTGGCTAATCCATACTCAGATGCTTTAACTAATTAAAAAAAAAAATGAGATAATAAATGTTTGGTGTTTTAAACTGCTGAATTCTGGAATAATTTTGCTACTCAAAATTGCTAGCTAATAGAGTTAGTCTTCTATGTAAATCCCAATTACACGCTTCTTCATTGAACATGTGTGATTAAGCAATGGTACCTCTGCCGCAGCTTCAGTTTCCTTATCTAAATTTTTAAAAGGGGTATTTCTACAGTAACAATGAAAGAAGATTAAAAATATATCTATTATATGTATATATATTTGGATATATATAATTGGATATATTGAATATGTGTGTGTGTGTGTGTGTGTGTGTGTGTGTGTTATCTGGATCGAACCCAGAGTTGCTTCACCACTAAGCCACATTACCAGCCACCCGCTTCTTTCAATTTTTTTTATTTTGAGACAAGGTCTCACTAGGTTGCTTAGGACTCACTAAGTAGCTTAGGCTGGCCCCATATTGTGATTCTCCTGCCTCGGCCTCCTGAGCCGCTGAGATTACAGGTGTGTGCCACTGCTCCTGGCCTGAGAGAAAAAAATCTTTCATAAAAGAATGCTAATTTATTTGCAGGTAGTTTTGCAAGGGAGTTTAGACTGTGGAATTCTTTACTGTTAATAAAAACTCCAATCAAATGTGTTCTTAAGGGGAAAGAAACCAAAATATAAAGATTACAAATTTGCTAATGTTACTGTTTTTCTATAAAGTGCAAAACTAGGATTTTAAAAACTAGGTAACATACTTGCAAATATCATCATGTATCCTCAGGTACCAGAATTGTGTTAGAAATGAACTTGTTTTTATGAGAGAATAAGTAATACATAGGAAATTACTCAGCTTAAGAATCATCACTTAACAATAATGCACCAATAAAAAACGTGGGGATAAAAAAGAATTATCATTTATTTTGGTGCTCCAAGGCAAAGATGCCGCCGCCCTTTGTTGTTGGCATTATTGTTGTTCATCTCAGGACAAAATGTAGGTGTGAGTGTGTGTGTATGTGTGTGGGTGTGTGTGCATGTGTGTGTGCGTGCACGTGCGCACACATGTTCCTGTATGTTTGACTTGTAGTATGTGACTTTCTCATGATACATGAAACATAAAGTATTAACTATCTAAACAAGACATTTTCCCTTGCATAAGATCATCTTTTCTCTTCCTGTAAAAATGTTTCTCTTATGTCCTCTATTCAGTATTGAAAACCACCCATTCTTACTCTTAAAGATATCTTCACCATTTTTGAACACAGTTTTAGCCTGTCCAAATTCTTTTCTTGTTTATAACTGCAGTTTTCACTCACTCATCTGTAGCCCTTGTCTTCATCCTAAGTTAGATTTTGAAGTTATTGTTCCCCCCAAATGTTTACACTGCTCTCCCATAATGATGTATCCCTCTATGTTCTATTTCAGTAATTTAAATATTCCTACTGGTTTCAATACTACTGTGATCTTTAACAAGTTTAAAGACTTTCATTTGTCTTCAGTCTGTCTAAATACTTGGCATATGAAGGTGGGAAAGGCTGTATTTGTTATTCTGTTGAGAGATTGTAACCTTGATGAGCAAGGAACTGCTTTGCAAATTGGAGCTGATGGGAGAATAAGACAAAACATAAAGAATCATTAAGATTTATAGAAAAAGCTCAAGTCAATTAATAAATTGAACTACATTGAGAGGGGTGGAATACTCGCTCCAAGAAAATCCACAACATCAAATTCAGGGACAAGGATCAAGTGAAACACAAAATGTGCTGTTTAAAAATGGAGGCTCATTTTAGAGGTGCATGGAGAGATTTCTATACCTAAAGCTCGGAGGAGCTACATGAGGAAACTCTAAGCACAGAAACTAAGGAATTGAGCATGTGTTGGTGTTTTAGCAGTTCCAGAGAGCTCAGCCTAGAGCTAAATAGTTGGGGTTGAAACCCTGGGAGAGAAAATTCCTCTAAAGAACCTAGAGAATGATAAATAGATAGTTTCCCTGAAGGTGGAAGCAAGGAATAACTGGCAGAAAAAGACCCTGAGGCTTGGTGCAAGGGAATAAATTTGTAAATGGAAGAGAGTAAAATGGATCGGTCCCAAGATAAACAGGATAAATGTTTTAAAATGTGCCAAGATATCTAGGCAATGTGATATTTTTATCTACCATGTAGCTTCCTTGAATACAGTGTTCTAGAATCATAATTTCAATGATAATTCTGTACTCCTACCTTTTCTATTCTACCTAGGTACAGGGATATTCTCAAACCATCCATAAGAGCCTGTTTTAATGTGCATGACACACCAGCAAATACAGATATTTACAAGAATGCCTCTTCTATTGCTGAACAACTGAAATAATTAGATAATTCTTCATTCTTTTGGGTCCGTATTTTGTGTCAATGATCATTATCTGTTTGCTAAATTATGAGACAACACAAAATTTTTATGATAGCCTCCAAATATGTGAATTTTTTTTACAGCTATTCTTTTTATCCGTGAAAATATCTGCGTTCATTAACTATTTATGTGACATGGTTTTCGGATCCTCATCATTATAATTGCCTTCGTCCTAGTAGCCTTCAGCTGTCAGTTAATTTAAAATATTTCAGGTGGATTTTTTTAATGGCATTTCACCTCATATGTGAAAGACGTTTAATCATGTTATTGGAGGAACAAGAAATGAATAACTAAGCAAAAGGAAGCAATGTCTCAAGTCCACGCTGACCAGTGAAAATACTAATATTTGACTTACATCAGTAGCTAGGAATCCACGTTTCTATTTATTGAAATGAAAGCTAACTTGAGCTTTTGTGCATGCTTATTTATTTTTATATTCTTCTCTAAACAGTTTTTATATCACTGCTGGTACATCCTATATGCTAAAATGCAATCAGATTTTTTTTTTTTAAAACATGAACCACTGCAATCTTGGACTTCCTTTGTTTATATTTGTTTAATGGATTTTTGACTTAAATTTAAAACTTGGGAATTACTCATGTCAATGCCATTTTGTAGGCTTCAGTCTAGTGTTACAAGGGAAATCATTTCAAATCTTGATTTTTATATTTGTAAAACATTTCTGTGACTTCCAAGTCATCCATTTAAAACATTGCCTGCATTTTACTATATTATAGATATATAGGGGAAATATCTTAAATTATGCCACTAGAAATACCCATACAAGATAACATCACTCCACTAATGATCATTTGAGTTTGTTCAGTGAGTAGTGAATCTTACATAATAGTGCCATCACCTAATGTACAGCTTTACATTTTATCTGTACTATTATAATTAGAAATTGTCAAAAGCTAAGCAGAAATCATGATTATCTGTAGCTTTCTTCTTACAAATCAACCAATCAATAGCATCCTTCACATAATTAATGTTAGTTGTGTATCTATTGGAGACAAGTGGGTATCATTTTTATTTTGTATGCTTAAAGTTTTCATTTTTCAACTCTTTTTCACTGTTCTGTAGTTTCTTATAATTTTTTCAAATTTTCATGTTTGTAAACCCATACTAATGTATCTGGGAAGTTTACCTACAATTGTTTGCTTCTTGTGGCAGAGATTATTTTATATTTGCTTTGATTTGTGCCTATAAGATCATAACATTTGCTTTCTCTACATTTATGAGGTTAATTCACTGTGAGCTAAAATCTTCAATTCATTAAAAATTGTTAGAGTCAATGTTTTAGCATCTCTGGGCCTATGTAGGGCATATTTATTGCAAGGACCATTTTCTTTTGCTAGGAAAGAAAAAAAGAAAGTGACATACAATAGATTTATCTTTTCAGGAACTATCTTCAGTGATTGTTTTCTGACTATGGATAGAAGGGATATTGCTAAGGAAAAAGAAAAAGAAAACCACATAGTTCTCTAAGCATTGAAAGGGAGAATCTTTTGTCATTACTGTTTAAAGAACTAACACTCAGCAGGAGTTTATTTTGAAAATCAGTCATTTCTTCATGCTTTTCTGTAAGTAATGTCTTTCCTCTACTTCAAAAATTTGTATATGGCCAACACGATGAATTTTTTTCTAAAATACTGTCTTTGAGCCTTTGTAACTTCAGCAATCATCTCAAATTTATGTGAATCAACAAATAGTGAATTTTGTGCTTGTTAGGCAAACTTTACTTTCTTTTCACTAGCTTTAACATCTTACAATGATGCAAAGATTATTTGTGGACCCCTGAATAATGCTTCTTTAGAGACCACAAAAGAAAAGGAGAACATAGAACCCAGAAATTTTGCTAAATAACAAACAAAAGTCAAATTTTAGACATCTTAAAATGGAAAAGTGAATTCCTTTTTAAGGTTTTGTTTTCCTTCTGATAATTTATTAGAACATCACTATTGGTTAACATACCTTAGGGAAGAACCAACTGTGAAGCTATTCTGAGCACAATTCTAAATACCATTGTACAGTTTCCATTTATTATTTTCCTGCTGTGATTAGATAATTAGTAAGGTACTTGGTGTTTAGGTGAATTTTCATTAGAAAAGCAGTAGAATTAAATTTAAATGGCAAAAGTGCCACTTCTTTCTTCTCTTCTTTAATGTGTTGATTTCTTCATACCAGTCTTCAAGGATGAGCACAGCATGAGGTCTCACATAATTTAACCTTTATTCCTTATAATTAAATATAAACATACACTGAAATCAAAGCTACCTAGCTATGTTAAAGTGTATTTCTAACAATTAAAAATGAACACAATCAATTTTAATAAAACTAAAAAGGATACCCATTGTTATTTGTTAATCCGGTGTGTGCTAATAAGTGAGCAACCATTTGGAAGGGAAACACAAATTTGTCTCTCACTCAGGGTTATAATTGGTTTCTGTGAGACAAGCATACTTTTTCCTTGAAATTAATTATGTTAATAAAATGGTATTTAGTCAATACTCTTTATCTACTATTAGTTCTACGCAAAGCAGGAGATGGAAGTTTGTTTCTTTTGAATGCCTCTTTAGAAGAAACTTGCAGTTGGGTTAGAGAGAGAGTTCATATGCAGGAAAATAATAAATGAGAGAAAGAAAAGGGGGCCAAATTTGATGTATAGATATTATATGGTAGTGGACTAAAGGAAGGGATTAACAAAGAGTAGGACTGGCACAGAGAGATGCTTAATAAATGTATGTGAATGGTTCAATCACTGAATGAGATCTGCAAAAGAAAATCAGTGAAGATTAAAATCGCCAGAAAATAGCCATAGTGTAGGAAGGGCTGAAGATGGAATAATACGATGATTGAGAAATGAAGATATGGATAGTGTTCTGAGCAGAGAAAACTGCTATGCCAGATTTGAAGGAGAATCAAGAACAATGTTCAGGGCAAAGACAGATAGGAAGAAAAGAATCAGCCCTTAGGTTTGATCTGGGACAGAGAGGCAGAATTAGTTATATTACTTAAATTATTATGCAGTGCTCACATAGTGCCATTTTTAAAATGCTACTGGATTTTGATAGTGTTGTTTCTAGGTAGATTTTGTATTTGAATACAATATAATTTAGGTCACACTGAAGGTGAAAGAATATGCAATTTTATTTTGGTTTTCTCTCTTATCTCTTTAAACTACTTCTGCTTTGACACACTAATGAAGTAAAAGTATGTGAAGACACCAGACTCTCATTACAGCACATTTTCAATGAACATGAGAAATGCATATTTTTTTATTTTTATAGTTAGTAGCAACTGAAAAATATAGTAATATTGTAGGTTGTATATATTTTAAATTAAGTCATCCACATTTCCTGATATTTTGAATAACACAAATATTAAAATTAGAAAAATTCTATATAATTTCACAGCATTTAAATTAAAATCCCTGAATACCACATTACAGTAGAAAAAAGACATATTTCTAGTTTTATTCTCACTTTCATAAATCCCCAGATAATGCAATTCTTCAAACAAAATTTCATTGAAGCATTGTAACAAATTTTAAAACCTAAGTGCTCTGTGTATCTTCTTAAATAGTCTATCTAGAAAATTTTTTTTAAAAATCTCCCCTAAATAAACTCTATAAAATATTATGGTACATTCTTACTATTTTAAAAGGAACGAAAATTTGGGAATTAGCAACTGTTATTTGAGTATTTTTCTTTCAATATACACCAAGACAGGTATTATGCACATAATGATTACAAGAAAACAATCAAGGTGCTATTGTTTCACTCATTAGTAAACATATATTGGCTGCCTACTCAGGTATGGGGCACCAGAAATTGCTCCAAGTTCACACATCATATACCTTTGAAATTTCTTGTGGCATTTAGGTTAGATCTGCCAATGTATTGAATTAATACAATACGATTAAGTACGGCTGTGTTCCTCCAAAGAGGCAGATAATTAGACATAATTTTATAATTTATAATCATTTCCAAATGATTCTGATAATTGTATTGAAATTAATTTTGTAAGAAACAAATATGTACAAGGTTTTATCCTAGGAGGTTAGAAATAGCATCAGTTCATTCCTTATTTTTTATGTTTTATTAGTACAAGTAAAAGCAAATGGTTGATTAAAAAAAAAAAAAAGGAAGACTTTACTGATAGTTTAGTTTGAGCCATAGAAGACAAATAACAACCATTTGCTGAATGATCTTCATATTCTTCCTGATTTTGTTTGAATATAATAGGTACCATCATATTTTTATTTAAAAAGGTAGACTATACAAATAAATAAATATTAAAACAAAAAAGGGCTGGGGTTGTGGCTCAGTGGTAAGAGTGCTTGCCTAGCACGTGTGCAGCCCAGGTTCGATCCTCAGCACCATGTAAAAGTAAAGGCATTGTGTACAACTAAAACAAATAAATAAATATTTAATAAATAAATAAATAAATAAAAAGGTAGACTATGGACACACTATACCAAATCCACATCTCAGTCTCTCTCCAGTGAGAAAGTTGTTTAATTTGTTTCATATCTCACTATAGTCAATTCTAAAATGGCAATAATTTCAATTCCTCCCTAAAGAGCTTTTTCAGGGAATAAATGAAGTGAATGAATTAATGAATTAGAGAAGGAAGGGATGGAAGGCTTTGGAGATGCAGCCATCCCAAAACATTTGCATTGACAAGTGAGAAGATTTCCCAGTATAGAAACTATTTTGCATCCTCCAGTGAGTTATGTTGACAGTCTGTACACCTGTTTTCTGTAACACAGCGGAATGTTCTACCCTGAAGTGAACTGCATTGTCTTTCAGTCTAAGGAGCGTTTAACATAGCAACATCCTTAGGTAGAGAGGTGGAAGAGGCAAAGCATAGAAATCTGCTGACCCAAGGCATGGGCAATGATCAACGATTGTTCTCTGTAAGAAACAACTGCTCCACAGTATCTTAGATGTTCTCACCTAAGTGTTCAATTGTACAGATGTCTCCTTTCCATGTTCTCTCTTGTAAGCCTCACAGCTTTCTACCTAGTAGGGAGATACTTGGGGAATTTGTGCTACCAAGAGGGTTTGTTGTGGTCAAGTGAAGGTTGATGGGGGATGAGTAAGCAAGGGAAGGAGACAATGCTGTAGAATTGACATAAAATCCTGCAGGTTAGGAATAGATTTTTAGTGACTTTAAGGACCAGGAGAAGCTGTAGAGAGATTTAACAGTAAACAAACATAATATAATTCAAAATGAGAAGACAGGAAGAAATTTAATTCCAAGTATAATCTTTACAAAGACATGGGATTATGAGGAAAGTAGAGGTATTTGATGTGATAAAGGAATTTCTTATCTTCTACCTTGGAGAAGAAAGGCCATCAGTGATGGTTACATTGAGTGATTATGGGGAGAATTAAATTAGGGAATGATTGTAGGGAGTGGGTTTGATCTTCACCTTATCAAAGAAGATGAATTGTCAAGTTTGAGAGATAAAAGTTCCTCAAACAAACTGAGTACACTAGTTTGAAGCATTTCATAGGTATTAGCATTTTAATTTATTAAGACTTTGAAAACAAGATTGGCATTAAGTGAAAGATTAAAATGGGACATTCTAGTCAGTGGTAGAAATAAATTTAGCATAAACTAATATTACAGTGAGGAAAAGAGAGTTTCAGAATGGCTGGCTTGCTTTATGACTAGATACTGGAAAATTGCAGCGTATCCTTATTAAATTGTTTCCTATTGGAGGACTACAAAGTTCAGAATGTATTTATAGTTAAGTTCAGTACTGTCACTATGTGTTAGGAAATCTGCAAACTAAGGTATATATTTGCAAGGGAGATATAGTTCTTGCACTTTGCCATTTGATTAAGGTAATATCATTAAAGTTGCTAACCCAGAATTAAAACTGTATTTTTCATTAGACCACTGAGAGGTAGACCGTGACTTTTGGTATTCTATCATGTGTCACAGGATGCACTGTACCATAAAGGTCACGCCAATAACAGAGTGAACAAAACAAATAAGATGACTCTACTAAGGTTGCTTCTGGTCAAAGCTGGCATGCTTTTTCTTTTACTCTCTTAAAAGAGTAATATCACATCATCCTGAAATGTTACAGCTACAATATACTTTAGAGGCTCTAAAATACAGTCCTTTTGTACAACAGATGAACAAAACACAAGCTCAAAGAAGCTAATGAATAGTCTAAGATCACAAAATCGTTTTATAATACAGCACTCAGCTCTCTCCATTCTGAGCTCCTACCACTATCCCAACGTGCTTCTCATATAAAAAGCACAAGTTGACCCAGTGACTTGGGAGACTGAGGCAGGAGAATCACAAGTTCAAAGCCACCCTCAGCAGCTTAGAGAGGCCCTACACAAATTAGCAAGAACCTGTCTCAAAATTTAAAAGACAAAATAAAAAGGGCTGGGATGTGGCTCAGTGGTGAAGTGCCTCTGGTTTCAATCCTTGGTACTAATAATTTGAAGAATTTGTATTTCCCAATCCAACTTGTACCAGTTAAAGAAGTTGCTAACTAGTAGGTTGTGTGAGGAATCATTTACGGTAATGGTGGCACCAGCACATTCAAGAAGAAATTTGTCAGCATGTTTGATGCAGGGCCATGTGCTTTGAATTTACAGACAGCACTTCAATGAAGTCAGAAGTCCTGCTTTCATTTGCTTGCTGTCTGATGAGGACAGTGATGCCTTTACACAAGTATCTACCAAGTACTGTTCACAGATGGTATGAAGTAGGAAATGATGAATTCCATAGAGGAGTTACTGATCAGGCAAAATCATCTAACAAGAAAGAAATGATATCTAGCTGGAGGTCTGGGGAAGGCTTAGCAACAACAGGTCATTTCTTTGGTACATAAAATATGGGAAGGGTTTAGAGATACAAGATGAGGTTGATGGAAATTTGGGCAAGAGAGTGCACTGATCTAAGAGTTAAAAGGAAACCTAGTGGTGAAGAATTACTTTTAACTATAATTGGGAACACGTAGGTGGACCCTACTTAGAGTCTGTGTCACCTGAAAGTACCGCACTTCACTTCCTCAGCAGCAGCAGCTAACCTTTCTTGTGAGTGCTGCCTTACATGTTATCTCGTTTTCATTCTTACAACACCCTTAGGTAACAAGTGAAGGAGCCCTAATTAGGAAGGGCTGTTGTAGCTAGCTGGAAGCCATAAGTTCCACCTGATATGTATGTGATGCACCTGTAGGCACCCGCAAAGCTGAAGGTATATAACCGGGTGAAAGCAGTCCGAGTTAGGAGAACGGAGAATTCAGTCAGCCGGGCAGTCACTCGGTCGGTCAGAAGAATCAGAGCGGCCAGAACGTAGGCAGAGCGGTTACAGAAGAGAAACCAGATAGAAGAAGTAATGACTGGTCAGAGTTAGGCCGAGACTCCTGAGGAAGACAGAAGACAGAAGAAAGAAGAAGGAAGAAAGAAGAGAGAAGAAAGAAGCTCTAATCTTTCTCTAAGCTAAGCTCTATCTTTCTTTCTAAGATCATTCTTTCTCTCTAAGACTCTAAGAAGCTCTATCATTCTTTCTTTCTAAGAGACTCTAAGCTAAGAAGACAAGAAGAAAAGCTCGCTCTAATCTTTCTCTCTAAAAATCTTTCTTTCCCTCTCTAAGCTCTAAGAAAGTAGAAGTAAAAGTAGTAAAAGCTTAACTCTGCCTCTGAGATTTTTTCCCGGGTTTCGGTACCAGGTAGCTTACAAACAAGTACTGCTACTTTATCCATATACAGATAATGACACAGAGATTATATTTAGTCAAGGTCACACAGGTTTAGAAGGTGGTAGGCCTGGGCTTCAAACCTAGCTCATTATCATTCCAAAAGCCATATAGTTACCCTTTTTTATATCCATCTTCTTCCTATGATTAGTTACATTGCAGTTAGGAATATAAGGTTGAGTGGTGAAGTTAATGTTGTGCAGCCTGAAAGAGAAGAAAAATTGTTCTAGACCTTTTCCAAAGAGGAAGTATAAGTGAAGACCTCCCAACCCAAAGTTGGATGTCCTAGGTTTGAGTTCCAGCTTTATTTTCCCCACCCCTCTGTGAGTCACATGATTATGAGCACCATTTCCCAAGCTTCTCTGTGATATTGAAAGGTCCCAGTCATTGGCACAATATCCTCTTCCTCCTTTTGTCTCTGGGGTTGATGCAGCTGTCCACCCGAGTAATGCCTGATTAATTGGTAATTACCGGTTTTGAGGTTGAAATCAGGAGCTGTTTGGTCAGACACCTCTATGGTCTTCGACTCAGACTCAGCTTTCACCAACAGTGTTCAGAACTTGGCAGTGATCAATCTTTGTGTTGTTGGGTCTGCTCCTACATGTTCACTTTTTTGGAAACAGTCTTTTCACTTACATTTGTGTTTATTCAATGTTCCACGGTAAATAAGACAAAGCCTCAGGGACAGCTGGAATTCCTGAAGAAGCCCCAGACAGAGCCCTCCATCATCATGATGTATAGTGGCTTAGCTCTCCAGACGATGGCAGGGCAGAGCCTGAGAGCTCCCAACCCAGAGTACAGAGTATACCAGAGGATAACCCAGAGGCCTCTTCTACTTCCAGGATTTTCCAGCTAACTTCTTATATACTTCCTGTGTCATTTGCCCATTTGGGGCTCTCTCTTTTTCTTTCTATTTTCACTGATCCTTTCCTACAATCCTTTGCCTTGAATACCCTGTAACAGGGGGAAAGAATGTCCTTTAACAGGGGACCTGTAAGTCAGATGGTTTAGGTTTGATCTTTAATATGTTAAAAGGTGGTGAGACTCTAGTCTGGGTGTCAAACAGTTATCATCACACCCGAATGTTACTTTATATTTTCCTTTTTATAATCCTTCCATAACATCTTCTACTTCCTCCCAAGTGGATTAATACCATGATAAACTAGGATTTTGTGCCTGGACTTGAGAAATTTTGTTCAAATTTTTAAATATACATCTTATAAGTATTAATAACTAACTGTACATGGATTTATCTTCCCTACTAGTACCACTTGCCATTAACAATCATATAAATTAGAATTATCATTAAATTCACAGATGTCTTCATTTGGCAAATACTAAATAAATGTCTACTATGTTCCAGCTTATCTGCTCAGTGTGATACACAATGGTAAAATGCCAAAGTCCCTGACTTCAGGGAGTTTATGTTCTGAAGTGGAAAGATAAGACATAGTAGTACTATTAACACTACAACTATTCATGATGATAATAATGATCATGATTAATGCTGTGGGGGGCCATATCAGGATGGTATGATGAAATCACAGAGCAATGTGTTAACTTACCTACATGCACACATGTAAGTTTACACATTGCTCTGTGATTGTTTTATTATTCTGTTCCTGAACATTAAGAATCAGATTCTCTTTTCATCCACCCCCAGCATTTTGGTACACAGTGAACCACCAAAACGTAGATCAGAGCAGAGATACTCATCAACAATTTCTCTTTAGAGATGTAGTGGGTATGGTATTATGCACCTATAGTCCCAGCCATTTGGGAGGCTCAGGCAAATAGGATCACAAGTTTGAAGCCAGCCTGGGCAACTTAGTGAGACCTTATCTCAAAATAAAAAATAAAAGTGCTCTGGACTTAGCTCAGTGATAAAAATACCCCTGGGTTCAACCTCTAGTAGAAGAACAAACAAAAAATTCTTTAATACTATTGAACAGAGACAGTACAAACTTTACACTCCACAAATTCCAAGAGTTTTTTTCACCCTCTTTCAAAAGTTGAATGAGAATGCTAATTAACAGTTTAGTTGTGAACAATGCCCTGGGGTTATTGCCTTCTCTTAGTAAGATAAATGAATAGACACTTTAAAGTCAGCTCGACTTTTTTGACTATTTTTTTTAACTTAAAAGTTTGTGTTTCTCATGATTTCATTTTTATAAAGGATTTGCACATTTATTCAGCATGCTAAACAAGCAAAATCTTGAAAAACATCCATAATCAGGCTCTGCTAAAGTCATTGCAATCCATTTGGTCATTATCTGTGTTAAAAAATGGGAAAAGGCAAATAATTGTTCATGACAGTAATGCGGACATGATGATTTAGGGAGTTAATTCTAAATGTGTGGTGCTGTGTTATTGACTCAGGGATGTTACTGATCAAGTGCAATGGACTTGGGTAATGTTTCTGACTCTTAAATTTAGTGGCCACATTATCAATGCCTTTCTGTGATTCAAGCTTTTGACTATTAATCATATTTTACAATGCTGAATCAAAGACGGGATTATTGGAGGGATGTTGTCTTTACTTTCTAAAAAAATAAAAATATATTTTAAGTTTTTACATCTATAGAAGCAAAGTGTAAAACATACTATATTGAATGCATGAATATAAAATGTTTTTCAGTGTATATTGGGTTCCCAAATCTGCTGGCAATTAGACTAATACATTCATAAATTCAAAAGAGAGAGAAAACATTCATAAACTCGGTTGCTAATAAGGAAACTCATTTGACTTGCATGGATTATGGTAAAATTTCAATAAGTTAGTAGAAAAGTAATCAATACCAAAGGGAACACACACACACACATAAGTTTAAGCAATACAAAGGGGATGTGTGTGTGTGTGTGTGTGTGTGTGTGTGTGTGTATTTCAGGTGAGAAGTCTGCCCTGTTATAGTTAAGAGATATAGAATTCTCTTCACTCAATTCACGGATTAGCCTTTTAATATGCTAAGGCTAAAAGACTTGTAAATGCTAGGATTTTTACACATATACTCTGGAGACAGCCCAGTCTATATACCATCACTGTGCCTGAATGATAAAATTTCAACATATAAAATGTATAATATTTTAAAATTAATTTTTCCAAAGATAGCTTAGTATATCATAAACAATCAATCTTAATTGTTTTTCATTATAAAATACCACATCATTCATGCACACATTCAGTCTTAAATATGCTTTGGATGCTCAATATCTTCGAGGTCATTTTGGGCCCTGAGAATGCATCCAGGAAAGAAATATGGAGTTTTCATTCTGGCTTTGTAGTATTTTACCATGTTTATCTGCAGTTAATTGTCAATTTACAGAGTATATTATAAAAATAAGTTCTTTCACAAATCCATGGGACATTGACTGTTAAAATTATTTCAAATGTTGGTTAAGTTTACAAAATAATTTTTTAACATCTCAGAAGGGCAAAATTTATCTTAAAGTTTAAAACATATCAAAGATAAAAAGAAACCCCCTTTTCATAGGAAAAGAAAGTGTTCTAAGTTGATGCCTTTTTAGATTTGACCAATTAGACACACCATTTCTCCAACCAGAACAATGAGACATGCAAAGCCAAATGTATCCTAAAAGCATTTTTTTTTTTTTTTTTTTTTTTTTTTTTTTTGCTATCTGCACATAATGTTTTGGGGCCAGAATCCTTGGTATAAATGAGAGGTGGAAGGCATTTCAGGGAAATGAATAGAAGTGTTCAGAAATGGGTATTTCCAGGTCCCACAGTTACAACACTTTTTGAATGTGTAACTTTTGCTACCTGTAATAGTTAAAGGACGTAGGAGTCTGCCAACTGGCTGGTTCTCTTCTCAAAACTACTCCCTGTTCCTTCTGGCCAAGTTAGCTTTTTCTCAGCTTATGTGGTGCAACTGTCTCTTCAATTCCCTTGCATTCATGTAAACCTGTGTTTTTATGTCCTAAATATCCTTGCTTTGAAGTATTCTCAGTCTTGTATGTGATACAAGGGTGCAGATGACTGACATTGAATCAAATAACTTCTATAGTCAGGAGAGACTTGTGTTGTGGTCTCTACAAATGTGCAAATCAACTAACACTGTCCTTGGGGTTAAGAGGAGCAATAGGCAAAGGATAAAGCAGTCACATTCACATGATTTTCCATCAAGGAAAGACTGTTCAAATAGAGACCCAAAAGAATGTTTAGAAGTGTATCAAGAGGTAAATAGAGAAAGAACATTCCAAGCACAATAAACAATCAGCCACAGATGTGGAAAGGTGACAACAAAAGTCTTTTATGGAAATCTCATGCAATGTACCATATTTTGCAAAGAGGAGGAAAGAAGGCTCTATTCTTAGTATTTCTATATTCCATATCCAAAGTTTGGATATACGCATTTACTCCACAGTCAGAGAATAGA
Source organism: Tamias sibiricus (assembly GCA_025594165.1). Lineage (NCBI taxonomy): Eukaryota > Metazoa > Chordata > Mammalia > Rodentia > Sciuridae > Tamias > Tamias sibiricus. The sequence goes on from CM046661.1 coordinate 42,533,947, forward strand.
GAATTTTTTTCAGATATTTCTTTTTCTAAGTAGAAACAGTAGATAATGTAAGATCATTTAGAAAATTACAATTTCAAGAGTCATTACAATTTTATAAAGGCCTGTAATGTTCATTTACCCATCCATAGTGCTCAGCCCTGACCTTTCTGCAGTTTATGCTGTTCTTTAGAGCAGTTTTAAAATGTGTTTCTTTTCCATACCTCAGATCTTATGAGTCCTAATTTCATCCAACCTTCTGCCACTACTCCTCTTCATTTTCTAATGTTCGTTATTTTTTATGCTAACATTATAAATGTTTAAGTTTGTTAAAATGTATTTAAAAACATACATTCAGCTATAAGTTTTTCTTAAAGTTCTTCATTTTAATGTGCCAGGTATTACATACAGAGGGAGATTGTAAAATATGTTTCATGAGAATAAATTTTATGTCCTTTCATTAGCATTACCTTTAAAATATATATTTATACATTTAAGAGAAAGATGGTCTGAAACACAAGACATGAATAAAAATAGTAACTTGGACTACATATGGTGTCTCTTTTATAGAGACCACATAATTGAGTAAAATTTTTTCATGAAATAATCTATATGGAAGTGTGATACTCTCAAAGTGATTTGGAAGTAAGATTTTTGGATGTTTTATACCATTAATTTAGTGAATAATGGAACTTCTTTATAAAATCTCTGCCCCTTAAAGGCCTGGGATAATTGAAAGAGGAAAATAAAAGCCTTTTAATATTTAGATCAGTATAGAACTAGAGGAGGACTGTTCTAAGAATGCTTTGAGATGTGTTTGGTCTCACTAGTAGAATATTTTTTCCCAACACTGTGAATTTCATCATTTCCTCATAATATAATCACAGCTCTCATTCCCTAATGAACCCCAGGATGGGAGATTTCTGATGTTGGTGGTGTCAAATTTTTAACCTTCTTTCTAACATATATAGTGTACAGTACTTTCCTTTAAATCAACATCTCCAATCATCTCAGAATTCTTTGAACCCTATGGAAATTATTTTCAGGATTTGCTGCACATAACAGAAAATCAAAAACAATAGTGGTGACGTCAACATATATAACTTTATTTTCCCATGCATAATAAGACCAAAAACTGGCAGTCCAGGGCTTTATGTAAGATCCAGAAATAAATTAGGCTGTGTGCTCCTTATATCTTTCTGTTTTATTAGAGTTCCTGTACTGCAGGTACTCTAGCCATGCCACCAAAGTTCCACAGAGCAAGAAATAGAAAAGGTAAATGGGAAAGGAGTTCTTTTTTTACCTACACACCCCCTTTAAAGAGTCTTCCATAACTTTCTCTCCAATACTCACTTCTATGGGATTGTTTAAAACAGAGCCATATGTTTGACCTATGTGAGATGCTGGGAAATGTTAACTTTTAGTTGGATACATTATTGTTTCCAAATAATATAACAGTTTTCTTCCTTATAAAGAAGGCAAGAATGAATTTTTAGAAAGGTTACTAGACATGACCTTCACTACTCAAACTCAATTTGTACTCTGTTGATACTAGGTTACCTAAATTTATCATGGCAGGTAAGAAAACAAATATTCTTACCCTTCGTCAATTTTCTAGTCCCTCTTTCACCTTTATTTTTACCATTATCTCATAAATAGATTCTGAATATATATTTATAGATATTAGGGGCAAATTTGGAAATGTAACAGCAAACAAAATGTGCTTTCACTACATTGGCAAAAACTACAACAAACAATACAACAATTTTATTACTTGTCCATCATTATATCAAGATTTTAAATGTGATTTGTGTTTGCATATGTGTTTCTTTCTCTGTTCCTTACAATGTACCTTCATTCCTTCAGTAAATTTATAATATTTTAATCAGAAAAAGTTTATAGAAGATCTGGCAAGGCATATTTCTCCTCAAGCGTCTTTATTTTTCTTTGCAAATACTTCTTAGCTATTTTTAGTTATTTATTCAACAATATGAACATCAGATTCAGCTTATTTTTATTACAAATAATATTGAGAACATTTTACTTCGATGTAGATAATTTTTAATTTTTAGTGAATTTGGTTGTAATTCACATAAAACTTTGTCTTCCCTTTCAGGAACATGACTCCCATTATTTGTTTTCTTTGATTTGTGTGTCCTTCAGTCCAATTTTATGTGATCCTATACCACATACTTTCCTTTAGTTTACTTACTTGCAGTTTTTGTTACTGTGTTAGATATATTTCTTTTTGCCATAACTGTCCTAAATTGTTATCATTGGCATTGAAGAAAGATATTGATTTTGTACATTTAGCTTACATATATGACATCATTGGCATTGAAGAAAGATATTGATTTTGTACATTTAGCTTACATATATGACATTGCAGAATCCACATTTATTCTCAGAGTTTTCCAGTCAGTCTTTCTGGATATTATAAGAAAATGTTATCATCTACAAATATTAATATCATTTTTTTCTTATGCTAGTGGATGATGTAGAACTTTAAACACAATACTGAAAATGCTACATCTATGTCTTTACATTTTTATATCCACTGTTAAGAATACAGTGCAGGTAAATTCTTTATCAGGTTATGAATATATACTTGTATTTTAGCTTGCTAAGCATTTTTTGAAATTAATTAGTAATGGCTATTGAATTTGATCAAATGATTTTCATCATCCATTAAGAAGATCATATGTTTTTTCTCTTTTAATCTATTATAGTACTAAATTATATTAAATCTCCTAATATTGAGTAATCCTTTCAATTCTTGGATGAAGTCTCCTATCTCATGATGTATCATTCTTTTAATACTTAACTAAATTCTATTGATTAATATTTTGTTCATCTATTTTGTACCAAAATGAATTTAATCTGGACTCAATTTACTTTCTGAATTTTTGTGACTACTTAGCAGAATTTTAACCATAAAATTTCTATCTTTTCAGTACTCTGTATTCTTTAAAAAATAAAAAATATAATTAGATGTAAACTTCTGATGCTAATTGAATGGATTATATTTTTTATTTCTTTGTCTTATTAGTCTATTTAGGTCATCTACAAATTTCAGTGAAGATTAAGAATTTGTATGTTTTCTAGATCTAATTCCATTTTATTGAACTAACTTAGATATTCAAAAAATATTTGTAAAGCATGTTTCCTTTTGTAATGTTTTAAATTATTTCCAATATGGTAATATATCCATTTTTTATTTTATTTTTAAAAATATTATTTTAGTTGTAGATGGACACAGTACCTTTATTTTGTTTTGTTTGTTTTTATGTGGTGCTGAGGATCAAACCCAGTGCCTCACAAGAGGCAAGTGCTCTACCACTGAGCCACAACTGCAGCCCACATTTTATTTTTAAAGATTTACATCTTAATGAATTTTACCTTCCTTTATCAAGGAAGAAAGCATGGATTATAGATTATTTTAAAGAAAAAAAATTATTCTTTTGAAGACTGTTTATAACATATTGATTTCTACTTTTGTTTTTACCAATTCCTTACTTCTATATTTCTCTTTCTTTTATATCTTATAAATGCATATCTCATTTTTAATACTTGCTTCCTTTAAACGGACACTTCAGAATATTCATTTTTTAGAAGTACCAATGGTAACACATTGTGTAGGCAGTGCTTTTATATCATTCATTTTTAACCATATTGTAATTTCAGTGCTTATTTCTCAAAATGTCATACAGAGATTTACTATTTTTAGAGCTTCTTGTCCTAGTAGACTTCATTTTTTACCTTTGGTCTCTAATAAATCCATTCCATTTTGAGAAAAAATATAGCCTTTAAATTTTTTTCTTCCTGGAATTTTTGAGATTTTTCTTTCCAGCCTAATGCATCTATTTCTTACCAAGCTCCTCTAGTAGTAGAAATATGTTTTTTTTTCTTTTTTTCTTTTTGTACTAGAGATTGAGCCCACAGGTGCTTTACCACTGATCCACATTCTGAGCTCTTTTAAAAAATTTTTTTGTTTTAAGAAGATTCTCATTAGGTCCTTAAGGCCTCTCTAAATCCCTGAGGTTGGCCTTGAACTTGTGATCCTTCTGCCTCAGCCTTCAGAATCACTGGGATTATAGGTGTGTGCTAGTGCATCCAGCTGTTTTCCTTCTTTACTCAGTATGGTATTTTTCTTTCCTACAATTAGGTATAAAATCTGCTGTTTTTTAATTTTTTTTCAATATCTTTATTTTATTTATTTTTATGTGGTGCTGAGGTTCAAACCCGGTGCCTCACATGTACGAGGCAAGTGCTCTGCCACTGAGCCACAACCCCAGCCCCCAGAATCTGCTATTTTTAATCATATCATCTATGTCTTAACTTATTTTGTTTATTTTATCAATATTTTCTAAGAGTTGTGAGCAACTATACAATATCCTGAGTTTTTGTACATCACAAATATAAACTGCATAGTGCCCTCTTCATGTAGCTCAACGTGGTGCTGCTGCTGCTTGATGTATGAATATCAACAGCTGTTCCATTTTCCTAGAATATTGTACTTTATAATATCAAAGGAATGGGTACTCCTTTCTTATTCAATCTTCACTGCTCACACTACTTCATTGAGCTGTTCTTTTTAAGAAAGCATGAGTTAAATGTCATCTTATGACATTGTTTAGTTAAAATCTGAATCCATGCCTGCACAGTATGTGTGTTTTATCAGGTAGTATTATTAATAATTTTAAATATATTTGAAAGAGAAATCTTTTATGTATGGGTCATGTATGTCCCATTTCCTTATAATAGTATTTTTTTTAAATTGGAGTTTTATGAATATACATAAAAGTGAAATGCCTGTGGTATATTCATATATGCACATAGCATAATTTGGTCAGTGGTGATTTTTTACTTAAGTTTCATATATAGACAGGTCAAGAGAGATTATCCTAAGGAGAATATATACAAGTTTCAAGCTGTGACAGATAATAAGTTCATACTTGTTTTGAGAATATATCCAAGACTCAAGCTTTCACAGATAATAAGTTCATACTTGTTTTGGTGGATATCCAATACTTAAATCTGGTGATCCAAATATGTGTCTACCCAATTTAGTATATCAAAAATATCATAAAGAAAATTCTCTGAATTTTAACTAAAGAGTTAAAATAACTTTCTGAGAGTTAAGCTAAACATACAGAGATATGTGTAAGTATGACTACTAAAATTAAATAAAATTATTTTCAGAAATTTTCTAAGCATAGTTTTTTTTTTTTTTTTTTTTTTTTTTTTTTTTTTAGCAACTAGATACTTTGCTGTAGGGGAGGACATATAATGAAATGAGAAAGTAATCTTATTCATGAGAATATAATTAGTAGCATTTGCTGACACACTTTAAGTGAGAACCTGATTCTTTGCCCAAATTTGAATTGAATATGTATTTGGCTGGACTTAAAATTTTTATACAGTTAAAATTCTATAGTTTTATAATTAAGTCATGAAAAATCCTACTAATTGTATGTTCTGCAAAGTGATATACAGATCAACTTTTATTCTTATTTTAAAAATAATTTAATTCATCAAGTACTATGATTAATGTTCACAGCTGCATGGCCCTTAAGCTTTCTGTACTGTCAGAAATGTGAAAAATAAGGGCAACTATCTCAAAGGGTGCTTATAATGATTTTTTGAAAACATTTAGCTTTTGTGAGTGATTCATAAATTCACTTATTTTCATCATCATCATGATTATTTAGCACCATGAAAGGAAATAAAAATAAAGCTAATGGGAGGGGAAAACAAGCACTTCTCAACTATTCTGCTTTCCAAACATGCCATATTTATGGGGAAATATCTCTACAACTAACATTATTAATATTCATGATATTATTATTAATAATGCTAAGGTCTCTGTTAACATTTTTACTCTCACCTTGTGCCAGATGCTGTCAAAAATGCAAGAGGAAAGAAAAATAGTCATTTGAGTCTAGATGGTTTTTAAATCAACAAATATGTATATTACAAACTCAATTAATCTTTGACATCCTCTTCTGAGATGAGTGCCCTTATTATCAAGCTCTGTTTCTATAAGATCAAACCTAAGGAGTCAGAGGTACGGAATTGACTAAGATCATACAATTTATAGTGAAAAAGCCAGTATTCAGACCTGGGCAATTCAGCTCCAAAAGCTATCCCCTGTTTCTCTGGATAAGACTCCCTCTGAGCTTGAATGTAGGCTTTGTCTCCTACTAGTTAGCTGACTTTGATCAGGTTGACTAGTCTCTCTCTATGCCTCATGTTGTCATCCAAAAACAAGGAAATGTAAGACAAAAACCAGGACATGTATTGGATGGTGGTTTCATGACTACATGAAACATGGGTTAAGCTAACTCATGGGTTGAGCCAGCCAAACATTTAGCCCAGTAAAGCCTCCCTGACTAATAGCTTTCAAGCATTTTATTTCAGTATATTTCAAATTCTTATTTGTCTGTGATTTTTGTTCAAGTTATGGAGGACAATGTATAAGTCAGAAGCTATTTCCATAACTACTGGCTATGATACTTTTCAGATTTTTCAGTATCTCCAGGCTCAAATTTTACAACCCTAAAGAGAAATATACAAAATCCAAATATGAAAACCAAATATTGACCCAAACAATAAAGGACCCACTGGGAATTTAAAAGTGAATGATAAGTAGTACTTATTCACAGGATGTTTATCCTTTGTGGGAAACACTTCTACAACTAAATGCAAATTACTTAGCTGTATGTTGAAAACAACATTAATTTTTTTTTTGTTTTTGTGGTGCACTGTCATTTGAACCCAGGATGGAGGTTAGCCTTTTATTAGTTGGTGTATGCCTGGTTTCACATAAGAGAAACCCATTTGATATAGTTTAAGCAAAATCAAGGAGGTCATCAGAATAACACAGGTACATCTCCAATTTCCAGTCAATAGAAGTAAATTCAGGCTCCTTGAAATATAAGTCTTATGTTCAAAGCTGTCAGGGGCCCACAATTGGTCACATCTCAGTTTCTTTCTGTCTTTCTTGCTCTGTCCTTCCATGGCCTTCCAGTTTATCTCCCAATGCTACTTTCCTCTGCAGAATATAAAGGGGCTCAGGAATCAGCTCTTACATTTTTATGTGCTCACTTATAGCTACCAATACTATGATCCCATATTTTCAAATCTGGAGAACATCCAAAGTGAGAGACAATACAATTTTCACCCAGTTTTGGCTGGGTGTTTGCTCATTTATCATTCTATCCCAGACATTTGTGATGTATGAAAGGACCTGCCTCTGGGGACTTCACACTTTTATGGGAAAAGGGGTTACAAAAAATAATCCTCTAGACACAGTAAATGTGATAAAGAAGAAGTTCAACTGAAATGCTATGGAAAAGATAAAAAGAGAAGCAGAGTAAGGAATACTGAGGCAGGGATAAAAGAGAAGATCCATATTGAATAAGATGATAAAGATAGGCCTCATTAAGTGGGTGACATTTGAGAAAAGACTGAAAGGTGAGGGGAGTTAGCTCAACTCTATCTGGAGGAATATGTCTATATACTGGTGCCAGGGATGACAGAGTAGATCACTTTGGAGGGGACATATGATATCCATCATAGAACAATAGTTTTAGGTTTGTCTGCTGATAGTAATAACAGGGGCTTTAAGACAGAGGAAACAAAGGGAATAGAACAGTGAATTCAGGCTGGTTTTGTGACTATCTCAGAGACAGAAGGTTGCTGGCTAGTGTTTGCTGGGTGAGGGCTGAAGTAGTTGAGAAAAGCAGGAGAGTGGATTGGGCATAGTTGTTGGGAGACCATGCCAAGGACTCAAATGCTTTCAAAGTGAGAATTGTCCTCTCATGTGTCCATCATCCCATAATGAAGGATTAATTAAAAAAAAAAAAAAAATCTTTGGATCCAGACATGGTAGCATACTCCTGTAATCCCCACAACTTGGGAAGCTGAGGTAGGAGGATCACAAGTTCAAGGCCAGACCAGGCAATTTAGCCAGATCCTATCTCAAAAATTAAGAGAGCTGGGGATGCAGCTCAATGGTAGAGCTTCCTTGGGTTCAATTTCCAGAATAGCAGAACAAAGAAAAGTGAATTGACACAGCAGAGATTCCCTTCTCTGTTCCTAATATCAATGTAAACATGTTTTAAATAATTCTTAAGTATTTGTATGTTTACCTATTAAAAAGAGCACCCACAGAAGTCACTTTGAATTTTAGCCTAATTAATCAATAGCTATGAGTTCAATGATAAATCATACAACCTCACTGAGACTTCATTACTTTATGTTCAATGTTTAGATGGTAATATTTACCTTTAGGAACTGCTGGGATAAATCAATACGGTGAGTCATGTAAACTGGTTGAATAAGCACTCTTTTGTGATGCTCAGAGTTTATTCTATCTCAATTTCATCTTGGCCATTTTGCATTCTGCACCAACATGACAAAGATTCCATCAAATCAAAAATTTTAATTAAGCTTTAATAAGATTGTAGAAAAGCAAATATATGTTGAAGATATTTTATATATGAAGGAGCTTGAAATTCAAGAGACAAACTTATCAAAGTGTTAACACAACTAACATTGGTGGAACTCTGCCTAGGTGACACATCTTGAACTTTGAAATTAAAGTACTTGGTAAATTGGTTTACTAGCCAGTGAAAAATATATTGGTAAACAAATCAATAAATCAAAATAATTTCTTTTTGTAGTATAATACATTTGTTTCCTAGTTGTCATAATGGACATGAAGTTGCATTTATTAAATTACCTTAGGTGTAAAGATACCAACTTTTTCTCTCCAAAATAAACAAGGTGTTAATTAGCTAATTATGCCATTTAATACCATTAGTGTACTTAAATGCAAAATGGTGAGGCTATAAATGTTAGTTTTAAAAGTATGCTCAAAAATTTATATATAGTTTATATATAAAGTTAATTTAGATATAAAATTATATGTGTGTGTTTCATTATACTATCAAATCTTTGTAAGGGAAACCACAAATGAAAGAACCAAAGTTATAATGAAAATTCAAGTACAAATTGCATTTCCATTTTTTTTTTTTTTTCAGATTTAAAAAGGGCAGTAAATTTGTTTTATGGAGCATTTAGAGCTTTTTTTTTTTTTTGCTCTTTAAATTTATTTATTTATTTATTTATTTATTCTAATTAGGTATATATGACAGTAGAATGCATTTTAATTCATTGTACACAATTGCAGCATGACTTTTCATTTTTCTGGTTGTATATGATGTAGCATCGCACCATTTGTGCTGTCATACATGTAGAACTTTCTATCAAATCAAGTCCATTCATATTTCACAAAGGTTGACTTGGCAAAATGCACTCATCTCTTGACGTACTTCTTGACTTTATGAGCTTTTCTGAAATTAATGTTTCCTTGAAGTCATTTTCAATTTTGCCTAGGGAGCCCATGGAAAGTATTAAGGCTTTTTGTGTGGAGTGAATTTGAGGACAAGTAGCAACCCTCCCTTACTGTCTGCTTACACTACCCCACACAACCCTGAGAAGAAAAAAAAAAGTTCAACAAACTAATCTCCAACACTTACCTCCTTCATCACAGAGAGTGTTTCATTGTGTCCTAAAGCATTCTCTCTTAGTAAGGAAATTTAGTAAGCTGGAAGTAATTCTAGGTGATATCACACCTTTATTAGCAACTACCAACTCATGTTTTCAATGATTAATTTTGAACTGTGACTGAGACCTGAAAATGAACCACTTTGAAAATGTGAAATGGAAACAGGATTATCTGTACATAGTGAACTTTATTATGAATACATGGAGGTCATTATGGAGATCAGGTTTGAGGAAGTTTTAAAGGGAAAGGGACAAAGAATGAAAGGCAGTGCCTGGTACCATGATTCAGGAGTTGAACACACTGAGCAGGTTTCTGGGGTAAAGAAGGAAGCAGGGAAAGCTGCCAAGTTTGGGTGGGTTATTTTCATTTTTGGTGTTATGAAGCTGTGTGACTTACCTTTTTGTGTAAGAATAGGGCCTCTAAATTCCATTTTGTTAAGAACATCCCTGATATTTCCACTTGTCAAGCCCTTGATTGGCAGTTATCTCTTTGAAGAGGACTCCTGAAAGGAGAAAAAAGAGTGAATGAAAAACTTTGCACTAGACCTAGGTCTCAGGGTAATTTGATACAGAGAAAGACAACTATTTATTTCCTAATTTGGAGTCGTCATATCATAAAGTTATATGGGAAAAACTAAAGCTAGCCAGGATCTTCATATTCAAATTAAAAGGCATATGGCAGAATCATTTCCAGAAAATAAAGTTTTATAAATTTAAAACCCACCCTCAGCCTCCCAGATTGCAGACACTTAGTTTTGCTCCAAATATTTCCTCAAAAATAAATGTGAATTTGTTTTCTTTCAGATTTGCTAAGAACCCAAAGATTTAAATTGACTTTGATGCCAATTATTCTGGGCAAAAAAGAAAAAAAAAATCATGGTGAAATATCTTTGAGACAGCTCTAGAGATGTGTATAATAAAAACACTTAGCTGATGAAAATATATGTTGATTTGATATGCTTTTAAATATTAGCTTTAAATTTTATGAGCTTTCTGCAGCTCTGTCCTTTTCTTGATCTTAGAGAAAGCAGGAGGCCTTTCAAATTGGAAAATACACATCTTGCTCTATGTTGCTTTTAACAAACTCTGTGATGGTATATGTCACCCAGGATTTAAAAAATGCAATGACTACATCCTCTCTGGCAGAAGGAAATCTTTTAAGCTTGGTAAAGTAGAGCAGACTATTGTATATGATATACACTATGCTTCACTTTCCCTGAGACTATCAAATAAAATCACAGCTAGTAGAGAAGATCACTTTAGATCATCTGCTTTTCAGGTAAGCAAGGCCATTCAGTTCCCTTTGTTTTCTAAAGCCTTTTATAGGCTGCATTTGTGGTCTTCATGTGACAATGCATACTACCTATTCCTTGACACTTTTGGAATCCCAGAGAATTAATGAGCAAATATCGATATCTACATAGCAAAAGACAACTGTTGATGTTCTTGTTGTCTTAATGTTTACAGGATATAAATTATCAGAGTCTAGAATTCTTCCCACTTGGTCTGCAGAGATATTCCTAATTGCAGATGATGATTACAGTAAAAGTTCTAATTGGCCAAATGCATTCTATAATTTTGGTTGTGTATGTTCTTCAATGGTCCTAACACTTTCTGGAATTCTCTCTTCTTTACTGTCTGACTGCTCTTCCCCATCAATCATAAGTTGACAGGACCTAGTGGTAGGAGAGAGGTCATCTTTATCCCCCTATAGAGAAGAAAAGATTTAGGGAACCTATAAATTCCTACTGAACTTTGGCTCAGAGATAAAAGAAAATAAGAGATGGGGGAGGGACAAAGAATGAGAGGCAGTGCCTGGTGCCACGGTTCAGGAGTTGAACACACTGAGCAGGTTTTTAGGGCAAAGAAAGAAGCAGGGAAAGCTGCCAAGTTTGAGTGGGTTATTTTCAGTTTTGGTATTATGAAACTGTGTGACTTACCTTTTGGGGTAAGAATAAGACCTCTAAATTCCATTTTGTTGAGAACATCCCTGATATTTCCACTTGTCAAGCCCTTGATTGGCTGATATCTCTTGGTCATAATTAAGGTATAGGAATCTGGTGAGACTGGGGATCTGGGGTCCATTTGACAGGGCGATAGTGCCTCCAATAGCTGCTGACTTCTCTTTTTTTCTCACTTTTAAAGTCACTTAAAAGGGCCTTCATGTGGGCTGGGGCTGTAGCTCAGTGGTAGAGCACTTGCCTAGTACATGTGAGGCACTGTTTTTGATCCTCAGCACCACATATCAATAAATAAATAAATAAAAGATTTAAAAAAGAAGGGGGCTTCAAATAGAAGACTGTGGGAAAACCAAAACATGAGAGTGAAGAGGCTTTCAGAAAACTTTTACTTTGGGATTTACCAAAACAGACTTCTCCTGAGGAAAGGTGCTCAAAAATGGCTTGTGACAAGTGTTGGTGGGGGAAGCCAGACCTCCCTGAGAAATAAAATAGTGTAGGTATTAATTGATTAAATTATTCTGACAGTTCTCAGCACATCTCCCCATATACTTTTATAACATTTTTTGTGACATTTCTGCACTAAGTAGAATAATGCAGTGTAGTAGTGATAGGACTTGGCCATCATTACACTTCAGAATGTGGGATCTCATTGCTGTCCCAAGTTGGATCCTTTTGCTATTAAATATCGTCCAATTGTGCTTTTAAACTATGCTAAGCTGCTCCCATAATGGTGTTTTCTCATTTCCTGGGAGATAAGAAATTGGTGCTAAAACAACCCAGAATTTCCTGGCATTTGTTCTTTTACTCTATTTTGCATAATGAAAACGGCTTCACATATTTTTAAAATAAAATATTTTAAAAAGAAGACATAAAACTAAAAGAAAATTATGAAATTGCATGATCTTAATTTAAGCATGTATACATATTTGATAGTAATATTTTTTTTCATCTTATATAATAGCCACATGCAATTAGGTAGGAAGGTAGGCAGATAAATAGATTAGTATTGTGTGTATAGATAATCAGTTCTGCTGCATGTTATATGTATGCCTACAAATCTCCATGCTATGTACAAACAATAGAACCTTAGAGTTTTATTTATGTGGGGGCAAAATGTCTTCTTTAGCGACATTTAAAAACTGGACTGGGATCTAATACAACTGGTAGTACAGTTTTACACGTAAATGGTTAAAATATACATAAGTACTAATAATAAATGCAACACTTTACTTTTAAAATGTAATTGAAGACCTTCGGGAAGAGTGGGAAGAGCTGCAACTTCTGAGTCACTGTGAAGTGGTGGAAAAGGGTTATCTGAATCTGAAGGAAGGTCATAAAATCAAGTGTGGATAGATGAAGATCATAGACCCAGCACCAAACATCACTCTTAAGTGATCTTTTATATCATTAAATTTGTGTGCAAGTTTTTGTATGATATATAGGTCCCTTGAGGAATGTGGTTTTGATAGACATTGTATTTTATCAAAATCGAATACTTGACCCAATGTACAGCTTCTTTAATAACCTTCTGTGTTTCTGTAGAAATTTTGTTTTCTTTGTGGCTTTCTCCTCTTTGCCTGCAGCTTTCCTTAACAGCTGAAGGCTTTGCATATTATAAGGATGGGCAAGACCACAAAACCGGCCACAAGAGGCAATAGGAGTCACTACTGCAGGATTTGACTAAGTCCTTTAAGGTCCTCACCCACAGGACTTCACATTGTTGCACAATCCGTTTGGAATTTGAGGCAGGATGTTGACAAACATTTGAGATGTTGAATAAAGATTCTTTTCTCTTAAAAAGATACATGGAAAAGTTTACTAAAAAGATAAATTAATGAAATGTAATCTTGTAGGAAGATACAGGAAATGAGCAGAGGGAGCTGCTAAACTCTCTGGGTATGTGCAAATGCATGATTTCCTGGCAGAAAGGTTCCTGTTTTATTGTACTATGTGTATCAATCAATTGATGGGTTCTTGGAGTTTGCTAGCTAACTTTTCCTATCAATCTTTTCTGGAACTAAGGGAGCTCTGTCTCTTGGAGTATTTATTCAGCTAAGGGGCATTTGCATGTTGTATATTCCTGTCCCTCAGTTCACTGATGCAGTCTTCTGCTCTTACTTAGTGTACATTTAGTGTACATACACTCAAAATTCACATTTTGCTGCAAATGTTTCCAAATGTATCAATCATATTGGAGCAAATTTGTGTTTAGAAACAAACACTGTAGCTGAGCTGAAATGGTAGTTTATGCATGTTGCCTACATGCTATATATATTTTATTTAATTGTGCATGTGATAATTTTACTGTTTTATTATATTTCTTTGTCTTGTAACACAGAAAAAACTCCTCCCTCCAATTTTTCCACTACTACAAATGTGAGGCAATAAAGCTTAAATACAGAAATTTTCATAATTTGTTTAAAAGTGATGAGCAGTAGGATGACATTTTGGGGGTGGGGGCTGGAAGAATATCTATATGGTATTTTAATTTAAATAAATAATGCCATATTACTTTTCTAAAAGGTTGCAAAATATCATGTTTATGCCAATAGTATTTGAAACTATTATCCCTTGAGTCATTACCAATAGATATTATATATATTTTAAAAATCATTTAAGCTGGGCGCGGTGGCACACGCCTGTAATCCCAGCACTTTGGGAGGCTGAGGCAGGAGGATCGTGAGTTCAAAGCCAGCCTCAGCAATGGCGAGGCACTTAGCAACTCAGTGAGACCCTGTCTCCAAATAAAATACAAAAAAGGGCTGGGGATGTGGCCCAGTGGTCAAGTGCCCCTGAGTTCAATCCCTGGTACCAAAAAAAAAAAAAAAAAAAAAAAAAAAAAATCATTTAAGGTCTAAAAGGTATTGGTATCTTATTACATTAATTTGCGCTTACCTGAATAATAGAATAAAAATGCACAGAGAGCATATTTATATAATGTCAAGACTTTGAAATTCACTGAGTCTTGTTGGCCCATTTTTGTGAAAAGAATGTATATCCTGCACTTCTGGAGCATTGAACTTCATAAATGCCAACTGGGTTAATTTGGTTGATAGTGTTGTTCACTACCACTGACTTTTTTTTCTACTGGTTTATCAGTTGCTGAAAGAACATTATAAAATTTCTGGCTCTATTGTGAATCAATTCATCCCACCATTTTGTTTTACTTCATAATTTTGAAGATCTGTTATCAGGTATATACATATTTAGAACTATTTTTCCCATTTTCAGCTGTCATGTATTATTTCTTATATTAATCCTTGTCTCGATTTCTATCTTCTCTGATATTACAATAGCCATTCTACCTTCCATATGGTTAGAGTTATATGGTGTTATTAAAAATTACCCTTTTACTTTTTTCTTAATTTTTCCTTTATACCTAAAGTATATCTGTTTAAAAAGCACAATTGGTTGCTATTTTGTTTTCTTTTATCCATTTTGAGTTTTTCTGCCTTTTAAAAAAGTTTGTTTATTTTGTAGTACTGAGGATAGAACCAGGGACACTCTACCACTGAGCTACATCACCAGCTCTTTTTATACTTTATTTTATTATTGTATTTATTTTTATTTTATTTTTATGTTTTATTTTCCCAGACTGGCCTCAATTTGAGATTTTCCTTTGTCCATTTATAGTTGTTATTACTGATAAAGTTAGACTGAAATCTATCATTATCTTGCTTGTTTTCTATTTCATAATACAGTATTTCATAAGAAACATAAGATTTGCCAAGGTATATTATAACCACACCAAATTGTGAACACATTTTTGAAATCCCCTGAATATCCCTGAATTTATATATTACTGTGAAAGCGCTGATTAGGGAAATGAACCAACATAGGTCTGTTCTAGATCCTGTGCCTTCAGATGTTGACCACTCTCCTTGAGATATGTCCACTAGTATGGACAGCTTTCAATACAAATATATAAACTTAGTCCTTATTTTTTTTTCCTCAAACGCCTTTTACTATGTATTTGTATGTTGATTATATGTTACTCATCCCCCAGCACATGAACATATTATAATACTGCATGACCTATGTGATTGTCTTTACATGCCACTATGTAGGAACAAACCACCAGGGTTTAGAAATCTTCTCTTGGAGAAGAATAAAAATATAAAGATGCCCTTTATAAGGTAGTGGGTGTAAAATGGAGTAGATTTCAATATATGAATTTAAATAAAAAGGGATTGAAGCTTCAAAATTATTTCTCATAAAATCAGCCCATATAACTGAGGGACACACATATTGTATTATAATTCCTCTGTATCTGCATATCAACATTTCCTACATTAAATGTCTTTGCTATTGAATACATCAGGGTCTCATTTCCATGTGCCTCTTTTTCCTTTAAGCATAGAGCACTGTCTGAAGGACTGGCTGTAGATGTAAATTGTTGAACTTGTCTAGAATAATATTTTTTGAGTTTGTGTGTGTGTGTGGGGGGGATGTATGTGTGTATCTCACACTTCTGTGATACCAAACTTCTCTCTGCTGAGAGCAATCTAAAGAAACACCATCATGAAATGTCACAAAAGTCATTAAGCTTTGAAAGAAATAGTTCCCTAAACCCATAAGCTTTATAAGGTACAAAAAAACACAAAAAAACTGAAATGTGTGAGAAATGCAAAATAAATAAGACATAGAAGATGTGGTTGCCCTATCTCAATTATTTCTCCTTGAATTCATTTTACTTTTGTTCGATAAAAATTTGTAGTGCAGTAGTTCAAAATTTTATTATGCTGGCAGTGCCACTCTGCTGATATATCCATTGTAGTATAAGACTATCACAGCAATTTTGTGGGTAATTAAAGTTTTTTCTCATACGTAATGTACTTATTGAGTAATGAAAATTGTCAGAATTGTGAACATTCATTTAAATATTCATGTGAATATTCATTTAAAAACAAACTTGATCTTCAGAAGGGAGAAAGAAGATGAACATAGTATTTAATTTATATATATTTTAAAGAAGTATTTATCCTGAAATAGCTACTACTACTATTTCCTGCTCTGTTTATGGGAATCTACAATTAATAACAAGTTACTGATTCAGATACCCCACATCTCAAAGATAATTATTTAATGAACAAAACCAATGAATCTCATATGGTAAAGCAATAGGTTGCTACAAATCTTTTAGCACCTGGCCTTTAACTTTGACAGTAGGCATTCTCTATTTTACTGGATAACTAAGTTACAAAGTGCATATAAGATGCTGCAGAATATTCTTAGTTTGTACATAGCTGACACCGTACACAGTTTTCCTTTTTTAAATAACCTGTATAATTAACTTTACAAAGATAAGAAGGCAACAGTACAAACTGTTAGACCTTAAATGACTAGATTTAACTCTAGTGATTGCTTTAGGTTTGTTCATTTTACATAATATTTCTAACATGGAATTAATTCTCTCACAGAAAAAAAAAAAATCTTAGCTTTTATTCTGTCTCTAGCCTGTGTTCTCCTATATTATTTTATACATCTTAGAAGCATATAAAGAAAGCCCTTGACAGTTATTTCTTCCTTGGGTTGAGACAGCAGTGTATTGTTCATATACTATATAGATCTCAACATTTTATGAGATTTCAGAGAAAGGCTGGGAAAAAAAAAAAAAAAAAAACACAGGTTTTATGTGTCAAACAATACCTATCAAACGTATTAGTGTCGTTGTAATTTACCTGTTCATGAGAAACAGAAATTATCAATGGCAAGGTATTTTCTTCTTCAAAAGATCCTCTGAAACCAAATTCTAATTCATTTCTATTTGGGCTTGAGTTTACTGTACTTAATGCCGTTTGTATTCCCCTAAGTCCAAAGCATAAGAAGTATGTTGTCTCAGCATTTTAACCAATGCTAGAAAAAGGCAAAAGCTCAGAAGGAATTTCAAAAGAAAACAAGAGATTATGTGGAGCCATAATTCATTTTTAAGTTCAACATGTGTGACTTATTTAAATCTAAAGTGTTGTTAATCTGACATTTAGAGTTAACTATACTATTTTTTTTTTTTTTTTCAAAGTGTGGGAGATGGATAATAAGCTCTGGGTAATAAGGTTGCTTGTTGTAGAAAAAGAAGCAATGCAGACACATTGTCCAAGTTCACTGGCAAAGCTATTTCTTTGCTTTCCATGGCATCATTCAGAGGCACCAACTTGCCACTCCTTTGTCATCAGCAGAAGCAAAGAGCACACAAAGGACATCCTTGACAGAGGGACATTTTTATAAGACACTTTTATTTCCTACAGAGATATTTCACTTTCACCCCTATCATATCTGCATTATTTAACACAGAAAATATGAAATCATTCTTTATGTGGATTTTGATGCTAGTTTTGCAACTACAGAGGGTAGTCTTGCCCACACACACACACACACACACACACACACACACACAGAGAGAGAAAAAGGCAATGTAGTACCCTGACAATGTGGCTTTCATTTTTGAATGTTATTCTAATGTGAAATAGTTCATTAATACTGGTTTACCCACAGTGTAATATCTTCAGAGAATATATTTTCTGACTATTTAATGAATATTTAAAAACATGATCAGGTGATTTCAAAAGTGAGTAAGTCTCTTATTGTTTCAGGGAAAAGAACACCAACCCACAGAGCTAGACAAGATTGACATATGAATAACAACAACAAAAAACAGAATTTAAAATATGTAAAATATTAATAAGTTTTAAGTTATGATTCACTATTACCTTGAAAGAAAACCAGGACTAGGAGTATATCATCAAATAAGAGATCTAAATATACTCTCTTCTCATTAATGAGATCCAAAGATACTCTCTTCTCATTAACTGTGGCCCATTGGCTGTTTTCAGAGCACCAATAATATGTTAGATTGCAGCGAATTCTATCCATTAGAAAATAAGACTTTACTTAATTTTATGTCCTCAACAATATAGTACTAGGAAGGAATTACTGCCATTTAAAAATACATATAAACTGAGTTCAGGAAATTAAGTGTAAACAAAACCAAACACTGCTTACAAATGCCAAAGACAGCATAGAAAACAAACCTTGTGGCCCTCACTATATTTCACTTTCCTGCACCCCTCAATGAGAAGCCTCATGTTTCTGATACTTTCTCTTAACACTTCAGAAACACTGAAGCCAATTTCTCAAGATCATCTATTTTACAAATATCATCTAATAAGTTGCTTAGGGACTGGAAGTAGACATTAAGTGAAGAACTGGGAATAATTTTTTTTTTTTTAAATTATACTTTACTTTTTTTCTGAAAAAAAAAAAAAAAAGCATCTTAAGATATCATCTGGGAATATCAAGCCAAGTTTAGACAGCAATTAAAATATGACCTTTGAGTAAATGATGTATTTTTATACCAGCTTTTCTCCCTGTTCACTGAGTAAATGTTTGGAGAGAAAGATGAATGAAGGATGAAATATTAGGTTAGATTTATTCATATGAATCAATGTAGCACCTTATATGTTTTGGGTATTGTATTGATTATAATTTCTATCAACTTAATTAATTCCTCTTGGTTTTGAAATCTCCAGAGGTTCCAAAAAAATTAGAACACAGATCACTACTACTTCTAACACATTAAGAGTACAGATCTTAATAGTTTAAAAAGTTTTGTGACTGCTTCTTTTGAAAGTTGAAAAAATGTAGCTCAGCTGCATGGGTAAAATCCATTTTTTAGTGATTCCCCAAGTATGGTCCCTGGACCAGAAGTGTCAGCAACATGTTGGGTCTTGCTAGTAATGCAAGTTTTGGGGTTCCACTCGTATCCACTGAATTAGAAATTCTGGGTGATGAACAAGATAATTTGCATTTCAACAAGTCCTCCAAGTGATTTCAATGCCTGCTACAGTCTGAGAATCACTCTAACAAAACAAAGATACCTAGGCAGGCATTCTTTATGAGAAGGCCAATGAGGTAAGCATATTCCACTGAGCACTGAAATTGGTCAGGAAATGGAATTTTGTATGTTTCCTATGTCCATTTCTATAACTTATACAATAGCCAGTTGACAGAGAATTTTGTTTTTGTTTGTTTCTAGTAATACTGTCTCTTCAGCTTGGACAAGTCTATTTTAAAAGCAAAATCAGCGTATGGTCCACATGTGTGTACCTGTCCTTTGTCTCATTGTTCTCATAGTCTGCATAGATAATTAAATGCATTTTATGAAATCCACTTTTCTTGAATTTGAATAGTATAGATTATTAATAATAAAATATTTTCCAGGAAAACTAAATTTGGCCTTTTGTTACATGTTTCTATAATTTCATCAAAAAATAAACATCAGAAAAATCTTGCTTTATAGAGTACATTTAAACAATCCTTACTGCATATGTTGCTTATAAATATTTCTATTTGAAACATAGGTTTTTAAAGACACTTTAATTTTTTTGAAATTAATAAAATACTACATATAAACATGGAATCTGTAACATGATAGCATAGAAATACACAAGATATAATTGAGTCAGTTTTTATACTCAGTTGTTGATGTTATGCATATCACTTAGGCACTTTGGTTTTACAGATATATATCTAACCACAAGTCTATGTTTTAGAAAATCATTGTTGACAATTCAGATATTTCAAACATGTATATAACATGGTGGTAATTTAAAGCAGCATTTGACTTTAAAAAAGGAAACTACTTTTGTTGTTCAATTCAAAAAGCATTTAAATAGAAAAGAGAGCCCATGGACGTCTATAAACTTGACTGTTGGACATTTTATCTGTAAAGATGAAATGGTAAGTACACTTAAAAGTTACCTGTGGTGTTTTCAAAGACAGCAGAGGATTTTACTTTGCATATAACATATCTTTGCTTCTCATATGCTTCAAAAGATTGAACACTAAAGTCTTCTATTAAAGGGAGCTATTTTCTATGATTTTGATATTGGCTTGAATATTTTTGATAGATATTTTGATCAAGGTGAAATCAGAAGTTATTGATATAACCAAATGGGCTTTCTACTTACCCCTACATAGTTTTTAAAAGGAAAAATATACACATTTGTTTATCTTGTATTATAGAAAGACTTTAGTAAATGTTTAAGAATTTTTTTCTCTACTTTTCATTTCCATTATTCTGTGCTACTTCTCACTTGAAAATGAGATTTTAATGGCTAAATCTTTTTTACACACACACACACACACACACACACACACACAAAATGTTGAAACCTGACTGACATTCTGATTAGAGATGAATAAATAGGAATGGAATTAAGTTCCCATTACCAGGTTGTAAGTTCCAACCTTTGTAAGTTCCAAGTAGGTATAGATTCCTGTTCTGTAACTGTATGCAGCGGAGGTGAGTGGGTAGGTAAGCAGGCTGATAGCCATGACTGACACTTCAGTAAACTAAGGCCAATCACAGGGACACAAATGGATTCAGAAAATTAGGAAACCATACCTTTATTTCAAGTTTCTTCCAATATGCTAAAAAGTGTTCCTGACCTTTATCCAAACTTAAGATATTCCCCTTAAATCAACATCTACTGTAATACATTATTTGTCCTAAATATGAGGGGTCATTCTCCTCAGAATTATCTTACCACCAAATATCAAACATGTGCTGTCCAGCTTCCTATATCCTCTAGTTTCCTTTCAGAATAATGGGTCCCCTCCACTCCCCAAGTACTGGGGATTGATCCTAGAAGAGCAGTGCTCTACCACTGAACTATATTGTAACCATTTTTTATTTCTATTTTGAGACACAGTCTCACTAAGTTCCTTGGCAGGTGTCCAACTTGGGATCTTCCTGCCTCAGTCTCTCTAGCCACAGGGATTATAGATGTACACCACCACACCCAGTTTAACAGATTCATTTTGACTATATTGAAATATTTTTTAAGTTAGAAATATAAATTTGTGAGCTTATTTACTAGAGAAGAGAGAGAAAGAAAATATTTCCTATATTCTTTTCTGTTAGATGGGTATTATTAAATTTAGAATGGAAAACACAAAGCTGGTAAATAAAATGAACCAAGTTTTTCCCACAGCAAACTTAACATATTAAACACATACATAAATACATAGCACACACACACACAAACACACACACACATGTATTCAAAAGAATAAAATTAATTACAGGGTTTTGTTTGTTTAAGGTCATAGATACTAAATCCAAATGATTGTTTTTTTTACTCCATGGATGATAGTTTCAGTGGTCAGGGAATTTATCTTTAATGTATCTAAAGGAATGCAAGTTCTTAGAACTGCTGGAGGTGGTTCTCTGAAAATTAGACACTGTTTCAAAGAGCCAGGAGCCTTCAAAGTGCTGATATCTATAAAATGGGATGAGAAGAAATATTATTTTTTTCCAACCTGTGTTGTTTCCACATGATATGAGCTGGTCCAAGCATGCTATGAGCTGAATTCATGTTTCTATTTTTTTAGGACCTCAAACCAAAATTATGAGGAAATCTTGTATGAAAACAGTAAAATCACCAGGGCCCCGGCAAAGGCATATGTCAAATAGTTCTGTCTAAATGTGCTATGATGAAAATTCAAAGATTAAAATAAACAAGATAATTACCACTGAAATATCTTTGTATGATGACATAACAATATGAAAGATATTTAAAATATTCAAAATATTAAATAACCTAAAACAACTGTAACTGTACTACAGCAACTATAAAACAAGAACAATATATGAAAAGTGATGAATGAATGTTATTAATGCCCTTAAGAGATGAAAGAGTAGAAAGATCACTTCTCTATCATGTAAAGATATAGCAAAAAGGGGGCCATCTTCAAATGAGAGAGAGTGCCTTACCATATACTTAATCTACTAGGACAATGATCTTCAGATTTTCAACTTTCAGAACTATAAGAAACAAATGCCTTTTATTGAAGCCACCCATCTAAGGAATTTTGTTATAGCAGTTCAAATTGACTAAAGCAGTTAGTCTTTTAATATAGTGAGGACAGTCAGTCTTTTGGGAATCTGAATATCTTCCTTCTACTGAAGTATAACACTAGGAAAGCAAAATATATACACATACGGGTTATGACAAAGTTCATATTATGCTAATATTCAGCAAATATTAAAGGAATGGACAGAATCTGAAGAGTTAACATATTAGCATAATCCATTTTTGCTTAAAAATGTAAAATTCATGCTGATAGGTTTTGAAAGAAATGGATATTCATAGTAATCATTCTCAATTTATAATAATGTAACCACTGAAATGGAACATCTGAGCACATTTGCATATGTTGATACAAATTATGAAGTTCAAATAAAACTTATTCTAAACCAAATAAATTTTTAAAAAGCTCCATCTAACAAAATTCATACTGTGGACTTTTCTGAAATATTCCAGGAAATTAAATTCAGAACCATGCATTATCCACTTAATATATGTTGCCATTTACTGTTTTATTTTTTAACTTTAAAGGTCAGAAATGTATGTTTTTTTCCATGCAGATAGGTTCTAATTGTTAACAGAATATATAATAATTATTTTAAGTGGATTCAATGCATTAATTAAATCATAGGAAGTGCCAGTAAATATTCGACAGATAAGCAAACTGAAACACAGAAGTTAGGTCACTTAAGATCACATACTAACAAACATCAATATGATATTGTACAAGTAGTCAGTAAAGACTGTATATGCCTTAGAAAAACTATGTATTTATAAAGCCACATATTAATACATTAATAACATGATGGGTAATAACAGTTAAGCACTCTAAGTGAGCGCTCATGTTCTGATACCAAGTGCAGATGCCTATCACTTTAGGTGGATTCATAAATGGAATCAATATTAAGTGTTCTAAATGGGTAAGAAATACACATGCTAGGTTACAAAGAGGATGGTTTATAGTTACTTGTCAAATATTTAAGCTATCTTAATTGTGGAAACCTCAAAAGCAAAGAATCTTATTTATCTTTTAAATCTATAATACTCTTATTAAGACTGGAATGACACATAGGCCAAAATTGGTTTATTTATTCATTCATTATTCAGTGATGTTATTTTTAATTTTCTGCTTAGATATTTATCTTATTCATATTTTAACAATTCATTACTTACTCATCATTCATAATAATTGCTTTATATGGTTTATCCATTTATGTATTAAGAAATATTCATTTATCTCCTGTTATTTCTCAATATAGCAATGAATAAAACAACAAAAACATTCTGCCCTCTTGGAGCTTACATTCTAGTGGGAATGAGCAGATGATACATAATATGCAAATAAATATACAATTGATTCTAATTACTTATGGCCATCTTATTCTATACAGTCACTGGTAACACTGAATTAGCAACTACTGAGCAATTGCTAATGGGGTAATTGTGTGATTGGGCTCCTGTGAACTTCTAGTAACAACACTTTGTCAACTGATCAGTCTATAATCTTGTTTTATGCACATTTCTGTTTAAAGACACCTTATATTGTTGACTCATTAACACAACTTTTGAGCAATAGCTCTCTAAGTCTGCCTGAACAATGTTTTTAACACTTTTATTTTCTCTGTAAGGCATGTTCTAGCCTTCTCATACTCAGGAACACTGGAGCACTTGAGCACTATGCTTGGAAGACATTTTAAACAGCAAAATCAAGAAAGGAAACCAGCAAATGTGAGATAAGTGTAAAATTTGGCACTATAGAAACCATTTAGGAACACTTGAGAGCTGAAAGAAGAAGGCAGAACATCACTCTGTCCAATCTCAGTTGGGGATGTACACATTGGATACCTCAAATGTTTTGTTGCTCTGTACCTATCTAAGAATGTCATCAAAAAATGCAACAAGGGCTGGGGTTGAGGCTCAAGTGGTAGAGCACGTGAGGCACTGGATTCAATCCTCAGCACCACATAAAAAATAAAAAAAATTAAGGGGCTGGGATTGTGGCTCAGGGGTAGAGTGCTCACCTAGCATGTGTGCTGCCCGGGCTCGATCCTCAGCACCACATAAAAACAAAGGCATTGTGTATACAACCAAAATAAATAAATATTTTAAAAAATAAAATATTAAAATATTATGTCCATCTAAAACTAAATATATATACATATATATTTACAAAATTATATATATATATATATATATATATATATATTTTTAAAAATGTCACAAGTGTTGATTTGGGGATTACAAATAAATTTGAGCAACACAGGTAAACAGCATTATAGAATCTGTGAATAATGAGCATCACCTAGATATTTGCCACATAAATGTTGTAAAGGAAAGAAAATAGGGTAAAGATTGATGGGTTTAAATAGAAGCCTGAAGCAGGAGGAAGAGTCATACAGATACCAGGGAGAAGTATACTCCAGACAGAAACAATAATGGCATGTTTGAAAAGTTTAAAGAAGTGTAGCCAGCATGGCAGGAATAGAGTGAGGGCAGAGCCCAAGGAAATAAAGCTCCAGTGAGTCAAGAATCAAATCATGTGCAAACCTGTGGGCAGTAGTAAAGGTTTCAACTTTGATTCTGATTGAAATGTTTAGTGACTTGAGTGTTTTAGCCATACACGTAAAAAATATGGTTTTAGTTTTATAATATTCTTTCCAACTACTGGGTTGAAAATAGACTGCAGAAGAGTCTATTTCTACAGAAGTGGGGCAACAGGCTATAGAAATGCATTGGGATCAACCAAGCCAGGAGTAATGGTGGCTTACATCAGAATTTTGGTGGTGAAAGTCATAAAACAGGAAGAATCCAAAGTATAGTTTGGTTGAATGACTAAAAAGACCTTCAGTTTGATTACATATGGAGTGTGAAAGAGAGGACTGAAGTATGAATCCAGTTGGTTGAACTATACACCTAGAAGGATAAAATTTCCACTTATCAAGATGGGAAAGCCTATAGGAAAAGCCTAAGGTTTGGGAGAAGTCGGCAGCAAGACTTGAGTTATGGACACAGTGAGTTCCAGGATTTATTAGACATCTGAAGAGAGATTTGTTTTTTGTTTTTCCATTCTGGAGATTGAATTCAGGGGCAATTAACTACTGAGCCACATCCACAGGCTTTTTTATTTTGCAACAGGCCATCAAGGATGAAGGATGGCCTCAAATTTATGATCCTCTGGAGTTTCTGGGATTACAGGTGCCTACCCTGAAGAAAGATTTTGACTAGATACTGTGATATACTTCTTAGGAGTTCAGTGCAAAAAGTATAAATGTGTATTGAATCAATGAATGTATTCAGTAATGAATAAATCAATTGTATAAATTTCATTCTATTTAGATCATTGCTTAAAACATAGCAAATATTTTAATATCAATTTATATGCTGTAGAAAAAGACAAAGGAAAAGTAGTGACTTCTAATCAGACTGAGTTTGAATTCTACTTTGTCACTTGGTTAACTGAAATGTTGGAGAAATTAACTAATATATCAGAATCTGTTATCCCCATGTGAAAAGGACAAAATAGTACCTCTTATTGGATTCATTTAGGATTTAAATAATAGTAAATAAATAATAATCCACACATAATACTCCCCAATAGGTACTCACCCTATAATTTCAAATAAAAAGTCTTGATTGCATGATTGCATAGTCTTTTTTTGTACTAACTCTAAAATAAATAATGACTTAAAGAAAGCTATCATAAGAAGCAAATATGAGCTTAGGAAAATAAGATTGTGTTAATGAGTCAAAAACATTGTAGTAATAATTTTGTTCCAATACTTACATTAACTAAGAATGGCAAATCATATGACTTATACCAAGACATTTTCTCCTGTACCCATTAAGTGATCATGACAGTTTTACACTTCACTTGGAGGTCACTTTAGAGTCCTTCTTAACATTTTTCTTTTTCAGAATTAACTTCAATGAGATTGCTATGCAAGTTGAAAATCTCCTAGCCAATAGAGATTACTCAACAGCACAAAGTGGAACAATTACTTTTATTAGTAAAAAGTAATATATATTCACATTATTTTTATTTTTCTATATGTAAACTCCATCATGTTTTAAAACTCTATTCATGTGGCCATACTTTCTTAATTCTTTGAATGGTTATTTTTGTTAGGATCTTGAAACTACTTAAATAGAACATAGAAAATAGCCTTCCTTTTCAGAACTTCCCACTGCCAGCAACTTTTCTAAAGTAAATCTCATAGGAGAAAAGAAAGGTGCATATTTTTTGCTATGATTAGATACTTAGCAACAGATATGTCTCTTAAAATGTTCTGCATTTGCACAGTTTAGACTGTATCAATTGCTTGTTGTAGTTCTTGCCTTTCCTTCTCTATGTGCTTTTATCTCAAACATGTTAAACACATTAATATAACTGCTTATTAATATGACAATTTTCATGCTGGGTTTTTAGCACTCATAGGCTAGGGACTGTGTCATTGATTGTTTAATCTTCAGTATGCAGAACTGTAAATGGTATAAAATAAATCAATGTTTATAGGGAGGAAAAGAAAAAAAGAAGGAAGTTGGTAAGTAACCTCCAGACACCATAATAGTAAGACATCGTCAATCCCAATGGTTATGCAACCCTCACCTGTTGTGTAATTTTTATCTTGGACCATATAAACTATGGTGCCTCTATTTGAGTGGAAATTATTGTAATCAATGGATGTATATTCAAGGTCAATGAAACCAGAGGCAAGCTGTCCTTATTAGGGCTTGTAACTTCTATTTAAAAATGGGTAAGGTTTATATCTGTCTCAAAGTGGATGATGATACCTTAAGAAATGTCACAATGTTAAATTCTCACATATTCTGAGGAAATTTTCTCTGTGAACATAATTCAAAAGCCTATGTTCATTCGTTCAGAATGTATGGATATTTTGGCTTGTTGGGAGTCCATAATGGCCACTAGATGTTCAAGACTCTCCCATGTTATCAACTTTGTTAAGAGTGAGTGAGAAAACAGAAGGACCACATTTGCTTGGCAGGCATTTAAATGTATAAGCTGATTATGAATTCAAACAAATTATGGATGATGCCTATTATCTTTATAAATAGATATAAAAGGCATATAGATATGAAAGAAGCATTGAGGTAGAAATACTACAATAACAAATCTTATTATAAGAAAGAAATTTTGAAATAACTTGCCAGAAGGGTAATGACCTCAATTAAATTTTATGTGAAGTAATAATTGGTGATTTTAATAAAAGAACCCTATTGCAAATTGCATATTTGATACTATAATATTTTGGTATTTCTTATTTCCCTCTGGCTTGCATTTATATTAAATAAAAATCTTAGAGATAATCATGTAAAATTTATAATTTAAAGTGCTTTTTCTTTCACCATATTTAAATAGATTTTAAATAGTTTTAAATTCAAGAAGAATGAGGGAAGAAAAAAAAAAAACTATTTAAAATCTTCCTGTAGATATTTTATCTGTCAGGGGGAAAATGTTGAACTATAACAATGTTCTGTGACCACCAAAGTTACATAAATCTAAGAAGGATGAAATTAAAAACCACAGTACTTGGAGACATTTCAGTGAGCTAAACATGTTTGGTATGAATTACCTGGAAAATCTGAATTGAAGTATGAATTTTGAATGAAAATGCACTTTTTCTACATGAATGCAATCTACTTCCATGTTTTTATACTCTTGTTTATACTTAAATATTTTTTTGAAAATCATTATTTTATAATAGTCACAATTTTTTAGTATATTTTTTTTTTACATGAAGCACTAACAAGTTGTGAGTTTCTATAAATGTTCTGTTCAAATAGAAAAGGCTTTGATTGTATCATTACAAACAAACAAAAAAATTCCCTGTAAAACAATGCTGAAATACATGAAGGGCTAGGGTGCACACTTGCATGATAAATTTAAATTTAAAAACAGCAAAATCTGCATTGTGATGTTCATTTTCTTCAGGCTTTAAAAATCCCATGTATTGCCTTTTCTAAGGCATAATGTGAATGTTATGCAGGTTCAGGACAAAGCCTGTAAGCCCACAGGGCAGAGCTCCAATAGGCTTTTTTTTTTTTTTTTGTTATTTACGTGGCTTAGTTGTTCTCAGTTGGCGTTCAGTGTTGTTAACAGCAATAATAATGAGGTGGGCTTGGAGTAGAGTGAGCAGCAATCAGCAGCAAGCATGTTGGATAGGATGCAAGAGGCATGCTAATGAACTGGTTTGAAAGCACTGGACATACTCACACCACCCACGTACGAAATATTTTCAGAGTTGCTGACATTCACTAACTCCTGTATTTCAATTGTGTGCTGGCCTGACATAATTTTGCATCAAATTATATTTTCATAGTATGGATAGGGATTTTACCAACTATATTTTGAGGAATTATGTAGCAATATTGCTAGGCACAATAAGTTCCCTATGTTAGTGAATAGGACTTTTCAGGCTTTTAGCATATTAATAATCACAACTTGATGAGTAGGACACTCACCTGCTAGGACACTCACCATTCTGGTGGTTCTTCTCTGAACACATTCCAATTTGTCAATTTCTTTCTTAAAACATGCCATCCAAAGCGACCACAATGTGCAAATACTCTCTGACAAATGCACAGATTGGTGGAAAACCATTTTTTTTTTTTTTTTTGTATTCTGTATATAATAAAGCTATTAAGGCTGCTTAAGGCCCTGATAACTTAGTAATCATATCTTGCTATTGGTATATGGAATTTGTGGTCATTTCTAAGAGATTTAGTATTTAGTACAATCTCAAGGGTATTTACTAATCAACCTCATTGCTGAATCCATCTATCAGAGTTCGCATGGCTGTGACCACGGGAACCAGCCAGCGGAGCTAAAAGTGTCAGAAGGTCAGTTAAGAGCAACTCAAATTTCTCTTCTGGGAATTTTCTAGGATATGCTCTGCTTAGTTATAGTCACATTAATAAAAATATCAGGAAACCACACCATTATATACCATTCCAATAAAGAAAATCTCTGGACTTAGAGATTCTGCTTTAATTAGTTAGGCAGTGAACAGGCAATCTAGCAATTCACCCTTAGGTGGAACTTCAAAATCAATTTCTAAATGTATTTATGTTAACATCATGAATTGTTTTTATTTCCTGGAAATAATGCCTTTGAATTAAAAAAAGAGGCATTAGTATATCAGAGACTTTTTTTTTTTTTTTTTTTTTTTTTTTTTTTTTTGTGGTACCGGGGATTGAACTCGGGGGTACTCGACCACTGGGCCACATCCCCAGCCCTTTTTTGTATTTTATTTAGAGACAGGGTCTCACTGAGTTGCTAAGTGCCTCGCCATTGCTGAGGCTGGCTTTGAACTCTCGATCCTCCTGCCTCAGCCTCCCAAAGTGCTGGGATTACAGGCATGCGCCACCGCGCCCGGCTTATCAGAGACTTTTAAAAATGTGACTAGTTCAGGTATAAGTAAACTTCACTGAGGGAGAAAAGTTAAAATAAATCCTTTATTATATTGGAATCACACACACACACACATACATACACACACACGTACACAAATATACCTTATCAAATTCTTGCTGTGAACTGGGTCCGGTGTGCACTGGGGCAGATAGAATATTCTATCACTTTGCAAGATCAATTAGGCCCAGGGTTCTTAACTGACTGTTTTTCCCCCCAGGGAACATTTAGCAATGTTTGAAGGCATTTTGTGTTTGTCAAACTAGGAGGATATTTCAGAGGTTTAACAAGAAGAGACCTGGGCTGCTCTCGAACATGCTAGAATGCACATAAAAGTCCCCCATGACAGAATTACCTGGCCCAACTATCAACAGTGCTGAGACAGAGAACTCCAGAATGAACACCTCAGTCTCCAGGCTGAGCCCAGTTGGCTCATGTCAGACTAGCTTCAAAGGGAAAGGTGCCAGCAAAGGGACTCCTAGAACAAATCCCATTGTGAGCAAGACTGTGTTCTTTCTGTAGCTTAGCATCCCTGAAGGAACATTTCATTAACAAGGGATATTTTTATCTGAATTACTCTCTCATTTTGGATGGCTTCCTGTCATTTAATTGATAGTCACAGTTTCATGTTCCCCTACCCCCCTCTAGATTGTCATAACGCTTGTATTATTTCTGCCTCACTATCCCTGCCAGATTTTCATACTTTAGACTAAAATCTTTGATCTGACAAGTGTAATGACTCCTTATTCTCCCCTCTGCCTCCTGTACCTCTCTCACACCATCACCCCAGCGTTTCACCTTTTCACACCTGTCAGAATAATCTATCCAAAAAAACAATTCTCATCATGTCACTTACCTGTTAGTAAATGTTAAACGGCTGTTCACTGCTATCCTGATAAAAAGGCAAGTCATATCCTTTAGCATAAAAGAGCAAGCACTGTTTAACCTGACCCCTGCTGACTTCCTACACTAATCTCTTGTTCCTTTGGTCAGTTATTTTTCACTCCATCAGGAATGAATTTCTTAGTATTCTCTGCACAAGGCACAGTGTCTCTCACATCACTATCTTTATTAAACTTGGAATTTTAGAGATTTACCCTTCACCCTTGTCAAGGCCCTATCTCTTCACCTGGTTCATTTACATCTTCTTCTAGAGAAACTTCTCTAATTTTCCTAGGTGGGCTTATACTGTATAACCTGTGTACATTTCTATCATTGCACTTCTTCAGGTTGTTTTATGGTGAAATTGATACAGATCTTGGAGATCAGTTCCTTGTCCCCCTCATGTTGAAGATTAAACACCCTAAAATGCTGAGGCAAGCATAGAACACAAGTTTTATTTAAGAAAGTGATAGGGACAAACTTCTCTGAAGAGAAGGGGCCCCAGAGTTGGGAATCTGGAGCATGTATTTTGCTCTTTCCCAGAATCCCCACCTTCTCTTTCTTCTCTTCCTACATGCCTAAGGGCAGGAAGGAGGGAGGGTAATCTTTAGCAACCCATTGTGCCTGGAAGTGTGATTGATCCTTGAGGTTCACTATTATCAACAAATTGTCTTTTCCTTGATAACCAGCCCTCATCATTTGGACCCCCATCATTCATTACCTACACTGACTGCCTGACTTTGCCCTTGTCTCAGTTTGCTGAGAGATGTGATAGATTCTGTCCACTCAGGCTAGGCAGGGCTGCAGGCAGGCTGCTTTTTTTTGGCAAAGAAAGCATGTGGGGAGTCAGCACAGTGGGCTCATTTTATAGATTATTCTCTTAACATCCTGTTCCTACCATCATCTATCTGTCCCATTACAAAATCAGATATTTCTACTGTTTCTGGATTACATAAAGTGCTGAGCTAAGTCTTACTGATTTTTGTATTCCTAGACCATCTACATGAGAGTCCAAAATTTCTAAGTTAACATTCAGTGTTTGCTGAATAAATGATAAGTGCCCAGATGTGTCATTTCATTGATGCTGATGAAATTAATGGAATAATGTGCCCTAATTTATTTGCAGAGTAACTTTAGGTAATTTTATCTAAAAATTCTATATGAAAATCACTTAAAGTTTCTGTTTAATGGCATTTTTTCTTCTCTTTACTAATCTGTTTAGATGGATTTAGATTACTAAAGATTCAAAGACATATACATATTAAATGATGTAATCCATTTCTAAGTACTAAGATCTTGTGAATTTCACATCTTGCTCTTTGGTAATAACTTGGTAATACCTTGTGTTGAGCACCAACTGTATATCAGGAGTCATACTGAAAATATAAATAATATTCTTCTGTCACCTATGAAAGAGGACTGCAACTAATTCCCAGTTTAAATATTTGTACATATAGACAAGGAACTGAGGTAAAGAGAAATTAAATGATTTTTCCCAAAGTTTCTCCATTATAGTACGTGAAGAAACGGCCATTCAATAGGTTCAAAGCTTCAACACTGGACCAGTATTTTCTAATGCACCTGTATATAAACTGTCAAATTAATACCTAAACATTTAATTTAAAACTCAAAGAATACTTCTGGATAATTACTCCTTAGTAATGATTAAATGAGTTAATGGGTATAATGAACATATAAGTACACGATCAAGATTATCTATTAAATTTATTAAGGTTTGAGATAATCTAACTGTTCTAGTTCAGTTTTCTACCATAACTGGAGAAAAGTAAGTTTCTACTCTCTAACTTCAAGGATTACAATAAGAAGCATTTTGAAGTATTGTGCAATCAACAAATATAATCTATCATCCTTGAGCAACAATTTTATCATGGTCTATTAACTTATCTAACATGTAAAATATCATATCTGTCATTTGCATAAATTAAAGGAAATAATAAGGAGAATCAGACATTGACCATTTTAAGGCTTGGGAAGTATGTATAGGCCAAGGAGAGTGGTTAATTATGGTGTTCAATTATTATGGAGAAGACACAATTGGCAGGAGGGTAGGATAAATAAGATAAGCCTGTTATAAAGGATAGATGTAAAAGACCCAATTCCCAAGATATGTGGCCTGCAGACAGACTGCAAGGAAAGAGGATGATTGAAGATTCCTTATTCAAAATAAAAATTCATTTTTTATTTTTTTTCATTTTCCAAGCATCCACTGACAGACTTTTAATTACCAGAAGGGGGAAATCATCCTTGGATTTGGGTCCCAACTATACTCTTCCATAAATTAAGTGCACCTTCCTTTAAAAACTTCCAATATCTTTCCCAAATTGAAAAGCCAGAAAAAAATGGTTACCCTAATTTAGTGGGCTGGCCTTCCACATTATAAAGAAACTCCACTTAAGGACCTCAAGGAATACTTTTCTCTAGTCACTAGAGAGAGAAGGGAGAAAATGGCCAGTCAATGCATTTCAAGGCAGGATTTTGCAAGCTGGCTTAAGAGGAACTGTAAATTAAAGAGCACTGTGCAGTTAACTATGCATCCATTAAGACTCCCTCTCCCAAGGCCTGCGCTGTAGATCCTTAGCAGGATTCTACTGAAGTTCTGCAGGAGTGTTTCTGTCAGAGCTTGCCTGTGATAGCAGTTTCTCATCTGCAGTTAGCAGTAAAGCTATCTCTCTCCTTGTAAGTGCAATTTTTGTTGACCCTAATGACTATCTAATTGACAACAGAGTGGTTCAGTAAAGGGTGCCTCTTCCCATCTGGAAGGAAAGACTTCTGTGGAATTGATTGAGTGGGATCTTGCAGCTGTGTTAGGCAGTGGTTTCTCTAAATACTGTATGCTTAACTTGCCAGGGTCTGCACCAAGCTCAAGTGAGAGGTCCAATATGGACATCAGATCACTGCTGCTCTCAGTGAGTAAGCAATTTTTGCCGTTCCTTTCCTTTTTCATTTTTGATTATCAGCTTGACTTTCAAGATTCTTTGAGCGTATCTTTCAAATACTTGAATTTAAAAATACATATTGTTGCAGTTGAATAAGACTGCTTGGTTTCATGGTTTGGACTAAAACATTAGTTTGCTTAACTAAGAGAAAAGAAGGTTTCCCTAAACATTGCCTTTTTAATTCAACAAAATTATGTTGAAATATATATGTAATAACTAAAGTTCTACTAGGCTATTTAAAATGACTCACACCGAGCAACATTTTAGAAATGTGTTTGTACATTTTTTCCAAAATCATGAGTACGTTTTAAACACAGGTTATTACTGTAATTATTTTAGCAAACATAGATAATTATTTTATTTTGGAAATTATTTGCAGGAAGTTTGTGGCCGCCTGGCCTATTGCAAGTTGAGGCAAATTACTAGGTTATTTATTTTTTTTCTCATCTCTAAAATGCTGTTAATATCTACCAACTGAGTTAAAAGATGAAGTAAAGATTACAAGTGCTTAAGTCAGTACCTGACAAGTAATATGACCTAAAATGTTATTATAATTGTTAGAATATTATCTTTTTTTTTTCAGTTCTGAGTAGACACCTGTTGCGGCAGGACCAAAATGTCTCTCTCCCCAAGATTTCTGGTGGGCTATTTTATGTTTTTAGTGAATAGCCAGGGCTGGAAACCAACTATGTTATGGTTAGTTAAGGCCAGAAACACTCTGGTTCAGCATATATACTCAACGTCATAAATAATAACGTTTGCGCAAGCGCCCCCTTGTGTAGCTTGTTGGCAGTGTGCCTTCTTTGGCCTGCATATAAAAAGACAAGAGTTGGGGGTAATCAGGGCTAATAGAGAGCTAAGTGGAACTGACTGGGAACTAAAGCTGAAGCTGGAGGCTGTTACCACCTCTGAGTAAAGCGTGTCCACTATCCAAACTGAGTCATGCATCTTCTTCCACTTCTGGGACCCCAAATCTGTTCCCTGGGCCTAGCCTTGCCCTTGCCCTACAATATCAAACAGTATGACACTCCTTGAAATTACCTATAGCTTTAGGAACAGGGTAATTAAAAAGAGTCTCTTAAGTTTGTCCTTACCTTTAGGGATGTCTATAGCTTCTCTCTCTCTCTCTCTTTTTTTTTTTTTTTTTTTTGTTAATAATTTTGAATTGTTGATGGACCTTTATTTTATTCATTTATTTGTATGTGGTGCTGAGAATCAAACCCAGTGCCTCACATATGCTAGGCAAGTGCTGTACCACTAGGCCACAACCCCAGCCCTATAGTTTCTCTCTTAGACACAGCCAAGCCATCTTTCTCTGATGTCTTTTACAGCTGGTAAACCTGATACATCTCTTTACTTTGCAGCTCTTTCAATTTGGCCAAAGTAGAAAGATGAATTGTTACAATTCTGTTTTTCCACATGGAGACTATGCTCTTATCATATTGTCGAGAGCTGAATGAGAAAGAACTGGTTTCATATCTGAACTTCTTCCTGGGAGAAAACTTTCAACTGGAGGAAGCTCCTCTCACTGGTCCATCTTCACCTGTTAGTGGATTTTATTAATACCTTGTTTTGAGAGCATGACTCCAAATAGCCCCTCAAATCTCACTGCATGATTTTATAAGCACATTTAATTATATCCTAACTTAACCTTCTTCAAATTGAAATATCTAGAAATCTTAATTTTTACTGGACATAACTGAATATATTTTAAATATGAAAAATGTCAAACATTAACATAACAGAGAATAATGAACCCTACTGAAATCCAATAGTTTAGAAGTTGCAATTCTTGCTTTTCTTGTGGTTTCCTCCATTTTTTTTTTTTTTTTTTTTTTTTTTTTTTTTTTTGCCAAATCATCCTAAAGCAAATACTAGATATTTTATAAATTTACTCTTATGTAGGTGAGCATGATTCTCCAAAAAGGAGATTTTTGTTCCACAACCATACTTAACTAAATTTATTATAATTTTACAAATAATGTATCTTTCAAATATTTGGATCTAAAATATGTAATTTGTCTAAGCTAACAATAGGCAAAAGTGGATTCAATCTCAAGAATCTCTGGCTTCAAATTTTTCTTCTAATACACAGGACATATCCAATTTCTTAGTCTTTAAAACATTATTTTACAGCTGTTCCATTTGCATCATGATCTCAATAAGGCCACATATTACATTTGGTTTGTAGGTTTCTTATGTCCCATTTAATCTAGAGAAGTCCTCCATCCCCTTCCTGTACCATTGAATAGTTGAAGAAACCAGGTCTACTATTCTGCAAACTTTCACACACATTTTGAATTTATTTCCTGGTAATGTTATTTAACTTGTTCTCACACTCTGGTATTTCTTATGAACTGGAAATCAGCTCTGGAGTCTAGATTTAATTCAGAGGCTTTTTAAAATCAAGAATACTTTTTAATTTTGAAAATGTAACAAGTTTTGAGGTAGGGATAGAATCTGTCATCTGAGAACCAAATTCAAGAATTGAAAATATACTTTTTAAATTATTACATGTATCACGTACCTGTGACAATATGATCTTTACTGTTACAAGTAATGAAAAATGTATGCATGTGTAAATATAAATAGTTCTCCATTTTCTCTTTGAAGAATAAATTGGCTTATAAATTCATCCATGCCTATTTTTAAGGAGAAAGAATAAGATCAAAAATATAAGATTCATTCATTTATTCATTCACGTATAGAATATCATACATTAAGATTTCATGTTAAGTCAGAAACTATGCTAAATACTAAAGATAAAAAGGTAAATGAGAATTTTATCCTTAGCCACAAGGAAATTAGTCATATGACAATTAAACTTATTATTATGGAATGTCTTCCAGTATTTAAAAGATGTAGGATTATATAACAACTTTTCTCCATACAATACTAGTAAACCCATTTAACATAATTTATTACATTTCTAACAGTACATTATGTAAACATAGTGGTAAACCAATTAGTATGAGTGAAAATTTAATTAATTAATCCAGCAATTGGATCTTAGCCACATGAAAATCATCCGTAGTATATAACCCAGTTCCTAGAATATTGGCTAAATATGAGTTGGGTATATTACTGAATAAATTAAATTTCTTAATTGTATTCTAATTCATAGGCAATAGTCTAAGAAAATATGATAGATACATAAACTAAATCTCAAATACTATAGTGTTTTAGTAATATACACATGATCTAAAATAGGTAACTCAACTCCATACCAACTACAGAAAGTCATGTCAAGAAGAAAGAAACCATCCTTGCATCCCTGGAATGAACCCCACTTGATCATGGTATATTATATTTTTGATATGTTTTTGTATCCGTTTTGCCAGGATTTTATTGAGAATTTTTGCATCTATGTTTATTAAAGATATGGGTCTGAAGTTTTCTTTTTTTGATGTGTCTTTGCCTGGTTTGGGGATCAGAGTGATATTGGCCTCATAGAATGAGTTTGGAGTGCTCCCTCTTTTTCTATTTCCTGAAATAAATTGAAGAGTATTGGTATCAGTTCTTCTTTGAAGGTCTTGTAGAACTCAGCTGTGTATCCATCTGGTCCTGGGCTTTACTTGGTTGGTAGGCTTCTGATGGCATCTTCTATTTCGTCGCTTGAAATTGGTCTGTTCAAATTATGTATATCATCCTGCTTGAGTTTGGGCAGATCGTACAACTCTATAAATTTGTCGATGCCTTCAGTATTTTGTATTTGTTGGAGTACAAGTTTTCAAAATAATTAAGTATTACTCAGCAATAAGAGAGAATAAAGTCATGGCATTCTCAGGTAAATGGATAGAGTTAGAGAATATAATGCTAAGTGAAGTTAGTCAATCCCAAAAAGCCAAATGCCAAATATTTTCTCTAATATAAGGAGGCTGATGCACAGTCAGGTTGGGATGGGGAGCATAGGAGGATTAGAGGAACACTAGAATGGCCAACGGGGAGGGAGAGGTAGGGAGGAGACAAAAGGGTGAAGAAAAAAAAAAGATGGTAGAATGAGATGGATATCATTACCCTATGAAGCATCACAAATGGTGTGAATATACTTTGTATACAACTAGAGATATTTAAAAATGTGCTCTACAAGTATAATATGAAATGTAATACATTCTGCTGTCATTTCTAACAACTTAGAATAAAAAATAAATTTGAAAAGAAAAAGGAAGAAAGAAAATCCTTATCCTTAATGGAATTTCAGTTGAGTAGTTCAAAACAAACCAAGTTGTGAAAAATGAGACTGTAATTTTTCTGTGTGGACCTTTTGTGGAGTTTAGGAAACTAGTCAATATAAGATCTTTAAGTATTTCAAGAGGCCATACTTCTGAACAAATAATTTTGTTGCATTCATCCAAAGGCATTAAAAAGAAAGAAAAAAAATCACAGTAAAGAGGTAGAGACACAGACCCTCATCAGGAGGTGATCACAATGGGTTGCATCAGCCCCATAGTCCACTGAAGACATGCAAAATAATTCTGGCAAATTCTAGTGACGAACAGGCAGCACTTGCTAATGCCTCTTGATCTGCACATTCATGATACCTTTTCGCATCAGGTATCTTTACAGCCTTACCTTAAACCCATAACTTTTTCTCAGCGTCTATGTCCAGGATTGCCATATAAGACAATCATCTGACTTTCTGCATAATTCTCCTAAGAATTCTCCATAATTTAATCCAAAGAACAAAGTGAAAGCTAAACTATAGCATTCTGTCTACTCACCTGAACCTTGACCCCTGGCACCAGCTTGTGGCCATCTGTTCCAAAGGAGAACTTTAGTGAACTCATACAAAGCTGCCATATGGGCTGGCTGTGCTACTGCCTACATCCCACAGCTGCACCTTGATAACTCATCCAGTGCTGGGGTCCTTATCACTGTTATTTATTGGTTAACAGTATATTAAGCCAACATCATGAGGGCTGAGAATTAAATAAACAAAAGTCATGATTGCTGCTCTACTGCAATTCATAGACTGCCAATTTTGACCCCTGATTAAAAGCCTTCAAGTCTAGGGAATGTTGTAAGAGTATAGAAATAATAAAATTTGTGGAGAAACTGCTTAAAAGGTGAATATGAGTCAAAGAGAACAATTGGAAATGAACTTTTGGAAATGTATTCACAGCTCTGAGAGAGGGATGAAACCTAGAGAATTATAGTTAAGTGTCATATATATGGAGATTAGAATTGTGACTATAGATGAAACATAAAAGCAAGGGAAAGAGAATGTTCAGAGAATAATATATATTCTGCAATGTTGGTAGTTTACTAATACATAGTTCAGGAAAAGTAGAAATACTAGGAATTGGGAAGAGAAATTACAAGTCATCAAAATCATGGTTTCAGGTCAGGTTATTAATTGTTCATCACTGTTTTTTCACAGCCTGATTTAAATTGCTTCTAATGTGATTGTATTAAATAAAAGTGGCAAGGCATTGAGAAAGAATAGAAAATAAGAATTATAAAAATTGTATTTTACACATTTCCAAATATACACACTGAAAATCTTATTTGGCTGTGGACCATGATATAGTTTTTAATACAAGTTTTGGTTCAGATGCAAAATGATATTTTGAATATAGTAATAAACCTTCATTAAAACTAAAAGTTTTCTTCTTCATGATTCTTTTCCACTTTTTTTCAATATTTTTTCTGCTTTAAAATATACAAAACATAAAATTTATGATTTTAGATGTTTTGAAGTATACATTTCAGTCATATTAAATACATTTGTAATGTTTTGCATTCATTACTACTATCCATCTCCATAACACTTTTCATCTTGTTAAAACTAACAAACACATTTTAAACAATAATCACCATTTCCCTCTCCTCCAATCCCAGCACGATCATTCTACTTTGTCTCTGATTCTTTTACATATATTTTTCAGTTGTAGATCCACACATACCTTTATTTTTATTTATTTTTATGTGGTGCTGAGGATCAAACCCAGTGCCTCACACATACCAGGCAAGCACTGTACCACTGAGCTATAACCCCAGCACTTGTCTCTGATTTTTGACTAAGTATATCACATGTAGGTGGATCACATGCTATTTGTGTTTGTGTTTCTGACTTATTCCAGTGAGTCCTCAAGGCTCATTCATATCAGAACTTCCTTCCTTTTTAAGGCTGTATAACATTTCAACGTATGTACACATCACATATTTTAGTCAGCTTTTTTGCTGCTGTGACTAAAAGATATGAAAAGAACAATTTTAGAGGAGGAAAAGTTTATTTGGGGGCTCATGGTTTCAGAGGTCTCTGTCCATAGACAGGTGGCTCTATTCCTCCAGTGCTGAGGTTGCAGAGTATGGCAGAAGAAAACAGCTCACTTGTTGATCAGACAGCAAAAAGAGACTCCAGTCACCAGATACAATATATACCCGAAGGCACACCCTAATGACCAACCTTCTTTCTGCCACACCCTGTCTTCTGTTACCACTCAGTTAATCCCATCAGGGGACTAATTCACTGATTGGGTTAACAATCTCATAATCTGATCACTTCTACTCTAAAATTTCCTGCATTGTCTCACATATGAGCTTTTGGGGGACACCTCACATCCAAACCATAACACCACACTTTCCCTCTCCATTTGTTAACTGATGGACACTTGTTAGCCGCCGGAAAGGGATTGCAGCCTGGAACGGCAGCGCCGCGGGAAGGAGTCCGGAGACAGGATGGAGATGAAAAAATTCTTTAATCTTTCTGTCTCTGTCTCTTGTAATTTCTAACACTACATACACACTCTCACAAGAAACCAAGGCACCTACTCTTACAAGAAACTACAATGTATCTATACAATAGCGATAACCCTGTCCTTTCTCTCTCTGGTCTCATCCCATGCGCCCGAGCAGGAATGGTGCTTGCTCGATCTGCTGAGTCACTCCTCAAATCTCTTGAGATCCTGGGCCAAGTCCCGTGAGACTACGGAAGGCGACAATGCCCAAAAATGTCGATCTGCTGAGTCACTGCTCAAATCTCTCGAGATCCTGGGCCAAGTCCCGTGAGACTACGGAAGGCGACAATGCCCAAAAATGTCTATGGCCCATAGTCAACCGCAATCTTAGCTATCTCCCCAAACAGGGCTCCTGCAGACACTTAGGTTGCTTCCATGTATTTGTTATTGTAAATAGTGCTGCTGTGAGCTTGGATGTGAAATTATCTTTCTAAGATCTTTCTTCTTTATTTGTTTTGGATATGTACCCAGAAGTAGAATTGCTAGATCATACAGTAATTCTATTTTTAATCTTTAGGGAAATATCTATACTGTTTCCGTAGTGGCTTTACCATTTTACATTTCCAGTATCAGTGTACAAATGTTCCAATATATCCACACTGTCACTAACACTTGGCATTTTGTTTGTTTTATAGTAGCCATGTGAGGCGATATCTTATTGTGGTTTTTTACTTGCATTTTTCTAATCATTAGTGACATTGAGCATCTTTCCATGTGCTTATAAAAATTCCTACCCAAGTCCTTTGACCATTTTTAAATTAGGGTTTTTGTTTTGTTTTGTTTTGTGTGTGTGTATGTGTGTGTGTGTGTGTGGTTGAGTTTTAGTTTTTGCATAGCAGTATATACCTTGCAAATATTTTCTGGGGATTGTCATTTTGTTCTATTGATACTGTACTTTGATAGAAATTTTAAACAATTTTTCATGATATACCATTTTTCTTATTTCATTATTGTTTCCTGTACCTTTGGGTCATAGTCAAGAAGTTGTTGCCAAGTCCAGTATTGCAAAGCTTTTGTTCTACATTTTTTTCTAAGAATTTTGTTGTCTTAGATCTTACATTTTATGTCTTTGGTCCATTTTCAGTTAATTTTTGTGTATAGTGTCAGGTAGCAGTCTAACTTATTTTTATTTATGTATATTTTTGCATGTAGATATCTATAAGCACCACTTATTGAAAAGACAGTTCTTCCCTTTGTATAAATGTCAAAATATACTCTACTGTCACATATGACTAAAAATAACAAATAAAAAATAAATTTAAAAAAAAACCCCACAGATTTAAAAAAAAAAAAGGTTTTAGATTTTACAAGGAAAAGAAAGTGTTCTTTCCCCATTGAATGTTCTTGTTTCTTGTCACCCTTGCCAAAAATCATTTGACCATATATGCAAGGTTTATTTCTGGGCTGCCTTTTCTATTTCATTGGTCTTCATGTCTGCACTTGTGCCAGTATCATTTTGTTTTAATTACTGCAGTTCTGTAGTGAGTTTTCAAATCAGGAATTTCGAATCTTCCAATTTTGATCTTTTCCAAGGTTGTTTTCACTATTTTGAATTCCTTGAGACACCACAAGAATTTTGGGATGAGTATTTCTCTTTAAGGATCACTGGAATTTTGATAGGAACTACACTGTATCTTTAGATTGATTTGAGTAGCACTGACATCTTAAAAATATTAAGTTTACCAATCTATGGGATGTATTTTCACTTATATCTTCTTCAGTTTCTTTCAGCAATGTTTTATATTTCTCATTGCACAAGTATTTAACCTTCTTGGTCATTTTCTTAATATTTCATTCTTTTTAATGCTATTATGAATGGAATCGTTTTCATAATTTCCTCCCAGACCAATATTGGTAGTAAATATAAATGAAATGGATTTTATGTGTTTATTTTGTATCAAGCTACTTTGAGAGATCTTTTTATTAGCTCTAACAGTTTTTTTTTTTTTTTTTTTTAAGTGTGTGTCTTTGTGTCTGTGTGTGTGGTCTTTGGGTATTTCCACATATAAAAATATATCATTTGTGAACAGAAATAATTTTGCCTTTTTATTTCCAATTTGTATGCCTTTATTTTATTTTTATTAACTAACTGCTCAGACTAGAACTTTAAGAACTATGTCAAGTAAAAGTGCAAAAGTAGGCATCCTATGTTTTTCCTGATCTTAGAGGAAAAGCTTTCAGTCCTTCACAATTAAGTATTGTATTTTTTGTGGTTTTTATTATGTTGAGGTGATTTCCTTCTATTTCTAGTTTGTTAAATGTTTTTATTATTAAAAGATACTGAATTTTTAAAGTGCCTTTTTTTCATCAATTGAGTTTATCATGTGTTTTTGTTTTTATTATTATTATTCTTTTCAAGTGGTTGGTATATTCTATTGATTAATTTTTTTGTATGTTGAGCCATCCTTGCCTTCCAGAAACAAATCTCATTTAGTCATGCTGTTTAATTTGCTTTGCTGGAATTTTCTTGAGTATTTCTATATCAATATTATAAGGATATTGGTGTAGTTTTCTTGTGGTGTCTTTGTCTAGCTCTGGTATTAGGTAATGCTGTTCTCACAGAACAAGGTTTTTTTTTGTTTTTTTGTTTTTTTTCTCTTTGATTTTTTTTTTTTTTAATTGAGAAGAATTAATTTTAGTTCTGTAAGTGTTCAGTTAAATTTACCCAAGACTCCATCAGGTCCAGATCCTTTTATTTCAGATTATTTCATTATGGATTTAATCTGCTTTCTAGTTATAATCCACTCAAGTTTTTTATTTGTTAGTGATTTTAATTTTGATAACTTTTGTGTTCCTTAAATTTTTCGCTTTCGGGCTAGGGTTATGGCTCAGCAGTAGAGCGCTTGCCTAGCACATGTGCGGCCCGGGGTTGATCATCAGCACCACATAAAAATAAACACATTGTGTACAACTAAAGCAAATAAATAAATATTAAATTTTTTTTTTGCTTTCATCTAGGTTATCTATTTTATAGTACTCTTCTTACAATAATTTTTGCCTGTGTAGAATTGTTAGTAATAATCCCCAATTCCATTTTTTATTTTATTAGTCATCTATTTTTTCCTTACCTAGCTAAAAACTTGTCAAAGTTTTTATTCTTCAAAAAAATTTTTTGATTTTATTGATTTTTTCTATTGGTTTCCTATCCTCTATTATGTTTGTCTCTGCTGTACTCTTTATTATTTATTTCCTTCTATTATTTTCTGATTTATTTGGGTTTTAATTTCTTGTCTGATTTATTGGCTGTTTACCAGCATGTTGTTGAATGTTCATAAATACATGATTTTTTTGTTTTACTTCTATTGATTTCTAACTTCATTCTATTGTGGTCAGAGAAGATACTTTATATGATATCTATCTGTTTAAATTTATTGGAAGTTAATTGACAACCCAATATATGTCTATCTTGGAAAATGTTCCAGGCATATGAAAGAAGAATGCATACAAAATTGTTGCTGGGTAGAGTGTTCTGTATATGCTAATTAGATCTAGTTGGTTTACTGTATTGCTTAAGTCTTCTATTTTTTTACTTATCTTTGGTCTAGTTGTTCTATTCATTATTGAGAATTGGCATTGAAATCTGCAAACTATTATTGTGGAAATATCTGCTTTTTGTGTTAAGTCCATTAGTTTTTGATTCACACTTTTTGATGTTCTGTAATTAGGTACATAGATATTTTAAATGTCATAGTTTTTGCTGTATTGAAACTTTTTAATTACAATCTCCTTCTTTGTCACCTGCAATGTTTTTGATTTAAAGTTTATTTTGTCTGATATTGAAATACTGACTCCTGTTCTCATTTGGCTACTATTTATATGGAAAACTTTTTTCTATCTTTTCAATATATTTGTATCTTCAAATCAAAATTTAGTCCGTATTGACAGGATATAGTGGAATAATGTGTTTT
The DNA here is from genome assembly GCA_025594165.1 of Tamias sibiricus. Classification (NCBI taxonomy): domain Eukaryota; kingdom Metazoa; phylum Chordata; class Mammalia; order Rodentia; family Sciuridae; genus Tamias; species Tamias sibiricus. The sequence goes on from CM046661.1 coordinate 42,578,241, forward strand.
CATTCATTCTACCAACCTCTCTTTCTATTGGAGAGTTTAATCTGTTTTCTTTTTAAATAATTACTGATAATGGGGGCAACTTATCTTCAGTCCTTTTGTAATTTGTTCTCCCTATTATTTATAGTTTTCTGTTCCCCAATTTGTGTATTACAATCTTCATTTTGTTCAGTTGTTTTTGTTTTGTAGTGAATGGTTTAAATTCATTTCTCATTTCTTTTTGTGTGTATTATATAGTTAATTTTCTTTGTTGTTACCATGGAAGTTAATTTAACATCCTAAAACTACAATTCTTCTATAAATTTATGTGAGTTTAGCTTCAATAAAATATAAAAATTTTGCTTCAATACAGTCTCATTCCAAACTGTTTTGGTTGCTATCACAAAATTAGATCTTTTGTGTGTGTGTGGGGGGGGGGGTGGGGGTTACTGGGGATTGAACCCAGGGCCTTGTGCATGAGAGGGAAGCACTCTACCAACTGAGCTATATCCTCAGCCCCACAAAATTAGATCTTCATACATCATGTGCCCCAAAACATAGACTAAAAGTTCTTTTAAATACATTACTCTTTTAAAGAATATAGAAAACAACATATAGGGTTAAAAATCAAAGTAATGTTAGCTTTTAGAATATTAATTGTTTTTTTTAAGATGTGTTAGTCTTTCTTAAATGGCATAGAAAATTTAAAAATGTTGTTAAATTTAGTGGTGTCCATAATACTAAATTTTAGAATTGCCTGTGTATTTATCTTTATTGAAATCTTAACTCATGGCTTGGAATTACTATCTAGGGTAGTTCTATGATAACCTCTCCTTTGGCCATTTCTTGCAAGGTAAGTTTAATGGTAACAAACTCCATTAGCCTTTGTCTATATGGAAATATCTTAATTTCTCTCTCACTTTTGGAAGAATAGTTTTGCTTAATATAGGATTCATAATTGACCAGTTTAATTTTTTTAAGCTCTTAAACTATATTGACCCATGGCCTTCAGGCCTCCAGAGTTTTTAATGACAAATTTGCTAAAAATCTTATTAAGGATCTCTTGAATATTATAAGTTGCCATTCTTTTTCTGCTTTCAAAATTATGTCTCTTGTTTAAAAAAAAAAATTTTTTTTTTTTGGTTCCAGGATTGAACTCAGGGGTACTCGACCACTGGGCCACATCCCCATCCCTTTCTTGTATTTTATTAGAGACAGGGTCTCACTGAGTTGCTAAGTGCCTTGCCATTGCTGAGGCTGGCTTTGAACTCGCGTGATCATCCTGCCTCAGCCTCCCAAGTGCTAGGATTATAGACATGCGCAACTGCACCCATCTTTAAAATTTTGATTATAATATTTCTCATTGTGTGTTCACTTGAGTTGTTCTTGGAGTTTGTAGACCTTCTTAGATGTCTATATTTATGTACTTCTCAAATTTGAGAAATTTTCTGTCAGTTTTTTCAAATAGTTCCTATGCCACTTTCTCTTTTCTCCTTCTGGGACTGTTATGATGCATATGTTGACTTACTTAAAGTCATACCATAGGTCTTTTAGACTCTTAATTTTTCTTAATTCTCTTTTCTTCTTGTTCTTCAAGCTTGATTATTTCCATAGTCCTTTCTCCAGTCTTGCTGATTCTTTCCTCTGCCTGTTCAAATCTATCATCCATCTAGTGATTTATTTAATTATTATACTTTTCAACTGCATAATTTATTTCTGTTTTTTTAGGTTTTCTTTTCTTTATGAATATTTCTGTTTCATTTATACATCATTTTCTTCACTTTTTCTGCATCTTCCTTTAGCTCTTCGAACATCTTTAAGAGAGTCCTTTTGAAGTTCTTGTGTAGAGCACAAATAGCTACCATTAGGTCTTTCACAGTGATAGTTTCTGGTGATTTATTTTCCCCTCTGAATAGGCCATACTTGCCTCATTCTTTATATACATTTTGATCTTTTAAGAAGCTATACATTTAAATATAATAAGATGGTGTGAAGGTAGGAAGGTGTGATGCTTTTCCTAGGTCACCATAAGGGTTATAGCCAATGCTCCTATAACCCAGAGAGGTTATCCAGGGAAAAGCCTCATGCATCTATTAATTAGCTTTACATGATGTAGGAGACCTTACTAATAAAGAGCCCAAATCCCAGGAAAAATTGCATATGTATGCTTAGGTTGGACAAACACTTAGAAATATAACTGGATAAAACAGTATGATTCAATGGTAATAGACAGGGGGAAACCCAGCAAGGTTTGTCTACTCAGATTCTCTTGGCTTGCTATTGGGACAGTCATTCTAGTTTCCATAAACTACCTTTTAAAGAAGAATTTTGGTTTTATTTATTTGCTATGGACAAAAATAATGGAGGCAGGAAATAGGGGTGCAGGAGAAGGTCATAGAAACTTTGCTTCTGAGGTCCTACCAATGTTCTTGAGTCTAAAGTATTTAGTATGCCAAAATGCATTAAGTTCTGAGACTCAATAATAATTCTGAAAAGTAGGCTAGCCCTCTTTCTTGGGGTGTGCTTTTTTTTTGTCATTATGTTTATTTTTACTTATTTATTTTTCTGATTACTGTAGGCCATTTTCGTGCTAAAGTCTAAACTTAACATTTTCTAACTCTTTCCCTGGGCATGTATGGTCACTTCCTCATCTTCTCTGTATATGTAGATATATGTAGTTGTTTTTGAACAGCCTAATCTGTAATGTCTATATGCCAAAACAGGACAAACAGGGGAAGATGATGAAGAGCAATGTTGGTGTGGGGGGCCCTTTTAATTCTCTGGAAATCAATTTAACTGGAGGGGAAGGGAAGGGTTTTTAAACTATGTGGGGAGGGATGATAACAATGGATACCTGTTTGTTTTTTTCTTTTTGTCCGCATCTTTGTGAACAGAAGCAGCCACCAGTAATCAGAGAAGAGATTCCTGATATTTGGAGGAGGACAAAGTCCTTTATTCACAATGTGACTTCTGCAAACTGTAGAGTGATTTAAGAATATGCTTGCCATGATAGGTTGGGCATTGGGGGTGGGTAGTTTCTACTGCAAAAAGAGTTGATAGTGATAGAAATTAATTGTGCTTTACTGTATAAGCCTTCCCCTGAAAGTGTCAATCCTTCAGTAGACTCCGGAGTTGCAAAATAGCTGCAGATTCTATTAGCATAATCTCTGTCTAGGTTGGAGGGCAGAATTTTTGTGCTTCCTTTTCTGTCATTTCCCAGACACCTCTAAAATGTTTTTTATTAACATTTCAAAATTTTTGCATCATTAATTTCATAAATATTATATGTATAAAATTGAAATATTGAAATGTGTTTTTATATAATTGGAAAATAATAAAAATAATTTAGGTAGGCTCCAAGCAACATGTCAGATTTTTATTCAGTATGTTCTTGAGATTTTTAAAAAATTGTACAAGCTAACCAATCAACCAAAAATCTAGTCAAAAAAAATTTAATGGGGAAAAATATAATTTTCTTCCATTTCTCTCTTTTGAGTATCTACCTGGAAAATAAAAGGGTTTTGAAGACCAATGGGTACTTTTGCTTTCAGAAATGACTATTTTCTTCTTACTTCTCCTTTTTCACTGTATTTGACCATCCTATTCACTTAAGTGAAGGAAAACTATTTAATGACAATGATTCTAAAGATCATCAAGGTTTGTAAAGATAAACCCATACACACCAACAAGAAAATCCATATTTGTTAACTTTATTCGCTTTTGACTAATGAATTTAAAACAAAGGCCTATAGTTCCAAACTGTAACTAAGATTAGGCCATGAAGCATAAACATTGTGTATTTGGTTACTAGGACTTGAAGCATTATTTCTTGTCACTGGAATTATGAATGCCAGAGAGGTGAGATAACAAAGGTATTTTAATAAACTATGTACATTTTACAGAGACGCTCCAACGTTTCTTACAATATTTTTTAAAGACCCAATCCTTAATGGCTTAGTTTTAGTACTTATCATCATGTTTTGCTATTTAAGAGGATTAATAAAATCCAACACAGGAACTGCACATAAATTATGGAAAGTTGTGTCAAGATAAGCATTATAGAAGTTTAAGCAGTAAGACATAAAACTTATTTTGTGGAGTCTTAACAAATATAAGAATACTGAAAGTGGATCTTGAAAGGCATGTTAAAAACTGGCACTTATTTCACTCATTTAGAAAAGATTTGCTGACCCCTAACAAGTCCAAAAGTTGGTTGAATTGCTACAGAAATCACTTAATCAAATAGTCTCAATCCTCATAAAACTTAAATTCATGAGCCAGAAATTGAAAATAAACATGTAATATATAGTATGTTAGAAATTGGTAAGTACAGTGAAGAAAACAGTGCCCACTAATCACAATAAAGAACTATGGATAAGAGCCAGGCATGGTGGTACACTCTGGAGGTTGAGGCAGGAGCATCACAAGTTCAAAGCCAGCCTCACCAACTTCTTTAGGCCCTAAACAACTTGGTAAGAACTTGTCTCAAAATTAAAAAGAATTAAAAAACAAAAACAAAAAAAAACGGGATGGGGATGTATCTCCAAGATCAAGCACCCCTGGGTTCGACCCTAGTATCACTCATACACACACACACACACACACAAAAAAAAAAAAAAAAAAAAAAAAAAAAGAAGAAGAAGAAAAAAAAAAAAAAAAAAAAACTATGAGCAAGAATAGTATGTCAGAAAGGATGACTAGGAAGGTTTTCTGAGGATGTAATATGGAAAGGAAAAAGAAACCATGTAAGTGGAGAATTGAACACATAGCAGAAACCAAGCTGTGCAAGGACCGAGGTCATGGGACAAGACTACCCTTGGGCAGTTTGAGAAGTATCAAGGACATCTGTAAACTACAGTGTACTGAGTTCTGGGGGTAAAAAGTCATCTTTTCCTTGTTTATTGTCAGGTTCCTGTATTAGTCCCCATAAGAAAAGACCAGTTACTTATAAGTATACTTAGAGGAAGAAAGTATATGATCTAATGGTACTAAACTGGGGGAACAGGGTGAGGCCTGATTGTTCAGTTCTTGGTATTACTGTGTGACCTTCTTTCCTTTCAGGTATTGTATAGGACACCTATCTCATGGGGTCTTCAAGGGAAAAGTGAAGGAGAAAGTCTTGGTGACCTTCCTAGGTTCTGTGCTCTGCTACAGGAAGGAAGGTTAGAGGGGAATTTGAGTTTCTGTGACAGTTTCAGAGGAGAAAGAGGCAAAGGAAGCTCAGAGAAACCTCATAGCTTTGGCTGTTTACCCAGTTTCCAAGGTGCCATATTTTGAGGTGGTGTTTTCTGTACACCATCAGAGTCAAGGAGGAAACCACAGGAAATGCAATGAGAGCTACAGCTTAGGCCTGGATCATGTAAGACTCTTCAGAGAAAACCTGAAGAATACTTTATCAATTTAATTGCAGTGCTGGGGATTGAACTCAGGACCTTGCACATGGGCAAGTGATTTTCCACTGAGCTACACTCCCAGCGTGAAGGATACTTTAAACAGAAAGGCTAAAGAGCAGAATAATGCATAAACAGGAACAAGAATGGTATGTTTGTAAATGTCAAGCAATTCATTATGAATTTTTTTTTTTTTTTTTTTGCATTTTATAAAAGGAAAGGATTAAGAAACACTGTGTAGATCTGCAGGAGTTAGGCTGCTTTAGGCCTTTTTTTAAAGTCTATTAGGAAGTGGTGCCATGCAAAGAGCATGTGATATGTCACATTTATGTTTAGAAGAATAGAGAACGAGCTGGAGAAGACACTGGGGGACAAGAAACCAGCTTGGAGACCACATAGACAAAGAAACAAAGAAAGGTCACATTAAAGTGTTTTACACATCATTCTCACCAATTAAAGCACACTTTAAGATCTCGAAGTGTAGAAGTCAAATCCTTTAGTAACAGTGCCTTACATATAAAAAGTATTCAATATATGCTTGAGGAAATTGGTTGATTTAATTTCAAATTTGGATATATTAAAATAAATATATAGAAAACCTTCTGTGATTAGGAAAGAAAAATAGCAGTAAAAAAAATGAAAGTTTCTATTAGAATATATGCCTTGATAGAGGAAGAAAATATTCTAAAACACTGGGAAAGAGCCCATTCGTTGTTCAAGAGTTTGGCCAAAACTGGTTTTGAATGGACAGTAAACAATATAATGGAATTTTTATAGGCTTAGGGTAGGATAATTCTAATACTTAGCAGTGTTGTTCAAGGTAACAAAGAAAATAAAGTTCTGGTTAGTTGGATCAACTATAATGGTAATAAAAAGACTTTGGAGGAAGACCTGCTGGTCACTGTAATTCATCAAATAATTCTCCACAACTTGATAACTTTGTGCAAGGCCTTTTCTGTCCCTTCAGGCAGAGTAAAAACGATTTGGAAACATTTCATGGAAGAGTAACACAAACAATTAAGGTGTAATATCACTAAATGACAGTTTAAAAACACTTAGAAGTCTTAATTGAAATGAGAACACTTCTAGGACTGGCTTGAGGTGGTAGAAGAAGTACTTAGATTAATGTGAGTAAAATAAGAGATAATGGCATGAAATTAAGTAATCATGCTGACCCTGGAGTTTGTGGATCATCAAACACACAAATGGCAGCTTTAAAATCACTGTTACTTGAGGGGGATAGGATAAATTTATTCTCCTGAATGTTATCTGAGGAAAAAATGTCTTGAATATAACATAATGGGTAATTTTGAATTTTTAAATGAACCCTATGATATAATGTTCTGTGATATAATACAGAAACACTGATATTACAAAAAGAAATATTTTATTTTTATTAGTAGTTCATCAGTCAAGTTGAATCACTGGGATAAAAGTTTAAAATGCTCAGAAAATTAAGTTTTGCCAATAACTTAGGCCAGAAGTGTGCTCAAATCATCCATTTCAAAAGAAAGAAATCAAAGCAAAACAAGGTACTGAACAGATGGAAAAAGAATGAAATGAACATTTAAATTTGGGGTTTCTAATGTTTCTCATTAACTTTGTTCAATCTCTTTATTCCATTTAGAGATTGGTACATGGTTGACTAGATTGAGAGATGTCAGAAAACACTGAAATCCTTTTCTGTACAAAGAAATTAAAAACACTATGTTCTAAGTTTATGGGTGTTTTTTTACAATTAGTGCCAATAACATTTTGAGCATTAACAAAAATATCCTCTGTGTGTGTGTGTGTGTGTGTGTGTGTGCGTGTTTCTACAGAAGAGACATTTAACTCATACTGGGGTTGATAATAGACTTATACTGCAAAAAGTTAACTTATATAAACCTATATAACTCATCCCACCCACACTTGCAGAAAACCCAGCAGTCAAACCTCTACCATAAAAGGGGTAGGGAGGGAAAAAAAACAAAATTTCTCTAAGCTAGTTTTTGAAAACTAGACCAGCAGAAATGTTAATGTCCCAGAACCCAACTCTAGACATTTGTCAACTGGAATTCTGGCCTTTTATTCTAACCACAGAAAAATATTCAAGGTTTCTGCCTCCTCTCCACAATTGTTTGCCAGTCATAAGTCTCACGTATTAACAGGGAAACCAATTTCTTTTTCATTTCCCCAATTCTCAAATAAGAACAAATAAATACAAATCAGACATTTGAAGAAGGCCAGAAAAATGGCAGAAAAAAATAAAGACACAAAAAATTGACTCCAGAGGAAAAAGCAACAATAAAACAAGGGAAATTGAAAGATGATAAATGTGTCAAGAAGCTGAAGGGTCTGAGATTTTACCCTCTTGTATTGACTCGTCTTCCATAGTTTCATGGATGCTGGTAAAAACACGAGACTTCCAGGTCAGAGACATAGGACTGTTCATTACCCACAGCAATAATTCTAGACAGAATATCAGCATTTTTCTACCAATTCTTTAAGATCCATTATCTCCAGAGGTTTTTGCAAAGAGGGCCAAGAGACAACTACACATACAGTGGGCAGAGTTACAGGAGAGGAACTCAATTCTAATCTTAAAAAAGAAAAAAATAATGGACTATAAGCCTCCCTGACATTGGCATCAGAGTGAGTTGATATTATTTTTGTTATACTGAACAGTAAACAAATCTGCTGTGTTCCAGAGGGAAACTCTTCATCTTCCCAAGCTTGTTTTCTATTTAAAAATCTCTGACAAGATAATCTAGATTAAAGGTAGCCTATGTCTTTACTTACAAGATATTTAGAAATGTGAGACATTTAAAAAATCATCCCTAGGCACTATGTAAGCTAAGAGAAATTTGAAAGCTGGCATATGCACAAGACTAAAACTGGATGCTATAAAGAAACAATCAGAAAAGAAGCAAATTTAGGAACTTAAAAATACAGTTGGTAAATCTAAAAAATATATAGAAGTGATGGACAATAATTTGGGGAGTTTCACAGAATATAGAATGTTATCTAGAAAAGGTAAAGATGAATGTATAAGAAATATCAAGGATTCCTGGGTGCTGTGGCGCACACCTGTAATCCCAGCACTTGGGAGGCTGAGGCAGGAGGATCATAAGTTTAAAGCCAACTTCAGCAATGGCGAGGCACTTAGCGACTCAGTGAGACCCTGTCTCTAATAAAATACAAAAATTGGCTGGGGATGTGACTCAGTGGTTGAGTGCCCCTGAGTTCAATCCCCAGTACAAAAAAAGAAAGAAAGAAAGAAAGAAAGAAATGTTGAGGATCAATTCAATAGATCAAATATTCAACTAATATAAATTTCAGAGAGAAATTCCAATAACAACAAAAGTGAAAAAATTACCAAAGAAATAATGCCAGCACATATTTTTATCATTAAAAATATACATCTTTAAATTCTCCTGCCAAATATAACAAATACTTTCCAGTTGAAATACATGATACTGAAATCTCAGAACATTTAAGAGAACAAAATATAGGAATATAAAGTGACTGAAAATTTTAGGAAGGAGAAAAGCTATTCAAAGTGTCATGGTCTATATTTGAAATATATCAAATTAGAAGAGGAAGTCTCTGGATTTCAAGAGATACAATGGAATGAATATCAAACAGAATAAATGAGAATCTGAAAGATAATATAATAACATGTTTCTTATTGGAGAAATTTTTTTACTTTTTAAAATGAAAAGATAAATACTAAATACATAAATTAGTAAAACCCTGCCAAACATTAGAGAAATGTATTTTGAGTGACTTAAGGGAGAACAAGTAAGGGGAATTCATTTGAATCATCTCCTTGAAATGGTGGGTAGGTCAGGATGTTTGACTACAGGGAAAACCTGTTAACTTATCCCTCAACAAGCTTTTGTAGTGAACAATATACACATAGTCAAGTGGTATAACTGTTGATTAATGATTTTTCAATATTTTAAATCAATTTATAAACAATGTGACTATAAAGTTACAAGAAATCACAAATTTATCAAATTTTATAATGTGAAATCAAGAGCAGTTGACACAAATAGTAAAGACATGAACAAGAAAACAAGAACATTAATTTCATGTATTACAAAGTATAATATTGACTAAACAAGGAAATTTTAAGCATATTATTAAGAGTCCAATGGTGAACACTAAAAAATTTAAAACTAAAATATAAAAAATTAGGAGGTGGGTAGGAAGAAGAAAAAATTTGCTACTTCTGAGCTACTTCATAGCAGAAACACAAAATATAATGATTATTATTAATGAATCAAAAAATTACCTAGACATGTGAGAATAACTACCAGGAGAACTAAAAGGAAAACTATAGTTAAAAGTGGTTACCGCTGAGAAGCAGTAATAGGGATGCATGAGGAATCAGCAGGGACCATTATTTTTCATTATAGTTTTGTGCTATGATTATGAAAATGCCTGTGTGTAACAATATATATTAGCAATGTAAAATTATTAATTCTGTATACAATTTTTTTAAAAGATAGAAAATCTTAATTATACCATTTCCCTCATGGGATTGAAATGAGGTCATGCCTTAAAAATCAGCTCATAAAAGCTCAGAATTTTTTAAACTCTGATTTTATATTTTATTTTTATATCACTTTGCTTATTTTGGGGGGAAATTATTCAATATATTTGAAAAAGCATCTCTATAGTTTATAATATGTGATCTCTGTGTTCTGAGTAATTACATATTTTTTACTAGTAATGATAATTTCGATTTATTTTCTGAAATGAACTTTTGGTTCATTTTCTTTTTCTCTAATAGTAATAGATGTTATTACTTAACCTGTTAACTTGTAATTTTATAAGCATTTACTGAGAAAATAAGCATGATTTTACACTTCTGTATTGCCTTTCAAGAATGCATTCATTATCTTTTCATTTTTTTTTCCTTTCTTTCTATTTTTTTTTTTGTTTGTTTGTTTGAAACTTTTATTTCTGCCTACTAGTTTCAGCAACTTTTATAATGGTGATGTTCAGACTAATCCAAAGGGCAATTTACACTTAACCTTTTTTAACAGAATTCCCTAAGCAGGATGTCTCAGCAACTCATTTACAATTCTTACTACAGACAACAGACTACAGCTTGTCTCCAAAATTGGCTTTATGAATTGTAACCACAGGAGTAGACAGTAAAGGTTTTGCATTCATTGCATGTTGGCAAAGGGATTATACCTCAAACAGCCTTCCCTGGAGTCCAGTCAAATAGAATCAGGGGTGAGGAAATTACTGACCTTTTTCTACTGAGCTGCCATGAACCTCATGCAAAGAGGCCCTTTGCTGAGGAAGGGCAAGAAATGACTGGAGTGTCTTTTCCTGATCTATAAAGAAGTCTCTGTCTGTGTCGATTTTTTTCTCTCTCGTTTTCTCAGATATATATGTATGTGTGTGTGTGTGTGTGTGTGTGTGTGTATATACACATGTATTTGATATATGATGAGGGGCATTGACAAAATATCTTGGCAGCAACTAAGATTAGGGTGTTTCTTGAAAATTGTTGGTCTGATTGATAGAACTGTGGGGCATTATTCCCTCCAATAGACATTTTCATAGCAGCACCCAAATCCTAATGTGGGAGCAATGCTGCCTATTTCTCAAAGGAATTGCTACTTGGATTCAAAATGAAATAGAGAAAGCAAGGGAATCTATGCAATCTTGAGGCAATTACAAGTGCATAATAAACATTTAATGGAGTACAGGATAAATGCAGCTGGGCATGGTTCTTGGAACCCACAGCAAAACAAATGTTAAATAAAACATGATACTTTGAGTCATTAGGCCATTAATTCCTATGGATGATTAATGGAGAAATGTTTTTCACTGTCAACATTAAAATTTGATCTTAATTTTTAGCATGTTTACAAACCTGAAGATGAAGTCTAGACCCTATTTATCAAATAAATATTTTATTTTGAGAAATATTTTCACCTATTTTATGCAGCTTCTTAAAAATCTTCTTTAAATTGTGAAAATTTAATATACCCAAATTCAATAATGAGAATACTCAGGTCAGATTAAAATTTCAACACTGCATACATATTTCATCTCCTTTTTTGAAGAAATTTCCCTCCTAATTCTCATATTTTATTCATAGACACATTCTACATGTGTAATATACAAGTTATATGTAATATATACATATATAAGTTTTATGTATACATACATATAAATGTGGTAAATTTCACACATAGTTTAAAATGTAATGTTATTTTGCTGTAGTATTTTGTTTCTTTAAGTCTAGGAAATTTGAAACAGGAAAGCAGTTTTCAAATGAGAACACTGTTATAAAAAGCTAATTCATAGAATGTGCATCATAGTCACTGACTCATAGTAGACATTCACTAATTGTACTCTGTCATGTATTTTTAAAGTTAAAGAAATAAATTCCCTTTTAGTCCTTAGTAATAACTAAGAAGATGATTTGTGCAGATTGACATATATTCCTTGAAGTAGATGGGATGAATATCAGTCTTATATAGACATCATTTTAAGAGAGATGGTATATGGAACAATAGAAATAAAAATATTCTCAGGAAAGCACATTAATTACATGTTCTCCCACACCTGGTAAAATTATACAGTTTTGGTGGTATAAAGATGCTAATTGGTGAATCTATTTCCTGTTTCATTATTAAGCGTCCTCTCATTTACTCAGTGTATCTTGAGTTACTCAATAGTTCTCCCTACACTTATTACTTTTATATACATATATGTAAATATGTTTTATTTTCATGTATGACATGTTGTTATTAAATAAGACTCATAAACATCTGAAACAATGTCTTAATTAATATTTGATTATAGCTCTGTCAGGGTAACCCAAATTCCATCTACAAATTATTTGAAATTTCTCTGTACTCTATTTGTCTGCCAAACAATAGATGCCTTCCCATATTTCATTTTGACACATTCAGAGTGCCATTTGTACACAGAAGCAGGTCTTTGCTATTTAACAAATGATGTTTGGGGGTGATATTGAACTTGGGGAACTTTCGGCCACAAAATGGGAAAGATACTTTCTCCTGTGGCAGAAGGGATTTTGGTTGATGGGGAGTAGAGTAGGGTCTTTCTCTACTGAGGCTCTGTTACAGGTTTCTTTAAGGTATGAGAAGCAGTTCCAATGGTAACTGGCTGCCTCAGACCTTGCAGGGATGGAAGAGAAAATATGCTTGAATTGTGTCTTCTGTTTTCCTGTTCCCAGAAAAAAATATTTGGAAGTTCTCATCTGTTCCCTCCTAGGGAGGGCATTAATCTTTACATGTAAAAATTAGTAACCATAAAATGCTTACCTGTACTTACATTTAATAAGGATATTACCTTTTCTACATTAGAAATTCTGTATTCAACTTCAATGCATACTCAGAAGTGTATTACTTAGGAGTACAGTAGGAAATTACTTATTAAATTTGTGGTTCAGTAAAAAAATGTAGTTATAATTTACTCTTTTATATGTATCACTTAGAAATTGATAGTGCCCATATATGAACAGATTCAAAGGCCAGTCATTTTTGTTAACATTGACTGTCATAGAAATAAGACATGGTTGTTGATCCAAGATGCAAAGAAAAGACCACCAACTCCAATTTTAAATCAAATTAAAGCAAGCTTATATTGTGTACACAAAGACTGCTGGCCAGCGGCTGCCCCTCACAAACACTGGGCTCAGGATCAGCCCCACTCTCTGAGAAGACAAGGTTTTTTATAGCACAGAAAGTTACAAAAAAGAGAGGGGGAATGTCTTGGGGACTTACAGCTAACAGGGTTTTGGCAAATGTGATACAAAGGCAGATATCAGGCTAATGATCTACATGGCTTAACATTTCAAGGTAGGGAGTAAATTAAGATTCCTGTTGGAAATTATGAGGTTCCATGAGGTTTTAGGGAGGGTTATTATCTGGTCAAGGAGAGCCAGGCCTGTGTGAGTTCAGAGCAAAGGCAGGAATTCCAAACAAAAATTTGCCCCAGTCAGGCCAAATAAATATCTTATTAAAACAGAAATGAACTCTTTTTTTTTTTTTTTTAACTTTATGGCTCCCAATCTTAGTATGGAATTAGGTTGGGTTCATCAATGGTCATGTACCAATTGGATAAGTAGCCTCATTTATCTGTTATCAACCAGAAAGGGAAAAAAGAAAAAAAAAAACCTTACACTCTAACAAGTGTGAAAGATATTCACTCCCTGTGAAGGTAATGAGTCATATACACAGCAATCCAAATACCTGTTGAAATAATTCAAATTAATCAGCTACTAAACAAATGAAGTCAATAACAAATTGATCCTCTGTCGGAACACCAAAATATCAGGTATATACAACATTAAAACATATTCACAGCTGAGGCCTATGTTATCTAAAAATATTCTGAGTTATCAAATTAGAATATTCTAAGCTTAAAAAAGAGCAAAGCGCTTAATTATTTGTGACGTCAGGAATTCCAAACAAAATTTGGAGAGCCCCAAAGTTAAGAAATTTTAGGGTAAACAGGGCAATGCCAATCTGTCCTTAGGATTTTTCCAGTTTCCATCTTTTTGCTTTAGTAACATATTTTTAAGTGTCCGATTTTGCTCTTTCAATTATTCCTTGTCCCTGAGGATTATAAGCGATACCTGTTTTGTGGATAATATTGAACTTTGTAAAAATTGTTTGAAGGATGTGGATGTATATGCAGGGCCATTATCTGTTTTAAGCATTTTGGGGATGCCCAATGCAGCAAAAGCTTGCAGACAATGAGATATAGTATCTTTAACTTTTTCTCCGGAATGACAAATGATTGGGCATCAAACCTCTTGGGTTAACCCCATAATGTTGATTGGGCAAGAGTGTTACACAAGATGGACATTCTTTTACAATTCTACGAGCTTGTTCTTTTGTGATTTTAAATTTTTGTCTTAAGGTAGTGCTGTTAACGTGGAACTGGGAATGAATAGTCTAAAGTAGCTTGTTGTACTGTAGTAAATATAAATATTGTTTTAGTGAGAGGCGTCAGCTTTTTTGATTACCTTCATGGAGAGGACCAGGCAGATTAGTGTGAGCAGGATTTGAGAAAACAATTTAAAAGCTGGAGTATGTGGTGCTATTGGACCTGCTAGCTCCAATTTTGGGACAGCATGTACAATATAATGGCTGTCTGAAAAAATATTCATAGGCTGTTCTTTAAATTTTTCCAGAGCTATTATTATAGCTTCGAGTTCCACTAATTGAGCTGATTTTTGATTAGTGATATGAATCATTTTTTTCATTTTGAGTGACTACTGCAGCAGTACCGTTAGAGGATCCATCTGTAAATACATTAATGCTTTAGGAATGGGTTGAGTTTTTATTACCTGTGGGAATATGATAGGATGATTGATACAAAAGGACAGTATAGGAGATTTAGGAATATGATTGTCAAAATTTGCAGAAGTAGAGCATCTAGCTATAGCCCAATCATTATCATTGAAGCACAAATATTCAACCTGTGACGATGAATAAGGAGTAATAATAGTAGCGGGATGAATTCCAAATATTTTAGTAGAGGTTTTAAGTCAAGAATAAGTTTAGCCACCATGGAGGTATAAGACTCAATTGTACTTTTAGGAGAGACAGGCAAATGTATCCATAATATAGGTCCCTGTTGCCAAAATACTCCTGTTGGAGTATATTGTGAAGGAATAATAATCAATATTAGTGGTTGTGCAAAATCAAATCTATCGCAATGGGATCTTTCAATGGCCTGTTCTACTAATTTTAGAGCTCTCCTGGCCTCAGGAGTTAATGTTCGAGGTGAGGATGGGTCAGGGTTCCCACGAAGGATGTCAAATAAGGGTTTTAATTGTCCAGTAGTGAGGCTTAGTGTAGGGCGAAGCCAATTAATGTCACCCAGTAATTTTGGAAATCATTGAGGGTGGTCAAATGTTCTTTACTTATTAGAATTTTTTTGGGGTTTAACAAAAGTATCCATGATTTTAAAGCCTAAATATAGTATAGGTGATCTGCTTTGACCTTTTTCTTCTGCTATATATAATCCATATTTTTTTTAGATTTTTTTGTTATTTCACTAAATATATTAAATAAGATTTGTTGATTAGGGTGAGCTAATAAAACATCGTCCACTGTAGTGTAGACACATAAGGTCTTGATATTTGTTTTTTAATGGGCTGTATAGCTCTGTCCACATATAGTTGGCACAGTGTAGGGCTATTTGCCATTCCCTGCGGCAATACTTTCCATTGATATCTTTTATCAGGGCCATTATTATTAATAGAAGGAATTGAAAAAGCAAACCTGGGGCATCCATGAGATGTAGGGGAATGGAAAAAGAAACAGTCCTTTATATCAAGGGTTATAAGGTAATAGTTTTTTGGAATAGCTACAGGATTAGGAAGTCCAGGTTGAGTAGGGCCATAATTTGCATTGTTTTGTTAATTTTGTCTTAGATCTTGTAATAGTCTCCATTTTCCTGATTTTTTCTTAATTACAAATATGGGGAGGAATTCCAGGGAGAGGTGGAAGGCTCTATGTGTCCTGCTTCTAATTGTTCTTTAATTAATTGATGGGCCGCTTGCAATTTTTCTTTGGATAGGGGCCACTGAGGGACCCAAACTGGCTTATTAGAGAGCCATGGTATTTTTAAAATTGTTTTTCTCAGTGGCCCCTAGAAAAAATGTCCTTTGCCTTTTTTATTATGAGTAGGATTTTTATTCTTAACACCTGCAGGCTTGGTCGCTAGGTGTAGCCCCATTTGATGTAAGATATCTCTTCCCCATAGGGTAACTGGCAAGCTGTTTAAAACATAGGGTTTGAATGTTTCCTGTATGGCCTTCATTGTCTTGCCAATTTAAGATTACAGCACTTTGAGCTGGGGTATTACTGTATCCCAAGCCTCTTAAACTGGTTGAGGCTTTCTGTAGAGGCCAGTGCTTAGGCCATTGTTGTAGATTTATGATGGAAGAGTCAGCTCCTGTATCAATCAGCCCCTCCATCTCTATACCTTGAATTTTTAATTTGCACATAGGCCTCCCGTGAACAGTCCTGGACCCAGAAAGCCATTTGCATCCTGGCAATATTTATTAGCGTTCTCGTATGCTAATTGGATAACTAGGGCATAGCTTGCTCGACTTCTCCAAAAACTCTAGATGTTGTTTTTAAGAGCCTATCTACAAAATCAGCGTAAGGTTCGTTAGGCCCTTGTATAATAACTTTTGATAGGCTGCCTTGCAGATCCCCTGTGCCTGAGATTGTCTTCCAGGCTTTCACAGCTGCAGTGTGTATCTGGGCATACACACCTGGATCGTATTGTAGCTGATTTTGTAGTTCGGCGAACTCACCCTCCCCCTGATGAGCATATCTATATTGCGTTGAGGGAAACCTGCTGCAGCATTTCTCTTTGCTATTTCTGAACAAAGTTCCTGGTCAGGCCAAATAAATATCTTATTAAAACAGAAATGAACTCTTTTTTTTTTTTTTTTTACCTTGCCGCCGAACTTTATGGCTCCCAATCTTAGTATGGAATTAGGTTGGGTTCATCAATGGTCATGTACCAATTGGATAAGTAGCCTCATTTTATCTGTTATCAACCAGAAAGGGAAAAAAGAAAAAAAAAAAACCTTACACTCTAACAAGTGTGAAAGATATTCACTCCCTGTGAAGGTAATGCACAAATCAATCAATTGTGGCCAGAGTCCCCAGAAATCCTTGCATCATGTAGTTTCTTAGGTTAAAAATACTCATGGTATAAAAAAAGAAACTGGATCTTATTTTCTACAAAGTGATGATATATACCTCAGTTTACCCAAGCAGGTATTCCTTCATAGATATCAAAATCTACCTACCTGTTCTGTCTATATATCTAAATGTCAAATGCCAAGAGGGAGAATATTTCACCATCTTTTTGAAACAGAAAAACAAGAAAATGATACATAGAGCCTTAAGAGAAACATGGTGTATGTAATTGACACCAGGGAGGAAGCTTCTTGGGATGAGTGAGTAGGAAAAGTAGAAGTTAGTTGAAACAGGCCCCTGAGAAACTTTCCTCATGTTTTAACTATGCTGCATAAAGCTACTTGGGAACCCATTACCACATCTTTCTCACCTCTCTAGAAGGCTCATTCAAGGATCTAATTGCCCCTTCTAACAGAAACCGTCTCTTTAAAGTACCTCTTAAGTAATGATCACATCTGTTCTTGCTTCTGATCAGTCGAATTTGAACACCAAGTATATTATTTTCTGCCTTCTTGTGAAGCAAACCGTCTACTGTGCTTTTCTGTGCAAAAGAGCTACAGGAAATAATGCCAGATGTGATGAATTTATTAAATTTATTAAAATATCCAATTTTACATAAGGAAAATCATTCTCTATAATGTTTGGGGCCAAAAAGGATGTCATGGTTCTGTCCCTCGTTACTGGGCAGTTGTCCAGGTGTGAGCATTGCTGAAGCCTTTTTTAAATTTCTCTTTCAAATTCAATTTTAATGGAAGAAACTGCTAGAGATGTGCCAGGAAAATTGTTCCTTAACATTTGCCTGCAGGATTGTGACCCCTAATGTCTTTACCAGGCTGATAACTTCTGGGCAGTAGAAAAGGCATGCATTCATGAAATTCTTAGCAGATGCACTGCTGAAGGGGAGGGCACAATGATGTCATTTGAGAACTGCCACCAGTGAATGCTTTTAGCTTGTAAATTATCCCAAGAGCATTAACAGAAACTAATGACACCTTTGCTAGCTAATATGTTTCACCTGCAAATGTAACAGTTGCATTCTCAGTAGATTTGGGCAGACAGGGAAAAACAAGATGTATTTTCCACAATGTCTCCTATAATATTTATACAACTGGGTTAGCATTCTCCCTGGGTTATGCATCTAGCTGATATAAGTTAGTATATCTCATTTGCTTCTGGTGTCCCTCACTGAGCTACAGAAGTTTCATACTCTGGGTTCCTTCATGTTTCTCTTTATAAACAAGACTATTTTTTATACCCAAGGAAAATACAGAACAACTTTAGACAATGCAGACTATGGGAGGGGAATACTTTTGTTATTGCAATAAAGTTCTTCAAACATTTAACTAGTTTTTGTGACGATAAAAGACTTCAGTGATTTTTTTTTTTCCCTTTAAGACATTTGAGCATATTGTACTTTGGATATTTTCAGGCTGTAGGTATGGTGATAAGAGTCTTCCAAATTTCTATGTAAGAGTTTTAGCTATTTAAAAATCTCAGCATTTGGATCCTTTCCCTCATTTCATGTTGAGCATGTGAGTGCAGTTGCTTCTGTAAGAAGCTGTGTAAAGAGAAACACACGGATAGAAACTATCCACACCTGGCCATTGCATTAGTATCATTTTTTCATTATGATTGTCACAGGGTAACTTTTTGGTTACCATTCCAATCAATTTCCATTCCAATCAACCTCATCAAATTACTATTTGACATCTATGAAGGAATATTGGCTTGGTAAAGTGAGTTATATGTCATCATGATAAATAGTAGTAATGGTCCTGGATAGTTCTATCTGTGAGCATGGAGATGAAGGGCAGTATAGTTCAGTATACAATAGCATCTCTTATTGTGCTCTCTTTGAATCATGCTGTGATTAAAATAAGTGCTTTTTTCCCCCACCACTGATATGGTATGTTCTCCTTTCTGAGGGACTACTCCAACATAATACTACATTAGCTTTTTGTTTCCTGAAATGTGTCCCGACCATTACTACTTCCTGTCATTTGGATGATACAACTCCATCTGTTTTACCAATCTTTTCTGAGATTTTTTAATTTAAATGATTGACTTCTGGTTCCTGAATTGTTTGCAAAAGAGGTGATGAATTCCTTGGGATCTGTCCCTTTTCACCTTTTTATTCTCAGTCATAATTACGTGAGGTCCACAGTGGATTGATTCTCATACACTGCGTAGCAGACAGGAATCAGAAGATCCTGCACTGCTCTTCTATGTCTGTGCAGCCCTAATACAAACAAACTTGCTCAACTTTTCAGCCCCTTTCTCTGGAGAAGATGTAAACTGGAGGGGCTGATTATTTTCTACCCTAGGTTTGTAGGAAGATGAGGCATTTCTCATTTCTAGCAATAGGCATGGATTTTCAACCTGTCATTTTCTCCTGTCAGCCAAGCACATACAGAATGTGCAGTCAGCAGTGAGAGATAACAGGGATTCTGGGAATAAGAGCAATCTGCCTCATCTGGCCTTGAGTAGTGGAAGCACTATGGTGTCTCATTAAAAGGTCTTCTCCTTTCCTTCGGGTTTCTTCCAATAGTGCAGAGGCAGATTGGCTATATTAGCATTGCTCTTCTGCTTGTGGCTGGTGTAAACAGATCTTAACTTGATATACATGTGCACTGTTTCTCTGATAGTTTTCATTTCCAGAGTGGTTGCAGCTGTTCCCAATGCTGCTACAAAATACCTTTTAACCAAGAATACTGCTGCTTCCCTGCTGTAAGCAACTGTGGATGGATATGTGATTCATCAGCTATACTCTGACACTGTAGAAATATAGACTAAAAAGCAAAAGCTTCTTCCCTTTGATTCCATTATAGGATGCTGCACCAACTCACAGCTGGAAACAAATTAAAGTTGTTTTTCTGATAATACAATGAAAGTCGTTTCCAAGTAAAGATCCTCTTCAAATTATTCAGGATGTTTTTCCTTCTAGGAGTATGTGTCTTTATTTGCCAAATTAGATTGGATTGCATTTAAATGTTGATAACAGAGTTCTTGTGTTACTCAAGCTCTCAAGGTGATGTATTTGGGCAGTTACATGTGTATACTAACAGGTAGATCATGCTTCATGTATTTGCTTGTTCTGCAATTAGTCTTTTAAATTAAGGGAATATTTTAAATCATAATGATAATCCATTAATTTTTCAAAAGATTAAGTTAGTCCATTTTATGCCTCTGTATATACCTTTCTTTCTCAAATACACCTTTCCTTTTCTCCTGGATGTCAATTTTTATTTCTAACTTTGAAAATTATCTGTGAAACTTTCACTAGATATGCTTGAAATACAATCAGGTAAAGCAAACACTTCTTACTCCCATGAGAACTAAAGACCTTTCCATCTGATGCATAGTTCTGTGGTCTGTTTTTTATTTTTTCTCTTTAAATTAGAATGAAACCCAAAAATCGGCCCCAAGATAAGACCGGTATTGCCTTTGGTTTCTTTTATTGGTTTGAGCAGTTCACTGACATTTGACAACACAAAACGCAATGAACCTTGTATGTCCTTCAGATCCATCATGCATTTGCCCTTTTTGCTAATGGTTTTAATTTTCGCTCCTCCAGAAAGCATTGCTCATGTAAAAGAGTGGAGGACATCCAGAAATCAGTTTACCTCTTGTTTTTCTCTCACTAACAATGAAAGTGAACCTGCTGCAAAGGCCCCTTGGATACAAACTGTGGCATCATTTACTACTCCCTGCCTGTACCCCATATGTACATGCATCCCTTATTGCTGGGACCTGAATACTTAGGGTCAGCCTGCTATAACTGTGCTCAGTTACCTCTCACTGGGTGCTTGTTGAGGGAAGGATTTAACACATCACCACACACACACACACACACACACACACACACAAAAAAAAAAAAAAAAAAAAAAAAAAAAAACCTATTTTGACTTGAAGGCACATGAAAAGTATCAGGTACTAAAAGACCTCTCTGACTTTCCTTTTGTATATCCAAAGCGGGAAATGAAATTCCCATGTGAAATATGTCCTTCCTTCACCAAAAGGAAAGTATCATTATTATCATCAAGGACCAGAGGCTGAGGCCAAGGGAAATCTGTACAAGCACTTGGTAGACTCTCCCTTATCTCCCTAGCCACTTTCCCATTCCATTGACCACTCAGCTCTACCCCCTTTACCTTACCCTGTTTTCATAATTTACCATTCTTTGTCTAATTTAGAATGTAAGTGTGCAACTCTACTTTTGGGGCCTTCATTTTCTTACAAAGATTCATGTGCCACACAAAGCATATATATATTTTTAAAATTGGTTCTCTCCTATTGATCTGTCTTATGTTAATTTAATTCTTGTGTTCAGCCTTTAAACAACAACAACAACAACAACAACCACTAAGAAGGAGGAGGTACATTTTTGCCTCGCCTACATGGTGCATATGGCAAGTCTGCAACAGATGTTTTAATTGATCTATTGACACTTACTGAGCTCTTACATTTCAGGAAACTTGCCAGAGAGGATAATTTGCTGAGTGTCTGTGGGTTTCTTATGTACCCTTAGCTCATGTCTACCACTCTCTGCTGAACAACTTTGTTCCTCCCATTCTATCCTCACTCCATTGGCATGCACTTTTTTGTAATATAAATATTGTTGGAAGAATTGAAATATATACCATAAGTGATTGTAGATTTGGATTTCAAATATCTCATACTTAAAGCTCATTTCCTAAGTAAGGGAACGAAGAAACATATGGACACTATCACTATCCTTCCTATGAGTTAAGCTTAAAAGTAAGTATTAGTTGGTTTTAGATTAAGGGATTATATGTAATCCAGAATTTTTATTTTTATGCTAATTTTACTGTTTGAATTATATACAGGTCATTAAGCTTATAATAACTATAGGTTATATGTCATCCAATAGCCTGTGTGAATGATTGGTGGCAATGACTAGAGTTCATCTCTCATTATTCTTTGGCTCCAGATTCAAACAGTGTCATGTTGAAAACTCTCACATGGTAGTTGTTCAGTGACCCAATGAAATCAGAAATCAGATGTTGAAAACATCATTCCTGTTCATTGGAGCTGTGAGTATAATTCATGATGTGAATGATTACGAGTACTATCCTTGCTGGCAGTGTCAAACAGGAGGCCAGCATTTAATGGTCCATTGGGATTTAACTACCTATATCCCCAAAGGTGTTTCTTGTAGGGCAAGCATGAGGCTCCATGATGGAAAACACTAGGAACATGTGTCTCCACAGCCTTTCTACATGTAGATAGATTTTCTACTGTGCATGTAGATAGATTTATTTAGGGATACCTAGATTCATAGTTTATATCTTTTTTCTCTCAATTTGGCAAAAACATGTGTGTGTTTACAAAATCGTGATTTAAACACACATCTTTCTTTTACATTAAGTGATAATATGCTTTATACTTCCCCTTTCATATCCAGGAATAAAGAGGTGGTGACAGATACAACTAATCTCTTCATTAATAATAGTTACTGATTATAGTTCTAGAGATTTATTACTTGATAATATGAACACATCACCAATGAAATTTAACACTTAAAAATGATTAAGGCAATATGTTTTCTTATGTTTTTCACCATAACTAAAGAGAATTTTAAAAAGAGGTTAGAAAAAAAAAACTATCTTTTAAAAATAATAATAGTTATAAGCCCTATTTATAGATTCCTTAACATGCATTTGACATTTTTAATAAGTGCCTTTTGGGTATGGTTTTAAGTATATAATGTAGAGTCTCAGTATCTCACAACAATTTTACATGGTTGATATTAAAGACAAGTAGAAGAAAACCATGACAATCAAAATCAATAAAAATCACATCAGGGCTGGACAAATGAAATGAAAACATTAGGATAAGCTTTAGAGTGGATAAAAGTGGGATCCTGCACATAAAGCCTTACAGCTTACTTTCTCAAAGGTAGTTACACGGCTGGGGGTGTAGCTCAGTAATGGAGCACTTGCCTATCATGTGTGAGGCCCTATGTTTGATCCTTAGCACTGCAAATGAAAAAATAAATAAATTCAAGGTAGCTATACCAGTTCAGGATTGTGAAGTGAACAAATTTCATTCTATATTTCCTTATTCTCACTTGCATTTGCATCAGCAGCAATCACAGGTGCAGTAGGGACCACAGCAGTAAACAAGTGAGACCAAGTTCCTGTCTTCAAGTATCTATCATCTAAATGGAGGGAAACAGAAAACATTTATGCAAATGTGTAAAACAATCTAAGATGTTGACAAGTGTCATGAGTAAAATATAGTTGGGTAGAGTATTAGACTGGCTGGGATGGGGTACTTAGTTGCTTCATCTAGGATGGATCAAGAAGGCTTCCCTGAGAGGTACCCATGATAAAAGGATTTGGGGGAAACATCTGAGAAAAGTGCTTGGTTAGTCAGCTTTCCATTACCATAACAAATACTTGATATAATCAATTTCTGTGGAAAAAGGTTTGCTTTGACTCACATTGTTTTGGTTGTTTCAGTCCACAATCAATGGGTCCTATTTCTTTGGGTCTGTGGCTGGGCCCCACATCATGGTGGAAACATGTCAGGTTAAGTAATTCATCTCAAAGCCAGGAAGTGAAAAAGAGAGAAAGAGGAGTAGGCTGGGGTTCCATGATCTCCTTTTACAACACATCCCAATGATTTAATTCCTCACCTTTTAAAGATTGTACCACCTCCAGAAAGCACCAAGTTGGGGACAAAGTCTTTTCCACAGGGGCTTTTGAGGACATTCAACATCCAATTGATAGCACAATCAATAGCAAATATTATAGCCAGTGTTAGAAACAGAAAGAAACAAGTGGAACAGCCCAGACATAAGAATAAGCCTAGAGTATTTACAAAAAGAAGGTGGCTGGAAAATGCTGACCAATGAAAAGATGAGTTAGAGGACATAGGCAAGGTCCAGCTCATGTAGACTTGAAATGAGAGGACTGTTTGAATACATTTTTTGTGTGTGATCACTCTGTGGGTCCAAATTGCTTCCATCTGCCAAAGCTGGTCAATATCAAAGGAACAGCCCAGATCTAGGAGTGAGGAGCCCTTATGTGTAAGCAGAGCCCTGCTACTAACTAGCAATTTGTTGCTGTAAAGTTCACTTACCATTTCAGGCTCAAACTGTACTATAACACATTAAATGAATGGTTTCTAATACTCAATATAATTTATAAAAATTTTATCTGTTTTATAAAATTTCCAAGACTATGGCAAAGTTTTGAGAGAGAGACTTTGAGGCTATAGGATTTTTTGGTGTTATGCACCAGCCTGTGGCACATGAGCATAACTTCATTCTATGGGTCTTTCAGAGGGAATGATAAGCCTTATTTTTGTTCAAGCTTCTTTATTCATTGAAAGAACTGATAACCAAGTGAATACTAAGTGGGAAATAACTTGTTCAAAGGTTAATGAAGATATATTCTGTGTGTGTATATACATATATTTATGGTCCAGTCCCCTCCACACTAGTTAGTAGTAGATAAATAATTATCTCCAAACCAAGTTTTCAAATGGCTCCAAATGTGTCTACTTATTTCAAAATAAAATTAATTAATGGAAATATCTAAAAGCAAATATCACTTATTTCAAGAATGTATTGCACCAAACCATAAAATTAAAAGATAAAAATGACAATTAGTTGTAGAATTTCAAATAGATCGAGACTCACTTTATTGCTGTAAAAATATTCTGATGTGTGTTTATCGTTTGCTGAGCAAAATAGTTACAAAATATCAATTTTATTTCTGTTAATATTTGTAATCAATAATTCCTTCGTGTATTGAAATAATTGGCAAAATTTATATGAAGCAATTTATTGATTTTGTTAGACATAAAAATATTTATTTTGAATGTTGTTCAATATTATATCCTTTATCAAGAGTCTCAAGTCTGTCATGTTTCTTAGGATATTAACGAAACAATGTCAAATGGGATTGAAACTGAGAAAAATTACCTGGGGGCATTTTTGTTTTGTGCTTAAATTTTATTTTGTCATTTATTCTTATTAGCAATCATTAAGCAATTTAATAATTATAAGCTCCATTAACATTTTAATGAGTCTAGTGGCCATTGCTAAATGTAATTAAATTAGTTTTATTGTAGGATATGTTGAAGCTGTGATTAAATTAAGTTTTACTGTGCTTAGAAGAATAAACCTATAGAGAGATTGCTACTCACCAAACATCTTATTAACTTATAAGGTACTGATAAAATAGACATTAATGGAGACAGAAGAAAAATATAATTCCCTATTGAGTCTATTCACAAGATAAAACTTTAATCATGTGAGTTTGGAATCAATCTAGTAATGACAGCATAATTTCATTTAAAAGTATTTTTCAGTTAGAGGTAGAGAAAAAGGGAAAAAGGATAAGTTCTTTTGGCAATGTTCTATTCCTTCCCTAGTTCCTAAAGGTGTAACCTACAGGGAAAAGAACAGATGAAGATTGACAAGCTAATGATTTTTGAAGTAGATACATAAATTGATATTGAACTATGTGATGCCAAATAAAATCTTAGATATTCATTGATTAACTAGAATTTATTCTAGAAATTAAAAAGTTACTTTAGTTTACTTAACAATTATTTTCAGAAGCACATTAAAAATATTACAAACCTGAGCTGGGTGTGGTGGCGCAAGCCTGTAATCCCAGCACTTGGGAGGCTGAGGCAGGAGGATCGCAAGTTCAAAGCCAGCCTCAGCAATGGCGAGGCACTTAGCAACTCAGTGAGACCCTGTCTCTAATAAAATACAAAAAAGGGCTGGGGATGTGGTCCAGTGGTCGAGAGCCCCTGAGTTCAATCCCCAGTACCAAAATATATATATATATATATATATATATATATATATATATATATATATATATATAACCTGAGCCAGTGGTAATTTTTATGCCATTTTTGGCTTTTTCTTTTAAACTGGTATCCATGGTTTGAAATCTTTCTCTGTCTTGCTCTCTTAAACCTTCTCCTGGAAGCTATTTGATTAGACAGTATATTAATTGAAAGATGATGACACATTACATATTCTTTGCATCAGTCTTGGGTCTTGAATGAATTTGAGATTTGATTCTATATTGCAATTTTTATTAGATAAATTCTGAAATATTCTCTAGAGTAAAATGAGGTAGTATTATTTTCTGATGAATTGCCTTACACAGAATGCAATTAAGCATTTTAAAGAATAGTAATTTGTATAGCATGTATAGCACATGTTTACTTATGGGAATTTTGTGGCTTTGATGCAATTATTAAATTCTCTTGATTGCATTCCATTATGTTAATGTTTCCAAACTAAGCAAATCAAGTGATTCTATGCCATGAAATATTTCAGCAAGTCTCAGGGATATTTTCTTTACATTTTTAAAATACCATGGAAATATTTTAGCATTACATTTATGCTTTCCATTTTATTTGCTTCAATCATAAAAAGGTATATGGTATGAAATATGGATTTTTAAGAATAAAAACTAAGTATTAAGAAATACTAATAATGTATTATAATCATATGTGCTATATTTCAGTGATCAAAAAAAATGAAAAAAAATCCCTCTATCTTGATATTCTTTAAAATATTCAATGGTGATCTAAATGTATATTTTTAAAACTGTACTGACAGATTTGGGAACATTTTTAACCACAGCTATGATAAATTTTTGAATTAATACATTACCCAACACTTTCTTTACATTAATTTTGTGTGTGTGTGTTTTTGTGTGTGTGTGTGTGTGTGTGTGTGTGTGTATGGTACCGGGGATTGAACTCAAGGGCACTTGACCACTGGGTCACATCCCCAGTCCTTTTTGGTATTTTATTTAGAGACAGGGTCTCACTGAGTTGCTAAGTGCCTCGCCATTGCTGAGGCTGGCTTTGAACTCGCGATCCTCCTGCCTCAGCCTCCCAAAGTGCTGGGATTACAGGCGTGCGCCACCGCGCCCGGCTCTTTAAATTTTTTTTTTTTTTTTTTTTTTTTTTTTTGGTACCGGGGATTGAACTCAGGGGCACTCGACCACTGGGTCACATCCCCAGCCCATTTTTGTATTTTATTAGAGACAGGGTCTCACTGAGTTGCTAAGTGCCTCACCATGGCTGAGGCTGGCTTTGAACTCTCGATCCTCCTGCCTCAGCCTCCCAAGTACTGGGATTATAGGCGTGCGCCACCGTGCCCGGCTTCTTTCCATTTTTAAATTAAAACAAAGCCAAACTATTGTTGCATAAAGATCACCAACAAGAGAGATTTTCATGATACTGATATGCTTTCTATTAAAGATTTAAGATTTCTACTTGGGGAATTCAGTAAATGTTATGCTCTGGTTGAGGAAAGAGTCCACTTTGGCCCTTCTCATCACTGAAATGACCCTCCACATAGTTCATTTGTCATTGTCTATCTCTGTTCTCTTCCAAGATAATCATTGCCATTTCAACTGTTTAAAAAGGTTTTGGAAAAAGAAATCAATAAATCCTATACTGAGTTGAGAGGATTATTGTACTTGTCCACTTGCCACATCCACTTGGGTATCTCCTTCCTGGACATTTCAAACTTAACTTGTTTTGATTCTTACCCCTTTCTCCTGCAAGTGACAGGGCCACCTGGGAAATTTCTTAAACTAGAAATCTTTGTATCCTATTGATTCCTTTCTTTCTTTCAACTTCCATAACAAGCCCATCACTGTGCTTCTTGATTCAGTGTTCAATATTTGTTTCAAATCTATGGTCTCTTTTCAACTCCACTGCCACCATCTGAGTCTAAGCCACTGTCATCTCTTATTTGCCATATAAATGTGGCTTCCTAATTAATTCCCCTACTACAGATCTTTCCCTACTAGACTCCATTATCTATTCAACAACCAAAGGAAGCATCCACCTTTTAAAAACATTTATCTTGGTATGTTTCCTCTCTAATTAAATTCCCATAAGTGTCTTCCTACTGGATGTAGAATAAAAGACTTGCTTATGATTTAATGTGTCTTTTCTTCCCTCTCCACATCAGGAGCACCAAGTGGGCAGAAACTTCATCTGTAAGGTTCCTATTGAATTCTCTGAATCTACCCCAGTGTTATAAACAGGAAATATGAATCCCTGACTCTCTTCTTGCCTGTTTATTAGACAAGCTTATTCTCATTCTTAAGTTCTTGGTTTTCAGATAGGCTTTTCCTGATAATCTTGTTTAGAATAGCCTCTCTACCATAGATGATGGAGCCTTCTCTCAGTGCAGTGTAGAATTTCATCACACAGAATTTTCACTCTGTAATTTATTACCCTGTTCTCCCCACTAGAATAGAGACTCCATGGGGGCAGGAACTACATCCATTTGGACCATCCAGGTATTCTCAACACCTACCTATGCCTGAAAAATAGCATGTATGTGGGAAATAGCATTGAGTGAAGGATTACAAAGCATAGGGTTTTACATTTTTTTTCCCCTTTCACTTAATGTGTAAGGCATTTTCAGCTGATGTGACATTGTTGAGTATCCTAGGTAAAATTTACTTTATTTTCCTTCCTCTAAAAATTTATTTTGATGATCTTTTCATGCTAACAAATGCAAGTTCCTAAATCTCATCTCTGGATGTTTGTTCCTAAAATCCACATATTTTAAGTTCTGAGAGCCCACATTTTTGAACATTGAAAACTAATAGTTTGTATTGATGAGGTCATATTATGTGCCAGGAATTATTGTGTTTTTTTAAAACTTCTAATTTTTAAAAATGCTCTAAGTTATATAATGTTATTATGATTTTTAATAAATGATAGGAGAGGCACAGTTTATTATCAAATAACTTTTCTAGGCTTATTCTGCCAGATATTTGTAGACTTGATACTCAAACCCAGGTAGGAGGTCCAGCACCTTTATTCTGATGTACTAATTATGATGTCAAAAATAACACTTCTCCTATAAGACAAGTTGCACTTAAAATATATATGAACTATTTTTGATTTTTTAATAGTACAAACAAAAACATCTGATGTACTTCTTTGATTAAAGTGGATTGTTTCCTATTTCTGAATTCTTTATTTCAATGAAAAATGCCATTCTCACATGATGCACACAGACCAAATAACTTAGAAATGAAGTGATGAGAGAGCAGAATTTTAAACATTAAGATGGAGCATGTATTTATGATATGCTCTGTCATATGTCTTTCCCTTTGGTTGGAATAGTTTATTTTCTTACATAAATTAGGCAAGGTCAAGTATAACAATAAAAATTATATATAGCTATTTATTGATTTACATTTAACTTACCATAATTGTTTAGTGGTTGGAAGAGATATAAATGAACACTTTGCCAAGTAGTCTTAGCAGCCCATGCCACAGTTTCTGTGTTGCTCATTCTGTTCATTTCTCAAAGCTTTGTTCCTTGGCATTTGTATTTGGTCAGACATAGAACTTGAGGTTAATGCCCAGTGGACAGGTCTGAATGTACATTCGATACCATCATTATAAGCATGCTTACTTATGAGACACAGAACAGATGAAAGTTCCACCCTACCTTTGCCCAGGAGCCCTTAGGAAGATGGAAAAGGATGAATCAGTCCCTTGTTTGCAAAAAGTGTGACATTAATCATCCGACATTGTGAACCACTAGACAGGTGTCATTTGTTTTTTAAAGTTATGCTATGTTGTTTGTGGAGCTGCATAAATCTTCAGGTTCTTTTAAAATAGTCTCCACAGGTACAGCAAATGGGAAGTGAATCTGTCATTCTTGAAAATGTTAAAAGATCAGCAAGTGCAGAGTTACTGTAGAGTTGACCTTCCTCCTTCATTACCAACTGCCACGGCTATTAGTGGAGGAAAGATTGAGGACGTAAAGACAATGGAGTGAACTTCATATCATGCCTGGAAAGGGTCACACTCATAAACCACAGCATTTATTTAGGGATTTTTTCAGTGGTGTATTCAGGATCACCATAGAATGCAGTAGTGTGTGTGTGGGGTGTGTGTGTGTGTGTTTGTGTGTGTGTGTGTGTGTGTGTTTCCTGATCTTTTGTGTAAAGGAATAGATTGAGATGTCACTCTCAGAGTAATTTGTTATATAGTAGGGCTTTGTAGTAGAGAAAAGCACCCTTAATAAATGAAAAGAGAACAAGTTTCTGAGAAGAAAGGCTGACTCAGTTGATCATTATTTGTTTTAATCACCCTGTGGTTTCAGGAATGTTTTCAAATAGCCTTGGTTCAAGTCCAGAGCACACAATTGTCATTTGGGCGGCAAGTGTTTCAAATGGCGTCACAGTGGCAGCGTTTCAAGCATTCATATACCATAATATTAAATCTGAAATTGATGTTGAGTTATTAGGTAGAGGAGTTGAAGGATGGATTTTCAGAGTAAAGCTTTAAAGAATCTGAATTAGACTGGTTTGGTGAAAAGCATGCACTGGAGCTGACAAGTGTATATTTTCACAGACTTCTGGGTAGATCTAATTATTAATTTGAAATTGCCAAGCACATAAGTGAAAACCATATCTCAATTATCTAATTACAAGATGAAAATAAGCGAATCTATATGTCCATAGAGACAAAGCGTAGCAACCCATTCTTTAGAGTCTAGTTATCAGTGGCAGCTAAGGTTATCATTGCTGAATAAAGTCTAATGTTTTCCTTTCAAGTTTCATCACGGACATTTTAAGCTCTGTTAATCACATTGCTATGTATCTTTTAGGGTGACAGATATAAAATTTCATTATAGCTTATCTTATATATGGATTAGTAGTTGCTATGGTTTGAACATCACCTTCAAAACTCATGTTGAAATTGAATAGTCAACGTAACATTATTGGGAGATGAAGCCTTTAAGAGGTGATTAGGTCATGGGGGAGTCTGCTTTCATGTTTGAATTAATACTAAAATGGGTGCCCATCTTGACTAGGCTCCTGGTAAGAGGATATTCCATCCCTGACCTTCCTGTCTGTTTTCTGGGCTGGCATGCAATTCCACCATGGTATGACAAAGCACAGAGGCCCTCCCCAGATGCAGCCTTTAATCTTCAGCTTTCCCACTTCTAGAACCATAAGCTGAATAAACTTCTACTACTTATAATTTATGCAGTCTCAGGTATGCTGTGACAGCAAAACAAGTGGACTAAGAGAGCAGCCCAGGGAATTTGGAGTTGTTTAAAACTCTTGTTTTAACTATTAAAATGCTTTTGACTACAAGTTATAGAAATTCTAATTCTAGTGGACTCAAGCAATCAGGGGATTTGTTTTATGCTTACCAGGAAAACCAGAGGTAAAGCAGGCCATAGGATTCTTTTCTTCATTCCCCCAGTGATGCTATCTATGATGTTCCCCTTTCTCTCTGCACCATGCCCTTCTATGGTTTGCCTTTCCTCAGTCTAGTAGCATGATAGTGATGGCAGTGCAAATGTCCAAACATCTAATGATTTAGGAAGAATCAAATACATTTATTCTTCTTTATCTTCTTTAGAGGGAAGGAAATAATTCGTAGAATCCCCTAAAAGGAAACCCTTCACATATCTTTGGCAAATGTTCCAACCCATGTCCATTCTTAAACGATTGACAAGAGGCACAATATTAACCTTAGAAAAATCAGGAAGAAAAAAAAAAAACAGAAACTACCCTGGAGCAAGAGCTGGGGTCAGCTAATACAGGTGCATTTGTTTCTCTGGGGATAGAGTAAGGATTAAAACAAAATCCGAGATTCTGTTTGGAAGGATAAAGAAGGGATGGATAGGAGGAAGGCAGATAATAATGTCCATTATTCAAGGTTAATTTTATTTTTCCATGTTAATGTGTGTGTATATACACAAACAAAAATTAAAGATAATGCAATCATCAAACATATTTGGAATTAATTGCTGGACTCTTTGGGGGCCACTGAATTACTATGCTGATTGTGTTTATGTTAATATTACAGTAAGTTCTTTATTGTAGACCTTATAAAGAAGCCTACCTAAAAGAGTAGATGGTAGGATATAGCAGTCTGGGATTAAGTATAGGTTAAAAATTACCCATAAAGTGAATCTTGCCTATATGAAAGTGGCAAGTTAATGTTAACATGTATAAAGTCTATGGAGGGAGATATTTAGGCATGTTTATTTATAAGAGTGCTCTCTTGCCTTGTTTCTGGTAAACAGACTTATGTATTACTCTGCAGAATGTGAAAAGCTTGTTACTTTCTATGCTAGTCATATGAAGAAGACTTTTCTCCTTCAGACCCCTCTTTACCCACCATACATAGGGATTTCTTAAACCTTACTACTGTATCAAGGAAGAAAGTGCTATCTGATCTAGTTCCCTTGTGATATGCTAATTATAGCAAAGGAATGCTCCTTCTGATCAGATATTGACTTTTGTCAGATATTGACTTTTGTGTGAAATCTCACATATGTCTCACCAGAGTCTGAGATAGCCAAGGGTTCCATTAACAGCATCTGGACCCAGTGGCAGTGGCTTCAGAGAGATGGGATGGGGTGGGGTGGGGGAGATTCCTCCAGGTACGTACAGTGATGGTTGCTCCTCATTAGACTAAGCAGCCCTGCAGTCTAGAACACTTCTAGGCCCCATGCAATCACTTTCATGGAGGACTGGTTGGCCTGAGGAGGTGGAAATAGAGAATGGAAGAGTCCTTGTATTAGACACACCAAAGCTGGGAGGTGGAAATTAGACGACTTAGGCTGATGCTACCAATAATGAAAGGCGTAGGAGCATGAGCAATGCTGCTGCAACTGCATAGGCCAGACTGCTGAAGGTGGGAATCTGTTCCCAGGGATTAAATGTGTCCCAAGTTATGGATAACTAAAAACGAGCTCCAGGGTGAATGAATTAATCAACTTATATATCCTTGAGAGGACTTCTGCCTCCAAAGGACTGTATTAAGTGTTTTCATACTTTCTGGGGTACATGTGAGGTACTTAGTACCTCTATTTAGCCACCTCTTAGATTTAAGAATGCAATCCCTCCTTCCTACCTTCTGGGAGTTCCTTTCTTTTTTCTTCCTTCCTCCCTTCCTTTCTTACTTATTCTTAACATTCAAAACATCTCTTTCATCTAGCTCATTATTCTCATTTGACTTACTATTTTCTCTGGACAAAGGAATAAACAGGTACTATATTCACTAATAATGGGGGGGGGGGCTACAGCCTCTGGAAATAAAGATTAGATAATCTAAGAAACCTCCTCCTACAAAGCCATAGAAATGTTGAATAGGTTTAACAAAATTGTTTTAATGAAATATATCAGTTTCAAGAAAAAAAGAAAGAAATTTCCCAAAAGCGCAAATAACAAGGAAACTGAAAAGCGGAAAGGAGCCAAAGCTGAACTCTGGCTGCCCTGAGGGGCATGCACCAGTCTCCTTAACAAGAGCCATATTTTTTAGGATGATGTAGGAAAAACACACAGGCCTTAGACCCTTTCAAGGTAGAGGGGAGGGACTGAGAACTCCCCAGTGTAGAGCTATGATCCTTAAAATTTATACTCTCAAAGAAAGAATATACTAAAAAAAAAAAAATAACCTGCTGGCCTGCAAAAGGAAATGTAAAAGAAATATGTCTGCTTAGACTCTGATTCATGGGAAAGAATCCCCTACTTTACACAGAAAATTTCTGAACACTCACTACTTTCATGTTGGCCTAGAGTTTAAATTAACCAGTCAGTGTCCAGGCTGAGCTGAGAAATGAATTGAAGTGGTCCTATGATAGTAGTGTTAGAAGAAGCAGTTGCAAGTATTTTCTGGAGTTGCATGTATTCAATCTAACTTGTACAATATACCCACAGTAAGGCCTAATCAAAGATGAGCAACATGTACAAAATTGGAAAATATAAAATAAAGCTAGTGATCATGTGTAAGACTCAGCAGAAACAAAGAAAAATCCAAGATAATACATTTAGGATAATTCAACAATAGATTTCTTTGTAATAAAAGATAATTGATTTTAGTAATAATTAAAGAAGTAAAATGTGAAATGGAAAACATAAGAGCAAGTTACAATTTTTAAAAATCATCAAGAAGAAAAAAGGAGTAATATAAAAACAAGACCCTGAGTGAAATAAGTTATGTTTCATAATGTAACTAATAAAAGATCAGTATTAAATGTATGTTTAAAAACTCCTTCAAATCAATAAGCAAAGGATAAAAACAAAATGAAACCTTAGAAAAAATAAAAGAACAAATTGTGCTAAGTCTCATGTGGCCAGTACACTTAGGAAAGATGTATTTAACCTCCTTAGTCGATAAGGTAATCAAGTTAAAAATCAAAATGAAATTTTATATATATATATATATATATATATATATATATATATATATTCAGTATTTAGGAATAAACTCTAACTGAGCTACTTGCTAGTCCTCTTTGCTTTTTGTTGTTAAAATGACTACCTTGCTTAATTTCCCTAGCTATCCTCAAACTTGAAATCCCTTGCTTCAGTCTCCCAAGTAGATAATGAGTTATTTTATACCAGCAAAGTTGGCTAAAAACAAAAATTGAAGCAATTTTTTTATAAAGATGCAGAGTAGCATAAACTTACACTAGCATTAATATATATCTCTCCTATGATATATATATATATATATATATATATATATATAATATATATATATCTCCCATGGTCTATCTCTTCTAGGGCTGGATATGTACATGTGAAAGATTTATACAATAATGTTGACAAAACTATAATTTGTAAATATGAGAGATAGAAAGAAAACACAATTATTGATAGAATAGAAAAAATATATTACTCTATTTATATAATAATATACGCCAGTGAAAATAAATGAACTATCACTACATATAAAATCAGGAATCAGTTTTAAAAACAAAATGTTTTAGTAAAAGAAGCAAGGTGAAAACAAAGAATAGACTATTATTTCTTTTGTATGAAACAAAATGCAAACTAAAATACTATACTAATTAGTGATAAGCTCATAAATGTAAAAACTATGGAGAAAAGTAAGGGAGTGATTAACACAGTTCATAGCAGAGTTAGAGAAAGGAAGAGGAATGAGAAGGTTGATTAGGGAGGACACACAGAAAGCTTCAAAAGTATTGGCCATTTTCTGTTTCTAAAGATGTGTGGAAAGTGACCAGGCAAGGTGCAGCATGCTTGTGATCCCAGCAACTTGGGAGGCTGAGGCAGGAGGATGGCAAGTTCAAAGCCAGCCTCTGCAACTTATCAAGGCCCTGAGCAATTTAGTGAGATCCTGTCTCTAAATAAAATATGAAAAATGGCTGGGGATGTGGCTCAGTGGTTAAGTGCTCCTGGGTTCAATCCCCGGTACAAAAAATATAAAGATGTGTGAAAGTGGACATGGATTTTCATTTTATTTCTATTTAAATAAAAGAAATAAGGATTTTCATTTTATTTCTATTTAAATAAAAGAAATAAGGCTTTATATAAGGTTCTGGCAAATAAATGTTTAACAATCAATGTTTCGAAGTTTTAAAAAATGTAAAAAGAGAACCATTGAAGGCATATTTAACATATTTAAAATGTGAAGCTGAATGAAAACAAAATCACATGGAACTTCAAAATATGAAAAATAAAATAACTAATTAAAAGATTATTTTAGCCAGATATGTTAAAGAATCTGAAAACACAATAATTTTAACAAAAAAAAAATAGAGTGGATGAAATTTAAATACTTCTGCCTTACTATGGACTAAAATTATTTTCATCACTTATCTGTCTTGAAGAGATAAGCAGTTAGCTTAGGTGTTGGGTAAAGAAACATTTTGAAGGCAATTTTACATAAAGTTTTTTTTTTACACATTTTCTAAGCAAAGAAGCTTGTTTCCATGCTGCTTAAATTGTAGTAGGACCAATTAAAACTTTGGTGCAATTGCAACCTTAGATAAATGATTTGGTGGTCACCCTGCTCCCTTGTCACTTACCTGTGCTTCATTGCTGTGGCATCCATTGGTTCTCTGCCTGTCCAGGAACACTGTGTAGAAATGGGAAGCCTCTAAGACAGATCTGAACAAGACTTGCTATTATATTTGTGATTCAGATTTCAGTTCTCATATCTTGAAGAGGTACATTCAAAGGAGTTATTTTGTGACATATTGTTAGTGGTTTCAATGAAATTTGATAGCAAATGAAGTCTAATCCCAAGCATATTATAATTTATGGGATTATAAATTGATCTTCATCTTGAATCAGATAGATAGATTCAGATTTATATTATTGTTTGCTAGGGATTTTATGATAAATGTTTTCCTCTTAAGTTGTAGATCCACATATTCATTTATAAACTATTTTAATTTTCTAGTAAGTTCAGAGAAACAAAATATTTAGGTGGATATAATTGTATATTTGCATAAATTTTAATACACTGATAACATTTTTAAAACATTTTTTAGTTATACATGGACACAATATCTTTATTTTGTTTATTTATTTTTATGTGGTGCTGTGGATCAAACCCAGTGCCTCACATGTGCAAGGCAAGTGCTCTGCTTCTGAGCCACGACTGCAGCCCCACTGATAACATTTTCAGAATATTTATTTAAAATAATTGTATGGCAATGATTTTGCATATAAGCTTTTCAATAATTATAGAAATACAATACCCTAGATGACACATTTCATGTTTCCTAAGCCCAGTGAAGAATAGATTCAATAATACAATAGTCCTTGAATTGTCTGTTTGAAACTCAACCACCCTCATTAATTTAGTTCCAGTATTTGTTCAAATGTATATAGATGGGGGGACTTCTAAGTGGGAAGAAATCCATGTTGATGTTTTCTACTCTTATACATAAACCTCAAATAAAAACATCATTCAGTTGTTTTAGACAGCTAGTAATAGACATTGGATTACCTTTTTTAGATCAAATGTGAAGAAATTAGATGATTTTGACATAAATTACAAACAGAAATAGGGTAGAATTCTGAAATCTGTGTAACCTCAGAAATTTAGTAAGGGAAACCTAGAAATTGAAAAGCATTAGGACACGATGTTTAATTGTTATGTGACTTTTGTGACTGTTCATAGTGATTTTATCAGTGTTAAATTTTACTTAAAGGTGGCTACAAAGCTAAGACTATTGAGTGGATTTTACTCTACATGACTGTGGTTTTTACTCAATATGCCTTCAGTCCTTCTCATACCTTCTTATTTAGGATGATGGTTAGGGATTATATGTTTTACCAGACCTTCAAACAGGAGGAAAAGCAGCAAACAGCATAGCCTCTGTGAACTGTGTGTGGTGCTCAGTGGACTGGGTACCTCTAAAAGAAACATCTGTTACTCTGTTCATAGCACTTGTGACTCCAAATGTGTGGGCTTTCTCTACTAAGCAATTCTCCAGTTTTCTACAGACATCAACTGCAGACACCACACAGGTTAATTCAGTTCTGATACTAATGACCCAGTCTCACAGGACCTCCCCACTCCTCCAGCTTCAGACACCAACCACGAGTACTGGATGCCTATGGTACCCAACTACTGCCCAACATGGCTACAAAGAGGGGTTTCCCACAACACCTTTCCTGGGTTTTTTTTGTTTTGCACTAATGGTGCACAGAACTTAAGGAAATACTTCACTTACATTTACCAGTTTCTTGTAAAGGATTTAAAAGTTATAGATGAACAGCCAGATGAGAAGACATCTAAAGACAAAATGTGAGGAAGGAGCATGGCTTCCTCCAAGCACAAGGGTTTGTTCTCCAGCTAGGAATCTCTGAACCCTTTCATTTAGGATTTTTATGGAGGCCCTATTATGTAGGAATGATTGATAAAACATTGGGCATTGGTGATTAACTTGATCTTAGCTTGCTCTCCTCCCAGGAGGTTGGGAGGTGAAGCTGAAATTTCCAATCCTCTAATGATGTCTTGTTTTTTCCTGGACTCTAACCCCCTCAGCTGAAGCTATCTAGGAAATCCAGCCACAACCAGTTATTCTATTAGTATACACAAAGACATTATTATCACTCTTGAGATTACAATGGTTTTAGTTCCTTTCTTCTGTGGAGAAATGGGATTAAGACCAAATATTGTAACAAATTATGCCTCTATCACCTTATAACTCAAGAAATTATAAGGGTTTTAGGAACTTTGTATAAGGGACCAGGAAAAGAGACCAAATATAAATTTCTTATTATGTCTACACACTTCCTAGCCTGGAAATTTGCTTCTGCATGCTGCTTTGTATTGTCATCAATCTGATGTATGCCTTGGTAAAATGATCAGTTACTACCTAAACTGACCTTCAGGTTGGGACAAAAATATTTGACACATGTTAAGTAATAAATACTGTACATTAAAATGTCATGAGTATGCAAATGTGTTATTAGGACAATTGTTCAATAAACAAGATAAAAACACAGAAGAGCCAAAATTATCTTTACACCACTTCATCTTGGAAACAATAATATTTACCTGCAGATATAGTCCTTATTTGCTCAAATTTTCCTTGTTAAGGTTTACCAGTAGTTATTTATTTATTTTTTTTGGTGGTGCTGGGGATTGAACCCAAAGCCTTCTGCATGCTAGGCAAGTGCTCTACCAACTGAGCTATACATCCAGCCCTAGTTTTGTAAATTTTGGAGTTAAAGGGATGCTAAAGCATCACAAGGGAGAGGTGAAAGTGAATACCCAGATTTGTAAACTTGGCTAGTCTTGAAGTTTTGTAGCAGACTGGCATCATATCATTCCCATCCTTATTAGAACAGAACATAGTATAAGCTTCTGCTTCAGCCATCTCAGGATGCCTTCAGCTGCCTATCTACCTGACATTTTTTTTTAATCAGAGGAAGCAATTAATTTAATAAAATCATTGATAATATGAGTAAAATTTTACTTAATAAATAAGCAAAAGCAAATGGACACGTTGGCTAAAATGGAAGCAGGTTCATTCTTTTCCATTGTAAGAATGCTGTGACCCATTAGGATCATTTATCTCCCAGGCTCTGGACACATTTCCATTCTTACAGCCTTGCCAGGCCCTTTGGCACAGAAGCAGGAAGGTGGTGAAATACATATCAGGTATTTTGTCTATAAATTCTTCCCTAGTTAGATCCTTGACCAGAGAAAGGAAAACCTTCTGCAGTGTGGAAACTGCTTTCT
This sequence comes from Tamias sibiricus, assembly GCA_025594165.1. Taxonomy (NCBI): domain Eukaryota; kingdom Metazoa; phylum Chordata; class Mammalia; order Rodentia; family Sciuridae; genus Tamias; species Tamias sibiricus. Next base: position 42,617,347 of record CM046661.1, read on the forward strand.
GACAGTTGGAAGGAGAAAAACTGGCAGAATGAAGAGACCTGGGATCCCAGGAATGGAGGATTGCATGCTTCCCTCTGGCAAAGGAAAGATGGAAGACTTCAATCTATTCAGCAATAAACTCCACTTAGCTGGGTCCTGCAACCAGGCAGCAAGAAGAAGAGATTCCCTCTTCATCCAGGAAACCAGATAATGATTGATTTAGAGCTGAACCAGATAAATAACTGATGGAAACTTGAGTATTTGGTCATGTGTTTCAACTGCCTGCCCTCCAGCTTAATGTTTGAAAATGGAATCTCACACTCACAGAAATGCTGTAATAAGGAGGTAACCAAAGAGAACCCATACACACCATTATGGACAGACTTCCCCTACTCAAGAATGACTCAGGTAAGGATACACAGATGCTCAGAGAACACTGAGCTCGGGACATGTACTAAACAGACATTTCTGAAACAATTTATCAAAGAATGGAAATTAAGTAAAGAAACATCTAATTTTCATTTTTTAATCCATTAAAAAATAAAATAAGACATCCACATGTGAACAAATTCTACAGTAAAAGTGGAAGGAATGACAGCAAAGGGATCATGCTCCTTCATTCTTTCCCCACTCCACTTCCCAGAGGCAAATCTGAATCAGGTTTTCTGCTCTTCCTTGTGTCTAGGTTCACTTCTATAGCTCTAAAAATTATTCTAGAGTTTCTGTTTCTTGACTTAAATTTCAAACAATTACCTCTTCATCCCATTTATGAAGGATAAGGGTTTGGTACAGTCATTACCTGCCCCCTCCAATGTTTAATAGTTATATTGTTTCTATTAATAATTATTATAATTTTAATAATATACTTAAATATATTACTTTTACTTCAATGAGTATGTACAATGAGGAGTTTCTGGTTATACTGACTTGCTACGATTATTGCTAAACCAATCCAGGTGGATGAAATATCAAGGGTGGTCAGATACAAAGAGTGGAGGGTCTTCAATAAACTGAATTAGCAGGATTCTTGCTCAATCTGGACTCCATAAGGAAAGAGAAGAAAGCCTAAGATTAGGCTTAGGCAAAAATGCCAGGAGCTTGACTGAAGTTTTGGTCAAAGAAGAGAGTCTGCCACAGGGAATGATCTTCCAAACTGAGGAAATAGTGATGTAGAGCCCATATGGGAAGAAAAAAAGGTAAAGAAAACTAAAGACAACATAGCTCGAATAATGGCCAGGGTATTTGCAAATATGAAAAAGACTTAGAAAAAGCAGATTTAGAATTAATGAGAGACATGAAAAACTGAAATAAACTTAGATATCAAATAGAGATACAATATAGGCAGTTCAATATATCAGGGTAAAAATTGGAGACACAGTCTGTTCAGTTGGTGCCATGGACTGGATAAGACAATGCAGAGGAAGAATATAGAGAAAAAGAGGGGTGTAGGTCCACACCTGAGGAACTGCAATATTTAGAAGTATAGTGGAAGGAAATGACTCTACCAATAACAAGACTAAGCTGTTAGTGAGAATTTTTGAGGATTAAAAAAACATCCTGTCTGTTCCACAAAGTAGCTATTCAGGTGTCTTGCTTGGTGATGTGTATGAATTTATCTTTTTCCTTTCCTGATTCTGTTTGTACACATGCCCAGTGATCTTTGGTTGTATTTTCATATTTAAGAAAATAAAAATTGATAGCTGATATGAGTTTCCTCTAATGTCATAAAAACAGTTCTGTTGTCCACATGAAGGAAAGATATTCGGGGATTCAGAATAACTGCATTTTGTAGCTCAGTGGTAGAGCACTTGCTTTGCACGTGGGAGGCACTGGGTTCGATCCTCAGAACCACATAAAAATAGACAAATAAAACAAAGGCATGCTGTCCATCTATAACTACAAAAAAAAATTTAATAAAAAAATAATTGTATTTCATTCTAGTTGCCGTTTCTTTGATTTACAGCCCCTCTCTAAATGCTTATGTCGCTCAATCACAAATTGTGCAGTTATAATTTCTAAGGAGGCTCACAAATTGTGCAGTTATAATTTCTATAATTTGAGGGGGAAATAAAAACTTAATTTCATCTATTGTTTATAAGCATTATGACCAAAATAACTAATTTATAAAAAGCCAAAAGTTGAGTAAAGCAGTAAATAAAACATCACAGTTGCAGCTGATTTTATTTGCTGATATTTTTATACTATCATTGATAAAATTGCAATGTGAATAATTTTAAGCACTTTTTTTTTATTCTGAAGGTAAATCTAAAAATACAAATGGGGAGAATAACAAGTAGAGAGAATTGACTTACTGCTGTCGACTTGCTCTATTTGCTTATCAATAGATTGTCATTTTATGGAAAAAAATTCATATGTGTTTAAAGCATAGTGACAGAAATGTACAACAGGGATTTTCAAAACACTCAATCTGAATGTATTCTATTAGTGCTATTCTTGATAGAAACATACATTACAATGTTGATCTTACCCACTATTTTTATTTTGCTGTGTTAAAATTTTATTTTGTCAAAGTGAATATTTTTTTCCTAGAGAAACTACTCAACCAAAATAAGGCCATGTCTTAGATGCCACAATTATGAACTCCAGCAATTATTAATCTCAGACATATTTTAAATATGAATTAATTTTGTTATTAACAAAGTTAAGGTTCAAAATGACAGCTCTAATCATCCCAGCAAACTTATTTCCATTCTGAAATAGTAAAATCTACATTAGGCAGATAAGAAATAAGGAAGCATTTTCCACTTATAAATTGAAATCTCTCATTTTAAAATTTATTGCTCTGTTGGGTTTTTATTTTTGGTTTGAAGCCCTATTGTTTAAAAAACTAAAAACACAAATACACCTTTACCCTTGACCCCAGAGCACACATGGCACACCAAATCGAAGAAGACTTTTCTTTGAGGTCTATCTGAATTTGTGAAATACTAGTAAGTGGGATTACTATTAGAATGTACCTCATTTAGCAAACTCTTCGGCATTCTTCCAATTGTCTTGGAGAGGCTCTTTTCACCTGCTGGTACAGAGTGTCTTGATGAGACCCTGCCTGGATACTCTGGGAGGAATTGTCATCTGTTTATTGTTTGTAGCCTCTGGGAGTTTCTTCCTTGTTTCTATTTTCCACGAGAAAAAATTTTGGGGTACCAAGTCCTGTTCCCAGGTTTACAGCTTTCATGTTTTTTCCTCTTTGTACAAGAAGGCCTGAAGAAAGGATTAAATTCAAAGGCTATGTTGGCTTGGACTTGTGGTTTCTTTGGCAATGCAATTATCTTAGAATCTGAATAGAGTTCTCTGCTTCCAACAATTTCTATATACCAGTAACCATGCACAGAGTTCAAGACAATTCTCATGACTAATTTTTCCTTTTGTCATAATCCCTTTTCCCCCAGCTTTCCTCATTTAGCAGTCAAATGAGAGATGATTGACTTGGTAGGAATCTATAGCTCTTAGTCTGATTGGTGTCCTGTTAAGGTCTTAATGGGCTTTGTCTTTCAAAGCCTCTTTAATCTTTACTACTAATTATTTGAGTTTTGAAACAATTGGCTTTTCAAGATCTTAAAGCTTTCATATTTCTAGACTCCAAAGTTCTTTACATTCTGCTTAGAATCCATGCTTCAACTCATTCTTTCCTTGAAATACTTTGCTAACAACCAGAAATGGTGCCTACACACTGCCACTATGAGTTTTTCCATTCATTCTATCTTTATTCTGCTTTACCAGTCATCATATTTGCCATTCTGACATATGGCTTTCTATATTTCCCACCTCCTGTATTAATTTCCTATGAGATAATATCATATATTTGTGTTTTAACACAATACTTTAAAGTACCTATTTCTGTGTTGCTTAAGATATTACTAGCTGCTGGGCATTAGCGTACACCCACAATCCCAACAGCTTTGGAGGCTGAAGCAGGTGGATCACAAGTTCAAAGCCTGTCTTTGCAATTTTTCAAGGCCTTAGCAAGACACTGTTTCAGAATGAAAAATTAAAAGGATTGGGGTTGTGGCTCAGTGGCTAAGTGTCCTTGCATTCAAATCACTAGCTTCTGAAAAAAGATATATTCCAAAATCTCAGAGTCTTAAGAAAATACAGGTATAACTTTTTCCTCACATAAAATCAGAAACCACTTTTCCTGGTCATGGAGGGACTTTCCTCCACATTGTAAATTTTGGGGTCCAGCACTTTTCATCTTGCAGCTCAGTTACACTCAGCATTTAAGGAATAACACAGAAAGTACTCCTTTTAATGAGTTAGGGCTGTGAGTGCTGGACCTTACTTCCACTTACAATCTAATACTACACCTTACTGAAAAAGAAAATATAAGTTAGGCTGTGCATCCAGGAAGAAGAGGTGACAGCTTTGGAGATCAGTTAGCACTCTGGTCCAGAGATCCTGTGTCTCAGTCTGAGTAATTTATAACTTACAGAAATGTATCAATCATAGTTCTGGAAGCTGGGAAGTCCAAGGCTAAGGAGCCAGCATTCTGGTGAAAGCTGTCTCTGCTTCATAGATGGAGACTTATTGCTTCATCCTTGCAAGGGACAAAAATTGTGTCCTTACGTAGCAGAAGGCAAGAAGGACAAATGGCACTAGGGTACTCCCTTCAGCCTCTTTATAAGTGGTTTATAATCCTTCACAAGAGTGGAATTCTCACAACTGAGTCACTTCCACAAAGACCCTGCCATCCAGTACCTTGAGTATTATGTTCCACCCCATATATTTAGAAGAACGCATATTCAAGCCACAGCATCCTGTATTCCAAGTCACTGTACTAGGAGAAGAATAATGGCAAGATAATTGCAATAAAATTACCAGTTGAATTTCTTCATATTTACATTTATCCTGATTAGCATTTAACTACAAATGTTGCAGTTATATATTCAAATAGGAAGCTGGTATTCACTCATTGGATTAGATTTCAGACTCTATAGTAAAGTTTATATATTTAAATAAGTTCTCTGTTTTGAACTTCTAATTTTAATGGAGTTCAAGGCATATTTTAAGGGTAAGTAATGATATTAAACATAATTATTTTGGTTTAATTATGTGATGGTCTCTACTTTTAGTCTGTATTCTAGAAACCCAGGCTTATTGCTATGGAAACATATGAGTAGATTGACACCTGGACTTAAAATGTACTTAAAACAATTTTTGTGTGTGTGTCTGTAGTGCTGGGGATTAAACCCAGGGGTGCTCTGCCATTAGACTATATTCCTAGTCCTTTTTATCTTTCTATTTTGAAACAGGATGTGTACGAAGTTGCCAGAGTGGGCTAGAGCTAGCAATCTTCTGTCTCAGACTCCAAAGTCACTGGGATTATAGGTGTACACCACCGTGCACAGATAAAATGTACTTTAAACTGATATAAAATTTATTAATATATTAAATATTTTTGATAGATTTTAGTTCTTGAAGACGTATGATTGACCCCTTTTTAGGCTCTTTTGTATTGCTTTGTTTTAGAACAAAGACTCAAAATTCTCAAAAGCTTAAAGTGTTTCCTGTTTTTAAATTGTTTTCATGCCACCAATGCACTATTTGATAACAATGATGATTTCAAAATATTATCTTTGATTTAAAATAGTCATTGTGATTTTTACCTAAACATTTAATCTGCATTTTTCTAGTAAGAAGGGAACGTTTGAATGACCTAGAAACATGTATTGATTCTATTAAGCAAATGAATTCCAGAGAAATATGGAAGAAGAAAGGAAAGAAGAAGCAAAGAAGGAAGGAGAGAAATTTATACTAGCTTAGACTAAGTATAGTCATGCCTGATGAAAGAGAAGTAAGAAAAACCTGGCTGAGTAGCATCTTGGGTTTTCTTCCTTATTGTCTACCAATTTTCTTGTGAGCTATTAGTCAATAGTCATGAGAATATTGACAATTAATAAATATGTGGAATGCTGAGAGGTCATCTAACCTATATCATACATTTTCACAGAGACCTAAAGATGTTACTTATCTTATGAAAGCCCAAGTGTATTCTTACTTGGTACCAAATAGCATATTGCATATTTTATTTTAAAAAATGGTAGACTTTTATTTGTAAACTAAGGTCAAAATGACCTTACAATAGATACATTTTAAATGATTTATTAGTGTATTATAGTTATGCATGATATTGAAATTCATTTTGATATAATCATATATGTATGAAATATAATCAATCCCCAGTATTTACCCTTTCCCATTCCTTCTTTATCCATCTCTTCCCCTTCCTCTATTCTAATGGTATTCTTTCCATTTATTTGTATATTTTTAAAATTAGTGCTTTACATAAAGGTGAAATTAACTGTGGTATATTCATATATATACAGAGAATAATTTGGTCAATTTCATTTCACCATTCCTCTCTTTCCCCATTCTTCCTCCTTCACCATCAATCACCTTCTTTTATTTCACTGGTTTCCCTTATATTTTCATGGGATTCCCCCATCCCACTTTTTCTCCCTTAGTTTGGTCTAGCTTCTACACATGGACAACAAGTTCAACCCTTGACTTTCTGCCATATGACCCAGGTATCTCATCCCTTGATTTATCTCACTCTTTGATTTATCCCAATGATAAATCACCATTCTATAGTGATAAAGGCACATCAGGGTTTATAATAGCACAATTAATAATAGTCAAGCTCTAGAACCAGTCTAGGTATCTCTCAATAGATGAATGGATAAAGAAAATGTGGTATATATACATGGTGAAATTTTACACAGCCACAAAAAAAAAAAAAAAAAAAAAAAAAAAAGATGGCATTTGCTGGTAAATAGATGGAACTAGATAAATATTTTTTGATATTGGATATAAAATGTCTATACTTGAATATTTATATTGTCATTATTTTTCTCTTATGTTAGAATTTGCTAAAATTTCAGAAATTACACAATTACTTACTTACAGTATCTTGCTTCTTTAAAGAAATGTTGCACAAGAGCAGATTTGTGGCTGGTCACCAGTGGCACTAAAGTGTAGCCATGGCCCAGACACACAATGAAATGACTCTCTGTCAACAAGGAAGCCAGGGGATCAAAGCTGCAGTGGGAAAGTTCCAAGGATTTCCTCATCAGTTGATAATCTCAGACCAGGTAATAGTAGCTGTGTGATAAATGGTCATGAGGCTGCACAAGAGGAATAGCTCTCCTCTGCTTGTAGAAATGCTCTCACTCTGTATTCCTGAAGAGAGGACATCATCATCACATCCTTCTTTGTGAGTTGATATTTCTAGAAATCTTCCCCCAAACTCTTTGTTGAATGTTTAGTGTATCTTGTCTTCAAAACTACTCTCAACGGCAGCACCCTTGACTAGTGACCTAGTGCTAGCAATCATTTTCCAAATACCTTCAGTAGAGAAAGAAAGACTGGTGGGCTGGAAGGAAGACTTCAGTTGAAGGACTCTGTCCATGTGAGTAGATGGGGTCATGTTCATGAGCTGTGCTGCAGTTTTCTGTTTCTTCATTCTGGAATTCCATGAACCAGAGGCCCGTAACATCAGAGATGAGGGCTCACTGTTACACACCCAGCCTTTCTTGTGCCTTCCCTGTGCTGCACAGGACTTGTCAAACATTGGAATTCCTTGTTGCCTTGAGCCAAACTGCTCCCAGCATCTATCTTACCTTTGAGTTTCTAACACCCAACTCCAATTGGATGCAGAGCAACTCCCAGGGCTATTTCCTTGGTGAAGCTGTTCAGTATTACTGATAACTGACAATTGAGTTCATCCTGCCTGATAGAAACAAGTGTGTCAAGTATATGTCACAGTGACTGGGTCTCCAGTCACCTCCAACTATTTCTCAGGCTAAGTAAAAAATACAGGCCATTAACTATGTGTAACTTATTGGATGATTATTTAATTCTTACCCAGAGAGTTATAAAATGTATTATTTCACCTTTGGAAATACCCCATCTACTGTCTTAACTTTAATAGAAAGCATATGTCTACTTTGTGAAGCTTGACTCTCTGGTACATTTGGTATCATATAAGTCATACATGCGGATGTGGCAGATGTATTAAATAATTCAGATACTAGCAAAATTCAAGCAAATTATTGAAAATTTGTATGAGAAGTTTGCTAGCCCACTTGTATAAATAAAATAAACATGAGGCATATCTATGTTGAACTGAACCTTGAATTTATCACTTTTATCACTTGCAGAAGATGAGCATTTGTTAAAATAAATAAAAGGACTATGTCAACAGTAAAATAAATTAAAATTTTACAGTCCTTCTTATCATAGCATAATTCCTTTTAAGAATAAATAAGTAGCATGTTGCATTTGGACAACTAGGTGGCACTGGTGCATTATCCTTTCAATCCTAGAAAAGTAAATTCAAAACTCATCTTTTGTATTTCAGTTCGGTGGTCAAACATGCATATGATTTTCAGCTGTACATTTCAGTGGTAATTTAGAAGAGACTCATGAGTGAATATTGGAAGTGCTATCAGTCTACAGAGAGCACTAAGTACTCTCTAGTCTCCCATTGGTGTGTTGTGGATATGGACCTTGAATTTAGTATTTATTTTTAAATTTTGCATAAAGGCTAGCATTCTTCTAACAGTAGGAAGGATTTTGAATTTTAAAAAAGTTATCTTTGGAAATATGGGCACTTTCAGAAACTAGAATATTAAAAATAGGAAATTTAAAGCAATTTTGTTACCATCAGAGGGGTAAAAATAAAAAATTTACTGTCTGTAGCCATAGGGAGAGTTTAAACTCTTATTATCCTACACAAAAATAAAATTTAATGTTTGAACATAGACATGAAAAGTTAATAATGTCAGAGAGTTGTGTAATTCTTATGGTGTCAGGCACTGATCTAAGTGCTTTGGATATATTAATTCTCTTATTCTCTTTAACAAATTTTGGAGTAGACACAATGACCAACTCCTCTTTTTGCATGAGGTTACTAAGAAACAGAAAGAATTAGTAACTTACCTAAAGTCATGCATCCACTAGTTGTGGAACAGAATTTCTAGTTCAAAAATCTTGATTGCTGTGCTAAATTGCCCCCCAAAGAGCTGTCATAAATACTACTTAAATAGATTTGAATAGGATACAGATTCTTGAAGCACAAATTTAAACCTGAAAGGTAAATTAGAAGAATTGCATATTGGTTTGATATCAACATGATAGCTACAGAATCAATAGTTTATTTCATAAAAGTACAATTATAATTTACTTGCATTTAATTAAGATATATTAGGAAGAGTGTGTGAGACATACCAGGAAGTTTATTAAGGTATCTTTGAACTGGGTTATTTGAAATCTGAATACCCAAAGGAAAACAGCAGTAGTGTCCCCAGACTGTGATGGAGAAATACATTTATTGGAAGTTTTGCTTACCTTTATTTTCATTAGAGGGATCCATGACAAGAAAAGGAAGCATTTCTTAAAAGATAGGTAAAGACTTTTAAGAAATAGTGTGAAATTTCAAAGACATGCATTGAGCACTTGTAGTAATTCAGTGACTGTACCATGGAGTGCACCAGAATTAATAAGAACAGGCTGTATTTGTTTTCCTGTTGTAGCATAGTGTCTTATCATACACTGAGCAGCTTAAAATGGTAACTATTTCTTTGCTCACTGTTCTATAGTTCAGAAGTCCAAAAGTCCTGGATCCTCCACTTAGGATCTCACAAAGCCAAACTCAAGGTTTTGACTAGCCTGGTCATCATGTGTCAGTTTGAGAAGAATGGCTTAATCACGTCGGCAGTTCCTTGCAGTTGTAGTACTGAGGTCCCTGTTTGTTGCTGAGTGTTAGCCTGTGTTGTTACCAAATCTAAGAACTACTCACATCCCTTGGCTTGTGGCTCCTTCCATCTTTACAATCAGCAGTGGCATGTCAAATCTTTCTTTTTCTTTGAATATCTGTCACTTCCTGTTGGTCTATCTTCTCTCCCTTTCTAAAGAAAGTGTACTTGTATCAGGCATGCTACACTTAAATGTTGTATATAAGGCCAACTAACTGGGGACTTTAATTACAACCACAAAAATTTTCTAGCCCAATGGTAGTAGTTTGATTGAATAACAAGAAGAGGAGATTCTTGGGGAGGTATTTTTAGAATTTTGCCTTGTATGTTGACCTGTATCATCAATTTGTTCATCTTATGATTTCTTGTCAGTGAATATACTTTGCCTAATGCCAAGGTGAATATTAACACAAATAATAAATTTAGAAATTAAACAAACAAAAGCACAATGGTAACCACCAGGAATTAAGAGTAGTGAATATGCCTGCAGTGATAATACATTTTCCCCTTTGATCCACACACACCACTTCAAGTACAAAACTGAGCTTCATAGACTTTCTGCAACTTGCTAACATCAGACAGCCAGTAAATGAGGGAGCCAAACTTCAAGACTAGAGCTGTATAGCATCTGTGCTTTTTGTAGCCCAGCATGAAGGAAAAGGGATCTAAGAGTCTTGTCCTTGAGAAGAAAGTTATGCTTCAAGCTGAAAGATTAAATAAAATTTGTCATGCAACATCAATATGATTAACGATTCATTACAGATAGTCATAGATGATATTCATATGTATGTACCTGTGATTCTGTAACCACTTTCCCACAATAATTAAAGTCTTCTGTATCTGGGCTTATGTAGCACATATAGGAAATTAATTCAAGGATCACATATTTATGTAATAATTATTGAGATGGGACTTTATCAGGAATGGGAAAAACGTGAGGGCTTAAAACATTAACTTGTGGATATAGTGGTTTTATTCATTCTATCTTCAAACACTATTTTAAAGGGAACCATTTTAAACTGAGGTGCCATTTTTACAGCACTTTTTTAGGAAAAGAAAGTGACACCTCAGTCAATTGCTAAAAGATATTTGGAGTCATTCCTCTCATCCTGATGGATAAAACTTTTCTATCAAATATATGAATTATAGAACCATAAATCTCCTGCCAAAAGATTCTTTTTTAAATTGATGCTAATGTTTGATCTTATTCTTCAGGGAATGGTTCTTAACAATTAATGATGAGACAACCTTAAAAGATGTAGAACATGAAGAAATCCAATTGGGAATCTAGGTTCTAGGAAAACAGGAATATTGGTCTTTACAACCGCTACTACTACCTTTATTAAGCACTTATGTAGCCTATTTGACTGGGTTAACAATATTTACAAATCATTATGTGAAAAGTAACACTAACCATGTTTTAGACATAAGGAGTCATGAGATCAAGGAACTGTCTCTCAAGCTCTGAACAGCAACTGAGGGACAAAGCTGGCCTTTAGGCCCTAGCAAGGTGTTTGAATTTTCCAAAAAGTTGTTGGTCTTTCTCTAAGTCTGTCAAGACATTCCATAGTTCACCTATATCCAAAAACATGTGACATCTTGTTACTGTTCTGTGGTTTATGTATGTCTTACCTACGAATTACACATATTTTTTCCTCTACTATGAGCCACCTGGTGGAAAATGCCATGCATTGGTGACAACAGAAAACAAAATCAGAACTTGGTTGTAGAAAGTAATATTTTGGGTGAAACCAAGTAATCAAATTGATTATGATCTTATGAACACAAAGCTTCTTCCTATAACATTAAATATCCCCAAATGATTAAAAATCATTTGTTACATTTTAAACTAGCAGTGACAAAAACAGTATGGTGAAATTATCTCTTATTCATCATTCCAAATATCCAATTGGGATATGAAGAAAAACAGTTTAGAAAAACTTGTGCAAAATAAGAAGAAAGAGTCTTATTAGGGACACAGCAGATGTGGGACACCACAACCCAAATCTCTCAGGTAAGGAAGACAAACAAATATTACTGTAGGACAGCTTAAGGGTAAGGAAATGATCCATTGTTTAGAAACACTCTTAAGAAAATTAGTTATAAATTATGCAGAGGAAGAAATTAGTCTAAGGTTTAATAAACTTGTGGCATAATGGTCTCAGGAAAGAAATCTTTATATTCTTATTTTCTAAATATCCTTGCCATCAGCAATAAGAAGTTATAAAATAAAGGTCTAAATGTAGTTTAAAACTTTAAAGTACTTAGGAGGAGAAAATTAAAAAGAAGCAGTGAAGTGCTGATTAACAAAGCGATCATGCTTCGAACTGGTGTTCTGCCATTGTCTACAGCCCATGGCCTCTGGGAACCATTTGATAGTTCAGTAAGTGCTTTGAAGAAGAATTTTGGTACGTGAAGTAACTTCAAGAGAAATATCTTAAGGAGATCTAGAGGCTTGGGAAAAGCAGGTCTATGTTAAAGAGATATGTATATCTTTTTTTGCTCTACAAAGAGAATAAGGTATCATTCATATGTCAGTGAGGGTAAGAGAGGAAACCCACAAAGTGGAGAAATGTCATTACTTTTGCAAATATCATTGCAACCTGTATATTTTCTATTCTGCAAGAAATGCTATTGTTTCATGGGGTTTTGTCACATATTAATCTGAATATGGAATATTTTTTAAATTTGCAGACTTTATTTCTTAGAGATGTGTTCAGTTTATAGAAAAATTTAACAGGAAGCTAAATGATTTCCCGTAAATTCCTTATTTCCTCCTCCCTTATGTTTTCCCCTTTTGTTATCAACTTATTTTGGCATAATAATTTGCTACAACAAATGCAGAAATGTAATCATTATTTACAAGTTGATAGACTACATCAGGGTCCACTCTTTGTATCATAGGTCTCTGGGTTTTTCCAAATGCGTACAATTACACAACTACCATTATGGTAACACAGAATATTTGCATTGTCCTGAAAATCCCCTGTATTCTACCTATTCATTGTATACCTCCTCTCTCAATTCCCAGCAAACACTGATATTTTTACTCTTTATAGTTTTGCCTTTTCCAGAAAGTAATTTATTTGAAATCATATAATATATATTATTTTCAGACCGACTTTTTTCATTTAACATTGTACATTTAAGGCTCCTTCATGTCTTTTTCACGGCTCGATACCTCATTTCTTTTCATCACTGAACAGTATTCCATTGTTGAATGTATACGATTTGTTTGTCCATTTACCTGCTGTCAGAATCCTGGTCTCTTTCCATTTTGGGCAATTACAAAATACACTAAAATCCTTCATGTGCAGGCTTTTGTGTAAACATCAGTTTTCAATTCATTGAAGTAAATCCTTGGAGTTAAGTTGCTAAATCATGTAGTAAGATTATATTTAGTTTGTATAAAATGGGAAGATTGTCTTTCAAAGTGGCTACACCATTTTACATTACCAACAGCAGTGAATGAGAATTCTTCTTGTTCCATTGTGGATCATTTTTAATACCAACAAATATGAGCTATATATTAGAAGTTTTGATCTGTTTATTTGTATCAGTGGTGAGGAAAATGTCATAATTATACTTTGTGGTACTATGTCATATTAAAAATTACAGCAATCTTACAGATTATGTTGTTTTTCTAACCAGAGACTTTTATATGAGAAAAAATTTACCAATGAAGAATAATAATAAAACAATTGAATTTATACACATATCTCAAATTTAAACACATTATCTAAAATAGAACAACTGATTTGACAAATATACAAGTCTTTTAAGAAATGTCATATAAATATGAGTAATAATTGGGACTACTTACATAAACTTTGGTTATGACATCTATAAGCTAGTTATGATAACACTGATTAAATAAGAGATTCTGACATCAAGAAAGTACTGGATGTGTTTGGTTCTAGAGTGAGATATTGGCTGTGTATGGAAAATATCATTCTTAAAGGACAATATTGTGGAGGGTCTTGAATATCACTCTGAAGGGTCTAGCTTTTATTTATTAGTTTAAGGAAATCTACTAAAGAATTTTAAAATAGTGGTTTGAAATAATGGCCTAATCGGAATTTTACTTGAAGGCTGTTTTGAGAAGGAAATCAAGCAAAAATTTAAAAGAACAAATATGATTTGGAAACTCTAGAGCTGCATAATTGCCAGACTTTTGCTCCCATAAATTAGAAAGAGGGCTCCTGTAAATTAGAATTTTATGAGTGGAGTACACATACAACCAGACCTCACTGTCATCTTCTGGAGAATCTATGATAATTAGAGTATGCCCAGTGCCTCACAGTGTAGAACAGTGCAACTCTGTCAAGAGTATTCTCTTTAAAATATTTTTATTCCCTCTACAGTTAAATAAGTAAAACTGGCCCACCAAGTTTCTCTATCTACAGTTTCTCTTTTGAATTCTTCTTTCTACTCCTTTGCTTTAATTGTTATCTGATGTAGATATAGCCAAAATCCTTGCCTCTACCCCTGTTATTTTCCCCTCTTTGAAGTTTGATTCACCATACTGAATTTCCCTATCCAAATATCCTAATACTTTCCAAACTTAACTGCCCAAAACTGAATGCATTTTCTTTCCAACTTCCAAGCAGCTCTGAATGACTACTGTATCTGTTAGTAGCTGCACCTTGTTTCTGGTCACTCTGTTTTCAGGCCAGAATTTCCTCCATTCAACATTACTCTTCATATTTGTGTAGTGTGTGTGTTGCCCAAATCTAAGGGGTACCAACAACATCATAGCTCTGCAGATTTACATAACTCTATGACAGTGTCTTGGTAGTGGGTGGCATATGTTGTCATGGAGACCACTGATTTTCACTGGCATAAAGGTCTTAGTGACACCATTGTGAGTAGATTCCACAAAAAGTGGAAGCAGCTAGTACATAGGTTGTGGGACAAATATGTGGTCAACAGTGAGTCTGGTATCTAAGTGCAAACAGAGATTTTTATGAGTGGAGTACACATACAACCAGAGACAAAAACCTAATGAAATGTGTAAGAATCTGAGATAGAGACAAGAAATGATTTAACAATACACTTAATGCATAGTCATTGATCATATTTTATATTAGTGCAGAAAACAAAATGATAAGATATATCAATACTAGTCCTGATTTTCTGCTTAGCCCTTCTCCCTGAAATATTCTGACAAGCATTCTCAAGGACAAATGTGTACTCTGAGTCTCAGGACCATGGATCATTGAAATGGTCAAAGACCCTCCTTCCAGTTTTGTTCTACTAAATGAATTTTGCAGAAAATTTGCCAGAGGCAAAATGGAGAAAACATTCATATACTACAGTGTCTCAAATCAAAATTGCAAATGATTAGAGTTGATTGACAGCTATCATCCTATCAGCACACAGGCTGATGACACTGAAAATAATATCACCAGGGCTCATAAGATGCAAAATGTTTCTCTGCACACCCCATTAGTTTCTCTACATGGTGTTCATGGGGAAATTTTTATGCTGATTTAGTTCTTTGAGTGGTAGGTGCTGGCAGTGGCTGCTGTCTCACATTAAGCACAGATTGTCTCAGGTTTCAGAAGTAGAAGTTGTCACTATGACTCTATAAAGACAGGGAGGGTCATGGTTCATCAGTGTTCCAGCAAATAGAATTATGTGACAAAGGGGTGAGAATACCAATTGAAGGTGATTAGGTCCTCAGAATTTTAAATATGTTAAAAACAATAGTTTATATATATATATATATATATATACACACATATATACCAATAATTTTTACTACTTCTGTACGTATAGGCCTCTATCAAGACAATTCTTATTTGCTTATTACTTTATACACATTAAAACAATCAAAAGCAGTCCCACATTTGATTTTAGAACAGTGCCATGTGGGCAAGGCAAATTGTGTTATCCTTATTTGAGAAAAGAGACAAATGACAAGGAGATAAAATTATGGAAGGATACAGATTTTTGACCCATTTCAAGATTCTTTCAACAAAGACACATTGCCTTTTTATGGGGAAACCTGTAAGTTTTCTTTGAGATAAATAGAGAGCAATTCCTACCATATGGGTCTAAAGATTGCCATGTCACACCATGGGAAGTTGCTCAGCTAATATCAGGCTGGTAGATAGTGGATTTGATGTAGTAAGCCAATTTCTATTTCTCTCCTACTTTGTTGTCACTACTCATAAATTTCAGCACACAAAAAATTCTTATTCAATGGTGTCAGGTGGATACTGAGACTTGACATCATTAAACACAGTACATTGTATGTGATATGAGGAAAAAAAAAAAACTTTTAACTTGTTCTATATGAAAAACTTGTTTAAATCAGTACCTTACAGGTTTCCTTCTTCTCCTTTGGGAATGCCAAAGCTAGTAAAATTTTACTGTTCTTTGAGAGGTATACTGGAATCCCATTTTAAAACTACCATATAGATTAAACCATGCAAGTAATTCCATATAACAATAGTCTTTTTATTCTTCTGTAATTGGATATATTTAAATGGAGTCCAAGGCACACTCATCCCTTCCCCTACCCCACTCTTTCCCACAATTCTAGTTTTAATGTGAACTGTTCTACAGTAAGTTTTTTCATTATATATATATATATATATATATATATATATATATATATATCTCCTTTGACATAAAATATGCATACTATAAAAGATTTTCAATTATATTCTAATCTGAATTAACCAGACTCTGGTAGATATTTAATAAAAAGACAGTTACATAAAAGTTTAATGTGTTCATGTTCCATATTCCTATTGGGATGTAAGTTAAATCTATATTTGCAAATGGGAGTTCAAAACCAATATATTTTGTGATACCATGAAATGATATTTATCATGAGGTTCTTAAACTACATACTTTTTTTTATTTATATGTATATGTGGACAATTAGTTATGCATTATAATGATGATTTTTTTTTACTTTGAGTGTATCTTAGAACATATGTATATATTGCACATATGTAAATATAGCCTCAGCATTTTGAAATGGGAAAATGATTATTTCCCTGTCACCTTATTTTATGCCAATTAATGGTTTCTCTGCTGCTGATTTGGTTTATAAGCCCTGAGGAAACAAAATATAGACTTACTTTTCTCCTTTATTTGTATCTAAGTATTTATAATTTTGAACAAAAGAGATAGTTAGCTATGATATAGTATTAGTTTAAACCAGCTAGAGAGACAGAGACATAAAATTGATAGGTGTGGGTATAACATATACTAAGGCATATTTAATCTGCAGCTCATGATTGCAATTCATTATCTGATGGAAATATATCTAGGCTATTGATTTCCATAAGATGAAGACTTTTGGTTTCTCTAATCATGTCCATTAGTTTCCTCCAGACAGATTAATAATTTTTCACAATTGCTAATGGCAATTGTAGGCATTTAATTTTGCTTCTACCCTGTGTACTTGCTACTTGGCAGCATATCTGTGCAGTACTAGATAAAAAATTATCCTAAGGCAATAAAAGTCTCCATTTGTTATAGTACTTTGTTTACAAAAGCATCATTAGAAGCACTTCAAAGTACAAAACCTTTCTACCTACTATCTTTTAAATGAGAAATTTACTTTAGACTTTAAGACAATTTTGTTACCCAGGGGACCAAACACTGATTTGCAAAACCAATGCTACCCAGAGAAAATGAGCTGTTTTGTTTTCATTCTATTGGTAAGTCTGAACAACATTGCATTTGAAGAGAATTATAGGTCTTTTAAAATCCATAGGTAAAATTTTATAGATGCATATGATTATATATATATATATGTATATATACATATATATATATGAATTATATAGGTGATATGTACATAATTTCTTTGGGAGTATTTTGAAATTTAGCTTTATAATTATTTTAAAATCAGGTAGGTCTACTCTCAGATCCACTTAATGCTGTTTAGTTGCTGAAAGATTATTTTAGAGAATTTCTGTTGTGATGCATAATTCCATATAGACTTCTATATAGATAGATGGTCAAAAGTCCTCAACCTCATGGTAAAAGTGACTTCAAACTTATTTGTAGCTCTAAACATGAGCTTTCATCCAAATAAAATCTTCCAATTATTAATACTAGCTCCAAATTTTGACATACATAAACATACATCATTCCTTCACCTTATATATATTTTCTGTAATTAAGAAGTGTGTTAGGTAACATAACTATAATAGCTATGAACATATATCAACATACCTATTGCCATAGCATTATAACAAGCTTTTTAATATGGTCAATATGAATTAAAGAATGTGATTATAGATACTAGATTTCAAATATCCTGATGTAGAAAATAGTATAATAAGTGATATTGAGTCTATTTAAAAATTCAGAAACAACTTTATAAAAATTCTGAGAATTTAAAGAGAGAAAATTAGTTTGATCTTTTTTTTTTAAATTTCATGCCTTAGGCTTATTTTACTTATATTATTTATGAGTATTTCTAGTTAATAAGTATTTTGAAAATTTATAGAATTCACATAAGTATGAGGGTAAAGACAGGACTTTAAGAAAAATAACATTCAACAACAACAAGAAGCTCTATTCATTAAAGAAGTTGAAACATGTTAAATAAATTCCATTTTAAGACTTCTGAGGAGCAAAGGAATAGATTGACTGTAGCATGCAAAATATGGATTTTAGCACAGATGAAGCCAACTGAGAGTTCTTGGGAGAAATTCAGATTTTCAGGATTAGGACATGGAAAAAAGTAGAGTCAACAGACAAAAGGGCAGGGAAGAGTACTCACAGTATTTCCATAGGAGAAAGAATTAATCTTGAAACTCTAAGTACCTGTCCTTGAAAGAGGTAATAAGTTGGAAAATTGAAAGGGTTGTAGGACACAAATACTGATTGTAGGAGAAAATGCCAGTGTTGTAGCTCTTAGTTGTATTTATTTTCTTGTCTGCTTTAGAAATATTTTGGGGTGGGGGCTGGAGGTGGGAATGCTGTGGGAGAAAAGTTTGAAATTTTTTCCATAATTTCCCTCTAAAGTTAAGTACACAGAGTTATATAATCTTACATCTAAGTTATTTGGCATGTTTACCATCCAAAATGCTTTCATTCATTGTTTCATTCATTTATTCAGCTGGTAGGTTAAGTATCTAGTATTAAGCATGAACTTGTGCTAGATTTGGATTATTTAATGGAAATCAAGAGACAGTTTCTGAGCTCAAACAACTTTCAGTTTACATGAGAAGGACACTACTCTCATTATCATATCAATGTGTTATTATAAACTGAGTTCATCACACTGAATGAAAGTAAAACAGTTCTTAAAAGTATATAACAAGGGCTAGGGTTGTGGCTCAGAGGTAGAGCACTTGTCTAGCCTGCGTGAGGCACTGGGTTCAATCCTCAGCACCACATAAAAATAAAATAAAAATATTGTGTCCACCTAGAACCAAAAAATATATGCTTTAAAAAAGTATGTAGCAAATAGTCTGGAGTGTCACAAAAAATTTCCATGGGGGACTAATGTTTGTCTTGGGATTTAAAAGATTAAGAGATAGTATAAAGTTTGAATAAGAGACTTCCAATGGGAGGGAACAGCAGGTACTAAGACCCTGTAGCAGAAGAGAAAATGATATCCTACAACAAGCTAAGGGATACCCATGCCTGCAAGGGACAATACAAGCATGATCCAAATTATGCTCAGAAAGTCATCAGAGGGTATTTAGGGAAAAAAGGACTGTTTTCATATTGGTATTGGATTGGATATGATGTATAATG
The DNA here is from genome assembly GCA_025594165.1 of Tamias sibiricus. Lineage (NCBI taxonomy): Eukaryota > Metazoa > Chordata > Mammalia > Rodentia > Sciuridae > Tamias > Tamias sibiricus. Next base: position 42,636,837 of record CM046661.1, read on the forward strand.
AATTTTGTCAAAGTTCGTTAAAATGAAGATAGCAGGAGACAAAGCTGAAGATTATTTTTTTTTTCTTTTTGACACACTTGTAAACAAAATTTTGGCTAGGTAAAAACTCCCAGGTGGTTTCAGATCTCTTGTAGAAACTGTGTTAACAAGACCCACACAAAGAGACCTAAGGATTTCAACTAACATGATTTTCTATTCTGTTTTTGCAACTGCCATATGGGGCCATGGCTTAACTGCTATAGATGGAAGAATGAAAATTGTGGGTGGATCTAGGCAGCTACACATTTGTTACAGGGCAAAGATCAAGAGGACTCTCCATGGTAATGCTTCTCAGCCATTGTGGTATACCAATAAAGACTGAAGTAGAAGAAAGATGTACTTTAAGGAATCTATTTCTTACATCATTAAGAAGATAATATAGATGACTGCTTCAGCATAAATTTTGGAATAAAGTTAGAAGACTAGATGGCCAAACTGGTCCTTGGTTCATGAAATGAATGATCTCCTTCTAGCAATTATAATCAGAGATAACTGCAAATGTGTAAAGAAAGGAAAACCATCAATGAAATAAGAAGTGGGGAAGAAGGGAGAAGGGAGTGAACTAAAATGAAGATCACAGCCTCTATGGGTAATGAGGGAGGTTAATGACTCTTGGAGGAAGTTGTGATTGAGCTATGAACTGAAAGGTAGTGGATACAAGGTCCAAAAATAAAAAGAGACTGAGAATATTTTGGGAACAATACAAATTTGTAAACAAGGCAAAAAAAAAAAAAAAAAAAAAAAAAGGAGAAGGAAAAAAATGAGAGAAAATACTGAGTCAGTTAAAAGTGACAAGCAGTTTTTTTAGGTTAAAACTTAAATTCAATTATTTTAGGAAAGACAGGTATAGCCAGTGAAAACAAGGCTGATCATACTCCTATCAGGAAACCTCCAAGAAAATACTGCTCAGTTACTGATGAATATCAATTCCCACTTGACTGACACATCACATTATTCTTTGCTAATGGGTACATGGAAGAGATTTGTGATCTTTCCATAAGAAATTGTCAACTCTATCTATCTGACATATTTTAATTTTCAGATACATATATTTGAAGGTTAGCTATGTTGTGAGATCAATTTAAGTCATCAATATTGGGTATTTATAATGCCCAGAGCAGGGTCCCCAAAGACCACCAAGGAATCTGGAGTGCATGCGAAAAAAAAGAGCCTTTATTTGGGTTTAAGCTCGGACTCTCAGACCTCACCAACACAGTGGATCTGTACTGAGAGCCTGAACTAAGGAGAGACAGTCTTTTATATAGGTAGAAGCAAGGAGAGGGATGGGGTTCGCCTGATTGGCCAGGGGAGCCCATGTGTGACTAAGGAGGTTTTCATTGGTGGAGGCTATCTCCAGAGCTATGGAATGTGCTGACTGTTCATTGCAGGGCCCCGCTATTGCTTTATCTTACTGTGTGCGGGCTAGCTTATCATACCTGGGCTTATTCTTGCCTCCTGATAGGAGAATTGCAACAGTTTGAGACAGCTGATAACAAAATGGAGTTATAGCAGTTTGGCTTCTATTATCTTTATGCCCAGCATTTTACAGAAGCAAAAAGAAGCGGTTAAACTGAAAAGAGGCTTGGGGCTGAAAGGGGGCGGGGGGTTCCACATATTAAGGCAGTCACAAACAATTCATTTATCAAGAGAGAAACTACAGAAATATGAAAGGGCAAAAAGAGAAGACTCAAGTCTTGCATCAGAACTTGCATCAGAAACACATTCACAACATCCCACAGAACATTAGATAAGCTGAAACTTTAGAAGAAAACTTTGGTAAAAGTACCATCTTAGCCATGTTTGGATTTTTTAGCAGTATTTAGCATAGGAATTACACATATTATAGTGTCATTACACACGCAGAATGATTCCAACCCAAAATGGTCTTAATAAAAATTACTGGAATGTCTATTTTAAATATAACATATTATCAAAAAGTAAATCTTTTTTTCCATCTAACCAACAAGCCTGACTACAGGATTCCATAAAGAAAGAGATTCGGTGTCATGGAATAGAAAGTTCTGGAGCCAGAGTTCATTTTGGAAATGTTTTTTTACTACATCTGCACTTTAAAAAATTGGAAAATAAATTGCACTTCATGATGAAGTAACATATATGCAAAATACTCAAATGTATTAGATTAGTAACCATTGTAAGAGAGCTACTGCTTCATTCTTTCCAGGAATGATTCTGCACCATAAAGATCCATAGTTACAATCATTATCTGAACATCATTTGTTGAATATAGATTTTTTAAGGTAATTAAAAAAAAATTTTAGTTGTAGATGGACACAATACCTTTGTTTTATTTATTTATTATTTATGTGGTGCTGAGGATAGAACCCAGTGCCTCCCAGGTGCGAGGCAAGTGCTCTGAAGATAGATTTTTGAGAATCCATTTGTTCTTAAAATATTAGTCACTTGATAACTTACTCAATTATCTTCATCTTTCTTCTCTTTCCATCTTTGCTTTATTTGAATCTTTATAGGAAATAAATTACTAAATTAAGAATGTGTGGTTAAATTTCCCTTTTCTTTCATCATGTAATTTTTACATGGATGAGAATATCTAAGAATTAATTTAGAAGCACTGTTAGGATTATTATTATTTTGCTTTATTGTGCTTTGATTTTTAGTTTCTAATATAAAAATGAGTAACAAATGAAATATATGTAAATATACAAATTGAAAAGGGCATGGAAATGCACTTTTTGCAATATTGCTCTATTTTGTATAATTCTTTTTGTTACAAAAATGTCTTTATGTGAATAATGTAAAATAAAACATTTATTGTAATATTTACCTTCTGTTTATTTCCACTTTCTATGCTAATGTCTATGTACTATATGCTTTTTTACATTCTCTAAGAGAGACAACTTATTCAAATTTATTTCTTTACTAAGAACTTCACTCTAAAGCCCCTACATTCATATGAAAGTTGTTTATTTTTCTTACCCTAGAGCATTGATGTTTGGCACTTAACCCCCTTTTTTCCTTCCTTTTTGATAGTGGTTTAGCTGATTATGCAGCTTTCATTTAACTTTGAAGAATAAATGAGGCAATTGAGTTTTAACTTACATATTGGATCCAACACTGTAAAATCACATTTACAATATGTTTCATGGGTTTCAACATTGGAGATCCTAATTATTACTCTTGCTTAATTTGCTGCTAGACCTTAGGGTTCTCCAGAGAAATGGAACCAACATGGGGAGAGAGAGAGAGAGAGAGAGAGAGAGAGAGAGAGAGAGAGAGAGAGAGAGAGAGAGAGAGAGATTCAAATCATGTGATTGTGAGCCAGGCGTGGTGGCGCATGCTTGTAATCCCAGCACTTGGGAGGCTGAGGCAGGAGGATCACGAGTTCAAAGCCAGCCTCAGCAATGGCAAAGCACTTACCAACTCAGTGAGACCCTGTCTCTAATAAAATACAAAAAAGGGCTGGGGATGGGGCCCAGTGGTTGAGCGCCCCTGGGCTCAATCCCCGGTACCAAAAAAAAAAAAAAAAAAATCATGTGATTGTGGAAGTTTTTCAACTCCAAAGTCTAATGGGATAGGTTTATCAGTAAAAGTTTCAATTTGAGTCCAAAGATGCTGACAGAATTCTTTTTAGTTTAGGGGAAATCAGTCTTTATTTCACTAAGGCCTTCAACTGATTGGATGAGGCTCACATATATTATGAAAAATAATCTGCTTTACTCAAAGTTCATTGATTTAAATGTTAATCCAATAAAAACCACCTTTACAGAAATATCCAGAGTAATTTTGACCAATTATCTGGGCACCATGGCCTAGACACATTGACAAATATAATTAACCATCACATTGACCATCTTTTTTATGCCTACGTCCCTACTAGCAGGCATGCATTCTATTTATAAGACTATTGCTCTTTCCTGCTTCTTAGATGTCTTGAGGGTATTTGTCTTCCCTGATGAATTACCAAAATCAGTTTTACTAATAATCACTATCATTCTAAATCAGTCTTGCATTGACTCTTGTTACTACTAATAGAGCTAACTATTGAACACCTTCTATATTATTGGCAGTGAAACATTGGTCTCAACGTATTTTATCTGTAAAACTTACAACAAACAGGAAAGTAGCTATAAATATTCACTTTGCATGTGAAAGACCTACAAGTTGGTAATATTAAGGACCCTATCTAAAGCCTCCTGTTTATGAAGTGGCCAAGATGAGACTGGATCCCATAATTCTTTATTTGTACGCCACTACTTCCTTTAATTAAAGACATGATTGTCATCTGCACTGTAGCAGAGTAATCTAACTATTTTGACTTCTCAGTGTCAAGAAGGGCTTTAAATTAGATTTAGAACCATTATGTGAGACATATAATTAGGTTTTGTCACTAAACACCCATTTATCATAGATTACTGGGAGATTTTACGTAATATTTCATTGAGTATTTTAAAACATCTCTTTATTTTGGGTTACATTTAGAGTGTTCCTGGGTAGAGAAAAGGAAATTGAATGTATTAATCATTTCCTTTCCCTTCTACCACTTTTGCCTCAACTTCCTTTAATTGATCAGAAATGATGCTGTAGATTTCCGTTTGAACTGCTTGGTAAACACTACCAAGATTGTAGTTGAAGAATTTGAATTTGGTTTCATAAGAAATAGATAATGCTGTAGATTCAAAGCAAAGATTATGCTAGGCCCAACAGGACCAGATATCCTCTATGATGCCATAATGATACTATTTGCAAGACAGTCTCTTGCTACTGATTGCATTATTAACCACTCACATGGTAAAAACAATGTTTTATGCCAGTGTTTTAGCAGTGTTTCATTATCAGGGTAAGTTTTTCATTGGGCCCAGGATTGTTATCCTTCTCTAAAGATTATATTGGCTTTGAGAATGATATTACCTTTTTGAGATGACAATTTAGAATATACTTCAATATGTCAGTTTCTATTGACAGTGTTAGATAAGAAACAGGACTCCATTCCTGTAGTCAGAACAATCCCAATGGAGCCTTAAAAGAAAGTGATGTTTGCATTTGGGGACTGTGTAGACTCAGAAAATCTAAGTGTAAGATTTACAGGTGTTGGAAATGATATGCATAGAATCAGTCCTGTTCTTTTTTAAAATTGACTTTCTTACAGCCTCACAGAACCTTACAGACTACTTCTATATCTTCAACTGGATAATTTACATGTTTCTGAATTTTATGTGGCATTGACTTTTTAATTTTAAATCAAATCTGTTTGTGTCTGGAGATTTAATTGCCTGATTTTGATATGGTTGTCATAATCTATCTGTATGTAACTATGACAAGTCATGTACAAAATCACAAATTTCTGTAAAAGCATTCTTATTTTAAATTGTTTGCTATCATTTTAAAGTAGTTTTTCTTTTAAGTAGTCCTATATTCTCCAATAATATTAAATTAGCCTTCTTTAGTTTATTTTTTAAAAAACATTTGTGAAAATTATACATCAAATCTAGAGATTTCCTTAGATGGACCTCTGACCTTGTTTAAAAAAATTGGTAAAACAACACAATTTCAGGCCTGGGAAATATTTGGGGGGGCCTGACTCCAGTTCTAACTGGTTGCTGTTTGGTTAACTATAGCAAAATAATATATTTAGGCTTAATTAGGTAGCCCAATGCTGCCTATCACATAAGGGATGCCAAATAGTTATTTCTTTTTTTAAAATATCTTTATTTTTTAGTTGTAGATGGACAATACCTTTACTTATTTATCTTTATGTGATGCTGAGGTTCGAACCCAGTGCCTCACGCATGGTAGGCAAATGCTCTACCACTGAGCCACAACCTTAGTCCCCCAAAATAGTTATTTAGATTATTTTTTTTAAATAGCTCTATCATTGGGAATATAGTATTGAGTCAAAGAACTGTGAAAGAGTTACTAACTCTAGTGGGGTTTATGATCCTGTAAAGGAGATAAGCTCCAATAACCAAAGAATAATTTGACTCTCACTGAGTTTTAAAAACACAGAATTGTTTAGTCAAATAACCACAATTTAAGAATGATATATTTGAGTTTCAGGAAGTGTGACTGAATTTGCTTGTGGTCTGAGGACAAAACCTTGATTTTGTTTGATGACATACATCTACAGGACAATAAATGAACTATTCACAGCACTGTTGTTTTACATATGGTGACACTACCTAGGTTTAATTTTTAAAGGAACATTTTCATGATTTTTTTTATATTTCATTTTATATTAGAGCTTTAGAGTAGCTGGGTTCCCCAACACAATCAGACATGCATGGAATTTGATATTAGTTCTCCTTTTCCATTCTGTCCTCCCTCTCCTCCTCTGTTCTCCTTCTACCTCCTTTTAGTCATCTATTTATTTATATTTGATTGTTTCTTTTTACTTATACATAAAGGGAAAAGTCCCTGTGGTATATTTATATGTGCACATAACATGATTTCTCAGAATTAATTCTTCATTTTCTCCCCTTTCCTATCTCTCCAATCTACCTCTTGATCTCCTTGACACTACTTATCTTCACTATATCTTCATTTTATCATATCCTATCCTCCTCCTTTCCCTTTACTCTAGCTTCTACATATGAGAAAAATATTTGATCTTTGTTTTTCTGAGTCTGGCTTATTTCACTTAGAGTGATGTTATCCATTTTCATCCAATCATAAACAAATGCCATAATTTCATTCTTAATGGCTAAATAGAACTACATTACATATATATATATATATATATATATATATATATATATATATATATATATACACTATTTCTTCATCCATTCATCTACTGATGGGCACCTGGGTTGATTCCATTATTTAGCTATTGTGAATGTATACAATAGCTAAATATATACATAGAGGTGGCTGTATTGCTGTAGTATGCCAATTTTAATTTTGGGGAAAATACCAATGAGCGGGATAGCTGAATCATATGGTGGTTTCATTCCTACTTTTTAAAAAAATATTTCTAGTTTTATATGACAGTAGTATTTGTTTTGATAAAAAATATTCATGCTTAATTTTGAGGGATCTCCAACTGTTTTCCAGAGTGGTTGTACTTGTCTGCAGTCCCACCAACAAGATACAAGTGTACCTTTGTTTCAATAAATTTGGTGTCAGGATTTGTTGTTTGTATTCTTGATCATTGCCACTCTGACTGGAGTAAGATGAAATCTAAGTAGTTTTATTTGCGTTTCCCAGATTGCTAGAGATGTTGAACATTTTTCATATATTTGTGGCCATTCGTGTTTCTTCTTTTTAGAAGTTTCTTTTCAGTTCTTTTACCCATTTATTGATTGGGTCTTTTTTTAGGGTTACATTATCTTTGAGTTCTTTATTTATACTGGATATTAATCCACCAACAGGGGAATACTGGTAAATATTTATCTCCCATTGTGTAGTCTGTCTCTTCACATTCTTTATATTTTCCTTTGCTGTGTAGAAGCTTTATTGTTTTATGGTATCCCACTTATTGACTCTTGGTTTTATTTCTTGCACTTTGGGTGTCTTGTTAAGGAAGTCAGTGCCAGCATAGATACAATGGAGTGTTAACCCTATGTTTTCTTCTAGCAGTTGCAAGGCTTCTGGTTTAATTTCTAAGCCCTTGATCCATTTCAGTTTTATTTTTGTGTAGGTTAAGAAATAGGAATCTGGTTTCATTGTTCTATATATAGCGATCCAGTTTTTCCAGCACCATTTATTAAAAAGGCTGTCTTTTCTTCAAAACACATTTTTGGCACCTCTGTCAAGTATCCAATGGTTGTAAGTATGTGGCATTGTCTCTGTGTCTTGTATTCTATTTCATTGATCTTCATGTCTATTTTGATGTTGTTTTTGTTACTAAAGCTCTGTAATATAACTTTAAAATAAGTATTGGGATGCCTCCATCTTTGATATTTGTGCTCAGTATTGCATTGGCTATTCTAGAGCTTGTACTCTTCAAAATCAATATAATGGCTAATTTTGTAATTCTGTGAAGAATGTCATTGATATTATGATGGGAATTGCATTGATCTGAATTGCTTTTGGTGGTAAGGTCATTTTTGCAATATAAATTCTGCCTTTCCTAGAACATGGGAGGTCTCTTCATTTTCTAAGTTCTTTTTCAATTTCTTACTTCAGTGTTCTGTAATATTCACTGTAGAGCTCTTTTACCTCCTTGGCTAGATTAATTCTCAATTCATTTATTTATGTTTGTTTGATGTTGTTGTGAATGGGATGGTTTTTATGATTTCTTTTCTGACTGAATTGCTGTTGGAATATAGAAAGACTACTGATTTATGGGTGTTGATCTTGTGTTCTACTATATTATTGAATTCATTTATAAGCCCAATAGTCTTCTGATGGAATTTTTTGGGTCTTTTAGATGGAGAATCATGTCATAAGCAAATAGAGATAGTTTGATTTATTTATTTTTCCTATCTTTATTCCATCTCTTGACTGGTCACTCTGGCTAATGTTTCAAGGACTATTCTGTATTGAATAGGAGTGGTGAGCATGGACAAGTCTTGTTCCTATTTTTTTCAGGCTTGGGGTTTACCAGGAATTAAACCCAGCCATTTTTAACCACAAAGCTATATCCCTAGCAGGTTTTTTTTTTTTTTTTTTTTTTTTTTTTTTTTAAATTAGAGACAGAGTCTTACTGAGTTGCTGAGGCTGAGTTTGAACACATGATCCTCCTGTCTTAGCCTCCCGAGTCACTGGGATTAGAGGTATGCACCACTGCGTCTGGCTTTGTTTCTGCTTTTAGATGAAACGTTTTTGTTTTTCTCCATTCAGTGTGATGTTGTCATAAACAGCATTTATGCTGTTGAGGGAAGTTCTTTTCCATCTCCACCTTCTCTGATACTTTTAACATGAAAGGGTATTGGATTTTATCAGAGGCCTTTTCTGTACCAATTGAGATGATCGTGTGATTCTTGAACTTAGTTCTGTTTAAGTGCTGAATTACATTTATTGATTTGTGTATGTTGAAACAAACTTGCATCCCTGGAATGAAACATACTTGATCATGGTAAATTATTTTCTTGATGCTTTTTTGAATGCAGTTAGACAATATTTTATATTAAGGACTTTTGCATCTATATTCATCAGGGGTATTGATCTGTAGCTTTCTTTCCTTGATGCATCTTTGTCTGGTTTAGATATCAGGGTTATACTGACTTCATAGAATGTATTTAGGTGTGCTCCTTCCCTTTCAGTTTCACAGAATAATTTGAGAAAGACTGCTATCACTTCTGTAAAGATCTGGTAGAAGTCAGCCAAGAATCCATCTGGTTGTGGGCTTTTCTTTTTGGAAGAGGTTTAATTGCTGTTTCAGTTTCACTACTTTATATTCATCTGTTTAAGTTTTCTATATCTTCCTCATTGAGTTTGGGTTTGTTATACATGTCTAGAAATTTGTCAATGTTTTCTATATTTTCCAGTTTATTTGAGTGTAAATTTTCAAAATAGTTTCTAATGATCCTTTGTATATCAAAAGAGTCTGTGTTGATATCTCCTTTTTCATCTCTAATTTTATCAATCTGGATCTTCTCTCTTTTGGTTAGTTTAGTTAAGGGTTAATCAATCTCACTTATCAAGTTAAAGATCCAACATGCATTGATCCCGTGTATCATTTTTAAATCTCAATTTCATTAATTTAAACTCTGATCTTAATTGTTTTCTGTCTTATATTACTTTTGAAATAAGTTTGCTCTTCCTTTCCTAAGAACTTGAGGTGGAGCATAAGCTTATTTATTTGGGATCTTTTTTTTTTTTTTTTTTTTTTTTTTAATGTGGGCACTCAGTGCTATAAACTTTCCACTTAGATCTGATTTGATAATACTCCAGAGATTTTTATATGTTGTATCTCTGTTTTCATTTTTTTTCTAAGAATTTTTTGATTTCTACTCTCATTTCTTCTTTGATATACTCTTCATTTAAAAGAATATTGTTCAATCTCCATGTGTTTATGTGGTTTCTTTTTTTGGTTTTTGTTTGTCTGCATTTTGCCATTGATTTCTAATTTCATTCCATTATGATCTGAAAGGATGCATCAGATTATATTGATTTTTTTTGTGTGTGTGTATTTGCTAAGATTTACTTTGTGAACTAGAATCATGTCTGTTTTTGAAAAAGTTCCATGAGCTTCTGAGAAGAAGGTAAATTCAAGTGTTTTGGGGTGAAATATTCTGTATATATCTATTAGGTCCATTTGATTTATAGTTTTATTTAGGTTAGAAATATCTTTATTAATTTTTTGTTTTGATGACCTGTCTATTGGTGAAAAGGACGTATTGAAATTATCCATTATTTTTGCATTGGGCCTGAGAGTTAATGTCATGGATTTTTTTTTTTTTTTTTTAATGTAATTGGTTGTGCTGATATTGGGGGCATAACTATTTACTATCATTATATCTTCTTGTTGGTCTTTTCCATTTACCAAAATCTATTGACCTACTTTGTCTCTTCTGATTAATTTTTGTATGCAATCTGCTTTGTCAGGTATAAGAATAGCTACACTTGCTTGTTTTTGAAGTCCATTAGCACTGAATATTTTTTTTCATGCATTTACCTTCAGTCCTTGGGTATCTTTGCCTATGAAATGAGTCTCTTATAAACAGCATATAGTTGGAGCTTTGTTTTTTTGATCCATTCTGCTAATCTGTATCTTTTAATTGGGGAGTTGAGACAATTAACATTAAATGTTAGCATGTATTTATATATGTGGTTTCCTATCATTTTGATTTTTTGCTATATTTAATACTGTCTTGATTCTCATTTAGTAGATTATTTGTTGATCTTCCTGTATTTGGGAGGTTTGAAATTTGATTTTGAGTTCCTTTGTGTACAATTTGAGTATTCTTTGTAGTGCTGACTTTGCGGTCTTAAATTATTTTAGTTCTTCTCATGGAAAGTTTTTATTTCTACCTTGAAGTTGAAACTGACCTTTGCTTGGTATAGTAAACTTGACTGGCACTTATTTTCTTTTAGAGATTGGATTGTCACATTCCAGGCCTTTCTTTATTTTAGGATCTGAAATGACAAATTAGACATAAGCCTTATTGGTTTCCTGTAAATGTTACCTAACAATTCTTGTAGCTTTCAATATTATTTCCCAATTTTCTGTGTTAGGCATTTTAACTACAATGTGACTTATAGAAATTATCATTTAGTCATGTCTATTTGGGGTCCTGTAGGCCTCATGTCTATCATCCAAATGATATACATCTGGATGTCTATCTCATTTCTGATATGGAAAATGCTTTCTGTAACTCTCATTGAAAATGTTATGAATACCTTTAGCTTCTATCTCCATGTTCTCTTCTATCCTGGTGATTTTCAGATTTAATCTCTTGATGTTGTCCCAGAATTCTTATATATTCTGATCATGTTATATCATTTTTTTCCTTTTATTGAATTCTTTGTACTCAAGTTTCATATGCCTTGTCTTCAAGCTCTGAAATTGTGTCTTTTAGGCCTGAAGGTCTATTTTCCACAAATTCTAATCTGTTAGTGATGCTTTCAAGTGAATTTTTTTGGGGGACTAGGGGTAACAGGGATTGATCTTGGGGCACTCAACTACAGAGCCACATCCCCATCCCTTTTTTTGTATTTTATTTAAAGGTAGGGTCTCACTAAGTTGCTTAGCATCTTACTTTTGCTGAGGCTGGTTTTGAATTTATGATCCTCCTTCCTCAGCTTCCATAGCCATTGGGATTATAGGCATGCACCACCACACCCAGCTCAAGTAAATTTTTAATTTGATAGATTTTTATCTTTCATTTCTAAGATGTTGTAATTGGTTTCTTTTCACTGTTCCTGTTTCTTAACTGATAGTCTTTAATCTCTTAATATTTACTCTCTTAATTAATTCCTTTAGGTCTTCTTTTAGTTCAATGAACATTTTAATAATCAGTTATTTTATGGTCTTTGTTTGGGATTACATCTACTTCATTATCATTGAGATCCTTTTTGGAGGAATGTGAATTTTGGGGAAGAATTTTTGGCCTGATTTCTCATTTTTTTTAGAGGTCTTGGACTTGCTACACATCAATTAAGATGGATTACCATTTCTCTCTTTTTCCCCCCCTTTGGTTATCAGAGATTGATCTTATAAACACTTGACCACTGAGCCACCATCCCCAGCTCTATTTTGTATTTTATTTAGACACAAGGTGTCAGTGAGTTGCTTAGTGCCTCACTTTTGCTGAGGCTGGCTTTGAACTTGCTATTTTCCTGCCTCAGCCTCCAGAGCTGCTGGGATTACAGACATTCACCACTGTGCCCATATTTGTCCTGGGACTTCTCTTTTTTGTTGATATATGTTGATGTCAAGGAATGGGACCTGAGGTCCCTCTCTGATTGTTCCTTCTTGGATCCTGGCTATTGTTTATGGGCTTTTATCTCCTCAATTCTTTGAGTTGGAGTAATGTTAAGGCTCAGGTTGGGCTAGATTTTGTGTGGGGTGAGATTCACTGTTATTTTTTTATTTTATTTTTTTTTTTTTGTGGTACCGGGGATTGAACTCAGGGGTACTCAACCACTGGGCCATATCCCCAGCCCTTTTTGGTATTTTATTAGAGACATGGTCTCACTGAGTTGCTAAGTGCCTCGCCATTGCTGAGGCTGGCTTTGAACTTGCGATCTTCCTGCCTCAGCCTCCCAAAGTGCTGGGATTACAGGCGTGCGCCACCGCGCCCGGCTTCACTGTTATTTTTTTAAGATGTGAGTATTTCTTGACAGCAGGATCTCTTCTTTGTTATCTTTAAGTGTTCCAATTGCTTTCCAGCTCCTCTTAGAGACAAGGGGAGCCAAGAATAGCACTAATGTCAGTAACAGAGGTATCACCTTAAGATGAATGTCCCCTGTCTATTTGACTACTGTATCACTAATTATCATCTATATAGGAATGGTGGGTCAGCATTTATCAACAATGTAATCAAAACAACCATGAACTAGATAAGGCATTTGATGGCAGTTTTCTACTATGTCAACTACTCTATTAACAATCACAACAACTTGAAAGGGGTATGAATTACATAATGTACATTATTTCTATTATTTAGTGGGATTAAGTTTCTTAAGAGAAAATAGGGTAGGAAGGCAAGAGAAATTTTGAAGTGTCTGAAAAGCTGATCAGAGGAATGTCTGGAGATAGGGAGCAGATGTCAGATAAAAAGAAGGTATAATAAGTTAACTGAAAGTAATGAAAAACACAAAGAATAGAGGAGAGAACAGGAAATTTTGGCTGATACTGGGGGAAGAAAGTGAAGAAGAGGAGAAAGGAGGACCCAGGTCCTAGGTATAAACAAATAAGCAAATCAACTTGAACCCCTGGGTTGGACAGGGGCAATGGGTGGAAGGGAAATGGGATGGGAATGGGAAACACAGTAGACTGAATCAGACATAACTTCCCTATGTTCATATATGAATACATGACCAGTGTAACTCCACATCATGTACAACCACAAGAATGTGAAGTTATACTTCATGTATGTATGATATGTCAAAACACGTTCTACTATCATGTATAACGAAAAAGAACAAATTAAAAAAATAACTTGAAACCATGTATAATATAGGCTAAGTAATTAACACATGCAGGAGGAAGATATTTATATTTAAGCAAAATTATATGATCGTATGTGCACACACACACACACACACACACACACACACTCAAACAGGTATGTACTCAAATCTGTCCACAAATTGAGGGTCTGCACAAACACACATGTGTACTCACATACACACACAATCTTGCATCATGATAAAAAGTGAAGCATAGTACAATAAAATGAACTTTGTTTGAAAAAAATGTTAGCATTTCAAAAGAAGAAAATTGGAAATATGGAGAAAAAAAGATAAGAAGAAAACAGAAAAGTCTTAATGAGAGATAGATAGAGGGCTTTTTTCTGCTGTGGCGGTCAAATCTGTTGGCAGGGATGGATTTTCTCTCTTTATATTTATTTCTGATTCTGTATTTTTGGCCACTGTCCTTCTATTCATCACCTACCTACTAGCTGGATAACTCTCAGCTTTCAATCTCCCAGTATTGGATGTGATAGACCGAAGAGTGCTGATGAACTCTGAAATCCTATAGCAGTGGTAATCTTGAATTCTAGATTGCCATTTCCAGTTGCTGGGGTTTGGATTTAAGTGAGTTTTGAAACTATGTTGGTGGGTATTTGAGATTTGGTCCACATCCCCTTTTGGTGTGGAACTTCCTATCTTTCCTTCACTTTTGGATTTCTGGGGCTTTTGGGAAAATCCACTTTAGGCTATAGGAACTAAGCTTCCACAGGTTTTGTCTTTACCACTATGGGTGGCAATTACCAGGATATCCGCCCTTTAGGGCAGAAGATGTGCTTGTGTAGCTGTGAGCATCTTTGCAATAGCACTCATGGGATGCCAGCTATTATTGGAGCTTTTTCCCTTGCCATGGAGAAGCTGAATGGTCCAGGTAAAATATGTTATTTGTGCCTCTTTTAGTCTTTCTGATTCAGGATGCTTTCAATTTTTTTTTTTTTTTTTTTTTTTTTTTTTTTTTTTTTTTTTTTGGCTACTGGTGACATCTTTATGAGTTCCCAGTCCTCTGTCTCTGTTCCCACCTGCACAAGCTGTGTGGGGATAGCTTTTAGTTCCTGGGGGTGTTTTCCTCTCCTGCCAGTGTGTTCTGCACTTGAAAGGCTTTCTGCTCCAAGCCTGCCTATAGCTCGCTGCCCCCCAAGGAATGCTTTCACCCAGCAAAACACTTTGGCTTTGTTTTCACTGAGTTTCTTACCCTACTAACTCTGTGTCCATTAGAATCAGCCTTCCTTGGTAAACCTCAGGTTTGCCCATGTTTATTTTTCTCTTTATTTTAAATTTTCTTTCTTTGCTTCTTATGTGGCCAGAGCTGGAGCATCTCTAAGGTATTATTTCTTATGTTCAAGTTACAGACTTTCTGTATCACTAGGACTTTTTTTTACATTCAGTATTGTGTTTTAGTGAGGTTCTTTTGCTACCCACCTTGCTGAGGAGACTTAGTCCTGCTTTGTAAGTCTGTTGCTCGGCCTGTTTCTCTTCTCTACTCTGCATCTTATCCCCTCCACATTTCCCTGATTTAAAAAATATATATATATATATTGGTAACAACACTAATTGAATTCATTGCATGCTGACTCTGCAATGAGACCTGTTCAAAGTGATTTACTTTTATTCTCTCATTTAATCTCCAGAACAACCATATTAAGCAGGGAAAAGTTTAATTTCTATATTATAATCTTGTGTAAACTGGAGATGATAGAGGCTAATTTGCCTAAATTTGTAAAGGTGGGAGGCAACAGAACAGGAATGAAAACCTGAGTATTATTCCAGAGTCTAATAATTAGTGTATGACCATCATATCTTTCTGATGAACACTGATGATGGTCACCAAATAGCATTGACCATTCAGGCCTCATTTGATTTGGTTCTACACATTTTTAAATTACCTCATTAATAAAATGTCACTGGCAGGTATTAAGTTTTTTTTTTTTTTTTTTTGACATTTTCAAGTAAAAGACAAAAAGAATTTTTATTTTTCTTAGAATAAAATTACTATTCTATTTATATTAAATTTTATATTCACATTTTTCTATTTAGCTTAAATTTATTACTAATTATTCAGTACTAATCTAGAGTTCATTTTATAGATAATTCTGTGACTGATATTGTCAGAGTATAAGCCACTATTACTTTAAATCTTTAATAATTTAAAATTAGATTAATATCTCTAGAGGAGAAATAAGGCCATTATTTAAAAGTATACTAAGCAGTATTATGAACTTTCCCATTTCTTCAACCTTTTTTGTTTTTTAACAGACTATATTTTTAAAAGTAGACTTAGGTTCACAAAAAAAAGTAATAGAAAGTATAGAAATTATCTGCATTCCTCCTGACCCAAGTATAACCTCCACAATGATCAACATCCATCCCCAATCCCCATATATTTGTTACAATCAGTGAACCTACAATAATGCATCATTATTATCCAAAGTCCATAGCTTATATTAGGATTCACTCTTGCTGTTGTACATTTTATGGGTTTAAACAAATGTATGATGATATGCATCCACCATTATAGCATTATAAAACATAGTCTTTTTGTTCTACCTATTTATCTCTCCCTCCCCAGAGCCCCTAGCAACCATTTTTTTTTTTTTTTACTATTTCCATAATTCTGCCTTTTATAGAATGTTGTATACTTGGAATTGCACACATACAAACTTTTCAGATTGGTTTCTTTCAATTGTAGACATTTATGATTTATTTATGTCTTTACATAACTTGATACTAATACATTTTTGAATGCTGAAAAATATTCTGTTATTTGGATTTATCACAGTGTATTTATGCATTAATCTACTAAAGGGCATCTGGTTACCTCCAAGTTTAGTCAATTAAGAATAAAGCTTCTATAAGTATTGATGAATTGGTTTATTAACGTATGCTAAATTTCCAACTCTTTTGGGTAAATAAAGGAGCATGATTGCTGGATTAAATAGTAAAAGTGTATCTAGTTTTCTAAGAAACTAGTAGTCTGTTTCTCAAAGTGGCTGTCCCATTTTTCATTCTTGCCAGCAAGGAGAGTTTCTGCTGTTCTGTATTCTTGTCAGTTTTGGGTGGTGGTGTTCTGGATTTTGTCTATTCTGATAGATAGGTTGTGATATCTCATTGTTGTGTTAATTTGCCTTTCCTTGATAAGGTATTGTGGAAAATCTTTTCACATCACATGCTTATTTTCCATCTCTACATCTTCTTTGGTGAGGGATCTGTTAAAGTCTTTGTCCATGTTTTAATCTGGATTTTTTTTTTTCTTATTGTAGAGTTTTAGAGTTCATGTTGCATATTTTGGGTAACAGTCCTTTATCAGACAGGCCTTTTACAAATATTTTCTTTCAAGATGTAGCTACTCTTTTCATTCTCTTGACAATATTTTATGCAGAGCAGAAGTTTTAACTTTTAGTGAAATACAGCTTTCATTCATGGATTGTGCCTTCAGTGTTGAATCAAAAAGTCATAGCCAAACCCCAGGCCATCTAGATTTCCTCCTATGTTGTGTAGGAGGTTTATCTGCATTTTGCATTGAGGTATGTGATTCATTTTGAGTTAAAGTTTTATGAAAGGTATAAGTTCTGTGTCTAGATGTTTTTTATTATTATTTTTAGTTTTTCATGTGGATGGCTAGGTGTTACAACCCCATTTATTGGGGGAAAAAAAAACACTCTTTTCTCCATCATATTGCCCTTGTTCCTTTGTCAAAGATCAGTTAACTATATTTATGTGTGTCTATTTCTGGCCTTTCTGTTTCATCCCATTGATCTATTTGTGTATTCTTTCTCTTTTATATATATATATATATTTTTTTTTTTTTCTATACCACACTGTCTTGATGATTGTAGCATTATGGTAAGTCGTAAAGTCAGGAGGTGTCAGCCCTCCAACTTTGTTCCTTTTCTTTTATATTATGTTAAAGTTTTCTTTTTTGTGACAAATCTCTACATTTATTTTATCAGATAAAATAGCTTTAGGGTATTAAAAATGTTTCAAAGTTCCTATTGCTTTTCATTGTAGTTTAATTTCATTTTAAATTTGAAGAGTCAATATATATATGTACATACATTTTCAAATATTCATTTTTATAAAGATAAAACAAATATTAAAAATCATACTTATAAAACTATTTTAACATAATAGTGAAACTAGTATTATTTTATAGCAATTAAAATAATCTTAGTGACCAATTGTGATTATCCATTTCTGACTGCAGTGAATCAGAACTTTATACCATTTTTAGGATTTAGTAAAATATTATCAATAAAATCAATTATTTAAAATAAAAACTATAGAAAAATAGGAGAAACAAATATTTTGTGTCTAGTTATTAGAACAAAATTCAGAATGATGGGAATTATCCCTTATCAAAGCTAAGCAAAATCCTATAGGTACAAGTGAAGTGTTCTGTTGTTAAATCTATTTGACAGACTTGATGACTGCACTTTCTTAGTCAATGTATTCTCTTCCAGCCTGCTTTCCAATTCTGGTGGATAGGGCTCACACCTTGTTTATTTTGTGTTTTAGTAATTTAGCACAGGTCAGGCATTCAGTAAATATTCACTTTCATTCTCTGACTAGTACCAAAAGAAAGAACCCTAGATAGTTTAGTTCTTCATTCTGGAGCTAGACAATCCCCAAGGGGATTGACCAAATTACTTTGGCTTCATTAGCTTAAAAGGATTTCACAGGATTTTTAACCTGTCACTATAGCAGGCTACAGAAAAGATACATAAACAAAGGTTGATTATCTTCAGAAGCACTATAAGTTACTAAACCTTTTATTTGACATATTTTTCAAACTTCAAAACAAAATAATATGTCTCCAGTTAAAGCATTGTAATAGTAAAGTAACAATTCTTTTTTAATAAAAAGTACTTTTGAACATTCTCTTGGTTGTTTGTTGTTCCTCTTGGTCTGGTGTTTGGAGAGTTGGGAATTTCACCCAGATCTTTATCTTTGATCTTGAAGGTTGAAGATGATGATTCACAACTGATGCTTCTTTTGTTTAAATTGTTAGACTCTTATTACAAATAATGTTTTGTCCTGCTTTTTGATAGTGTCTATAAATTATAAGTCATATAAAACTCTGAATTTGTATGGGCAGGATTCCCCTCAAATACTACTACCATTGTTCATATAGTTGAAATGTATTGCCTATGAATGAACATTGTACAAAATGAAGCAATAAGAAACATAACAAGATCAAACACAAAAAGACACATCAGACCTAACTAAACACATTCTTAAAGAAAAAACAGGAACCTGTTCTGCTAAGTATATTTGACAGACTTGATTACTGCACTCTCTTGGCTGATACAACTGCATTCTGTTCAGATCCACTTTCATGGCTGGTGGACAAGGATCATACCTCATTTGTTTTTGTGTTTTAGCAATTTAGCACAAGGCAATCATTTAGTAAATGTGGTTGGAATTAGGAAAGAGGAAGAAATAAAATGAGTGGAGAAGTAAAGGGCAGGAGGAGGAATTTTGAGACACTGATGTTAGTTAAATGAGGGATACAGCATAATACTTTTATTTTACATACACCATTTCAGCAGGAGAGAGGCCTAATTCTTTAAAATTTCTATCCTTATATCATTAATGATGCTTAGGGCAAAATTACAACCTTTTGGATAAAGAGAAGCACTCAATTAAATGAAGTGTGTGTGTGTGTGTGTGTGTGTGTGTGTGTGTGTATTACATGGGTGTATATATGTGTATGTATATGCATGTACATGTTTGTGTATAGATATACAAA
This sequence comes from Tamias sibiricus, assembly GCA_025594165.1. Classification (NCBI taxonomy): domain Eukaryota; kingdom Metazoa; phylum Chordata; class Mammalia; order Rodentia; family Sciuridae; genus Tamias; species Tamias sibiricus. The sequence continues at coordinate 42,656,179 of CM046661.1, forward strand.
TGCTGGACTTTTTTTAGTGTGAAAGATTATAAGAATTCATGAAGATGCTCAGAAAAGGATGATATTTAATAAATAATTTAGTGCTTTATGGAAAATATTAAAATAATGGCAAATCACAGCCTAATATAACAAAAGTAGTAGTAAGTAAAGGGGGGACATGTTTAGAAATGACTGTGGACAAAAACAGCAAAACAAGCCGGGCGCGGTGGCGCACGCCTGTAATCCCAGCACTTTGGGAGGCTGAGACAGGAGAATCGCGAGTTCAAAGCCAGCCTCAGCCATGGGGAGGCACTTAGTAACTCAGTGAGACCCTACCCTGTCTCTAAATAAAATACAAAAAAGGGCTGGGGATGTGGCCCAGTGGTCGAGTGCCCCTGAGTTCAATCTCCGGTACCACAAAAAAAAATAAAAATAAAAAACCAGCAAAACAAAGCAGTCACCCACAAAGTCATGCATTCTTTTCCTTTCTGTACTACCAGTCTGGCCTTTCACCTGGTGGTGTCTTTATTTGTGGCTTACACTTTCAAAGTGCTATTGAAACACCTGCATCCAAAGACAGTGGTGGTGGGGCTCCCCTTTCTCCATCTACTGAAGGGAATCAATGTATTCATTTCCATGAACTCTTGAGATCTTGCCCTTCTCAAAGCCTAAGGCCACACAGTAACTTCACGCTCTTTGCCCTATGAGCCAAGTTAACAAGAAGACAAATATGGCATACACTCTCCCCTTTTTTTAGTGTACTATAAACCAGTGTCCCAACCTCAACATTATTGATATTTTATACCAGATCACTTTGCATGTATGTGGAGGGGTAGAGGGCTTTTCTGTGCATTATAGGATGTTCAGCAGCATTTCTGGTCATTAGCCGCCCCCCCCCCCCAATTGTAACAACAAAAAATGTGACTAGACATTGCCAAATGTCCCCTGAGGAGCAAAATTATCCTTAATTGAAAATCACCAACCTATATAAAAATTATACTTTCCTTCTCCTTCATTCAGTACAAGAGCACTCAATGCTATGATTTATTTCCCGTATACTTGCCCTGATTCACTCTCATTCTCTCACTACTGCCATTTGCCCTGATTCACTCTCATTCTCTCACTACTGCCATGGGAAAGAATACAGGGCTAGGTTAGTTCTTCAATCTGGAGCCAACCAATCCCCAAAGAGATTAACTTAATTACTTTGGCCTCATTAGCATAAAAGGATTTCACAGGATTTTTTTAAACTGTCACTATTGCACACTACAAAAAAAGATTAATAAGCAATTTAATAGCTAATAGCAGAACATGTGGACAAAATGTAATTATGCAGTATTAAAATATAGTTGAAAATAATAAAGGGTATGTTAAATTTTTCACTGATATCATATGGGAAAATATTGGTTAAAAATAAGATTTTTTTCCTTTACTGAATCAACCCCATAGTTATTCCCTGAAAATCTTGACTCTGAAAATGACTACAAAGAAAATTGTCAAAAGCTGAAAGTCTCTATTTCTTCCCCACAATGAGATATTGTAGCAAATGAATATTAGGGATTACATACCTAATCCACTCTCTAACCCAAATGGTGCAAGATGGGGTTGCATAATTTATCCACTTTCATTCGGTCTATTTTAAGCACCCAAGTTTGATGATAAAGAAGTTAATGTGTTTTCCAGTAGTGCCTAACTTACCCTTAGGGAGTAGCTCATGCTGGGAGAACCTGGCTCATTATGGATTATTTTGTAGCATCAGTCATGCTATGAGATGACAAGGCTTTATAAGACAAATATTATGGATCAATCTTCAGAGGCCAGCACTACATGCAGCCAACAATCCTCATTGGCAGAACAAAACTGAAAGCCCTTAATGAATTCTGTTACCGTGGCAGCATACTGTCAAATTATGCACTAATAGCAAAAGAGCTAGAAAACCATACCAAGAAACCAGCATGCTTTTGGCATGCTAGAAACTAGGGTCTGGTGCTGAGCTTCTAAACATTTGAAAGAAGAGAATTGACATTGAAGTAAGCCAAAATCCTTGTGCAAAGTCTCCAGGCTTTTGGGTGTGAATACTAGAGTAACTACTTAAGATGAGGGTGCTTTTTGGGAGGAGGTTTTTTGTTTATTTGTTTGTTTAGTTGTTGTTTTTTTTTTTTTTTTTTTTACTTTTTTTCATTTTTTTTTTCTTGTAAATGTAATTAGATGTTGGTTGGTTTAACAATAAAGAGAATGCCAAAAGGGTAATGACTTTATCCATGCCCTCATTTTAAGGAACAGAGTTCTACTTTTTGACTCAATTTCTATATTATATCACTCTGTAATGTAATGCATGACAGAATTTTAAGGCAATTAAAATATTGCCTTTATTGCTTAATAAGACTGTATTTTTTATTTTGGAAGATAATCATATTAAAATCTTTCTCAGCTTGAAACATATGGATCATGTAATTCACCTAAAATATCAGGAAATCAGAGATTTAAATTACATATGCATCTGGGAAAAAGAAGATATTAATTGTTAGTACAGTTTTGTTTATGTGTAGGATTTCTTTTCTATTAAATACCTTTGTTTCAGGAACATTCCCAGTCATTTTCTTAATACTTTGGCTCATCCATTGCAAATTTTGCCAGAAATACCATTTTTTCCCCTCTATTTCCTTTATTCTCACCAAATCCTGCACATTGTTTCTTTTCTTGCATTTCTTCTTTCTTTCCAAGTAAACTTTAAACTCCTCAGGTCTTTTCCCCACTGTTTTTTTGTTCATTTGTTTTTTGTTTTTGTTTTTGATTTTGTTTTTAATGAAAGAGTGTGGAATGGAGAAGTGGAGTTTGAATTCTAGAAACCTGGAGACCTCATGGAGGAAGCTTCTGAACCACAGCTAGGGAGAGGATACCAGGAGAGTTAAGGACAGAGCTCTAGAACCCCTCTCCCGACTTCCAGAACAGCAATTCCAAATAATATTTCATTTAAAGAAAGATTTCTAACTTCTAAAATCTCATCAGTAGTAGAACATGCAGTGCTATCAGGGAATGTGCACCTGTGTAGAACATTTGACTAGAGGAAAAGCAACCACAGTCAAAAATAGAAAAGAAATGTTAAAGAATTTGACAGTGGGCATTTAATCAAATGACTAATTTCCCTTTAACCACCTTGAATGTGGTCTAAATCTAAAGATGAGGGACCCATTTCCTCCCATGTAATAATATCTTCTTCTCCCCAAATACTCTGGTAAGATTTAATACCATGCACAGTGTGTAGTGATACTAGAGAGTATTTCCACTGAGTAGGACAATTAAAAAAAAATAGTATGGAAAAGCTAAAAAAACATTGCACAGGTAAGAAATTAAAAATTATCTAAAATGGAATCTGTTTTTATTCTAAATAAAGATCATGTATCTAAATTTCTATGGTTAGAAAATTATTTTTTTACACTGTGAAATAGGTTTCTTTTAATCCTCAAAATATTTGGCCTTAGGATAGCTTCACTCTTAAGATAAAATTATATTACATTTGTATGTGTTATGAAAAATGAAAAGTCAATTGTAAAATTAAAAAAAATAATTTTATAACCATTCATTTTAGGGACTTTTCCTATATTAATAAAAATGAAGCTTGGGACTTATAGGAAATGATATTAAAATGTAACACTAGCAACAGTATTAAAAAGCAGAAGGCATTGATTATTATTTATCCACATTCTCTAAATTTAACTTTAAATGCTATTAAATAATTTTTAAATAAGAGATTTAATTTTTGATCAGCTAAGCTAGTATTTGCTTTGATATTTCTTTCTTGACCAAAAATTCTTATTACCTAAAATCTCCTTTTCCCTATGTGATGGAAAACTATTTCTTAAGGTTACTTACTGTAGAACATTTAAAACAATTTTTCTTTAAAAATTTCCTCCAAATTAAATTTATTATTATTATTTTTTAAATCTAAGCATAGTAGAGAATTATGTAAAGAAATATTTCAGGTTACATTATGTCAGCAGATTTTGTTTCTTAAAAAACAAATAGAAGAAGTGGCTTATTAAACAAATGACACACTTCCAATTTTATATTAAGTTTTAGTTCTATTAACAAATCAGGGAATTTTTTTGGATTTTAAAGTTGGCATTGAGCATATTACTGGAAAAACTATTTCAGTAGTTCCCGTATAATTTAAATGCTGGATAAAAAAGTAAAGGAAATTAAAATGTATAATCAGATAAAGTAGGATAAAGTAGAAATGTAAAATTATAATGAAGTAATCCTTAAATGTAAATCAAGTTTTACTATAATTATAGTATATATATATATACATATTTTCAGAGAAAGAAAAATAGTATCCTTTAAGAACAACACTTTGTTTTGTTATAATATTTTAGATGATTTCATTTATGACTGTAGATGTCTAATTCAAATTATGTCATTTCTTTATGTGCTTGGTACATTCCAACCACGAAAAGTAAAATTAGTATTTAAGAAATAACTCAAGAAAGACACTCCTCCAATAGTATTTGCCCCAGTGAGCTGGGTAATTCTTGTAAATTGGTCTTTTGGCCTGAGTGATTTAGATAATTACTTAAGTTCTCTATTTCAGGTCAAATATTCAGATACTGTTCAACATCAAGCACATGATAAATTATTTATCTTTTTCTTCGTAAATTGATCAAGTATTGAGTGAAATAGTATATTTTAACTGTGAATTACATCATATATTCTCTAATTGTTCAGAAATAGTGTCTCCAAGTTGATGACATCTTTTTTTTTTATTTGTTATTTTCATATTTGTTTGATGGCTTAAGAAAGATTTGTTGAATCAGAGAATTTTAGATAAACATTCAAACAAGTCTCTAATCAGAATGAAATTTGAGTTATTCATTATTCCATATATATAAACCAGTCATCACATTACCTATAAGCATGGGGAAACAATGAATACATTGTTTCTCAGAAGTATTTTTTAACTTATGGGGTTAACACTGAGAAACAGTTTTCACTTGCCTTTGTAGTTTTCCATTCATTAAAATAAACTAAAACCAGTATATTATAATAGTTTTTATTTATTAACATAAGAGTCTTATTAGCTATTGCAATTTAGAATTTATTGTGTTTTAAATTAATATATTTATGCTTTTGTAATTTTTTTTAAACAGGGAATTACTTCAGATCCTGTTGTGGATATAGATTTTGCTGCAAGAAAATAACAGTAAGTGTTTATGAATATATAATAACCTTTTTAAAACTTCAACATCTCAATATTTAGGATTCCATCAATGCTTAAATTTATGAAAAAGTTCATATAATTACTTAAAATTTAGCTTGCCATTTGTTGTTTTTATAAAATTTATCACTCTAAGAAAATTTCCCATAAAATTCTATTAGATTAAAGTTAAATCACTTTATTTTAGTTTCTATTTTTTTAAGTGAAGTCATTTTAATATTAAAGGAAAATAAGACAAAATCTTTCCATTTTTTCCAGTGTTTAAGTCAGTTTTGGTATTTAAATTTCACTTTCTGCATTTACAACATTGATTTTCTCTTTGATTATCTGATTTACACAGATTCTCAGTTTCCTGTTGGCAATTACTTGATAATTGATCAAATTTTGGATTGAGGAATTTTTTTACATGATCATTTTAGAACCATTCATATCTTGAATGACATTGCATGTTAAATGGTTTTTTATAAAAAATGAATTATCTTAATGTTGAAAAGGTAGGGGCATCTTTCTACCAATTGATGTTAACTGGTAAACAAATTGGGATGATATGGATTCTTAACTCTTCTGCAATGTAATTTTCATAATGGTTAATCCTATGTTTATTTCAAATGTGAACATAAGTAACTTTGTTTTACCCATTCTCCTGGTTTATCTGTGTCCCTTTCCTTTACATTAATGTAATTACTTGAGAATTATCTCTATTCCAATTTGAATAGGGAAATATCAGCATGCTGCAGGCTCTTTGCTTATCTAGGAATTAAAGCAATTTAAGATATGAGGTGTTAAGTGGAAACTATGTGTAAGGTGAACAAGGAATTTACTTCACTTGCAGAGGTATCTCTTTCACTGAAACTTTTAGAGACGAAAGTGCTAACTTCTGAATTCTGGATTTTTCAAACATTTCTGATTACTAGTTTCTTATCTACTCAAATAGATTTCTGGTGTGTTGTCGAAGCGGCTGTGTTCTGGCTTGTATACTTTACTTGTACCATTTCTTGATTGTTTTCTGATTCAACAGTTCAAACCGTTTGTCAACCCTCCTCTACAATGAGTTTTGATTTGAAATGACCTCCCCGGGCAATGATAGTGTCTTTTCCAAATACAAAATTCATTATTGTTATATAATAGAATAAAAATGATTATTATAGTTATAAAATTCCCACATGGCTCATTAAGAGACATGCTGTATTTAAAATAAGTTATTAATTTTCTGTTAATTTTGAGAAACCCAGCTTTGCTTCCTATACTTTTGTAGATAAAGGCATTGGTGAATAAAATATTTAAACTTTAAGAACGGATTAACTGGTGTTAGTTTTGTGTGATAACCTGAACATGACATATATTTATTGGTGAAATACCAAAACTATTTGGATTATTCTAATTTTCTTTTATTTCTAAGATGCTCACTCTTAGTCTTTTTTTTTTTTTTTTTTGTCATTTATTCATGGATTTAACAACTTGAGAATTGAGGTGCATGGTCTTAGCCTCTAGAGATATAGAGAGGAAAGTTCTTGTGTTCCAGATGCTCACAGACAGCTAGAGAAATGTGAATTTTTGACAAAAATAAATAAATAAATAAATAAATCTCCATTCATTGTGATGGAGCTGTGATATAAGTCAGATATAGCATGTAGGAAGTTGAGGTTAGCACCCACTTCCTCCTTGAGTGCTAAAGCCAGACTTCTGGAGAAGATATATTTTTAAGCCACTGTGAGTTATAGGTGTTATGGTTTGGATGTGACATGTCCCTCAAAAGCTCACATGTGAGACAATGTAAGAAGGTTCAGAGGAGAAATGATTGGGTTGTGAGAGTTTAATCTAATCAGTGAATTGATCCCTGATGGGATTAATTGAGTGGTAACTGGAGGCAGGTGGGGTGTGGCTGAACGAAGTGGTTAATTGGGGGCATGGCTATGGGTATATATTTTGTGTATGGAGAGTGGAGTCTTGCTGTTTCCTGATCACTGTGATGTGAGTTGCTTCCCTCCACCACCCTCTCCCACCATGATGTTCAGCCTCACATTGAGCCCCAAGAAACGGAGCCAGCCCTCGATGGACTTAGACCTCTGAAACTGTGAGCCCTCAAATAAACTTTTCCTCCTCTGCAATTGTGCTGCTCAGACCCTTTATTCAGAGCAGCAAAAAAGCTGACTAAAACAATTTGTAACTGAAATGGTAGTGGTGTTGTGGTTCAAGGTGGAGACAGATGGCTCAAAGATCAGAAAGAAAGTCTATATTAATTATTTCAGGCTTTATAGGAGGGGAAGGCATGACATCCAGTACATAGCAAGATCAAGATGACAGGAGAGCATTATATGCTCAGGACTCATAGAATAAATGTCACAGAGTAGCAAGAAAGAAGAGAACAAGAGCCTGAACTTGCTGAGGACTTTGCATTTTATTTCGTTTCTTCCCAGAAAATGAAAGACAGACCTAGCAGATTTTATAACAGTAAGGAACATTGGGATTGCGTGTGGGAAACGTTAACTGAATAGCAGCTTTGAAAAAAGGTTAAGAAAAGGTAGAGAGGGAACTGCAGACATAGAGAAAACCCAGTTAGAAAATTGTAATAGTAATTCCAAGAAGCCAACACTGACAGACTGATCAAAGGTAGTGACTGTGGGGGTGGAGTAGAAAGACTTAAAAACTTTAGCTTTAAGAAACCATGGAGACCAGGTTATTTATTCGAGGTTATCTGTCCTGTTTGCAGAAGCAAACTACAGGATAATTATTGATTGAAATGCCTGTGAAAATGAGAATAGGTCAAAGCAGAAGAAAGGCTAATTTTAAAATAAATAGTCACAAGAGCAGAAAGATTTAACTCAATTTGGGGCACTGCATGCCTCCCTGGAGGTACAGGGGTGGTTGAGGAGCCCAGTTCAGAACCCAGGCCAAACCAGTTAGCTATAATAGCTGTGATCATTAGTTCTATCTCCCATGATGTACTGTCTAATATGGTAGCACTACCCTCACGTGGCTATTAAAATTATATAAATACACCAATGTAATGTCCCACTTGTACCCATCACATTTCAAATACTTAATAGCCAAATGAGGTGAGTGGCTACCCACCTTAGAAAGCATAGATATTGTCAAAAGTCACTCTAGACCACAATATTCTAGAGCCACAGAGTACTCATAAGACAATACAGTTTTGACTCACAAAATTATGCATAAAACTAATAGTATTTTGACATGTATTTTTCTAACATTTTTGGAAATATAGAGAATAAACAGTCATGTTGTTATTTCATTATCAGTCTGGTAAATATCATTTGAATTTAATATAATGGAAACATTTTAAAGGCCTACAATAATAATTCAATGATTTATCCTTTTCATCAGTAATGGGCATAACTAAAAAGGTACCGTGGCTCTTATAGAATAACTGACAAAAAAAAAAAAAAAAATCCCATGGTAACAAATCAAGGAAATCAAGGATCTACTGGAGGGCAAGAAAATTTTCATAAAACATCTTATATTTTAAATGCTTTTAAGAATCACATTTTCTATTTTAAATTCATCAGTAAAACTGATTGATGCCAATTCTCACTAAAAGATGATAACATTTGGAATTACAGAATCTTATTAGTGTCCTAAAATATAAAATATAGTTCACTCCCCTGACCTCTTAAAATATATGAAACAAAAAGAAATCTAAAAAATCAGCCTTTGACAACAACATTACCAAATTATGGAATATATTATTTCTCAGAGAACTATACTTTGATCTTGTAGGGAAAAGTATAGTTGCTCTCTGTTTTGACTGCACACAAGCTGGATTTATTAATTTTGGTCTGCAGCTTAAAGGATGTTTCTTACCTTCATTATAAACATGATATTTGATCTTCCTTTGTCACTATTTGCAGATGAGATATTGAGTGGGATTAGGTGCAAAAAATATATGACAGGGAGTGGTAAATAGCCAGAGTTCATTTATAACTCAAGCCTTGGCTTATCATTTTTTTTTTTCACAAAAACCGTCCCCATGATATTATTTACTAGCTGTAAGCTATTTGGATCTAGGAGCTTGTCTCACACTGTATAATTTTAAATATTTCTAATCATTTATAGGCTTAAGTCTACATGGTGCTTTAACTCCTAATTGAAGAAGAAAAGTTTATCAGTACTTTAACCTAATTCAACCTTAATATAAAAAATACATTTTGATTTCTTTCAAAAATAACTTCATGATTGGTCTTTTCATTGACATTTTTCTTCTTATGAAAATTAATATGAGGAATCACTTTAAAAAGTATATCAATTTTTTCTACTCAAAATCCTTCAAGTTGTACATTCAATCTGCAAAATAAAAATTTACCTTTAGCCTAGTATCCAAGTTGTTCAGGCTGTCTTTGGACTAATGTTCTCCAGCCTCAGCCTCCTGAGTCTCTGGGATTACAGACTTGCACCACTCTGCCCAACTAGAAATGTGGATTTTAAAAGTACATTCTTCAACTTACTAGTCAACTGACAGTTTATAGCAGATATATACAAAAGCATTTTACTCACACAGTTCAAAGAAATATTGCCTTCATTAAAAGTTTTACATCTTTAATCCATTTTGTAATTTTTATAACATCAGCAATGAACTTACTGATAGTGCCTATCCAAGTCTGAAATTTCTCTAATGAAGAATATAGTCAAGCATAATCCAGTATAAACTAGGTAATTATTGTGTTGCCCTCCTACTTCTAGGGTGGTGAATGGAAGTACGATAAGTTCAGGTGATAATGATGCAGTGTGAGTTACATCAGCCAGTTGACAAATGATGCAAGCTCAATGCAAAGATCATATTAACCAGGCTTGCAGTAACCAGTCACATCTAGAGCTTCGAAAAGTTCTACTTCCTATATCTTAGAAAATTGTTTTTCCTTCATATTGACCATATAGCTATGAGAAAATAATTTAATAATATATTTCTAATTTTCTTCAACAATAACAAAAACAGCAAAAAATACTTCTTCCATTTCTCATTACCATTACTTCCAACCATGCTCATATATTTCTCTTCACTAAACAGTACAGTATGTTTTGATCCAAATTGTTCATAAATTTCAGCATGGTATAATAAAAATCTCAAATTACTAAGTGGAATATAAATAACGGAAATATGCACAGTGAAATTCTAAAAATTAAAGAAGCTATTTTCCTCCTTTAAACTTATTTTTGGTGTCTTTTGAATTATAGTCATTTTTTTGAATTGATGGAAGAAATTTATCTAATATGTGACTCATCTCCAAGACTTAGTTTCTTTACCTGTAAAAATAAGTAGTTGTCTTTGGTATATTAAAATTAACTAAGATGGTGAAAATTAAAACATACTAGCTTCCCTTAAGTAGTCAAACCATGTTTATGCTTTAATATTTTTATTAAGTACTTTTATTTTATTTTTTACTTTTTGGTGCTGGGAATTTGAACCCAGAGTTTTACACATGCTACCACTGCTCTATACCCCTAGTTCTAGAGCAGATAGATAGATAGATAGATAGATAGATAGTTTGATGTTTTGGAGAAGAGATCTCTTCAAAGATTAGGAAGGCATTGTGAAACTAACAATTAGTTCCATATATAATTATCTTTCCATGAATAAAGGCACCGGGCATACTGAATCAAGATAGTGAAGACTTCTGTTTATTATTTGCTCATTGGTTTATATCATGTAATCTTTTAAAATTGCATGTGAAGCATAGTTTATGCAGAAAACTTTTTTAAAAAAATATTTATTTATTTACTTTAGTTTTACACAAGGCAATGCATTTATGTTTATGTGGTGCTGAGGATCGAACCCAGGCCGCACACGGGCAAGGCAGATGCTCTGCCGCTGAGCCACAACCCCAGCCCTATGCAGAAAACTTTTGGATGTAGATTATTTCATTTGTTGAAAATACACATGTAATAGGATGACAAAGTAACAAGATTTTATTTATGATGGATATGAGCTTCAAAGTGAAATATTGAGTTTAGAAGGAAGTGTGTGAACAAATGTTTGATGGTGATTCTAGGTATTTGGAGTAAAATTCTGTCTTTACTAGTAATGAACAGTAGTTTTTCCAAGACCATCAGCATGCATAGTCAGAAAAGAATGGAAGAAAGTCATAATCAATCTGTGAATTTTTATCAACCCTAAGAAAAATAGCAGATCTGAAATAGCTTTCCTTATACAGGGATTAAGGTGCAAATATATGTTTGCATCACTTCTGTGATAATGAAAACTGACTTCGTGACCTCTGTAATCTTTCCACAATATTTCCATGGAAGGCTAGGAAATTGCAACTTATGTAGAACAGGTTAAATTCCTCACATTTCTTTTATTCATTTTTATAGAATGGATTCAGTTATGCTATTTTGCATTCTTATTTAAATTTTTACATGAAAAATGAGGCCCTGGTGTTGAAATGTTACATATCCTATATGAAATTTAGTCATCCCTTCTATCAGCTTGACCTTCCGCTATTCTATATATTTACTAGCTGGACATTTTACGTGTTTCTTCTAGTTTAGTAAAGATATAAATAGGAAGATGTGGAAAGATTATCCAATCAAAATACAGAATATGGATAAAGGTCAAGGTGGTAGGGCATGCAATTCTAATTCCTAGTATATATCAGACAATAAAAATCTGACACCTCATTCTTGTGGCACAAACTGTAATACCACTATTGAAAATACTGTGCAAATTATTTTCATAAAGGACCATGGAGTTGAAATAGAGTAATAGTATTTGTCCATTTTCATTAAACTTCCAGAATTCTACCTTAATGCTCATGTAAAAGAAGCCATACATACAAAATAGAAAAAACAACAAGTATGTATTTTAAATTTCCAGATTTTGTTTCTTCTTTATTCATCAATGAATTACAGTCTGAATTATACATAGGAATTAATAAGGAGGCATATATGTGAAAAATCATAGAGACTTACAAAATCAATGTTTGAAACAAATTATAGTGTGGCAAAACTTTTTGATAATGTAGTAAGTTTTCTTATTGTCTAAATTCTAATACAGATATGTATTGGCATTTGTGGTAAAACACTGTGGAATATGGCAGGCTGAATAAAAGATATCTACATACTAATACCTGGATTTTATGTTAGCTACCTCCTCTGATAGATACAAAATCTTTGCTAGTATGATTAAGTTAAGGCTGCTGACATAGAATAGCCATGATAATCCATGTGGACCTTAATGAAATTGAATAACATTGTAAAAGAGAAACAAATATGTTTCTTCTGTATGTTTACAAATAAACATATAGAATAGAAGGCAATGTGACCATAGAGACAGAGATCAGAGAGATAACCACAAGTCAAGTAATGTCAGCAGCCTTCACAAGAATCTGGAAGAGGCCATGACACTGTTGACAACTTGATATCAGCCTAGTGATTGTGATTTCAGATTTCCAGTCTCAAGAATAAATATGTTATTTTAAGTCACCAGATTTATAGTTATTTGTTACAATAATCATAGGATATTGGTGAATGGTAAGAGTAGAGTGCTTGGCATATTTTTGTTGAAAGTAATATGCTTTTAATTACACAAAGATAATTTTTAGGTTGAATCACAGTTGCTTTATCTTTAGAGGAATTTATAGTCACACAAATGTGCTGTTGGTACCTTGAGTCTAGCTTACCTCAAAAGAGTTAATCTCTAAACCTTTCATAGTTAATAAAAATCACAAATTTATCAATTCAAACCCAAACATTTCTGCTTGTCCTACTATGTGTTATTTTTCTGTGGGGGGATGTTATTTACTACCTAAGAATAACATGGCCTGAGCTTCACTAATCATACTGCAAAGGAATGAGGACAGGACTTCATTCCCTATGAAGAGGCTGAAATGCAAGGTGATTGGCTAATAGGCCCAAACTTATTGTTTCTTAAGTTTTCCCAAGTATGTAAAGTTTGGGGTAAGAGCTAATCAAAAATCTCTTTCAGCTCCATTTATCTAAAAATGCCATAATTTCATTCTTCTTCAAGGCTGAGTAATATTCCATTCTGTATATATACCACATTTTCTTTATCCATTCATCTGTAGAAGAGCACTTAGGTTGGTTCCACAGTTTAGCTTTTGTGAATTGAGCTGCTATAAATATTGATGTGGCTGTGTCACTGTAGTATGCTGATTTTAAGTCTGTTGGGTATAAACCAATAGTCAGATAACTGGATCAAATTGTGGTTCCATTCCAAGGTTTCTGAGGAATCTCCATAATGCTTTCCATAATGGTTGCACCAATTTGCAGTCCCACTAGCAATGTATCAATGTACCTTTTACCCACATCCTTGCCAACAATTATTATTGCTTGTATTCTTGATGACTGCCATTCTGACTGGAGTGAGATGGAATCTCTGTGTAGTTTTGGTTTCCATTTCTCTCATTGCTAGAGATGTTGAACATTTTTTCCTATATTTTTTGCTTAATTGTATTTCTTCTTCTGTGAAGCGTCTGTTCAGTTCCTTATTGGTTGAGTTATTTATTTATTTATTGGTTGAGTTATTTATTGGTTGAGTTATTTATTTATTTATTCATTTATTGGTGCTAAGTTTTTGGAGTGCTTTGTATATCCTGAAGATTAGTGCTCTATCTGAGGTGCATGTGCTAAAGATTTTCTCCCATTCTGTAGGCTCTCTTCATGTTATTGTTTCCTTTGATGAGAAGCTTTTTTGTTTAAATCTATCCCACTTATTGATTCTTGATTTTACTTCTTGTGCTTTAGGAGCTTTCTTAAATAAGTCAGTTCCTAAGCTGACATGGTGAAGATTTGGTCCTACTTTTTTCTTGTATTAGGCTCAGGGTCTCTGTTCAAATGCCTAAGTTTTTGATCCACTTCAAGTTGAATTTTGTGCAAGGTGAAAGATAGGGGTTTAATTTCATTTTGCTACATGTAAATTTCCAGTTTTCCCAGCACCATTTGTTGAAGAGGCTAGCTCTTCTCCAATGAATGTTTTTGGTATGAGATAACTGTATTTATTTGAGTTAGTCTCTGTGTCTTCTATTCTGTAATATTGGTCTATGTCTGTCTTGATGCCAATACCATGCCATTTTTGTTACTATGGCTCTGTAGTAAAGTCTGGCATTGTGATGCCTCCTATGTCACCTTTCTTGATAATGATGGCTTTGGCTGTTCTAGGTCTCTCATTTTTCCAAATGAATGTCATGATTGCTGTTCTTATTTCTATGAATGGTATCATTGGGATTTTAATAAGAAAATATGCTAATCAAAATAAGTCATTTATATATAATGTGTCAAAGTACATTCTACTGTTGTGTATAACTAATTAGAACAAATAAAAATAAATTAAAAATCTCTTGAAATGATTCTGTATATTTATTTTGAAGGAGAGGAAAATGAAGAAATATCAAAATGCAGGTAATATCAAAGAAGGTAAGCCTGGTGGCATATTTTGGTGAGAATAATGAATAATATAAAACTCTGTGTTTCGGGAACATGAAAGTTTATAACATTAATTTCGGAGGATAAAGGCCAGATAGGGTAGAAAGTTGCCCAAAATAGAATTTCATAATACTTTAAAAAAATTCAACCATCACTCTTCTTGACCATATGCCAGAGATATAATTTACAACCAGAAAATAAATATAGACAGAATTCAGAGAAGATTTTTAGACTGGGCACTGGAGAAACCTAAGTTATGAGGATGGAGAGATGAGGGACAGAAAAAGAAGAGGAGAGATAAATAGTAAGAAAACTAAGAAAATAGGGCTTCCTGAAATTCCAATCAAGAAAACTTCCATGATAGATCAAGTGAGATGAGGAATCAAAAGCAATCTATTGAGGTGAAAGTCACTGGTGATCTTCACAGAAAGCAATGTCTGTAAAGTATTCTGATTTATGAGTTACTTTATTATAAAACAACCTTTTTACAAAATATTTGAATAGCTTAGCTCCATGAGTTTCATATATACTCTAAGAATTTTGATGGGATGTCCTCAATTGCATTAAGTTTAAGATGTATCTCTCTTCCAAAGACCCTTGTGCCTAAGGTCAACACTTAACAGCTACAGGGAGAATAAGAATAAGGAAAAATATAAACAATTAGGTCCAACAACAACTTTTCTAAGGAGTTTTCTCATAAAGGGAAAAAGAGAAATGGGGCAGTGACCAGAGAAAAATATTGAGTTGAGAAATACTGTTTGTTAATGGGAGTAATAGAGGATGTTTACCTGGTGATGAGAATGTTCTGGTAAAAATGGGGGGAAAAAATGTTGGTACTGAAGAGGTGGTGAAGGGAGAATTTCTGGAGGATGTTTTAAGAAAGAAAAAGGGGAGAAGTTCAAGGGCACAGTTGCTGGGAGCTGACCAGAAGTGGGAGAATGCATCACTCTTTAACTATAAAAATAACCAAGAGTTATGGAGGAAATGTTGTTGGAGGGAAGTACAGTAATACTTGAAGCTAAAATATGTTTAAAATGAGTTAGAGTAGTCCAAACATTGATGGAGAATCCCAACTAAAAGGGTAGAGCAGGGGTTGTCTAAAGATTAACAGCTAACACTTTCCAGGAAGGAGGAAGGAAAAATGACATAGAAGAGTCAAATGAATGAGGAGATACCCATGTCATTTAGAAGATGAGTAATGTAAGATATGTAGAGCCAGGGGAACTCACAGCACAGAATAAGGCTGGAGGTGAAGCAGTGCCTATAGGATAGAGTGAGAGAATGGAGACAGCTATCATAAAAGAAGATGAGGAACCTTTCATTTTGCTAATAATTTGCCCATGAGTTCCAGGATAGTCACTGGAAGACTTTCAGGAGTAGGATATAGGTAGGAGGTAAGGTCCATTGAAGGGAATTAATCTGGATGTCCTAGGTTTGGGTGATCAATGAGTAGTAGGCCCTGATGAAATCCATCCCCCTCCATTCTAAGGTACTTGGTGGCTATAAGTTATGTAGAGGGGAGAGTAAGAAGAGGAGTTACAAAGAGGATGCAGGGTGCTGGGGCTCCTCCCTGATTATTGCTGGAGAGGCAGAGGCCTCTTCTGATGCTACCTTGCTGTGAGCTCATGAAACTCTTAAGATCCCCATTATTTGTAGCTAATATAGAAGTGGAAGTCAACAGAAGTTTCTTGAACCTCAAATTTTGGGGGTCCTATTTTGTCCTTACTCACGGAAGGAGAAGGAGTCATCTTTACTAAGTGTATACAAATAATATAAGAAATGCTATTTAAATACGAGGCCATTGATATGATTTTCTAATTGATCCTACTATATTGGGGGCATGGAATTACTCTGGATAATCATGACAACATTTGGTTCACAGAATGGATGTGATTTTAAGAGTATGTAGCACATTTGTCCTAATTCAGCAGAGCAATCAGCTAAACCAGAATAAGCATGTGTTATCTTGTGTACTAAACATGAATTATCTTACGCCAAGAACTCTTAGTAACTGACAAGTAATTCATACTAATGCAATTTTGACCGAGTAGAGGAAATAAAGTTGTATTCAAAAGTTTATATAAAAGCTAATTATCAAGTTCTGTGAGCCATGCTGTCACAGACCACCAAACCAGTAAGGATTAAGGTAAGGAACAAATATATTAATATATTCTTTTGTGATGCATTACTTGCATCGAGGTTTAAAAGCACATGTGTACTGTTTCACTTAGAACAATTCTGTCATTATGAGAGAACATGAACCTTGTTAACTTAGTGTTCCTTGGCAGTTCATAGATTCTCTCACACCTGTGTGTGTGCGTGCGCGCGCACGCACACACACACACACACACACACACACATACACACAAGGTAGCAGCAGAGAATACAAGAAGTGGTCCTTCTACAACTTCTTGCCAACACTCCACCTTGGCCCTTATTCTGTTATGATAACAACTTGAGTAGATAAACATGATTTCCTCACAGTTAATATGTCAGAACCTTAGTGTGACCAGGCAGTCCTATGCAGAATTAAAAAGGTTCATCATTTATTTTCAAAATATTTAATTTAGGTACAAAATCAAGATGAGAGATTGTAAACATCTTGTCAGGTTATCATTCAGAAAAGCAATTTAGGATAAGAAAATTTACCAAAAGCAGTTTTCAATGGGCAAATAGTATTAGTAACCAGTTTTGGGGCACAGGAGTGGAATATTACTGAATAAGATCAGTGCAGCTGGATGGTTCTTGTTCACTGTGGTGTTATTGCTATATCAGAAAATAAGTGTGAATAGGAAACTAGATTATCAGCAGTGCTTTCCAGATTACATTATCCTAAAAACATACTAAACACTAATGGAAAGTTACATAATGATGCACATTTTTAATATGAAGGATTTCAAATACCAAGATACCTCCCATTGTACTTTGTTTAGTAGAGACCATTTTGATTTTTCATTAAAGTACTTATAAGGTAAATACTAACATGCTTCTAATTTTGACTAGGGCTCTAGTGTTTGCATTTGCAAAAATTTTAAATAGTTTCTAATTAGTCATTTAGACAAAGAAATGAAAACTGATTAGCAAAACAAAATTCATGAAGTATAAATTCACAACTTTGAGAACTGAATAGAAAAGTAACTAAGAAAAAAATACAACTGAAATTTTTCTCAAAATCAATAGTTGAAAAGGCAGTTAATATTGAACACCAGTGAATAATAACTAATATGCCTTTGCTAAGTCAACAAATTATTGATAATATGTAAAGTCAAAATGCAGTCCTGAGAAGGCAAATGTGGTATACTAATATACAGTTCATTGCCCTCTCCTCAAGTAAAATTGGGAAGAAAAACAAGAAAGAACGGGTGGAAAAACCAGTGTTGCTTATTGTAAAATGATCACTAAAATATTTAATTTAAAATGCTTTCCAAGATTATATGAACTCATAGTGATGTCAAATCTCATATTGAAAAATCACATGGATCATATATAAAATATGCAAATAATGTTTTAGAATACGCATATGACTGAGTATACATTTAATACTTTCACATTTCAATATAAAAGGCAATATTATATTTAAACATTCCCAAAGTATTTTTGTGAAATTGCCTCACTTTTTAAAAAAGTAGGCAGTGTATGAGTAAAAAAGCCTATATTCAATTAATATATTTATAGTGTAGCCAATCAGAAGGTTTATATAATAGTATACCAGTAACATGCTTATCCATTCTCCTGTTTGATCTTAAATGAAAGTAAAACAGTTTATAATAGTGCAGACTTTTAGACTTTTCCCTTATTCCTTTTAAGACCATGAAAGATAAAACAGGTCCTTTCCTAATTCTCTATGTTGCAATCATTAGCTTAAAGTTAAGTTTCATATAGAATATGGAATTGAAAGAGCCAAAAACATGAGTTTCCTGTAGATCTGAGGCAGAGGGGGCGAATAGGTAAAAATAAAATAATCCATCGTAAGACACGTCATTTTGCAACAAGAATGTCAAAAACAGGTCAAATCCTAATTCAGTTCAGCTCACGTAAGATCTGCACCTGAGTGAGGACTTGTAACCAGAAAAATGAAGCAAAAGTGGGAATATAATATTAAACTATTACTAAGAAAAGGGAATCACCTCCTATATCTTATGATTTACATGACCCTTGAAGAGACAGAATATAAGAAAAAGCAACGTTCAGGCAGCTCAATCTACCTGTACACACCTATTGATACCTCAGAGGGAATTTTTCTTTTCCTCTATGTTTCTGCAAAACTATAAATTTCCTTAAACTTTTTATTTAAAATGACATATATCCTTATTATGATTTCTTCACAATGTAGTTTCTAATGCCAAAGCAATATGGCAGAAATTATGATGAAGAATGGATATAGTTATAGTAATCACTCTATCTCCTAAGCATGACCAAGTAAACAAGTAATTCGACTATAAAGAAGAAAGATTAATTTGATGGTTACTTCAGCCTCACTACCCACAGCCACCTATTTCTGCTTTGTCTCTGTGAGTGGTATTGGCTTACCTGGAAATGGCACATCCTGCCCTCATCTGATAGAAATGAAAGATTGAAGCATGGCTTAAGTGGAGGCTACACCAAGCTGATGGAATTTTAATAATCACAAAAGATCCATCAACTCTAAAACATCTAATGTTTGTTACCAACTAACTCATAAGACATGTATGTGTGCATTTTAATTGAAAAGCTTTTTAAAAGATATTAGGGGGAAAATTAGAACTTGTGATGTTCGTACATAAAATATGAAGACAATGGCAAATTCATCTCTGTGAAATTTTGCCTTCAATTTGTAGCATAAGTAAGCTATAGATAGATTACTTATCAATATTCCTTAACAGACAAATAAAAGTCTAAATGAGAACAAAAACTGGAATTGGCAATACCATAAAAATGAGAAAGCAAGTGTGAGCTCTGTTTTGGATCAATGCAGTTTACATTCATTAAAATCACTCAGTGTGATAAGCTAGCCATTTTAAATACGAAGGACAAATTGTTAAAAAAAAAAACTGTCATACTCTTGCCTAGTTAGGTAATCAGTTTTTTATAATGAAGATATAAGTAGCATCCTACTTTGAATAGTATCAGACTTTATGCCTTGGGCAAGTAGCAATGATGCATGGTTCCAAGGGTAGTCTTGGCTATTCACTGACATGTATGGTCTAGAATCCAGTTTCAATAAGTGTATTTCATGAGAAGTTGGGCAAAAGAATATGATTAGTATGGATTCATCCTGGGTAGTGAATGATTTAAAAACTCATTTTTTGACTGGCAGTGGATCAGAATGGATATCTGTTTGTAAGGCAAATTCAGCATCTGACAATTGAATTTCATTTTAAATATAACTTTAGACAGTAAACACAACCTTTGTTACTGAGCTGTTCTTCTTTTTATCAGTGGTTCAACAAGAAACATCTTTATGAGAGCGAAAAAAAAAAAAAAAAAAAAAAAAAAAAACAGAATTGGAAACCACATGGTTCACTCAACTATATGTGCTAATGCTAGGGTTTCCTTGTGAAATTTGCTTTGAACTTATACATTTACATCTAATACAACATAGGTGTTTCTATTACTTCCACAGTGCAGAACATTCCAAGACTCCTTGACCATAACAGAAAAGGCCTGCTATATAAAGGCATAGCTTCTCACTTAATTTTATTGGGTTATTTTTTTTTTTCCTATGACACCCTTGAATTTTTCTTTGAAAATAGCCAAATTTTGTGATTTAATCAAAGGAAAATTCCAACATTTGCACAGGGCAGGAAAGCAGCACAGTCTACTTTAAGCATGTTCATTCATTCATCCCTTCATTCACTTATCATTGGAGAGACATATTGATGACATACTGTATTAGACAGTATGCCATTTTCATGCAATAAAAATAAAAGTTGAACGAGCCACAAATCACTTTCAAAGATGTTCAATTTCTTTGAAAGTTTTTTTTTTTTCTGGTTTTAATCTAGCAAATATTTTTAACTTTAGATCAAACTTAATCAAACATATAGCAACATATAAACCAGATTGAAGCAGATAATAGGGGCCATGACATTTGAGAAAATAGGAAATTAGAACTTGTATAACCAGCATTTATTGGCTTTTTTTTTTTTTTTTGGTCAGGGTTATAAATACTATGACTAAAATATAAGTTAAAAACAAAATTGACTTGGTAAATTTTCATTGTTCTCAAATTTGACATCTCTGTGAGATATTTTATGTAGAAAATAAATAAAATAGTATCTCCAAGCATTATTCTGTAAAATTTTTATGTCTCAAATAAGTAGTGTGAAAATACTACCCAAATAGTCTTACTGAACAATATGGTCCTAGCCTCAATTATTAACTAACCTCTTTTCACAAGTTTCTGCAAATACTTGTAAATAGAAAATTTTATTAGGAATACAGCCTTCTGATTTCTTCCTGGAGAAAGCTCCAGTTAAATGTTGATATGTTGATGTTTTATAATGTATCTCTCTAATACTTGAAATCCGAAGATTTTGCAACACCAAATCATTCTTGAGTATTAGGAAAGCCATAGCAGAGACCCTGTCCACAGAGAGGGACAAGAGATAAAGAAAGTATGGACTAACAACCAGACACAGGTGTGTGTATATGTGAGGAGCATAGGAGTTAATGTGGCCTCCCAGAGACGCGTCATAATTTGACTCCTTGCACTTAGCATGCTTTCCTGGTCTTCACACACATATTTTTACCTATATTGATGCTTGTTACTGGATTTATTGAATTAGTATCAAACTCAAATGACTGATCATTTCATGTTGCTTTTTTTTTCAATTCCATCTTTACATTTGTGAATATTGCCTGGATTTTTGATCAGATAGTAATTTGAGCTCAGTGTTTAGACACATTGGCATTTTTTGAAAGGGCTAATATAAAATTAAACCCTTAGGGTAAGAGTCCTGACATCTAAATCAGAAAGGCACAAAGAGAAAACTTCACATGTAAAGCATTATAAAAAATCTATAGTATATGTAGATAGGGTTGCTAGATTTTGCCAATAAAAATACATAACTACAGGACATACTTACACAAAATATGTCTTCATTGTTCATCTGTAAATAAAATTTATCTGAGCATCCTGAATTCCCTTTGGCAGCCCTAAGTATAGGCCTAAATGAAATACAAAATTAATATGGCTGTGATGTACACACAGCTACCAAAAAGGAAATTATTAATTCATCAATATGAGCTAAATTTTATATATTGAATTAGCCCTCAAACTTAAAGGGTTGTATGCATCAAAAATAATTTATTGAATAGTTACAGCATGATGTTAACTACCTTAAATTGCTTTCAGTGACATGAAGGAGGCCAGGGCTTATTCCCAGGAACCCCTCCATATTTAACTAGAAAATCATACTAAGTGCCATGTTTTAAGTAAATAATTTTTAGCCTACATTTTGAAAAATGCAGTTCCATTATTAGAAAAAATAGCATGATTAGAAAATAATCTGGAATGATAATCAGATGAATGGACAATTTAAATTTTTCTCTTTATAAGTTTTCTACTTTTAAAAATAATTTGGAAAAGCGGGGTATGGTAGTGCATGTCTGTAATTATAGGAACTTGGAGGCTGAGGGTGGAGGATTGTGAGTTTAAGAATGGCCTGGACAACTGTCTCAAAGTAAAATTAAAATAATAATAATAATAAAAAGAGAAAAGAAGTTACATGGAAACTATTTTAGCTCGGTCTGTTGTAGCAAATACAATAGACTTGGTAGCTAGAGTAGCAGATAGCTATTTCTCATAGTTCTGGAGACTGCAAAGTCCAAGTTCAAGGTTCCTGTGAATGCTACTCTTAGTTGAGGACCCTCCTCCTGGTGTAGATAGTTGCCCTCTTGCTGTGTACCCATGGCAGGAGAGGAGGCTGTGAAGTCTCTTCCTTTTCCTATAGAGGCACTGATCCCATGGTGAGGGCTCCACCCTCAAGACCTCATCCATACCTAATGACCTCCCAAAGGCCTCACCCTTTAATATCATCACATTGGAAGTTCAAGAAGTTTGAATTTGACAGGGACATAAATTCAGTCCATCACACAAACCAATAGTATTTGAACTAAAGATGTTCATCATGAACATCCTTGTTCACATAACCCTTGACTGGAAACACCATCTTCTGAAGGAAATTTAGGTACAACATAGCCTTTGTCTTTCATAAAATATGGGCATTATTTCTTCAGAAACACTGTTTGCCTCAAGTGGTTTGCCATAATTTTCTACCCCCACCCTCTTTATTTTACTTTAAGAATTAAATGTCCAAAGAATGATACTAAGAAAGTGATTGGAAAAGCACTTGAGCATTATGACTAGATCTGGTCCACTCCTGTATTCCTTTGTATATCACATTAATTTTGCCTTGAGGAGAGCATGTGGCAGAAAGGAAAATAACTCACAGTGATATGCAATTTAGCTATGTATATGTGATCTGACTTCATATTTGTTAAAAATAAATTCCTGATCAGATTTAAGCATTGTAGAGAAATATGTTTACCTTTGACCCAGATGCATATAAAGTCTGTTTTATATTTGAACACATATGTATTTTTTTCTTGGTAGGAAAAGGATTTGAAGACTTATTAATAACTATGTAGGAGAAGTGAGCTTAAATTTATATTAAAAATAAATAAGATTATTAGTTTCCTCACATTGAAGGAAATTGAACAAAAATATAATTCATAATTAAATAGATTCACATGAGACAAAAAATATTTAGAACAATTTAATACTTTATTTACATAATATGGTAGTAGATTGAAAAAGACAAAGTGCAAATAGGTAAATATATTTTATTAAGAGAATGCTATTTTAACATAAAAACATATATTATTTAATTTTAAAGAAAAATAATTATTATTTCTAAACAGTGCTTTCTTCTTTAAGTGATCTCTATAAAGAAATCTGTAAGACATCTGTGAATATATTTTCATAACATTGCATAATTGAACCTTAGATTTAAAATGTATTTAAGATTAGAGAGTTTTTATTATATAATATATATAATGGAGGAAAAAATAACCAGTTTTAAAGAAAACTGCTTTTTTTTCTGGTTTGATATATTACATTTATTGGAAATATAATTGAAAGTAAAATATTGAAAAACTGGAAGAATTTGCATTAGGAGTAAATATTCAGTTGGAATGTAATTAGATTGAATTTTCCCCTTCATTAAGCATATGGACAAATCAGATGTGCATTTTCATTTCAAAAGTTTATTATAAGGAAAACACACAAATGTAATTATAAGCATTCTCATTAATTTATCTTTGATTTCTTGCCACTGTGCATATATGTGCAATTTCACATCCATGCAGGCCATTTTCTTGAATTGACTTTCTACTTCAGGGAATATGGATCATCATTACATTTGGAGAGTTTTCTGTCACTTACAGGCAAAAGACCATAAAAGTAACATTGATGTTTAGTCACCCAAATATTTGAAAACAAAGGCAGGTAATGAAGTGAGCAACTGTGGGCATCCTTTTGAAATTACTGATTAAGATTTATAATATATCATTATGAATTTCTTTTTAAATACCTGCTGTGGGCTTATGAGTAGAGCTAGATTATAACCAATTTAATAGATAATGAGGAGGATGCTACTTTTTAAATAAAGCCTGACAAACATTCAAAGAAGAATACCTATTAGCTCTTATAAAAAATAGTTTACTTTTGGGTGTAAAATATATTTTTAACTTTGACCTCAGTGTAACTTAAAACAATATCAGGTTTCAGGGTAGGTGATTGAAATATTTACTGAAGGAAAAGTGCCACAAACTTACAAAACAAATAAGTTTATGTTACCAAACACTGCTGTTGTGCTAATTTTATGAATATGAGTTCAAATGATCTATGTCTCATTAATTCAGGAATCCCTTCTTTCCTACTAACACTTCTTTTTATCAAAATACTTTCAACAAGAAATAGTTGATGAGCTAGATAAATAGGGTTACTGTTTTCAAAAAACTTATATTCTGCTCAAATAAATACTCCTGTCAGTTTTTTTGTTGCTGGTACCAAAATACAAAATATATGATATAAATAATTTGAAGGGGAAAAAATTTTGTAACACGTCATGGTTTCTGAGCTTTCTGTCCTTAGTTGACTAGGTGACTGGCTCCATTGCTTTGGATCTGAGGTAAGGCAGAATATCATGGAGGAAGAGTATGGCAAAGGAAATCGTCTCTGCTCAGGGCTACCAGGAAGGAGGAAGAGTGGAGGCATGGACAAGTTAGAGACCCCAAGCACATTCACCCAGTGAACAATTCCTTCCAACCATGCCCCATATTACAACAGTTTCCACCAGTGGCAGTTTCCACCACCACCCATAGTCCATTCAGCTATGAATGGATACCCTGATCAAGTGAGAGCCCTCATGATCCAGTTGCATTTCAGAAAAACCAACTCCGAACATTGCTTCAGTGGGGACTAAACATTTAACACACAAGTCTTTGTGGAATAGTTCATATTTAAATCATAATAGTACTCAAACAAGTATGTGATTATAAAACACTATGTGTTCTTTGTAGGAAAATGACAAGTTCTGTTAGAGGTACAAAAACACAAATGTCCTGGTACCACCTATGTAAGAATTTCAAAAGCAACCCTCAAAATATTACCTATACCTATAGCTACCTAAATCATAGCTCCTGCATATGTAGGAGGAAAAACAGAGCCAACATGCCTGGCATATATAGGATTATTTGGGCATGTTTAATTCTGGGGAAAATAAAATGGGTAAGGAAGATAGAGTTTGATCTTACTATAACTACTAGTCTCTCTTCTGTAACACAATATCATGCCCTGAGTATATTATCAAGGAAAAAAAATGTTTATTTTGGTTCATGGTTGGGTACAAGTGAGAGGGCCTGCATCTGATGATGGCCGTCTCCCACCAACAGTTCCAAGGCTGTACAGTACACGACAGGGCATGATACAAAGAGTTTGTGCACATATTTGTGTAATGAGTATGTATGTGTGTGTATGTTGGGGGGTCTTCCAGTCTCTCTCCCTCTTCTTATAAAATCACCAGTATCCAATCTACTCTGATGATTGTATCTAATCCTATTCACTTCCCAAAGGCCCCACCTCTAAACACCATAGCCGGATTAAATTTTGACCCTCTTAATATCTCTTAGTACAGTGGGGATTAAACGTCAACACATGAACCCTGGAAGGGCACACTCATCCATATTCAACCCAAAGTATAGTCCTATATTTTCTAACCTATATAAGAAAACCGAAGCAAATATCACTGATTATTAAGTTCTGTTAAATATAGACAATGTCTATTGTATTATTTAGCAAATTTCCAAGATTATTTTGTCACAGATTCCTGTTTTTACAAAAGAATACTGTTTGGGCTGAAACCTGAAGAGTAAGTAAAGAGGATCTATGTGAAGAAAAGCTGATAGGGAGGGTCAAGGGAGAACATTAGAGGGCAGGGACACAGAAGACTGAGCCTGTTAGAAATATGACACAACTTACATGTATTTAGAATTGTACATATGTGTAATGTGTGGACACATGAATATATTAATATATAATTTATAATATATAGCTATTTTACTTCTATAAAAGTTTTTGCTAAATGGCCTAAATTATCAAAACATATTCCCTAGAATGTTTCCTGCACAATACAACTTTATCACTATTTATAAGCTACCTAAATTATGAATTAATTATTTTTATGACCTTAAATTATATTAAAAAAATACCACCTGTGACTTTACAAATTAGAGTCTGAAACTCAAAGTATTACCACAGTTGTCCTATGTGGTTTACAATATCTTCATATTGATAGAGTTCTTTGTTGTTTCATTTTCCACTCAGATGCAGAATTTATTGCCTACATTTACCATTGAGGTAAAGGGGTCATGATTAGAAGGGTCTCTGAATTAACTACTTCATTCAACTTTTCACTCTTTACCTGTAAATCTTTTATCAGGTGTGTAGAATTTGTCATTACATAAAACCAAAGTTTCTATAATCATAATCTTTTTAATTTTGATAACTTATCTGAAATTGAGAATAGACTACACCTATTGGTTAAGAGGAAATGGGCTTTCACCCATATTTATTACTGTACATTCTCACATATTATATAATTTACTAATAAAGTCACTGTTAATTAGCAAATTTCAAGTAACCTATAGATGTCATCCAGATTGAAAATAATTCTATCTTGGAAATAATTAGTTGACATGTCACCGGTACAGTTAATGATTTCTAAAGAAAAAGAATATCATTTACTTGCCCTATTAACTCCTAATTAGTTAATTTGTTAAGTGTGATTACAGATTTGAGCCCTATTCATCTGACTGGTCACCTGAGATTCTAATTACAAATCCTAAAATACACACTTTTAAAAATGTGACTTAAAATTGGTAAGAAATATGACTTAAAATGATAAAAATATGTAAAATATAGTGTTTAGGGAAAAAAAGCTTTTTATAACATAATATAATGTGGTTTCCCTTTAGAACATCTTTGTCTATATGGATATAAATATGACTAAGGAAATAGATGAAATCCAACTGTAAAGTACCCCTGCTTTATCCTTAATGTGCAGAATTTCTGCATCTTGTGTGGCAACATTTGAACTGCAGAAACCCTCCTATTTACTGGACTAAACTGTTAACCTATTTCAGGCCTGTTTTCCATAACTGTGAGATAGAGACATTCCCTATCTTACCATTATGGGAGAAGCCAAAGAGAAGACAGATACATTGGGTAGTTCATTCCAGTGTCTGGTGGAGAGAAGGCAGGAAATTCATCAATGCTATTTCACTTCTCCAATTCCTTCCCCATCCTATTTTTGCAAAAAATAACATACATTTTCCTTCAGTATATTGTTGTTCTAAATTTGACTTATGAACTTGATAGACTAGTTAGCATCTTAGACCATTTGTACTGCCATAATGAATTGTGTAAGATGGGGTAATTTGTAAGAACCTACATGTATTTTTTCACCTTTCTGAAATCTGTGAAGTCCAAGATCAAGGTGATAGCAGGTTCAGTGTTTGATGAGGGCTGCTGGCTGTGCTTCCAAAATGGCTTCTCATTGATCTATCTTCACATGGCAGAAGGCTGAAGGGCAAGGAATCAAACACCATGCAAAGTTTCTTTTACAAAGGCCTTAGTACTATTCACAAGAATGAGCTTTCATGTCCTAATCATCTCTTAAAGGTCCCACATCTTAATATCTTCACAATGGCCATTAATTTTCAAGAATTACATTGTGATGGGGGCACATTTAAACCGTTGAATATAGGAAAAATGTACCCTCTCTCTTCCATATGGCATACATTAAAAATATAAAATTGTGGCCAGACACGGTGGCGCATGTCTGTAATCCCAGCACTTGGGAGGCTGAGGCAGGAGGATTGTGAGTTCAAAACCAGCCTCAGCAATGGCGAGGCACTTAGCAACTCAGTAAGACCCTGTCTCTAAATAAAATAGAAAAAAGGGCTGGGGATGTGACCCAGTGATCAAGTGCCACTGAGTTCAATCCCCAGTACCACACACACACACACACACACACACACACACAAAAATAAATAAATAAATAAAATTGCTATGGTAATTTAACACATTGTGAAAAACCTTTTATACTTCAATACATGTTGCATGTCAGCTGAATGAAATCTCTATCTTCAATCTATTAGTTTGTCATGTGTTTCATTATGTTAAAGGAGCAGCCAATGAATGAAGTGTATTCCTACAATTTGAATTAGTCCCTTGTTAATTCATTCCAAAATAATGATCTAGATAAAACAGCACCTGGAAAAAAAAAAAAAAAAAAAACAGATAAAGACATAGAAGAAGAAAGTATTACAGTATGGTATAATTGAGTGTTATATATTTATTTCATAACAAATAGCACCTATATGAATTTAATAGTAGGACTAAATATATTAGAATAAAGCCTCACATATAACAAGCACTAATCACAGTTATTCTTATTATGAAGAGTTGAAGACCATTCTAAATATTACTGACACTGAGAAGGAAAGCAAAAACTTCATGGATGAATAGGGATAGATAGGAAATAAGTTCTCCAGAAAATAATGAGAAATAATAAACAAGGAAGTTTTAAAACTAAAACAGAATGATTATATGCTCCAGTAGTTCCACTACCATTCATAGACCCCAAAGAATTAAAGAAGGGACTGGAACAGATGTTTGGAATCAATGTTCATTGCAGTCTTATTCAAAATGGTTAGAACATGGAAACCCAAATATCTTTTAACATATTACCAGATAAATAAATGTGGTACATGCATACAATAGGATTTTATTTAGTGCTAAAAATGAATGAAATTATGATTATACTACAACATGAATGAACTTTGAAAACATGCTAACACCAAGGGACAAAAGGACAAATATTGTAGGGTTCCTTTTCTATGAGGTACCTGGTATAAACACATTCACAGAGATAGAAGGTAGGATAAAGGTCACAGTGGCTAGAGTAAAGAGAGAAAGGGAAATTACTGTTCAATGTGAATAATCTCTTTTTTGGGATAATAAAAAACCTGGAAATGAATAATGATGATAGCTGTACAACATTATAACCTAACTAATGCCAATGACTAGTACCCTTAAACATGTTTAGCTTGGTTAAAAAGCAACAAATAAAAATGAAGCAAATTAAACATAAATTTGTCAAATAGTAACCTTCAAGACCAATGTTGTCACTCAAGTATGATTTAAGGCACTTGGAAATGAGGGTGTAAAGAGTAGAAGAGTGTCAAACAATGTTCTTTTAAGTGGCTTTAAATATTAAGAAAAGAATAATTATTTAAATAGTAGGTATATTATACTCAAAAACATTAGATTAATGATCATGTTGGTATCAGACAGACCCGTGTTCAAATCTTAGCTCGGCTATGCACTTGCTTTTTGAGCTTAAGAAAATGATTTAAAATTTCTAACCCTGTTTCTTAACTTGTATAGTAGGGCTTATAATATAATTTGCAATACAGTATTGTGCACATTAAATAAGAACATGCTTGCAAAATGCTTAATATTGCACTTGATATCCAGATACTGCTCGAGGTATGTTTTTTTAGTTAATGGGCAATTCCTTGCACAGATTTGAGCTCAAGTATCCTCAGAGGTGGTGATTACTATAGTCATGTAACAGTGCTTCTTGGGAATTTCCACAGCATCTAAGTTCAATAACTTTTGTACTTTTGCAGTCAAAGATTTTTTCTAGAAAAAAAGATTCAGAATTCATTAAAAGTTGATTTTATTGATTTTTTAATTATAGTGGAGCTATGAAGGGGGCAAGGCATAGAACTTAAGAAATTAAAAAGCAAGTTATTAGAGTACATTTTCATGAATAGCTGTTTTTCAAGTTGATAATATATACATATATATATGCATATATATATATATATGTATATGTATATATGTATGTTGTGGAATCACCAAATCAAGATACTTAGCATCTTCATTGCCTAGCATATTTATCTTATTGTGGTGATAATACCTAAAAAATTAATCTCTTAACTATTTTAAAGAACACATTGTCATTAACTAGAGTCACCAGTTGCATAATACATCTCTTGAACTTATCCCTCCTATCTAAGTGAAATTTTTTGTCCTTTGACCTATGTTTCCCCAATCCTTCCCCCAATGACTCCCTGGTAACCATCATTTACTCTCTACTTCTATGAGTTCAACTTTGTTAGATTCTTCATATAAATAGGCTCATGCGGTATTGGACTTTTTGTGCCTGACTTGTTTCATTTAACATGTCCTCCAGGAGTTCAGTGATCCCTGCAATTTTTAAAGAAATCAAGGGCCTTAATAGCTACAGAATTGGGGACATATAAGCATGTTTGATG
This sequence comes from Tamias sibiricus, assembly GCA_025594165.1. Lineage (NCBI taxonomy): Eukaryota > Metazoa > Chordata > Mammalia > Rodentia > Sciuridae > Tamias > Tamias sibiricus. Next base: position 42,686,660 of record CM046661.1, read on the forward strand.
ACATTGCCTTATAATTTAAGTTAACTCTGTTTATGGTCTTGTATTACTGAATTTACCAATTTTTTAAAATAATTGAACAATAAAAGTACTTGATCAGAAGATAATAAACTATCATTTGAAAGGCATTCTATTTCTTAAACACCTTCTTTCTCCTGAAGATAGGGCACACTACCATTGCTATCTTGGTACTCAGTATCAAGCTCTATAAATTCGGTAGGAAACCATCAAATATTTGAGTAGCTTATATAAATTAAAATCTTCCAGCTGGGTCAGAGAGGTAGGAAGGAGCAGAAGAGACTAAAGCTGGAGACGTTCACAAGTCTTGTGATGGAAATGTTTAAGGGTGAAACTCTGTAAGTCTGAAAGAAGTCTCTGTTCTTAGTTTATCCTGGGTCTTGTTAAACATTACAGAATTCTGTGCATTTATAGTTTGTACTTTGAATAAGTTCATATGTACAAGTTAGTAAGATTAAAGCTATTAGCTCCTGGTCCAATTTTTAATTAAGCAATTAATACATTTTAATTTATAAAATTCCTTAATGCTGAAAAGGTAAATAAGGACCTGAATCTAATGTTACTTGATTTCAGATAGGCAAAAATTATTTTATTCTCTTAGGGATGTGACTTTGGGCATATTATGTGGCTTCCTCTCCCTCCTTTTCCTCCTCCTCTTTTTCCACTTCCCATGGCCTTGTGCTTGCAAGACAAGCACTCTACCAACTGAGCTATATCTCCAGCCCTCAAAACATATTTTGAAATACAGGTGTCTATTTAAATCTGAATTGCTAGACAATCTCTTTCAAATTTTGGACTCAAACTACTTCTTCTTAGAAGCCATGGCACCACATAGTATTATACTATATATTAGACTATGTTAGACTATATGTTGGAGTTGGGTTAGTAAAACAGTTGGGTTCTGGCCAAAGGTTTAAGTTCCTTCTTTCAATAACATTTGCTGGACACAGCATTACTAGAAGATTGCTTGTGCATCACTGAGACCAAAAGACCTGACAAGAACAATGTACAGGAAAATTTTATTTGGGTCTCATGTTTTCAGTGGTCTTGATTCTTAGACATTTGAATCCACTGCTACTGCTCTGGGCCTAAGGTGAGGCAGAATATTATGGGAGAAGGGTGTGGAGTAGGAAAGCCACTCAGGATCTGGTAATCAGAAAGCAGAGACAGACCTTTGCTTACCAAGGACAAAATACAAACCCCAAAGACACACCCCCAGTGACTTACCTTCTCCAGCCACACCCTACCTGCTTACAGTTACCACCTAGTTAATCCTTTGATTAGGTTAAGCTTATCAAGATCCAATCATTTCACCTTTGCAAATTCTTGCGTTGTTTAATACATGAGTTTTATGGGGATCCCTTCTATCTAAATCATAACAAAGGTAATATAAAAATAACAAAATGTTTTAGGTGACTTAATGAAGAAAGGCCTCTCTGTGCCTGGGTTGGTGAACAGGTACAAAATGGTCAGTGGCTTAGAGGTGGGCAAGAATGTGCTTAGCATAGGTACATTCCTGTGCTGCTCCTTCTCTCACTTAGAATTTTTCTCAGGGTAGCCTTTGATATAAGAATCTTGGACATAGACAAGGTATTTGTTTTGACACTTACTCAGAAGGGTTAAATCATGATAATTATATAATATAAACCTCACTCTGGTCTTCCATTAAACTCCCAGGTAAACTTGTTTCTTACAAATGCTTAAATCCATTTATCTAATAAAGTATTCATAATATACATCTTGACTTTGAATGTTGAGATATGGTACAATTTTCTCCTTGTTAATACAAAGAAAACCTGTCATATGTTAAAAGGTTAAGAATATAAACATGACAGTATGATCATTTTACTGACAGGCCTGAAGTAAATTTAACACCCACAGAAACAAAATGCTCCAAACAGGGCAAATAAGCCAATCTCCTTCAGTCTCTTAATTTATTGCAGTAACTTGTACATATACAGCGATGCTAGATAATGTTATCAGTCTAATATCTGTGCAGAAATGCTTCAAATATAATATAATCACTTACTGATATTTTAAATATATTAATCTATTGTACCATAGTTATGAACTGGATGCAAATTTCTTACTGAGAAGTACTCACAAAACAGATGCTCAGCTGAGTTTATTTAGTCTGTCTTGCTAGTAGTTTGAACATTTCTAGTAATCTGTCTTTATTAAACTTTCTGTATCCTCCTGCAGTTTACCATCTCTTTTAAAAAAGACAGATGTCTTAGGCCTCTATTCACCTATACCTGGTATATTTAAATAGTGCTTTATCTTAAACTATAAAATGGTTGAATAATAAAGTAAAAGTAATATTTCACTAAAATTTATTGCATATTTCACTTAATATTAAATAACAATTTAAAAATTCTGATATAAATCTATGTTTGAGCCCTTCTCAGAAAAAGGTGCACATTAATGTAAACTTCAAATTTTATGCATGAATTGAGGATGCTGGTAGATCCCAGTTTAAAAACCAGTTACATTCATTTTTTATTTTTGCATATTTCTAGTCTTTGTTATAGACTATTTGCATTATTTTTCTATTAAAGAGAATATTATAACCTGCATAGCTCCTATGATACTTTATTATAAGTAATTTTGTTTGTTAAAGAATGAATTTGGAGCCATAGGCTAATTATTTTCAGGTCTTCATAATGCACCTTCTGACCTGTGTCTGTCCCCTGTTTCAAACTGTCTCATAATATTTATCTAACATTCTGTGAAAAACATTAATAATAAAGACTTTTACTAGTGTATGGTATGTATATTTATGACACTGAAGTACAAAATTAGAAGCACTTTTCTGTTGTTGCATGAGATCACTTACTTAGGTCTGAAGTGTCTATCAGTCCTGGAAAACATGTTGCTCCTACTGATCATTTTGTGTTCATGGTTATGCATTGCAGGGCTAAAAGAAGGACTGCATAGCTAATTATTTTCAGAGGGAATTAACTATATGAAAGTACAGCATAGTTTTCTCATTATGACCTAAAGTTCGAAGCAATTTGAACAAGTATGAGGCAAGAGCAGATGGTACCTTCATTTTTTAAAGTAGTAAACATAAAGAAAAGTACTCCTCAGGAATATAGTCCCATGGAAAGCAGTCATGTGCATTGTCAGCACTGGGAAGAAGCCCAAATCCCCATGCATTTTTAAAGTGTAAGATTGCTATGGAAGGAACCATACTGACACCTTTATTCTATTTGTAATAAATAACTGTAATGCATTTATCATTAACAACCTGAGGGAAGGCACAGATAGAAATAGGCCTTTCCCCTTTGTTTCTTGGCTAACTAAATTTTCTTAAGAATAATCTACCTAAATGGATTTAGATATTTAAAAAAAGGATATATTAGGAAGGCGTAGGGCACATTGAAACCCTTTAGAATATACTAAAACTATATAAATTAATCAGTCAGACTTTTTTATTTTCTGGACTTTGGTCCCAGATTAGCTTTCCTTTCAGCAGGAATGAATGATAGTCCTTGTGTTTTATTACTCTTTAATCTCAAATGTCAAGACTTCTGGCAAAATTTAAGCCAAAAATATAGTGAGAATACTATTTCTTTTCTTGCTATCAGGTTTTAATTCTGTATCGAAATAAGTGTCTAAGACTATTCCAACAAAGAAAATAAAACAAATGGGCATATTCCCATCAGTGGGAAGGCAATTACTTTGGAGAAATTTGAATTTTTCAGGTCACTGGAATTTAACAGAATAAAATCACAAAGGAGCAAACATATCTCCTCTGATTTTTCTGAACTCACATTAGTGCCAGGTACTCCTCATAGCTGCCTGCTGGCTTTGGGTAGCAACTCTTAGCTTTTGTTTTTCTTTTTCTTTTATAGTCTCTTTATTTTTGTTATTTTGTAATGACCTTGCTGTCTCCATTATTATTTAATCCATAAAGGTGATTTATTTAAACATTCTTCATAAAGTGTCATAAATTGTTTTAAGACCAAAATGCACTATTATTAAAACAGTCACCAACCACAGTAACACCCAATCAGGCCTATTTACTTTAAATTTTCTATTTCTTGGCCTTTCTTTCTCTGATCATATAAGCTACTAAATACTATACAAGGCTACTGATAATTTGTAAGGTGTGGGCTGATACTGTTGTCAGGAAAATTAGAGAACCTCAATCATACTTTTAATTTTCCAAGATGTGTCTAAGGTATATCTGATTCCTCTCCCTGCCGAAGGTAGCTCTTCTGATATTGGGCGATGCTAGTTTTGAACTGTAAGTTCATTTCGGATGTAAATCTGATACCTGGTACACATGTAGGAGAGTTTTCAGTGACTCTGGTTCCTCAGCTTTCCTGCCCTAAATTGCTATGTCAATCACATTTCTAGCATCTGTAAATCTGATGCTTTAGTACTCACTCTACCTTGCATGTGTTGTTCTGCTCTGAACATCTCTACATACATGAGCCAGGTTGCCCTTGGCCATTGCTTTTTTAATCACCTCCCATTCTTGGGAGAGCTGATCATTTTGGGGGCATACCTTAAAAAATCAGTCAATCAAATCCATAGCACCATATGCCTCCTTTATTGGGCTCTCACACTCTGGGTCACTATACATCAGCCTTATTCACCTCAGAGAGTCACCAAACAACTAGGGAGAGAGCCCACACCTCCTAGAGCCCACTAACATTATGCAAACTGGTTAATCTAAAGCCCTCTTACCATACCTTGTCCATTCTTTTCCAGTGACATCAAAATAAAGGCTCTTCTACTTTCTCCTGTTTTCTGACTTTTGACAGATCTTGGTATTTTTTTTCACCTGCCTTTCACTATGGAATGGAATGCCCCTTCCTTTTCAGAAATACATCAAACATAACTTTTCAATTGCAGTTCACTTTACTTTTACTAATACATTATATTTTTAAAACTATCATGTTCATGAAAAATGAGATTTGGATATCTGAATATTGGTTGTTTTTGCTGCTTTGATGACTATCTCCTGTTCTTGAGCATTATGATAAGGAGAAATGACATGGAACCCTAGAGCCAAAGGGAAGCCAAAGGGATAGTGTATTAGTCGTCTTTGTTTTACTATAACAAAATACCTTAGATGACTAATGACTAACTTCATAAAATTAAATAGTAGGTGATCCCAGTGCAAACATGAAATAATTATTGAATGGTTTCTGGAATTTTTAAATCTCATAAATGTCTATATGAAGTACTGTACTGAACAATTATCAGGAATACTCTTCAGCTAATAACATACATGAGAGGAGTTCCTACAGTTGTGCTGTGTATAAGTTACACAGGTGTATATTTTAACCCTGAAAACTACTTTGTGAAAAGAAAGAGAAACAGTGTAATTACTGAAATTTTATGAAAGTGATATTTGCCCAAAAATGTATCAGTAGTGTTCACATATAATGGAAGCCATAAACTCATCAGATTTCATCCTGAGTGGTGGTAAGGGACTAGATACTGGCTACCAATAATAATTCATTATACTAATTAAAGTCTCATAGGACTCCCTTTATACATCTAAGATACAAAGTTGTAAATGTTATCATGCATGTTTGTTATGTGCATGTTTATGACTTTTAAACTCTAATTTCTGTGAATGGGAATATTATGGAAATATGCATATTAAATTGATATTTATTCCTCATAGCTACACCATTGCAAAAACACAGGGCTGGGATTATGAATGGAACTTCTGAAATCATGCAGCAGCAATTGGAAATATCTTTCAACAAGTTGGGAAATTGGATAGAACAAATCATAAAATATGCCAGTTGTATGGAAGCTTAAAGATTTTTAAATGTGCTGCTTTTAAAGCTGTGCTAATTATGTTCTTATATGCTTATTTTTTTGATATGTGTGTATTCAGAGTTCTTGAAATTTAATGTGTTTGGTGCACATTTATAAATGTGTATTTCTGAGAGCTTGTTATGTGATAGAGCTGAACTAGGTTGAAGAGAAGTGGGGTGGGACTTCCTGGGGAGTTACTGAGGAGTTTTCTGTCTGGAGTTATCGCCAAACTATAATATTTAATGCATACATTTATGAAAGAAAAATGCTAACATTCAAAGTCTTTTCAAGTATCTAATGAACAAAATATATTTCTAAAGAGTGGCTTTTTGAAAGGGAATTTCTACCTTTTAACATAAATCTGAAGCATTCCATTGAACCACTGAATATCCAAATATGCAAAGCAAAGAGCCTTTGGATAAACCTGACTACAAAGGCATTATATCTCACAGCTCTGGTTGGATAATGAATACATTAGGAAGTTAAAAGTTCCCATACATGGCCCATTTTCCTTTGGCAAGTTTGTCAAAGAAAGCAATTTGAAAATGCAGTAATAATGTCCTTCTGACCAATAGTTCTTCATACATGTGGTGACTGGTCATAGTTCTGAGATGGACTGGAAGGTTCATTCAACTTGTTAACATGTCTTCAGGTAGAATGCAGGCTGTTTTCTTCAACAGAGTAATTTCTTTCCTGTGTATGATAACCTCTTGGGAAGAAGATTTCAGAATTCAGCAGTAACTCATCAAAGTAACATTTTAGATCTAATTAGACAAGTAACAAAAACTAATTACAGTAAACTTTAAAAATGGGTACAATCCAAAATATAAGAGATTCAATGTGAAATATCCATCAATTTATAAGCAGACATAAATATTGTTAAACATCTTGCATATAGCTTTGTACTATGTAGTCCTCAAATCCATTTATTTCTAGTTAGAAATACATTTTGAATGCTTCTGTGACTTTAATTACTCTGTAATGTTGATGTGTTGAGGGAGGCACAAAAAAAAAAAAAAAAAAAAAAAAAAAAAAAAAGAAGAAGAAGAAGAAGAAGAAAAATGGAGGGGGGCACTTTTCTTCCTTACCCAAGATTTAAACATTTGCAATATAAGTTAAAAGTGTTAACAAAAGGAGACAAAATATCATCTTTAGTTTTTATAAACAAAAGGTTAGAAGATATAGCTTATAAATGGAGGTGGTAGGGATTATTCATATGAATCCTGGATTAAACAGTATACCCAAGTGACAACTGATGTGTCTGGTCTATTGAGTCTTCCTCTGCAAGACTCCTACTAGCACAACTTTAAATATTGGGAGAGTAAAATGCTATCTCTAGGAGAACTCACTCCCAAGTAAAGGTAGGGCTCTCATGTCCTTTTCCTGTTCTGAAACTTACTAAATAAAGTCAGCCATTTCTCTATGAGAAGTAGATGTGATAAGATGGAGAGAAGCCAGGAGTGTCAACTAACTTACCTAGAGGAAAATATTAGGACCAACAGAGAAAATGTCCCCTGCCATCCGCACCAAAATACAGCATTATTTTTAGTGGTTGTGTAGAATTTTGTTAAACAAATGTAACAGTGGTGTTTAAACCTTTCTTGTTGGATATCGTAGTGATTTTTTTTTTTTTTTTGGTACATAGTGATTTTAAAATGTTCACTACAATAAGCAGCATTCTGATACACATCTTTCATTCTATGTCATTGCATTCCTTTATCATTACTTCTTTAAGGTTAATTACTAGATGTTGAATTGCTAAATATTTATTTAAAAATTTCCCTCTAGAAAAGCAGTCAGCATTTAAATAACCATTGCAGTGTTTGGAATTATCAAAATCACAAGAAGGTTTTTGTCATGGCCAGCCACGGCGCCGCGGGAGGAAAACTCGGAGGCAGAGTAAAGCTATTACTACTTTTACTTCTACTTTCTTAGAGAGAGCTTAGAGAGAGAAAGAAAGATTTTTCTTCTTCTTAGAAAGAGCTTAGAGAGAAAGATTAGAGATAGCTTTTTCTTCTTCTTCTTCTTAGAGCTTAGAGAGAAAGAGAGAGAGCTTGAAAGAGAGAGATTTCTTCTTTAGAGAGAGAGAGAGCTTAGCTTTTAGAGCTTCTTTCTTCTTTGTTCTTTCTTCTTTCTTCCTTGGGAGCCTCGGCCTGACTCTGACCAGGAATTACTTCTTCTATCTGGTTTCTCTTCTGTAACCACTCTGCCTATGTTCTGGCCGCTCTGATTCTTTTCTTCTTCTCCAACCCGAACTCTTCTTCCGACCGAGCGACTGCATGACTGACTGAATGAATTCATTCTTCTCTTGACTCCAACCGCTTTCACCCGGTTATATACCTTTAGCTTTGCGGGTACCTCACGTGCATTTACAGGTGCGTCACATACATACTTATTATCAGGTGGAACTTATGGCTTCCAGCTGACCGCAATAGCCATCTCCCTAATTGGGGCTCCTTCAGGTTTTAGATTCTTATCAGCCTTGATACTATGTTTAATCATTCTTAATCTTTGTAAATGTACAAATATTTTAAAGACCCAATATAATTTCCTTAGTCATTTCTTTGATTATTGTTGATGTTTAACATGTTTTATATATTCTATTCAATAGAGCATATAGTAAATATGTTCTATGTATTTGCTATGATTTTCATTATATAATGCCATATAGAGCAAAATCTTTTGAAAAATGCTTTTTAGAAATTTCAACGATAATTGTAATATGTATTCAATCTCATATATCTTAAGTACAATATGTTCCATTTTTACCCTGAGTGCTGAAGATATCATCTCTAAAAAAATATGAAAGTAAGTTGATTTTCCAAAAATAGAATTCCAATCCATCACAAACCAAAATTGTCAATAAGATTAATTTTAAAAACTGCACATTTTAATGAATATGAGAAGGTTTTCTGTGTTTAGAGTTTTTGTCTCTCTGTGGCTTTTTTCTTTCTTTTTAAACCTCCAATATTTAGTTCATTTTTATCTGTTTATTTCTCTCATGAACTAACGCCAATTCCATCATATAAAACCTGGGCAATGCATTCCACTGCCAACACGCAATACTGCCGATCTCTTCACCCAGTCCTTGAACTTTGCAAGAAGAGTGTTTTTGCTTTCTAATCCTTTGTGGGAAAATCTTATTTATGGCTTCCATCAACTGGTGTGCTCTAGTTCTATTTCCTTTTCACATCAAAAATAAATATTTCTCAGAGCATTGCCCATCATTGAATTGAGTCCCCTTTGGCTACCATGGAAAACCGTGTTGCCTTATCTATTATATGTGATCTGGCACGACCTTCCTACATTAACGCATGGCCTCATTACAAACACTGAGCATTTTGTTTCCTTTTTAATTCTCAGTGGGGCACAAATATATTAACCCATGACATTTTTCCTAATAGAGATCAGAGAATGAAAGTAGTGCACTGAACCTGACATTAGCATTCAATGGGTTCTTTTGCTTCAAAATGGCCAGTAATTATTTTGTTGTAGTTTGTTGTTTTTTGAAAGTTGTCTCTAGAAAAGAAAAGTATGCAAATAGATTCCAAAGTCTGGTACCATCATTATTTGTGCAATTTGGCCACTGGTCATCTAATTTCACTTTAGTCTCTGAGCACTGGGTCAGACCACAGGGGTGGTTTTCCTCTGGGAAGCACAGGGAATGCTGATGTAAGGGCACCCAGAAACATACTCTGTGCAAGCCCAGTGCAGATGAGTGAGTTCATGGTTAAGGCAGAAAATACATGGAAGGGCATAAAAACCGTTTGGATACCAAACGATTTAGGAGTACAGAAGTACAATATCTACTATCGTATTTATAGGTCTTGGCTTTGAAATATTGTCCAGTTTCTTTTTCCATCTCAGTCACTATCTGAGCTACCGGGAGGAAAGTAATACTTATCTCTCTGAGGCCTTTGGGGCTTATTCATTCTTTTAAAAGTGGGAGCGTTGGAGGAGAATCATTAGTCATTGCTGGGATACTAAGGAGAGGAAACCTCATCCACTAAACAATGACCATTTTGCCTTTTGCAGTGAACCATTGGACTGGGGATTTTTTGTTGTTGTTTCTTTGAGCTGAATGAGGTTATTCATCACTTTATCTCCCCCCAGGGCTAGTTACTTTGGAGCTTACTGAATAAAAGAAAAGGAAGAAGGAAATAAAAGGAGGGGGAGAGTGCAGTATTTTCACAGCCTCCTAATTATAATGATTTGTGAGTTACTAAACAGAAGTAGTATCAGATATGTGTACCGCATGAATCACTTTATTAGTTTTGAGATATATTGGACTCTGTGTGGATGAACTTTGGTCTCACAAGTGGTGGCTGTGTGCCAATGGCTTCACACTCAACTTAAGATATAGCACTCTCTTTCACAGTGGTTCTTGGGCTATATAAAATCTAGACTCTTGCCTCCAGTCTCTCAGCATTTCAATTGTACCACCTTTTCTGTATGTGAACTATACCAATTTTATGACGACTTAAGCCTCCTCTAGGAAAACTCTTCCTTCTAGAAATTTCACAACTGGATCCATATTATCACTCAGATCAAAAGTTGGAGTTTAGTTAGGGGTAGGGAAGCCTTCCCTGACTATCCCAAATAACAGTACTTCCCTTTCACATACTCTCTCACAACATCCTGTTTTTGTTTCTTCGTGGCAATATGATCACTGATGTGTGTACCTGTTAGTTGTCTGTCACCCTAACTACTGTGAAATCCTAGAAAGCAGGGACTTTATCTGTCTTGTTCCCAGCACTTCGTTCTAGCTCCTAGAAGGGTGCTTGACATGTAATTGGTCCTCAACACAGAGTTGCTGAATGAGCACATGCTTCTACAATCTGCCCAGCTACACAATTTTATTATCCAGACATCAACTATTTCAAGACCACTGCTGACAAATTCAAGAGAGCCCAGACAAATAAATCTTATTTCTGTAACTACATCAAAATGTCCAATCCAAGATTAAGGTGACATCCTGAGATTCAGGGTTGAGTTCCTTCCTTCTTCCAACAATTTATGTTGAATAATTACTTCATGCCGGGCTGTGGTGACCCAGTGGTTGACAAGATAGACATGCCATTTGAATTTAGAGTGCTAATAACCAAATTAGTATGAAAGAAACAATTAAGCAAACAGATATAATGCAGTATGAAAAATTCAACTAGAAAGAAAAGATGATGCAACCCTGGCCAGAGAATGTCTTGTACCGCATGGAAATTTGTGATGACATTTTGGAGACAGTCTCTCAAATCAGATACTTTGAACTGGGGGGAAAAATCAGAAAAGATGTTACTAAACATTTTTTAAAAAATAAGAAGCACTGAAGTGTTTGGATTTTAGCTAAAGAAATGGGAAGCACTAAAATTTTTAGGCAAGGGATAATACGATATGGGTTTTAGTGACACCTCTCAGCTGCATCACTGAAAACAAAGTACTGAAGCTAAACCTGAAGTAGGGAGTTAGCAGCTGTCACCGCCAATTAGAAGCTCTTGTGTTAATCTAGGCAGGTGTAATGGGACTTAGATCTCAGAAGTCTCAGTGGGGAGACATAGATGACTCTTTTAAAGGTATAATCAGTGAGACTTTTTAATTGATTTGATGTGAGAATAAAGAGAGGACAGAGCATAAAATCCACTGAGGTATCTGTTTTGTGCAACTGGGTGGTGTTACCCTCCATTCTTTGGTTTGAAAAATAGTTAAACTGACTATGAGCTAGCAACCAATTAGGTATTGGGATGTGACAATCCAACAACACACAGTCATAAAGAAAGGAAACAAATGGTGAAATATATACCATTACAGAGAGGGTTATGTGCTCTGTAAGAAAATCAAACAGGATAAGCAGGATGAAAATGCAGAGGTGTTTAAGAAAGACATCACAAATTAATGTCATCTCAATGGAAACATGAAACAAAAGGAGGGACAAGCACACAGAGATGGGGGGTTATGCAGAAGGATGAGCCAGGGACCTGAGGCTTCCTGTGTTCCAAGAACAGCTGGAAGGTTGGAATTGTACACCAGAGTAAGCCAGAAAGGCAAGCAATGGGAGAGAGAGTAGCCAGGAACTTGATCATAAGGAGGTCCTCAATCATCTGGCATTCACAAGCCCCCAAGGCATTCAAGCTTATGCTGGATGACACCTTGGAAGAGATATTGCAGAAGGCACTTGGACCTAGTACACTTTCTGGAACCAGTGAACTTCAGTCCCTTCTACAGACTCTGAGATTCTGTGATTCTTAAATTTAGTCTCCATGGTTCCTTTTGTCACCATCCCATATGGGGATTAATAGTTTCTTTGCTTCTCCCACATAGGACTGGCTTCCTTTGTAAGACCAAGCCAGGCACCTGAGCATGATGGTACCTCTAATAACTGGGTAATTTATCGTCAGAGTCCCAGATTCCTAGCATAAGTGTGTTAAAGATCTATTAATGTGAACATTTTTCAATAAAATTGATGTGAACTTTCTTGCTTAAAGAAAATATCAAACAAAAAAGAAAAAAATATAGTATATAAGTAGATCAATGTGGTATTTACATGAGCATATGGGCCCAAAGCAAAATTGAGAAGAAAAACAAGAGATGCAGTTGGTCCTTTTTCTTTCCTTCTGATATACCTTTTGTCCCACTTTCAGTACTTTCTCCTGCTGTTTTTATTAGAAGCACATGACACAGCACTGAAGGCTGTTCCTTCACATGGCTACCATCACTACTCAAACCTACCTGTTCGGTTTGCTCAGAATATAGATTGTTCCTTTCCATCTTGAAGGTTACCCAGTCTGATAAATTGATCTGTACCATTTTGTCAATCATAAAAGCTAGCTGACCTCTTCCTCAGCTCTTATGTAAAATATATAATTCCTAATAACTTATTTCAGACAGTTACTCCTGTGTTCATTTTTTCAGACTGGCATTCGAAAATCCAGGTGTCATGTAAAACCAGCAGAGCAGGTGGGCTCCAAGAAGCCTGAAGTGCACAACAAAGAGGTTTCTACTTACACTGTCTACTAATAGATAGGTTCCTTTCTATAGATGCCAAATATTTTTAATCTGCTAGAATAATACACAATGAACTTCATGTCAGATAGTGGGCAGAATAGAAAGAACTTTATACTTGTACAAATAGAATCCAGCATCTGGATAAAGCTCCAAGACTTTTCTGTTCAATCTTAGCCAGTAGATGTTTCATTACTTAAATAAAATGATTACACCAGTCTTCCTCCACTGACAACATCAAAACCAAACTAAATCTCAAGTCTCAGTAGAGGATAGACAATGAGCAAGTTATTGCAATTAAATTGCATGTACATAACACCAGAAATATATCTCTTTGGTATGGTATTATTTTAATCTGTTACTCTTTTTTAAAAAGGAGTTAGGTTGTTTGTGTATTTAATTTAATTCATCTATTTTTGTGTTTATATCTGTCTTCCCAAAGCCTTCCGGCAATGAGTGCATTTTAATAAGTTGCATTTGAAATAAATAAATAATAGTGGTTCATTACACTGGGACTGACTTTTTTTCATGGTAGAATCAAAATGAATGAATATTTAACACCATTCTTAAAGTCATTCAAACATGAATTTTATGGGCTATGTTTTACCCTTAAAATAGTAAAACTATAAAATGCTACTCTTAAAGGGTAATTTTAGAATATTCAATAGGGAATAGCATTGAAATACAGCAATATTCTATGAGGTTATGTTCTTCTCAAATTGTTTATGTGATTAAAACCTACTACAGCCTATTTCTATTTAGGTGTCTGTAGTAGGTTTTTTCAACTAAAAATGTTAATTTTCTATTTTGTCCAAAAAATGAAAAGAACTTTAAAAATGTTCATCTTGACAAGGAAATTACAATCTTAATGATATTAAAGGCAGATATCTGAATTGCTAATGATTAAGAAGTGAGCCTCAGTTTTTACAAAACTGGTGCCTCAACAAAACTTTTCATTCTATTGTTTTTCAAGACAATATTTATGACTCTTATTTTTTCTCCTTCAAAGATAGAATTTTGGCACAGTTCCTAGAATAAGAATGAGGTACATAAATGCACACTCTAAAACATTAGATGGACATATTTTCCGCAAATGGATCCAGCATCTGAATGCTAACGATACTTCAATTGCTTATTAACAACATTTTAAACTATCTGATAAATGCACATTGTAAAGATATTCTTAAAATCATTTTTCAAAACAGAAAAATGCTATCTCTGACCACTTAAGATCATTAAAAAAAAAAAAGAATTAGATATAAATTTTAAGTAGATATATCCTTTGGAATAGTCCTGTTTATCATTATATTTATGTATCCACATATATTATATGTAGTTTACTATATTTATACATATTATGAACATATATAATATAGATTTTTCAGTATTAAATATGAGTGAAATTAAGAAATGTGTTCCTTTTCTACTCAAAGACATACTAAGTCAGATATTGTGGGTACATCTGTCTATGCATTGTTAATTTGCAATACTTTTATGATACAAACAAGGATGGAGAATACGTCTCATTATAGGAAATACATCATTTCTAGTGCTTGTGAAGTGTGCCCTTGTTCTGAAATATTTGAATTTAGCACCCTATACTTTTTACCAGATGCTCCATTATTTTCAAATTTCAGCCCATAAAAGCAGACTCTTTTTCTCAATGATGTGTAGAGGCTACTGGAGTTAGAATTTTTCAAGGATTTCTGGGAACAATCACAATTTTTTTTTTTCATGGAACTTTTAATCCAAGCATATTGATGTAAACAAGAGGAAAACTATTGTTGGTATATTGGAGAGTTATGGATCTGGAAGAACTTCCCCCTGCATGCAGACCCATATAATTCTCTATCTTCAAGGAACTTCTACTTTGTCCTGAGTCTAGGAACAGGGCATGCAACATATGTGTACATTTAGATCCACTACAAGCTTAGCAGAGGAGGAAGGCAAGGGGTGATGTAAAGTGAAGAAAGTAAAAGCTGGGCATCCAATGGCACTGGTGTGAATCCTGTCACAACCACTTTCTGTTGTGAATCCAGAAAAAAAGTGATTTTAGTCCACCGTATCTCAGTTTCCCATTACATGAAACGAAGACATTAGCATTTATTTCATAAGGCAGATGTAAATATGAAGAAACCAATATGTGTAATAGATATTTGATGACTAATAGCTTCTTCTTGAATCCCCTAAATGCTAGTGGCAAATATAAATAATTATCAAAATAGTTGAAAAAATTTAAAAAGTCTTTTAAAAGTAACTGAGATTAAACAGAGATTTAAGGTAAGATAACATATTTCTGATGGAGTTTGAGATTCATGAAATGGTAGGATGGTCAGTGCAAGTTGGAAAGTATAATAAGAGCAGCCACTGATTTTTCTCCCTCTCAGAATTTTATATGGTGACCAAAGACAGGAGCTGAGGCCTCCTTGGTGAAGGCTTTAGTCCTGAGACAGTTTGTTGTATTGAAGCAACTGGAGATGGGTCTGTTTTTCAAGGGACACTCAAGTCCCATAGTTCCATGTCCAAAGAGGGCTATGTCATAGCCAAGGAGGGCCAGTCTCACTGGGGAAAACAGTTGTAAAAATTAAATGAGATAGTGCACATAAAGTACTTAATGCTGTACCTGATACATGGTAAACAATCCATGTTGATTGGCGGTGTTCTTATTGTCATTTACCTTGCCAATTAGAGTGGAGATCAGATCATTAAATGTATCTGAAAGATGGTCCTCTCAGTAACTGTTGGAGGGACAGCAACAATGATGTCAACTAAGACTTTCTAGAAAAGTTAACTACCTAAGTTAAAAAAAAAAAATAGAAACCTAGTAAAATTCAAGTAAATAAGATGCAGATACATATATTGAGCCCAGAAGGTACTGAAGTTCCTTATGTCTCTGAGATTTTGTGATACTTTTGTTTGATTATTTTCTAAGAGGCATTACCAAAGGGTAATAACTCAGCTAATAATCTCAGATAAATGGATACCTGAATGCATGAATAAAATTCCAGGAATGGAGAAGCAGGTTGGGCATGTTGGTTCCCTCATCCTTTCTGAGAGTTAGTCAAGGTACATAAACTAAGTCTTTTGTGGAAACAGGGAAGGAAAAAGGAAGACTGCTTCTGCATAAACACTGGCTTTCATGCTGGGTGTGCCATCTTGATTCTAGGGGCACATCATACACCTGTTGCAGAAAGGTTAGTCATGTGAGCAGCCACAGGCCAGTGCAGTTGCTTTGGCTCCATGCTGATAAGTGTATATAAATTAATGTTTATTCATTAAGACAAATAATTTTTAAATACAAGAAACCTATTGTGACCTTGGAAAGTCTGTTTCTTATATTGGATTTGTTTGGAAAATGGATTCTGATGTTAGTATTATTATTATAAGTTATTTTACGTCTGTGTTTCCTTTTTAATTTATTGAGATATGAGTGTCTCCTTACATACCATTTATTTTCAATTTTTTAATATCAGAATGGACTCTTGCTGCACTAGAGAAACTGCCTCTGGCTGTATTCCAGTCATCTGATTTTTTTCACAGCTTCTGGACTGTCTATCGATCTGGTCACCTAAGGTGAGAGAAAAAACAAGCTCAACAAAAATTGTATTCAAAGCTCCTGTGATCATTTTTTTTCCCCTTTTGTGGCAGCAGGAGGACAGTGGGGGAGGGGATATATCTCCCTCTCACTAGGGAAAATGAGAAAATCACAGCCACACACAATTTATGTAGGTCATGCTCCTACTGAAAGGAGAATAAGTCTATGTCCATTTCCTATAAAAAGAAAGCAAAATTGGCCCAATCCAAAATTGAGCCCTTTGTCTACTTCAAAAACATTTTATATAACTGAAAAAAATCAAGCAGTTTCTATAATGTCATTATTGAATCAGTATTTGCACAAATGAAAAACCTACGAAAAATGAACAAGAATTTTACTATTCTATTGGCAAATAGTTTAGGCAAATAAAAAATTGCTGGTATAGATTACCTTTAATTTGTAATAAATCCAAAATTATGAAGCAATGAGAAAAATATGGCATTGGATAATTACCTAATAGTTTACTTCAAAGTGAAATTTACACTATATCAATAAATACCATTTATATCAATAAATATTATTCTTTAGTATAAACATAGTTCTCAAGTGTTAAATAATAACATAGTAGTAATCAACAACATTGAGAAAAGTCATTCTTGTGGGATTTTGGGCTACACTGTCTTAGGGTAGGTCTTCCCCATTTTTTTTCGTTGTAGTAAGCTATTTTGGATAAAATAAGATTATTTTCAACATCTTCAAATAGAATCTTTAACATTCTCTCAGACAATGGGGTTGAAGGTCAGGACAGGAGACAGTGAAGAAATATGGATGTGAGCAGAAAACTCCAGAGAGAAAACAAGAGGAACAAAGGGCAGGAAATTAGCGTCGTCAGAAGGTGCTAAAGCAGACAGAGAAGGGCATGGGATTAAAGATGATAGCACCAACATGGCTCAGGAGTGCCATTATGAGACACGGTGGGCCAAAGATCACCTCTGGATGGTTCAGGGCTCCACCCTGACATTGACCTAGAACTGAAAAAAAGATTATAAATGGAAGTAAAAAGGGAAAGTTTTTTTTTAAACTTGTGCTAAGCACCCACCAGCCCATCATTCTTATCCAATGACCTGTACCTTTTCTTACTTTGCAAAAAAAAAATAAGGGCCATCAGGAGGAAAAACTCCCTCCTCTTGATCCTCAAACTTTTTCCAAAACCTTCAACATGTCTAACATGCCAGGAGTTCCTCTTTTTCATTAGTGATCTCTCCAACTATTATTATAGCCATTCACTCCTGTCATTTCTGAGGCTTTATTTCAGAAGCCATATTGTTTTTCTCTACTTTCCTCTCCCTACTTAACATATTCCTTCTAAGTAGAATATGCTCAAAGAAAAATATGCTTGAATTTCATAAAACAATAGGGAAAGGAACAAAAGACAAAGTCTAGTATATAGTTGCTTATATATCTTTCCCCTTTAGCTACTGATTTGTTTCTTTTCCCCTTTGTAGCTCAAAATGCACACTCTGTTGCCTACAAATATCTTTACTCTTTTTTTTATATTTTTCCTGAAAGGATACTAATTTTCTTCAACTGTCCACTAAATGTGACCTTGGAACTGGATGAACTGGATTCTTTATAATAGTACCTGGGTGTTTGAGGTTTTTTTTTTTTTTTTTTTTTGCTATTGTTCTTATTTTTAGTTACTTAATTTGGTCTTTTAAAAAAAGTGAAATACCCAAGTTATAGTCCATTCTAGTGGGTGCATACTATGGTTGAACATCTACCCATCTTTTTCTGGAATGTAAATTAAGAACTTTGTACTTTGTATGTAAAACTGTCTGAAGGTCCTGGGGGAAACAATTTTAGGATGAGTCCTGGTGAAGATGGCAAAGCTCAAAGAGAAATTCCCTGGTAATACTGAAATGCTGAATTAAATAACCCTGGGGGTTTTATTTCCTCTGAATTCCTATTATATAGCATCATAAATCTCTTCATACAACAGCTGTTTTGAGTGGATTTCTGTTGGTTTTATCACAAACCATCTCAGTTTCCATGCAGCTCTGTTGGAGTACATTTTTACTTTTTATTGAATGTCCCTGCCCATTCCAAATTTCCACCCCACAACTCTCAAAGATATAGCTCTGGCTAAGATCACCAGTGAATTTTTGTGAAGCCCTAGATAGGATTTTCTGCTTTTATTAGTTGATTCCTCAGCACTCCTTACATCTTGAAGTATTAGTTCACAATGGAATTTTTGGCAATATAATTCCTAGTTCTTTTCTTAATATTAAAACTATTCATTTTTCTAAGTAATACAGCAACAAAGCACTCCTAGAAAAAGTACAGATCTGCAAATCCATTTTTACTTTTGATATCTCTTCTTCAGTGTATCTCAATGTCTTCAAGTAGTTGTGTCCAAATTGGATTTGTCTGCTTCTTTCTCTGGATTTCAACTTCTGCACATTCTCTTTCCTGTTTAATTATTCTACCAACTATTCTGTTACTCCTGAAAGAAACTTGTCATCCAAAATTCCTCTTTCCTTTATTCAGTGTCTACTAGGTGCCTACGTTATTTAAATCCTTCCAAAACCAGTCCATTGCTCTCCATTTCTACATCAGATTCTATGAATTTCTCTCCTATACTTACAATCTCTAAGTAGTTCCCAATCTCTATTCCTATGCCCCTATAAATTATCTTTAATAGATATTTTCAGATAAAATAAATGTTATAAATCAAAATAAAATTGTTACTCCAGTCTATAAAAATATTCATTTGCATTCCATTTTCTATGGTATTGGATAAATACTTCTTGAAAGTACACAAGTTTTGCCATTATTTTAACTTTTACCATTATTTGGCTTACATTCTGGTGCTCATATATTCTGTTGCCTCTGTAGTATCCATTTCAAAGTATGTAATTTGCGGCTTTGCTCTTATCTATTTTCTATGTTTGAAATACTGTCTTCCTTCAGTCCAATTAAATAAACTCTATCTCAACTCTAATTTTAATTCTTTAAAGCTGCTTCTATGCATATTTGATCTCTTCCTCCTTTTGATCATCTCTGCCAATTATAAAAATGTATATTGTAGCATTTAACACACTATTCACATGACATAATTTACATGGGATCTTCCATACTTGACTTTAGGTTCTTTCAGGAGAGCTGTAGTCTTATTTATCACTGAATTTCCCCAATTACTTTTATAATTGAAAGGTAAAAACAGCTCTGTGTTGGTCAACTTTCCATGGCTGTGATCAAATATTGAGAAAAAATAACTTTAGGAGTAAAGATGGTTACGGGGTTTTTAGTACATGGCCCCTAATCTCCACTGTTTTTGAGCTTGTAGCAAGGTAGCACATCATGGTAAGAAAACATATGGCAGAGCAAAACAGTTCACTTGATGGCAGCTAGGGATCTGAGAGCAAGAGGAACAAGAGGAAGGGATCTGTGTCCTAGTCTCCCCTCAAGGGCAGGCCCCCAATGACCTAACTTCCTCCCACTAGGTCCCACCTATAAAGGTTCCACTACCTCCCACCAGAACCACATACTGGCAACCAAACCTTCAACACATGGGTCTTTGGAGGACATTTAAGATCCAACATTTAACAGATTTAGTTTCTTCAGCAACATTCTATTAAGCTCAGTAATTTAATTTTTTTTTTATCTAAACCACCTGCTAAAAGGAAGAGGTAGTAGTTATTTTGTTACAGAGTAATTTTAATCAATATGTAGTACCTCCACCTTTCTATTGGGAAGGATTCCGAAGGAACATACAATCTCAGCTGGAGGGCATTGTGGTCATTTAGCATGAGAATAAGGATTTTCTTTCTTGTTCTCTCAAGTGTTTTGTTCCTCAATTAGTCAATATGTTTGGTAGTCTGCTCAGTATCTAACATTATTAGAACTACATAATTATTTTAAACAATGGAATGAGAAGGTATTGGAAAAAGCCACGCCAGGAACTTCTAGTAGAAAAGGGGTTTATTTAGGGACCACGTGGAAGGGAAGAGGGGTAGGGAATGGGCAGCGTGAAAGGGCAGGGAAAGGAAGGGGAAGGGAAGAACAAGGGGAGAGAGAGGGAAAAGGGACGTGTTCTGGACTGGCCAGGGCTTAAGTACAGAGGGGCGGGAGCGTGACTTGTATGGTCCTGATTGGCTCAGAAAGGGAGAGCCCTTCAGGGGGTGAATTCCGGTGAGAGGCAAGTATTCCCAGGATCAGGAAGGGCGGCGACTCCAAGCCCGCCAAAGGTAGATTCTCACCCAAATGTGGATTCTCCTGAGAGATGGGCACTTCTGGGAAGGCACCTGGGGGTATGTACTGACCGATTTTATCTAACAGAAGGGTTATATAATCTCCTTGAATACAGACTTATATGGCTTTAAAGGTAATTTGTGTGTTTTAAATACAAAAACTCAATATGGAGAAAATATATTATGGAAAAAATATTGTTCCTGTAATAATATAGTCCTTCTAGAACCCAGGTTTTTGATGTCCAATCCAAAATTATGTTACCATTGCCCACCAGCAGGAGAATGGGGGGCAGACTAAAGAAAATATGGTATTAGAATTATGGAAACTGAATATGTATCTGCTCTTCCTTGAAAATTACATAGGTTCATCTGAATACAAAAGTATTAGATAGCTCTATTCCTTGTTCAGGCAGAGCCCTAGTTGTTCCATTTTCCAGGGCAGTGTGTGTGAATTATGTCAGTCACCAGTGACTACACAATTAGTTTCTGTGGTAGAAAACAATCTGCAGTTCCTTGGATGTAGCTGATAGTGATTAAGATAATGGTGCTCCTAGTTTAGTTTCACCAATGATAAGTTGTTTGACCTTGGGATATTTACACACTTTTCTGCTTTAATTATTTACTGTGTTTATAAAAACAAATAACTTTTATATGTGGAAAACTGTACTGATCTCATGGGTTTCTTGTTCATATTTCATTAAGATCTGTAAAATGCTTAAGAAACATTTAATTACAAATGTTAGCTATTAATTTTAATTTAAGGGACCATTCTTCACAGATTTATCATGTTTCTGCATGACTCGTGGGCACAGACATCGATTGTCCTTTTTCTATATTATCTTTTCCAGTACATTTGTATCATGAACAGCTTAGAAAGCAAAGCCAAGGCCTCTAGGACAGAAAGCAAGTTTGCTTATTTCCCATTATAAAAGATTCAGGTCCTCTAAATTTAGAGTTTCTCATTGGTAATACAATCCACTGTGTGAGCAAGTATCATCTGGAGCTCTTTGCATCACCCTGTAGGAATTGGTTAGGGGAACCAATTCACAGGCTACTGCCATTCATAGGAGGAATAAGCTTTGCTTTGCATCTGACCTAGAAACTGTCTCTGCCAGCACCCACAAAACAGTGGCATACCAACTTGTTAGAGTAAAAGTACTATAATCTCAGACTCTTCCAACTTATTGACATCTAAACCCTGTTTATATTTCTAAGGTTAACTCTAATAATTTGTTAATTTCAATGAATTGTTTTCCTCATTTGAATGCATACTTCTGGTAAAGTGATCATCAGTTTGAATTTTCAGATTATGCAAGTTAATAATAGAGACCCACGACAAGTCAAAGCACTCATATACTTATACTCTGTTGATCAAATTATTAGTTCTTAATTAAATGAAGAAATATTTAGAAACTGATTCAGCCATCTTGGATTTTAATTCCTATGGTGGATGTTAAGCATTGTGACAAATATCTTAATAAATGATTCTACTAGGTAGAACGTTATCTTTGAACTATTGGTCTAAGCACTATTCTTCAACCCATTCTTAGTTGAGGAGGACTTTCTAGCTGTGTGATGAGTATGCCATTCTCTAACATTCTGCCTGATCATCTGATTGATTCATCAAAAACATCTTGTACACTCCTATATATTTACCTGAAGTTGATCATGGGTTCCTGAAGGACAAGGAACATTTATGAACAAGTGTAAATTATATGTATAATACCAACAACATTCTAGGCAGTCGGCAGATGTTTATGAAAACATTCATTCTAAATGCTATAAAATTACTTAGTGTCATGTTTCCCTTTGTGGAATCAACTGAAATTTTAGAAGAACCAAAAAGAAAAAGAAAAATTTGATTGTGCTTTTAAAAGCTGTCATCCTCAAAATGATTCAGTAAGAATATGAATGAAGAAAGGATAAAAATAGCCTATTCAGCTTCTCAATTTAATTAACTGTGAATGCTTATTCATCTTCAGTGAGAATCACAGTAAATGTCACTATGCTGTAAAATATGAGGAAAATATCATGATTCTAAACTAAGTTGTACTCTGAGGTTTACTATGAATGAGAGACTGAATGCATACTAGACTGATGGTGAGACCCTGGGGCAGAAATGGCTCTGGAGACATCTTGGAGGAAGCTCCATGAAGCTAGAGTTTTATTAACTTGAAAAGTAGACCATGACACTTAGCCCTGAGCCACTTGCCTGAGGCTGCTCCTTTGGCTATGTTGCAATAATAGCACCTTTATATCTAAAACCAAGGGCTGGGAACGTCTCATCCATGTTGCTTACAAGCAATTCTCACTGGAAGATAAACATAACCCTAGGCCTTGCCTCATAATGAGTATGTCATGGGATGTGAAACAGACAGCATCCCCTATTTCTGTGTCTATGGAAGGATAGTTTCAAAGTTGAATTCTGGGGGAATCAGAACCAGTAGAAAGTTTCTAAACAGGAATCTTCAAGGGGCAAAAGAAAATGTTTCCTGCATTCATTAAACACCTTAGCAACTCTTTCCTCACCATTCTCTTCCAGATAGTACACTTTCTTCAGGGTTGATACAGCAGATAGACAGGGATTCTGCAAAGTTCATAATATCACTTTATCTAGTTCATTTATCAATTCTCATAAATAAAAAATTTTATCTATTACATAGAATCTTTATGGAACTTCCCCAGGTAGAATATTGTATCGAATCTAGATCCTCTTGAGAAAAATAAGTGTCATAGACACTGCCAATACATTGTGGGTTAGAATTCCTGCCTGTGGCACAGGACTTGTGAAGGGGATAAATGACAAAATTCATTCTAGGAAATGAAGATTAGAAGGGATATTAACTTGAATATTGATGTAAGAAGACACTAAACAACAGTATTCTGAAAACCTATTATTATTAGGCAATCTGCTGCATTAATAAAAATGCGGATTTGAAATTTATTTTCTCAGTTACTTTCTCCATGTTAATATTTACAAAAATATTACTAGGAAAAAATCATTGAAATTTGGTAGCCATTTGAAAACTGGTCTCTCTTATCCACCAAAGCAACCAGAGTGGAGTTGCCTCCCAGGCAGTTGATAACAGGTGATCATAATTAACACCGAAAGACTTACCAAGGTGGAAAAAATGCCAAGTTAACAAACATAAGCAGGTGAACTTGACTCAGTGAGCAGTAAAAAAATCTCTGAGGCAAAAATGGTCCATTTCCCCGTCATTGATTTTCACTGTCCATTGAACCATGTTTCTCAATTTATTTTCTCTTGCTTCTTCCTGGTTTGAGTAGGTTCCCTCATCCTGAAGAGGCTATGCTGACCCCAGTTACTCCACAATTATGGAGAACTATAAAAAGAAGCTTTTGTGTACTGTAAATCATATATACAATATACACATGGACTCTAGCTCATCCTGGAGAAAGGTCTCTTTAGAGCAGTTATTAGACATCATGTTGACACGAGGACTATTTGAAAAAAGAAATATGTTTATGTTATGTCCTGAAGGTGGCATAGTTTAGCATTGTGTAGTACTCATGGTTTCTTTTCATAAATTATATCATGTTCCTATCTCTGTTCATATCAATAAGCCACATAGAACCTCAGCTAGCCCTAAACACTACTAATCCCTCAATTACCAAACAGAAATGCTAATGTATATCCTGTAGCTAGGGAAGAAAAAGGGGAAAAGTTGCAACATTTCCCCTGGGATCATGGAATAAAAAATTGAAAGGGAAAATAAAGAGAAAGAGACAGAAGAAAAAGTGGCTATGGCATTTTTAAATAAATTTCATCACTTGTCTTAAATAAGAAGACTTTTATAATAACATCTGCTGTTATACTACAAGTATCCTACAAATAGTGACTTATCTACACTATTTATTACAGTCACCAGAACCAAACACAGTGCCTAGAACATAGTTCCCTCTCAATGAATAGTGATTGAATATGTGAATAAAATCATAGATCTATCCATGTATGACTAGATTACAGATGAAATGTAAAGCACTTTTTAAATGTTATTTATGGGAAGTGATAAAAAAAAGAAATGGAAGTCATCTGACTTGCTAATATTGTACTATGTGTTAAGTAAATTAATAAGCACTTATTTAGTGTTGTTATTTTGTCAGAAGAATGAGAAGCACAAAGTTACTCATGGAAATAGACATACACATACATGCACACACACAAGTGACACTTGTTTTTTGAAAAATATTTTTTTAGTTGTTAATAGACCTTTATTTATTGATACATTGTGCTGAGAATTGAATCCAGTGCCTCATACATGCTAGGCAAACACTCTGCCACTGAGCCATAATCCCAGCCCAACACTTGGTTTTAACTTTCATAATTATACATTTCACAAGAGTTTTTACTTAAATTATCTCATTGAGAGAAACCTGTTTATATGTTTACACTTCTAAACTGCACCAAACAGATGAAGTGCTAATCATAATTATGTTTGCTGAACATATCAGAAGTCCACTAAAATTTACATTTGATAATGCTTAAACCATTTTTCATTTTATAGATGTTCACCCTTAACTAATATTGATAGAAGTTGTCCTACTAACAGTGGAGACATTCCCTATTGCTAAATAAGGAACTTTATTCTTAGTTTGTATGTTTTAAATAATATTATTAAACAAATTTTTATTTACGTCAATGTGTAAAAAAGAAAGCAATATGAATGGGACCTTTCAGTCAACAATACAGATTGGCAAGACTGACTTTACAGGGTTCAAGTGAGGGAAAACAGGGAGTTTACGGTTATATTATAGTACCCTGAATGTTAAAAGGCAGCTGAAATAAATATAACATGCCATATTGAAGCTGGTGTTTAGATACAGTGAAAAGTCCATCCAAATTCTCTGTTACTCAGGTTTACACCTGGAATGCTTTATATACACTGCATTAGAATGATTATAAACCAGTGGACATTTGGCAGTGATTTACGGGGTGCTCTTGACAACTAAGGAGAAGACGCAAGAGATGCTAGCTTTTGTGTAGGACAGAAGGGTACAACAGAATTATGTAGCCTAAAATATGACTTGTTCTGAAAACATGAAACCTACAACAGGGGTTAAGAACATGAGTTGTCAATGAGAGCTTTGGGCCAAATCTGGTCTACTGTCCATTTGGGTAAAACCTGTGTTGTGACCTAGTAATAGTTTTATCATGTTTAAATGGTAAAAAAATAAAATAATAATAATAACAATAATAATAATATTTTATGACTGAATAAAAATATAAAAATAAAAATTTCAACGTCTATAAAGTTGAACTTGAACATAGTCACACAGATTTTCTATGCCCATGTTTTGACCCCAAATCAGAGGAGAGAAGTTTTGATAGTGACTGTATGGCCCACTAAGCTTAAAATATTTCAGCTATCTGATCCTTTACGGAAAAATTTGGCAACCACAATTCTAGAAAAATTGAAATAAAGGGGTAATTATAGTAAAGTATATTTAGTCAGTATTTAGCCAAAACCTAAATTTGAAATTGCTTTAATTCATTATTATTTTTACTGCTGAAATAAAGAAGATATTTTTCCACGTACCTACTTTTCTTTTGTTTCTTAGTCTTAGCTTTTTGTATAAATTGGATCAATGCTCACGACTAATGTTGAGGGTGTGGTTTTAATTTCATGAACAGGTGGGTTTTTCAAGCATAGTTAACTGGTATTGTGTTTCCTCTGTGTTGTGTTTTCTTTTTTTGGTTTGAGAAAACCTCATTGCTGCTCCCTCTGCTTTGATTTGACTGTAATATTATTACTTCACACTTTCCAAACTTACAGATGGCTTCACAGTCTTCTGTTACTGAAATGGTACAGTGAATTTTGATGTCACCCTTGTTCTCTTCTCCAATCTTCAACGCCATTCTTTGTGGATGATTGGCTTCCTCTGCAGGAATATATAAATCTTATTTATTTTTTAAGACTTAAGGTCATATAATTTACATGATACATTTCTTGATAATAATTTTTCTATACAATTTTCCTAGTATAGTATATCATTTTGACCTACAGATGTACATTTGTCTTGACTTCATAAAAATATTCACTTATTGTAGTTGTGATTATTAATTTCTTCTTTTAGTATCTCAAACTTTAGTCACCTTTATGTTAGCACCTCTTTATCCTTTGTGTATATCATATCCTTCTGGTTGCTCTAATGTGTTTGGCTATTTCCTCTTTGTTTGCTATGAATTTTAAGCTCTTCCTCTTTCCATTATTTGAATTTCCATGCATGTCTTCCACATTTTGGGGTCTAAATCAATGGTTCTCAGTGCTGGCTACACACTACCTTCACTTGTAGAAAGTTCAAAAATCTCAAGGCCCAGGATATACTTCAGAACTTTTAAATCAATAAGTCCTAAAGCAATCAAAACACAAGTATTTTTTTTTTTTTTTTTAGGACACAAGTATTTTTAAAGCTTCTGATGTAGTTTCTGTGATCCACTATGTGAATCAATTTATATATGTACATAAAGATTTAGTTTGTTTTTTATCTGAGTTTTGCAATCTTTCTTTTCATCATACGTTGCTTCGTCTTCTTATTGTTTAACACTATCTTATTAAATAGATATTCCTATTAAATTCTTCCAGAACTTAAGTTTACCTGGGATATTTGTTTCTGTTCTTATAAGTTTCACAGTACTTTAATTCATCTTTTTTTTTTGCATATTTTATCTGTTCATCCTCTCTCCTTTCTTCCTTTCTCCTTCCTGCATTTCTTCCAACTCTGCCACTCCCTCTTTTGTCTATACTGTGTTGTGCTGCGTTTACGATTACATGTCTACCTTGTGCTTGATAAAAACAACTTTATCCAGAACTTTATTTAATGTAACATACCATAGGTATATTATTCAATGAAATTTATTTTTGGAGAACAGCTAAATTTTCAGTTGTGATTCCTGTTTGAGGCCTGGATCCTTTTTCTTTCTTTCTTTCTTTCTTTCCATTTTTCTCTGTTGTGGGCATGCAAATATGGTGAAGAAGATCTTGGCTGGGACTAAATATATTTTTAGCTGAAGGAGATTTGGCTCTGTTCTGTCTTCTAGAATCAATGACCTCATGCAAGGTCAGCTCCACTCTATCTCGTGTTCCATTTTGGTTGCTTCTGACTTGCTTGCTTGCCCCTCCCTTCCTTCATGCTAGAATATAACATTTTGAAAATCTTTGGTAGTTTGTTTTTTCCTCATTATTACTGGGGTCCTAAGAGGTATCTCAGGGCTTCCTCTTCCCTAAATTTTTCTTTGACTTTCTTAAACTCTGTATTTACTCATGCTTGTCTAAATTTCTCTAGAGAGAAAAGTTTTAATAAAAATTTTCACAATTTTATGAACTCATCTGTGTTCCTCCATAGAGCGTTCTGCAGTGGGTTTGATACAGGGAGGGGAGCTAGTTCAGTGCTGTAGTATAACATTAATCAGAATCTTCTTTTTATTCACTTATTGGCCATTTCTTCTATAACTTCACTTACCTGCCTGGTAAGTGAAATTTAATGCCTGGCAGTTGAAATTTTGAGACAGTCCTTCCTGCACCATTTTGCATATCCTTCAGAATAGAAATACTTTTGCTAATGCTCAGATTGAAAAAGATGCTCATGGACAGATTGTCAAGACGATGGCTTTGAATGTTCAAGCCATATCAGAGTGTTGCATCAGTTAATAAGTGTGCACTTAGCATCCTATTAATGGCTCTCATGCCTTAGTGTTCCCTGAGAATCACTTGGAGTTCCTATTAGGAATTCTAATTCCTCTGATTCAAGTGATCTGGAATGAGGTTTAGTAGCCTATCAGTTGAATAGCAAATTAGATGGTTCTAAAGCAAATGGTTCATGAATTACATTGAGAGAACATGCTAGGTGCTCAGCATTCTACTTCATATTATAAGAAACATAGAATAAGTGTGTGATATGTTTCCTGCCCTTAGGAAACCTACAAACATGTTTATCCTATGTCAGTTACACATATGAAATAATCCTAGAACAGCAAAAAACATTATTTACAAAAGAGGTTAAATGTATACTTAATTGCTAAAAATCCTAGATAAAACTTACATGGCTTTCAAAACTCAAAAATCAAATGAAAAAAAATGATGTTTTCATGTGTTTATTCTTAAATTCCTTAGGATTAATATGAGATTCAAATTTTTAACAGCCCCCAAAGACTTGTGCCTGCTCCATAAAACTTCCAGATGGACTTGCCTACTCCTGCAATAAATGCAGCATGCTTAATAATTCCAAGGTCCTTTTATGGATTTTTTGTTTTAGTTTTTGTTTTTTGCACACATAGTTTTTCGTCTTTCCTTCTACCAATCCATGTGCTGGATTATATTCCACAATAGAGTATATAATTCTTCAGGACAATTTTTGGACTTTATTATTCTTTGTTTAATCCCATAGCTCTTTACATATAGTAGATGTTCAGTTAATGCTTGCAATATCAAAGTAAAAAAAAAAAACACAACATACAAACCTACACATATTCTAAGACAAAAACTTGCTATATTTCCTATTCATTGTGAATTAAATTTTGCCATGATCAATATAATTTATATTTTCCAGAGATCTATTATTTTTTAAAATATTTTCTGAATGAACAAATGCATTTTTTAAAAGTTTATTTATATTTATGTTGTGCTCAGGATCGAACCCAGAGCCTCACACATGCTAGGTGAGCACTCTACCGCTGAGCCACAATTCAAGTTCCCAGAGACCTGTTATTGCTTAGAATAGGGGCAGATATATATATATATATATTTTAAAATGGTAAACATATATAATGCATAAGAATATTTCAAGGGAAATAAAGTGTGTTCCCTGTGTTTAAAAATTTTCAGTATTGTTGGTAAGCAATGTACATAAACATAGAAAAAATAATGTATGAAATACCTATTATAGTTCTGTACATGAGAGAAAAAAATATTAATACACCATAAATTTGTCAAGGAAATGGTTTCCTGAGGGGAAAAGTTTTAATCAGCATTTAAGAGAAACCATGAACAAATACCAGTAGCAAAGAAACACAAAATTTCCTTCAGGTGGGGAAAAACCATGAAGAAAGACTTTGATGGAAAGGATCATTATTAAACTAGTTATTGTACAATGATTGTTTTGGGGAATTGAGGGAAACCTGCTGGCTTACCCAACCTGTGTTTATTGAGCACCTGCTATGAGAAAGCTCTCCTCTTGGCACCCAAAGGTGTTTGTAAGTTTTGATAATAGTCTCTTCTCTGTTGGAGGTCCAAGGTCTACTTATATGAAAGAATATTTAAAAGAAGTGAAAGTATGTAATTAAGTGCCAAAATTAACTTTATGAATAAAATGAAATTTTAAGAAACCTTACACATCAGCAAGAACAAGAACTCTGATAACATTCTCTGGGAAAAGAGAAACTGAATGGGTCTTTGAAAGATATTTTTCTTTCAAGAAAATTCTATTTTTTATGAAGGACATTTTTAGAAGGTTTTGTTGGGTAGCAATGATGAAACAAGTTGCTAAGATGAGACCCTGTAGTCACATTGTCTGTTATTTGTGTGTGTAAAAATGAATACATCAAGACACTCTCCAACTGAGCTTCATTTGTAGAGTAGTGATGCCAATTATGACTGACATAATAGTTGTGAGGTTTAAAGGAGGTCTTTCTTGTAAAAAATTTAGCAGATGATTCAGTACATTATGAGGATCCATGAATATTGATGAAGCTGATGAAAATGAAAATGATGATGATGATGAAGACTTCAGAGAGGAAGAAGAGAGAAGACAAAATAAGAGGGGGAATAGCTGGAGAAGAAATGGGAAAGGAGGTGGAAAATACAATTGATGTTTCTATAAAATCTTTATGGGCTGTAAAATGAATTAGATGAAGAGAGGAAGGAAAAAGAAAAAAAATGTGATAATCAGGAGCAATTGTAAGGTGATAGAAGAAAGGAGTGAATTTCTCAGTTTTCAAAGAAATATGTGATGGCTTAACTCTCATATTTAAATGATTGCATAATGAAGTAATCAGAGCAAATAGATAAGTTAGAGTGAAGTCATTTTGGGGACAGAGAAGATAGCAGATGGGTGCTGTTTCAAAAATGTTGTGATGTGCTAGCACAAAACATCAACATGGAACTAATTTGTAAATATGCAGAAACAAAGAATTGAGGCTTCATCAGATCTAGTGGTGCAGATTGGAGGCTCATCAGTGCTGCTAAAATTTGAAGCTCAGAAATACGAGTGTTTACAAAAAGAACATAGAGCAGAATTGCCTTTTGTCTGCCTCTCTCTCCTTCTGTAGTCAGGATATTTTCATCTCAAACTCCTAATCTAGCTTGTGGTACCCTCAGCCTCTTCAGGACCTAAGGGTACCAGCCTTGTCAATAATAAAGTACAAGATTTACACACCTGCATGTGCACACACTCACATACACATGCTCACACACAAGTGTTTGTTTCTAAATTTGTGCCGGCTCTATTGAAAAGCTGCAGTTGAGGAGCCCAGTTGTGGTGGAGGGATGAATTCAAAGTCTTGTCTTCTGCAATTACTGGCTTTATAAGGGTCAACAAGATACTTATTTTCTCTGAGTTCATTTTTATGTCTGTAAAACATTCATATATATCACACTCAGTAGTGAGGATGCTGAAATGGTTTATAGAAAGTGTTTTTTTCCAACTGTAAAGGAATAAACATAATATGGTCAAAGCTAGTTCCATAGACTAAGAGCAGACATCAATCAATTCATTTTTCACTTTTAGCTGGTCCTTTGCTTCCTACCTCTGCTACAAATGAACATAGTTGATTTAAATCTTCTGTTGCAATAAAGTTTATTTTTCCCTTTGTCTATTATTCTATCAAGTAAATGTAAGGCAAAGTTCTAAAAACATAGACAGGAAACATCTTTATTATAAATCAGAAATCCAGACCTCCTCTAAATGAGTAACTGTATAAAGAATATTGGGTTTATGAAAAAAAAGAGAGTCTAAAGTTTACTTACAATCTCTTACAAATAGATATAGTAAAACCACTTTTATTGTATGACTCTGTCATATGAAGACTGATATGTATGCTTCTAATTTAATAAAATTTCAAATTGATGAAACATTTTTATTTATGGAACATTTTACATGCTTTTTTCTATTATAAATTTATTCTTTCTCCGGTAGCTACTTAGAAGTTCTTTGAAATAACATCACTTGAATAACATTTGCTGTGACCAACTCCTAGAATAGAAAGACTGCAGTGCAACAAAACAAATAAGCAGCATCTCTAACTTAGGGAACACATATTTTGTTAACTTACAC
This sequence comes from Tamias sibiricus, assembly GCA_025594165.1. Lineage (NCBI taxonomy): Eukaryota > Metazoa > Chordata > Mammalia > Rodentia > Sciuridae > Tamias > Tamias sibiricus. The sequence continues at coordinate 42,718,529 of CM046661.1, forward strand.
CACTTACATGTTGGTGTTACTTATATTTATTTAGGACCTACTTAGACTTTTCTTGTTATATTTAAAAGATGATTGGAATATTAACATTAAGATACTTAAGAAGTTTAAAAATCAGCATTTCCATTAAAAATTTCCAATAAAATTGATCAGATATTTATTGGATTATTTAAAGTTCAAGCATCATATTTCATCTACTTATATCTTGGGATAGTGTGGTAAATGGAATTTCAGTGTTTTCTAATTTAGATCACCTGAGATTTTGTTGGGACTCATGTCTGCCAAGGGGAAGGACTTTGGCTGCTTACCACGCCCTAGTAGGACCGGGGCTAAGCAAAGGGGTGTGGCTATGATGTAGCGTGAGAGACCCAACCGCCCTGCTGGCTGATTGGTTAGTTCTAGGCCTATTTAAGTTTAGCACCTTGCCAATAAAGTTGAGTTTTGGCTTTCTCACTTGCTATACAAAACTCCCTGGGTGTGGCATGGTTTCTGTCCATCAGGCAGAGGAAGGCACTCAGCATATGTTTGTCCTTAAGCCCATCTTCGCCGGGTAAGTTGTTTTCTTTCTGCCCCCTTTAGGGCCCAAAAGGGGGGTAGCTTAGAACTCGGCCCCATTCATAACTCAGCAGCTCCGGCAGGTTGGCGCTCAATGCGGGGCGGGAAAAAATTATTGGTGGGCTTAACACAGTTAGAGACGCAACGTCTCTTTCTCTGGCAAAAATACCCTCTATTATGGGGCAAGCATTAACATTTAGAAAAACTCAAGACCCAGCCCTCGAGGCATGGTGATGTATTTTAAGAAAGCAAGGTCTCCAAATATCTGATAGCCAATCAAAGTGATTTGGAATTCGTTAATACGGGCGGCTCCCTGGCTCCCAAAGTCTGATTTTAATTCTTGGGAAACGTGGGACGAAGTGAACAAATTTTAAGAGACAGAGAAATTGAATATGGGGAAGTCCCGCCTCTGGGAGTTTATCCAGCTTTATCCGCCCTAAAAGCATGCTCACTCTTACAAAAAACAAAAAGATCTAATCTTTCCCTTCCAGAGAATTAAACAGCCCCTCCCAGTCTGCGAATTTAGAGAAATCTAACCAATCTCTAAAAACAAAGAACTCTCGCTCCAGGGAATTAGAAGTTACAGCCCCTCCTTTAGAGAGCTCTAACAAATTCCCTGAGGACAAAGGCCACCGGCCACATGGCTCACCACTTTGTGAGCGGGATCCACCATTTTATGAGCCAGCCCCTGTTGAGCCTTCTGCGCCACCGCTATACCAAGAGGCGCTAGCGCCCTCTAGTGGGCTTTCACCTGTAATGACATTTCCAGTTAATTTAAATCCGAGAGCAGACAGACCTCAAATTTGGTATCCCTAGGAGACTCAAGAATTAAAAGAATTAAAAAAGGCTGTAGCAGAGGATGGGCCAAATTCGCCATGGGCAGAATGTATTTTACAAAATCTCGCTCATCACGCCTGTACGAGTAGAGATTGGAAAGATCTAACCAAAGCTGTGCTCCCAGGACCTTTATTCCTTAAATGGTGTGCATATTTTTCTGATGAATGCCATATGCAGGCTGAGAGGAACCAAACTGCAAATCCTCCCATACCAATAACCTTTGGGATGCTGTCAGGAACTAGTGACCAATATGCCACAGGAATTCAACAAGCAGCATTACCAGCTCCGTACCAAGAACAGGTGCGAGCTTTAGGGCTGGCAGCATGGAAGAAGCTAGAGGAAGGCCCCACAGAGCCTCCTATAGCTGGAATCACTCAAAAAGCTAATGAGGATCTAGCCACATTTATTGAGAGAGTGGAAAAAAGCCTTCAAAGGAAATTTCCACCTGGTGCGATGAGGGACCAATTTGCCAAAATGTTAGTTTGGGAAGGAGTGACCGCAGATCACAAACTGGCCTGTGCTGGGTTAAAAGATAGATCTATGGGGAGATGGATTATTGCCACCAAAGATGTGGGTTCGACAACTCACCAATCTCAGATATTGACCGCTGCCCTTAATGCCCACACAGAGGTATTAACAATAGTTTTAAATGGAAAAGGAGCCTGTTTTAAGTGTGGACGACAAGGCCATTTTAAAAAAGACTGCCCCAATGGCCATGGTCGGCCTCCAGAATGCTCCCCTGGCCAGACTCAAAGTCCAGCTGCCCCTAGAACACTTTGTCCTAGGTGTAAAAGAGGATATCATTGGAAAAAGGATTGCAGGTCTAAATTTGATATTCAGGGGAAAATTTTAAACTCCTGAGGGGTCAGCCTCCAGCCCCGTTATACCAAGGAGGTTCCCCTGCTCACAGTCCCCCTCAGGTCCATTGGACAGTTCCTATTGTTCCAGGGATTAGACCAAAAATGGATATTTATATATCAGGAAAGAATTCCGTTGCCTAATTGATACTGGGTCAGATCGTACTATACTAAGGAAGGAAGAGATTCCACCCCAATGGGAACTAATTCCAGGGCCCCAGTTACTTGGAGTAGGTGGAAACACTCACTCAGAAGAGACCAGAAATTGGCTTAAATGGAAAGATATAGATGGAAATCAAGGAGAAGTTCGTCCCCTTGTGGTTTTTGGATTAACCTCTAATTTATTAGGTCAAGACATCCTAGGAAAAGCTGAGGCTTACATTACTACAACCCATAGAGAGCTTCAAAATGATACGGGGATAAAAACTTCCAATCATCAAATAGGGTCTCACCCCCAATCCTAAGGGCCACTGCTCCCCAAGTTCCTGCCATTCAATGGCGAGATGACCCCCCAATCTGGGTCGAGCAGTGGCCCCTTCCTACTGAAAAACTAAACCATTTGAGGACAATTGTCCAAGAACAGTTAGCCCTAGGACATATTAGACCTTCTCTTAGCCCATGGAACAGTCCTGTTTTTGTTATACAAAAGGCCACAGGGAAATGGAGGATGTTACAAGACCTCCGAAAAATTAATGATAGGATGTTCCTTGTTGTCACACCTCTGCGTGGCCTCCCCTAGATCCCTTCTATCTCAAAAGATTTAACCTTAATTGTTATTGATATTAAAGACTGTTACTTTTCAATACCTCTTCATCCAGATGATTATGAAAAGTTTGCATTCTCGGTCCCCTCAGTCAATTTTCAGAAACCAGATGAGCGATATGAATAGATAGTTCTCCCTCAAGGTATGGCTAACAGCCCAGCTTTTTGTCAATATTATGTTTCATGTCTTCTGTCACCATTAATGAAAAAATCACAGCTCACCCTATATGTTTATATGGATGACATCATCCTGGGAGCTGCTGATGTCCAACAACTAAACTCAGCTTACCTAACCCTTCGTGAACTCTTAGAAAAAGGAGGGTTACACATATCCAATGATAAGATACAAACTATTCCTCCCTTTAAATTATTGGGGTCAAAACTTAGCTTAGACTCGGTTTGTCCTCTCAAACCTCAACTAGTCATTCAAAAATCTTACTCCTTGGCAGAGTTACAAAAGCTATTAGGAGAGCTAAACTGGTTAAGACCATGGCTTCGTATCTCTACTGAAGATTTATTACCTCTCTTTGAGTTGCTACGGGGAAAATCCCCCTCTGATGTGATTTTACTAAAAGAAAGTCATCTGTCAATATTACAAAAAGTCCAAGATGCCCTCAATTCAACCCAATTGGCTCGATACCAACCAAAGCAACCTCTACATCTGTGGATTTTCTCAGGTGCTAAGCTCCTTACAACTGTGCTCACCCAGATGAGAAATCCCTTAGAGTGGATACATTCCTCTGTGGGAGGAGCACCTCGAGTTTATTCCCAATTAGATCACTTAACAGATCTTATAATAAAAGGAAGAGATACATCATTAAGGCATTATGAAAAAGACCCAGATATTTTAACAATTCCTTACCGTTTGTCAGACTTTAAATAGATACAGAGGAAACAACCCTAGAGTCTCCTATGCTTTAAAAGGATTTCTAGGAAAAGTTGACTGTCATTATGGGTCAACCAAATGGACATTTTCTTTTCCCAAACTGGAGTGGACTCCCCCCATCCTGTTTTCCATCAAGCCACTCCCCAAGGCAGTAAATGTCTTCACAGATGGAGGAAAAGAAGGGTCAGCAGTTGTAGTATTTCACCCATCCTCAGGCCAAAGGACACAATACTTTGAAGCAGTTACTGGTTCTGCTCAATTTAAAGAATTATATGCTGTTGCATTAGCCTTGACCCATGTCCAAGAGCCTATGAATCTTTTCTCAGATAGTTTATATATAATTAACCTATTACCTACTCTAAATGCCTCATATATAAAGATAGATAATAATCCTATCACCCCTCTGATGATTCAGGTTCGATCCCTGTTAAAGGGGCGTAATGAACCTGTGTTCCTCCAACATCTTAGGGGACATCAAGGCTTATCTGGGCCCCTCTCTGAGGGAAATCAGGCCGCTGACCGTTTGGCCACCACAGGTGTATTAACAGTTACAGTCCCATATCAACAAGACCTTCAGTTAGCCCAAGGTCTTCACGACCTTACTCATTTAAATTAGAGAGGTCTATATAATAAATTTCCTTTAGTTCCTATAAAAGATTGTAAAAACATGTAAGTCCTGTTTGCCCTTCTTACAAGTCCCACCTCTCCAGTCCCCTGGGGTAAATCCCAGAGGCCTATGGCCCAATGCTGTCTGGCAAACTGATGTAACCCATTATGTGCCATTTGGAAAATTAAAATATTTTTATGTCCATAGATACTTATTCACATGCTTGTTGGGCCACGGCACACTCTGGAGAAAGGGCTAAACATGCTGAAAGTCACTTTTTACAATGCTTTGCTATTCTTGGATTGCCAAAACAGGTTAAAACCGATAATGGACCCTGTTTTGTGAGCAAATCATTACAAAAGTTCTTCCAAACTTGACATATTAGGCATACCACAGGGATCCCATATAACCCAAAAGGACAAGCCATCATAAAAAGACATAATAAAACCCTAAAGGACCAATTAATAAAACAAAATGGGGGAAGCAACCCCCATGACCAGTTTAAAAACAGCTATGCTTACTTTAAATATTTTAAATTTTTCCAAACAGTAGCCTCTGTCTGCGTTTCAAAGACACTGGTCTAACCAAACACCTTATGGAAAAGTTGAGGTCCGATGGAAAGACCCATTAACTGGAGTCTGGAGAGGTCCTGATCCGTTAATAAGTGCTGGCAGAGGTTTTGGATGTGTGGGAGAACAAAACCCTATATGGGTGCCTGCCAGAGATCTCAAATACTGCCAATCCGACCAAAATGACTACCCAGGAGCACAAGCTCTTGAGGAGTGATCCTTTCTTTTTTCCACAGAAATGAAAACACCGTGACAAATCTCCTGTCCTGCTGTGATTAAACTTCTCATCACATCCATTCCAAAATTCATCAAAAACACTATCTTGGACTCCTTCTTTGTCAGTATCTCAACCCTCTGTGATGAGAGAAGAGGGACTGGGCCATTCCTGTGACAATTATCTGGACTTTATGCTAGACGACTTCCTTTGGACTCTGAGAGAAGAGCGCTATATCTTATGACAATTATCTGGACTTTGTGCTGAACGGCTTCCTTTGGACTCTAAGAGAAGAGTCCCATTCCTGTGACAATTGTCCGGACTTTATACCAAAAGACTTCCTTTAAACTAAGCTAAATAGATGGACTTTCTCCCTTTGATAAAATCCCTGCTAAATAGATGGACTTTCTCCCTTTGGTGAAATCCCTGATTGTCATTGTCTTTGTGTGCACTTTTAGCCCTATAGAACTAGCCAGATTGATACAGCTGGGTGGTCTGCTGTCACGCTGAGCTATAGCCCTACAGGCTTGGCCATGGTCCTTAACAGGATGCAAAGGTTTGCCATCCAGTCAAGCCTTCCCAAAGGTGACTGTCATGTCCCGTGTGCTCCCCTTGGCCACTTGCTGGCCCTAGGTATGTCCACCTGCTAGAGTGATAGCCAATGACGGGTAAGATTTTTCCCAGAGAGGAGAAATCAACCTAGACAGGCACACTCTCAAATGAGTTGGACACCCTACAAGATGGGACATCCCATTTTTAAAATATAAAATGGAGAGACCCCATTTTAAATTAAACAAAAAAGGGGAATTGTTGGGACTCATGTCTGCCAAGGGGAAGGACTTTGGCTGCTTACCATGCACTAATAGGACCGGGGCTAAGCAAAGGGGTGTGGCTATGACGTAGCGTGAGAGACCCAACTGCCCTGCTGGCTGATTGGTTAGTTCTAGGCCTATTTAAGTTCAGCACCTTGCCAATAAAGTTGAGTTTTGGCTTTCTCACTTGCTATACAAAACTCCCTGGGTGTGGCGTGGTTTCTGTCCATCAGGCAGAGGAAGGCACTCAGCATATGTTTGTCCTTAAGCCCATCTTCACTGGGTAAGTTGTTTTCTTTCTGCGGGCAGAAAGAAAACCCCCTTTAGGGCCCAAAAGGGGGATAGCTTAGAACTTGGCCCCATTCATAACTCAGCAGCCCCGGCAAGATTTTTTTTTTTTAAGTGCAGAATTACCTATTGGAAAACAAAGATATTATGTCTTCAAGGAATTTAAATTAAGAAAGCAACTACCATTTTTGAAAGCCTGAAGTGCTGTAGCCCTGTACTTTATAAATTTAGAAGTTAAGCATAATTTGAATAACTCTGGGATGATTTAAAAATATAAACATTTATTTTAGTAGATTCATGGATCTTTGGGGAGAGTAAATAGAATAGGTATTTTATTTGAATTCCTAGCTTTTGTGTTTGACTAAATTATTTAACATACAATTTAACATAAACCAGAGAAGTGCTTAAAATTACATAGGCATGCTAATCATGGGGAAAAAATACCTTTCAAGGGAGAAACAATAAACACATTATTTGAGAATTGCATTTTAAAATTTTATGTCACATTTCTCATAACAAGTGTAGCAATAAAGTTTTTATTGCTAAACCTTAATACAGAATTAGGTCATTCATAAATCTGTTGCAATTAATGCTTCACGAAAAAAATATAAAGATCTATTTTACTCTAATAAATACACAAGACATAAAATACTGCTGTTACAACTTCCTAATAGCAAGACTTTTTGTAAACGTTCAAAATGCTATCTCAATAGCATTTCAGATTTTTATCTAAAAGCTATATGTATTCAAGTTTCACAGATATCCCCATAAAAACTCTTAGATAACTAAAGTAAAATTTGACACTTGTATTTTCTCAACATTTATGAAATAAAAAAAGTTCAATTTTAGATCATAAAATTCTTGATAATGGACACTATTCCTGTTTCACTATTAGCAAAATATCAAAGCCATTAGGCACTAAGCTTATGTTTGGGAATGAATAAACGTATGAAATGAATGAATATACAAATGAAGTATGCATCTATCCTCTACAAATGAGCAAGAACATACTATATTGGTGTCCTTATGACATATGAGTTTTCTTTTCAATTGGAAAACAAATCTTCAAGTAGCATGTTTGCAAAACTTAAAAGATTATGTTGCAAAACATTATTCAAACTAGTCTGATAAGTTAATGACAACATGTATCTGTATGATGAAATTTTCCTTGTGTCAGGAGAAGTAGTTCACCTAAAATATTGGATGGTACCATTTAAAACACTTTTTCTGACCCAGATTTTCTACTTATAAAATAGTAATTCCAATATGCATATCAGTCAGGTCAATAATTTACTTTTCATTAATCAACTGCTTCAGTGATAATGTATTTTATACATTATATATTGTCTTGTCAAGGTTCTGGTGTGAAGTGTAATATCCCTGAATTTTAGAATTACCGATATTTTTTAGGCCATGTAACAATCATAATCTATAGGATAGCCTATAAATATGAAAAGAGATGACCTTGGGCTTCCAGCATAGATAACAAATATATAAAGCCATGAAGAATTTTTCATGGACTCTGAATATTAAAAAAAAAAGATAAAACAAAAATACATTCTAAAAATTGAACATTTGGAATGAAAGTAATCACAAAATTTTTATCTAAAATATATTATAAGAAAAGATACTCTCTTAGTATGTTTTTTTTTTCCTCAGAGAAAGTCACTTAGATAAGATTTGAGTGTGCACAGTTTATTTGGGAGGTGTTTGGTGATCCCAGGAATGAACAGAATGGAAATGAGGAAGCAAGTCTGGAACAGAAGTTGGTGCAAAGATGCATTTGCTAAGAAGTATCACCTTATATAGCTAGTGCACTGTCTGCAAGAGCAGTTCTGGGGCAAAGTAGACCACACCTTTGAGATTTATCCTAAACAAGCCCAAACCACTGGGATATTCTTAACTTTGATATTTATCCCGAACGAGCCCAAATAACCAGGATAATGATCCACATACCCCATATTTAACATTGGCTGAAGCCTGCTTCCTGTGACATTAACTTTATGAGAGGGATGATCATAATTCATTAACCATGAATAAAGGGGACTGGGAGTAGAGGCATGTGTGTCCATAATAAGCTGTCCCAAACGGTGGAGGTGGTTTCTGAGGAGGACAGCCAGGGTACTGATGGAGCTGGCTCCATCTTATGGGTACTAGTCACTTCTGATGGCGTGCCCTCCTAGTGATGTTTCTTCTCTTGCCTCAAACACAAAGCATAGGCAGAAAAATGCTTCATGATCTTTCTCATTTAAGTCAGCTCAGCTCATATCATGTCTCTTCCTAAATTTTTGTGGCATGCATTTTATGTTAACAGGTTCAAATAAAATATATTTGAATGTGACATTTAAAAACTATAATGTTTAAAAGAATGATTTAGTGACTTAACTTTGAAAGCTAAGAAGGATACACCAGTTTACCATAATGATTTTATGTAATAAGCTGAGACAAATCTGTTGTACTTAAGTTTATCAGATTCCACTGTCCCATCCTACTGTTTGCCTCCATTTTAAACTTGAGAACCACCTCTTTCATTCACAAGATATTTCATTGAGCATTTAGCATGCACAATAGGAGGCCAGCTATGATGATAAGACAGATGGGTTATAGAAGACATAATTCCTATCCTCAAGTGAAGTCTAGAATTTAGTTAAAGGGAATAAAAGTCATATTTACTCAAATAAAATGCCCTATTAGTGTAGTAGGCATATATAGGTACTACTATATTAGTAGTAAGAAAATATGTGCTATAAAATTTTAGAAGAAATAATTTCTTAATATAAAATTAAAACCAGCTTACCGGAGAAGGTACTGGTTGATCTTGGTTTCAAACCATTGAGATGGACTATACTGGAAAGAAAGTAGAAATGACAGGATAAACAAAATCATGGAAATGTACTTTGGGAGATATTAGTGGTTAAATTTGATAAACTAATGCTGTTATATTTTGTCACAGTGTTTTGTTGTGGTTGCTAGTTATATTTTGTCCCATTTCTTTGTTTTAAGAGTTGGTTTCTTTCATTTTTCCCTCTTTTTCAAGTTTCCTTATGAAAGTGATTTAGGGCTGAACAAAAAGTAGTAAAGAAATGAATTACTCAATAAAACCTTTGTAAGAGTGACTATAGATATCAAAAGTGACCTGTATAGTCATCACCGTGTGAAGAATGCTGCACCTGTCAGTAGACCTGTATTCCAGTAATAGTTTTGGCTCTGCCAATCCTCCGGACCTCAACTTCCTCATGTGGGAAACTAGAGTGCATGGCTATATGTCATGGAACCTTACTTAGTCTCAGAATCTGTGGCAGATCAGATGATTTGGCAATGTGTATAAAGAAACAAATATGGAGGTGTTTCTATTTATTAAGAACAACATGTTTGCCAGGCGCATCCCAGCACTTTGGGAGGCTGAGGCAGGAGGATCGCGAGTTCAAAGCCAGCCTCAGCAATGGCGAGGCACTTAGCAATTCAGTGAGACCCTGTCTCTAAATAAAATACAAAAAAGGTCTGGGGATATGACCCAGTGGTCAAGTGCCCCGAGTTCAAACCCTGGTACCACAAAAAAAAAAAAAAAAAAAAAAAAAAAAAAAAAGTTTGATCATAATGTTTATCTTAATGGCAAGAAATACAGAATGGAAACAAACTTCAGTAGAAAAAAAACATTGGAGGTATGATCATGTATTTAAGTGTATAAGTGAAAAGCACACAAGATGAGAAAGAAACTGTAACATTTATATTATTCTATCTTCTTTAGTTCATATATGATTCTTTTCCAACTAAAACTCATCTCTTCAATTTTGCATTTAATTAAATACCATTGTTGTGTGTGTGGAAGGAAAATATCTCCATGTGCACATATAATTTCTAATATTATCATTATGATTCTAGTAGGTATATGGGGTAGATAATTTGAACAGAAATCTGTTGTTTCATTATCAAATGTACATATAACTCACTCAAAAATACTATCCTCTAAAAATCACTTTATCATTTTCAGAAATTATATAACTACTTCATGACATATATTTCAGGAAAATCAAATCAATAAAAACGTAGTCAAACTTTACTAAATAAAGCTTAATTTTAAAAATTATATTTTCTATAAATAAAGAAATCTAGCCAAGAAAATGTGAAAGTTACTACTAGAACATGTTAATTACAAGAATCCAGTGTTTGATAATATGTACTTCAAAGATACAGATAGTTTATTATAATATATTTAGATCCTATATTAAATTTAGTAGAGAGAACAGTAATAAACATTATGAATTGATTGACATTCAAAGTCAGGGTTAGGAAATGGAGTGTTTCAAGAAGAAACTACTGATTTAGGAAGGAAGAGAACAAATGTCAGCTAGCTCAACCAAAAGGGTGGCATTACAGATTGCACCTGACTATTGTGATTCCTATTGACCTCATTTGTGAAAGAAAAAATTTGGATAACATCTAACATTTTAGTTAGCTTGAACATTTTATGAGACTGTTTTGATATATGTAAACAATTTGGAATTACAAACTGGAATCTATATATCTCAAGCCAAATCCAGAAACGTTTAATATATGAATACTTAATTTTAAAAAATGGGAAACTTTGAGTCTTGTTTTAGTGTTTGCAATGTCTACAGATAATAATACTGACTTATTACCACTCTTAAAATTCAAAGTCTTCCTGCCTCTTTACAATGGCAGCATTCCACAAAAAATTTATAACATCATTTTTCAAAGAATAACCTATTTCCCAGTTACATCAAGATTAGAATGTAAGAGACAATTTCTTGGACCAAGCATTTATTGAACCTTTCTTTTCGAGCTCTGTTGTGTTCTGCTTTATGCAAGCATCATCTCATTTTTTACCTCACAGCAATACAGTAAGCACTGTATCATTATCCCATTTTATAAACAAAGCAATGGAAGCAGTGAGATAATGACATAAATTGCCTCTAGTCACAGAAACCAGGTCTATCTCTCCAAACTCATGATCTGTTGAGGATAGGGCTAAAAGGTGACTCTAATTTTAAGCCCAAATAACTAGAAAAATGATTATGTAATTAACCATTATAGTGAATACCAAGTTTCAAATGGAAAATTTTGGTTTCTGTTAAACATGTTTAAATATTGTTGATGGAATGTGCACGAGAACTCTTACAGGAAACTAGAAATAGATAATTAATTTAGGACTAGAGAAATAATAAATGATAGTTTTCAGTCTATCCTTAACTTCAAGTTTAAATTAATTCTAATACAATTATCAGACTCCATTCATAGGGATTCAGATACATACACAAAATAAAATTATGTACAGCTCGGTTTTTCTTGGTAAATGAGCATTGATTAGTTGCTTATTTTAAAAGAATCTATTTTACTAGAGGTCTTTTCCTCAGTTTTAAAATCTGAAAACCTTTTTATGTCCACACAATGACATTGGATAGCTTATTCAAAATAGGATTTCATCATCTAAAGCTTATAAAAGACTACTATATAAGCTAGAGGAATAAATTACTGATTCAACTGTTTCTATTTGTCTGAAAAATACCCATTTTCACTATAGGCAAAATTACATAAATTAAAAAAAAATTAAAAATCAGATGATTGCTTCTGCATGGAATGAAAACAAGAAGAGCTCCTTGGATAATGCAAATATTTAATAACTCCATTTTTATTCCCTCAGTGTGAAATACTTGTCACAGTGTGCTAAGGATTCAAGCTCATTTGCTAGAACATACATCTCACTAGAGAGTTCTTTGATGGGCATTATGAAAGCTTTCCTCATACTCTTGCATTCAGATCTTGAAAGTGAGTTTGGAGGTTCCAAAAATAGGACTATGGTTCCTCATATCCCCTTAACTGAATAGCTCCCCTTTGGCTATGAAATTTTTCCCTTTTAACCAATAATCTAATTTGCAGTGTGTATGAATTGGTCCTTTAAAGCTAGCCTATTCTCTTATTTCCTTGTGGGGATAGGCCATCTCATTGTTGCCTCCTCTCCTAACTAGAAACTGTCCAAGTACCAAGAAAAACTAAGTGGTGATATTAAATGATGCACAAACAATAAATTCCTTATCTTTTTTTTTTTTTTTTTTTTTTTTTTTTTTTTTGTGGTACCAGGGATTGAACTCAGAGGCACTCGACCACTGGGTCACATCCCCAGTCCTTTTTTGTGTTTTATTTAAAGACAGGGTCTCACTGAGTTGCTAAGTGCCTCGCCATTGCTGAGGCTGGCTTTGAACTCGCAATCCTCCTGCCTCAGCCTCCCAAAGTGCTGGGATTACAGGCGTGCGCCACTGCGCCCAGCAAATTCCTTATCTTTTGGAATGTGAATTTAATCTTGCTTAAATGAAATGCATGCTTACTAATATTCTATGAAAAAATCAGATTTGTTCACATATCTCATATGTTGTTGAAAATATTTTTTAAATGCATTGAATGCCTACTACCACATTTGTAAGATTGGGGAAATCATGACAGAAACATAAATAAATATTTCACAGTTCTCTTGAAGGAGTCACCAAAGGAAATACAATGTGGACCACAATTGAGCAAATACACTATTTCAGAAACTGGTATTTTAATGGATCAGAAAGGAAAACAATCACCATAACTCCAATTTATCAGGGAATATTTAATAGATAAAGAGAATAATATCATTCTTGTTTGAATTAGAGTTACTTGAGATTATGTAAATTGAAGGGTGTACTAGTTTACCATTTTATCCATGCTTAATTGTTTGTGTTTTTTAATTTTAAAGTAAGAGTTTGGTATTTTTTTCTGAATGCAAAATTAAATTCAAAATTAAAGTACTTTTGAAATATCCAGTAAGACTCATTCATTATAACAATTCATAAATTTCTTATTGCAAACTTTAAAACAATTTTATTATACCTTTATCACTACACATTGTACTGGAATTACCATGATCATTTCAAGATGAACTTATAAGGTATATAATTGAATTCAAACATAAACTCCTAATTTAAACTTAAGAAATAAGACTATGATTACATAGATTATTAAGTTTCCTGGTAGTCAAATTAGATTATTCTTTACAAACTGTTATTCATCTCTGGTCTTAAATCCCTTCATCTTATGCAATATATAAGGAGTATCAAGAAGAAAATGTATAGCTAGCTTTAGGGGACTCTAAGGATTATAGTAATAAACACTTTCTATATAAAATGATTGTGCAGGTGGGACAAAAGAATTCATGTCTATTCATTATTGCATCATTTAAAAAAATTACTATGCAGGTAGTGGAAATAAGCCATAAAACTTCACACATTTGCAATTGTTAAAATGTTTTATTAGGACATATATTTGGCATGTTGCCCTCATTTTACTTCAGTGACTAAGATTGTTGCCTAAAAGAATATTCTGCTTTTCTAAAGGATGGGTACTTTCTAGTCATTTCTTAAATAGTAATGGAGGGACATTGCCCCCAACAGGGAAAAGAGAGAATAGAAATAGAGATGAAGTCTAGCAGTTCATCTAGAAGGTAATGAATATGAATGTGAGAAATACAAGTATTCTAGGAGCAAATTGAGGGCTAAACATCACATCATCAGCTCTTGAGCTCATTCTATTTTTGTTTTTGATCATCTACTTTTGTAAAACCAAAAACAAATTTTTAATGTCATTATATCTTGTCATTTGTTTAGATGTTGTAAAATAAAATTAATTCAAAATAGCTCATAGTTAACATTTATACCCAAACTCCTCATCAATGTTTTACAGTAATTAAGCATAAAATAAAATTGTCCCGATTCTCTTACATACCAGAACCAGATATAATTTCTTCAGCTCATATAAATTAATTGCTTGGCCTCAAAAACCTTATAAAATTGAAGTAAATTTGCTTAGATGAACACCCAAGGAATCATTTCACTTCTTAAATATTGATAGATTGCTTTAATTTAAATTTGTGGTGTTCTTTTCCTTTAAATATAAAGAAATTATATAGCAAACACAGGAATAACTGGTATCTGATGTTTCCTTCTATATGACATTGTTCTGAAATACTGTGCCACAATTACAATAGGCAATTCAAAATTTATGATGCATTGCATAATTTATTGCCACATTTCAGGCTAGCTTTTTAAAAATTTTAACTTCCAGAAGGGATGAACATTTTGAGGCATTTTCAGATACAAGCTTTTAAAGTTATTCTTTCTCTCCATTTCTCTCTCTCTTGCTCTCTTGCTCTGGCCTGCTTCCTCCTTTACCCCCACCCTCTGTCTAAAATTGAGAACTTTTGAACATCTCAGTGTCTGTGACGAGATTGAATTTATGTATGGTTGACATTTAAAATAAAATGTTATTGCAGAAAATGTCAGAAAGTGTAGAAGTTAAGTCATCTGTTGGAGGAACTTAATATACTTTATAACCTTGTAATTTTTATCAGATTTAAAAGATTTATTTTGTCATAAATAAATGATATTATCTATAAACTTGAACTTTCTTTTGGAGTAAATAATAGTCACTGAAGAAAATAAATTGAAAGGTAAGGAATTTAAATAATCTCTTTAAATATTCCAGGCTTGATAATAGGTATAAGACTGTAGCTTGAAACAAAAACTTTTTAAAGTTCTAATATAGGGCAATATGTACTTGCATGTAGAATAATCAAATTATCCACATATCTTCTAAGTATAAGAAATTTCTGATGGATTGAAAAATGTGGGAATAAAACACTTGGTTTCACTAGAAAGCCATTTCCCTCCTCGGATGATTGCGCACTATGAAGTAATAGAATGAAAAAGGACACTTTTAAATGACTATACTAACGTTCAATATGGAGACACTCTCTGCTCCCATCGCTCTGTCCTTGGCTCCATGGGAGATATAAAAGAAGAAAGAACATACATTTTCATTGTCAACTTACTTAGAAATCTGATTGGGAAGGTTAAGCATATGCATGAAACAAATTGCTGCCAGAGTCACAGCAAATTAAATGCCCAGAAACCAGAGAAATACCTGATAAACATGTAGGATTTAAGTGCATATGCTTTATCTGTAATTTTTTCTAATTTGATGGTATAATTTCATAAAGGAGATCTTTGCATAGTTCATTTACTTATTGACTTTCCCAAATATTTTAAATGAGGTATTAAGAATGAGCTTTTTATTATAAATTTAAATACACAATTATGAAATATTAATATAACCATGATATTATTTAAAAATTTAAATCTTCAAATAACATTTGTGATTACATTTTTATGCTGGAAATAAAGACAATGTTTTCTTAAGGTTATCAAAGTTTATATTTACTAGAAAGCAACACAAACATGCCCATTTTTTTTTTTTTACATTTTATTCCATAAAGACCAGTATGATGCATGCAATTATGGAAGATAAGCCAGCTTAGTCATGATTTATACTGACTGGCTTCCCCCTAATGCTGTTTAGAGTCTTCAGTTCAGTTGAACTCAGCTTCAGGGATTTCTCTTACTGATCAAGAAGCTTTAAGGCTTGGAGTAAAATTTTAGATCTTTCAGTGACTTTATTTCCTCAAATGTTGAACCAAAGCTTATTCTAAATGATGAAATGTTATGATTTTCTCAATGAACAGAAATAGTTTATTTAACATAGACTTCCTGAACTAATTTGAAAGAATGGCAGGTCAACAAATAAAAGTTCTGTTATAGTTTAGATATGAAGAGTCACCCGCAAAACTTATGTGTGTGAAAATGCAAAAAGTTTAGAGGTGAAATGACTGGGTTATGAGGGTCTTAACCTCATCAGCACATTAATCCTGTGATGGGATTAACTGGCAGGTAGGGTGTGGCTGGAAGAGGTGGATTATTGGGGGAGTACCTTTGGGGTAGATAGTTTGTCTGTGGTAAGTCCAGCTTAGTCTTTCTCTGATTCCTGATTGTCTTGTCCTGAGTTGCTTTCCCATGCCATACCGTACCACCACAATGTTCTGCCTCATCTCAGGCACAGTGCAACGGAGTTGGTCCTCTATGGACTGAGAACTCTGAAACCATGAGTTCCAAATAAACTTTTCCTCCTTGAAATTATTCTTGTCAGGTCTTTTGGTCTCAGTGATGAAAAAGCTGACCAAACAGTCCTCTTTTTCTTCCTGGGAATAGAAGCCAGGTCTTCATGCATGTTACTTAGCACATGCTCCACTACAGAGCTGCACCCCAGCCCTAACTAAAGTACTTAACATCTATCAGAGAGCATAGAAAAGGCTGTTCCTCAGCAGCTGCCAAGTAGGTTAGTAGGAATCATGAAGCCCACTTTATTCCTGGAATCAGGTTTTACTATCTGGTTCACAGTAAGAAACCTTCTGCTTGTGAGTAAAACGTGGTATCCTGTGGATGCCCAATGCTGCTAGAAGTGTGATTTCTCTCAGGGATGGAGAAGGATGGAATAAGGATGAGCTTTTGAACAACATGATTAAGCATGAAATGATCCAAGACATAAAGAAAAGAAAAAAAAAAGCAAAACAAGAACCATACAAGCTCTGGAGAAGGCAGCTCTACTGCCTACTGAGTTTCTCAGCCTTCCTGTCACCCACCCAGTTCTAGTTATTAGTCAGTGAAGACATTAGTCCAAAGTAGTCTCCCTGAAGTTCTCTCTTTTGGCCACTGTCCTCCTCTCTCCAACAGACTCAGAAAGATTACTCATGTGCTCTTTCTATGGTAAAAATTGCCCGAGATTTCTTTAAAATGATAAATAGAAATTTATTTAGACACTAATTCACACTTATCTCTTAGACAAAATTATTCAATTATTTTACATAAGAAAGCACAAATGTTGCTCATGTGTTAAAAAAAGAGAAAAAGAAGAGTGAAAATAAGTTTTGTGAGTCATCATTTAACAATATCATACACTTAATTAAAAGAGAAATTTCCCTTGGCAATGATACATTTGTGGGGAAAAGAACTTTGCCCCCTCATGAATGAAGAATGTTTGAATTAGGACACCACAGCCACAGCCTATGAAATCTTAAAGTGTCCAAATAAATTTCTAATTATAGAAAGATTCTCATTAAATAGTGAACATGTATAATTACAGAAAGGTTTTCACTTAATTAGAATCTCATCAGAGCTTCCATCTGCATCGAGATTTTGATAATAGAGGTCAGGACCTTTTGGGGTTGTTGGGGAAAAGTAGGTCAAATATGAGGGAGTTGTAAAATCTGTCATGAAGTTTTTGGCATAAATAATTTTTATTGAGTTCTGAAAAAAATCACGCCTAAAATAAATGTGGTTATAAAATGTAAAGGGTGGGTGTCAGCATGATTCACATTGAGGATACCTGACAAGCAATTATACTCTTAGCATTACAAATTAATTATGACCTTGTGCATACACTGTTGAGTTGTATCTTTTTCAGACTTAGAGAAATTGCAATAGGGAAAGAAGACAAAAATTTTAAACTATATAGCAGCAAATATGCTGCTTAATGTAGGATTTCATGTATGGAATCATAGTTAGTCTACTGATAAATTTTAGACAGAAATTCCCCAGGAAACCATAAAACAATTCAATTTGAGAAGAAAGCTTCAGTTCACTGGAAGTTTATATTGCATGTTAATTATGGCAGCACAGGGGATCTACTTATAGTAGCAGAAACAGTAGAAAGGTAGCCAACCTTATATGATGCTCTTATTTTTTATATGATAACAAATTTACTATCCTAAATATAATCCTCTTTATTTTGATGCCATTTTAAAGAATAATAGTTATTTAGACAGTTTCACCTAAGGCAACACTTCTACAAGTAATTACATTTAAACATCAACTGCTTCAGGGGAATAAAAACCTGACTGAGTAATGAGAATTCTTCTAGGCAATGGGAATATAATGACACATAAGCTATCATCCTCACCTTGAAGAGATCAAGGACACATGACCAATAGTTATAATATCATTGACTATAAAACAGAATGTCTAAGGTAGTATGGAGACAGTGTAGGGAGCAGCAAAGACTTAGGTGTATCAACTTCAATCACTTACTTCTCTTTATAAAATATACCAGAAAATTGTATTAATCCAAATCAATATATACTTATTCAGCAAGCAGTCTGTTCAAGGTATTGGACTAATCTCTGAAGAAAAATGGAACTGGATGTATTCTTTGCCCTCAAAGAATCTAAGATGGGGGAAAACGAACTGTCCAAACCAGGATATGTGTGAAATAAAGGAGGGTGATTAATAAGCACACCCATATAACAGGCGTGAACCAAAACTGTCCCAGACAAATAAGAATGAAAGAATGACCCTGTTCATGCACCATTCTAGTTAATGCCAAAGTGAGCATTTGAAATGCAACCTGGTTACGATGCACTCTTACTTAAGATCATTTAATGGTGCTCCATTGCCCATTATGATACAATCCAAACTTTCCCTTGGTCATGAAGGCATTCCCTCACCCTTACTTCTCCTCCCTGCTTTGGAAGAATCTCTTCTTATCATGTCTTATCTTCTTGCACTGACCATCTCCCATCTCCTGTTTCCTTCCGATCTTCTCACCTGTAATCATAAATTTGACATTTCTTTTCAGAGGTTAATGAATGATGTATATATTTGTATATCTCCAAGATTAAAAGTTCCCTTAAGGCAGGGATATAGTCAACCTATTTTTTAAATTCTTAGTTATGAACCCAGCATTTGATACCTTAATGTGTATGTGTACTTCACACTGTGAGAAATAAACACATGTAAGATAATCCACATATTATGATGTGGATTGAGAGAAAAGATGATACTCAAGAGCTCATTAACATAGAAGCAGAGAGCAGAGTGGTAGTTGCCAGGGCTGGGGACAGGAGAGAAGAGAGGTTGGGAAATATGTTTAAAATATCATTGACATAACGATATTTAAGCTAGGTTTAAGGGAAGATTTTTTAAGAGAAAATAATGAGAAAAGAAATATTTCAGAAATCCATGATTGAGAACATAGGCTATAAGAATGATTTATTTTCTTAGAAAGATTTTCAAATGAAGTAAGTTTTGAATACATTTGTAAAAAGTACCAGTAGGAATAAAGATGATCAGTAAGGAGTTCTGAAAAATGATGGGAGTCTGTGAATGCAATAGAAGTTGCATTTATCTCCATTATCATACTGATACAGGTGCAGTTTGAGAAATGGTCTAAAAAGACCTAAGATTTCATAATGCTTTTTCTCTGGAGTCTACAGGATACAGATATTATTTTGTAAGCTTGTGCCCAGTGAAAGTCTGTTGGTGGTATCCCCAAATCCTGAGCCCTTTCAAGCAGTTTTGGTCCCATCAAGCAAATTCAGCAGAAAGTAAATGAACAACCTCCTATTTCCCTCTGTTTACTTGTCTCGTGCTTCCTGTGTATGAATGAAGACTTTTTAAAAGAGGAAAGTTCATTTACTTGTCTCGAAACTTACTTATACCCAAAAGATTTATGTCTCTGATTAAAACAAAACAAAACAAAAATGACTTAAGCCAAGCTGGAACTTAAAAATACCAGTAAGTCCCACTTACCCTTTCTTTCTTGTCTCTTTTCCATGTTGGTCTCACTCTCAGGGATGTTTTCTTGACATGGCATTCTCCAACATTTCCAGATCTATATCCTCTAAGGTTCAATTCTAACGGAACAATATTTTTTTTCATAAGAAGTTAAGCCAAATTTGTGTATCTAATTCACATTTGGCCTGAACTGGGTCAAATATCAATCTTCATGGACAGATTCATACATTCTCAAACTGGCCAGCCCTGTATTGCACTAACATCAAGGAACCAGAGGAAGAATTAGCTCCATCCAAAGGGCTTATTCTGAGAATACAGTAGAAATATTTTTCTTAGGATATTGAACGCAGAGAGCAGACTAAGCTTTGGAAGTTATAAACACCACTACAATTTGCCATCTATTCCCTTCCCCAGCCACTGGGAAACCAAAGTTCTCTTGTATAAATACTTCAATACCTTACCAAATCCTGCTTCTCCTGACCTTCTGAAATAAATATTGCTATGAATTATTGCTATGAATATTCTTCTCTTAATACTCTGTATGACCTAATGGAGGCTAAACACTAGAGATAAAATAAATTTTAATTCAATTTCAAGTTTGATTATTGATGACTTATTTAATAAATTCTAAAGTATTATGATCCTCAAATCCATTTATGATGAAAAAATGCAGGAAGAATAGTATCCAAAACCAAGTAACAGGTTTGAAGTGAAGAAAGGCCACCTACCACTACAGAACAGGGAAAATAGATTAGGAGATGAAGGAATTCTCAAAGGAAGGTCAAAGCATGCTCGTGAACAACTGCACAGGAGGGCATTGGTAACTGAAACCTCTTAAATGCCAGTTTCCCTAGCCCTTGACTATTTTATTTGGGATTGCTAAGACATATCAGAGCTGTGTACTGATTGTTCTCAAACCTACATACAGATTGAAACCAATAAATTTCCATTTTGATATAGCAAATTATATAATATCAGCAATTTCATATGTTCAGCCTAATGTATGATTCAACTCACAACTCTCAACAGAATTTCTCTAACAGATAGTTCCATAAGTGTTTCCAATTATAAATGTTTTAAAGTATATATACTGTCTTCTTTCTAAACAAGTTCCTGTTGCCATATAAGAAATTCTAAGGAAACCCATGCCTTACCACCCTCTTCCCCTTCATTTGTGTTATTTGATAATACTCTGTTTTGGAGAAACAGGAGTCATACAAGAACTGATGTTGACATCTCCTGCTTCCCTGACTCTGAAAAACAACTTCTGGGGAAATAAATGCATTGATTTAATATAAAACCAAGCATTGAGATACTTTGGAGGACAAGTCATAATTTAAAATACTGTGTCAACAGATATTTTAAAAAATAAAAGTATTCAGAATATGCCCTTTTGCATTATAGGATCATTTATGTCTACAGGTGTAGGACCATACTTGGTTATATACAGAAATAATCTTTTCTCTTTCATGAATTCAGCATTTGCATATGACTTTATACAAATGTTTGCATGTGTGTTGATATTTAATGATAACTGGAATAAATTTCTTTGAAATTTTCCTTATGATAACAGTGACTATGGGACCTGCATTTGCTTATTATTACTTGCTTATTAGTAAAAATTATATAAATGAAGAGGACAAAAGCAGTTTTATTTTCGAAATCAGTGTTTCTTGGCACATGTGGTTTCATGATTATAAAAACAACATGTATGGAAGACATAAATGTAGTCTGTGGCATAGTTTTTTTTTTTTTTTTTTAAATAAAATTACTCTTCTGAAGTCCAGTGGCTTCATTTTGATAACTTTTGGTTGACAATTTAAATCTTATAAAGACATTTACCCAGAAAAACATATATTTTGTAATATCTTGATGGTTAGTTCAATTACTAAAACTAACTGCAACAGGAAAAATTGCAAACTGGCAAACCAGGAGAAGACCTCGGGAAAATAACCATTTCTCACACTTGTATCAGAAAGGTACAATCTTAAAACAGGATGGACAGTGGTTGTTCACTTATTTTAAATATCACTCAAGGCTAATAATTTAATACTTATTTTGGTAGCTGGCATGCTTCCTCGCCATAGCATGTTGGGAGTATGGTGAGATTTGAATTGGAACATCCTTCAAAGCACTTCCTAGTTCTATAACTAGGAGCAGGTTATAGAAATTATAAGACTCAGCTACCCAGTTTGTAAAATGAGTATGTGATTCCTCCCACATGGATTGCAATGTGCACTCATCATAACACCTGCCACTTGCTCAGTGCTCACTAAATGCATTTGATAATGGAACCAAATTTAGTTATTTGAAAAATGACAATATAGAGCAGCAAAAAGGGAAATGTTTTCCTATTTAATTATAAAAACTTTGGTAGCAATATCAGAATGCAAAAATGAAATCTTAAAGTAGCAAACAGAAAAAAAAATATGATAGAGAAGTGAAGCAATTTTTTAAAAATTTCTCAAATTTATAATTAATAAAAAATTTTAAAATAATGAAGGATAGTGAAGTATTGCAGACATTATTTCCTCTGATACAATTGCATAGTTTTGCTTAATATGCTAGCATACCCATATCTCTGCTTATATGTAGGCTGGCTTCATATGTAAGATATGTTATTCCATTAGTGATGCATGTACAACTGGAAACCCATTGCTATTGCATTGTTGGGGGAAAAAAAATAAAAAGCAAAACTGACTCTGACTAGGGAATTGAAGCAGCTTCCTATTTTTTCCCCCTTGCAAGTAATATCTTCCAGATCATACCTGCAAGGCAGGGGTTATTCTGCCTCTTAGGAGGACTGTATCGCAAAGAAAAAATTATATTGGATTAACTGTGATCTTAGTCACCAGGCATGAGACAAACTCCCACCCCCAGGCAGCCTCATAATTTAGATGTCTTCTTAAGCAGATCACTGGCCTAGCAACAGATACAGTCAGCAAGAGGAAAATAAATCTCTCTGATTGAAAGTCATTTTTCTAAAAGAAACAGAATTAAGATAGTGGAATTCAACCAGACTTGTAAAAACAAGATTTTACAACAGACATGGTATTTGAGGGATGGAAGTTGATCTCACGTTAATGTGGATTTGGTTAATCCTTAGCCAGCAGAACTGGCATTATTTAGTGAACAGTGCCCTCTGTGTGTACAGTCTCTCATGTGACAGCATCAGGCTAGCTCAGAAAACTGAGACATAGACAAAGGAAAATTCAAACAAATTAGTTTATATTTGCTAAGCATTTTTGCAGAGGAAAAATAAATCTGCCAATAAAAGACACATTGTAATTAGTTCCTCTAATGGAAATGTAGGGTCTGATTAAGACTCTTCTGCTAATGCACTCTAGAGTTAGTTATAACCAAATTACCAAAAATGTTCAAAAAGGCTTTCTATTATTACTTGACTTGCTTTGTCTCATTTGTCAAACGGTTTCTGCAACCTTTCTTGCTGAGCAAATGTCCTTTTCGCTGCCTTGCATTTCTGCATGGGCCTGAATTCCTCAGTCAGTTGTGCCTGATCACCCAGCAGGCACAATTAAGGGAGTGCATTAGTTCTTCAGTAGATAATAGAAGCTCTTAAAGAGCTTTCTATAAGAGTCCGCATGGCATATTTCTATATTTTTAAGTCAGCTGGATTCACTGTTTAATAACCTGAACAGCTTGAATAATTTGAAATCACAGAAATAAAAAAATAAAAGAAAAGAAAAAGAAATCGGGTAATGTATTTTTCTTCAGCTCTTTCTATACATTATGCTTTCTGAATATTTGAAATAAATGGGAAGATTATATCTGAGCACAAGAAGAACATGCTTATTTGCATAATATGAACGTGGATTAACTAACAATGGTGCTCTTTATGTGCACAGTATAGTTTGATCATTTTGACTGAACAGTAACTATATCGGTAAGCAATAGAATGAAGAAGGTGCAAAGACAATAAATCAATACTGGGAAAAAGAAAATTGTTGGTTGTTTTTCCAACATGTTAGAAAACATCTTAATTGCATTGAGGAGTGTAGTTTGAAGAAATAGCTTCCAAATACATAAAATAATAGAGAATCTTCATTTATCTAAGATAGAAGGGATATATTTTAATTGCTGGAAAATAGACTATCACAGAAAATATGACAAGATCTTTCTCAGTGTTTTATTGATTCAGTTACTGTTCTACCACAAACTGGCTGTTTCATAATCTTAGGGTGGTGGGCGACACTGCATTTTAGCAAGGCACATAGAAGGAAGTTTTTGTGTATAATAAAATTTGGAAGTGGGAACTATGGATGGATGTGTTATCTAATTACATAGTAAGGTATAGTTGCATGTATAGACATGCTTTAACATGCCATGGCGTGTTAAATTTGTAGGTTCCTGATACAAGTCTACTTAACAAAATACACAGAAAGTCAAATGAATTTTGTAGTCACACTTTATGTCATGCTATTTTATTTGGTGTTGTGAATTGAACTTAGGGCCTTGTGTATACTAAGCATGTGCTCTACCACTGAGCCACATCCCTAGCCCCAGAATTTATTTTTTAAAAATGATATATATACACATATGTATATATATTTCAGAATACATTTTTTTAAGTCCAAGTTACTCCGAAACAGTAGGCAAAGCCCTGGAGATATGAAGACAAATGTCACTTGGTCCTTTCCAATAAAAAGTCCAGTATTTGAGGTAAGAAAATAAAAAGAACATTGTGATTTTTTATAGTATAGTGATTATTTTGTAGTATGGTGCAGACTGCTCTGAAGAAAAATAAATGATAGAACTTCTAAAAATACAATACTGCTAAATTGTAAGGTACATTAAAGGGAAGAGGGACAGAAAAATAAAGATATGTTCAGCATTTTAGGTGACAGCCCTATCTTAAATAAACAATATTTCATGCTAATTATTATGGATTTTACTCAATGGGCAACAGGGCAACCCTGGGACTTTTAAAATAGGAGAGTGACATAGCTAGATCTGTATTTTAGAAAGATCATTTGGGTGATTGTGTGGAATACAGATTAGAAAACTCTGCTCTGGAAGTAGTACATATATATCGTTAGTTATCCAGATACTGTATAGGTATGTGTGAGTGGATCACATCTTAAATGACTACAAGTCTAAACTATCCAACTTTTCTAAATGAAGAATATCCTTAAATATACTTTGTCTAGAATTGTTAATTGTGTGAATCATGCTCAAATATTCATTGAGATTATTAATGTGCAAAATAGTAGAATATTGGTTCAGCTGCCATTGGTTGTATTTATATTCATAGCATCTTTCACTGAAGGTCAAGAAATCAACAACTCAGGGAGGTTCTATTCAGTGATCTTGTTCTTTTGTTATAATAGAGATGAGGCAAAATAGAGTAAGATATAACAAAAAAATAAAGGCAGTTACGCTGCCTATATTCCAAGTGTATAGCTATATAATTTCTTTTCTGTAAGTATGATAAACTCACATTTAGCTTAAGCTTTAAAAAATTAAACATCGCAAAACTGTTAATCAGGAATTGGAGTTCTAAATCATTTGTGGACAATAAAAGTGGTCTAACTTCAAACAATTATTGAATATATCTCAGATTTAGTTACTTCAACACCAAATCCTGTCCTGGAAATGGCAATGTCAAAGATCAATTTATTTTTTTTAAGGGAGTTTAAAAATTAAATATACCTACAATGTAATATGCATGCATCAAGTTTAGTTATCTCAGAATCAATAATAGAGAGATATTTGTCCAAGCTTTCAAATATACATCCAACTTGGAATGAAAATTCCTTTCAGCTTGAAGTAAAATATTAGGGATAAAAACAAAGGATCCATTTTTTCTGATGTCTAGTAGCTGGGTGTACATACATTTCTTTTATTTATGTTTCAATGGAAGTATCTTGTGTGGGAGTTTTCAGAACCATGTAAAACTCCAGCCAAAAATGTAGCACACATCCTCACAAAATTGCTTTTCTTTGTCATAAAAATATGATTCAGATCTTGTCTATCAAATCTACATTTTCTTTCCCAAGTCATTCTAATATTTAGCTTCCCTATTAAAATAGGAAGTGTATGTATAGTTTGAATAAATATTTGTGAATGAATGTTTGAGTACTGTTTCCTTTCAAATGAGTACTGTTCAGTACAGAATGAGCAAAAAAGGGGCTATTCGCTAGCATGAAATATTTCAGAATTATTCTTGGATAAAATAACCTGAAAATGTTTCACTTTTCAAGAATATAATTCTGGCAGTTTTCCATAAGTCCTTGATTCAAGTGATGACTAAACATGAGTTAAGGGATGTGTTTAGCATGCACAACACCCTTGGTTCAATCCCTATCACCCCTAAAAATCAAATCAAATAAGTTAATATATTTACAGAAATATATTGAAAACCTATTCTGAAAGCATTTCATAGTAATTTCATGGTATTGCTAACAATTTTTGTATGCATCATATCATATATATAAATAGTATGGAAAGGAGATTACATATCATTTAATTTGTTTCCAAATGCAAACTTCCTCCATAATACTACTGATTAAAGGAACTAGTCTTGGAAAATAATCAATACAAATCAAGGTTGTACAAACACATAATTTAACCATTCTCTAAATTTTGTATGTCAAGTGATTACCGAGGTATTTGGACATAATAGATAAATGAAAAAAAAAAAAGAAAGAAAAAAATCCATCTATAATTTCATCATACAGACACCACCCCTTTTAACATGTTTATGGTCTTTTATGGTTCATCAAATATATTCACATTCTAAAGTATAAACACAGGACCTATGCTGTCCTTATTATTTTTAACCTACTTTGGTTTATCAATATATTTCCAAATTATTACATGGTTTGGTATTACAACAGGTTAAATAGCTCCACATGTTCCCATTGTATGTATTTATCATAATTCTCTTAGTGATTTATTAATATGTATTCTCTTTATTTCTGGTGTCTTTACTACATGCTTCTAAGAACATATTTATAGTTAGATCATTGCATTTGACCTTTGCATATGCATAAAATTCTGAGTAAAAGTAAAAAGTTTGCATGATAAAATAGTGCAAATATTTTACCACTTAACATGCTGATCAGTAACTGATGAGCACACATACTCTCCGCCCTGTGCTCTAGAGAACAATGGATATTATCTTCAACAGTCTGTCCCAAACTGAGTTTTGAGGAAGCCTAGCATATAACAGATGTTAATAATTGTTCTTGAATAAAACTGAAATGGTCAGTAAAGTTTAGGAACTGCATACTGAATCTCTCTTTTGGTGATTCATATTGCACATTAAAATATTAAAGGCTGTAAGAAGTACTGATATAAATATACTACTTTTCATATTAAAGCAGGATTTCCTGAACATCAGTGATCAAAGAATCTTTTATTGATGGGACACCTATTAAGGTACTTTAAAACATCAGTATTCCTTAGAATACAGTTTGAAAAACACCAAATGTCCATTTCAAGGCCATATAACTGGCAATTATAGAACATGCTGTGAATTGACTACATAATATCTATTTCTCTTTTTCTCTAACACAAGTTACTCAGCAGAGCAGAGCAATGTGTCCAACTAAAATCACTTTCAAAACCACAACTACCACAAACAACATATAGAGCAATTCCAACAACTGAGTAATTCTTTGAGCTAATCTTTTGTCCTCAGGTCTTAAGAATTAGCCTCCTAAATGATCATCACTATTTCTTTAGTCATAATTCTTGGTGATTTTGATATCAATAGAGATGATTGTTATAGTTTGGATCCTGAATATAATGCAAAGCTCTGGTGTTAAAAGTTTGGTCCCCAAGTGGTGTTTATGGTGAGCAGTGGAACCTTTCAGTAGTGGGGCCTAGTGTGGGGTCTTCAGGTTATTGGGGCCATGCCCTTGAAGGGGGAAATGAGACCTCAGTCCTTTACTCTTCGTTTTTACTTCCTGGCCATTAGAGGGACAATTTTTCTCTGTCATGTGTGCTGGTCATGATGAGCTGTCTTGCCCCAGGCACAAAAACAAAATTTCCAATTGATTGTGGACTAAAACCTCCAAAACTATGAGCTGAAATAAATATTTTCCCTTTATACTTTCATTATCAAGGTTATTTGTTATAGAAAGCTGATAAACACAGGGATCTTTGCAATCTCCTCAATCTTTCTGTCTTAATCTCATCTCAACCACCCATTCATGCCTTGACTTTGTTGTTACCAATGAAATGACCACTCAGTTGTCTCAATTTCATATATCCTTACCTCAGTCATCACTTCCTATAATCCATAAAAGTTTCTAGGAATTTACAATCATTAATTCTAACACCTTTCACTTCTTCTCCTTAAAGTTCACCCAACACGTTTTCCCTTTTCTCTTTGTGACTTAAAGTACTTGATTAATCATTATAATCGCTTCAATGCTTGTGCTATCAACTCCCTCACCCTTCATACTTCCTGGAATTGTTTGATTAAACATAAAGGTAAAATTCAGCTCTTCTTATGCAGGTACCCATACAGCCAACACAAAGTAATGTTAATTGGATTTTTGAAGCATTTCAAGATTATTGTATGAAGTGGATTCTTAGTGGTTTGCAGAATTCTTATTATATATTCCAGTGTATGAATTTTCTACATTCTTATATGAATATATAAAGTCACCAGCCCCAAATCCCTCTTTCCAGGTATCCAGCACTTTTCCTTCAATTTCAGTTCTCAGCTGATAAGATTGTATCCCCATTTATTGAGAAATCAGGAGAAATTAGAAGCAGTTCTTCTCACCATACCACCCATGTTCAAGCACATTCTTTAGGCCATTACTGTCTATCCAACAGATTATCACAGTACCCTTCTGACTTTTTACTTATGTTCCTATTCATTGATTACACTTATTCTTGCCTGCAGGGACTGCACCCAAATTGAAACCATAAGGACAAAACCTCATACTAAGAAAAATAAAGGTCGTGACAGTAGCAGTTTTAGACTGAGTGTTAGAGGAAGGGAAATTGTTTTACAATGAATTAAATTACATATTCCTTTATTGAAAAATATTTTTATATTTATTATGTGCTTGGCTACATCTGTGAACAAAAGACATAAAAATCTCTGCCATTATGGAATTTATATTAGAGTGGAAGAAGATAAAATTAATTAATTAATTATATGCCATGTTCAATATTTATAAGTACAATTGTGAAAAATTAAGCAGGAAATGGAACTGGACACATTTGAATAAATACTAGAATAAAGTGATGAACTGAACCACATGAACATCTGTGGGAAGAGAGTTTTAGCTGGAGGGCCCTGCAGTGATAAGACCAGTGTGGTTATGCCAAAGATACAATGGACAATAGATTATGACTGGTCTGAATAGGATGGGACACCATTAGAGAAGTCTTAAAGGAACAAAAGTATCTAGATTACATTTTATTGGAAATGACTCTGACTCTTAAAAAGATAAAGAAAATAATGTAACCAAAGTCCATGGCTTTACAAAAATCTCACAACAAAGAACCTCCTTCTGTTGTCACATTGGGAATGACTGGTAAACAGAAAAATTGCCATCCTCTGTTTATACAAGCAGTCTACTAATTCAGAAATAAAACTTTTAGTGAAGACTTGTTTCTACTTTTTAGTTGGTTGTTTGCTTTGTCTAATGTATATGTTTTAAAAGAGATTAACCAGCCAGGTGTGGTGGTGCATGCCTGTAATCCCAGCACTTGGGAGGCTGAGGCAGGAGGATTGTGAGTTCAGAGCCAGCCTCAGCAATGGCAAGGCACTTAGCAACTCAGTGAGACCCTGTCTCTAATAAAATACAAAAAAACGGTGGGGATGTGGCCCAGTGGTTGAGTGCCCCTGAGTTCAATCCCTGGCACCAAAAAAAAAGAGATTAACCAATGGGCACCAAGTTATGGTGAGATACAAGTGAGAAGTTCTGGTGTGCAGTTGCACAGTAGGGAGGCCAGATAACAATTAACATAAGGTGCATTTCAAAAAGTAATAAAAAAGTATTTTGAAAATGATTTTAATAAAGAAATGATAAATGTTTGATGAGATACATGTGTTTAACCTGATTTGAATATTATACCTGTATCAAAACATCATATGGTACCTCTTTAACATATACCACTTTATGTTTTTATGTATCAGTTAAACAATGAATTGAACTTAAAATTTAGACAAGTTTAATCATAAACTTACCCCAATCTAGGGAAAAAAAAAAAGTATTTCTGCTGCCAAATCCAGAACCCCAGGCATGAAAGTAGATTAAGATTCATTGAAATTTGGGACACAGTACATCTACTTCTGAAAAATAGAATATACAACTATCACTCTCTCCCAGCACATAACATAATAGTATCATGTAGAAAACATTCAACAATTGACCCCATTAAGCTTATTACCAAAACTAAGCAACCAGGAATTAGTCACCAAAACAGAAGTAGCCTTCTTTCTTGTCTAGTTAATAACTCATAACAACACTTGAGTTCAGCACAAGGCCCTTCTTCAATGGTTAAGAGGAAAGATTGTGTAGTATATTGAGATGCTAGGATGACTGGTGATTTGCATGTATGCATGACAGAATCTCTGTCTTGGAAGAAACTTAGGGAGAAATTCAGATAAGAAAAGAGGACATTGTATAAATCACAATTTACCTTTTGGGTACTAATTAGACATTTGTTTAGGTTAAGAAATTATTGCACAATTCTTCAGTTTGTCTGAATTATTGCTCCTGTGGTATAAGATACATGGCTACAATTGGCAAAATGTCTACTACAATATAAAGTTTGATACAGATATCAAGCATTGGCTTAAGGGTACTGAGTATATTTTTACTTGGGTGTTGGCCACTAGCAAGGTAATGACAAACATTCTGCAAATTAATTGAATCTGTAAACATATAAGCCCCAATTCCTGAGTCAGATCCAAACTGGCAAATATTGGGTTGCTTTCACGTTTAATCATATGTTATCCTTGTTTTGATAGCCAACAAATCCATTAATCTATCTGCATTGAGGCAGTTAAGTTTATAATTATATTCTTTATTAGATTCCATTGTCTAGATTCAAAGGAGAATAACTGTAAGTGGACCATCTCTCACACTCCAATGCCATTTCCTAAGATTCTCTACCCTTGTCCTGAGCAGAGTTTCTGGATTATGAAAAAGTATTTGGTAAATAATTAAGTTGCATATCCTAATATAAATACATTTTGAAAAAAAATACTTTAAAATCTTTTGGCATGTTGTACTAACGAGTGAATTCACTGTTACTGTCATAGTGTAATAAACTATTTGTGAGAACTGCATTATTTAATAAGTTGATTTATTCAGCTTCAAAATATATTGTTTGTAGGCTTTTCATTAGTGGGTTCATAGCACATATATTTTCTTTTTCTCCGGGAAACTTTGTAAGCAAATGGGTTGAAACATCTGAAAAGTTAGAAATTATGGTCTTGGATGAGAAATTTTTTTCTTGTGTAGGATGGAGGCATTGCTTTTCCAATCTTTTGCTAGATTAAAATAACTATGAGTTACAATTTACACTTGTTACACCTTGCATTATCTGCCTGGACAGATAATGAAGACCAGGCTTTTATTACCTTTGTATTCTGGTAAACAATACAGAAAGTTTTCTTTAGAGAGCTGTAGAATGAGCTTAGAGCTATATTAAAATACCTTTTGTTTCAACATAAATGGGAGTCACAGAAGACAAAAAGTTAAGTTCATTGTAATAAGGTCTTGCAATATTACATAAATATGCATCAAGGAAATATATCCCCCTATAGGGTTTTAAGAAGAAGCTTTTTAAAGGTAATATAAAGAGAATATAATTCCAGAGAAATTTAATCAGAGGTCTCATTATATTTGTATGGAATTTAAAAGAAAATGAGAGGATAACATGGTAGGTGCATATATTATTTACAGCAAATCCTAGATTAGTTTAGAAAAACCTTATTCTTGATAAACCCTCCAGCTAGTCTTTGCCCTCAGGTAGCAACATTTATTGGAGAAGAACGTGATTTTCTTAAAACTTTTTCAATTAATTTCTTTGTGTTAAACTAAGCTGTGTAATTTAAATCCTACAGTTAATATATTCCCAACTATTTGATTCCTTGGAGGCTTTATATAAAAGGAAGGATTTAAAGTTGGTGAGATAACCTGAACTATTTCATTTGGAACTGAAAAAAAAAATTCATAGAAGCTCAGCTATGTTTTCCTTTAAAAATATTTGTATGGAAAATCATAACACATATATACTCACAGATTTTAAAATACTTGTTTCTTTTGAGATACTGTATACTTTCTATAGTCATGTCAAAATATTGAACATTGGTTAAAACCTATATGTTCTTGAGTTAGCTGACTGTAATATTTTCTAAGATGTTCCACCTGGGTAAATTTATCAGCTTCTCTTTGCTGGTACCTGACGGATAAAGTCACTGAAAATATTAAATGTATGCAGTAAGTATTTAGGTATATACTTGGTACATAATTGGAAATCAGTAATTGCTGACCCATATTTTGAGATGCTTATAAGTGCTAAGTGAAGCAGGGTATATAAAGATATACATATACATATCATCAACTTCCAGCCTAATAGGGACTGAACAATTGCTTCTTTCTCTAACTCAATCAGCACATGGCTAGGAATTGTCTACATTTTAATAAGGATGAGAATACAAGGTGGAATAAGACAAGTCCCTGGACTTACAAGTGAGATGATATACAAATAATGATAACCCAATTAAATAAGAACAAAAACTGAGACTGTGCAAGGCAGGATGGGAAGACAGTGGAGAAGTAATTCTGCTGTCTCAGGAAAAACACCAGAAAAGATAGATACATGAGTTAAATCTTTCAAAGATTACTAGAGATTTGCCACGTCCATAGCTAGCTACGTAAAGAGAGGACACATTAAAAAAACAAACAAACAACAACAACAACAAAAAAAAACTGGTAGCCTGAAAGACTGCATGGTTATTAGCAAACAACAGATAATTTAGTGGATCAGAGAACATGGAGATCTTTAGAATAAGATGCAGGGATAGGACTTACGAGTACCATGGGTTAGAAGTTAAGGGGCATTGACATTAGGCACTATGAAGTTAATGGAAAATTTCATGTAACTAAGGGATGTGATAGAATTTGTGTTACAAGTATGTCTACCACAGCATGAAGATAGTATTTAAGGAGGGTATAATAGAGGCATAGAGGCAGATCAGGAAATTAATATGTTAGTGTACATAGTAATTCATAAAATCTTGTTCCAAATGGAAAGAAAATATACTTATTGATTATTTATTGAATTCTGAATACTGTTTAGGTCCCTTTCAAACCTTTCATTTAACCCTTGCTAGGATCCTATGTAGTGGGGTCATTATGTCTAACTGTAATGATTAAAACAAAACAAAACTGAATTTTAGAGAAGATAAGTATCAGAACCAAGATCATATGCCAGCATAAGTAGGAGGCAGATTTTGAATCATTGTGTGTCTTAATCCTAATCCTATGCTCTTTTTATTCTATCTTCTGCCTTTCTAAGTAGCAATAGTATGAATGGAGACCAAAATGGAGACTCAGTAGAGATGTTCAGTATCTAATACATTGATTATAATGAGAAATCTGCAACATCAGTTTAAAGATCTATTTAAACCAATGGGATATGCAAAATTAAAAAGAAAAGAAGGAAAAGAGAATGCTGCAGATGATATATTTAAGAGTCTCTTAAATTTTTCAGTAGAGTCCTAGGCTTTATATTTAAAATTGAAAGAGAATATAGAAAAGAGTTCTATGAAAATGTTGGGGTGAGGAAAACAGGATAGCCATGGTGTAATGGAAGCCATGAGTCAAGCATTATGAAAAAAAGGATGTGGTTGAACCATGTTATATATGCCAAGAGGATCACTATTTTAAAAAATAAGAAATGCCCATGTACTATGAACAACTGGGACCTGGTTGAGCTCTTCACTGAAGAGTTCCATGCGTATGGCTGGAGGGGCATCAGAATCTATTGTGTAAGATTGAATTAAAAGGGAAGAAGCCGGGCGCGGTGGCGCACGCCTGTAATCCCATCACTTTGGGAGGCTGAGGCAGGAGGATTGCAAGTTCAAAGCCGGCCTCAGGGCGAGGCACTTAGTAACTCAGTGAGACCCTGCTTCTAATAAAATACAAAAAAGGGCTGGGGATGTGGCCCAGTGGTCAAGTGCCCCTGAGTTCAATCCCCGGTACCAAAAAAAAAAAAAAAAAAAAAAAAAAAAAAGAAAAAATTGGAGAGGGGTATAGATTCTGGTAATTTACAGGGGAGTTGGTTTTATTTATTTCTGATTTGACTTCCTTTAATTAAAAACATTTAAGAACAAAGATAAAGGAATTAATAGAGGGATACTTACTATGGAAGAAAAAGGAGATAAAGTTCCTTGCTAGTTTGAAGGGTTTGTGATGAGAATGAGAGAATGTCTCTGTCCCAACAGCTTCTATTTTCTCTGGAACACTGTGGAAGCCAAGGCAATCTATTGGGACTAAGGGATTAGAGGAGAATTTAGAGGGCTTGAAAAAGGGACAATTTTAAGTTATCTTTACAGAAAGTGCTGTGATAATAGCTGTAAAATTACAGTAGAAGTAGTGGACAGCACTTAAATAAATCATCTATCGTACATCAAGTGTCATTTTAAGTACTAGGCATATGTGAACCCTCATAGTATGTACATGAGGTAGGGTCTAGTGTGACTTCAGTTTACAGAGGAAGAAACTCAGAAGTAAAACTTAAATAATCCTCTTATCCAAGATCATGTCAATTATAATGAAGGGGCTTATTTCTGAATCTACTACAGAATACAGATCCTGAATCCCAGTAAGAGAATTATCATAGGAAAATAAAGTATTAGTATACATGTAACCCTACTATAAGTTAGAATAAGATAATGTTCTTATTTAATTTAATAATGTTCTTTGGTTTCAAAGAATCATTAAAAAAATCTGAAGTCGTTAGCTAACACTTAAGCCAGACCAAAATAAGGGAGGAAAACAAAAAGTAGGGCAAATCCCATCAAAATAGGAGAGAGATCAGTGCAGAAGAGAAAGGGGATTGAAGGGGAAGAGGAGGCAAGGACAGGAAAAAGAAGAAATGGTGGAATGAATCTGACCAAACTTTTCTATGTACATATGTGAACATGCCACAATGAATTTAACCTTTATGTATATCTATAATGTATTAATTTAATAAACTGTAAATAAATAGGAGAAAGATCAGTAGAGTGGAAAAACAAAAAAACAGGGGGAGTGAAGAAGAAAGGGAAAGAGGAAGTACTGGGGACTGAATTGGAGCAAATTATATTCCATGCTGTACAATTAAGTCAAAATTAACCCCAATATTATGTGTAACTATAATGAACTAATAAAAATAGATCACAACAAAAAAGTGATATTAGGACACAATAAATAATAATCAAAATATATAGATATATTATGTATTATATTGTCCATTAATAATTCTCATAAAATCCTTACTCATTTTTCTCTTAGAGTTTAGAATAAGAAAGAAATATGATGGTGCATTTGGAAAACAGTGAATATAAATTTAAGTGCTTCAAAATACTTTGTACAGGTATGACCATTGGCTATACAAATCCACTGAAAATATAAGAGAAAGATGAATTTAAATTTATGCTAAAAGGACCTATATTTATAATAGAGAAGGAAATACTTTCCCAATTTGGAATATAGCATACTTTTGTTTTACAGAAACTTTCAGACTCTCAGTCTCTAGGGAGGCAGTAATTATTGTAACTGAATATTGCTTTACCATTTGCTAGGTCTTTGATTATTTTCTTTAAATTTAGTTTCTCTATCTTTCATCTAAATATGGAAATGAGATTATCTGTTTAGTTATGTTTCAGTACTAAATCAATTAAACTATCCAATAAGCTCAGTATGTCGTTGGCTAACAATACTTAATACTTGTTAGCTGCTTTCTCTCTCTCTTTCATATGTTAGCTGCTTTCTCTCTCTCTTTCATATGTTATGATATTCTGAATATTTATTTTCAATAAATCATTATACCTACAGTGAATACTTAATTAGTCCCAGGAGAAAATAAATGTCTATATTTAAGATAAAAACTTTGCTCATGTATTCTAGCTTTGGTGACTTGACTGATTAACCAATTAGTCTCTAAGTAAAGAAGATCTGAATTTAAATGTGGGGAAATATGACATATTCAATGAAACTAAATAGGCCATTTTTCAAATGCTAGAACTGACCAATTATTTTCACATATTTTGATCACTGCATTGTAATTTACAATTTGTATTACCATCTTATTAACATATAACTGCTGCCATCATGGAAAAATATATTTTATATTATTAACAAGTAACACTTGGGTAAAATTGCCCTTCATTTGCAAATCTCTGCTAATACTCTTACAGAGTTACTAAAGTAAAGCTGAAACATCAAAGGGATGTATAAAGATCATGCAGACTATATAGTGTAGTTTCTTTGCTTTGTTGTGACTATCAGGGCAAAGTTCATTGTAATTTAAGAATGTAAGAGAATATGCAGAAGGGAATATACCATTACCCAATACTGACAACTATATTTATGAAAGAAACATGAATTATTTGACAAATTACGAATATTTTTAAAAAACAAAACTCTCCATCCAAGAACTACTCAGCATTTAGTATGTTTTTTCCATGTGCTTAGCACCTGTGAAGACCCAAATTTTACGAAAGAGACATACAGGCCACATGAGTTCAGGAATAAATGTGACATAGAAATTAAGATCATTAAAATTTCTGAGGTCTTGTCTTTGAAGCAACTGAATTTCTAAACCCATGAATATCACAATAGCAATTACAGCCAGCTTTCCTTAAAATACAGTAAGGTACAATTAGAAATTCTCTGGGATCCCCTTGTGAATCATAATAAGTTATTTGCCAGTAGTGATTTGAGAGATTGCCTCAGCTCAGTTGAATTATTCCAGGAAGTAGTGTGGCCCCAAACTCAATCTGAAGATGAATGATGGTTCTTGTACTCTAGCTTCATAACATTAAGCAAATTCATATAAAATTGAACATTATCATTGATCTTCAATTTATGCTGTATTAAGCCAGGATTCACAAGATTTGCTCAATTTTTAAATTAAGATATTAAATAAAAGAGCTTAAGATGAACTATAGAAAAGTGTGAGGACTATAGTATACAACCAGAGATATGTAAAAATATGCTCCATAAGTATAATATGAAATGTAATGCATTCTGCTATCATTTCTAACAATTTAGAATAAAAAAATTAATTATAGAAAAAAAAAGAAAATAGCTACTAACAAAAAAAAAAAAAAACAAACAAAAAAAAAAAAGAAAGAAAGAAAGAAAGAAAGCCAGGCGCGGTGGCGCACGCCTGTAATCCCAGCACTTGGGAGGCTGAGGCAGGAGGATCACAAGTTCAAAGCCAGCCTCAGCAATGGTGAGGCACTTAGCAACTCACTGAGACCCTGTCTCTAATAAAATACTAAAAAGGCTGGGGATGTGGCCCAGTGGTCAAGTGCCCCTGAGTTCAATCCCTGGTACCAAAAAATAAAGAAAAGAAAATGGACAGGCACAGTAGTACACACCTCTAATTCCAGCAATTCAGGAGTGTAAAGCAGGAGGATCATAAGTTTGAGGCCAGCCTTAGCAACTTAAGAGAGGCCCTAAGCAACTTAGTATGACCCTGTCTCAAAATAAAAATAAATAAATAAATAAAGAGGCCTGGGATGTTGTTCAGTGATAAAGTGTGCCTGGGTTCAATTCCTCGAACCCACCCCCCTCCAAAAAATTAAGGAAATCTTTAGGATTTCCCCCATTTTTTTTTTCTATACAATTTTATGAAACCCTTGGCACTTGTTCCTACTTGCCTGCTAGAAAGAGCTAGCTAATGATACAATTAATGAATATGTGGCAAATGAATATTAACAGAAAACTCAGGAACAGTCAAAAGGTTGTTTTGTGCATGTGGACATGTGTGCTAGTGATGTGATTCTATATTCAACGCATATAATAAAACCATGTTTTTCTGCTTCTGACTTTTCTGTCGGGGTGTTCCACAAAGGCAATGACATTTTGTTAAAAAAAAAAAAAAAAAAAAAAAAAAAAAAACACCATGATTGGTAGGTTCCGCACTGTCTCAAGACTAGGGAGAGGAACTCAAGACAGAGCAATGATAAATGACATCCAAGGAGGCAGAATCCAGTACCAGTTAAGGTACTGGAGGTGACTGCATTCATGGCATGTGGGGAAATGTGCTGCTTCTTTTTGGGAGTAATGAGACATAAGAAAATGCATATCAAGGTAAATTGTAGCCATTCTACCCTTGCTGTTGAAAGTGGTCTTCCTTGCATATTTCTTGTATAAAGAGATAATGTGATATATACAGAGTATTAATTGTAAACCATGTACAGGATATCTCTTCCTGTGTTCTGATTATTAATATTTCAAACTAGAAAAGATATCCCCTGTCATTGTATTTTTCAGAATTTACTTTACCTTTGTTGTACTGGTTCAAATCCTTTATGGCAGAGAAAATCACCTTCTATTCAACAGTCCAGGGTGCAAATTTGTCACTCTCCCTCTTTGTGTATTATTTTTGCCCCTCAAGGTAAAACTTAAAGCCAGATGCCACACACTGGATTGGCACAATCATTTTCTTTATTGAAGGAATTACATGGGATCAATC
This sequence comes from Tamias sibiricus, assembly GCA_025594165.1. Taxonomy (NCBI): domain Eukaryota; kingdom Metazoa; phylum Chordata; class Mammalia; order Rodentia; family Sciuridae; genus Tamias; species Tamias sibiricus. The sequence goes on from CM046661.1 coordinate 42,757,048, forward strand.
CCAAAAAGTAAAAGGAAGGAAAATTTTCCTTTTAATTGATTTTTCTCTAGCTGTTTGTCTGTCATGTGGCTATACCCCTCCTAAATTATGTATGTTTTGCAATAATTTTTACCAGGGACTTTTTCTGAAACCAAATTCCTTCTCTTTTATTTTAAAAGACTCTCATGTCCATTCTTCATTTCCCTTCTCCCTGCCACGACCCTCCTTCATTCTCTGTACTTATTTATTCCCATGTAAGTTGTCCTCAATGGAACAACAATACATAAACTTGTTGAAGTCAGATACCATGTTCTCTAATGTGTTTTTGTTCCCCCAAGGTAGGACACACAGAAGATGGTAAATAAGTATTTTCTACCCAACGTATAGATCAACAAATAAGTGATTCACGATGGTTTCATGAAGATACAGGAACAGATTAATTTCTTATGCATTTTCTTCTCAGAGCTCTATATATGCCAAAATACATAGAGAATTTTGAAATGCACTTTCACTGCTGGGTGAATTGAGATCTAAAGTTGTCAAATAAGAAATATTTGTCAAATGGCAGCTGAAAGTTCCTGGTAGAAATGGTTTGCTGTGGTCACACTTACCTCATTGCAATGGCCTTCTAAGAACCCCTCCACATCCAGATCCTCTCTCTCTAATCCATTCTATATTTAATTTCTGAATTAATCTGTTTCAGCCACCATTTTATTACCATTATATTCAGAAGTCTATTGTGATGGCTGTTCTATTGTGCTTTAACTAGTTGTATTAACACCTGTTTCTTCAATATATTGCACAATTCTTGAGAGAAGATAATAGCCTCTCTCTTTCTCTGTTTCTAATTAATTATCCACACATATATTCACAAAAATAAATGAATCAAACTTCACAAAAATAGTCTTCCCTTGTTTTTTCCTCTGACAAGTGACAAGAATATTACTGATTCAAATTATTCATAGAAATATTTTTGGCATTTAAAAAAAGTCTATTTGCTTTGAAGAGACTACAACTTGACACTTTTATTACCATAACCTAATTTGCATGTTGAAATAAATACTTGAGTAGAAATTGCTTATCTATTAGAAAAAGTTGCTATGAGGGAGCAGACCCCCTTTTGTTTGTTTAATGTTTATAGTCATGCTCATCAGGAATGGGTCAAAATAATTTCCTCCACTGAACTTCCACAGCTCCTATTTCTTCCTGATACAGTCTTTGCCTCTTCTTTCTTGATTTCCTTGCTATTTTAGAGTGGATGAAGTATCTATCTTACTCAAATATCTTCCCTTAACTGTGTTATGAATAGAACAATACACTCTAGTCCCAGCCCAAGCCTCCCAAGGACACATTTACTACCTTCAACCAACTGCACCAAATCCATGCACATTTTCTCATTCTTCACTTGACTCTCACTACTGTTCGGATTTTAGCTTTGATATCACAACTGCTCTTAGGCTTCTGGTGACTCTCCTAAGTGTGTCTGTATAACATACATGGCTTCATTTTTCATATTTTTTTCTAAATGTCTATTAAGTAAAATTTAATACCTTGAAGATAAAGTCTTCCCTTCTCCATCTCATCGTCTATAGATCTTTGTGCAGAACCCAGGAAACACTGTGTACTAAGTGAATATTTAGGTGTTTCAATATGAACCTTAATAATACAACATACAAAAGGATGTAGGAGGTAGCATAGATATAGGGTGAGGGGTTTGGATATCTAAGGTGTGTATCTGTCAATAATTGAACAAGGGATAAACTGTTTTCTCTCAGGCTTTCCATTCCTTCATAACCCATGGGTTATGTATGAAGGAATGGAAAGCACTAGACCCTCTCTTAAGTCCTTCAAGACATAATATCCTTTTTTTCCTGTTCATTATTATTGTGTACAGAGGCAGTATAAGTTTAGCAATTGGGATGTGAACATTGTTTTGAAAACAAGCAAAATTAGATATACAACAAAGTAGAGAGGCCTCAAAGTTCTTTGTGGTATATTTAAGAGGAATCTATTAATCCTGTGATGAATATCAGATCTATGAGGGGTATTAGATTTTGCAGTCTTGAACTTCAAATTCCATACTAGCAATTAACAGCGAGAAGATTATGGTGAGGCTTGCATTAATCAGGTGTAGGTCTGAGTCCATATTCTTGTTCTAACTATGTGACTTTGAGTCTTCATCTTCCTGTACTTCAGTTTAGTTAACTGTGAAATGAAACTAGAAATCTTTAGCATCAAGATAGTTTTGGGAAAAAAAAATTATAAATTCATATGTATATATAAATTACATATTAGCATAAATATATATGTATATCCTATGAACTGTGCTTGAGAAATAGCAGGTGCTCAACAAACCATAGCTATCCCTATTATGGAACTAAAATTAGAACAACTGAGACAATCATTTTGGCTTAATATGTCAACTATCACAAAAGGTTAAGGACAAAAAGAAAAAATGATTACCCTTGTTAGTCAGCTAATGGATAAGAGAGTTCTATATTCAACCCTCTGATTAAAGGCCAATTTACAAGATTTTGGGTGCTCAAAAATTATTTTTATTCTGACATTGCTCTTGTCTCAGTTATGAGCCTGGTTCAGAAATAATGATTATGCATGAATATGCCTAATGATGCTGCACATGTATAGGTAGAATTTGGGAGAGCATGGATTTACATTAAATAAACAAAAATATATCATCCTGCCCAAGTGTAGACAGGTAATGTGAGTTTAACACAACTCCCCATCCTATTAAAATATACACAGAGTTGTTGAAGTCTCTCTCTAATAGATATTTAGTGCATGTCTCAGTGTGAAACAACCTGATCTGCAAAAATTGTGAGATATATTTTCCAGAATAATATTGATAATAATTTTTGGTTGTCAAAATTAATCATCATAAAATGAACTTAACATATTAAGAGATCTACTGTGTAATTGAAAAAGATGATCATAGTGGGCCCTATTTTATAGGGTTTGAGCTTTAAGTTTTACTCATAATATTTACTTACATTCTAAAACCATAATGAATTTGTCCATGTGTTCCTTTTCCTCCTCTCTGCATGGTACCCATTTGAAATATATGTTGTAAGTCAATGTATGGAAATCAAACAGAACTAGTTCATTTTTTTCTACAATTACACTTCTTTCTTTCTTTTTTTTTTCATCAGAAACAGAATTTTTCATTAGGAGATACTTCATAAAGCACTTGTAGGTAGTTACTATGTTTTAGTCTATGATACTAGTCTCTATATCTTTATAATTTTGGTTTTAGGATTAAAATCATGAATTAATTTTCAGAAAAGAATTTATTTCAAATATGTCTCTCAGATTATTTGGTAGAAGACTATTTCCCCCAGGCAGATATCTGAAATTTTAAAATATTGTATGTATAAAATATATTATATATACAATATTATGTGTATAAAATATGTATATGTACATATATGCATATATATGTTCAGATTTTATTTTAGTTTATTATGATGCTTAACTTCAATTAGAGCTAATGGATAAAAATAATTTCAACATTTTTTTTGCTATTTCCTTGGTTGCCATTTTGAGTCATTGCTAAATATCCTTTCTGTGAATATTTCTAGTATTTAAATAATAAACTTTCATCACTGCTCTCTTGTCAGATTTTAACTCCACTCCCTCTCATGTTCTAATAATTCCTTAATTGATAAATCCCATGCTCATGGCTCCTTGTTCCATTTCCTTCTCTACACTGCTGCTAGTGTGATTGCTCTAAAACATACTGGCCATATTACTTCCTGGCCCAACACTCCACGATATACAGTTAAAAATACAAACTCCTATCTTAGTCAATTAACATTCTTTTCAAGATCCCCCTATTCACTTTCAAACCCATTTCTTGCCTGTATGCTCCATGATCCTTGAAATCTATTCATGCCAGTCCACTCTTCCTGGAACAAACATGCCATTTTCTTTAAGAAATTCATAGTTTTGTATCAATTTATGTCTCCTCCTAGAAAGCTCCTACTCCAGCCCTTTCTGCATGTGGTGAGATCCTGTCCAGGCTTCCCAACTAAACCCAAGTGTCAGCTCCTCTGTGAAGAAGTCCTCATTGAACTAGTACACAGGGCTTGATCCATTTGGCCTTTAACATAATTTGTTCTCATAGTACTTACCATAGCATATTGTTAAACTTCACAATATATTGTGGTAAGTTTACATGATTTTTTTTCCTAAGGAAATAATATAATATGTTTTTTACCCATATTAAGACCTTCAGTAATTATGCTGTAGTCTAGAATTCCAGCTCCTCCAGGTTGAATAGCTGAGTGAATGAAAACTTGGAGTGACTGACTTCTGTACAGATGTGTCCTATGTACTTCTGATGTAAATTTGCTTAATTTAATATATGCTGCTTTAAAAAATATTTATAAAGTTCAAAGTATTTATAAATATTTGCTCTTATCAATTACACAATTATCATTGAACCATCTAGCCAAAATCATGCATAGTGATGAGGACGGTAGGAGGTATGGCAAAGATGGCAAACAGAAGGCAGAGTCTCTCTGTTTTTGTGAGTGCTGAGGCAATATTAAGTGTAATATAGAACTTCTCTTTATCCCTTCTACTTGATTGTGAATCTACTGAATTGCTAAGGCAGTAGAGTTGTATAGTTATCATCCTGTTTCCACCCTAATTGACACTTGTAGGATTATCATTGGTTTTTAGCTACCTAGTAATTAGTAAATATTTCTGTTCCATGAGGCATGGCAAGATGACAGTATATGTGGTATGTGCATTTCTCAGTCCATTCACATTGTTATAACAAAGCATTAGATAACTGGTATCTTAGACAACAGAAATTGATTTTCTCACAGTTCTAGGAACGAGTCCAACATAAAGGTACTAGGAGGGTGCATGTCTACTGAGTACTCAATCCTTGGGTTGCAACATCTGCCTTCTTGCTTTATGTTCACAACCTTTCTTTGTGCACCTATGGAAAGGAAGGAAGAAAAGGGAGCACTCTGGGTCTCTCCTTATTAGGACACTAATCCTATCAGGTCAGAGCCCTAACTTTACAACTTCATTTAACCTTAATGACTCCCTTACTCCAAACAAAGCCACACCTGGGTTAGGGCTTCCACAAATGAATTTGGGTGTGTGTGAGGGGCATACATTCAGTTCATGAAAGTGCATAATTGTTTACTGGCTGGAAGTTTTCCTTCCATAACAATTTCAATGTTGATGTGGAACCTAGGAACTAGGATGGGCATATTTTCAACAAGTAGGATTGTCAAGGAAATTGGGAGTGCGGAGGTTTACCGAGTTTTTTGCACATAACCCTTTTTCTTCCTTAAGGTGACTGTGTAATTTTTTTCTTCTAAAATTGGAAGCAGCTCTTCTTAGCACAATCCATCTTTGTCAGACTTCTGTTTCTGTTGAAATGCTTTGTAGCCACTTTGATTAATTCTGGGGCTTGATGTTCAGAGTTTCACTTTGATAAAACGTAGAATCACTTTGTATAAAGCATACAGGCATTTCTTATTTTTCTTTTTTATTATGGCAACAAACTTTAAAATTCCCTTTTCCTCTGCCATTCAAAATATTTATTCAAGGAATGGCCTTATTTGCGGTACATTGTCCCATTGTCATTTTTAATGTCATCTGATGATTAACTAAGATATACATTTTCTGTTTTTAAAGATTTCATACATCAAAACATTCCCATTAGTCATGAGTTACAGGATTTTTGAAATCCATTACCTAAAGCCATAGGTTTAGATGATTTCTAAAGGGAATTGTTTAGTACTTCTTTAAAGGTACAGAGGCAATAAGTAAATCCCTTCAGAAATCACCTAATATTTCTAAATTTTTTGTACTTCAGCATCAACAGTGTAATAATATCTCTTTGAGAATTCTGGTAGCTTAGCATCCTCAAACTGACACACACAGTTGTGAAAAAAAAGTTGAATTTGGTGCATTCCTGATATTATAATAAATATCAGTAGACACATAGTATACTAAGTGATCCGGATGATATCCCATGTTTTCATTGAGTAAGTTTGGTAGAGCTCTGCTTTTCTTTGTGATACAATTGTGGCTTATTTGTTAGATCCTGAACTTGTCAAGATATTGTAATCTCATAAAAACAGAAAATTTAGTCTGTCAACTGATTTTTAAGGAAAGTTTCATAGTATTTGATGTGGACCAACCTTCAAGCTGTGTTTTAGAAACTTATGTTTCAGGTATCAAGGTTTAGTACAATTCCACAGATTAGTTATATTTAGCAATTACAAAATTAACTTGCAATATTGAATATATCTGTTTTTAAAATATGTACCTTCACTCTTTATGTTTCATTTATGATTTAAAAGGATACACAAAGATAATATGAGTTTTCTGATCAAATAAAACCATTTAAATGTTGAACTTGTTCCTTTTACTATTAATTGGCTACTTATATTTTCAGTTTTAGAAAATTTTCTTGTTTTCATGGATTTTATAGAATAGCTCCTAATTTCATGAACCCTCAGGCCAAAAATATCAGGATAATATTACACATTAAAGGAAAAATGTAATTTTCATTTTTCCTTTTTAGTTAGAAAATATATATTTGAATTTTTATAGACTTTACATATTGGGTTTATGAAAAGCTACCATTGCTTTAAAAACATTGTGTATATCTAAGCTTATGTAGGGTTGATTTAGGTAGAATTGAACAAAATCTAGTGAGTAATATTTTGAAATGATCTGACCTATTGGTTGCAAGTAAATATTTTATGATAAGGGATATTTATAATATTCATATTAGAATAGAAATTAAATTTTGAGTAAGCCATCAATTTGAAATAGACATAACGTTTTATTAGGTATAACATAAATACAAAAAAATATAGTGGTAATATTTTAATATCATGTTTTTATGCTGCATTTTATTATTATGCCCGTGTTTTTTTGAGCCTATTTGTGTCCTGATATGTAAAATAAAAAAATAATATATCTGTCAGGTCTGGTATCATGAGTTGAGTCTCAAAATATAATAAAAGAACATAATTTTATGATTAGTATTTTCTTCCCTGGCCCCTCTATATTAGTCTGTTTTGTGTTGATATTACAAAATACCTGAGATGAGTCACTTTTGAAAAACAAGTTTATTTAGCACATAGGTATGGAGATTCAAGGGCATGCAGCCAATATCCTCTAAACTCTGGCGACAACCTCCTGGCAGATCACAATGGTAGGAATGTGTATAACAGGTACTGATCATTTTTCCAGGCAGGAAGTAAAAAGAGAGAGAGAGACAGACAGATAGGGCTCAGACTCAGGATTTTATAACAACTCACTCACAAGAGAACTTACTTCAGAAAAGTAGTGTTCCCTCCTGAGGGCAGTATCCCCCAGTGACCTAAGAACCTTGCACCAGGATCTACCTCTTAACATTCACACCACCTTAATCCCACTGCCCTGAGGACCAAGTTTAAACACATGGATGTCTAGGAGACACACTTACCCCATATCTAAACCATAGCACCCATGAAACAAAAAGATATTTGCATTTTTGTTCTAAATGCATTATCAATGTTCATTTTTACCTTTGTGACCCAGTGAGCAAGAGTAGGAGTAAACTTTTAATAGAAATGTTGAGGGAGCATCCTTTTACAGGAGTGTAAGTGGGTGAAGCATATAGTGGCGTGAGGGAGTATGCAGGGAGCAGAGTTGGGAAAACATGTTGATCCAGGAAATGCTAGTGTATGGGATTGGTGTATCCTGCTCTCTAAAGGTCTGAGCCAGGATTGCTTTCCTAGATAATAACCAGTCAGAAAGGCATCTTTTCATTCACCTTTGCCATGTAATCTTATTACACAGGAGTTATTTCTTTCCTAGATCCCATTAACTTCCTCAAATGCTTCTCATATTATAGATCAACATTTCTACTCTGCTTATTGCAGAGATCCCTGGAACTTTGCCCTCTCACAGCCTTGATCTAAAGCTCTACAGGGTCTTTCTGTCCCATTTATCTGTACTAAAATAAAAGTCCTAGCTATAATGGTTTTTGGTCACCTCTTTAGTTCAAAAGTAAAGACCTCAGCCTCAAATTGCCTTATTATTAATCAAGGCCATTTTAAGAGGACAAAGGGCTAATATAAATGGCATTTTACAATTAAATGACTCATGAAAAAATAAAGGGTTTTTATTTCTGAATTCTAACCTTCCAATTACTCTATTAAATACTACTATAAAATTTATTCCAGCTCATATTTATACATAAATACAAAACTTGATATTTAGTTTTTCACCCAAAAGTGAAAAATTCTATATTGTTAGTCACATTGAAAATCCTGATAAAGGTAAAGGGAAGATGAGTAATGTATAAGAAGGAGATTGAGAGTGGAATGGATGGATGGGTAAAGGGAAGTAGTGCAGAAGGAATTTTTTAAAAATCATGTCGTGTGCATGTATACGTATACCACAGGGGATTTCACCCCTATGTATAAGTAAAAAGAACCAATCACATATAAATAAATAGACAAGTGATAGGACATCTAGTAGAATAGAGGAAGGAGACCTGGGGAGGGGAGGAGGACTGGGTGAGGAAGGGGATCATGAACTGAAATTGAACTCAGTGCATGAATGAGTTTGTCAGGATGAACCCAACTACTATGTTTAATTATAAAACTCTAATATAAGAGAGAAAAATTGTGATAAGCAGTGGTAATTATATACATAGATACAGATACAAGAACATACACACTTATATTACATATATATTTTTATATATGTTCATATACATATAGTACATATTTAAAAATCACCTTATATCTGTTAGTTTCTTCACATTTTAAATGCTATAATCTTATAAATACCATAAAAATAATCTGATGCCAAAAAAAAAGAAAGAAAGAAATGATTTAGGTCCTTCAGAAACATAAGTCTGCTCTTGTTCTGTCTCCATGGACCCAAATCGGAAATGAATATAAAATCTATCCACTCAAAACAAAAACTAAAACTAAATTATAATGATCATGTTACTCCTCCAGTCCTGTATCAGAAGATAATCTCTTTAAATATTCTGATAATTTAAAGTAAAATCCATGTGTTTACTAATAGTTAGTGGTTCTCAAGTGTTAACTGGGAGCCCACGGGATCCTTGAGACCCTATGAAGGGTCTGTTAAATTAAACGATTTTCATAACAATACTTAGATGTTATCTGGCTCTTTCACTCTCATTTTCTCATGAATGTACAATAGCATATTATAAAGGAGTCATAATATGTGATGATACTACTTCAATGGTTGATGAAATGTATATTCTTGTATTTTCTGGTAATGTCTAAAGCATTAGAAATACATATGTACATGTTTTAGACAATAATTGTTCTCAATATTTCAATTGAACTCTTACTTGCTACAACCTTGCATTTGCCTAACACAAAGGTTGGAAAACTTTTTCTGTAAAAGGTCAGATGATAAACATTTTTGACATCATGAGGTTATATTGTCTGTCACAACTATTCAACTGTAGCATTGTACCCAGAAATTGCATCCAGCAGTGTTCAGTATGTGAACAAATGGGTGTAGTAATGTTTGAATTAAACTTTATTTATGGACACTGAGATTTTATTTTTATATGATATATATGTCATGGAATACTACCATTCTTTTTAAAAAAAATTTATTTATTTATTTACTTTAGTTGTACACAATGCAATGCATTTATGTTTACATGGTGCTGAGGATCGAACCCGGGCCGCGCACATGCGAGGCGAGCGCTCTGCTGCTGAGCCACAACCCCCAACCCACCATTCTTTTGATGTATTTTTCAATCACTTAAAAATGTGAAAACCATTCTTAGCTCATGGGCCTTTCTAACAGGCAGCAGACTAGATTTGGCCACAGGCCATAGTTTGACAGCCTCTATTTAGGAAAACTCTATTTTTGAAACATTGATATTTTTCTTACAAATATGTGGAAATACAAATAAGAAAACCTTATTGTCTTATTTTGCTGTAAAGTTTGAAAATTCTCTGCAAAATGTTAAATTTCATTGAAAACTTATTGTGAAATTTAATAATTTACTCTGAAATCAAACAATATGCATTTAAAATAAATGTTTATTATGTTTGGGAGCAATGTACACATAAGTAAAAGTTCTTAGGTTTTTAAATAAATTTTTAGACTATTAAGAGATGGAATATCTTTTAACACCCAAAAGTTAAAGAACCACTGCTGAAGAGGATACTGAAGGAAATCCCCTCAATCAGCATACACTGTGGCTCATATCCCCAGCCACCATGTTTTTGGGACTGTCTTACATAAGACCTTCCAGGGATAGCCTCCAGGCAAAAAGAATGTGTTAGTTTTCTATACTGCCTCAGCAGAATTCCACAAACTAGGCCTTAAAATACCAGACATGTATTCTCTTATTATCCTACAATTCTGGATTTTAAAATCATGGTGTCAGTTAGTACAATCCTCTCTGAAGGCTGTAGGGGAAAATCCTTCCTTGCCTCTTTCTGGTGGTTCCCAGCAGTTATTTGACATGTAAATCCAACCTCTGCTCCTGTCTTGACTAGGCATTTTCTGGTGTGTGAAGGTCAAAATTTCTTCCATTTTATAAGGATGGCAGTCATTGGATTAGGGAACACCCTTATTTACTATGACCACTACTAGGTAATCTTAAATTAATTATATCTGAATAGATTTCATTTATAAATAAAATTGCATTCACAAGTACAAGTAGTTAGGAATACAATGTATCTTTTGTTGGGGACACAGTTTACCTCTGGCAAGAGTCTTCTGACTCAAGACCACTCTCCTCTTCAAGAGCAGACTACATTCAAGGACTGTATGTGCCAGCATCTCAAGTCTCCTACCTTGCCTCAAGTTGGGACACATGTAAAGGCCCATCTTACTGCCAGAGCTCCCAATAGGATCATTAGAAGCCTCTGTTACTACAATGTTGAATTTCAGTCCTCTCTGTCCAGTCCTACTTCCTAATCCTTCACAGGTGTTACTCCAAAAGGATTCCCCAGGTAGAGTCCTCTGCCTTTACATTTCAGAGCATCAGAGGCTGTTTCTTGGAGAATCAGCCTCGACATAAGCATGCAAAGCACGCAAAGGTATTTGTTGTGGAAACTTTGTTTCTTAACTTACATTTTATATTGGAATTTTGACCATTAAGATTTTGTTTACATAGTAGTTCTTCAATTGTAAAATTGAAGTTATTAAGGCAACTTAAATAGGGCTAAAGAACAGACATGTGAAAGCATGTAGGTTTTGTTATTTTTTCTTCTTCCTCACTATCTAATAACACAATCATTAGTTTTAAGAATTTTGTTATTTTTTTGAAAAATTTAATTTTAAAGTTTACTCCTACTAGAGATCAAATAACAGCAAAAATAATCTTAGATGGTTTCTAGTCATACCATTCATTCCATGAAAGGATGAAGTTTTTCATGTTTTTTGAGAAGCGGAGGAAAATTGTCAAAATATTTCATAACTTTTTTGAAGAGTGCTGAAAGATATATAGTAAAGGGATTTTCAAAAAATAAAGAGGTAGAGAGTATAAGCAAAGATAAAAGAAGGGAAACCCTTAAAATTAGAATTTTAAGTAATATGTTGAAATTATGAAGAGGGTTGTTTCACATGTTGTAAGAGATGAAGATTATTGTATTCAATTAAAAGAATTAAATTCCAACTTTTGAATGGTATGGGATTATTTGAGGTTTGAGAAAAAGAGTGACATGATCATATTTTATTTTAAAATCACCATTTTCGTGGCTGTAGGTAGATGATGTTGTCAGACACAAATAAATCACCAAGAGTCTTGAAAGATAATGATCTGACAAGGAAAAGTTGACTATGTATAAGTAGTGGAGGAAATTAATATAAAAGGTGTTCAAATATAAAAGTGACAGGAACTAATGATTAATTGAAGTATGTCCGGGATGGCAGTGCCTTGGTGACTGTAGAGCAGTGGTGCTGTCCATTGAGAGAGGAGTCCTAGAAATAGGAAAGTGGAGAGGGACATCATCAGTCTACTTATGGACAGTGACTTCCACCTGTTCATCAAAGATCAACATAGACATGTGCGGTAGCCACATATATTCCTATAACTTATCTAACGAAACTATTAAAATGCAGGATCAATGTCTGAAGTTTATATTCTCTCATACAGTCTATGTTGTTTATACCACTTTAAACATGAATGTTAATAAATGTGTTTATTCTGCAGAGGATGAAGAAAGCCTTTTCTTCTACCCATTCTGGGTTCTCTGACAGGAACCCTATAAATTAGACTAATAAAAGACAAATTAAGAAGAGACAAAGAGGAGTTTACTGGCATGCACTTTGCACTCAGATATTAAGAACTCCCAGGAATGATGAGAACATGGGCTTATACAGCGTCCCAACAAAAGAGCAATACTGTAGAAAAGTAAAAGAAAAAAGACAGAGTTTTTAGGGTGGCAAATTGTAGGAAGGCAAATATAAGGGAGAACTAATGGAAGCAAAGGACTAGTTAGTAAACTGTGTGTGATATCTCTTGGTTAATAAGGGTCTAGAGTTTTCTAAGGAGATTAATTTTTGTCCTTCCTGGTATAGAGCACAGAAAGGACCCCTTTACAAATTTAGGTCATGCTTTTAGACAAATAGGTACAACACAAAGTTTTTTCTTGTATCTGCTTTTTCTCAATTACTTTTACCTCAAAATAATCCTTATATCAAAATGGCATGTTTGAAGTGACAAATTCTGCTACCCTACAGTTCTCTGTAACACATACGAACCTATGATACTATTTGGCAATATTTATGGTATCTCTTTCAAACTGGTCCTTTTATTCCACTGAACAAAATATATCTTAATATAGTTTATCTCTGGATTAGTTTCCTATGACTATAAACCCTCTGAGAAATCAATTTACCCTCTTTAAGTTACTTGCTAAATCTCTTGGAGAGGGCAGAAACTAGAAATGTTTGGATCTGAACATGGTAAAATTCCAAAAACTAATGGTTTTCACATTTTGTAGATCAGCTGGTTTCTTTCTATAAACTGTTTTGCTGCCATTTCCATTGAGGGAGTCTTTTTATTCTTTCCTATCAAATCTTAAGTCATATAAAACACTTCTCACTACTGCGTTTCAAATCCTACAAGTCTGACTTAACCTATTGTTTCTACATTCTTGTTGAAAGAAAAGAAATTGAGTTTCCTTTGTTTCATTTTTCCTTTAAGGTGAACAGCAATGAGATTAGCCTTACAATTTCTGGTGTCAATTGCTGATGATAGGAATGCTATCTTCCAATTTATCCCTTTCCTATTTCTATTGTGAATTATATTTTGTGTTAAAATTTCCTTAGATGTGATTCAAAGTCATCCTGTTGAAATGGCTAAAATTTTATATAACTACATAAAACTTGAGGTCTGGTAAAGAACTGGGATAATTTAGCTGAAAGGAGAGGGAGAGGATTGTTTTCATAATAATAAAAAGTATGAGAGTTGGATCTGTCTTTGACAGTTTGGGCAGTCTACAACAAAAGACCATAAATTGTGTGGCTAATAAACAACAGAAATATATTTATCATCTGGGGGCTGAAAAGTTCAAGTTTGAGGTGCTGGCACATTCGATTTCTGATAAGGGTGTACTTTCTGGCTCATAGATGGCAATGTTTTCACTGTGACCTCACATGTTTTGGGGAGCCCAACTAGCTCTCTTTTTAGGCATACAAGGGAACATATTCTAATCTTGAGGGCTCTACCTTCATGATCTAATCACCTCCCCCAAACCTACCTCCAACTACCATCGCTTTGGAGATTAGAATATCGAAATATGAATTTTGGTGGAATACAAACATTTAGTCCAAGTGTTTCATTTCATCATTTTCTTTTTAACACTGGGGGTTGAATTCAGAACTTAGTGCATGCTAGGCAAGCACTCTACCATTGATCTACATCCTTAACCCCCAGCAGTTTTTAAATATTAAAATTTAAGAATTATTTTTTAAGTAGTCAGATTCACCTATTTTTGTCTTAAGGGAAAAATAAGAGTAACTTTATAGCATAAAGCATTTAGGGTTGAAGCAAAAGAAGAGTATGCATTTAAAGATAACATTTTTGGAGAGTATTTCTTGAGGTCACTGAAAAATAGAAATGTTTTATAAACTCCAAATATTTATTGTACACATTCAATAGCTAAATTCACATTAGACATAAAATGGAACATAAGATATAGTCTCTTCATTCAAGTCCATCACAGGAAGCAGAGGATGAAGGGAAGTAATTATCCAAATATTGGAAGATACACTATGGACCAGTAATTAAAGCACTGTCTGGAATAACAATAGGAACAGTTAGAAGAAAGAGCTCTACAGGTTACCAATGACTAGAATATTCTGTAAAGATAATGAGTGCCATTAGATTTTAAAGAAAAGAGAGGTTTTGTTTCTTTATTTTCACTCTCATAAAGATTCATCTGGATTGAGTGAGCAGGATTTAATTAGAATAGAAAAACAAAAATAGTACAGAAATATTGAGAAGGAGAAATTGTATGAAATATTAAGATCGGGCGGATAAACTATTGGAACAGAATACTTGCATTTTGTTTTATTTTTTCACTAGATTGTTGGACATCCTAAAGAGTTTGCACATTACTTCTTGAAAGAATTTTGCTTTTCTAAATAGAAAGGGGAAATGGAATAAGAAAAGAAAATGGTATCTTAGGAAATAATTACTAAGATTCCAAAAGATTGACTATGTTTCACATCCTGTGGAAATTTACAACTCATGGTATGTTGGGAAACACTGAATAAATTTAAATTCATAAACATATATATGCATACGAATACACAGTCATATCATAGTATCATATATGACTGTGTGTGGATACGTACACATATTTATGAATAATGTGCACATACAAATATACATTTACTGAATGATTTTGCAGAAATTTTAAATCTTATTTTTCCTAATATCTCCCCAACTTTTCTCTCTCAAGTAAATATTTATTAAATTAGTTATGACAAAAGAAAACTGAGCATAAAATCCCATTTTTTAAAAGTCTCAGCAAAAGGAATTTAGGCTTTAGATCTCTTTTCTATAATTCAGTAGTCATAAGCAAAATGTGATTGTTAAATTAAAATTAAATGAAATCAAAATTAGTTTTTCTGTCATACTAGCCACATTCCATGCACTCAGTAGTCACATTTAGTTAGTATTGAAAGACACAGTACTGAATAATGTCATTGAATGACATATATAGAATATTTCCATCCCTGATGAAAGTTCTATTAGATAACACTGCTTTAGAAAATGAACAATTATTATTATTATTATTATTATTACTAATTAGGTGGTTGAATTAAGAAATCTCAATATGTGAACACTGAAGAGAAGAATTCAGGGTAGTCTTTCTCTTTAAAGAGTTTTATTTTTCTTAAACTCCCACTAAGCTATTTACTTTCAATTTGTGAGTGATAAATGAGAAATTGTGTATTGAACTGTTTAACTGATGAGCAAACAATTAAGATAAGAAGCTTTAAACTTAATACTTAGAAAATACAATATTTGGATTATTGTAGGAATCTGATGGCAAACTCATCTATCTACAGCTGTGACAGTTCATGAGGTCCCCCAAAAAACTCTTCTGGATAATATTGAGTAGACTATTCTGTAATGTTCAGAAGTAAACATCCATTTAAATTTTTTTCTTTGTTAACAAAGGTTAATTTTACATTTAAATTAAAGTGCATAGAAGAATTTTTATTCTAAAGCTTTATTTTATGGTGATTTGATCATTATATTTCTAAGATATTAGGTGATTAGTGAATACATTTTATTTCCAAGACTTAAAAATGACAAGCACTTCTTTTTAAAATCTTTCTTTAAATACAAATTGCAAAAATGCTAATGTAGAGAATAAGAACCTCATTAAACACTGCATATTCAACAATTGTTTTTTAAGTACATAATTGAATGTGGTATTTTCATTGTGTCCTTTAGCTAAAATAAGCTAAAACATTCATATTTTCCCCTCTAATAGTTTTTAAAATATATACTTTTTTAGTTGTAGTTGGATATAACACATTTATTTTAGTTATTTATTTTTATGTGGCGTTGAGGATAGAACCCCAGTGTCTTGCACATCTTAGGCAATTGCTCTACCGCTGAGCCACAACCCCAGCCCCAAGAGTTTTAACCTAAATCAGAGATCAGATTATATCAGAGATGAGATTCACAGAGATGTGTGTATGTGTGTGTGTGTATGTGTGTGTGCATGAGTGTGTGTTGGGGCTGAGTTGAAGGTTTACATATAACCATGAGGTTAAGTTAAAGGTGTGTGTAATTTGATAAATCATGTTTAACAGTATAATAATTGTTGTAAGGAAAAATAAAATTTGAATTCCTCAAAATTTTGTCAAAAGGGAAAGCAAGTGTTTCTCTGAATCGTTAGAAATGAAAGGAGGGGAGGTTGACCCCATTGCTCGGAGGTGTGTTACATTCTCCAATGCTGGGGGAAATTTTACACTCTTCAGAAGTGTGTTTGCATTAAACATGGTTGATAAACACTGACACAGGTCAACTAATATCAGTGCAGATAACTTATAACCTTAATGGCTGGTGATAAATAGCACATGTATTTACAAGGTGGAGTTCAGATCATAATAAACTAATAAAAATGGAATGGAATAAATGCTTGCTTAAATAAGAAATTACATTTTTTATTTTCACTGTTTCACCGACTCGGTTATTCAATATTGGCAAATCACTTAGTTTCATAAAATTGACTTGATTTCTTCGTTTGAAAAAAGGAAATTATGTTGCTAAATCCCCTTCAGCTTCTAAAGTTCCATGACATTAAGTCACTGAAAAAAAGGTATGATTCTTGTCTCTAGGTTTAAAATAATACCACTTTAAAAGTATCAGAAGAAACATCATAATCTTTTCCAACATAAATCTAATGAGTTGGACCAACTGGGGAGTTGGAATATGCATCCAGATTGTTTACTTGTTACCTAAATATTACCTTGTTTTAAGGAATATAAAAGTATTTTCGTATAGAATTTATTACATTTAATGTAGTATACATTTCTCATTGTGGAATGAAAGCTGAGTCAAATGGAGTAAGGAGGGTGAGGGAATGGTGTACTTTCAACATTCACATATTCTCTGGGGCCCAAACATTTTTACATTGGCACTGGGCCCAGGGAGCTCTTAACACAAAATGATATTGAAGGCACTATGGTGATGTTATATGATGCTGGATTGGATGCCGTTGATAGATGCAGTTACTCAAAGTGTGCGTGATAAATTTTAACAATAAGTTTTATTATAGTATGTAATGATGGGGGAAATATAGAACATTGGTTACAATAAAATATAATTGAATATATTAAAAATATAGAATGTAAATGCTTTGCTATTTATTTTCAGTAGAAAGAAGATAATGCCAAAATATTTATTCTTTGATTCCGCTTTCTTATATTTGCAATCCAGTTGTACACAATGGCAAAGTAATTAGAAATGATGATAAATACTTTGTTATTCCTGTATCCCATAGTAATAGAAAGGAATTTGTGTTCATTATTATTCCGTGCACTAATATTTATCAGCTACCAACATTCAAACTCATACCATCTTCATACCTTTCACAATGGATTGAAGAAACATTATCCTCAGTGTGCCAAATCATATCCACTCTTGTTGTCTCAGGGAATTTGCCTTATAGTTATTATATCTCTCTAAAATAACTAACTTTTCCCTCTGAAAAGTATCATGCCTATCTGTATAGAATTGTAACATAATGTAGCATTTTAAGGCATCTTCCATTCTTGCCAATCTCCCTTTGTAAAACTTATTCCCCCTATCTTAGAATTTGATAGTTATCTATTTCTCACTTGGTGCATCTGTGTTTGGAAAGAGTTTATTATTCCCTCAAGTTTGAAAAATGAGCTTGACATATTTACTACCTATCTTAATGTGTATTATTTTCTTACTCTTCCTTCTCCCCTACTCTTTGTTTTCTGCCTCTTCTCTTTTCAGTCTCTAAAAGTTGCAGTTAAATTGAGCTGGAGTCTCACTCCTGTTTATATTCTCCCCCTGGGTAGCTTCATCCAGGCTCTTGACTGGAACCATCTCAGTGCATCCATTTTCAATACTTATATCTTCAAACTTGATGCATGTCTTAAACTACAATGATATCTCCATAGGTTTGACATGCTACACCTAGCCCAAACCCACAGCAACAACCATCCAGTTCATTCTTTCCCAAACCTGCTCCTCCTCCTGACTTTCCTCTCTGAAACAGCATTACTATCCACTAGTGCCCCAAGCCAAAACATGGGGGTCATTTTGTATTTCTCAATGTTACTTGGACATATTTACTTCTAATTATTAGCTAGGCAATTTATGTTCTAATTTAAAAATGAACCCTGAATTTAATCCCACAAATACCACCCCAAACCCAACTACCTTTGTTTGCCTTTCTGCACTATTCAACGAGCAATTAAAGTGATCCCCTTGCTTCCAAAACCAGCTTCCAACATTTCATTCCCCACAAAAGAGATAGTACAGTTTGTTAGGTAACCAGAATTGAATTCATATGAAATATTTTATCAAATAGAATAATACAGAAAATAACAACACAACCCATATGCTTACTTCACAGAAATGGCAGATGTTGAGTTTTTGTCATGGCTATCTCATATCTTTAATTTTATGAAAATGCAATAGTATTAAAAAGGTTGAAAATGGAGAAATAAATCTGACTTAACTTTCCTATGTACCCCAGTGAATCACACCATCATGTACATCTACCAGACACTAATTAAAAATATATATGTGTATATATATATATATATATATATATATATATGCGTGTGTGTATATATGTGTGTGTGTGTGTGTGTGTGTGTGTGTGTGTATATATATATATATTTAAATAGCAGTACAATCAGTAGAGTAGAAGAAAAGGAACAGGGAGAGTGAGAACGGGCAGGGTAAGAAAAAGTACTAGAGATTGAATTGGAGCAAATTATATTCCATATATTTATAATTATGTCAAAATGAATCCTAATGGTATGTATAGCTAATATAAACCAATAAAAAATTAAGAAAAAAAGGTTGGAATTTTCTTACTACTTCCTGTATTCCTGTTATTTATTATTCCTCACTCCCTCTGAGATTTCCAAAGTTTGCAGAAAGGCAAACAAAGGTATTTGGTGTCGCTGCCTGAAGCGGAAGTCGCTTGGAGCAGCGAACGCCACAGGAAAATTCGGAGGCAGGATGAAAATGAAAAAAGGTCTTTTATTCTTCTCCTCTCTCCAGCTCCAGCAATCACTCCAAATGCTCTAACTCCAACCACCACCTTCTTCTTCCCCACACACACTAACGAACCTCACCCAGTTATATACATATAGCTTTAACAAGGACACGTGCTTACAGCTCGAGCTTACAGGTGCGTCACGCAGTGTTCACGGGCATACAAAGATTCTTTGAATAATGTATCAACATCAGGTGGAAACTAGAACATCTTTTATGGCTCTCAGCTAACCGCAATCTTTAGCTATCTCCTTGATTATAGGCTCCTTCAATTTGGGTTTGGGATGGTATTTGTGAGATTAAATTCAGGGTTTGAGCTTTATAAAGATCAAACTTCCTATTTCTCTTGTTACATGTTTATGCCACACATAAATAACATTCATACAGTTTATATCTCTTATTTGTTGTAATAAGAGTTTATTTTAAAGTAGTTAAATATATCAACATTACCCTTCATGATATTTAATTTATTGATCTTAATAATTTTTATTAAACCGTGGTAACAAAGATATCCTTTTAGATATCCTTCCAAAAGCTTAAATTTTTTTCTATTAATGTTCTTAGCATGTTTTGATTTCTTTTTAATGTATGGTTTGATGTAGACATCTTATTTTACTTTTTCTGTATAGATGGTCAATTGTTCCAATATCATTTGCTTGATATGAAATGTTATACCCTATTGCATACCAAATTCTCAAATTTGTGTGGACCTATTTTAAGTTTATCTGTTGTGTTCATTAAATAATCAGATATAGCCACACCCTTTTAATTGATTTAATTTCATTAAAAATCTTAAAGAGAAATTCAATTTTCTTAAATCCCATGTTGTTAATTTTTCCTTTGCCATTTTCTCAGCTACTCTTTGTCCTTTACTGTTACAGTCACCATTTTCCCTTGAATTTATCATAAATTGATCTCTTACTGTTTCATGTTCTTTTCAGCAATTGGAATCCATCTGTAAAGAAAACAAATATCTCCCCCCCTCATAGAGCTTACCTTCCTTTACATATCTTCATTTTATAAAATTAGAAATCTAAACAATTTTTTTTTTTGGTTTCTCATTTATTTGGATACTATATATCCTGCTTGACTTCATGGTCTCAATACAACTGGTATAATTCAAGAAAAATAATGGACTCTTTCTTTTTTAAAAAAAAGTTTTTAAAAAAGTGTTCTAATTAGTTATACATAGCAGCAGAATGCATTTTGACATATAGTACACAAATGGAGCACAAATTCTCATGCCTCTGGCTATACATGATGCAGAATCACACCAGTAACAATAGACTCTTTAAGTTTTTTTTTTAAATTTGTTTTAATTAGCTATACATGACAGTAGAATACATTTATACACTTTGATATATCATACATAGATGGATATAATTTCTCATTTTATTGAGTGTGCATGTTGTATAAAGATCACATTGGTCGCGCAGTCACATATCTATGTAAAGTAATAATGTCTGTTTCGTTCTACTATCCTTCCTATCCCCACATGCCTTCCCTTCACTTCCCTCTACCTAATCTAAGGTAATGCTATTCCCCTCTAGTGCCCCCCACCTTTGTGAATTAGCATCTGCATATTAGAGAAAACATTCAGCCTTTGGTGTTTGGGGATTGGCTTATTTTGTTTAGCATGATATTCTTCAACTCCATGCATTTACTGGTAAATGCCATGATTTCATTCTTCTTTAAAGCTGGGTAATATTCCATTGAATATATATATATCACATTTTTTAATCCATTCATCTATTGAAGGACACCTAGATTGGTTCCAGATTTTAGCTATTGTGAATTGAGTTAATATAAACATTGACATGGCTGTATGACTGTATGCTGATTTTAAGTCCTTTGGGTATAAACTGAGGAATGCTATAGCTGTGTAAAATGGTGGTTCCATTCCAAGTTTTCTGAGGAATCTCCATACTGCTTTCCATAGTGATTGTACCAATTTTCAGTCCCACCAGCAATGTATGAGTGTACCTTTTCCCCATATCCTCACCAACATTAATTGTTGCCAGTATTCTTTTTTTAATTTAATTTAATTTGTTATACATGCTTGCAGAGTGCAATTCCTTTCATATTACATATAAAGAGCACAGTTTTCCAAGTCACTGGTTTTACACAAAGTATTTTCACACCATTTAAGTTTTTATGCATGCACTTAGTGTATTGATGTCCAACTCATCCTGCCATTATTCCTATCCCCTTGCTCCCCCTTCTCTCTCTCCCCTTTGTTCTACTTAACATTCCTTTATTCCTCTCACCCCCCCCTCCCTTGCCACTATAATTCACTATCATCATAGCAAAGGAATCAGTCGACCTTTGGTGTTTTTTGGTATTGGCTGACTTCACTTAACATTATTTTCTCCAACTCCATCTAAAGTGGCTGGATATAAAATCAATATCCATAAATCTAAGGCATTTCTGTATATCAGTGACAAATCCTCAGAAAGAGAAACTAGGAAATCCACCTCATTTACTATAACCTCAGGAAAAAAAAAAATACTTGGGAATCAACTTAACAAAAGAAGTGAAAGACCTATACAATGAAAACTACAGCAAACTAAAGAAATAAATTAAAGAAGATCTTAGAATATGCAAAGACCTACCTTGTTCATGGATAGGTAGAACTAATATTGTCAAAATGACTATTCTACCAAAAGCACTATACAATTTCAATGCAATCCCAACCAAAATCCCAATATCATTCCTCATAGAAATAGAAAAAGAAATCATAAAATTCATCTGGAAAAATAAGAGAACAAGAATAGCCAAAGCAATTCTTAGCAAGAAGAGTGAAGCCAGTGGCATTACTATTCCAGACCTTAAATTGTATTACAAAGCAATAGTAACTAAAACAGCATGGCATTGGCACCAAAATAGACCAGTAGACAAATGGTACAGAATAGAAGACACAGAGACTAAACCACACATCTACAGTTATCTTATATTAGACAAAGGTGCCAGAAACATACATTGGAGAAAAGACAGCCTCTTCAACAAATGGTGTTGGGAAAACTGGAAATCCTTATGTAACAAAATGAAATTAAACCTCTATCTCTCTCCATGCACAAAACTCAACTCAAAGTGGATCAAGGACCTAGGAAATAAACCAGAGACCTTGCACCTAATAGAAGAAAAAGTAGGCCCAAATCTCCATCATATTGGATTGGGCCCCAATTTCCTCAATAAGACCCCTATAGTGCAAGAATTAAAACCAATAATTAATAAATGGGATGGATTCAAACTAAAAAGCTTCTTCTCAGCAAAAGAAACAATCAGTGAGATAAACAGAGAACCTACAGAATGGGAACAAATTTTTACCACAAGCACATCAGACACAACATTAACTTCAAGGATATATAAAGCTCTCAAAAACCTTTACACCAAAAAAAAAAAAAAAAAAAAAAAAAAAAAAAACAATCAATAAATGGGCTAAGGAACTGAACAGACACTTCTCAGAAGATGATATACAGTCAATCAACAAATATATAAAAAATGTTCAACATCTCTAGTAATTAGAGAAATGCAAATCAAAACTACTCTAAGATTTCATCTCATGCCAGTCAGAATGGCAGCTATCAAAAACACAAACAACAATAAATGCTGGTGAGGTTATTGGGAAAAGGCACACTGATACATTGCTGGTGGGGCTGCAAATCGGTGCAGCCAATCTGGAAAGCAGTATGGAGATTTCTAGGAAAACTTGGAATGGAACCACCATTTGACCCAGCTATCCCACTCCTTGGTCTATACCCAAAGGACTTAAAAACAGCTTACTACAGTGACACAGCCACATCAATATTTATAGCAACACAATCCACAGTAGCTAGATTGTGGAAACAACCCTGATGCCCATCAATAGATGAATGGATAGGGAAACTTTGGTATATATACATAATGGAACATTACTCAGCACTAAAAGAGAATAAAATCATGGCATTTGCAGGTAAATGGATGGAGTTGTCAGTATTCTTGATGATTGCCATTCTGACAGGAGTGAGATGAAATCTTAGCATAGTTTTGATTTCATTTCTCTAATAGCTAGAGATGTTTGACTTTTTCATATATTTATTTATCAATTGTATTTCTTCTTGTGAAGTGTCTGTTCAGTTCCTTAGCCCATTTATTAATTGGGTTATTTGGTTTTTGGAGTTCTTTATATATCCTACAGGTTAATGCTTTATTGGAGGTGCATGTGGTAAAGATTTTCTTGTAATCTGTAGACACTCTCCTCACATTATTGATTGTTTCCTTTGCTGAGAAGAAGCTTTTTAATTTGAATCCATCCCATTTATTGATTCTTGATTTCACTTCTTGAGCTTTAGGGGTCTTGTTAAGGAAGTTAGATGCTAGGCCAACATGGTTAAGATTTGGGCCTAATTTTTCTCCTATTAGGCACAGGGTCTCTGTTCTAGTGTCTAAGTCTTTGATCCACTTTGAGATGATTTTTGTGCAGGGTGAGAGATAGAGGTTTAATTTCATATTGCTACTTATGGATATCCAGTTTTGCTAGTACCATTTTGTTGAAGAAGCTATCTTTTCTCCAGTGAATTGGCAATTTTGTCTAATATGACATAACCATATTTATGTGGGTTTGTCTCTGTGTCCTTTATTCTGTACCATTGTTCTACAAGTCTATTTTGGTGCCAATACCATGCTGTTTTTGTTACTATAGCTCTGTAGTTTAAGGTCTGGTATTGTGATGCTTCCTGCTTCACTTTTCTTGCTAAGGATTTCTCTGGCTATTCTGGGTCCCTTATTTTTCCAAATAAATTTTATGAGTGCTTTTTCTATTTCTATGAGAAATCTAAAGAATCTATCCTTTCAATTTTCTTACATTTGGGATTACTAAGTTCTGGATGAAATATGGGATTTAAGGTCCTTCCTTCTTTCTATTTTTGCCTGTTTCCCTTCTTGTTTAATGTGATATGCACATAATGCCCAGGGTTACAGCAGCCACTTTCAACACAATGACAAAAGTCATGCACCAGAATGATGGAATGGGCAGGAAGGAGAAGCCTGAGGTCTTCCTATATCATGAAGCTTGTTCCTTTCTTGGCCTTATTGAAGATGCTACATTTTTCTAGATTTCATCCTCTGTATACTGATGACCAGTTCTCTCCTTAACTCCATGTTTCTTCTTACCCACCTTTTGTGAACTACTTACACAATTAATTCCAAATCTTTTTCTTCCTTTTCTATTCTTCTCCTGCAGTTCTTGCCTATGACACCTATTTCTATTGTATACGTAGCTTCTACAGTTTTACATTTGGCCACCATCGTTCTTCAGAAGTTTAGTTCTCTGTTTTCAATTATTTAGATTCTTTTCTTTCAAAATACCCTCTACTTTCATCCATCCCTCCTATATGAGTCCAATGTAGACTCCAATCACCTCATATTAGAGTACTTATAATTCCCCAAAATTTGTGTCCTTTTTAAATTTTTTCACCGTCTAACTCATTCTGTGCATCATAACCCAATCTGTGCACCAGATTATTGCTCCTAAAATATTTATTAAATTATGTCAGTCTGCTATGCAGGAACATTTAGTGTTTCAGTATAACTAAAAATGATAAAGTCCTTAACCTTGCAGTCTCTGTATTTTGTAGTCTGACCTACATCAGCTTTTGCCTTTATCTTCAACTACTCACCTTCTCTGATATTTGTTCTCTTTCCAGAACACTTGAGATACTTTGCAGATCTTGACATGTAAATATCTGCAACAGAGTCAATATAAGCACAATAGCTAAATCAAGATGGATTATTATTTTACAGGTTTTTTCCTGCAAAGTGTAAGTTCAGGTGGTACAAAATACGTATCTCTTGAACTTGTGCTAACATTAACCTTCTCTCTGTGGATTGTCAAGTAGATCAACCAAATATTTAAGAAATTCCTGTTCCTCTCTCACTTTGAAAATCCTACTACACTTATTAAAAGATTACTTAAATTACATGTAATATACTTGTATGGAATACTTTGGCTATCATTTTATAAATGAACATCTGTAAAAAAGGTGAAAATTTCAGAGATCATTAAACTTTGCCTGAGATTTTCCAATTTCTCTGCAGGAATATAGAAGAAACTAAAGACCTTTAGTGCCAGAAAGTCAAAAGGGCCAAAATTATTCACAGCTACTAAGAAAGAACAAAAATTTCCCAGAGAGCACAAGAAGGGGTTCCTTTGTAACCTGCCCACAAAAGTTAGTTAGAAGAAGTGTTTAGAAGCTGAAGCCAATATCTCTATTATAAACAATTACTGCCCAATTAGTGTGTCAGTGTGATTGTGTGTTATCATGGTGAGCTCTTTTTCTGGGAGAACAGTAATGTTTTAGACCTTTCTCCTCAGATGGCAACCTGGTAAAAAAATAAGTAGTTAGAACATTAAGGCCTTTTTTTTTTTATTTCTTAACAAAATTCAGTTTTGAATAACAAATCCTTCACTCTCGAATAGTGACTCTGAAACTGAGTGTATATAGGCTTACTAGATAGCAACACTCATCTGAAAGCAGCAATAGCTATTTCTAAGAAAATACAAAGAGCATGTACCTTGCATGCCAGTAAGGCATTTCTGAGGCAGATGAAAAGTATTGTTCTGGCTGTTGCTCAATGTACCAATTAAATAAGGGAAAGGGAAAACTCGACAATTTTAAAAATATAAACTAAAACTATCACTATCATAACTCAACATGTTTTATAAATGTTAAAGAACTAATGAATTTGATTAAAGCAGTTTAATTAAGGTATAGTCTGCTGTGTTGCATCCCTATTCCAGACAAAATAGCTCAGTGAACAGGTAGTATGTCCCCAGTGAACTGTGAATATCAAAGTCGGGGAAAATTCTTCATTTTAATGAGCTGCATTTTCTGAGCCCAGACCTCTCCCCTGACAGGGTGGCTGCAGGAGGCAAAAATGAAAGTAGTTGTTTTCCTTTGAGACATTGACTGCTAAATGCTGTGAATGCCAGAAATTAAAATTGTGGTGCTGAGATTCTTTATGTCTGTTCTGTCTTGCACTTGCCCTTGGGCTGGAAACTATTGTTAAAGAAAAAGCCCAACAAATAAGAATATCATATATATACATATATTTTGAAAGCTATTACTCTTCCTCTGAATATTAAGACATTCAAAATATTATAATCTATTTCTTTTATATAAAACTGTTCTTTTATAACAACTTTACATAGACACAAATATTTCAACAAAATATAATATCCTTCCATTAGTTAATGGTTAGCGGTCAGATTTGTAATGTGAAACCATTTACAACCTGATATCAGAAATTAGACTGATTTCACTATTCAGAAATTTTACATGGCATGAGAGATTATCATTTTCTGAATGTATGACATTAAATATGGTCCAATGAGAATGCATTCAAAAGTATATTATGTTATTTTTCACTTTCTTTCTGGTAATCGGAAATTAGCTGTATCCATTTTGGCATTTATTTTTAAAATATTATTCATAGTAGCATTAAAATATGTGAATTCAAGAGAGTCAATCATATGATCACTGTTAATACTCAATTTCTTTGAATTGTCATCATTTAGATGCAAATACTAGTACAAAATACCACCAAGAAATTATTTGGTTGCCAAGGAAAGAAAACCTTAAGTAATTATACTTGATTTCCATAAACATGTCATGAAAATTGGAAGGAAAATTAAGCATGATTTCAAGAAATATATTCCAAAATAAATAATCATAATTACCTCAGTTAGTTAGGGGTTTATCTATTGCTTCTGGATTTTCTCCAAGATACATGTAACTGTCCAGACTGGGGACTGGAGTTCATTGCAACCATTACAAAAAAAAAAAAAAAAAAAAAAATCCACCATGATTTATAGCTCCTAACAATAAAAAGCACTGCAGTTGATTGCATTTTTTTCAGAATCTTTGACTTGAACTGATTTTCCATATAGAAGATTATCTATCTTGGAATTTCAAGTGGTCTTAATTGTATTCAACTTTACCATAATTTCCCTTAATATAAAATATACATTTTTCTCAACTTACTACTTTGCACTAAAATTTAGGTGTACTACTGTGAATTCATACCAAGTCCATTACATACCAATTTATATCCATTTTTTCTTCTGTAATTTTAATTTCAAGAATATTTTCTTTTCATCCCTTTCTCCTATATTGCACAATAAAATAACTAGACAAATAATTGCAGATTCACAGACTATCTTCTAAACTAGGCTTCCAAATTATCCAGTCACAAATGTAATGTTTCATGTCAGAATAGTGCTGACACTTTTAAGAAATCACTACTGGACCTTCCCTTCACTATTGACAATGTCTCCAAATGACTAGCATCACCTGCATTTGATTGAATACAAATATGATAACCATGAAGATAAAAGCCAGCTATAATTTCATCACCAAAGGCCCAATATACCTCTATTTTGAAAATCTCTTTCATCATAATGAATTTGAATTTATTCACCCATCAGTTTGACTCTACATGACCAGGGTTAATCTGCTCATTAAAGTTTATACTAGCAGTATACTAGCAGTATCTTGTCTCTACTATCCGAATGTCTATGACTTTTCAGATAATATTTTGACTAGTAGAATTTTTTTCTGAAAGGATGATTTTAAGTATTAAATTCTGATTTGATGGTTATAGTAGTGCTGAAGTGCTCACAAGTTTTTGCAGCTAACCTTATTTACAAGCAAAGCATGTGCGTTGTTCCTGATAGGTGTTATGCTGCATGATAAATTTAATAAAATGAGCCATTTTATTGTTCATTAGTACTTCAAGGAAGCAAAATCTAACGTTAGTAGCATACAAGATTAAATGAATTACTATGATAAATGACAGAGGGCACTCAACGGTAGTAACTCAAGGTTTTTTGCATTTTCTTCAGAGTAGGATGGTAAATGGTTGTTGTAGGAATTTGTACTCTATGTATATAATACTATATGTTTTCTTTTTATTTATAACACCAAATATGTTTTTTACTAAAATGTATAGAAGTATTTTTAATGCATTGTATTTTGCATGTGGCATCAAAATGGATGCTTGACACATGTTTAAATAAATTCATGATTGTAATAACTAATCATACACTAATTTTATTCTCAGATATTGCATGTTATGTGTTGCTCAGATATTTTCAAAGTAAATAAACCTCAAAATTAAAGATTTTATTTATCTCCACTGACTTCATTCCAAAATATTACTGAATTAATTGTCAACCTGTAGTTCAAAATAAAACAACTGCAATCTCTTAATTTACTATATTTCTTAAGAAAGTCCTGTGACATATTAGTGCTTCTTGACTTATTTAAATATTTTTCTGTTCCTTTTTAAATGTAATTATTTTTGATATCAAGTTACTTTAATGAATGCTTTATTTTTTTAAATTTTTAAATAAATTTAATGCATTATAGTTATACATAATAGTGGGGTTCATTTTGGCATATTCATAAATGCATGTAGTATAGTTTTCTCCATTTCAATCCTCAGAACTACTCTCTTCCCTCACATCCTTCATCTCCTTTACCTTCTTTCTATATTGGTATTCCTTCTATTTGTTTATCTGCCTTTTAATTGATGCATTACAGTTATTTATAAAATTAGAATGCATTGTGACATATTCATACCTGCACATAGCATAATTTGGTGAACTTCATTAGTTAGTTTTATTATTCATTAATAATTATTATTTATTAGCCAGTGTATTCTTTTACATCAAAACTGCCCACTAAGCAGTCACTATTTAAAAAATCCATTTATCTTCTCTTAGAAAAAGTGATAATGAACAAGAAAAAACATCAAGAAACAAATAACTAAACATATACAAAATATAATTTTTAGTGTATTGTAGAAATATTTCTGGTATCTGAAGAAACTTAACAATAACACATTCTGTCTAGTTTTGGTATAAAAAAAATCTGTATTGTAGGATAGCATCATTGGTTAAAGAGAACAAGATTTCTTTGAACTTTAATTCCAGTTCTATCAATTAGTTTTTGTGATTCAATTTATTATTTTTAATTTCTACATCTTTAAAATGAGAATGATAAAAATACCTGTTGCAAAGACCCACTGAATAAATTTTATAAAGTAGGTAATAAAAATAGCTAGAATGTTGCCTACCTTGAAGTTATTTGATGAATATTAGCTTTATTGTATCTCATTGAATTATATGCAATTGAGTTCTTATATATGTGACTTTTAAGTGTATATTTCATAGAAAATAGTTGAAATAGTCTCCAAAAGTATATATTTCACCCATTGTACATTGAAGGTAAACAACATAATATATTTAGAGTTGCTTGTTTTATTTTGAAATATAATTTTGACTTCTCAATAATCTTCCAGAGGATATGTAAAATTACATAAATGCTTTCTGCCATTCTCTTCTCTATTTCTCCTTTAATACACATACACACATGCCAAACCAAAATCTGTATAAACCATTTAATAATTTTATATCACATAAGGTAGAGAGTAGAATAGTAGAAATGTGATTCTTCAATGATATTAGGGGACTACAAGTGTGGTACCTACCTAGAGAAGTAGGGTTCAGTTATGAGTTTTCAAACAGTCATGATTTCCTGAGGAGCTACTGGGTTTCTCTTTCAATTTTCAATTATCAAGCAATGAGCAAGAACACATTCCTTATTAACCTTGCAGAAGTGATGTACATGTTAAGAGATTTTTCTTGATACTAGAGTTTACTCAAGACTGATATAAACTTTACATACTAAAAATAAATAAAAGCGAAGCATCTAGTAAAACCCATACACCAACAGGGAGTTCTTCCAACTCTTTCACTAGGTGCTCAGAGTGTGATGAGAGGAACCCCATGTGGATGCCATGGGCTGAGAATTCGATCTGAGATAGCAGATAAAGTGTCAAATCAAGTCTTAGACCCAAATCAAATCAAGTCTGTTATTCTGACTTTTCAGTCAAAACTCTGGAGGCATTTATTCAAAAGAAAAAAATAAAGTCCATATGTTGGAAAGGAGAAAAAAAAAAAAAAAAAGAGAATAAATAGAAAAGGAAACACAGCTGGTTTGGTTTGTCTAGTTGGTTGTATGATTAAGACTGTGGAAAGGCAATAGGAATATCTAAAATTATTTTGAAAGGAGGGTTTTATTTCTGTATGAACTGAATAAAGAAGGAAATTCAACTAGATGATTGATAGGCTTACGGCTTTAATATGCAATTACTCTAAGACTATCAGGAAGATGTCTAAACTTACAAAGTAGTGTGTGTGTGTGTGTGTGTGTGTGTGTGTGAGAGAGAGAGAGAGAGAGAGAGAGAGAGAGAGAGAGAGAGTCTGTGTTTCTGCTAAAAGAATGAAAATGGCTTTTTAACAGGTGCTCTGAGGAAGGGACCCTAGTCACTGACTGAATCACTTACAATGACCTAAGAGGATATGTTGTCTTCAAACCCCATAAAATAAGTGGTTTTGAAGCTGTAGACTGTTGAGTTTAGAAACAACAGGAAGAGAAAAGGAACTGGAAGTTAACAAAGAACGGTGCCATTCTGTATAGTAAGTCAGGGGTAAAGCTACTGTGTTTCTGCAGCAGAGTAGTGAATGTAGAAAATATGGTGCCCTTGTTTAAAATTTGATTTCCCCCAATTTCAATACTTTCTGCTAAAAGCAGACAGTGAGTTCAGGAATTTAAGTAATGCAGCATAAAATAAAAATAAATCTGGCAAATTCAGAATGAGATTAGCCACTTTGTCAAAGGAGGGTTTGGGATGGTATAGGACACCCTGTGTTCGAGTATGTATGTGTGCATGTGTGTGTGTGTGTGTATGAACAAGCCACTTAAAATGAACATGCAGAAAAGAACATTATTTTTGCTTGTGGAGCACAAGTGCACAGTAATGTTTCCTAGAAAAAAAAAGACCCGTTCGTCACCTTTGTGAGGAAAGGTGCAAACTGGTTAAAAACATGGTATAATAAAGTGGGGACAGGATGAGTGGGACAGATTCAAGGGTCCCACATGAAACAGGAAGAAAAATAAGAAAGCAGTAGCATCTGCAGCAATGAAGGCAGGGAAGTCTCCCAGGGATGAAGAGGAGGGTGGCATTGAGATGGGGCTTTGCAGAGAGAGATGGAATAAAGACCATTCATGTCAAGCTAGGACAATGGACAAAAGGAGAAGAAGCCACTATGGCGCATGGGATGAATGACGTTTCAGTAAGAAAACAGCAGGGAAAAAATACCTTGAAGAAAAAAATAGGAGTCAGAAAATACTCCCTTCAGAAGAAATGGTTTTATCTGAAATCTATAGAAGACGAAAGGAAGGTGGAGGGGGAAATGTGGAGAAATTAATGGAGGAAATGACTAAAGGGGATGAAAAATAACAGGCCAGTGTGGCTGGAACCAGAACATAAGAAAAAAAAAAAAAAAAAACACAAGAACACAGAACTTGAGATTAGGGGAAGAGTTAGAACAAGGGATCAAAGAACGAAGGAAGAGGAGTTAAAAGAATCCTCAGAAGGACAAATAAATATGGGAAAACAGACTTAAGGTCATAGCATAATGCCACTAGCATGAAAAGGAGGGTATGTGGGCTCAAACAAGGACTCCAATTAAAGGATGAAGGAACAAATGCTCGAACGGTCAAAAACAGTCTCTAAGAAGTACCCAGTGTGAATGATTTTTTGAAGAAAAAGAAGATCTGACTGCTGGTAGCTAAAAAGACTTTTGAGATCTGCCCGAGGGTTGTTGTTTAAAAGGAATGTGTAAGAACAGATGTTGTTCTGCAAGCACAATGGAAAAGGAAGGGTTGACAATGATATTTTTAGAGTGAGAGGGTTCTCAACACTGGAGGCCACTGAACACAGATTATAAGATTTTTTGTTCAGGGATCTTCCTTCAAAGGCTACATAAACGCCATAAAGACAGATACCCCCAACTGGCTGGGGCAATTAAGAGAAATGACTGAAGTTCCTACAGGAGGGAGCTGGCAAGGATGGTTTTCACATAGGGAACAAGAATCATGCTTTAGGATAAAGCAGAAATGCATTGTGCCAGGTAAGAAACGTGGACAAGCCATTGTTCATTCCTTCTCTATACTCAATATGCATACGAAAAAGAAGCAGATGTGATGTTAAAGGTTATGTATCTATTGTTGACTGCATCTTATATCAGAACCCTTAAGTGTGGTCCCTTGTCACTTAAAATATGTCAAATCAGAATAGGAAAAGAGAACAGCCTCAAATGTTCAGGGGCCACTTCCACAGCACAGCCCTCTTGTAAGTTCAGTGGACTTTGTTTTTAGTGGCTGATCCACAATATAGCTCAGAGGGACTGCTGCCCAGATGTCTGAGCTTGGACATTCCTGTGTTTTTTGATAACAGTGGGTAAAATGGGTGTGAAAACCCATCAGTGCCAGTGTTTGTAAAGATTTAGGGATTATACATTTTCTAGTTCATTAGTAGTTTTCTATAAATCATGCCATGCTAAACAGAAAAAAAAATATTTTTATTCTATATTCTTAAAAATATCTTGAGCACTACTATGCTTCAGGATTCTACCATGTACACACATACAGGTTTGTTTGTGTATGCATGTGCACGTGTGTGCACCCCCATTTCTGAATATCATCTCATGGGCAGTGAGAGCTTTAACATCTGAATTTGAGGGGGACACAGTTCAGTCTACAGCATCCTGTTAGAGCAAACCAGGACCTGCTTTTTCTCACTGTTTTTTCCTCAATGTGTAGTGGCACACGATGTTAGCTTTTATTAGAAAAGATGGTCAATGAATATTGATTGAACAAGTTAGTGATACAGAGGCATGCTGTATTCTCCACTGTAATGAACTAATGGAACACATTGGTTATTTAGCGTCATTTACATTGAGGACCTGCATAGAGTTTGGAGCACTCTGTACAAAGGCATTCTTTTACACTCTAACAATATAACAAAATAAAATTCAGAAAAAATAATGACGGCCCAAAGCTGTGATTTTTATACTATATGTACATGAGAATCACAGGGAAACTTGTTAAAAATGTAGAATTTTCAAAAAATTGACTTAGTTGTTCTGAGGTCAAGTCCAATTAACTACATTTGTAAAAGTAGATTTTTTAGAGAACTGAGCTGATTTCTTGCTACATAGACACTTAGGATCAATTGTCAAAATAGTCGCAAAGATTCATTGATATTAAAAAAAAATAGTAGAATAGAAACTTTCCTATCTTCTGTTCCATCCAAACTAGCAACTCCTCAGCATATCCCCCCTTGTTCTTGTTTTATAAACTTCAAATTAGTTTTTTCGATATATTTTATTTGTCAATGCACCTTTATTTTATTTATTTATATGCAGTGCTGAGAATTGAACCCAGTGCCTCAGATATCCTAGGCAAGCATTCTACCATTGAGCCACAACCCCAGCCCTCAAATGAGTTTTTAACACATTTCCTGGATGGTGTGGTTTTTCATTGCCTGTTTAATGATTTACTTATGCATTAACAATCTTCACAAGTATTTTTCATCAGAGGTTAGAGAATCTTCAGGGACTATACAATGCCTGTAGGTGAAGCTTGATTTAGTAACTCATAGTCTAATATCTTGCAAAGGCTTTGTGTAAGTTGTGATAATATTTAACAGCATATGAAGATATTTGCCCATTCCATTCTTCTTTTCATGGAGTAAGTGAACAGACATAATATATACTTCTTGCCTTGAGTGAGGAAGGAGTTTGGGAGACTCTTCCAGCATATCACACTGGGTCATATATAGTTAAAATACAGTGATATTTTGAAGTACAGATGATTTCATTTATCTAGGAGCCTCGCTGTCACTAATGAGGAAAGTCTCTGGGCAGTCAATACAAATGCAGTTTGTCCTTTCAATTGATTGCATCTGTTAGCCAGGTGCTTTTCATATGCCACACACAACTCTGTTTATTCTTTTCAACCATATTGTCACATCATAAGCATCTCCCCTTCCTGAAATTACACTGTAAGTAATTTGCTGAGCATTACAGAGGAGTGCTGTGTCTGCAGATTATTTCTTCACCTCAAAGGGTACAAAAAAAAAAAAGAAGAATGCATATAAAAAAGAAAGGTAGTTAACAGCCTGGTAGCAAATAGATTAATGTAAAAAGTCAAAAAACTCAGGCACACAAATACAATAAAACATGAAAGCCTAAGACACTTTTGGAAGAAGGTGACTATCAATTCTTCACTTACAGTAT
The DNA here is from genome assembly GCA_025594165.1 of Tamias sibiricus. Taxonomy (NCBI): domain Eukaryota; kingdom Metazoa; phylum Chordata; class Mammalia; order Rodentia; family Sciuridae; genus Tamias; species Tamias sibiricus. The sequence continues at coordinate 42,791,502 of CM046661.1, forward strand.
GCTTGATCCTGAATCCATTTTTATTCTAAATTAGAGAGGAAACCTGCTGCTAAATAAAAACAATTCTGAGATGTCAAAGAAAATGAGATTATTACTGGCATACTTTAAGGAAATGAGAGCATAAGTTTTGACATTAAGAAAGAATTTTTAAAAGCCTAGAATCAAATGTTTTGCAATTTAAATTTGTCAATTACATGTAGCAATTTTCCCTAAATTTGAAACACAAATATCACTGGTGCTATTAAATACATAAAGATAATTTATAAATTATGTGAGAAATTTCTTTTATGAAAAGTAAGAAAAAAAGGTTTTGCACTAATATATAGATATATAGACTGAGTTTTAAAAAATTATTGGCAAATATAAGACATCTGACCATATTGAACTTTGTACAACACAGTACTAAGTAGAGAGTATGTTGAAATAATATCATCTACAGCAAATATTTAATTATATAATGTGTTCTTCATTCTGAATTCAGCTCCAATGGTAGTGTATAATCTTTAAATTAAATATTTTTGTATTTCAAAGCAAAGTTTCAAATCTCAAATTCCAAAATATTCATTTTAGCAATTTTACTTTCTTGAGACAAATCATAGTCATTTTCTCCTCATCAATTTTGAAATGGAAATAATATCATTCAAGCAATATTTAGAATATAAAGCATGAATATGTGATAAAGATTTAGTGCAAGTATAAATGCTGACTTTCCATTGTATTTCTGGAGGAATCATTGTCATTTTACATACAGTCTCAGAACAAAGTTTTCCAGTAAATCTTTTTATCCTGTGCACAATTGACTTCTATCATCTTTATTGATGCAATACCCTTAGTTGCACTTCTACTTGGGGGTGAATAAGTTTATGTGTACATACCTTTTCCTAAGGAGCTTCTATAAAAAGAACATCTCAAAAGGTAAATTTCAATAGGCCAATTCTAACGTTAAGGTGCCCCTCATGAGTTAGGGGATGTTCTGGCCATTTCTTCCCTCCCACAATATTGTAATGCTGTCATGTAACACGGTGAAAAACATACATAATATTTACCCAACTTCTATTCTGTGCCCAGCGTCACTCTAGACATGGTTATAGAAGTTGTTTCTTTGAATTCACCTAAGCAGTACAATAAAGTGATTATGTAGTTTCTTATTTGCAGGCAAGTTCACTGAGATTTGAAGTGATCATACTCCAGGTCTTTGCACAGTTGGGATTTGACTCTGAATCTGCATGGCTCTAAAATCTGTGCTTTGCAGTCTTTCCAGGGAAGAGAAAAGTGTGTCTTCTCTTTCTGATCATCCTGCCATAGACCCAAGTGCTAGAACCAGCTTTTACTTTATCCTTTTTTCTTATAAACTAGGCAACTTCCAAAAGGTTACATGTCTTCCAGTTTTCTATTGATTTTTTGGGGGAAGGCAGGGTAACAGTTATTGAAATCAGGAGCACTCAACCACTAAGCCACACCACAGCCATTTTTTTTTTTTTTTTTTTTTTTTGTATTTTATTTAGAGACAGAGTCTCACTGAGTTGCTTAGCACCTCACTTTTGCTGAGGCTGGCTTTGAACTCGAGATCCTCCTGCCTCAGTTTCCTGAGCTGCCTGGATTACCAGCATGCAGCACTGCACTCAAGTTCTATTGATTATTGATGTGGGCTGAGTTGCTTACAATTAAAACTCTTTTAACTCTTACAATTAAAAGTCCTAATTCCAAGGGCCTTAGAATGTGACTCTATTTGGAGAAAGTGTCCTTAAAATGATAATTATCTGAAAACAATGTCATTAGGGTAGGCTATAATCTACCATAACTGGTGTTCTTATAATGAATTTGATCATAAACAGCACAAAGGTTGGACCACTTGAAGACTCAAAGAAAACAAACAAATTCAAAGAGAAGAGGACCAGCCATCTGCAAGGGAGAAGCATTAGAAGAATTTGACCCTTGATTTTGGACTTCCAGTCTCCAGAATTATGAAAAAAAAAAAAAAATGTATGGTTTAAGCCACCCAGTCTATGGTACTTTGTTACTGCAGTACTAGCAAACTAACAGAATCTTTGTCTTTCAAATTCTCATCCTTTCTATTTTCACTAGAACTTTTGGTTTATTTGTTCTTGTTTTGGTAAATGCATAGAACTTACTGCATGCCAAACACAAATCTAAGCACTTTTCTATTTTACAATATAATTCTCATCTAAACCTAAGAAAATATTATTTGAATCACTGACCTGAACACACGGAGCCCAACTCCAGGATCTGTGCTCAACTCTGGGCTTGTCCATGGCCTCCAATTCTCTTTCCATCTTAAAACACTGCCCTTGTGCTATAGTTCTGTTTAGCTTGCCAATGAATTTTTAAAGTTATCTGTACTAATCACCAATGCTAAACCTAAGTTGTAACAAAACTAATGCATCTGTAATTTTTAAAATATACTTTTCTTATTTCTCTGTCTTTGAGTTGGTATAGCTTCCTTTTATTATCACATATCAAAATTCTGTTTAAGGCCCAGCTCATTTGTCACCATTTCTGTGTACTCTATATTTCCAACCAGATGTTACCTCTCCATGATCATCTATGTCTTATGTCAAAACAAGTTAACAAACTCTTCCAGGTTATAAGATATAGATTGTACTTTTAGATATGCCTCATCCTCTCTAATGCTTGAAACCGCTGTACTATAGTTTGCTACTGATACTGTAACAAAATACAATAGTCTGAGTAGAATAAACACGTGAAATTTATTTCCTTTCCACTCTGGAGGCTGGAAATGTAAGATCAATGTGATGGCAGGTTTGATTTGTCCTGAAGTCTCCTTGTTTGGCCTTCAGGTGTCTTTTGTGTTCTACATATGGACCCTAGATGTCCCCTGCTCCCACTTTCTCTTGCTCTCTCTCTCTCTCTGGACACTATTTATGCTATATTAGGACACACTCCTTATAGCCTCATTTACACTCAATTACTTCCTTAAAGGGCCTGTATCCAAATACAGTTACATTAGTGATTAGACAGTGATTAGTGATTAGAGCTTCAATACATGAATTCGGGAAGAAGGGACATAATTCAGTCCACAACAATCACAAAGGGAATTTCAGAATATTTGTTAAATTGAATATTTATCAGTTTTAGGGTATGGCATATCAGTAAATGTTTAAAAGCCCATTCTGAGTGTAGCTCTGATTTGTAATTTTTTTTTTTTTTTTTTTAATTTTCCTGGTGTAAGTACACCAACCATGGCAGATTCGGGCTACCAATATGTCAGCCAGATTGTGATTTTTAACAATTAACCCCTGTGAGCAGCATGAATGGGCTCCAGCACACCACTGATGTAAGCCAGGGCTTTTCAAGGCTGGCAGTAGAGAAAATAGAAAAGATATGAGGTTTGCTTTAATTATTTTTTTTACTCCTTTGATCATCACCCCAAAATGGAACCTCAAGTTCAGAAATTAATGTGTCAGGCGAAAATGTTATATTATACATCTAAGGTTTTCTACCAAAAGTCATACTTATTCTAGTAGCTGCTTTTTAGATGTGTTTATCTGTGAAAGCCTAGTAAGTTGATAACGAGATAAAGAAAAACTTCACAAGGTGACATTTTAGCGGACAGCACATTAAATTAAGTCATTAAAAATTGACTCCCCGGTAGGCAGCTTAATCATTATAATTAAACCAAGTACTTTAAGGAAAGCTTAACCCAATCAGTAATGTTGCTTTCAAATGCTTTGTGTATTTTGATAAGTTGTTCATTAGGAAAAATGCCCATTTAGCACCAGTAAGTAGAATAAATGCATACCTCCAAGAAGCACATTCTGTTATTTTTAAGCACTGCCCTCACTAGCACGCAATACGTATTCAGCTATTACTAAGAATAAGGATGTGCTGTTGTGCATGATGTTTCTTGTGGCCGTTGATCCAGAAATATATTCTGTAACAGTTTGATAGGGCTTGAATGGCTTGACCATTATAAAGGTTATCAATTATTGCAGGCTTCACTGAAAATATGCCTATGAGACATAATGTTTTGTGCAGGCATCACTGACCCAGAAAGACCTACTATGATAGTTTGATGTCTCCTGAATGCTTTAATTAATATGATGCAGTGTGTAAAGGTTATCAATTACTGCAGGCATGACTGGGGATACTTTGGTTTTCAATGATACTGATAAAAAGAAAACAAACAACAACAACAACAACAAAAAAAAAAAACATTGTGTATGTTGTTAGCCACTTTCACCTGTAGTACTATAGACTCCAACACCAGAGATATCTGACTCCAGCTCTTTCCCTTCACCTGAGTGAATTCCACAGCTCTCTAGAATCTTTTCACTTGCACAAATAGAATGGCATTTGCCAACTGTACTGACCCCTAAATGAGAACCTCTTCTACTACAAATATATATATGTATATTAGCTGATCAATGGAAAGGGAAAGGGAAAAATAATCTGTTCATTTAAATCTTTATTTATTGTGGTGTTTTGGTATGAAAGCATTCCAAAAGTAAACACTGGGATTTTGTTGTCCATCATAATTAAAGAATGGAGTTTTGAAACAAGCACTTACATAAGAAACATAAGTTTGAAATGGTTTTACATTTGCCATGTTACTGGCAATATATTCTTGCTTCTAATAATTTACAATATGAGGAAATAGCTTGAAAATATGCAAACTAGAACTAGATTAGTCCCACATGGGAGTCAGTCAGGATAGTTTTCTGGGCCATTGGCCCCACCCACCCTTTGCCTGATGCCTGGCATTTTACAACTATAGCATCATTACCTCAGCACTAACCTCCCACTAAAATAGATACCTCTTTCCCTGAACAGTTGTTTGATAAAGTTTATTTGTTTGTTTGTTTGTTTTTAAATATTTTTAGTTGTCAATGGACATTTATTTTCTTTATTTATATGTGGTGTTGCAAATTGAACCCAGTGCCTCATACATGCGAGGCAAGTGCTCTACCACTGAGCCACAACCCCAGCCCTGTTTGTTTGTTTTTGTATTGCTAAATCTATCAGATATTTCCGAAGTGATGAAAGATGATAACTGCAGGGAGTTTTTGAAAAGAGTAGGGAGATAGGATAAAAGTAAAGAAAAGCATTGGTAAAGAAATCAGTGTGGTGGCTAGTCAGTGTAATGGGACTATCACTGTAAGTCTGGTTCCCATTTATAGTATTTGAACACCCTACTATGTTACTCTAGTGGCCATTGCTTTACACACACACACACACACACACACACACACACACACCAAACATCAATTTTATTTCAAAGCTAAAAATGAAAGTAAAATATATATCATGGACAATGAAGGTAACTATCTAATATTTCCATATTTTCATTGATATATATTTTGAATAAAACTGTAAATATATTCTTCATTGAAGCACTCTATCTTCTCAAATCAATGCTATCATGAAATGATATTTCTAGAGTTTATAACCAAAACGTGAGGACTCCATACAGACAAGACAGTAACTTATGTGACTTTTATTCACTGTTTTCCCTCCCCACAACTCTTTCATGTTCTGCCTTCAAGTACTTTTTTCCCCACCCTGTGTTTTTGTTCCTTTGCTGATGTAGATTGCTTCTAACTCTCCTTTACTTTATTTCCAATACATTTTCTACTTCCTAATTTTCAATGCATTGAATATTTATGGCCCCACCAAATTCATATGTTGAAATTTGAACCCCAGTGCAATTATGTTGTGACATTGGGGATGACATTGGGAGGTAGTTAATCATGAGGATGGAATACTCATGAGTGAGACTAGTCACCTTATAAAAGAGACCAGAGAGCTCTCTTTTCTCTCCAACATGTAAAGGTACAAGAAGTCAGGGGTCTGCCACCTAGAAGAGGGCCTTCATCAAACCCTTGCTATGCTGGCATCATGATCTTAGATTTCCAGTCTCCAGAATTGTGAGGAATAAATCATTTATTTGCCTTATATTAATGGCATTTTGTTATTGGAGACTGAACTAAGACATGCTGCCCATATTCCTCAACTAGGAAACTGCTTTATGGATTAAGGCTTTGGTATTTGAATATGGCAGCAGCTCATCATTTCTTGAAGCTTAGGGTGTAACTGAATTTAATTTAGAAAATTTAATAAGCTTTGTAACAAATAATAAATGTTCATGTTCAATCCCTTTATTATAATCCTCTTTAGGATTAGCAAAGTGAAGGAAAGCACAGTAAAGTATAGCTTATGAAGAATAGACCATACACCATAAGTATATAAACCTCAGCACTGGTGTGTATCCTCATCTGTTCTGTGATGTGGGAGTGTTGCCGCCTGAAGCGCTTGGAGCAACGGAGCCGCGGGAAGAACTTCAGAAGCAAACTGGAGACAAACAGCTTTTTATTCTGATAACTTTTCTCTCTGGTTTTAACAACAACTAACACACGCCAAACACACCACTAAAATGGCGCTGACCCGATCCGCAATTTTGGCCAAGTCACTCGAGATCCCGCAACAAGTCTCGTGAGACTACGGGAGGAGACAATGCCCAAATCTCCACGGCTCATAGTCAACTGCAATTCAAGCCAATCCCCAAACAGGGCTCCTGCATGGGAGTCTTGCCCTGACTTCAACTTGGCTTCATAACTTTAAAGCAGGTAACCTCATCTGCTTAGCCTCAGTTACCTCATCTGTAATATGTGTATAATGAGGCAGTAATTGTTAGATAGTAGGTTTTCTAATAATCATTCTACCAAAGTGATTAGTCCCAGCAAAATATGGGAATTCCATCACTCTTATGGGTCACTGGCCTTAGTTGGATATATGCCAGTATTCAATTTACAGTTTGGCATGTGAAATTTTTCCCTCCTAAGGAAATAACTCAAAGGAGAAATAGTTTCATTTATTCCTCTCTCCTTTGCTACATCTAGGTGTAATGGGTCCTACTGAAACTGTCTGGACCAGGATAGAAGTGGTATTGATTTCCTAAGAGTATGGTAACTAAACACTACAAACCAGGTGACTAAAAAAAAAAAAAAAAAAAAAAAAAAAAAAAAAAGCATTCTCTCACATTTCTGTGCTTAATGTCCAAAATCACATGTTGTAAGGGCCACAACCCCCCTCCAATGCCTATAGGTAGAGGATTCTTCCTTGATTCTTCAAGCTTCTAGCAACCCCTGGCATTCCTTGGCTCATGGCTGCACTCCTTCAATCTCTGCTTTCTTCTCTACGTACACATCTTTTCCACATGTTTCTGTTCACTTAGCATTATTCTCTCTTGTGTCTGCTTTCATTACGTATAAGGGCAATAGTCATTGTATAAGGTCTACCCTAATTATCTCATTTTAGCTTGATTACATCTGCAAAGATCCTGTTTACAGATAGGCTTACAATCATAGGGCCTGTAGGATAGTGCTTCTGCATATCTTTCTGGGGACAAATTCAATCACAGCAAGTGCCAGTTTGTATGTAGGTCCATCTGAGATCAAAGTCCCTCTTCTGACTCTTTCCCTATACTCCCAGAAGAGTGGCAGGCAGAGAGATGGAAGGGACTGTTCCTTGGTCACATTTCTGGGCTGACCATAATATTACCCACTTCTGGGCTTCTTATAATAAATAACCTCATTGAGAAAATTATTTGAGTTGGGATAATTGTTAGTAGGAAGTAAAAAATATCTGCTCACTGACATAACATACACTGTTATAAAATATATATGAATGAATGCCAATTTTATAAAAAAAGTACAGTGCCCAACTTGTGATAAGTCACAATAAATTTGGCCATTATTATTAGTATAATTAGTAATATTATTATTATTACTTGATATGTCTACATTATACATTTTCCATTTCTTTCCTTAATTTAAAGTTAAAAATTCTTGGAGAGAAACATCTAGATTCTGATACACAAATTTTATTTTTAGATAACTTATCAGGCAGATGAAATCCACTTTGTTAGCTCTTATTGAATATAAAATCCAATAGAAAGGCAAATAGTTACTAAAGAAACAAATATAGATGTGTAGTGAATTCAGTTTATAAAATTCTGACAATCAATATTCAACTCACATATAATAGCTTCATGGCAAATCTTATATTGAAGTCACAAACATCAGTGCTACATTGGCCAGCCATCAATTTCTATGGTCAATAGTGTAAAGATGGTGGCTTTATTTAATAGGAATCTGTTGATATTTTCAGAAAACACTGCATGCTTTTTTATATAAGAAAATAATTGTAAGGAGTTTCTAGTATGTACGTACTGGATGATGCCTCAAACTCTTGTAGTTGAAAATATCCTCCCTTTCCTTTCTACAAATATTGAGTTATAATAAAAAGTTTTACCAATATTTCTCTAGTAATTATTCAAAAAAAATAATAATTAAGTCCTGGGTTTATGTCAACTATCTATATCTGAATACATTTTTATAATTTTAAAGTTACTACAGTTTATCATAAGAAATACAATTTGCTCACTCTGAGAATTCATACTGGAAGATTTCACAAAATCAGCACTGAATACATAAATGCAAAATATTTTATTTGTCCTTCTTGCTTCCTTTTCAATTGACTACACCTATGTAAATCCATTAGAATATTGTCTCTAATCATATCTCTGCATTCTATGTTCATAGTAAAGGCTAGTTTTCACTGTTCTCCTTTATCTCTAAAAATATTGTTTTTTGCTCCTTTACAAGTCCTTCCTTTAAAACTCAGTACCTTTTGTCACACACACATGCATTGTATTGTAAAAGCTACCTATAGCTAGGATAAGGTAAATTGGTAGCATTAACAAAATATTCCTTATTGTGCTATGTTTGAATCCACATTAGTGGTGTGGCTACAATGTATTCTCATCTTGCTCTGTACCCCACAGTGTTCCCACTGACATCTGAGGACATTCAGCTTTCACATGTGCTCTGCAGTCTGCTTCATTTTTCCTTTTAGAAATAGGTCAACACCATTCCATAGCTCTTAAGCAATTGAATGTTTTGAAGTTATTTGATTTCTGCAGTATTTCTTGTAGGATCTTTGTATATGTAGCACTCAACAAGAAATAGAATTCTCTCTCCTTTTCTCCACCACAACTAAGACAGGTCTAGCTAAGGGAGAAAATACTTGACTTGGCTTTTATAGGTGTAATAAGAATTAGGAGTTTATCATGCTCATTTATTAGGTAATGAGTACTTTAAATACAAGCTATGTTGACCTGTTTTAGATTTTAAATGTGAACTACACTATCTACAATATCCAGTATAAGATCATGTATATAAAACATTTTAATAAATATTAATAAAAGTTATACCACAGTATAATTTTTGGTGAAACTGGTAAAGGACCTTCTTGCCAAACCAAATTCCCTTTTCTATTCTTAATCTCAAATTGCAAATTAAGTGGAAAATCATCCTTGAAAATAAAATGGGTAGGGAATAAGGAATTTTTGTGATAAAATGCTTCAATTTTTTATTAGGTTGTTAAAAGCAAATAGAATAATGGATATTTTGATCATAAAATGAGACTTAGGATCAGAAAAGATTTGTGGCTATTTGTAGGAGAAATACATGTATTAGTATCCTCAACGCATATTAAAAAATAGTCCTTTACAAAGAGAAACATTTAAACTGATTGCAAAAATATGTTAGGATTTGACAAATTCTTAAAGTGCTTTTCATAAAAAGCAATTTTGGTGTCAAAATACCTGGGTTCAGGTCTTTGCACCAATATTTCCCAGTTGTTTAACCTTAAGCAAATATGTAATTCTTCATAAATGAAATAAGAATAATAAAATAACTTCTGCTTAAGAAGGTTTTGTTGAGATTAAATGACATAAAATTTGATTCTAATGTTCAGTCCAGCATTAGTGACCCAACAAATATTAGCTGTGAAAAGTTGGAGTAGAGACAGAGAATTCCACAGAAAATATAATGTTTTCAAATAATGTATAATAGTAGTAATAATCAGGTAGACACATAAACCTATGGATGGCCTATTTACAGAAGGCAGTTTCACATGATCTAACTGGCAGTGTTTTGTATCTCATAATTAATAAAATAGAAATTCCATAAAATCTGATCTACTAACGTTCTTTGAAGCAGAGTTTTAAACAATATGATTTTTAAAAGTACCTATCTGCCATATAACTGACCATATTGTCTGTTGAAAGCATTGCAATTTAGGTTAATCATGTTTTCAGTCTTAAAATTGTCTTCAAAATTTTGCTATTCATTCATTCCTAGTTGATCATTGGGAATCTGATAGTTCGTATTTCACGCACATGCCTTGTTTCCCCAGTAAGAAGAATGCAGAAAAATACTTTGCTATTCCCAGTCACACTAACTATGCTACTTCAAAACCTCATTTTCTTGGTCAGGTAACCAGATATGAGACTGACATTTTTTAATGTACTGGAATGATGTTATGTTTAAATAATAAAGTCCATCAGGCTGACACAGGATTGGAGAAGGCCTGGTTATTTGAACAGTTGATAGATGACCATGATAAACTTTGCTTCAGTGATTGCACCTCCATGTCTAACGCACTAGGGAGCCATGCTGTCCATCAAGGTATTTGAGAACACATTTCTTCATGACCCCTGTGATTGGTTCCTTAACCCTATTCAGATACAGCATTAGATGTGCATATTACAGTGTACCAAACATCCTTATCAAAATAGCACTGTTTTTTAATTTTTTATAAAGTGATAAATATTTTAAAAGCTGTGATTTCTTTTTTCCTTCTCCCATTCTCTAGTGCTTTTTTTCATCTTTGTAATATTTTTGATAAATGTGTAAAAGTCTATGTGTTATGGTAGAAATTTGCTTATTTTCACATGATAATAAAGATATTTGCATTAGCTTTTTCTAATGACTATGTAGACGTTCCCATTTTTGTTTTTATTGATATCACTATTGGCAGCCTCAAAAGCTGTATCTTATATCACCCCTTACATGTGTAGAATTGAAACTTTAGTTGACCTTCTGTAAACTTATCCATTCTGATTATTATCTCTACTATAATTTTTTTGGAAGCAAAACCATATCCTCTGTTTCCCACAATGGTTACAGATTCTATAGCCACTGAAATCTTACACACAGAAAATTCATAATAAATATTATTGAATAAACAATTTTCTAATAACTAAATATGTAATATTTTTTATAAGTATGTAAAAGTATATGTGTTGAGGTTAAAATCTGCTTATTTTATATAATAATAAAGATATTTGCATAAGCTTTTTCTGATAACTATGTATCAGAACTATAGCAACACTCTCATACTAAGTAGCTCTTGTGAAACAGATAAAGTGGTTGAACTGGATGGGGAATCCTATAGAGTTCATCATGTAATCCCATTGCTGCTAATGTGTTAAAAAGTAAAAAAGAAAGGAGTACATAGATATCTGTGGGTATCTTGTTTTATGTATAATTGTGATTTTTTTTTTCCTTACACTTTCTATATCATTGCCTTGAGGGGAAAAGAAAGAAGACTATAAGGGTACAGTACTTGCCTAAACCTCCCATTTACCTCTCCAGCATAGAAAGTAGGAAGTCAAGAATTAAATGTGGAAAACAGACATGTTTTCTTACTTTTGAATGGCTGGACGTGATAGGGTGGATTGTGCCACCTCTCATTTTTAAATTAAAAAGTACATTCTCTCCCAGCACTTGGAAGGCTGAGGCATAAGGATTGCGATTCAAAGCCAGCCCCAGCAATGGCAAGGCACTTCACAACACAGTGAGACCCTGTCTCTAATAAAATACAAAAAAAAAAAAAAAAAGGCTGGTAGTTGAGTGCCCCTGAGTTCAATCCCTGGTACAAAAAAAAAAAAAAAAAAAAAAAAAAGATTCTCTGTTTTTAATAATTTTGTTATAAATTTTCTATGAATAATATTCCACTGGCTATAGAATCTGTTACCATGGTGGAGAACAGAAGACAAGATTTTCTTTTCAAATAATTTATAATAGTAAAAATAATCAGATAGAACAGGTAAAGCAATCAACATAGAATATATATACATTCGATAAAGACCTAAGCTCACAGGTGGGTTGTCTTGGAAAAGAGGTCATTGCATGGAGGAGGATAGTTTCTGAAGAAAACAGCCTCTGTGTTTTATACCAACACAAATTATCCATACATATATATGAGATGATACAAGATTTTGGGGTGGCCAATAGTGATATCCATGAAGCAAAAATTGGAAAAGTATTTGCAACAAACTTTAAATGTTAAAAGTTAGTCATCCCATATAATTGAATTATTTTAGTCACATAAAATGAAAATATGTGTTAACCCCATCTTGCCTAATTCTTTATTGAAAGGTTCTTGCAATAGACAGTAAGACAATATATTAATTTCCATCTTGTTATAACCTTGTACAAATTCACTGCATTATATAAAGGAGATGTTGCCTCCTTATAAAGTTTGTAAAGTTCATAAACCAAAATATTATGAAATAACTAAAATTTGAATGCTCCTATTCCCAGATTCCAGTAAATACACAATAATCCTGCCAATAAATTCAAGAGGGCTTTAATGTCTGTTTGATGATTCATCATCCCTAATTTTCTGAGCTAGGCAAGAATAAAAAGTAATGATGAGATTGTGGGAAGAAATGTTTGGGCTTAAGTAACTGCACAAGAATTACATATTAGAAAGGTGATAGGGAAAAATTGCTGGGGAAGTACAATGAAGACCTAAGCTCACAGGTGGGTTGTCTTAGAAAAGAGGGTATTGCAGGGAAAAGGATAGTTTCTGAAGAAAACAGCCTCTGTGTTTTATATCAAATACTCACTACAAACAAAAAACTCTTTAGTGGTAAGACCAGGAATTCATTCATATTTATAACATATTGAATTTCTTTCCCTATAATAGAATGTTTCTTATTTCTTTATTTGCCTTATGAAAACTTGTTGGGTTACTTTTCTGCCTTAAGTCTCTTTTATGTCATGTCCCTGTAACTCAAAACTAGGTTTTTAAAATTCTCAGAATTCTTACATCCTCTGAGGTCTCTTTGTTTTTTTAATATTCAAATAAAAATGTGTAAATCACTCATTTCACAAGGGAGAGGGAACCACTGCCTTCTTTCCCCCCCCCCCCCCCCTCATCCTGATTTATTGAACCCTGGATATTGCCTCTGTTCCTTTGTTCAAAAGATCACCAATGCATGGTTTTTATGGATAGGAGACATTTATATATGTCTAATAACCTGCAAAGATATTATATCAAATCACAACACAGATAACTACTTAAAATTAAATGTTTGGTTTCAGGGTTCTGTACTGTGCAACACTTACCCAGGTATCATCTCCTTCACCCCATGACCCAATGTGCTGTTTTTCTCTTCTTGAATATGATTCTAAAGCTTCCTCATATGTCCTGCCTCTTGTAAAAGAGAAACTTTAGGGAAAAAAATACATTTAGCAGAGTTTATTGGGCAAAGAACAACTTATGAATTGGACAGCATTCAGAACCAGAAGAGGTTCAGAGACCTCTACTTTAATGGCATAAGCTATGGACTTTTGTAGGTTGAATGTGAAAACAAAATAAGGGAATTAATTAATGACTACAGTTAGGTGTTTGCCTTATTGGAGTATGACTTGTGGCAATTCCTTAATGAGATTAGTTAGCAGTTTCTATTGATGACATTACTAGTTTTGTTTTACTGATGACATTGGACTTTGGTTTACTTATGGAAAAACTCAAAGTGCCAGGGCCATCTTAACCTAATAAGCTCTCACTAAACATTTGAACACTCTCTGTCTTCTTGAGTCCATTATTTCTCTCTCCAGAACTGCACTAAAAACTCAATATTCTTTTATTTCATTTTGCAGAACAAATTTGTTCTTTTATCAATGGATAGCCATGGTTCTTTTATACTATGAATATCCCCACTAGGATCTTTTTTTTTTTTTTTTTTTTTTTTTTTTTTTAAGCAATGGCTCTCACATATTCATCTATTCATTTTCTTCCACAGTAAATTGGAAATAAGTTTACCATCCACCCTTCCCTTTTTAATAACTTGATTATTTCCTGTCTGCTCTGCCCCAATCAGACTCTCCTTGGGGCTTTCTCATACTGAAAGCACAGTACATCTGCTATCTTTTTCATTTTTTCCTAGGCTTGAAATATTAGGGCAGTGTGCTCTTCCTCCTGCTACTACTTTAACCTACTGACTGGTTATACAATCAGGCAAAGCCTTCATTCAAATTCAGAGTACTAGTAAGTGGGTCCTTTGCTTTGCAAAGTTTCTTTTTTGTCCTACCGACAATAGGAAAATAGGCAGCTGTTAAGAAATAAATAAGAAAAATTACTATTGACAACTTATTATGGTTTAGATATAAGGTATCCCTCCAAAGCTCATGTGTGACCCAATACAAGGAGGTTTAGAGGTAAAATGATTGGGTTATGAGAGTCATAAATGAATCAGTGAATTAATCTCCTGATAGGGATTAACTGAGTGGTAAATGAAGGCAGGTAGGGTATGACTGGAGGAGGTGGGTCACTCTGGACATGGCTAGGGTTTTATATGTTATCCTTGATGAGCAGAGTTCTCTCTCTCTCTCTCTCACCCCTTTCTGTTTTCTGGTAATGGCCTGAACTGTTTTCCTCTACCACACTCTTCTGCAATAATGTTCTGCCTCACCTCGAACCCCAATGAATGGAGTCAGCCTTCTTATCAACTGAGACCCCTGAAACCATTAGCCCCAAAATAAAATTCCTCCTCTAATTTTTCTTGTCAGGTATTGGCCACAGCAAAAACACTGACTAATACAACTACATCCCTATAAAATGATCATGAAAATCTTCTGTTGATCAAGTATTGTCCATTGCAAAGAAAGAAATCTCCAGTTAAAATTCTTAGTAGTATTCTAGAAAGGGATGTACAATGACAGACACATAAAGATATTGAGATCAATTTTAAGTCAGGTATTGATTTTAAAGAAGTAAAGAAGGATAATCCTACTTCATATGCATCTATGTCATTTATTAAAACATGCTTTACAAAAGAAAAAAGAAAACTCACTTTATATACGTTCTAAAATATTATGATTTAAATTTCTTTATCAAACACATGATATTTGTACAAAGTTAAAAATTGTGGGTTTTGAATAATCTGAAATTTGGCTAGAAAATTAGTCTCTGTGTTGGTAAGTCTACTAATCTTTGAATGTGACACATTTCAAACTACTTCTCAAAATTAGGGTGTGATCACCAAAATTTTATTTGCAGATAAGAAATAAAAGTCATTTTATATGAGGTAAAATTAGGTGGTATCCATTTAGTAATTGTTATTTCTATTGTTAACACTGATTTCATAGGTACCTTAATTAAACAGTTAGTTTTGAGATTTAAAATTTTCATTATTTACTGTGAAAATAACTGACTAAAAATTGATATTCTACATATTTTGACAAATTTGATGATTTCCTGAAAGAAATATAATCTCCATAAATTGATAGGTCCATACCAGCTAAAAGAGAATAATATTCTTAAAATGAATGGGGGTTATTATCACACAATAGAACAAACTATCTTACCTATATAATTAGGACTCATTTTCAGAACATGATAATTTACTTTGAAGGGTTCACTTCCAAAACCTACATGACTCCTAAAATAGGACTTAACTGAAATGTTTGCTGAAAGAAACAACTAAATAAAAAGAAAGAAAGAAAGCCCTACATATCTATTAAGATCACATTCAAAACAGAAATGAAAGCGAAGCTTCTCATGAGCAGAGAATTTGGGTAATCTCAATGCTGAGAACTGAAGCTAGTTGTTGGCACTTGAACATTTTAGCTAAATAGCCATGGAGAATCATAACTCAGAAATTAATTACAAAAGTCTTCCTTGGAACCCACATTTGATTTCAGGATAGTGCTTCAGAGTTTTTATACGTTAAAAGATTAATGAATAAATCTAAAAATTAACACTTTGTTCATTTCATTTAGTTGATTTCAATTTATGGGTGCATACACCAAATGTGTTGTAGCACATACAGAAATATAAGTAAAAACATCAAAGTAACTATAAACTTTAAGTAACAAATAACCTGGAAGCTGTTGAGCATTGCTCTAAATTTGTACAGTTATCACTCGTTTGGAAAATTATTCAAATAACATGTGAAATTAGCATGTATAAACTTAAAATCTACAGCAATTCAGTATGGAATTATATATACACACACACACAAACATATATATATATTTCTTTTTTGTACCAGGAATTGAACCACCCAGGGGAACTTAACCATTGAGCCACATCCCCACCACTTTTTAAATTTTTACTTTAAGAGAGAGTCTTGCTAAGTTGCTAAGGACATCAATAAATTGGTAAGACTGGCTTTGAAATTGCAATCCTCCTGCCTCAGCAGCCTAAGCCACTGGGATTACAAGAATGAACCACCACACCCTGGCTTATTTAGTATATTTTTAAAAGAATTATATGTGAACTAGAGACATATTCAATATAAAGCCATCTTTTGTGAAGATTCTTTTAAATGTAAGAAATAAACATCAAACAAAATCATTTTATAAATTTATACATTTAGAGGTAGATATTTGGAGAGAGATACCCATGCACCATTAATATCTTTTTAATTATTTAGATAATGAGGAATTTTCTAAGCTTATATCAGTTACCATCAGGAAAGAAATTTAAAACAGAATGAACAGAGGAGTCATAATGAAAAAAAAATTAAAAAAGAAAAAGGTTAAATCCAGTTATTCACTAGACATGATGATGTAAGCTGCCTGTCACGGCCAGCCACGGCGCCACGGGAGAAAAACTCGGAGGCAGAGTAAAGCTATTACTACTTTTACTTCTACTTTCTTAGAGAGAGCTTAGAGAGGGAAAGAAAGATTTTTAGAGAGAAAGATTAGAGAGAGCTTTTCTTCTTGTAGAGAGAGCTTTTCTTCTTGTCTTCTTTAGCTTAGAGAGAAAAAAAGATAGATAGAGCTTAGCTTAGAGAAAGATTATTTTTTAGAGCTTCTTGCTTCTTTCTTCTGTCTTCCTCGGGAGCCTCGGCCTGACTCTGACCAGGAATTACTTCTTCTATCTGCTTTCTCTTCTGTAACCGCTCTGCCTACGTTCTGGCCGCTCTGATTCTTTTCTCCGACCTGAACTCTTCTTCTGACCGACCAAGCGACTGCACAACTGACTGAATGAATTTCTCCGTTCTCCTAACTCGGACCGCTTTCACCTGGTTATATACCTTCAGCTTTTCGGGTGCCTACAGGTGCGTCACATACATATCAGGTGGAACTTATGGCTTCCAGCTAGCTGCAACAGCCCTTCCTAATTAGGGCTCCTTCATGATGAAATGATCTTCTATATCTTACATCACTCCTAGAATGTTTTTGTCATTGTTTTTGACGATAATGATGGTAATCTTATTCTTGAAATTGTTTTTGTGGGACTTATCTTCCACGAAATTCCCAGAGTTTTCTAAAAATTAAAAAAACAGATAAGTAACTTGATACCCCAATGGAAGTGATGTGTAGGGTGTTATCAATTTTAAGTCTCCACGATTTTTAGGAAAAAAAATTAGTAGCAAGTAGAAGGTCATACCTATTTATCATAGTATGAATTTATTTTATACATAGTCAATTTTCTGTCTCACCACTACTATCCCATGTTTTATTTACCCTTTGATCTTTTCTGGTTATCTTTCTGCCTTCAGATATAGACATTTGTGTATGTCTGCACAGTCTATTGTCAGTACTGAATCTAAGTGTTACCTTAATACCATTAAAGGCTGAGCCCTTCAGTCTTCTAATCTCTTATTTTCTATCTAATCAAATTCTCCACCAGTCTTTCCTAACTAGATACTACTCTTTTCCTGGTAATACAGTTTCTTTGCAGTTTTTATTGTAAGGCTCTTTCATGCCCAACAACCAGTGAGTTATTGAGATTTGTCAGTTTGTCCCCTAAACTGTTGGTATATCTCATCCGTAATATACTCATTTGGGCCATTTCTGTATCTCCTAGATTGGTGCAGTCAAACTCTGGTTTCCTAGCATCACTTTGTCTCTACTCAATCTTCACTTCCTATAGCTGCCAGATTTCTTTTGATGAAATACTATTCTCAGTGTTACTCAGATACCAAAAGCCTTCAATAGTTCCTCAGTACCTGCTGACCAAGGACAAATCTCTCTTGCCTCAAACATCTCTCTTTCACATTTTATTACAACCATGAACCTCATAAACAGAATATTTATGTATAACTTGACAACATAAGGTATGAAAATCCAATGCTCAATTCTTATCTTTAAAATGTGGTTTGTTATCTTGTAAAAATGTTATGGTTATTCTGTCTTTAAATATGCTCAACTATCTTCAGAGTATATTAGCATTCACGAATATTTATATATATTTTATTTCCACATTATCACACAGACAATAATTTTCAAAATGAATTGATGCCCTTTATATAATTCACATATTGTCTATATGTATACTTTTTAGTTTATCTGATTGTTTTTTAAATTATGAGGATATCTATGAGGTATTAACACATTAATTGACATTCTAGTACAAATTCTTGCCTGAGTAACTTATTATAGAAACACCATAAGAACATACTCATACACAATACATAAAGTCCAATCACATTTGGTCCCTGATCATATTCTTGGATGACAAATAATATCAAATTGTTCTAAAACTTTATATGTGCTTATTCTTCATTTCTGAATTTGTTGTGGATTGTTAACAAGCATCCATGCAGCATTCTTGTCTGTAGACCATGATTTGAGCAGCACTGACCTAGAACATGGCCTTTGTACATAAATATTCCTGTGTGTTGGAAACATTCATTGGATCCAGAATTATGTACTTGTCAGTTTGATGAAACTTATTATCATTCAGATCTCTTCCTGGACTGATTTCTGCTGTGCTTGATTTCTATTATAGCAAATTTTTGAATATTACATGTTTCCACTTTGGTAGTACATTTGTCCATTTTGTTATAGCACTTCCAAGTTTTTCTTTATGTATTTTGAAGATCTTATTTTATTTTTAAATACAGAACACTATAACAATTAAGAGTATGACTACGTTGATTAGAATACCTACTATATTACATTGACCAGTACATTAACATATAACTAGGTTTCTCCACCTATAAAATGAGGATAACAATCACATCTAGTTCATTGATAGAGTTGTTTCTGAAAAGTTAATAAGAATGTGTATGTAGAGTACTTAAGTATAGGTTCTTAGCAAGCCTTTAATAAACACTGTCTAAAGTAATAACTGTTACCTCCTAAAGTTGCCAACCTAATATATATGCACTTATTACTTCCTAAATAAATAGAAAATGAATATTCAGAGAACTTAAATTAGAACAACTTGTTTTATGTTACATGTGAAAAGATTAGAGCACATAACAATCCATCATATATCTGAAGTACATCTCCAAAACTTACAGCTCAACAAGATTCTGTACCATTTTCCTAACATTTCTAAATCTCATGATCTGTATTGTTAGAGTGAAGTCTAATAAATACTCAATTTTACTAATTCATCATGCCTTCATAAAGCTTTAGAAAACACATGAAGTAAAAAGCACCTGGGATATAGTATAAGTGAAAAAATGCTAGTTTATTTTCTTTATGTACCATTACCCTTAATGGCTTAACTTAGCCTAAGTAACTAGGGTATGAATTTTAGATTCTTGTCAAGCTGAATTTAGATCATGATTTTTGGATGAGGGCAGGAGTGGAAAAATGTGGTGCCTATCACAAGACACTAATTAGATGACTGCCTTCCTCGCCTATTTTTCCTGACAGCTAACACTAGATTCTGAAGGAAAAGATACATATTATAAAGCTTTATTATAGTTGTGCTCTCAGTATCCATGAGACCCATAAACCAAATCACATTTGGATTCCAAAGCTCTCTAAACAAAAGACTTACAAGATGCTAATAAAATGGTAACAGGAGAATTGAGTATGAATTTAAATGTCTTTAGTGAATATGATACTTGGAAGCAAGTTAGGGATATTGATCATCATGGTGTTTAACACTGCTAACACTAGTTGAGGACCACCTTTACTGCAGGGTTTATGATTTAACATAGCAAAGAATTTGAAAAGAAATGGGTTTAGTTATGGTTTGATTGGTTGTGTTCTTATTATACTAAGTATGTTCTAGGGAAATGACAATTGTAGTGGATCCATCCTAGAAATGTCAGTGATGTTTATAGTGGTCTTTGGAATAAGAGCACAAAATATTCCACAGCATTTCTTGTAAACCTACATCTCAAATGCCATATTCCTACCAAACATGGTAACTAATGCATTATTTTCTCAGCTTTTTCCCTGCCATATTGAAAATAGTTTAGAAAATAAAAATCACATTCATTTGGTGTCATTACTGATTTTATGCATGCGTGTGTATTTTCAGACTGGTCTTTTCTAGAATTTCTTTATTCTTTTTCCAATCCCATGACATTAGTGGATATTGCTATATACTGGTCCAAATTTATTTACTTAAAAACTATTTAAACTTATCTGGGAAAAACTATTTCAACAGGAAAGAAAAGACACATTTCAAAACTAGAATTTTCACTGGAAATAGCAGATAAAGTTCATAGAATTAGAATAAATTTTCTTAGCTGTAGATAACCAAATTTTAGTTGGTGACTCCTATAAACCACAGGTTACTGTAACGCTAGTAAGATATTAATGGATTTTAATTTTTTTCTGATGATAAATATATGATTGCTATAGATAATTTGGAAAAGTGTTAACTTGAATATTAAAATTGCTCTTAATTAACTATACTTGTTTAAGAATATATTTTCTTCTGTTTTTTTTTCCTATTTGTTTAATAGAATTAAGGATTTACTGTTCATGTAATTTATGTGTGTGTTTATAAAAGCAAATATATAAACTGAATAAATGTCTAGATAAATTATAAAATCCCTAAAAATTGTTATAATGCACTTTATGATGCTAAAATGTAATCATTCTCTGATAATTTGCAACCATTTGATCTACTAACCAACTGTATCGATTTAAAAAAAAAAAAAAAAAAAAAAACAAATAAGTGTTCTCACGGCTACAACTAACATTTTATTCTATAAGCTGTTCTTTTTCCAAAACCATTTTTTTTAATTCCCACTAGAGATTGAGGGCAAAGTTGTTGTACTATTGACAAGTTTCTAGTTTCGGACCCTGCAATGATTCACTTGGGTGTAGAATTATTTCCCTTGAAAAGCAACAAGGGAGTGCTAAGATGGTAAAGTAATAATTACTTCCTTCAGCAGCAATAGTTTAGGGAAAAGCTCAAAGACATATGGGCTGAATATTTAGCAGACAGTGATAATGGTGAGGTCACAGATATGACTCTGTGGGATGCTAGCAAAGCAGTATTGCAGGGAAAATTGATTGAAATCTTTGCCCAAAAGGAAAGGGGAAGGCAACTACAAATACCAGAGTTAGGGACTAAAATTAGGAACCTCCAAAAGGAGCATATTAAGAAGGGTAAGGCTAAAACTAATTGATTTAGAAAATGCCAAGGGGAAACTTAATAGGATTCTAAATGAGAGAATGGAGTATCTAATAAAGCTCAATAAGAGCAAGTTTTCCTCCCATGGCAATAAAGCAGATACTATCTTGGCCTGCTAACTTAGAGGGAGAACACAATTGAGACTAATTAGGGAAATTAAGGGACAAAAAAGGCCCACTCTAACCCAGTGAAACAAGAACCAGCATTGTGCTTTATTATTCTTTCATAGACAAATATAGCATTACAGCTTATGTGTTAAAGTTTCTAGACTCAGTTGATTACAATGTAATTTAATAAACTTCATTCAATGTGCCATTTATGTCTTTGTACATTTATAACATTTCAATGCCCTGTTTATATAATGTGGAATTTCAGACAGAATATAAAATTGTAACATAATATTGTGAAAAACCCAATAGACTAAGAATCAAAAGAAAAACCTTGTGTCTAGTCTTAACACCACCCACAATTTGATAAATGATTTTCCTGAGATCCTACATAAATATCAAAGTTACTGATTCCTTTCTATTTGAATTTAACAAAAATAGCCATTATTTATATTCCTCACACTATCAAAAGATAGAAAGAAAAGCAATAAATACTGCTTTTTACCCTTAAGAAAGCAATATTGCTTTATAAAGAGTCAAAGAGACTATTCATGTCAAAAAAGAAATTAGAATAATAAAAAATAATAATAATGAAATAAATCTAATTATATAAAATGACTTACTATCCTATGCAAATCAGTTAAATTTAGGTGAGAGCATATTGTATTTGATGTTTGCTTCTCTAAGAGCAATTATTACTTACATCGCTTAGGATCAAATTGCTGACTAATGGAAATGAAAGAGATAACAATATTTAGCAACATATGGCTTTGCCAGTTAATATTTGTGCAAATTCCAATAACATTATATGTCCTCAATTTCCTCATGTGATAAATGACACTTAAAGGATGCCCTGACTAAATAAGGAAGAGATTTGCAACTCATCTAGGAAATACTAAATAAATGATCACTTTTATTATGGCTGTTCTTATCAGTTTTCCTATTAGAATTTATCTATTTTTAAAATGTTCAAATCAAGTTGAAGCAAGAATTAACATTATCCAATTATTTGTACATTCATGCAAAAATTACCCATAATCTGCTGTCTAAATAACAATGAGGAAAAAAAGTCTGGAGGAAATGCTAAAAGACAAAAGATGTAAAATATTTTATATTAAAATATTATGGGGTTGGGTTGTTGCTCAGTGATAGAGTACTTGCCTTGCATACATGAAGTACTGGGTCCCATCCCCATCACCACATTAAAAAAAAAAAAAAAAAGAAAACTAAAATAAATAAACAAAATAAAGCTATTGTACCCATCTACAATTAAAATTTTAAAAATAAAATAAAATATTACTATTACTTAGATTGACATGCGTATGTCTATAAGTGTATTCTTTTTTTGCAGTGCCCACTCTTATCAATGTACATAAACAAGCCCATTTTGGGGAGTATTACTTGATGCCATTCAATAAATATTTGCCAAACAATATGTATTAGACCCGAAAAAGAGTTCTTGAAGGTACTCTAATGAAGAAAAAATAGAAAAGAGAGATTTCTGAAATTAATTAAGGTACAGTGTGAGAAGTTGTATAGCAACATGCTACCAGAGCATAGATACACTTGCCAAAACTCCAAAGCTGACTAGCCAGACAAGGCTTTGGTTACTGAGACCTCCTAACACCAATCAAGCACTAAACCATAGATACTCTACACTAAAATTGGTCAAGATAGCATTGGGTCAAAATACTTTTCCCCATTTTGCTGACTCTTTGATATTAATATCAATGGTGATATTAACATTCAATGGTGACAGTGAATCTGGTTATACTTTTTCCATTTCCCTGAATTTTTATTTTTTTTTTTTATTTTTTTTTTTATCCTTCACATTGCTGAAGGGCAGGGAGCTACCCATCCTTTTTTTTTTTTTTTTTCCTCATAAGGTTTTTTTTTTTAATTTATTTTTTATTCAAACTTGTTGTCTTTATAATAGAAGTATGCATTATAATTTATAATAAACATATAGAGCATCTTTTTACAAAACACTGTTTGTATACAATGTATATTCGTACCATTCAAATCTTCAATCATGCATTTAGAATAAAGACATCCATCATATTCAACCACCTTTTCTTTTTTCCCCCTCCATCCCGCTTTGCTCCCTCCCTTCCCCTCCCTCCCCTTTGACCTTTTTAGTGTTCCTCTAATCTTCCTGTGTACCCCAACCGGACACCACTGTGAGTCAGCCTCCTCATATCAGAGAAAACATTCGGTATTTGGATATTTTAGATTGACTAACTTCACTTAGCATTATATTCTCCAACTTCATCCATTTACCTGCGAATGTCATTCTTTTCTTTTCTTTTATTGCTGAGTAAAATTCCATTGTGTATATGTACCACATTTTCTTTATCCATTCATATACTGAGGGACATCTAGGTTGGTTCCACAATCTAGCTATTGTGAATTGTGCTGCTATAAACATTGAAGTGGCTGTGTCACTGTAATATGCTGTTTTTAAGTCCTTTGGGAATAGACCCAGAAGTGGGATGGCTGGGTCATAGGGTGGTTCCATTCCAAGTTTTCCAAGAAATCTCCATACTGCCTTCCATAACGGTTGCACCCATTTTGCAGTCCCACCAGCAATGTATGAGTGTGCCTTTTTCCCCACATCCTCTCCAACATTTATTGTTGTCTGTGTTCTTAATAGCTGCCATTCTGACTGGAGTGAAATGAAATCTTAGTGTTGGTTTTGATTTGCATTTCTCTAATTGCCAGCGATGTTGAGCATTTTTCATGTATTTGTTGATTAATTGTGTATCTTCTTCTGAGAAGTGTCTTTTCAATTCCTTAGCCCATTTATTGATTGGGTTATTTGGTTTTTTGGAGTTAAGTTTTTTGAGTTCTTTATATATTCTAGAAATTAGTGCTCTGATGTGCATGTATTAAATATTTGTTCCCAAATAGGTGGCTCTCTATTCAACTCACTGATTATTTCTTTTGCTGAGAAGAAGCTTTTTAAGGAGATGGTCAATCTAATAATAAATGCAACGTAGTTGCTAAAAAAAATCATTGCTAGTCCCACTTTAGATGTGGGGAAATGAATCAATGATTTAAATGTTGTAATATGAGGGAACTGAGAAATATGAATGAATGACATTTTTCCTTTGGTACTAGGGAATGAACCCAGGGGTGCTCAACCACTGAACCACATCCCCAGCCCTTTTGTCTATTTTATTTAGAGACAAAGGCAGGGTCTCACTAAGTTGCTGAGGTTGGCTTTGAACTTGCAATCCTCCTGACTCAGCCTCCCTAACTGCTGGAATTACAGGTGTACACCACTGTTCTTGAGAACTAATGACATTTTAAGAAATTATTTTCATCTCTTTAAAAGATCTTGCTATTGCACCAATTTGTTTAGTTATGGTAATTCTTGTGCTTTTTCTGATCTCTGTAGTGTCACTTTAAAACATATGCTATTATTTTGTTTGACTGAATTACATCCAGTTTGCATACATTGTCAATGAAGTATTTACTTTTATTGAATATTGGTTGAAACTTGGTAGAGAAGATGATTTTAATTTATCTTGAATTGATTGGTTTTTAACTTACCTGATGTAAGTTAAAAACGTATTCATTGCCCATAAATTTCTTGGAAAAATAAATTCAAAGTACATATTCCTAGAAAGAACTATTAATTATTGTTATTTATCAAAATATATTTCAATTTCATATTACTTTAAATAACAGCATTGCTCTGAGTAATTTGGACACTTAAAACATTTTTCTCCAATATATAAAAGATTCTTAGTGTTTAATATACATTTAAAATACAATCTTATCATTTAAACTAATGAAAAAAAGGAAACAAATTTACTCTTTAATTCAGTAAGGTCTAACAGTGAAACTATTTAATTTCTCTTACAAATAATTAATTTATCTGTAAGTTTGGTTATTTCTGCTTAACTTAAAAATTGATGCCCACTGCTATTAATGTAATACTCCATTTTAGATTCTGCATCAATTAACCTAACTCCAAATTTTAGATCTTTATAGGGTGTATGTATATATGTATGTGTGTGCATGTGTGTGTGTGTGTAATTTTATTATCTTTAAAAAGTAAATCCAGTTAGGGGCAATGGTTCACACCTGTAATCCCAGTGGTTTGGTAGTCTGCAGAGGAGGATAGCAAGTTCAAAGCCAGCCTCAGCAACTTAGTGAAGACCCTAAGCAACTTAATGAGATGCTATTTCAAAATTTAATAAAATAAATAAATAAACAAAAGGACTGGAAAATGGAATGTGGCTCAGTGGTTAAGTACCCCTGGGTTTGATCTTTGGTATGAAAACAACAACAACAAGAAAAAACAACCACTAAGTCCAGCAAAATTGTTAATAGAGACTACTCACTTTAGAATTTAGGAATGTGAATGAATCTTATTATTGTTTTTGTTCAATATTTCTAGCTATTCAGCAAATATATAATACATGAAATAAATGACATACTTTGCCTATATAAATGTATAAAAACCTGCATTAGTTTTAAGTTCTTACTACAATCACTGAGTGATAAAGTCAAATGAAATCCATTCTTTCCCCATATCTTTTAGTGTCAGCCAGGACAACTGAAAAGATGAAGTCTAGATTGTATGGCACAAAACTGCCTCTTAAATGTTCCTTAACTCATCTGCTACTTTCGTCACTATTAAACTAAATAGCCTTAATTGACACATTGATTTTTTTTTCCTCAGAGATTACATATCCCTTATCTATAAAGTAAGCAGTTTTACCACATATCACACACAAAAAAATTAAGGGTAAACCAAAATAAAAATAAAATTCATGGGGATACCTTCTTTCATTGTGCATGGTCATATCATTTAAATTGGGGCACGGATATTTGTTTTTCTGGAATATTGTGCACTTTTTGCTAGATTTGTTGGGTAAGATCTACGGTAACCTGATTAAAAAGTATAATTGAAAACAGGAAGAACAGTAGAGAAGCTCACAGTATACTTAGAGAAGAGCAATATTAGGACAAAATGTTAAGGCAAATTTAGATGGAAGTGCTTCATAGAATAAGAGCAAATACAGACACAAGCAGATGAAAGGCCTGAGACTATAATTTTCAAGAAAGTGTACACCACGAGGGAAAGATCTTGGTACCTTTTCTCTGGTCACTTTGCAAGTGCTTTGTGACAAAGGTGAAAGTATGCCTATTTAAATGGAGATATGAAAGCACTTCAAGAAATAATACTTGACAACATGAGCATGAAAACTGTCATTATTAATATTAATTTCATGCAAGATATAGAATGATCTGTAAAACGGTGTTGATGGGAACCATAAACTATCTTGGTTCACTTGATTGAGCATTGATGTTATTAGCAAGTGGTGCTGTCCACAGTGTTTTTAAAATAGTTTTTAGTTAGCATTACCTTGAAAAATTAATGTTCTGCTTTTGAAATGATGAAGTGAATTGGCAGAAATAAAATGCAGAAAGTGTTAAGAATATTTCTTTACTATCTTTGTAAACTCTCATGTATGTAAATTTTTATGTAATGTTTTTTCAAATCAGGATTACACTGTATAGTTCTAATAACTTTTCTATAAGTTGGTTTTACACCTTTTGTGCATATTCCATGTGCAAATTCACCTTTTGTAAATGTTTTCATCCACTGAATATATTAGTTTGAAATAGAACACAACCAAATAAACAATTATAATGTTTAGAAATTTTGTGTCCAGTTAGATTGTCTTTCTATCAATCCTATGAAACAATGACAATAGAATATTTATCAAAAAATTCATGAAAATAACATAGAACCTTAATATTGGCTTTTTAACATTAATATACTGAATTAGAGGATTCTAAAAATACTTAATAGAATATATTATTACATTTAAACAATAGGAGTTTTTCTTTATTTAATGTTTTAAGATGGGACACATAAAATTCATTTTACATCAACCTTTGGATAATAGCATATTAACACACGATTCTGACAAAGATTCCTGTGTCCTTTCTACAAAAAAAGCACAATCATATATCAAAGAACCATCAGCCACTGGGACAGCTCTTTGTTTTAACTGATGTAGATAAAGGCACACAAATTCTTTGGGCAAAAAAGCCAGTGCAGATCAAAGAGCTTACAGGGGAGCCTCCAATATCTAGGAAAATTCTCTATAGCTATTCCATTTCAATTGCTCTTTGAGTAACAAGTATTAGATAGGACATTTTTTGGCAAAAATTAAAAGGTGTGGGTTATATAGATTTAATTTTCAAGAGCAACAATGTATTATAATTTGATGAATACTATATTTATTTTTCCTTAGCAGCATACTACACTATACTATGTAATTTTGATTAAGTGGTGCTTAACTAAGAATATTTTTCTTTTATTGACTTAAGAAAGATTTGTCTAGCACTTATTATGTGTGTTCTAGCCATAGTTCTGGTGTATTGTTTCCAAGTTTCAGGTTGAGATGGGAACACCAATGAGAGTGTAACTAGCTAAGAATGAAGTTTACTACATTAATTTCCTCAGATTCCATATTTAAATGCAGTTGAGGTTTGAAGATGGAATCAAAGTAAAATAAGAGCTTCAAGGTTTCAGGATGAAAATTGCTTTATTTACTTTTTACTGATTCTATATTTGCAATTCACCTACTTGTAACAATTTATGCAGAATCTCCAATTAAAAGCATATGGCAAATTCAGAGCTATTCTCAAACGTAGCAAAAATTTGAGTTGAGTTTGAGTTTCATGATGCTACAACAAGGAGACTATTCTTCTCTAAAGAGTCCTGTCTCTTGGTTATTTCTTCACATGGAAGAAATTTAAGAACATAAGTGTTGGAGTTGGGAGTGTGGCTCAGTGGTACAGCATTTGTATAGCATTTATAAGGCCCTGGTCAATAATCTTTAGCAAATGCACAAAAGAAGATATATCTAACAATACCAGAAGTAACAAGTGCCTTAAGCGAGATGAATATTTTGATAGTATAATGAGAAACTCTCTGCCTTAAAAGAATGTAAAGAGGCAGGGGCGCAGTGGTGTACACCTGTAATCCCAGCGGCTCAGAAGGCTAAGGCAGGAGAATCTCAAGTTCAAAGCCAGCCTCAGCAACAGCGAGGCACTAAGCAATTCAGTGAGACCCTGTCTCTAAATAAAATACACAATAGGGCTGGGGATGTGGCTCACTGGTCAAGTGCCTCTGAGTTCAATCCCTATTACCCCCCCCCCCCAAAAAAAAAAAAAAGAATGTAAAGAGTTACATATTCAAAAATAATAGACATTATTTGTCCAAACATCTTTCTCCCTAATTCATTTTTTCTCTCCTGCTCACCAACATCAGTAAAAGGCCCCACCATTCCTTCACTCAGGGACACGAGGCAGACACCTGGGGTCATCCTCAGTCTTCCATACCCCATATTCAATAAGTCACCACCAACAATTTACCTTCCCCACCCCTTTTCAACATCACATAATAGCATCTAGTCCATCTTGCTCTGATTCCTGCCTTACCAGTCCTAACCCATTCTCCTTTGAACTCTTAGCCTTATGAAACTGAAGTCCCAGAACACTTTATATGTTCTCTTCTACCTGAGCCTTTCCATGCCTAAGAGTTTTTCCCACTTTAAATCTTGCAAAATCCATCCCGTTCTTTAAATACTCACTTAACTGTTATGTCCAATAAATCCTCAAATTGAAACAGAGTTAGCTGCCCCTGCTTCACAGCATTGCTTACCTCTTCTGTGGCAGCATTGCAATTAGAATTTCCTTCTATGCTTCATTCATTCTCCTCGCCACCCACCTCCCGACCATTGTAAGTTCTAAGGAGGGAGTTTTCCAATAACATGTCTTCACCCTGTTCTCAAAATGCAGAAACATTTAATAAGGTAGGATTTGGTGGAAAGAGGGCGAGAAAGGCAAGAAAAATCAACAAAGGACATTGTAGCAGTAACATAGGAGAGCAAAGATGAGGTACTTGGTAGAAATAGACTATAGCACAGATGAACTATATAGGAAAAGTTCAAAAAATTAAAGGGCAATTAATATGCAACTCCAGTTTTCTTTCTTAGAACATTATAAGAATAATTTTTTAGCCCAATATAATAGGAAGTTTCCAAAAACAAGAAGGTTAAGTATGAATAAATTAGAAAATTATCAAATAAGCATAGCATTCTAACAATTATCATTGTTTAATTAACAGTGAGATTGATGTCTAAAATGGAGTTGTAATTTGTGAGCAATATAAACACTAAATTGAGCCTTTAATTGGACATAAAAGATAAATATCCACATTCCTTCTTGGTATACTTTTAAAAATGCCTGGGCATGCTTTGATTTCCCATTTTAACAATAAGTGCATACAGAAGAAAGTGGTAAAATAGGCAAGAGTGTATCCATCACTTAGGGTCCACTGTTTCTCGCCTGACTACTTTAAGGCCAGAGTTAACACTTTAATGTTTGAATAAGAAAAAATATTCATGATTCTCTTGTCTATTTTTTTATGAGCAAAGAATAAGCAATTCCAGCAATCTTGTCATCTATCTGACATATCTGGGGTAGAGTCACCTCAGACGTCCACCTATAGGTAATGATGATATAGTTTATAGTGTCCATTTGAAACAGGAATATTCAATAAAGCTTCAATTCCCGAGGCAAACACACTGCTCTGCCAGCTAACAAGGTGACTTTCTTTCATGCTTTGGTTCCTTTTGAAGCTCTGTTCCTCACCATGTCTTACCCCTCTCTCTACCTCTGAAATAAGGAAAATTTGACTTGGATTTTTAAGTTCTGTCCACACCTCCAAGGGGATTTTCTTTAAAGAGGGGGTGACCACCAGAAACTTAGATGTTAAAAAAAAAAACACACAAAACTACACAATGAGAAAGACATGCTTATTTTAAGCATGAACATTTAAGTTTTTCTGCAGATTTGATATATTGCTTATCTTATAAGTTTCCACTCTTCTCCAAGGAAAAAGTATTTGTTATATCAATATTTTATAAAGTTATCTTTTCTTAAGATTTACAATATGTGCTATATTTCCCACATTATACTTCTTGCTATCTTGATATCTAAAACAAAGTGGAATGTGCAGGTCAAGCATCCCTAATGAGAAAATCCAAAGTCTGCCTCAAATTTGGGAATTTTTTGAGCACTGACAAGATGGCCACAAGTAGGAAATTCTACGCCATCTCATGTGACAGGTTGCAGTCAAAACACAGACATACTAAAAATATTGTTTAAAACTACCTTCAGGTTATGTGCATGTGAGAAATGAATAAATTTTGTGTTTAGAGTTAGTCCCATCCCCACGATGATATAATTAGGTATATGTAATAGCCTAAAATTCAAAAAACTCAAAATCAAAAACACTTCTAGTTCCAAGCATTTCAGATAAGCAATACTCAAACTGTAATAAAATTTGATCTTTAAGTACATAGAGTATCATACTTGCTTTAAAATATTATTTTCTTAAAGCTTTTTCATTTTGCACTCAAAGTAAGAACTGAAGTAAATGGCTATGCCTATGACATTTAAATTAAAGCATAATAGTAATAGTTATTTTAATTCCATATATTAACCAAAACTCATAAAATTCCTTTTATTATAGCATCTATAAGCATGATAGCAGAAGATTACCAGGGGCTAAGTGGAATATTTATAATAAGCTATAATTTAGGGCAAAAATTGATTTGAATTTTTGATATCATAATAACCTTATCATGTAAGAGACAATTTATCAAGTGCTTAATTATGCATAACACCATGCAAGCTTTGTACAAAAAGAAAAAGATCTTGATCTTAATGAAAGAATCACACAGATACTACAAGAATAATCTTCCATTTTGATTGTATGAAGTTTAGAAGAAAAAAAGATACTAGGGTGCAAAATAACCTTGGCATACCTATTGGCTACAAATGACATAAATAAATTCCTTTGTATTTCTAATGAATGTATTTGTACTTTACCTTAGTGAGAGCAGTTCCATTGATCGCTTGCAATCTAATTGGTTCACATAGTATCTTTTGGCACTTGTTTTTGTCTGTGAGAGTTTTAAACTAAATAAAATATTAAGACCAGTGGGGGATATTTTGAGAATATTTTGATGTATTAAATGCATTGTAAATTATATCACGAAAAATGAATTTATGGTTCTTTTCAATTGGTTCTGAGGATTTGGAATGAAAACAAAACTTTGATTCCATTACAAATTAGATTATTTTCAGACTGCAAAAATTAGAATCACTTATTGTGGTTTTTAATTCAAGTATAGGCTTGGCATCTATATACAGATGGACATTTTGAAGCAATATTCCAATTTTAACTTTAAAGCATCCCACTATGTAAATGGGCTGTGCTATAGTGTTTGACTAAGAGTTATGGTTGGAATCCTTCTTAGATCTATTCTGCTTCTGTGCAAATAGATAGAGCCTTAGGTGCTTTTATGCTCCACTAAATATTATAGTAAAATTCCTTATGTTATTAACATATCATAAAATAATATTTGCTTTCAAGTCCAGTATATTCAAGAAATATAAAAACTGTACTACTTCATATTTAATTGACCACAAGGTTAGTTCACATTGATAAAATCTGAATTATAGAATAGTTTAAAAGAAATGCTGCATGTTCACTCTAGTGCAGGCTCTAATAGATTATTAAAGGAAATAGATATGATTGATTTGTTATGAATCTGGCTCTAAAAATGTCTCTGAGTTCATGCCATGGAGCCATCTTTTAAGATCATTGTAGAGTAGGTTCTTTCAGTGACTTAGTCATTAAATGCTCCAAATAATGTCTAAGACGAATGTGCCTCATTTCCTATCTTGAGATAACAGAATTATATCAGGCTTCCCCAGTACTTGGGGAAATCTCTTATCTGGAATCTCTTTTCCTTTTCAACAATTTTTAAAATCTCTTCAGTTTTTAAGCCTGTCCTTCATAGATAGTAAATAATTTATTTCAACCTAGACTTTATAAAGTGATCACACATATTACAATTTGTTTTGTATAAATAGTGTCTCACTAGCCAGGCGCAATGGCACACACCTATAATCCCAGTAGTTTGGGAGGCTAAGGCAGGAGGATCGCAAGTTCAAAGGCAGCCTCAGCAACTTAGTGAGGCCCTAAGTAACTCAACATGACCCTGTCTCTAAATAAAATATAAAAAAAGGTCTGAGGATGTGGCACAGTGATTAAGTGCCCCTGAATTCAATCCCCAGTGTCAAAATAATAATAATAATGATGTTGCACTATACCACATTTTTAATGTATGGAGCTTGACAAAAGAACATTGCAGATTCTTTTTAAAAGCAGTTAACGTACGTCAACGTATGTTTACCAAGATTCTTGTTCTTCTCAAGGAAATATTTTAGCTACTATTCAAGTCTTTCTTTTGTGCTTTTAAAATATTCATAATACCCATTTATGAATAACTCCATTGCATCGTCATACATTGTTTTTTAAACTTCATTGTTTATTTTAATCAATTACATTATGCATACTGCTTTATTTCAGCACCAAATACCCCAAACCAAACCAATTATAGAGTCAGCCTTCTTCTTTCTGACCTTCAGAATCCTCCCAGTTGCCCAGTTATTATGGGAGTTTGGGGACAAGAACAGCCTCTGATGTAAACTCCAATACCTCTTCCCAAACACCCAATTGCTGCCCTTCCTAAAGAAAAGAATGTGGAGCATGAAAGATGAGCTATGTCTTTTGGGTACTCTGTCGTACCCTAATGCAAAAGGACTTCATATATTGAAAACCCCTTGCTCTTTTGAAATTGTGGTCTTTCTTGGTAAAATTTACACCAAAACGCACCATTTCCCTGCTAAAAGACAGAACATGCTCATTTCAATTTTGTTATGACTTGTTATTATTACCAGGTTTAAATGCACTGTTTTGAAATGCAACACGTCCATTTCCTAAATTATATACATTTTCCAAGAGTTACTAATGGACAGTCTCTCCCTATTGCCCATATCAAGTTGGGAAGATATTTTGCTTTAGTTTGTGCAGCTCCAATGTGGTGTTCTTTTAAACAGAACTTATCACTTATAGTCCTGTGAGGGAGCAAAGATGTGATAAGATAAAAGAAATGAAGCTTCAAGTTATCTTTCTAATCCTCATACCTGGGATTACTTTCAAAGAGTGTGTTTGCTCTTATCTCAGGGGAAATTCCTCTTCCCTTGGACTACAATGATCTGGCAAAGTATTTTAGAAAACATGGTATACTGTTTGTGAAGATAACAAAAAGTATCTATCTTTTAAGAGTCTCTTACATAGAATAATATATCAAATATATTTATTTATTCTTTTAGCCTATTTCTAGACCCCTGCTCCTTTCCCAAAGACAAAGTGTCAAGGGAGAACAAAGAAATTTTTTCTTCTATTTTCACAAAGGATTTTCTGAGGTTGGTTTTCAATCATAGTTTCTAGACTCCCATCTAAACTTTCATTTTCTGTGTTTATAAGTGATTACCAATACAAATGCAATTCTCCAATAGAAAGGCCAACAGCCAATCAGTTATCCCATTAGGCACATTTTCAAGCTTATCTTGCCTATAAGTGAAAGTATTATATAAAAAGAAATGAACACATAGGTCATCTACAAACTATATATTTCAGGCAAACATCAATTTTACCATGCAAGAAAGCTAAATAGCAATAAAGAAAAAAAAAAGCAACAGTTAAAATAGTCAAAACAACATTTTCTCAATAATATGTAGAGTTACTACCAATTTAAAGGACATTGTGTGTTTGTGTGTGTGTGTGTGTGTATGTGTGTGTGTTACAGTACTGAAAAGAATAAAACAAAGTTCTCACAGCTAGAGCAGAGTTCTATTCTAATGAACAGAAAGACATGTAGGAAATTGAAGTAGGTTTTCATTTCTGGGTACACACATTTATGTTATTTTTAAGAAGTTTTAATTTGATATCCTGTGTAAATGTAAAAGCCAGGATTCTTAAAATGTTTTTTAAAGACTTAAGTATATGTTCTGCCAACTCACATCACAATTCCTAGAATGTACTGAAAGCTTTAATGGAGCTGAATGAGAATGAAACATCTAAATAAAGATTTCCACTGATTTTCTCAGATTTTCATAGAAAAAGCCAAGAAAAAAGCTGCTTGTTTATGATAGAAACAATTAGCAAGCTATCCCATCCCATTGAGGAGATGAGTTAAGTGTGTTTTATTTGTGATGCAGCCACTTGAAATGTTTTTATCTAATAACTTAAGATAAATCTCATTTTGAATAAAGCCCCACATTTCACTTGCTACCTCACAACCAAACAGAATTGATTCTGTTGAATATAATCTGAAGATATTGATGTGTTTCGCTATTGCATTACTTAGACTTCATTTTAGTACATTATCCAGTAACTAATTTCACAATAATTGGTATTTCATTTTAAATTTAGCTGTAGGATTTTAAAAATTATACCTCAATTTATATGCAAATTTGGAACCAAGAGTCTGAGAACGGTTGTAAACTCTGTTTTTCTTTGAAGAACTTCCATGAAAGTACAACACTCAAATCATACATATTAAGAATATGCATAAGAAGTTGCTTTCTTTCTTTTTTTTTTTTTTACAAATTAAGATTAGCTAAATTATCTTTTATTTCCTAATTTCTTCCTCTGACATGGGATCCTACTGTATTTCCTAATCTGACCTCAAACTTCTGGACTCAGGTGATCTTTCACCACACCCGTCTAAGGAACTGGGACCACAGGTATATGCCACCATGCCTTCCCATTCCTTCTTTCTTCCTTTTTTTCTTTTTTATAATAACACTTATTTTTTTCACTGACACATAAAAACATAAAATTTCACCTACTAATGTGTACCATGTGAGGTGGTGATACATGTACACCCTGGTGATGTAAATATTCACGGTAAACTTTTTATCTCCTCTCACATTTCTCATTTCTTTATGATGTAAAATTTTCAAATCTTTTCATCTGGCTTTCTTCGGTGTGCAGTACATTATTGTTATCTATAGTCTCCCTATTGTGCTTACTGCTTCTATTTGATTGCAATTTTGTATCTATTAATCTATTTTCCCCTCACTCCTTCCCCTCCATTCTCTTCAGCTTCTGGTAACCACCATCCTACATTGGAACTCATGAGATCAACTTTTTCAGATTCCACATGTGAGATCACGTGATACTTGTCTTTCTGTGCCTGGCTTATTTCACTTAACATAATGATCTCCAGCTTCATCCATTTGTTGCAAATAATAGAATTTCATTCTTTTTTAGGGCTGACTAGTATTCAGTTAAATACATGTACCACATATCCTTTATCCATCCATCAGAAGATGGGTAAATTATTTCTTATTCTTTGGTTATCAGGAATAATGCTGCAATAAACATGGGAACACAGCAAAATGAGTCTATGGACCCTTTCTCAACTGGTCATCAAAAGCAGGAAGTATTTAACCTTGGGCTAGGTATTTCTACAGCTGAAGCTGACCCTGAAATTGCTGAGACCTGGAAGACATCTGCTAGGCATATTGCCCAAAGATAGGCAGTGAGTCCAAACCTCAAGTGAGACACAGATGGAACATCTCCATATATCTTGCAATATTCCTTGTGTGAAGAAGAATGTAGAAGAAATATTGGAAGAGATAATAAGCAAAGTACGTTAGTGAGGTCTTCCTGGAGTCAAGGATCAGAGCAGATCACAATCAACAGGTAGAAGGGGAGTTCTTGAGTACCAGTATGAGAGTCTTACCAATCATAGAAGGAAAAGGTAGAGAAAATAAGAACAAGGTACAATAAAAGCAGCACTTTGTAAAGAGGTAAAATGTACTTTTGAAGGCTTTATGTCTATGAGAGAGATGTGAAGAGATAGAGAAACAGGATCATAATTCTCAAAAAGTGACTCCTGCATATAAATAGGAAAGTCAGAAAGTAATTTCAGAAAATATATTCTTTAAAAAATATTTATTTATGCATTGGCACATATTCATCAACTCTTTATTTACTAAACATTTTCAGAGCACCTACTAAGGTGAATGATATTTGTTCCACATTATGTGTGGTTTACAAAGCAATAGGGCAGTAAAATTAAAATAGTAATTTATATTATTATTAGTGTTTTAGGGAGGCAAGAAAGGGGAACTGGGGCTAAACAGAGTGGGAACATTTTCAACATTAAGTAACTCCAAAGCTAAGGGGTTCAGTGTTCATGAGATGTATGTATTTATATTTTAGAAAAGTTATTACCTGATGACAGTTGGAAGATGGAAAACTCAACTGGAAAGCTATTGTAAGAGTTCAGATAGGGGAGAAAATATGGCTATTGCTCTGTGAGCAATTACTATGTCCAGCCTTATACTAAATTATGGATATAGAATTTAATCTCCACAATATTGGAGTTTAAGATGAATAGTATATTATATAAATTCCTCTTATAATTGTCAACTCAATGTTAAAAAAACATTGGCAAACTCATTTGGTTAGTAACTGTGATTTCCACATACACAACAAAAATTTTAAAAGAACAATGACAGATAATTACATAAATAGTGAAATTTATTTGGCAAATTCTTGAAAACATGTTATTTTGAAAAATCAAATTGGATCTTTATGAAATTTAAGAGAAAGAAGACAATATTAGTTGACTGGGAAATACTGTTTAAGAAGAAAGTTAATTCTCTGATTTTCAATGCATATCTATTTTGATGTGGAAAATTTAATGAAACAATGTAAATCATAAGCTACACACCTGAACATATATATTCCAAAATATTGAGGGACAAATTATAGTAAATATGGAAAAGAAAAAAAAAATCCAAAGCATTGTTTCCACCTCAATATGCTTGAGTATATAATGATAGAATGGCAATATGTTTACAGAATGAAAAATAATGGCCAAGAAAAATACTGTTAAAGTATAGAACAAGTCTGAATTGTCACAACTAGCATCCAGTTTGTTTTATGCATGTGTGTGTCTATAAGAAGGTGTTTAATTTCATTAATGAGCCTTGAAAGAAGGGTGGGTAAATGGATGGATATAGAGACTCTAATGCTAAAGAAAATAAGCCAGTCCCCCAAAACCAATGGTAAAATGTTTTCTCTGATATGAGGAAGCTAACCTACAGTAAGGAGGGGGATAAAAATATTAGAAGTTAAGTAGATTAGATAAAGGAAAATAAAATAAGAAGAGTGGGGAAAGGAAACACATTGGAATAAATCTGACACATCTTCTGTGTACATATATAAATACACCACAGTGAATCTCACCATCGTGTATATCCAGAAGAAATTCATTGGAAAAAAAAAAAAAAAAAACTGTGGATAATGGCAGAAAGATCAGTAGATGGAAGGGAGCAGAGGTTGGGGGTAGGTGAGGGGAGCTACTGGTGATTGAATTAGAACAAGATATAGTCTTTTATAATTATATGAAAATG
Organism: Tamias sibiricus; assembly: GCA_025594165.1. Classification (NCBI taxonomy): domain Eukaryota; kingdom Metazoa; phylum Chordata; class Mammalia; order Rodentia; family Sciuridae; genus Tamias; species Tamias sibiricus. The sequence goes on from CM046661.1 coordinate 42,829,454, forward strand.
GATTCTACTGTCATGTATAACTGAAAAGAACTAATAATTTTTTAAAAAAGAAAATAATTCAAAGCATTTGAAATACAGAAAGAAAAAGGAAGGAGTGAAAGAAATAACACAAGATCTGTTAATAATTGTAGAGAGCTTCAGCATGTTGGACCCTTACCTCATCAATCATAACTAATAGTTTCACTTTATCTATCTCTAACATTATACTGTTACATATACACATAATAGATATAGCATGTGTGTGTGTGTGTGTGTGTATGAGAATATGCGTGTGTCTATTTTACTGTCTTTTTCACTTGTCCCCATTAAAAATGTAAGCTCCCTGAAGCAGGGTTTTGCCATACCTAAAACTGTCCTGCACCACAAATAGTAGTTTGGCTTTTTCTAGAGGTTCAATCGGTGTTCATTGAATGCTAATGCACACATTATTTCTTTTTATATGAGAGTAAGGAGAGAAAATAGATTATTTTTTTTTTGTATTCATACCTAAATAAACTAAAGGCTAATCAGAGGTTCTTTTTAGTTGCTCAAGATCTGTAAACCCAACCAGGCATGGTAGCACACACATGCCTATAACTTCTACTACCTGGGAGGCTGAGGCAGGGGGATGGCAAATTCTAAGCCATCCTGGGCAACTTAGTGATATCCTGCTTCAAAATTAGAATATTAAATATAAACGGCTGGGAATGTAGTTCAGTGGTAGAGCACCTCTATGCTGAATCCCTTGTGCAAGAGATAGAAAGAGAGATGGTGGGAAGGGAGAGACAGGGAAAGAGAGAGAAGAGAGAGAGAAATAAAAAAAGATCTCCAAATTGTGAATTCAACTTTTGAACCAAGTTTAATTAATCTAAAATCCCATAAAATCCCATATTATTTGCTCTGCCTTTTGAGAAGTTAGATACCCATATCCCATTAGATTCTTCTTTATTTTTTTTTAAGTTTGATTTTGTGTGGTCCTTAAAACATTAAGAGAGTTGATGGTATGTGTCTTAGTCTGCATGGGCTGATATAAGATAATATAAACTGGATAGCTCATAAACAATAGACATTTATTGTGTCACAGGAATGGAGATGGTAAGTCCCGGATTAGGATTGTAGCATATTTGGTGTCTGATGGGGGCCTACTTTCTGGTTCATAGGGAGTACCTTCTACCAGTATCCTCACAAAACTGAGATTTTCAGGCCTCTTTATAAAGGGCACTCATGAAGACTTTGCCTTAATCCTCTCCAAAACCCCAACTCCTAGTACTAGTGCACTGAGGGTTACAATTTCAATATGTGTTATATGGAAGTTGAAGGGCACAAACATTCCAAACACAGAAGATGAAACAACTGAAACATCTTTGCAAATTAAATTTATGCTTCACAACATTGTTATTACAGAAAAACAGATACTCAAAAATTAATTGGCAAAAGAAATTATTTTACTTTGTGAAAAATGATGGAAATAGTATTTTATTTTAAAGTTGGAAAATGATATGCATATCTGCACCAAACTTTTTGTCATAATAGTTGCAGGAAACAGTGAATTTTTGTGTATGTGAAGTCAAAATTATCATTTTCATAATAAAAAATGATGAAATAGTAAGAAACAGAGGTCTGAGGATTTTTATTTAGTAGTCATTGCTTTCAACATGCTGGGCAAGTCAGTTTATTGATTATCTCTTGGCTTGACTAGCACAGAGTGTCAACATTTAGATGGCTTCTCTTGGATGTTATATTACAAGCACAATTCCTGCACATTTAACACAGACTGAAGAGTACCATTAAGCTATGAGCTCTTTTGAAAAATCACAAAAATAGAAGCCCAGATGCATCTATATATAACCATCTTATTTTTGCCAAACTCCCGATTGGTAGTAATCACTTTTGCTGAATGGATATTAAGACCAACGCTAAGGAATCAATACAATGAATTGTGGCTAGTTTATTTTACACATATAGACATAGACTGAGCTTCTAAAACCTCCATTCCTATATTTACTTCTTATCATCACTGAAATTTTGGGAACTACTCCAGTTTAATTAAGGTAACATAGTATATTAACAATTAAAAAAAAACCAATTCCATAGCTGTATTTACAGCTACAGTTTTATTAAGATGAGATAGAACTATGTGGCAAATGTCTACATCTAAAATGATTTTTGGCTATTTTCTCATTGTTCTAATAAATGAAAAGTAATATTCCCATTTATGAAATATATCCAATATCTCACAAATACTTTCATACAACCACTAAAGAATACTTTATTATATCATGCAGCTCCCTTTCTACAGATTACTTTTCTATTGTCATCCACTAGTTCTGGTGACATTTTTCTGCCTTTAGCAAAGGTTTAAGTTTTACTACTAAACACATCCTAATCCTAGGGACATGTGTGTTCACAGGTAGATGCATAACTGTCATATCATCTCTCTTTCTCCTCCTCCTCCACTTCTTTTTCTCCCTTGCTCATTATCAAATGTTGATTACTTCCAGTGTTTCTCCCTGGGACATTCTGCTAATTTGTGAAGGATTGTTGGTATTTTCCATGCTTGACACTGTAATTGTAAATATTTGGAACCTGAGCTTTGCTGTATAGGTAAACATGTTTTCTGCCCATGTCCATTGATAAATATGTTTTTAAAAATACTTGTTGATTTTTATTTGATATATTTTATGTAACAGTTTAATGCATATTATTTTTGTCTTACCTAAGAAAGTTTTTTGGTGCTTACAAGTTGAACCCTACAGTATGACTAAAAAAAAAAAAAAAAAAAAAAAAAAATGGACTTATTGCATCCCTTATAAAATTTCTGCTTATATTTTCAGGAAGGCAAACCCTATTTTTTCACTTTATCTTTCCCATGTTTAAGAATATTTGAACCCCAGAGAGTCTTTGTGTTTTTCTCTTTATTTTAACCTGATGCATAACTATTGGTGTTTTTTTTTTTCCATTTGAAATAGCTGACAGCAAGTGTGTTCTTAAAGGCCATTTGCAAGTCATTTCACCTCATTAAACCATAGTTTTCATCTGTAAAAATGCAGGGAAGAAGTATGATGTACCTCAAGAGATTATTATGAGTATTTAATAAAATAATGTGTGGAAGATATCTAATAGAGTGTCTGGCCTGTGGCTGACATTGAACTTTACAATTTTTTTCTGCGTAATTGCTAAGATCCATAATTTTTCAAAAATAAAATAATTTTTACCAAAAAAATCAAAGTGTAGTCATCAAGACTGTGTTTATCAAAATTTAGATTATATTTCACTTGCTTAAAAAAGTTAATAAAAGTATTTTTCCTGAATTTTTCTTGAATTTTATATATATATATATTTTTTCTATTTCAGCAAACTATGATACTAATTACCTCCATTTTCAACACCTACTAACCTTTTAGCAATGTCAAAAAAAAACAAAACAAAACAAACAAACAAGCAAAAAACAATGATCGCTTTGTATACTGGCTGCTTTAGTGGTTTACCTCATACCTGCAATATCTTTCCCTTCCACTAAGTGCAGAATTATTGGATAGAAGAATTATATGTCAAATGTGGTAGAGAGAATTGAAACAAATGAAGTTGACTTCATATTCCTGATTTATATAGGAAACAAATAAATAAACAAGGAAAAAACAGTGTAGTAAGTTTAACTTTTCAATGAACCCTCAAAAGAGCTTATTTCTTACAGATCAGCTGCAATATTACCCCTTTTATCACCCTCTTTCATTTTTCTCCCAAAGTAACGACAATGCATGCTTAGCTCCAGGGAAGAACTGCTTTCCTCAAGCTGGAAGCCTGCACAACTGTCGGTTCCAATATGCTTCTACACCTATTTTAAGAGAATTCTGTGCATTTTGCGGGTATGTGAATGGGTAGCTTCATAATATCTTTCAAGAGAACTTTACAGTACACTTAATTCTGCAGAAACCCATAGAAAACTTCCTTTTCCAAGTTTATAAAAGCTGGTCCCTATGTTTTGGGATAAGGATTCAGGTACCATTCTGTGTGTATACACATGTGTGTATACATATGTGTGTATGTAAATGTGTTTTACATACTTTGAACCTATGAAAGTGGTACTATAGACTGAAATCCAGATGTAAACCACTGCATGTAATTATAATCAAGTTTTCTCTGTACTCTCTTTATTTGGTATTTCCCTATGATGATGACTTTTAATATACTATTTTTATGATATAAATAGTATATTAAAAGAATGACTTTTAGAAATGACTTTTAATATACTATTTTTCTCTCTTATTTATTGTTCTTTTTTTTTGGTGTACTAGAAAAGAAATTAATTTACAAAGTGATTCCCAATTCAATGTGTTTTCATTAAAATCAGCACTTAAAAAGTGACACCCAGGGTTAGAGTTATGGGTCAGTGATACTGTACATGCTTAGCATGCACAAGGATTCTGGGTTCAATACCCAGCACCAGACATGGGTACAAAGTGACATTTAATCCCCCACCCTGCCTTTTAAGATTAAAATCAGGTAATACAAGTTTATAATTTCAGAGAATAATCTGGATTGGTTTGGATCTAGTACAGACTAGATTGCATAGAAATAAGATTCTAGGATCGATGCACAGTTATTACTAATTTATAGATGAACATTGTTACACTACTAAGTACCAAAATAAATATAGCAATAGTGGGAGACAAAGTCAGCTTGTATTTGATAGACATCTAATCCTATGATTGTGTGACCACTTCCCCTAAAAAATGTTATGCCTGAATTCATTGAGAATCACCTGCTCTTTCTGAGCAACCAACAGTTTTTCTGTCTAGTTTCATTCATTTAGCCACAATAACCTTCACTCTGCTTCAAGGCTGCCCTGAGGCACGCTATATCCAGCTTGTGTCAGGATGTCTTGATGCAGCTTCCAAGCATGAAGTCTTGCAGCTTCCTGGTAGCTCTGCAAAGACAGCCCCAGGTAATTAGATGAAATGGACAGCAGTTGCCTATAGTAAGTTCTTGAATTTCACCCCTTCTCCAAAATGCATGTGCCCTAGGCAAGAACCCAATTTACTCCCTCTAGGGCCAACTTTGGACAAGTCCTTCCCTTACTGTGTGTTTGGGTAGGAATGTTTGCATCAGAGTATCTATAATAACATCAGATCTTGTAAGAGATAATTTGTACTTAGTAAAAACTATTATAATTTATAACTACTGTAAATCAAATTTCTCCCTTAAACAAAATCATCATATTGGATTGAGATTGAATTCAAAGTTGCAGATTACCTACATTTTAATGAGTTATGTGAAGGAGAGTAAAGATCTTGCAAGTTTAGGCTTAATTCTTTATTTTTAACTAGCATAGTTATGTTGGAAATATATAAGCACCAAGGTTTCAAAACTATCTGCAATTGGAGATGCTATATAAAATGTATTCTATTTAATGAGCTCCTCATTCCATTGACTGTTGAACTATACATCAATTGCATGCCCCTTCCTTTCAACATTCAAACTGTTTAGCTCTCACTAATAGGTACATTAAAAAGAATCTTGCTACAAATATGAAGGCAGACATCATAGCTATATGCATTTCTGCCTATGCTCACACTTTTTTAAAAGCTCCTAAGAGAAATCTTCACAAAGATAAACTGTAACCCTTTTTGTGCAGTGTTTGCTAATGGAGAAAGACATGACATACATTTTTTTTCCTGTACATGGCTGAACTAGAGCCTCTGGATGATATTAACAAAAAATAGAGTTGGAATAATCATTACATCATGAGGGTGTAGGCAATTGATACATTGTTTAGCTTCTTGTATGACTCTGGGTGCTTCTGTTGCAAAATTGTGAAAATAACACTCTTAAAATTTTAAATTGAATCACAATACTATCATGATGGTACTTTGAAAAGAATAACGGATATCCTTACAGAAAAAGCAGGCTAATGAGGTTTGAAATATTACAAAGGTAATCTAAACTCATAGATATATAATTAATAATCTTGAAAGAAGAATTTAGAAAACCCATTTCCCATTTATTTTTGTTTCAAATGATTTTGTCTGTTTCTCTTTAATAAAGAAAAGGCATCTGGACTCCAGAATGAAATTCATCTAAATGCTATCTGTTCTAAAAAATAAACAAATAAATGAATAAAATCATTATTAAAGGGACTATTTAAAAAGAAAAGCTTGCCACTTGTGTTTCTTTTAATCAGGGAATTCTAAAAAAAAAAATAGGGTGCTGCTTTTATGTTTTTCTTAATCTGTTTATGAAAATGAATCTTTGTAAATCAATTTAAATAATAGGTTTGATAATGAGCAACCCTTAAAAAGTCAATATGAATGATGTGTTATGTTTGTGGTTGTGCATCTTGAGAGAAATAAACATTCAAGTAAATATTCATAATTATTCATAAAAAATGTGTAGTTTGTTCTTTGCTTAAAATTTTAATATGTTTGAAAGCATTGCATAAATATTCTCCTAAATAAAGAAAGGGATTTCACCTAAGATTGTCCTTACTCCATTGTTTACACTTTGTGGGCAATTAACAGTGAAGAGAAATTTAACTTCCATATTCTTTGAGTAAATGTAAATATCTTTCTATCAGAATTACAGAAATTATATTAGTTACATACCTGTACTGAAATGCAGCTGAGAATAATACAGAGGAGATTCATATTGAAATTTCTCACTTGAAACTCTAATATTCAGAACAGATGTGCTCCAAAGGTCACTTGTAAACAAAATTTTCCTTTCTATATTTGTTGATGGGTTTGTGCCTACTCACATTCTCTTTCTCTCTCTCTCTCTCTTGCTCACTCTTTCACTCTTTTTCTCTCTCTTGCAAACATAGACTTGATAATTTCTTCGTATTATAGAGCTTATAGGTTTTGATAAATATTTCACAGAAGTGATAAATGAAAACATGATTTTAAATATCCTTAATAGCATAAAACTATTAGATTTTATTTCCATACCATCATAAAAACATCCCCATAATAAATACAAAAACATAAATTAAGTCAAACTATGTGTTTACTAAAGTCTTGTTTTTTTCTTCTATTCTTCTAGCATTCTGTGGTTATATACTATGGGATACTGTATTTTGCTTTGTACATTTTGGGTAAAGCATCAAATATTATTTTCTTATATAAGCATTGCATTTTGTAATTTGAGGACATTTTAGAGTATGTAAAAATATCCTTTCAGATAAATACTAATTGTTTATAAATCTTTCAGTAATATATATCATATTAAATAAGATTATTACACAAATGGTGGAATGTTTGTTTTCTCAGTATAAAAATAAGTCCAGACAGATTTAGTCATTCATGTTAAATATCCTTGCAAACACACACATACACACACATATATATACACACACACATATATTTACAATTATACATTATTTTCACATACGACAATTTGACAGTTGTTATAAAAGTACCTATGAAACACATAAGTTAGTGATTTCCCTTCATTTTGCATAAATTGGTATGTAATTTTGCTATACAAACACAACCTTCAATGCAATTCGATACCCTTTCAAATGATTCCTATATGTACATGAATTATATCATGTACGTTACTAATATTGGCTTCCCTGCAAGGTTGAGTAAACAGAAAATGAAATGAAAACATCTGCAGAAAGTGATCTCAGTATGAAATATTGCCATAACATTTCATTCCAATCAGAATCACTGTTTACTTTCAATATTAAGACCAGCAGTAGGTAAGACCACTGGCTGAAAATTAAAAGCTAATCTATGGAAAATTGTGGCCAAGGGATGTGTAGTCTACATTTGAACATTTGTTAAATAAATAATAAAACAGAAGAAAGAAATCAAACCCTTTCAGATAGCCTTGGATTTTATTTATATCCTGGTTCCAGGACCAGCAGGCTGCTGTGCTCACAGTAGAGCTGTTTTGACTGTCCGGCTGGTGTCAGCCACTGCTCATCACCCAATGTCTGCTCATTTGCTTAGCCAATGCCTACCTGCTGCCTCTCAAGTCACTGTTTTACAGAGCTTTGCGATTCCGTTAGCAGGAAATTTGGTTTGATATTACCCAGTTCTGGTTTTTTTTTTTTTTTTTTTTTTTTTCTTTTTTTTTTAGTAAAACACTATTCATTTTGGCTTTTGGACTTCTTTCACAATGAAACTGCTATAAAACCTGTTCCAATTCACACTGCAATTTGATGAATTACCTTCTCAGGATTTCATTATAAATGTGCTTTAAAGTGCGACTGCAAAGACTGAGGTGTTTTGAAATAACAAATAGGTACATGGCAAATGAAAAGCAGTACATCTAAATGCCTTGGTTTCTGGATATACCAGGGAGAAGTTGCTCCAATTCCTTGGAGCGCCTGTTTATTGCTTTGTTAATATGAGGCAGGGTGATTTCATTATTAATATCAAATAGAATGCTTCTGTATGGAGAATTGCACAGCAGGTATATGACAGATCTGACCTGTGAGCAAACCTCAGAACCCTGTGAAGTCTGGTTTGTGATTAACAACAATGACACATGACACCTTCCAGCCATGTATTCAAATAGGGTGATCTTACTGAGCTATGTAACTTCATTATTCAATAATCATTTCTTTTAAGGACTTGAAAGTTTATTTTATATGGCAAATCCACTGGGAGAATTCATGTTAAAACAAATATGTGAGATAATTTTACTTTACATCTATTTTTTTTTTTTTTTTTTGAGGGAGGGCACTGGGGATTGAACTCAGGGGCATTCAACCACTCAGCCACATCCCCAGCTCTATTTTATATTTTATTTAGAGACAGGGTCTCACTGATTTGCTTAGCCCCTCACTTTTGCTGAGTCTGGCTTTGAACTCCCAACCCTCCTGCCTCAACCTCCCAAGCCTCTGGGATTATAGGCATGTGCTAGCAAACCCAGCTTATTTTACATCTTAATGTCAAAATTACCAGGGTTCAATTTAGGTTCCTGATCCCCACCCCCACCCCAATTGCTTGGCTTCTCATTTAATCAGAATCTGAAGTATTAGAATTACAGTCTTATCCATCTGCAAGAGCCTTAGCATTTAATCTGACCAAAGAGAACCAGTGTCCTATCACATCTCACAGGTTGGAGTCTCTTTCCACTTCAGTGTTAACTACCATCACAAATTTCCCTTTCTAGTGAAACAGTATTACCTTCTGATTTTAAAGTCTTCTCTAATTTCAGCCTTTTGAAATAGAGTTTTAATGCTTTTGGAGTCCCAGTCAATTATTAAAATCAGATTGACTCTATAAAAGTAAATAAGTGATTGGACATGGATTATAACTTGGTTTACAATATTGATAGAGTCAGCTGCTGCAAACATTGATCCATGGTGTCACAGATAAGCCCTGTGTCACAAATCTGCATATCTGCATATCCATCCATGGAACCACACAATGGGGTTCTCTTGGACTAAGGGGACAATACTATGAGCAATAACACATTTGGTGGAAGTAGTTGTTCCTTGGACTGGGAGTAACTTGATAATAGTGGATTGCAAATGAGTCAGTGCCTCACTCTTTACACCGCTTTGGATATAGAAGAGATATAAAACTAGGGCCCAGGATAGAATAGGTCTTTTTAAATTCTTGCTGTTGCATTGAATTAATACCTTTTTCTCTGAATGATTCATGTCAGGTATGATTTCAGTTAATTTACTAGAATTTTAGAGGAAGAAGTACCTTAGATGATAGAAATTTGCATGCTCTAGAGTATTATGGAATCATGGTTAAAGGTTTAGGTGAAAACTGGGATCTATCCTTTGCAATGGAGAGATTGAGGAAGAACAAAGGAGTAATATATTCAGTACTATTTAAATGGTTAGAAGAAATAAATTTTTATTTACTTTTATCCATTATCCTTACTAAAATGATTTTACTAACAAAATCACATCAAAAATATAGATTTTATTGGAAAGGAGACTATAAAAAGTACTAACAATAAAATGTCAGATACAAAATTACTAAATTCAAACATTTCCAGTTATTATATTGCTCTAATGGATCCCTAACTCTATTCATTATGCAAATGTCTCCCCATTTCAAAAAATGAAAGTTTGTTTTAGAAGTATCTGTTCCTATTGAGATTTTGTCTATTTTAGAAGGTTTATCTATATATATTTTTTTTATCCTCAAGGAGTTAAAAATCTATTATATGGGAGAGCTCTATCAACAAATTATCAGCAAATTAAGTATTTTACTTATCCTTAAAGTTATTCAAATAATTCAGGATAACAAAGCTACAATACAAAAGGCTTAGATGTACTTTATGCCCCAAAGTCTTTTGCACAGATCACTGCAAGTAAATAACAAAAATGTTCTTTTAACAATGAATCTATTATCCATTGGTTTTCATTTTTAAGTAAGTAGATCTCCCTAATTAGTATTCAGATACATATAAAATTATCATCTTTAAAAATGGAATTATAAAATAATTTATACTAGAGCATTTTTCACGTTCAATTAAAAAACAAATGCACAAGTTCAGTACTTAAACAAAAGTATTTTGAATGTTAGTAGGCACTTATTATTATGAGAAATTTGTCATTTGTGTGTTTCATCAGATTCTATGCTGCAAGATTCTACTTCTGAAAGATATTTACCTTATTCAACTTTACACAAAACAAATACTGGGATAAAATAAAAAACCTAAAGGAAAATAGGTTTTTATAACTTTAATATAAATTAAGAAATGTATTGCACAGTCAGAATATCAGGGCTGTGCCCAATTGTAACAAATAAAATAAATGATGTATATAATATATACCCACTTGCACCCACACTCTGATTCATAGACTTTTCTATAAGCCACAGTAACATGAAGTCCAAGTCTTGTACAAGTAATAGTGACCATTTTATATTCCAGTTTCTATGTTAATATTCTATCTTAATATTCTGTAACTCATTTATGGAATATTTCTTTTTTTTTTTTTTTTTTTTTTTTTTTTGTACTGGGGATTGATCTCAGGGGCACTCGACCACGGTGCCACATCCCCAGCCCTTTTTTATGTTTTATTACAGACAGGGTCTCACTGAGTTGCCAAGTGCCTCACCATTGCTGAGGCTAGCTTTGAACTCCCAATCCTCCTACCTCAGCCTCCCAAGTGCTGGGATTGTAGGCATGCGCCACCACACCCAGCTCATTTATTGAATATTTCTACATCAATATTATCCATGTCTATTTGGGCCAAACATTAAAATGGTATGAAGTAATAAATACATGTTTTTTTTAATTTCTAAACTATTTTAATCATTCTACTTTGTTTTAATCATTCTATAAAGAGAGAAAATGTAAAACACTGAAGAGAGAATAGTTCCATGCTTTTTCAAAATATAAAATTAAATGGACACATACATAGATTCATGTAGTTCAAATGAAATCTGCTATTTAGTGAAACTTATTGTCTATAGAACATAAAACATGGCCACCAAACAAGCAGCCAGAGATTTTCCATTGAGCTTCAAAATTCATCTATTCCATTTTAACTTATCATACACAATAAAGTAATCAAGCCAATTACTTTCTATCATTTATCTATTTCAAACATTTAAGGGGAATTTAATATGATGCAATAGGCCCATTTGCTAAAATATCCTAAGCTTGCCTTGCATTTCAAAACATTTGCTCCTGAAGCCCTGGAGTACTTGGCTTAGATATTAAACACCCCATGTATTGAATGTCTTAGTACCTGAAGATAACTTGTAATGAGTTTAAAGTATAAGACAATAAGATTTGGTATAGAAGTAATAACCTCTGTTACTATGAAGGCTTTGGTTCATGCACATTTAATCCATTGTTTGAAAAAACAGCCAATGAAAATCTGGCTAAACATCAGTGTTTAATTTTCCCCATGCTAAGTTTCAGACTCCTCATGGAGGTTCAGCTGCTGGACTTTAGAGAGGTATATGAGATTTTTTTACTGTCTTATGTTGGAGAACAGAGGCCACAGGTTTCTTGCATGTGAACTTGTCGAACTCTTACCATACCAAAGGTGCACAGGTTCTCTGGTGGTCAAAATGCACTTTGTAATGTGAAAGGCTTTGTTCTCCCCTTAGTTTTAATAAATCCAGAGTCAAATCTAAGGATATTTTAAAATTTATTTGCCTGGTAACCAACGTGCATGTTTTAGGGTTACATATAAAACAAAAGTTTTGTGTGCAAATTTATACACTTTGTTTGGCAAATAACTACTTTTCTACATGAAATGTATGATAACATTTTGATGTCCTATATGAGTATAAATAGAATCATTTCCCATTGGTTCCAGTATATGTTTATTAATTTCCCTCCCTTGCCAACTGTTTGCTTTCTGTGGTGTAACTGCTTCTTCCATAACTTTTATTCAGTTGTGTTGCTTTAACTCTCCCCAAAAGACGTGTAGTGTTTTATGAACCTTCACATTTTGACCTGTAAATCATCAATCTTACAAGCTTTAATTTGGAAAAGAAGATGACAAAGAGCTGAAAACTGACTTTCTGAACCAAAATTGCTTTCTTAACATATATTTTTAAAGAGGAAAATTACTATGACAGGTTGATTGCAATTTAAAACATCATCTTTGGTGGATTACAAGTATTTTAAGGTTCATAATTTCCATAATCACTTTTTCTGCCTATAAAATGCTTCAAATTTAATTTAAAATAACATCTGTATTAATTTTTATCATTTAGAATGAAAGTTGATTGTTTCTAGAGCTTGTAATTCTCTGAAGTGTTGCATATCAAACTGTGCTCTCTACAGAATTTAAATCATAAACTGTGCATGTTTTCCCCTGCAGGAATTCTATTTGAATCAAGCCCATCTTTAATTCTTGTCAGAATGCACCATTAATAATTTATTAACATTTATTGTAGTTTATACCTTACACCTTAATACACCTTAAGCTGTTTTAAATATGTATAAATTACAATTTGAATATTATTTTATACAGTTTCTCCAGTGTTTGATTCATCTGTTCTACATTTGAATAATCTCCTCATTGTATTGGGCATTGTGGGATACTACTTCTATGAACAGGGTTTAAACATGAGAAACTGAAGTCAAACTGTTAAATGCATAATTATGGTGGGATGTACCATTCCCTGATTTTATGCCTGTTAATTTGATTTAATTAAAACATATCAGTCTTTAAAACTGTTTTGGGTTGCTAGAATGAGTATGTAGGGGTCCATTTCTGAATAATGTGAGTTTCAAATTCAGAAATAGTGTAAAATGTAATATATTCATTACAATCAGTATTGACAATAACTTTTACAGGAAAAGGATCATGGGGTCAATTTAAAAAAAGGTTATAGGGTTGTCATTGTAGAAAACTGGGATATGCAAATATACATTAAAGGCAGGACAATTTGTCTACTCCTAAAATAGCAATGGTTAGGTATAGAATAAATTCAAATAATACCTCAGCCTTCTTTTGATGTGACACTCCAAGACAACAGAACATCAGTCACACAGGAGCATAGTGTTAGGAAACTATTTTGGTAATCTATTCTTACAATATAGAAATATTATTCTATTAACTGTCTTTCAAACCTGAAGAATTTATCTTTAGTATGGGGCAAATGTGTATGTAGGGGTGCAAATTTATTTCATCTATCTATCTATCTGATATGCATGCATTTTATATATTTTCTTCATTCTGTTTTCTGCACACATGTACACACACACAAATACACACACACATATGGAATATTCTAAATTCCTTTTGAATGCTTGCTGCATGTTACTTACATAATTAGGACCATCTGCTCTGTGATTACCAACTTCTGAGAATTGTGGCATTCTGTGATACGATTGCAAATCATTAAGCAGCCTGTTCAAAAAATAAGTATGCACTGTACTTCTAAAGAGATCTTCAGAAATTTTGCATGAATATAAAATCCTGAAAAGTAATGAATCAGTGAATTATAACTTCAAAGAGCCCTTTCATTGGTGACTGTTGTCCAACATTTTATTTATAAATAATACTTCCTTTCAAAAAGTAAAGAAAATTTAGGGGAAACCGAAAATATAACCCCCTGTGTCTTATGGAGTATATATATAAAGAATAACATCAATATCATGGTAGCATAGTTAAAACACCCAATAATGAAACTGTCTCTATTTATTCTTGTGTAAGACAGCAACTATTCAGCTGGTAAAATTTTAGAAATATGTTAAACTGCAAGCCAAATAGATTCCTTTGTCATTGGCTTCTAAAATAGTCATGATTGTAAACTTACTTGACTCTAAAATTAGCAAAATTCTGAGTTTTAAAATGGGTAAGTTTGAAAGATACTAGCAGGGTTATTTTTTAAGCAGGTCAAGAAGTAGTAAAAACAATTAACCTTGGTTTAACTTGCCTTTTAGTTTTTTAAATTCATTCCAGCTCTAAATTGTTTCATGTACATATTTACATATGATATGAATGTCCAACATTCAAATTTATGTATTTGCTCACAATTTATAGAAACACAGTTGTATTTACACTATTTTCTGTGTTTCCCTTTCTTTGTATGGATAATTTCACATGCAAATTTAAGAAGTGTTAAAAATTCTTCATTCTTCATAACTAACATCTTCTGATAATCTGAGAAACTCTTTAGTTGTTTGCCACATTCATATTGATTGCTATAATCTCCACCATAGACCACCTTATGGTGGTCTAAAAAACAATCTTCAGAAACACTAGTCATTTCCATTTCAAATATTTGCTAATTATCAGTCTGTAATGTACAATTAAATAGCCAGTTACATGTGCAGGAGAAAGATTCCTGGTATCTGAGATGTTAAATTGTCAGTTTGCCAGGCTGGGTTCCTCACCCCTGGCTGCTCTCACACCTCTCCAAACATTTTTCAAATATAGCACATTCTAGCCACCCTTGGGGAGTTAGACACTCACATTAAATGTATGATGTTTTGTCTACTTCCCAAATAGCAATTTGGTTAGGTATAGAATAAATACAAATAATACCTCCTCCTCCTTTTGATGTGACATCTAAGACAGAAGAACACCATTCACACAGAACACTAGGGTGAGGAAACTATTTTGGCAATCTATTTTTACATTACAGAATACACTGTTCTATTAAATATCCTTGAATATTTTACAGTGGTAATATGCAAATTATAAATACACATGTAAAATGTAAATGTATCAGAAATCTTTGCATCATGTCTAATAAACTACACAATTATCACTTGTAATTTTATACAACAAACATATTTCTGTTTTCCAAAAATAATCCTAACAATCATCTGTGATCAGAAATAATAGAATTTGACCTCAACTCCAGCCACAATATGTGCATTGAATTTTACCAAAAAGGCTTGCAAAGAGTTATATTACAATTTCATAGAGAAATACTTTGCATTTCCTCTGAAATTTGCTTTGACTAGCATATTAACAGAAATTTTCACCATGATTTTTTTTTAATTGCTTTGTAGTTGTATTTGGGTGACAACACTTTAAGATGAAATTAGTAGTCTTTTTATGAGTTCTTTAAGAAATGATTAAGAATTGAATAAATACATTCCAGAATTTATTCAGTTTGTAGAGAACCACTTTATAGTTTTACTTTCTTTAAATGCTAAAAATATGCTGAATTTATAAAAAATAATAAACATATACAGTGCAAATTATTAGAGAATAATTTTGTTGGGGTGGAGGCAAAGAATCACAACCTAAATAAGTATACTTTCCAAATAGACACTTATTCAGTGTAACATATGTAATATCACATCTACAAAGGAGAAGATTGTGATTTATTTTTAATTGTATACATTGTGGCTATATTTTCATAAAAGCAGTACCATGAGCATCACCAAATTTTAAATGTTGGAGTAGAGAAATGCTTTCTTACATTTGGGGGAAAAATGGATATTTTCTAGTTGTAAAACATGGAAGCCCCTCTTTTAACCACAGATCCATATCCTTGTCCATTAATCCTTAATTAAACCTAATTTGCAAACAAAGTTTTTTTGTTTTGTTTTGTTTTGGCATGATTTCAAATAGCTTAGGATATCAGTTTTACTGACTTAAATATAATAGAATTATTTTAATGTATGCTAATTGTAAGTGTATTTGTGCTAGGGTAATGTATTTATACCTGTCTCTACCATATTTAAAATATGTGTATGGTGTAATGGTTCTATACTGCTGCAAAACTTTGTTTTTGTGGTTCAAAAATCTGAATGCAGCATAGTTATTTATGCTACCCCTTGTTCAGGGTTCTCCTGAGGTTGTGATCAGTGTTGGCCAGGGCCACAGTTATTTCAAGATACAGGACAGGATCCTTCTCTAAGCTGACTTTTGAAATCTTGGTCTTTTCTATATTATTGCTCACTAATGGATAGAGATCCTTCTGGCTATGTGAACCTCTCCGTAGGGCTCATTACAACAGGACATCTGGCTTCCAGCATTAAAGCTGTGAGTGAGAAGGAAAGAAAGAAAGATGACAGAGCCCAAAATGAAAGCCATGGTCTTTTTGTAAACAAATCTTGGAAGTGACATTTTATCACTTACACCATATTTTATGCATTAGATATGAGTGAAAGAGTTCAGTTCACACTCAACAGGGGGAGATTAGCAAGGACATGAAAACCAGAAGTCAGAGATCCCTGGAGCCTTCTAGAAGCTGCTGTTTACAATGGGTCTAAACTTCTTAATAATAAAAGTGTAATTCTGTGAAGATAAATCAGTCTTTGAGAGTGGAAATCAGCATTTTACCTTCTACCAATTAATTATTTTATTTTATTTTAATTTTTTAAATTTTCTATTTGTTCTTTTTAGTCACACATGACAGTAGATTATATTTTGATATATTATACATACACAGAGTATAATTTCCCATTCTTGTGGTTGTACATGATGTGGAGTTACACTGGTCATGTATTCATATATGAACATAGGAAAATTATGTCCAATTCATTCTATTCTATTTCCATTCCCAACCCTCCTCCCTTCCCCCCACATTCCCCTGTCCAATCCAGTGAACCTGCCCCCCACGCTGCCTATTATGAGTCAACCTCCACATATCAAAGAGAACATTTGCCCTTTGGCTTTGGATATTGGTTTATTTCACTCTGATTAATTATTTTATAATAGTAAGAAAACAAATTTCCTTTCTGGACCCAATTTGGAACCCTTATTTCCTTTTTTGTAATAAGATGACAATTGTCACATATAACCCACTTTTTAATATTATGTTATTTTTATGCATAAATTTTTCAATTTCAGTAAAAACTCTATTCTATTTTCTACTTATTTGCATGAATTATCCTATATGTGACATGTGTCACAGGAGATTAGTGATGAATAATCTTAAGTAAGAATGCTGCAGTTTGAATAGCAGCTCTGTTAATTATCATCACTGTACAAGTTACTTAAAATATTATGCTTCCAATTCTTCATTTTATTGTGGAGATGATAGTACTGTTTACCTCATAAAATTCTTGTGAGAATGAAATGTCTTCATACATACAAATATTTTAAAAAGTGCTCATCATTGATTAGGCTCTCAGTAATCTCTTTTTACAATTTATAGAAGTAGCAGTTGTATTATTATCAACAGTATTAGTAGCAATATTTCTGAAAAAATGTTAAAATAAAAATTATCTTATCAGCTAATTGATGGACCATTTGATTTTTAAGAAGATAATTGTTTTAATATACATAATATTTTAGTAATATATTCCTTGAGATAATTTTGACCTTTTCTCTCAGACAGTAAGATTATGATTCAAAAGAAAATACCACATAAAAATATCACTTTTGTGACAATTAACTGTCAACCAAAACAAAAGCAAGCTTCAATTACCAAATTTAGCTATGAAATTTCTTATAAGAAAGAAAATCTTAAACTGCAATACCCTCCACCAGAGGCCCATCCTATAGAAAAATCTGTGATAAGGAGATAATAAAATTCCTTTTATAGAGCCAAGTCTATATATCACCTTTTTTGGCAAAGTGTTACCTTAGAGGGAAAACAGAGAAAAGGAGTTTTATTTTTAGCTTTGGCTATAGTTAACGAGAAGATGGTGATATTTTATACCATATTGATTAATTGATTAATTTCACTCATCAACATAAGCAGCAGTCTAAAGTGTGTGGGGACAGTCTAAAGTGAATGGGGACAGTCTCGATAACACCTAAAAACTTTGACTTGGCTCTCGTTCATCAAAACCATGTTCATAGCATTTCAGATAACCAAAGGATAAATTCATATAAGAAATGAGCTTTTTAAACCAATAGTTTAAACATTATATTACTAAAATAATTCATTATGAAATTGCAAATTGTTATATCATCTTTTTTGGTAATTTAGTGCATAAATATTCATGAAACTTTTGGCGTCATCTTCTGGTTGTCTCAGTGGGCTGTTTAGCTAAGTGTCTATGGTGAATAAAATTGCAATAATCTGCAATTGAAGGAACTCCTTAAAGGTCATGGCTTTAGCATAGTGTCATATAAAATTGTAAGTTTAGAGAGACAGTTTTCAATAGTTTAACTTAATGTTTCAACATCTCTATAGTACTTTCTATCATCAGTGTGCCCTATTTGTATGTAATTTAGGCCAGGTTTGGAATTATTTTTGGAGCAAATCTAACATTTATACCTGCTTTTTTTGTCAAATCTAATTAAATACACAAAGAATATTAACTTTGGTTGATGAAGTGACTCTGTGCGTTATGGCCTCGTAAACTAACACCATGTAGCCAATGTACTGAGAATTCAAATTACTGCTGTCATTAAACCAAAGGTCGAAGGCGAGGGAGTTTGTCCTCTTTTACTGAGAGATAATTGAAAGAGGCTGGAAAGAGTAGTTCACATACAAATAGGTACAGTATTTACCTGAATAAGAATGGGATCCAGTCCAGTATTACTCCATCGGCCACCTCCGGCAATTTCTATAGCTTTTATTGCTGCTGAATTGCTTGTCTCTGTGGGTGTGTTTTTATAGATTTTATGGTTAAATAAGCTCATAGTCATTACTGAGATATACAGAGTTGTAAATGGGTTTATTTCATAGTTAGGAATAACTTTAGAACTGATTGTTAATAGAAATATTCTCATCAGTTGCCTTGAGAGTCCCATGGATTTAAGTGTCTCTTAGAGGAGATTGAGTCTGCCCCTCTTTTCTGTCTTGATCAATATCCTGACTTCCACACACCACTGTAAACATTGTGGATGTTGAGCAAAATTTTACATATTTAAAGTTTGATTTTTATTTCTCACTAGATCTCTGTAACAGTGTCTCCCCCCCCCCAAATCTGGCTAATCATCAAGCCTCTATGAAAAATTTGAAATCCTGCCTTAATTTAAAGGATTTGTAATTATATTCCATTCATAATAGTCTTCCACAGTCAATCTTGATTGACTAAGGAAATGTGCTACCCTTATTAAATACTCCCTTGTCATCTTTAGGTCCTTGGATTTTTTGTGACATTGTAACTTACACATCAAGTGTTGATTCTTGCTGTCTGGTGGCTATGCCTTTCTGATGGCCTAAGGGATACTCCCGGTCCTCTCCCAGTGCCACTGTGAAATTCATAACAATACAGTAACATACCACAACAATAATGTATCAAAATCTATTTATTATCAACAACAACAACAAAAAATGTAACATGCTGATAAGGATACAGAGAACAAGGAACTCCTATATACACTTGGTAGGATTCAAATAAGTATAGTCATTTATGGTCTGATGGTTTCTCCAAAAACCATAAAGAGAACTACCATGTGATCCAACAGTCCTACTCCTGGGTATGTGGTCAAAAGAAATGAAGTCAACATTACAATAAGTTACTTGCATTCCCATGTTTATTGCAGCACTATTCTCAATAGCCAAGATATAATATCAGCTTTAGATGCCCCTCCACAGATGAATGAATAAAGAAAGCATTATGGTATATGGACATAAAAGAGAAGATTGAAATCCTGCTATTTGCTGAAAAATGGATGGAACTAGTGGAAACTACATTAACAGAAATAAGCCAGAAACAGACAAGTATGTAAGTTTTCTCTTGTATGTGAAAGCCTAAAAAAAATGGGACTATTAAGAAATGAGAAGGGGAATGAGAAAGGGAGTAGAGAGAAAAGGGTGGGGAGGGTAGAAGAAGGGAGGATGGAAATGTTTCATTCATAATACATACATGTATGAAAATGTCACAGTGAAACCCATTAATTTGTACATATAATATGTGTTAATAATAATAACATAAAAACTTATACTTAAAAAATACTATCCCAAAAATTCTGGGTTTAGGGATGTTATGGAGAATGTTTCAATTTTATCCTATGATTATAGTATGTCACTTAAACATTTTAGAAAAATCACACATTAGAACATGATATATACGCCTACTTCATATTGATATATATGTATAAATATTTCCTTAACATGAGTAATCAAGCACATTAGAAAAAATGGTATTATGTATATAATATTAATTATTTTATATGGTATATTTTTCAAATGACTAAATATTTATCATTAATACATCATTATACGAGTAACATTTCATCAGTTACCTGGATGATGATGATAGTGATGATGATGATAAATTTGTCTGCCTGTCTGTCTGGATTTTCTTTCTAGAAATTAAGTTCTTTTGCATGATTATCAGAGAGTGCATTTAGACTACATACTTCTTTTGAATTAGGGAACTTGTTACTTTTCTTCCAAATGTATCAGACATTTCTCATGTCACTAAGAAAATCACAACATAGTATTTATTTCTATTGCAATTTCCCTGTAATTCCAAGGAAATAATCCCAAATATATAAAGAACTATAATAAATTCAAAAGAAGTGCTGTTTTACAGCACTGTTTATTTTATGAAAGTGCACTAATTCCATCCTGTTTTAACCTTTAAAAACAGCTCTTTAAGTAGGTGAAGGGGAGTTATCCCCAGGCTGTAGGAAATGAAGCTGAGGCCCGGAAGGTCAATGCCTCAGATAAAGAGCTTAGCACCCCCAGAGCCTGGCACCTATCCAGAGCCACCATTAGCATTCTGGCACAGGAGAGGCTTGGTAGTTTCTGGATGTTCATCAAATGTAGACACATGTTCATAAAATGGACTCATAATTTCATTACTACCCAGGAAAATGAAAAAAGCACTCAAAACTAGAATGTATAAAATAGGCTATTTTTTCTCAACTGCAGGTTTCCTTTAAATAGAATTAAGATTACATCAAGAGAAGAATATTCCTATCTATCTTTCTATTAGCTGTTTCTCTATCATCTATCTTCATAAACTCATGTTTTCATTTCAATATGTGGTTTACAAACTATTCTGATTTCTGAATTAGGACACAAATTAAAGATCTCTATGAAATGACATAGGCAGTCATTGAACATATGGATAAAATTCTAATCAAATGCCATACAAAAATGGACAACATGTCTTCAGACTACTTATCATAAATTTACAAAGGTAAATTTGTAAGGATTTTATCTCTAATATTGTCTAGCTTTAGAAGCTTTCTTTTTGATAAATTTGTACAGTATTAATACCAACAAAAAATGTCTTAAGTGATATAAGACATTGGCTTAACTTATTGTTTTTATTTTACTAACTATAAAGAATATATTTATAGCATTTCCCAATGTCCCACTCAATTTTTGACACTCAATCTTATTGTTTTCTATTTTAGTATGAATATTTATCTTTGTTTTGAATTTCCTGCCTGATTAGTTTCATGCTTAAGTTATTTTCTTAGGAAAAGTAGATATTTGGAATATTATATAAACCTTTTTGTTTACCATGAGATTGAATCAGAATAAAGTTTATTCCTATCTGTTGACACAAGAGCCTAAACAAAATCAGTGCATGGTATTAGACTTTATGATTAGATCCAGAAAGGATAGACAGACAGACAGACACACACACACACACACACACACACACACACACACACACCCAATGACTTTTCTTTCTTTTTTTTTTTTTTTTTGTGGTTACCAGGGATTGAACTCAGGGGCATTCGACCACTGGGCCACATCCCCAGCCCTTTTTTGTATTTTTAGAGACAGGGTCCCACTGAGTTGCTAAGTGCCTCGCCATTGCTGAGGCTGGCTTTGAACTCGTGATCCTCCTGCCTCAGCCTCCCAAAGTACTGGGATTACAGGCGTGCGCCACCGCGCCCGGCTTAACTTTTCTTTTAATGAAAGAAAATAGGGAAAAAAGAATGAAAGAAAGCAGAAGGAAGCACAGAAGTTTCCACTGACCTGTGGTTTGACTTTCCATGATTTTCATTACCCATGGACAGTGGTGATCCACAAATATTAAACAGAAAATTTCAGTGCAATTAATAAGTTTTAAGTTGTATGCCATTCTTCATGTGTGTTGAATCTCCTGCTATCTCACTCCATCCTACCTGGGTCAGCAATCATTCCTTTATCCACTCTGACCTCAGGGAATATCATGCTCATCCATTGCCATGTTTTTATTAGACTGACTGCCAGGGCACTGCAGTGCTTATATTCAAGTAGTGCTCATTTTACTTAATAACAGCCCCAAAACTCATACTGACTCTGAGAATTCTGATATGTCAAAGGTAATCTGTACAGTGCCTTCTTTAAGAAGGCAAAAATTCTTGCCTTAAAAAAAAAAAAAAAGAAAGAAAAAACCACACTGGAGCTGCTAAGATCTATGCTATTATTGTTGTCTTACTCCACCTAATTTGCAAATTGAACTTTCTCATAGACACATATGTATGGGAGAGAGGCAGTGTATATAGGGCTGGCTTGGTATTATTTGCAGTCTCAGACATCCACTGGGGTTCTTGGAACATGTCCCCCATGGAGAAGGTGGAGCGGCTATGGTCACATATGGTGGGGGCTGATGGAGTACCCTTAGAAAATCTTCAGGGTTCAGAATATACTTCTCCATCCCATTTTAATGAGTCACAGTGGAAGAATCTTGTTGGCTTCCACCTTGTCATAGGCCACACCCCAGATTATAAATATGAAAAGTTAAAGGGATAAAAGCAGTAAGGAAAGAAGGGAGGGAGGCTAAAAGCATGGCTGGTTTCATACCTTTTATTGCACATGTATCAGCTAGTCTGACTGCCAGTGACAGAATAAAAGGTAAAAAAAATGACTAGCAGAGGATTACCTTTCTGAGACAGACTTCTCACACTTGCTCAGCATGGCAGGTTTTCAGGACTGACCAGCACAGGACATTCTAGCAGGCTGTCTCCAACACCCTTGTCATTCTTAGGGGCTCAGAGACATTTCACAGTTTAGGGTCTTCAGTTAATGGCAGCCCTGGTGAGCTTCCCACTTGGAAGGGACAGATGGCCTAGTGCAGTCAGGGTCCTGATTTATCATCTGTGGCTTTACCTTATTCTGGAATTGGGTTCATATCTGTAGTCTTCTCAATGAAACATCCCAGGCCCTTATAAACAGAGAGCAGGAGGGCTTGAAGGACTTGCTTTGGGGTTTTCAGGCTTCCCATGATGTTAAATTGAAGAAGACATTCTTTAGTTCCCTGATAATACCATCCACCCGGGTTATATTTATAGGACACATTCCTGTCTGGGCCACTATCCTGGTCACCAGATATTCCTCTCTTCCCCTGAACTTTTCTAGCATTCTAGTTCATTTATTCTGATAAGTCCTTTTCTCCTACCACCCAAAATATTTACCACTCTTCAATTAAAATTTTCTCTATTTTGTATTTACATATTAATAGGTACTATTGTTAAGTGAAATCTAAATGGATTTTTTTTAACTCTGAAAAAAGTGCATTTGGTTTGAATACATTTTTAAATCCCACTAATTGTATTATTTTTGTTAACACTAGTAAAAGGACAGTTTTAATGTAGACATTCAAACACAATATAAATTTGAAATACATAAAGCAAAAGTGGGTAGTCACTTAAATGAAATAGTCCATTATAAATTTAGATGATTCATTTTGTACTTAATCAACTAAAAGCAACATCCGAACTTTATATTATGCATGAAGATGTTTTTTAATTCAATGGCAAGAATGAAATGGGAGGGAAAAGTACACATGGGGGAGAATTTCTAGAAGAAAAAAGCATCCATTTAAAAATAACACACATTGTAACCAATAGCATCTCAGCAACTATGCTATCTCTACTGAAAAATACAGAGTAATTTTAAATATTTAAGTCAAATAGACAAAAATGATTGATTAAAGCAAGTTTGCTAAATTGAAATAATGGCCATTACCAGTGATTGCGAAACAATGAATCTTTGCCTAAAGCAGTGAGTGCAATAAGGCTTTTCATAACTTTTTGTATGCATAGTAAAGACTAAATTTGTTGCAGCATCCACAGAGATTTAAATTAATTTCAGAAAGAAAATTATTACATTAATTTGTTTTCATCGAATATAATTTAGAATTAGTTATTCAGTAAGGGTTTTCCCAGTAGCCTTTAATAAAATGATAGAGATGGGCTTATGGGGAGAGAATCTTAATTGTTCAGCATTCCATTTCTATTTGACTCATTTTGCAACTTAGTTATTAGTGTGAAGCAGCTTCAGTAAACTGGTGTTTGTAAACTAGAGTCCCTGACTCCCAGCTCTGCTTTCATATTATTATTACTACCTTTAAAGAAACACATGCAGAGATTATCTTAGCATGCATTGTTTAAGGAACATCCCCACTGTTCTCCAAAGCATAGCATAATAAGAACTGACTTTAAATGTCATCTCAGTCCCTGTGCTCTCAAATTTATCCCACATAGATGTTTGTCCTATGGGTCCTTAAGCATCTCCAGAGATATAGAGTGGGCACCTGGGAACCTCCATTAAGTCCTTGGATGGTCTGACTTCTGTTCAATAAGATGCAGTTTCCACATACTGCATAAATGATAGATTTGCATTTGAAAGAGTTAATATCCAACAATGTGGATATTAACATCTAAACAGAGGAGACTAGTAATACAAGGACAGTCTAATTACAAAGGGGTTATATTTTAGTTTTCACTGAAATGTAGCTGCTTAATTGAAGATTGGACCAACTAAATGTCCCAATTCCTTCTGCCTGATGGATACTAATTTGATTAAATTAAAAAAAAAAAAACATTCTTTGGAAAATATTAAGTGGTTGTAGAATTGAAGCATAGTTTGCCACACATTTTCATGTGGGATTCTAGTTCTTAGCATAGCTAAGCTGTGAAGTTTGAGCCTCATTTTTTAAAATATTTATTTATTTACTTTTAGTTGTACACAAGGCAATGCATTTTATGTTTATATGGTGCTGAGGATCGAACCCAGGCCGCGCATATGCTAGGCGAGTGCTCTACCACTGAGCCACAAGACCAGCCCCTTGAGCATCATTTAATCAACAATAATTATGTGGTGGCTGTTGATAGAGAACTGGACAATTTGAGAACAATGGTATCTGTGCATAGGTGGCAGGTGCTGCCCCTTCTCTGCATAGCTTCATAATGACTCTTTCTCTCATCCCTTTACAACAGTTAACTGCTTCTTACCTCCTTCTCTTCCTCTCCTTCACAAGAGCAGTCCATTCCTTTACATTTCAGCAGGATTAACCAAAGTCTAAAGTTGGAAAACTTGCTGAACCATTAAATTAAATGTGCTGTACCCTTGCTCTGCGCCCCCTACCACCAAATGGACAATAAGTTGTGTCCAAAATTATTCAATGAATAAGCAACTGAATAAGTGAAAGTATATCCAGCAGCATACATTGATGAAATTCCTGACATGGTACTTTATTAGATGCCATTTAAAAGTAGATACATTTACATTCCTAGCCTCCAATGCACTATGTAATTGGGAGAATAAAGACATATAAATAAAGAGAGAACTGTAGACAGCACCCATCTACTGAAAATTGAAACAGGTGAGAGTGTAGATAAAGCTGGAATAAAGTGGAAGAGGAATGCACCTCAAGCACATCTAATTAGTGAGGCTTCCTTGAATAGAGAGAACCTGAAGTAATGCTACACCCACGGTGAAATCAATAACAAAGGCTGCATGAGAGCAAATGCAGAGCAAGGAAGGTGAAAGGCATGAGGAAGGCACAGAAGGCATGCAGAGTGGCAGGGAATAGTGCTCCTAGTGCAGAGCTTCCTTGCAATAATTAGCGAAGTACTAGGAGCTAGATTGCAGAGATATGGCATCCCCAACTTCTAAGTTTGGACTTGCTTTTACATATGTGAGAATCTTTAAAAATAAAGGAACATAAGAGTTGTAGTACTTCATGGACATACAGCTGCTCCTGTGCAAGAACTGAAAAACCTGAAACAGGAAAGAATATTTCTAGAAACTCTGCAAGATGATCAGGGTATGGATTCAGGTGGCATCAAGGAAAGTAAAGAAAAATGAACCCCACTCATGAAACAGGAAATAACATTCAACAAGCCTTAGAAACTGATCGTAGAATTTTCATAAAAGAAAAATCAGAAAGGTGTTTTTCCACATATTAGTGTAACCAATATTATGTAGAATTTAAAAATTGAGGAAGCATATGGTTAAAAATAAAATAGGAGTACACTGAAAAAGCTTGTTAACATTACTTTTTGCTGTTATTGGTGTTTTGATGGGGCTAGAGAAAAAGGTTAAGCAAGGCTATACTCCTAGTCCCTGTTTTTTGTTTGTTTGTTTGTTTTGTTTTTATGTTGTTTTTGTTTGTTTGTAGGAAAATTTCTCACAACTCATTTGTTGTTGGCTTTACTTTCAGAAAAGAACTTATATCATTTCCCTTATACTATTTGACTTGAACACATTTGATCTTTTAAGCAGCTTAATAATGTAATGTTTTTAGACTATACTTGGAAAAAACACAGAAAAAGTGATAGTATATTTTAATAAAGCATGACAGTGCATGTCCCCTCCCACCTCCTTTTTTTTTTTTTTTTTAATAAGAGCAGATACAGCCTAGGCACTGGGAGACACTGGCCAATTTTGAATAATTAAAACTTTAATTTATCTTGAAAATGCTCAGTTATAGTTTGACACATCATCTTTAAAAATTTTAGAGTAATATTTAACCTATAACCATTGTGCATAATTTTCAAAAACTGCCATTTTAGCACAACTCTTTAAATATAAGTGGCATTTAACTATTTTAAAGTATTAGAACTTCATTAGACTATTGTTAGACATTGTTTTGATTCAATGCACACCTGGCTAATGTATTTAGAGTAAGGTTAGCCCTTGAGTTAGTAGAGTGTGGTTTCTCACATTTGAAAAAAAAAATGGTAAATGTGTACATGTATTCTGATTTCTTATGATAAGGGACCTTCTGATCTAGAGTGAAATATTTAATTATTTGGGCAAATAAGCCTGCTTAATAACAAGAATTTGTCAAGGCATACAAAAAAATCAATCTATTTGATACTTACTGAATTAGAATGATTCAATGTATGAGGCATATACTTTCTGTTCTTAAAAAAGAAACAAAATAATTTCTGCTTTTGGTTTCTCAACCTGAGATTTACAATATATTTGATACTACTGAAAATAACTATGAAATATATTTTTCATTATTTCTACTGGAACTGTCTTTCATCAGGATTATGCATATTTACATTAAATATGAAGAGACTATTCTGGGTCTACAAAGTTCTAAAAAGTATTCTTTGGGTTTTTTATTAAAAAATTGGAATGTCTATTCAGTTTGTGATTTAAGTATTTGTTCTAATTTTAATGTTTAGTACATTTATTTTATAGATGGCACTTTTCCTTTAACAGTATCCCTATCTGTGTTTTGTGGTGTCAATTCAGTCTTATGAATATTCATTAATTATCCACAAAAGGTATTACAGACCACATGTAACATTAGTCCACATTAATAATGCAGGCAGTATTAGAGTACCTATTAATATTTTTAAAACTAACTCAGCTATTTCAAACGAATTTAGATATAGGCAATGTTCCAACTGACATAATATTGGAATTCCCCCAACAAAAGCGAGACTGCAAATCTACTTAGCTAATTAAAGCTTATGTTAGGCAGTAGGTTCGATCAGAAGACTGAGGATCACACCAATATTTTAAAAATAAATCCTAATGAACAAGTTAGAGGTCTACATTATGTTTCTACACAAAATTTGCAGTCTATAAATTGCTTTAGTTAAAACATTGTCTCTTTAAACTTTTAAGTTATTATTCACTTTGCCATATCAAGAAAAATTAGCAATACTTCTAAATTTATGTGTAATTGGCCATTTTGTCTATGTTCTGTTCCTTGTATGCTTGAGTTAAATCTTTCCTTTGTTAGCTAATCATCAAAGGTGACAATGTCTCTATCTATGATGGCAATACTACAAATTAGCTCAGAACCGTTATCCAAATAGGGACCTGGGCTAAGAACAGCAGCTGATATGATGGGGGTGGTTCCTCCAATGTCTTTTTTGGCATGGCTTGTAAGAAAACAGAAAGAGGATAATTTCAACTTCCTAGGTATTTATTATAAGTTACAGATTATCATGTCTGTCAAAACGTATATATTAATTTCTACCACAGGATATGAGTAAATATGCAAATTACCTATCCTATTCACTTATGTTTAAATCTCACATTCACATTTGCTGAAATAATTATACTCCTAGAATTTCAACAAGAACTATTTAATGCACAAACTGAGATAATTGAAGATAGTGACAAAAAACCTTGTATCTTTCTGTTATATAATTAACTTAGAATTATGCTTAGATTTAATTTGTCAAAAAATAAAGCAAACAAACAAATATATGCTTGCTTATAAAATCAAGTTTTTCTCACTTGCTAATCTGGAAAATCGGGCAACCACAAAGGGCATCTTTCTCATTATCACAAATCCACCAGACATGCCACATAGGGTTGAAAGCACTTGGCTGGCACAGTATGGCCAAGGCTCAGAAGACTCTTTTTCTGCTTTTCTGGTAAATATGTATGAAGGTTAATGGGTTTTGGTCAGAAGTACTTAAAGCAATTTTAAAAATTACATTTCAGAACATCCCACCTGACCTATTAGTTGTCCTATTAGACCTGAAGTGATGAGAACAAAAACTTGAAGTCATAACCCACCTCCCAGTGGTTGCCAGGTGCGATGCTGCTATAGAAAGAAATCTTTAAAAGCCTCCAGCATGAGACAATAATACCCCCTACCTAGAAAATCTTAATGATGTAGAAACTGATTGAAGCAGAAAGAGAAGAGTGAAATTGCAATGGCATTTATTCCTGTTCCTATTTTTTAAAAGACAGACCATGGTTGGTTTGGTGTGAGAAAGCATGTTAAATTCTCAACATCACTGTGCTTTATAAGTCTAGGCTACAACCACATTAATGTGATTGTAGGTAATCTATTCAGATTCATGAAGTAGGCATTTTGTAATTGCCTGCTGTAATTATGTTGAATTGCATCTTTTAAAATCTTGAACCTTTCCATAAAAAAAAAAAAAACTCTTTCCTTACTTTTAAAACCACATTTACAAAGTCAAGTTATAATTACCTAACTTAAAAAGCAACAGCGAGCAACATGTAGCCTTTAAGTAACTAACAGTCAATCGATCAGTTAGAGCTAATAAATTGACTTAGATTCATGGCCCTGAACCAGGAGTGAGATAATCAATGAAAAGTGGGAAAGTATGAGAATAATTTATTTGTTGTCAAACAATAAGTTTGTAAGTGCATATGCCAACTTAAAACAATTGCTTATAAAGTAAGTTCTCTAATGTAGACAAGTCTACATTAAAATCCATAGAAGAAATCAACTGTTTATAAGGCTTATGGCTACTGTAAATATTTTTATATGTAGTGACATGTCCAGTCTATGAAATATGCAGTATTCTGAAGTAATTTGATTAGTTTCCAAATTAAAAAAAAAAAAAAAAAAAAAAAAGATGAGTAGTGTTACAGTCAGTCCTTCCTTTTGAAAAGTTCTTTTTCTTTAAAAACCCTAAAATAGAGAAAGTGTAAAGTGTGACATTGTATTATTGTGTCATCACAAAGGAGAAGTGGCTCAGAGACTCTGGCACTGCCCCACCACACACACACAGCATAACAAAATAAACCCGTTGCTAACGTGATACTCCTTACTCTGTCAACAAGAGGGAAAACTGATTTGCAGCATTAACACATAGTTTCTTCCTGGAAGTTCGACTCATCAGTGGCTCAGGAAGTGGAAATCTGCAGGGATCATCTTTCTGTACCAAGGTTTAAGCACCATGTGTATTGATCCAGGTGATTTGTACAATGCTTTCAGATGCCACATGGTCTTCTCATATATACATAGAGAGAGATAAACATATATAGAGAGATAAGCATATCTCTATATATACAGATATTTTTAACGACAAAAGTAATATATGTCTGCTGAAAGAAATTAACAGAAATGGTTACAAGCTATACAATGAAGTAACTCTCCTTGACTCTTGTAGCTAATCACATTGTCCAGAGCAGTTACTATTAAGGGTTTGTTGGTTATATATCTTGACACTTTTCTATACACACTCAAGTACCCCCGCATGCATACATACACATACTCATGGATCTCATTGTTTATGGCTTTACACAATCAAAGATCATCTCTGATTTGCTCTTTTTCATCTAATAATATATTGTGGTTATCTTTCCATTTCATTTATTATGCCTTATTATCACATATTACTCCATTACATATTTTACATGACCATATTTTATTCAATAATTCTAGTGGACAGTTTGCTATTTTATTTCCTCTAATGTCAGTCCAAGTACATGTATATATCTTTATAAATTTACATCAATATTAAAATATAGTAGATTCCCAGAAGTCGGAAAGCCTGGTCAAAGAGTCTACACATTTTTAACATGGACAAGAAGTATTGGATTGTTCTCCAAGTAGTGTACCTCTTCTGATTTAAATTCACAGTAGCAGTGTGTATGAGTACTATTTTCCCCACATCTGTGACAATGTTGGATATTAAAATGTTTTATATGTATAACAGAGCTGCGCTGTAGAACACTTGGCCAGCTGTTGCTAGTACCTGGATCACAAAAACTTCTTAAGTTTCTTTTTATATGCACACAGAATTGTTGCCCAAAGTATTCTCATAAAGAAAATAATTCTTGAATATAATTGTGTTTTTGAAAATAGATTGCTAATGCTATATTCAGGTATAAAGTAGAAGTTTCTCAAACATTGAAGAAATTTCTATATACTGAGTAAAGAAATAGAATGAAAAGGGAAATAAATTAACTATCTGAGGACAATGTAGCTTTTAGAGTTGGAAAAACATTATAGCATAATATAAAGTCACCAAAAGAGTATAGGAGTGCCAAGTGGAGTCACTACAAAGAAAGTACACTGACAAGCTTTTACAGATAGAAATTTTCAATACATTCTACATAGTGTTTCTCTATAAGAAATCATCTTAAAATATATATAACTTTTGAAAGCAGAAAATAGGATTAAGTCTCCTTCCCCTTCCCTTTCCTTCCATGGATCCTGGATGCTGGGATAGCAGAGATAATGAAATTAGCTTTACTAGGCTTATTTATTTTTTGCAAAAAATGGACATGAAATGTTAATTATCTTAAATTTATGCTAAGATATTTTCTGTGAACTCAAAGAAACTATGATTATTTGTGCTTATTACCCAACAGTTCTCATCCTCCTCACTAAACTCCCTAAAGTCCTCTATTCAAAACGTGCTATCAGACAAGCAGAGAAAGAGTAGTCGCTTAGAAAAATACATGAAATGTGGGTCTTGGTGTCTAAAAGGCCTGATGTTGGCCATTCAAAATGTTCAGAAAGACATCCTTCACTGCCTGTTCTGTGTATGCACTCATCACTGAGGGCCCTGAACAAGCCTCAGTTTCTTATGTGTAAAATGGGAAGAAAAATCACCACAGTTCAAGGATTTTATGATGAGAGGGTTAAAGAACCTGCTTAACACAGCTCCTGGAACATGGCCAACTCACCTGAATGACTATGAGTCTTGGGTTGGGTGGGCTGCTATAACAAGATTACCCTGGACTGGGTGGCTTATAAACATACAAATATGTATTTATTATAAGCCTGGAGTCTGGGAAGTCCCAAATCAAAGTGTCTGGTAATGGCTGGCTTCCTGGTTCACTAATGGCCATCTTCTCACTGTTTTCACGTGTCAGAAAGGGCCAGGTGACTTTCTTTCTTTCTTTTTTTTTTTTTTTTTTTTTTTTTTTGTGTGTGTGTGTGTGTGTGTGTGGTACCGGGGATTGAACTCAGGGGCACTCGACCACTGGGCCACATCCTCAGCCCTTTTTTGTATTTTATTTAGAGACAGGGGCTCACTGAGTTGCTAAATGCCTCGCCATTGCTGAGGCTGGCTTTGAACTCATGATCCTCCTGCCTCAGCCTCCCAAAGTGCTGAGATTACAGGCATGTGCTACCGCGCCCGGCAGTGACTTCCTTTAATAAGGCATTAGTTTCATTATGAGGACGCTAGTCTCCTGACATAATCATCTGTCGAAGCCCACCTCCAGATACCGTCCCTTTTGAGATGAGGTTTTACCATATTAATTTTGGGGAAACCAAAACATTGTTCATTGCACTATATGTATTTTACATGTAGTATTCCCCAACTCTGCAAGTTGTATATGTACTAGCTGTATACATACAACTCTGATCTTTTGATATGTTTCACCCTTATATTGCCAATTCACTATTTCAAACCCAAGACATAAATTTTCAATTTTATCAGAAACTTCATCAATTTTACTCCTGTTTGCCTCATTTCTGTTACCATTCAAAGTCATTTTTGTCATCCAGGTAAAAGTCCCTTAATTTTGTTTTTCTTATTGTTATTCCCCACATTGAGTTAACACCCAAACTCTTTGTTGGTTTTCAGTCTTTAGACATCTCTCTCTTTGTTTCATAATTATTTATGACTTTACTCTATTTTTCTAATTCATAGATTTCCATCAAAGCTCATCTATTTGTCCACCCATTATTTCTTCAAACATTTATAAAGCGTATGTTGTGTGTCAGTTTTCTTCTTCATAATTAGGTGCTACCATTTTGTGTGTAGGTAAGAACTCTGAAATTTCAAGGTACAAAAGAATACCTGTAGTATTCCAAGGCCTACCAGAGAGATTGCTCCTTCCAAATATACACCATGAGAAGGGGCTGATTCACACTGCACCTCTCTTTCTCTCTGTGAAACCACGACTCTCAGCACAGAGACACTGGACTTTGAATATTGCTCATCATCCTTTATAAGAAAAGGGTGAATTTCAGAAAAAATGGGGGAAAAGGCATTAGTGGAATAACTTGATACCTCTTTGATTACACAATAATGACACCTGGGCAAGAAAAGAGGCAGAATTACAGGCAATATTCTCAGCAAGTGACTATATGGCTCTGTCACTCTTCAAATCATGGGAAATTTCATGCCATCACAGACAATGCCGTTTGATTTTAAGAGGCTGGTATCATTAGACTTTCCATGTTTTAATCTCATTTGATGAAATAGGTGTTTATAATTCAGTGTTTGATGCAGTATACCTAAAACTTAAAGGTAATTTTTTAGTGGGTTGTTTTTTTACAAGATTTTTATTTTTACTATAATGTCACAGGTTCCCTCTCACACCTTCTCTTTTGCATTTACATAAGGATTGGGAAAAAGAATAATAGAATTTTTATGGAAATCTACTTTGTGTTAGTAGCAAAGCCCTCTCTTGAACTGATGGATTAATCCTATTCTTTTTATAGTGACTTGATATGTGGTCATTGAACATCTGTCCAGTGACATTCCAAGTCAATGGTTCTCAAATGTTGGTATGAAAAAGAATCTCTCAGGGAGCTTGCTGTAAAGGTAGGTTCATAGTTTCTTCCCCAGGCTTTCTGAATATTACCCCAGAGATGTGCACCCTGATATTTTTTAACTGGTTGTCTTTATGAACTCTACTTTTGAAAAATATCATCCAAGATTCATCAAAATTGTTTTTCCAACAGAACAACCTGCTATGCATTTGATATGATGCTTGTAGTCTTATTAAATGCTTTTAGGTCATTGCTGGGAAAGTAGGGTATTTCATTACAATGAAAAACCCTTTATTTAAAAGCAAGGTATTTACAAGTTATTAAAACAGTCAATTATATTCCAGAAATGTTCTTCATATTTTACTTATTTAAATAATGTTTATGTAACATTAACATTTTGTATAAGTACTGTCACTAATCAAGTAAATCAACTTTTTAATATAAATACACTTTATTAAGATTTCAGGAAAATTATCAAGCCAATGGAATTGACTCTTTCAGAAAAAAATGTCTGAGGATATATTATAATACTACTGATTAGCTAGAGAACCAAGATTAGGTAATAAAAGACTTAGGGCACTTGGCATATGAATATATGAGAAATTTGAAATAAATATTCAAGACTGTTGCTAATATATTTTTTCCTAGAGTGAAAAGGAAGGTCTCAGGTGCAGAATGTGAACCTAATCTTACTATTTAAGTGATTTTAGTAAAAGACATCAAATGTATTTTATTGGGGGAAGTCTAAGGTAATTACTCAGTCAAGAATATGAAAATGAGGGATTATATGCTAATAGAATAACCATTTGGTACATCCACCAAGAAAATAACTGGCAAAAATTATTTTGTATGAATTATTGAACACTTGATTTCAGGGCCAGCCACAGTATAACAGATGAATAAAGGAATTACACTGATGGAAATTTAGAAATGTAACTGCTACTGAAAAAAGAATTTTCTAAACTTAGTAACCACCTGAAGTTCTTTTGTTATTGTTGAACAATAGAATTTAAGGAGCTTACTATAAGCTAAAAACAAAAATATTTTTGAACTTGATTATCATTCTTTCTAATTTAGTCTAGTTTGGTGACCATCCAACTGAATACTATTTGGTCAGGAAAGAGCTGGGTTTGAATGGTTCAGAACTGGAAAAAGAATAGGAAGCAGGAGAATGGACAGCAATAAACTTCGCAAAACAGAGAATATTAGAGTAAACCAGTGCATTTGAATTCAACATTTTCTGGGCTGATCTCTTTAGGAAAGAGGATGAGAAAGAAACATGATTACATGCAGAACAGGGCAAAGGAGTCTGATGATGGTCTTACTGAAAAAGTTCATAAAAATGTACTCATTAGCCTCATTACTTTACTGCTGATTGCAAGAAAGTGTTATATGACTCATAATAAATGAGTATCCTATTTCTAATAGGAGTATGTTTTTTATATATTATCCAAGTTGTATCAGTAACAGACAAGTTGTATATTCTTACAAGGAAATTTAACTCATTTTTAGTCTAACTTTCCCCAGATATTCCAAACAAAGTCTAGTCGATTCCATTTCCAAATTAGTTGCAGCCAAATATGCCATTTTCTTTAAAAAAAATATGTCACTCCCTCAAACAAGTTACCACCATCTCTTTCCATGGTCTATTGTGATTTTCTAATTTGCCCTACTACTTCTACTCTCACACCCCTTCAACCTGTAATTTACACACCATGAAAGGATTTCTATGAACTATTATGCCCTCCACTAAAAACCTTTAATGGTTGAGAATGCACTTGGAAAAAACCAGAACCTGACTTCAGGGACCCGGATGAGATGATGTCTGTTGCCACTGAAGCCATTCCCACTCCATTCTCTGTCGTGCATTGTCATTCAGCCACTCTTTCTTCTCTCAGTGCCTCCTTCTTTCCAAACCCTGTCTAAGCAATGTCCCAAGTACCTCCACACATGCTTCAGATTATCATTTGCTTGGACTGATCTATCATGATCTATAATTGATTAGCTTTTTCTCAGTGAAAGGTATCTTGTGAATATTTAATTTTACATAAATTATTATTATTCATTTACATAGCATTTTGTATTTTTCCATTATAGTGTATACCAATATGAAATTGCATATATTTATTTAAATGTAAAATGAGCTCTGAGTAATTGCAGAGTTTTCTAGTCTTGATGTTCACCGAAGTTCTCTTGCAAGAGTTTAAACTCGTCCATTGGTTGTGAATTTGTGACATTACTTCTAAGCAAATTGGTTATAAATTATTTACTTTTAAAATTTGCTCATTTAATTCTGCAATTATCTTTAATTGAATACATTGTTTTATATGTACGATAATTTCAAACACACGTATTTTAAGTGTCTTATGTCATTTTAGGTTCATGTAAGTTCTAATGTTTTTGATTGCTTGTCAATATGCTCTACCCACAATAATTCATTTCTAATGTGGCTAAGATAATTTTTGTGACCTTATCTCTGGTGATTCTTTTCCCCTGTGTAAGTCTCATACTTACTGGTTTATAGAATTAAACCCACAGAGAAGTTCTGTACTTGTTTCTCACAAAAGTCCAGTAATTTTAAGACAGGATTTTTGTTGTTGTTGTTAATTTCTGTTTAGCATCTATTCTTCCATAGTTCATATATATATATATATATATATATATATATATTTTTTTTTTTTTTTTTTTTTTTTTTTTTAATCTGCACAAGCTGAGGTTTCAATTTCCAGCCAGATCCAGGGCAGATGGAAGCCTTTCTTGTTGCTTCCCAAAGCCTGTAGGTAAGTCCCTTGTTTCCCCTTTAAGGAAGGCCTCCTGGGATTTCTACTTTGTTCAGGGGTCTGTCTACCAACTCCCTGCCTGATGCAGAGACAAGTGTTATCCCTGTGTGAATATGAATACCCAGCTCTTAGTAACGCCTATACCTGCATGGATACCATTCACATCCCCTGAGACAACCACTTATGTACTTATAGTTCTGCCTTGAAGTTTCTACCTTCATTTCCAGACCTAGAGATTCTTCTTTCTTCCTTTGAGTATATCTATGTATATAAAATAATAGTGTTTATTATGTTTTGTCCAACATTTCTAGGTATTGTGAGTGAGTTGGGCTCAGCTCCATCTGCCAAGTTGCTGTAAGTTCTAAAAGACTTTTGGGAGATTCTGCTGCGTATCTAGAGACCCTGCTGTGAAGAAAGAGGCAAAGATTTTGTTATTTATTTATCATTTGGCAACTCAGGCAATGGAAGTTTTGCTAGAATTCTCAGTTTCCTTTCTCTGTTCAAGAAGTATTCAAAAGAGACAATGAAAATGGGAAGTCTTTTCTATTTACCTTTCCTGAAATTTCCCTAGATTTAATTGTCAATATGAGGGTGAAAGAAATGAGCTCAGGTCACAGATGCTGGTCGTCTTTCTCTTGCTTTAGCAAAAATACATGCATAAAAATAAGCAAACACATCACATATATTATGACACAGGCCAAAGGAAGTTCTTATTTTTCCCTATGTTATTCAGGCTACATCTGTAAAGTGGGAAAATTTTTTCCTCTAAGTAAGAAACAGTAATAAACATGTCTAGATCTACTGCTAAGGCGTGCCTGGATCAATCACCACATTAGAAGAAGATTAGATGATTACCATGTACAGTATATTCAAATGGTTGGGCATGGGACACTTTTCACTCACTCCAGGATTTTCTTCCTTGCCAAGAAGATTTGTATCATGTCTTCTCATATACAGCAGCATACACATTCACAGGGCTGTGGAAGAAAAAAGAAAGTGAGAATTCTAGCAAAACTTCCATTGCCTGAGTTGCCAAATGATAAATAAACAAATAACAATATACCATCATGTGCGCGCGTGCACGCGCGCGCACACACACACACACACACACACAGAGTGAGGAAACAAAGGGACATTTGTATATTGTTAAAATAGGAGGAATAATTCTTTATTCATTGGAGTTCTGATGTAAGAAATGGCAGGACATAAAGATAGGGGAGGAAAGAGGGAAAGAGCCAGACATAATTTCAGGTTGGACTTGCAGTGTCTTTTGAAAGGGTGGCGTTGGCAGAAAAGAATACAACTGATAATGTGATGACAAAATCATGAAAAATAGGTGATGTGAAACAAGCTGACCCAGCTTTAGTTTTTAAAACCACTGTGACAGACCATGTCATAAACATGCCATAAACATGTTCCACGCCATTCTAGTCAATCCCCAGATGTCCCCAACATATCGCATTAAAAATGTGATTTACAAAGAGTAAAGTCATATATTAACAAGAGCTCTTTCTTTTCCTAAATTGTTTCTCTAGTGGACACTGCTTTGAGGTGGTGTCCAGTTAAAGACACATTTAGCAGAGGATGATTAAATTATAAATGAACATGTGGAAATAGAGGAGGAGGAATTAATATGTTCACTAACCATGACCAATGTATAATTATTCACAAAGAGGGAAGGGAGATGGCATTTAATGAACACATATTATGTGTAAGGCCTCATCCCAGGTCATTTATAATGAGACAATAGATACTTAGATAATTACAGTCTCTCCTCACAATTTGGCCTCAGTGACCTGAAAACCACTATGCTCTTAAAAATTCATATCACATTCAATTGAAATGCCCAATGGACAAAAGCATATCAAAGATATCTGGTTCCAGTAGTTTTGCCCTTTTACTCATTCATAGGCTTATTTATGTTTTCATGATAAGTATAATGACCACATTTGAAAATATGAAAGATGTCATAACTACATCACATTAACACAACTCTAAAGGGTTTTATGTACACATTTCTTCATAATATTAAAGACATGAACACATTTTTAGAGAAAGTATGTCAGATACTCAGATTTTCTTTAAAGTCCACCTTTGTTGCTGGTGTTGATGCATATGGGAAGTAGTTGGATGCAGCAGTTGTTTATAAGGTTCAGATGTGGTTCTTGGAAAATCTAGGTCATCTCTCAATATCAGGATGCTAAATTGTGTATAAAGCAGGCCAGCTATCCTGCACTGCTGATTTACAGCCCCATGACAGCCTGCTATTTGCCTTTTAAGAGTTAAGTTGTGTCTGCTAATCCTAGCTTTTAAGCAGCTAGAACTGACATTGCTTAATTTACTTGTAACCCTTATAACAGACTTTTAGCAGAGGGTATTGGTCTTTGTACTGGATTGAAAACTGGAAGTCCCATAGGAAATTGACTAAACTATTATCATAGTTAAGGTTGCCTATCATTCTAATTATAATTCACATCCAATAATGAACACCTTGTTCAATAATATTTAATTCAAATCATGATGCCGAGTATAAAATTACATATCGAGAGAATTCATTAGAAGTTTCAAAAGTAAGCTGAGTAAATGTGCCTCGGAGAATGTATTTGATGAATTTGTAAAAGTATTTAAATTAGATCTGTAAAGTATTATGAAAAATCCACAAGGGATGCACAATTAGGCGAATAAGCTCTTCAAGGCCAGGAGCTGCTGGGCATTCACTGTAAAATGCTTTCTGATATATTGTTTATGCAAAGTAGAGATGTTGGAGGGGGAGCAATAATATACAACAAAGCAGAAATGCAGCAGAGGTGATGCCAAAAGTAATTGAATAAAAAGTAAGTAATTCCTTCATAATTATTTCTCTAGCCTTTGCCTACATATTATTCATATGTCACTGAAGTATTTTAATATGGGACAAATGGTTATTTAATTTATGCATGTTGTATAAAGTCCATGATGTATGAACTTCATGAAAATCTCATTCATAATAAGCTCTCTTTCTAACTGTAGTGTGTAGTTTAGACAATGATGATTATACAACTAAGCAATTCATAATACTTAAAAGGGTTAAATCCACAATGATTTTATCTTAATATTCTGATGACACATGGAAATTGTGTCCACTTTAATTTATGTTGTATCCATTACCATATAACTAGGTTAATTTTAAAATTAAACAAGTTTACTTATTAGTTCATTTGTGCAACATTTATTGAATGGAAACTATACTGCAGATGCTATGGCTGATTGGTGGTATGGAACCAGTAAACATCAAGAAGAGAAATGGTCCTTCTTATAATGGAGTTTATATTCTAACAGAGAGTCATTTTATAAATAATCTAAGAGTTCACCATTGAAAAATATAAAAAATTCTCTAGAGTAGATGTCATCAAACTTTTTCCATGAAGGACAAGATAATAGATATTTTAGGCTTTGCAGGGCATACAGTCTCTGCTTTACCTGCTCAGCTCCATAGGTGCAGGGCAAGAATTGTCATAGACAATGACTATGTTCTGATAAAGTTTTCTTTATAAAAATAAGTAACAGTCTAGATTTGGTATGATGGTAGACTGTCAACCTTTGCTCTAAAATAACAAATAAACAAAACAAAACAAAACAAAAAAGGAAAAATGAGGACAGTCCCAAAAAAGAATAACAAAAAGAGCAACAACAACAAATGATGGCTTTTCTCTAGAATGATTATGGGGAGGTGGTAGTGAAATTATTACGATGGATGTGAATCTAAGGCAAGATGTGAAAAACTATTGGAAAATAACTGGACCATGTTGGGAGTAGTTGGCATGGGTGACAGTTTTAAAAAGTTTCTAGAAAACCTTATTGCAGGAAGTGTATGCCTAACCCATAAAATTTATATTGTTATTTCTAACTTATAAATGAGGAACATAGTGCTTAAAGAAGCTAAGTGACTTACCCAATGGCTTCATTCAGATTCTAATCTGTGTTGCTCTAACTCAAATATCTTATCTTAGTTCCATTTCACCAGACTGCCTCACTGTATATAACATAAAGACAGAGTGTAAACATAATCCCTTTCCTCTTAGGAGTTTGTAGTCTATTATAAGCTTTTTTGGACTTACATTTATAGGGTGAAATAAAATTTCCAACTTATTTTTGGCAAACCTTCATAATTTCCTGATGTGACAAAGACCAGGAATAGATTCATGAGGGAATATTCACAGGCAACTTCCTAAAACACGTTTGTTATATCCCAAACCACCAGCTTCTATACACTTAATATATCACAGAGAAAACTTTATAGAGGGACAGAACCCTGTTGGTTATTTTAGAATGAACCTTGAGCTCTGATGTCTAGGATGTGATTTATTGATTGCTATAAGCAGAGCAATGAGAGATTTACAGGATCGAGGTAAAAACCAGAAAAATAAGTGTCTTTTGGCTAGCAGCTGAGTTAATACACTAGAATAAATATACTTCTTTTTGTTTATGAATAATTAAATATATTTTATAAGCATGAAGATGTACAGATGTGTTTACAATTTCCTTTCTTAACTCTGGATCTAATGAAGGCCTTTCGGTACCCAGAGAGATCCTCTCCCTAATGGGCCAAGTGCCAGATATAGTATCCAAACACTTCTTTGGACTCTTTTCAAGGTGCTAAGTAAGATTTTATGTAAAAGTGTAGTTGAATAAAATATAAAGTCAAATGTGCAATAAACAACCAAATAATTGGTAAATGTTCACTTTCTATACGAATTAAATTATTTTAATACATTACCTTTAGCTGACTCATTGAACAATGAGCATTGTATTTCAATAGAATGAAGACAAACCTAATTTCATAAAGAAATGGAAAAGAAGAAAATGCCTTTTTTCATTTTATAAGTACCAGCTGGCCTAAATACATGTCTTGAATGAAGGTAGATTGACTTTAAAGCTCATTGTTTTTATTCAATTTGATCAGAAAAGGCTTAGATGGGTTCGGATACAAACTAGGAAGAGAGCTATAAATTCCCAGAATTGTCATTTTCTAGTTAATTCTATTCTGAAATGAGATTTTTCTTAGCTGTTAGGGAAGAAAAGGGCTATTAAGTAGGCATTAACAAGCAATTTCCAATTCAATTTTGCAGATAAAAATGTTTGATTAAAGATTGTGTCTTTAGATATTTAGAGGTGTTACTAAAACCAAATGTCAGACTTAAAGGGAATTTCCTATTAGGGATTTTCCCCTGTCCACTTGTTTTTTTAATGATATGGCTAGAACTTCTTTGAGGCAGGGACTGCAAAAGAGAAGTAAATCAACAGAGTTTTAGTTCATGTTGATTAATAAAGACAATTGAAATATATTTTTCCAGGATAGGTATTTTTTTTCCAATTAAGAGGAAAATACTGTCAAACATCA
Source organism: Tamias sibiricus (assembly GCA_025594165.1). NCBI lineage: Eukaryota > Metazoa > Chordata > Mammalia > Rodentia > Sciuridae > Tamias > Tamias sibiricus. Next base: position 42,871,271 of record CM046661.1, read on the forward strand.
AATGTGTATAAAATACACACACTCAGTGAAATATCAGTATCACAATATTTCAATTTATATAAGAGAAAATTATTTTATTCCATTTTGCATATATTTACTGTATTAAACCAAACATTTGGTTAAGATTGCTGGTTAAAAAAAAAAAAAAAAAAAAAAAAAAAAAAAAAAAAAAAAAAAAAAACATTTGTTTTAAACATAGTGTTTATTTATTTATAAAGTTTATTTTAGTTGTCTTATAAACTGTCCAATGACCACCTTGAGATGGTCAAGGTGATCATGGAATGCTAATTCTTTAAATGTCACTATTTTGCCCAGAAATTCTGATGAACTCAATAATATTTCAGGAAACCAAATTGCCTGTGGGACATAAACAAACAAAAATTTCCAAGTAGTATTTTCAGTCTTCAGAGATTTCCCAATGACTCCTGAGTTCTGTGAAAATTGTAAGAAATAATCCTAAATATCCATGGCAAAATCATTTATAACTAAATTGAAGCATATAAAGCATTAATCTAGCTTTACAAAATTCTCCCTTTATGGGTTTCATCCCTCTATATTTTCTTTCTACATGTTTCTCTGATAGGTTTATTTAATCATCTGAAGTTGAATTTTAGTCAGACATAATAGAGGAATCAACAAAGACAGTGAGCTACTCAGAGAATGGACCCGAGACCTGATTATCTGTAAGACCTTATGCTTCTCACTGTGCCTGGCACATAGCTAATGTCAAACACCACTTTTCACAGAATGGATCTACTTGGTGTACGCTAGATGAATATCCTTCATATGTTCAAGCATTTAATTTTTTCTCCAGGAGACTGAAACTGAACCCTGATTAGTGTTTTGTGTCTGCTTGTTTACTTTTTTAAATTTAATTTAATTTAATTTTTGCTATGGTTGTATCAAACAATTATTAACTGGAATGAAAATAATAAGGATTCTACCAATTCCAATAATAATTGTGGTAATAATAACATATACCATGGCTGCTAGAAGTGAACACTTTCAAAAGATGTAGTTGAAATGTTTAAGAAATATTTTTTTTGTCCTTAGTAATAGGTGGAGTTGAAAAATGGTTAAATGAGCATTTCTTTTTAAATGTAAGCTTTTGATAATTATGTAGCCAATGTCAGTTTCTCTTACTTTATAGACTTTGTAGAAAAGGTGATAAACAAAACAATAAAATTTCATTTCTTCCCTTGAAATCAAATCTTTACTTTCCAAGGCCAAGAAATATGCTGTGATTATTGGATTTTCTTCTCTTTTCTCTCCCATACAGAAACTGTAATAAGTCAATAAATCAATTTCAGATGTTTCTGTTCTTTTCTGTAGTGTCAGACTAGGTAAGTTCCCTTTCACAATAGCTAATTTAAATCAGGGTTTATTGTTATAATCTCATTTATTTGTCACTACAATGAACCATACTTCCAAGTATCCATGTCCTTGTGCAGTCCCTAAAATATGCTATCACCAATAGAATGTGCTACAAGTACCAATTTGCCTCTTCAAACTCTAAATCTACAAATGTCCCAGCAACCACTATGGTCCGCCTGAGCTCCCTGAGTTTCTATGCTGGAGAGAATACTTGGGGAGACCAAGAAGAAGCACCATATGCAAAGGGACAAAATAGAAATAGGAAATAATACAAAATAGAAAGGACTAGGTCCCAGACACTGCTGGGCTTACCAACTAAATATGGCCACATGAATGGTCACCAGAGGAACCAAAGAACTACCTAGCTGTGCTCAGCTTAGATAATTTATGATTAAATAACATGATTTGTATTTTAAGCCACTAAGGTTTGACCTGGTTTGTTGTACATCATTAGGTAAGTCAAGCAGGAATTAAGAAAGACCTCCCCATGATAGATGGTGTTTTAGCCAGGTTTTTCACTGTTGTGCCTAAAAGACTAAACCAGCACAATTATAGAGAAGGGACAGTGTAAGCTGCCTGTCATGGCCAGCCACGGCGCCGCGGGAGGAAAACTCGGAGGCATAGTAAAGCTATTACTACTTTTACTTCTACTTTCTTAGAGAGAGCTTAGAGAGAGAAAGAAAGATTTTTCTTAGAAAGAGCTTAGAGAGAAAGATTCTTCTTAGAGCTTAGAGAGAAAGAGAGAGAGTTTGAAAGAGAGAGATTTCTTCTTTAGAGAGAGAGAGCTTAGCTTTTAGAGTTTCTTTCTTCTTTGTTCTTTCTTCTTTCTTCCTTGGGAGCCTCGGCCTGACTCTGACCAGGAATTACTTCTTCTATCTGGTTTCTCTTCTGTAACCACTCTGCCTACGTTCTGGCCGCTCTGATTCTTTTCTTCTTCTCCAACCCGAACTCTTCTTCCGACCGAGCGACTGCATGACTGACTGAGTGAATTCATTCTTCTCCTGACTCCGACTGCTTTCACCCGGTTATATACCTTTAGCTTTGCGGTGCCTCACGTGCATTTACAGGTGCGTCACATACATACTTATTATCAGGTGGAACTTATGGCTTCCAGCTGACCGCAATAGCCATCTCCCTAATTGGGGCTCCTTCAGGACAGTTTGTTTGAGGGCTCACAATTTCGGAGATCTCAATCCATAGACAGCAAGCTTCACTCCTTGTGGCTCAAGGTAAAGCAGAATAACATGGTGGAAGAGTGTAGCAGAGGGAAGCTACTCACATGAAGATCAGGAAGCAGAGAGACTCCACTTATCAAGATACAAAATATTTACCCCAAAGCCACTCCCCCAATGACCTACTTTCTCCAGGCACAACCTACCTGCCTTCAGTTGCCACTCAGTTAACCACATCAGGGGATTAATTCACTGATTGGGTTAAGGCTCTCATAACCCAATCATTTCTCCTCTAAATCTTCTTGCATTGTCTCACACATGAGCTTTTGGGGGACACCTCACATCCAAACCATAACACATGGGAATTAGCCCAGGAATTGCAGGAACTGAAGACAGAGAGGACATTGTGTCTCATTTAGATGAAACATAGTAGCTGGGGGAAAAGAAATCCCTGGGTTTGAATAAATGCAGGAAAGGAATAAAGGAAGACAAGCAAAGAACCAAGAAGAAAGGAAAGGGAAGAGGGAAGAAAATATGAAAGAAAGAGGAAAAACAATAGGGATGGAAGCAGAGGGGAAGGGAGAGAGAACAAGCGAGCATATATACTAGAATAAGCAAATTGAATTTAGTGACAGTGAGATTGGCTCAAGATAAAGCCAGTGGAATAGGGTCTAGATCATGCAGGGTTCTGTAGACCGTGCTAAGAATGTTGAATTCAGAAGCAACTGAAAGGTTTTAAACAGAGGAAGGAACATAAGGCACTTACTGTTGTTTAAAAATATGACTTTAGTTACTTTGTGAAGAAGGGATGGAAGAGGGCCAAATGTAAAAGAAGAGAGACAAATAGGATATTGCAATTTTTCAGCTGAGAGATGACAGTGACTTGGAATAGGGTTAAGACTGTGCAGGTGGAGTAAAGCAGACAAATATGAAACAGATGTTTTATAGAAATAATCAAGCGAGTTTTAAAATGCATTGAATATGACTGATGAATGAGAAAGAAGTGAAGATGATGACTCCTTGATTTCTACTTTGGGGAAATAGTTTCATGAAGATATCATTTGCCAAAATGCAGTACCCTGGAATAGAATAGGTTTGGGATAGATTTTGAAGGAAGGATGATTAAGAGTTGAGATCTAGACCCATTAAGTCTATTTGAGATACCTATGAGATGTCAAATGGAGATACCCAGAAGGCAGTTGGATGCATTTCTTTGGCTAGGTTGAGGTCTCAGATGGGAATATATATGTGGGTGATATGCATAGAGATGACATTTAAAGCCACTGGAGTCAAATAATGCCCCAGAGGAGTGTGTAGAGTACAAGGTGAAAAGGCTCTAAGTGTACACCCTGAAAAACTCCACTTACTAGACATCAAGTGAGGAAGGAGGGAAGAAAGTGAGCCCAGAGATGGGAGAGGACAAGGAAGACAACGAACAGGAATGATATTATGAAAGCCCAAGAGGAAAGTATCCAGGAGGATTGGCGTTGCTTCTGACATGCTGAGTAAACTAAAAGCAGGAGTTTCCACCACATTTAGAACTATGAAGTTCAATGGTGATTTTTGGAAGAATCATTTTAGTCAAGTGATGGGGAAAGAGGAAGTGGATGGAGTAGAAGACAGACTGGAGGCTGGGGAAGAAGAGGCTGTTTGGGTGGAAAATTTTTTCAGAAAAGTAATGATGAAGGAGAGAGAAGTGATGTCCAAACCTCAAAAGGAGAAGAGAAAAAAGAGATTTTAAAATGTTCAAAACACTCATTTTAATGTTGATGATAAAATCCATTTGGCAGGAGAGGCGGGAACCAACAATGGGATAAACAATGCAGAGCATGTGTAGAAGGACTGGCCTACCTTTTTGTGTAGTTGCTGCCCTTCTTCAACATTTCCCCATGAATTATGGAAGCCATAATTCCTCCTGTCCTATGCCCAGACCCTTGCTGGGTTACTGCCTGGAGGAATTTTATCCCAGGCACCTTCAGGGCCACCTCTTTCTTCTCCCATTAATCCATTCTCAGAGATGCCCAACCCAACCACCCTATGTAAAATCAATAACCAACTGTCTCCCTTTCGGGATACCTAATCTATCTTATTTTGATCTGTTTTTTTTTTTTTTTTTCCTTTTTATTGTGTTTATCACAATCTCTGATGTAATTAATAATATGTAATCCTTAGAGTCTATAACTTCTTATTTACTGTGTTTGTTGCTCTCCCACTAGAACTCAAACTCTACCAGAGCAGGAGTGTTTCTCTATATTCTTCACTCAAATGACCCTGCTAGTTTCTGACTTTTTCACCTTCTGCTTGGCCTTCAACAGCATACATTTGTGGGAGTGGGCAGAAGGAATGATATTATTTACATACTATTTCACACCTCTCCTATTTGTGCTTCCCACTGTGTCTATTCCAGTTCTTCTCCTTGAACTTATTCCTGCCTGTCCTAGACACTCACACAGCTGGAGAGGTCTCCTTTCTTCTTCCCACCACTCAAAGTCTTCCTTTGAGGCTTACCAAGGGCACTAGCGCCCAACCTCACCTGTGTCTTCTGTGGACTGTATCCACATGAAGAATGGGAACCCCAGAATGTGTCACGGTATTTGGTCTCTCCATTAGTCTCCATACTGTCCGTACATTATCTGTCACATCACCTGCCCAGGTGCTTATATTCAAAAGCACAGGAGAACACCTCAACATACAAATCTTACCTTATAGTATGTACCACACTCAAATGGTGTTAGCATACTTAAGGAGGCCTTTCCATCAAGACTATAAACAAGGATCTTTTCAGACTCTGAATGTTCCTGTGTGCACACATGTGCGTGTTAGGAACTCTCCAATGGTCATGTTAACCAAATTTGTACTTAAACCGTGAATACCACCTGAGAATATCAGAATACTGTCAAAAGTGACTCTGAGTTAATCACCACTTGTCTCCCCTCACCTGAGAGAGACAATTTCAAAAACACCTCTCTTGGCTTAACTGATTTACTCAGATCTCACAATCTCTTACTTAATTTGGTAAAGTATACATCCATTTCCCTCCAAAATAACAACAACAACAAAAAAAGACCACCAGATATTCAAATATTGGATTGGGAATCATCACTTTCCTCACCCTGGCTGACCTTATTATTTTCTGATGGTCTAGATTAGAACATCAATGTCCATTATACCCAATGCTGTTCTACAGTGGGGGAGGGGAACACACATGTGTGAGGGAGAGAGACTACTTATTAAAAAAGTTTTCTCATATAGATCAATTCAAAAGAATATGATGTCTTTCCTGCTATTCAAGAGAACAAAGACATTGAAACTCTCAGCTGTTCTTTACCCATTCCTGGAAAGAATGCATAGCTAAAATCCAGCCTGCCTTTGCCTAAATCAAGCTGATAAATTGAAACAAGCATGCCTAAGTTCATTTAAGCAACTTTGTTCAAAATTAAAGGAGTATAAGTAGAAATAATTTATTTTGAGCCTTTCTTTCGGGGGAAAAAAAAAAGAAGGCAAACTGTAATAAAAAGAAAAGGGAAACAGTGGGGGTGGGGATAAACTCTTAGGGAATCGTTTATAAAAATAAAAATGGAAATTAGAAAATATGTTTAAAGTATAAAACTCTGTGGGGAACTGTACAACCTAAAAGCAGAACCCGAGGAAAGGCATATCCAAAGACTTTCCCACAGGCATTTGGGAGTAGCAATCCACCAGGAGGCATGAGGCTTGAAGGAAATAAATGTACTTGAGACTACACCTTTGTCCATGGGAGGGGAATACATAATCATAGGGAAAAGTGGGGAGGGTGGGGAGGTTTCTCTTCAGATATGAGTGGACTTTTGTTTAATAAAACTCCTTTTTTGCCTTGTCAAGGAAAATTTTTTCTAACAGAGTTGAGAAATTAATTTTTTAAAATAGTAATCTAATGTAACGTTCCAGCCCCTTAGGGTGAATTTGCTATTAACAGGAAATGCCCACATGGCAACGAGGGGGCTGTGGTTTTCTCCATCTCCAGCTGGATCAGGCTCCATGTTGTCTGTTCAATGAAGGCATCTTCAGAGGAATGTGAGGACAGGGCTGTTGGAATTCTTCTGGCAATGGCCAAGTGCCACCTGGGAAGAACATTCCTATAAGAGGGGGCATGTGCTTCTCACAGTAAATAGATCTAATAAAGAACTGAGTCTAACCCAAAAGTGGGCTCTGGGAGCCAACTTTCAATAATTATAAAGGAATGGCTGAGAGAGGGCTTTTCCTGAGCTCTGGGGTAGGGAGTATTCAAAGGAAACCGTGGAGAGCCTATTCCTTCCCTTTTACAGCACTCATTCCATTGGAGAAATAAAATGATCAAGTAAACTGTGAACATCTGTGCCTATTTTACTGAAAGACCTGGACTTGGCAGGGTACAAAGTGAGAAACAACTTAATTATGCTCACCAGTGACATTGCAAACACACTTTATTGATTCCTGCTTCCATATCCCTGGATAGAACCCTGAGACAAATCTTTTGGCCCTTCTGGTCACCCTTAAGTTTTAAACAAGTAGTCCTATGTCTGGTCTAACACAAACTGTAATTTCTCATTTGGTTTAAACTCTCTCCCTAGGCCCAGATTTGGTCCAACTCAAGCTCTTAGGAATGTGTATTGGGCCAGGTATCACAGTTGCATTTATTCTCTCTTTTCTTCTATTCTTCCTCTTCCTCTCCCTGCCTGTGGATGCTTTAATGTTGGGGTGAGAGGGGAAAGAAGCAGTGGTGAACTCCAACTGCACTGTTTGCTGGTTCGGACGGTGTCTACCCTGACTGGCCAGCTGTGATTCTCTTCTCAGTCTTCATTTGTGTGATGTACCCCATGTAGACTCATTCAGCTAGAGACTCCCACTTCAGGGAGACGATATTTTGCACAGGTCCCTTTCAGGACAAAACAAGTACAGCTTCCTCCATGGTGTCCACCTCATCTTGATAAATTTGGAATGGGTGGAAATCCAACAAGATTTTTCTTACACAAGGCTTTCCAGAGAAAACCATCTTCTAGCTCCTACAGACTTCTTGGAAAACAAGATAACATCTCCATCTTCTCTCCTGAGCTCTGTTTTCATCCCTTTAAAATGAAAAAGCAGACTATTTACCTACATTAGCAAAGGTCCTGCTATAGAGATAGGTAATTGCCTCTTTTGACAAGTATTCCCATTTATGTGCTTCCTATTCTTGAAATGTCTCTTATTTGACTTGAGGTGAGAGAATGCCTTTACCCACCCCCATTTATTTATATATGTAAAGGGATGTGATACCCACCCTAGGAACTCTTTTCAGAGAAATTCCTTGTACCCATTTTCTTCATTCAGTCCCTTCAATGCTTTAACTTGAAGTGAGTGAGGGGCTAGGTCCCCAGACCAATCACTTTATACCCAGGTTTGGATCCTCAGCCAAAAATCCAAACAAGGAAAGGCTTTTAATGTTTCTACTATGCTCTAACATATGTTAGATTTGCACAAAAGACAAAGATTAGCAGAGTTTACAGTCTTCAATAGCTTCATGGTAGGGGTGAAACTTAAACGCACAAATAGAGTACGTGTTGGGAATATGGATATGCCATCTTGTTTGAGAAATAGCACAGAGACATGAATGGACTGGAGAAGATTGGATGCATATGGTAAGATCAGAACAAGAAGAATTCCACAAAGCAAACTTCAGATTGAGGGAGGCAAATGAAAAGCCACTGTGGTTTTTTTTTTTGTTGTTGTTGTTGTTGTTTTTTGTTTTTTTTTTTTTTGTTTTTGTTTTTTTTTTTTTTTTTTGGCAGGAAAGTAACATAAGACGAACAGTGGCTTAGGAGAATCAATGGAAACTATGCAAGGAAACAGTTACCAGTGTTTCTCACTCTGTTCCTTATCATAACTGCTTATATAGTTTTTTTTTTTTTAATTTGGTATAAAAATAATTAAACTCCAAGCTAAAGAGCTTCAGCTGACAGTGATATATGGTTAGAATGACAGCCAAGTTCTGAGGTGGGGACCTTGTGTGGCTCATTTGCAGGTGCCTCTCAGGGACCTTAAACAATGCATGACCAATGATAGATATTCAATAAAGATTGATCAAATTAAAGCAGATGGATTTGGTGGCTGAAGTCTTGAGGCAAGAACATCAATTAAAAGGTTATGGCAACATCAGAGAGACAGGTGTTGAAAATCCCAAAACAAGTTTGGAGGAATTTTGGAGAAATGATTGAACCATAGGAATATTTCCATTCTTCAAATACTTATATTGCACAAAGAAAGTTGGGAAAGAAGATTAATCTAAGAGTTTATGACTGAAATAGAGACAGCAGAGACAATTTTGGAGCAGGTATGTTTTTTAGGTAGAAATATGATAAGATTATAAATGAGATAATTCTGGCTTAGATATAAAGACCTAGGACACAGGAATGTAGAATTCCTTAAAGCCAGACATTTTTAAAAAGTTCTTAAAGAGTGAGTTTGAAAGAAGAGCCAAAAACTAAGGAAAAGTCAGCTTTTATTTTTCAGCTCCTTACATGGAAACTTCACTGTGCATCAAACACTGTGTAATATTCTTGAAATATCACAATGTATAATATTCATATCATCCTAATGATAAACTGGTGGTAATCATTAATGATATCCCTGTTGTTTTCATCAAGTATTTTGTCCAAGGTCATGTGGCTAGTAGTATTTGGACCAAGCCATTCTGGCAGGAGACTGTGTATCATAAACCACTGAACTTGACTGCATTTGGTAGGTAGAAGGGGTAAGGGAGTTAGGAAAGGAGGAGGAAAAGAGGGCCCAGTCATACTAGAAGGAAAATTCAGGACAACAGATCAAAAAGAGATGAAGAATATATAATGAGACAATTCAAGTTACACTTTCAAGGAAGGAATGATGAGAAAAAGACCTGCTGTGTAAAGAAGGCCATTCAGAGGAGCAATCTCTGGGATGCTAGGGGAGAGGACTGGGCTATAGTGTTGTCAGTTGATGAAGAGCGATAGGGATATTAAAAGGTATCATCCAAAAGGAAAGGCAGAATCAAGATTTTTCAGGTAAAATATGTTTGAAATTCTCAGGGATATATACAGGGAAGAAAAAATTCAAAATGCTAAAGGCCAAAGGTCATTGAAGGGATAGGAGTTGGCATGTGATAGAATCCTAAGCACTGATGAGAATGTGAATGCACTGTATAAAAACCCTCCTAGGAGGTTAATAAAAATGATCCCAATGGTTCAAAACAGCCTAATCTCAAGGAATCATTTATGTTCAAAGCAATTTATGACAGAAAAAGAAAAACTGAAACTACTGGCCTCAGGTAATCAATACCCCAGTATAAATAGCATCTTCTGAATAAAAGCCTCAGATGGTTGAATTTCAGATACTACTACAAATAACATGTCCACGTAAGTCCAGCAGAAGGTGTCCTTATCAACCTCCACTTAACTGATGCATCAACTTAACTAATACTCTCCATTTCCTATGCAAATGCTCATAATTCTTGACAACCTGGGCTAGTGGGCTATATTCAAGTACACCATCACACTTGATCTCCCTCATGTTGGATAGAATATTTAACAAGAACCAGTAATGAATTTCTCAAATCTGTTTTTTATCGATGGACTTGATGCTATAATTGTGTAGTCTAGTTAATTATTATACAACAGACTAAACAGACTAAATACTCATGTGAAATAACTGTTTTTACCTTCATCAATTGGAAGATTTTATTAAAGACTGTTGGGGCTGTGAATTCTTTACTTGCCAAATTAGGACACAGGAGTTAGTAGATGGAGATTAAGATGTTAGTAGCATTAGCAATAAAACCCAAACCGGAATATGGAACCTAGTGATGTCTTCACTACACGCTTCCTAATGCATCCCTCCAGAATTTCACAGCCATAGTTGCACATCACTGGTGGACTTGAGCAACTGGTAATCTTTTCCATAGAGGCAGAGAACATCTTTGTTGAGAGGCAGAAAATTGTCCTGTGGGCAGGTTGGGTTCACAAAAGAGAAAGAAATGATCTGATTCCAGCCAGGTTCAGCTTCTTCCCAAACTCTACTGAACTTCCCTCTAGCTACAGAATGGTTAGTAGAGCTAACTATAACTGAAACTATTTCCAACAAAAATAAGGAAGGGAAACAGAATGCCTTCTAGCAAACCTGAGGCACATGAACATGCATACACATATAAATTCTATACATATTCCATAGGCAATAAAATTCTACAATATTTAGGTGAAATCATTGAAATGTAGATGGAGTTCACAGTCAGATTAAAGTTCCTGTTCACCTTTAAGGAACTGCAATGGAAAATCACAGGCAATGTATTGTGGGCGTGTTTTATGAAGAAAAGAACATAGAAGCTTATTCAGGGAATTCCACACAGTAACAAGTCCTTTACTCTATGAAAGATTACAAGTAGATACACATGAGTGTGTTTTGAGCTGTAATAAAATGTTAAGGTGTGAATCATTTTTATGATCCCTCCCTTTTTCAAGTTGACTTTTTCAAGTTAAACAACTATAGCACAGTTCTAATCACATTGCACAAGGGGACTTCTACCATTAATCTTCTCAGTGATCAAAAGCACATCCCTTTTCATGTTTTTTGTTGCATTCATAAAAAATTAGCATTAGCATGGCTAATTTATTACCTTAAACTATAAGGGAAGATATTGTTACATGACCAACTCTAGATTGATTTATTCTTTTAATCATTCTGGCAAAACTATTGGGCTCTCTTCATTTGCCAGGCAGAAGCATAAAAGTGAGAACCAACCTTAATCTCAAGTCATCCACACTTTTGTGTGCATTTGTTTGTATTTGTATTTACTTGGTAAGTTGTTCTATGCCTGGGTATTAGTTCAGATCTTCTGAGAAGCAGATGCCATATGGAATAATACGTGCAAGGTCTTTACCAGGGAAATGCCTGCGAGAGCAAATGGGGAGGGAGTGGAAAAGGTTGGGAAAGTTCTCAGACCTTGATGTTAAGTCCTTCCAAGAATGAAGGAGAGAGAGAAGAGGAGTCATGCAGTTTAAAAAAAGGTTCTGCAAGGCTGCTGGGGTTTTCAGTTCTCTTCCTCCACTGGGAAAACCCTGGTTTCCCAGGAAGTGCCTTGCTTAGTGCCACTGCCATGCTGGGTCATTGCCTGGGAGCTGTCAGTAGGAAGCATGGCCTTGGAACTAAGCCTGTGATGGATTTCAGAGCTTAGCAACTGGGGTCCTTGGTCACTTATGCTCCCTGTAGTTGGAGATCTGAAAAAGTGCATGCTCAGGGGCACTGCAGCCTGGTTCTAAATATTAAAATTTAATAAACCAAGAGAATCGTGCTCATTGTGAAAAAATTTAAACACACAAACTTCCTTGCTTCCTCCTCATCACTTTTAATCAACTCACCTTCTTCATTAGACTTATCTTCATAGAATGCAAATCTAACCATTTGATAGATGACTGCTTTCTTCATTACAAGAAACAGACTCCTTGAGTCCCTAGTCTCTCTCCAACCGTGGACCCTCCTCTTGCCAGGTTTGCCAACAGTTGCCATTTCAAGTCCCCTAAACACTCCAAGGCTTTCTCTGCCTGTAGGTTTCTCATCTCTGAAGTTTTAAGGCTTAAGCAAATCTCACCTTCTCTGAGAAGTCTTCTGTTCTTCCCTCCTTTCTTTATCAGTCACCTTCCTTTGCATTCCTGTCTTGCCCTGGAATTACCTCCCCATCCACGATGTATCTGTTTACTTTGTATCTCCCACCTAAGACTTCTGAGCTCCTTGCCAGTAAGAGATGCACGTGATTATCAGGCTGTCCAGCACTTTGCTGGGTGCTTGGAATATAGTCCATGCTAAGTTACTAAGCAAATGAATGAATGAATGCAATTATGCACACAGCTTAAGATGACAAGACTGCTGTTGCATGGAATTTGGGGCAAATATATCATTTGCTGATGGTGGTTATTATTCCCATTTTGTCTGTGAAATAAATTATTCTGGTTATTACAGTTTACAGTAATGGTGGGCCTTCCCTAAAACAAAATAATGTTGATATACCCGTCTGCATTTTATGTCTACCAAGAGTTTCGCTGTAACATTTGATCCAAATCCTCCCAGCATCACTTTAATGACTTACATCTCTTCCAGCTGAAACCCATGAGTCTAAGCATCTCTGTCATGGTGAGTGGTGATTCCTATTGTGCTGGGGAGGAGACTGAGGCAGATGGCAGTTAGGTGACTCCCTAAGCCCCACAGTTGCAAATGACAGCACCAGTAGTGAAGTTCACAACCTCCTAGTGTGCTCCCTACTCTTCCTTAAGAACCATTATTTTTGTATGTGCCCTCGGTGCCAAAAGCAACCTAGACTGATAATATAGCTGTGTCCCTACTCAACAGAATATTTACTAATACATATATACTCACTTCATCACTATCAGAAAAAAAAATGGGGAATAGGACTAGACAAAACACAATTCTGTTCTTGTGATTCCCATGAAAATCCTGTGTTATATTCATGGGGATTTTTATTTAGGAACTTTCAAAAGATTGTCAACTACTTTACAAAAAGGCAACACTTTATTATTCTTCTAATATTCTATTCTATTCTAATATTCTATTCTATTCTAAAATTCTATTCTAATTGGCAAGTGTATTTTGTTTACTTCATCACTCTATTCTGTTATCTGGGTACCCTCCTCCACCATGTTCTTCTACTCCAAAATACATTATAACCAATCATATCTCTGTTGAAAAAATCTATATACCCTTGATTCTTTGGAATATTGACTGCCTGGGTAATTGTGGTATAAATGTATTCAACAGGCAAAAAAAAATTATCTTTGGGAGGAAAATTAATGATAGAAAATCATAGTATGTTGTGTGAATTTAATTTATTCATCCTATTACTTTCCCTCTTAACAGGGATAATTTAAAGTCAATAGTAGTTCCATTTAAAAACCTGTAAGTTCTCAAATCTTCTAATTTAATTATGAAATTGAGAGTGATGTCAAATCATTTTGAGTTTACATTTCAATAAAGTAAATAATGTGCACACGAATTGGATAATAAATGACGTATCTCTCAAGCATTTCTAATTAACTTTGTTCTCACATTTTAATTCTTTATTCTCAAATTGTGCAATCATTAGTATCATATTTCCAGAATAACAGTATCTATTAGCTCATGTATATTTTTTCCTGCTCCTACAGCTAGAAAAGCCAGGCTGTTCTGTTGTAAACTTTTATTGGCAGGAGTTCATAATTCAGCTGTAAAATTTCATGCTGGGCTGCAATTCAGTGCACAAGCCCTATGCCCTGAAGAGCTTATGTTACTACAAAAACAATTGTAAAAATCCATTTTTTCTCTTTTTAGGTGGACCAGAAAAACGGTGCAGTGAGAAACATTATACTTATAAAAAAAAAAAAAAAAAGGAAAAATAACACTTTCTAAGAACAAAAGTTGGTGGATGAAAAGATCTACTTGGTACTTAGCTCTTAACTCCTCATCCACCAAAATAACTATTATATGATAGCAGAAAATTTACATTTATAAGAGGTACAACTTGCTCCATGGTACTCCAAGTACAAGAAGTGTCACTTTGCTTTATTTTTCAAAGATAGATTAAATCCTGTATAAGGTGGCTGTCATGGAACCAACCTTGATGCCCATCAGCGGATGAATGGATAGGGAAACTTTGGTATATATACACAATGGAACACTACCGAGCACTAAAAGATAATAAAATCATTGCATTTGCAGGTAATGGATGGAGTTGGAGAAAATAATGCTAAGTGAAGTTAGCCAATCCCAAAAAAAACAAAGGTCGAATGATCTCTTTGATATGAAGATACTAACTTATAAAGGCAAGGGAGTGGGGATGAGAGGAATGAAAAAACTTTAAAAAGAACAAAGGGGGAGGGGGAGGGGGCAAGGGTATAGGAATAATGGCAGACTAAGTTATCCATGACTACCCTAAATACATGTATGAAGACACAATTGTTGTAAAAATACTTTATATAAAACCAGCAACTTGAGAAATTGTGCTCTTTATATGTAATATGAAATGAAATGTACTCTGTATGTATAACAAATTAGAAGTTAAAAAAGGAAGGAAAAAAAAGGATGACAAAGATTCCAATAATAGTCAGTTTGGGAGGTCCTCACCCCACCCTTGGGCTGTAGTAGAACTCAGGAGTTTAAGCAATCCAGAAAAAGAGCAAAGGACACAGAGCTAGGTAGTGATGGCTTTTATAGTTGGTCAGGCAGCCAGGTTTAATGGAGAATCACCATTACCCCAGCTACCAATACAAAGCTAGCAGTGGGGACTTTGGGAGGGCTCCCAAGTATACAATGCAGATGATACCATCCTCCTAGAGGTCTCAGCAGCTTGTGCGTATGTGCACACCCACACATACATCTACCTTACACCTCCCTCTTTGCCCCTGACTTTCCCTTTTACCCAGTTTCCAGTATGTGAGGGAAAAACAGTACCTTGATAGGTGTCTATATTTGAACTAGTGAGGTTCATTCTAGAATTCTCCTCTGATTCTGAACCACCAAAACTACTGTTTATTTTTCCCTTCTTATACAGAGATGACGATGATAAGGAAGAGGTGAAAGAACATGACTTCTGTCCTCCTATTGATTCTACTTTAGAAAAGAGGTGAAAGTGCCTACTACCTGATTTGTTTTAATAAAATCATCCTGTCACATAATAAGGTCCTGTTTTTACTTTCACATTCTCAACATTGGATAAATCCATGAGATGTGGTTTTAAATTTGCAATTACTTAGCCACTTTTTCTGGTATGTGACTGAACCCTGATCTCATTTTCTTCAATTATAAAATGAGAAGTATAAATCATTAAATGCCACAAAAAGAGAATAGTACCTATTTTACAAAATTTCATGCTAACCTAAAAAAAAAAAAATCTCTTGATTTAGGAAACACAGTATTGCCTGATCATTTCAGCAGTTATTTTGTATTCAGTGGTTTCATTTCTAGAGATTTTTGATTATCACATAAAATTGAAGTAATCTATATTATTTGTTGCCTGGTAATATTAATGGAGCCCTCTTATCAAAACTAACTCAAACAAGTAACTGAAGAATAGAGGAATTTTGTGAGGCTTTTTGGACAATTTAAAAATATGTGGATAGTTAATAGGATATATTAGTACTTTGAAGAAAGTCCACAATTTTGATAAAATTCCATTGTTCAGATTACTACATTTTTATGTTAAAGATTCATGAATTGCACTAAAAAATATCTGAAAGTCAACACTGACTTTCTCAAAAGCTGATGTAGCCTTTTGTGGACAAGGCAGCTTCAGCATATCTATGATTCTCCCTCCTTAATTTAAAGCATCCCTTTTTCTTTTGGACTACAATACAAGCCTGCAAATGAAACCCTCCTGAAGACAATGCTGCCCATTCTTGATTTGAAACTTAAAGCTGTTGACACTTTTCCCTGTTTAATTAGCCAGTACACCTTTCAAAGATATGCTAATTTCAAAAAGAGAGAGCCTGAGAGAACAGACTCAATAAAGTCTAAGATGTCCTTCAAAAACTGAAAGATGGAACATGGCAGACATTAATTAACATTAATTTATCAGATTGAATCCTCCATCTTCTGGTCCATGATAAGTGATAAATGATGATGGGTCACTGCTAGCAGAGTCTGAAGCATAATTGCTATTAACATACCTCCTTGTACACCTTCAAACAAAAAGAAATGCTGAGATAGAGCCACATTGAATGCAATAGTAGTGGTAGCTAAGAATGAGGAGCTGCCAATCAGAGAAGCAAGAGTAAACTATAGATCATGAAATTGTTTTTATTTGTTACATCAGTCTTTTAATATAGTGGTGTATCTCCATATTTTATCTTTCCATCTTTAATCTATGAAGGCATTCTTATCTAGTATGTGCTTGGAATGGTAGGAAATGGTACAGGTGTATTGACCCCTCTATTTTCTTTCAAAATCATTCTCCTATGTCCCCCCAGAGGTGACCTTGAATGGGGTTTCCTTGCTCTCTGGTTTGCTGTTGGAAGTGGCCAACAGGTCCATCTGTATGAGATGTGATCTCTCTACAGAGGTTGCATGTCTGTCAGTTCCTCTCCGCATAGCCCACTCTCTCCTTGTCCCTTCAGAACTAGGCTGGTAGAGGATATGTTAGTACTCTTGGGATTCTTCACTACCATTTCTGGGTTCCCTGTACCTTGTCCACCCTTTGGTCAATGGATTTTTGAAATTAGAAACCTCTTCAATGATCCAGTTTCACTGGGCCATCTGTACTGATTGACCTTAGCTGATACAAGGATTCATAAGGCTTTCTGTAGAAACTCTATGATGAGTTATGAACAAGTTAGGAATGGGTGGGGGGACAGTCTGGAAGAAGATGTGCATAGGGAAAATAATAGCATTTCAGTCGGAAAAACATGATGGGATAAATGGGAAAATATCGAATTAGGTGGCAATAAAATGACAAAAATCACTATTTCAAGGTGTGGAATAAGTTACCAGCTTATGGTTGGTCTTTGAAACATATTTTCAAGTCTGTGGGTAGTGAAAATGTCAAACTGAGATCCTTACCTTTATGTGATGCTACATTGAGCAACCTGCAAAATTACCACCAGGTGGCGCTCGTGTAGTAACTTTGGAGCCCCAGAAAGCAGGGAATGGTAAAAAAGCTGAACTGGAAATATTACTGTCAAACAGATGTTCTTGTCTTTGATGCTGTATCTAAGTTAAGGTAGGAATGATGAGGTCGGAAAGGCTAATAAATTTATTATGTGGTGGAAAAGTTATTTCTCCTTGCCCATGAGACAGAAAAGCCATTATTTTTAAAGCATAATGCTAGCTGTGCTTTGTTCACTATGACACAAAATTCCCCTAATCCTCCTCATACTTTTGTTATTCTTTGTGTGATGTGCGTCTTTGGTTATGAGTAAAGAAGAGATTATAGTAGTTGCTGTAAGCTCACTGCTTAAGAGTTCAGCAAATTTAAATAAATCTGTTACAGGGGGGAAAAAAACATGCTTTGGACACTGATCATCCAACAGTGAATAAAAAATGTAGACAGAGCATTAATGCAAAAAGGCAAATGATGTGCGAGAATGGCAGTGCCCGTAAACAAAACAGACAGTTTGACAAAAGTGTTTTTTTCCCCCATTTTGATCAAACAGACTAGAGCATCTTTGCATCCAGCTTGTCAAAGTGCTGGATCTGTTTTCCATCTCTCTTTATCACTTACCCTCACCCCACCTCCACCATCCTTTCATCCAGGTCTCCTTCCTGGAATGGAATAGGTTGTTAGTAGACTGAAGTTGGTAGTACAGAACCTAGCTCTGTAGATAATGAGAAATGAGACAGAAACATCTGGGGCTCTTGTCCCTTTCATCCATCTTCTTCTTCCTCAGTAACACCCACAAACTTCCATGGATAAGTTCTGCTGTAAGTAAAGGGTATCAAAGAGAGAAAATGGGCCCAACTCTCAGACTTCCCAGGCTGCATCCACCAAGGGTTGATGAGTAGGGTGCAGAGCCAGGCCCTGAGCTTTGCACACCCAGAAACTCAGTTACTTATCTCTTATCCAATGATAGACCCATGTGCACCCTGCAAACATGGGAATCTGTGAGCAGAAAAGAAGAGAAGGAAAGAAAGAAGTAAGTGACCAGTATATGCCTGGAAATTACAAACATAACCTCACCTCGGGAAATGCTAATTAACTTGAGAGATGAAGCTTATTATTCCTATTTTATAGATGGTTCTCAAAAAATGGATAAACAGAGAGTTCAAGTGCTTTACACAAAAGGCAAAATTTGTAGGCTGGTTAAAAATCTCAATTGACTGATATCAAAATTGAAAGAGGCTCCAGATTGAATAAAATTGTGGTCTTCTTTCCCTTTATCTCTCTTCATGGTATAAAGATATTTAGAAAAATGAGGTTATTACCAAAGTACATCTATGTAAGCTAAGATGCATGTGAAGAGGAATTTTTTTTTCCAGATTTTGTGTTAGGCAAGTAATGTCTATGATCTGACAAGAAGTAGTCATGTCTGCTGGATGGGGTCAGCATCAGGGGCAGAAAACACGGGCATCACATAGGGGCCTGTGCTTAGAAGGGCCCTGCTCCTGTTTAAATGCTCTGCTGTCACTGCCTCAAAATTCTTATTAATTTTTGAACAAGGGGCTCTACATTTTCATCTTGTACCAGGTTCTGCAAATCATGTAGCCAGTCCTGCTGATGGTATTTTTCTCTTTTGATCATTACTGGATAAGCACAGCACAAAACGGTTCTTAGAGTATTTTGTAACCTTTCAGACTGCCCCCAGAAGATTCTGTTACCAAGTTATTTCCTCAAACAGATCACTGGATGCAACAATGAAATTGTAGCTTGCCTTATTGTTCCTTAAATAGCTGTTTCCTTTTTTCATTCTACAAATCCACAGTGAAAACCCACTCTGTGTGAGGCACGTGCCAAGTTGAAGGTGATTTCCTGGCTTTTTCTAGAAACACTGTCTTCAGCCTTCTCTAAAAGAAGGGAACCTTCTGTATCTTGCTGCTCTAAGCCATTCTACGTTCCTACTAGATTTCCCTCCCCGAGAATGACCTTTCATGATCCTGTCCCTCAGCACTGGGGACATCTCATTAATTCCCCTTTGTACTGCCTACAATTACCACCAACAGCAGCTACTGCACTGCCACCTGAGAAATGAACCCCCATGGAAATTTCCATCCTTGCCCAAGGCTAACAGAGTTCTCTGGCAGGTCCTGGTGGATTTGTGAAATATTAAATATGTTCCATATTCTTTGTACATTAAAAAATCAAATCTGAGAAACCTTATGTATTAAGTATCTGTTTCTTCAAGACATTACACTCAGCACTGTACAGAAGGCTTTAGTTATAGTCTTATTTCTGTAGGATCTGTCAAAAGTAGATTATGAGACTAAAAATATCTGAATGTAAAGACAGGTATACAAGGGTGAAAAAGAAAGACTGCTGAACAATGCAAATCAGCGTTTTTGGTGACCATTTCAAGAATTTGTATGTGAGCAAAGCAGTAAGGAACGAGAGACTTAAGTGGCTAATGCTCACACCGGATGGTGCAGAGAGAAGCTATTAGACCTTTTCCAAATAGTTCTGGAAGACTGTGAAGAGGAGGTGGGATTGCATGAGCTATTTGGATGATGAAAGAGAGATAACTTGGCAGATAGGAAGAGAGAACATTCCAAGAATATGGCACAATTTGGAAAAGGCTTGTGTGGAATGACTGGGTGATGGAGATATTAAGCCAATTGGCTTGAACTAAGTGGGGGCTCATTCCAAGGAATGATTTCAAATTTGATTCACAACAAAATAATGACTTTCTGCAGCATTATTATAGCAACTAACAATGAATTTCTGAATCCAATACATGCTATAGAAATCAAGACCTAGCTAATGGAATTCCTAGGAAAGGAAGTCTACTAGGTAATAATAAGGGTGCAAGCAACATCAGCTACCCTCAGAGATAAACACAGGTAACCCATATAATCTCCACAGAGCAACAAGAAGCAAATAGCCAGAATTACTACAATAGAAGGGAGAAAGGGTTTGTCCCTTGTTGCATTATTGTGGGGAAAGAGAATATGGACACCAGTGTTGGCATTCCTACCTCCATCTTTGGTGGTGTGCTTGGGATCACTGGACAGATTTCAGTGGCCTTATGAGCACTGAACAGAGAGTTCAGTGGTTTGGGCCTCTGGAAGGAAGGTCACTCTTTACACTTTCTCCCTGAAGAAATTTAACATATGAATAAGACTTTATCAGCCATCATAGATTTTAAAATGCTAAGAATATTTGTTGCTTTTAAGAAGCATTAGGTTAAATGAGAAATCATGTCCATATGAAAAGTTAAATAAAAGAAAAAGACAAGTAGCTGTTCCAAAGAGCCACTCACCTGCCAAGTGATGGAATCTGATAGGTGTGGAAGAAGGCAATATTATTTGGGCTTAGGAAGATAAAGGAAGATCTTTGGGAAGGGTTAATTTGTGAAATGTGTCTTAAAGAATGAGTAGAACTGAGATCAACAGGAACAAACAGGAAGCGCAGAACACTATGGAAAACACAAGACCTCAGAGGAAAAAACATGGTGGGCAGTAAAGGTGCACGGTAGAAGAGCACCACCATGTTGTCCAAAGCAGAAGTTTAGAGGAAGGCAGGAGAAGAGGAGGGGCCTTGCTGATCCTGGGAAATTGAGCTCAGTTTCTTTGTTATTGTGATAGATGAAATAATCAGAAAGCATCACTTTTGGCTCAGGAAAAAAAAAAAAAAGTGCCTATTTCAAAAACTTTCAACAAGTTTTTTTTTTTTTTTTTTTTTTCCTCTTTCGTAACACAACATTGAATTGCCAGTGTGTAGAAGAGGTAAATCATCCACCCTATATGATGATTTTGATAGCACCATCTGAAGAGATACCAGATAATTTGTCTTTGTGAAAGGCCGTAAGCATATTCTTGAGCTCCGCTACTGCTACCAGAGCAGGCACCTTGTGGAAGGGCTCTGGAGTGCATCATTTGGCACGTCCTGCTGCTCTGGCCATCTGCTGCACCTTACAGCATGGTCTGGCAATTCAGGAGATGGCACGGGCTGCCCGGCATTATATCCATATGTTATTCTCCTCCTCCTTGCTGGAAAAACAGAACAGCCATCTTTAAGATATCACTAGGAATTCCAAGTCACATGACTTCCTTTGTCTCTTCAAGACCAAAGGTATCAACATTTATTTTAAAAGGGCAAAATCAAACAGCCAATCAATCTCAGCAGAAACCTGCGTAGGTGCTATTGAGTTCAAGAGATAGCCTCTGAATATAGGAGAAGGGACTTAGACTCCAAGAGAAGGGAAAAAAGCCAATTCATGGGTGGCGTGAGAGGAACAGTTCCCTGGTGTAGCATCTGCGTGAGAAATTATGATCAGCATCACCAATTTTTGTAGTGGTGTATAAGATTTCATAACCCAAAGCCTCGCCACTCAAGGTGGTCCACCAGCTGCAGTGCCTAGGGGCTTAGAAGTACAGAGTCTGAACTGGGCGTGGTGGCACATGCATGTGATCCCAGTGGCTCCGGAGGCTGAGGCAGGAGGGTTGCAAATTCAAAGCCAGCCTCAGCAATTTAGCGAGGCCCTAAGCAACTTAGTGAGACCTGTCTCTACTTAAAATATTTTTAAAAAGGGCCGGGGATGGTTGCTCAGTGATTAAGTGCCCCTGGGTTCAATCACCAGTACCCACCCCCGGAAAAACAAAGAAGTGCAGAGTCTAAGACCCCACACCTGACCTACTGAATCTGAAGCTGTATTTTCACAGAACCCTCAAGTGATTCATATTCATGTTAAAATTTATGTTGCACCAATCTAGAAGAGGCTACACACACACAAACACACACACACACACACACACACACACGGGAAAAAAATGCCTTTGTAATTTTGACTCTTCTGGACAAATATTCTTATGCAATTAACAAAGCAGGGCTTCTCCTATGCCATTGAGGGCTTGATATAGAATGTTCACAGCATTTTTTTAATTGCATACTTTATACCCCAGATAAATAGCTTATTAATGATAACTGAGTTCTTAGCCTTTGTTAAAGGGATAAAAACACATAGGCCTAAAGGGATGTCTACTGAATTATTTTATTAGCCCTCAATTCCTCCTCAGCAAGGAGGCATTGGAAAGTTTCTGTTCTGGATTCCTATTCCAGACTAAGATCTGCATAGAGTCGACCACTTCTGATTCGGGACACTTGAATGTCTGCTTATAGGTTTATTCAAAGAAGAGGCTGTGCATGTTGGCAACCATGTGTTAACCTTATTAGCCACTGCTGTGCCGTGGCCCAGTCCTGTAATCTGAGCATCAGATATGGGCTCAGTGTCTTCCACGCCAGTGGCTGCCTTTCTTCCCCTGCTGCCTGAGTCTTCCTGCAAACTCTATTAATGAGGGGTGCTAAACCCCCTTTGGCAGGGAAAAGTTCCTGCTTGGAGTTTGAATTGAAAATGAATTCCCTATTTGCACAGTACCATGACACTTCACATAATATCATTTACCATCCCCCAGGCAGCAGTAGTTCCGGACAGTACTTCTTAAACACTTCATGCCCAATATTATGTGGGTTACAGTTGCTCGTATGAAAAGGGAAAAGACAGTTTAAAACTTGAACAAGAAGAACAAAAATGCCTTCTAGGCCTGCAAAATGTCCACCCAAGTTCCAACTCTTAAGACAGAAAAAAAAAAAAAAAAAAAAAAAGACTAACAGGGACCATATTTTTAAATCATTAAAAATGTATGTGTTTAGCCAAGAAAATGAAAGAAGACTTAGGAAAAATTAATTCCATCTCTTATGGAGTGATTAAAAATGGGATAACAAATTGTCAATTAATGAAGCACACAGACTGGAGAGGTGATATAGATAATAAAAAGAGGATTATTCAGAGTACTGTTTTTAATTGAAAATATATAAGATGATTTTTAGCGTCAGTCATTTTGTACTAACATCTTGGCTAAAAAAAAAAAAAAAAAAAAAAAAAAAAAAAAGATGATTTTCTTTCTTTCTTTTTAACCCAGCTCACATCATGAACTGGGAGCTGCCTAGGAAATACAAACGAAGGGGTAAATCACTCTAGCATTCAAAATTTTCATATATAATCTACAGGTAGAAACAAGAACTGAATTTTTTTTTTTTTTTTACCTGTAAGCATTCAAGATATTTTTAATCATTCTGCTTTAATATCTTCCACACAACAATAAACTTATGTGTACAGTTTTCACTTATTTAATCCCTAAATGTATTTATTGGGTGCATACTCTATCACGGTCATGACTTTTGGTCTCTGGAGATACAATTGCTAAATAATCACAATCCCTACCTTCGCGCAGCTTGCATTTTAGTGGAATAAATTTGCAAATAAATAACCCAAAAGATGAGTGTCTTACAATTCTGAGAGAGATAATTGGCTGAAGAAAAATTAGCATTGCAGAAAAATATGTTAACATCTGGAGAATAATGAAATTATGAGCAACAAGCATCGATGAAATCATGCCAAATTCAAATGATGGCTGCTCTTGGTAAGATTCCAGAAGGAATTATTAAAAGAGCATATTAGCCTTAAGCCCAGGATGTCTTCTGCGATGGCTATGGAAGGGTTATGTCATGCTCCATTCATGAGGGATGGAGAGATGCCAAGGTATTTCACAGGAACCTAATTGTTCTTCCCTGCCAGGAAATCGCTACAGCATGACAAAATCCCAAGGATCAAAGTGCCCAAGACAAGAACTCCTGTGGCAAACATGTATTGCCTTTAGGTTATTATAGGTCATCCAAAATACCCTGAAGTTGTCAGTGCCCCTGACACAGTACTGGCTCCCAGATTCACAGCAGGTAGTCTCTCAAATGTGGGTTGGGCAAGTTACTCATGCCTTTGAACCTCAGTTTTTTAATTTGAAAAATAGAAACCATAACATATCAGAATCAGCATAAGACTAGTGAAAAGAATAATACATTTTATACACCCCCACTCATTATGTACAATTGTACAATGTATAGACAGTAAGGAAAGCAACTCATGTTAAGACCCTGCCTCAATCTTACAACTGCCCATCAGGCTTTATAAAGATTAAATTTATTTCGCAAGTCCCTTTAAGAACTGTGCTCATTACTTGATTTGCATTTCTTGTGCATATCTGGAATTTTTTTTCATAAACTTATGTACAGTCATTTCAAATATCACTTCCTGCCTCCTGTTAGCCACCAGTTCTATTTTACTAGCACACCCATACTCATGTATGTAGTAGTCCTAGTTTAAAAATTACTTGACTTTAGTCAGTTTTGTCCTTATTTAGAGGTAGGCATGGAAAGCTGAAATAAGACCGAGTGGAGACCAGCAATAGCAATAGTGATTTTCCTAAACATGATGCAATATAAACAAAGAAATGTTTAGGTGTTCTGAAAAGGGAAAAGTCTTAGACTCAGCTTCTCATCATGCCTCGCGAGGGCAAGAATGTGGGTGAGAGGAGGAAGAACAGCATTAGAGAAGCCATAAAAAATACAAGGTTAATATTTAAATTATATTTAGGGTGAGATCAAGTTAAGAAATTAGTATGTGTGTGCATGTTTGTGTGTGTGGCCAACTTTATTGACGAAGAATTCTCATCTGTGAATCTATTAAGCTATCTGCCTTCTGCATGTTTTCTAGAAAGCCTTACATGTAGGAGTAGGGAATTGTCTATATCTACTTATTTTTAATTTCTTATTCATTTCGTTCCAACTTCCTACAGGAGGATATTAGAAGTAGCCAGTTCTCTCCTCTCAGTATTCATCTCCTATGAGCAATCTGGCCAGGGCACTATGTGTCGTTTTTGGGCACCTTGTATGTTCCATGCATCATGCCCCCCAAGGACACATCTCTCACTGGAGTTAGCAGAAGGATCTGGAATGGATTCAAACAGATTGAAAAATGAGTAAGATAGGAGGCCACTGGATCTTCAAATCTAGCAGAAAAAACAATTAAGCACTTCAGCCTAATTGTCTCTCTAACATGTATGGGTTTAGGCTTTCATAGAGGTGTATGGAAAGGACCCCAGCTCGGCTCCGCTTCCCAAGGTGGAGTTGTGCGACTCTGTGTACACTGGCATAGACTGCAAACCTTGGAAGGGAAACATGGACATGTGCCACTGGAGGCTCACAGATTCTTCCTGGCTGCCAGGCTGAAACCCTTTTCTAGCTCTGAAAAGCCTCCACGGTAACAAGCTTCTCATCCAGAGCCAGGAGCTAAATTAGAGTCTTCTATACTGGAGCTACTTGATCCTCAACTGTACGTTTTGCTCACTCTTGCAAGTTCTTCTTGGGCTGTTGTCTCTATGCCCTCTGAACTTTTACTTGCTGATTTCTTGATGGGACCTCAAGCTCAAAGGCTAAGACTGAAATCCTTACCGTTAGAGCTGAAATCATGGAAGACTGCAGCTAAATGGATCTCTGACTCTAATTCTTTGTTTTATAAGTGATGAAACAGCATTTGAGAGTAAAAGCAGGAAAGAAGAGAACAGGACAGAATGGTCCAAGCCTTGTCAGCAGCACAGGCTGAGCTGCCATCTAGTTCTGATTCCCAATCCATTGTTCACCATTTCTATTTGTTGCATCAGTTATCATCACCAGAAACTTCACACTGAGGCTGAAAATGTCCCCTCCATCTCAGACTGTATGTCTAAGAAGGTGACATATTCTGTCAAACCTCCAAAACATTTTGTCCAATTTTTGCTTCTTTTTTTTTTTTTTAACTCAATGGGGCCTCTGCCTTAGTCCACACTTGCTTTACCTCTGAACTACTAGTACAGCAACTCAGCTGGCTTTCCTTATCCATCCCCTCCTTCCTGAACACCATCCAACCCTTTGGGACCAGAGATTGCTTCCTGAAATCAATGGCATCACTACCCCATTTTTAAGTCACCTGTGCTATGCCTCACTATGCAGGAGAAACATTCAGACTTCCTGGCTTGCCCTCCTTCTCACCCAAGCGTTTCCATTTACCCTCCAACTGTGCCTCCCCTTTCATCATCTCATGGCATTAACCTATGCACATTGCTTGTACTTCTCACCAGTAAATATTTTTCTCAAGTAGTTCAATATCCCTGAAGCGCTAGTCCTCCCAGGACATTTACCTGCTCAAAGCTGAAGACCTATTTTTTGTCACCCCCTTTAAGGAGCCTTTCTCAACCATCAGAAGTGATTTATCCCATCCCTACCTTATGTTCTTTAATATTGAATGCACTAAACATCAAGCTTTGCTCCCACCACTTCACCAGAGGCTTCTGGCAAAGTCACTAATATCTACCTCTGTGCAAAATTTGGCAACCCCTGGTTCCCACATTACTGACTCTCTGAGCAACATTGGCTATAGTTGGTCCATTCCTCCTTCTCATAGTATTTTCATTACATGGAACACTGTAAACCATTCATGTATAGCTTTCCTTGTACTCCTAGTTCTTCCTTCTCAGTTTCCTCACCATTTCTGTACCATTGAGTGTTCCAGACCTTGAACCTGGGGTGGTTCTCTATGGTGAGTCACTCCTAGGTGAGACTAGCCCATCTCATGGCTGTAAATTACATTTAAAGCTGGTAACTCCCAACATTGTATTTATAATCCAAAATGTTCCCCTGAAGTCCAGATTCATATATCAACTGTCCTCCTCAACTATCCAGTTAGAAGCCAATAAGCAGGTTGAGTGTAGATGAGTGGTAGACACTTGCCTAACACAAATGACATCCTAAATTTGATCCCCAGAAACTTAAAAACAAAAAGCTAAAGAGCATCTCTTTGACTATTCTCACATGCCAAATCCATACCCCCAGCCAATCCTGTTGGCCTTACCTTCAAAATGCATCCAGCATCCTATCTCTTCTAAACATGCGCATCTCTGCCTCCATTCTTCCATCATTGTTTGCCTGAATGTTTTTAGCTTTTTTTTTCTTTCTATATATACATGACAGTAAAGTGCATTTTGACATATTATACATACATGGAGTATAACTCATTCTAATTAGGATCGCATCTTGCCATTGTACATGATGTGTAGTTACACTGGTGGTGAATTCATATGTGAACATAGGAAAGTTATGTCTGATTCATTCTACTGTCTTTCATATTCCCATCCCTCTTACCTTCCCTTCATTCCCCTTTGTCTAACCCAATGAACTTCTATTCCACACCCCTCCCCTTATTGAGAGTCAGCACCTACATATCAGAGAGAACATTCAGCCTTTGGTTTGGGGGGATTGCCTTATTTTATTTAGCATGATAGTTTCCAGTTCCATCCATTTACAGTGTTTGCCTGGATTTTAATAGCATTTTTCTTTTTCCTTTTTTCACCTCTCAGTTTAATTCACTAATAGAGTGATGCTTTTGAGATATAAGTCAGATCATTTTGCTCCTCTGTTTAGAATTTTCAGACGGCTTCCCATCTTTCTCAGAAAGAGCCAAACTCTTTTTTTTAAACATTTTATTAATTAAAAATTTTTTTCTAATTAGTTATAGATGACAGCAGAATGCATTTTTTTCATTGTACACAAATGGAGCACAAATTTTCATTTCTCTGGTTGTACACAATGCAGAGTTGCACCATTTGTGCAATGATACATATACCTAGGGTAATGATGTCCATCTCATTCTACCATCTTACCTACCACAATGCTCCTGCCTCTCCCCTTTTCCCAATCCAAAATCTCTCCATTCTTCCCAAGTCCCCTGCCCCATTATGGATCAGCATTTGGCTCTTCCAAATGTTCATCAGAGAGAACATTTGGCCTTTGGTTTTTTTGGAATTGGAAGAGCCAAACTCTTTACTACAGCCTGTGAAACGCTCTAGAGCAACTACTCGCACCCACACACCTCCTCTCTATATACCATGTATTCCTCACCACCTTCCCTGCAACTCTCTCTCTTCCTCTTAGTTTCTGCCATCCTAGACTATTCTTAGAATGTGCTAAGCACATCAGTACATGCATCCTTGGACCCAGAGCATCCTTGCCTTATCTCTACTTGGCTGTATCATATACTTCCTTTAGTCATCTGCTCAGACAAGACCTATCACTAAGGCCTCCTCTAATTATCCTTGTTAAATAGAAACTACGTTCCCAATGCTTCCTAATCCTCTCCTGGGCTTTAGTTTTCTTTGGAATTGTCAAGTTATCGCCATTTGATATTTCTTCTTTTTGTCTGTCTTTCTGCCTCTCTGTCTGCCCTCCTATCTATTCATCCATCCATCTATTATCTTGCGTGTTGTATCTCACTACAGGAGAGTATAATCTGTGGAGATGGTGTTTTTTGTCCTTTGCTCTATGCCTGATATTTAAACTAGTATCTGATATGTAATAGGTGTTCAAAAATATTTATTGAAAGAAAGATTAAATGGATGATCAAAATCAAAATCTGGTTATCAGCCTTGACCAAGGTACCCTCCTGCGACACAATTCATCCTGCCTTTGTCATGTGGTTGGGAATCCAGTTGAGGAGAGTTGAGAGACCGTTGAGAGACAAAGGGACCTTGGAGAAAATGCTTAAATGTCTAATGACACAGAGTGTGGTTTACAGTGTTTCTTGTAGGAACAAATACTAGAAAACCTTTGAGAAATTAAAGCAACATGATGATGTGATAGAGAAGAAAAAATAACATTCCAGAAGGCAGAAGATATGCATTTGGAATCTGAATCTTATTACCTGTGGAATCCTGAGCAAGCAGGTAATCCTATTTGGCCTCCATTTCTCATCTGCTCACTAGCAGTGATGGATAAGCTTGTCTCTGAGATCCTTCCTGCACCTAAGATTTTGTTTAATTCTGTAGATGCCTGAGGAAGAAAGAGAGAAAAAAATGAAAGAAGTGAGACTTTTGAGTCTCCATATTCCTAGAAAAAAAGAAAATGAGATACATTGGAGTACAAAGAAAATTACATAGGAGACATTGTTTTTTTAATGATTATATTATGTAAAAAGAACTTGGTTTTATATTTGGGTATCTACGCATTCTAGAAAGAACACTTGATCTGTACTAAGTTCCACATTTTTCAGTATTTTCTTTTTGACCACACCTACACCTTTGCCCAGGCCTGGAGTTAGGCTTTCTAAATGTTAACAGCTGGAGATTTGGTCCTCTACAGGCCACAGGGAATGACATTATTCCTTTGTAGATAATTATAAAAATATACGGCTTTAAGTTTTGTTGGAATGCTTTCACATCCCTATCCTCTGGACATTTTAACATTTTATTTGAACAACATCTTCATTTTATGTCACAAGAATGACCATTCTAATCTATTAATTGTTTTATAAAATTGTTTAAAATCATTTACCCATGATCTGAAATACTATCCTATATGCTGAAACAATTGCATATGTTAGGGATGGTAAGTCTTTTTTGTGACCTGCCTTTAAAGTTTCCTTTGCTGATGTGCTTTACTATGCCAAGTGTGTGTGGCATTTTATTTTACTTCAGTCGAATTCTTATGAAGGGTTTCTCTCCCATTCATGGCAATTTCATTACTATATGTAAATAACCATTCTGTGCATAATGTTTGCTGAGGTTTTACTAAGGCAGAATATGAATTCCTAACTCTACCTAAAAGGAACATGACAATGTGTTCCTTAAAAGCTCGACCACCTATGGTGTCAAGGTAACAGCTCAAAACTATGGTCCAATTAACTGAGGACACTACTGAGGAGGTCAAAGATCCCATAAAAACTAGGAAAGACACTGGAGTTTAGACAATCAAAAGAATCTGGAGGAATGATCTGGGGTCATAATGATTACCTCCAGAGCCAAAGAGAGCACTCAAGGAAAGAAGATATAAGCTATAGTTCAAATTTTCATTTATAAAGCTTCTCACACAGTCTAGTTACAAAGGAAAATGCAGTCTCCTGTAAAACATACCACAACCTTTCATTCTTCATTTTTAGGGATTTGTTTTTTTCCCCCTAGAAGCCAGGAAAATGAGACTTGCAGATAGCATGACTTTGTTGATGTTTTTTTGTTTGTTTGTTTTTAATTGGAAAAACAGAGATTGTAGCTGAAAAAGTTACCTTAAAGTGACCCCACATACAACTGCAGCCATTCTGTTTAAATGAAAGCTGAACCATTTGACACACCAGAGTAGAGGCAAAAATATAAAGTACATTCAGCAAAAAGGATGTGGATGTAATATGAGACACACGGCTGAAACTACTATTAATGTGTGAGGTTGAAAATCGCTGAATGAGTGAGATCTATTGCTGTGGTTCACTGAAGAATAGTGACCTGTATTTGAACCCAGGGCTCACTGCTCTTGACCTAAAAATGTCACAGTAACCAACGATTCACAGGAAAGTGGCAAATCATAGTCATTAAACAAACAAATCATTGTATACTGTCAGTTGCTACTTTGAAGAATTTAAGCCATTTTCACTATTAGAGAGATAAAAAATAAAAATCAGTTTGTTTGACACAGAAGAGCTGAGCACGCTCCACACAACCCTGTGTCACCCCCATTCGCCCATTTCCACAATGGGCACTAATATTTTTTAATTAATCTTTTTATTTTGTGCTTCTCTGCTCAGCTTGACACTGTAGGTGGTTGTGTTTTTAAGTAATACAGCCATGCTCCTTGTAGGTAGAGTTTAGGAATTCATATTCTGCCTTAATAAAACCTTGGTGAAACCATCTGAGTAAACACTTTGCACAGGATTGCTAAGTATAGGGGTGGCCTTTACCGTGGCCACAGGTGGAGGAGTACACCCCTTTGTAAGAACTCAGTGCACATGAAAGAAAATGCCACACACACATTGTATGCAAAAGTCAGATTTTTGCATGAAACTTTAAAAGCAGTTTACAAGAAAGAAAGAAAAATGAGTATCTTCTACCTACTATTTTCTAGGTTATATACTCAGTTTCAAAAGTACATGAAAATCCCCATCACAGGTTTTCACTCCAGCTTCACGAGTTTGGTATTGCCACCCACTTTCCCAGGGGCAATGCCATGTGAACACCCTCTGTTTTGGTTTGTTTCTTTATTTCTGTTTCATGTGACCCGCGGCAAGAATTGCAGTGCCCTAGCTACGGAAAGTGGGAATCCCCCACTGCTTATGATTATTGAGGTTCTTTGAGACAGGGCACACAATCTCAGATAAACTGTGCCCCTCAATTATAAGGGCTAGTTGAATATGATCCTTGCCTTACAAGTACCTTATTTTCCAATATGCAGTGTCTACATTCAATTATCAGGCATTATTGGAAACACAAAGGTCACTACTTACATCTCAAAAGCTCTTAAAGCAAACATGTTATTGCCTCCTGTACACTTTGGGCTTTAAAACCTTAGAATTCACTTCAGGAGACTATTACCATCATCTCTGGGATTTTTTTTTGTTGTTGTTGTTGTTGTTGTTTTTTTTTTTTTTTTTTTTTTTTTTTAACATCATAGCATAATGGAAAATGTCCTGGTCCAAATACCAAATAATCCAACAAAGCAGTTTCAAAAGGAAAGCACTGAGTTCTAAGATTGCAATACAAAATGAATGGTTTCATTGTCCAACTCCTTTGTCCCCACCCCTCACTCCTATGTCACATGCCAGGGCACCCTTTTGCTGGCATGAGAATGTGAACTCAGGATAAGAAGCCAGTCATTATTTTATAATTTAATATTAATTATAACAGTATTAGTCATGATGAACTAATGTTGCATTATGTAGCTTTCAAATGCATTCCCAGAGGAGTTTGATTATAATTTGCCATTTTATTCATGTTCAATTATTTTAAAGTGTTGCTGAATTAACAAGATCCACTTAGCCTTAATCACTACTTACCTCATCAGTGTATAGCACTGACATGCCAGGCTTGCAATGATAATCTGTGACAGGATGAGAGTGAAGCCATCATGGCCACAGTTGACATCCACACTCAGGTCTGTGGGTGACAGTTGTAGCTAAGCAGCCCCTCCTCCAACTTCGGTGACTCAATGTGAGCCAGATTGTAGGAAGTAGAGGGAACAGGGGTTGTGACCACTGAGAACCCTCCTCAGTCACTTTGCTAAATACTTTTCAAATTGTATAATAGAATGTTCCATACATTCTTCTAATGCACACTAATAGTGCTACCTCTGTTTCATCGTGTCTAGAAAATAAGTGCATTCAGTCTTTTGCTGGTGGTGGTGTTTGTAATGGGATTCACTTTGTCTAATTGCTATGTGGCTCTGGTTAATTCCTGATGAGACTGCTCCATATTATTTCTATGAATTCCTTCACCTGTTACTTCAAAATTTTGTTTTCTTTTCCATCCTCTGGTTAGAATTTCTGGTAGATCCTCCCAATATGCTCTACTTCTCCATTTGAGTAACAAAAAACTGACCAAGACCAATAGAGTGGTTATTTACCTGGAGAGCCTAATGGTAGCACAGTTTAGTATATTAGTGCATTATATTCCTACTGTGTGTCCACCACCAATGTCAGATATTATGGTAGAACATTAAGAGAGACAGGCCCTGCTAATTCAAATGAACAGGGCTATATATGGTCACTGGGAAAGTAGTCATGTTCAAAATAAAGTAGGAGTAATCCAGCAGAAACCTCCAGATTTTATCAAGCACCCCACTAGTGAATGAAATGATATAAATCAGAATTCTAGTCCCCAGTGTTGGGTAGCATCTATAAAGATTTCTTCAGTTTCAGGCAGCAATTCTATATGTGGGCCTTTTAACCACTTGATATTATAGAATTTCTCAACCATCCTATCTTTTGCTTTCTCACTCAAGGACTTAATTCAAAGGAAAAAGTGAATTAAGATGGCCTGCAGCAATGTTCTCTCTTTTATCTGTCCTATCCATATTGCACCATTTAAATGTACTATTCTCATACCAAGAATTTGCATAGCGACTGGGACTGTGGCCTTAATAATGCTTTGAAACTTATAATGAACAATTCAAACAAGGAATTTTTAAGATTTTATTTGTCATCAAAAGATAAGAATGCTACATTTGATCATGGCATGAGAATACATGTTTAAGCCCCAATCAAAGAAATGGCATTTTAAAAATAACAATTGGAATGGGAATTTGGTAAGTAATCATTATATGGTTTATTGCTATCATATGTACATACACACCTAATGTAAGCACACACTTATTTGTTCATTAGAGTTGCTAATAGGAAACAGAACTGGTGCTGAATCATGTGGCTTAGATTATAACTTTATTAATGACTGATGTTATTAAGTGCTGCTAACAGCTGGGTAGAATTCCCAGTGTTTTGTTGGTATTAACTTCTTTAAATTTTCCAGTGACTAAGTGGAGCAGATTATTATCCTTACTTTACATTTGAGCAACTGATGCAGTGAGCAACTTAAGAAATTTCTGATGAAATGTTTTATAAATATTATTTTTCCAGAAACATGAAAATAAGTATTTAGTTCTATGGTCTTTTTTCATAGTTTCAAAGTTTTTAGTGTTGTTCCTTTGAAATATTCTGTTAATGAATTTGTGATCTATTTTACTCTCTGGGTAAAACTTTTTCCTAAAGCTCAGAATAAAATTTGCATTCATCCAGAAGGAATTTGGAAAAACTCTTTAAATAAAAAGAAATCATGTATTTGCCAGGCTTTGGTGATGTAATCTGCATTGCTTCTACTTTAGTGGATTCCTCCTTGTAGAAATCGTTGAATGGCAGTTGGATACCGATAGTGTCTGCTCCCTGGCTCCCCCTTCCATCATCTCTCTCCAGGATGTGACTGCCAGGGTGATTTCCTTCCTCACCTCTCTAATGCTGCCTTTCCGCCTCCTTGAATCTCTTCATTGCTTGTCCTTTTTGATATGACCTTCTTGTACCTTGAAATATCTCCTCTGGTTCAAATATCTCCATTAATTCCATTCCCCCACTCTATCCAGGCAGCCACTGGGTTCTCAGTGACTCTTCCTGTTCTTCATTGTTCAGTGTTCTCTCTTACTGGCCTGCTGTTTGAACAGCGTGACACTTAGCAAATATGAGGCTCTTCACTTTATTAAAAAAACAAAAACTAGAGATGTGTTTTAAGGAGTATTCTTGTGCCATTGTGATGAAGTAGTATGAATAGGATCCTAATTAATTTTAGCTCTGAATGTGACAGCCTTCTCAATAGTGTCCAAATTGATCCACCATATTCTATCCCACTTATCACAACAACATGACCTTGGAAAAACTGCACTGAACAAAAATATTTTAAATAAGCCTTTGACTGACGTTACAATTATCATCTTATGCAGAGCAAATGCCAATGATAATAAGATGACAAACATTTGTACTGCTGGAGCGAGGAAAGCTTGGTAAGGAGTCATCGTCCTTCATCGAAAGGCTGCAGGAAGTAGCTCCAACAGCAAATCCTACCCCGATGTGAGTCTTCTGTGTTGTAGATGGAAGTGACACTGTCAGAATAGCCTTTAAACACACCCATTTGAGAACCAAATTAGTGACTAAACATGGCTCCCCCGAAGCTTGCATTACTCAAAACATCAAATCCTTAGTTTCATAAGGTAGGAACAGTAAGCCTACTGCTCACACTGATGAAAATTGTCCTTCCACTTTAATGGATTTATTTTGCTTCAGTTCTTTGACATAGCTGACATTCTTTGGTAACTGGCATGCCAAAGCAAAATTGCAATATTTTATTTAAAATCAACACCACAAAACAGTTTTAAAAGTTGAAAATCTCTAACATGATTTTCAAGCTCTTTGCATGCCCATCAGTGCAAAGATGCAGTCTTCCCTGTACAGTTTCAATGACAGGTATCTGAAGTGATCTGGCTCACTTCCCGTATCAATACAGTCTCTGAAGGGGCCAATTTTTAAAGTCATGTATTAGAAGCATCACTTACCGATTGCAGATAGGCAGTTTTAAAGAAGCAATTATGTCATTAGCAAATTATCTAGTTACTAAGTTGACTCATTGAAATAATGAGGAAAACTCAATGCTGATTATTTTTAGAGAAAGAAGCTAGTAGAATGTGAAGAATATTTTTGTAATTTAAGTGAATCTTATAAACATAACCTTTGCTACTCTAGTCTTTTAGGTATTGGGTATAATTTTTACTTCTAATCATTTAACATAAACAAAAGAAAATGAGAAGCCATGGAATTAATGTTTATCATGATCAAATAATTCCAATGCGAGTGGAGGTTATATTTAAGAAAGTCCATTTTATATAATGATATAAGCCTTTATATTATCAGCAGTTTCAGTTAAAATAGTGTCATTGTCATGCTGTTAATTTTAACTGTGCTAACTTTCAGGGCAATACCCTTTCTCAGCCTTCTCTGCAGGCCCTATTCCCCTACCATCTGGAATCTCTTAGCACGGGATGATCTGGTACCATATTAAGTTTCTCTGATCTTTCAGATTTAGAAACTTTTTTGTTTTCTCTTGCTCTGGTATAAACAGAAATAGTAATCAGTAACTCCAAATGACTTTGGCTCAATATAAGGATTCCTGGAATCACTTTTCCCCTGTTGAACAGGACAAGTTTGTTTCTGCATATCCCAGGATAAAAGTACCAATGTGCTAGCCTCTTTCCAATCCACATTTTATATGGATATAAATTTGAGTGAGAACCAAAAATAAGTTTTAACTTTTAACCCTAACTTCCTTCCACTGTAGCCATTTATTTTGTTAGTTATCTTGTGTTTGTTGATGACTCCAAACTACATCTTAATGCATTACTACAAATACCTTAAAATATGCAAAGGCATATTTTGTGATCCTATTTTTTTGTCATAGGTGTAAAAAATATGCATACATAAACATATGCATTTACATACTCCAGTCATTAAACTAAGGTCATCATTAAATCATCATGCACAACCATCTGAGCTGCCAGGCAAGCTGCCTGAAGAAACATAAGATATGCCGTGGCATGGGCACTGGAGCAAGAAGTCAAGAAAAATGGGCGCTCATTATGACACCACTGATTAGCCCTGATATGACTATACACTGCGCCTCAGTTTTCTCATCCATAAAATGGGGTACCCAATCTTATTCCTCCTTCCTCAGAAGATTTTACAAAGATTAAATGCCGTAATTCCTAAAAACAATAGCATAGTATTATAAAGTATAATTCTAGGTTTATATTAGTCAGCTGAGAAACTTTGGTAGGTAAAGCATTTAATATACACATGCTTACAAATCAAGTTCAGGCTAACATAATTGGTTGTGAACCTAATGTTACTGAGCATTCATATAGAGATACTGACAATTTTCAGGACTCATGTTCATTTCTTATTAACATATACCAACATATAAAAAAATCTATCCTAAAAGTCATTTTAAAAATCATATACAAACTAAGTAGGTTTAAGAAAAGCTGTAATCACATTGAATAATTAAAATGATAAAAATATTGATCCACACTTCCTCTAATAATAACGTCATCAAACATTTTGTAAAAATTAATTAAGTCTCACACTTTCCTTATTTGAAAATGAATTAATAATTCATGGCATAATGAGACCTGCACAATCAACACCATTAACTGGTTCTTAGGATGAATTTAATCCCTTAGTCTTTTAATTTAGTCACTAGAAAATTCTTTCATCTTTTATTGACTTGTATTTCAACTGTCCTTGTTTTAATTTTTAATAATACATCTTGTTTATTATTTAACAACTTATAATACAAAATTTAAAAATAATCTGACTTCTATGAATCAATGAAATTAAAAGAGAAAGGCTTAAATGTAGTATCTTTTCATTTTATAAGAAATCACATAAACAAGAAAATTTTATCTGGTTTATTTTGAAGTGGGCAAAATTGCTTCTAAAAATTTATGGGAACAATTAGAACATACCGTTTAGAGACCAAAAAGTCAGGATGTAAAATACTTAGTATTTTTATTAACACTTTCAGGTTGTACCTCTTACTGTGTAGAACTAAGGGGGTTTAACATTCTCTTTTGAAAGTTAACACATGGACCTATGAATGCAAACCTTCTTTCCAAGGGAAAACATGCTGTTACTCTTCCAGAAGGTCACCAGCTTGTTTTTGACAATAGAAAGAAAGGATAAACATGAGATGAATATACTATATTTTACAGATGTCAATTATTTCTTTGCAAATCAAATATTCTTAATTTGTAATGATATCTTTTCAAAAATCACCAGTTCATGAACTCCCTGCATTACCTCTGAAGCCTCAAAAAGACAATGCTTTGAGGAACAGTTTCCCTCCTTAGGCAAAGCTGGAGGTTCCCTGCTTTTTGTGGTGTTATGGTTTCCAGGACAGTATTCTGCCCTAAAATGAACTGACTAGTTTCAAAAAATACCACTGTCCCTATTACAAATATTGATAAAAGTGACAATATTGATATTTATAAGTGTTTATTATGTGCCAGCCACTATGGTAAGCATTTGGTACATACGTTATTGCTTTTAATTCTCATATCAATAATGTAATGAAAGTATCATTATCTCTAATGTATGGAGGAAGATAATGAAGTTCAGGGTGTTAAGTAATTTGATAAGAGTTCTCAGATATTAAGTGATAGAATGGTTTTAAAATCCAAGTCAGCTCAAATTCAAATCTCTAAAAATATATATTCTTGGAAGTCTCCAAAGTGACATCTTTGTTCTATTATTTCCCAAGATAGTGCAAATACTTTGTCACCATGAACTCAGTGCTGGAAAAAAAAAAAAAAAAAAAAACAAGCAGTTGTTAATTTCTTAATCATTTTTCTACTCAAATGGCCAATGGGGAGGGAGGGAAGGGAAGGGGGCAAAAGGGTGAAGAAAAAAAAAAAAAAAAGATGGTAGAATGAGATGGATATCATTACCCTAAGTTCATGTATGAAGTCATGAATGGTGTGAATATACATTGCATATGACCAGAGATTGGAAAAATGTGCTCTATATGTGTAATATGAAATGTAATGCATTTTTCTGTCATTTATAACATCTTAGAATAAAAAAATAAATTTTAAAAAATGAAAAAAATAATTTTTCTACTCAATGGTGGCAACTGTGAAGCTCTAGCATTCTTTGGAGAGTAGATCTTAAGATAGATTTTTTTTTTTTTTTAGTTTACTTTGCTTTAGGGTAGAAGCTGAAAAGATAAATCAGGAGAGAAAAGTCCTGTCTATGTAGGGCACTTCTGTAAGACTGACCTTTGAAGAGAACCTTAAAAACATGGAGATGATGGATGAATGAAAGATAGAAGGAGTCCACTTACTTTACAGATTTGCTTTGAGGAAAACTTGACCAAAAGCCAATTCCTTATTTACTTTCTGGATTTAGTCTCATGATATTAAAGTTTAAATGTAGCCTTCTGCTCACAGTCCATTGGTCAAAGCAAGTCACATGGACACACCTAGCTGCAATAGTGTTGAGAGGAAGCACTCCTCTTAGGCTCAGAAGAGGAGAACCAGACTATTGGTGAACAGCCAGTGTAACTACCATTGTTACAACCATGGAAAAGTGAAATAAAACTAGGCCCTTCCTTCATAGGCAAAAGAATATTCTAGGTGAACTAAAAGCATGTGCATGAAAAATCAAACATTAATACATTTATGAAATTCAACAGAATGTCTTTATGATATGGGGTAAAGTATCGTAAAAATGAAGCAGAAACAAAACAGACAACATTGGTAAATATAATTATATTAAAATAAAATAACTTTTGCAAGAAACAATTGTGCTTAAAAAAGAAAAAAAAAAAGTATTTAAGACTAATGTAACCCTTATGGCCAAGAATAAATTAATTTCTAGAGTTGCTGTGTGCAGTGGCACAGGACTGTAATTCCAGTACAGTGCATAAACACTTCTAAACATCAAAAAGGAAAAGACAGCTAACCTAATATAAAAACAGACAATATATAAGAGTACATAATCCATGAGAGAGAAATGCAGAGAAGCCATAATTACATGCATAATGGACAACATCACATGTAATCACATGTAAAATACAAGAGAAGTGCAATCATACACCCATCTGCAGGCAAATGCTAAGAAGTTTGACAGGACCAGGATATTGAGAATGTGAATATCATTGGGTGCTCACTTGTAGCCATGTTGGATGTGTAAATTCAGCTCAATCACTTGACTTAACAATATGAATTTATGTAATAAAATTAAAAATATGCCTGAACTATAAACCCAGTATTTCACCTTTTGTATTTCTCCACTCAGACAAGTACATAGGTACTAATATTTAAGGGTGTTCATTGAAGCACTCTTCGTAACTATACAACTTGGAAGCACACATAGAAGAAAGAGTGCATCCATTGAAATCAGTTCCCTAAGAAGTAAGCTGCATGGTATAGCCATTTGGTCTGTTCAGTTGGCTGGATGTCCTTATCACCTCAACACTGCCTGGAATATAATGGATTTTCAGTGTATGTCTAATTCATTGAATGAATGGATGATGAATGATTGAAAGAATCTAAAACTGAATGAAGCAAAATTACATGTATCAATACTGACAATCTCAAAAGCAATGTTGAATGAAAAAAGCTATTTGCAGGATATATAACTATAAAATCATTTATACAAATTATAAAATTCATAAAATACTGCACTTTTCTTATAGAGACAAGCATGTGTGTGTGTGTGTTTGCACAAATATGCAAACATCAAAACATGACAACAACAAACAAATTCCTGAAAGCAAGGACCCCTGAGGCAAGGAAAGGGTTTATATCAAAGAATACACAGGCAAGTTTAGGTGCATCTATATATTTTTTTTTATTTTTTTAAAGCCAGTGATAGAAAATATTAGTAATTTAAACACATGAATATTGCACCATATCCTGAGTTGTTAACATATCAATTCCTATCCCTCTCTTTGCATGAACTATTTCATGACAAAATTATTTAATAAGTCTACTGAACATACATATATTAAATTCATGGAGCAACTCAGTAGGACAATTTGTTTCTTAATAAAGTACAATAATTTATTATACTTTGGTTTTCAAAAGCTTAGTTACTTCTTTAATAATGTACTGATTTTTAACTATTCTATTCAAATCCCACCAATTTAAAATATCAGTATAATTTTGTGGTTAAAGAGCACTGAACTATGCCATAGAAATGCATTACTGTCCTCTAGAATCTCCTACTGGCTGTGACACTTACATCAGACAGTAATTAATTAATAAGCGCCTATGTACAAATGACTCTGTACTGGCTAGAGTACAAAACTCTTCTCGTCTTTTCCCTGCCTTTAAGGAGCTTACTGTTTAAAGGGACTTTAATTGTAGAATAGGCTTTGTAATACACAAAGGAAAACAGCTACATTAGTCCAAGGCAGTTTTTCTTACAGTTTGGGGTCTTGATATGTGTTCTTTGTTCTGTTGCACTTATAGCTCAGTTCTTCTGGATGAAGATGAACTCTTTTTTTTTCAATCTTTTCTGCATTCCCAGGCACACTGTTC
Source organism: Tamias sibiricus (assembly GCA_025594165.1). Classification (NCBI taxonomy): domain Eukaryota; kingdom Metazoa; phylum Chordata; class Mammalia; order Rodentia; family Sciuridae; genus Tamias; species Tamias sibiricus. The sequence continues at coordinate 42,911,729 of CM046661.1, forward strand.
ACACTTTATAAAAAGTAAAAATAATCACAATATTTAACCTTTTATTATAGTTGCTCTCAACTGTTACAATCATCTCTTTAAGGTTCGCCTCTAATTCATCTTCATATCCTTAATGAGCATTTGAATTAAGCAAAACAATTCTGCACGGTTATCATAACGGATTATACTAAGAGGAATATGCATGTATAACAAAATAACATATATTTTATGACTTTAGACAATCAAGGCTGTTTAATCCTTATCAGTGACATCAGTGCGGACCCAATTAGCACAGTTTGCAGCCACTTCATAATTCAAAAGAATGTGATCATTCAGCTGGAAGCACATTTGACAGAAACTCCATAGTCATGAAAGTAAAAGCTTGCAAGATCACCCACCAGGATGGAGAAGCTGTCATTCTTTCATCAGTGCTGTTGAATACTAATGTCAAGGTCAGAATGGTGTAATTTTAGGCTGCCAAAATATTGCTGGAATTGATATACCAGAAGATGTTTAAGAAAGTAAAGAAAAAGAACTTTGCAAAACTTTCATCAAGTATAGTTTGATAGGACTTTTTACTACCTAGAGACTAATCTCCATTTTATCATTGTTTTACAACAAAATCTTCTGCTAGTTCCCTTGCATGATTCCAATATTCTTGCTTTCTTTCTTCCTCTATATTATTAAACTTATATCTTGGTTAAGAATTGGAACTATTGTAAAAATCTATTCCTTTGAGATTCTAATTTTAAAAGGAAGCCTGCTTTTGTTAAAGCTTTTTTTTTTTTTTTTTTAACCTTTTTACCCCTCCACAAGTGGAGAGTATAACATACATTTAACTCATGTACAATATTCCATATGGGTCATTTCAAACACTGCTCAGAGAATAGAGTAAAATCATAATACATTGAGACAACAGGTTCCAATTAGATTAGATTTTCCAAGACAACAGCCTGTTCTAATTAAACAATAATTGTTACATTGTCACTGAATACCATTTGTCTATGGAAAACCTGTGTATTTTCTAGCCCCTTTATGTATATTGTGTGAGTTACGTGACCCTTATAATCATTCCTGAAAATTGAAAGCTGTTTAGTGCCATTGTTTTAGAAGAACCTGAGGTTGTTGTTAGCTGTTGACTTTTTGAAAATTTATAGCATGCAGGATGAGAGAGAAGGTGGCTTTGGAGCCCAGCTTCTAGGATATGTATCAATATCTTCCAATTATTAACCATGGGCCACTTGTTATAGACTCTTTGAACATGTTACCAAATTATCATTCTCCTAATATCTCCCTTTCTTTCTCTTATTCTTTATTTTATTATTTTTATTTTAAGGGAAAAATAATAAGCAAAACCCATCACACATTTCTTTTATTTTTGTTTGCTGAAAATTTCCAGAATCCATTCACTAGGGGAAAAACAAAACAAAACTCAAAACTCATAGTTGCTCTGATGTGATTGATTTTACAAACATAAATATGTCAATGAGCTATGCCAAACAATAGCTCAGTAGGATTGCTTTTCATATTCCAGATACATTTTGAAAGATGTCTAAAATGACATGTTTGCTGTAAAATATACATGGCCGGGTGAACTTTCCTAGTCTTATCTTGCGCCTCAGTAACTCTAAAGAGAAAGCAAAATTTTTCTTCTGCATCAGACGTGTTGTAAAAAATATTTAAATATTGCTTTTAAATATTCCTTAGTCTTCATAAACATACCACGTACTTTTAACAAGTTTCTAATTTTAACTTACTACTAAGGGCAGCTACTGAGGACTCAGGGGCAGAAAGCTATCGCCTTTTTAAGTGTTTCTTGGTGGATGTTTTAACTGAATCGATTCAATCTACATTAGGCCATGCCTAGGCTTAGCTTTAAAGAAAATTTATCAGCGTCCTAAGGTGCTTTAAATCTTCGGAGATGATTATATAGACAGCACTACAAGCCTGCTCAAAGTTGAACAATCTTTTGTGATTTGGGTGTAATTATTTTTTTAAACAAATGATGCCCAGTTTTAAGGGACTATAAATTTTTGCCTTGGAAGTAATGGACTACAGATTACAATGAACCAAAGTAGCCCCTGGAAAACCTGATTCCAAGAGTTCAGGACAGATCTAAATTAAAGATGACTTCTTACAAGAACAATCTGAAGACTAGGATGTAGCCTCAAGGAGGTGGGGAGAGATGTAAACCTGAAAGTTCTGTGCAAGGTGTGAACGGACAGAATTTAAGACCAGTATTTTTTTTTTTTTTTTTCAGCAAAATCCCATCTCTTAATATATTAGCTAGTCTGTGTTTCTTTTTTCCTATAGAGTAAGTGTGTTAAATCTGAATGATATTAATTAGATAATCCACCAAATGTTTATAGAGGGTCAACCAGGCCCTGTGAATAGTCCTAGGACTTTATTAGTAAATAAAATAAGGACCTACTTTCAGGAAACTCAAAGTCCAAGGAGGAAGCAATTAAACTAAACAATCAAGAACAGAGAGATATGTTTATGTCCCATGACTGTGTCCCCCCAGTTTTCCTAAAAGAAAAACAGAGGAATATTAAATGTCAAGATGGATACCATAATGGGAATATTAAATACAGCAAATAGAAGCAAAGGGAAAGGAGATTGTGATTATGTCATACATAAGTCAATGTGGTTGTCACCCTCTTTCAGGCCTGGATGGTCGAGCTGATTGCTGAAGCTGTGTAAAACCCGTGGGCTGGGTCTTGTGCAGTGAGCTGCCATATGGCGTGCGTCTGTCCTCTCCTGGGAATGCCGTGCCCCACTAGGCTAAAGTGGTTTCCACATTAAGAGGTTCATCCTCTTCCTGCTGCTTCTTCCCAACACAGGGTCTGGTGAAGCCAGATGTGCTTCTTACCTCATAGGAAACTCCCTGGCTCAGCCTCTTTCCACAAGCATTGGGCAGCCGCTGCACAGATCTGCCAGGCTGTGATCTAAGGGATTTGAACACAGGGGTTGAGTGTTTGACAACTCATTTGTGGGCAATACAGACTTGATGGAATTATTTAACCTTAGCATGCCTCCATTTTTTTTTTTTTTTATTTTTAACATAGGAAAAATAAACATGCCTACCTTAAAGATTACTGTGAGAATCAAGAGAGGTGAAACCAGGAGTCCTTTCATCTGAGAGGCCGTTTATATATCACTGTTTCTTCCACCTTCCTTCCTTCTTTTATTACTTTATCAACTTCTCCTTAGCCATCTCATTTTCAAGTTGTAGCCCAGTATGAACCAGTTCTACAAGAGGCAAAGAAGAGAATAGAAGTGACTCTGGTCTCCCAATAAGTCACAATGAACAAGCATTCTGTATGACTATAAGATCAAAGGGTTGGTGTGAAAATTAAATGAGATTATGCAAGTAATGCAGTTGGTGCATAGTAAGTGCTCAAAAAATATTAACTGCTGCCATATGGCTTAGTAGTTTCACTGTGAAAATGGAGTGGAATTGCTAATCGGGCAAAGGTTGGGTAAAGTAATACAAGCAAAACACTTAGCATATATTAAGTGCTCAATAACAATTAGCTGCAATTAGCTGCTGCTCACCAGGGTTTTACTGCATGAGTGATAATGGAGTTGGCAAAATCATCGATGGATGAGGCTTCTTCTGTTATCCCATGCCCTGTGACAGCCCTTGATGGTAGGTAAGGAGGTTGCTTCATCTTGTACCTACTAGGAAGCTACTAGTGTGCTCACAAAAGGGAACTGGGAGCTGATCTGGGAAAGAAAGAATGAACAGCTCTTTTCTCTGAACTCAACAGGCAAATATCACGTTTATCAGAACCATAAAAAGAAAACAAGGTAGAAATGTACTTCAATTTTATACTACATCCAAATTATAATATGCATGATTTTACCCTGAATGTACTTCAAATCCACTGACTGGGCCCCAGTTTCACATGGTTATATTAGTGAACATAAAAAATATTAAATTTAATATTTTACAACTTCATAATGCCTTTTGAAGTATTTTTGCGCATACTGCCTTAGCTCTAAAATGAGTTACTATTTATTTGTTATGTTAAGTATGTAGCATTATAGCTGTAAAATTTATATAAGAAATTGCAAGGAAAATGTCAAAAATAATGGGAATCTGAGAGTCTTATTTTAAGTGTTTGTTTGCAAGGCTGTGACTTAAAAACATTAACCTTAAATTAGAAAGGTCAAGGTTCATATCAAGTTTTCAGGGAACACATAAAAATATGTCACTGTGAATAACAATAAACTAAACCTCACTTTAAGTTTGGGCTTTCATCTTCAACTCAAAACCCTAAGCATACATGGTAGGGTTGCTTATATATGTTAAAATATTCCATAGAAATGTTTGCAGAGAGCTGGCGCATGAGCCTGAACGTCCTGGTTATCTTAACAAAGAAGTTCAGTTGAACAGCTCAGCACAAAAGCAATTTTTCCAAAGCAACAACAAAACAACAACAACAAAAGTCTGCTAAGTCCTAAAAAAAAAAAAAAAAAAAAAAAAAAAAAAAGTCTTTAATACTACTACTACATAATTTAATTTGGGATCCAAATAAATTAAGAACAAGGCCCTCTTTCATTAAAGCATTGACCCATTTTATGGCTGTGGTCTGTGGCTTGTTCACCTCTTTATTCAAATGTGACTTATGCTAACTAATGGAGTCCAGGCTCCACCATTGCTAATGGGGGCACAATTGTGGCAGTTGGAAGATGGAGTTTTTTTTTTTTTTTTTTTTTTTTTTTTTTTTTTTTTTTTTTTTCCATTCAAGCCTGATGTTTCCTCCTTGAATCATAAAACTTGAGAAATACATGTTGACGTTCTGTATTCGCACTGTGGGCATTGGCTGGGCATCACCATAATTGTCAGTGACAGACATTCTTTTACAAAGATAAGTTCTCACCTAATTTGTGTGAAGCAGTCCCCAAAGAATGTCACGGTAACAGCCAGCACATGTGCAATATTGCTTTCAAATCACATGCATGTGCCAAATGCCAAAATGAAAATTTGTAGAAATGACATCTGCAATTGAAAAAAAAATACACCTCATAAAACCCATCAGGGATTCTGATTTTCTGGGAGTTGTTTTGGTCATTGCCCTTTTAATCTAAAATGACTACTTTATCACTCTTCTTGTGAGAGGCCCTGTGCACTTTAGCAGTGAGGCATGAGAAGGGTTGGGTCATACAAGGGGCAGCTTAACAGCAAGTTCAACTACAAGTGCGCCACAGTGTAAAGAATTGATAGGGAAACCCTTGGTGGCTGAATACTTTCCACCTAATTTGACTTACTTATTTTATGTCAATCAAGGTTTAGCAAATTTATTGACAAGGGTTCTTTTTAGTAATAAAAATAGCTACACCTTCTATGGCGCTTGCTATGTGTCAGGCAATAGTCTAACAGCTTTACACATATCAATTCCTTTAATCCTCACAGTGACCCTGTGAGGTATGATAGTTGTGATCCTCATTTTACAGATGAAGAACTTGGTGCTGAGATTTGAACACAAATTGGCTGATTCTAAAGTGTGTGCTTATCTAGCATATTATGTGAGAAATGTCTATTTAATTAAATATTATGAAGTTAAAGCAGTTGACATAATGAGCATTCAAGCAATGTAACCTATTATTATCATTGCTGTTATCATCGTTCTTATTTTATTTGCACTGTAGACTTTGCTATCAAAGCTCACATAATGAAATTATCTGGATATGTTTATCCGTACACACAGTAACTTTGGTAATCAGAGCACCCCATCAGAAATTGTTTTCCTCTATTGAAATTTGTAGATTAATTGTATGGATAACTTCTTTAGGAACAAATGTACCTTTTCCTATATACACATCATTATCCCCTAAAAATATTTGTAATTGTGTAATTGTATTAATGACACAGAGAGTTGTTTATTTTTAAGCTCCAACTCAAAAACATTGCTCCCCTTACTCTACTGTGCTTGACTCATTCTGACAGCTTTACTGAAAATGTAAAACTTACAAATTCCCCCTTTTATGATGTTGGCCCTCAGGGAGCAGGAGGTGTTGAGATTGCAAGACACTCAAGGAAACTCCCCTTGACCCGCATCTGCATCTGCACATGAGCTGCCTCTTTCTTTGAAAGTGAGCAGAATCTACCAGTTTCTTGATGTGAATAACAGGGAGAGGAAGCCTTCTCTGGAGGACAGAGTCACCTGCATAACACAGGAGAGACATGGTACTCTGCTCACAGCAGCCCTGTCCAGGCCCTGTCCTGGGTGCTGATCACATTGTTTGCTCTGTATGATCTCCAAGAGAACACCACAAATGTTCATTATCTCTGCCTTATTTAGTTACCTCTTTTTTTTTTTTTATTTATTTATTTACTTATTCATCATGCATTACTAATAATACTTGACACATTTTTCCCCCAATCTTATTTTGTTAGTCAGCTGTGTGTCACTATAACACATACCTGAATATTATGGTTTGGAACTGGTATGTCCCCCATAGGCTCATGTATTTACAACTTGGTCCCCAATGCAGCATTGTTCAGAGTTGGGGCATTAGGGAATAGTTAGGTCCCGAGGGCTCTAACCTTATCGAGGGATCAATCCATTGATGGATTCTTAACTGAATGGATTATTGGGAGGAGGCAGAAACTGTAGATGGTGGAACCATTTGAAGGCCATGGATCCTTGTTGGTGTGTGTCCTTGGGAACTACATCTTGTTCTCAACCCCCTTCCCTTTCCTTCTCTCTTTCTCTCTGCTTCCTGGCCATCATAAGGTAAGCCTCTTTCTACCATGCCCTTTATCCATGATATACTGCCTTCCCATAAGACCAGAAACAGTGGAACCAACCAGCCATGCACTGAAACTGTGAGCCAAAATAAATCTTTCTTCCTTTAAGTTGTTTTTCTCAGGTATTTTGTCACAGTGATGAAAAGCTGACTAACTCACTGAGATAAACAACTTATAAAGAGAAAAGGTTTATTATGGCTCATACTTTTAGAGGTTTCAGTCCATGATTTGTTGGCCCTATTAGTGTCAAGGCATCACATCATGCTAGAGAGCTTTGTGAAGCGAAACTGCTCACCTCACAGCAAAAGAAAGAAGAGAAGAGGTTGGTGTTCTCCTATTCCCTTCAAAGCCATGCTCCACCCCCTGCCTCAGTCACATAAAGACATCCCATAGGCCCCACCTCTTAAAGGTTTCAACACTTCCCAATAATGGCACCCTGAGGAAAAGGCTTTTAACACATGCACCTTTAAGGGACACTTATCCAAGCCATAGTATTTATATTTTGAGAAACTTAAGGTTTTAATTATGAAAATCTGAGCTCAGACTTTGGAATGAACTCATTATCATAAATTTAACATAAATGCACTGAGGAAACAGTAATATACAGAAATTATAATAGATTTGCTCAACATTGATAAAAAGGTTTTCTTCCAAAGCTATTGATGAAGTTCTAAGGCATAGATTATCTTTTCTTAAAATTACTTATTTAAATGCAGTTAATAGAATATGAACTTAACCAATTTAAAGTGAACAAATGACATTTATATATGAGTGACATATAAATATACATATATATAAATGTCATATATATGCCATATATATCTTTATATGTCATTGTAAAACCACTGCATCTATTTTCAAAATATTTGCATCAATCCAAAGTAAAACCCTTACTAATTAAGCCAATTGTCCACCTTCTCTTCAACCTCTGGAAACTACCAATCTGCATTATTTTCTTATGGATTTATCTATTCAGGATTTTACATATAAATGTAATCATATGATATATGACTTTATGTTTAGCTTGTTTCACTTAGTGTAATGTTTAAAGAAAGTCTCAATGATCTTGTAGCATATTCCACTACCCTATTTCTTTCTATGACTGAATAATATTCCACTGTATATGTAGTATACCACATGTAAATGCCACACTTTTTTCCTCTATTCTTCCCTAATGGACATTTCTGCTGTCACCACATTTTGACTACTGTGAATAATGTATCTACAAAATTGCATGTCTATGTATTTACTTGATGTCTGCTTTCAACTTTGGTCTATACATAAGAGTGAAATTGCAGGATCATTAGATTATCTCTTCAATTAATTATTAAGCCGGTATCATCCTTGGATTAACTAGTATAATCATTGCTAGCCTATGTTCCACCCCTGGCAGGTTTTTTGTGTGCTGTTGCCTCTGCAGAATAGTCTTCTTTCCATTTCCTTTTCTACTTATTCTTTCAATATCAAGTTAAACATCACTTTGTAAGCCTCAGGATTTTCTAGGTGTGCTCTTTACTCTCCTACTCTCTTATAATGGCAATTCGTCAAACAAAGAGAGATAGGATGAATCCAACAGGAAATAGTGCATTATAATGTGTTGTTAACCAAACCTTTTTAAGTCCCTTTGACCTAAGCCCTATGTTAAGCACTAGGAATACAGAGATAAATGTGATAGATGTGGTCCCTGCCCTCATAGAGTTTCTAATCTTCAAAGCAATAAAGGCAATTAGTTTTCATTATCTAGACCACAATTTGATTTCCCAAAATGACAACCTTGTTGCAGCATTTTTCAAATGTGAAAAATTGTCTATATTTATTTTGGGATGATGATCACATCTCTTCTTATTCAGCCTTGTTCCTTCTCTGATTAATTGCAACTTTCAGTTGTGTCCCTGTAGTAACCAGAAAAGCCCTTGGAGATGATTTGTGGTTTCATAACTATCCAATGTCATGCTGGCAGATTGAATGTCAAAAACATCCTCTTGTAAGGCTCAATTTCAGACACAGGTATACTTGTAGCAATTTTCCCTAAAACAGTGCAAGAGCATTTAGTTTTTTTTTTTTTAAATATTTTTATTTATTTGCTTTAGTTGTACACAGTGCGTTTTATTCATGCATTTCCTAAAACTTCGCCTACGCGCTAGGCGCGCGCTCTACCGCAAGACAATCCCAGCCCCCATTTCAGTTTTAAAACTATGAAAATTCATCTGCATTTGAGGTCTATGAAACTCAAAAATGTGTAACAAGTTTAACAGTTCATATAAATGCTTTAAAATTAATTCCCATAGAAGTGATAATTTCCTAGTCAAACTTAATTCCTAATCAAAATTAAGAGTAAGATTTTTGAAATCAGGAAATATCAAGAAGTGCTAGCTGAATGAGGATACATAGATATAAGGGCACAGAACTAGTGGATCCCAGGATAGAGTGATTTAAACAAAATAGAAGAAAGAAAAGTTCATTGATCTGTCATGGAAAACCCAGGCCAATGGGAATAGGTGGATTTTGTCTCTGGGCTCAAAATGGTTGTTGAAGCTCCACACAAGAAATATACATCCCAGAAAGTGGGAATAAGACAATGATGCAGGGCAGGCCCATTATGTTTTAGGAATGCATGCATTCATTCATATACCAGCAGCCAAAGTTTTGTTATGGGGCCACATTTTCAAGGGAGGTTTAGAAATGTAGTAGTCATGTAGTCTACAACTCTAGAGCTCTAACATAAAAGAAAAGAAAGGAACATGTATGGCAAGGAAGAGCAATAGATTGCTCTGCCATAGATTCTCTGGTTTGAAGAATGCTTCCTTTAATTCCAGTAGATTCCAAGTGAATAAAGATGTAATCTGTTTAGAGTTTACATTCTAAAATGAATTCTTAACTACTTTTCAATAATAGAGTCAGTACTAGTTAGAGTAGCTATCTAGAAATGAGAACTTCATAACTATGTTTTTAGTCAGTAAAACAATTTCTATTTATGCCCTCTAGTTTGATTTCAGAATGTGAAAAATAATGGGAAAATCTAAGTAAAACTAAACATTTCTTCAGTAATAAAGTCCTTTCCTGTTTTTGTTTTTCCATTTTATGGATTGTTCCAAAAAAAAAAAAAAAAAAAAAAACCCACAACAATAACAACAACAACAAAAAAAAAAACACCAAGTATCTTTTCTCCACTTTTATTATGCCTACTACTTTTTCAAAACTAATGGTACAACTTATTTGCATGTGTGTACATAAATTATATAAAAATATTTGATGCAACGAACATCTAATTTAATATGAAAGGACAAAATCTGTTTCTTTGAGAAATTCACCATAAAGATACATTTTATACTTGAAGTTAAACTTCTCAATAATTTATTCCCTCTCTAGGCTGCCTGAGATTCTAAATTGGTCAAATTACTGCTAGGGTGCTCAGAATGACCTCGTACCAGGGCACACCTGATGGCAATTGTTTATATATAGAACACAATCCTGATCAATCTCTGACACTTATTACTGACTTCCTGCTGCTCAAAAATGTGTACTCTAATAGCATTTGTATGTTTTCTTTTCCCTCAAGGTTTCAGATTCCTTCCCTACAAGAACATGGCAAATTAGAATGAACATCACAGACACCAACAGAAGTAGCCCCAGCAATTTGATTGTAGTCTAAGATAATATATGGTATTTACTAAGTAAAAACATCTATCTGTGAAATACAGCTTTAGAGATATTGGAGTATACCAAGATTTATACATATATCTTTTGGACATTTCAAAGTTGCAAATGTTCCAACCATTATTATTCCCTTACTATGGAATATGTTTTCAAGATTTCAAGTTAGAATAACTTCCAAAAACAATGAAATGAGTAACTCAAAACAAATTTCTAAAAATTGACGGAATCGTGAGTTAAAAAATATAATCCTTTAGAGAATGACTTCTCTAGATGTTTGACATTCCTATAAAATTATGGCTCTACTGTTACTATTTTTTAGATGTTCAAAACGTTATATTAATCATAAATGTATGATGAACTAGTAATTAAATATTTGAAAGGGAAATAGATAATGAAGCCTTAAGCATTTTTGAACTTGAGTCTGCTTAAACAAACAGCTTTTAGAGAGGATTTGTGTTGTAAAGATTGAGAATCATCTTGTTTGTGTTTTTCTTTTGAATTTCTTCAAGACTAGTAGGAGTCTTTCCTATCTCTGAGACACAAGGAAGTACCAGCACGGTATGAACCCTAGTGGTCTCACTTCTATGACACCGAGGAGTTAATTGCAGATACAGAACATGGACAAGTGTTAAAAACAAACAAACAAACAAAATTTTCAGTCGTGTCTAAATTGTATTCACAAATTACATTTACCTCCTAAATCGCTCTCAAATCTGCCAATTTCTCTTTTTAATTCCACTCCCATCACCTACTCCATTCTATGCTCCCCTGTCTATTGAACCAGCATCATAGACTTCTTTGTCAGTATCCATGGAATTACCAAACCCCACAAATATTTCCCAATCCATAGGCCTTCATGAGGCACATTGATTATTTTGAAGCACAAATCCTTTTATATTGAACTACTGCTTGAACCACTTTAAATTTTCTCTTTGACCTGTGTCTTCAACTCTCTCCAAGGTTTTGCAGAGTCTGGCCTCTGCCTCTTATTCTGTGTGTCCCATGACTTGGTGCTCCCTTATTCTCTGCAGTCCAGCCACCATGACCATTTTGCAGCCTCCCTTTCTCAGGGGAATTCTTATTTGTCATTTTGACTCTCTGAAATGTACCACCCACCCCTTGTCTTGAGCTAGTTATTAGCTATCTGGCTTTAAATCTAGTGTTAAACTCATTGCACTTCAGCTGGCTGTTAGTACAGACAGAGTCTTAGTTATAGGCACTAAGTTAAGGAATGCCAAGGTTATGATTCCTTTACATGGCCCACCTCATGACTTCTCAAAAACTAAGAAAGAATGAGAATATGTGAGTGGACCTCCATTTCCAGTAACATCATGGTAACCATGGCAAATGAACTCAAGCTTACTTACTTACTACTTACCTCTATAAGTAATATGCAATCAGCAACAATTATGCTCTTTTCTTATACGTTGGTACTCATATTTTGAGACATGAGAAGATGCTGATTGTTGCCAGTTCTTCAAACATGTGGTCAATTGTACATTCATTCAGAAACACTTCTTGGAGCATATCACATGGCAGGAACAAGACTTGAGCCTTCATAAATCCCCATTCATGCTGATCCTTCCACCTGTCGTATGCTTTCTCTCTTTCCATTCCATCTTTCCAAACTTACCTGAAGTCCCTGGAGAAGTTTTCTTTCAAGGCCCCGTTGAAATGTGACCTCTTCTCTGAAACTTCCTTGAACTTCTTCTGGCCGAATTAATTGCTCTTTTATCTGTGCTCCCAAAGGAGTTAGTTCATACATTTGTAAGAATACTTATCAAATTGCATTATGACTATTTGCATATCTGTGCCCTTTCTGGACTTATTTCTTTATGATAGGGCCCACATCTTACTGATTTTAAAATCTCCCATCTCATATTTACATATTGAACTTGCATATCTAGCTGTATCATAGGGCTTGGCATGTAACTGGCACAATTAAAATAGTGGTTGTTGCTTAAATGCCTAGGATTTCCCAAACACCTCTGGACATTCCCATGCAAACATCTCTGGACACTCCAATGTATGGTGAGATGTAAATAATCATAGAATATAATTTATAATCTTTTCTGGATGGTTTGTTAAATAAATTCTCATGGCATCTTTGCTTTTCAATGAAAACTTCTGCTTTTGCCAAAATTCCCAATGCATAGAAAAGACTAAAACAATAGAAAAATACAAACTTTGCAAAAATCAGGGCAATAAGAAATCTGAAAAGCAAGTGGGAATGCAACTATCCTTGGAAATTAGGCTAGGTCACTGAGGAAGGATCCAAAGAAATAGCACAAGAGTGTAGGGACATATTTGGGGGACAACACACAAAAGAAACAGAAATATTCTTACAAAAGGCAACAATAAAATATTCCTATATCATGTATATCAAGTAGATGTTTTCATTACAAAAAAATAAAACAGTAGTCCATGTTAAGTGATATTTAGGAAGAAGAACTCAGGCCCACCCCCAATCTCAATGTTTCATTGCATCTCACTTGATGTTGGTTATATTATCTTTGACGATTAGTTAAATTTGTAGCTTGTGCATACCTGAGGGATCTTTATGAATAGACAGGTTTAAGTCTACTACAAAATATTAACTATCTCAATGGAATATTGCAATTATCTAGCTTGATCCCAGATCCCTAAATGACAACAGATCTCTGTGTAACTTTCAGATTCAGACATTGTGTGAATAGTCCTGGAAAAAATTGATTCAACCTAAACTGGAATCATCTACATTTCTTAAATCAGTTTTGGTCTGGAGTATGATTGATGACTGGTTTTGAGTTATGAAATGAAGACAGCAGGGTTACCCTCTCCCAATCCCACCATGCTCGTGTTTCAGCGCAGTCCTTGCTGTCAGTGCATGAGAGTGGCCAGGCATGTCCTGACACCTTGGCCCAGTAAAGACAATCTGACGAGGCAGGCTAGAGGCATAGTTTGTTGGCAGTCTGTAAGAATGATCATGAGCTCATTTAGTCTTGCTCCCCATTCTCCCTGTTAATTCTGTTTTCTTTTTTATTCATTTTCACTTACCCTTCACCTAGATTGGAAAATGTTGACCCATGAGTGAAAATGAAAAAAAAAAAAAAAAAAAAAGATTGAATCCAATATGCCCCTACCTTGATCATGGACTGATTGAAGCCTTAGAACTCAAAATATGCCAGTGAAGGAGATGATTACTTTGTAAATAGTGTGTGCAAGTGAGTAGGACCAGATGATGGAAATCCTTGTTGATTTAAGGAGGATACAGATTGTATTTCAGCACTATTTCTAATTATTATAATATTCAATCCTTGTGAATAATGAAAAGACTGTTTGAAGTCTAAACAAGAGAAAATATAGCATTCATTTTTAAAGAGAGAGAAAAGAAGGAACCTTTTGAATAGATGGATTACTTTAACCTTAGTATTTGTCTGGGCACAGAAATATGATATTAATCTGTGAAAATCTCCAGGAGAGTAGCAGATGTTGGTAATGAGCACAATGACTAGGAATGTAAGACCAGTTTGCTTATATATATGGTGGCCTGTATATTTTAGTAGGAAGCAAAGGATAAAAGACTTCTGTTCTATAGGAGACTCTTTGTCGGGAGTCTGTCCTATCCCTTCTATCCCATCCCCCAATATAGGCACTCCCTGTGTAGAAATCTCCTGCTAATCATGCAAGATTCCATCATCATCTCATGTGAAACCTTCTCAGGGAACCTTAATTTCCTGACTCTGCAATAAGCAAAATAATGCCACCCCCTACAGTAAGATGTCCACACAATAATCCCTGGAACCTGGGAAGATGGTTCCTGGGTAGCAAAGGGAAGGATAACAAAATGGGAAAATTATCCTGCATTATCTGCTTCAGTCAAGTGTAATCACAAGGGTCCCCAAAAGTGAAAAATGGAGGCAGACAGGTCAGATGCAAAATGAGGTTATGGGGAAAAGATGCAAATGACCACTCTTGACTTTGAAGGAGGACAGAAATCATGACCTGGATGCAGGCGCCATCTAGGAGCTAGAAAAAGCCTGGACATTAACTGTCCCCTGTAGTATCTAGAAGGAATGTAGCCCTATCAACACCTTGATTTTAGCCCAGTGAGACGTAGTTCTGACTTCTGGACTCAGAATTATAAGATAATAGATGTGTTATTTTAAGCTTCCAAATTTGTTCCAGAAGCACCAGGAAACTAATAAAAATTCCTTGGCACATTTTTTCATTCCTCTTCTGTTCAGCCATATTATGATATATACAGCCTCAGCATATCACAATTATTTATGGGTTGTCTTCCCACAGGATCCTCCCTCCATCACCAAACTGAAATCTTTATTCTTACTGTTTTAGTCAGATTTTGCATCACTGTGACCAAAATACCTGACAAGAAAAATTTAGAGGTGGAAAAGTTTATTTGGGGTTCACAGTCTCAGAGATCTCAGTTCATAGATGACCGACTATTGCTCTGGGCCTGAGGTGAGATAAGACATCATGGTTGAAGAGGCCAGTGTATGGAAGTTGGTCATCTTATGGCGGGATCATGAAGCAGAGATGGGAAGACTGCAAGAAGAATCCTTCTAGGACTCACCCCTTCCCAGGGACTTTCCTCTTCCAGTCACACCCCCTCTTTCATTCCTTTCGAAGTAGGATGCACTGGTTAGGTTATAGCTCTCAAAATCTGAATATCTCACGTCTGAATATCATTATCAGGAACTTTTGGGGGACAAACCATAACAATTACCCATAACTATCTGCTTAGTGATCCGCCCAGAGCCCCATCAACCTGCTCCAGGAACATGAAAATGATTCACACAGGTTCATTTGTCTTAAGGATTTATGCAGCTGTCCTTCCAGTCTCTGTTTCAACTCAGTTGTCCATTGGTATTCCGCCTCTTGGCTCCTGACACAATCTCTGAATTCTAGTTGAAGCTTTACTTCACTGAAATGTGGTGACACAAGTCTCTGGCTGTGACTTTTAACACTGTCTCATTCTCCTAAGATGAGCCATTCCTTTGGGATCCCTAGCAGTAAGACAGTTCTCTCTGCTCTCCCAGCCACCCTCCTACCCCTTTCCTAGGAGTAAATCTGGCACATGACACAAGTAAATGCTAAGCAAAATTTTGTGAATAAGAGGCAAAATATTATGCAAATGACTTCTTGTCAACAGTGGGGTAAATAATCAAAGTTTTAAGAGATTTTCATTACCCTTTGAAGCTATATTATACAACATACAGTTTTACAGTCATCTCTGGTGTCTTACCCATAAGGCTTTGTCAATGATATGTGTGAGATTTAGTGCTAAGCAGGTTTACAGATGATGTTTACTTAATGAAATATATAAGAATAAAAAATCATGCATAGTGGCTATAAGACTGTAATTCTCTGGTTTTCAGTAATGTTAATGGGTCTATTTTCTTTTGATAACTCTCATACTTAAGAGAAATTGTTTTGCTTGCATCAGGAAAAACTGTTACAGAGGGCACACTATATATATTTTTTGGCACAAAGTTAGAATATTTGATGGAAATGCACGTGTATCAACAAATAACCCAATGATAAAAAATGTACTGTACTCATTTGAAATGTTACCATAAATGAATATATAATATAGCAGAAGAACCATTAAGTGGGGATTCAAAAAGTCTTGATGGTATTCTCAGTTCTGCCAATAACTTTGAGAATATCATTTAGTTCCTTAAGCCTCTTCATCTCAACATGAAATATTTGGAATTGATTCCAAATTCTGAAATTCATTGATCCTTAGTAACACAGAGGATATAGCATGCCACAAATTGGAAAATTCTTTTTACTCTTCCACTTAGTACAAGGACTGGATTTATGTTCATTCTTAAAAATGATTTCAAATCCCTGAAGAGCCCAGAAAGTAAATGCAATAAAAAATAAATTAAAAAACTGAATTATTGGAAAATAAGCTTTGTAAAGGAGACTGAAGTAATCAGTGTTACTTTGCTATCAAAATGTGCTTATTTTAGACAATGACAATCTTGAATTCCATGATAACCAATAAGCAGACTGAAGGAATATTTTTATAAACATCAAAAGGTAAGAGGAAAGTCAGGGATCCACTAAATTTGGGTTCTTTTCAAGTTCAAATCTTGAGTTTGGTTCTTTATTACTTTTCTTTTCCTTAAAGTACCTACCACAAAGATGAGCAAATCTGAGCAGCAAGTCATTTGATCTCTTTTTATCATCATTCATATGCTTACTTGTCAGGAAAAGTATGTTTGTGTATGTGGGTCTCTGTGTGCATGTACTTGTGAAAACGTGTATGAGAAATTTGTCAAAGGTACACATTTCTTTCTGAGACCTAGAAACTCTCCTTGTGGAGTCAAAGATTACCTCTTTATAGGAGCTAGAAAAAGAATCCTAAGGTTGTATCTCAGCTGGGAGCCTAGCCTGTCCCAGATACCCAAATCCATATATGCATATAGATTTCGATTACTTTTTCTCTTTAGATAATCTGAAAAAAAAAAAAAAAAAAAAGTACTGGAAGCACACAAATTTTCCATAAAATCTTGCACTGGGTGTGTGTTTGTACTCCTGGTAAACTGAAAGGATTTCTCAATACCAGTTTGGGGAGATTTAAGTATAGGAGCACTGTTGAATGTCTAGACTGAAATTCAATAGGATTTGGGGAGAGTGTGACACTTACATATGAAAGAAAATATTGAATAAAATAAACATCACTCTGCATTTATTTTAAGATTTTTTTTCCTCACAAAGACTTTCATTATTCTCTAACTAGTAATTAAAATTAAAACTGAGACTGTATTTCAAAGTGTGGGTTAAATGGGAGCCCCTGTAGAAGGTTAGAAAATAAAGTTGCTAGCTTCTGGAGCTATAACGGAGTAACTTTTAGATTTAGGTATAAGGTAGATCTGTTTTCCATTCTAATAGGCCTGGTGCTATAATATTTTACTCATTTTCAGCTATAATAATCTTTTGAGTATCTGAAGCTTCCAGGTCTGTGTTTCTCATCCAATTTGTTTTAGTCCACAGGTACTCTGATGGGGTAAGGTATAAAAACAGTTCACAGGAGACTTTCAATGTTAGTTTCCTCACACCTGCAGTTTTTGAAAAATAATCTTTTTTTTCCCCTTAAAATAAAATTGAAATGTTTACAAGGACCTAAGGAACTAATTTTTTTTCCTTACCTCAACCAATTTATAGGATTGAACTGAGCACTCTGAAAGCAGGGGGTAAAGCAAAAACTTGCTTTAGGAGATTTAACAAGTATTTGCCAACGGAAAACATTTTTGTGATACATTTTCCCCTCTCGAATGGTTTATTGAAAAACCATTGGATTGCATATATACATATATATATATGTATGTATATATATATATATGGATATATATATATATTCATAGTAAATTGTTTTTCTTTTCTACTTATATTATGCTACTCAAGCTTAACTATTACATTTAGCTCTCTCTTGGGCTCTGTGCTTGCCTGAAATTCAGGACTATGTCATTTTTGTCACTTTCTCTTAATTGGTGAAAGTAAACAGAAGTGTCCAAAGAGATCCCCTTGGCCTGTACTTACTCTTCCTCCACATAGAGGATGTACTTTAGTTGATCCTTAATCTTAAAAACTAGTGTCTCACTAAGTTTTTGAGCAGTTGGCCTAGAACTTGAAGTATCCATCCTGCAGTTTATCTTGTGGTATCTTAAAAATCCCCCATGGCATCCTGGAAAATCTGATGATCCAAAGGACCAAACAAGGCCTGGTTCCCTGACCATACATGGGTTCATGTTGTTCAATATTTTTATTAGGATTATTGACATGGCTCTTACCTCTTAAATATTCTTGAGACTGCAAGATGAGCACACTGACTTATGTCACAGTGTGTTAGCAGTCTGAAAATCCTGGTGTTTACATCATCTTACACTGAAACAGAAGCAAAATATTTCAGGCACCCCTCAAAAATATTTATTCCTAACTACTAATCTGCTATTCTTTAAGAAGTATGAGTTAGGTTTGAGTATATCGCTCAGTGGCAGAGCACTTGTCTAGCATGCACAAGACACTGGATTTGATCAGAAAAATAAAATGAACACAAGTAGTGATTTTGTTATTTTTCTGTAGATGTTTCTAATTACTTAGAAACAACATTGATATGAAAGTCCTACTGCTATTAGAAAACACTATGTGGGTGGTATTATGTATGATGCTCAATAAATAGGTACTGGCTGGGCAAGAGAGGGCAGAAGAGAGGATTAATCAGGTCCTCAAAAATTCAGTCTAACTTTGAAGATTTTTTTGTAAAAGAAATATGTGTCCCAAAGAATGAAATAGAACTTCTTAACTTTCTACTTGATTTGGATTATTCCTTTTTATATGCGTGAACTGATTTAAATTTATATTAATACAGGAGAGCAAAGGCTATACGTTTTTCACACCTGCATGTTAGATCTCAATCATTGATTCTCAATCTAACTATAGGATATTTCCATGTATTTTCCATTAAAACAAACTACATATAGATATTTACATTACTTTGGTGAGGGAAAACATAATTTTTTTATTCAAAATGTTCATGTAATGAAGCACTGGGAAAATTTTATTGTAATGTATAGCAGAATAAATTAAAGAAAACAAGAGATACAAATGTTATAAAACTCTAACATAAATCAATAATTCTGACCAATAACTAATGGTTGGTAACAAGATAAATTACAAATAGCCAGAGTAATTAAACTACTATTTCAGATTTTTTTTTTTTTTAGTTTGGGACACTAATGAACTTCTAATATGGCTTTTATATCTGTGACTCAAAGAAAAGCCTAAGGAAAAGAATTAAAAGTATGCAAATAATTACAGAAAAACAAAGGAAGAAGAAAGAAGTACAAACTTCCCATGGTGTCAAAACTGTTAGAGTGAGAACTTGTTACCTGTGGTATGTTAAGGAGTCTGGAATCTGCTATCCCAATCGTGAGCCTTGTGTAGTTAGAATTTATGCACTATTAAATGAGTTATTTCATTGAAAGTTGGTTTGCCCTACTTTATTTAACTACTGTTTTCCACAGACACAAAGTTATTTTCATTACAACCTCTGAGCACTGTTTTGGCATTTCTAACAGGACTGCTTTCTAAGTTGGGGACTCCTGGGAGGCAAATTCAGCTGAGATGTCCAAGTATAATTTTATGTGAGGCATAGCTACAGAATTCCTCCTGGATTTGCCTATTGTTGCAGAGAGAGACTTTGTAATTACCAAGGGATTATGGCAGAATATGAAAGGGCCTAAAAGAAGCTTTCTTGCAAATCAAGAATGTATTCAACACAAACTTAGGAAGAGTCAGCTGGGAAGTGAGGCAGAAGTATCTGGAAATGTTAGGGTTCAAGCAGAGGGGCCTGCCTGAAACTCCTAATTAAAGAAGTAAAACTGCTTTTAAAGAATGTCAAGGACTGTCATTTGTATTTTCTACCAAGGAAAGGTCTTCTGAGGATTGTAAATGAGGTGATGGTACTGCCCAAATACTCTGGGTTTGTCCTTTTTTGTACACTGCAAAAGTAATGAAACTGGAGCTTAATGGTACATAAATAAAAATAATTAAATAGAAGATAGTGGTAGTGGTGCATTACCTGAATTAATATACAAGATTAAGAGGCCAATAACCCAGAAACAACTTCGTTATTTTGGTGTTTCACATAAATGAGACAATTCTCCCACATTAGAGTAAAACAAAGCTTTCATTCTACCATTTTGATTCCAAATTTAGACAAAAAATCATTTCTTATGAATTATGTTTCTGGTGTTCTCTTTGACATATGGTTTCTGCACATGTTCTCATTGAAACAAGCCAGATTATCAGTTACACCACTTCTGGGTCTGTCTTTTTTTAATTTAAGTTTAGAAATGGATGTATTTTTCTTATCAATTTCATAACCAAAACCAGAATCTGTGATTAATTTACACGTGTTAATTTTTTTTTTGTCCTTAGGTTATCTTTGCACTTGCAGAAATTTTGACAAATGCATAAAGCAATGAGCCATATAACATGGAAAGCCCATAATGATTTGCAAAACTGTTTTAGATTGGTGGTTTTGTAGACATAAAGGGGTAAATTGAATTCAGAAGAGAGAAACAAGAAGAGAGATCTTCACTTGTGACTAACGAACTAGTGAACATTCTTTCTCTTAAGGAATAAAAAGCCTATGTCACATAGCTTCCTAAAATGTTGCATATTTTACTTTTCAACATTTGATTTAGAACAAAAATCAGGAAATATTCTTTCCTATGAGTGATTTTCATTTCTGTAATCATAGGGTTTCTCATTAACTCCCCTCTTCTTTGATCTTATTTAGAAATACTGTTTTCTCTTACAAATAACTTATCACTTAAACAGATATAGGCTGGCACTGGTCACTGATTCACATACATAAATCTTGAATCAACCTCCAGCAAGGACACAAACCACATCTTGGATATCTCTGATAATCTCTACAGCAGCCTTGTCTTATAAAAATATTTATACTATGATCATGTGCATAATTTTATATTTTCTAGTAGCTGCACACAAAAATTCAGAAAACATAAATTGATTTTACTAAATATTAATTAAATATCTAAAATATTGTGATATGTAATAAATGTAAAAATTATTGTTGAGATATTTTGTGTTCTTTTATATGAAGTCTTTAAAACTTGGTATGTATTTTACATTCATGGCACATTTCAGTTCAGACTAGCCACATTTCCTGTGCTCAATAGCTACATGTTGCTACTGACTTGTGTATTGGATGACATAGTACCAGAGTATCACTCTTAAATTAATGCTTTCAGATAATTCAGGAAAAGGTATTTTATTGATATATCCAGGAATCATATGCAGAATAAGAATGCCACTTGCTTGAGCTATCTAAATCGTTGTTGAATTAGCGCTTCACTTAATCTGTATAGAATTATACTGAGAATAATTTATTGCTGTGGCCTTAGATAAGACTTTGTATCATTAACAATTTTAGAAATGTGCACTTACATATTTAGACAATATTTTGATATCTTGGAGATTTTAAAAAGACAGTGTTTTTATACCTTTGGACAATTTAACTCCTATGTGCTTATATTAGAACATGAAGTCATTTTTAAATAAACTCTAAGATCAAAGCTCCAACATTGGCAACCCGAGTGTACAGAAGAGCCAGGAAAACCAGATGGGGCCACAGTGAACAATGGTAAGGAGGCGACATGGAGCACAGAGATTCATCAGATGATCTGTGAGCTAGTCCCGGCCCTACCATTAATTTGATACTTGTGGCCTAATTACTTAAACTCTCTGAGTCTCCTGTTCCTCCTCTGCAAATAGAAGAATCCCAAGGCTACTGTGAGGATCAAGTATAATAATACATGCAGACGTAACTTATGAACTTAAAAGACAAGGAGAAGTTATTATTATTACAGTTAGATACCACTATTTCCAAAAGTGGGGAATGGATAATTGGGCCCCGAATGATAACAGATACTTCTCTTCTGTCCATTTACTCATGGCATATTTATTAACTTTTCCAAGCTTAAAGGGAAAATGATCCAGTTCTAAAGCACAGAAAGAGTCAAACTCAAATACTATGACTATACATTCACATAGACAATAAAGATAAATAGTATGGGCAAACTTTATAAAGTGCAAATTCATTAGCAAATTATGATGTGCTTGTGAAACTTCAAAAAAAATCTTCACCTGGGTTCTTATGTAAAAACTGTAAAGTTTTTTTTTTTTTTTTTTTTTTTTTTTTTTTAAAGTTCTGTGCAGACATTAGCAGCAGAATTTGACTTTTCAAAAAACAAACTTGTCAGAATCTTTTTGGAAAGTTTACAGCATTATTAATAACTTTGCTTGCAAGAAGTTCTCATGATTAAAAATAATTTCTACATGGTATTTCTAAGCAAATCGCATCAAAAGATTGGCCCTGAAATAGGTATGCTTCCAACTTAGTGATGCCTGGCTTTGTACAAATTCATCCCGTTTAGGTTAAGCAACTCTCCCTTGGAAGAAATCCAGAAGCTACAGACAGGGTAGAATGTGGGGTCGTTTGGCTACTGTGTGGATGGAGCTGCAGGGAGCACATTCCATCCATGCTCTGCAGATAGTACTGCCTGCCTATTTGCTTCTGAGTGCAATAGTCCATGGTCTATAAAGCACTAAATGGTTGGGCCTTCACCACTTAGAGATCAGGCTTGCTCCCTGGGCAACTTCAGGGCAATTGAGATCAGCTGGAGTGCTGCTGCTGCTCGTATTTCCCAACTTCCATCTACAGGGAACCAGAGGTGGGGAATCTTTCAAGGAAGGCCCTCACACACGGAAGGCCTTGCCTGCCTTCTATGTTAGCCAACAAAGAACTAATCTGGTGATCTACAGGGCATGGAGAAAAGCCCATCTTTTAAGCAGAGTAGAGTAGCAGGGAATTTCTACTCTTGAAAAAGAACAATGAATTCAACAAGAACTCTCCATTTCCTTCAAGCCTTAAGTTCCAACAGTGCAACAGCACAGCTTCTCCCTTTTTGCCTTCAAGTCTTCAGTATCCACTGGCCTGCTCCTCTTGTTTCTTCTGGCTCTCCTTGCCATTGAAATAATAAATGATTAAAATAATTTTTTTAAAATTTATATGTTATTGGTGTTTATAATTATACACAGTAGTGAGATTCATTATGACATATCTGTACATAAACATAACATAATTTGCTCAATCTTCTTCCCCAGGATCTTCCCTTTCCCTTCATACCACCTCACCCAATCTACTTGCTCTACTCTTCTGACTGTCCTTCTATTATTATTAGTGCATTATCATTATATATATATATGTACATATATAAATATATATATATAATAATATCATTATATATATAAAGATGTAACTTATATACATGCATATGTATATATAATATGGAATTCATCATGGCATATTTTTTTTGCATGAACATAAGCATGATGTGGTGGCATTTATTCCCTAGTACTTCCTCACACCCTCCCCCTCTCCTTCCCTCTTGATCTCCTCCCTCTAATTTAATGGTCTCCCTTCTATTTTCTTCAGATACTCTTTTTCCTTTTATTCTTCTTTATTTATTCTCCCCCCACACACACACACACCCGCTCTTTCTGGATTCTGCATGAGAGAAAACATTCAACCCTTGACTTTCTGAGTCTGGCTCATTTCATTTAGCATGTTATACTCCAATTTCATCCATTCACCAGCAAGTGAAATACTTTCATTCTTCTTTATGGCTGAATAAATCTCCATTGTGTACATATGCCACATTTTCTTTATTCATTTGTCTGTTGATGGGCCACCTACGCTGGCTTCATAACTTGACTCTTGTGAACTGTGCTACTATAAGCTTTCATATGCATGTATCACTATATGATGGTAAGTCTAGTTATTTTGGATAAATTTCAGGAGAAACCAAGATTTTAATGCTTAATATTGTTTTAGAATTCCAACCTGAGATTTGTCCTAATGTTGGTAAACTTGTATGTAATCATCTCTTAATATATTCAAGTAGAAAATATGAAATGGATGTCTTCTCTATGCCAGCACTTATTTGGATGCTTCAGACACTGTAGAAAATAAAACAGAACTCTTACCTTCATGGAGTTCTATTTAGGAAAATATAAAATAAACACATGCAATAAAACCTCCAAAGTAAATAAGTGCTATGAAGAAAATTAAAACAAGAGAGTGACTTTTAGAAAGAATGATCTTCAGCAATCTCTCTGAAGAGCTGATATTAGACCAGAGAGCTGAAGGAAGTCAAAGATGTAACACATGAAAAATATATGGGGACTCACCAAGGGCCAAGGTGTGAAGATGGAGGCATACCAGGTGTGCTTGAGTAACAGCAAGAAATACAGAGTGACAATAGTGGATAGACAGGAATTAGGTCTTAAGAGCAATGTGGCCAGAGTCAGGGCAGGGCAATTCTTGCAAGGAAAAAAAAAAGAGTTTTACCCTATATGTGATAGAAAGACATTAGATGGTTTCCAGTTGCATTGTTAACTGATCTGTGATTAAAATAATAATCTGCTGTTACAGCACATCTATAGGTTATAGTAGCAGACAAGGTGAGAGGTCATGGTTTCTTGATTTGGAGTAGTAATAAGTAGATTCAGGATAGATGTTAAAAGAATAGCCAACTGGATTTGCTGATGAGATGTATGTAAGATTTGAGGTAAAGGACAACTCCAGACATTTTTCAGGAAATAAGCATACACACACACACACACACACACACACACACACACACACATACATACATGCTATTAGACATTATTATATAGATGTACTGGAAGCTAAGTAATTTGACTGATAACAATGCTTGTGAAAGACATTAAAGATAAATTTGGGGTTCCATTATCCAATTTGCAATAGGAATCACCATATAATTCCTTTAAATAGCAAGATCCTTTAGTGCAGTTAAAGTGTGATTCAATTATTATAATATCCATTTGGAAAGAATGTTTTAGGAACATAAGTAAAACCTACTTTCATGAAGCATCAGGGGAGAATAGCCAAAGGCTTGGCCTTCTCCTCCATCTGAAGGTACCTCATTAGCCCTTAGATACCATACATGATAATTGGCCCCAGGACAGGGAACCTGTGCCCTTGGCACAATTGACAGTTAACACCCTTGTGCACTCTTAAAAGTGTCTCAGTTTCAACAGCAAATTATATGACTACTCTACAATATAATCTAAATATGGGTTTAAATTATTAGCCATGCAAAAAGATAGTTTAATGAAGAGATTAATCTAAAAAGAAATTAGAAGGAAAATATCTCTCCCTGCATGGCCTGATCCCACCAACAAAAGATCAGGAAGTAACACAGGATCTCATTACTTGTCTGTGTGATTTTTCTGTTGCATATGGGTTGTAGGTGCTGAGTATTCAGACATGGATCTATAGAACATGATTTATATTTCTGATGGTTTCAGAACATTCCTGAAAATACCCCAGAAACACTAAGACATGTGACAGTTTCCAGTTAGATACCCCTGCATCTTAAATAAATAATGTGATTCTATCAATGACAAAATAACCCCTAGTGACAAGGATGAAAAACACACACCTCTGGAAATTATATCTAAATGGAAAGATCATGAAAACAGGCCTACTATACTCTGAATTGTCAGAAAATAGTAGGTAAATAAATAAACAAATAATTGAAATCACTGTCCCTGTCTTAAGGCTCTGATTTCTGCCCAAGTATTTTGTGACTTTTCAGTTCCTCCTTTGTCTTCCTGATTTAGATCCTGGATCCTCTGAATGTACCCAAGTCTGATGCTACCTTTTCAAGGTTTGGTTCCCTGAACGCTATCAGTGAGCCATGAATGACACCCTCTTCTTGATTATTGCCATAGAGGGGAGGGGCATATGCTGTCAAGGTCAGGATAAATATATTATAATAATAATTAGTAGTAGTAGTAGTAATAATAATAATAATTAATAATAATAATAATAAGTAGTAATAATAATAATTATTATTATTATTACTACTACTATCTAGTACCAGCACTACAACTAATACTACCATCATCATCAACAACAATTTTAATAGCTATATGATATGAAAGTTTAAAAAAAAAGAAAGAGAAACTCAGTCCGGGGCCCTAAAGAGTTTATAAAATACAAATAGTCACTGCTCATTATATTTGATTGATTCACATTCTTTAATGTAAGGGAATTTAAAATTATAATTAAAGCTCACAAAAGGTCTCATTTTTAGACAAGTAATATTACATGACATTTTGTCTTTCAGCTAGGGATTTCAGGGAAGTTTATAAATATTACCTTGATAAACTTCATAAAGCCCCTCTTAGCTTGTATGTATAAAACTAATTTACAGGTAGTTAATAAAAAAAAAAAAGCATGTATCAAGGTGAAGTGTTCTGCTTGAGTAAAAAATGGCTCTCATACCTTTACTTTCATTGGGTATAAGAGCAAGACACACTACCATAACACAGCATTCTAGAAAGTTTTTCACAAGCATTTTATTCCTTCTTTCAACATAAAAGAGTAAAGCAGATCATGTTCAAATAACCTAATCTTGCAGGTTAGAGAAGGGAGGTTCAGAAAATTTAAAATACTTTCCTCTAGCCACCCCATTATTTTATCATCTAAGAGTGTTCTTTCCACACTGGGAGGAAGAGGTATGTATAAGAGAATTATACAATTCTCAATTGTGACAACTCAATAAAACCATGTTTAATGTGAAGAAGATTTTCTATGACTCTTAGGCTAACTAAGATATATTGTCATTTATTTTCAATAGTAATGGTTATCTGAAAAGCAGTGTATACATTTGATTTCTGACTATTGAATTTTATTCTGAATAAGCTTTAGGAAGTTTGATAAGTAAAAGCACCCAAGAGTTAATCCATGTTATATAACTTGATATATTTTAATAAGACAAACAATGGTTTCCAAGTTGATCAACTTCCATAAGTAGGTTTTTATATACTCAATTGTCCAAAAAAATAGGACACGCTTGTCTACCTGTATTCATTTTGACACTATTTCAATTCATCCAAAATAAATTACTTCTATATTATGCATTATTCACAGCACAGGTAGCAGAAACTAAAATTACCATGTTGACATTGACTATTGAATCTCATTTACCTTTTGATGTTATTTTTGTGACACCCCCCCCCCATTTCCCTGCCTCTCCCAAACCCATCCTGAGAGGACTAGTTAACTTCCATGCCTCTAGCCTTTATACTCTTACTTGAGTTTTTCCATGTGTCACCCTTCCTTGATCTTCCTCCAAATCACCTCCTCCCCTTGCTACAACCAAATCCCAATCTTTTGTTTGACTTTGGAACAGCAGGGTGATAAATCCCTTCTAATTTGCAGAGTGAACTCTTATCAAGATGTGTGGTTTCAAGAATCATTCCTAGAGACCTAAGACTAATCAACGGAGTTGCTCCAGAAAAGGCTTACATCATTCCTGACCACTGTTGTGTCATTTTCTGGCTCCTTCCTAATTCTCAGCATCCCCCAGAAGCCAGCAGCAGGCTTTGGCACAGCTACTGATGGCTCACTGAGGCAGCCAGATTCACTGGGTGGCACTGTGCTAGTCCTCTTGCCTACACTTGTATAGACTAGTATCATCCTTCTTAGGAAAGAATGTCCTCTCTTTCATGCTTCATATGAAATACAGAATGCAAAATGAGAAAACACAAAGGTATTCTAGAATCCCTGGAACCACGAAGGGGAGCCCTTATCCAAAGGAATTACACAAGTATAGAGAAAGTTTAGTCTACATATAAAAGTGTGCAAATCTTATTATCAATGGTGTCTTTCTAATGGCCTGAAATAAGAGAATATGTGTAAAGAAAGACGTGGACCTCAATGGGTTGAATGAAGCAAGACCAGAGAAGAAATAAAATATTTATTGAATAATAATGCAATGTTTGTGCAGGAAGTATTCTAAGTTCATATATACACATATTCTCATTGAATTGTTATCCCCATGTAGGTAGTTACAATTAATATATCCATTGTGAAGATGAAATTAAGGCATAGAAAATGAAATTACATCCCTAGTAGAGGCAAAACCTGCATTTATCCTGGCAGTCTGGGACCCAGATATGGTCTTTTCCATTCTTTGAGTTCTCTCTAGGAAGAACATAAGAAACAGCAAAGGTTGGGGTATGACTCTCATTTGGAGGAAAGAGGCCACAAAGAGATGGAACAATGTGGAACAGATGATGCTACTGAAAAAGGCTTTAAAAGCAAAATAAAACCCTGCAATGAGGAGCTTCAAATCCAAATAGAGGAGTTGATACTTGATTTTAAAAGATACCATGATCCTATTTGAGTGCATAGTGGAGTGACCTGGCCAGAGAGATTGGTGTGATTAACAGTTCATAGGGCAAATTGGAGAAGAAGCTGGAAGAGGGTAAGAGCAATGTTTGATCTTTTTTAAGTGTTAGGAGGTAAATTGGGCTTTGTATCTCTGTGTCATTGAGCAAAATGTTTAAATGACAGTAATGTTAACAGCACAGATATCTGCTTTTCTGCCTATTGCTTGGTTTGCAGGTCTGGGTTAGGCTATAGATGAGTGTCTCCTTCCATAGGAGGGGGCTTGTTTAAGTTTTCAAGAATAAGGTCTACTTTAAGAGATAACATGTGAAATCTGAAAGACAGCAAGAGAGTAAACCTGATTATTGTACAAAGAAACACCAGGTAATCCAGGACAAAAATAAGTACAACATTCCCAAAATGAATGATAGCTCCAATAACCAACAGAAATCATTTTTGAGATTGTTTATGTCTGGATAGAAGGGATATGATAGTCTGTACAACATATGCCCATAGTACACCAAATATATATTATGAAAGTTGGCCTAGGAAATTATGCTGCAGCAGTTTTTACTGGTCTTCAGCTGGCCCACAGGCATTCCAATAGGTGTGGCATGGAGATGACCAGAAATGAATACAATATGGAAAGCATTGATGGTAAACCTGGTGCCTTTCCCTGTTATTTTGATGCAGTCTTTGTCAGAACTACAACTGGAAATAAACTTTTGGGGCCCGTGAAAGGAGCTCTGTATGGGAGCTTGTCTGTCTTTCCCAGTACCATATGATTCTGTGACTGTAATTCTATAAGCAAAGACTTCAATGCAGAAGTACTAGGAAGGGCATCACATCTCAGGATTGTAGATTATGTATGTGTTAGTCAGCTTTGTGTCATTGTAACCAAAATAACTGTCAAGAACAGCTTAGAGGAGGAAAGATACTGTTGAGTTCATGGTTTCAGAGGATTCAGTCCATGGTCAATTGATTCCAAGGCAGAAATATGATGGCAGAAGGGTAGATGGAGGAAAACTCTAAGTTTGTGGAATCTCAGACTCACAGAGAAATAGAGGAAAAGGCTAGGGAGAAGATGAACTCGTCCAGGGCATGCCCTGACTCACATGCTTCCTCTAACTAGGTCCTACCTCCCACTAGTCCATTGGATGGATGAATCCATTGGTGACATCAAAACCTTCATGATCCAATAATTGCCTAAAGTACCACTTCTGAACCTTGCTGCACTGGGGACTTTGCTTCCAACACATGAGTTTTGGGGACATTCCAAACCCAAACTATAACAACACACTACCTAATGGAAGGTGCAGATGCTTATAAGAAATTATTCTCTCAGTATGTAAAGAATGACGTAACTCCAGACATCATGAAGGAGATGTAGAAGAAAGTTCATTCTGCTATAGAAAAGAATCCAGTCTATTAAAAAGAAAAGAAAAAAAAAACTTTGAGATAAGTTAAAGAAGAGAGATAGAACTGTCCCCAATTGTCACTTGCCCCCCAAAAAGATGAAGTAGCTCAAAAGGAGGCATCTTTCCACAGAGCTCAGGACTGAGCTGCCAAGAGTTAAACCAAACCATAATCTTCTACAAAGAATTTTCAGAGAAAGACAATGACCTTATTGTCCAAGAAGCTAAAATTTTAAAAAATGCTGAAACCCTCCACTCATACACAAGATCCAGTTTGTCATCTACTCATGGACATATCTTAACAATTCTCACTCCTTTATCATTACTATGTTCTTTCCTAATTATTGTGCTATTTCTTCTATATTATAATATATCTTTCGACTTAATTTTCCTCATATCTCTTTCAGTATGGGTGCTTATAGAACTTACCTGACCATTTCCTAAACTTTCTGATTCAATTTTTGTTTTCCCATTCTATTTTTTCCTATTCCAATAAGATCTTTTGATACTATACCAGAAAAAAAAACAGTCTTATTGATATGCCTATTAATCTAAACAATATAGGGCAAAGTAAGCTATATATATGGAGAGAAACAAACCTAAATATGTTATTCCATTCTTTACTTTCATAATTGTAAGTCCAACATTTATTGAGAAATGGGCTATCAATTACTTCCACTGAGTTATTCAGGGACCTAGGCAGTTGGACACTATCATCTGACATACTTTCCAAGGTCATTTAAGTGTCTTCATTCCAATCATCTAGAAGTACAAAAGAGAATGGTTACAACTGAGTGATTGGTATGGGAGAGGCCTGGAATTACAACTAGCATCTATTGTCTGGGGTTCGGCTTATGACCACAGTGAAGTCCCAAGGAAGGCTGAGGACTCATTCTCTCCTCTCATAGGTTTTCAAGTCAAATATTTCCTTCTCAGTGAGAAGCCAATCTATCTCCAATTAAAACTTCTCCCAACTATTTTTATTATTCTCATCTGCCTTATTTTTATCTTGGCATTTACTGCTATCTAACATATTGTACATGTCTCCCTCCAACTGAGAACTATGTATGTCTTGGTCTTTTTGTTCGTTTGTTCTGACTTCAGTTTTCCCCACATCTAGAACAGTGCCAGATATAATTTACATTTGTACTGAATGAATGAAAGGATGAATGAATGAGTCCAAATCACAATGATTCCTCTGTTCTTTTTCAATTGCTATATCTCAATTTCACTCATTTGCAATTTAGTCATGATCTTTTTTAAAACTTCATGAGACTATCCTATTTCACAATTTATTATAAAGTAATTATATAAAGGGAAAGCATGACCATACCTTGTTACCAATCTCCAAAATCTAATTTGGAGGTTCATGCAATGGTCCATGAATGAATGGATGGAAAGTTCTCCAGAGATGGACAGTAGGGTTGGGGAATGATGGGCTTTGCAATCCAAGGGTGCAAAGGGATTGCATTGTAGACTGTAGTCTAAGAATGATAATATT
Organism: Tamias sibiricus; assembly: GCA_025594165.1. Taxonomy (NCBI): domain Eukaryota; kingdom Metazoa; phylum Chordata; class Mammalia; order Rodentia; family Sciuridae; genus Tamias; species Tamias sibiricus. Next base: position 42,942,850 of record CM046661.1, read on the forward strand.
AAGATGAAGATGAAGGCAGAGGAGTTGTAGGCACTTAACATAGCTAGTCCTGAGAGCATTATGCTATATGTAAAGGAAAAAAAGTCATTCCTGATGAATTCAGTACTCAGTCAACATGTCAGCTTCTTTTATTCAAGTCTTCCTGTTTGTCAGTTTTATTTGGCAGATGCCAGACACTTTTCTGTTAATTTTTAAAAATGGTAATAACCTAAGCAACAGAGACAAATAACAGGCTCCAAATAGATGGTGCTCTTTTTTGTTCTATTACACAAATGTTCTCACTAAATCAATTCTTATATGTCAAAAGGTTAGGCGATACGATTCTGAAACAAAATGCAAAGTAGAAAAGCTAGTTTCCAAATGTCTTATTCTAGAATAACAATATTTCAAATGTTTTCTTGGAATATTTTAGACACAAGGAAAAAATATAATATATATATATTGGCTGAAGTTGTATTGGCTGAGGTTGATTTGTTCATGTTGAATAACCACACAGGCTATTTCGTCTCTCTCCTATATGGTTTAGTGTTCTTGACAGAGGAGAATAGGTGTATGCATGTATGGGTGCATGGTGAAGGGGTTTAGTTAGAAAGTTCAAGTCAGTGAAAGTGGAAGAATGGACAAAATGAGCAAACAGTTTATATTCTTACATGCAAAAACATAGACTATGCTGAGAAGAGTAGGTTTGTTCTGAGGAGACCTGTCAGCACAGTAGTGGAGATAAACTGGCATGGAACAGAAGAATCTAGGAAAAGCATTAGGGTTAGGATTAGGGGGAACAAAGAAGTAGTGTGATATAAAATCAGAGTATATTTTGTGAGGCTAGGAAAGGCAAAGGCATGTTACAAGAGGGCTGGTGATGTGTTCTAGCACATCAAGCTGTGAGTTCTGTGGCCGTTCATACCTCCTGCCCTTCTCGCCAGTCCCCAGGACTGCAGTGATCAGAAGCAGCATGAACAGCACCACTCCAGTCACCTGTGTCACATGCAGGGCTGCCAGTTAAGATCACTGTGAAATTTGACTGGGGAAAACAAAGATTTCAGTACCAGAGTGATTCCAAAAGTGAGACTTATTAACTCTAAAACACATGCATACCACTCAATCAACACCATTTTCCAGTCTTTGTAACAGTTTCAATTGTCTACATTCTCAGATTCTTTTATTCATCCTCTCCCTCTCTCAGGGACTTTGTAATGGACATCTCTGCTGGTATTGAACTACATTCAGCTGTCATTTCACAAAGATTGGCTATCACACCATCATCACATCCTACATTTTGCTGTTGACTCTGATTTGTGGCATGTTTCCATTGCTGTCAGTGTTCTTCTAAAATTCCATCACTTTCACATTTCCCTCAGACTCCTGAATTCATTGCTTCCCTTGATTTTAATACTCAACAAACCTTCTGAAAGTGTGTCATGTAGACCATCCTCATTAGGAGTAAGGAGTAGCTCTATTTCTCAGGAAATTATGGTGTGCGTCATTCTCTGAGTTATTGGCCCCACCTTCAGATCAGCTTTTCCAAGAATCAGGCTCATTATTGAATGCACTATTCAACACCGTGATTATGCTGCTATTCTTTCCAAATCAATTTCTCTTCAGCTTCTGTTAACTGTAAAGGGTTCTTATGTCTCTCTTCTCAGATGACTCTCCTCCTCCTCACAGCTCTCATCTGAAAACACGAATTTTCTATCTTTTCTTTGCCTCTTAATGCCTCTCCCTTCTGTTATTTAACTTTGCAATTGTATGACTTAACTCTGTCAAGTATCTTGACATACAGCTTGCACAAAAGCTGCTATCCATTTAAAAAACTCCTCTTATTATTGGGAGACTCCTCCTCGATCAAAGATCTGTGGTTATGTTTTGTGTATCATTAGCTTCAAAATAATTTCATGGATAACCAAGACAAGAAATTTAACAAAATCCAACATTAAATTTTCTGATAATACATGTAGGTCAATCCAAGGATTTTATGTTATACATAGAAAGACACATTCATATGCATGACATATAATACCTTGACAAAAGATTATCTGGTATGAAAACACATCTCCTTCAGTTGAATTTGTATCTTTTATCATAAAATTGCTATATACTGAATCACTATGGTGTAGAAAAGATCCTGAGATAGAAAAAATACCTGAATTTATATATGTTCTTTTTGGTTCTTAGCCAGCTGAATGTCCAGTCAAGGCCAACACACTGTTTTCACAAGCAGTTCTAAGATTGTAAATCAGTGCAGGTGACACTGGTTCACTGCCACCCAACCCTCTCTTAACCATAGCTCTTTTTACCCATGCTTTGAGGCATTCAGACTCAGCTCTGAGTCACTGAAGCAAATTGGAGCATCTGGGTAGAGTGTCAAAACAGCAGAGCTTACATCAATGTGACACCCTAGAGGATTCCTGAACCCAAACTACAAATGTTACATCAGTGGCTGTTGAAGAGGCTGTAGATTCTCTTGCATTAGCATCTACATACAACCACTTATAAAAGCTAGTTGGAAAACCATAACGACATAGTCTATCATTTTCCCTGTGATTGTAACTGAGTTTCTAAATATGTGTTGATGCTACTTAAGAATACAATCCCACTCTTTTAAAAATTCTCAGTGATTGTATTAATTTTCTGGTTGTTTTCCTCAGCATGCATGAAATTAGATTGACAGCTTGAATTGCTTAGTATATGAAAGAATAGTGGTTAAGAAAAAATAGATTTATGATATGCCCCAGTTTAATCTTTGGAAAGACGTATTAGTGTTGTTATTATTATCATTATTATTTATAATTCATCAATGCTATCAATGTATATTATTGAAATTAAAAATCATATAATCATGATTTTTTCTGTTTTGTCCAATTAAGTGGTCTGAGTAAAATAATATTGTCTTAGGCTTTACTGTTGTTGTTAATTTGCAGGCTGGTGATGGAAGTTCATTCTTTTGACTTCTAGATTACTTTTAAGTAAACAAATGATCTGCTTCAAAAATTAAGAGCTGCTAAAATATCCCATTTGTTTTATTTTACATAAAAATAATTCAAAGAGTAATATTTTTCTTTAACAGTTCCTTACATTTGCTGAGAATTTCTTGCTCATTTAAAAAATTTGGTATATACATGTGTTCCTTGAATGTTGGTGTCAAAAAAGCAACACTCTAAAAACTTTATGACAATCAAAATATCTTCCTAAAAGTCTTTCAGTAAATAATATAATTTAATGTGAATGTTATAATTATCACTGCTCAATGAAATCAGGTTAGAAAATTTGAAATAGTGGGTGAGATGTTTTCTTTGGGTATTTGCATATCAATGACCATTGGTTTACTTGATATTTACCTATTTATACTGAAAATAAGGAATTTCTTTGATATTAAGGTGAACAATATATATGTTTTTATGATTAGATAATAAGTAATGTACATAACAAATGAACTGTTTTAAAGCCAAATAGATCAATAGGGTTTTGAAGATAAAAACTATGCTATATCAGAGTAATGGAAGTTGCTCTTTATTCCATGGTGAACTCCCCCTCCCCCATTCTTGAAATGTTGCACTAACTGCTTTAACATTTAAAGTTGTTGGTCATGTATTAAATGTGATTTGGGTATAATCAGGTATTTATTTTGTACTAATATTTGGAGTTGCTGCTGCAGAATGCTGTCTTTCATTAGTCACCTCTCAGGAATTTCTGGAATGGGTGGAGAACTCTATAGCTTCCCACCCTTGGCCATCTTATGCCTTCAAGGGGTTATGGAGGAAGCAAGTAAAGATGACATCTTTTTTTTTAATATTTTTTTAATTGTGGGTGGACACAACACCTTTATTTTATTTATGTGGTGCTGAGGATTGAACCCAGGGCTTTACACATGCAAGACGAGCACTCTACCACTGAGCCATAGCCCCAGCCCCAAGATGACATCTTAAATGCTTGAAAAATTCTACTCAGTAGGATTCCACTGAGACACTTACTTTTTCTAAACTTGGTGGGGATTACAAAGTTGAATACACTGGTTGTGTTTATATCAGACTTCTATTCTTCTTAGAATTCAGGATACTCTTGTCTGTTCCTGTGTTCCAAGAGCAACTTGAACCTTTATCTCATTGGCTATCTTTGCTTCTTATTGTTCAACTGAAAGAGTACTAGAGCAATCAAGCTGTTCTGAGAGAGGCAGGTGGCTGTGATGGAGATCACAGGGCTTTAATAATAGGATTATTCCATGATAATAACAGTTATTTTTTATAGGTTTTTTAATTTTATGGAATGGAAGTTATGTCCAAGGGAAAAACACAACTTTAGTCTATTTAGTTTAATAAAGGGTTATCTTTTTCTGTCGTAACAGCCCATAGTAAACTATAAATGTACAGATTTTCATGCACTTTTTTTTAAAAGGCATTGAGTGATCTTGGGTAATATTAGAACATTTAAATCTGACTCAATTCTATGTTGGATTGCTAAAACACACTAGAGCATCAATATCATATAAGAGTCATCAATAACATCTATAGACATTTTTTTGCAATGAAGAAGAGAACAAAGCAAGTTGGAAATAAGTCAATATATACACCAGGTGACATCTTGAGAGTGAGGATGGGTGGAGATTAAACATCTTTTAAAACAGGTAGGCTGCTTTTTAGAAGGGGGAAATGCAAGTTAGGAAACACATTTTGGCATATTATTATCTTGAATTAATTTTCTAGTTTTTATAGGTATACTGTAACAGTTCTGATTGTGATAAATTTGTTTTGAATCCATGTAGTTTAAAAATTTATTTTTAGAAGTGTTTGTCACTTTAAACTAAGCAATTTTCTGGCTTTAATGAATTTACTGTTTAGAATCACTGATTGTAAATTTGTGAGACCAACAGAATGAAGCTGCCCCATGGAGGGTAATGCTAACTATCCCTATGAGCCTTTCACATTATGAGTTTGTGTTTTTAATGACTGCCTGACTTTAATCAGTGGGATGTTATTTTGAATGTTTTACATGAATATCAAGACCTATTCTGTCTTCAGTGAAATTGCCTCCTTTGCCAATCTTGTTCAACCAATCTACTCTCCTCCCCTATATTTGGAAAGTGCCTTTGCAGACTACATTCAGTGAATTAGGATTGCTTCTAACTCAATCATATGCAAAGGTACTCTAAGTGTAATATCTCAGATTATTCATCATAGGACCAACCGTTTAAAGTCCCTGATATGATAATATACCTGTCACTTTTTCTAACCTCCTTGGAAACTATATAAAAAAAAAACTGCTCTTCAGCCTTATCAAATCATTGGTTGAGTATGACACACTTACCTTTAATGTGTTGTTTTCTCTTTCTAGAACCAAGTTTCTCTGCCTTTATGAAGCTATTCAAATTACACTGATCTTTCAAATCTTCAGCATGTATCAGTCTACTTCCATGACCCAATGCCTTCAATTAGTATGAACATGGTCTTTTATTCTTTTTCTGAATATAATAATATCATGAAGACATTTATCATGCCATATGCATTTTGCCTTTCTTAAGATTTTGTTTATTATGTGTTTACTCATTCAACTCTATTTTTAAGTACTGTGATAAAAATCTTAAGTTTTGTCCTTTAGGCAGTAGAGTCAAATACAATTTGATGAGGACTGAAAGAACACATTGAGCTGTGCAGTTAAAAGGTCTTTGAGTAAAGTTGCAGGGTAGAACACACACACACACACACACAAAAAAAAAGGAAAAAATGAACAAGATTTAAATAAGTGAAGAATGAGCATGTACCACCTCTAAAAATTTGCTCAGAGTAGAAGCTGGTATGAAATGAAAAGCTTTCTTTCTGTTTGCAATATTTTGTTATCTTAGGTAAAAGTGCTTTGCATGTTTTATGAGCATAGAAGAAAGATGCTGAAGAAAGGAGAGCTGGAAAATATTAAGGAAGAGAGGCTACCAGAGAGAAGACATGGAGAGAGAGCGAGAAGAAAATAGAAAGTCATGAAGGAATTAAATCCTCAATTTCATTTGGAAAGAAAGAGTTACAATTCTTGTGAAGTTGAAGATATGGCAGTTAGAATAGGATTCCTGCAGGTAGGATTGAAGGTGGAAGTCATCTCTTTAATGGGTTTTCTTCTTTTTAAGGGCCTCAAGTCCCTCTGCAAGGAAACATAGGGGTGGAGTTGAAACTTGAAATTAAAAGCTATGCTTAGAAGCTCTTCTAAGATAGTGCAAAAGGTTGCTGAACAAAGACAGGGAAATCATTTGCAGATATCACTGAAGGCTCTATAGCAGGTGGAAATTCATCCTTTGGAAGCGGAATCATTTTATATGGTTATGTGATTTTCTTTGCCAATTTTGCTAATTGGGTTCTTGTAGGGGAAAATTAGAATCATACCATAATTGCCTTACCTTATATAACAGGAGTTTGTTGTAAAATAAAGAAATGTGGATTTCAAACCATACATAGTGAATCTTCCTGAAGTCCAGACTGTAACTGAAAGTTATTCAGAGTTATTCAGAATACCACAACTCTTTAGTAAAATTTTGTCACAACCAAGCACCAAGCATCAATTACTGGCATGGAGTTCAGTCTGGAGTCAAGCAGGTACAAGCTTTAAAAGGTTCTATCCCAGTGTAGTCACGCAAGTTTTATTTGATTCCCCAACAGTGAGTAGTAACCACATGGGTGAAATGTCATCTGCCAAGGAAGCTCATTAGAGACTCTGCCCAGGGTTTTATTGGGGTTTGCTTACGTAGGCATACTGACAATACCAATATCCCAGACTCCCAGAAGAAAGTAGATTTTCAGCATAAACTATATCATTTGCACAGTTTCAGCCTGGTAAGCCACTCTTTCAAGTTTGGGTGGTGGGAACCTTCTTCAAATCCGTGTTCCCAGATGTTAGGCAAGGGACAAACTTGTATGCAGGCTTTTCAAAGACAGTAGTCAGGTCTACTAGATGAATTATCTGCATACTCTGCTTCTGCCACTTTTAATTCTGTCTTTGATTTTTCTATAAATCTTGATTTTTTTTTTTTGTTATGTATATCTTTTGCCTCTTTCTAAATTCTTCTGACTCTTCTGAGTTCTGTGCCCTCTCACACACTGTATCTATAAGTATACTGTTGAAACCCCTTGAAGAGGGTTCTTACTTAGTCCATCAGTCCCTCTGGTCACTCACAAGCAGAAAGTCCAGCTGTTGACCAGTAGGAGACCTCTGGCAAGCTTATAAATTGGTATGCTTGGTCCAACCAACTAGAAATAGAAAGACAGACTCAAGTGTTGAATTTTACTCAAAATGTTTGTTGACCATGTAAAACCACTCAGATATTTCTTAATAGATTATTTTACAAAACAACAATACCATTTATATAGGGAGCAGGAACAGAGAAAGTTGATAGTTATATTTCTATAGTATTGGGGAGTGATTGGTACATAACAAAATGTCATAATTTTTAGAAGTTATCAATTCCAGAGCAAAGACTTGAGAACAGAAATGTCATATTCACCATGCTAATTCATCTTTCTAAAAATTTTTCTTTGAGCACATGCTTTATTGGTTTCTAGTTACTTGATAAATATGATACAAATTTATTATTCTTTCCTTACCCCCCTCTGCATTGCCATGAACCTAACTTTTTATCTTTTTTTCTGATATCACTCTGTACAATAGTCAAAGAGAGCAGTTCCTTCTTCCCCAGAGGACAGTTTGGAGTTTTGATTTGATGCAATTCTATTTGATCAGAATTTCATTTGCAGGAATCTCTGTTCATTTCTTATCATCTAGTTTAGATGACACCTCTTCCAAGAATCCTATGAACATCTTCAAATTGAAGGTACTATAGCTCCTCAGTGGACACCTGTACCAAAACAGGACATTGAGCATAGGCTCCTCCATATATTTCTAGTTCCTTTAACTCAACTGAATACTTTTTATTGAGTGTGAACAAAGCTTTGTACCATTTTCTATCTTTGTTAGATAAAACATGTTAAAAACCTATTTTAACATTATTTTGCATGGAGTAGCTAGTCAATAAATATGATTGAGTGAATACATGAATCTTTTTACCATGACACGAACCAGCATTATCAGCCTTTTATTCCTTTCCAATGTAACAATTTTATTGGACCAACGGTATGGTTATTTTTTATCACTTGAAACTGGAGGCTGAGTAGATTTTACTAGTTAAACACTAATAAGGGGGAAATATTACAGTCTACACAGGAGCTCCTACTTCTCCCTCCATGGTAACTACTATGTATTCAAGGTCATGGCCATCCTGGGTATTTTTGACAGCAGCTCCATTACTTTTACAAGTACCATCAAAATGTGTTATTCTTGATCCAATTCTGTCATGTGAAGGTCACATTATCAGAAGGATGAGAAATGCCTAGCAGAGCTGCGAGAGATCCCAGCAAACATTCATGCTTCTGCTTGACTTGCAAAATGGGAAAATGTCTTTCTGCCCAGTAGGTTTTGTTTTAGTAGATGATCACATTTCAGAGGTGAAATATGAAACAAAAATTGAGGCATTTGACTGTAAAAAAGCCCAATTGTATTGTGCTTTACTCTCAAGGAGTGACATGTGCAAATTAAAAAGCCCTATAGAATGGAATGTATTGATCACACTACTAAAATATTTGTAGGCCACCATATTTAGAAAACCTTTCTACATTATCCCCATAAAGGTAGTGTGGTCTTGCCTGACTTAATTATTTAATGATTGGTATGTATGTGTGTGTACGTGAGGCCTGGGAAAGGAGAATCATCTGGATGTCAGAGTAGTGAAAATAATGAAATATGACATGTGCTTTGATAGATCAGAATGTGTCAGTCTCCTGCTACTCTTCTAATATTGAACAAAATTTGAGTATAATAGGGAAAATGCTCACTTTTTAGCAAAAGTGAAGTTCTTCCTTCTTTGAATAAAGTCAGATCTATTGTCTGTGACTAAAGTCACTAAAAATTGTCATTATGGCAATGAACATGTTCTCATTCTTTTGGAGTTCTCATTAGTAGCTGATGCAGTGGTTGTTCAACTAGTGATTTTATTCTGATCTCTCATCTCAGTTAAACTAACTGGAAAGAGTGGGAAAAAAAGAAGTCTGCCTCAGTTTTCTTCTCCTCTGCTGGAATTTAGACACTGAATTGAATATCACTAGTGAAAACTATTTAAGAGCTTCTCCTTCCTTACAGATAAAAGTAAAACTTAATAAATCCATGGATTTGAGAGCTTAAAGTTATTTGTGATAGTTCAATCACTGGTTCTCAACCCTATTAGATTCAAAGCTCCTTTTTACAGCAAACAGTTTATTATAAAACTCTGAAACAGAAATCACAGAAAATATAACTGCCTTATCATCATTTTGAAAATTCAACAAAATTCAGTAATACAGGAAGAAATAAAAAACAATTTACAATAGATAGATGTGTATTTCAATATGTAAACACTCATGTGAAACTGCAGTAGATGACATTGTGAACTAACATCATCTTTCACAGAAACATGGGCACAGTGAATTCTGGCTATAAATGCAGTCTGATAAATACATTGGCAACTTGAATACCAAGAGCAGCATAGTGATATGATTTTCTAGAATGGTGACCTACTTTTAGTAAAATTCTAAACAAAATGGAATGTAATTTTTCATTATACATTTTTTGATCCTGGAAACTTTGCTAAAAACAAAAAAGAAAGAAAGAAAGACAAAAGCTTTTATTCATAATTAACTGAAGTTAGGCTATAGGCTTGGGTGATTACAAACAAGATTTTTCTGTTGAAAATTTACACTGGAAAATTCTATATGATTTGAGAGTGCCCTCCCCCCTCCCCATCCTCAGCGTCCTGTGCATTGCCTAGTATTTAACATTCCTGGTTTTGACCCTCTAGATGATTATAGTGCACCCAAATGTTGTTATGCCAAATGTTGCATTGCCAAAACTTTTCAAAAATCCCATAGAGACATTACTATGTCTATTGAGAACCTCTGTCTAATTCAGTACCTTTGCTTTGTGGATGAGGAAGCCAAAGCCTGGAAAATGTCACAGCTAATATAGAATCAGACAAGGCTACAAACTCAAATTTGGGACCAAACTGAATCTGATCTTGTACCAGCACAGAAGCTCCAATGTAGGTGGTGTCAAGTAGAATGGTACTCCTGGAAACAAGGGCTGTAACCTAGTGCAGGTTACTGTGTGCATATGTTGGAGTAACCCAGACAGACATCTTGAAGGATCAGTTTATTTCTTGAATGCATATAAACCAAATCTCCATCCTCTGTCCCCATTAATCCTATCCATTGTCCTGTTGTCTGCTTATTAAATCTTTCTTACCACTTTGGAGACAGATGTCTTCCAAGCCTTTCCAAGGGCTTTGAAATAAATTCCCCCTTCTATCTGACGAACACATCATTTTCCCTCTGAATGGTCTAAGCCTTTTCTTCATTACTTTCTCCATGAATATTTTCCATTTTTCATCAGGCATATGGAATTTCATGTTCACCTCCCCTATGATTGCATTTCTGTATAAAGTTTTGAGTGCATATCTGTAAAGATTTTCTTTCTTGCTGGTTTTATTCATTCTATTAGTTGATAAGTCCTGGAGGAGCAATTACTAATTCTAAGTATCTAGGACCATGTTAAACACCCTGTGGCCATTCCACAAATAGTTGATTGACATATTAAACCAAGGACTAGAATAGTCACAACTCTAATACTAACTTAACATATGCTGTAAAGGATTATTATGTTATGTAAAATGTAAACATTACTAGAGTCTTCAAATATGAGTGATAACTAACAAGCTCTTCTTTGTAATGCATTTTATGACACTTGATTATTGAAGATGGTGGATATGTGACTATTCTGTCCTCGTTGCTATGGGCCATCTCCAGGGAGAACTCCTGTAGCATTCTTCACAGTGGAAACTGATAAGTAGAGGGGTCATCCAATTAGTTCCTATGGCTCCAGGCAGAGCTATACCTAAACTGTCATCAGTTCTTAACAATCTTCAGAGAAAGAGATCCTACAATACCCAACACTAACCAGATGAGTGCCTAACAGTCCCTCATGTCAAGAATTCATCCTATCTCTATCCTTCTCAAAAATATACTTTTCATTTTAAAATAGTTATTTTTCTTTTAATATTATTGGAGAATGGCCACCTTGAGTTAAGATTATTAACAGGCAATCACTAATGAACTTTAAGATGTTAAGCCATCCTCAGTTGTTCACTTCGTTGTATTAAGAGCACTAGCATTTCCCTCTCTAATCACACTCCCACTTCTACACACATTAAACCAGCTATGTTCTGAGTTATTGTGGTTATTTATGCAACTACCTTCTTATCTACCTATTGCCATTTATTCAACAAACATTTATCAAGAAGCCCCCATGAAATAAACTCAGTACTAAGCTTGGGGAAGTTAGCAATCCTAAAAAACAACAACAACAACAAAAAAAAAAAAAAAAAAAAAAAAAACTCATATGCTCAAGATAACTATGTTTGAAAAGTTAGTATCAAATTAATTTAAAAATACTCAATTATGTCTATCAAAAATTCTCAGTAGTCTTTAGTATATACATTAAATATCACATAACACTTATCAGAATTTAGAAGTCAACATCAGTCTATCCCTGTCAACTCATCCATTCGCTCATTTATACAACAAATTTCTATTTTTATATTTTGTTTCAGACCTTGACACAGGAGTCACAATAATGAACACAACATTTATATTGTCTCTCACAGAATATACATTTTGATGATTCATAAAAGTGACAATACAAAATATCAAATGTATACATAACTGTGTACTGAAGACTGCTGTGGAATAATCCAGGATATCTGACCTAGTTTGCTGAGTAGAATAGGAAGGCGTGTGAAGGAAAGTTTCAAGAGACAATATTATGTCTAAACTTAGTACAGGTTGAGTATCCCTTGTCCTAATTGCTTGGGACCAGCAATGTTTTAGATTCCTGTTTTGTTTTGGATGTTGGAATACTTGTGTATACATAATGAGATATGCTGGGTATGGGAGTCAAGTCTGAACACAAAATTAATTTATGTTTCATATACACTACAAACATGCACACACAACAACAACAACAACAAAAAACAGACCACCAGGAAGTTGAGCGAGTTCCTTTTGTTGACTTCTATTGTCTTCAAGAACTTAATGGCCACCATGTCTGTTCAGAATGAGAAAAGAAAGTGAAGTTATCAGAGCTTAGGGAAAATAAAAAAGATCTGAAATGAGTTAAAGCATAGAAATATAATAGGATTTTTAAACAGCAGTGAAGCTGAGCATCCTTAATCTAAAAATCTAAAATCCAAAATGCTGAAGAATCCAAAAAGATTTGAGCATGGAAGTAACACCACAAGTATGACATTCCATGTGGTCCATGAACCTATACATAATTTAGTCCCTCAGAATCCTTTTCTTCTGCCTTTCCACATGGTAGAAAATTAGCTTTGGGTCTTCCAACGGTTTGTTCTCTCTTTCATCATTATTTGAGCTAGATCATTCTGTTTTTTTTGTTTCTTGAAGTTGGAACATATTGCTTCCTTTTCTAAATTATTTTCTTTGTCCCAACATCCCCTAATTAATTTTCTTTGACTTATGTCCAACTGAAGTCAGGAAATTAACCTCAACTAGATGCTCACCATTGATTCTTGTAAATAATTATATTAGTAATAATGCACTTTTGTTTGATTTTCTCCAGTTGAACCCAGTTTCCTGAAAGCAGGCATGAAGGAAAAGGACACTTGTGTTCATGTAAGCTCGAGGATTGGCAGGAGGTGGGTAAGAGGAGTAAGGAAGCCTAGATCATTAGCAAGGAAATTATTAAATGGACCCTGGGATATAATGTGGATAGAGAGAACAGAAAGCAGGAAAACAACCAAAATATAGGGTGAAGCTAGAGATCTTTGTGGATGGAAGTCTAGAAACAGTTGAAGAATGTTTGTAAGAATGATTATAAGTGCATAATTAAACTACAAAATCTTAGAAATTATGATTAGAAAATGAGAGGTTTGTTGTTGTTTTGATGGAGCAATTTCAGTAAAGATAAGATTCTGGCTATGTCCATTAAAGAGGGTATTAGAGTAGAGAAGATACATTTATTCGATATGTAATTTACTCCTTGATTATAAAATAATTCAGTAATTGAGAAGAGGAATCATATCCTATACTTTATGTTTGGCACCTGTTTTTTTTTTTTTGTGTGTGTGTGTGTGTGTGTATGTGTGTTAAATAAATTTAATATTAATTTTATCTTATTAAAACTATTATGGCATAAGCATTTTAGCATACATAGTACTTCTGATTATTGTAAAATGCAAATACTGTTTACAATATAGGCAGTTATTATTTTCTACAATGTAAATGACGAGATGAAAGTCACTATGGCTTTTAACTCCTTATTTCAACCTGGGGAAATTATTAGCTTAGCTTTGTATTCAAAACAAATAATAATGACAGAAATAACAAAACAAAAAAAAACCTATACTTATTTCTGCAATTACACATTTATAGTAGGAAAAAAATTTTGTGTGGGAGCAAAGTGATTTCTATAAGGGTCTGATCATAATTGCAATTAGATAGTAATGTCATTACTGAAAAATCACCTCTACAGCAATTATGTATTGAGCAGAAAAAATTATTTGTATTATGAAATGTTGACCAGAATTACTATTACTCTTCCATTATTGGGAGAAAAAAAATCCTAACAAAGTACCAACAAAAAAGTCCTTGTGTTCTATTCTATAAGACCCAATTTTATACATACATTAAATATATAATCAGTCTTAACAATGATCTTATGTGACCATGACTAGAATAGCTACATCTTAGGAAACACAACTAGATAAACACAACTCAACTCCTTCCTTGATTTTCCAATCATGAAATCTTTAGTATGCGATGATTTACTAAATGGCAAAAATTCTAAGCATGTGCTCATTTAATTTTCAGAGTCGTTGTCACACCCAGACACTAAGTCTTTTAAATATCCATATTTGATTCAGATTTTAAAAAAATTAAATTGATAATTATATGGAGGTAAGAACTGCATGAAAATCTCAGTGGGTATTCATCAAGGGTCAAAATAAAATATCCCTTATGATTGCATATAATGGTATTTTCTAGTGGGCAAATAGGATACTGGTCCATGTTTTTCATAAATTTAATTTCAGTAGAGTAAGAGATATTAAAGATGGTTGTTGATGCCTTCAATTCGTTTAATTGCTTGGGTTAAGGTGTGATTGTCAACACAGACTTTCTCAATTTTATTCCAGAACAATAATGTTTTCATGATTTGGATAACTTAGTAATACCAATCACTTTTACCCATGCTGCCCCAGTGCCAATCATATACCTACCACAAAGTAAGATTTCTAAAATATTTTTGAAGATCTGAAAAAATAACTATCTGCCTTGTCATTAATAACCCTGCCTAATGAAGTGCATCTGAAGTATTTTACTAAGAGGTACATGACATTTATACCTATTATCCAACTAATAATAATAGATAGTTATCTTAAAGGGTTATATGTCTTTGGCAGAGCTGGAAATATTTGAGATAAAATTATAAGATAGTTTTAACATATACCATTGCATCCCACTGGTGTGGATCCACCATGTTGTGATAGTACACTGAAAGGCTTTTCCATATAGTATCAGCTAACATAGTGTTTAATCATGAAACAGTAAACCCGAAATAGACCTGGAGAGATATATAAAAATAATCTATTCTCATAAAATTTCATATTATGTCTTTCAAAGTTTATATGGCTATTTTAATAGGCTTTTTTCTATGTTGCAAATATGACAAAAAGAAGCATAAGGCAAATAAAACATGCAATAGCTTATAGCTTTCAATCAAAACACTTGGTTGTCTTTACCAATCCACATCTCTCTCTCTCTCTCTCTCTCTCTCTCTCTCTCTATATATATATATATATATATATATATATATTATATTTAATATCATAAACATAAGGAAATAAGTACGAAGAACAAAAGGGTCATGGCCAAGTGAAAGAATCATTCTGCCTATGCCCTATATGTTTAAGTTATCTTTAAATATGCCATGGGATCCTAAGCATGCCTTTCAAAGCCAGGAAAATATGCAAGCCCAGTCAGATTCAGTTCAGGAAACAGAAAGTGGATTGAAGCTGCTCACCAGCCACGGCAGGTGATTTCACATAATCACAGAGGCTGCAGGGACTTCTGCTATTGCCATTGCTTTTTTAAGCAAAACAAAGCTGGTGATTAAATATACAAAAAAAAAAAAAAAAAATGCTTCCTAAAGGACTTTCTTTCAAAGAGATACCTGACAGGGCATGTATCAGACCTAAGCCAATGTTTAAAACCTCCTGGAAATGGTATTTATGGGAAAATAAAGAGTCTCAGCTTCATGTAGTGACAGTAGTAAGGAAAGCTCTGGCAAGAACCATGTGACAGTGAAGGTTTTAAGTACAGACATTTTAATTTTTGTGTCATGGTGACAGCCTAAGCCTTTTGACATCCTAATATTCTGATCATTTTTCTTATCTGGAATATCATTATGCCTGGGCAGACAAGGGGTTATGAACTGTTCAAATTAGAAAGTTATTTCATCCACTAGGCATAGAAATATTGGTCTCTATCTTAACTATTTTAGTGTGAATTTATGAGCATTTGATAAAAAGCAACTTGTCCATCAGATTTAAATTAAGAAGGTATAGATAGTGTGTAGATTTTTAATTTTTTTAAATAATCAAGTATGTCTTTTTAAATGTTTTTCTGCCTCCACTCAGCCAAAGTTGTTCATCCCAGCATCTTGGGAATTAAGGGGTACAATAAATGTATATTGATTAATAAATACTATAGAGATAGAAAAGTAGTCAACTCAATAGAACTTGAGAAGGAGGAGTATAGTGAAGACATTCCCTTTTTCCAGGCTTGATACGTATTTCTGCGATTTTTTTTAACTTTAAAATCACCTAAGAAGTTACTTCTCTATTTGACTTTATAAATATTGGAAAATTTTCATCAGTTTGGATTTTTTTTTCAGCTCTCTTTTTTGAATGCTTTACATTTTAAATCGTTAGCAAATAGGAATTTCTATTATTGTACATAGCACAATTAATATTCTTTTTTTAAAAAGATATATTGTGAGAAGGAACACACACATAGTAATATTCTAGAAGTGATTTGTCCTCAAATATATGATGCCCCAGAAATGCATGGTTGTCTTGAAAAATTTGATGAATTCATTCACTTCTTGTCCCTTGGAAAACAACTGAAGTTATGTATATTTTAATATTGCTCTCTTTGAGTTATTTCATACTAAAATGTTCTTAAAATTATAAATTACTTCACAACAATAGATGACTGCAGACTCTAAAATATAGAATCATTAAACTACCATTACCTTTTTGTTTTTGATTCATAGACTTATCAGACAGTAACTCTAGGGCTAGTGCCATTAATGTACCTTTATAAAAAAAACACTGAAATCAAGGAGTATGTGCAAAAAAGTCATTAATACAATTATGCTTCCATCTCAAAATTTCGTGATTAAGTGCACGAACCAAAAAATAACTATCTGCCTTGTCATTAATAACCCTGCCTAATGAAGTACATCTAAAGTATTTTACTTTTTATCCTCTATTTATTTAGGGACTTGAACACACAAACACACATACACACAAGCAATTCTAGTTACACCGTTTCATCACTGACACTCTTGTTACCCATTGTGTATCATATTTAGCATTTGATGCCAAACATCTGATTTTTATCATAAGAGCTGAGCATATTGACAGAAACCAGTGTCAAGATCACTGTGTGGAAGATAAGGAAGGAAAGATAGATGGCAGAGAAGAGCAGTGGGTACTGGAGGACAGCTCTTTCTTAGAATGGTCTGAGTGAGGTTTCATGTGTGTCTTCACCCTCTAAAACAGTCAACACATTTTGGCCTTCACTCTGAAAATCTTAAATCCTTCTGTATTCCTCCAAAAATGATCTTTCTAAAATCTTTTTATGCGATGTTTATATAATATAAAATACACATATCTCTTTATCACTGGCATTCTTCTATGTGCTTGAGTCCTTACATATTGGAGTCTCCATCCCTTTGTTAAAATGTGTATGCGCTGTCCCTATGTATTTCTCTAGCCCATGTCTTCATGCTAGCTATATCCCACATCATAATTTAATGATAACAAGGCACAGGGCATGGTTTTATCCCCTCTCTGAGTCTGTGCACTATTAGTCTGTTGGCAAGACCATTGCTCTTTTGCAGACTCAGTCTGAAAGGCTCAGCTCAGGCATGAGCCCTCTGGACCAAGTTCAAGCTCTACCACATGACCCCTTGTCAGGATGCACAGATTCTAGCAGATCATTTTTAATAATTTCTCAAAATGGTTTGTTGCAATGTTTGTCTTTTGCACTAGAAAATGAGGTCTCTAATGTCAAGACTGACTTATTCAACTTTGTGTTCCAAAGGCCTCAATTAGCATATGTTAGTCTAATACCTGCTACCTAGAACATACTCGGTGCTTGTATGCTGGATTAAACCACTACTCATTCTCAAGGAGAGATACAGCACATTTTTATTGCATTCACTACCTACTATGATTCTCTTTCTCAAACTGGCATCGAATTGTTCTTTTAGAATCATGGGTATTATCTCCTTCAAGTTGCTTGGTACTTGTATGTGATACATTGGATCATTACTACAGGTGAGAGAACTAAAAGAGAAACAAGATGTGACTCCACAGCCCAGATCTCCCATGAATAGCAAGCTTCAGCCAGATCTTAAGGCCACCTCTGTCCTGTCCCTCTTGCACTCACTTCTTTTCCTTAATCCTCCCTTCTTTTTCTTCCTCCTTTCTCTTCTCTCTTTTCACACCAAGAAGGGATCAGGAAGGTGCTCAGATCTGTCCAGGACCTTGGAACCTTCCCTTAAAGCATAGTGGAGGCAGCACTACAGCCACTTTCCTACCTCCTTCCCTTCACCCAGTGGACTCACACCCCTCCAATGCGCCAAGTATTACACTCTGTGGCAGTTGCAGTTAGGAAACTACGCCTACCTAGAAACATTTCCAAATGCCAAGTTGTTTTAAACTTGTATGATTAATTCAAATAATAACCTTTCACTAATACCATCAGCTCTTGATTGTTCACAAGCCATTATGAAAGGTGTGAGCTCCTGCTTGTCATCCCTTCCCCCACTCCCTCCTCCAGGTTTAGGAGGCTGCTCTGCCAGAGGGAGGGCCTAGGAAAACAAAAGAGCTGCGACTTAAAATCAATCCATTGTTCCACATGTTATCTGCACTGAAAAAGGTTTTGCAGTGAAAAATGTTACAACTGTAGTTTAAAATATGGTTTGGGAATTACAGTGGAATTTATCTATAGTCTCCCTATTTTGCTGATTCCTGCATGCAATCAAGAGATGAATACAAAGGTAATGTTGGGGGGGGGTGTGCGCAGGCACGCACGCGCACATGTGGAGGGGTAACTGTCAATAGCCAATCACAGCTCTTTAATTGTTTTAACATATGATCTATTTTTAGTTCAAAACAATGCATAGAAATATTTTTTTTTATTCCTTCAAAAGTCATATTTCCTAAAGAGGACCTACTAGTATGGCCCAGAATTTCCTAGTTTTTGAAACAACTAATTTAAGTCCAGAGTTTCATGAATTATTGATCCCCTACTGAGAAGAATAATTGGGTATTAAAGCATTAGAAGCCCTTAGCTGGGCCCTTACCCACTCTTTAAATAATGAAACAGAGATCCAGAAAGGTGACAGGAACTACTCCAGACCATACTTTGTCACCTTGATGTTTAGTTGTACTTGGTAGGTAAGGTCATTTCTTAGAAGAACTATAATGAGAACCAAGGTGCCCACTCACTTAGGCATTATTTGAAATTTGAAGAATCAGCTGTATTTTAGTATTCTAACCAACATGTTAAATTCAAGCAATATCATATTGTTTTAATGGTCTCATCAACATCTTTGAAAAAAACTAAACTTCCTTTGAAAAATATTGCCTATATATTCAGGTCTATTACAAAGTAGAGGTGCAGTCTGGGCAATTACTGTAACTCCTTTCTCTAGACTCTTTTCTACCTTATTCATCCCACTCAATAGGAAAAAAATCATCCCTTTTTCACTGTTTCTTCTATACCCAGGCTTCCATATATTACCTTGGAATTGTAAATAGGTTCTAAGGCTCCCCACTTGTCCAGCTCATCAGGTGTTAGAGCAAATGTTAATGTTGGTATCCTTGTTCTGTTGGAGAAATGATGATGTGCCAAAATGCTAGCAAGTTGAAAACGCTTAGATATGCAGAACTAAATTTTTTTTTTGCAAGGATAGCTCTCTCTTTAAATCTTATCCATAGCACTTTTATTTCCTACATCTATCTGGCAGTAATTTTCCAGGAGAAATATAAATCCCAAAATGAATTTATTTGTTACATTGGTTGTTCTAAAACAAGAATCAAGACATATTGGAAACAGAAATGATAAGAAAAGTTCTGTATCGCCTTACAAAGGAATCTTTGCCCAAATCATTAATAGCATGGAATTCTCCACCAATTGGTAATAGCAGTAATTAGGCTTCTTTTCTTTCCAATTATGCAGTTCCTTCAGTCAGTTTAGTGTGTGCGTATGGCGATATATGTGTGTGTGTGTTTATACATATATATGTATAAACACATATATCAAGAGAGCGAGAACTCCATTTTTCCATTTTTTTCTTGTAGATAATTTGAAAGATAATAAAGATAATTCATAAATTAATATAGATTTTAGCTTGAATTTTCTTAATTTCAGTGGCCAAACTTTCTCAGGATAAATATATCACAACTATAGTAAGGACTTTTCTTCTGTTTTATACTAGATTCCTCTCCCCCAAGGTCATGGAAATAAGGTGCTATCCCTCTTGTTGTCAATATTACATTTAATCCTGGGTCTGAAACTATACCAAGGACAGTAGAAATGAAGACTGGGATGTTCTATAGGCAGGATTTGCCTTGGTGGTTGAATGGATATTGCTAGGAGAATGTCAAGAAAAACATTCTTTAAAAAATCTCAGCTGTAGGCCTGGCGTGGTGGCGCATGCCTGTAATCTCAGCACTTTGGGAGGCTGAGGCAGGATGTTCGCGAGTTCAAAGCCAGCCTCAGCAATGGCGAGGCACTTAGTAACTCAGTGAGACCCTGTCTCTAAATAAAATACAAAAAAGGGCTAGGGATGTGACCCAGTGGTCGAGTGCCCCTGAGTTCAATCCCCAGTACCAATTAAAAAAAAAAAAAAAAAATTCTCAGCTATAAAAAATCAAAGTAAATTGGAGTGTCCAGACCTTTCAATTGATTAGATTTGATGGCAAGGTATCTAGAAACGAGATACTCTGCAAAAGTATGATTTGCAGAAGAGTGAAGATGTTTATAACATCCTTCAAGACTCAGCAGGAGAGTAGTTAACCACAACTTAAGCTATTTTAAATTATTATATTTATAGTTTTTAAATGAAACCTAAAATTCCATTTTCAAAGTCTAATATATTATAGGTAATAATTATTGCTAAAGCATTTATATACCAAGTACTTGTTATAATGATTTTAGTGTCTACATAACTGGTGGGTAAGAGAATCATTTTCATTGTGTTTAAAAAGTCACAAGAATATTCAAGACACCCATTTGCAAGTAATAATATATTCTTGGTCCCTATAACTTTCCT
This sequence comes from Tamias sibiricus, assembly GCA_025594165.1. Taxonomy (NCBI): domain Eukaryota; kingdom Metazoa; phylum Chordata; class Mammalia; order Rodentia; family Sciuridae; genus Tamias; species Tamias sibiricus. Next base: position 42,963,550 of record CM046661.1, read on the forward strand.
TTTCTTAGTGGGGCAAAAGGCCAGTGAAGACAGGGCAAGAATGTGATTGGTCCATTGAGAGCCAATCAGAGGACTTTGACTGAAAAACTCCTGTCAGTATGCCAAATTGCATGGCAGGCTAGCAAATGTCATAAAATCCCTTTTACCTCCCAATCTCATTTTTTTTGCAAGATGATAAAAAGCAAAAGTAGAGAAAAATCTAACTGTGATCTTACTTGATGGAACCTCAGGGAAATATCTTCCCCCATTTATTTCTGAAGATGAATACAGCAAAACCATTAGCAAGGATGGGCTTAGGGAAAGGAAAAAGAAAGAAAGAAAGAAAAAAAAAAAAAAAAAAACCCACAGTTGAGTACTCAGTTCTAAATACAGTCTATAGCTAAGACTTATTTATGTGAATTCCAAAGAATGAACAAAATGCATTCTTTTTAATGTTTCCCTACTGCTCCTGAAAATAAATGACTCTGCCAAGATTTGCAATGGTGCTATCCATACCCCAATGATAGGTGCTTTGTTGAGCTGCCTCACTCGCTAGCATAATTTCCAGAAGTTAGGCTTCTAAGCATAAAATATTCTCTGTTTGTCCTGAATATTTTGCAGCGTGAGTCAAGCTGGGTACAATTTATGCTGTAGTGTGTCTTACAGCAACTGAGATGTCATGTTGTACAATGGCGAAGGTAAATCTGCAGTAATTTATTGTATACCTTTACAGTGGGCTACTTTTACCTTTAATGTTGTTAAATTGTTCCATTGCCTCCAAGGGATTATTTGCATATATTTAACAGAATGCAGACCTGGCCACATTTGTTTCTAATGTCTAATTAGATGTGAAGTAACCTTGACTTTAATATTATGCTTTAAATTTAACTCTGGTGAACTGTGACTGAAAATGATATTACAGTCTATTAGGTATGATCTGGAAAAATAAGCATGTAATTTGTAGTATTATTATTACAACCCCTTTTACTGCATATGTTTCAAACACTATTATAAAATGAATGTCACTACCATTATAATTTTGACATTTTAAATGAAACTAGATGATGAGTCATAAAATTTAAATAAAAGAATATTCCATACTATTAAAGTTAAGGCCTATTCATTTCCCCATAAACTGAAATTCCATGTTTAATCTGTTTAGCTAGTTAACTAATTGGTTTTTGTTAATGCTGTGGCAGATAATTTTGCATGGTATATGAAGCACTTCTTGTTTAGTGAAGATTAACCATTAAACTTTAATTGGCATTCACAATTTTAACAGTGATTTCCTGCACACACACACACACACAAAAAACTTGCACTTCTGATTTTTAAGTGTTAAAGAAAATATGCAAACAACATATCTTAAATATTCTTAAAAGTTTTTTTCAGTTTGCAGTTGTACCGAAAAAAGAAAAAAAAATTCTACTGTTTTAGGTTTCATTTTCAACTTCCATAGTAAAGTTCTCAAATGAGTTTCTGCAAAGGCTCTGAGATGATGACTAGTGGACAGTGGACTAGAAGTGGCTGGCCAGGTGACCTCTGTGACTCAGGTATTTGTAGGAATAGGACTGCACCCGATTGCCGAGCCTCCATGATCATTGGTATCACTGAACTCCCAAGGAAAACAAGGAAGTGAGAGAGAAAGGAGATGAGAAGATGTCAGTTTCTATTAATAAATTTACTCAAGAGATGTTTTTTGAGCACTTGCAATATTCTAGGAATACAATAGATGCTCAAAAGCATCTGGTTCTGACATGAATTTTGGTTGATATTTATCTTTCCAATAATGGGCAACATGAAACTGAAACAACAAAGATGCAGGTTAGGAGGCCATTCTTTCATGCATTATGTAAGTTTCTTCTTTGCTGAAGTAGAAAACATTTTCAGACATTGGAAGACAGTTTTCTTAAGTATTTATTCTATTCAAAATATAATTGCTATGCACTTACCACATTTTCAATATAGTTGATATTATTTGAATTTTCTCCATTACTTTCATTAGATTTTGATGATCATCAAACAGTACATTGGGTCCTGATTTGTAGCATTTGCTGGTTTTTATAGTATCATGGCCAATGTTAAGTTATCAATGTGGTGGCATTAAATACAGAGTTAGAAAAGAACTCACAGTAGGCTGCTATTATATATTATTCATAACATTCTGAGAAAGGTGCAAATAATCTTAAAAACTTAAGTAGTAATAAATATACCACTACAGTAAAGAAGTTATGGGTTTTGAGTAATTACTTTTTAAACATAATAGTACACATATGTAATTTATTTTTAAATTATTGTTGTGTTTAACAAGTAGCTCAATAAATCTCTGAAAATTCAAAAATTTACACTTTTGATCAGATATATTACCCTTCTGCTATGTGGAAAATGACTTTTGGGAGGTAAAAATAGAAACAGGTGGCTGCTAATAGTCTGGGTAAAAGATGATGGTATTTGAGCTGGAGTGTAGACAGTGGAGGTTGTAAGGAGTAGTCAGACTCAGGATTTATTTTGAAAGAACTTCCCTGATGAATTGGTTATGGAGGTTGCCCTCCATGCATGGACATCAGTTAAGATCCTTTAAATTGGCCGGGCTTGGTGGCACACACCTATAATTCCAGCAGCTTGGGAGACTGAGGCAGGAGGATCACGAGTTCAAGAGAAGCACTAAATAACTCAGTGAGACCCTGTCTCTAAATAAAATACAAAATAGGGCTGGGGATGTGACCCAGTGGTCAAGTGCCCCTGAGTTCAATCCCCAGTACCAAAGAAAAAGAAAAAAAGTTCCTTTAAATTTTTGTCAGTTTTTTTGTTTTGTGTGTGTGTGTGTGTGAGTGTGTGTTGTGTATGCTTCTATAATTATGTTTCTGTCACTTTTAAGCAATGCAAATAAATATCAAACAGGTGAGCTTATTTAACAACATTAATCTTATAACACAATTAAAACATTATTAAAACTGGAGATGAATAAGCTCAATTAAAGCAGCACTCAGGGATTTGTAAAAATGTAGGTACTTGTTCTGTTCTCAAAACACTTCAAAATCCAGATGTTCTCTCTTTTGCTCTTTTTAAAGTACACGGTTGATGTTAGTAGATTAATAGTTTGGTATATTTAAAAGGAACAGGTGCATAATCAATTACTTGGAATGGTGCATTACTCTAGTAAGTTTGGTGGAGGGTACACCTTTATGGGAATAATAGAAAACCTCACAAAGAAGATGTATTCTCAAGAACTTTGATTTCTCTTTACATGGTCAGATCCTTAGTTTCAACAGTAATACATATTTTAGCATATGGATACATGATTTCTTTTAGGAGGGATTGAATATTTGTGACTTATCAACATCAGTAAGGCATTACATAAAGATAGAAAAGTTCACAAAATCCACATTTATTTTCAGAGAGTAATTTAATCACAGGTCTATTATTTAGCTTGCATCCTGGTACAATGTTAGAAATGTAGCCCATGTCTTTTCAGTAATTAAAGGAATTATGAACATCTGCTGATGTTCTTAGAACATGCCCCTGTCTCTAGGTGGGTGTTAGAAAATTTCGATACATAATGATTAGATTAGCCCATAAATTGCAATTCAAATTAGAAACATTATTACTAATTGTTTTTACTATGGCTCTTGAGATGAGTCATCTTGTCCCCCACACCCCCCCAACTTTTGATTAAATTTAGACTGAGGATTGATTCCTCCTGTTTGGTGAACAGTTTTTTTAAAATTCAGATTGAAATTGACTCCCTGGTTTAACTAAACAGTGTTTTCACACTGTCAGTGTTTTATTGAGTGCCTAAAACTTATGACAGTCAGACACAGCAGATCAATGCCTTTTTTCTTTACATTCTGAATAAAGATTTGAATTTGAAAAGAGTAACTGATGGCTTCCCAGAATAAAAGTTACAGTTCCCTGCTAGTGCATTTTGCTCTATAGAATGCATCATGTTATCTCCTTAATACGGTCAGTTCACAATAAGTAACTTGTACTTTGACTTTGTATCATTAGTAAAATATAAAGAACCCTATGCTGCAGAGCCAGGACCCAAGAATGAAGTCTTGGCCATCTGTTCAACTTCAAGCAAAATCTGAGTAGGCCCTAATTCCAAACTTTCTCATTTGTGAAAATAAGGGAATGAATTTGAGTTCTAAATTTTCTGAGATTTACAATACAATCCTAGGATTTTTCTATTTATTATCATTTTTATTTTAATTTCTTATATATAAAGAGTCTACATAAGAACATTTCAAGATGTCATATATATATTGAATGCATCAAAATGCTTTTCATAACCATATGCTTTATTTGAGAAAAATGCTGTACCTCAATTTTATTTAGACTTTTTCAACAAGACCACAATGTGAGGAAATTGAAGATAATACCCAACTCATGTCTCTGAGTTAACTGTTTAAATGTTCAGTGAACTTTGGAAATCAAAGTTTCTGATATAATGGTTTTTTGCAATGATGATAATGATGGATCTTATTTGCTTGTTTACATCTTAATAATTTACTGAGAAGTTCATTTACACTCTTTGTATAGAGGGCTAATTTCTTGATGTGATGTAGGTTATTTGAAAGCATTTGCAATCTCCATTTAACTTCCACCAAAGATACCATTGTTTTATTAAATATTTCATTTTTATTGAATGTACTAAAAATATGATTGGGGTAGATAAGAAAAAAATGAACCAGAGACTATCAAGGGTAAATCAGAAGTCTAAGCAAGTAGGATAAAACAAATACAAAGCTAAGACAACTTTTTACTTTTATATCATACTTTTATGCTGTGCTCAGAACCCTCTCTGAGCACAGCTTTCCAGTGAATTTGCCACTCTGGAGAAATGTGGTGGGGCTTTCACAGCTAGTCTTCTAGGAGTCCTGGATCCATCTCCACTGTAACTGCCATGAAAATCAGGACTATGAAAGCTGTCTCTCACACCCAACATTTCTGAATCTTTTATGCCTTCCACCCTAACAGATCCATCTCTGCCTGCCGTTCTCATCGTGTGCCATTTGGAAAATTTCTATTTTATTTCTACATTCTCCATTGACACTCCCTTCATTTAAGTGACGCTTGATATCCTTCCACTCTGTGGACACATCAGTCTTCATTGACTCAAAGCACTGTACCGGTGCCAGACAACTTAAGATACCTCATGTTCACAGTTGTAAACTGTGCTAATGTGGCCCCAGGAACATTTACTCAACACACCAAACAAAAGTCCTCCTGTCCTGCCACAAACCCCCTCTCCTGACTGTCCATTTTCCACCCCCTTCTTGCTGCACCCAATTCTTTTTCAGGTTACTGTTCTTGCTGTATAACTTCTCTTGGTCACATCCAATTGCCTTATTTAAAATACTATAATATTTTTCCTCCAGAAATAAGAAATGCTTGCAGATACATTAGCATTTTTATATCCTACAATTATAATGTCTAATAATAAAATAGAGCTGAATTTGATTTTGATCAAATGGGTGTACACATTTAACAAGGGCTGTACATGTTATTAGAAATTATTCTGTTGAACTTGATGCTGGTATTGTAGATTTTTTTCTACTTCTTCACATACCTAAAACCTGGTTTCTCCCTGTGATTTTGGTCCTGAGAGCCTCTCTAGTACAGCATGATTTAGAAAATGTTCTCATTGTCCACTGACTCCTCCAGCATCCTCACTGAAGATCTTTACCAACTCCTTATGATGGATTGTAGTAGAAGAGAATTAGGTGAACTTAGAACCCCTGATCATGCACAGCCTTTTCCCTTTGGGAATTCAAAGTTTGTTTCTTCTCTTATCACAACCATCTGCACCCGAGTTCCTCAGCCACAAGTCTATTCATTTTCTTCAATACAGTCTCTAGTTTTTCAGGTCTTTCTATGTTCCCAGACATCACTTCTGCTCAGCTTTTCCTTGACTCCTTTCACAGTTGGGGTGATCCATGGTCAGGCATCACAATAGAACATTAAATGCCACTCCATGTCTTTGCCCCATTGGCTCACCCAATCTGCCAGTCTCTGGTTCTTGGGAATCCCACTACCAAGTTTCTGTTTTCCTTCTAAGGGGCCAGAGGTTATCAAAGAAAGTCAAGAGAAGCTCTGTTTAAAAATCATGCTAAAGTCTGCTGGGTCCTTACTGCTGTTTGGCAATCCTTTTATCAGTATATATTGATTAAACATCAAAACTCTGAGAAATTCGTTTGGAAAGTCACAAAAGTTAAGGGGTTGGCACATTTGAGCTCATGGAGTCAGGGAATGGACAAAGGGAACCCCTGCAGCAGGCTTGTCTGAGATGGGACTGACAGGGCCCAAGACAGTCAGGTCAGAGGGGAGCCTGGAACAGCCTGGTTGGCAGGGGTGGTACTGCTATTTGCACATGCTCAAATGTCTGTGCCCAGAGCTGACAAAGATAAATTCTACTGTGGTTGAACAAATAGGCTTTCCTCATCCTCAGCCAATAAATATCCCATATTCTAAATAGGCTCCCAATTGACTTGTTGGTACAATTTGAGTTGATGGTCTGCACAGCTGTGTAGAAATGAGGGCTTGGGTTACATCACAGACAACCTCTCTGCCTATAATTGCCCCATTACAGGAGTGATCAACTGAGACGTCATTGCCAAAAGTCCCTCACTGTGAACTCCCTGAGACCGGATACAGACTGTTTTTGATGGAAGGCCAATTGCTCAGGGATTTACTGCCGTTAGTGGTTCTATTGAAGGCAACGAAGCTTGCTTTCAGGGCACAATGAAGAAACCATCTGTTTGCTCAGACCTTTGCCTGAGTGCAAGCCTCATGGTCCCCAAGGGCTTTGTTGATGTTGTTGTTATTGTTATTCTTCATTATTTATTGATCTTCCGAAATACATAATGTGCTGAGAGACAATAATGTTCATGGAAAATATAGTTTATGTGTATAAAAAATGCTCAGTGTACTATACTCTACACAATGTTTGGAAGGATAGTGCTTCTTACCTGGTAAATGACAGAGTTGACTATTTAGAGGTAGTACATTTTTCTATTTATCTTATAGGTAGGAATGAGTTTTTTTAAAAAAAGAAAAAGAAAACAGTAAACCACTTGAACTATTGGAATTTTTATCCAAATTATCAAATGTGTGATTAGCCAACAGAACTATTTCATCTAGACAAGTCCGAATTGCCTGCATGGCCCTGGCCTTTCCTTTCCCTTCCATTCCTTTCCCTTCTTTATCCTTCCTTTCCTTCATTTATCCAAGAAATATTTATGAGCGTGTATTATGTGTCAGACATCATGGAATCAAAAATTAATGAACTACTGTCATTATCTCAAAAGCTTTCTTTTTAAAAAGAAGTCAAGGCAATTTGCCATATCACCTTCTTATCTTTGTAGAAATATATAGATGTTGGCTTTAAGATTAATAACCTCATAATTAGTATTGTGGTTAAGATCCTTAATAGCACAATTATAAGAATATTTATTATTTATTATATGGATGACATTAAAGGAATTTTTTAAAAATTTCTTATAATAAAAGTTATGGATATTCTAAGTCTAAATTTAGGAATACAGAGTGTGGTAGAAATTTTATTTTACTTCAGTGGTATTGGGTTTTCTTGCCCAATGGTGTAATATTTCTTAACTTTTGTCTAGTTCTAACCTCTTTCTACAACAATATATCTTTGTGTATATTTCTCACAAAGCATTTCCCATTATTCAAGGATATGATAATCTTTATAAACTAACCATGAACTGAAATAAAACTAAACATATTTTAGAATATTAAGTCCATAGAAAATAAAATTATCAGACTTTTCAATTATATTTAATAAATAAAATGACTTATTGCATGCTATATGCTAAACTTGGTAAAATTTCATTACATAGGTTTTCTAATTCTATATCTGTGCTACTAGAAATTTTCAATAGTTGGGACAGCATATTGATGTTTGTTTTCTGTGACCTTTGTAAACATCAATGTCTTTACAGAGGTTCAATATGGTCTTTTGAATAGAGTGAGTTCAATGAAGAGAATGCTAAAGAAAGACATAATCTGTCTTTATACACTTGTCTATATGTGTGTGTGTGGATAGGGATGTGGGTGTGTGCGTGTGGTTTTCTAGTTGATTCTTTTATTCTCAGTCATAATAATAGTTATTCACCTAGAAATTTATTTGTCACCACAGAGTTAATCCAAATGGCTATAATTGACCAAATCTATATTTTATCCAAGGGATAGGCTAAATCAATTCACCAAAACAGTGTTGAATTAAGAAAATATTTTTGGTCTGAATATTGTCTTGAATAATCATATATGACAGGCAAAACTATCTTTGAAAATTTCCCACATTATTATGAAATTTTCTTCTTTAATATTACTGATAGTCTAGCAATTAACATTATATAAACAGAATATCTATTTGTTGTTTTACATAACTTAACCTCCACTGATAAACTTTAAAAATTTAAAAATTTGCTGTGCATTTTAATCTGGGGGCTATCATCAGGTTTGCAAGCATTTCTTCAGGGCAATTTCCTATAATTCCTCTCAAATAAGACTTGGTCACAAACTAGTCATCTAACATATATAGGATATATTCATCATTCAAGCACTCACTCATCTTTGATTGGAAATATGTAGTAGGTTAAAAACAAGTTTAATTCAAGTTCAGGGTGTTGGTTTCACAGGAGTAAATAATTGCTCTGATATGTTTCTCCATTATTCAGAATTTAAGGAGGGCTTCACCATCTATAGCATCTCTAGACTACAGTGTCTTTATGACATAAAGACTAGGGAATATGGGCTGGATTTGGGCCCCTTTAAATACTTCATTAGGAATTTTAATTCACCCCTCAAATATTCTTGCAAGTGTATTCCTGTTGAATATTATACTGCTTTGGACTCTTTCAATAGCTGCCTCTTTTCCATGGACCATGGAATAGGCAAAAGGGAAGAAGGAAACAGAGAGGTCATTTAATGTCCTCCTAGCATGGGTTAACCTTCAGTACTTCACCTGGGATCTATTTACACAGTAGTTTGGGCTTCATTTGTAAACAAGCCAGTTACATAATGGTAAGAAAAAAACAGGGAAGTCAAAGTAAAACTTTAAGAATTTCACCCTGTTTTGTAATTAAAATGTTGCCTATTCCAACAACAACAACAAAATGAAACACAATCTCCCTTGGTCTTACATGGCATCTTTGATTTGCATAAATCCTTTGGTATCAGCTGGGTCTAGTTCCTCCCTTTTAGTAAATAGGACATACAGAATGCATCAAATAGTACTTCTGAAACTAGGTTTAAAAAAAAAGCAGTTTCTTCTTGTGTTCTGTCTCTGTCTCTCTGTCTCTCTCTCAGTGTGTGTGTCTGTGTGTGTGTGTGTGTGTGTGTGTGTGTGTGTGAGTGATTGCTTGCCCTGTGGGAAGTGAGTTGCTATATCATGAGGCCACTCTGTAGAGAGCTCCATGTGGCAAAGGACTTAGATCTGCCAAGAGCCATGTGAGTGCCCCTGGAAGCAGATGCCTTCTCTCCCACCAAGGCCACAATCCTGCTATACTTGGATAGTAATCTCATGTGACTCCTTGAGCCAGAGGCACTTAGCTAGGTCCTGTCCGAATTCCGGACCCACAGGAACTATGAGATAACAAATGTTATTTATTTAAGCCAGTAAGTTTTTAGGTTATTGAAGTCCTGTTGTCTTTCTTATGAGTTTTATTTTTTATTTGTACAGTAGTCTAAAATGGTTATTCCTGGAAGGGCATCTCTCCCAGGCAATGGTTCTCTAAATGGTGAACTAGGGACCCAGTCTCCTTCTGTGCTGTAAGAGGGCCCTCCTTTAGGTCCAAGGAGTCCTTTCCATGCAGACAGTGGATGAAGAGAGATCACAAGTATAAAGTGAGGGTTAGGGGGCAAGGACAGGTAGGCCTGTATATAATGCACATCACTTCTTTTCATATTCCACTAGCCAGCGCTTAGTAACATGGCAGTGCTTAATTGGAAGGAGATGAGGAAATGTAATCTGGCTGTGGGCCAGGAGAGGAAAAGGAAATGCTCTGAGAAACAGCATGTCAGTCTCTGCCACATGGGGCATAGCACCACTGGGTAAGGTTGGAATAGGGTAAGAGACAGAGTAAGAAAGAAAGGGAATGGCTCTCTTTCCAGGCAGAGGAAATAGCTCCCTGAGAACCTTGAAGTACTTAGAAAAAGCCTGAAAGAGGCCACACCAGACAATCCAACCCATCTTTTTCTCTGTAAAGTGAGTAGAGGAACAAATTTTAAAAACAAAAGAAAATTAATCTTGAAGAAATAAAATATATTTTGTTTAGAAATGAAATTACAACAAGTATTAGCAGATTGTGAGATTCAGAAAGGTCAATGCCAATTACACAGGTCAAGTTCTAGTAAAATGTCAAGAATATCGCAAACACAACAATATTAATACAAGGAAGCAAGTCAAATAGGCCTCACATCTGCTATTTGATTGTGTTAAGTGAAAAAAGAACTGGTTTCTGAAGATAACTTTGGAGTACTCTTCCAAAAGAAGGTACCAAAACTCCAAAAACTTTATTTCCAATAACAAAAATTTCCACTAACAAATAATTTGGCTGTCAACATATTGGCAATATTGTAGTTTTAAGACCTATTTTGAGCCAGGCGTGGTGGCACACGCCTGTAATCCCAGCATTTGGGAGGCTGAGACAGGAGGATCTTGAGTTCAAAGCCAGACTCAGCAATGGCGAGGCACTTAGCAACTCAGTGAGACCCTATCTCTAACAAAATACAAAAAAGGGTTGGGGATGTGGCCCAGTGGTCAAGTGCCCCTGAGTTCAATCCCCGGTACCACAAATAAAATAAAATAAAATAAAAATAAAAACTTGTTTTGATTGTCCAACCTCTAGTGTCAGGTAGCAGTTTCCTTCATATTAATATTTTAGTCTAGGAAGTGTTAATGTGTCACCCAATAGACGATAAATATGACTTGAAGTCTTATAAGAAAGTAGAGAGATTTGCATGAAATGAAGGAGGATTTGCCTTGCCTATGATACTGCCTTTCTGACGTTGAGGATTTCCTTGTTTTCTCAGTTCTGCTGGTGGGAAATGAAAGAAACTAAATCCAGACCATTCCTCTATGTCCATAAGTTTAATAAAGAAATAATTTTATTCTCATGGTTCATTCTTAATTTTAAAACCATAGTGTTTAAAGATCAAAAAATGGAAGACAAAATATTTTATTAGACCATATATACCATTAAGACATATTTTAAGTAATTAAAAGATAATTTAAACAAATATTTTCAATAGATCTAAAATCCCTTTCATAGTTAACAATAACAAGTGATGAGCTCAAGACTTAACTATTATTTTGAAAGCTGCCCTTTAAATCCAAGGAGTGGAATTCAGAATTTTAATGAAATCTGTTTTATATCAAATAAGTATTGGGAAAAAAAGGCCAGTAAATCTTATTTGAATCTAAAATATGACTAGCGGTTTCTCAAAGAATGTGAATTTTGCTGTTTTCATTCTTATTTAGACATTAAAACTTTGGAAGAAAATGTTAGTTGAGATGGGGGTGGCTTACACTGTCATTTTAAAGAATCTTTTTACCATTAGAATAAATGATTGAAATAAAATTAATATTGAGACAATCTGGATGAATAAAAATTTTGAAATGTCAGTGCTACAATTCTACTAGTGCATCACAGTGTGGTACAGTGGGAAGGTACTAACTTGACTTTGTGCTATGCTCTAACATCTCCTCTTGTTAGTCATACAACTTGGGATTAGTTACCATTGTTATGGATCTTTTATAGCCTATTTGTTATCTGTGTGACTTTGAAAAATTCTTGCCCCCCTTGAGTAGGGTAACATCTAACCCAATTGCACCAGGGTGGTCCAGCATCAGCTTTATCCATCTAACACTATTAACAGAACAAAATTATAGTTCAAATGTGAAGTACTATTGTCTAAATCAAGGGTTGCAAATTGTTCTTTTAAGGGCAGGCTAAGATAGTAAATATTTTAGGTTTTGTAGGCCACACTGTCTCTATTGCAACAACAGTATTGCCAACTTAACTTAATCCACGTTTTTTCAGCAGTTTCAGTTAGTCATGTAAAACTATGCTCCAAAAATATTAAATGGAAAATTCTAGAAATAAATGATCAATAAATGTTAAATTACTCACTGTTCTGAGTAGCATGATGACATCTCTCATCAACCCTCTCAACTACCCCTAGAAACATGAATCATCCCTTTCTCCAGAGTTTCCATGCTTTGTATTCTAACTGCCCATTAATTACTTAATAACCATCTGGGTTAGATTAGATTGACTGCCATCATCACAGAGCTTATGTTCAAGTAACCCTTACTTTACTTAATAATGATCCCAAAGAGTAGAGATGCTGGCAATTCAGATATGTCAAAGAGTAGCAATGAAATACCTCCTTTAAGTAAAAAGGAAAAATTCTCAATAAAGAAAGAAAGTAAATGGAATACAGAGGTTACCAAGATCTATGGTAAGAGTCAATCATGAAATTGTGAAGAAGGAAAAGAAAATTTATATGAGTTTTGCTGTCAAACCTCAAACTGCAAAAATTATAGGCAGAGTGAATGATATGTGCTTAGTGAAGACAGAAAAGGCATTGCATTAATAGTATTTAGTGCTAACCACATTTCAGATATTCACTGGGGATCTTGCATCACATCCCCCTCAACATGTAATCCAATGGATTTGATTGTGTCCAATAAAACTTTGATTTTGGACACTGAAACTCGAAATTCATATAATGACCACATGTCCCAAAATATGTTTTTCTCCACATATTTCAACATGTAAAACTATTCTGGTTTCACAGGCTATATAAAAATAGACATGGGATAGATTTGGCCCACAGGCCATAGTTTGCTGACTCTTGATCTGGATCAAAACCTAATTACCTGAACAATCTCAAATGTTGCTACTCAGAGCTTGGGCCTGGGAGCTTGTTAGAAATGAAAAATCTCAGACACCAACCCACATTGATAGAATCAGAATCTTCATGTTTGCAGGATACCCTGGTGTTTCTAGTACTTCTTTAAATTTGAAAAGCCTTAGTATGTAACACAGTTAAGAATCAAAAAGAGCAGAGAAAAGAATAAGCTTCCTAAATAGAGGAACTCTATACCACAAAACTACATATTAAAGACTATGCACTTACTATTACAAGAGCCCTTTAGGCCCTTCATATACAAACATATACATACATAGTCAGGTGATAAGGCATATTAGGCCATAGCAAACTGCAAGTGGTGAACATTGCTATAGGCGGGATCTATCTGATAGAAGCAAAAAATATCAAAGAGGCTGAAATGGTGAAAAAATACAACAAAATTAAAATTGTGAGAGATCAGGATTCTGAACTCCCTTTGTATTAAGTGGAACAGTTATTTGTACACTCAAATAGTAGACCCTAAGGGCATCATCATATTATTGCCAAATGCAGTAGCTGATGTTCATAGTGATAACCCCAGGGCATCAAGGAAAGGTTAAATTATATTCTGTGTTCTCTGTTGAAGAAGATTGGGAAATGTCCTTGTAACTTTAAGAAGACTACCTTTACAGGTGGTTAAAATGAAAAGAATGGTTGTGATTAACAAAGCTTACCTTCAATTATTTGAAAACAATATTTATTTATATAATAGAATTCTCCATGGATGCTAGGTACCGTGGCTTTGTCTTTCAAATTTTTTAATGTACTAAATTTCATTTATCATGGTTGAGAGTAGAACCCTCCAATATTTGATTTCATGTTCCCAATTAGATTTGAGGAGAGGAAAGATTACCATTATCTAATTTTTCTTTTCATTTTTAAGTTCTTATTAAGATGAGAAAGATGCTCTTACCTACTTAGGCAGATATTTTCAGGAGCAAATAAAGACATTTTTCTCTTTTCCTCTCTCCCACTCCCCTCCTTTCCCTTTCTCTCTCTTTTTCTCACTCCCTTACTCCCTCTTTTATTTTTTTTTTTAAATCTCTTCTTATATATTGAATAAATCATGTTATTCTGTGACCCTCTTCCCCAGTCTGGCATCCAACATAGCACAGGAATGAATAGATAATAGAAAGATATATAGATAGCTGAATAAATAGAGATAAGAAATACAATGGATTGTGATAAGTATTATGCCTGGGCTAAGTACTTCTGACCATTGAAGGATTATGAAGATTGTTTTATTCCTTTCTTAGAATGATAGAAGCTACCAGTGGCTGAAATCTGAATGAGATTGATTAGGCAACCACCTGTCATGACAATTCAGAAGTCTCTTTCACATCCCTCTTTTCTCTGTTGGATAGTAAGGTAGGAAGGGACAGAGGGTTTGAGAAGATAGAATTAATGTGTAGAAAAATATCAGTAAAGAGAAAAGGAGAGACTGGCTATGATAGGACCAATGCTGGTTTCTTCCATGAAATTCTAATTGAGAACTCAAGGCATGGCAGCCTGCAAAGGAATCTACTTCTTTGAGCTATGGTCAGGCCTGTCACTGATATGATATCCAGTTCCTAGGCAATTCTCCCCTGTATGCTATATTTAAAATTAAATGGCAAAATGATCTGCATTAATGAGGGCCCAAAGCACTGTCAGTGCACCGGTAGGAAAGTCATACTTATGGTAATTCAGTTTCAATAGGTTGGTCATGTAAAGAGAATGGCTGACAGCAGGTTATCAAAGCAATTTCCAAGTGGGCAACTGAAGATCGTCATTCTGACTGAATAGGGACAAAAGAAATGCTTCAAGGACATAGTGAACATACTTTCTAACAACATGGAAAAGCCAGCATTAGTTCAAAAGCCAAACAGCATGGAGCAGCTGAAAGAGAGCAAAGGAGGACTGTGGTAAGACAGGGCAGTAGGTGGGGAGGAGCCAGCAAGAGGTTCTCCAGTTGATCATCACAGGTCAAATATCAAAAGTCATGAACACCCATCCACATGAAGTCCATACTACAAATAGACATTTATAGTAGCACTCAAAGAATTTCATATGCAGAAGATTTAGTGCTTTCCACTTTTAAAACATAAGAAAACACTGATTTTTCTCTTTAATATCTTTTTTTCAAGATACTTACTATGTGTCTGACATTCCATGTCCAACACTGGACAAGAAGTACTGCAGGAAAGGGGATAAACCAAGATTTGTCCTTGTGGAGCTGACCTTGAATTCTTGAGTAATTCAACAGACTCTCTTTTCTGATTGTAAAAATACATCAGTGTTACTGTTCTATCAAAGCTAATGTTTTCCATCATTTCCCAGCATTTTCTTTCAGACAGTTTTAATTATGGATTATAACCACACATTACCATTTATATTTGTTCATGAGAATACAAATTTCCCATTGTATTTTTAGTGTTATTTCAAAATCAAGCTCCGACAGAAGTGAGGGGGGTTGTAGAAGAAAACATATTTATTTTCTCACCTAGGGAGCCATTCATCATCAGACTGTCCCCCCACCTCCCAATGCCAAGTAGCTATAACACACCTTAACCTGTCAACCATTTTTGGTGTTTGGTATGCAATATGAACGGCACACTGGCCTCTTTCAAGGGCAATCCACTTCAGGAAGAACCCCACATTGTGACGGCCTATTCAAGGGCAAAGAGAAGATTTGGGCCCCAAATCATCTCCTTATAAATTTTAAACAGAGGAAGACAGAAGACTTAGACAGTATCTCAAGGGCTATCAGAGTGTGAAATGAGCAAAAGTGCTTCTCTCTGTATAGATTTAAATGGTTAAATGTGACCTGAGAATATGCCCTGGCTCTTCACAAACACTAAAGAAACCTTTTTCAATCACTTTGTACACATGAGGACATTGTGTTTATAAATATTCAGAAAGTGGGGATCAGAAAGAATATTTTCCCCATGAATTTTCCTATTCACAATGAAGATGGTTTCTGTTGCTGCCTGAGAACCTCACAGGGTGGGATGGGCAGAGTTGGATGGCTGCCCGTAATTTTGCCCTTAAAATGACTCCAATGAAAGCCTCCTTTAGGTCTTACAGTTAAAACGGATGCTTCCCAGAGAAAAAAATCTGTTTGGATGATTTTAATGTAGATTTCACCGAACTACTAAAGAGATGTTGTCTGCCACAAGGTTAGAAGCAGTCTGATGCTCAACTCTGATTCATTTAATCAGTTTCAGAGAATATAAAGGCCAATAAGCCTACCTTCCTTCTTTTGCTTGATTTCTTTCTCTTTTTTTTGTTAGAGGAGCAATTCCTCTAACACATAAAGAAGTTAATTTTGAAAGTGTGCGACTGAAATGATATGAAAAGTAGTTTAATAGAAGAGATGGTTGTGCAGTCAGGTTGAAAGAAGCCTGCATTCTTGCATTTGCATAAAGGACTGTGTATGGTGCTATTTGTTAAAGTAAGTTGAATAGATAGTACTTAAATTACATATAAATGTGTGTTGTTTTGAACTGTTTATGTCAGTAAAGTAAATCTAATGACACAAACATAATAATACCTTAACTGCTTTTATAACCAGTTTACAATATTTATCGTTTGTGGAGCACAGCTAGTGTTATCTGCAATTCAACAGTAATTTTCAATCACAACCTCAAAATAGTTAACGTTAAAAGGAATCAATATGTACTACATTTTATTACATACCCATGGGCAATAGCTCCCTGTTAATGATCACAACTGCCAACTTATATCTATCACAGTAATTTTTCTCTTCATAAATTAAATGGAGAGAAGTGCGAAATAAACTCTAAGATCATACTATGATATTTCAGTGTATCTCTCTCTCATTAAAAAATATATTTCCACTTTAGCTGTGCATTCCATTATTAAGAATTATTACCACTGTGTGCTTAGGTTTTGCTCTCAATATCACTAGTGGAAGGAATACTAAGGAGACTGATACCAGCACTTTTTTCTTTATCCTTGTCATGTTCAGTGTGAAACCTAGCCCTTTAAAATCGGTTTCTAGAATGTTACATGGAGAAATCAGCTTTATGCCACATGCTTGTCACTATAAAAAGGAATCTAATTTGATTTGCTTTATAAAGTTTTAAAAATGGCACATTCTTGGATGGTTGGAAGATATTGCCTATGAGAGGTGACATAATAGCCCAGTGAAGGCCAGCATAGATACTGTCTTGAATATTCCTCATCCAAATGTTTGATATTTTTCTAAAATATGCATCAGATGTCACCATATCACCTCTGTGCCAGAAACTGTGCTAGTTGTTGAGCAAGAAAGAAAGAAAAAATAGAGGTAGTGCACAGGAAGAAAGAGAAAAAAGCCAAAAGACTGAGGGAAGGGCTAGTAATCGAGATTACAGAATTTGAAGACAGGCAATCCCGGATTGGAATTCAAATGCCCCGGAAGTCATGAATGTAGACAAGATACTTAACTTTTCAGCAAGTTTTAGTTTCCACAGAGTAAACTAGAAAAATTTTAGTACCTATTATATTGTTGAGAGAATTAAATTAGATAAGTATAGGTTATTCTTTGACGGTTTGGTCCCTGCTTTCAGAATGCTCACAGTCCAGTAACATTGAAAGATGTTGGACAAATGTGATTTTGGTACAGTGTAACTGCCATATTGAAAGTATGCACCAGGTGTGTTGACAGCATAGATGAGGGCTTTGGGAACCTAGCCTGTGGGTTTATAGCTACCTGGAAGGCCCATGTCAAAGGATAACTAAGATCCCTTTGTGAATTTCCTGGTTGCTTTAAGAAGTCTGTTCTAGCCTCTCAATCCTATATAGGATCTACAGAGCTCGACAGGAAATGGTTTTGATTGTTGGGGCTGGCACATTTCACCTCCAGTTAATTCAGGATCTTTTATGTGCAAAGCTCCATGCTACATCCTATGGGATTTAACGATGAATAAAATTTAAAAATTGTTCCCTAGTTGCTCATAGACAATCGGCTCTATCAGAGTACTGAGACTCAGCTCAGTCCCTTTTTGACACTGACATTGGATTCATTGCAACCGCAATAATTCTTGGGATCAAATACTCTGCTACATGATTTTTCCAAGAGCCAAGACACAGGGGAAACTATGTCAGATCCCTAAGGCCAAATCTACAACCCTATTCTTCAGCACCTGTCTCTTCTTCCTTCCTTCCTTTTAGAGTAGAAGAGGCTTGCTCTTAAGGTCAAGTATCACCCCTGTTGTTTGCAGGCCCAGCTCTCAGAAACTCTGCATTGCCAGTTGTCCCATCTCTTTTGCATCTTCACCTTTTCCCTCTCCAGTGGCTCCTTACCATCAGCATTTAAACATGAGCCTCCTGTCTATTACAAAGTACCCACCAGACTCCATATCTCCCTCTAAATGCAGTGCTATTTCTCACTTCATTTCCACCATCCTCCTCCCAAAGAATTGGGTGCATTGTTTGTCCTCACCATGCACTAATCTGTCTTCACATGGCCCCAATCCATCTTGCTCCTATAAGTCCATGGAATGTTCTAGTTAAGGATAGGTATGACTCCAATGAAACCAATTCGCTCAGATTATGTTATTTGACCTCTTAGAAATATCTCACCTTTGCTCCCTCTTTGGTGCCTCAAAGTTCCTGTTATCTCATTTTCCTCTCCCCCATTATGGAGTTTTGACCCGAGACTCACTGTCTAATTTTGCATCTATTCCATGATTAAACATAGGTAGTCCTTGTGCCTTGTCCTAATCATTTATTGATCTCATTCTTAACTGTTCACACAGAATATTTCCTTGATTTCCATGGCTCTGGTTAGCATTTTTATTTTTTTTGGGGCGGGTACCGAGGATTGAACTCAGGGGCACTCCACCACTGGGCCACATCCCCAGCCCTTTTTTATATTTTATTAGACACAGGGTCTCACTGAGTTGCTAAGTGCCTCACCATTGCTGAGGCTGGCTTTGAACTCATGATCCTCCTGCCTCAGCCTCCCAAGTGCTGGGATTACAGGTGTTCATCAACCACCACGCCTGGCTCTGGTTAGCATTTTTATGCTGACACTTCCCAGATTTGCATCTACAACTTGCTAGAAACATCCATTGTGATCTAGGCATAAAGAGAAGATATGTAATGACTATCCCCCACCAGCAAGGTTAAACAGCCTCACTAGCATCTCATCTACATGCCCCAAACCAAACTCATGGATCTCCTCACAAAACTGTTCCTCCTCCCATAGTTCCAGTATTGGAAAATAGCATAATCAGCTGCTAAAATCCAAATTAGGGAAGAATTCTCTCTCCTCCCTCACTAATTACTCAACAATCCCCATTAATTCTGTCACCTAAATATGCTTCAGGATTTTTTCTCTATTTCCTTTTTCACAAACTAATATCTGGCATGAATCACTAAATATTTTCATGCATTATTGTCCCTATTCTAATTTATGTGCCACCACATTGTAGCCCAAATTGATTCACATATGGGTCAAATCTTAGCATATTTATACCCCTGTCCAGAAAACACTTCTGTGGCATATGATACCTAAATCTCCTAGTCTTTAATGTGCCTCAGAGGTAGAACAAACATATAATTTAGCATTCAATCAAGATACTTTTGAGAGTAAAAGAAGCAATTTTATCAACTATACCTTGACAAGAACTATAAACTGGGACTGTCCCAGGTAAACTGAGACTTTTGGTCTTCCTACCCAGAGGCCTTTGAATGAATGGTCCCTCCTTCACTTCTCTGGTCTTTTTTTCTCTTCCTTTCTTACTTACTTCCCTTCAGGATTTTGGTCTCTTTTCAGTTCCTCAAAAGTTCCAAGATTTTCTCCCTTCAACATTTTTATGTAGTTTCTTCTTCCTAAAACACCCTTTTTCCTTCACTATAATCTCAGTCATAAGGGTCCTAGTAGGAAAGTTATTACCTCAGGGAAGACTTCTAAGACCTACTTAGTTTCCCCTGATTAGGGTTTCACACTAAGCCCCCTTCACTAAACTTAGCATGACTAGAATTATTCCTTAAATGTCTGGTTTCTTCACAGATTATAAGAATATGAGGACAAAGGACCATGCTGATATTATATCCTCAACTTCCAGCACAGGGCCTAGTTCATAAAATAGAGATGCTCCAAAAATATTTGTTGGATAAATAAATGAGTGAAAGGGTGCATAGTTAACATAACATCTTGCTGAGAGAAAAGAACCCCAGAGCACAAACAGGTGGTTGCCTAGAGAAGACCCTTGTGCCTTTTGCTCCTAGGGAGACTATGAGTCTGTGGTACAAGATGCTCTAGGTCAGTACTTTTTATGTTTAAACCAGACAAATCTATTTTCAAATGAAATATTAAAGATAACACCAATATATAAAGCAGAAAAATGTGAAAGTACTCTGAGGTTGGGGATTTACTGACCCTGCCAGGTCAGCCTCCCTCTGGTCCTTCCTAGCTTAAACCACCTGGGAGAAGACTTTGGGCCAGGAGAAATTTAAATTGCACACTCATCTTTTAGACCATCAATAAATTCTCTGAAGCAAATTTGAAACCACCTCTAAAAGTTAATTCAAAGATTCTCTGAATATATCCTTGACAGTAAAGGAGGAGATCATGATCTTCTCTCAAGGACCCTCCAGACACCATCACTGTTCTGCTTTCTGAACACTGCACCATTGTTGGATTCTTTAAATTCTTCTTACACCAAGTTTTTTGATAGATCTTCTCTACCTCTAGTCTAATTAATCCTCTTAGATCTCCTATTCACTCAATTCTGAATATATTTTGGGCACCTGCTATTCTAAGCACCAAGTTCTCAAATTTTACATCTTGCTATTTTTCATACTTTCTCCCTGTTAGCCAAGTCAATTTCTTCTTCCTCTGGTAATAACCAGCTTCCATTTATCGGAAT
This sequence comes from Tamias sibiricus, assembly GCA_025594165.1. Classification (NCBI taxonomy): domain Eukaryota; kingdom Metazoa; phylum Chordata; class Mammalia; order Rodentia; family Sciuridae; genus Tamias; species Tamias sibiricus. The sequence goes on from CM046661.1 coordinate 42,984,333, forward strand.
ACAATATCTGGCGAGAGTCTAGGTGCTTTTGATCTATCACTGAATCCCTACAGCAAGCCCTGTGAGCTAGATGTGGCCTCATCTATAACAAGGAATTTAATGCTCAGATCTAGGAAAGTGAACTTATTTGCCTAAATTTAAATAGTTAATAAGAGAAAAGCTGGGAAATAACTGATAATGTCTCCTATTAATTATCAGTTGTTTCATATTATCTTAGTCTCTTATGCTGATGGGTAGTCTATAAGTACCATAGACTGGGTAGTCTATAAATAATGAAAATGTATTTCTCACAGTTCTGGAAGATAGGAAGTCCAACTCAAGGTGTTAGCAGAGACGGTATCTTCTTGTTATATCCTCACATGGTGGAAAGAGCAAATTTGGGGTTTCTTTTGTAAGGACACTAATCTCATTCATGAGTGCTTAGCCTGCATGACCTAATCACCTCCCATAGCCCCCACCTCTTAGTACCATTTGCTTGGGTTGGGACTTCAAGGTATGAATGTGGATAGGTCATAAACATTCACTTCACTGCACGTATGATCTCTTTTGTATAAGAGGTTTTTTAGTTTCCCAGTTGTGGCTTTCTAAAAATCTCTTCTGCTGCTGCTTTCAAGATTTTACTCTAAAATGTACTTTCTATAATAATTCTCCATATAATCCAAGCTGTTCTCTATATAATCCAAGCTGATGCTGAGTGTTCCTTTTCATTATAACATGACAAGCAGCCTGGTGAAAGTGTTAGCATTTTACTTTGTCAGGGTCCTCACTGCCTCTTGTATCAATATATGCCATTTCTATCTCTACTAATACAACTATTGTCTCTTCTTCTATTTATGTGCATGTATAACTGCATGTGAATGCATGTGTGTATGTCTCATTTGTAGTTCCCAATATAGTGAGTACATGCACGTTACACACTCAAATACCATTACCTGGGTTAAAAACAAGTTATAACACTTATGCAGACAATATAAAATATGTCTAAGAGTTTATACCCTGACTTCAGTATTCTGACCTAAACCAGTTGATTGACTTCTCTATATCTCAGTTTTCTTATCAGTAGAATGGAGCAAGAATAGTATCTATCCTATAATTGTTTTGAAGATTAAATAATCATATACATATTATAATAATGCCTGGTATATAGTGTTACATAAATGAAAGCTCTTGGTGGTGTTGGTTTTGGTTTTGGTGTGAGAAGGAAGAAGGGGTTCTTGATTTTTATAATTCAGCAAAGATTAGTGCTGGCTTTGATTTTCTCAGATTTGGAGACCTCAAAATTTCCAGCTTTCTTCCTCCAACTCACTTGCCTGCCTTGCTGCCCATACTCTTCTTTAGTGCATCTTGTTGTTCATCCTCTGTTGCTTTGATTTCCCTTAGATTTTCATACATGTCTCTTTTTCCTTGTGTTCTCAGTCTTTCCTTTTGAAAGACCCACCACTGACAATGGTCATACCAAAGCTCTCATTGATTGTATCAAATTCATTCAGCAGACAGAAGGCACGGACACTTTTTAGCAATGGATTAGACAGCAAACTACGAAAATTAACAAGAAGCAAAAGTACTTTATGGGTTTCTCTCTTGGAGCAGATGACTACAGCTCAAAGGAGACTTGCAAACAATATAAAAAGTCACGTCGATACCTGAGTGACAATTCCACAGAGTGCACTCAATTATCTCTTGATTTTGGAGAGAAGTACAGATGATCCAAAAACAAGTTGATGCTGTTCTCACAATAGCCCTCAAATGGGGAATTCTAATTCCAATAAAGTGCTTGTGCTCCTACCCTCATCTCTCTCCCTCAATCAATATTCTTTCAGTTTCTTCTGTTATTTGGTGGAGAAAGCTTCAATTAGCTGATTATCTGTCTTTAGCACATTTCTTGTGCTTCTTATAGTGTTTGATTGCCTCCAAACAAAGAAAGCTAATAATCTATTTTTATCAAGGAAGGTGTTTTGTCTGCAGGAATTGGAGAGCATCTGAAATGAGCTGGGGCTATGGGAAGGTTTAGAGGAAGCCCTGATGATGTTATCAGAGGACCCAGGAAACAGCTAAAGCCTTGAGTTTAAAATGCACAAACCCTGTATTCTGCTGGGGAATATGTTTAATTCTGGGAGTTTCAAATAGGCAAGCCTTTTTTTTACTATTTGTGGACATTTTAAATAAAAAAAAAATAATGCACACTGTGAACTCTGTCTCTGGGAAAGTCAGCTCCACACATGGCTCTGGATCATTCTATTCTGCTTGCCAAACTATGCTCAGTAGTAAAATCTGTTCTTAAAATCATGTAAAGCCCCAGATTAAACAGATCTTTCTTTCTTGAGCTTATTGCATGTCTGACTCATGCCTGGCTAAGGGTTTAGGGAAGGTGGTTTATGTGGCCTACCTCCAAGTCACACTAAGAGTCTTCCCAAATTGTAAAATACACTAAGAGCTGTTTGGATTTTCACAGAAACAAAAAATACTAATAAAAAAGTAAAAATTGGAATTAGTTTTCCTACATTCCTACTATTACTAGCTAACATTTTTGGGGGTGCTTTCTATGGGTAAGACACATTTAAAAATGCTTTAGTTAAAGAATGATCTTAATTCCCACAATAATCTTACAAAGTAGGGACAATTATTATTATCACTACTTCATGACTGAAGGAATTTGTCAGGGGAAAGGTTTGTTAACTTGACTGGGGCTACAGGTTTGTCATAGGCTGATCTGAAATGATACCCCAAACAGTTTTGGTTCTTTCCCTTTCAAGAATTTGAGTAATTCTATAGATTCCTATAGTATGAAAATAATTTGTGTTACTCTAATACTTTGAAGAGTCTAGAAAGTAATGGTGATGTTGGGGAAAAGGCAATGAATTAATGAGGTGATAATAAAAGACACATCTAAGAACTTTGTGAATTGACCCATGAATGAAGTGTGTATTTTGTTCCCACTCTGTTTTTAATATTTTCTGTCATTTTCAACTTTTTGCAAATCTCTACTTTACATGATTATAAATAAAAACATATAAACTAGTAGTTTCCTAAGTTAGATATGTTACTATTCTCAAATAATTAAGGATGCATTAAAATGTCTTTTCAATTCTTATTCTTTGTGAAGGAACTCTACTGCACAGCTTTTATCTGTGTGTCCCTCTGCCCCATTTTCAATCTTTCTGTATCCTTTCTTGCTCTGGGGTCCTAGGTGACTAAATGGCATAAATATAAATGATAGGTATCATTGCCCATGTCTTGTCATTGGGTTTAGCCTGTAAGAGTTCCTGACACATGGGAGAATGGAAAGATAATGAGTCAGAGGATCTACTTCCCTCCCTGACAGGGCACCACCTTGTTGACTGCCTGGGAACTCCACAGCTCCTCTGAAATATCCCTCTTCAGACAGTAATTTTGGAGATTTGCAACTGCTTCTTCTCTTTACTCTTTTAGGCTTAAGGGGCTCAATAACACCCTGTACTACTAATCTCAGAGAATTTCCATGAAGTCCAGCCTTTCAGATTTTGTCTCTCCCCTAACTCTCCATGTGAGTGTGTCATCTCTTTCTTGCATACACACCTTTGAAATTTATTGTAATTTCATCCATTTAAGATTACTCTTTGCTATGTAAAAACCATTTTATTCTACTTTTTATTTTCTCCTGAAAGAAACTCTACCAAGTTCCTTCTCACGAACATATGGTCTAACTTCTGTGACTCAGGTGGAATCCATAACCCTTAACAGAAAGTCTAAGTTATGAGTAATTTCCATCTTGATCATAGGTAAAAATTTTAAATTAATTGTGCATGACGGAATTAGAAAATGTTACCACCATCTCATGTCTGGCCACAGCCATTGGGTTAACAGATTTGCTGAATGCGTGGGTTGGCTGACCTAATAATTTTTTTGAATAGTTACTGAATCCTTAAATTACTCAGGTACTATAAAGAACACTGATGAGATGAAGGCAGATGTGCTTGTGATAAAGAAATAGTTCTCTCAGAAGTTTTGATCCTTATGAATGGTGGTGGTAGCAATCCACTAGAGTTAGAATCTATGATGGTATCTATTTTCTCTGAGTATATTGTTTTCCTAGAATCCAAGTCTTAAAATACCTACTAAGGTTCAAATCCATTTCATTTTATGAAATATTTATCTATATTAGACAACAAAGAGATAATAGACTTTATGCTGTGTCTTAGGAGAAGTTTAAAATGTATAAGAATTACAGATTGATACCTTTCAAACTACCTTGTATTTTGAGTCACATATCCAGGTATTCATGTAAGGTGCTTAGGATGTAAGATTGTAAGAAAATGTGAATTTCAAATACAGATTTAATAATATACTTATAACTACACAAAATTATTTAAGCTACCCACAACATATATAATTTAATTATTACTACAGTTAGCCTTAGGTGAATAATAAATCACCCCAAAACTTGGAGACTCAGTGCACATTTATCTAACCCTAAGGTCTGCTGGTGAAGAATTTGGGAAGGGCTCAGCTTGGGAGTTCTGGTTTCAACTGGATTCATTTCAGCATCTTCAGTAAGCAGCCAGGTTGGTTGGGAGCTGGCTATACTAGGATCACCTGTGCTGGAGAACGCATCTTTGTTTCACATGGTCTCTCATCTCCCCGCAGGTTATCTAGGCTTGTTCATATGGCAACTGGGCAGGATTCCCAAAAGCAAGTAGAATCATGGAAGAAAGGCACAACATCACTTCCACCATATTTCTAAGGGCCAAAATAAGTCCCAAGGCAGCTCAGATACAAGGGGAAAGGAAATAGTCTCTTTGTGTCCATGAGAGGAATTTCTCAATCCCAGAGCAGAAGTCATGGAAGCAGGAAAAGTAAAGGATCGTGGCCATTTTGCAATCCACCAAAATTAGATAAGGAATAATGTGGAATGGGGGTGATGTATTGTGCTCTTTGTGACTAAAAGAGGTGGAGAAAGAGGGTGAATTGTTTTGCATGTATCCACATACACACACATATACAAATGCTCCCATTAAATATTTCTCAGACACAAGCTGAGCTTTTCTCCCAATCACTATTCCACTCTGGTCCTCTGGTTCCTGTATTTTGTTTGTTTTGTTTTCACCCATCTACAGTTTTTTTTTTTTTTTTTAATTTTTTCTTGCTTTTGTTTTTTAACTGTTCCCCTACTCACTCCCTGACTCCCAGATCTGCTCTATTCTTTCTCTGAGTGAGTTTTATACTTCCCCAGTCTCTCTTATCCTGCTTACTGTCTATTCCAGAATCTGGCAGAAACCAGTCAATGAAGAAAACACTCAGTCATTTGGCAGCATGAAGAAGCAATTAGATGCCAACTTCTAAAGGGCTAGAGGACATTTAAACCCCAAGTGCTGGAAATCTTACTGAAATTGCAGACAGAACAAAGGGAGAAGTACTTGAAGGATTATTAGCTAGCCAGAGCTTGGCCACATCACATTTTTTCCATTGCCTATTATAAGATGGATTCCATGTTCCCGCTTGAGCCAGTGAGTAGAAGAAGGGAGATCAATGAGCATCCGTGAGAGCTCATTCCTTGGAAGGAATGAAAGCTTGTCTCAGTTCTTTAAGAATAAGACCTGGAGGAAGTGATTCCCAGAGCATAATGGACCTCTTTGGATGCAGGTGACAATGTGCAAAAGGGTTCCAAATTCCACTGATCATCCGCAGTTCAGTTAATCTCTGAATGGTTATTGAGATGCATATTGTAGTTGAAAGCACAGATGTAGCCATTCATTTCATTCTGTACAGTACTTGATACTACACTCGTATAGTAGTCTATTGCTCAGACCTCTATTTTCTATTTTTTATTGTTATTCTTTTAATACAGATCTTGCCCCTTACCCAAGCCAGGATCGTTACTCCACTGAGGGTTTTTCAGACATCATTAACCACAGGAAGAGAACATAACACAGCAGAAACTTCAAATTGAATAACAACCTTGAAATTCAAACTGACATCATGCATTATTGTTTGCATTATATACTAAACAGTTATTAGGAACAATTAGCAATTAAAGACTCTTAGGTGCAGTTATATGGTTTTCTACAATATATCCTGAATAGCAGGATAAGTGCTTTGGCTGCAAGCCAATCATCAAAAAGCCCACAGAAAACTCTAATCTAAAATGCGTGCTTCTTTATGGCCATTGAATGTAGCATGTTAATCAAGCAAAGCCACACATGAGTTGGGGAGACTTCAGGTATGAACTTTTACTGTGAAGCAAATTTCCATTTTAAATAAAATCCATGCAGCCCAAAAGAAATTGACACACATAGTTTTTTCACTTAGCTTTTACAAAAGAGAGAGACATAATAAGCAAAGAAACATACACAGAAATATTTTTAAAGGACTATGTCCTGATTCCAAAATAAAACTAGTGTAATCTCTTCTATCTTCTAGTTCTTTAGTACCTGACATTGACACTTGGCATTCACCATAATGATACTGAAGCCCTAAATATTCTTTCTGAAGCATCAAAGTGATATTACATCATGATTAAGCCAATTTTAATGTTAAGTACAGTCTATACATATTTAATCCCTGGAAAATTAAATAGTATGTGGCGATTTTTAGTTTTCTCACAATATTCATCTTGCCAGAGGGCCATGTTCTCAATCATATTGAATAAATTGGATTTTGTGCTTTATTATATATTGTGTTTATTTTATTAATATCAGAGTTCTGGCTTCAGTTCATTCACTGCTAATAGTTATATAGATTCTTTTTTCTGCTTCCAAGCCAGACACTGGTTATAAAGTAAGCTGGCCTCAATCCCTATTCAGCACACTTTTAAAGAACATAAATTTGACAGAAGACAAGTGGATGTCTAGCTTCTATAGATAGCTCAGTGTAGAAAAGGAGAGAAGCAAAGTAAGGAAAGTAAAATTATCTTTATTTTTTTCATTTTTCACTGACATTGTTTACTTAAATATTTGGAATAAACTAAATAAATATCTGATCCATATTCATTAGCAAGGTTTATATTCTTCTAAATTCCAATGTGCCAGTATTAATGATGTGCAAGAAAGAATTCAAAAGACTAGGAGATTCTATTGCATATTTGGATATAACCTGAGCTGTGTAAACTTTACACAACCACAAATCATCTTAGAAATGTGGCAATGAGAAATAACAATCAAATTCATCATTTCATTGTAGGAATGGACAATATGGATAGGAACTATTTCCAAGTTTTAAAATAAAATATATGATCATCAGTTTAGAAAAAAAAAAAACACTAGAAACATTTATAGCATTTATAAATTAACCTCTGGTTATTGTGGAAGGAATTTACTGGTTTCTATAATAATTAGTAATAATAAATAAAATAGTACATTGAGAAAAAATAAAGTATGTGAGCAAGCAGACATATTTAAAAATATGGTACTAAATGAGTTTTAAGTTGTTGTTGTTTTCAAAAGACAAGCTTAATACAATAATCTGTGATTTTGTTCTGTCAATAAGGGCTTTGTCATCTGGCTGTAGACTAGTCCCTAGTCCTGGGTACCTGCACTCATGAGGTGGGCTTATCATGAGACACGGGCTCCCTTCCCATTGTGTTCAAGCTAAATCATCTCCCTCAGGTGCTGAAGGTTTTCTGAGACGTCTGCTCTTCTCATTCACACTGAGTAAAGAACAATCTCTCTTCATGAGCAAGACACAAAACGCCTTTTGCACACAGCCTGAATGTGAGTGCAGCAGCCAGGAAATGTGATGCATGCCTCTGGGTCCTCAGCTGTTGCTGGTGAGATGCACTTCCAGCAGATGGAGCTATGGCTCAGGCTGAATTCTCTAGGAAAAAAAAAAAAAAAAGATTTAAATTTTCAGAATCTATTTTTTAGCAGCTAAAAAATAACTATTGCTGGGTGGCAATGAAAGGTAGGAAATGGTTCAAAAACATAGACATTCAAATTATATACAAAAGAGTTTCCTAACTTAAAGCACTTTAATATGCTAAGTTCATGTAGAGGAATTGGAAGGGGTTACAGCCAACCGTTCTCTTGCATAGAACTCAGTATTCATGACCTACCTTCAAAGTGGATGGGAAAAAGAAAACAGAAGAAAAAAAAAAAAAACTATTTTTGAGAAAAAGATAAAATGAAAGCAATCGGAGTTGGTGGTGCTTGTTTTCAAAGGAAGGCAGCTCCCTCCAAAATTGCTGAAAGAACATTTATATAATTGTTATAATTATGAAAATGGTGTTGTTTTGGATTTTTTCATTTGTCTAACCCAAATAATTTTATCTAAGTGTCTCCTCTTCCACCTGAATTTTTATTACATTTATTAGAAGTCAGGATATTACTGTCTCTTTCAAGAATTTGAAGTATGCCTTCATCTCATTATACACTTCCTATAGAAGAAACCCCCTGTTTGTGGCTGATTTCTCAAAACACAGTAATAGAGTCAGTTGCCAGCCAAGCAGGGCAATCATCCAATTATACAAACCTGCTCTATATGGAGGAAAGCTGTTCTGGACCAGTGGGTTACAGGATGAAAGGTGTTTTTCCAGGTAGCCGGCTGTTTCGGCAACAATATCATAGCAGGAGTTTCAAAAATAAATAACAGCCATGACAATAATATTTGTATTTGAATAGTTTTTACAATCATAGAATGTTCCCGTGAGCTTTATCTTCCCTGGACCCCACTTGACCATCCGAGTGTGTGAGGTTGTGAGGTTGGTGTTATAATGGACTAAATTTACCAATGGGGTTCACAGAGGAGGCTGATTTGATGGAGGTCACACTGCAAATAAATGGGAAAGTTTGGCCTCTTAGACATATTTTTAAATGTCTAACTTCATGCACTGATGGCATGTACAATAAGGGTTTTTCACAGTTCTATCTGGTGTGTACACATGTGCAAGTGATATATATATATATATGTGTGTGTGTGTGTGTGTGTGTGTGTGTGTGTATCACTGTGTATATGTGTGTGTATATATATATATATACATATATATATATATATATATATATATATATATATATATATAAACTGGTTTTAGAGGGCACATGTGAACATCCCCATGTCTGATGTGACTGTCCAAAGACACAAAGTACAATCAGACTTTTCACTGAAACTGGAAGAAGCTCTACTTGTATTTGGGAATATCAATACTGCATCATTTTACATACAAATAAAAGCATAACAACTATTTCTACTGTTTGATGTTGTCACGATTTCAACATTTTTGTGTGATTGTTTTTGATTTATAAATGATGCCATATGGAGTTTGTGAATTTTATTCTGAGCTTCAAATCCTGTCTACTATTCTTGATTTCTTTATTTTAGTTGAAACTCGACAAGTGATGATGACTGATAACTACCAGTTAAAATTAAAAGTGATTTTTTTCCTAATAAGAAAATAATACTTTTCTTTGTAGGTATGAGCATGAGTTTTTGTAATATGTAGTTTTGGTTTTCCTCCCAATTTTTAGCTCCTAGAAATATTCTAGCTAAGTGCAAAATATTTATATGGCTAGTTATTTTCAATATGCCGAAGATATAGCATGAAGAATACCTAGACTTTGAACTCAGGGTTTAGTTTGGATTTTGGTTCTTTCTCTTACCATTTATCTATGTGAGTAAGTTATCTCTGACCCTTGGTTTCTTCAACCCTAAATGGGGAGGTACTTAACCACAGAAATTTGTATGAAGATTGAAGAACATGAAAAATCTTTAATATCATTAGCATGTTTAGGGATGGCTTTGTAGCTTTATTAGAGTTCACTTTCTTCATGACTCTTGTTATCTTCTATGCAATGATTTTGTAAATATCCATCGGTCTGATACTTATTAGTATGTTTCTGTGTATTTAATTTTGGTCTTAATTGAATCAAGGAAAGAGGTGAATTGGTTTTGCCAAAGAAATAAAAACTCACCAGCTTTCAGAATTATGTAAGTTTTATTCTCTTCCTACAAATTTCAGCAGACAGCATGTAAATGCTGCTTTTTAGAAGAATCGAGGGAACGGAACCAAGATGAAAATAATGTCCCAAAAGGATTTCCTAATAATTTTTTACTATTTTGGGCAAGAAAGGGTGCAGGCTTTGTCAAAAAAAGGCTTCGCAGAGCAAGCAGAGCAAGTGAACCTACCTGCAGATCGCTGCCACCACAGAAAATTGGCTCTGAAAGGACCATTCTGTGTTAGTTTTACCTGCGTGTTTTCAGTTGTCACTAGCCTACTCAGGGGACCAAAGAAGAAAGCGGTTTTCCAGGACCAGTAAGTCTACAGGGGTCTGAGAGTGGGAATCTGCCAACAGAAAATTAAAGTAATAAGGAAAGCACATTAACAAAGTCTCTTTTTCTTTTAATAAACATAAAAAAGGTATCCCACCAGGCTTGCCTTTTTCCAAGTGTTACTGCAGTTAGCAGTTTTTTTTTAAATTTTCCAAATATAAAATATAAGAGGAAAGAAAATGTGACAATTTTTTTGGCATGTTTTTCTTCTGAGTGGTCTCAGATGCTAATTATACCTATAACTTCTGTTTACTTCCACCTATAAGTTATAGATTTAAATTGGCAAAGGTGTCAGTGTGCTGTACATAGGGTCACATCATTAATTATTCATTTTAATAACTTTCAGGTGCCTTTAACACAAGATATACCAGATACTAGGATTATTCTTTGTGGAACTGAACTGTTAGACCTGCACAGGAATGAATTTTTTGAAAAGCAGCTATCTTTTCCTAATTCAACTCTATCTCCGTTTTGCCTCATTGTTTTATCTCTATATTGACAGCACTTGGAAATAATACAGGAAAAATAATCACAAATTCTACACCATAAAATTTATATTGTGATAAGGAAGCCTATGGACTAACATTAAGATAGGTGGGAAGAATATAAATGATAAGCAATTCAAGAAAGAAAAGAGCAGCAAAGTGCATTTCTTCTCTCATCCAGTAGCATTAATTCTGGTTTCTTAAAATGAAGCCTTACAAAGTACCCAAAAGAATGATGGCAACACGATGGACCTGTTTGAGATTTAGTTTCAGTCTCCAGAATTCACAAACACAGTGGCTCAAGTGGCTTGTGTCTGAAGATGATGAAGATAATGCAATAATGAAAACATTCCCTTTCTGTAGGGAGCTTACAAGCCAGATAGGTAAATACACCATTAATCATACTATAATTTAAGCACACACGGAGTCATAGCTCAATTATCGCTGCTAATGAAGAGGAGCAACAGTGTGAGTAATCCAACATGGCAGCTAGAATAATTTATATTCGAGTCAAAATGACTTTTTGTACTTACATTTGAATATAATTGTGTCTGATATTCTGGGACTCCTAGCTGAGCGCCCAGCGGGCAGGAGAGTTCCCACAGATGCACTTGCTCATTGTTCCCTAGAAGAAGCAAAGGCAGCACGTGTGCTGTTGCCTGTAGAAACTGCTCCTCCGCGGCTAGAGCTCAGCCACCTAAACCGGTGACTGGGCACAGGTCTGTTTGCTACCACAGAGGCCCACAGTGGTGCAGAAACTGGGGAGGAGAGGGAGGGAGGGGAGACAGACTTCACCTGCCTGATATCTTTTTGTCTGTAAACCGTGGATAGAAAAGTAAAAGATAATGACATGTTAACTGGGAAACATTTTAATAAGAGGGAAAAATGCATGAGAAATCACAGAAGTAACTCTGGCCAGTTCACTAATGCAGCCACTTCATGAAAAAATAGACCATGTTACTTTATTTACCTGAACCGAAGTGCTGAGGCAGAACCTATTTCAGCAGTGCCTGACATTTAATGGAATAAAAGATATATTTTTGCATTTCTTCAAACTGCTGTTATTTCCTACTTTGAGCTTGATTATTGGGTTAGATCTAGTTTTTAAAGCAAGAAGGGGGCATGGCTAGGAGTTCTAGCAGGTGCTTTAAGGAGATGGCAAACACTACAAGATCAGTGTGGTATTGGAAATAGCTCTGCAGTAGGAAAGCTGCAGAGGTCTTACAATCTTGCTATAATCAGAGGGTGGTGTGAGTGTTGATTTTATTTTTTTTATAGAGAGAATGAGACATGGGAAGGAACAGCTTATATATGTACATATACAAATATTCTTATTGATGTATTTTCTTTCACTGTTTTGGTAAGACTCTTTTTTTTTTTGGCTTAAAATACTTATTGCAAAATGCTTTATCTTAAAACTGTCATTGCATCATTATAAATACATTATTTTGGAGAATTTCAAATTCAGATATGAATGAAAAATCATGAGCAGATAGTTACTTGAATAAGGGGTCACAGTAATAGACACTATCCATTGTTTTATTAGTTGCTCAAAAAGGATATTTGCAGGTTAATGGGACTCAAAGAAAAGTATAAGTACTGTATTCAATAAATATCAGCATTTTAGACACAGGTGTTAGAACTGAAGCTTAGAAAAAATGACCCAATTCAATTCATGGCTTTAATTTATTTAGTTTCTGATGGGAAAACAAAAATCTTATGATTTATATAGCATTTTTCTTTGACAATACAATTCAGACACAATTTTGATACATAAAGCTCAAAACTTGTGTATTCAGACTAAGCAACTTGACTTATTTCATTTTTGCATATTTCTAGTATTAGCTAAGTTTTCTTAGGCACATGTAAAATATTTATTGAGCTGATATCATAATCGTTTCATGACATTCAAAGGTAACCACACGATAATCATCATAAAGAAACGCGAAGAGCTGACGGATCAGTGAAACAGCCACTTTTACTGTCATAAATCCTTTTTTTTCTTTTTAAAAACTCAGCAGAGTAAGTAGAACTAAGCAGACTGACTGATTCTTTGTATTAGACATGAGGCTTTTAATTGCAACAATAAGAAAAGTAATCCTAATAGCCCATGCAAATATGGTAATCTGTTGGATCTTATAAAAAAAAAAAAATGCCCATAGGGGGATCTAATTGCTGAACAATATTGCCAGGGATTCTGGTCCTTTCTTGATTCTACCTTCTTTTCTTCTGACTTTATTTCAGATCTCTCATTTCAGGGGTTGAGCATTAGAACTTCAGTCCTACATCCTAAATTTCTATCTTATAATAAGGAAACCTAGCAAAAGAAGTACAAATTTCCAATAGTTCCACCAATAGTACCTGGACTGACAGTGATTCCGAGAGACCTGTCTTGTATCTTAAGCACTTCCTAAATCAATTTTTGTAGCCAGCGGACATGGACCACACTGGTTGGCCAGGCCTGGGTCACATTTTAGAATAGGAATGATCAACTCCCAAAGGAGAGTAAAACACTCCTAAGAGAAGCTGGAGCCATGGTTGTTTGGCAAACAAAATGGCAGGTGTCTAAGAGAGTCTTATACAGAGTAAGCACTTAATAAATATTCATTAAACTGAAGTGTTACAATCTTTTAAGTATCTTTCCAGGCAAAACACCAAGAAGACATTTTAACCTACAGATAGACACTCTGGAAAATTTAGTCACAACTGAGTTTTGTGCTCATTTGGGAATAAAGTGTGTTTTCTAATATGTAAGAAAAAATTTCAACATAAAGTCAAGGACAGTGAAGTTTTATTTCTGTGTGAATCAGCACTTCTTTCAGAGTTTTCTCTACTGAAATGGCACTTTATCAATGAGGTCTAATTACTTTGCAAAATAAACAAAACTTTCACCAGCCCCTCTTAGTAGTCCCAATACTTCTCTTCTCTTTCCTTTCTTTTCCAATATTCCAATTTGGTACCTTGTAGATTACCTTAAAAATTCCATGTGGAATGTTCATTTCTCACTGTTTTGCTAGGTTATTTCTACATATTAGATGAATAATAAATATTTTTGGATGAATGGTTGTATGAATAAAAGAATGATATACTTTAAGGGTCCACATCAGATTTTCAAAAGTCCAAGGGAGTTCAATTCTACAGAGGAATTGATACAGGATAATTATTTCAGCAATTAAAGCTCCTTCTCAAATAAGAATACAATTTAAATACAGATTTTTTTAATTTAGAAACAATGAAAGATAATATTCCAATTTTCTTAAATTTATTAAATGGTATTTATTACCATAAACCTAAATTGCAAATTTGGGGTTTGCTTGGAGGTTATACTGATATTTTTATACACTATAAATTGTGTGCTTTTGCCTTGCTCTCAATTTGTTTTCTAACTTAACTAACATTCAGTAAGTATATTTGCTTAATACTTGTATAATGGTTGTTTGGTAGTAGATATAAAGAATAATTTTTATTGTATTCACTGATACATAGGAAACATCTTAAGTACAATTGAGATTAAAATAATAATTTCTTACTGAGTCAATGCAGTTGCCTCTCTGAATTATCAACAATATATTGTACGTTAACTGGGTTTTGCCAACCATCATGGGCACCCTTAACACTGTTCAAACAGTGTTAAGAGAGTGCAAATTGATTTGGGTCTAATTGGGAAAATAAATAAACAACAAAATTCATGCATTTAAGTCAAATTTAAATGACTGCAGTGGTTCACTATGTTTTTAAGCTGCATATGAGAGGACTAAGGATATAACATCTATACAGATCCAGCTCAAACCTTCTCCCCTCTGATGCCTCCCCAGCATTCTCTAGTCTCTGCCTTGTAATAGGTTATCAATCAAGGTCTACTTCTCTTTAGGCAGTGTGATAGGTGGCATCTTTAGAACATCAGTTGCATTGCTGTGCTTAACTGTTGTTCATCCTGGTTTCCAGAAGTATAGACAAATGTTTGATGGTATCATAAATGTAGATATATGAAAATGTAACATGTATGAACAAGAAAATTCCAGGAGCATGCAACCAGAATGTTATATTTAAGGCATAGTCTTTGTCCCAGATATTCTCTATAGCTTCCTCTATAATATCACAATATTAAGTGGACTTTCTAAACATAAAACTTGCAAGTATCATTCCCTGTACTCAAAACCCTTCAGTGAGCCTTCATTTCCTCCAGCATAAAGTACAAATACCATACTTGAGTTAGCTGTCATCACTTTTTATGAAATTCTTTATCTTTCCACTATATTCTCACATTTTATAAGACCTGCTCAGAGTTAGAGTTTAAGAAAATGATGTCTTTTTCTTGGCCATCCTGGGTAATGTATGAGTTAATTTTTTTTTTCCCCTCATTCCTGGTTCTCTATGTGTCTTACCCATTCAAACTCTACCTCAACTTCTGTTTCCTCAGTGAGGCCTTATGATATCCCCAAACTACCATGCCTCTTCCATTGTTTTGCACGACTTTTAAAAATCATTTTAAAATACCATCTCTGTCCCATTAACTTTCTAAAACATGACCATTCTGTGTAACTTTCTGGATCCCTAGGACTTAGCTGATAATGAGCACTCATTAAATTTTGCTGATGAAGAATTATGACTTACAACACATATTGCACATTCTTAGGAAAGGGGCATGCATTCAGAGGAAATGAGATGGAGAAATAGTTCATGGTGAAAAAATTAATACTAAAAGGTAGAAATTAAGTATTCAAGAATTTTTACATATCTCATATTATGGTATTTTATTATAATACTTATTTTAGCTAAGCACTGGGGATGCCAATATTAGGAATTAAAAAAAATGCAGGTTAGATGTGCCATATATTTTACAGTTCAAAATAGCTTAAGACAAACTTGCATGATATTATATCCTTAATATTTCTTTAACATTTTTGTTCCTATGATAGTTGTGCTTAAAATATCATGTAAGATATAATTGCTTGTATGCCATGGATCCCTGTATTAAAGAATATTAAAAAAATTACTACATTATCATTAGATCTTTCTAAGTGTTCATAGTGCAGGATGGCCCAGTTCTTTTGTGCTAAATCTTTTAGAAATTATTCAACTCCACTGAGGTAGAATCTATTTCTCTTTCTCCTCTAATCTAACCCCCAGGGCCACTGTTATATGAACATCTTACCCTGCTAAATTAAGAAGCCCATCCTTGTTGTTTTGTGTGTACCTTATTTAGGCCATCAGCAGACAAAATGGAAATTGTATTTTGTAACCCACAGTGTGGTCCACAAGGGAAATGAGGAGTTGATAAGTATATATCCAGTACACTTACTCTAAGTGATAATTAAAACCAGAGCCCAGAAACACAGAAGAAGCCACAAAATGAAATTGTCACTCTAGAAATTGTGGAATTAAAAATATCGGCCATTTTTTCATTTTTCTACCAACAGCAGTTTCTTTAGAATCTTATCAAAGTCCCACCTCTGCCCTCCTGGGTTCAATTTAGAAGAGGATAAAAAAGCAGAAAGAAATTTCGTTTGTAATGCATGAAGCCCTGCTGGTGCCACAATTATTAGGATGGTGTTGGCATTTCCATTACCTTCTGGGATGAAATATAGCATAAAAGATCAAAGATGTGGGTGGTTTATTCCTTATATTAATAAATCAATTAACTTTTTAAATTCACATGAAAATATTATTTTTTACATTTTAACAAATAATACTTGAATTGTTTTTTATTTTAAATGTGTATTACTCAAATATAATCTAATACATTCCCCCTGAAATTGGGTTTTATGTAAGGATGCATAGAAATGTTTTTTTTTTTTTTTCCCTGTTTCTATAAATTAGCATTCTGCTTGAAGAAATAAAATTCTGTTATTATCGAACTGAGAAAATCAAGGGAAGATATGTTGACCAACTTAATGCTGTATATATTTTATTTCCTTTCTTGGGATTCAGTTTTCTCTTAACTGCTCTCAAACAAATACTACAGAAACTAAGTTTCATTTTGCTATCTCAAAACATTCTTTAAACTACATGTGTACTTCTGAAAACTGCTAAGGCAGTTAAAATCAAGAAGTAATTTATACATCACTCTGGGTTCAAATCTCAGCTTACTGCTGACAGAATGGCAGCTTACTTAACTTGACTAAGTCTTACTTTCTTCATCTGTAAAATGGGAATGAAAGTAGTACCTTATTCTAGATGATTTTGTAAAATTTAAATGCATAAACAGAGCTCAGCATGGTACAAAGTATGGGTTCAAAAAAATAGTCATTCTTCTATTGTGTAAGTAAGAGAGGCTCAAAGAATTTGTAGAGCTATTGTGTACAGCTACCAAATAAAGACTTCCTCAAAGCCACAACTATAAAAGGAATCAAATTAAAATTCAATAAAATGATTTTTTCCTATGAATATACGTAAGAACTTTGCTGTTTTTGCTATCTTACTAGGTAAGATAGTACCAAACTTCTTTAGAATTTTCTGTTTTAGATCTTTTTTCCACTGTTGTACAGGGTAAAACATTAAATTTTGCAAGTGGATGTACCAGGACCAAGGTGAGCAAATGGTTCATTTGAGAAGCTGTTTTTTAATTGTGGTAGTCAAAACCCCAGACACTATATATGTGGTAGACAAAATCCCAGAGCATTCTCTGGAAGAGAGAGAGAGAGAGAGAGAGAGAGAGAGAGAGAGAGAGAAACAGCCCCAGAGATAAAGTTGGGAAGAATTGAAGATAAAAACTCTCAGCATTTGTAAATGCCTAGAAAACCCAGCCCAGCAGCAGCAACCTAATACATAGGAAGCTTCAAAAGTCCCAGCATAGGTGCCTGTGGTGTCTGCCACTGAGCCACATGCTGCTGCTTGAAAAATACCTTTCACCACAGTGAAAATCAGAGAGATGAAGCAGCAATTAAGACTAGCAGGACTATTTTGTGCAACTGCATGATGGAATATCTTCAATGTATAATCACCTTGTAAACTAAAAAAAAAAAAAAAAAAATTCTTATTATAATGACTCCAACAGATTATTATAGTATTGATCCCATATTCACAAAGTGATTTACTTTTCAAGTCTCTAATAAGCATCCAGCATGTTTGAAATCATACTTTCAATTAGAAGCATTCTACCAGATGCAAAGAACCTCTCTACCTTGCTTATCTAAAGACACTCACCCCTATTCAAGACACGGGCTTATGAGCAGATGTAAGAAGTTTGCAAATTGTGGAATATAGTAAATACACAAGCACAGTTTTCTATGTGAAGTAATCCTATTGTGAATCTTTATGTGGCATGAATTTTTGTTCTCTAATTTTTATTTTGAGTCAATCCCAGCTTTCATACATATATTGAGAATCTAAAATTTTCAAACATTTAAAAGAAAAAGGGTAGGAGCTAGGAGATCCTGAGTATCCATACTGTACCAAGCAAGCAGTGTGTTTATGCTTTAAGTTGTATCTTTAATTCTCTCTAAAGCACTGTTAGAAGCTAGCATGCTAAATTGGGAGAGTTATGTGACTTGCCTAGGGTGATAAATACTTGTTCACATACTCACACACCAGTGCGATTTGAAACCCAGGTGTGTCTGATTGTCTGCGTTTACTATTTTTAACTCATTAAATCCCAGCGTTTCAATTCTGCAATCAGAGTAATTATTTAAAGATTCCACAAGTAGCATATTTCTTGCTCAGTTTAAGTTTTCATAGGTGTTTCATATTTGGGATTGTGGGAAACAACATTAAGCTTATTTTCAACATGTGAGTTGTAGATATTTCAAACAACATTCGCTTTAGTACATATACAGGTCCCTTCCAACAAACATATTCTGAAAACTCAGTAACATGTGTCTCCATGTAATATCATTTATTGCATAGAGTGTAATGATAAATAAAATATAAAACACTTGTGAATTTAGTCAATATTTTTGTTTCACTCAACATGAAGTAAAAGTAGAACTACTGAAATATGGGCAACTCCATGAGATTTTTGACATTTAAATTTAGTTTTTTCCAAAGAGGGGAACTTATTAAACCACATGTAAATAGATACACACTTTTAAATATTTAACTTCTCTGAATATTAAGTAAACAAAAATACTTCCTGTTGAAAAATAGTTACCCAAATATGGTCACATTCTGGCATGTGACACTCTTGCTGAATTTTCCATGGGCTCCAGTGTTAGAGTGAGTCTTGGAACCAGGCCCCCAAATAACTTTTGCATCTGTCAATCCAATGGCAGACACTCTGCTCAGATGTCACTAATGGAGAGAATATCCTGTCAGTCTTTACAATGATATTAACATGCAGATACTGAGAAGTGGCAGAGCGACCAACATGACCACCAAAACAAAATATTTAACCTATATTGGCCTCTATTTCTACTGCTTCTGGTACCTTTCAATCTGTACTCTTTTGATCAATATCTAAAACTTGAAACACTGCAAAATGTCATATTAGGAATTTGTCATTGGTGGCATCCAGCCTGAACATGGTGAGTGTATGTTGTCTTCTATGGACTTGATGGGCCTGAAGCCAATGAAAATTCTCAAAATGTTTTTCTTTGCAACCATATAGTAAATAGCATTTTAATGACTTGAAATAGTTAATTTTGGTAGAACTTCTGAGCACTAAAATAATGACTTAAGGCACTGGGGAGAGACAGGAACAATAAGTTTAGTTTTTCTTTTATTTCAATAATTGTTTTGATTTTCTTTTTGACCTCTATCCGGCAGCTAATGAAGTTAGTGATTTGGGGTCTAAGCAAACATTTCTACTAGACACACTATTTAGATGATTAAAATAAAGTTCTATCATTTTTTGTGGAATTATTGGGAACTAAACTCTTTTTTCTGTGCTATGTTGAAAATGTTTACGAACACCTTGCTAGGATCAGTTTTATCTGTGTTTGGAATAAACCTGCTGCTAGGTTTAAAACTGGTGGCCAGCTGCTTATTGACTTCAAACCATTTTCCCACCAATATATACTTAGGAGTTTTATTGGTAGTTGTTAAAATACTTATGTGGGCTCCCAGGTGTCCTTCTCTCCTCTTTGTCCTCTTAATTCTGACCACCTGTCAAATCAAGATTACATGAGAATTGAAAGTCCCAGGTGGGAATTCTTCTGGTTCTTTGGTTAAAATAGACTATACATAGACATTGCTGGGGAGTCTTAGGAGCAGTGAGATTTCTCTAGTGCATGCTACTCTCTAAGCTTTAGAAATACAACAGAGTTTACAGTAGCTTAAAATTGGTTTATCATATGTTTTAAAACACAAACCAAAGCCGGGCGCGGTGGCTCACGCCTGTAATCCCAGCACTTTGGGAGGCTGAGGCAGGAGGATCACGAGTTCAAAGCCAGCCTCAGCAGTGGTGAGGCACTTAGCAACTCAGTGAGACCCTGTCTCTAAATAAAAATACAAAAAAGGGCTGGGGATGTGACCCAGTGGACGAGTGCCCCTGAGTTCAATCCCTGGTACCACAAAAAAAAAAAAAAAAAAAAAAAAAAAAAAAAAAAAAAAAAAAACACAAACCACACTAAATACCAGATTTCTCACATAAGCAGCTGAATCAGATGTGTTTCAGTCTTCATGACCATCTTTTAATTAAGATGTGCTTCTCAAGACCTGCATGCACAGATGTGATGGGTCTTATTCCTTGTCAAACATAAACCTGGTATGACTGTAGACCTCTTTGCCGTCCTTCACTTTCTAGTCTTCTCCCTGTTAAGTGAAATCGACTGCGACATTATCTAAATTTAATCCTACATTTAATATATTTTTAGAACTGCTTTTATCTGAAAGCATAATTTCCATTTTTTAGTACATCACTTAAAATACACACATGAAGGATTCTTTTTGAATGTGAATGATTGATAGATAATGAAAGTCTGTTCACTATTTATCATATGTGTAACACCCATTTCAAGTGAGAACAGTTAAACTTGTGCAAGGAAATTAGAAAAACACTCTTGTTTTGGTCCATGCTTGTTGGGTTTTAATTATCAAAAAGGAAAGATGTCTCAGATATAATGTATGTGAAATCCAGAATACACATCAATTGTGTTTGCAAACATAGTACAATTCAGTGAATATTAACAAAGTTCATGTGGCTTGCAAAAGTGATTAGCTAATTTCACTGTGCAAACTGAATCAAGTATTTATTTTCTATAGAAAGATGAAGACTGATTCAGTGTTTTGAGGGAAAGTGTAAGTCAAGCATTTCAAGTCCCATTTTATTTAGATAATAATTTAATTTCTAGATCTTATAATTCAGTTTGAAATGTTTAATTTATTAGAAAAAATCCTCAAGCAAAAAGAAATCCTGCTAATCTTTTGAAATCTCCTGAATTTTGTCAAATGTCAGCTCCCTGAATATAGGGCAGAAAAATAACCTGTTAATGAAGTAAATCTGTTGTCTATTGCTCCTTGCAATAGGTGATTGCTACATTTACAGAATCTTAGTAGCATATTGCAGAGGGGAGGGAGAAGCAGAATATTTATGAGATCTTAGAAGCTTTTGAAAAGGAGCTTGATTAAGATTGGGTAAGTTCATGAACTAATGGTTTGAGGTTGACAGACCTAGCAAGGCAAGGCTTTAAAAGTGAATCATGTAGGTTTGATCGGCCTACTTGAGCTATCTGATATAACTAGTTTGTACTTTCAGGAAATTCCTGAAACAAACAATAATGCTATTTGTAGTTTCATGTCTCTGTGTAAGAATTTCCTAAAATAATAAAGACATGTTAATTCAGACACTAAGCTGTGGGGGTATATATGGTTTTGGATACAAGTTGAAAATAGACACTTCAACAGCAGCCAATTAAAATAGCATGATGCATATAATTTTTCTTTTTATTGCAAGCTACTATATGCAAGACCACATTTTTAAATTTAAGAATCAAAAAACTAAAAATATTTGAATATGTTAACCAAGAATTTTTATTGTATAGTCTTTATAAAGTTATGATCTATACAACTGAAATAATTTTGAAAATATATCTAGTATCTCTAATCCACATTAAGGAAATCCAATTCTAGAAAATTCTAGGAAGACTGGAGATACTAACTACATTACTAGAGGCTGTGTTAGTCTGTTCAGGTTGCTATAACAAATATACCATACATTGGGGCATCTGAACACAAAAAGAATTTCTCACAGTTATAAAGGCTGAGTAGCCCCAGATCAAGGTGCTAGCAGATGGGGTGTCCAATGAGGGCCCATTTCCTTTTTTCTAGACAGGGATCTTCTTGTACCCTCAATGATAGAAAGGGCAATGGAGTTGTCTGAAGTTTTTAATAAGGCACCTATCTCATTATGAGATGACCATGTCCCCCCTCCTGATACCATTACATTGAGAATTAGGATTCCAACCTATGGATATGGGAGGATACAAACATTCAGTCCATAACAGAAAGGGAAAAATCAACATTTTTTACATGTGCATAATTCTTAAATTATTATAAAATGAAGATATTCTAGTGGATATTCTATATATTCTATATAGGCAGCAAATAGAATTAAGTTGTAATTTAGTGTTCTTCATTTTTACTTCCTACATAAGGGATATATGTTGTATTGTTTGGTCCATAACCAAATTTGAATAAGCGTTTTTTTTTTTTTTTTTTTTTTTTTTTTTTTTTAAATAACGTCTTACTTTCCCACTTGATTTGAACATAACCCTATGAAGTATCCTCATTGAGGAGATAAGAGAAGAACTTTTCCAGGAGACTGTTGGTGAGTCCAGGAATAGAGAACTAGAAAGAGACAAAAAGTCTTGAATTTAGGCTTTCCAAATTAGAACTTTTCTAACTGAAAGGATTACTAACCATTGTTTCTCTAGACTTCATCTACTGTTGTGTTTTTGAGTAATTCAGAAAGCTCTGCCTAAGATAGAAGTGGAATTTCCATTTCATAATCAATTTTTGCCAGGAGGTAATTTAAATAGAATCTGAACTAGATAAATGTGAAATAGACAAGAAAAATTCTCTACCACACTCCCTCATTTGCCCCAGCACTCTCAGACTCCTTTCTCCTTCCAATTTTCCTTCCATTATCGTCCCATAGAAAACTTTCCCTAGAGGAAACCATCTGAAATTCATTGATATTAATTTTTAAAAGAGCAATAATGACCACTAAAAGTATTAAGTTCTGACCCCTCTCTCTTCCATTGGGATTTTTGCATTCCAAGTAATTAGGTAGAGGGATGCTGATTTAATTGTCAATAAGAACTTATGGATTGGGGGGGGGGTATTTTTTAATTTAAGCTGAAAAGTCAATCACTTTCTAGCACTTCTAAAAAGGATGCATATATTATATAAACACTCGATTTTTATGGTGGTGATTGTCCCATTCTATCCATGGGAAAAAATTTTCTACCTTAGCAGATGAAAAAAAAAAAATAGTGTATGTTCTATCACACTCTCAGATTCTGTGAAGTAGCAACACAGCACATATCAGCTAAGGGGACATTTACTCTTCTCTGCTTTTCACTGCACACCTGGATTTCCCTACGTTTTATTGATTCATTCAAAAATTATTGAGCCCATACTGTGACCTATTTCTATGTCCTTGGGATTCTGTTGTGAACAGACAATATCTCTACCCTCACATGTCTTATATTTTTGTGCTTTCTCTAGAAATCAGATGCCCAAGAATAAGTCTACAATGCCATCTTTCCTAAATAACAAAGTAGATTCAGATATATATGCACCTTAAAAATATGAAGTAGATAGATCATACTATGCCATTCAATTAACTAATATTTATGAAGCATTACCTAGTATTCAAGATAATAAGATCCATAAGAGTGACTCATCTGTTCAGTAGAGAACACACAGGGTAAAATAAAATAAGTACAATTATTATAAGATGCCTCTCTTAGCTGCCCTAGCTAAAACTGTACTTTATTTAGTACATTTCCTCCTCCGTTCTTTCTTTAGCTTTCTCTTTAGCACACACCACCATCTATGTTTTTTATATATTACTCATCATGTTGTTTGTTGGAGTCCCTCTTAGAATTAAGCCACACACAGTAGGGAATACCTTATGCGCCTGTTGTGTCTTAGACTATAGGACTGCACTTGTTGTAAGATGCTTAGTATGTAATTTCTTCCAAAACATGTAGACATTATGGTGGAATTATCATCTTAATAAATCCAAACTTTGCCCTGTAAACACTGAAGTAGCTGAAGAGATTTTGATCAAGATCTGCATAATAGGAAGATACTCCAGAAGCAGGATTCAGGAAAAAAAGTGTCCCCAGCATTCATGAGCATTAAGAGTTAAAAATAATGAAGGCAGTTGAGCCATAGTTTTAAATTTATGCTGATTTTGACCCTGCATGGGGGGGCTGTTTGTATACGTCTAATAAAAATACTGTACTTTGCATATAGATAAAGAAGCTTTGTTCATAACAGGAGTCAAAAAAAGAGTTAACCTGATGAACACAGTGATCATGTATTTTCCAAAGTGCCTTATAACCCTGGAGAGCAGCTCAAACACTAGGAGATTCTGGCTCAGTATGTTACAGAATTGGGTTAAGAGAACTATATAAGGCTTGAAAAAAACAGAATCATAGAAATTAGAAATAAAAGGGACTGTTAGATCATATTGTCCATCCCCTGCCAAGGCAAATTGTTGCTGACAGTATATTATAGCTTTATTCTTTGCAGTAGATTTTTATAGGCTTCCCAGGAGAGGTTTCTGATCTGTCCAGAATAATGAATGGGGTGATTTTTTTCTTTCTTTTGGCATCTAACCACTAGAAAGCACAGCTTTTTACTGACAACACTAGTTTGGGCAGCACATTGAAGTCCAGCATCAATTTCTATTAGCTTTGTGTGTTAGTAGATAAAAAATATAGCTATGACTGTAGGGAAGAGAAGCTTTTGAGACTTTTATTTGTTTAGTATATTATTTTTTAGTAAGATGCAATATACTTAACCTGATAAGCTGAATATTTAAACGGATGTCAGTAAACTTGAAGAAACATTAAAAACTAAAAATTTTAAAACTCCTATCACTTCTTGGCCTTTTGGTTGAGATCAAGCATACTAAAACTCCTTACACAGTTACTTCACTTATTTTTACTTGATGAGCTCTATAAAATACCAAAACAGCCATTAGCCCAATTCAAATCATTAAGATATCTTGCTAGTTTTCCCTTAATTCTTCTGGTTGATGTTCACACTACTCCCATATGATACAATGCAGAAATTGTTTATTTTATAGATGGATTGATGGGATCCTTGAAGGTTGAGGGGCATGCTGAGTTAGTGGCAGTGCAAGAACTTGAACCCAGGGCTTCTGTCTACTCTAGTTCTTTGTTTAACCCACTAATTCTGGTGAGAAATAATCTATGAGATCAAAATGTGGGGAAATAAATGTGTTATCATTTGTAATTTCTTTTATTTCAGCAGCTGAACTCCTATCAGAATATCTATTTTACATTCTTTCCCCTATATTATAGTCCAACTTTTGAAAAACAACAAATATCTATATTGCACAACTAAATCTAAAAAATAGCAAAATGGTAAGCAAAAGTTTGCCTTGTCACTCATCAGCAACTTTTATTTTTGGAGAACTGATAGTTTCATGTTCTTTAATCTGGTTGTCTTTGGCAGATAAGTTAGTTATAAAATGTTGTATCTGGCTCTCCAAATGGTAATTTGGATATTTTAACAAATTGTAGGATGATGACTTTTTCTCATTATTTTTTTAAACTTTTGAATTATTTATTCATTGTAGTCTGTGGAGTCTGGGTAGTCTATGTCTACCATTTTATTTGAGGAAAAATGATAAAAGTTCAAAGATTTAAAAAAAAAAATTCAAACATCTACAAGAAACAGGCAAGTTATAAAATATTTGATGAAATGGGCCAGATGTGTTCAAGGGCAAACTAGAAATCCAACAGGGCAAGTAAAGCAAATAAGGAGAATTACTTATACTAATTATTATGAGCCAAGCACTCTTTTGTGCAGCTGACAGACATAGCTCATTTAGTCTCTACCACAACCTGAATGAAGCGGTATAATTGTTATCCCCACTTTAAGTCAAGGAAACTGAGGCATAAAGAAGTTTAATTTGCCTAAGGAACATAGCTAAGTAGAGGTAGAACCAGGAAGTAAACTCATGTCCACATTCTTAACCACTGGACAATTATAACCATGGTTTAGCTCCTTCAGTCACAGGGACATTGAATCAAGGTGATCACCTCTGATGTCTCAGACTTGACAAGATCTGAAAAACAACAAGATTTGCATGCAAAATTTCTTAAAATTTAAATGTGAACAGTTGATTAAAACTATTTTAAAACACAATGTGATTCCAACAGGAAACATGTGCAGACTGGATCTGGCCATAACCCTGTAATTTATGAGCTCTGCTCTATACCTAAATATCCTGTGATGAAGACTTGCAGATTTCTTGGAAATTTCCTGGACAAGCCAATTTTACTTTGCCACTCTTCCCATGAATTAGAATTGGACTTCTGACAGTGAGCACAGACTAGGGGGATGCTGGTTAGTCAAAGAGATTTGTAAAATGCAGGGAGAGCACAACTCAGGAAACTTCCAGAAAGAGAAAGAAGAAGAAAATTTTAGCCATCCCTGCATACTTCTGTGTAGAACTACTCAGAGTTCCATTCTCAAGCAAGGCATATTTTGGTGTTATTATGAAAGGCCTCTTTATTTCAGATAAGCCCAAAACTTTAGAAGCTTCCCCAGATTTGAAGCAGACACTTGAAATCCAGGCCAAGACCAAAATGCATGTCTTATATCACTCTCTTAGCCAGTTAACCAGACCATGATTTGAACAAGATGCGTAAATCCTACATGGGTAGGGTCTTTTTCTCAGTTTAGTTCTACTTTCTTTTTCCCCCCAAGTAAAATTTGAGACTAACAAGTCATATGTTTTGATTATAGAAATATTGTCCTGAATCCCAAATGGATTTTCTTATATGACATGATGCTCCAACCATCCAAAGGTTCTCGGATCCTACAAATGTACACTAAAAATCACTTACCCCTAGTAATACTCTACCTGACTCAACTCTGGGATTATATTTCATTTATATAAACCAGTCATTTGATTTTCACAATGGTGTTAAGAAAACAGGATTAGCCCAAATTTAAAGAACTACAGAAAAAAAGAACCAAGACCTAAATCTAGGTCTTCTGACATCAGATTCCACTGACTTATTTACTCACTATAGCAAGCTACTTCAAATAAGCAGCATTACCCTAAATGAAAAGCACAAACATCCATGGACTTGAATCTGGCAGACACTGATAATGAGTAGTTATTGATTTGAACTGTCTGCTTAATATTTTTCTTTAAATGTAAAGAATAGTAAATGCAATAAGAACAAGTATATTTTAAGTAATAACATTCGTTATTGTGTTATGATGAACTCAATAAGAGAAGTGAGTTTTTAAAGGAATTTTCAGAGTAAAAATCCAACTGAGATGTTTTACTTTCCTGAGGTTATACTGTAATCAGGTAATAATCAGACCTTTATCTCTTCTTTGATGTAGTGAGAATGGCAAATCTAACAGTGGTTGTAGGTATATTTTGTGACATTTTTGAAAGGCACTGTAATTTTTAAATTTAAATTTCACTTATATGAGCTAAAATTTAACTCACAAATTAATGACTTCTATATTCTTTCTTTGCTTTGTCCACTGAATTAGTTTTCATAATAATATATAGAAAAGTAAAGAGAGCTGTTCACTTGACTTTACAGCAAAGAAACCTGAGCCAGGTGCAGCGATACACAACTGTAATCATAGGTACCAGGGAGGCAGAGGCAGGAAAATACAAGTTCTGGACTAGTCTGGGGTGGGGGGTGGGGCAACTTAAAGAGATCTCAACTTGTCTTCAAGTAAAATATAAAAAGTTTTGAAGGTGTAGTTCAGTGGTAGAACATTCACTTACCATGAGCCTTGAATTCAATTCCCAGTATTGAATATAAACACATACATAAATACATAAAAAAACTGAGGGATATAGAAATTAAGAAAAAATACCTCAGAACTCATAGGTAATTAGTGACATAACTAGAAATAGAATCCAGTTTCTTTAGTATTTATGGCAGAACTGGTTTCCACAGAATATACTGGTTACCAATTTTAATTATCTGACATCAAATGATATAGGGAAAGTTTAATACAGAGGGATCAGTGAATATTCTATATTTTTAAAACACTGTTATTAATACTATAAAGGTGATGGGAAAGTGCTTTCCTCACAAAAATCAGGCAATGTTAATCTCTGTTAAGAATCTCTATATAATTTGATTTGCTAATTTAACAAATTTTGTTTCATTCATGATATTAAAGACATTTAAATATCTGTCATAAATTCTTTTTATACCTATGTACTTATAACTCACTCAATACATAGTGCAACTTGAGATTTGGTGTCAAAAGACCTCTTTTTATATTCTACCTCCCCATGTGGATGACCTTGAGCAAATGTCATTATTGGCAAATGGGGGCTATTTGGGAATTACAGGAGATTATGTAATACCTACAAGACCACTGCATAGTAAGATACCCTAGCAGAAAATAGGACTGCTTTATGTCTATCTCTTAAGAGCAGTTATGGAACAGGAAAGCTATAACTACCTTTCCTACTGCATATTCACAGTATTTTCAATATTTGAGTTTTGGTATAGAAGCTATGTTCCTGTTAAATCAGAAAATAAACAAAGTTTATTGAGAATGGGATTGTCAGTAATGGGACAAATCGACATGGTGCACCACCATTAGAATGCAGTGAGAGTATCTGGCATTACTTCCATATTGTTTCAGCCCAACATGCAAAATTTGAATCCAATCATGAGAAAATATCAAGCAAATACAAACTGATGAACATTCTACAAAATGCCTGGCCTGTAACTTTCAAAAAAAGTCAAAGTCATGGAAGTCAAGGAAAGACTGAGGAACTATTTCAGACTGGAGGAGATTTAAGCAGACATGACAAATGAGTACAATGTATGGTCATAGATTTGGGCCTTTTGCTGCAAAGAGTACCAAAATAAGCCAAATGTGTATGTGATTTCCCTGTGTTCTTGTACCATGTTCAATTTTCCTATAAATTTGAAATTGTTTTAAAAGAAATTATTTTTAAAAATGAAATTATGCTTGTAAAGTACTTGGCATAGTGACTGACATGCAGTAGGTGTTAAATAAATGTCACTTCTCTTTCATTTCCATAGTACAGCAGACTACACTTTTAGTTACACATAACTACTAAATGTAAAGTCTGCTATTTTAATGATTTTTTAAATACAAAATAAAATAGAGAATAGCACAAAGACATCAAGAGCCTTATTAGATATAAATTCCTAGAGTTTAGTTTTATCCTCTGGGATTCAATTGAGGCCTTGCAAAAAGCAAAATCCAATAACTACTTATTAAATAAACAGCAATTTCTTACTTCAAAAAGTTAAAGGTAAAAAAGAAATTATCCTCTGTTGTCATTTGACATGACATTTGATGATTTACAAATAAGCTTCAGATATCATTGTCAGAGAAAACTGATTCTAAGAGCTAAAACATCTATATTTAAGTATAAAATTTAACTTGAAGGTTTTCTTCAGAAAAATGAAAAACAGCAATTGCAATTACTTTTTTTGCTGGTCTGGTGGAGAGCTTATTGAATAGTACCCAAATGTGTTCTTCTATAGGCAAATCTATTTTCTATTAACTATCTTCAAATATTTTTGAGCTAATGTCTACATTTAAATGAAAATACATACCTCCCTACCCAAGCCATTTTGGAGAAGGTTTGGGTTTTCTTTCTGCACAGTCTTACATGATTCAGCTGCTCTAAGAGAAACAGAATGAAATCAATCTCATTTCTTATATATTTTATCACCTGATTTCAGAGGTTCTGTTTTGATTACTTAAAAGATGGCATAGTTCTGTGATGCTGTCACTGACTGACATACAGATTTAAAGCCTCAGATAAGAATGTATGCCTATCAGATAAAAAGGCCTAGGGTCTACTAAACGGTACTAGTAATTTCCCAGCTGCAGGTGAGGCCTGCAGAGCCTGCAAAGAACAATTTTCACCTACACCCTGACCCTTAGGAGAACTGCTGTCTCTAATTTCCCTTCTACCTTTACCTGCAAAGCAGGCCCCAGAGATTCCTCTCTGAAAAATTCTCTTAGTCTTTCTCACATTTGTTTTGTGTGATTGCTGATTCGAGCTCAGTGATTCTGTTCTTGATCAAGCACATGTTCTGGCTGAGAAAAGGAATATGGAATTGCTTTTTTTTTTCCCTAATGTCTAAATCAGTCCCCTATGATTAATGTGATAAATGTTATTCAAGTCCTTAACAAAAATAGAACATATCTACCTAAGGATCTAAATCACTCCAAAAACAGAAAGTGACCTTGAGTTTTTATCTTTCTACTATAGAAGGCAATGATTCTCATACATAAAAAGAAAAATGAAAATCAATTATTCAAAGAACCCATTTGAAGTTCACAGAGGGGCTTGGTCCACTTTCCCACTAGTAGGTTTCAATCCTGGTTCCAAAGGTTGTAAATATTGTGTTTTTCTGCTAATAAAGCAAAATCAAAACATCTAAGAGCAATTGGGAAAGCCGTCTAATTCGTATTATAAGTAGACCTCATAGAGAAAGAGGAAAAAAATGAATTTAACCCATACATGGGTAGAGACTACAATCAAGGACAGTTTTCCATCTACAATGTGTGACAAAATAATTTCATGAAAATTATATTTGAAGATTGCCAAATTTCAATAATCTAATTAAAACTCTTTTATGACCCCACGATAGTTTTTTCTAAGGTCAATATGATCATTGTGGAGACTTACAGGAATCCTATAGGCAGTACAATTTCAAACACTAAACTGAAAGAATAAGGAAAAGATGAAATAGTTAAGGCAAAATTACTCTTTCTTCAATTACTCTTTTCCTTCTCTTGCATATAGCAAAAGTGTACTTTTGAACCCAATTGTAAAGGACTCCAAAGGGTATACAGTATATCTCAGCAAGTAGGTGGTTATCGTGTGGGAAGGCGAAAAGCTGGAATGCAAATTTTAAATTAGTATTAGAAAAAGCACCTACAATGGCTTTGATTATCCAGTCAGCTATGAATAGAATATTACTTGTTGGCTTTTATCAGTGTGTTATTTTGTTACTGCATTAAATTATTCATAATGTATAGTAATAAACCTACAGCCTTTGATATTCTAGCGCATCTTTTTGTCTTCTGAAGACAGGGACTTGAAGCACAACCTATTGATAAAAGAGAAAGGAACAAAATGGTCAGTTCACACCTCAGCAAACCTCCTAACCAGAGCCTAATAGCAATTTATTATGTATCTTTAAAATGCAATTACGGTGCCTGAAATTTTTCAAAGAAATGCTTCACTAAAGTGAGACAAACCATGACTTGGCTGAGATTGTGTTTAACCTCATGAATAATAGCACATAAACATGCACAGTGCACACTCAAGCTAACCACCTAGTTGTCTTGCTCGGTAGTGGAAAAGCACGGAATAGAACACACTGAGAAAAGTAATTCAACACCTGTGTCACACTGGTAGCCTTTAATGGCTCTGCTCCCTCTTTTTGCATGAAGCAATCAGTAATAGGGTGGCTCTTCTTAAGGCTGACCACGAAACTAACAGGCAGTCACAAATAGCTAAATGGCACCTGCTTTTGCAAATGGTTCTGGCAAGCACAAACCACCAGGTGATTTTTGTGTAGTTGTCTTATGGAAGGGATTACTGGTCATGAAATGCCCATTCCTGTCATAATTGTGCATTGAAAGAGGTTGGTGTATTCAAATAAAAAGACCTGTAGGCAGATAAAAGGGCACTCCAGGCAGTGCTTGGGGATAGAACGTGATAGCAAAGCATAAAGTGCCTGGCTGAGCAGCAGAGAAGAGGGAAAAGGCAGGTTGAGGCCAATTTAGGGAAGGTTTTAGATTCTGTCCTAAAGATTTTGCAGTTTATTATATGGGCAGGAGAAAATATCAAATCTACAGTGTAAAATAGTGCGAGCATCTAGATCCTAATATATAGGAATGTTTTAAATGTCACAATCTCTTGTGTCTGTGGATTGCCTGCCCAGCGGCCCTTATGTTTTCTCTCAGCCTACCTTGTGATCTAGCAATTCTCCTCACCTGAAACTCTCTTTCCTCTTCTGCACCCATTTACTCCAACTGTCCCTGAAGAGCTCCAAATTAACCCCTCTGCAATGTTCTTCCTTACAATCACATTCAAAAGTTCTTATGATTCTTAATTGCCATTTTAAATTGATTTTCAATGGATGATTTTTTACCTTTGAATAGTTCTGAAATCCATATGCACCTTAGGATGGATCATTTCTTAAAATTGCTGCCCATCAGGCAGCAGTTGTAAGGCGATGGTGTCTTCTGGGCAGGTGATGCCTAGTCACAACTGTCACTCCTTTCATTTTTTCAATTGAGTCACTTACCTAGTTAATGCTAAACAAGTTAAGGTTAATTGCCATTTTAAATGCTTTAACAGGACTACACTGTGCTTCACTTACTGAAACAGGAGTGATTGCGTATGCAGAAGGCATAGAAACAGAGCAGAGGGTCATGAATTTTCTATTAGTGGAACAAACAAGTATTTCAAAGTAACAAGTACTTTATGGGACCCAAGAAAGAGAAGTACCCACAAGGAGATGAAGCCGAGTTGTTTATTATTGCGATGTTTGCTAAAGGATTGCTATCACGTGCCAAGCCATGCAACTGATGGCCAGAGCACAGGCAAATCCCTGAGAACAGATGAAAGAAATTGTAAAGCAATAAGAAGCTGGTAGGACGTACTCCTGCTTGTGCAGGACTCACATGAAGGTAGGCTGCTACTTTTAAGTAGATTTCTTTTTCCATTTCCTTCTTAGTGGCACAATCATATGTTCTTAATACTAAAAATAATCACACAATTAATTATAAATTTGATGAGGGGAGAGTTTCTTGCTGCCCGAGTAGCATTTTACATTTACTTTTTTCTTCATTTTCGTATTCTTCCTCATAAATTTGTCACAATTACAACCAGATTATAGGTGACCTGAAGCCAGCGTTTCTTGCTCTTAATAGCTAGCACTCTGACATTTGCTTGGTGCCTTCGCAGAGTATAAAGTTTTCACATGTTAGAATAGTAATAGGAACCATTGATTTCTGGCTGTGCATTTTGCACAGCAAGGTTGAAAGACAGTTCCGATAAGATGTAACCCTGAACTCAGATCATTTGTATTTGACAGTGTGCTCCCAGAGAAAAAACAGCAACTTTGAGAAAAACCCAAGGTCACATACAAGCTCAACCGCTGATTAAGTGTATAAATGTCATAACTTGGCAAAGTCACTTAACCTTTTTAAACCAGGCTTTCCAACTACAAAATAGATATAATGGTTCAATTTGCAATAATGCTTCAATGACAAAAATTGTTTAGTCACATGTGAGTCATAGTATATGTTCAAAAAATGTGAATTTCTTTTCTCCTCCATCTCTTATTTGCCCAAGAATCTCAGGGAGCTGCTTATTCCCATCAGGCCTGGAAAACATGTGGTCTGCAACAAAATTTTCAAATCTGGCCTCTGATAAGAATTGCCCACAAAGTTTTCATTTATCTGTTTGTTTAATAGAAATACAAGTTTCCTACTTTGGAGACTACAAGTTATAGTGCAGAGTAGTAGCCAGGAATCTGTATTTTTAAATAGCTCCCTGATCAGGTGATTAGGATATACTCTTGGAGTTGGGAATTGCTATGCTAGTTAATTCTAGTGCTTACTATCATTCACTCTAATTTAAAGGTTATGTTGATGTGTGAAAACTATTTGGGGGAACAGAAGAGCTGAGAAAAGACTAACAATGCAGAAAAATCATTAAAAACTGCCACTTATATGATACTTTCTAGACGAGTTTCTTGAGGCTAGAAAAATCATGATTTTTAGTATCTTGTTTTCCCTTTGGAGTCTTATGGTACTTAGCGATCATTTTTTGAAGTTGCATGCTAAAATGCAGTCTCTTGATTCACACTAAAATTAATGGTTACAGCTTAGTCTTTAAATATTTAAGATAAAATCTGCTCAGACAAATTCTGATCCTATCCTTCATATAAATTCTAGCTACTATAGACTGTTATTATCTCTCCCAAACACCATGGGAGTGCTATAATCATTAATGTGGACACAGGCAGTTTAGATCACTCAAATGGACACAAGGACGAGGGTTAATAAAGAAAATGGTGCAGTAATCATTTAAAGCAGTTTTTGATTTTGAATTTCCAGAATATCATCATCATTAAATGCATCTTGATGCTAAAACATCCTCACACAGACACAGAAGCTAAAAGTATTAATAGACAATAGTTTTAAAGTCCCCTAATTCAATAACCATAAGCACTTCAGAAATACATAACCAAAACAAACAAACAAACAAAAAATAAAACCAAAAACAGGCTATCAAGTGCCTGGCTTGTGCTAAGCAATACCCAAGGAGATTTATGCATGCAAAGTAAAAGATAGGAGCTATTTATATCTTACCAAAGCAAAATGGAACCAACAAAGATGAAATCAAAATACAAATTTTACAAAACTTAGGCTTGAAATGCTAACTACTTGTGGGAGATGTGGACAGTAAGCATCACCGTTGGGGAGATCTAGCTCCTAAAAGTTAATGTTCTCTATGTCAATCCCATACTTCAATTTGGAGGAAAAAAAAAAAAAAAAAAATCTACTGGATCTGCCTAGAGTCCAGCCTAGAGCCCTATACATCATTGAAGGGCCCCTCTCGCCACCAACAGAAATGTTGCTTACCGCACAGTACATCAGGCTTTAAATCTAAACAGTGGAAGATTGTGTCAGACATACAGGCAAGGCCCTGATGCTCCCCAAATCCTCCCATACCTACTCATAATATAAAAGGAGCTCTCCTGATAGTAGGGATTTCTCCATCAGAACTCTACCCTGTAGCTTAAAGCTTCGATGCCTATTCAAATTCTCTTCCCCCATGGGAGGTGTAACACTTTAAACTGTCATCAGCCATTCACATTTTAGTTTTGACCTGGGGATTACAAAAGAGGAAAGGAGGGCACTAGTGCCTGACTGGGGAGAGAAAATCTCCCAGAATAGAGCTGCTTCCCTGACAACCCTCACCCAAGAACCAATGTAGCCTAAAGCTGGCCTTGCGCACAGCACCCTACAAGGTGGAATACGTTACAGAATTTCGATTAGACACAATCTTCTTGTCCCAGATTCAGGAACTACCCCCCCAAGAAGCCTGAAGTCTCATCAAATCTGGGCTAAACTGTATATTTATTTCGTTTATACATTCTGCATTTCTGTAATCATTCTACCCCAAGTCACTACATGGAGGGAAACTGTTTTAAGATGTGGTTTTTATCCTGTTAGAAATAATCTTTTAGAGAGAAAAACTTCTGTAAGTACCTGTATCTAAACAGTATACTTTAACACTAACAGTTGGGGTTCAGTGCATCAAATCTGCATCCCCTGCTTGGTCTCTTTCTCCACTCACAGATTCCAATGCACTGCTTGTCACTAGGGAGGAACCACAGGAAGTTCTTATGGTGGTCACACTTTAGGGGAGAGAATTAGTGCTGAGGCTTTTCCTCATGGAGAGAGCTGTAGGGGGCAGATTAGGTAGCTAGCTGTATAATCTCTGGGATGTCTTGCCTGCTTTGCTTTACTCTGACAAAATAGAGAGCCACCAACAAAATGTTTTCAAGAGGAGGGGTAAAAGGGTTTGCAACAAGATTTTTGAAGGAAGGTGTACAGGTAACTTGATGTTATCTGGCCAGTGGTTGCCAGATGTCTTAATCTGATAGCAGACGTTAGTGGACATTAACAACCATAGTGAAATGATTCACTTTGGAAAACATGATTTGACAATTATTTTCCCGCTCTGTGTCCTATCTAGGTAACTCTGAGTGTAAATCTGAAAAAGACATTCATTGTACGTCAAATAGTAAGAGTTTTTGATTTTTAGAAATGAAATGGACTTACATAAAAAGATGTTCGTATGAAGGAGAAATAAAAATGTTACTCTCTAATGTTTTTCCATAATTGCAATGGCATTATAAACACATTGTAAAGGACAGCTGCTTGATATCATTATGGAATATTTGGAAACACGTATTCAGTGGCAGGAGAATTATTAGGTAAACCTGGGCATGTTTATTGGATATGCTAAATCAGTAATCAGCCACTTATGCTTATAAAGACTGTGTAGTAACAAGGAAAGAGATGTTTATTAAAAAGTGAAAAAGAATTAAAACTAGACAAACACATTTATGTCAAGTATAAAATTTATAAAATTTAAGGTACATCATGATTTCAACAAACAAATGAAATATGGCCATCTTACTAACTCCTTCAATTTAGGGCAATAAAATTCTGGACATTTTTTTTCTTTTTAGTTTTCCTAATTGTATATAATATGGTTACGTTAGTTTTAGACATTAAAAGAACATTTTCAAAACTACCATGCTGAAAATTAATCAGGATTTATTTGTTAATTCAATGAAGTATCTTATATATTTTTAAATTATTTTAAAACAATCGATTTTTACTCAATGTCTTTTTCAGTGTAGACTAAGGACTGATGAAGGCATAATATCAAACAGAAAGATACTGGGTCGTCTCTGCATTTCTCTGCATAAACTGAGAATGAGGTGCATCTAATTTTGAAGGGCATTTATTGTGCTAAGATTGTAAATGTTTTTCCTGACATTAATAAGTAAGAACAAGTAGTTGATTTAAGTAATATTCTAGAAACTTAAAGGGAGGTACAAAGAAATTATTTCTTGTTTTTAATTTTGTCTTTTTTTTTTTTTTTTTAAACTTGTTTCATTTTATTTCCACATATTCTGTGCCTGGAATTAATCTATCCTGACCTAAGACATCTACAACATATAAAAAATAGAGTTTCAAGAAGTTTCAACCACAATTTCAGTATTATGACAAGGCCTGTCACTGTCCTCTGTTGGTTTAATTGAATTCTAGCTTGTTTACATCTGGCCTTTGAACACCTCCCCATCAGGAGGGACTCAGGCAGTGGCTGGAGCATTCAGCCTCCTACCTGCTACCCTTTTCCTGAGTGTGAAGAGAACACAAACAGAACACACCATTAATCTAAGTCACCCAATAGCTTTCAAAATAGAGACGGAATCTTCAATGTGAATCATTAATGTTCAGAAAAATAGGTAAGAGAAAAATAATGCATGAAGAGTGAACTCATTTTCAGTTATTAGAGTCTAATTGCTACTCCACATCTTGATAGCTCAGTGACTGATGACTTAATTTCTCAGCCTTGGTTTTTCTTATGTCTCTTCTCCACATTGGGTTCCAAATAAGGCAACACTTTCTCAAAAGCTTAAAAAAAAAAAAAAAAAAAAAAAAAAAAAGAAAAAGAACGAAAGAAAGAATCACACCCATAATTAAAATGGAGTCTGTGTGTTTGTCCTTGAAATATGGGAGAAGGTAGACAGAAGGAGAAAAGTGATGCCAAATAATTAAAAGGCAGTCTTTCTGTTCTTTTAAGGTTTTACTCCCTAAGCATTACCATTGATCTGCTCTGTTTTCACCTGCTGTTACATTCAAATTTATTTTATTTTTTAATATACCTTTTGTCCAAAAAAGGGAAAATAATGAACTGTTCAAGTGCAAGAGGTAACAAATATAACTATAAAGTTCTGAAAAAATAAAGATGATTCCAATACCTGTTCTCTAAGAGCTAAAAAACTAATCAGAAAGACAGATGAAATAGATTAGAAGATATAAGACTTAAGTAGAATTTCAAGAAAAGATTATATAGTATTCTATATCTATATATTATTTGCTATCTGATATTAAATGTTGTGCTACACCTTTTGCATATATGTGTTCTGGAGGAAATATAAAGAAGTTAGCAAAAGCAGAGAAGAGAAATAGATATGAGTGAAGAAAGACAGGAAATTAAGGAGGCCTGATTTACAGCCTGGAATCTTGATTTTATTCTAAGTGGATAATGACATCTATTCCTGATTTTTCCTTGACGTCACAAACTGCTGTCAATATTTTAATCACTACTCTTACTAATAAGACTGACACTACTTATTAGAAAATGATTACTATGAACAGGGTCCTTTGCTACCCATTGTACCATACTATGTTGTTTAAGGCAGCAGGGGTCCAGTAGTTGTCTGACCTCCTTAATCCAGGTAAATATCCTAACATTTGCATAATAGAACCAGGAAGGGGTAGAGCCAAGCAGGGAATTCATACATAACTGAAAACAAAATCCATGCTCTAATCTCTAGTATGGCTGTCACCTCTCAGGGTAAAAGCATTTTGCGTAAGTTTACATACATGTTAGTAAAAGATTGTATCTCCATTCACATGGAGTAGTTATGTTTAAATAATCATGGTGCAAAAGAATACCACCTTGATTGTTCCATGCCTAGAACAATTTTGACTTTGAACACAAAACTGAGTGTTGGACTGTTGTTATGTCTTTGTACCCTCTTTTGGCCTTAAAAAGTTGATTTGCATTCAGTCAACTTTTAACAAAAACACATCAATTTTGCATATTTTCTTTTCTTGTATTACTATTTTAATATTTCTAAAATGAGATATTTTAATATTGATTAATCTTTTTGGTATATTTGGGCTTTGGTAAGCTTTTTGTCCTTCCTGTTTGAAACCCTCATTCTTGATATTTTGTGATGAAAAAATTTCAAGGGGCATTTTGATGTTTTTCTAATATTAAATACAGAACATTGGTTTGGGATTAGAATAGTAGTTTCAATCTTAGCTCCTACAGTTGAACATTAGCAAAGCACTGGAATTATCTAAACTTGAGTTTTCTCATTGATACATGGCAGAAAACTTCACAACTTAGAATTCCTCATTTAAATCCCCAACAATAAGGCAATTGCCAACTTCCTGTCTGGTGCATAACATGTGTATAATATTGAATCATTGGCTTTTCTTTCACTTTCCCTTCT
This sequence comes from Tamias sibiricus, assembly GCA_025594165.1. Classification (NCBI taxonomy): domain Eukaryota; kingdom Metazoa; phylum Chordata; class Mammalia; order Rodentia; family Sciuridae; genus Tamias; species Tamias sibiricus. The sequence goes on from CM046661.1 coordinate 43,023,034, forward strand.
TTTACCCCAAATAATTTTTAAGTATTTAAGGGAAAGATAGATTATTCTGATTTTTTAAAACACCATTTGATTTCATGGATAAGTTAAAATAATTTACTTTCACCCTGTCAATTCTTCCATTTGGCTATAACTTATCAATTAAGACAAGTTTCTTATTCCTCTTAATGATAGACATATTTTTATCCTTTTAGTTTAATATGCTAAAATGAGGTTCATAAAACTTTTAACATGATTAATGTACCTGCTAAAATGACCTCCTGCCCATGATCCTTGCCAAAAAATTGATTAAATCCACATTTTACATTTTTGTAAGTAATAGGGATCATAAAGTAATAAATAAAAAATAAAAATAAAAGAAACCTAAAGTTCTGATTCTCTTTATTTGATTAGGTTATGTTCTAAATATTCATTAGGCAGTTTTTCCTGTGGTTAAAAACATGATTAGATAAAAACTTAGTGTCTTTTTTTTTTTTTTTTTTTGAGTATCAAAAATCATCTGCTTCAACTATAAATTGGGAAAGCCAAATTTAAAAATAAGTACAATTCTCAAAAATATTTCTTTTCTGGTGGCTTCTCGCCATCCTGACAGGAATTCTGGCTTCCATCTATCCAATCCTCATGGCCATTTTAAGTTGTCAGCATGTTCAACTATTAAGTTGAAAGGAAAAATCTTTATTTTTAAAACTAATATTCTGTCTAAATTACTTCAGAGTTTTACCCTCTCAGTCATTCAACACTTCGTTTCCTGACTAAATCTCATTTTCTTTAGAAGACAAATTGGTCTCAGAATCTAATTTTGTTCCCTTCCTTGCACTGGCTGCCAGAAACCTCAAAACCCAATGTGAGGCAAGCAAATTCAATCTGAAGTATGCATTTTGTTAATCAACCTCTCATCTGGCTATTTTTCCTCTCCTGATGTTCTTATTCTAATTTGCTTGCTCATATTACCTTGAAAATTTTAATTTATTATATTCCATATAAGAAACATTAAATCATGTAATTTTTAAAAGGTTGGTATAGATATGCTCAAAAATAAATCAGTCCCAATAAATTTGAAGCTCCTCCTGCATTCACCAGCTCGTTGACTCTGAAGATATGATCCTCTAGTCTCCTGGAGTCAATCTTGACCTTACCTTTTTCTCATTCCCACTGTCAATAGTTCATAAAATCCTGGAGTTCATAATTCCCAAATCTCTCTTGAGGTGATCTCCTCCTCTTTCATGGTTCCATCATAGTCTCAGTGCAGAAATTCAAATAGCTTTCTACTTGGTTTTCAAATATTGTCTCACCTCTTCAAACCATCTTTAATATTGTTACCAAAATGGTCTTTGAACAAATTGTAAGTCAGACTCTACACTCCACAGTGCATAACAAAGAACCATTCAGCATAGTGCTTGGTTGTACTAAATATTATTTCTTGTAAGTATTATCCTCAGGTTCTCTTACAATGTGGTAGGCATTTGAAAAATTATCACATATGCTGTTGTGACAGGTGAGATGTACTGGGAAATTAAGGAGATGATTTTATTTACACTATTGTGACATAGAGAATATTTATTTATTAATGAGGAAATTCTCACAAAAAGAAGGGATGGGTTTGGGGAAGGGGCCAGGATTTTAAGAAGGCAGTTAGACAAGAGGCTTGTTAGTTGTAAGGGGGCAATGCAAAATGATAGAGTTGAGTCTGTTGTTTATTTTTTTGGTGAGGTGGGGTACTAGGGATTGAACTCAGGGGCACTCAACCACTAAGCCATATCCCCAGCCCTATTTTGTATTTTATTTAGAGACAGGGTCTCACTGAGTTGCTTAGTGCCTTGCCATTGCTGAAGCTCACTTTGAACTCATAATCCTCCTGCCTCAGCCTCCTGAGCTGTTGGGATTACAAGCATGCACCACTGTGCTCGGCAAGGTGAGTCTGTTTTGTTTTCTGAGGGCAGCAAAATATTGACATTATTATTATTATTTTTAAAATCTAAGCTATTGAGGAAAGATAGAGATGGATGTATGCTAGATCTGAGTGTTCCCTGGTTGTTATGGAGGAGAAAAGGATAGGAATACATCTTAACCACCACCATTTTCCAGGAACACAGCATTCAGGTAAAGTTGGACATTATCACTATTCATTCATCTAACAAAATGGTATGTCCTCCCATTCCTATTAAAAATGTGCACAGAAATGAAAATAGAAAGAAATGCAGGTATTCTGGAAGTCCCCTTTTGTTCTCCTTGCACACCCTCATATAAATGGTACATTCTGTTCCTATGGGGGAGGCAGGAGCCAGTCAGATACATTAATGAAATCACTTTTAGAATTTTCAGTAACAGGAAATATAGGGAGCAAGGTCCTGGCAGCTATATTATGCAACAGACGCCCTCTCTACCCCAGTGCCAGATGATGCTGAGGCAAATGGTTTGCAGGCCACACTTGGAGAAGCCCTGCCCCATATCATCCATCTTAACCTCTGCATATTATTGAAATATTTCTTATTCCCCTCACTTAATAACCATGAGCTTCACTAATCCCTACAACTCAGGCAAGAAGAAAGAATGCCCCACTGCTGACGTAGCTATTGTTGCAGATCACACAATTGATTAGGGATAAGGAGTCATTTAGTAGGCCTCTAGTTTCCAAGGGTACCTTAAGCTCTAATTTCATAGGCATTAAATCACCCTGATTCCTCCCTGGTAATGGCATGTTGGTAGTGCAATAATAGCTCACTAGAGAGCAGACTCGCCTCAGCTGTTCCCACCTTTGCCAGGTGGTCAAAGGAAAAATAAATTTGCTTACCTGTGAAAACAGGTTGCCTATAAATCAAAAGAGGTCAAGGTATGTCCACCAGATGGAGGTTTTAAAATCTTAATGTGTAAGTTAAGATATAATGGATTACTGGAGGTGAAATTTCAGTAAGGTTGAATCATTTTGTTGCCTTCTGGGATCTAGGGGGAGCAAAAGGTTACTGTTACAGCGAACAAGAATGAAGTCAGATTTTCATCTTAGGTGACCTAATTACAAAGAATGTGATTCTGGCCCATTAATTTTCAAAATCCTATCAAATTTCTAATGGTATGTCTTACTGAGGCTTAAATATAAGTGTTTTTTTTTTTTTTTTCTCCACTTAATAGTTTCTTTTGCATGAGTACTAGATTTAGGCATGTTAAGAATTGTATTCACAAGTTTATTTTGTTTTAAACCAACAAAACGTGTCTGTCTGTCTATCTCTGTTCATCATCTCTCTCTCTCTCTCCCAGGCACTTTGTTTTCTCTTTTTGGACAGAGCATTGGAGGATTGCTTAACATAAAGCTTTAGCATTAACTCTGGATTTCATTTATCCCTGTTTCATCATGAGAGTTAACTGTATGAACACATTTGGCCATGAATGATTTTTTATTATGAAAGAGACAGTCATAAGGGAAGCTGAAATAATCCATGAGTAGCAATGGATATTATCAAGAATACTTATATATTCCTATGTATGAATATGGTGTCTGTACAAAATAAATGATTTTAGGTTATTTTAAAGGCTTATTTCAGCTTGGAATTAATATCTTCTTCCCCCCACTTGATCTTTCTTTGCCTTAAAAGTCCATGGTGTACTTGTATCTCACCACCACCCTTTTTAGAAAAGTGTAAAATTTTGCATAATAACACTTATCATATTCCTGGCATACCTGGGATGAAGTTTTCCTTTTTGATTCTCTTTTGCAATCTGATGGTCTTAACATCTTTCTTCATGGGACAGACCATGACTTTTTGTAGAGCAAAGGACATTTGGGTAAGTGGGTTGTTCAATATATAGATTTCTCTACCTAAGGTCTCTTAATTTATGTTCTTTTTTCCCCTTCTATATTAAAAATTTTAGCTACCTTTAAAATATCACCACAGTCACATTTCAGACCTTTGTTGAGATGTTTTTCTTTGACTTTAACTTTAAAGTTCTATATAAAAGAAGAGTCTATTTTAAAAGATCTAATTTTTTCAGACATTTAAACTCATTTAATAGACACTATTACCCCTAATGGAAAAGAAAGAAATAATACACACCACTACTTTCCTTTAGCAAAGTGACTTTTAATGAGAACAATGGAAATGTGAACTGTGCTTCTAGGAGTAAGTCGTGTTTTGACACAGGTTCCTAACTTGAAGTCATTTAATCACATGTACTTTTAGTTCATATGGTCCAGGGTTAAAATCCATGTCTTCGGGTTACTTTTGAGTAGTTGTAAAGGTACACTTTTATTTGCTTTGCAATTTTTATTTTCCACTATCTTTCATCTTCTAAATCTTGTAATAACTTCCTTTACTCGTTATTATCATCTTCTTAGATCTGCAGGCATCAGATTCAAATTGATGTAGTAAGTTCCTAGAACAAACTCTAATCTATCCTACAAAATAAACTCATGGTAATGGAGATAGTGAGGTTATAACAAGGTGGTTTTAGTTCTCAGTGTTATGCATGAAATGAATTGACTTCCGAATAATTGAGCTCAAATTCTTCATTCCAGTGGGAGCAGTTGTCTATCATGTATATGTGTGTGCATGTGTGTTTAACTCAGCTAAGCAAGTACCTAACTATACGCCAGATAAAATCACCTGTGAGCTAAATAAAACATGTACCAACTTATTTCCCTGATATTTTGATGTGCTATCAGTATGCTGAGGCAAAGCTAAGGACATCTTCCATCTGTAATAATCCATTTGCAAATAAATATATAGACCTGTACTCGGGAGGTGTCATTTGTTGCTTGCCAAACTAAAAAATGGTGCCTCCCGGCCTTTGAGTTTCCAGTTATGTAACCAGAATAAACAGCTAACATACCAGCAGTATGCTTATCATTGCTGTATATGTTCTTTCTATTGGAATTTAGACAATCCAAGGACAAAAGAAAAGATATAATTCCTTATAAAGCATGTCCCTAGAATATGTCTTAGGAACTGAAAAGAACATCAGAAATTAAGTTTATTTTTATGATTACTTTATTAAAATATACAAAAACTAATTGGGAGATCTAAGTATAATATTTAATTATTACCCCAAGATTATTACAATAGTTTTTACTTCAGTGGCTTTTAGTTTCATAAGCATCAGAACAAACTCTACAGTTGGTGGTATTTTTCTATATTAAAGAATGTTATTTGATCTCTTGGCCATGTTTGATGTATATGACTCATTCTGTCAATAGTTTTAGTATCCTCCCCAGTGTAAATGAACATTTCATTGGGTAAGCAGAAAAAAATCAGCAGACCTTAGGCAACAAATATATTCAGCCGTATTCTGATTAGTGTACTGATTTTCCATTTTAGAAATGATCATTACTTTATTGTAAAAATATAAATAAATAATCCACAGTTCTCTGATGAGAGCACGTGTTTAAATAAAGGATTTGCTAAAGTTAACAAATGAAGAAGCATATATTATAACGCAAATCTGTTGAGGCTTATGAATCATATTCTAGTAATAATTTCACTATAACTTTTTAAAAATTTCATTATTATTTTAATAAATTTTGTTATTATTTTAAAATACATATTGAACTTATACCATTAGTGGAATTGTATGAAAGCTACAATAACAGATAAAACTAGAAAACTTCCTAATAAAAATATATAATAGATACAGATATAAATCCAGATAACAAAAGAATGATTTGTATGATACTTAAGTGATTAGCAGTTAACAATTAAATAAAGATATTTTTAAGACCTTCAATATATACACACACCTATGGCCATAATATGAAACTGACATTTTTTAATGCCTACCTAAGTGTGAAAAATGGAAAAGAAGTCTTAAAAAAGCTAAGTATTTAAGTAGTCACACAAAGTTCTATTAATGTAAGAATATTATAGTTCCTCATAATTAGAATTACCTATATGATAGTTAGGATATTGACCTGAATTACCTTTAATTAGTTTTATAAATTGAAACATATTCAAAAGTTGTTATGAAGAGAACTGTGAGCAATACATACACACACACACACACACACACACACACACACACATGTATATATATATATATTAAAAGCAAAAGACTTTTCTTAGTAAAACTAGTTGAATTCAAATTTGGTTTTAAAAACATAAAAATATTGTAACCTTACAAAAGAAAATACATTTGATCTTCAGTTTGTTTCACTATAAATTTTAATGATGCTAATGTTGGGAGTAATAATGAGAGCAAGCACATAAAGGAATTTGCTTTTGGGCAGGGATTTCCTCAGCATTTATACATAAGTTTAGTTAGCTATCAAAATAATCCAAAGAGGCAGGTTCCATTTTGTTCATATTTTATATTTTTGGAAAAATAGCAACAATGAGGTTTGGACATAACCAGTTCAAACGTGCAACTTTCATTTTGTGCTCTGCTATTTTAGAATCATTCTACTTCTAGACATCATTTATTTTATTTTATTTACTTTTACATGACAGTTGAATGTAGTTTGACATATTATACATACATGGAGCATAACTTCCCATTCTTGGGGTTGTACATGATGTGGAGTTAAACTGGTCATGTATTCATTCATTCATATGTGAACATTGAGATTTATGTCTGATTCATTCTACTGTCTTTCCTTTTCTTGTGCCCGCTCCCTTCCCTTCATTCCCCTTTATCTAATCCAAAGTACTTCTATTTTTCCCTACCTCCCATCCTCTTATTGTGTACTAGCATCCACATATCAGAGAGAACATTTTGGCCTATGGTTTGGGGGGATTGACTTATTTCACTTACATTAAATAAGTTTATAGTTCCATCCATTTAAGAGCAAATGCCATAATTTCATTCTTCCTTATGGATGAATAATAGTCCATTGTGTATATATACCACATTTTTCTCATCCATTCATCTGTTGAATGGCACCTTGGTTGGTTCCATAGTTTAGCTATTCTGAATTGAGCTGTTATAAACATTGATGTGGACTTGTCACTATGGTATGCTGATTTTAAGCCCTTTGGATAGATATACCAAGGAGTGGGATAACTGGGTGAAATGGTGGTTCCATTCCAAGTTACCGCTTTCCAGAGTGGTTGCACAAATTTTCTGTCACACCAACAATGTATGAATGTACCTTTTTCCCCACATCCTCACCAAAATTTATGTAATTTGTATTCTTGATAGTTGCCATTCTGACTGGAGTGAGATGAAATCTCAATGTAGTTTTAATTTGCATTTCTTTAATTGCAAGAGATGTTGAATTTTTTTTCATATATTTTTTCACCAATAGTACTTCCCTTTATTTTATTTATTTTTAGTTGTCGATGGACCTTTATTTACTTATTTATATGTGTATTTATTTATTTATTTATTTACATGTGGAGCTGAGAATCAAACCCAGTGCCTCAGACATGCTAGGCAAGTGCTCTACCTTTGAGCTACAACCCCAGCCCCCAATAGTATTTCTTCTTCTGTAAAGTTGTAAAGTGTCTGTTCAGTTACTTTGCCCATTTATTGATTGGGTTATTTCTTTTGTTGTTGTTAAGTTTTTTGAGTGTTTTATATATCCCAGAGATTAATGATCTATCTGAGGTGCAGGAGGCAAAGATTTTCTCCCATTCTGTAGGCTCAATGTTTACATTCATGATTGTTTCCTTTGATGTGAAGGAGTTTTTAGTTTGGTATCATCCTATTTATTGATTCTTAATTTTACTTCTTACGCATTAGGAGTCTTGTTTGGGAATTCAGTTCCTAAACCAACATGATGGAAATTTGGGCCTACTTTTTCTTCTATTAGATGCCTTTCTGGTCTAATGCTTATGTCCTTGATCCACTTTGAATTGAGTTTTGTACAGGGTATGAGATAGGGGTTTAATTTAATTTTTGTACATATGGATTTCAAGTTTTCCCTAGCACCATTTGTTGAAGAGGCTATTTTTTCTCCTTTGTCTAGTATGAGATAATTGTATTTATGTGGATTTGTTTCTATGTCTTCCACTTTGTACCATGGTTCCATGTGTCTGCTTTGGTGCCAATACCATGCCGTTTTTGTTATTATAGCTCTGCAATATAATTTAAGGTCTGGGATTGTGAGGCTTCCTGCATTACTTTTCTTGCTAAGAATTGGTTTGGCTTTTCTGGGCCTCTTATTTTTCCAAATTAATTTCAGGACTGCCTTTTCTATTTCTATGAAGAACATCATTGGAATTTTAATAGGAATTGCATTAAATCTGTATAGCACTTTTGGTAGTATGGCCATTTGGATCATATTAATTCTGCCTATGCAATAACATGGGAGATCTTTCCATCTTCTAAGGTTCTTCAATTTCTTTCTTTAGTATTCTGTAGTTTTCATTGTAGAGGTCTTTCACTTCTTTTGTTAGATTGATTCCTAAATATTTTATTTTATTTCTGAATATATTGTGAATGTGATAGTTTTTCTAATATTTCTTTCAGTTGATTTATCACTGATGTATAGGAACACAATTGGTTTATGGATGTTAATTTTATATCCTACTACTTTGCTGTTTTCATTTATGAGTTCTAGAAGTTTTCTGGTGGGGGTTTTGGGTCTTCTAAATAAAGAATCATGCTGATTTTTGTCTTTAAGTCTGTTGATGTAATGAATTATATTTATTGATTCCTTAATGTTGAAACAAACTTGAATGCCTGGGATGAACCCCACTTGATCATGGTGTACTTTTTATTATGGTTTTGTATGTGGTTTGCCAAAATTTTGTTAAGAACTTTTGCATCTGTGTTCATGAGGGGTATTGGTCTGAAGTTGTTTTTTTTTTTTTTTTTTTTTCTCTTTATGTGTCTTTTTCTGGTTTTAGTATAAGAGTGATATAAGCTTCGCAGAATGAGTTTGGAAGGGATCCTTCTATTTCTATTTCATGGAATAATTTGAGAAATATCAGTGTTAGTTCTTTGAAGATCTGGTAGAACATGGCTGAGAATCCATCTGCTCCTGGGCTTTTCATTGTTGGTAGGCTTTTAGTGGCTTCTTCAATTTAGTCGAATTTGTTTAAATTTTCTATGTTCTCTTGATTCAATTTGGGTAAATTATATGTCTCTAGCAATTTGTCTATGTCTTCAAAATTTTCTATTTTATTAGAGTATAAATTTTCAAAACAGTTTTAATTATCATCTTTATTTCAGTAGTATCTATTGTGATATTTCCTTTTTCATCATAAATTTTAGTAATTTGTATTTTTTCTCTTTTTTAGCTTGGCCAAATGTTATCAAATTTTTTTTCAGGGAACAAACTTTTGGTTTTATCAATTCTTTTTTATTTTTTTTCAACTTAATTGATTTCACATCTGATTTTAAATATTTTCCTTTTTCTACTGCTTTTGGTGATGGTTTGTTCTTCTGTTTCTAGGGCTTTGGGACATAATGTTAGGTTATCTCTTTGATGACTTTTTCTTCTTTTAATGAAAGAGCTCAATGAAATGAACTTTCCTCTTAGAATTACTTTCATAGTGTCTCAGATATTTGGATATACTGTATCACTGTTCTCACTTAACTCTAAGCATCTTTTTCTCCATTGTCAACTTTATTTTTAAGATTATATATTTTGACTTCATTGCCTGAAACTTTGTCTTTCAAGTTATCTAGTCTATTGGTGGTGCTTTCCATTGAATTTTTAATTTGGTTTATTGATTCTTTCATTTGAAGAACTTCTGCTTGATTTTTCAAAATATCTATTTATTGGAGTGACCTTTACTTCCCATATTTTGTCTCTGATTTCACTCCTTACATCATCCTTTACCTCAGTAACTATGTACATTCTAAACTTCTTCTCTGGAATTTCTTCCATTGTGGTGTCAGTGAATTCTGTTATTTAATTATCTTGGTTTGCTTGGGGACATTTGTTTTCTTGCTTTTTCATGTTATTTGTGTGTCTATCCATCTAACAGTATGGGTTTGAGGCAGTAGAGTTTCTAGTCTATAGACTTATAGTATCCCTGAAGATTTCTAGTACCTTGCCATTTAGTGGGGAGACAAATAAAAACAGCAACCAATGCAAACAATATACAGCATTAAACCAAATAGTTCCTCTTATGACATCTACAACATTGTCACAATAACAGAAATGATATGATCAGATATTGCATACAATAAAAACAGGAAGTCTGCAAAAGGGTTTCCAATTTTGAATGGTGGACAGGGAGAGAGCAGAAGGGGTATGTAGTATGTGATGATTATGAGGGAGGAGGAGAGAAGATAGAATTATAAAATTAAAGAAAGAGTGAAATAACAATAGATATTGGCTGTTGGCAGAAGACAAGACAAAAAGAAAATGAAGGGAAACAGATAAGTGAGAGAAAAAAACATAAAGTAAAAATTTGAGAAATTAAAAATAAAAGAACAAAGCAAAACTGAAATATACTAATCAAACATCCTAGTCCTCAAAAATCTGATCCATGAAAACTAACCAGTTTTTTAAATTCTAGAAATGAGGAGAAAAACATGAATATGTATAGATGTCCACAAACTATTAAGGTTACAATGGAGCAGAGAAAAGAAGAAAAAAAAAAAAAAAAAAAGATATCAGTGAAAAGTAAAAGAATTATTTCCCTTGAAGTTCAAAAGATTCTCAGTTTTCCTTCTAAGCAGTGTTAAATGAGGTTGTTTAGGGTTTGATGCTTCACCCTCAGGGTGGGGCTGCTGGTGTGAGAGAGGTAATCCTGTAGGTGGAACTCCTGGAGGTGGGGTTTAGGCTTAAGTAGGCTCTAGGCTCTTTGCTGAATGCCAGTTGGTCTGGAGATTTTAAGTCAGCACACCTCTAGGGCCCAGAAATTGCCAGTCAACACTGAAAGACTACACCCCAGGGATCTCCCCTGGGTTCCACTCCTGTGATGGAAGAGACAATGCTTAGTCCTCTACATTACCTGCAGACCTCATGTTTCCTGGTCTCAGGTTTAGTTTCCAAACTCAGTCTGTCCTGTCCCATACTTTTGAATTTCTGGCCAGGCTCATTTCTCCCAGCCAGTCCTATAAGCAGCAGGATTGGAGGGGGAGGGAAGTACCAGGTGGGTTTCCACAACTAGTTGGCCCCTGTGTAAACTGTAAACCTCTCTCCATGTTTAATTGTCTCTTGGTCACTTAGGCACACTCTATGTTGTACCGTATGGGTTTGCCAGGCCTATATTTCAGGCCAGAAGCATTTGCCAGAAATCTGCTCCCTCAGCTGCCAGACCCTGCAATATGGTTGCAAAATGGTTCCTTTCTCTGTCCTTTGCACACTGCTGGAAAAAAATGTATTTTCTTTTCTGTTCAAGTATACTGAGCCACTAGTGCACCTTTCAGTTTAGTTAGGCAGTGTCTTTGATCTCTGAACTCTCTGAATACAGAACACTTTTGTCATCCTAAAAATGTGAGTTCCTTTAATTCCCTCATCCTTCCACTGTGCTTGCAGAGGGAGCACTCTAGCTGAAGCATCTGTGGTGCTGCGTATTTGTTCCTTATTTTATTATATCCAACTTCCTGATTGTCCAATCTGATTTAGTGCCCAGTATTAAATTCCAACAAATTAATACCCCCCCTTTTTTAGTCTTTCACCCACTTTACTGATAAACTGCTTGCTTTCTTGGTTTCACACCACAGAGCAGACAGGAAAGTGACCTTCTCTATTCTGCCATCTTGAAACACCTGTTTTTCTTTTCTTTTTTTTTTTTTTTTTTTTCTTTTTTAATTAAAGGAAGGAATATATGCACCAAACAAACCATTTATATACTCAATACAAAATTCAATGCTGAACTAGGTGCATCCATGGGTGGATTAGACTTGGAGTATGTTTAAATGTTAGGTTATTGGTTGACTACTTATAGACTGTTACTGAACCCAATGAATATCTATTGATTTAAATATCTAATGAATTTGCTCTGTACCCTGGCCCAATATCTCTAAGGTCTAACCTTCCTCCTGATTGCTGATAAGATATTCATAGTTCTCTGAAACCATTAATAAACTAAATCAATATCTCTTTCCAAGCAGCTCAGTTCTACATCTACTGCTTTAAGTCACCTTTCCTTTTTTCCAAGACAAACATAAGAAGCTTTAGAGAGAGTTCCTACAAAGGGCTGGTAAACAAACAATTGTGATAATTATGCCTTCCAAATCTTTGGGATTTCCATTTTCCAATTGTGTTCTCTTAAGCAGCCAAAACCAGGGAAGAGATGGATGTATTACAGTAAAATCATATTTTTAAAGACAATGGAAAGCTCTAGATGTAACAAGGACTAGAGGGAATAAAATTTGAAGAGCAAAGGTCCTTTACTAGGTGAGCTGAGAATTGATAGTTCCTTTCTTAAGGGTATTACAGACTCAAATTGTGAATCAACAATAGAGGCTGGCTTAGGCAAACAGATCAAGCAAGAGTCCAATGGACTGGTATTATGGAAAGGAATTCAAAGCACCTGCAAATAATGAGATTTCCCCAGGAAACATTTACTATGACCCGGGGTAGAGGAAAGCTGCAGTTTGGTAGTGACTAGAAAACAAGATCCCTCTAGAGGTGGCCTTCCAGGAACATACCACACATACTTCATCTGAAAACTGAAATAATTTGGAGCTGTGTGTAGTAGACTAAAGAGCTAACTTCAAACATCTGAAGTCATATCTTAATCTCCCATAGTGTTTCAGGAACAAGTGATCAGAGATCTGCCAGACTCTCAATCAAAAGCCTAGGAGGCCACAACCAGGAAATGAGAACAAAGCAGATATAGACTACACGTAACTAAATCTTCAACTCAGCCCTAACCAGGTCCTCTTCTTGGGATTGCAGTGTCTAAGTTCTATTTGCCTGAAAAAGAAATACATAAATCTTCTGGGTAGGAAAGCCCAGCATTGTCTGGATCAATCATTAGGATGAAAAATAAATAAATAAATGCAGACCCACAGATTATCTAAATACTGGAGTTAGCAGGCAACATACATTGTTAAATGAAATGGTTCAAAAGATGGGCAAGCTGGATGAAATGATAAGAGTTTCAAAAGATAATTGGAAAAGATATTTATCCTTGATGATTAACCTATTATTACCTACAATGAGATCTCTGAAACTTAATAACTAAATGGTGGGATACTGAAGAGATTACAAGTGGGAAGAAAGGGAATCAGAGTCTATTGAACACCCCAAATGTGCTAGATATATGTTAAGTACTTTACATATATTATGTTTCTTAATTCCTTGTTGAAGTATCAATGGTTATTCTTACTTTATAGATCAGAATTCCATATGCAACGCTATGTATGACAAAGTAAGGCAACATACAAATCCTGTTTGCTCATTTCTGTGCACAGACTCATACCAGGGGCCAAAGTTGTAAAAGAAAACACATCACTGAAGGCTCATAACATCCTGAGCTTGCAATATCCATATCCCAGGAGCTACCTGAGAGCTTCTGGGTTCACATAACTAAACAAGGATATCCCTTACCCAGAGACTTTGGCATGCCCTTTAAGGGGACAAGAGCATTAATTAGGAGTGAGACATAACTAATTTCATTTCATGTTTTTACTTTTTTATGCTTACTAAAATGAGTTGGATCATGAAGTATAAAATTAGCCTCATGATTAGAAACACTCCAGGAGCTGAAGACTTGTAAATCTTATTTTGAAAGACATCCCGTGTAGTACCAGCTCTGTTATTGATGGTGGGTTTTGTACACATGCTGATCTTTGAGCTACTAAAAAATACCACTAAAAACTGCATTCCTAGGAACAATGGAATCCCTGGTGAAGTGTTTCCTCCCAGAAGAATAGTCAAATGTCAAACAGACAAAAGTAGGAAAAATTATGTCTCCAGACAGCTGCATTGGCAGTGCGACTTCAGAATGCACTATTTCATACTGTACACAAAGTCTGCTATCCATCAAATATTCTACAAAAATACCACCTTAGTAAAGGAAAAAGATCTTCATTATTCACTGATCTTTCCTATCTAAAAAAAAAAAAAAAAAAAAAAAAAAAAAAAAACTGATAATAATTTTAAAAAGTGCCCATTTTGAACACCTGGAATAGAGGCATTTTACATACATATCTCCTACTTAATGCTATCACTAGTTCTATTTTAGAGTTGATAAACAAGTTCAAAAACAAAATACAAAAATGTCCTCCAACACTCAGCCATTAAGCAGAAAAGTCTGGGTTTAAGCCCAATTTTATCAGAGCCCCAAACATTTCTTTTCTCACAATGGTTGGCTGCCTTGGCCATTATAACACGTCATGATAATGCCTTGTTTGTCTACTTCTTTCTGCAATGCTTTACAAAAGCATGTAACTGATTTCTCTCTATGCCCTAGAGTTTAGTACATTATTACTTAAAGGCAGCCAGATGCGCATATTGCATTGAAATTGGACCTGTGTCTTAAGACTCTCAATGCAAAAGCAAATAGATTTCCAAAATAAAGGGAAAGAGCAGGAGTCCAAAACTAGATTACCTCCTAACCTTGTTTTTTATTTGATTCTGTGGGTTTGTATCTGCATATGTAATTCTTTTTCAATCTAGAAATTATTTATTTGGAATATCCTCTCTGCATCCTCTATTACATCTATGGTTCCCTATTCCCATATGTAAAACAACATCAACCCCAAACAATCTACTTGTCTACAGAAGAGATACATTTGTTTCATACAAAATGCACAAAATACTGAGAAGGAAATATAAACTGCCAACTTTTCTGTAACCCCAAATGGAGCACTGCTAACAATTTTTATATTTGCTTTAAAGTTATGTCTAGCTATCTCCATCTTTGTCATCTTCACATGTGGAATTTGTTTTCTTCTGTTTCAAATATATCCAATCATTTTGTATGTATTATTTTATGGATTGCTGAATTTCACCCTGGTACTGGTGTTCACTCTGGCCAAAAGGATTAAGAAGGGACTGATGAAAGCAAAAACAGGTTGATTATTTGAAGATAAAAAACAGGTGATGTTTCCCCAACAGATTTAGACACCAGGGTGTCAATTTTATTGTGTCAAGCCTCTTCCTAAAGGATCCAGGGAAGCAAATCTTCCACAAAATCTTATTTGGTCCCCAAATTATGGAATAGGAATTTAACTTAGATTTCAGGAGAGCTGATAACCTTGCAAGGAAATCTATGTAAGTGGACAGGAATCGGGGATATTATGGTTTTGGAGGAAAAGAAGTGACATGTTTGGAACAGTATGTAAAAAATGTAAGGCAAATGCTCTTCCATGGTTTGCTTCAGAATGAACTGGGAAAACATCCTACCTGTTAAAGGTCTTCAAATATTGGTAGATGAATGTATGTATGCATGAACTTGGCAAAGACACTCTACCTTGGATGGGAGCTGGAGGTAATACAGAGGCAGTGGATAAAGATTCCATTTTTTCTCTTTCATTCTGGGTTGTGTGTGTGTGTGTATATATGTGTGTGTGTGTGTGTGTGTGTGTGTGAGAGAGAGAGAGAGAGAGAGAGAGAGAGAGAGAGAGAGAGCAATAGAAAGAAAGAATACTCTACAAAAATGCCACCCAAACTTTTCAGCATGGGGCAAATCAAGAACATTGAGAGTAGAGAAAATGTAAAAACAAAGAGAAAACAAAACAAAACAACAAAAAACACCTATCTCATCCCAAGTTCTTTCCACTGTAAACATTTATACATATGCATTCAACTACAATCCCCACCACTGTTCCAATCATGTATTTATCACTCACAGGTCACCATATCTATCAGTCACTGTATCTTTTCTTTTATTATAATTATTTGATTAAACATTCCAACTGATTTTGAAAAAAACATAAAAATACTTAGAGGATTCATCTTTTGAAAGTTCAACACCACTGTAAAATACTAAAGAAGGTTTACAAGGTTGATCAACCTAGCTGATGACAGGCAGTAGAGAAGAAAGCAGGCACTGCTATGGTAACATATTGTTTATATTCAACATCCACTTTATCACCAAAAATATTATACTTTGGCTACTCAATTGTGTCTATATAAAATGTGTGTAATTTCAGCAACTATATATTTTGATTAGCACAATATTGATCCTTGTCTAGGTGCAACTGAGTTGAGTATGCATGACAATTAGCTTGTAGTGTATATGCTTCATAAATTTCTTAAATTATGATAGTATTGTTTTACTATGACCTTGTCTACCCATAAATGTTTTTATTCATAAACACAATGTGGATAAATAAAAATAATAAAAAAAATAAAATGCCATCTATTAATGTTTTCCTAATCAAAATTGGAAAGTTAAGGTCTCTGTTACTGAAAAACAAAGTAAATTTGGGAAAATGTTTTACAAATTTCTACAATGGAAATCTATTTGTCCTTCATTGTTCTATAAGAGTTCATGTGAGTCTCATAATGCAAACTTATTAATAAAGAAACATATTGTGGCATGCTAATTTAGATAATGATTAATAAGAATGCTAAGTTTTAATATAATGTATAGCTTGTCTAAAAATGAACAATTGGTTCATAAATTTTCAGCCTTTTTGTTTTATTTATTTATTTTTATTGTTGCTGGTTTTGATGTTTTTTTTTTTTTTAACCTTTTTTTTACTTGTATTTTTTACTTAAATTTGACTTTGCAAATCTCTTAGTCCCTGCAGAATTCATTAACTTTATATCTAGAGTAAAAAAAAAAGGGCTAATTTAGCTGTTGCAAGTTTTGGGCAATTCTCATTTTGAGCACAAATGGCTAATCAACACCTGCAGTCTGGGTGTGTATAAGTTAGTTTACTCTGCATGCTGCCAGGGAGGGCAACCTAAGGAAGCTTCTGATAGACTAAACATTTGCAAATGAGCCCTCCAATGCCTCCCATATCCAGGCACTATAAAGCAAGTAGGGCTGGCTTGAAGTACTTTACCTTTCCTTATTTGTCATGACATATGTGTTACATTGGTATTGTTTAAACACACCAACAGTCCACACATCTGTTATTTAGGATGCTAGCCATTTATGGGATTGAAATAAGGAGTGGCAGAACAGCACAACCTAGATTCTTAGGCATTTTATTAAGTACTTTCAACTATTTTTTACTGATTATGAATGATATTTTCCATTAGTTTGAAGATTTTTATAAATTACTAGTTAAAATGGATTATTTAGTGAATCTGTATTTTGAAGTATTTGTCTTACCACAAATGAATAATGCAAATGCATAGACTTCAAGATTACATTGAAGAATCAAGTACAATGTTAGATAACACACAATAACTTAAACTATTTTTAAAATTTACTATAAAACAAAAGATATTACATGTGCTTTGTTCTGTAAAATAAGCTCAAGTGCTAATATTTAACTCTGAAATTCAGTATGTGCTATATAATAATATAAGTTTGTATGTATTCACTTTCAAATACAGAGTAAATGCCAACTTATTTTATCACTGAAGTGAGCACAGCATTGTTTCCAAGAGTTAAGGGCAGAATTCAAAATATAATTTTCCTGGCTATGACTAGCATTTTCTTTTTTCTTTCTTTTTTCTTTTTTTTTTTTTTTTTTTTTCCTTTTCCCCCGTGATGGGAATCAACACTCTATTGGAGTAGCTGGAGTTGTGTGGGCTTTATGTAGACTAGGCTTGAGCAGGTTCAAAGACCAAGTTTTCTAGAGTCTGTATCAGACAAGTTCAAGTAACCTGTCTAAACTTTAAATTCTAAATCTACAATGAATTATTCACTGTTTTATAATATTTCATTGAGATGCAATACTATTTGGTTGAAATTAAAATGTTTCATTGAACTAGAAATTCCCCTCTGGATCTATAGATAAGAAATATTTTTGCACGGGAAGTTCATATAAGACTGTCTTTGCTAGTACAAGAAACCCAGGACTTACATATGGTTTATTACTAGAACCTCCTTGTTGTCAGCCTCAAAAGCCTACCAGAATGTGCACCTTTCAAATGTAGGATTCAGGGTTGTTTGACTATGTGGTTTCATGAAGTAATTCATATTTTAGAGTCTTCACACAGAGAAGAGAGAGGGGACATAGAGAGCCTTCTTGCAAAGTTCCAGTCAGAAGCGAAGATTACATGCACATGATCTCCATAGGCAGTCTACCAGAATGGTGACATGGGAATTTGGCTTATTCTTGTGTATATTTGCTCCAACCTGTTCCAGTTCCCATCAGGCCAGTGACTAGGTCTTTATTTTATCTAAACCCATATACAATGTTGAACTTACTAGCAAAAGAAGTTCACATTATAGGGAAAAAAATCAATTGATATTGAAAATACATAAGAAAAACAAACTCTGAAAAGTATACATAAATTGAGAATAGCTCACATCATCTGAATTTTGGTTGACTTAGTACAAGCTGCATCAATAACAAAAGCATTGGAGATAAAATCATAGGAAGAATGACTAGAATTCTGGAAGCCAGACCGTAGGTGGTTATCAGTCAAGCTTTCATCCAGGTGTGTGCATTTATTTAATTCTGTTTACATTTGCAGCCCTGGATCTTCCAAGAGAAAAATCTTATGGGGATTCTCCTTTAAAACAACTCAGACACCCACCATCTCTCTTGGTAGCTGTCTTAGTTTCCCTCTTTGGAGTCTGAATATCTATTTATCATATGCTGTATACATCCCTATAGTTAATCTTTGTGCTATAATTTTTTTTTTTTTGAGAGTCTCTTTCCAGTGTTATACATCTCGTGGACACTAGGTTTATCTTTGTGTCCCCAAGGCCTAGCACAGTACCTTGCCCATAACAGGCAATGGATAGTGAATAAGTAGATTCCAGTCTCTGTGTCCCTTACTCCTGAAATCTCAGACATGGTCACACTGGATCCTCTCATTCTGATTACTCACACAGATATATTTAACTCTTTCTTTCAATAAGTAGTTTCAGCCAGCTCTGATCCTTCATGCTCAATATGTAGCTATAGAGAGAGGAACTTAGAATTTTAATGGGCTTATGCCTTTTTGTCTTTTTTGTTGTTAGAGAACATCATTATTTTTATTGTTAACTATTCTTTGTACATTTTTTATCCTCTAATATTCTCACCCACAAAAGTGTTTTTACATTTCTTCTGATAATAACAGCACTAAGTAGTCAGGTATTCTTAGGTTTCTCTATATTGATAAAATGATTTTCACCTTCCCTGTTTCCACAGGAAAGGGCACTAAGTTTGCTGAGCACATCAGGGAAACTTTTTCCACTCTCACCTATAGATTTCATATTACACAATTGTAGGGCATAAAGATTCTATCTTGTTTCAGTTATTTTTAAAGCAGTATTTATAATCTGTTCTAAAGCAGAGAGTCATTGATTTTATAAAATAAAAGAAAAAAAGTCTGAAGGTACCAGAAAACCAGAAGAATCAGCAGTAAATTGACAAAGGAAGTAGAATATGCCAGGGCAAGTGTGTGTACTGGGATCCACTTGCTTTGGCAGCTTTCACTATTGGAGGGATGTGGACTGCCCTGAAGACCTAGCTGGTGTAGTGGGGAAAGCAAAGCAACCCTAGGAGCTCTGCAGCTACTGGTGAGGCTCAGAACCTCTGGTTTCAGTCTGATGGTTTCTATTCTTCAGTCTATAAAACACTGCTGTTCTGACAGGAACTTGGAATTGATGGATCTTTCTAGAAGTGAAGTGGAATTAAGGCACTGCAGACATTCAGGGCAACACTTCGTCCTTTACTTGGCCTATCTCCACATTCCCAGACCAGTTAGTTCTGGTCAGTGGGACCATAGCTAGAGTTTGAGGAGGTAAAAGAAGTTCATGTAAAAAGCCTTTGCCGAAGAGCTGCCCTGGGCATGGTTAACTTTTTATGTGGGACACTATACTTATTCTTCCTTGATGGACATTTATTTCTACCTTTTGTTATTAAAAACAATATAGCAATGATATTTTTACATGTCTCCTGGAATTCATACCCCAAGGTTTCTCTAGGAGAGTATTTTTCAAACTATGATCAGTAACCCAGTAGTAGGTTGTGAAATCTGTTCACTGAGTTAAAACTAATATTCTTAAAAATTACTTTGAATAAAATAGAAAACATTGGAGTTTATAACACATAGTAAGAACAAATATTATATTCTAAAGCTTTCTGTGCTTATATATGTGTACTACACATTTTTACCATTGATAACTATCAATGAAATACAGCAATACAGGTATATTCTTAATGTG
This sequence comes from Tamias sibiricus, assembly GCA_025594165.1. Lineage (NCBI taxonomy): Eukaryota > Metazoa > Chordata > Mammalia > Rodentia > Sciuridae > Tamias > Tamias sibiricus. Next base: position 43,043,097 of record CM046661.1, read on the forward strand.
GGTTTGCTGAGTTGCAGGGTATGAGAATACAAAGCTTCTAAGAAAATACAAAATTGCTTTCCAAATTTGTTTTCATAAAACTAAAATTTCTACAGTTTATAAGTTTTCATTTAGCCACAGTCTTTATGGAAGACTTTTAAATTTTTCCCAACTTGGTGGATGCAAATTGGCAAATCACTGTGATTTCAATATACATACCTTGATTACCAATCCTGTTCATCTAATATTTAAAACCAGTAGGGTTTCCTCTTTTGAGAAATGCCTCGCTCTGTATTTTCCCTATTTATTCTTTTTGTTTTTTTATAGTTTTGCTCATAAATTTCATGTATATCTTTTATGGGGTTTTGTTTCCAAATTAAAATGTATTTTCTCAAATTATGGAAAAGTTTTCACTTCATCTCTATTAGCTTTCGATTAACAGAGTCATTAATTTTCATGTTCTCAAGCTGATCTGTTTTCCTTTGTTGGTTTGTGAATTTTGTATATATTGAAGAATTTTTGCCCTACCTTATGTCATAAAGCTATTGTATGTTTTCTTCCTTTTTCTTACATTGTACCATTCAGATTTAAGGCTTCATTTTATCTGAAATTGATTTTGGTGTGTGGTGTGAGGTAGATATCCAATTTCAATGTTTATAATGGTAGACTTTTGTCCAAGAATCATTTGTGGACCATTGCATTTTATGCCCATTGATCAATAACCAGCAGTCTAATTCCACATGTGTCAAAGTGTTTTTGGATTTTTGACTCTTGTTCATTTGTTTTGTGTTAATTACTACAACTTCCCCATCTTTTGTCTTAAAAATGTCCTAGCAATATTTAGATCTTTGTTCTTCCATATGAATTTTAGGGGGTTATTTCTTTTAATTTTAAAGAATTTTTTAAATGGACATGTAAAAGTTATACATATTTATATATATAATATGTATATACATGTGATGTTTTGATACACACAACATTGTGTTATGTTCAATCCAGGGTAATCAAATGATTTCCACATTTATCATTTGTTTGTCATTTATCATTTCCTTTTGGTAAAATCATTGAAAATCCTTTTTTCTATCTTTTTTGAAACATATAGTACTTATTGCTATCTATAGTAATACTGCTGTGCAATGGAACATTGGCTCTTATTCCTTTAAACTATAGCTTAGTACCCATTGATCATCCTTTCCCCAACCAATTCTCCCCCCTACACCCATATGAAAAAAAAATTTTTTTTTTTTTTTTTTTTTGGCTGGTGAGTGTGTACCAGGGTTGAACTCAGAGCACTTCCCCAATGAGCCACATCCCCAACTCTATTTAGTATTTTATTTAGAGACAGAGTCTCAATGAGTTGCTTACCATCTCACTTTTGCTGAGGCTGGCTTTGAACTTGCAATCCTCCTGCCTCAGCCTCCCAAGCTGCTGGGATTACAGCCATGCGCCACCATGTCCAGCAATTTTAAAAGCAGCTTATAGGTTTCAAAAAAGTCCTTTTGAACATTTAATCAAACTTATACTTACTGTATAAGTTATTGCTATTTTAAATGCTATTTTATAAGTTCTATAATCTCTTCACTGTGTGTACATGGAAATATACTTGACTTTTATATTTGTATTTATTCTCATGCTTAGCCATTTTGATTTACTTTCTTATCCATGTTTATATTTTGCCCAGAAGCTTTTGAAGGTTAATGATTACTTTACCTGTTGACAATTTTCTTTCTTTCTATCTAATCCTTATAATTATTTTTGTTACACCTCTTATTGATCTGGGTAGGATATTCAGAGCAAGTCATTTTGTCTTAGTCCTAACTTTAATTGGAATGCAAGTAAACATTTTACAATTAAATACAATGTTTGCTATAGGGTTTTTGTAGATATCTTTATCAGCTTAAGTGAGTATTTTTTCCACTTAAAATTTTAAAAGCAAATGTAATCATGAACAGATATGGAATACTATTGAATAATTTTCTGCATTTATTGACATAAGCGTATGTTTTTTACAATGTATTTATATTGAATATAATTAGCATATTTCCTATATATCAATACATTAATATCTTCCTGAGAGAACACCACCCTGGGCATGATATATATTTAAATTATTATAATAGTTTTGCCTGTTGTTGGAAATGTTTACATTTTCATTCAAGAGTGAGATTAGGATGTAAATTTAAATGAAGTAGTTATAATGGGGTGATACCTGAATTGAGTTCTGAAGTCTTTTTATATCAATGAGTAGTTAGGAGGGGAAGTTTTTTCAGGATGAAGCAAATGTTAACTATGATTAGAAAATAAGTACCTATTTTTGAAGTGATATTTAAAGTATCTTTATACTGAATATTCATTAACTTCAGAAATTTACTAGCACTTATATAATAATATAGTTGTTAAAAGTTAAAAATTAGGCAAACTGATTTTGAATCCTGGGACTTTTGTTTACTAATTCTATGTATTCGTATTTTTAATTCCTTTCTTTTAGCCTCAGTTACTTTATCTGAAATATGGGCATAATAATTGGACCTACTTTTTGGGAGTCATACAATACATTTGAAGAGCTAAAACAGTTCTTGGTATAAAGTTAATATTCAACAAATGTGACTTCAATTATTTCAATTTTATTTAGGTAATTTTAATAAGTGATTCAATATATACTTCTATTTTAAATTTTAAATTTGTTAAATTAATTTTTTATTACTTCTATTCCAAATTTAGAGTATTACTTCTCTATTCCAAATTTCTATTCATAGAAGTTTTCATTTCCTTTATTGTAGCATAGAAAACAATTTAGATTTTATATGTTTACTTTGTCCATCATACCTCTAAGATATATATATATATATCAGTTGCTGGAACTCAGAGGGGGTTGATGGGTGTCCACCAGTAGAAACTATGAGAATAGTATAATAGGACCATAAAGGATTTCTAAAGTATCACCAACTTTGAAACAATAATATACATAACACATATTGTATATATCTAGCTTATTTTCTCCATGAAGGAAAAATTTTGTCATGAACCTCAGCAATGAGTCCCACAATTATTATATTAATCAGCAATTATTATAAAATCTTCATTCTTCATAAAATTCCTACATAAAATTCCTAAAATTAGTTACATAGTTTAAAGATTAAAGAATGATAATTTGATAGCTAGATAGCATGGATTCAAATCTCAGTCTATCACCAAGATAAGTGCTGGAATCTGTGCCCTGGTTTTCTTATCTGGACAGATGATAATAATTATTTGAAGAGGGGGGAAAGTGAGTTAATGTATTAAGAACTACACTAATCCATAAACAGCCATTTATCTGTTATCTACCATAATCTTTACTATACAAGTGAAAGGAGGCTAATTTTTGTTTAACTTTTGGGTGTTATCTTACAACATATTTATAGCATGCTAAAATGTCCTATTAATTGATAATTTTTCTTTAGCTAACTCAAATATCTTGTAATGTTATTTTAATCCCATCTTTTTTTTTAGCCTGACCATGTATTATGCCTAAAGATCAAATCATTAGGCCATCACATAGGCATCTTATCTCTAAGCTAAACAATTAAACTTCTTTATTTTTCCTTATAGTAATCAACATTTTTCAGAGAAATGACTTTTACTGTAATGATTATATAAAAAATATTCTTCCATGGAATTCACAAATCGTATCTTTACTATTTCAACCTGATAAATACCTTCCAACTTTGAAATTCATATTAGCAGTATCATTTATAAATGAGTTATATAGCATCTTGCCAGGAGCAATTTATCTGTATCCATGTTAAAATATGATGGACAACACCATCATTATTCCAAATCAAATTTTTATCCTTAAACCCAAATATATATTTTTTTCAAATAAATTCACTGCACCAATCCCCAGTAAATATATTTTTAGAGGAAATGAAAGTCAGTTCAATAATACCCATAGGCACCTAATACCCTTGCATAATCATTCTGACTTGGTTGAGAAGAGTTGTTGTATGGACATTACCTACCTCATGGGAATGCTGTGAGGATTAGAGAAATATCTGAAAAATGATTTGAGCTTCTTCAGGAAAGATGTTATTAATATGAGATGGTATTTTTATTTGAATGAGTAGGAGATTGAAAGAGGATTATTTCCCCAAGTGGAAGGGAGGCCTGGTGCTGAAGGAATCAAATGCTCCACCTTAAATAAGATGGATTACAGTGATATCAAAGGGACACTCTGCTGGTTCAGACCTGAGTGGCAAGAGAAAGGAAGCAGCTCTAATCCTCAATCCAGCCAGCTTTGGTTTTTTTCTGAATAGATTCATTCTCAAGGAGAATAAATAGATAGCAATGGAGAATACTTGGGATCAAGACATGAATAGCTATTGAGTTAACATAGTTTACTCTCCCCAGTGTCACTCAAGATAGGATACACTATACCATGAAACTGTCCTGGAAGTGGGAAGGAAGAGCACGGAAAAATTGTGATTGAGCTGGATACGTTCAAAGCAAATGTCAACACAGGAACTAAGACTCTGTACTACCATGTTTCTGGAAATAGACACATAGACATTTCATGTGGACACAGGGATCCAATAGAAACTAGTTGATTTTAGAGCAAATCTAGTCCTCTTCCCATACCATCACCACCAAATTAAACAAACCAGCAGCAGATTTGAATCTCATTAACCACTTTGGGTTGATTTGGTTATTTTCTTAGAGTTCTCCAGTAAAAAATAAATAGATATATATCCCATTGTGTACACATATATGTATACACACACACATATATATATACATATATATATATATATATATATATACACACACACACATGCAGACATACACATATGGCAGGAGAGATTGAGATTTCTCATGGAAATTCATTCATGCAATCATAGAAACAGATCAAGATCCATAAGATGGGGTAGGGGTTGTATCTCCGTAGTAGAGCACTCGCTTCACACATGTGAGGCACTGGGTTCGATCCTCAGCACCACATAGAAATAAATGAATAAAATAAAAATATTGTGTCCATCTACAACTAAAAACAATAAACACACACACACACACACACACACACACACACACACACACACACACACAAGATGCCATCTATAAGCTGGAGAATAAGAAAAGCCAGCAGTATAATTCAGTTTATAGTGGGGAGGAGTCTAAAGTCCCAAGAACCTAGAACTCTGATGTCTCAGGGCAGCAGAAATGTGTATCCCTGCTCAAGAAGAGAGAGAGAGAAAAAAAAATGTTGCCCTTCCTCAGCGTTCTCCTTCCTTTCAGACCTTCAGTAGATCAGATGAAGCTCTTCCATTTTGGTGAAGGCAAACCTTTCAATGCTCATTTCTTCCAAAAATACCCATCACACATACACTTCCAGAAACAATATTTAATAGCCCTGCAAATATCACTTAACTCAGTCAAGTTCTCACCTAAAACTAACCATCACAGTTGTTTTCTCTGTTATCACTTTGATTGCTATTTTGCTGCTTTATTATACTTAATCATGGCTTTGCTGCATAATACATTCTAATTTTTAACATGTTTATTGCAAAAAACAACACAGAATATAGTCATATGGATAATGTTTGTTCATAATTCAAAGTCCAATCTATAATGGAAAATAAAGAAAATGTATCCAGTTTCCAGTAGGTACAACTATGATATGACTCTTAGAAAGCTATTCAAAATTAATCTTACAGTTAATACAGTTGGACTCTCAAAGCCTTCATGCAAAGATGAGAACTGTGAAAACTGGAGAAATCTCACCTTCCCAAGACTGAGTGAGGGGAACAGTAAAGGTGAGACAGGGTAAAAAGCTTGGGCTCTGGTGCTGCAGGTTCAGAGGTTGGCTATATGATATTGGGCAACTTATTCAAACTCCCTGAACCTCTCTGTTTCTTTATCTGCTTACTGGGAATAATTTAGTATCAGTCTTGTATTTTCTTGTGAAGTCTAAAGAGTTAATGCATGTAAATATTTAGCATAGGATCTAGTATATTTTTAGTCCTCAAATTTAACATTTGGGGAGCTGGGGTTGTGGCTTAGCAGTAGAGCGCTCACCCAGCATGCGCAGGGCACTGGGTTTGATGTTCAGCAACACATAAAAATAAATAAATAAAATAAAGGTATTGTGTCCAACTACAACTAAGAAAAAAAAAATTTTTAAATTAACTTTTGGTACAACTGTTACTAGATGATCTTTAATGCTGACAAAAATTGAGAGAAAACAGGCCTCAAAACTTATAATATTAGTTCTAATAAGTACAGTAAGGACCTAAGGAGGGAAAAAAATAATACAAACACAAGTGTAATATCTGGAAGACACACTGTAAGAAAAATAGGTAATGTGCTTTCCAGCATCCAAAAGGCTGTGTGAAACAGGTCTCAAAGCCCAGTGTCTTCTATCCTTCTCACTACACCACTGTGTCAGAAGGCTAGTCACAGGCCATGCCATGTAACACCTTATAAGGAAGTGATATAGGTGTTAGAAGAGCTGAAGGACCCAACAGGGGTATGAGGCGAGCCAGAGCCAGAGATAGGCAATAGCAGAAAGATGCCTCCATACCTATGATACAGGGAAAATGGGAAGATGAGGTATCGCCTAAGCTCAGCAGCTGGGACCAATACAGGGAGGTGATGTAATCACTACTTAAGACAAACCCCAAGCAGAACAGGAAGTGGCCTCCTCCTATGTCCTGCTAGTGCTTCTCATTTACTGAAACTAACCAGAAGCCAGCTGTTGAGGGTCCTGAAAAATTCAGTCTGCAGGAGGTCAGCCACTGAAACATGGAGGTGGTCATGCTGATTATCATAGGAAAACTAGGAAATAGTTTATCATCTAAAAGTGTCTTATATGTTTTAAAAACTAGTGCAAGTCTAAAAAGTGCCGATTTATAGAAAGTGGAATTCTATTCAGCTATTACTCAGATTGAATTTTAGTATGGCTTAATGTTTTTTTTTTTCCCTGGGGGGAAAGGAATAATACTACATATACCTAAAATGATTATATGATTTGATAAATGTGATTTTTATGTGCCAGTATCACAATTGAATAAAAAATTTTCAATAATTCTTGTTTGGAGTCTGAATCCCCAAATTCCTACTTCAAACTCTTGAAAATTCTCTTGACCCCAAACTTGATTTTTAGGGATAAAAACAAGAAGAATAAGTGAGGCATCTCAAAAATGTTCTTAACTTCTCACCTGCAATTTGCCAGGGTAAAATCAACAATAAGAACACAAACAAAAAGTAGAACTAGAGACAAAGGAGATGTGTTTAAAATACCCTTTGTGAAGCATCAAGAGCAGTCAATTCTAGTGATTGTTCAGGCTTTTAAAACTTTAATAGAGCATCAACAGATGCACTAATTGATAGCCAGGAGTCCAGACTGGCTGCTCCAGGTCTAGGATCTTCACAGGAGCGGGGCATCCTGCTAAGGCCTCCCAATCCATTGTCACTGTGAACTTGGCCTCCTCTCTTGATAAATGCTTTTACTTGTATTTAAAGTTAATTTGCTCTATAATCACTATTTAAGCAGTTCCATGTCAATGAATGTACTCTTGTAATTTTTAATTAATGCCCTTTTCTGTAGATACACATATACAATATACACACACAACATATGTGTGTTTATATATACATGTATATACCTATATATGTACATATATAAGCATATGTATAGTTTATATGCAGAGAAAGAATTTGTTATTTGTTATATAGAGAATGGAAATAATGCAAATAAATGTTTGCCTGTAAGTTTCATATAAAATAATACTCACATAGTAATGTTTCCATGGAACTTCTGAACTAAAAATTAAAACAAAATGCATTGGTATTAGATAGATGGAGAACCCTCTGGCTGGTTAAGAACTCTTGCTCTACATCATTTTATCTAAAAATACAAAGAGTGGGAAAACACACCCATATGTCAATATGTGTATATGTTCTTGAGTACCTCTTTAAGGGAGAAAGTGTTTCAGATATTATGGAATAAATAGAATAAATTGACTTGTTCCCATTTTTCCAACAACTTAAACTCATAACTGTGCTTTTAAAAAGGACTGATGTCTGGCTATAAACCCAGAATTTTCTGATTTAATTGTCCTGGTGTGAGTTCTAGACATCAATACTTTAAAACTGTCCCCAGTTAATTCTAATATGCAAGCAATGACAATAACCAAGATTGGTTAAAAGTCAGTCCTTCTCAGATTTCAGTGTGAATATGAAGCACTAGGGAACCTATTGGAGATGGAACCAGAGATTTTCTGTGTTTAACAAGACACCAGGTGATGCTAATGCTGCTAGTCTCTGAAGGCCAAATTTGATTGGGACATAGATAACGGCTTAAGGAGTGGTCAGTGCTTGTAGGAAAAACTGTTTAGTTGAGCTATGTTCCGTCTGCAGTGAAGAACTGTTTACCTGGAAACCACTATCTCCCTTTTCTAGAAAGAACTGCACTATTCCTGATGGAGCTTGCTGTGCTATTTTGGTTTTCCACAAGAAAGGCCCAGCAATAATAAGCAACTTACACACCTTTTGTTGGTGTCTGCTGTGATGAGCTCTTCTGGGGAAAAAATGTCATGAGAAGTTGCCATAAATCTATTACATTTCTGTTCTCCAAATATCACCCTATAATTTTTTTAAGCAACACATTCTCACATTTTCTTCCTCAGGTACTTATCACTTAATATCAAATCAAAATGTACTGTGATGCTTTAAATTTTCCTTTCCTGAGGTTTAAAGCATCCTTGTGACTCAAAATCATTAACAAAAGATGGGTTCTAACATAATATTAAAATCAATCACCTGTTTCATTTCTCAATGCTTGTATATCATTTATATGCATAGATATAAAAAGTACATAAAACGTTAGAAAAATAAAATTATATGGTAAATCTTTGATTAAAAGACTATATTATTTTTGTAGAATGTCAAAGCAAATAAATGTAGCCCAATTTTCCTCATTTCTACTTTTTTTTTCTTTTTTCTTTACAACTGAGCAAGTAAGTTTAAAAGTACATGTCAGAAATGCCCCAAAATGTGTTGTAATTCCATTTCAATGTGACAGTACATTTTAGGAGAAAACTGTTTCTGAGGTGATCCGGGATAGGTTACAATGCTAATCTCACAGCTGTCTCTGTAGCTATCTGTACTCATAAATCATGTGGTCTGTAATAAGAGAAGTAAGTTTGAGAGGTTAGAAATCTTAAGAAAATTGTGACAGAGGTGATAGATGATATGAAATGACTACATTCTAAAGATGTTATATAAAAGGGAATGTGTTGCATTTGAGATAAGTGCCTCCTGGATTTTTTTCTTTAATCAGAAGAATATTAGCAATGTAATAACATGACATGCTTCAGCAGCATTATTTGGTAAATATTAAGCATTTATGTATTAAAGAGTATCATATATAATCAAATTTCATCTGGGTTTTCAGGGAATCTTATGGACCTTTCTGATTATTTTAGAGTTTTTTGAAGTTATCTCATGTTCTCAAGTGTGCCTTGTGCAGTTTTTAAATATATTCCATTTCTTTACTAAGTTTGAATCCATCAAATAATCTGAATAATATTTCAGCTATAGTCTATGAAATAGGAATCCTGAAAAAATAACCCTGGGACAAGAATCTTTTGATTCTGCACTGGACTCAAAGAAATGAATTTGGTTACCCTGAGCAAATAAACATTGAATATCCTTACTTGAAAGCAAAGAAATCATTATTCTTATAAATTCTTATAGCAAGAACTCTGTTGCATTATTTCTAATTTTGCATTATTTCAACTTTGGAAGTGGTTAATTTGAATTTAAGAAGAAAAAAATTATAATTCTTTAATTGATAGATAACAATTTTGACTCCTTTAGTTGCCCAACACTTTGGAATGTTAGCATGAAATGAACTTTTTTTAATCCCAGTATTGTATACAGAGCTCCTATGAACAACCTGTGGGCACATCAGTAGAGTGGATGGAGAACTAGGGACAACTCACTGAGGAATTCCTGCCATGAACATGTTTTTATTTATTCTCAGTATTTTGTGATATGATAAGCACTTGTGTGTTGCAATGGCTCAATGGCTTAGTCAATCTTTATGCTCCTTTGTTAATGCCTGGACATATTATCCATCTTGTCAGTAATTTTTCTTAATTCATATCACTATGTATAGCAAAAGCTAAGTTCTATAACAAAATATATAAAACAATAATATATGTGTGTTGCTAAAATATGTCATATTCAGAATGGCCTTTTCCCATTTTGTCTGAGTCCTTAGTTTTCTATTACTATTAAAAATGTGTAAGCACACTGTCTTTCCACAACAGGAAACCTATATCAAATTGTATGGTAATTTTATGACTAATATTATTTCAAGCTTTTCCCTGAGTTAATATGCTCTGATGATTGGCTGTTTTTTAACTTTTAGAGTTTTAAAAAATTTTTGAATAGACAATATTTATAGAAAAGTAACAAAGATTGTAAGAGAATTCCTATATATCTCATACCCAGTATTCCCTGTTATTAGTAGTTTACATTGGTATGATACATTTGTCATAACTAATGCTTAATATGGATGGATGGATGGATGATGATGATGATGACATGGTACAAGGGATTAAATTCAGGGTTGCTTAACCACTGAGTCACATCCCCAGCCCTCTTTAATTTTTTTTTTTTTTTTTTTGAGACATAGTTTCAATAAGTTTCTTAGAACTTCACTAAATGTCTGAGTCTAGCCTCAAGCTTGTGATCCTCCTAGCTCAGTGGGGATTACAGGTGTGTCCCATTGAGCCTAGCTATGGATACATATGATCAACTATCCTCCATACTTCATTCAGATTTCTCTGGCTTTCAGCATCATGCTGTGTTTCTGTTTCAGGATCCCATCCGGGGCACCACATTAAGCCAGTTGTCATGTTCCTTTAGGCTCCTCTTGGCTCTGACAGTTTCTCAGACTTCCCTTGTTTTTGATGACCTTCACAGTTTTGAAGAGTATTAGTCAGGTATTTTGTAGAATGTCCTTCAGTTGGGATTTGTCTGATGTTTTTCTCATGATTAGACTGGGGTTATAAGTTCTTGTGAGGAAGATCACAGAGATAAAATGCCATTCTTGTCACATCATATCAAGGGTATATACTATCAGCACGACTTATCACCATTGAGGTGACTTATCACCATTGAGGTTAACCTTGATTGTGGGACTTAAGTTGGTGTTTGTCAAGTGTTTTACTGTAAAGTTATTTCCCTCATTCTACACTGTTCTCATTGAAAGAAAATCACCATGCATGGTCCTCCCTTAGGAAATTGGGAGTTATATACTCCACCTCCTTGAGAGCAGAATATCTGCTTAAATTATTTTAAATTCTATATAAGAGACTTGTGTATTTTTCTCCATCTATTTAGTTATTCAGTCACTATATTTATATGGACTAATGGGCATTTATTGCATGCCTCAGCTTATAATGTAATGCTACTTTTATTTTATCACTCAAATTATTCTAATTTGGGATTCAGGAGTTCTTTTAGCTGACTGTCTTTGATACACCTGATGGAGCTACTTTTAAGCAAGGATATAAATAATGCAAGCCAATGAATTCTGAGATATTTGGAACTTCAAATTTTTTCAAAGTTTGAGTTTTGGATTTTAATTTTCCTTGGGAAATTAATGGTGATCTCAACAAAACACGTTTGATATATAATTGTGCGACATACTAGCTATTTGGCCTTGACTGAATTATTTAACCCCCATAATCCTCAATTTCTTTATTGTTCAGGTGAGAATACTTTTAGTTTGAACCACACCAAATTGCTAGTATCCTATAACTTTTGGCTGTACCAAAACTAAACTGCCATTAGTTGTTTCAGATCAGGGAAGAAACTAGATCTTCAATGCTAAAACCCATTTCCCCCTGTTAAATGTTTAAATCAGATGAAAGACTGATTTTGTTAATATGTTTATCAGTGTTAGACCTTATTTTTAAGTCTTCCAAGTCCAATTATTTTTTAAAATAATCTCATGATCTGGTATTGTATCAGAGATTAAAACCCCATTGATACTATGTTCCCTAATATATTGAAATTTCTCATTCTAAAATTGAAAACAAGCCACTGAAATGATTATATAACCTTAGAATAATGAGATACATTAGACAAAGTGACCCCAACCCATTACACTGAATGGAGGTTCTTTAAATGCAGGAAAGTACCTGGTTGTCCAACTCAAGTGGAACAAGTGAGATTACCTCCCTGCTTCAAATTAGATGGGCTTTGCCAGCCTTTCTAAGTTTATTTTGTGGCAGTGACCAAAAATGTATTATATTTAAGAAATCATACTAGAGAAGATTTTATATTTTGCATATAATTATGGCATGAACATCTAGGACTCAAAATATTTCTTTCACTTGGAGTAGGAGGTTTGTGAAGAAATCAAAATAATACATATGTCATATGATTTATTAGGACATAAATCAGAATAATTGGCCACCATAAGAAAAGATTTGTGCACGGTGCATCCATGGCACATATTTTTTCTTTATCTTAGACTGGAAGAGATTTAATGATGGAAAAAACACTTGTTTGCTTAGATATCAAAAACTGTCTTGTTCTCACCAATAACACTGTGTTTGCTAAGCTATTAATACATTTCATTCCTATTTTCTTCCCCTATTTTTCGTTGACCTTCTGAAAAGGTGTTTTTTTTTTTTTCTCTTTTAAAGAGATGCAATATAAATGAAAATATTACTTTTAACAGAAAAAAATAATTGCTCATGAATATTAAAATATCCTTTCTTAGGGAACAAAATATTGACCAATAACAAAAATAATTTGAGGAAAATGATTTTTTAAAATTTTTCTATGCATTCTTATGTCCTTCGCCTTTTACCCCATCTACCTTGCAGAATAGGGAAATAACTGTGTTGTTGTTGTTGTTTTGATTGATGAGAAGTCAATAGACATACAAAATATTCCTCTCTTTCGTAATCTCCACTTTTAAGATTTCCCTATTAGATAAACACCCTTTAGTGTAAGTGCATTGTTTCTATGGATCTCTATTAAATTGCAATTACACCTAGAGTGTTAACATGTTGAGCTACAGTCACTTTTACTAACATCAGCCGAGGTGTTAATCTTAGCAGGTTTATTTCCCTTTAAGTCTCATAGCAAAAAAACAGATCCCCTTCACTCTGTTCACCCTTTGGCCATGACTCTATATAGCTTTTCTTCTATTAACAAGCTAAATTTCTATGGAGAGTAATTAGCACACAATGTCTCCACATTTCTCACTTCCTTTTGACTTCTCAGCTTCTACTTTTTGGCTTCAGTCAAATGACAGTTATTCTACCAGAATAACTTCCTATTGTTTTACTCAGTATCATATTTTCAGTTCACATCTTACTTTAAAACTTCTGGACCCCACTTCACCCCCATTTGTTTGTTTGTTCGTTTTTCCTTTTTAAAATCCTTTCTTTGTTTCATGAAAATTTTTTCTTTCTTTGTCACGTGCTTGCTCCCTGTCTTGATCTCTCACTTGATTTCTCTCCTCATCATTGAATCCCATTCAGTTTCCATTATGGTGAATTTTATGTGTCAATTTGGTCAGGTCATGGTATCCAGCATTTGGTTAAACCTTATTCCAGATGTTTTTGCAAAGGTATTTTTCAGCTGAGATTAAAATTTTAACCAGTGGGCTTTGACTGAAGCAGAATTTTATTCACAATGTGGATGGGCCTCATCCAATCAGTTTAAATCCCTAATAGAAAAGGAGCTGATGTCTCCCAAGGGAACTCTTCTTTACGTCTGCAGCCTTTCCACCTACCCTGCTGATTTTGGACTTACTAGCTTCTAAAATCACAGGAGCAAATTCCCTGAAATAAATCACACACCATATTGGTCCTGTTTCTCAGGAGAATCTTGCCTAAAATACTTTCATTTACAGTTTCTACTTCTTGGTTCATCTCTTAAATAATTGAGTCTCCTAGGCCTCTGTCTTTTGCTTTCTGATTATCTCACTCTGCATAAGTGCACTGGCAAAATTTATCTTTTCCAAACACAAGTTTCCAGTCCATAATTCTATTTGGAATTCTAAAGTCATGTCTCCTAACCTCCCAACTAATAGCATCATATAGATATCCAAAGGAAATTTGAGGTCTACATATACAGGTGTGTGGGCTTATTTTCTCTCACCTCAACTTGTTCTTTATCAGAGAAACTTCATCTCTATTAATATAGTTATTATGAACCTTAGCCAAAAATCAGTAACCTTCAGTTCCTATCACCTCACCTTTCCCACAGCTATGTCCACCCATGTCATTATCCCTCCCATGGGATAGCAAGCCAGTGTAGTTCTACCCAGTCCCAGTGTAGGTTTGACTAAAATCTATTCTTTTTTCTGAGTTTCTATTCTATGGTCTTCTTTCAGACTCTTACCACATACAAATTAAATAAAATCCAGTGAGTATTTTTTTCCTCCTTTTAGAACTTATCTTCTTATTCCCTACACCCCACTGCACTTTACAATTGAAAATTATTTACAATTCCCTGAAATTAATTTATTATTTTATACTACTGTGAATTTATAGATAATCTTTCCTCTTGCTAAAACCACCTTTCCATCTTCTATTTAGAAACAGTCTTCCCATTCTTCTTGATGCTGTTTAAACATTCTTTCTATATTGATCACTCTGCATTACTTGTGATCACTATACCTTCTACCTACATCTAAGGCCACTATGCTTTCTACTGACTTAAAAGGTGTTTGTCTGTCTGCATCTCTGTTGCCTTGTAAGACTTTTAAGAAGAAAATTTGAATTTTATTCATTTTTTCATCCCCACGTTTCACAGACAAGACATCCCTTCAGGGATGAAAGGGTTTGATTGTATAAATGATCAAAAAAGAAAAAAAAAAGATATAAAAAAATTAACCATAAAATATGTAAATAAAATTGAAACTATTTTTTTTATATTTTTTAGAGACTATATTCCCTGATCAGAAAGCAATAATTGTAGAAAAAATTTAAAAGCAAAACAGCTTTTAAAAAGATGGAGATTTAAAAATAACATTCTGAATTTTTACATTTGAAAAGTCAGATTTACAATGAAGCTACATACAAAATAGATTGAATAGAGCAAGATATGCAGTACAGTACACCCTGTAGGAGCCAATAGCTCCTACGTTATGCATAGAGTTATACATAAAGTTATGCATGCAAGCATGCGTACATGTGCCCAAGTAGTGGGCACCAATTTATTTCAATTGTACAAAGAGAACAAATACAACATTTTTCTATGTAATTACATTTTTTGTTTCTATTCTGTTACCTTGCAGTTTAGGGCAATTGAGGCTAATTCAAAATGTTTTTAATAAATTCAGGATCTCTCTCTGAAAGCCACTCTACTTTCACCTTGGAATTGCATTTAAGTGTTAGCAGGAAGATTGTAATATTGTCACCCTCAATGATATTATCCCTGTCCTATTAGCCAACAGGATGCTGTCCTTTTAAAAATGCCTTGCATATATAAACTCATTTAATCCTCACAAATACCTGAAACAGGAAGTACTATTGTTATTGGCATTTTAGAAAGAAGAAAACAAAATACAGAAAATTTAAGCAGATTCTTAAAATTTAAACAGCTAATAGATGGTGAAGCCCGCAGGTGCACTCTGGAGTCAAAGCCCTTAATTGCTGTGACATACTGAGTGGTTCCAAGACAGGTGACAGGTTTGTGACTTCATCCCCCGAGTCCTCCTAGACCCAGTTTCCTTGGGTTCTTTTCAATCTTGGCTGTATATTTCTCATACCAACAGAGGAGTCTAGTTTCATTTTTAGTTCTAAATAGGTGGTTAACTTGGCTGAACTTAAACTTCAAACCATGATTGTTTTTTCAGTCTGGTCCTCTGTGCATCTCCCAGGTGCATATGAAGTCGGGTGATCATTCAAGCATTTAGGCAAAGTTTACATTCAAATTTTGTGCTGCACACTCTCTATGGATTCCTTGCGTCTGTAAAATCTCCTAAATTTCCAACTCCAACTTCCACTTCTGTCTTGTGACACCTCAATTCAAAAAGCATCGACTTTCTGACACTTGAGTTGCGCACAGATAGGGAATGCCTTCCATTTAAAAAGCAGCAAATGCACACAATTTCTCAGTGAAACAAAGTGCTTGAGAAATAAATTTCTCTTTGGCATCTTCTTCCCACCCTACTCTGGGCCCTCTGAGTCTTCCCTGCAGACCCAGATAGTGGTTTGCCTGGGGTTTGAGCAGAGTTTTATACTCAGTTACAGGTGTCTGTTCTTTCACTTCTCTCACTTCCAGAATTTTCCCCTTACATTTCCAGCATCTCTTCCAGTGCTGTGTTCTCTTCATCCTCTTAAGCAATGTAGGAAGGTAACATTTTTCTGTTGCCATAGACTTCCATTTTAGGAGGTACACTTGGCAAAAAAACTAGAAACATATAACACTTGCCCTTTCCACAGCCACTTTTCAAAGAAAGGTACACTCTTCACTGACTTCTGTCTGGTTTTTAGATACTTTTCAGCCATTTTTTCCAGGTTCAAACATTTCACCAACTCAAGCCAAAACAGTATGGGCTTTTCTACTCAATAATCCTGAAGACTGGAAAGCATGCATGAATAAAAATAATGTGAAGTTGTAATTCCTACCACTTCCAGTTGCTGCTTCTCAAGAATTCTTCCATGTCTGCATGCTTCTTGGAGTCTTCAGTAAATTTTCATCCAAATTTCACCTTATCTGTAAAAAATGTCCGCATAACCACTTCACTCTGCTGCTATTACTGGAAATCCCCCAAATGTGTAATTATATTAATAAAAGTTACAGTGCACACAAAAGTTTAGTAATTATGAATCACTATGCTTTTAAAGCAAGGAAGTCTGGGAAGCTGTTTTATGTTGTCTTCAAGTGGGTTCTCTTTCATAAGGTGAATGTTATAAAAAATAAAACTGGTTGTATCTTTTTTAGAAATTCTAATTTGTTATATATGACAGCAGAATGCATTACAATTCATATTATACATATAGAACATGATTTTTCATATATCCGGTTGTACACAAAGAGTCACACCATTTGTGTCTTCATACATGTACTTAGGGTAATGATATCCATCTCATTCAACCATCTTTCCCATCCCCATACCCCCTCCCTCCCCCTTCTCACCCCTTTGCCCTATATAGAGTTCATCTAATCCTCCCATGCCCCCCCAACCACATTATGAATCAGCATCCTTATATCAGATAAAACATTTGGCATTTGGATTTTTGGGATTGGCTAACTTCACTTAGTATTATACTGGTTGTATCTTTACATTCAACAATATAAGAGCCTTTTAAGTAGGTAGGATGATTGTAGTTCCCAGTTTTTCAGGAAAGTCTCTACTCATGCCTGTTGTCCCAGTATAATTACTAATAGTTTCCCCTTCACTCTCAAGAATATCCTTCTAAATATTATAGTTTATTAAGTTTTTATACTTTATAAGAATAGGAGTCATATTGACTTAGGGTTGACCTCATCTTAATTTAATTACCTCTTTATAGACCCTATACCCAAATCTGGCTACATTCTGAGTTACTGGGGTTTAAGGATTATGGATTCAGAGGTGGATAATTCAGACCATAATGTCAGGAATAGCAAGGCTGTCGCCAACACTGTCAGAGTGGCAACATTGGCACAATATAGCAGCTTCCATAAGGAGCAGCATTTGATTTAATTCCCAATTATTGAGTGCTTATATAAGCCAGGTGCTTCTGCCAGGCCTCCTCAACACTAAGCTTTCTCCGAATTTGTCAAGGTGACACCACCAACAACGTGCCCCACAGCATTCCTGACCCTGTCATTCTTCCATACACTCCATTACTAGTTCAGCTTTCACTTTCTGGATTCCAGCATTCATAGTGTGCTCTGTGAATGAAGACCACCAGATCTACACGGAATGTTTGTTCACAATGTAGTACATGCCAGACCACATAACTAAAAGTGATGAAGGGCCCAAGAGTCTTCATTTTTAAAACTCTCCAAAAGATCCTTATGGCTCAAAATCATCCACCAAAAATGAAGAATAGAATAGTCAATGATTTCAGGTATAGGGAATGAGTCACTAAAGGTCTCCCTTAGGATGGGGCAATGGTAGGCTCTACAGATGCTTGTTACAAGACCAAGTTACTTAAGAAATTCAACATTGAGTGTTGGGTTAGCCCCCGAGTGGAGTGAAGCAGTCTTTTTCTAACAAGTTGCATGCCATTTGAGGAAGTTTTTATCTTACAAGGAAAAAAACAAAATGACATGCTAAAAATATCTGGATAAATATTTTAAAGGCAGATTTTCTTAAACATACTTTCTTTAGAACCTAGAGAATGAAACCAATTTTTAAACTTACACATCTTGACTCTGAATAAATATTTTTAAGCCTACCTAAATAACTGTGGCAATAATGAAATCAGATTACTGTCCTGTTACAAGATAACAGAAATGCAATAATAACCCCAACTGGATGGCTGACTTTTAAAATGTTAGCATTTTTCCCTAAGTGAAATTGACCTTGTCGCAAAGTATGTCGCAATACTCTCTTCCTGCTAGGATAAAATATTGCTGCAAGATTATTAACATTTATGTGGAAAGGTAAATGTTTTAAGGCCAGTGACTCTGTGACGCATGCATGAAATTGTGGTTTGATATGTATTACAGAGATTCAATAATTATTACTGGATTAGGTCAATAAATTTGGAAAGATGGAAAAGGATTATAGAATGGGAGTACTTTATATTTTTAAAAATTGATCTAATGCCCTCTTTGACTAATTCATCCATGACAACCAAATTTGGCCCAGAGTTCCACACGCACAGCTTCCATTGACATCCATAGAATTTGTGCATGAGTTACTGAGGTTAGAATTAAGCCCTAAGGAAATAACTAAAGATTTTTGGTGAGATATACTTGTGTGATTAAATAAAATCATTTTTATGGGCTTTGTTTTCTTGTTTTCAGACTGTTCCTTATGAAGATAAATAGCCCAAGTACATTGAGGTTAATATTGTTTTTAAGCTATTTGTCTCCATTTGGGAACTAAATGCAAAGAAAAATGAATGTTTTACCTCTCAGAAGCTTGCTTCAGTTAAATGTTTCCACTATATCCAGAGTCCAGCAAACTTTGCCAGTTTCCCAAGAATAGGCAGAAATCATCTCCAAATATTTTGGAAAACAGAAGCTTATTATTGATGCACCTATTTATCTGATTCTCTACCACCATGGTGAAACCTGCTTCCTCTGTAAAAATAAGGAACACATAACATTATTTGACCCCAAATAAATAAGTAGATGACAAGCACTTTCTAAAGAGTTCAAATTAAAAATGTAAGTTTTGAAACACAATCATATTTGATATGTTAGAAAAAATATAAAACTAAGCTAACATTGAGTGGCTGTTTTCAGTTTGTTTTTATGGATATACTACAATGCTCAGTGTGTAGAGAAGGAGCTACAGGGAACTGAATGATGTGGACTCAGCACTATGCTAGCACTTTATATTTGTAATCCCTGTTAACTCAAATTTTCTCAAAATTGCAGATGAAGAACTGCAAAAATAGGTTAACAAATGTATCAAAATTCAAAATCTAAGTTATTTGCTATATTTAATGTACAAGGACACTTTAAAATTAAATTAAAAATAATTCAGAGAAATGGTTCATAATATTGAATTTCAGGTGGATTCATAATTCAGAAAGAATCTTGGGGACACAAACATAAGTAAATCCAAATATTTGCCAATCCTCTCTTGAGGTGATGAATTTATCTCTCTTGAAGGATTAAAAGGAAAAAGTTAGAGATGTAATGAAAAGAAAAAAATTAGAAATGTAATACATGTGTAATATATATGTATAACAAAATAATAGCTATCTCAAATATAAACAGATGAGAAAAAATTTGATGTGGTGTCATGGTTTACTTTTTACATTATATTGTATATCATGTGGATAGTTCATAAAAATAGTCCTAATAAAAATTGTAATAAATTTCAAAAAGAGTTGGCATTTATAATTTATAAAATGACCAATTTTAAAATTAAAAATATATGTATATATAAATTATTCATTTTCATTCACATTATTTTAAATTCAACATTATTTTATTATTAGCAATTTTGTTCAGCTGTTTAAAAACTACCTCCAGAAATAAAATTGGCCTGAGTTAGGTAGATGTTTAATCCTCTTATGTAAGGGAAGTTCTGAGGTTGGAATTCAAGGAAAAGGGTGGTGACCTGGAGTTATTGGGGATCCAGGCTCCTTCTAATTTTTGCTTCATTATACTTATATGTGAATTCTGTCCTCAGAGTTACCCTACCAGCTAAGAGAGCTGCTAGAGCTCTAGCTATCACTCTATATTACAGGCATCAGGAAAGATCATTGTAGGAAGGACAACAGGACACTCTTCCAACTAGTCCATTTTCCTTTAAGTACCTTCCCTGGAAGTTTTTTATAATATTCATTGGCCAAAATTTAATTTCAAATTTACCACTAGCTACATGTAGCCCTCAGGGGGCGCTACGAGAGGTTATCTTCATGATGGGTTTAAAATCCATATTATGTTCCTTGAAAGGGGAGGGAATGAATCATTTGTGGCAATTATCAGTTAAATGCAATTGTTAAGGAAATATTGAACATCTCTGATGTACCAAACAACTTGCTAAGTCCTGGGCCCATTAATTAAAAGCCTGGTTCCTACATTCAAACACTTTGTAGAATATTCGGAGGAAAGAGATAAAAACATGTATCGTTCATAGACAGATACAAAAATATTGATAAATAGTTATAAAAATATTTACATATTTTGTCCTATTAATTCTCTTCCCAGAGTGATTTATAAGGAGATAATTAAACATGGAAAATATATAAGCAGATTTATTACTACATGGTTTATGATGACAAAATATTCCTATAAATTAAAACAAATAAATTTAAGGTACTTGAATAATATGCAACTGCTAAAATTTTTTAAAACCTTGAGTCTATATATAAATCCATAGATTAGAAAAATATTTTCAGAAAAATTTGACGGTATAAGATTAATATATGGTCATTATATTGTTAACTAGAAAAGCAAGATATTGTTTCTAGATGTTCATGTAATCATTCAAAAACTGTGTATGTGGACTGGGGGTGTATCTCAGTGGTAGAGTGCATGCCTAGCAGCACAGGAAAAAAAAAAGTGCATTTATCACCAAAGACTAGAATAGCATCATGAAAAGAGAAAACAGTTACATTTATCATGGTGAAAATAACTTTAGTGAGTTCTGTATTATTTGAACCTGTGTTGCTCTTGGTCCAATTTCTGCACTTTGTTAAAAATGTACATTATGTCATCTCTTTGTTTAGAGTTTTCCTGTTTGAGGTTTGTGTTTTCTCCTTTCTGATCATTCAGGTTCCTTACTAATAACCACTTCAATAAATCATGATCCCACATTTCTACTTGGGACCTCAGCTGCCTAATAGACTCAACAAAACCTTTTTTATCCTTCAGAGTGAATATACTTTGGCTTTCACTTATCTACTTCAGTTAATGTTGACTACAAGTTCATTCATTATTGGTTTAAAAGAGAAGATGCTCTGGGTTTTTTTTTTAGGGGAAAAATATTTCTTTCTTTCAAGGAATTGGTACTTGACTCTTTTCACTCCTTTTGCCCCCAATTATAATCAACTTTCTTTCATGTCCATAGTAACTAGAATGTAACTTTAGTAACTTTGATGGATATTCTGAATTAAAGTAAGTTCACAAAGAACTTCATAAACATTTATTGAGTTCTTTCAAGAAGAAGTCATTTAATGTCTTTCTTGAATGGAAGGAAGGAAGGAAGGGAGGGAGGGAGGAAAGATAGATAGGTAGATAGATAGATAGATAGATAGATAGGACTCTGGGTATAGCTCAGTGGTAGAGCATGTACCAAACATGCATGAAGTAGGGTTTGATCCATTCCCAGCACTATGGAAAAAGTGGAAATCTATCTCCTAAATTCTCCTTCAGTTTCACTCTCCCCCTCCTTTTTTCCTTCTAATTTAGTCTTAATATAGAAGTCATATGCCCTATTGGACATAGTGCTAGATTTTACTCTTCTATAACTCTTACCAGAACAAGTTTCAAATATTTATTTCTATATCCCACCAAACTTGGCACAGGCTGAGAACAGGAAGGTTATCTTTTTACTTGTGTTCCCAACTTACAGCTTGAGACTGGCACATGTTAGAAACTCAGTAAATGTTTATGAAGTTTTTTATGAACTTACTTTAATCCAAGATGACTATCAAAATTTCCAGTAACTGAGCACATGAAAGAAAGTTGATAATAATTTGAGGATACTGTGATATGTGCCAAGTACTTGGAGGAAAGAAGCACTTTTTTCCATTTTTCTTTTCTAAAAGCATAATCTCTTTTTCCATATTAGTCAATAATGAACTTAGGTTCAATATTAGCTAAAGAATGAGTATTTTTAAATGACTTTATTTCATGAAAATCAGTAATGCCTGGATTCTTATTATCAATACTTTAAATATATATATTGCCTATATATATATTTAAATATATATGCTTTTTTTTTGGGGGGTTAAAAGATTCAGAAAAATCCTATGACTATTTTTAAGCAACTAATTGCCCAGGTATTATGACTTTTTATAAGCAGCATATTAAAAATGTTTCATTTGATATTTAAATATATTTCTATACATATCATAACTATCTCCTTAAATTATATTACAGCATTTTTATGCATCAAATAATAAGTTAGACTCTATAACCATTGAGCTAACCACTCTGAATACCTAAAAAACATGTTTCCAAGAAATGTTTGATAAAAGAGAATATAAAATTAAAACATTTAGATGTCAGTTTAAATGTCTACCTATGAATTTATTTCCCCTTAACCTAATTTAAATCTTTCTCAACCATTAAAGAAAAAGATAAGTTTATTGCTCATCATACAATTTTTTTTTGGTCCTTAAGCAACATTTGATATTTAGATTAAGTTAAAAGATTGGAAAGGTAATTTACCGGTAACTAATTCTCCTCCTCTAAGTTGATAGGTTCTTCTTCACTAATTGGCCCCTCAAGGTACTCTGACATGTACAGAGTTAGTAGAAGACAGGTAAGCCTTGCTCCTCCCAGAGAAACTAGCCACAAGACTGCAGCTCCCAGAATGTCAGTAGCAAATAGGCCTGATTATTGTCATCATGTTAATCCCATCATTTTAGATAAGCAATTGCCTTTTCAGAAAAGTTTTTCATCTCTGCTTAGGATGAGCAATGAAGAATTATGAAAAAAATTTTAAGATGCCTCTGTATTATTAAAAGTTATCTGGCCTATCCTGTACAGCCTATTTCACCAGGGCAGAAAGCAATTTTCTAAGATGATTTAATTCTTTATTTACATTCACATGGACTATTGGGATTGATTCACATTGTTGTCAAATTTTAATCATAGTCAATATTCTTGTCTTCAGAATTTTCCAAGAATATACTCACAGAAAACTTGGTTCCCATGTTGACTAATGTATACTCTCATTATTAATACAACCCAGTCTGGGTGTAAGGAAAACAGTTCAAAGTTTATACTTATGCTGAAAATAGAAACATTTTAAAGGTGTGCACCATTTGAATGTTACTGTGGTAAGGAAGCATTTGTGTGACAGCAGAAAGAGCCTCATGTTTGCTGTTACAGGCTGGTTCAAAATCATTTCCAAGTTATTACAAGGTTTATTTCTGTCTTCAGAGATTATTTTTAAGTGTTAGGTGTGTTTATTACATTTTTCCTGTCACTATTTAGGGGTATTTTTATTATGAACTATGCAATATTCTTCACAATGAATAGCACTAGCAGCCTATGAAAAGCTGCAGACACTGCCCTGCCAAGTTCTGTACATCTCCTTGCAATACCTTGGCAGCCTCAGTTCCTCATGTTTGCCACAGGAGACCCTAAGAGATGTGGCAAACCTGCATTGTGCCATCATTTTAGTTGGGGCTAGATTTTAAGCAAGTAGCACTTCTCTTTATCAGGTTCCTTAAAAAAATAAGAATTAGACTTGAATATAACCAAGAACAATCTTCCTCGATTGTAAATATTCTTTAGAAGGAATGTGTTAAGAAATCCACTTAGGACCATTTCTTGCTTCTCAAAAAGGAAGAATGCAATACAAGAACAAATGGACCTAAGATGGTTGCCATTGTTCTGCTTATTTTGTAAATATGGGGCCAACTCTTGATGCTATTTAAATGCGTGCCTTTATTTCACTTACGTGTCTTAATATTTTGCATTATTGCACAGTATTCTCTACTCTAAAAAAGCCCATTCCCTCAGCCACCTCCCACATTATATCCTGGCTTATTAGAAATCCTACCTTCAGAAGCCTGAATCCTGCAGGGGTCCAGGTCTTGAGCCAAAGTCTTCCTGAATCCTCTCTGAAACTGCTGACCTGATAAAAAATATTCTAGTTGAAAACAATTATTCATATAATTTTGACAGACTTGAATTTCCAGAATTGCTTTATTCACCTTCCTAGAAAACTATGTTTAGTCTTTTTCTTCAATCATCACATTACACATTAAGTAGAAAACAATTAGTATTGTTTCTATCTTAGGACTGAAGAGGTATGTGTACATGTTGAAGTACGTTTTAAAGCTTCAAGTGATAAATCAATGATAGATTACAGAAAAGAACTCAGGGGCCACTCCCTGGATATGTTATTATACCTTAAAGTATCCCCTGTCTTACTAAGCATCCAGTTGGCATTAATGAATTTGGACTTCTCTTCAAGCCCTGCTCAGTGTCTCCATAGCCCTGTACCCCTCATACACCATCAACTGATTTCCTATCTCAGGAGGGAGTAAAAAGCTGCCACAAAATCCACAAATATCTCTATGCCTGTCCTGTTCACCTCTCCAAGTTCTCATTCAAAAGAAACTGAGTGGCACCATCTTGTATCTTGAATCTCATTTCTTCTTGCCTTATGAAGAAGCTTGGTTTAACTCCCAGTTCCTCCACCCTGTGTCTTCATGCTTGTCCCTCCCTAGCGACCCCTTCTAGTCAGCCTTCACACATTCTTAAAATCAATTCTTAAACCTAGAGTAATGCACAAATATCAAACTCTGGGAAAACCACAACCCTGGGAAACAGCAAGCAGATTTTATGCATAAAGTACATAGGATTCAAAGTGACTACCAAAGACTACACAATAACTAAAGGACCACTGAGAATAGAACCCAGATCTTCCTGCCTTTCCCCCAATATTATTAATAAGTCAGTGTATAGTATTTGGAATATTGTTCAAATTCAGGAATAAACCGTGTTTTGTAAAAGGTGAAGCAAAAATGTAAAATTACTGAGGAAGGGCAAATTCACTGTTGAGACCAGTTACAAACAGTGTGTTCAGCATTATCTGGCCTCTGTATGAATGGAGCTGGAGAATGAAATGTAGTATGGAAAATTTCACTTGATTTGCATTAAAAATAAGAACATTCCCAGAAGCATTTTAGTAATTGAAACACTAAATAATATTCCCTTATTTTTTTATCTGATTTTCATCTACTTAATTGCTTTATTTTTCAGGGCAAATCAAAATTGACCACTTCTATTTCCCTTACTCCTGTTGAATACATTGCAATATGTATAGCAATGTAATATACTTATATATTTAGAATATAATTTCCAAATTAACTATTTGGGATATAATTTCCATTACTCATTGAATTACCTTAATTTTTTTTTTTTTTTTTAATTTTTAGCTGAGCATGATGACACACATCTGTATTCCTAGCAGCTTGGGAGGCTGAGGCAGGAGGATCACAAGTTCAAAGCCAGCCTCAGCTACCAAGGCTCTAAGAAACTCAGTGAGATCTTGTTTCTAAATAAAAAAAAAACAAAATAGGGCTGTGGATGTGGCTCAGTAGTCAAGTGCCCCTGAGTTCAATCCCCAGTGCTCCCCCCCAAAAAAAATTTTACAACCTTCTGTAAATTGTCTTTTTCTCATTCTTTTCTCACTCTCCTTAGTTCTTCTTCTCTGCTGCATAAAGTATGTTTTTTTCTTATCTCTTTTCAATTTTGCCCTTGGAGTAGAAGGTCTCTTCCTTTGCAAGTTCAGTCAAGATCTTCTTAACTGGTCTTTTGAATTTAGCTTGATTTATATAGAGCTACAACTTATTTTAAAGTATTATCTATTATATTAATGACACCTTCAATAATATCTTTACCTGTCAAGGCTAACTTACATGTGAAAATGAATTAATAAAATGGTGTAAAATTGCTAAATAAAATGATCAAAGATGTTCTATACAAAGTAGGATTGCAGATACATAAAATAGTACCCATACAAGGGACACTTGAAATCATGTGGTCTAAATTTCTCATGTTTATAAAACCCAGATGCAAAGAGACTAAATAATTTACATGAGGCTACACAACAGTGCTAGTACTAATTGTACCAGATATTGCAACTCCAAGTTCAATACCATTTCCAGCTCTCCAGGCATTTTAAGGACATTATTCACTAAAATAATGAAAGTTTATAGATTGTGGTTTCAATGCCAAAGAAGGCTTAGTGCTTATGGCAAATAGAAAATATTTCTAACAAAAGAGCAATAC
Organism: Tamias sibiricus; assembly: GCA_025594165.1. Classification (NCBI taxonomy): domain Eukaryota; kingdom Metazoa; phylum Chordata; class Mammalia; order Rodentia; family Sciuridae; genus Tamias; species Tamias sibiricus. Next base: position 43,069,689 of record CM046661.1, read on the forward strand.
ATATGATAATTCGATTATATCTCTTTAATGGAAATAAAGTAGAGGAATTTTATTTCCATAATTTTGAATATTGGGAATCAAATGGCTCTGACCAGTCTACCCACATGGCGCCAGTCAGAACAGGAGGCATCTGGCCACAGTTTCAGCTGCTTTAAGCAAGACCCTCCTTGGTGGCCACAGATGCCCTCAGTGGTCCAGTTGCAATGCTAATGGCAGGTGAACACAGGATGTTTTTTAAAGGCTGAGGTGGGATATAACACTGGACTCAGCAAGGAAGTCATTTCTGTTTTCATACATGCTCTTGATCAACTCATCAAAACAGAAAAAAACTTCATGTAGAATAAATTTCTGATCTTTGTGAAAACAGGCATTTACCTTCTGACTGGTTGAGTTGAACTCTAACCTTAGCAATTGCAGTATGAATGCTGTCAGGAAAAAAAATGAGAGTGAAAACTTGCCTTTCCCAGTCATGGATGACAAAGGATTCCAGGCAGCTGATTGTGTTCTGTCAAAATGATCACTGGACTACTAGCTCACTCAGCCCTTGCATGGAGACCTGAGGTTCTGGTCATCCATTCATTTTCATCCTCTCATCTGTGCCTTTGCAAAATGTGTTCATCTGTTTGGGATTTTCCTTTTAAAAATGTTTTTATTATTTTTTTTATTTAGCTCAACATTTCAAAAGTTTAAAATGAATAAAGGAACAAGGAGTTGTTAGTAATTATTTAACCCAAATGATTGCTTAGATTTGATTGTAGTGGTGAACTATTTCTGTCAGGTAATTACAATTTTGAAGATAGTACATTTTGGCATTTATAATAATGAAGGAGAAATGCTTTTTTATCTCACTTCAGATTGGTTCAAATGTGAGCAGAATTGATAAAATGCAGGATGTTTATAAAGTATTCATACCACATTAAAATCTTAATAGCTTTGAATGAAGACCTAATAGAAGAAAGCTGAAAGTATGACACAGAGCCATGTTTTATTGAGTTTTAATGCTGGTATTGATTTTTGATATTTTTAAAATAATCTTGTCTATAGTATATCATTTCAGGATTGTAATGTTGCTGATCTTCCTTTGGTAGAAGCATGTTATAAAAGATACTTATTATATTGCTAATTATAATAAATTGACATTTCATAACAAATTTGCACACATATATGTAAAATTCAATTTTAAAACAACACAGATATAAAGTTCAATGCTATTGATCATAATTACATAAAAAAATAGTATGTTAATGATAACAAGCTAGGCATCTAGCACTTTATACTTATTAACTCATTTAGTCTTCATAACAAGTCCACAGGGCTGATATTGATATTTTGCCCATTTACACAGATCAGAATACAAAAGGAGAAAGAAGTCACCCAGGTAGCAAGTTGAGCACTTAGAGTTCCTACCCTTTACCACTGTGTACACAGAAAACAACTGAATGTTACACATAAGATTTGGTGTTTATTAGCCTGGTGGGAATAGAGTTTGACTTTGGTCTTATTTATAAATTATTTACCAGAGTCATGAACTGCTTGAAAAGTAAAACCTGTTTTGTTTAATATCTAATTTGAATAGACAAAACTTCTTCAGATATTTCAAACAAAGGGGATATATTAGTTTTCTGGGACACTCTAACAAATTACCACAAAAAGAGCAGCTTAAAGCAACAGAAATTCATTCTCACCATTCTGAAACCTAAAAAATCTGAAATCAAGTTAATAGAGCCAGCTGGGAGCAGTGGTGCACGCCTGTAATCCCAGCACTTTGGGAGGCTGAGGCAGGAGGATCGCGAGTTCAAAGCCAGCCTCAGCAATGGCAAGGCACTTAGCAACTCAGTGAGACCCTGTCTCTAATATAATACAAAAAAGGGCTGGGGATGTGGCCCAATGGTCGAGTGCCCCTGAGTTCAATCCCTGGTACCAAAAAAAAAAAAAAAAAAGTTAATAGAGCCACTCTGTCTCTTGAGACTCTAGGAATCCCTCCTTGCCTCTTCCTGGCTTCTGGTGCTTATCAGCAATCTGCAGAGCTCCCTGACTTGTAGATGAGTCATTTGGATCTCTACTTCCATTGTCACATGATGTTTGCCAAACTTTCCTTTATATACAATGACACCAGTTGTTGGATTTAAGGTCCTACCCTAATCCAGTATGACCCCATCATAAAGTACTTATATTTGCAAACTCATGTCCAAATAAGGTCACATTCACAGGTTCTAGTTGGACATGAATTTTGGTGCTGCACCATTCAACCCAGCATGGAGGTGGGGTTTAATATGAAAAATTGGTTAAGGAAATGTTAAAGGAAAACCAAGACAATTCCAACAATCACTACTGATTCGTACCCAAGCTGCCATTAGCAGAAATCAGTCATAAATTTCAAGACAGGTAATGCCTCCATAGACCAGCCAATCATATTATGATGGGTTTTTTAAGTTGGGACTCCATCCCTTTGATTTTTGTTTATGGACCTACCTTTGATGGCTCATATGCACCTAGGAGTGCCTTAGTTAACACCACTGTATGCATCACAACATTGCTGCTGACATTGTTACTATTCTGAAGCACAGTGAGTAGACCCAGTTTCTGGTAAGAAATAGTGTGTCAGCAATGGGCCCTTAAAACCCAGAATATACACCATTATAATAAAAAAGAGTTTAATATAGAAATTTGTCAAAAAATGTTAGAAAAACTTGAAGAAAGTGGAGGAATGATAAAATTCAGGGAATAGCTACCCCCATTCTCTAGGCTAGAAAAGCACAAGAAGGCGTTGCTCAGAGCCCACAAGTCCAGGCTGTATAGACATTGGTGGTGGGTCCATGTTTTCCAGGCTCTGGTTCTCTGCTAATCAGGAACAAGAAGTCAGTACTCTTGTGTTTGCTCCTGAAGTTGACATTGATGCTGCTGCTATTACTACTTCTATTGCAGCTTTTAAAAATAACAGCTAATGGAAAACATATCCTTGCAATGTTGGGGAATTTCTTTGCCTCTGAATGATTACAATTAGGATTTCCAGCAATATTATTTTCTAGTGAAATACTGAATTATCTTAAAGGATTGGAGAATCCAACAGAGTGGCACACTTTTAAAATGTTGTGGGTATGTTGAACCTGATATTTGAAGAGCTTTATATTCAGCTAGTTATAAGTTTTTGTAAGAATGTTTATTATTTTCTATGGATTATTCCTCCAATGTTATTTTCATTTAACTTATGGATTCATGCCACACAGTTTTTAGTATTATATTTTTAACTTTTATAATTTAGATCTCAATGGGTTTTCCTTCAGATGTAAGGCCAATAGTATAAAAGAAGTCAGAAAACTTTTTCTGTAAGGAGATAGGAAATATTTTTGACTTTGCCAACCATATTGTTTCTATTGGAATCATTTAAGTGTGCTACTGCAGTACGAAGGCAAGCACAGACAACATGTTAATAAATGCTGCAGTAAAACTCTTTACAAAACAGGTTGCAAGCTGCATTTTGCCCAGGGACCAAAGTTTGCCTATACCTCATCTAATAGAAATATCTTAGCAGTACTCCTTATGATTTCCACTGTCTGATGAATCCACATGTGCTATAGAAAGAACAAGATTTTAAAGGGAACATTCTTTAATTTGGGGATATCTTCATTGATAGTTAATATTATCATAAAATCTAGATTAAGAAGAAATGTCACTGTATCACTGCACTGTGGTAAGTAATTTACATAATTATTTTAATTAATCTTTCAATGCACCATGAAGTGGATGTTCTTATTTCTATATCATAAATAAAGAGGCTCTATAGAAGTCATGTAAACTTACCTAAGTTCATTGAGGGAATAAATGATAGGGATCAAACCTATATATAACCCACGCCACACACATTACTGCTACACTATGTCTTCTAATATATGCTCTTCTATAATTTCTCCTGCCTTATGTTCAATAACCACCAGACTTTTAAAATTAAAACCAAAACATATTATATCCATACTCTATGCATATGTAATATACACATTGAGTCAATTAGATGATAAGTTGGGTCAGTTCCAGAAGAAAATTTAACCATTTCTTTTAATCAATGCTTATTAGAGGAGGCTAGCTATGAAACATTGCAAGTTCTAATTCATGGAGATGAGAATTTTCAGCATAAGGCAATTTCCTGACCTGAATATCACCTACTTGCCTGGTGTTGTGGCAATGATAAATGCTTGCTGGGCCTCAATCCCTAGAAGACTAAATGTTCCCTGGATACCAGTTCCTTGACAGTTTCTTAATTCAGACTTCATCACCTTCTCCTACAATTCAGAATCATTTGACTGTATGACCACTATTGCCCTAAAATCCTGCAGGTTTGTCCTTAACGTGTGAATTGGTTTGACTCCTCTGTGTCCGTGGGGAGCACATTTTCTATCAGTTACCCTGGCTCCAAACTAATCCACTTGTAACTTACTTCCTCTTATCCTTCAACCTCATAGAGGGCCAAAAAGCCCTCATACATTCTATTTTCCATCTTCAGTCTTCCTTTGCTTATCTGCTGTCCAGGGTTACTGATCCCAAGTGCATTTTCTCTGAATTTATATCTTGCCTCCCTTAATAATCTCATCTCTTGGCTCAGAGCTATTGCCATCCCTTTCCTTCCCTGGCATAGCACTGAAAACCTCTGGCATTAATTTGCCAAAGTCTCTATCAAGCTTGCCACTAGTAATTAGTGAGTACCTATTGCAGAGCAAAGCTTGTTCTAAGTCTATTGTGCATATTAACATGTTTAATCATTTTAACAACTATACACTATATATGTTTTACATATTAACGTATTTAATCATTAACATATTTAATCATAACAACTATATGAAATAGATTCCTTGGATTTGACTATGCTTCCATAGATGGTGCCATAGATTTGCAGGGGTGGCAAAACTTTACCTCTGAGGCCTGCAGAGTAAACTGAGATAAAAAGATCAACAGGGAAGAAGCACACAAATTTATTTAATACAAATTTTACATGGCAGAGGAACATTCATAACAAAGACCAAAAAATGCCGGTCGAGTTGCACACATGTATTTAGGTGGACAGATTAGGAAGATATGAAAATGTGACAAGACAGATGGACTTGAAGGGCAATTAATTAGGTGGAGGACGGGTTAGGAAGATAAGGGTTATGGTAAGTCTTCTTAGTAAAGATTTATCTTGGCCTCAATTTCCATCCTTGATGACAAGAATGCTACTTTCCTTCTGGCATATGGAGGACATCTTTCATATGGGAATCCCATTCCTGCACTTAAGAAACAGAAGGAAGGTCAGATTATCTTGCACCTGCTGTCTTTCGAGTGCCTTCAAGTCGAAATAGTCAATACATCTAAGTGGCATATTTGGGGACGGTGTATTCTGACACTTTCACCTGACTTCTGAGAGGTTAGTACAAAGTATAGTTAGAATCTTTTCACAGTGTGGATTCAAAAAGTCTACACTTGTGCTCCCAAACCTGGCCTGGTGGTTTAGGCAGCTCCTAGCCAATATGCCCCCTGCCCTCCAACACAAACCTTGCCCACACGAGTTCCCTTGGCAAACATTTTCTCTCATGAAGTTGGAAATCAAATATAAAAGACTCACAAACTTAGTGCTCATAGCTACATGAAGGCTGTGGGGTCTCAAGATCCCAAAGATGATTCTTGGGCTTATGTTTTTCACAAAGCAGCCTAAAGGATGGAGATCTAGCCCCAGACCTACACCCCAGAGCACTGCACTACATAGCTGAGAGTCTTTGCCAATGGTACCATTTACCTTCCAGATCAAAGGCAACTTCGTGTTCCACTTCCTTTCCAAGAAACAAGTTTGGAATAAAAACTCACATATAGAGACTGGGGTTGTGGCTCAGTGGTAGAGTGCTCGCCTAGCATGTGTGAGGCACTGGGTTCAATCCTCAGCACCACATAAAAATATAGACAAAATAAAGGTATTGTGTCCATCTACAACTAAAAAATAAATTCTTAAAAAAAAAGAAAGAAAAGAAAACCCATGTATGAAAATCTCAAGAATCTATATTATTTTCTTCTGGTCTGAAAATTGGGTTGACATGTGGAACGGTTCTTAGGATGTCAAAAGTGACAGAGAAATCCCTCATCTAAATTTCAGTGTATGTTGATCTCCAAAGGAAATTTAGAAATGTAAATTAAGGAATCTTTATTCTAGAACCAGTAAGATAAAAAGTGAAATATTAGAGCATATATAAAACTGAAATCTAAATTATAGTCCTGGGCCAGTAGGTTTATAGTATTTAAACAATTCTGGCGATTATATATGACTGTTTTTTATTATCCCTGGTTAAAAATTAGTAACTCCCATGACATACTGAATGTCAGAACCACCTGTCTTTAATGTTCAGTATATGGTTGGTCCCTGTTAAGATGATCCTATTAATAGAATCAAGTTGGGACCTCAATACTCAGGACATGTTGCTGAAAGAGCACAGCACCAGAAAATCCTAAAATCAAAAAATTGGCTTCTAAGTCAGAGACCCTCAACCATCCTAGAGGATTTCTCTAGTCTTATGAGACCACAGCTCAAGAGAGACTAACTGGAACCATTGCCTCCATACTTATATATTCTTTTTAAATAAAATATCCATGTAGGATAGAGCAGGAGCTGGGCATTGTGATATTCCTATTTTACCATCCTTTGGGACACTGATTCAAAATAAACTTGTTTCCTACAGGACACTAAGAAGACTTCCCATTCAAGAGCCAATTCACCTGCCCCATCCTTACCATAGGATCACTTTGAAAGCTATTACCTGTGTTTTAGTTCTATACCACTTCCAAGATGCTCACATACATATGAATGGGTAGACAGTAAAAGACTATCATAAAAACGTGCTATGGAAAATTTAAGTATAGATCGATGCCCTTTAATCTTTTCAGTGCCCAGGCAGTATCTCTGAGGCTTGTGAACTTGGTTGCTCTAATGAACTAGTGGATTAGTGTAGTTATTATGTTTCTGAATCTATTATCATTTAGTGCCCTGATCCCATCTACAACGATCAATGCTTGAAGTACCTGGATAAATACCAACAAGTAGTCACAACTGACCAATAAAGATGTTGATAACATTCTGGGTTTGATTTTCTCCTCCCAGGGAATCTAATAGATCCAGGACAAGTTAGGACCTTGGTAAAATGGTTCAAGTACATGTTGCATGAAGGATAAACCAAAGCTCTATCAGTGGTGGACTGTTATTCCCTGATTTACAGCCCTGGCTTTTTTTTTTTTTTTTTTTTTTTTTTTTTTTTTTTGCATTTCTCCTCATTGAAGTTTTGGGGAAAAGAGGGTCAGGGAGGGGCTGGCTATTTCAGTCAAGAAAACTTTCCAGAGTCTATGATGGCATTTAATTCTGGCTCTGTGTGTTTTGCCTGGACGATAACCAACTATTTGCATTTGAAACAGATTTATTGATTTTGGCTCTTCATAATATCTTGTCACAGGAGGCCCATAATGCTGGATCCTACTTCTGTTTGTGTACATAGGAAGGGAGTCCTTCTTAATGAAATGTGTTGACTTCAAGAAGGGGAAAAAGTTCCTATATATCAGGCTTATGTTCAAAGACTGGCATTGTATCAATTTTTGAGACTTCCAAGAAACAAATGACAACTTTGTAAAAAAGAAGTGTGGAGAAAGGAGGATTGGGTAGGAGGAGTGTCCGTGGCAGAGTAGCTCTGAGTCAGTTCCAGCCAGGCTAAAGTCCAGGGCAATGGTTGTTACCTAGAAGCATCCACCAGCTTCTCCTACCCTAGTGTGGTCAGGCATTGCCTGTGAGCATCCCTGTGTGAATACCACTCCAGCTTCAGCAACCGGAGGCTTGCTAGCTATCCGAGTCTCCTTGCAGCAATTTTCCTCTTAAATGGAGATCTTAGGGGTGTACCTCTCTGGCTGCCGTGGGCATATGATGTTTTTAGTTTTTAGAGTGTCTTCCACCAGAACTCTTGAAATAGAAATGTTCTCAAACATGGAAAATGTGTCAAAGCCAGGTGCCAAAAATTAACCAATAATGTCTCCCATACAACTTTAGATATAAAAATGAAATAGGACGCTACATTATTGGAAAAAAAAATAACTTTGGAGTTTCAGAAACTTAGCAAAGTTCTCCTTATATCATAGTGTGTTTCATACATTTCCATTGAAATGAAAGGCAGATAAGCAGATAAGTATTTAGGGGGAGTTCAAACTTCTAACAACTCAGTTCTTATAGCCATAACATAGAAACACTTCTGTCTTTGTTTAACAACCTGATTTTAAAAATGCATATCGACAAATATGCATTTCAGTCCAAAGTGGTTCCAAGTGTCACCAATATAACTGAAACACATAATCTGAAAACTTTCAAACAAAAAAGCTTATAGATTGTATTCTAATCATCATTATCATGGCTACCAGTAATTCCTCTTCCCTGTTGTCTAGCAAAGACGATTGCAATGGATAGCTGTTCTCACCAAACTAGTTTCAAACCAAGAACTAAAAACAAAACAGGGCCGGGAAAGAGGAGTAAATAAAATCAAATGAGATAATTGTTTATGATCCACTGGGTATTGTAGCTCTAGTTCAGAGATGCAAGTCAATTTCAATTCTGCTTGCTTCTCCCCGAATCCTTTTACAAAGAAAGAATTTTCACATAATTTAACCTAGAGGGCTGCACTTACATTTTACTGTAATATCAGAAAATGAGATCCTTCTTTGTTCTGATTGAAGAACACATATATACAGAGAAGAGCTGCTGGGGAAGACTTCTAAAATGGGTTAAGATGTCTGATGGATCAGCAAGAACTTCTGAATAAACTACAGTCTTCCTTTACATAGATAGCTAGACGTTATAGTTTGTATTTGATTTTTTTAAGCAGAAAACCAAATCTGTTGTGGTTTTTAGCCTGTTTAGATTCTTTCAACGAAGGGGAAATGGAACACATTTAGTGTACATTTCCACACCATAGAAGCAAAGCTGAAGTTAAATGAGGGGCAGGAATAACAAGAAGCCTACACAGAGAAAATTTTTAATGAGTTTATGTTATTTTATAAAATATTCCAATCACTGCTAATTGACTTTGAATGATGTAACAACATTTATTATTTTCTATGTTAAGAAATCTTCTGGTGTATGTCTTATGTTTTCTCTGGTCCAGTTCACTAGTTGATTTTATTTAAAACTAAATAAAAGTAACAAAGATTTACTGTATGGTTAAAATTGATTTTATTATGAACATTTGTGGAACACTTTACTTGAAACATCACTCAAGGTGATACATCAATGTTTTCTCTTTGGTTTAATGTACAGTTTTCATATTAGACTAACAGGTTAACCAAAAGATGTTTTTCCTTCTCTTCAAAGCTAGCTTTTCATTCCTGAAATCTGTATCCTTAGGTCCTTGAGTCTATCTCCCTCCCACTTAAAAAACAGAAACCAGGGTCTAAGTGTGTGGCTCAGTGGTAAAGCACTTGCCTAGCATGTCTGAGGTCCTGTGTTCATTCCCAGCACTGCAAAAACAAAAAACAAAACCACCCCACTTAATTCTGTTGTCCTCTCTATCAACTAAGTCACTTCGCTCTCCTCTGTTAAATAATGTTCCAAATGAATGTCAGTTCCTCATTGTCTGCATTTTAAAAATTATTCCTTAACACACTATAAATAATGTGTTCCCCTTTAAACAATAAGTTGCTAATCAAATTTTTCGTAGTCTCATTCTCACAGGTTGCTTCTTGGTATCTCCTGCCACTGATGCCCCTTCCTTCTTCAAGAACTTACCATGGCGTCAGAGACCCCATACTGATCATCCAAAACTTTCATTTTTTTTTTCCTCCTTTATAATATTCCCATTCCAGTCCCAGTTCTCTCTGCTTGAACAGTTTCTACTTTTAACATCTTGCCCTCAAAGTAACTAAAACCAAATTGTGCCACCAATTGTGCTCACTCTCCTGAATGTGTTTCTGGAGGACAATATACAACAACAAAAATGTTAAGATCTTAAAACACTGACCCTTATTTATTTATTTATTCATTTATTTGATACTGGGGATTAAACTTAGGGGCACTGGACCACTGAGCCACATTCTCAGCCCCATTTTGTATTTTATTTAGAGGCAGTTGCTTAGCACCTGGTTTTTGCTGAGACTGGCTTTGAACTCGCAATCCTCCTGCCTCAGCCTCCCCAGAGTCTGGGATTATAGGCTTGCACCACCGCACCTGCCTGACCCTTTATCTTGACCAACAATTTGTTTGGGAAGTAGTATCAACACCCTAAACAAAGCACTCTTTAAAAAAACCACATAGACCACACACATTCAACCCCAATTCAATGGGTAATGACAAAATATTCAGCATTTCCCCCTTTTCATACCTACCATTAATGTATTCTTGACACTAGAAAGCAAGTAATAATGCCAATATAAGTCTTCTTTCATAAAGGTATGGACCAAATATATGATGTTTAGAAATTCCTCCCCAAAGACTTAATGTAACTATCAGCCTTTTTTTTTTTTTTTTTTTTTTTTAAATAATATTTTTTCATCTTTGGTGCTTGAAACTGATAATTCATCCCCATTCTGTATTTCTAAAAGCATAGAAAGTGCTTTTCTCTTTTTTACTAATTAACAAAGGACTTCAAAACTGTTTGTTACTGTATTTGTTTATAGCCCCATCAATTTAACACCATGGGGATTATCAAATCCTAACAATGGCATTTTGTGCCATGAACACAGGACAATGGGGGGAAAGAGACTGGTGCTGTGTGGTGCCTAAAAATGCAAACACAAATTAAAGAAGTTTAATTTGTGTGGAGGATAGATAAATAATGATTTGCAGCAACCAGGGATCTCATATGGCTTTGTTCATATTTTAATAGTGTACTCCTCTTTGCAGTCTGAGTAATTAAGTCTTATGACATTCCAGAAACCATAAATCCTGCTGAGATGTTTAAGTTTAGAACAACCTCTTGATGTACAATCAAAATAATAAAAATAAAGAAAGACACTTCTCTGGTTCTTAACAAGCTGTTTTGCTTTTACTTCGGAAACACAATTGAATGTGGCCCACTCCAACTGTTTAGCCTCATTGTTAACTAGAAGTTCCTTTTGAAATTCATTGCCTTCAATTACATTTTTTAAAAGAATTTTAATTGCATGGCTGTAAAGAGTAAAGATGCTCTAGGCTCCATTTGTTTATCATGGTGGGGCCTAAAAAATGAGGACAGAGCTTCCCAGCTCATGCAGGGGTTGCAGAGAGAGGGAGATGACTTTTAATTCGACAAGTTCAGAGAGATTTCTTAGTTTGACGCGCTTGGCAGGGGGTCTTTGAGCGCCTGGCAATGCTTCAGCGTTCTGAGCTTTGAAAGTCTTTCCCTGCAGCAGAAATTGTATCAAAAGCCAATGATAATATTCCCTGCAAGGTAAAGCACCCTATTGAAGATTTGGAGAGCTGTTTATTTATTCATCACAGTTTTTCTTTTAGGACATATCAGGCATCTAGGTAATAATTCACATAGATGATAGAAAATGCAAAAAAAAAAAAATCCTCCTCATTAATCTTTCACCTTTTCCTTCTTCTACTTCTCTGTAGGCCACATGTAGATATAAAATGTTCTTTCTGCTTGTCCCAAACATATATATCTTTATCCCAAATCTCAGTTTCTTCCTTCTCTTTCCATTTTTAAACAAAATTGTCATTTCAGTCTACCTTCTACCACCAGCTGAGAATATAAGATGTTTATGGCCATTTCCTCCTGCTAAATCCTCAAAGTGATTAATTAATTTTACAGAAGTATGTTCAGTTTCTAAGGCTGTTTTTGAATCTTGGTATTTTAAGTATGTTTCAGAAAGCTGTTTTCAAAGCAAATGTTAACAATTGTGTTGATCTCTTGAAGGATATACATATTTTAATATTTTGTATTATATTTTATACACATGGTAGGAAAAAAAAAATGTTTTCCTCTCTTTCACTGTTTCTAGGGCAGTACTGGGAATAAGGGACCATGACAACCTTTCCCTCTTGTATCATCAATGTCTGCTATGGATTTGGCAGAATCAGTGAAGACAAAAAACAGTTTCCCCTCATTTTTTTCTTCCATCTTCCGTGGCATTAAAAGTGACCTTGCCTTGCAAATATTGGTGAGCTACCACAAGGGAAGCACTGGCCATATAGGAGAAAGTTCTCCTGATTTCTATTTTTTTTTTTTTTTTTTTTTTTAACTATGAGGACCTGAGGATAGAGGATTGCTTACAACTGCATTTTTTTTTTTTTTTAATGGAATCAATGAAGGAAAACTGCATGCAAATGAAACTTGGAAAAAATTCATACATCATCATACTTGGGCATACTTAAGCACATTTCACTTTATAAACATGAACCAGGTTGTAGAGTATATTTAAATATCAAAAGTGTGGGAGGACATCACCATCCCAGGTAGCCACTTCCTTAACAAAATATCCATAGAAGAGCGTCAGCAAATATTTCATTCATTCATTAATATTAATTGAACTTCCACAGAGTGCAAAGCAAGCCACAAGGAACCTTATAAACACAGCTTGCCCTTAGAATTTCAAACCTTTTTGTTGGTTCATAATCATTTTTACACAATGAAAGAGGAGAAGCTGGGCTAATTTAAAACCACATAGTCCCAAACTGTTCATAGCACAAAGCAATCACTCATCATTAGGTTTGGGGAAAAATGCATTTAGACCTGGCAGAGGAGTTCTGGGAAATTGGCCTGTCCATTGCCTCTGCCGTAGCGACTGTCACTACTACAGTCCACAGCCTCATGGAGGTCCAGTCCAGGTCTTTTTCTTAGACTGATATTGGGTTTCTGTCTCTTAAACTATTCTTGGGATAGAAGATATAGTTGTTTGAGTGTCTCTCTAATACAAAATGAACATAATTAATCATACTTTCAAACTGAAGAAGTCCTATCTAAAATGAATTTAAATTCAGCATATGATTGATGATTTATCCTGCCTTTACTTCATATTACATATTTATTTCTCAGTAAAATAATTGCCAAGATCTATTATGAATTTTGCATTTTTAAGCAATCTCTATTTAAAATTCAATGAACAATAAGGTGAATGAGAAAATACTCAGGCATATTATGGGAGAATGAGTAATCTCAAAGATGGGTGTGTTAAAGTCACATTATTAACTCTGATATGTAAGTCTAGCCTACTACCTTGGCTTTACTTCAGGAATTTCCTGGATCATGGTAAGTCTGACATTCACAATAGTAGTCTCATAAAATGATATGTAGGAGAATTCATTTTTGCTTCTTTCAAATTATCCCCATTCCCTTTTCCCAGAAGATATTTGAGCCTGTGGGTATTTGTGTGGTGCATTCAAATCCCAGTTTGTGTAACTTGTTCATTTACATTTTAAATATTTAAGGCTGCATGATGATAAGAAGATCATTCACCTGACCAACAGATGACTGAGAACATTTCAATTAAATAGTGTAATTAATATCCAAGTAATTTAAAACTCTCATACCTAAGTTCTGAGCTTGACAGATATTTATATAGACATAATATTTTGTTTTATTACATGCATATAAAAAGAAGTATTTTCTCCTTGTGAGATATGGAAGAAAACTCTTAAGTGATCGTATTGGAAACACATCCTTTTTGCTCTTCATACTTATGTCTTATGGCAACTCTAGCACTAAAATCTCCACATAGTTTGTTGATGAAGGACAGATTTTACTTAAACTTTGATTAATCTGATTTGGTATGCTTGTATGTGAAGCTTCTCAATTTACTAGTTTACCAGTATCCTAAATGTATAATCTAAACACTCCTAAGACATTGTTTTGGATCAGGAGAGATGTTTTCCAGCATACAGATAGTTTATACCACTAGATAGCAATACATACACCAATACAGTAAAACAATAATAAATTTGAGCAAACCTAGCATTATAAAGAAAGCCTGCTTAATATCCATAGCTATCAGTGCCAGAGGGGAAAATCAACTTGAAATTATCTAGGTTGTTGTAAAATCAACATTTTAAGGAGAAGCATTTTGTTTCATGTAGCAAAATTAAAAACTCAATATAATGGGATGAAACATAGCCATTGTACATCTTGAACTTATCCAGTCTTTTCATTTGTTTCAGCATTATTGACTATGAGTACAATTAACAATGATTTGTATGACAGAACCAGAATGTCAATGAAGGCATTTCCTATATTGGCTCTTTCTCTGCTAAAGAGGATTCCATCTGTAGCTTTCAGTTTCTTCTGCTCCCTTTTTCTGAGGAGGTACTTGCCCTCTTTGGGGGAACTTTCTGGTTATACACCCCAGAGGAAATAGGGGAAGAGATGGTAATAAGGCAGTCAAGCAACAGCTGGGAGTTGGATTATTTAAGGTACTGAGGAAAACACTGCAGAGGCAAATGGAGTGGGAGAGCAATAGGGTCTTTCAGAAGTATTACTGTGACTTACTTATCTACCTTCATTATATTTACTGAGAAAGACAAGCAAAGAGGTAGAACTAAGTTTTAGGATTGTACTGTTTCTTTACAAATGGTTTCCATGGATGATCACTTTACAAAGGTTATAGTTTGCATTTGCATTATGACTCTTCATGCAAATATATAGCTCAAGCAAGTTGTTTCAGATAAGGTGATCTGAAAACCAGAACTGCACTTCTAGGCAGAGTGGTGTCCTTAAACCTCTGCCTATTTGAAAAATCTTGGCAGAAGACATAAACATTATTTACTCCTCTCTAACTTCTGAGGCCTTTGCATCTCTTCAGACACTGAGGACCATAATGGTGCTGTTCACCAAAATAGTTGAGCAGATAGAAATGTAAGATGAGGGGTAAAGATATACATGTTTTTTTTTTTTTTTTTCTTTTTTAAACTAACAGTGGAAAAGAAGAGTTACAAACAATGTCACTAGCAAAGTTAAAGAAATACCAACAAATTTCCATTCCAAGAAAGCAGAACTATATAGATGAGAGAGAGAGAGAGAGAGAGAGAGAGAGAGGAGCAGGGAACAAGAGAATCTTAAAGTTATAGAGAATGAAGTGGGAGGTTTGTTCAGAGCACAAAGCAGGCAATGTCTAACAATTACAAGAAAAAAAAAAAAAAACATGGGGGGGGGGGGGCTCCCAGTTAAAATACTTTAGAACTATTAAGAAGAGAGGATAAAAGTAAGTAGCATGGAAAATTTGAGAATTTAAGCCTTATCTCACTTGTTCTTTACCATCTCCCTCCACGCTTGAATCCCCACAGAAGACATCACCTACAATTTCTAATCAGATGCAGCAAACTTCAGGAACTGAGCAAGGTGGTGTGGGCAATCAGCTCCCTGAGATTTCAAGCATGGCATCTTTCTTGGATGAATTTTGTGAGAGTAGGCAATTAGTGTTAAACTTGTAGAGGAAAACCATGGCAGCTTTTGGCAGTCCATTTATGATACTGTTTCAAAATACCTAAGTCTAAATAATGTATAAGTAATAGAAATTTATTTGTTATGGCTCTGTAAGCTGGAAGTTCAAGACCAAGGTGACAGCAGGTTCAGTGTTTGGTGAAGGACTCATCTTTTCTTCTAAGATGGCACCTTAAAGGCTGCTATATCTAGAGCAGTTTTAGAGGAACTCGATGTCCTCATATGATATGAGTATGAAGGTCAAAGAGCTTAGGATACTCCCTTTTATCTCTTTTATATGGAGCCCTCATGACTTAATCAACTCCTAAAGACCCTTTCTTGTATTACTATCATATTGGTGATAAAGTGTCAACACGTGAATTTAGGGGCACATTTGGAATAGAGCACAACTCAAATACTCAAAATTTCAGGCAAGATTAATGGAAATATGACAATTCTATTGAAAATTTTTCACAGAGTTCCTTTGAAAGGGACATTTGTGCCTTTGTCTTTGAATCTGTAAGAAAAGTTAGAGTGACAGAAAGGAGAACAAGGAAATATTTCCAGAATAAATGAAAGAATAAAATATCATTGGTTATAGGTTTTCCCCACACTTAATCCATCCTTACCACCCATTTTCATCATTTCTTAATTCATTTCCCTTTTTTTAAACTTTTTTCACTGCTTCCTTATATGACTTCTCAAACTTTTTTCTTCACTTTCTCTTTTGTTGTTATTATCATCATTTCTGTTTTTCCACCCTCTCCACATCAAGTTATCTTTTAAACAAAAAATATAGATAGGAAAAAGAATAAATAAATAAAAGATAAGCAATGCCAGGTCAAGAGTGGTGCTCCACATAATAGTGAAATAATTCCTTAACTAGATTGAATGAACCATGAATCTGACCAATATGGAAATCCTTGGCTTTTTAAAATTCAGCATCTCATGTGGGGATATTGATTTATAACGGAAAGTTCAGAAAATGGAAGCTCCATTTTCCTGGCCAAAAGTATAGTAGGAAAAGAAAATGAGAAATGGATATATATATACACAGGAAAGAGAGCATGGCATTTATCTGCAAGCTACATTCCAGAAATGAACTTGAAAGTAAACTTTAAGTATATTACACATCCCATAAGTTGGGCAATGTTTTTAAAATCTAAAAGTGAATATGAAAATAATTTTCAATTTGTCTTGGGGCTGCATATTTTTTTTCATGAACACCTTATTAGAAATGGATTTAAATTCAACAGACTATTTCATAAGAATTTATACCAAATATAGTGGAAACAGAGGGACTAAGCCTTATTTATAACATTATTTCTCTTTGAAGTCTACAAGCCAGGGTTTAAATGGCAACTTTGTCATTTCCTAGATGCTTAGCTTCAATTTCTTCTACTGTAAAACTGATAGTGATTCATACCTCATAGACTTGCAAGGAAAACATCTAGTCCAATGCCTAGGTACAGTGTCCTTTCACAGCTATTATTATTCCACCACAAGTATTGCAGCTCAAGGCAGAGTTTCTAAGGGATCCTTAAGTTTCAGATGAAGACCCAAACTAAAATCAGTGACCACTTTGTTTAGAATAACTCACTGCTGAAAAAGTAGATGCAGGCTCCATACACACACATGCATTCATTGGCAAGTATATTTCTCAGCATAATGTTAGAAAAGGAAGCAATGTAACACTCAGTCTCTTTATCCAGGGAAAATTGTAGCTGCAGCCTGGGTATTGAGGAAGGGAGTCCTCAACCAGGACTTCCTTCAGGCACTCAACAGTTTGTCAAATTTCTGGCCAGATTCTAACATTCCTTTGCTATGTTTTTCTTTTTTTTTTTTTTTTTTTTTTTTCAGAAATATGTATCTTATCCATATTTCCTGGGGTAAAACACTGGTGTGAGGCATAAAGGAACAGTTACCAGACTGGACTTTATATTAAACAAAGTTGTTGAAGATTTGTAATTATAATCAGTTATTTAACCTTTGAGGAGTATACTTTTCTTTTGTTCACATAAAAACTGTAATATTTCATTGCCTGTTGTCTAATCCCCAAATATGCATTAACACAGACATTTTCTATTATGATATGAATGACAGTTACTATTTGTTGAATTGTTTAATAATTTATATATTTCTACATTTCATTGTATGTCCCTTTGCATTTCCATTTTATTTTATATTTTGTTTCAATTTTATATTTGATCTTAATTTTACTTCAACTTTTGTATTCTATATTGATATGAGCTCAGGCAAGCACAGGAACAGAATTGCTAGATACTGAATTCTACCGTACTGACTTCTGAATTGCTATGTGGACTTTCTAGGCAGCGCCCCCACCCCACCCCGCCCCATGCATATGAAAATGGTTGTTTTGTTTCTATTTTCATTGTAAAAATATAAGCGATCCACTTGTACTTTCAGAACTCTCTCTTTATCTAACATTTCATTGTCTGATGTCCTAAGAGTAGCAGCTTGCAGTTTGAATGCTCATGATTACCTACAATTTTTCATGGCATTCAGAATAGAAATTCTACTGTATCTCATTTTTGATAAATAATTACAAAAATGCTTTTTCAAGAAAAAGGTAGCTTTTAGAATACAGAAAGTGTAAAAAAAATGTCATTATAAAGCTTGATAAGTATGTGGTCATCATGGAAACAAAATAGAGAAAAAAAATCAACTCAACTTCAACCTTTGAAATCACAAGAAGTAGTTCCTTCCCTGTCATCCAGACAATACTGTGATGGGTCCTTGTGTCTGATTACCAAAGGAAATCTAAAATGAGTTTTATGCAAATTTTTCTACAATGAAGCATTTTGTAAGTCATTATACTAAAAGAAACTTTTACAAAGCACTGGCAAAATAAAATCAGCTGATAATTCAGCAACATCTAAAGAAAGTGTGAGACAATTAAACTTTCTCATGAATTACATGAATTCTACTTAGACATTCCTGTATCATTGCAGATGTAGAAGGAGGTATTTTCCCTTGATTTTTCCTTCCTCCATTGCCATTTTCCCACTTAAAAGGGGGTTTTGAGGCTATTTTTAGTGTGTTTCCTACTGCTACTGAGACATTTAAGTTATAGAGCTTGATTTTTATTTTAGTATCATGAGAAATGATTTCAACTTGGGGAAACCCAAACTTCAAATACCTATGGAAGTAAGATTAATGTAGTTTGAATTTTGCAGGAAAATAACTTCAAAGGTGACATTTTTGTTGGAGGTACTGAAATATCTACAGTAATACTTTTAACAAGGGTTAGTCTAGAGCACTGCTTGGAGCAAAGAAATCTAACATATACTATAACTGTCGAAAGGCAAGCCAGAGATGGATTTATAGGCCATACTTAGCACTGTCACCTTGAAAGTGAAGCAGTTTGAAAGGCTGAATGAAGATGAACAGTCAATCTCTTTGGGGGAAAGTCTTGCCATTTTATTTTTTTTATTAGTTTTAAGAGCGATACCACATTGTGTCATGGGTTGAACAGTGCCCAATAAGAATATCTGCTGTGCTTTGCAAAGCAGCCTTCATTCATTTCCACCCTCCACTGGGAAGAGGTTTGAAGTAGGAGGAGGGGTAAGAGAGACACTGTATTTCCAGTGGCCGTTGGAAGCTTCAAAAGGTATCAACCCACTGAGACTGCTCCTCTTGCCTTTCCTTCCCACCTACTGGTTCTTCTCTTCTGTTCTTGTGTTTTCTGTATCTCTCCAAAGGCTAAAGCACCAGTACAATAGTAGGTTGTGGTTTGATTGAGAGTGGTGACAAATACAGTATTATACCTTTAAAGCACATCATATTTGTTGGGGCCTTATAAAAATAAGGTAATCAAAACACAAGGTGAGGGACACAGTGACACATGCCTGTAATCTCAGCAACTTGGGAGACTGAGGTAGGAAGATCACAAGTTCGAGGCCGACCTCAGCAACTTAGTGACACACTGTCTCAAAATAAAAAAATAAAAAAAGGACTGGGTATGTAATTAAGTGGTGAAGCACCCCCGGGTTCAATGCCCAGTACTAGAACAAGAAACACTAAATTTTTAGACTCAAATCTGAAAAATTATGACATGCCTTAAAATTAAAATACCATAATCATTGCTTAAATATAATTGTTTATGTATCATTGTTTATATATCTTTCATAATGGTCATTCATTTGAGAAAAGGGATAAAAAATTCACATTGAAAAAATTTATCCACCAAGTTTTTCTAAATTTGATTGCTGCAATACCCATGATAATGTTTATTAACAAGACATGACCTGTGTGTGTGTGTGTAATAAATGAATCATTTCATAGTTTTCATATAGTAGTTAGTACTATGGAAAATCACAAATAATACTTGTACCTTTTCCCAAATAACTTATGATCCAGATAGAAAAGTGAATATCCATTATAAGTTATATTTTTCAAATATTCAATGATAGTATAAAACAGTAAACAGGACCAACTTCATGGGGTGCTTTCCAGTTGGGCAGTCTCATAGGGCTCTGTACCAATAAGGGCCTCGTGCTTTATTTAAAACTCTGCTGTTAGCATCTTAAAATTCTTGAAACTTTTAAATTGAAATCCCGCCTTTTTCATTTTGCACTGGGCTTTGCATATTAGATAGCCAGTCCAATAGCATAGTGTGAGACATAATCAATGAAGTGTTGATTGAAGGAGATTCTGAAAAGACAGACAAGGGCCAGATTCATAGGAAATGATTTCACAGTGACTTTGGGGCTTCAGGCTGAACTTTAAATATAGAGAATTTGTATAAGTGGAGGAAGGAAGGGAGGAGAGCATGTCAGGTTGGAAAAATAGTGTAAGACAGTTTCACAGATGAGAATAGAATGTTGTGAATCTATTGTCTGAATGAAAGGTTTTTGTACAACAACTGTGAGACATGAAACTCAACTTGGTTGTACAGTTTTAACTACTACAGTAAGAAATCTGAGATTTTGTCAAAGAATTTTTGAGGAGCATGAATATTGCTTCAGAAAGATGAGCCCTGTAGCAGAACTAAAACCTGAATTTTATTCTTAATAATGATCAATAAATGGAAAAGAATTGGCTTATACAAAAGATGTGTGAGATAATGATGTGATACAACCTTGATTCCTGGGAGAATGATGAAACCCTGGACACAAATAAGAAAGTGCTAGTAGAGAATAGAGTAGCAAATTTAGGGACTAAGATCATTATTACACTTAATTTGAGGACAGATTGTATCAATTAAGCCATACCTAAAAAAAAGTCATGTAGCATCTATAAACATCTGAACTAAAGCCATTTATTTACTTTGATGTTCTGCAAACATTTGTTGAACATATTCTACTGGACAGGTACTTTAAATAGAGAACCATATTGGCTTTGTGAAATTGAACCACAAGAAAAGTTTTAAATTGGCCAGCTCCTGATACCTCACAAAACATAGGATTGGAACATCTTTTACAAGAGTCTTTTTAGAAAAATCATTTGAATGTGTGTATACATCAAACATGCACATTTACAAAAAATTTTTGTGCCGGCCCCACATAGTTACAAGGAGTCCTGATATCAGCCATCTCTCTCTCACCCGCTTTCTGAGCATATATGTGCTAAAATGAGATGTTTATTGTATAACAAAAGCAAACTACCAATGCAATGCAAATGTGAAGAAAAGATCAACTTTTTTTTTTTTCCTCTGAAAAGAAAGGATTTCAGGCTAGGTAAATTTATGCATCAGTGGCTTTCTTCCTTTTCCTCCTGATAACATCTGATTGACACCACTACAGCATTACTTTTAAAGAAACCAAATGAATCCCCACAGCCTCATGCAGTTGGGCCTTAAACTGTCAGTGCTTTATGACCACTGAGGCCTGACTGATGGCAGCAGCCACTGCAGGAAACGCTTCCTATCATTTAGAAGATCCATAGTGTCGTGTCATAACTGACATAGCTACTTGCCTAATAGATATTGTGAAGTAAGACCAGAGGTAAAGATAATTACCCAAGTATTTTTTACACTGTCTTTGGGTACTTCTTCTACTTAAAGAGAATGTCTTAATGTAAATTGGCCACCCCTGCTAATTTTTTTTTTTTTCTTATTGCTCGAGGCTGAATTATTGATTAGCCAAGCAACTCTCAATTACTCAAGTTGTGCCCCTTGATTGTATTTTATTGTTCTACTAACTTGTGACCCATTGACTGCCTTTAAAAGGACAAATAGAAATGGAGAAGGAATGCCCAGATAACTCAATTTTATCATGATTATTTAAAAAAAAAAAAACAAATTCACTACTTCTGTTCAATGGCATGCATAGGTGAAGCAGATCAAAATCTAAATCTATATAGATTCAAATGCTTCCTGCCCTCTCTTTTCTCATGATCCTGAAGGACTGAAGACTGAGTTCTAAAAATATGTGTTATATAGTATTCTTTTATTATATTCTGAATTGATACAGTTCCATGTGAATTTTAAATGTCTGCTAACACATTTTATTACTGAATTTCAAAATTCCACAGAAACAAAGAAGACAGAAAAGATGAAATTTAAATGACAAATCTTATATACAGGGCATAGTACAAATTAGGAGTGAAAAAAATTTAGACGCTGTGAATTAATTTATTACTGCTGTGAGGTGAAACATCTCGATTATCCTGGAACAAAACCCAATTGAGGAAAACCATCACATTTAGTTGTCCAGGGATGCACTACAATAGAAACATTAGGAAAACTGGTGCAAGCAAGGAGAGAAGGTCATGTCAAAAATAGAAGAGTGTGTACATAGATAACTCACTAGGCTTGGCTGAAATTAAAGAATTGTGTGGCTCATTAGAAATGATTTTAGAAATAGATCATTGAAATCCTGTCACAATAGTGATAACCAAAGGTATGATGTGGATATCATCTACAAAGATATGGCAAATCTTAACCCATAACAGTGTAGATGATGATAATGATGGATGAATTCTAGTTCAAGCTTAAATATTTGTGTGTAGTTGTGAGGAGAGAAACACACACACACACACACACACACACACACACACACACACACAGCTGGGGAACTTGTAGAGTTTTTCATAGTTACTAAGAAGAATGACTGAAGTAAAGATATTGCAATGAAGGGAACCAGACTCCACTAACTAGGAGTCAGGAACTGAGATCAGAAAGCATTTTGAGAAACAGGAGATGGTTGAATGTGACAAATGCTGCAAAGAGGTTGAGAAAAGATGAGCTTTGAGAATTGGACTGGCCCTTGGGCTTAGTTGTAATGAGGTCGTCAGAGACCTCACTGAAGGTCAGTTTCTCCCCAGTGACAAGGGCACAAGCTGGACTAGATGAAGTTGAAAAAGCAGTCGTATGAGAAGAATTGGGGGCAGTCCAAGAGAACATAGCCCAATAACCCAAGTGTGATGAGGTATTAAGACAAAGAATCTACCCATCAGATAATTTTATGGTGCTTGCGAAAATTTAATATGGTTTTTAGGTTATGCTAAAAAAAAAGTAAAAAATCACCATGCATAGAATAACTTCACTTATACTAGAGGTTTTTGTTTTTTATTTTTTTTTAATTGCTCTCCAAGTGTCAAGATCCATTGTGTTTCTTTTACTTTTCTATTTGGTCACTTATCATAAGCCTAAGAGTATATAAACAAATAACTCTGGAATTTTCAAATTTTCCCACATATTTAGAAGTAGAGAAAAATTAGTAAGAGAAAGAGACCATGGGAGACTGATAAGTACACACTACATACACACACTGGTAGAAAGAAAGAGAGTAATAGGCCCAGTGAATTTGCTTTTCTGTAATTAATTCTTCTATTTCTATTACCTAATTAAAAATTTCTAAATTTTGGATATGAAAATTTGCTACTTAGACAGCAGGAACATGTTTAATATTGCTCACTTTATAATGTACATGGTGTAATATCATATTTGATAAAAGCAAGCATTTTTAGTTACATTAGAAACTAATGATGAATCAAGGAAAATAATTCAGCATTAAGAGGGTTAATCATTTTTTTTAAAAGATGATATTCTTTCAAAAATGTGTCAGCAAGCATTAGGTCTAAAATCCAACCACTTTAAAATCATTTCTCTGTTCAGATGCTATTATGGGTAAACTTGTTTCCTGACTGGGGTAAAAGACCATTGTGGAACATTCCACACTGTGTTAGGGCAGAGTTACATCAGGAGGCTATTATGGTCATGCTAGCACCGGGCATTGATAAGTGTGAAATTATCAGCAACTGAACATTGGGGGAATACGTTTTTGCATCAAAGGTGCCCTTTACTCCTCAACCAGAAAAACCAAACTGCTGATTCAAATGAGCAGACCACTTAAAATTAAGGGATTCTTCATCTGAAAACTCCATATGCTGTATTTAACTACCTATTTCTAGGGATTTGCCCTTTTTTAGTAGAAAATAGTTTTTAATATCCTCGGGAAAATTTAGTAGTAAAGGATTACATTAAACAAAAGGCAACTCCAGGATGTCTGTGTTATTTGGAAACTATGTTTAATGCAAATTTATAAAAAGGATATATGTCACTGTGGGTCACTACTGAATATTCTTTTTTTGGACTTTCTCTGTTGGATATGCAATCTCAGCTAAATGTTTTGAAGAGGAGGAATCAAATAAATTGCCCTATTTTGGGTCTTTCTCATCTGTATACAGTTGTGCAGCTCTAGTAGACCTGAAAATTGCCCAGAGACAAACTTTAAAAAAATAGAGTGCTTTTGAGGCAGAAAATTGCTTTTCTGCAGTATGGTCTAAAGGACAGGCAGTGACAGGAGGACAAGAAGTTGTCACCATGCAGTGATATTGTAAAGCATATCCTCCATAACAAAGAAGATAATTTGTTTTTATTTTCTTCCTTATTAGACCACAAAAGGATTCAGTGCAATAACACTATGTGGGGCTTTGACTTAAATCCTTGAAAGCAGATGCACAATTAGGTTTTTGAAAGTCTGTCTTTAACCCATACATGATACTTTGTTTCTACAAAAAACAAATAGCTTAATATGCTCCACAATTCAGTATTTCTCAATGTCTTCAACAGCTCTCAATGTTTGGGCTTTGGGATAAAATATAAACTAATTGTAGATTTCTCTTGGTTTTTGTGTATATAAGTCAGTTCCTTAGTAGCAGTTCAACAAGGCTTGTGTAGTTTAATATTAAAAAAAAGTATTTTATGTATTTGGATTGGACCCTTGATATTTTTGGAAGATTTTTTATGTGGTTTAATTTCCATTTTTATGGTGGTATGAACGAAAAATGGGAGAAAATATGTCTTTTGTGTGTTAGGGGATTTGAAACTCCTTTGGGCCTGTTATCATGTTAATGAGACAGTTGAGAGATATCAGGATTTTGTGTATTAATCTTAGCAGGCATTTGCACACTAGAACTGCTCATTTAGAGTTTTAATGGCATTAACTGTGAACTTGCACAAAATTAACAAAAAAAAAAGCTTCCACATTATGAATTCATAATACCAAATGTTTATCAAAACCTATTTAAAGTATAAAATATACACTGTGGACCTTGTCTAATGTTAAAATATTTTAGTTGAAAATTATTTTTTACAGTTTTGAAATATTTTGGTTTAATTGCCCACATAAAGGATTTTCTGTGTAGTTTTACAGCTTACAAAGAGACTTATCCCAGTGTTAATAATCTTTGAACTCAGTAATTATTTTCAAGTTTAATAAAAAAAAAAAGTTTCCATTCCTTTTAAGACCTCTCTTGCCCCATACTGATCTGTAGAAGTACACAGGGCATTCCCAACACCAAGGCTGACTAGGAGGGAATGAAGACCAGTTGGACATTCCTCATGTTTCAATTTTTACTAAATTATTGACCTATAAATTCATAGAGTGGAAGGGATTTGAGAAATCACCAGGTCTGTCCTCCCACTGCCAGTGAAGATTCACTCTCATGAAAATAGAGACTGATCCAAAATTTACTTTTCTTTTTCTCATATTCAATTATATTAGAGGCACTAAAATACAAAAAATATCCATTTCTTTTTCTTTTTCTTCTAAAATATCTACTATTTTTACAGTGTATACCTTTTTTGGTACAGGTCATTCATTTTTTCACCCAACCAACATTTCTTAAATAGCTACAGGAAATAGTAATACAAGTTGAACATGCCTAATCTGAAAATCCAAAATCAAAAATGCTCCAAAATCCAAAATGTCTTGAGTGCCTGGGAAAGTCTAGGCAAGTATTTTAAAATCTGAAAAATCCCAAATCTGAAACCATTCAGGCTCAAAGCATTTCATTTGTGAAAAATTCAATCTATAGTTAGGCACAACAAATACTCTGTATACCCAATCCATGCTCTCAGGGTTGACAGTTTCAAAGAGCATGATATCAGTGCTTGAAATGGAAAGGCTAGTTCAACATACGTCTTGTGACAGTAGAATATAGCTATGATGATCCATAGTATTTATGTTGGCTAGTCACTTTCTTTTGGGGACAATAGTGGCAAACTGATAGATTCAGAATCTTTGAGAACTCTTCATTATAATATATTCCAACCAACCCTCATTTTTCCATGATGACAAAACAATTACCTAAAATATGCTTCCCCTTTAATGGTGCATAGCTTCCCTTACATCATTTTTTTCCCCCTATTCGGCTTCCCTTGGACAATAACCTAGTCACTTTGTTGGAAATCTAGACACCTGAATCTCAGTAGTGCCCCCTCCACAGCTCATGCTTCAGGTGTTGGCTACATATTTGGTGAAGGCCGGGCAGTCATATGTGTGCTTCTATTCTGATTTCTGAAGGAAGATGCATAAGAGAAAACTGCTTAGTTTGTGGGATGTATATTGTAATGCAAAATGACTTATCTGTTGCTTATACTGGGTTCCCACTTTAGATGATAATTGCAGTTTTTCCCTGTGCAACAGAATGTTTACATCATTTCTTCGGAAATGTTAATGAGTGTCACATTGGTAGGTATTGTATATGAGTTTTGCATGGACTCTAAAATTATACTATCATGTAGAGGCTACTGAGGAATTGCTGTCAAACCACATATAGCAGGTGGGTCCTCTCTTCATTAGAGGTGGATGTGCTGAGCTCTAAACTGTCCCAAAGCTGCAACAGTCTCTCGATGACACGATGCACTGCCTCCAGCCTGCTCACTGTTTCCTTGCCGGCTCATTTTAGTTCTTATCCTCTGACTCCTTTGGTGCAAAATGCTCCATTATTTTCAATTTGTGCTATGCCCATCTCCTGCCTCAGCCTATTAATCCATGCCAACCGCAGGGACAAATATAAGCAGATGATTGCACACTCAGCATCAACAGGGGTAAATTCCTATCACACATTCCCCAGCCTTTGCCAGTGTACTCAGAAGACTCCAGGGTATGGGCAGTACTCAGTTCACAGATAGGCCATCTCACATTAGTGCTTCTGACAAACATTCATGTAATAAAAACAAAAGAAAAATTTCACACTGATTCTCAGTGATAAATTAAACCACTAAATTATACAAAATAGTTTAAAACATTAGTTCAAGAAGATATCTTTTTTTAAAAAGGTCTTACTAGAGAGCAAGCTAGTAGACATTTTCATGTATTGCTTTTATGATCCACATCTAATCAAAATTATAAATCTACCAATATAAAGTATACCTTAATATTTATTAAGGAGGTTAATTCTTTATCTTTAATCACATTTTTACAGAAAGAAAATGAGTCAGTTTATTAAAATTCTATAATGTTGTCCTCTTAATACCTATATTGTGATTTTATATGAAGGATAAAAATGATAAATAAAAATAATAATAAATAGTCCTTAAGAAATGGTGTCAATTTGGTAAAAACCAACAAGAGAAAAAACATTGTGTCTTCATATTGAGATGGTGGTTTTCAGAAAATTCCTGAGGACAGCCTCAAGACACCACTGGAAAGAGGAAGTAAAAGGGTGTGAGAGGTAGAGTGTGACATGCCCAGGTTCCTTACCCCTGTCTTACTCTGAACTGGTTGGTTGGTTGGTTGGTTGGTTGGTTGGTTGGTTGGTTTCATTCATCAATATATATATATATATAGTACTATGGATTGAACCCAGGAGTGGTCTACCACTGAGCTATATCCCAGCCTTTTTTTTTTTTTTTTTTTTTGAGGCAGGGTTTCAATAAGTTGCTGAGGCTGGCCTCAAATGTGCTATCTTCCTTGCCTCAGCCTCCAGAGTTGCTGAGATTACAAGTATGCACCATTGAGCCCTGCCTGAACTGTTTTTGTTTTCCATCTGTTTAGTATGATTGACTTCCTAAAAGCCTTGTGTTTGAGGAGAAAGTTCTGCTGATAAAATACAAATCTGAAATTCAGCGTAGAGTTACAGTATAGGAAATGCATTTGTGACAAGATAGGATCTCAAAATATGTTCAAAATCATCAAATCATCAACAAAAACAAACAACAAATAGAAAATAGTACAAAGTTAATCTCTCTTGATATAAATATGTTACTGCAATATCAGCATTAAGTAGTGCTAAATTTATGTCTTTCAAAGATACATAATAATGTATGCAATATATAGTAATTCTCTTTTAGCAAACTATTCAATAGATTGAATAAATCAATCAGTTATAGATTAAACATTCTGTAATTTAATTAGAAACAGATCAAAAACAATAAAATATGCACAAATTTTACATCTTTAAAGTGTGCCCAAAATGTGTTTTAAAAAATCAATGTTGCTTTAGAAAATTCTCTTTACGTCATTTGGACAATTTTCTTCACATTCCAAAGTAATTTGAGTTGTGTCCATATGTGTTTCTTTACAAGATTACTCTATCGCTATCTTATAGATCAATTTAATTTGTATTAATTTATATTACATTTTGGAACTATTTTAAAATCCTGAGCATTATATTGTACACCTTTATTGCGTAAGCCAAGACCAAAATAATCATGTAAGATGTTTTAAAATTTTTACAAATAATGCGAACTTGATGTTAATTATCAGATATTATTTGATGTCTTTGTATAAATCTAGACATCTGGGCATATGTTTAATGAGATTGGCCACACATAACAAGTAAGAGGTAATATTATACAAATTTTCACATAGTATCCAAATTTTCCTACCTAACCTTGGTATCCAAAAAAATTTGAGCACAGAAGGTGTAAAGAGTAATTCCCATTCATGAATAACGTTATGTTTACAAATAAGGATTCAGGATAGTTTGGCTTCATTCCCAGCTGCATTTGACCGGAGGTGCCACATAGAATTTTGGACCTATTCTCTTCAGAGGATATTGTTTTTTGTGGACTTAACTATTTGTACCTGGGTTGAAGGATTTCCCACAACCTGGATAAATGTCAAATCTTATGTAACAGATATGCTATTCATGTTATATATTTTTAAATATATTCACATTGATCCTTTAAATATTTCTATTAGAAAGGGATTTTTGAGAAATAGTTTATAAAATATATTATTTAATTAATACTTTAGCCTTGATGGTATTTCGCTCAGGCCCCCAAATCTTTCCTTGACCCTTCCCACATAATAGATAAATTTATCCCCTCTTTGAAAAATTAACTCTTTAAAATGAGACCCTTAAACTTTTTCCTCAATCAATATTTATGCTTTTGAAAATGAACTGCATTTTCAGTTGTCTTATTTTTCACTTCCCTTCCCTTTATCTCCTCTGCTTCTACCTCCACTTCCTCCTCTCTCTCCCCTTCTCCCTTCCCTCCCTCCTCCCATTCCGTGGTAAATCTGTCCCTCATCTCACACCTCCTTCCATGATCCTGACCATTCCTTTCCTGATTACCTTGTGATGTTATTCTGTTCAGTGAATCATTCAAAATTAACTGTTTTATAATATCAAATGCTTCCTGCCTCTTTAGAGTTTTGTGAATACTGATATACAAATTTGCTACCTAAACTTGGTATCCAAAATATTTCAGTAGATAAAGTAAAATCAGTATTTCCCACTTGTACATAAACTTAGATGGGCAAATGAGGATTAGGGATAGTTTGGCTTCACTCCCAGTTATTTTTGCCCAAGGTACCAGGAAGAATTTTAGACCTATTCTCTCTGGAGGCACATCATTTTATACTTGCCTATTTTCTTGTAACCTGGGGAGATGAGATCCTTTCCAATCAAAAAGAAAATAACAGTATTTCAAATTTGCATACTTTTTTGATTTAGATGATTTAATATTGTCTTTCCTTAAAAAAAGTTCATCCTACAACCATAAAAACTAAATAAATGACTCCTGATTTAAAAAAAAAAATCAGATCAAATTATTTCAAGAAGTAAAATAATATAGACAAAATGGGATAAATTTAATAGAAACTATGTCATAATAGGGCAAAAAGGCTAAAGGTCAAAGGGGAGGGAGGGGAAGGGTGGGAGCAAGGGGGTTTTGAGGTTAAAAAAAAAAAGAAGGTGGTAGAATAAGATGGATATCATTATCCTAAATGCATGATTGAAGAATTAAATAGTACAAATATACTTTGTTTACAAACAGTGTTATATAAAAAGATGCTCTATATGTGTATTATGAATTGAAATACATGCTACTGTTATAAATACAAATTTGAATAAAAAAAGAGAAAGAAAAAGATATTTATTGAAAACTTTCAAACCAAATTCATGAAGAATCTACAATTTTAACTGAGATTATGCACTATTGGACCTAAGAAGGTATGTGCATACAAGTTCAAGGTACCTTGAAATTTACTTATAAACATGAAGAACAAACCAACATGCATATATACACTTAGTGGTTGCAAAACTCTCTAGTCTTCAGAACTCATAAACCTGTACTGTCCACCCTGGTAGCCACTAGCCAATTTAAAATTAATTAACTTAGAATGAATTTTTCTCAAATGCAGTTGATTATATTTCAGGCACTCAATAATCACTGTAGCTTGTGGCCACCATACTGCAAATTATAGGTTAATAGACCACTTATATCTCTGCTGAATCTCTATTGGTCAGTTCTACACAAATTCTCAGTGTCCAATTTCTCTTATACATAAAATGATGATAAAAACTGGCTCAAATGGTTGTTACGGAGATTATACATAAATGTGCATGAAGATACATTTTTGTCAATAATTATTATTATTAGGTACTAAGAATTGAACCCAGGGTCCTTAACCACTCAGCAACATCCTTAGCCCTATTTATTTATTTATTTATTTATTTACTTTGATTTTGTGACAGATCTAACCAAGTTGCTTAAGGCCTCACTAAGTTGCTAAGGCTGGTTTGAACTTTGAATCCTCCTGTCTCAGCCACCTGAGCCTCTGGGATTATAAGTGTGCACTACTGCTCCTGACTGTCAACTACTATTTATGAAGTAAAATGTTTATGATTCCTTTGTCCATCCTTATACCAAGTCCTTTTCCATTATTGTGGTTACCACTTCAATTGAGAAGCAAATGATCCATGTATAAAAATGCATGAGATCATGTAACAAAATGGTTCTTCTGACTTCTAAAATATTTTCATAGGTGCTTCTCTTACAACCTGAACTGTCTTTATAGTTTTATTCCCTTGCTCTTTTGTATCTCAAGGTGATAGTGACTATCATTTTTCCCCTCTTATTGAAAGAAAGTTCTAGAATAAATTACAGGGACCATGGATCAAGAGTCTTCTGAAGTATCTAAATGTTTTCATATTGCTTTTCCTGAAAGCAAAGACTCAAGGACAGAGACCATGCAGCTATTACAGCTTTAATCTGCAAGTTTGGTATCAATGACCACTGACCATCACTCTGTAAGGCCAACTTAGCTTATCCACTTTTGCTTGCATTCCTACCTTTGCCAGAATGAAGACAGAAAATCAATGTTTAGGTTACCTTCTCACCAACACAGAACAATTTAATCAAAGACCAAGACCCAAACAGAAGATAAGAAACTGAAAACACAACTATTTAACTATTTAATTGATTCAGTGATTTGAAATCAGTTAAATTTTTTTAGAACTAAATAAATGGTTTCTAAACTACCAAGACTTTACTTGGAAATGCTAGGGCTTTTTTCCCCCCACTTCCCACCATCACTAATTGGAATTCTCACAACTGTAAATGTTCAAAGAAAAGCACAAAAAAGCAGAGGGAGTAAGATGAGAGTAAGAGCAGCTAGAGTCATGGCCAGAAGCCTCAGGGCTTTCAACCTGTTCCAGCCAATCCCGGTGGAGCAGGGATCAGTACTGCATCCTCAGGAGGAGGAACTAGGTTATTCTTTAAATCTCTTCATCTCTCATTTCCACAGCTCTCTGAGTTAAGCTCTTGGGGTCAAGTACTCCCAGGGAGAGTCAGAGAATTCATACAGCCCTTGCCAAAAAAAAAAAAAAAAAAAAAAAAAAAAAAAAAATGCCCAGGAACCCTAAGAGTCAAATGCAGCCTAAAATTAGCCTTACAGGTGTGAAATATCCTATGTTGGACAGCTGCCTCTGCAAGGAGAAAACAAACATTGATTAAAGAACCTAATAGAATGTTTTGCCTTGATAATTGCAGAAGCTGTGGGAAAGAATACACATTCTCCAAATCGAACTTTGCTAAATGAGGGTCAGTAGCTTTAAGCTTTTTGTAGTAGAAGCTCAACCCTGCAGTAAGTGAATATTTTAACCACAGGAACACTGAAAATTCAATGATATTTTCATAATTGCAATTCGGATAGTCAATAAACACTGTAACCTGAAGTAGCTCACTTTGAAGAAAACTTGATTGCTTAGCTAAAAACATTGTAGCACATAATATTAATAAACCTAACTACTGAACTCTGAATATAATAGGACAATTATCTCAAGAAAGCATTAGTATTCATTATACCCAAAACATTAGTTTGTATAGACAGCTGCAGACACAATGCATGTAGTACAATTATCCACATAATGTTATTTGAAAATTTTAGCACATCTTGTTATGTGTTGCAAAAAAATTTTTAATAATGTCATGACTAAATAAGAGAAAATATTTTATGAACAGATCATAGATGAAAAAACATAATTATTAGATTTTTAATGAAATGTGGCAACCTGTAGCATATGAGTTTATGCATAGATGTTTTTTCTTTTGGAGACCAAATTAGAACTATTTCAGATAAATAATATGTTGTAAAATGAATGCTGATTTTATGAGTGCTTTATGCATGCCACTACAAGCCTAAAGTATCTTCAATTCTTTAGCTTCAATGTGCACTACTTCTATTTAGTTACATGTATTACTTTCAAAATATCATAAAATCTGTAAGAAAAATGGAGCCATTATTATAAGAGTCTTCTAGAACAGGACATAGTTCTGGAAGTAAAACTTTTGGATGACATTTACAAAAGTTATAAATATCATTCCAGATTTCTAAAATGTGAGAGTTGCTTGTAAGACATCTAATGCATCATGGTTTAGAGTTAACATGGAAGAATTGACCTCACTCAAAAATTCTGAATAACTGATTACTACAAAGTAATGCCTAATAAACAAAGGACTTTAGGGTCATTACCCTAAGTACATGTATGAAGACACGAATGGTGTGAATATACTTTATATATAACCAGAGATATGAAAAACTGTGCTCTATGTGTGAAATATGAATTGTTTTTTTTTTTTTTTTTTTTTTTTTTTTTTTTTTTTTTTTATGATTTTACATTTTTTTTTTTTTATTTAGCATTTTTTTACATACAATTGCTTGCATACAGAGTATATTCGTACAATTCAGGTCTTCAATCATGCATTTAGGAAAATGATATCCATCTCATTCAAACACCTTTTCTTTTCTTTTTCCTTTTCTCCCTCTCCCTCCCCCCTTGCTCCCTCCCTTACTCTCCCTTCCCTTTGACCATTCTAGTGTTCTTCTAGTCCTCGTATGTACCCTCCCATCCAACAATACTATGGGTGAAATATGAATTGTAATACATTCTGCTGTCATATACAACAAATTAGAATAAAAAATAAATAAATTAGAAAAGAAAAGGACTTTAGAAAGAATGCGGTAGCATCTCAGACTGAGTGAAGACTGTCAACAAAGTCAAGTAGCTTATTGAAAGGGACCAAGTTTTAAAGCGCTCCTCCCCAACTCTCTTCATGGGTAGTTCTAAGGTGTTATGATAGTAAATAGAGGATAAATTACTAGCATTTGCCACCTGAAGAGATCCAGAATCTAGAATTTTTGAAGTTCACAATTTACACCTTGAATCAGGCCAATAGCCCTGATGCAGAAAATAGGCAGTTCTGAAAAACTAGACCAAAACAGTTGCACACTGAGGTTCTTAGAAGGATATCTATCGACTATTTTGTTTTTTTTTTAATAAAGGGAAGAAGGAAAAAGCTTGTTTCTTTTGGTAATGTCATGTTTCATTTAAGAAGTTATTCTTAAGTGATCTTTGACTATTAGTTTTTTTTATCATTTTCTTTTCAAATACTTTTAATGCTTAGGAAGAGAAAGCACAAACCGGATCATGAATTGGGTTAAATTGGATTTGTAAAGGACAAAACTCTGTGTTATTTTTTCATATTCATTTCTGTAGACAGACAAAATTTATTGATATTTCTTTTAATTCTGATTATGAAATCAATAATATTAATTATAAATTATTTGGAAAATATAGAAAAATAAAAATACATTTAAGTTACCTTAATTTTCCTACTAGAGATTGCAATTATAAACACTTCAGTGTATTTTTAAGGGTTTTGTTCTAGACATAGGTGTATCATTTTTTGTATTTATCTTGCCTTTAATACTCAAACTAACACACACTAATATCATATTTTGAGCTTTTTCTAAGAATAAAAAACGTTCTTGAATAACATGATTTATTGACAACACAATACATTTAGACATTGTTGAACACTTAAAATGTTTCTTTTATTTTTTAAATTCTGAAAAAGGCATCTTTTTAAAATTTTATACCAATTTAATTTTGTACCTTGTTTGAAAAAAATCCTAGCAGGATTAAGTGAACACCATTATTACTTAAAAATATAGTTATGTCCAAAATAAGTAAACATATCATACTGAATATTATTCAAGTTATTAGAAGAAGCAATGATTCATTAATACTAATTAAACTTTTTGATATCAAAAGGATAAAAGAAAGTATCAAGTTAATGAACCCCATCTTTTATCCATGTCATTAATGATAGTTCATTTCATTTAAGTGCATTTTGTTGAATAGTATAATTTTTTTTATGCATTTAGCTGTCACCAGACATTTGACCTGTTCCCAGGTCAAATAAAAACACGTTTTTATTCTCCTGGGGTGAATACCAAGAATGGAATTGCTTGATCTTATAATCAGTATACATTTAAATTTATAACAAATGCCAATTTTCTGAAGTATACATTTGACCTATGTGTTTCTGTATAATTACTTTATATATGCAATTATACACAATTTTACATGTATGTAATTATGTACAATATGTGTGTAACTCTAAGTGTGTGTGTGTGTGTGTGTGTAACTCTAAGTGTGTGTGTGTGTGTGTAACTCTAAGTGTGTGTGTGTGTGTGTGTGTGTGTGTGTGTACTGGATAACAGGTTATCAGTGTCAATATTTTCAGTTATTTTCCATTATCACTGTGTTTTTCTTTGAACCCTTATCCAAGCATAATTAAACTCCATGACAGTCCTTTAAATTAAAGTTAAAAGAGAAATTTATAAAATTCCAAATTGCATATTGGTTTGGCTTAAATGGAGTCCTCCTTCCAATAAAAAATTCAATTATTTTGGGCACAGTATTTTTCAGAATTTTTCTAAGAATTTCTCGTGTCTCTCGCTGTCATACAGAGAGCACTGGAAAGAAATAACCTAATTCTAATCACTTTTCTCTGTCTTTTGGTTGTGACACAACTTATTCATTGTTTATTTCTCCATTGTTGAATAAGGACAATGTCCAATCATGTAAACTTTCTGACCTTAAGTCCCAACATTTATAGAATGTTGTATTATATTCAAACACCTCTATTTTAATTTTAATATATTTTAAATTTCTAATTTACATCAAATTAATTACTTTTAATTGAATATTCATTCTTTCTTTCCAAAAATGAAATGGAGATTTAAATAAAGACATTCTTGTAACAAACTTACGCCTGAAACTCAAAGATGTATAATCAAATAATCGAGTAGAATCATGCATAGTTTTAAAGTTTTGTCTTCAAATTTGCAAAGTGAACATACTAAGGATGAACTAATCATAAAAGTTTAGTTTTGAGATGCTTATCTTACCTTCTCAAAACTTATGAAGAGCATTTCTTTTAAACATAATATTTTTTTATTAAAAACTAACATATTTTTCAGTTATTTGAAACTTGTAAGGAGAACAGAGTATATGCTGTAATGCATTCATCACCACATTCAAAAAATGTCTGATAGTTGATTTTTATGGTTAGGCATTTCCTTTGGGTCTAAGAATGATAGTATAATATATATAAATTTTCTGATAGATTTTACAATATTTCCCATATCTGCATATATATTTCTACAAAATGTCTATATTTCACTTTAGAGGCTAAGGACATTATGAAGATAATATGTAGGCACAAAGATGTATGCAATATAATAGCTTCACTTACCACTATTAGAAGTGGATAAAAGATTTGCAAAGTAAACTAAGGACAAATTTGCTAGGACAGAGGAAAATAATACTTGAAAATGAGATAGCTTTCTTACAAACAATATAAACCAGGAAATAAACATGGTGTTTGATGCATTTTCATTATTTTCTATATGAACTTGGAAAATGATCTACTCTGTATTTCAGGTTTTTAAATTATAAGTAGGCTTATTATACTTAATACATAAAATATAAGCTGTGATGATTAACATAAGAACATTGATAATAGTATCTAATAATGTACTTGGAGTAATTTTAGGAACTATATAGAATTATACCTCATACACTAGAGTCTGTTCATTTGATTCTGAGATCACTTTCTATTGTCACATCTGTCTGGTTGTACTATCCAAGGATAACAGGGAAAAAAACACTCACAGTCTCCTTGGATATACCTATTTAATTTTAAGATAGTATCTGCTATGTGTTTAATAACATCCGCAAAGGAATACAAAAGAATTGTGAAGTCTTACTTGTAATTTTTAAATTTCCTACCATCTGTTAGAACAGACAAGGGTAACATACATGGAAGATGTAGAAAATATCAGAACACAGATATAACCAGATGCTGCATCTTCTGTCAAAACATTCAGCCGAGCACAAATTTAAAAGAGTGAGAGACCCATGTGGACCAAAGTCAGAGGTTTCATAAAGGACGTGGACTGGAGGCAGGATGTAACAGAAATGTTTCATATTGAATGAAAATTAGAGAGACATATTAATAAAGTAAATGCGGTAGAAAATATCAAGTTATTGCTTGAAAACAGGCTTTTATGTTGGTAGAAAGATGAAAATCCAGTTGCATAGTTAGAACGGGATTAATTTGCAATTCTGCAACACATTTGGAGGGCGGGTACCAGGGATTGAACTCAGGGGCACTCGACCACTGAGCCACATATTCAGTCATACTTTGTATTTTATTTAGAGACAGGGTCTCACTGAGTTGCTTAGCACCTTGCTGTTGCTGAGGCTGGCTGGCTTTGAACTGGTGGTCCTTCTGCCCCAGCCTCCCAAGCTGCTAGGATATAGGTGTGCGCCATCCAGCCCTGCAACATATATTGAAGTATACCTTAGTGCTAAAGAATTCTTAAACCAATGGGAATTTCCCAGTCTGGTGGAATTTCTTTGGGCTCAGCAAATCTGCATATTAAGCAGTCTATCACAAAATATAGCATCTATTTTCCATGGGCCACAGTGTTCAAACTGTTCCTGGGGGTGAATGCTGCTTGCTTTTCATACACATGTGAATATTTGTCTTTCACCAAAAAGGCAACCCCCTGCAAAGCAATATTAATGCTATGTTATAATTTATTACTATACACACAAATTGAATATTTTAGTCAATTAAATAATGCAAAATTAGCCATTCCGACAAGATTATATCCAAAATTATATTTAACGAGTAGTGATAAATCATATTAAACAACTTTCTTGTATCGAGTTAAAGCTCCAAAGCTTCAGATTGGTCAGTTTATTAAACATTCAAGAAGAATATAAGGTGGATACAGATTTGATATGAAAGAACAAAAATATCAGTGGGAATTTTCCCCCATGTTATTGTTCTTCTTTTATTGTATTTTTTCTGTATACATGTTGATAACTAACTGGAGATAGAGCCAAACAGCCCAAATTAATTCATCACTGTTTGGCATGATTGGCAACCCCTACTGAGAGGAGAGGAGATCTGAGCTAAGCTAAAGTCTGAATTGGCTCTTCCTAGTTAGAGAGATGTGCCTCCCCAGATGAGCTTCACCCACATTACCTGCAGTGCATTCTGGGGTCAACTAAACTTCCAGGTCGGTACAGAAAGACCAATGCGTACCCTTTAGCCTAAATTTAAGAAGAATCAGGCCATCACAGATTTGAGATTTGCATATGTGTTAGAGTATGGACTCAAGTGTGAGTGTGAATATTTGTGTTTGTGTTTATTTGCTAAAATTGCTGAGTTTGATCCAAATATTCCATGAATCTTCAGTTTTGCTTTTATGTGGGAATGTACACACTTTTAAAAGTTTGCTGCCTAGGACATGCATTTCCACTACTCCTTTGTATTAAAATCCATTAAACTTGTCTTCATATATCTTCAGGCTTTTTTTTTCCCCCTCTAACCCTTGGTAATTCAATCTCAACTATTTTGGAACCAAACCCATAAGGAATTTTCAAAAAATCATATTGAGTTTTATTCAAAGAAAACTAAATTTCTTAATGAGAAGTTGAGAAATCAGTAGGTCGGACTCCTATTTGAAGAAAAAGTTGACAGCTCATTTCATTTTAACTATCATATGGAAACAATAGTATGTTGGAATAGATCATAAAAGCTGGAATTTCACTGGTAATCAGGAATCTAAGATATTGTTCTTTGGTAGGGAATTGAAGCATTCCCTATCCTTCCTCTTGTTGATAGAGGTAACTGTTTCATTCGCATGAATAGTTGCAAGTTATTTAAGAAGTTTTAAGTCAAAGCAGTTTTAGGGTAAATGAGGTTTTTATTAAAAAAACAAGAAACATTTTCCCCTAATAAATTCTATTAATACTTCATGCATTAGCAATCTTAAGAATTATTGTGCATCTGGGAAGTATTAGAATTTTACCTGAAATTATTTTCAGTACTATAAAGTGGAGTGTTCCCTTTTTCCAATTCCTACAATCGAATTGTCAGATTGGATGCTTCCTCTGCTCTTCCATAGCCCTCCAGGCAACATATGTTATTAAACCACAGAGAGTCACCAGGGAGAGCAGAGAGCATGTGGGAAATTAGGGTTCCTAAGTAGAGAGAAGTTGGCAAATCTATAAAACTGTGGATAATCTCTCTCTTGAGCCATCTCTCCACTTTAAATTATCCCTGTTAACCAAAATAAACTTAGGGCATCATTCCATGGCTAATGTGCTTTGAAATATTTTGCTCAGTTGTGGTCAGGAGGTCTGTCTTGCATTTTTATAACAAATGTGTTCTCTTGGTACTCAATGCTATTGATTTTGTGGACAAAGGGATGTGATCAATGAAGTGACAGCTGTAGCCTAAAAATGATTGGGGCAGGAAATATAGTAATGATGAGCTAACCTCAAAAGGCTGAGCTTTGAGCTGCTTATCTGGACCTTTTGCCTTCTAGAAATTAGGAGGGAGTCCTGAGAGAGCTACTTTTAGCAAGTATTCTGTTGACATATACTTCATGTCAGGTCAAAAATACCATATAGCAGCCTTTCCAGTGTATTTTAGCCAAGGGGCAATAAACCCTTAAAGGCCACCGTTTAAAAAAAATAAAGTTATATTTGTTATATAATAGAGAGAGGTGACTCTGAGAGTTCTTAACTTTAAGTTCTGTGAAAAGAATCAAGTTATATTTTTTCCCTCATTTTCAAGCATAAATGTGGCCATCCAAAAGTTCAATTTCCTCTACTTGTGTAAATATCGGTTGATATGTATTTCATTGGCACCTACATATATAGCAAGGGTTTTAATCTGTCTTATGCTTGTTAAGTTCTTAAAACTCTGTTATTTAATTCATCCAGCA
Source organism: Tamias sibiricus (assembly GCA_025594165.1). Taxonomy (NCBI): domain Eukaryota; kingdom Metazoa; phylum Chordata; class Mammalia; order Rodentia; family Sciuridae; genus Tamias; species Tamias sibiricus. The sequence goes on from CM046661.1 coordinate 43,109,146, forward strand.
GGTGTTGATGTGCTCCTGTGTAGTAGGTATCAGGCTAGGTGCAGAGGATTAAGGGATAATGCTTTATATACAGATGGTCCATAGCTTTTACAATGGGGTTCTGCTTAAATAAATTCAGTCATGAATTGAGAATATCGTAGTTGAAATTTCATTTAGAACACCAACCTATTGAACCTCAGAGCTCAGCAACACAGTCCATTGTGGAGCATCAGTTGTTTCCTCTCAAGGTCCTGTGGCTGACTGGGAGCTGTGACTCACAGCCATGGCCTAGCATCTGGAGAGAATATCTTACTGCTCATAACTAACCTGGGAAAATAGTATAATTCAAAATTCAAACTATAGTTGCTACTGAAAGCATATTGGTTCCACATCATCATAAAGTAAAAAACTACAGAAATTAAACCATCAAAAATCAGGGCCCATCTGTATAATTCTTTGTCTTAAGACATCCTACGCTCTATGCAAACATGTTGCATTGAAATGAGTTCATCCAAAAAGCCTAACCCATGCAAGAAGAGAAAACAACTTTGTCTATATGAAGGGAGGCCATTAGGAAAGTCTCCTGGAAGCACTAACTGCAATTAGTATGATATTCAAATAAAACTCAGTCAGACATTTTTTTCCTAGACAAAATAAAAAAGGTAATACTTCTGCAAAAGTTCAAAGAAGAGAAACTTCATGCAGTTTTAACATGGAGCTCCATAATATTAGATCTTACAGGGTGACTTGAGAAAGAGAAACGAGAGGAAATTAAGCTAAAACTGGACCTGAGTAAATTCAGACATGGCGCTAGCTGTCCTGCTAAGGAACTTGACTTTACCTGTGGGCAATGGACCATCATAACTAAAGGGTTTAAGCAACCAATAAAGGCAAAGACAGACTTTTGACATTAGAAGAGCTCATTTAAGTGTAGTGTACTTTCAGTTGGAGAAGCAAAAAAGACCCTGATTTATAGTTCCACCTGTACCAAGTTGCCCAAAAGTATTACTGGGATAGTTCTGAGAAATAGTATACTTCTGAGGGAACTGAAATATTAATAATACTTATCTTTCTATTGATAGTTTTATATATTCTGGAAAAATGGGAGCAATTTGGCAATTATATAAATGCCCCCTACATGTGCCCATTGAATTAAAAATGCTATCATAAAAAGTTTTACATATTCTCACACTAATCATCTTTATGTGTTTTATAAATAATGAACCTTGACAATTTATTAGATGATATCCTACGGCATGAAAAAAATACTTTCTAGTGTATTTCTAGAGTACATTGAACACACTAGAAAGTTCGGTTTTTCATATACCAAGGTGTATATCTATGCTATGTATTTTAGAACATTAAAAAGAGGCAGCAGAAAAGAAGGAATTCTTGAGTATATACACTAATTTAAAATAATAAGACATGTGCCTTTGTACCTTTGCATTTTATGAATTGACTTTTCTCATAAATAAGATATAATCGTCTCTTTAAATAACCTATCGACTGATTTAAAAGAAACATCCACACATAAGCTAAGTGTCTGATATCGTCTCATTTCAAAATCAGGATTTTTTGAGTATTATTTAGATATTTCATTGATATGAAAACTGAACGCTTGAGACTACAGGCAGCACAATGCCTCAGGCAACCCAGCATATCAAAATATAGTGCACAGAGAGACTTTTACTGCTTCTGCTATTTAAAGACCTATTTTCATGAGCTTATTAGCTACTAGTGATCCCAAAGGAGAAATACAATTAAAACTTAATCATACCAAAAGCTGGGATTCTTCTGATTCAGCGAACTTGTAATCTATTATATTTAGTAGTTTACTTGTAAATGTCTGAACACTGAGAATGAAAATCAAATAAATGGACTTGATTCTGTGGTGATACAGCTCCTCTGAACTCACATCGAAGGATTGGACTATTTTGTGTTCATTTTACTACTTATGCACCACCCCCCACACCCACACACCCACACATTTTCAGGTTCTAAAATTGTGGCATCTCTCTTTTCTTTTATGAAAGCAGAATAGCTCCCATTCCCCTTGACTATTATATTATACCATTCCCTAGATTTCAGATATGAAATCAAATCCTTATAAAATAGATGATGCTAAAGAATTTGAGCCCACATTAGCAAGTCAAGTAAAGAGTTTAGAGATATATAAAAACCACAGTCGGATGATCCTATATTTGCTCAGGAACTCGAGGTGAGCAGGGAGATTCTATTACTCAGAGTACGAAGAGGAAGACACTGTTTCATTTACAAATATTGATTCCCATGCACTTCCCTACCCCCTGTCCTCACAGCCTCTGTTACGGGATAGCTTGAGCTTTCTTCAAGCCATATGAAACAGATAGAAGCAATAAAGGAGAGAGGGGGCTTGCTAGGAGTGTTTCTCAGTCTCAATTCAGAGGCTGAACTGCTTTGTTGGATCCAGAAGGACAGGTCAAAGGGCATCAGTGTGATGGGGACACTGGTCTACCAGTGGTTCTGTTAGACTTGTAACCACTTCCCAAGTCTTCCTCTATGTGCTGTTTCTGAGGGAACAACAGACCTTGCTGTGTTGCTGTCAGCTGGTGCCACAGAGGTAATCTCCTTATCATGCAGATAATCAAGGCCTTTCAGAAAGTTAGGGAAGAACTAAAATGGCTTATGTGTCCCTCAGGAACAGAACTTGATATTCTCACAGGTACATCTCCTTCCATGTTGCTTTTGAGACTACTGGTTTTGGGAAATGAATTCATTTCAGAATAGAGTATGTGTGTATTTTTAACTTTGCCTCAGATTGCAATTATTTTTGTACTCACTCTTGTCTTTCTATGGAAAAAAGAACAAAAGATACCGTTCTGGGGGCTCTCTCCACTAAGCGAAGTTTTGCTCATCATTTCAAATTCATTCAATGAAGGGGGCAGGCCCAGGATGGTAGTCATAAAAGATTTGTAGATCTAACTATATAGAATCATTGTTAATGGCAAAATTATACCATTACAATTTATTATTATTTTTTTTTTAGGTAGGGTCTACTGCTAGTTCTCGTGATAAGTGATTTTTTTTTCAAATATTTATTTATTTGCTTTAGTTGTACACAATGCGTTTATTTGTACGTGGTGCTGAGGATCGAACCCGGGCCGCGCATGTGCAAGGCCAGCGCTCTGCCGCTGAGCCACAACCCCAGCCCCGTGATAAGTGATTTTATTAGGTAGAATCTAGTGCCAGCACCTGCACTAGAATTCTCTTGCTTCACTCTTAGTCCTTCTGATTGTAACTTGTCCCTTTGACTTCCTTTCTATTCTCCTCATTACATTGTGCCTGTTTTATCCTGTGCTTTAATGTTTGGAAAGTTTTACCATTTAGCATGGAATTTTTAAAAATCTATTGGTAATTGGGACATATCACCACAAATAAACACACCATTTTTTTAGTTGTAGATGGATACAATAACTTTATATATTATTTATGTATTTTTATGTGGTGCTGAGGATTGAACCCAGTGCCTCATTTGTGCTACACAAGCACTCTACCACTGAGCTACAACCCCAGCTCAAACACACAGTTTTAGGAAAAATTATTGGAAACAAAATTATCCAGTGGTACTGAAGAGCTTTATTCTTTCCTTTATGAGAAGACACCTAGTCACTCCTCTCTGAGGCAGAGGTCATTTGTCTTGTTATATTGTCCTAAAATCCACAACGATCTACTTTAGGTAATTTGTTCTGAAAGTGACACAACTGTGCATCCACAATAGAAAGTGTTTACAGATCAACTTTGCTCAGAAGGAAACATCTCCATTCATTCTTTCTTTTCATGTTGATTAATTGTGTTAGATACTTTTCGAGCAATTTGGGAAATTCCTATGAACATAACAAACAGTGATCAGTGGCTTTAGAGTCTTCTAATTCTACCACTAAATAATGAACTATACAATAAAACCCATAGATACAGATAAAAAGAAAGAGAATTTTACAGTGTGAAGTATAATTCTACGGAAAGGGAAAAAAACAAGAATAAGGTAAAGTGGTTGGGGAGTGTGCCGGACAGAGTGAAAAGAGATGTCTTTTCACTTAACCTGAGAGGTGAACTTCTCTGAAGGTTCAGGGGCTCAACTTTTTCTCCTCTCCCATAAATGAGTATACTATCCAAGGGATGGATTTCACTGCTTGTGGAGAGATGTTTAACCTAGATTGTATCTTTACCTCTTTTGCATGGGGTCTTGGAAGGATGTCTTACATCCTTTTTGGTAATTCAATTTTTAGAGCAAGATCAGGGACCAGGCTGACAGCTGGGGAGGTTTAGGTTTGGTCCTTGACTATGACATCATGAGCAAATAAGGCCCCACATTTGACCAATGTACTTGTGGTTATTTACTCAGAGCAACAAAATGGGAAGGAGGTTTGTTGAAAGCTTTATTTTAATCACTGTTATGCATTATGTGTATGTCCATGGCTAAGACTGGTTTGTGTCTATTAATAATATTTACCTGATACATATTACAGACCAGGATATACTTTATTATTCCCTACACAGATTCATTTCACACTCAGAATATCTTTTAAAGTAGTTAATACTATCATCTGCATTTTACAGGTAAGGAAATTACAGGTGAAGCATTGAAATTAAGCTATATGTTCACCAGTCATTATAGAAAGCATTTACTATTTTTCTTTCTCATGTTTAGAATGAGACTAATATTACTTTCCTCACAAATATTTATAAGGAACAAGAGAAATTTCCTATTCAGATGACCTAATAGCCTATCTTATTGCCTAAATCATGATTTTTGTCCTCTAAAACTTCACTCTCCTTCCCCCAAAAGGTACATTTATATTATATGGTAGAATTAGCATCATTTTCTCCCTGTACCTATAGTTATATCAACTTCCAAGTTCTCATGTTCATGATTTATTCCATCTTCCCATATTATTAATGGTCTGGGAAGCAATACTCTAATTTATATGAAATAAAAAATAATAGCAAACATTCACACAACAGTCTCCCTATATTCTGGGTACCATTCTAAATATGAGTTATATACTTTAACTCATTTTAATATTTTAATTTAATAGTTTAATATTATTCCTCTTATGCAGAAAAAGAAACTGAGACGTAGAGGAACAAGATCATTTGCTCAATGTCCATGTGAGGTGAATGTAGAGCCCAGATTTAAATGGAGAGATCCCAGTCTAGGAGTTTATGCTCTACATGGACTTGCATGTATATATTTACACCATTACACTTTTTAGTTGTTTTTTTTTTTTTTAATTCTAATTAGTTATACATGACATTAGAATGCATTTTGACATGTTATACCCAAATGGAGCACAACTCCTCACTCCTCTGGCTGTACATGGTGCAGAGTCACATGAGTAGTGTAATCATACATGTATATAGGGTAATAATGTCTGTCTCATTCTACTGTCCTTCCCATCCTCGCCAACCCACTACTCCCTTCACTCCCCTCTACACAATTCAAAGTTAAAAATACATTTTTAAAATTGTTTCATTATGCGTAAAATCTGAAAGTCTTTGCTCTGTGGTGGTTTTAGATATTTTGGGGGGTAAGGATTATATCTTTAAATAGCACTGAAACAAAGAATCAGTGTCCAGCACCCAAAGACAAACATCTCAACACTGTCTAATTCTGTCTTCCAATTCAAAACACCAGTTTACTGAGTGCATCTCTGTCTGGAATCACATTTTAGCCAGGCTTATATCAAGAATTATGTTATAATCTCACAAGTTTAGAAGGTCACAGTTCTGCCAACATGCTAATTAACAACATTTCAGCTCTGACGCTACTAACATAGTACAAATTATAAACCTATTTTGGTGGTTTTCATTCATAAAGCAAAATCCATGTGACTTAATCATATTTTGTACCAAAAAAACAAACAAACAAAACCCCTTGATCTCAAGTTATTATTTGTGACATACTAGGAATTTGAAAATTATACCAAACTGCTTCTGGAAAGAAATACAATTAAAAGACTTGAAAAAACCTTTTAACTTTTAGTAATTGTAATCAGTGATACATTTCCAACAGCACATTTTTTTCCTACAAGCTGTTTACAAAGGAATTGTACTGAGACCCACTTCATTCTGATTTGTTTTTCTCTTATAATGGTCTTGAAACAGAATCTGGTCTTAGCTAGTGGAGGATAATCTAATATAAGGCTTTTATAGATATAAAAGATTGCCTATTACATCTTTCTTGCCTTCAGACATTTAAAAAGTACATAAATATTGAAACTTTTCAAGTGCCCATTTAGACATTATTACTGAAAACTTAAGTATCAGCAGTTATGACATGCACCATATCCTACATTTAACAAAATTGTTAAATTCAAAATTTGCAGATTATCTTGTAAGACAGGTAAGAGACTGGTGTTTTTCTCACCTTGCCTCATTTTAAGTATAGGGGAGGTGATATTCTGAGAATTTTATTAAATATTAAAGTTTATCTAAAAGTGTCAACATTATCTAAAAAGAAATTATTATACAAACTGTTTAGCATTTTTAGCTTTCTGGTTATTTTTTTTTTTTGTTCTGGCATCTTTGTCCATAGTATGGGATGTGATACTTTAACAATATCACATGGAAATACCTTATAATCTCCACAGATGCCGATTATTCTCTGATCATTAGTATTTCTCATTGAATTTGAAATCAAATCTGACTACAGACACTATCGTTAATGGCCATGATCATAGCAGCTGTTTACTGAATGTCTACTATATGCCAGGTACTGTTATAAATAGGAGTCACATTACATTAAGCTCTTCAGAAATGTTATATCAGTTAATCCTATCAGAAACCACATAAAACCATGTAAAAGAAATATTTCCAGTTTACAAGTGAAACTGAAATCTAGTGAGATAAGTAATTTGTTCAAGGTCATATGGCAACTTTCACCCTTGAATACAATTATGGTCAATTCAACTTCTAGAACTAAGACTTAACTGCTAAGCTATTTTGATAAGAATGTTCTTGAAGTCATCAACAAGGCTTTGCACTTGAGCACTTATTTCTGTAATACCACTTAAGAGAATGATATCTCAGAAATTTCCAGTTTCTATTTCCATCAAGCTTGAAATGTAGAGACATACTTTTAATCAGTTGGAAAAAATAATTTCATTATATCATTGATGTTTTCATGAATCAATTAGAGGTCTTAGATAAATTAACTGGTTAGTTATATTTTATTTATTTATTCTTTTTACTTCTAAAGCTTATTACCTCTGCTCTAATATAATGTGAGCTGTTGTATACAAAAACACATCTGAGAATAACAGCCTAAAGAGCCTAAACTAGGCAGTGAATAAATATATCTCATTGTAAACCAGATTTATTTATTGATTGGCTGCTAGTTGTAGGAAAATGTTATTAGATTCCTAGGGCTGCCATAACAAATTACCAAAAACTTGGCAACTTAAAACAATAGAAATTTATTTTGTCTCAGCTCTAAAGCACAAAAGTCTGCAATCAAGGTGTCAGCAAGGCCATGCTCCCTCCCAAGACTCCAGGGGAGAAGCTTTGTTTGCCTCTTTCAGCTTCTGGTTGCAGAGTTTCCTGGTTTGTGCTAATTTCAGCCACAGGACCTGTTCCTTCTCCCTATGAACCTCTCATAAAAATACTTCTCTTGGATTTAGGGCATACTCCAATAATCCAGACTGACTTCATCTTGAGATCCTTAAATTACTTATAAATTCAAAGTCTACTTCTCCAAGAAAATCACATTCACAGGTTTTAGGGATTCAAACATAGAAATATTATTTGGGGAGATTATTATTCACCCAGGAACAGTAGAAAGTGACATATAAATGATCCTAAGTTTCTAGACTGCTCCAGAAATTGAGTTGGACCATTAAGTAAACAGAAATATGGAAAGTATGGGGAAAAAAAGAGCAGGGTGGGGGCTTGCATTTTACTGTGGACCTACTGGGATGCCAGTGTTTGGTTTGGAGCTTGAGAGAGAGATCAGGATTAGAAATACAGAGCTTTGAAACTCCTCATGAAAGAAGGCAAAGTCATAAAAGTGTTTAAGTTTGGCTAAATGGAGAGTATAAATGAGCAAAGAAGGATGAGAAAGAAGTCAGAGAGGGAACATAGCAGGGCTCAATTTCATTCCATAAAGAGGCAAAAGAGGAGCTGTCAAGAGACTGAAGAAGATTGTTCCATTTGGGACAATCACAAATAATGCATTGTATTAAGTACATGAATGGTTTCAGAAAGGAATCCAGAAAATACAATGAGGAGAAGTGAATTCAGGGAAATACCACATATTAATCGCCTATTTGGTAATATTATCAGACATCAGGTATCTGTCTTGGTAATAAGGAGAATCTTGGCAACATTTTACCCCCATCATCTTTACTTGGTGGTTATTTATTTAGTGTTAGCTGCAAGAACAATGTAGCAATTTCAAACCTTTTACATTATCTCTAGCCCTTTATTTGGTTCCAAACATGTGGATGAGAATCTGGCATAATTTTACTATATATCAAACTGACCAGTATGATAAGTATCTGTGGTTGTCACTGTTAGACCTGACCCCTGGTCCCTGCAGACCAGAAGGTTCTGAGTGACTGGTTTCCCTCTCCCCTTGTGCACATGAGGGTAGTTAGTGATTCTGTCTATTAGACTAAGCAAGTAAACAAGCTGGGCCCTTTGGGCACAAGGATGACAGTGGCAGTAGGCTCAAGTTGCTGCCTGTCATTTTTGTTGGCTTTTTTTCTTTCTAACTTGTTTACTTTGGTTTTGGTGAAAACACATCTCTGAATATATGCCTTATGAAAAGGACTTGTTGTGTAAGCCTTTTACCTAAACCTGGTATCAGCAACAATTCACAAATATTTTTCATTATTACCTCCTACAGGAAATTTTTCAGACAATTCCTTTTCCTGATTACCATTATGCCATTAGATTATATTGCCAAAGACATATTGTATATTATTTATGTACTGTTATTTGGAGGACAACAAAAAATGTAATATCAGAGTTTTTTATTTTTTTTTCCCCTAGCCTTTCCTTTCTGGATCAATTTTTTGTTCTCTATGGGCAATATTCTGTGGAGAAGGCATGGATTTGGTCTATGCATTAAAGTTCATTTTAGCACCTAAAATAATGAAGTACCATTTTAGCACCTAAAATAATCTAGTACATGGAATAATGTACTTTGGTTCAAATTAGGGATCATTTTATATCTGAGAGAACATATTTTACTTGCTTTGCTCCTTGGTAGATTTGGCCGCATTATTAATAAAGCTAATGAAAATTTAATTTCATAGATACTTATTGCTGAAGTTAAATTTTTATCACTATTATTTATTATTTAATTTTAATCAAGTGCCACACTGTAGTAGGTGCCTCTTTGAGTCCATACCTCGACTCAATGAATTGCTCCTGAATGACCCATGTAAGTCATTTGCTGAACTTTGTCGCACAGAAAGGAAATTCAAAAGTAGTCCCACCTATTAAATATCAATCTTTACTCTTTAGGCTGCAATAATGGAAACCCATTTTAGACTTTATTCTCAGTACGTTAATTAAATATATACACTGATTTTCCACCCCACAAACTTGATTCTTCAAAAGTATTCAATAAGTGAAAACTACTTTTCAGGGGCAGGGCAGTTGCTCAAGTCAAAATCTTTGGAGTTATTCTATCAGGCTAACTGAACCTGCACAACTAAGCAATCGACAAATCCTGTCAACTCTGTCTTCAACATACAAGTAGAATCTTGCCACTTCTCATCAGCCTCATCATAACCCAAATTACAAATGTTTCCCACTCAATTATCACCAAGTCCTCTTAACTGTATCCTTGATTTCACCCTTGCTCTCTACCATCTGATTTCAAGAGCAGCCAGAGGCTCTATTACAATAAAACTCACATAGTGACACCTTTCCCCTCTCAACCCACCAATAAGCCCCATGTCATTCATTTTCCTGGTTTCAGAAGTCCTGAGTGATGTGGTCTCCACTGCATCTTCATCTTCATTTCGTTTATTCAGTCTGTTTTGGGCACATAGACCTCTTTACAACATCTTGGACAGTCTAAAACCCCTGCAACCTCAGGGGCTATCTATAATCATTTCCTTTCATTTTTTAATGTTTAAAGTTCTTTTGAAAATGGACGCATAGAAATTGTATATATTTTTGGAGTACAATGGGATGAGTCAATACACCTATGCATGGTGTAATGTTGACATCAGAGTACACATACCTACCTTCTCAAATATTTATCATTTCTTTTTGCTGAAAACATTCCAAATCTTTCCGTGTAGCTTTTTGAAATGTACGTTGCATCCTTGTTATCTATAGTCACCCTACTATGCAGTACTATACCAGAACTTGTTTCTCCTCCTACTTTTTTTTTTTTTTTTTTTTAAATCTAGAATGCTCTTTCACTTATTCTCTCCTGGTCTACCTCCTCACTCTTGATCTCAGTTCAAACATCTGCACATTTCTGAGGTTTACCATGGACACTATATTGTAAATGGCCAAAAAGAAAACAAAAATCTTTGGGGGACACCTTCCTTTTATTCTGCTTTGTTTTTTCTGTCAACATTAATACCAAAAATATGTTAAAGATTTATAAAATACTATCTATCTCTGCTCACCATAAAAGTCTCCCCAGGGTAGAAATTTTATCTTCTTATTCACTGCTATGTAATATTTAAAGTAGGTACTCAAAATAAATTTCTTAAATGCAAACTTTCTTCTAGCTTTTTGAAATGCATTGAATTAAATTTTTTCATGTATTATATTTACTATTTATTTGCTATCAGTTAAATATTGTTTTCAATGACCTTCAAGATCATGTGGTCCCTCGTGTTGACTCATCCTGTGGTCATTTTTATTCAACTCCAACAAGTTGTTGCTAACAGCTGTTCTGGAGTCAGAGGAGAGAGGAATGAGGGAAATAGACACGGTTCCTGCTATACAGTACAGTCTTGTTTTGATTGTTTCTGTCCCACATATTTTATTAAGAGTTTTAGTTATCAAAAGGCTCAAATTATGTGCAAACCAGTTATTTCATACAGATGAGTCCCTAAATAGATAAAAATAATGAATTTCTTATAAAAAAACAGTATTAGTTTGCGACTGACAATTTTAAGACAGTTTTAAAAATTGTGCATTTTGCAGTCCAGTTTTAAGGCAGATACAATTTGTTCAGAGATTCTTTAGTTTTCATTTAATTGTAGGAAATTTTCAAATGACAGAGATTTAGAGCCATGTGGTCATTAATGATGTTTTCATCTTGTAATAATCCATATTTTACTTGGCAGAATACATTGTGTTATGGAGTTCAGTATGCATTTGTGTAATTAGGGACACATTTCTTTTTTAATCACTGATATGTAAATGACTTTCTCAAAACTTAAGTTATGAAGTGGTAAAACTCAGATAAGAAAACTATTTTAACCTCTTCTACTCTTCATTTCTGATTCCTAAATATGTAGAATCATTTCACCTGATTACAGGGTTTCAGCAGAGTGAAAACACAAGCTTATGAATTCTCCACTTTCTTATTAGGCATTGAGTGTGATTATAAAGCAATAGGTGTCTCAGTTTTCATTTTAAGTATCATGCTATGAGAACTTCTATGAAAGTTAAATGAAAACTTGCATGTTAAGATAATTTTTCTTTCAAGTCAGCTTTTTCTGCATAATAATATGTGAATCACAAGCCAATAGATTATACATTAAGTATATCTAGGAATATTATCAAAATTTTCAGGTGGATTTCTGTCTTCAAAACGCATACCACAGTCCCTAGGTATGTTCCCACTCCTGGTGCCTTGAGTTTTTCTGTGGACGTGAATAAATTTTCATTGGCATATGTAATAATTCCTTTTATTTCTGCAAAATAAATATGAACATATAGATACTATAGCTTGCACTACTTTGAGAAGTTCCTGTCTATGACAGATTTCTCTAAGTGTAAAAAATGTTTGGCAGATCTGGATTAAACACCTGGGTTAGGTTTGGCTTTCCATAACTTATGTTCACTGGGATGTTTATTTAGTTGTTATAGTCACATACCTTCTTGGTCTATTGTTTTACTATTAAAGAAGCAAAGATCAAATTGAAGTATCTCTGAACAAATTGTATCTCATATAAATATTTGCTTCAATAAACAGAGTTTTAGAAAGAAATCGAGTTTTTAAAACTATACCCTTTGAAAGAAATATCCCACCCAGAGTTCAACAACTATATTCACTCTCAGAAAAGTTAAGCAGGCTAAAGTACAACCATAAGATAATATAAACATTTACATAGAAATTACTTCAATGATTTGGAAAACCCCAAGCAAGAAAACATAAAAATTAATTAGGCCCACACTAAATTTTCTCTATTGTTTTACATGAGCATGTTTTTATTGCCCAAATCAGGTAATTTAATATAAAAATGTAGTGTTTTAATGTTAGAGTCTGGGGGGCTAAGAAACCTGAATTACTTCTCTAATGATTGTTTTCATGTTGGCAGCACAATGCACCACCACACTAAAGAAATGAAGAGCCTATTCCTATAATTAATGTAATTAATTTTTAAAGCATTAAAGATTCAAAATGACTCATGAAAAATAACACAAGAAATGCACTTCTGTTCCCCACAGTTAAGTCCTGTATTTCTGAATGCAACTTTATATTGAATTTAGAAAGGTTAAATTGACTTTTTAATTACCTCTCCAATGACCACTGATGTAGCTGACCTTGAAGGCAAATATTAATTAGCTGATCTTATATCTTACAGGTGCATGTTATTAAAAGGACTATCAATGTAATCTACCTTATCTAAGCAGTGACAAATAACACTTTAGTATGATGTATATTAGGAGATTTGTCAGTTTTGAGGTTTATGTCTGAGAAAATACTCATAATAAATGATGTGCTGAATATTCTCATAGGCACAAGTTGTGTGACTGCTAATCTTTCAGAGATATTCTATCACCATTAGCAAGGCAGAAAATTATGTATTTTGCACTCCAGTTTTAAGGTAGTTTTAAAAGATGTATGTGGATTTTACTGGAATTATCTTTGTGTAGGTTTTAGACCAAGAGAAAACTTGTCCTCATTCCTAGGTTATTAGGAACGACGTTTTGAGAAAGGTAAACATGAACAAGGAAGAAATGTTTGAGCACAAAAACATAATACTGATTTACTTCTAAATCAGTAAAAAGTTTAAGACCAGAAATTTTTAAAACATAAAGTGAAAACAAATTCAGCAGTATGATAGATTATTTAGTATAAAATAACAAGAAAACTTAAGCAGTAAACGAATGTAAACCAAAGAGCTCAAATGTCTGTGCAGTTAATTCTGTGTAACTTTCTTGCTGAACTATATACTAAAATTAATTGTGGGAAATTTTCAAATGATGCATCTATTTCACTGAACGCATCAACAGAGGCTAACATGTTCAATGCATAAATGTTCTCAGACATACAATAAGTTAGATGATTTAGGGGGAAAAACATATTCAAAGAGATGACACAATAATTATTTAATAAAAGCACATAACCAGGATTTGGTGTCCTAGTGGGAACCACCCGGTCAGTTTGGATGAAGGTTAAAGGACTTACTTCACTCTTCTTTTAGTCTTATCTACCCTTTACACTAAAGGACATATACAGTGACACATCGGAAGCCAATCTCTTTTATCCCTTTGAAACTGCTTGAACAGTGGCTCTAACTTCTATCATTCTTAATATAGTGATGAGACCAGAGATTATGGCCCCCCTGCACAGTGGCCACAAGGTTGTCAGTAGCACTTTTTATCAATGAAGGGGTCCAGCTGAGTATCACAGACAGCTTTCCAGAAACTGATACCCGCAGGCTCCACCTTACAGATGACTCCACAACCCTCTGCTGCTTCCTGCCGAAGTCTTCCTCAGAGCCCTCAGTCTCAGCTGGGAGCCCTCGGTGTCTAATCATTCCATATCATTTCTCTATTAATAGCCTGTAACATAGCTATTTGTTGAAATTGGCTCTCTTTAAAGGCCTATTTCGTACTAAAAGGCCTATTTCTAAAATGCTAAGAAATGGTAGCTCACCTAAGATTATAGAGTACAAGATGGGTATCTGAAAATGCAATAGACAGGGTTTAAAATAGAGATGTTTTTAAATTAAATGAGTAATTGATATGGATCCACATATTGGTCAGTCAATGGCAAGGTGAAATATACTGGAAGACTGGAGTTGTATATGGCATCTTCTTCCTATGACTTACAATGGATCTGATTTCTGTAGCCTCAGAAAACTTACTTGTTTGTTTGTAATGTACAATTCTCAATCAGGTGATATCTTTAGTTCAACCTATTATAATCTTATCATCATGTTCCTATGATCCAATAATCCTACAACCTTTACCAAGTAGTTGCTGCCTCCAAAGAATTACAATCTAGTCAGGAACCCAAATTAATTCAATAATAAAGACCTCAACTAGATGGCAAATACATCTAGGACCATGAAAATATCCATATTAGTAGACATAAAATCAGAAGAGATGTCAGAATCAGAGTAAATTTGAGCTGAGGAGGGAGGCACGTATGGTAGGCAGGGAAATGAACATAAAAAGTTTTAGAAGAGAATGTGAGAACTCTCAAGCAATAAGCCAGATTATAATGCAGTGAAACAAAAGAGCTTAGATGTGATAAAGCAACCAAAGGAATAAGTTTATTTAACAAAAGTAACAAAATGATAATATTTAAGAAACAGTAGCCAGACAGTGGTTGAAGATTTATTCATTCAACAAATATTTGTTGAGTGCAAATTATATACCAAGCATCCTACTAAGCACTATACATTCAAATGTGAGCAAGTAGACACCCATTTTCCAATAGCCATTAAAGTCTCAGAGTCCCCAGTGCTAAAAGTCAGCTATAATAAACCGATATTTGGAAGTAGCCTCTAACCCAGTCTGGGAGATAGTGTCACAGAAGGATTTCAGGAGATAAGACATTTGCTTTGAAACCAGAAAGTTGGAATTAGACAAGAAGGGTGGTGATGCAGGTAGGAGGATTGGGAGAGAAGAACCAGCATATACTAAAGTTCAAAGAGCATTAGGAACTGAAGCAGGAAGATAAACTAGAATGCTGCTAAAACCACACAAGTCCACACTGGGGTAGTCTAGGGAAAATTGATAGCAATAAGAAGTGAAAGTAAAATATAATTATGAGAAGTATTTTATTATAATTATAGGTTATATATGTGAATTTAAAAAGCTCCAATATTAAAATGTAAGCAGTTAGATGTAAATACTTCTTCATAATCTTATTATTCCAATATGCCAATGAGATGCATACAGAATGCCTTTTTCTTTCTGCCTTTATTTTAATGTATACATCAGGACGAGTTGGAAATTATAAAATACTTGCCATGTTGGAGATATAGGAAAGCCTTTATAATTTAGATTATAATTCTATTTACTGAATGAATGCAATTTTAGGAATATAATATGGAAATTATTTGGGGATCTTATATCTGAGGTCATCTTTAGCATGCCATTTATCAGAATTGGAAAGTTTAATTGAGTTTTCTATATGTTTCTCTCTAACAATTTCCAGTTTGCTATATTTTGCCTTTCTTCCTCTGAAAAGGGAAACATTTCTCATTTCCATATAGTAGATATAATGTGGGTAAATGGCTCATTTAAAAACCTTAGTTTGAATACCTGTGCAAAGTCTCCTAGATATTATGTATTTCTTTGTTATCTAAGTATCAAATGACTACTGCCTAAATCTGGAAAAAGTTTAACTTGTGATTTAAAAAAGAAGAAATAAAAAGTTCATTTATGGACTTCTGCAGTGAGTTCAAAAACAAAGAAGTTAATTTTAAAAGCTCATTATATTGAGTTAACAGTGAATTAAAAAACCAATGAAATTAATTTTAGAGCCATTTAATTTAGTTCAGGAAAGAGTGAGACTCTTTTATTAACTTAATTATTTTGGAATTCACTGTTTTAAAGTCCAATAAATGTTATGTATTTTATTTCCAATTAACTTCATTGTGCTCTGAATCATATTTGCTTTCTTCATGTGGCTAAATCTCATCTCTCATTTTGCACATAGGCTGACTATTCACAAATGGGCTGGTTTCAGTATATTAGAAAAAAAGTATATTACATTTTGAAAGTGACAGTAGGGACAGGATTCAGCCTCTTGTTGACTATTATTTTATTTCCTAGAATTGATGTAGTCCTGTGTAACAGAAAGGTAGCAAAACTAGCTATTTTCTAACTGCATATTGCCAATGATACAAACTATTGTATGGTTTTCATCTGTGATAATCTCCCTGTTCTTTTTGCCTATATACAAAACATTATTTGAAAATAAATATTTAGTGAATGGGGTTATATAGAGGAAGTAATATCCCAGGGCTTTTTCATCTGATTTTAAGAAACGAGAATCCAAATGAAGTAAAATAACAATCTATAGTAATTATGTTTAACAGAGGATTGTACAGAATCTAAAAGGGAAATGTCTAAGGTAAATTTTGGAGAATGAAACTGTTAAGTGCCTCAAAATAAGCAGATATTCAATTTCATATATCTTCCAGTCCATTTCTCAACTTGTTATATAGTAAGATGAGAAAAATCTTCTATACTAGTCCAGTGAAATTAATATTCTGTCAGTTGACATTTATGCAAAGATTAAGCAAACCATTAAAAAAACCTATATTTTATTATTTATGGTCATGTGTTGTGTTATATGGTGTTGCTTTGGGTGAGCAAACTTAAAAAAAAAAACCTCAACATCTATTATCTGCTGATTTTACCTCTGTGTGGAATAAAAAATAAAATTAAAGAAAATCTTACCTCCCTGGTTGAGGCTGCAAATGGAGCTGTCAGACAGGAAGCCTGGTTAGGGCACCAGCCATGTAAAACTTCTCCACTAATTGGCTGACATTCAGAGCTTGAGGATCAGCAGCTGTTGAAGCAAATTTAGTCTGAATATAAGGCAGATTTTTCATTTATTTCAATTAATTACCACACACATCAAAATCCCTTTCTAAAAAATTCTCAAATGAATACCTATAAGGAAGAAAGAGTGCTTAGGTATGCATAGACTTTTACTTACTCTTTCAGAACATTCAATATATAATCAACTTATTTTCATTCATATAGAAACTTGACCTTTTATAGAATTATGGAAATAACTTATCTGTACATGGAAAATAATTTCACTTTGACTCAAAGAAGAAGTTGCTAATGGTGGAAAACAGTAAAACATATGGAGTATGTGGGCAATTGTATGCATTTAGTATATGTGTCTCTGTGTATGGAAATAATGCTGCTATAAAACAATGGAAATTGTCACTGCTGCATGCTTATAATAGCAATAAAACATACAACATGCATATTGCAATATCTGTGCACTTTGCAAAAAGTTCTTTATCTGAAGTCGTGTAATTCTGTATGATGCAGTGCTCTAATTAGAACAGTGCTTTATTGGACAGAACAGTAAATAGGCCACCCCAACCTACACATTGTAATTGGTTACTATAGAATGTATAATGTATATTTCACAGGCCTGAAATGTATATGCTTATTAATTTTGTTACAATACATTTCTTCCTAGATATGAACTGAAAGTGGTTATTTATTATTTGCCTAATAGCTTTTTTAAGAGAATAAGAGACTTGTTTATGCAATAAAAATTGTTCTATACATTTTAGTTTAAAAAATTATGAATATGTTGTCATCACAATTAGGTTATTATTTATTGTTGCAATTTTCTACATTAGGATATGTGTCATGTTTTAGTCTAGTCCACTTTTGTAGATTAAACATTTACAAAATAGCTTTTTATTATGAAGCTATGAATAAAATGGATTCCTTAATACATATAGATTAACCACTCATGCTAATTATGTATATTGCAACACATATTTGAGAAATAAAATACTCAACTTTTATTCATATAATACAGTAAATATTTGTTTGAATTCCAGAAAACTCAAAGCTATTTCAGAGAAGAAACAAATTAAAATATTGATAATTAGCCCCTCCAAAAATAAACACTCCTTTCTCTATATAGTCTTCAATATAAGCACATTAAAAATTTTCAAAATTTTTAACATACTTACAGAGCATTGTAGGCATACAAAAATCAAAATGTAATGATGCTCATACCCATTAATCTTCTAAAAACTAAAACTTTGTCAATAATTCAATCCTCTTTTGAAAACTTTCCAATGACTTCCTCTACCTTCCACCCATGGACTGAGTAAGGTATTATACAAGTATTTTTTAAATGACTAAATTCAGGGTTTTTTTTTTTTTTAATAATCAAGCAACTAATTAGTACATTTACTGGCTAAAAAAAAAAAACCTAGAAATATTTTCAAATAAACCTGATTTCAGAATATTTTACTTCTCTACCCACAATCCAATAGAAGTGGAACAAAACCAAGCCTTTGGCAATTATTTATTTATCTATTTTAAGAAGGAAGAAGAGGGGGGCAACATCCCAGGGATTGCTAGAATTACCTGGGAATAGGCTTTGTGTGCCCCCCAGTCTTCACAGGGGGGTCCTTGCAAATGCAGCTCTTTGAAGCGATGTTTAGCTAATGACTCAAGAGGACTGACTGCTCAGAAGCATTGGGGAGCACCTCCAAAGCAGATGCTAAATGGACTTTTGTCAGGTTCTGCTGGTAGTGCCATCAGCAGCACATCAAGTTGGAATAAATTGAATTGAAATCAACAGAGGAACAAGCTGTTTATAGGTCTTAGGGAATCAACTTTCCCTCCCTGTGGGAATCCAGAGACAGTATATCATAGGACAGTGGATGCTTCTGTAACTTCAGTGCATTCCCCAAACCCGAAGGAGCATGGAAGAATTGTATGATGCAGGCTTTTCTCCTTTTTAAATTTTATTACATGAGTACAATACAATTATTGTTTTAGTTGATTAATCCACATAATTTGTATTTCCTATTCCAGTGATTTATATTCTATTAAATCATGATCTCATAATTTGTATTGCCTATACCAATAATTTACATTCTATTAAACAAATCTATAAACAGAAATGTTTTTATTGGGGGAGGCGGTGAGGAAACACAAGCATCTGGCAACCACACCTTGATTCATTTTAGCCCCTAGAGTCGTGGTATGGTGCATTAATTTCTCAGTTTGTAATTTGCCAGCTGCATTTAATGGAACCAATTTTCATTACATCTGTTCTATGGTTCAAAGAGCTCTTTTAGTTGCCAAAGGGGGCCAGCTTCACACAGATTCTGAGAGGGGCTAATACACTGTTTCTTGAAGTATTAGATAACCAAGGATGATTCCTAGTTTTACAGCAAACAAATTATTTTGACAGAGGCAAGTTTTATATTCATGACTTAACACTGGTAGATTTCAAATTAAAAGTATAGCATGCCCTTTTCCCAGGAATTACATATTGATTTTCATGTCATTTTCCTTATAATACCCACTGATTGCCTGTCTTTGCAATCAGTGGTAGATTTATTGTTTACTAGTTAAAGGAAACATAATTATGCTTAAGTAAATCCTCTTTGTAAATTTCAGGTGGTTAGTAGATAGGCATTTCTTAAGCAAATATGGAATTTATAAGTGGCTTTTAAATTGATCATAGTAAGCATTATTTATGGATAAGAGAAGGTCATAGCTCTTCATAGTAGATAGCGAGAGCATTTTTTAATAGTACAAATGGTTTTGCTTGGGCAACTTTACATTCTTGGTGTGTAATTTTAATCTCCATAAAAATATGTCACTGTTGTGTAATAGCAAATGTAGGATTCCAGTTGAAAGCAACTTTCAATGAAAAGGGTTTTCTCATGGGCAGAAGAGAAATTTGAAATGTTCTACAGCACTTTGAAGTTCTAAAGCTTCAGCTGGGAGAATTATAAAAGCATTAAACCTGAAAAGTTTCCACCTGATGGTCATGAAATAGCATGCCTATATGAAAACTGACTCCTTTTCACTTCCTCAGGCAATTTTTTTTTTTCCTTTTCAAGAGTTTCAAAACTATCATGCATCATATTATATTGAAAAGATCACCTTAGAAAGACTTTATCCTTTTGATATCACTCAAGTGCATGACACAATTGTATTTATATGTGAAGGTCCAATGATATCATAATCTGTTTGTACTGGGAGTCTCACCATAGTTGATAGAGTCAAATTGGTACCAAAATTAAAGATGACTTTATACTTTGTAACTATGTTCAAATGATTTTTTTTATACTGGCCTAAGAGAAAAATGAACAGTTTGCTGCTAATTATAATCCAAATTTATAGCCATATTTTTACCTTGAGGCTTACCAACAAATTTACATACATTTCACTTGCATCTCACCATGAGTGCTTTGGTCCCTGTTACAGAGTGAGAATCAAACTCAAGACTAGTTACTCCCAATTCCAAATCCTCAAATTATCCTCTGTTACAACTAACTTACTATTAAGTCTAAATGTCAAGATTTTATTCAAGCCTGGGGAAACACAGTAAGGTAATACAGAAAATTTTCTAACCAAGAATAATTTGGAATGAAAAGAATATATTCCTGGGCTGGGGTTGTGGCTCAGTGGCAGAGTGCTTGCCTTGCACATGAGAGGCACTGGGTTCGATCCTCAGCACCATATACAAATAAACAAAATAAAGATATTGTGTCCATGTATAACTAAAAATTTTTTTAAAAAATAATATATTTCTTCTATCAAGCTGAAAACATAAAAATTACAACAGTTATCAGTACACACTACTTACTAGCCCCCAAAATATAGCAGACATTAACCCAAGCCATTGGCTCCTTAGGAAAGCAGATAGAAATAAGATATCAAAGAGTTGGTATTATTTAGGTGGTATTTATAGGCAACACTTGATATTATATCTGGCTTCCAATAGCCAGAAGCATCCAGAAAGCAAAGTCATTTGGTCACCAAAAAAAGAACATTTATTGCATTCCTATAATCACCAAGTGGTATATTTTGCATTAGAAAATAAATAAATGAGTAGTATCCCATGTCTGCCACCAAACTTGACTCTAAGAAGACATATCAAAAATCACATGTATGCAATAATGTTTAAAATAAACAAATGCAAACAAAAAAAAGTACTGCACTATGAGATAATTAACTGTCAAATGACTAGAACTTTAGAGTTATTATGAACCAACTAAAATTTGAGTTAAATATCTTTTTTGGATAAATCCTTGTGGTGAACAAGAGCGCTACCCAGAAATTCATGATAAGGGGACTGGGGTTGTGGCTCAGCGGTAGAACACTCGCCTAGCATGTGCACAGCCCTGGGTTTCATCCTCAGCACCACATAAAAATAAATAAATAAAATAAAGGTATTGTGTCCAACTACTACTAAAAAAAAAATATTAAAAAATAAAAATTCATGATAAGGTGCTTCTTATTGGGATGGTGATAAACATCATAGTAGTATTGATCTATTTCCATGATACACAGTTTCTTAAAGTATTAAATAACCAATAATAAGTTGAATATTACATTATAACATATTTTATCACATTATAACATATTTTAATATTATTACTTTAAATTTTGAACATTATTTCAGAAAGCAGAATATATCTTAACATAGGGCCCTAACAAGACGTCAATGGCAACCATACATTAAAATGTACATAGAGTTTGAATTAGATCTCTAGAATTCCTGCATATGATTATTTTGATATATATGCCTTTTAAATTATATTATTTTAAAATTTAGATTTATTTTACAAAGGACATTGTTGAGTATCATCTAGTAGTTATTTTTTTCCCAGTGATACATAAAATAATAGTGCCTCTTACAGTCTATATTCACTTTGGAAGTAATGAAATATATAATATAAAAACATGCTTCAGATCACCTAATATAGTATGCACTGACAATTTTAATTAACCTGGTTTTAAGATTTCACATGTACTTATTCAATAAGTATATAATTATAAATAATTAAAATATTTATCGCTGATTGAGAACCAATGCTTTTGTTGCTCTACTAAATCCTGAACATATACCTTTTCACTTAATCTTCAGAAAATTCCTACAAAAAAATTTGTTGCTTTGTAGTTGAGTAAATGAAAGTCACAGGACTTAAAAACTTACCTCACATCATAGTGAAGTAGGATATTTTCAATTCATGCATTTTTTTCTATTTAAAATGAGATGTATCCAACAAATTAAACATAATGAGGTGGCTTTACTAATTATTTGCCTTCTTAAAACTTAGAGTTTTGGGAAATGATTTGTATGACATACATCTCTTAAATATTTTTTTTTTTTAAATACTGTCAAACTCTATCTTCTAGGCCAGGCTTGTGGTGTAAGCCTGTAATCCTAGCAATTTAGGAGGCTGAGGCATGAAGATTGCAGATTTGAGACCAGTCTCAGCAAATTAGTGAGGCCCTAAGCTACTTAGTGAGATGCAGTCTCAAACTAAAAAAAATGAATTTTTTTTTTTTTTTTTTTTTTTAAAGATCTAGGGATGACACTCAGAGGCAAAATGAACCTGGGTTCAACCCACAGTACCAAAAAATAAAAATAAAAAATTCTACCTTCTATTCCTGTATTTCATTGAATTTCTTCAGATAGGCAGAAGCAATCAAACTCATCCCACTGACTTGTGAACTCATATACTTTGGTTATATTAGCACAAAAAGGCCCTTACAATTCACCTACTCAACCATTAAATAGTTGATGCTCAAAGTGGCTCCATTAATCTCAACAGCCAATTCAGAACAAGCTGCAAACTTGGTTGTGATTACTGTTCCACTGGCATGGATTTGCATGAGAACTGTCCTTCTAAAAAAGGTGGTCAGTCAGGACTTGTCATTGATAAATTGATGTGGCTTCTCCTTCCACAAAACCACATTCTCAACTCTGTACTGATCCTGCATTTCTTTCTTTTGTCTTCTACTTGCTCCTTACTTTCTTCAAACCAACAAAGCTGGCCAGTGTGCATCCTAAAAAATAACACCAAGAAACAATAACTCTCCTTTAAGTCTACCAGATCACCACAACCTGTGGCTCTGCCAACCACCGTGTGTGCTGTCTGATTTTCTTTTCCGGGGATTTGAGCTTTCTTGATGGATTCCCTAACATATCAGATGGTAGCCTACGATCTTTTGGAAAACAAATCCTAGAAATACCTACCTCCCTTGTACCCTCACTCTTTAAATAAATTCTCTATTTCTTAAATTAAACTTCATTTAAAAATCAATTTAGGGCTGGACTTGGTGGAGCATGCCTGTAATCCCAGCAGCTCTGGAGGCTGAGACAGGAAGATCACATGTTCAAAGCCAGCCTCAGTAAAAGTGAGGTGCTAAGCAACTCAGTGAGACCTTGTCTCTAAATAAATACAAAATAGGGCGGAGGATGTGGCTGAGTGGTTTAGTGCCCCTGAGTTAAATCCCTGGTACCCCCTAAAAAATCAATTTAGGGCAATTTCTATGCCAGAACTACCTCCCATAATGCATCCTTTTTTTACATTAGTCATAATTCTTATTACAAAAAAACCAAAGATATGGGACTCACTGATTACCAGGATACCTTAAATTGAACTTGACAGCTTACTGAAGTGCTTTGAGTACTTCACTTTCCATTGAAAAGTCAGAAGACTTTTAATGGAAATGCTAACATTTGAGCAGACACTGAAAAGAATGCCTATCAATGCAAAGAGCAGCCTGTGTATAAGGCACAAAAGTTGAGCAAGACCAGGAACCATGGGCCAAAAATGAGGCACCATAAAAAGATTTATTGGGGGGCACTCCCAGGCAAGGTTCACCGGTGGGTGAAAGGGTGAGGGCCAGAGAAGTTGTATGCAGGAAAGGCAAGTACAATCCTTATAAGAGAAGCAATAGGTAGGAGGGCCTAGTCCATCTAAACTGGCAATGGGTTGGTTGAGCTAAGTTAGGGGCATTGTATCTGTCACTGATTGGTCCGGGCTGATGCGAGCTAGCAGGGTGGTCGCATCTGACAGTGGAAGGTCCCTTGGTCGTTGATGTCCTTTGTCATGTCAGCTTCTGGTTGGCCATTTCAGGTCCCCTCAGCTAGGTGGGTAGTCCCTGACCATAGCTGCCATGGAAGGGGAGAGGGAAGGGAGGGCTGATGATCCAACACATGGACAAGAAAGCTATTGCCTTTGTAGACATAGGTGGAATCCAACTGGGGAATCAGAGAAACAAACTATATCACAGAGAGTGAAAAGATGTGGGCCTTAACTTGGAAAGGCAAATAAAGAGAACAGCTGAAGAGCAGAATAGACACCTGGACACTTCTTGCTCTCATTGGAGTAGCCAGCATGTCTGTGGGGCTTTTTTATTTTTTCCCCTTTCCTAATATCTCTTGCCCTTGCCTGGTTTCTTTGAATATTAGACTTGTGATCCTTTACTAATTTGCTTTGCTGAAGTCGAGCTACCTATACAATTGAAGCCAGAGCAGGAGGCCAGATGCTAGCACACTGCTTGCACCTGTTTCCAGTCAGCCAGGCACATTTATCTGTAAAGAAGGCATAGAAATGTCACACACTCTCTCTCTCTCTCTCTCACACACACACACACACACACACACACACACACACGGACTCTGACCATATGCCTAAATCTGCACAAAGCTCTACAAAACGTGCCTTCTCCTTTGTAATAAGCTTCTTCAAGATTTGCTGAAGGATGAAAGAACACAGATGCAAAAGCCTCTGCATCCAAATTAAAAAATGTATATATTTATTGTCCATTGTTTTTCAAGTAATTCTGTGTTTATTTTCTAGTCACTAGAAAATAAAACTGTAATGCAGATTGCACTCCCCAAATAAAGTAAACAATAAAGATAACTTTTCAGCTCAATCTGCTGGCAATTCCCTTTGCCTCCTAAACAAAAACAAGCATGATAATTCATCTGATTCTTCTTCAGGTTAGAAGACAATGTAGAACATAGCTAGAAAGCAATTGCATCAATGCTAACATAGAGAAGTTAGGCTTCAACATCCTCAGCACTCTGTGCATAGCAGCCTGAGATTTTTTTTCCCCAGTGTGAGCAAGATCAATGACAATGTTGAAGCGGAGCCTCCCTCTGGGCTTTAGATTGGTCACTTTATTCAGAATGAACTGGGGTCTATATTGTCAGCTTCTGACCTGTCAGCTTTGGATGCTAAAAATGCAGTTCCTTTTTCCAAATAAGAGAATAGAATCCAATCCTTTGAGCCTTCTAATCTCTTGTCTTTTTCAATTACACGGAATCAAAAGAAGAAAGGAGGCCCTAGTGGTTTCTAAACATTCTGGCAAACAGCAGGACAGTTGTGGGGTGGGTTGTTTTCAGAATTCCTTTTTTTTGGCCTGGATTATTTTATATGGTAAGCTAATGATCCGATTTACATTTTTTTTCAGAAGTAAAAATATGTCTTATTATGGGCGATGACATGATTGTGGTAGAGCCTAAATAGGAGTCAAAATTCAGCATTCATAACCATAAGTTAGTGTAGCCAAAACTTACACTTCCATTAGCAGGAGAAATAGCCCTCTCAATTAGCCTTTTGGTAACTTTAATCAAGATATAACTAGACAAAAAGAGCAGAGCCTCCAGACCGGTATTCAGCTTTGATAATTCCCTTTGTTTTATTTTAAGACTTGGGAACACAAACTAAGACAATGGGGTTTTTCAATTGATTTTGAAATGTGAAAAGAACAAACGGAAATGCGTAATGAGCAATGAAACTGTAGGAGTCTGAAGCAGAAAAAAATAATCTCAGTCTGGTGCTTGGTGGATAAAGGATTAATTGTTCCAGAAAACAATGGAATACTAGAACTTCCCTTTTGAAAATTGACTATCTCATCTTGCTTAAAGAACTCTTAATATTTTGTAGTTGTCAATCTTAACTTCCAAGGTGGTATCTAAATTCTACTTCCCAATATCTTATAACCCTTTTATAGCTTCTAATATCCAACATTGAGTTATAGTGAAAGTTTATATAAAATTTGGCAAAGTTTCCGTAATCCCTTGCAATTATGAAGGAAAAAAAAAACACTTTAGAAGCTTCAGAGCATAATATTTCCCTTGATATGAATATAATACAGTATGTGTGCCTTGCAATAAGAAGACATTTTAAGCCGGGCGCGGTGGCGCACGCCTGTAATCCCAGCACTTTGGGAAGCTGAGGCAGGAGGATCATGAGTTCAAAGCCAGCCTCAGCAATGGCGAGGCACTTAGTAACTCAGTGAGACCCTGTCTCTAATAAAATACAAAAAAGGGCTGGGGATGTGGCCCAGTGGTCGAGTGCCCCTGAGTTCAATCCCCCGTACAAAAAAAAAAAAAAAAAAAAAAAAAGAAGACATTTTAATTCATGCAACCCAACTTCATTTAAGCCAACATCTGCACTGAACTATGTTGGGCACTATTCATGAAATAAAAATGTTGTAAAACATGACTCCTACCCTCAGGTAACTGACTGGTCAGTGAGAAAATTTGCATATGTAAAGGAAAGAGTTCACAGCAACATAATGCATCTTAGATTGATAATAATAAAGTAAAAATATTTAAAACTAAAAGTCAGAAACTACAGTGGTCAGTTCCAGCACTGTGACCATGTAAACTTCCTTTACTTCAGTTTAATCATGGGCAAAATGAAGAAGCTAGACCTGAATGATGTCAAAGTGTTATTCTATCAATGACATTTTAAAAGACCAAAACTCAAAGTATCTGAAGAAGATCTGAAGTTTGTCTGGGATGCTATGGTGAACTTGGTGGAAGGACTGAGGGGGTCTTTGAGGACCAAGGAGCAAGGCTTCATTCATCACTAAATATGCCCTTATAATGAGCAAAATGACTATGGTATTATCTGAATAGTTGAAAGTTTTCCTAAAAGTTTTGGTAGAAAGCTGTTAAAGATGAAAAGTCTTTTTTGCAAAAAATAAAATGTGTCCATCTTAGTTTGTTGGCTTTATTTCCATGACATCATCAAAAAGAACGTGTAAAAATTGAAATTGTCACGTAAGGTAGCCTGATGGACAATATGTAGGAAAATACCAGAGAAGAAGTACATCTGTATTATTAAAATTTGTCATCAAGTACATCATGCATGCCCTCCTTTTCTTAAGCTGCATCTTATCCTTTTCATTTTATGTTTTGGTTTCATTTTTGTCATCAGTTCCCCAACACATAGTAATACGACTTTATAGGTATCACACTTTGGAAAATGTCAACAATTATAACCATCAATACACTATAAAATAAACTACCAACCAAAATATATAAAAGGTTATAGTCAGCTGGATCAAATGATATACTTCTTTGCTGCCAAAGAAACTTATAAGGATTCTCCAAACTTCTTTTTCACAGAACACTTGCTGGTCTCTACTGAAATCTTTATTTCCTGAATTGCAAATCTTAAGACACCGCGTAAATGCCCTCCTGCTTACCTGGTTGCTTGAATTTCTTTGACACTTTCATAATACTAAGTTATAAAATATAGGAAATATGTTGCCTAACAGTGTTAGATTAAACAAATATATATAGAGAAAAAAAAACATCTAGAAATAAATGTAGACTCTTATAAATACATATACACACACATGCACACTTAAAATAAAGGAATAACCATTTCTGTCATCAAGAAGAATCTATCCAAAATTCAAGGACTTTCAACACACCTGATACTTCAATTGGTATCTCAAGGACTTTGAGTTACATTTCATTGGGTTTGTATTTTAAGTGTCAATATCATTTAATACAGTACTCTGTGATTTAGCCTGAGGATTTTTCATACTTTCTTGTTCTATTTTAATATATTTCATCAATTATTATTGGCTAGGAAATAACATGTGCAATTAATCATTTTAAGCATTTCCCCCAACATTTAAAATAGTTAAAAAGTAGATAAAAATATTTGTTCTCTATTTTACTGTTCATAGAAAATACCACAATATTATGAATGTTTTTATGTCATGTTGGAAACCATCTTTTTGAACTTTTGTTCTCAATGCTGGCATTTCCTTTCTGGAAAATTTGTTTACCTTGTATCAAGCATTCAGACTTGCACATTCATCCATTAATTATGCCACTTCATCCAGTGATCCTAGCATTCTTTGTTTTAGAATGTTATATTTTATTTAATTTTTAGATAGTTACATATATCTATATAATTATTCTGCTATATGATTTCAGAATATTCCAAAACTTCATTGCATTCATTTTTTAAGGAAATAAGCAATTATTAACACTATATTGAAAAAGTGTCTAACTATTAAGCATAAATAAATAGATAAATCAATATAAATTATCTAAATACTAAAATAAAGAACTGTGATTTCTACTTTAGAGAAACAAAAGGAAACTTTTAAAAAGGGAAATTACATTGATCAATGTGATTAAAAATCCCTTCTCATTTTAGTAAGACAGTTTAGTGTTGCACATTCTTTCCCCTTTTAAAACATAGAATGTTCTAGAAAACATTAAAAACTAATTTTCTGATATAAAACAAGGATACTATACAAGGAATGTAAATAATAGCAGATTGATATCTTGCAGGGCTTCCCTTGGATTATGACCTATAGAAAAGAAATCAATAGGTGAAAAAATCTTATTTATAAAAAAGTCATATTTGTTTTGTAAAATAAAAATTATAATCCCCAGTACAAAGATTTTTCATCCTTATCACTGAAATTTTGGCCAGTTGTAACATATCTTGAGGATTAATAGTACCCTTTTTTCCTTTACAGAAAGAAGTCAAATACTATGTTTAGGACCATAATCTGCATAAAGAAAACATTAGTGAAGGAGGGCTGGGACAAATGTTTAAGGTGTATTCTTGTTTGGAAATAACAATACAGTGGGAAATACACTGAACCATATGTAGCTTGCATAGTTCAGCATCTTGCAAAATCAGCTACTCTTTCCATGCACAAATGTGCTACAGCTGATTTTACAAAGTAGGCAGCAATGTTTGTCCAAGTACCTGATTCAGCAGCTGGCCCACATTTTTTATTATGAAAAATGAGGATTAATTGATGAGAATGTTGATCTTCCTTATAAAGACTCAGACTTTTAAAATTTAGCATCTTTGTTGAGGTTGGCAACTGAGCATCTTTAGACTTAAATGTTGGTATTTTTTAGGTAAAGAATAGATAGAAAAGTAAGAATATATATACAATAATTTATTACAAAAGAAACCATGAATTATGTAGTTAATGTTTTACTACTTTTGGGAACTGCTGTTTACTGTTCTATATTCAGTTGTGAATTAGAAAATAATTTTGGCCAACTACTATGCCTGCTTTGAAAGTTTTTTGATCTTGTTTGTTTACACTGAGAGAAACCAGATACTTTCTATGTAAATTGATTCTGAAAACAGATAAAATTATCCATAAGCAAAATATTGATGTATTTTAAATCCAATGTATACGTGCTAGGCAATGAAAAGATGACAGAGATTAATTGTGATCCTTGTTTTCCAGGATATACTGGCAATTGGGAGAAAAGGACATATATTCAAAATATTGTTGTTTCTACAAATAACTGGCATTGTAACTTTAAGCAAATCCATTCAATGTTGTGGTCCTTGAAGTCTATACATATGAAATGGTGTAAATATCCTTCTTCATAGCTGTCAAGTTCTATGAATTTGTGAATTTCTTTATTAAAAATATATAATGTATAAGAAATGCTTTAAAACTTAAATATGTAGTTCTGCCAAGCCTTTCTGGGTCTGTGTGATTTTTTTAAAAACATTTTTATTATAATAGTTTTCAAATACACAGACAAGTACAGTGAATAGGATAATGAATGCCACATACCTCACAGGCTATATTTAATAACTATTGTGTCTTTTTCTGAGACATTTCAGTATAAATTATAGACACAACACTTCTCTCCTAAATACTTCATTTTATAATAGCATCACAAATTCATTATCACACCTCACAAAATTAACAAGGATTCTTTAATATTCACTAATACCGAGTTTATCTTCATGAACTAATTATCCCCAAATTTCTTTTCTGAAAGAACCCCACAGTGTCCATGCACTGAATTTTGGCAATATACCTTTTTCAGTCTAGAGTGATCCTCCTGTCTCTCCAAGATCATTTTCTGTTTGTAGTTATAGGTATTTATTTGATCATGGTGTTAGCATGTTCAAAATACTGGGACCCTTGATTCCTGAAAAATGTCTCACATTCTGGATTTAACTTATGGTTTCTTCTTGAAACCACATGTTGCTTTTTTTTAATTTATTTATTTTTTTATTCTAAGATGTTATAAATGACAGCAGAATGCATTACATTTCATATTACACATATAGAGCACTTTTTACAAATCTCTGGTTGTATGCAAAGTATATTCACACCATTCGTGACTTCATACATGCACTTAGGGTAATGATATCCATCTCATTCTACCATATTTTTTTTCTTTCATTCACCCTTTTTCCCCCCTCACTTCCTCTCCCTCCCCACTGGCCATTCTAGTGTTCCTCTAATCTTCCTATGCTCCCCATCCCAACCCGACTGTGAATTGGCCTCCTTATATCAGAGAAAAACATTTGGCATTTGGCTTTTGGGGATTGGCTAACTTCACTTAGCATTATATTCTCTAACTCCATCCATTTCCCTGCAAAAGCCATGATTTTATTCTCTCTTATTGCTTAGTAATATTCCATTGTGTATATACACCACATTTTCTTTATCCATTCATCAACGGAAGGGCATCTAGGTTGGTTCCACAGTTTAGCTATTGTGAATTGTGCTGCTATAAACATTGATGAGCCTGTGTCCCTGTAGTATGCTGTTTTCAGGTCTTTTGGGTAAAGACCAAGGAGTAGGATAGCTGGGTCATAAGGTGGTTCCATTCCAAGTTTTCCAAAGTATCTCCATACTGCTTTCCATATTGGCTGCACCATTTTGCAGTCCCACCAACAATGTATGAGTGTGCCTTTTTTTCCACATCCTCTCCAACATTTATTGTTGTTTGTGTTCTTAATAGCTGCCATTCTGACTGATGTGAGATGAAATCTTAGAGTGGTTTTGATTTTCATTTTTCTAATTGTCAGAAAGGTTGAGCATTTTTTCATGTATTTGTTGATTGATTGTATATCTTCTTCTGAGAAGTGTCTGTTCAGTTCCTTGGCCCATTTATTGATTGGGTTATTTGTTTTTTTGGTGTTAAGCTTTTTGAGTTCTTTATATATTCTAGAGATTAGTGCTCTATCTGACGTGCATGTGGTAAAAATTTGTTCCCAATTAGTAGGCTCTCTGTTTACCTCACTGATTGTTTCTTTTGCTGAGAAGAAGCTTTGTAATTTGAGTCTATCCCATTTATTGATCCTTGGTATTAATTCTTGTGCTACAGGATTCTTATTAAGGAACTTGGGGCCTAATCCAACATGTTGGAGATTAGAGCTTACTTTTTCTTCTATTAGGTGTAGTGTCTCTGGTCTAATTCCTAGATCCTTGACCCACTTTGAGTTGAATTTTGTACATGGTGAGAGATAGAGGTTTAATTTCATTTTATTGCATATGGATTTCCAATTTTCCCAGCACCATTTGTTGAAGAGGTTATCTTTTCTCCAATGTACATTTTTGGCGCCTTTGTCTAATATAAGATAACTGAAATTATATGTGTTAGACTCTGTGTCCTCTGTTCTGTACCATTGTTCTACCAGCCTATTTTGGTGCCAATACCATGCTGTTTTTGTTACTATTGCTCTGTAGTATAATTTAAGGTCTGGTATAGTGATGCCACCTGCTTCACTCCTCTTACTAAGGATTGCTTTAGCTATTCTGGTCTCTTATTTTTCCAGATGAATTTCATGACTGCTTTTTCTATTTCTATTAGGAATGTCATTGGGATTTTGATTGGCATTACATTAAATCTGTATAGTGCTTTTGGTAGTATGGTCATTTGGGCAATATTAGTTCTGCTATCCAAGAACAGGGTAGATCTTTCCATCTTCTAAGGTCTTCCATAATTTCTTTCTTTAGTGTTCTGTAGTTTTCATTATAGAGGTCTTTCACATCTTTGGTTAAGTTGATTCCCAAGTATTTTATTTTTTTCGATGCTATTATAAACGGGGTAGTTTTCCTCATTTCCCTTTCAGAGGATTTGTCACTGATATATAGAAATGCCTTAGATTTATGGGTGTTGATTTTGTATCCTGCTACTTTGCTGAATTCATTTATGAGTTCTAGAAGTTTTCTGGTGGAATTTTTTGGGTCTTCTAGGTATAAAATCATATCATCAGCAAATAATGATCATTTGAGTTCTACTTTACCTATCTGTATCTCTTTAATTTCTTTCATCTGTCTTATTGCTCTGGCCAGCATTTCAATTACTATGTTGAATAGAAGTGGTGAAAGAGGGCATCCCTGTCTTGTTCCAGTTTTTAGAGGGAATGCTTTCAATTTTTCTCCATTTAGAATAATGTTGGCCTGGGGATTAGCATCACATGTTCCTTTTTTCTAGACTTTCCTTTTCATACTGTTTCTCAGAAGCAACTTTTTGGAATGCTTCCTGGAAAAAAAAAAGTATCTAATGAAAATTTTAAACAGACAAGGAAGTAAGTATTCATCTTTATTTCTAACATTTGTATGTTTTAATAAATTGTATATATGCATATAAAGAATAAAATAGTTTAATAATATTTGTCAATTAAAAAAAGAAGTGTACCTCACTCTCCCAATTTCTTACTTCCTAGAGGCAACCATTTTCAAATTTTGCAGTGGATTCTATCACCTAAACAACTTTCAATCATACATTTATATGGTTATTTCCTAATTATTAGGTTTAGATTTTGGACATAGTCTCTTCAGTTTCTAAAATGGAAGATGGTTTAACTTTCTTTTATTAGCATAAAAACCACACAGAAGCAAAACATTCACATCGACCAATTCTAATTTATTTGTCATAATTTGGTTACATAAATATTGTTTAAATTAATTAGACTGTATAAATACTAGAGAGAGCAAAGCTCTATTATGATTACTCTTCTTTCGAACAAAGTTTAATTTTCCTTGGAAATTGAAAATTATCCCGTGTTTTTTTAAAAAAAATTGGTTAATTTAATCAAGAAACTTCTGCGCTGTGAGAAAAACTGTTGAGAATGAAAAGACATGCTACAGACTGGGAGAAAATATTTGCAAAACACATATCTGATAAAGGACTGGCATCCAATATATACCAAAAAACTCTTTAAACTCAACAATAATAAAACAAAAAACCCAATCAAAGATGGGTAAAATATTTGGACAGACACTTGACCAAAGAAGATGTACACATGGCATATATATATATATATATATATATATAATATAAATGTATCAGAAGAATATTATGTCATTATGTCAGGGAGTAGTGAGTTAAAATGACAATGAGATGCTACAATGTGTGTTATAGAATGACAAAAATCTAAAACACTGACAATGCCAACTGCTGGCAGGGGTGTGGAGCAACAGGAATGCTCATTTATTGTTGGTGGGAATGCAAAATGAAATACAACCTCTTTGGATGAAAGTTTGGCAATTTATTGCAAAATGAAACACACCCTTAGCACATAAATCATTGATTTTCTATTATCATTGATTCAATATCAAACTCTTCCCTCACTGGGTAAATTCCTTTCATTATGCTCAAATAATTAGAAATTCTGTCACTTTCTTCATCTTAGAGAAATTTATCTCATTCTGACTTGATAGTCTAACTGCTCATGAAATCTAGAAGTAATTTTTCCTTCTAAAGTTTCAAGTTCATTCTTTCCCTTTATCCCCACCCCCTTCCCTTGCCAAAAAATAGCATCTTTATATGTCTTTCCTGGTGAAAATATAATATATTAAAATTTTACAATGATGAGTCTAATGATCATCAATCAATTTCTATCAGTCATGCTGAGAACTCATAAGGTATATGTATTCTATAAATGTATGTTCTTTAGTTTGAGGGAAAAATTTTGAATTTATTATTTGAAAATTCCCCCTCTCCATTTCCACAGTTCTTTCTCCATGAAATTATTATTATTTGGGGATTGTACCTCCTGCACATTTCTTCTAAATTTTTTCTCTTATATTTTCCATGTCTTTGTATTTTTAACTTTCTTATAACATTTTGTTTGCCAAACCTTTTCCTACTGTGTATCAAAAAGCTTTTGTAAATTTTCATTTTTTCTTTTATAGCATCCAATCTTTTCTTTCATAGATGGAAATGCTGTTTGATAAGTCTTGGTTTCTCTTTGTATGCCTTCTGCTTTTTCTAAGATGCTTTTGGACTTTATCTTTCATGTTATATATTCTCCTTAACGTTTGGAAGCACTTTCCTATCAACTTGTATTTTAAAATGTAGACACAGAACTGTAGGGAAGCTCCAATAGCTTTGATGGGTTAGTCAGCTGTGGTTCTCTCCCTCTCTCTACCTGTCTGGGCAGTGCCATTGCAGAGCCCCAAAGCCAGTGATTTGTATCTAGGGATGGTCTTTCAGTGTCCTGTCTGTATGTGAGTTTAACGAGTAGAATCTCAAATTCACCAGGTACATATTTACCTCCAATGTGTGATCTTCTTCCTCAATCCCTCTATTGTCCCAGTCTAGACTCCACTATTTTACCATAACTGGAGAGTTAGCCTCTGGTTCTGTGACAGGAAGGAATGAGAGCTGGTTACCTCGTTGTGGGAGATGATCTGAAATTTCATGCACTCCTTAAACAGCTTAGAACCAGTCTTCCACATTTGTCTCAACTACCCTTGAGACAAACACCGGGGTACTTGATGCAACCAATACCTATGACATTTGGTGACTCTGTTATTGTAAACTAGACCATTACAAGCTTTCTTCACTGCTGATATAAGAACCAGCCTTCTTAGATCTTGTAAATCTGAAACAAATTATCCCCATCTAGTGAATCTACGCATAAAACAAAAAGTTGACTTCTTATTTCCATTGTAAATGCCATGGTAAACTATCCATCTTAAACCAGGATCACTTTTACTTAACCTATAAAAAGATTTCATTCTCAAAGTTTTCCTTTGGGAGGCTACTTCTGCCGTCACTACATTCTTCCCATCCTCCTCCATGAAACAGATCAAGTGGGGGATTCATAATTCTAACTTTCCAAATCATATGTCGTCTGTTGTTTTGTGGATCTGCCTTTATCCCCAATCAATACAAAATCCTGTAGATGAAAGTCTGTTTTCACCCTTTGTGTCTTTTCTCTTAGCCACTATTTAACTCATGGTAGGCCTCCACTGAGTTTATTGAACAAATTGATGAAGGAATGAAGTCTTAATGAATTGCATAAAAAGCTAAAGTAATAGTGGGATAAAGCCATATTTTGGCTATTCCAAGTCAGTAACTAAGAAAGTCTGCCTTGCTATCTTATATATGAGTTGTTTCACTATAGGCAGATAAAAAACACTGTAAATAGAGAATAAAGAATTTAGTCGCCTGTTACTTGCCTATGCTAATAAAAGTAAACATGAAATTAGGGTGATTTCTGGATTGTTTTCTCAGACTAAATTCTGCATTTATATATTGCTTTGCTTAATTTATTTTTTGTTTTTCTTTTGTTTCCCCATCTAAACAGAAAAGAATTTGAAAAAGTAATTGCAATATCACTATGTAAATGTTCATAATTGACTACTTCTCATCAATAGTAATATTTTATTTGTTTTAACTAAAGTTCCAAGAAAAGCACCCAGAACCTCTAACATGTTATTGCTTGGAGGTTAAAGAATATGTTCACTTGATAACCTTGGAATAATATGCTCTGTTTTTCATATGTGCCCCCCCCCCCCCACCATTTCAGCAATGCTTGTCTCCTGAACATCTATGAAAAGGAAACTCCCCTAGGAAGGATATTTCATAAATATCTGACCACTCTAAACTTGATCTTTGATGTTCAAACTTCACAGAGAGCTGCTTTTGGTTATGAAGGTATCAGAAAATTTATAGCCAAGGTTTTTAGATTGTTCATTGATTTATACTAGTTCATCACTTTTAGGTCTTCATGTAACCGAAGCATTCCACTTTGGATATCAATTGTAGAAGCATCCTGACCTGATAAACACAGATGAAGGAAAAAGATAATCTAGAATTTTCCTTGTGAAGGCCTCTCATTTTTTTAGCCCATCCTATTCAGGAGGAATGGAGTCAGGCTGTTAGTAAAATACCTCTGCCCAGACTGTGAATTTTGCACTCACCCTGGAAAGGATGTTTGATGTGAGATCTCTAGGAACAAACAAATTATCATTGGATAACCAACCATCCTTGAGGCAAATCCAGTGAACATTTGCTAAATAGTGACTAAGGCATTTCTATGAATCTGAGTTCTTCGACAAAGAGATTGTCTCTGTCTCAGGAGAAGCTCCTGTCTTGGTCTTGCACTTCTCCTATTATTTGTCTATTCTTAGTTCCTGATATGTGACATCTACTCAGGGTCTGGCTGGTTGGATTTTAAAGGTTAAATTCTTCGAAGGTGTCTGCTGCTGTCCCGCTGTTCTCTGGCCAGTGATTACTGTGACTCACTTTTCCCCCTCTGAACTCTGTCTGGTCAAACACCCCAGACTCTGCACTGGGTCGTTTCTCATCAGCTTCCTTCCTGTACTTTGTTATTCCACTGTTATTCATGCTGTCTTCTATTTTGTTTTTAATTAACTTTGTAATGTCTAATTATAATTCACATTTCTTTTCTAGGATAAATAATAGTACCAGTTAGCACTGAAAGAGCATCCTTCTATGCCAAACTCTATGGAAAGCACTTTTTAAAATTTTGTTCTTTTTAGATATACATGACAGTAGAGTATATTTTGATATACTATACACACTTGGAGTATAACTTCCCATTTTTGTGGTTGTACAAAATGTGGCGTTTTACTGGTCATGTATACATATATAAACATAGGAAAGTTAACGTCCACTTCATTCTACTGTCTTTCCCATTCACATCCCTCCTTCCTTTCCTTCATTTCCCTTTGTCTAATCCACTGAACTTCTACCCACCCACCCCCAATTATTGTGTGTTAGTATCCACCTACCAGAAAGGACATCTGGACTTTGGTTTTTTGGCTTATTTCACTTAGCATGATAGTCTCCAGTTCCATCCATTTACCCACAAATGCCATAATTCCATTCTTCTTTATGGCTGACTAATATTCCATTGGGTATATATACCACATTTTCTTTAACCATTTATCTGTTGAAGGGCACTGAGGTTGGTGCCATAGTTTAGCTATTGTGAACAGAGCTGCTATAAACATCGATATGACCACATCACTATACTATAGTGCTGATTTAAAGTCCTTTGGGTATATGACAAGGAGTGGGGTAACTGAGTCAAACTGTGTTTCCATTCCAAGCTTTCTGAGGAATCTCCATACTGCTTTTTTAATATTTTATTTATTTCTTTTAGTTGTACACAATGCCTTTATTCTTATGTGGTGCTGAGGATCGAACCCGGGCCATGCACCTGCTAGGCATGAGCTCTACCACTGAGCCACAACCCCAGCCCTCCATACTGCTTTTATGGAAAGCACTTTACAAGATGACCTTAAAGTATTTCCTGCCTGTAAAGTTGTTTCTCGTTTTATAAATGTAGGCAACAGATCAGATTCAGCAAGTTTTTAGTATCTTTCACAATGACACACAGCTAGAAAGTACTAGAGTAGGATTTGATCCTAAGCCATCCTGATTTCTACGTACTTGTTCTTGACTATCAGAGAAAAAAGGGAAAGCTACCCATTATCCCAATATCTGAAAAGAAATATATGTGGTACTCTAGGATATTTCTTGTTATTTTGTTTACAATTGTGTATACATAAATGTACACGTATATATACATTTAATTTATATAAAGTCTATGTTATAGTTAATAGAATAATTCTATGTACGTTTTTCATTTATAATCATTGTAAACCTTTTTCTGTGTTGTTAACTATTTACAAATATAAAATAACTTTGATCCTATATTGTATCTACCAGGAAGAAATACCATGTTTTAGCCATGCCTTGGACTGGTATTTATGTTTTTTTCCTAATCTTTCATTAGGAAAGGGTATTGTGGAAGCTTTACTGCTGCCCCTCTTAGGACACAACTTAGCCTACCCTCTAAGGGGCCTCTTTGCTGTACTTGTTCTGACACAAGCCACTATTGTTGTTCTGGCCCAAATGTCTAGGCTCACTCATGTTAATTTCACTGGTCACCTTCTCTGTGGGATTGGTCTAGTGTATTTGGCCTGTTCTAACTGCTCAATCTGCATAAACATGCACTGGGGGGAAAAAAAAAAAGACTAGCCTCACAGTAAAATGGCATTAGGAAAACTATTCCCTCTAGGAGCAGACATACTTCTCTAAGCTCTGCCCTCTCCTGTTTTCATCCTCATGTGGTGAGGCCTGGAATCTTCCTACATGTGAACATTATCATTCATCAGGTTCTCACTAACTGATGTGTCAGATGGACATTAGCAGCCCAATGATCAACTGCCTGTCCCCTGAAATTGCTTGCTTGCCACTGCTCCCTGGAATGCCACTTCTTAGTAGCAGATTCCACATGTATGTTCTTATGAAAGCTTGGATTGCACAATTAAACCAGAAATTATCCTGAAGTGTTGAAAGGATTTGAGTCATTTTTAAGATATCTGTAAATACTTTGCTGTCTGTAAGATAGAGTCCTAGCTCAAAAGTTTAGTCACTTCTTAAAATTATCTTAAAATTTTGAAACATAACTTATGTTTTGCTAGCCAAGACTATGGAAAGAAAATAATTCTTCATAATATTTTCTTAAGGTTTGTGCTTAACTGTTTACCTTCATTTTTTTATGACACTTGCAAACCTTCAGAAATCTGAACATGCCCACACTTTTGTAAACTGCCTGTCATTTTTCAAATAGAATTGTGTGATGTTTTCTGCTTCTGAGTACCCAAGGACTCTTTTGCTTCTCTGTCTTTCTACGTGTAACTGTCTCACCCCTTATCTAGCATGTTTGCCTCCACACTATGAGCAGGGAGGGAAGACAACGTTTGTACCCCAATGTAAAAAAGTCTTTTGTTTCTTTTTTGTTCAAATACATCTTAAAGAGGATGGTGTTCCTAATAATGGGGCTGCTATTCTTCTAATTTATAACTTCATTAATTTATTATTAGCATTGAATTCTGCCAACCTCTTGCCTGATCAAATGTTTAGACATGGTAGTTCTGCTGGTGAAATACTATAATTAATTAAAACATTATTACTAATAGTGATGATACTTCCTGATCACAAAGTGCTGCTTTAACTACTTTACATATTAACCTTGAGTCCCCTAACAGCTCTGCAAAGTCAATGTTCTGACTTGAATTTGCAAATCTGAAAACGGAGCCAGTGTTGAGTAAGTTGTGCAAAACTGCCTGGTTAGTAAGAAGCAGAACTACAATTTGAACTCTGAAATCTGGTTCTGTGAGTTTGTGCTCTTTTCACAACTCTCTCTAAAATGACTTGAATTATTACCTGAAAAATTTAATACAAAATTAGCCCAGTGCTTTAACAATAAGTTACAATAGGTTTCAAGTAAAATCAGTAGTTATGAGGTAGAAGTGCCAGTTCATAGTTAGAATCCATTTGTTCATCCCAAAAAATATTTACTATTTATTATGGGCCAACCAATGTTGTTTGCTAAACATATAATGGGGAGAGCAAGAAGGCTTTATCTCCAGCCTCATGGGATTGTCTGGTGTATAGATAGCACTGTTATTCCTGCATAGTTTATATAATCTAGGTCCTAATAACATATCATCACACTATTAAAAGGAAGAACAGTGAATCTACCAGCAACCACTATTGCTTCCTCATTTTCTCCATTGTTCACTTTAGCCAGGTGCTTCCAATGACCTACCTGATGCCTATGGCTTCTCTTTCCTATATTAATATATATATATATATATATATATAATATTATATAGATATATATATATATATAAATTAGAGATGTTTTAAAAATATTCATGCAAAACACAACCCCTTCCCTACCCCATCAAAGACATGACTTTCTGAGGTGGGACCTAAGCTTCAGTATGTTAAAAATATTCCAAACAATTTTCACATGTAGCAATGGTTGAGGATCCTCTCTGAATGTCCTTGGTAAGATACTATGTTGCTTATAATTTCCCATCACGAATCTATAAAAGTTCTGTGACTGCAACAGAAATCTGTCAGATGCAGCTGGTCCATTTCTGTTGCCCAGAATTTTTTTTTTTTTTTTCCTGAGTTCCTGAACCAATTGTTGACGTTTCCTTTTCTGACTTTTCTTCGTGAATTCCAGCTCTGAGTTGGCACTTCTGACTTGATGTTTTCTAACTCTTTTCAGAGTCTGCCTTTGCTGAGTGTGTGGATCTGATTTTGACTTTCAATATTGGCTTGTGGTTCCTATCTGGACTTCTCGCAGGCCCTAATACCTCCATCTTCCCACTTACCATCCCCAGCCCAGGCTTGACAGTCACACCTTCTCTGACTTAATCACTAGGCAGGAACTTGGTCAATGACAAAATGACCTGAGGCTTTTTAATATCTACTCTTTCAGTAAACTCACGTATACAATACAGTATTATTAAACATGCAAAATTAGACACCATGCTGGAAACTACATTAGATCTCTAGTTAACTGAAAGTGTGCACCCTTTATCAGTAATGTTCTCACCACACACACACACACACACACACACACACTGGGAACTGTGAGATGACTTTAGCTAAATAGATTGTGATAATAATTTCACAGTATATACATAAGTCAAATCATCACATTGTGCACCTCCAATAGCTAAAATTTTATTTGTTGATCTACCTCTACAAAGCTGAAAAATATACAAAATAGAAAAACAAACAAAAAAAAACCATTTTAATTAAATTAAGCAAAAACCAAAAAAGATGTGAGACTCACACAGATGCACAACCCACCACTCTCTGTCCTCTCAAAATCTCTTGGCGAGGGCTGGGGATGTGGCTCAGTGGTAGAGCGCTAGCCTAGCATGTGCGCGGCCCGGGTTCGATCCTCAGCACCACGCATAGTGTATAACTAAAAGAAAATAAATAAATATTTTTTAAAAAATCTCTTGGTGACCACACAGAGGGGATTTGTATTCCTCTCCCCTATCCATTTCCTATGTCTGTGTTTTTCATTTGAAACTTCCTCCTAAAGAAAATCTTGATACTCATTTTGATCTGGTTACTTGCCTCTCAAAGATTCCGTTTTAATGTATTTCCAGGCTGAAGGCAAGGAGGCGGGCAAGGAACTCTGAGTTTGGATCCAGGTTTGCATTCCTGAGATGCCCTTACCCTAGAAGTGGGTTGCTCTTGTCACTATTGCCTCTCTTTTAACTCTTTCCCTATTTCAATTTCTCCGATCACACACTATTCCTAATATCCAAGGTTTTAAAGACATTCCTATACATACTACATAGATAACATTATTGGATGGGAGGAAATATTTTTTCATTGTTATCTGTCGGTTTGCTTCCCATGGTTTTAGTCAACTGCAAAAAATATCTAATGGAAAATTCTACAAGTAAATAATTCCTAAGATTTAAATTGCATGGCCTTCTGAGTAGCATGATGAAATCCCCTACCACCCTCTTTGTCCTGCCTGTCCAGGATGGGAATCACATTTTGCTCAGAATAGCCACACTGTACATATTACCTGCCTGTTGGTCACTTAGTGTCCACCTGATTATCATATAGACTGCAGTTGGATCACACTACTAATTCTTAAGTAACTCTCATTTTATTTAAAGATGGCCCCAAGGCACAGAAAGAATATGCCAAAGAGAAGCCATAAAGTATTTCCTATAAGTGAAAAGTTGTAAGTATGGTGAGATATTTTGAGAGAAAAAGAGAGAGTGTGAGTGAGAGAAAGACCAAATTCACATAACTTTTACTACAGTATTTTTATAAATATTCTATTGTATATTGGTTACTGCTATTATTTGTTAATGTGCTTAATTTGTTAGTTTTATCACAGATATATATTTATTTATATGTATGTATCATAAGCATAGATTTATATTACACACAGGAGCTACATTTCAAGAAACCCTGAGAAGAACTAAAACCACACACAGTACTAAACCATATATGTACATATATATATATATATATGTATATGTATACACATATACAAAAATTTATTGCCTTTTAATCTTAACTAAGCCCTTACCATGTTCTGTGGCTAAAACTTTTGTAATTTCAGGGAAACTGAAAAACTATCATGATTTTTTTCATTCTTCACAAATTTGCAGATAGATTTTTTTTTTAATCATAGATCTTAGCAATTTCAATATGATTTTTCCTTGTCTTTTTCACTCAAGAACTTTCATTTAAAGGGAACATTATAGCTTTTCTTTGGCATGTCTGAATCGCTGCTATCACTACTCTTATACTTTGGGGCCAATATAAGTAAAATAAGGGTTACTTGACACAAACATGATACCACAACATTTGATTTGAAAACCAAGGCAGCTATTAATGACTAACAGGCAGGTAACATATACAATGTGGATACACTATAAAAAGGGATGATTAAAGTTCTAAGTAATACTTAGTGATATGGCATGAGATTTCATGCTACTCAGAATATCACACAATTTATAACTTATGAAATATCTATTTCTGGATTTTACATTGAATTTTTTGGACAGTGGTTAACCACAGATAAATGAAACCAAGGAAAGTAGAAATACATATTAGGGAAGGGTACTGTATTATCATTCTGCTGCTGAAATATGTTGGCCATGAAAAACTAATTTAGAATTGGCTATGTATTTCCTTGATGGTCAGCAAA
This sequence comes from Tamias sibiricus, assembly GCA_025594165.1. NCBI lineage: Eukaryota > Metazoa > Chordata > Mammalia > Rodentia > Sciuridae > Tamias > Tamias sibiricus. The sequence goes on from CM046661.1 coordinate 43,151,886, forward strand.
CATTGGGGAAAAATAAAAAGGAAAAAAATCTAACATGTAAATTATTTTTAAAAGAAACAAAATTATTACAAAGGCCTAACTTACCAAGTCTTGGTATATTTCACATTACATTTTCTTTGGTTTTATGTTTGCAATTTTCAGTCTTTTATTTCTTTTGGTACTGTGTGTGTGTGTGTGTGAGAGAGAGAGAGAGAGAGAGAGAGAAAGAGAGAGAGAGAGAGAGAGAGAGAGAGAGAGAGAGAGCCTTCTACTTTTTATTACTTGCAATCTCAGTTTCCCAAATTCTGGGACTACAGGTATGGCCACCATGCCTGGCTGAGTCTCCATCTGAGATGCATTTTTTTTTTAAATAGGCACATATACAATCTTATAGGCTCAAGGCCAGTTGGATAGACTGCTTCATGAGGAATGTGGCTCAGCCACTGGTCAGATCTATCAGATCCTAAAGTGCTGATCAGAATACTACTAACACTGGATGGCTTGTCTCCCTCTTTGCAAAGGTGATCTTCTGATGCTAAGGTTCTGTCTTCATAGTACAAGGACAGTTTTTTGCTTTAGCAGTTTATTGTATGAAATTATTATTATTATTATTATTATTATTATTATTATTATTATTATGCTTCATGTCTTGTGTTGAAACTTCCAGAGGGAAAAAGGATCTGATTGTTTTCACTGGTTCAGAACTGAATGGCATGGTAAAAACTAAGTTCTACTGTTGGGCCCCATCTAAGCTGCTTGTCAGCTCCAAGACTGGCTGCCTTCTAAATGCTTACCCATATCTAGGAAGGAGGTATCATATGGAAAACAAGCAGAGGCAAATAAATGTAACAAAGCCCTTGTCAGACTTCAGAGCAATGACAATAATGTCTTCTTGCATTGCATGGCCTGTCCAGTACAGCTCAATGAATTGTTGATGTTCTCATGAGTATTAAATATTTTAGCAAAGATCCTAGGGATAAAATCATGAGACAACTTAATAGTAAACAAGCTTATGATTGGGGAGACAATTAAATGAGGATAAATGACATGAAGAAATGAGAAGGTTATGGCATAATTATTACATAGAAAAATATATTTTGCCAGTGCTAGAAGTCTAAAGGAAGAAAAAAAAAAGTTGTATAGGTCAGAAAGGTCCTGCTTAATGAAGGAGGGAAATGAGTTTCATCTTCAAGGATGAGAGCGATTATTGAAGCAATGAGAAGAGAGAGAACATTTGAGTACAGGCACATCCTGTACTGGAGCAAAAGAACAGAAGTAGGAATGAGTAAGTCCAGTCGTGGAATGCTACACAGGGGTGTTAACTGAAGAGAGTTAAATTGGGAAAAGCATGGAACAAGAAAGTATCATGAATCATAGAGGCCATTTGTGAAGTTGTTTATGTAATCCACTAAAGAGATTGAGTTCGAATCTACTACAGAGTTTAAACTGAAGGTAGGCATTTTTCAAGATCTAGAGCTAGGAAATAATAAGTAAATATTGTTTTAAGAAGATTGGTCTAGTTTTTGTTGTTGTTTTGCTCTTAGAATTAACTGGGGGATAGATGAGAACTCAAGAGGTGGATATTTTCAAGGAACAGAATGGAAAAAAAAAATAAATTTGAAGGATATTGCATATTAGATTGGCTGTGGCGAACCAGCAAGATGAAGTTGGTCAGGTAATACTGGGTGTCTCAGAAAAATGATGCCATCATCAACAGAAAGGGCTAAATCCAGAGGAGGCATTGGGCAAGATGAGCCCAAGGCATATGTATTAAGGAAGGCTCACTCATGATATATGAAGGGCAAATCCATGATGAAATACCTGTTAGCACATGGACCTGAACTGCTTAAGACAGTGACATATGAAACTGACATGAATAAACTGAAGAAAGTTCTCACAAAATTGTGGAGTGGGCAGAAAGTGGCAGATAAATGATGCTGTGGTCACATGAGATAATGCATTCAGGTGAAAGAGATAAAAACTATAATTTTAGCATGGTGAGTTCTCTCATAAAGCTGTCACATCTGCTATATAAATTTGTAGTTTCAATATTCAAGGGGTTAATTATACCAGATCATTGTTGCCACCTAAGCAAAGGACATGGAGATTATTGCAGACTGCTTCCTAGAACCTTAATCGAACGCGACATTGGGTACCACCAGCCAAACTAATATTAAAAATGACAAGAAAAAGTATAAGGAGCTACTTAATAGAAATATACATATAAAAACTATAATAGCTGTAGAAGATTTAAGTTACCTTATTTCTAAAATAATACATAAGAAATCTGGTAAGTTTTTTTTTTTTTTTTTAATAAGATTAATCCTCTGATGGAATAACAATGAAAATGTCACAGTTCTAATAACTAAGAAAGTTGTTACTTGGTAAGCAGAGAAAAAGTTTAGATAATTAAGTTACAGCAAGCCATTATAGGAAATCTCTCAGAGGTATTCAGAGATCAGAATGATAATGCAAAAGATGGAACAGTTGATGTTACCCTGGAGAATTAGGAGAAAATTAGGAGAAAAGATTGAATATTTGAGTTGAAACTAAAAGAATGAATTGGAATTTTCTGGGTGAAAATTTGAATTAAATCTTCTAGGCAGAGAATAGCATCTGCAAATCCATAATCTCATGGAAAACTTTGGCAGGATTATTGAACAATGAATTTATTATTACTCAAGCATGGGAGTGTAGAAAAGGAGAACAATTGCTGAACAGAGGCCAAGATTGAGAAGGTAAAGTGAACCATTCAGAATGAGCAAGGTTATGCTTCATTAACAAACACTCCTAAATCTCAGTAACTTGAAACTTGAGATGATTTCTTACTCCTACTACTGGACTCTGCTCCTCATCTTGCTCTCTCAAAAGATTAAGGTAACAAACTCTCCACTATCTGAACACTATAAACACTATGATAGGGAGAGAGAAACATGGCCTGTGGTGCTTCCTGAATTTAAAGACACTTTCCAAGAATGAAAGACATCTTTTAACTTCCACATTTCATTAGGAAAAGCAAGCTACATGGGTACTCTTAACTTCAAAGGGACAGGGAAGTGCAATCCTAGCATGCCCCCTGAAGGAAAATTGAAAACAGGATAGACTGTAACATTACGTGTTGCTGAAGAAACTGCCTAATCTTAGAGATAACCAGTAGATCTATGCATGGGAGAAATGAAACAATTGGATTTGTCCACAGAGCAGACATCGACTAAGTCAGTGATTCTCAAAGTTAGCATTCATAAGAAACTCCTGGAGAATTTGTTATAAAACAGACCAGTAGGCTCCACACCCAGAGAGTCTTTTCCAGTATGTCAGGAGTAACTTAAGATTTTCTATTTCTAACAAGTATGAGGCCAACGCTTCTTCTCTTGGGACCAAATTTTGATTACCACAGTCCTGGAGGAATCAGATGCCAGAATTTTTGCAAAGGTTTGATGGTAAGATTATGAGTAGGACTACATCAGCAGCAAAGTGATAAGACAAGCAATGCCAGACCCAAGAGCCATTATTTAAGTTAAATTGACAGGATCTTATGACATCGGATGTTAGGGTTGAGGCTGAGAGAAGGTTTGCAAATGACAACAACATATGTACATGGGGATAGTGTGTTAGTCAATTTTTTCTTGCTGTGACCAAAATATTTATTTTGGCTCATGGTTTCAGAGAATTCAGTCCATGGTTGGCCAGCCCCATTCCTCTGGGCTGAGGTGAGGCAGAACATGGTGGCAGAAGTGAACGGCAGAGGAAGACCTTTTAGCCCAAGGCATCCAAGAAGGAGAAATAGAAAAGGGGTGGGGGAAAAAACTGGGGAAAAAAATAAACCCTTCCAGGGCATACCCCAGTGACCTGCTTCCTCCAACCAGGTCCTACCGTCCAGTAGTCCATGCAACTATCAGTGGATTAATACACTGATGATGTCAGAACCCTCATGGCTCTATCATTGTCTAAAACCTCATCCATGTACACATGAGACTTTGTGGAACATTTCAGAAGAAAACTGTAACAGGTAGATACTTGCCCCATTATTAATCAGGATGAAGACTACAGAGGATGGAGAAAGTGGAGAGATGGGAAGTTTCTAGGGAAAATGAAAAGGAAGGAGAGAGTCCAGTTTAGGATACTATAGCTTTCAGGTACCTAAAAGGACCCAGATATGGAAATGCAGTCTGGGGTCTTGGAAAAGTGATAAATCCTGAAGATATAGATTGCAAATCATCGTGGTCTGATGAAGTTGAAGCCATTGAATAAAATGAGGACATCCACAATAGGATTTTGATTGAGAAAGGCAAAGAACCAAGAGCAGAATCCTGAAATGTCCCAATAATTAAAAAAAACTGTAGCCGGGCGCGGTGGCGCACGCCTGTAATCCCAGCACTTTGGGAGGCTGAGGCAGGAGGATCGCGAGTTCAAAGCCAGCCTCAGCAATGGCGAGGCACTTAGCAACTCAGTGAGACCCTGTCTCTAAATAAAATACAAAAAAAAAAAAGGGCTGGGGATGTGACCCAGTGGTCGAGTGCCTCTGAGTTCAATCCCCGGTACCACAAAAAAAAAAAAAAAAAAAAAAAAAAAAAAAAAAAACTGTATGTGGAAAAACCAGAAAAGTGCAATAAAAAGGAAAAGTCTGAAAAGTAGAAGAAGAACAAGCTGAGAGCTAAGTTTCAGGAAATAAGAGAGGAGAGAGATTGTTTAAATCAGAGAGTAATTGATGGTATCAAATAATTTAGAGAGATCAAACATAATGGGGACTTAAAACAGTCCTGCAATAATTGTGCCTTTCATTACTCTCTTCATCCAGGCCCTAATCAGCTGTGGGGCAGGTTGTGTTACCTTCCCATCAGCTGTCACAAATCTTTTGTCCTCATTCTTGAATTAACTAGGGAAACCTCTATAGCCCCTAGGGTCATCTTTTGAAAGTTGAGGCCATCCTTAAGGAATTAGTTCTTGTGCAATCACAAGCATTTGAAAAAGGTGCAAAGAAAAGACGGTACAAAATACAATTACTGTAATCCTTGACTGGACAGCTCCTCAAAGACTGCTTGAAACTGCAAACAGAAGCAAGCCGCTGCTGGGACCTTTGGTGTGTGTATGGCATGTGGTATGACTGTGGTGCCTTTCTCTTGCCCAAGACTCTGAAATTATTCACAGTCACCTTATGATACAGCTGTAACCCTACTTCTATTCTCAGGACCTACTAGAATCCTATACCCTGAATTAATCTCTGCCTTTTCTTCTGCCTTGATTTGGATCTCTATATTCCTGAGTCTGTATTCCCAGAAGGATCTTCACTGGGACAGGCTACTAGCTTGAGCAATCGTCATGATTGATCAGTTCTGACTCTGAAAACTGCTACTCTGTTTTCAGGTGGTTTGCATACATTCAACTCAGACACCTTCCAGTAGATGAGTCTGAACCTCGTCCTGCCTCTTCTTTATTCTGACTTAACTTACTCACTATCCTTTCCAGGCAACCAAGGCTATACCATACACAGGAACTACAACCACACACTTTTTTTGAAGGTCACAAACTTTCATTGATGAAAAAGGACAAAACACACCTAAAGAGATCAAGCTAAGTTTCAATCGTGAATAAGAGAAGTTATGGATGTCTTGCCATGTGTCTGTTGAAAGCTTATATATGGGAAACTTCTGTTTCACTTCATTTTAATTGAAAAAAAATTTTTCTCTTGGACTTTTATCAAAATATTGTCAGTTTGAATTACACTCATAGTTTTTAGTTTAAAAGGGAAATAAAAAATGATAAGTGAGAAAGTATAGACTATTGTGAAATTATCATGGATCTTTATCTTTTTCAGTCAAAATGACACAAATGTAAGAGAAATAACTCCCAGAGAACTCACTGAGTATAGAAGAGCAAAGAAAGAACACAAGAACTTAGGCTGGAGATTTGATCCTATTGTCACAGGGACCCTCCACAGGACTCTTTATTTTTCTATGTCCACCCAGGTGAGAAATTTAGGTCTAATTATTTGATGTTCTTCCTCAATCACATTTTCATTTATAAATGTTCAATAATCGTTTTATTAATCGTTTTTATTAACAAGTATGTAGAACTAAATTCTGAACTCATCTCTGCTTAATCCCTGTGTCACATATTAGAGACTGAATGTGAGCAACACCTGCTCCATAAATAACTTACTGATTCATCAGAACAGGAAAAGTTCAGCAACATAGTTGACTGCTTTCTGATACAGATGGCATCTGTCATTTAAATAATTTAAGTTATTTAAATTGAGTAGTGAAAATATCTGACAAATCTTTTTCAGACAAATACAGCAAAGAAATCTGGAATAACATCTAAGACATCAGAAGTTGTTTTTAGGCCTTCATGATTTCCTTTTATTGAGGCGGTAAACTATTGTGTCTGTCCCCCTCTTATTTCTCTTTCTCTCTTATGAATTCCATCTGCTTATAAGTGTCATTGCTGGAGCCTGCAAGGAAACACTTTTGATTAGCACTAAAAAGGTCTAATATTTGAGACCTTGAATGCAAAACTTCTGATAAAAATAAACTTCAAGGTCTCAGAATACTCTTATCAGATCAACCGTATGGTCCCAGTGTAGGTTGCTTAAATCTTCTTGGCTAAGCTTGAGAGTGCAAAGCTTAATACCCACAGGCTTGCAATCTTTTTGAATGTGATTATAATTCAGCACCAGCTTTGCATCCTGGATAAAGGTTCCCCTTGAACACAAAGTATGTTACATGCTTGTGTGCTAGTGATCAAAATACTCGGAGGATTATGGCACTTGCTGTTCTTAAACCTCCAAAATGGTGTTAAAATGCTACATCCAATCAGCTAAGCTGTAAATTAAATTTTTGTAGATTGAAGACATAGTTTTATTTCATATGCCAGAAACTCATTTCAACCCTAGCATTTCTGTTAGCACATTGCATCTAGCAGCATAACTCAAGAGGTTTAATGAAAGTTTAAAAACAATCTGTTGCAGATTTTGTGCCTAATTTATTTTTAATTGCAAATTGTACAACACATTATTGCCTGTGAAAATAGAAATTTAATTTCCTTCCTGTTTTTTTTTTCTTTTTTCTTTCATTCTTTCTTTCCTACTATATATATATATATATATATATATATATATATATATATATATATATATATAACTCTAATACAGGCTCAAAGAGGAAACAGACTTTTAATATGCTGTTTTCTGGATTTTATTTCTTTATTCTTAGATCCTTCATGTGCAGTCTTTGGAAAATACAACTCATGCCACTTAGCATTATCTTTCAAACACATTTTCATGCTTTGAGAACATGCTATTTGGAATTCTATACAGAGGATGCATTTATACAATTATTGCAAGTATATAGCATGCATAGCGGTTACAGCCTTACTCCCTTCCATATGAAGGTTCTCCCTACTGTATCTGACAGTTGAATCCTGATAACTGTGTTCATATTCATACTTAGATCTGTTTTAGATTGTGAAGCTTCACTTACTGTGATGTAGGAAAAGCATACACGAGATAACTTTAATTATAAGGACAGCTGGAGAATTTGTAAAAATTAGATATTCCATCCCATATTTTTATGATAGTTTTTCTAGTATTTTATTAGCATGAAGTTGCTTTTTAATGCAACCTTTAATTTTTCTAATTGGACTTTTCTGGAATGCATTCAATGAAAAATCAAACAAAAGCGTTCAGTCTGGTCTTTCAGAAAGTTTTGTCACACTCTGCTGCATCTGGTAGTTTGACTTTGGATGGGAATCTGAAATGAAGCTTAATGTGAGTCTTATCAAGTGATTCTAGGAAAATGTCAAAATACAAGAGAAGGAAACAAAGGTCTTTTGTGCTAGATTTGCATTCCCCTCTGAAATCCTTGGCACTTTACATCAGAAACTGAGTTGTATTATTTATTTTCAATTTCCTCACTTTCTATTCCTCGCCTGTCCTTAGAGAATGGCCATCAGCCCACTCCCTGGGCCTTTTCCCTCTCCTTGCTGGGCGTTGTGTCAGCCAAGTGAGCTGCCTTCATAGCTGGTGACAAGTGCAGGGCTGCCTCCTGCCAGAGAAGGGTGTGAATGAATGTTGTGACCAGTTCTCTCTGCCTCCACAAGGCCCAGCTTACAGTGACAGGGAGATCAATGTGATATCTTGTCCCGGGTTTTCTGCTTTGGGCAGGTGCATTAGACAACATTATCCTCTGTAAGGAACACTAGTAGTGGGTATATGCAGTGTTAGTCAGCTTTTGTCACTGTGACCAAGATACCTGATAAGAACGCCTTAGAAGAAAAGTTTATTTGGGTTCACAGTTTCAAAGGCTCAGTCCATGATCCGACAACTCCATTGCTCTGAGCCAAAGCTGAGGCAGAACCTCATGGTGGAAAGGCATGGCAGAAGAAAGCAGCTCAGGACACGACAGTCAGAAAGTAGAGAAAGAGAGGGAGAGAAGAGCCAGGGACAAAATATAATCCCCAAGGATTATATTTATATAATCACAATGACCTGCTTCCTCCAGTTATACCCATCTGCCTACAGGAATCATCCAGTAATCCATTTAAATTATTAATGCATCAGATGGATTTACCTACCAATTAGGTTACAGCTTTTATAATCTAATCAGTTCACCTCTAAACATTGCTACATTGCCGAACGTCAGCTTTTTGGCATACACCTCCTATTCAAACCAAGTGTTTCAAAACAAGTATTTCAACTTCCTATAAGGCATTATAATTCAACTTTAGGTAAGACCTGGGGCCCTGGAGCAACAGAGATGAAGTTAAACTACACTGCTTTTATCAATTGAAATCAAGAAGGCAAAGGGTTAGGAAAAATATTTGGAAGTAATTATAAGCACAAAACATAACAAGTTTTTTCAAGCTGATGCTTTTGATTGATAGTCACATAGAAAACACCTGATGAGTTTAAAAGTTACTATTTCAACAATTTCTCTGGGACATTTATGTGTTTTTATTTCAAAATATTAAAAAATATAAACACGTTATATAATATTTTTCTCCTTTCATGCTGCACACATAAAGGAAAATAAATATTGTTTAAGTTATTATTTCTTAAGATATTTGCCATCTGGCAACTTTGACACATTGGTTCTGATCATAGCAAAACATTGATAAATATTATTCTTCATGGAGCAAATAAATACAGAAATTTCATATAGACAAATTACATCTCTGGGTTATACAAGAAAAGCACTGATTGTCTATTGTATTTGTGCAGCAGAATAGAAATATATTGTTATAAAAAGAGATTCAATGAAACCAGATGCCTCTTAGCAACCTGATTAGAGAATGGGACAGCCCCCCAAAGAAAGTTTGAGTGGATGCTCTTGACCAAGTGAATGAAGAATATATATAAATGAATAGCAATAGATGAGGAAGTATTAGAAATCTAATAATACATGAGCAGACTGGTAGAACTAATATGTACTCATAAATAAATCATTGTTGCAAAACTCAATTACTGTTAATAGCACATGAGCTTATATCAGTTTTTGTAAATTCATATTAGAGATATAAGTACAGATTACTAGAGATATAAGTACAGATTACCAGAAAGAGAATCCTATCCCTGCTTTCTTTCCTATTTGTCATCATTTCCAGAGATCAAAGTGCTATGGGCAAAAGCAGTCATTAATTTCGGTAGACCCTTTAGAGGGAAGTTTTCCTGAGTGTGAAGGCAGCTTGAAATTCATCTGCCTCTGCTTTTTCCATTGAGTTTTATGCTCTGCAATTCATAATTCTTTGCTTATTAAAGCAATGCCCATTTCTTTTCTCTGTGATTAGGCATAAACTCAGTTTAACTTTGAAATGTTTTCAGTGCATGTGGTTATGCGTAAACTCTGCATGACTGAAATATTTTCAGTGTATGTGGCTATGCATAAACTCAATGTAACTTTGAAATATTTTCAATGTATGTGCACACACACATGTATACCCATATACTGACCTTACTGGTATGGAGGTTCCACAAGTACATTTATAAGCTTTGAAGTTTCAGCAATCTGCTGAGGAGGAATATATCTTCCTCTTAATCAGAATCTTTAGAATATAATATATGGTCAGATGATCAGCACAAGTACAATTATCCTTTACTCTATGATTTTACAATTTTAACTCATTCCTAAAATGTGCAGCATTTTTTAAAAAGTTAAAACTTTTTCCCTTATTTTTGCATGGGTAAATTTGGGATACATGCATCCCAAGCCAAAACATTCCAAATTTGTTCAGTTTGAAAAAAAATATAGTAATTGAAAATAAAAAATGAGCTTATATATATAAAAACTTGAACACAATACATAAAATTTACATACAAAAAGTAACAATGAAAATTTATCATATTTCTTTCTTTTCCTGACCAATTTTAAACTATTTTAGATCGCATGGATTTCTTATATTCAAACTGAATTTAAAAAATGAAATTACAATCTAGACCAGAAAAATGCCATAAAAACCAAAGATCAATCTTTTAAACACAAAATAATTCTAGAAATGTTTCTCTTTACCTCTCTTACCAAAATGATTTAAGCAAAGCAGAACAATTTGGTTTCAAATTTATTCTCTTGTTCATGAAATTGGTGGATGTATCTTTGCTTGAAGTCCTAATGCCAAAATATCATAGTTACAATGTATTTATTTAGTGTAGGACTTTTATACATTTTTGTTTGTTTATTTGGTTTTTGATCACCAAAGTAGCTATGTTGGAAAAGGAGCCATCGAAGAGTAGAATGACTTTATAAAAGAGAAAAATAGTCATTAAGTGTGAGGTAAGCCCATATTCTGAATCCCATACAATCTAATTATCTGCTGAAGCAATTTTGAAGCAATTAGAGATTTCCAGTGTCTTCTACCACATGTGGAACCCCCTACAGTTGGATATTACAGCCACAGGATAACTTGACACTAGTCCAACATCTTAATTTTAGAGATGAAGAAACTGTCAGGGAAATTAAATGACTTGATTAAGGTCACAAACCTAAATAGGGTAAAGCCAGATCTGCTGACTTCCCATCCAGTCATCTTCCCATTTTCTCTCCTGAATTTATTCCCATGAATGATTTATCGTCATATCATGATCATATCATCATCCTAATCATTGAAATTGAACAATAGTTCAAGTTAAGGTACAATGGACCTGAAGTAGATATGGGGAGGGACACAGGTATGAACCTTAAATCCTAAAGGTGAAAGGTTTTTGAGTACTTGAACTGCATTATAGTTAAATCATTAGTATTCTGGGCAAAGTGCAAAAATGACAATTTGAAAACAACCACTAATACATATTTGTAATAAGCCTTCCCACTGAGCAATTAACTCAAATTGTCCTGTTGTGAAAAATGGAATTCCAGGAATATGTCATGTCTACTGTTAAGGATTGAGTTGTATGTGACCACCCATTCATGATCTATTCTGCATTCTGAAAACTATTGAGAAATATGCACAGGAATCAGTTAGGGGTGAAAATAAGATTTGAATTGCAACACTGAATATGAAGATGTGGCTGGTAGTTGGGCATCTTACTATATCCTCCTCCAAATCTAGACCTTCAGGTCTATGAATGGGAATACTCACAATTACAGAGCAGAACTTTGGCTACATTGAAAAGGTTGTAGCCTTCTCAAGAACTAGGAATTCTCACCTTGATTGGTTGAAGTGGTGAAATGTCTTATAACCTACACACAGATAGGATCCAAGAGAACACATGACTGGGATACATGAGTGCCCAAGAGATGAGGGAGTGGGAGAAAAGACAAAGCTTCTTCCCAAATATTCTCAAGAGACTGGCCCTCCATTTTATGACCCAAAGCCAATGTTGGAAAAAGTATGGAAAATATTCTTCCTGCATCTTTTCCCCTGGATTACTAACTGCCTATAAATAGGGAGCATTCAACAATGCAACAAATATGCATTGATTATCTAACATGGATCTAGTACTCTGTCTGATGCTGGGTATATCGAGATGAAAGATTCAGATATATTCCATGAGCCCATTGTGAAACAAGTTTACTAATAACCAATTCCAGGGAAAGATTTCCAGTATGTGGAGAATAGCACGTGTTATAAGCTAGAAGGAGCATAACAAGCATGTATTTAGCAGAGACTCTGTGTTTATCCTATAGAAAGTATTGATTTGGGAGTCATTCTACCCACATTCAAATTTTGATACCAACATATACTATAGTCTTGGTCAAGGTACCTAGCTTCTTTTACTATATTTTAGTATCCTTATTTTTAGAGTGGTGCTAATCATTATGTGTATTGCATGGATTGTTTAGAAGATAAAATGAATATGTAGAATGTGGTAAATGTTCAATGAATAGTAGCTATTATTATTATCTCTGAATAAATGTAAATATAATAGAGTCCTTCCTACATGTATGAGATAGGTAAATAAATAATTGTCACCAAAAGAATATGAATGGTAGTTTATGCTTCCAGAAGAGGTCAGTCTTTGAATGAAGATACTGGCTAGACTGTGAGAGGATTTAAGTTGCCCACAAGAAGATGTAAACAGCACAAAAGTGGAAGGAATACCCAGTGGACTAAGGCCAGACAAGAAAAGCTGTGCAAGATTTAGGGAAGCCAATAATAGAATTTTAGTAGTGAACAGAAAAGGGTGACGTGGCTGTATGTAGACCATATAAATACATATCGGGACTCATATTTCTCTTGCGAGTTATATGTCCTGTCTATCTGAAGTAACTATATTCCATCAAAATACATGACATAAAATAGCTACATAACACCTGAGTAGCTCTGTTATTTTAACCCAATGAGAGTAGAGCTGAATATCTTCAGTATCTGCTGTCTCTTCCTTTACTTTTCCTTTGCTAAAACATGTGAGAACATCTTTTATTTACCTGTAAAACTTTAGTAGGCAGCACAGATGAATTTCAATTAAACACCTTTGAAAAATGTAATCTCACATCGTTCCCTCCATGTATAAAATTAACAAAACAATAAGCTCCATTCTGCAAGAAAATGTCACATATACAGACATATAACTTGGATTGCTTAGGAGAAATGGAAAAGGCTTCATTCTGCAGAGATTCATTACAAAACTTGCTGGAGCAAAATATCAAGATTAAAGTATGAATAAGCCAGCAATTAATGCAGTGGACATTTCAGGAAAGGCTGATTGTCTTCAAGAGTGGCAAATAACAACTTTGCTAGCTGCTGACAATTAACATGAGAGCTCTCCAAATATGGTCTCAAAATCATTGACTGTTTATCCTCAGTTCGGCCCTACACAAAAACAAACCAAACAATGACAATAAGTTGATTGATTTCCCTTTTAGATTTTTTAAGCTTGTTAAATATAGGTACTTGCTGTAATTGCATATTTACTATTTCACTTTTGCAGCTTTTACAGTGACAAAAATTCAGCCCCCTGTCATGAGTTTGATATGTTAAACTGTCCTAAACATTGGCAATGCTGTGATAGATGAACATAACCAACAAACACTTCATACTTTGTCACACAAGGCTAATTTAGACTGCTGTAAATTAGTGGTTTGTAGAATAGAACCAATGTGGTTAAAGTCAGATGTGGGAAACTGCCTAGTGACAATCTCACTCTGTGATGTGACACTGTTTTATTAGTGTCTCATAAGATCTAAAGCAGCTCTGTCTTGCTTTTGCATCTGCATTTATCATATAACTAGGTAAGCTGGTCTAAAAGCAGTGCTGTGAGCAAGATCATGTTTTTGCATAGTATTTGTTCTGAAAACGTGGTTTCATAATGAGCATTACAAATAGGACTTGTCAGAAGAAAACCAAGAGACGTTTTGCTAAATCAAAGAAGATCCATTCCTTTGCAAAAGATATTCTTATTCTGTAGTTAATGACTTGCCCATGATCTGATAAGTACCCTTCAACTATACAACTGATTTTCAGTGAGAAGCCATTGACAGAGATATCTCTCCATAGCTGAACACGGTGTCCGTTATGAAATCTGTATTGTGGTCTCTACAACTTTACTATCTAAAAATATTAGCAAACGGAAGCATTGAGTAACTTTGAAATAAATTATGCTTCGATATTCAATTTGTTCTATCTTTTCAAGCAGAATTAGTTTTGAGAAGTATTTTAGTTCATTTATTATTGGAAAAGACCTTACTAGCTTATTCAAGCAAGAAAATTACCCCAAAAGCTTGCAAGATTTATAATGCTTAGAAAAAAAAAAAAAAAAAAAAAAGCAATTCAAAACCTAATGAGACATTTTAGGCCTCATTTACATCTCTAACCTGACCCATTTTCTGCAAAACGTTTTTGTTGGCAATTTACATACTAAAAGCTAGTTATTTATCCATCCCTAACCAAAAAGTTGATGAGATTACTAATACAACAGTGAAGTTAGCATTACCCTAAAAGCTAAATACAACCATTTCTAGAAGGTTGACTATTGAGTCATTTATTTAGCTATAATCTTCATTACCTACTTGCAATACACCCAAACTCTGAGGAAATGACAAGAAAACCCAAATATCTTATTGCCACACTCACCTATTGACAGGAATCCTTCTAATAATGCACACTTTGGAAATAAAACACATCAGGGTGCTCTATGTATGTACACAAGAAATAAATGATGCAATGAATGTATTCTCTCAAATAAGTTTAAATGTCATATATTTTTACTACCTTAAAACTTTGCATATACTTTGAGCTGATAATTGTATTGGTGTAGGTGTTACTTTTAAAAATGTAAACACCCAACATTTTAAGAACAAAAAGACCGAGATAAGAGCTAAAGTGCATAGTTGCAGAACAATGTATTTCTGGTTTCAGGAATGTTTATATTTCTTTAATAATAGATTGATGATGTCCAAAGTTTGGGGGAAGACGGGAGGGGTAAGGTTGGCTGACAGGTGGAGTTACAGATAATAGGAATAAACTCTACTGTTCTGTTGCACAGTAGGGTGATTGTGGTTAATAATATATTGTATATTTCAAAATAGCTGGAAAAACGAATTTTGAATGTTTTTTTATCACAAGGGAATGAAAAATATTTGAGATGCTATACATGCTAATTACTCAAACTTGACTACTACACATTGTACATATGTATCAAAACACTTTACCCAATGAATATGTACAATTGTTATATGTCCATTAAAAATAAATAATCCATAAGTATATGTTTATGTTATAAATGTATTTGTTTCTGACACTAACACATTTATCTTTTATGAAAATATAGTTCTAATATTTGTATCTATACTTTATTTTTTTATTATCTAATATATAATATATTACCATCTGTTGATAATTGTTACTTTGATTACTTACTCTCCAAAAGCACTGAATATATAGTAACTTGACTGATATTCTTCATAACATAAGCATCTGTGAGATAAGAACTATTGGTACAACCATGATTTCCTTTAGCATCCTTTAGGCACATGCTGAGAGCTGCACTTCCAAGATCTTCAAGACCATCCTGGGATATAATTTTCTTTCCTTCAAGCATGAGCCCCCTCCCTCATGTCATGCATTAAAACTAACTGGACCCAGAGGCTAAAATGTATAAGATACAGCTGTGTGGCTCCTTGGTAGTAGATTCTGAAACCCTGCATCTGACTCCCCTTCTTAAATTCTGGTCCTCCAGGGCAGGGTTCAACCTGATTTTGGTCAGTTCGCCAACTTCCTGTCTAGATAAGCCTGGCATTTCATTTTGATCAGGGCCAATCTGGGGCTATAGAGATCCCCAACCCTAGCTAGGTTTGACAGTGGCCCTGGAAATCCTGAAATCTGAGGCTGGATCTTCTGAGATTGGCCCATGCCTTCTATGGACAATGTGGCCTTGTTCTTCTCATTTAATTTAGGTTTACTCAATACTGTTTCAGATAGTATTTGTTTTCAGAATCTCTGTTTGCCTTTGTATTTTTCCTGTTGGTAGAGGATTTTCAAGAGGATACAAAATTGATCATAAGCAGAGAAAACACTCCTTGGTAAATGTAATTACTAAAAACTCATCTGAAAAGTAAATTGTGTTGACAAAATCCTATTATCTCATGACATATAAAGAATCCTGTTTTTGTTTCCTTCTTTGCAGTTGTCAAGCGCTATTGGTGCTAGAACTGTGGTCTTCATGTCTGTTGCCATGATCACAGTTAAGGCCACCATGAAAACTAGTTGTGAGGCAAACCTTGCAGAGGAGTTTGCTTCTTAATTCTTTCTAGTAGGTTTATGTTGGCTCCACACACAGCACACCAGTCTCCTAAAGAATATGCTGAAATCGGCTGCTCTCTGTTCTATGTATTTAGTATATCTTGGAGAATGGCTTTAGTGATGGAATTTATCAACAATACTCAATGAATACTGTGTTTTCTATGAAACATTTGCTGTGTGTGTGTGTGTGTGTGTGTGTGTGTGTGTGTGTTTTTTACTGGGAACTGAACCCAGGTTAGCTCCATTGGTGAACTACATACCCAGCTCTCTTTTATTGTGAGTCAGGGTCTTACTAAGTTTCCCAGAGACCTCCAACTTATGATCCTTCTGCTTCAGATTTGTGTGAAGTTTCTCAAGTGCATGCTGATAAATTTATATGCCATCTCTTGTGTTTTTTTTTTTAAATTAAAGTGGACATATGACCCAGAAAAGCATTTTTCATTTTTTTTTGGGTATTATTTTGTTTAACTTCTGAAGATAGCATCATTTCAATACTATACCTCTCATGCCAAAGACATTTCATGTTGATCTTTAACCCCCATGTCTCTCTTATTATTTCCAAGAAATTATATAACTTTAAATTCTTTGTATATGAATACTTTTTAAATAATTTATTCTAGAAATGTTGAATAAATACTTACTATGGAGTAGTAATGAATAAAACCACCATGATTCCTGTCTTTGTGGAGTTTAGAGTCCAAAACCAAAACAACAAAATGACCACAATATAATGATGTTGAGTTAGGTAGGTAGGAAAAGAAGAGAGTATTGTCATATTCCATAATGGAGACAGAGTGGGTATTTAGGTAGGGTGATACAAAAGACTCATTGACATGGTGGCATTCAAATCAAAACTAAAAGGTAAAAACACCCATGTAAAAATTAATTGGAAGAGCATTCCTGGGAAAAGAAGTCAAGATCCAAATATGATAAAAAATACAGTGCACTCTAGGAAGTGGAAAAAGACCACTCTGGTTGGAATGTGATGGTGTATGTAACATGGTATGTAAAAGATTAAGTGGGAGAGGTAGACAGGAGATATGAAACCATAGCTGTGGTACCAGACACTGACCACCATTTGTGCTCTCATTTATTTAATTTCCACACCCAACTATGGCCACCACCCCTACCCACTGCCCCTGTCATGGATATACCTGCATCTGAACAATTTATGGCATGTAGGAAAAAAAAATAACATGTGTTTTCTGAGGGTAGCTCCCAGGAGAAAGAGAAAGAAAGAGAATGGTCTAATCACTAAAATTATTTGGGAAACTCATAATCAATCAAATAAGTCATTTTATCTTCTATGTGGCAGATGGAAGAGAGGGAATACATTGTATGGACTGTTGTACTAATGAAGCACTCATAACATGGAAAGAAATATAAGGAATGGGGAGGGAACTTTCCACAGCAGTTGTGTTGTCTCCCTCACTCTTGTGGAAATAATAACATAATCTCTCATTTGAAAAAGAAAAATCCTCTACATACTGTTGAATTTTCTTCTTGTTTCTACCAGAATCCATAATGTGTTACTATAAAGTGAACAGGCTAGATATACCCAAACTCATTATCACACTAGACTTGAGCACTATAATGTGAATATCCTAACAAAATTAAATCCTATGCCAACAGGATGAGAACCAGAGTCTTGATGGATCTGCTACTTAACTAGAGCCGACCATATGTTTTCAGTGTTTTATCTACATCGTTGGTGAATATTGTATACCTAAAAATGTACAATTATACCAAATTTAGATACATGTTCCTCTTCTCCAGGAAAAAAAAAATCCTTAAAGCCATGTAATTATGAATGCACAAATATAAGGATTACCAATAACCATTCAAGTTATATATGTACATTATTTTTCATAGCATTGATTTGTTGGTCCCTGTATAAGGAATGCCCTTCTCTTTCCAGGTGAAAAGCTGTTGTTTAAGAAGAGGCCCCTAGGCTAGGTGGCCACCATTCTTCACCTTGACAGGACAGGTGTCCTGGGCACAACATACTGAGATTGCTGATAGTTGGAGCTCAGGCGTGCCACATTGGTGAGTGTCCACGTGAGGCCAGGAACTTGGGGAGCCAAAACTTCTGCATGAATTTGTTTTCAGATTATCTGGTTGATCCTGTTATTTTTTTCAGTCAAAAAAATCTAGGAAACTTTCCACTACCTTCTCTCTTCATACTTACTCTGCACCCTGCCTACAGCCATAGCACATCTATAAATTGATGATATCTAGCTTCCTGTTTTTGAGCATGCAGTTGTGCAATGCTACAAATGCAAACTCTCTCAAGAAGATAAAGGAAGAAAGAAAGAAAGAAAGAAAGAAAGAAAGAAGAAAGCAGGCTCTTTTTTATTCTTTATTCTTATCATCATATTTCTTTTAATATCAGTTAAAATTAGCAATTGCCAAGTGTCCAGTTGCCAACAGCCTTTGAAAGCCAGTAATTATTTATGAGAATTTTATATAAAGAGGCAGAAAAATGTAAAATAGGTTTGGTTCATAGAGCAGGAAAGATAAATGTTGCCACGAAAAAAATCTATAACAAGTGTGTAGTGAACTATGTGAATGAAAATCTGTTGTATGCTAGTAAGATCGGTAAATGGAAATCAAGGATATTTGCTGTGTTAATGAGTAAGTGCTATTAAACTACATAAAAGCAAGTTTATCTTAGAAGATATATGTGAATTTAATTTTTATTGTTAGGCTATTATTGGATATAATCATTACAAATATGTTGTAAAGAAGGTTTTATAAAGTTTCAATTTTCCTTTTTTATTGTGGTAATTTAGTTTATTGGTTTAGAATTTCTAAGTTTTTTAAAAAATATAATTTTATTGACCACTTTATAAACAAGAATTATAAAAAGCAGAAAAGCATAAAAATTTATGATTTGCTGCACCATATACCCTCTGAGTGCTCAACTATTTTAAGGTCTCTGACTATATTTAGAGAGAACTAATTCCAGCATATGATAGAGGCAAAGACTGAAAGTAGAAATCCCATAGAATGTCTAAATGTCACAGGTGTTATTGGAATGGAAATGCACTTTCCTATACATTTCATAGGTATTATATATAGCTAGAGTTTTACACCATATTGTTGCACTTTATTTTCTGACTTTGTCACCTGTCACCTTTTTCCAAATTACTAGAAACTAAAAATACCTTCATGAAATTAAGAACATGAATGCTTTGGCAAATAAAGAGAAGGCAGTTTTTCTGCTATCATTAAGGTATATGCTATATATCAGTTTTCAATATTGCTGGTGATTTGAGCCAAACTAACCACACACTTTGAGACATCTTCCTGAGATGAGGCTCCTGTCTGTCAGCATGGAATCGACAGATTTGGGAGACAAGTAATTTGGGCAACATAATTATTTCAAAAAATAATGGGGAGAGAAATGAGTAATAAAAACTAGGAAAGTTATATTTCAACAAAAGTCAAGTTGAAATTTAGGAAAACCATATAATTAAAGGATTCATTTTACTTGGTAGTTTGATCACAAAATCAAAGTCTTCACATTGTTTCATTTAAAATCATTTGTCAGGTTTTGCAAAAATTACAGAAAATAAAGGGACTTTTTTTTCAGAGCAAAGTAAGATGGTACATTTTTCAGGTAAATGCATTATATAAAAATGCAATGAAGAGAAATTTGCAACTAATGTTATTCTAAATATTTTTAAGCCAATTTTCATCATTGAGCTCCTAACTAATATGTAGGAGAAATGTTTTATTAAAATAGTATCCTCATTTGCTTAGAAAATATTACATTTATCAATGAAAGGGTATGAAACTTCTTAGCACAGACAAAACTTATTTCTTAAGAGCTATATTCTGGCATATATCTGTTCTGTCTCATGATGTCACCATAGCAACATTTATAATCAAACATCATTTTTACAAATGTTATAATTAATAAATACAGTGATAGTTATATTTTTATAATAACATTTTTCGAGTCATTACCTGAGCAATAGTCACTGCAAACACCTTCTGACAATTTTTTCAGAAAAGAAGCCACACTCGAAGAAATATAACCACTTTTATTTTAGAGACAGAAAGATATTTAACAAAAAAACCAGCTGTTCTTTCTCCCTAACTATTTTATTGTCTTCTGGAACATGGTAATTTGCTATGGGAAAAAGAGGTATCATACAATTCAGAATCACCTTGCATACCCAGATGTTTGAGCATCTAATGCAGGATGTGACCTGACTTGTTCATATGACACCAGTTTCTCATATTCCTCTCTTTCTTCTATTATCATTTAAATTTCATTTCATGTTTTGACAACCTTCCTCAGTAGAAAGCATAGAAAACATCAAAATGCACCTCTCAACTCTTTATTCTTAAGCCTAGATGCATGATTCTAGAACTAATATTTCCATAATATGTGGTGTCACTGAAAAGAATGAAAATCTCTTTGAATATGCCACTGTAATAATTTTCAGTTATAAGCTATAATTAATCTGAATAATGGCAACAAAAGAAACACTTAAGAAAAGTAATTTTAGTCTTTCGTTAAAGAAGTTTAATGTAAGCAGCATTCTTCCACTTAACAAATATTTATGCACCAAGAATTTTGTTGCTAGGTATTGGGGATTATGAAGTTAACACCTACACTCTGCTATCATTACAAGTCATTCTGACTGATGTTAAAAATACAACACAAAAATCTTACCAAAGTTCACCTGTAACAGACAAAGTTTCCATTGTCAAAGAGGGAAAGAAGAAGGAGCACCTAGAGGATGGAATATTTAAGCAGATTTAAAGCTTGAGTTAGCAATGCAAGGAAGAGTGTAGAATTGAGGCAGCAGAAAGAGCAGGGACAACGTTCCTGGGGTGGAGAGCTGCCTGGCATGCTTGTGGAACTAAATGGAACCCAGCATGTGTGAAGCATGGACAGCAAGTACAGAAAAGAATAGAAAAATATCATACTGATTCGATGAGTAGAGGACAGGACACACAGTGTCTTATTGACCCCATTAAGAAAATTGGATCTTTCTTCTAAGTGTAATGAAAAACCACTGGGGGTCTTTAGGCAGGAGAGTGATAAAGTAAGATTTCCATTAAAAAAACCCATTACTCTGGTAGATGTGTGAATAGAGTAGTTGTGGAAAGAAGAGGATTTGGAAAAACCAGTTTGGAAACTTTTATACCAGTTTGGGGAGGAGAAAAGTGTGAAGATGTAAGGATCTGAGGAGATAGAGACAAATATATGGATTCTACTGTTGGTTCAGAAATGGAATGGACTAGAGGGATTAAAGAGGAAGAAGAGAAGGGCCAATGGAGTCATTGACTTTTAGATAATAATCGAAGCCATGATGGTGTATGAGATTGCTTGAGGAGAGAACATGGGAAGATAACAAACAAAAGACCTGAACAGAAAGCATCAAGAGGGATTCTCAGATTTAGTGATTAGATAGTGAAGGAATGACTGCAAAAGAGGCTGAGAAGGGATAGGCTGGTTAGTAGGAGAAAAACATGGAACTAGAAGCATCATGAAAACCCAGAGAAGAATTGACACCATTTCAACAAAGTATTGAAAACTCAGTAAGGTGAAGATTAAGAAGTATCTCTTGAACTAAACAGCAAGGACATCATTGGTAGCCTTTGAAATGGATTTTTTATAGAATACCAGGGCAAAATCCATATTGAAGAAGTTTTTTTTTTTCTATAAATAATACAAGAAGAAATAGGATCAACAAATGCACACACCTCTTTCCACATTTAACTGGGAAAATGAAAAGTTGAATAGGAATGCAAATGAGGACAGATGTAAAACAAACAGGTCATTTTTAAGTGGTAGAGTAAAATTCCTGAGAAAATAGGAAGACATGGAATTCAGCGATTCAGTGTACAATTTGCTCCTTAAAAGGAAAAGGGAGATCTCTTCTATTGTCAGAAGGAGAAGAAATGATGCATACTAATACTAAAGGACTTTTTATAATTTGATGGCAGATTAAAGCATTCGGTATATGAAGGGTTAAGAGGAATGGTAAAATGTGGAGTCAGAGGGCTGAGCTGAATAAAGAATGTTTGAAATCATGCATTGAACAGAAAAGAGTAACAACTAGAAATAGACACTGGGATGTCCCGGTTTTTAGTAATATTGGACAATATGAATGTTTAGAAGGCTACTTGATTTTTTTCCACAAATGTTTTAGCAGGAAAACTTAGCTGTATCAATCTAGAATGGGAATTTTCCAAATAGGTGAGTAAGAAATGAAAGGGCATGAGATGCAAATGGTGAAAAGAGAGTATTTGACATGTGAGACCATGGACAGCAAATGAGATTGGACACAAATCAAAGACAGAAAGTACCTGGTGTAAAGGTCCTTATAGAGTCAAGAATAGTTAATGAAAGTAATTGAGCCAATGGGCTAGGTAGACAACAAGCTTGGGATATAATAGAAAGATGTCTTAATATTTATAAGTGGAATTGACATTGATATTTGTTTTGTGACACTGAGAGTGGGTGGCTAAGGTGGAATGTAGAAAAAGATCAGCAAAAATATTGCTATTAAGAAATCAAAAGTCCAAATCATTCCATCCAATGATGGCATCCAATGATGGCAGTGGTTGATATGGGAAGAGCCAGTTGTCAAAATATTAAATTCATTAAGAATCCCATAGTAATTGATAGAAAGAGAAACATTCCATGGAGACATAATTAGACAGCCTGAGATGCAAATAATATCTCTCCTCTCCCAAAGAGAATAAAGGGATGAATGTGAATGATGTGAAGCAGTAGGCAGAACAGGGCTCTTTCATAAACAGTACTGTCTTGGTTTTCCTCCATATCTGTCTATGTTGCATGGTTTGAAAAGAAAAAGCAAAATCAGCTCACTGCACCCATTAGTCTCATAAAGATGCCTGAATATATTATGAAAATCAAGTTCTTCACTAACCACCTTGACCACCATGGGAGGATTTCAAAGTTTTAGTAGAATGACATAGAAGATATGGTACTTTCTAGCAGGTGATCATGTTACTTAACATATTTGCACCTCAGATTCCATAAAATGGGAACAAAGTAAGTTCCAGTGTGGGATTGTGAAAGCAAATGGAAGAAATGTATATAAAACCAGGCTGGCATTACCTGTCACATGTAAGATATTTAATAAGTGGATACACATGAAATTACTATTATTATTAATTTGTCATGCATATCATATACAGATAGTATAAGCTCAAATAATTCAAAAAGACGTTCTGAAGTAAACTGTATTCTCTACTGCTTCTAAGATATTACATATTTTGAGATACCTTCAAGGTACCCCTTGCATTTTTTTTTACCCCTTGCTTTAATAGGCCTGGCATATTCATTTTAATTTGGCTCATATATCTTCCAGTCCCAAAATTATTCTCTGTCCAATCTGTAGATAGTGAGCAGGTTAACTTGTTGTTTTAGTCAGCTTTTTTTTTGCTACAGTGACCAAAATACCTGACAAGAACAATTATAGGAGGAAAACTTTATTTAGGGGCTTATAGTTTCAGAGGCCTCAGTCTATAGATGGCCAACTCCATTTCTTGGGGGGCTCAAGGTGAGGTGGAAGGTATGGTGGAGGAAAGCAGCTGGGAACCTAACACCAGGAAGTAGGGAGGGAGACACAAACACACACACACACACACACACACACACACACACACACGGGGGTGGAGAGAGAGAGAGAGAGAGAGAGAGAGAGAGAGAGAGAGAGAGAGAGAGAGAATGAGAATATATTCACTTTCCAAATACAAAATGTATACCCCAAAGCCAGGTCCCCAATGACCCACCTCCTCCAGCCACACCCTACCTGCCTTCAGTTACCACTCAGTTAATCCTTATCAGGGGATTAATTTTCTAATTGGGTTAAGACTTTTATAACCCAATCATTTCACTTCTAAGCCTTTTTGCGTTGTCTCACACATGAACTTTTGGGGGGACTCTTCACATTCAAACCTTAACACTTATCTTACAATATTCCCATCACCTAAAATAAAACCTGCATCAATGTAGGTGCTAAGCAATATTTAATTTAAAATGGTTTAAAATTGAACATATGTTATTAAAAGATACACAGAGTTTTTTTTTTTCTATAAGTATTAGGTAGAAAGCAATGAAGGAGACTGGTAGCATGTTAATCTAGTTTGAGCAGGAGGGTGAGGTTTCTTCATCTATTTTCAGCACTGTTTTCTGGTGTAGTTGGCTACAGGAGAGATAATTATGAATTACAATAATCAGTCTTAGAAGTGATGAAAGTTCTAACATCCTCACATGATGCCTGCTGCGCAGAGGTCTTAATCTGGCAATATTTCAAATGTGATAAAAAGATATTTGAATAACATTTGGCAAAGGTTTATAAAACATTAAATCCCATAGAAACATATTTAAAAGACCTAGTATTTGAATGTTTAATAATTGGATTATTATTTAAATGAATCATTTTTTAAGATGTCATGCCCATTGGAAATTAACCACATGAGCAAAACTTCATCCTTTTAGGTGTATAGTTAAATAATATCCAGTTGCTACCATAGAAACTAGGTAAAATTGTAAAATTGGTGGTGATCTGAAGAGACAAAGCATTATAAATGGTAAAGGTGTAAATTATTCTTGCAATTTGTATTCATGCATTTTTTAAAGAGCTCAATAGAAATGTATAGCTCAAAATTTTAAAACTAGTGGACTTCACATTCTTTTTATATTTACAAATTTTTTTTAAACCAAAAGCATTAAGCAAAAGAGAGTATGGAATTGAGGGCATTCTTAACAATAAAAGTCAGAGATAACATTGATACAATCTATTGTTCTTATATTCTAAAAGAAAGGGGGAAAGTGGAGAGCTTTTACTGAACACATTTCTTTAACAAAAACATCTTCTGGATACTATATATGACATCTCATTTTATCATGATTCATTAACTATTCTTTTCAAATTTCATATTGTAAAAACAGGTACTGAGAAACATTAACTTAGTAAAAATGATAGCTGTTAAGTGACAAAGCTGAGGCTGAATTCCATCAAATGCCAAAGCAAGTATTCTGATCATTGATGTATGAAACCTCAATTCAGTTTTGGATTATCTAGAAAGCCCTGGACCATTAACCTGTTCATTGCATGTTCTTAACTGATTTGTTCTAATGTTGACATGACATGGATAAGAGAGTCAGGAGTTAAAACTAAGGAATGAGCAAATGATTTATGAGGTCTGAGAAAATTCAAACTGCTAAAACAAATTTTGTCAGAAATTGTCATTTTCTTTGGTACCTTTTAAACTAACAAAGAAGGTGGTAGAATTCTAAGCTATAGAGCAAAGCTGCAAATATAGCAAAACTTCTATTATAATAGACTAAGCAGATGAAAAATGGTAGTTGGTTGATAACACAGATAAATAATGCTAGTGCTGAGATTATTTATTGCCATATAATTATATTTGCAAGTGAAGGCTATTGATATGGTTAAATATATTATATATTTTTTAGAGTGGGATTTAAAAGATATAAGACAGATTGTCCAAAGTTTCTGTTTAAAATATTTTAGAAAATATTTTGGATGAATAAGGCATTGGAAATTCAACATTATAAAATCACAAGACTATATTCTCTGAATTCTCTGAATAAGAAATTTAATTAAGAGCTAATCATAGAATGGTAGACATTTTGAAAAAAAAAAATAATTTCATAGCTCACCTCTTGCATTGGGGTAATTTATTTGTGATCAAAGAGTTAGTAAAAAGACTATTTCACAACTAACAGACAACATTCATACGAGCATATTCTTCCTCTAGAGGAAGACTTTAGAAGTATTGGAGTTTCCTTTATAATTCTTCCCATATTTTTGGTGCATTATAATTGTACATAATGGTGAGATTTGTTGTTTTTCTATAATTTTTAATTGGTGGTGAAATAAAATACTGCAAGAATAAAGTAAATTAACCTTAACAGGAAGAATTCATTAAAAGTTAATGTTTTACATTAGAAAGAAGCTGATTTCAAAATAGTGGAAATGTTCTTTCAACATAATATCTATTTATTTTTAATTTCTTACTATTAAATAGCATATAGAAAAGTAAATGCTGAGGGGCTCTCTAGGAGCTTTTACTTGATATAATAATCCCTTCAGGAAGCAGCTTATTATGAAAGATACAAATCAAAAAAGACACTGCAAACAGAGACATCAATACGTTTTGCTCTAGTTTAAAATTAGTATTTATTTTGGAAGTTTGAGCCAACTTCATTATTCTGTCTCCTTCTTGATAGTCAATTTATTGTTCAGGGCTCTCTCGATTAAACCCTGTCACTTCAGGGGAAGTTCAAGAGAATAGTGAGTTATTGATATTACAGAAACAGTTGTTACTAATCAATACATTTTGAACCACATACAGGGTATATCTTTTAGGACATAATTCATCAAAAACAGGCTTACTGGGGATCCTCATGCTATTTTCATTGATTTTCTCTCTGTGGAAAGACATGGTAGATACTCTATATATGACACTAGAGTTATATTCAAAATAAAGAAGTCAGTTAACTCAAAAAATACTCAGTTATAAAGGGAAAAAATCAAGCATAAGGATTCTGAAAGAAAAATTAAATTCATTATTTAACATTTTAATATACTGTACAGATAATATATTCGAATGACTTAATACTTTTTAAAAGCTTACACCTAAGAAATACCTGATTCTAGGGGTAAATTCCAGTCTTGACTTACTGTGTGAACAGATGTAGAAAACCACATTTATTTAGATTTCTTAGAGTCACTGCAGAGCTTGCTTTTAAATTTAAAATTAAGTATACACATATACTGCCCAATACTGTATGTGATCTACTAGCTTTTCTATTAAAGAAAATTTTAAAAGAAATAGTGAAGCTCACATTATAAAGCATTCTAAAACAAATCCATCGAATAGCAAATATTTGATTTTAAAAGAGAATAATAACTTTCTAATATTATAAGTCCATATCCTCATATATAGTGTTAGCTTGAAAATCAAGATATCATATTGTTCTCAATATTCACAAAAAATCTGAAATGAGGGCTAGAGAAAAGTAGCATGCCTAAAATTGTTATTATACAATAAAGAATGTTACTGCTGATCAGAGGAGGGAAAAAAATAAAAAGATTTTTCACTTTTAATACAGTCAGTTGTTTTGTTTTCTAAAATACAGATATTTTATATCATAATTTGTATATTAAACCCCAAATCTGCCCAAGTTGTATATTATTCTAACTCTATCACTAAAAGATGCAACATATCATCTCTGTAAATTACTTGGATGAGATATTCTCCTTTATTGCCATAAAATTATAATATTTTTTGGAAAAGAAAAACTATACAGGTATACACAGTTACACACAGCAGTAGACTCAAGTCATTGTATGTATACTTTGCATATTCTGTCTGCTGGTCCAACTTCAATTTGAGACCTTCCACCCAACTCTTCATCACCCAATCCATCTGATGCATTGTCCCAATATAATATGATCTTCCATAAAATTTTTCTCTACTTTTTATGTGTATAAATAATTCATTACTTTGAGATTGCTGAGCCATGTATCATTGAATGTGTGTATTTCATTTATTTATTCATATAAATGGATGGACTTTCAAGTTTTAATCCAGTTTTTAGTTATTTTGAATATAGATGCTAGGAATACTTCAGTATATTTTATTTCTCTTGGGAAAATACCTGGAAAGTGGGATTCTTGTGTCTTATTCTAAGTGTATATTTACTTTTAAGAAACTATCAGATTGTTTTCTAAATTTGCTATCGCTTTTCAAATTTATGAGCAATATATGAAATTTTTATTTTAGCCACATAGGGGTTTCAAAATGGCATCTCATTTTAGTTTGGTTATTGGGACAATTGGTTAATGGGATAATTGGTTATTGGGATAATTTCTAAAGTTTCCATTCAGATATTTTGCACATTTGAAGAATATAATTATTTGTACAATTGTTGAGTATTTTGTATATTCTAGGTGAGTCTTTTATCAGATACATGTGCTGCAAATACTTTTTCTCCAGTTCATGACTTACCTTTCATTTTCTAACAGTGTCTTTTAAAATAGACAACTTTAAAAATTCTGATTAAATATAGTTTATTGGTTTTTTTTTCTTTTATGATTTGGGTTTTTTGTATCTTATCTAAGAAGTCCTCATCTAACTAACAAACAGTTTTTTACATATTTTCTTTTAGAAGCTATATATGTAATTTTGGTTTTTACATTAACATTTCTGCTTCATTTTGAGTGACTTTTTGTCAGTGGTCTGAGGGGAGCATCACATTTTTGCATATGAATATCCAATTGTTCCTCATCACATATGTAAAAGTACATGCTTTCCTCACTGAATTATCTGTGAGTCTTTGCCAAAACTCAGTTGGCCATGTAAGAATGAGTCTTTTTGTAAACTATTCTGTTTCATTGATCATCCTTATATTTATGACAACCTCACATGTTGTCTTAGTTACTATATAGCTTTACAGTAAGTCTTGAAAAACTATACTAGAGAGCCTTCCACTTTGTTTTTCTTTTGAAAATTTCTCTTAGCTATTCATTTCCCATACATTGTCATTTGAATTTTAGAATGTGATTTAACTTCAAAATTTGTTGGAATTTTGATTGCAATTGCATTGAAAATATAAATCAGTGTGAGTAGAATTGACCCCTTAGCAATACTGAGTGCCCTGATCATGGTATCTCTTCATTTATTTATGTCTTCATTTAGCAGTGTTTTGCAGTTTTCAGTATAAAGATCTTGCATATATTTTGTTCCACTTATCCTTGCATGTTTTGCAAAATTTGGTGCTATTTTAATGGCACTGTTTTATAAATTTACTATCAAATTGTTTGATATTAATACATAGGATAGATTGTTACTTACCTATTAATTCTGTATTCTGGAACATTTAAAAAATCACTTATTAGTTCTATGAGTTATTTTGTAAATTCCACAAATAACCAAATAGGAAATCTTGCCCTCTGTGAATAAAAACAGATTTACTTCTTGGTAGCAGTCTGAACCTACACTATGACTCTGACAAGAGACAAAAAGTAGACAATCTGGGTTATTCCTGATCTGAGGGTGAAAGTGTTCAGTCTTTCCCATTAATATGGTTAGACTTATAGGATTGTTGTAGACATCATATAGTTGGCTGTTACATTTGTATACAATCTGTTTATCTCTGACTTTCACTTGGAATTTACTTTGATTTATATATTTTATTTATATATTCCTAAATCATTAAAGACATTTATATTTAATGTAATTATTGACATGATAGCATAAAAATCACCCAATTTACTCTATTTTTTCCAAGTGCCTGGATAGTCTGTTTCCTGTAATGTTTTCTTCATGCCTTAATTTGAATTATGTAAGTGTTTGTAATATTTCATTTTGTATTTATTATTGGCTTATTAGCTATATGGTTCTTTCTTTTATTTCATTTTTATGGCTGCACATGGTTTACCATATTTATCCTTAAACATTCACAGACTACTTAAAGTAA
The DNA here is from genome assembly GCA_025594165.1 of Tamias sibiricus. Taxonomy (NCBI): domain Eukaryota; kingdom Metazoa; phylum Chordata; class Mammalia; order Rodentia; family Sciuridae; genus Tamias; species Tamias sibiricus. The sequence continues at coordinate 43,181,542 of CM046661.1, forward strand.
CATTGTGCCACTTCATGTATCACATAAGAAACTTGCAGAGGGTACCTCCAATCCTCCCTCCTGCCCTGTGGGCTGGTATGGTACTCCCTTCCATTTTTATGTATATCATGAAATCTGAGATGTATCATTACTATGTTTTAAAGAGTTTGTTTCTTCCAAAAACATTAAAATAAAGAAAATGTTTGTTTTCTATTGACCTATGTACCATTTCTATGCTTCTTCTATGTATATCCAAATTTCTGTCTTTTGTCATTTTCCTTTTGCCTGATAAACATCCATTAATAGCTTTTATAGTGCAGGTCTGCTAGTAAGAATTCTATCAGATTCCATTTATCTAGAAATATAAGCCTTTATTTTCTTTTAATTTTTTTATTCTAATTTGTTATCCATGACAGCAGAATGCATTACAATTCATATTACACATATAGAGCACAATTTTTCATATCTCTGGATGTATACAAAGTATATTCACACCATTCATGTCTTTATTCATGTCCATCTCATTCCACCCTCTTTTCTACCCCTATGCCCTCTCCTGTCCCCTCTTTCCCCTTTCCCTTATCTAGAGTTAGTCTAGTCTTCCCATGCTCCCCCTCCCAACCCTACTATGAATCAGTCTCCTTATATCAGAGAAAACATTTGACATTTGGTTTTTTGGGATTGGCTAACTTCACTTAGCATTATATTCTCCAACTCTATCCATTTACCTGCAAATGCCATTATTTTATTCTCTTTTATTGCTGAGTAATATTACATTGTGTATATATACCATTCATCTACTGAAGGGCATCTAGGTTGCTTCCACAGTTTAGCTATTGTGAATTGTGCTGCAATAAACATTGATGTGACTGTGTCCCTGTAGTATGTTGTTTTTAAGTCCTTTGGGTATAGACTGAGGAGTGGGATAGCTGGATCAAAAGGTGGTTCCATTCCTAGTATTCCAAGGAATCTCCATACTGCTTTCTATATTGGCTGCACCATTTTATCAGAATGTTTGAAAAATATTTTCACTGGAATAGAATTCCAGGTTAACTAATTTTTGTTGTTGTTGTTTGGTGTTTTTTCTTTAATTTAAGTACATTGCTTCTTTGTCATCTGATTTTCATAGTTTCTGTCACATAGTGTCTGTCTGTTCTTAACTTTCTTCCACCCCACCCCACTAACTGCATTAAGTTTTTCTCTTTATCATTATTATTCAGCAATTTTGTTATGTTGCATCTTGGTATGGTTTTGTATGGTTCCGTTTTGAGTTCATGATTTGATTTAATAGAATATGTTTTCTTCGAATTTAGAAAAAGTGTAGCCATTTCTTCAAAAATTTTTGTGTCCCCCTTTCTTTTGTGGAACCCTATTATAATTGTACTTATGTGACTTATAATCAGGTTGTTCTACAAACCAATGCTCTGCTGGTTTTTCATCTGTCTTATTTATCTCTGTTTTTCATTTGAATTGCATTTATTCTATATTATGTGAGTCAATTATCTGCTGTTAATCTTATCAAGTGTGTTTTTCCTTTCATATGTATTATTAATCATCTTTAGAATTTCCATTTGAGTTTCTTTTTATGTTTTCTCTCCTATTTCTTAATATCACATTTGTATTTTTCTCAGTGTTCTTGAGTATATGAAGTAAATTTATAATAGTTATTTAATGCTCTCTCTGATAATTCCATCCCCTTTCTTGCCTAAATGTGTTGTTAATTTTTCTCCTGATTATGAGTCATATTTTCCTACTTCTTTGATTCAAACTGGTAATTTTCAACTGGATGCCAGACATTATGAATTTTACATTTTTTGGATCTGGATTTTGTTGTATTCCTTTGTGATGAAAGTATTATAATTTGTTATGGCAAATTTTACATTGCAAAAAAAAAAATTACAGTATATAGTGAATGTAGGTTTACTTTTCTACCTCACCAAATAATGTGCCCTTTTAGGGCAGGAATTGGAATTTATTCATCATAATGGCCCAAGTACTAATATATCACCTACATTTGATTGAATCTATTAAATTTGCTACTTGAAGTATTCTGCATTGTCTCCATGTTAAGCCTATATACCTCATCTTGGTTTCCAATCAATAATATGACCCCAGTTCATTAACACACTCTCTACAAAAGCCTACAATTCAGCAAAGCTGAAGGACCCACCATTTGTAAAACTTCCTGGTTCCCCTGCTCCTAGCTCTTTTCTTATGCATTTACTTCAGCTGATATATTTTCCACTGATTCTATCAAAATCTTTTACTTGTATTAACATACACATCAAATACAGCATCGTTCCCCGGGCTTACTCCATAATCACTATTTGTATACATTAATTTATACTTGTTTCCTGTTTTGTTTTTTGTTTCTGTACCAGAGATTTGACCCAGTGGGTGCTTAATCACTGAGCCACATCCCAAGGACTTTTTATTATTATTATTATTTTTTTTTTTTTATTTTTTGAGACAGGGTCTTGCTAAGTTGCTTAGGGCCTCACTAAGTTACTGAGGCTTGTCTTGAACTTTCGATCCTCCTGCCTGAGTTGCTTGATTGCACCACCACACCAATTGCTGTTTCCTATTTCATCTATTTTATCTATTTTTCTACCTATTTCATCATAGTGTATGTATTTTCTATTCTATAAATATTTTGTATTTTATCACATTATTCTTTACATTAGATTTGCCTACAATGTAAACCAACTATCCTCATTCATTTGAATTTTTCTTTCTTCAAGTTAAAGAACTGTTTCTTTTCATTTAGAGCTGCACTTTAAAAAGTAGACATTCAATAGAGTATCTGTTTAATAAAAAAAATTGAGAATTTGGTTTGCTATTTTATAATTGTCAAAAACAAATTTTTAATCTACAGAATATTCACACACACCATAAAATTCGCCATTTTTAAATGTGAATTTTCAATAGCTTTTAGTATATTCACAAAGTTGTGCAATCATCATTTCTAATTTTACAGAATTTTCATTAACAATCCCTTACCCCCCCAAAAAAAATTTGGGGTTCCTTCACATTCACAGTTTATTTTCCACTCTCCTATTTTCTGGAAGCCATGGGCCTATTTTACATGTTTATGGATTTTCCTATTCTATACATTGCATATGGATACCATCACTTAATAGGTGATTGATTGTGACTTGCTTCCCTGACTTCATCAGCATTTCAAGGTTCATCCACATTGTAACATGAATGGGTGCTTCCATTGTTTTTATGGCCAAATAATATTCCATTGTATGAATATACTGTTTTATTTTTATCCATTTATAACTTGATGGATATTTGTGTTGTTTCCATTTGAGGGCTATTGTAAATAATACTACTATGAACAAGTTTTTGTTCACTTTTGAACACATTTTGTGTGGCCATGTTTTCTTATTTTAATGCATGTCTTAGAGTAGTACTGCTAGGTCACATGACAAATTGTTGCTTAACAGTGAGAAAAAATTGCCAAATTTTTTTGATTCCTGTTGATTACCTAATCATTATTTGTATTGAACATCTTCACATATACTTATTATCTCTGTTCTTTTGAGAAATAATCAAATATTTAGTCAAATTTTAAGTTTTTTTTTTTTTTTTTGTATTTTTATTGTTAAGTTGTAAAAGTTCTTGTACCTATATCAGATATTTGATTTGTAAATACTTTCTTTCATTCTGTGGGCTGCCTTTTCAATTTCTTAATTTTCCTTGAAGCTTAAATTTTTAAATTTTTATAAAGTCCAATTTATTTTTCTTGTGCTTTTGATGAGATACATAAGAAACTTTGTCTAAGCATATTTTTTGTTTTCCTTTAGGAAACTTACATTCTCAAATTTAGTACTGTGATCCAATTAGAGTAAATTTTTCTATATTTATGTGAGATGAGGTTTTCAACCTCATTGTTTAAAGGGCTGTTTATTGAAAGAAATGAAAAAAATTGCACCCACCCTTTTTAAAAAATATTTTTTTAGACACTGGTTGACCTTTATTTTATTCATTTATTTTTTTTCAAATTTATTTTTTTATTCTAAGTTGTTAGAAATGACAGCAGAATGTATTACATTTCATATTATACTTGTAGAGCACATTTTTACACATCTCTAGTTGTATACAAAGTATATTCACACCATTTGTGACTTCATACATGTACTTAGGGTAATGATATCCATCTCACTCTACCATCTTTTTTTTTCTTCACCCTTTTGCCCCCTCCCTTCCCCTCCCTCCCCATAGGAGGATTAAAGGAACATTATTCATTTATTTATATGTAGTGCTGAGAATCGAACCTAGTGCTTCACACATACTAGGCCAGTGCTCCACCACTGAGCCACAACTCCAGCCCTGCACCCACCCTTTTAAAAAGACTATTTCTATCATGATGGTTTTTAAAAAATTATTCTTTATAGTTATATATGACAGTAGAATGACATTTGAGTATAATTTTCCATTTTTGTGTTTGTACAAGATGTGGAGTTAAACTGGTCATGTATTCATACATGAACATAGTAATGTTATGTCTGATTCATTCTACCATCTTTCCCATTCCCATCTTCCCTCTCTTCCGCCTGCTTACCCCTGTCCAATCTGGTGAACCTCCACTCCTTCCCCACCTCTTGCCACCCCCAAACCTCTATCCCTGCCTAATGTGAGTCTGCATCTTCATATCAGAGAGAATATTCAACCATTGGTTTGGGGATTGGCTTATTTCACTTAGCATGATAGTCTCCAGTTCCATCTGTTTACTAGCAAATACCATAATTTCATTCTTCTTTATGGCTAAGTAATATTCCATTGTGTATAATTCCACTTCTTTATCCAGTCATCTATTGAAGAACATTGAGGTTGGTTCCATTGTTTAGCAATTGTGAATTGAGATGATTTATAAACATTGATGTGGCTGCATCATTATAGTACACTGATTTTAAGTCCTTTGGGTATATGTGGAGGAGTGGAATAACTGGGTCAAATGGTGGTTCCAGTCGAAGTTTTCTGAGGAATCTCCATAATGCTTTCCATAGTGGTTTTGCCAATTTGCAGTCCCACCAGCAATGTCTTGATGTACCTTTTCTTTCACATCTTCACCTATATTTATTGTTGCTTGTTTTCTTGATAATTGCCATTCAGACTGGAGTGAGATGAAATCTTGGTGTAGTTTTAATTTACGCTTCTCTAATTGCTTGATGATGAACATTTTTTCATATTTTTTTGACCATTCGTGTTTCTTCTTCTATGAAGTGCCTGTTCAGTTCCTTAGTCCATTTATTGATTGGGTTATTTGGGAGTTTTTTTTTTTTTTTTTTTTTTTTTTCATTGTTGTTGTTATTGTTGTTAAGTTTCTTGAGTTCTCTGTATATATCCTTGGGTTTATTTATACTTTTTAAAAATTTAGTGCTTTATAGACATATTTGGGTAAACATACGGGTACTCTGAGAGAAAAAGAAAATGAAAAAAAGATGAAATTCCATATGTTTTCATTTAGATACATTTATATTTTTAATTAATATCTTTTTCACTGACAGTACATTTCCCAGAGCATACTCACCCAAGCATTTTATACCCAATATTGCTCAAAAACAAAGAGTGCTTCTACTTAGAAGTTATCTTTTTATAGTTCTCCTTATATTTCCATCCTGTAAGAATGTTATATCATGCTAAAAAGGTGAAGCCAGATAAAGCTAAACCCAAAGAACTGAATACTTTAATTATTTTTAAAAATATATAGAATTAGTTAGGTAAATGATATATTTCTTTTCCAGTAGAACTCTAGACCCCATAAAAACTGATACTGTAAATATTTAGGTTTTGTAGGCATATTTAAAAAGGTCTTTGACATAGGCAAAGAAGGCCTCAGAGCACTCCTGAAACTCCACTTCCTCTACCCCTTCAGCCTAGCATTTACAGTGAGTGCCACTGGGAAAATTCACACAAGGAGGTGACTGGAGGCCCACATCTGATCACAGAGGGAAGGAGTGGGTCACAGGTGGATGCTGCACCTCTTGCATTTGGTGGAGGATTATTTTTTCCCTTGTAAAATGCCTTATTCAAAACTCTTCGACTGACTCTACATTCTAACTTCTGATGGAGAAGCACAGGCAGCCCACGTGCCATGGGTTAGTCCAAGCAATCGCTGGAAACTCTTGACATCCATGTAAACGTGGGTGGACCATGCCCACGTGGAAGACGCCCCAGTCTCCTGGGATTTAAGAGCAATGTTGTTGTGAGGAAACGATACACGGCAGGGTGACTGCATCATGCTGTGTGAGCCACCTACACTTTTCAGTGACTGACTGTGTGTGTTCAATTTGTTCCTTTAGAATCCATTATTAAAATACAAGAAATCCTTGGGAAGGTAGAAGGAAGAACACATCACAGTCAGATGGTAATGACCACTTAAACTATTTAAAATCACTCAGCTTGTTCTATATTAGACAAACAAGTTCTCTACAATTATGTAGTTTATGCATTTTATATGGCTTTCTGATTTCAAACTTGAGACAAAACATGCTATTTACACATCTCAATATTGACATTTAGGAAAACAATTGCTTAAAATGTGAAATACTGCCCCTAAAACATTTACAAATTGAAGTAAAATATTTCCCTCAATCTTGTTTATCAGTGTTTTTCTTGCAAAAACATTTCAACAATAGTTCTATTTTATTATAACCTTTTAGGATATCTCTAATTTGTGTAGTTACTCTTTAACAATTTTACCAACGTTTTTTATTAGTCCTATTCTTTTGTTTTCAGAAAAAAAAATAATAGGCTTTAATTTAGAATTAACTTTATTTTGAAATTAACTGTATACATGTTTAGAAATTTCCTCTTGTTGTTCTTATGTAAAACCTCAGGACTTATTCTATTCCACTCAAACAGTGAGATCTGGGTACTATTTTTACCACTACAGGTTTATATCATCATCTCATTCAAGGTGTAGGTCAAAAACATATTATAACAGGTGTCAAATTATACAAATTGTCCTCTTTGCAGTAGAAAAAACTTTCAATAGGATGTGAAAAAAAAAAACAAAAACAGGTTAAAAAAAAATCCACATTACACAATATCTATTAAAGCATTTTTTGACTTAAATGAATGAGAGTTAAGGAAATGAGCATAAAGGGGACTCTTTAAAGGAAGCTGCAAAATCTGGATCCTGAATCAAAAGGAACAGAGTAATATAGAAAGAAATGAACAGTTAATTCACTGGTACTAAAGGATATTGAAAAGATGTTTATGATACACGTAATTTTTAGTGTTAGAAAAACTTAAAAATCTCTGTGTCCTTGGGTAACAAAAGCTCATTTTCAGTACCTTTATCATCCTATTCAAAAATATGATTGCTCCTACGGTATATATTTTAGCGATTTTCCAGGGTAAAATATTGTGAAACCTTACAACTAGTGGTATTAGGGTCAATTTCAAGTTATATCAACATAGAACTATGTGAAATTAAACATAAGGAAGACAAAGGCAAAGTAAGCCCTCATCCCAGTGATTTTATTTTCTTCTTTAATTGTCCTTTCTACATCTTTTCTACGTTTGTTGCAAATGTGCTTAAATATTCTGCATTTTATAGACTAAAGGACAAACAAGGCAATTTCTATTTCTGAATGTAACATGCTCAGATAGGACTCCCCAGTCATCTGAAATTACACCTGAGCATGCATGTTTGGCCACCATCTGTACAGTGCCCTCTTCAACTATTTCAATTTCAGTTCTATAGCTTCCTACAGCTACTACATTTGTGTAGTATGACATATTAGTGCTGGGATTTTTTTTTTCCAACTAATATGCCTGGAATCTACAGCAGACAAATGAAGTCTTAGATCTGTTTCTCACTCCATATTGCTGCCAACTCCCCTGATGTGGATGCCTATCTTTTTAATCATTCCAACCTAAATTTCAGCTTTTTATAAATGCTTTATTTTTGCCAGCATTTCCCCTTTGCAATCACTGATAGAACGTGCTTTAGTGTGGAATCCTCAGCTTTCCTTACAAATACAGCTTTTGGAAATGTCACTACATTTTACTAACCTCTTGATTCCAATGAACCCATTTGCTTCTCCCATGGAAATTTGCCTTTTGCTTCCTTTTGGTACATCAGTTTGTAAATGTAAGATGTCAACTTGGATGTCAGAATTTTTTCAGTGTATACATAGTCATTATCTTTGCAAAATTGATAAATGATTGATCTACAGGTGTTAGACACAAAGAGCTAATTTTTTGCTCAAATGACTTTATTGTGCCTCTCAATTATGCATATTTTTTCCATTGGCTGGCTCTAGATGTATCGTGGGCTTTGACTTGTGATACTGCTTTGTTCTAACTGGCAATCTAGTTTTTTATGTAAATCACAGCAAACTGCATTACAGCCTTATATTCAGTATCCCCAGATTATCTTTACTTCCTCTTTCTCCTATATGGAGTATGACTTTGAGATCAATTATACTTCTATAAATTATTATGGCAATTACAAAACAACATTTTTAACTTTGGCCCAAATATCTTATAATATTGCTCATTGGACAGAAATGAAGCTTTTTATAATTAGTCAATGTTAAAGATATTCATTAAAATTTTGTTTTAAATTAACACTTTGTATATTTTTGTTCTTAGAAATTGGGCCCAGCAAGTTTTATGTAGCATTATAGCTAAAGGAGGTAAGCCAGGGTTCATGGCCAGAAGAGCAAACTGACAAAAATATCGTAAGCCATTTCCAAATGTCTGTAGTCTTGTGTGAATATAAATACCAGTTCCAGAAAATTGTTGTGAATAATTAAGTAAACAGTTAATGTCTTGTTCTTTTCCTGTTTCTTTAAAATAACAGTATTTTACATATATGCCTTTCACTGAACTATTCTCATCCAAAACTGAACTTGTTAATAAAATTCTACATTACTAAATTGTCACACCTGAGCCTTGCTCTCTTCGTAGTTATATCCTTAAAACATCACTTAATTATAACCCAGAGTCATTTTATGTACATATGTAAAATTAAAAAATCACCAACCCTTCATGACATTTTCTTATTAAGCATGATTATTATACATGGCACACAGTATCATTCTAGCAGATACGAGTCATCTCAGAGCAGAGCACATGGGGTGATGAAATGTTTCCATCCCAACATGTGACTGTGTCTTCTTCCTGCCAATTCACACTGCAAGATTTACTAATTGAGAAAAATGAAGGGTAGCAGCAACCATGAGACTTGTGAAGAATTATTCAAAAGGAGCTATTCTGTTTACTGATGTTTTAAATAATTTATTTCAAGATCAAGTTAGGAATTTCCTTTTTACCTCATTTTTAATTTAAATTTATTTTTAGCTTACACATAAAGACATACAAGCCTATATATTTTATGGAGTACCAAGTGATGTTTCAATACATGTATACATTGTATAATGTTTAAATCAAGGCAAACATAATCCATGTACTCACACATTTTTTCATTTCTTTATCGTGAAAACATTCAAAATCCTTGCTTCTAGCTTTTTGAAATATACGATACATTATTGTTATCGATAGTTACCCTACTGTACAAAACCACACCAGAACTTCTTACCCTTATGTAACTATAATTTAATACACATTGAGTTTTCAACCATGCAATAAATCAGCTTATGCAGACAGAAAATATTTTAAAATGCGGTTGCTTGTTTTTGGTTTACTGAGTCTTTGTAGAAAGTAAATTTTGAGTAAAAAGCATATTAAAATATTTTTCAAAGCTCTCTTTTTAATGTTCCTAGCCCTTATAACACAGATAGATAGTATTTTACAAGTGAAGAAAGTTATTATCAAGTACATGGTATAAAAAAAATATAGAGAGATATCTATATCTAGATGTGTCTATTTTCTTTAAAAAAATAGGAAAAAACTAATTACACAATGCATAATTACATATATGTATATGTTATACATATATGTATATATATTATACATATATGTATGTGCAGATATAGATAAATTTCAATCTATAGATAGGTACCTGGTATGATTTTTATACCATATACTTGATGTTAACTTGCTTCTCTTGTAAAATACTATTCTCTTTCACTATATAAGGGGAAGCCTGGCATTAAAATGAACCTTAAATTCTACATTAATTAATTGTCACACCTAAGCCTTGCTCTCTTCGTATTTATATCCTTAAAACATAAATTATAACCGAGTAATTTTATGTACATATGCAATATAAAAAAGTCACCAACCCTTTATGATATTTTTCTTATTAAGCGTGATTTTTTTTTTTTCTTAGAACAGTCCAATCCACAGTGATGTGAGTCTACTGAAGCAATTCTGCTTCAAGATTTTCATTCAAAGATTAATAGTCAGTACATTTCTCTGTTAAGGATCTTGGAATTAACTTCTTTAACCTTGCTGTACCATAAATTTTACCTAATTTTAACGAATGTTACCTAATTTTAACTAATTTTCTCCAGTGGGCTTTGGACCTCATTGATTTTTTTTCATGCATTATATTACATAATTTGTTTAGTTTTTTCTGTTTTGTTTGTTTTGTTTTTAAGAAAATAGACACATCAGAAAGGACATACTAGCAACAATTATTAAAAACTGAAGCAGAGGCATTGCATATTGATTTTTCTTATGTATACTCCTTGAGTACTTTCAAGTATTGCACCTTTGCATCTTTTTCTAATGATCAATAAAAATATTATCTCAAATAATAAGAAGGAAGAGGACAAGGAGGGGAAGAAGGGGCAGAGGCAGGAGGAGGGGGAAATAATGAGAAAGAAATAAAAATTAGGAATCCGGGTTTAGCAACCTGAATTCAGGAAATACAGGTTGCCAGTAATGGATAGGTATGGCTGAGTAGATATTGCATGAATAATTCAATTTACACTTTTTTTTTTTTTTTTTTTTTTTTTTTTTTTTTTTTTTTTTTGGTACCGGGGATTAAACTCAGGGGCACTTGACCACTGGGCCACATCCCCAGCCCTTTTTTGTATTTTATTAGAGACAGGGTCTCAATGAGTTACTAAGTGCCTCGCCATTGCTGAGGCTGGCTTTGAACTCGCGATCCTCCTGCCTCAGCCTCCCAAAGTGCTGGGATTACAGGCGTGTGCCACCGTGCCCGGCTAAATTTACACATTAAATCCTGCAGAAGCCCTAATTGTTAGGGGGACTTGGCCCAGAATCTCGCGGGACTTGGCGCGGGATCTAAATAGACTTATGCCAGAAGAAAAAGCTCGCCTGCGCCATTCTGGTTGAGCGCGTGAGACTGTGCACGTGAGACTGTGCCCGAGAGAAAGCGTGCTATATCAACGCTATTGTGTGTGTGTTGTGGTTCTTTGTAAAAGTGTGTGCCCTGGTTTTTTGTGAAAGTGTGTACGGTATTAGAGGTTGCAGAAGCCAGAGAGAGAAGAATAAAAGAACTTTTTCGTTTTCCATCCTGCCTCCGAATTTTCTCCCGCAGCGCGGGTGTTGCCAGCAGCAAATCACTATAGGCGGCTTCAAAATCCCACAACTATTTTGTTACACACTTTCACAATTCTGAATTCCTGTGTGTGTGGGGGGGGGGGGATTTTTGTAGACCATTATTTTGCAGCAATCTATAAGAAGATTCAAGACTCACAAAGAGTCATTTGCTATCTTGGTTGGTTGGTTTGTTGTTTTGTTTTGTGGTACTTGAGATTGAATTTGGGGCCTTGTGTGTGCTGGTCAAGGTCTCCAGCACTGAGCTCCCTCTAGCTACAGAATAGGTAGGATAGGTTGTTTCTGTGCAGTCGTGCTGAGGTTAAGACAAACAACTTTAAATTTGGTTCATAGAAAACTGGTACCAAATCTTAAATGCTAGTGTTGGTTTAAATCCCTTAACCTCACCAGCTTCAGGCATTTACAGCGAGAGGTGCCCTCTTGGCCTAAAATGATTTTGTATGTATGAGTATGTAGGGGAGAAAAAGTAATATCCCCCCCCCCCCATCAAAAGGTTCATAACACACACTCTTGCAACAAAAGATGATTAATAAAATAAGAGCATATCAAATTTATTTAACATGAGTTAAATAAAGGCACAGGAGTCTTCAGAAATAAAGACCCAGGGAAAATTATGTATTTCTTATGGACAGTCATGCAGAAGTGTGTTTGGAGAACAAAAGCGTCTGATCTACTGGTCCTACACTGGAAGGGACTTGGAGAGGCCTGTTCAGGTTCTTCTTGGCATCCCTGTGTGGCTTTCCTGTGCTCTGGGGATAGGGCAGGACATCTGTTATGTGAGGGTCTTCAGGGTAGAAAAGTAGGCAGTCAGAGGGTGGCCTCCTAGATTCTGCAGTTTTCTCAATTTCCAAGAGGCCATATTTTGGGGTATCATGTTATGAGCCCTATTAAGGCCCCCAGCCACCTGTGCAGGTACCTAAAGTTTGATTTATGTGAGTTGGCTTATTTATTTACAAAGTCATTGATATATAAGAGGAGTTTTCACAAGTACTTGAGGGAAATGAGAGTGGATATAAAAACAAAAGGATATGATAGGGTAAAATATAATGGCAGAAAGTGAGAGGGCCCTTCTAACAGGGCAGTCACATGACTGGAGAATTTTAGGGCCTGAGGACAAAGTATGACATCCCGCGAAACAAATGTGTATTCTGATTACTTCAACACAGCGCAGAGTCTGAACAGAGATTAAGGAGCAGGGTCCCCTGCCCTAGTGCCTGTGGCCAGGTGCCTAGTTAGAAAAGGAGGCCAGAGCAGAGGCTAATGGGGACCTCTAAAGGTTGGGAGAGGTAGCAGGGAATCCTTCAGATACAGAAGTGGGGATTTTTTTTATTTGTAAGACTACTTCATTAAAATATTATTTATCTCAGTTGTTGGATTTTTGTCACCTTCCCCTTTCATTTTATGCCTGATTTAAGTACCTCAATTATAGGCAGAATTAAGCAAAATTATACAATAATTTTAATAATAAAAATACAGAAGTGGGGCTGGGGTTGTGGCTCAGCGGTGGAGCGCTCGCCTGGCATGTGCGTGGCCCGGGTTCAATCCTCAGCACCACGTAAAAACACATTGTGTACAACTAAAAGCGGATAAGTGAATATTAAAAAAAAAAAAAAATACAGAAGTAGAATATAAGCTTGTTCATGTTCTTCGAGTTATTTGGGGTAGGGGTATTATATTTTTTATTCTGTTTTAGTTAGTGATACAATATAGTCCCTGAAGCCAACCTATCTGAATTCAATCTAGGATTCTCTGCCAATGATCATGTCCATCCTCAAAGGTTGCCTACATGCTATGTACCTCAGTTTCCTTAAAATAAAACAGAATAAAATAATAGAGGTTATGAGTAGACTTCTTATGGGAACTGGTTGAGTTAATACATCTTAGAAGAGTGCCTGCACAAACCCTCATCATAATAATGGAGAAAGTTTGGAATTTGCTGATCTAAATATAATTTTGCTTAATTCTGCTGATAATTGAGGTACTTAAATCAGGCATAACATGAAAGGGAAAGGTGATAAAAATTCAACAACTGAGGTAAATAATATTTTAATGAAGTAGCCTTACAAATCAAAATCAATGTAAAGAAATCTATGATGAACAAAATCAAAAATTTTAAACAAAGGCTAGAATCTGTCAGCTTACATATTGAGGTCTTTGTCACAGTCACACATCAGGCTGAAGTAATGGTTAAATGAGAAAGCCATCCTTCTTGAACAGATTTTTGGATCTTCTTAGATTATAGTCACTAAAGGGACAGGACATGCCTACTGGTTGCTGATTTTCAACATATTTCCCTGTTTAGCCACTGTCATAACTGTAACATACAACTATGCCTATGCATGCATACATATATGTACATGTATATAATAGATGTACATATACATGTATACATCCATGTAAATAAATATTACCATAGCAGATTGTGATGAGCTTTAAAATACAGTGCTTGAATACATTTTGCCAGTTAGTATAGACACACTATAAAAAACAGAAAATAATCCTAAGAAATGGAATCACTTACATGGAATAAATAGTTTTATTTATCCATTCCAGTGAAAGTTTCTTTAGTTCCATCCAGTGATTTTCAACTTTTCTTCCTTATGTGAAAAAACCAACATACAAAACAGGCAACACAGATAAATTCTGAGTTGCTATCATTGAAATGGAACTGAGGGTGGTATCTGCCTCATGCCTACATTTTCCCACCTATAGCTTATAGCCATTGAAGAGACTCTGGACTCCAAAGGTTTGAAAAACGCCATTATAAACAAATGACCCTAGAATAGGTATCTGCAAACAAATAGCAATGTAATCTCAAAAAGACAGGGAAAAGATAACCTACCTCAAATCTATTTTGTAGGAGAATGTGATGATTTTTTTAAAATATAATTTCTCTATGTACCAAATTCTAATCTGCTTGTCTTGGGTTTTGCATTGGAACAGGCATGTGCTCATCTCCCGAATAATCTCTAGTAGCAGGGAATTGCTGTCTCTACCCTTACCCTTGCCAGAGATCTCACAAGTTTTGTTTGGAATCTTTATTTATTAGGAGCCCTATGTACTGTTAGGACCCAACATACCAAAGTCATGCAATTAAGTTCATTGTCTCTCTATTCATTAAATGGTGATCTTACCCATGGAAATTTTGTGAAGACATGAACAGAGTTGCTGGGGTTTTCATTGAACAATTGCTGTTACATAATTGACTGAAAGCATAAAAATCAAAAATTCCTAAACCTGCCCTTTTGCTCTTGGGAGACAGTGGAGATGTTTCTAGAATATTTTTGCCTCTGTGGCATATTTGAGATGTGAGACACATTAACAATGAGAGGGGTTTTAGGTCAGAATCACTCTGCATCATAGATGCCATTATCTGCTGATTTAGCTGGGCTGAAAACTGCTGAAAAATAATCCTTTTTGTGCCCTTGTCAGTGGCTTCAGCCTAGAGTTATAGAAAATCAGCTCTACCTGAGTCAGATAATCATTACAAAATGAATTTAGCTCCTGACTCAATGGAAGTAATTGGGAGGAAATGTCTGATAGGTATGATGAAGATTCTCTTAGTTAAAGCTTTCTAGGACGCAAAAGAACTAAGTGCTGCTAATAACTGAGCCAGAGTAGGTATCGGCAAATCATCCTTCAAACTGAATGTAGGTGATCACTTAAAAGATGTTTCTACCCCTCCAAGCTCCATGTTCTCCTTTTCCTTGACTCTGGCAAGGGGCATCGGTTCATCCTGCCCAGGTCTCTCCTTGCAGAGTGCAAGCTGATTACCCAGCAGGCGGTGCGGTTCCAGCGGGGAAGGCAGAATGGTGCTGACTGTTCCCTGGGGAGGGACATCCTGTAAAAACACCAAGGTTGAGAACTGTCATCTTCACAGCAGTAGGTGCATTTTCCTCAGAAATTAATGGAGCAAGCTGGGCAAAAATGTTTTTAAGCTACATCTTCCCTAGAGTAAGATGCAAATTCAAAGCTCTTTTGAAGCCCCGGAATGAAAGTTAAAGATAAGACTTTTTAGTTTTTTTGACATTGATAATATAGGCAACCCTAGCACAACGAATATTAAATTGAAATGCCAGATAAGTGGGATAGATGTTATTCAGGCTGGCTCAGAATGCAGCAGCAACTGGTTCTTGAGCCTGTTTACCCAGGCAGCTTTTAATATACGATCATTGGGACTTCACTGTAGCTTCTTCCTCCAGTGAGTTGTGGACAAGTAATACTATCAAATTATGACTGGTATATTTTTAGGTGTGATGAATATATTCATTGATTGGCTTTGACCCTGACAGTAACATCTGATAGAAAAGTAGTAGCAATCTTTGGAAGTTGCGTTTAGTGTTCTGCAGGGCGAGGGGGTGTAAATAGCATTACTTTTCCCTGCACAGCATGCAATAATCTTAAATTATACATCCCATTCAAGAGAGGGAAGAGAGAATTATGTGCTCAGCTTAAAAGAATGTACAGCCCATTTTGGAGAACTATTTGTTACACTTTCTAAAGAATGTGCCCATAAATATGTTTTGAATGAGTTGGTGATGGCCACACTAAAGGTTTCTGAAGCTTCAAAGTTACCACTTCTATTCACTAGTTAAATCGAGGAAAAACCCAAAACAGAAGCCCTTTCTTGACAGACTCTAGCTGGGACTTTGGCACTCATCTCTGCAAAAGAAGTATAGTAAGCAAAATAGTTCCTGTGTGCATAGCACCTTCCAGAAACACATACACACAACCCCCCCCCCCCCATACACACACACACACACCCTGCATTCCCACACTGATCTGCAAAGCTGCAGAGAGGTTCCCATGCGATTTGCCTCATTTTACCACGAAGAAAATTGTGGTTCACAGAGGTTAGGTAATTTGCTCAGGATAAGACAGTAAAATCTAATTAATTTGTTCATTCATTCATTCATCCATTTAACCACTTATTCAAAGAATATTTATCAAGCTCCTATTCTGTGTGAGCTATATTGTTCTCCCTGCTGTCTACTTCTATGGCTCTTGGTAAGTCCCTCAACCTTTCTGTGATCCAGTTACTTCAAATAAAAACTTGAGAAAAGCTTGAAAGTCGGGGACTCAAATAAGTGATCTTTTGAAATCCTGACTAGCTGCAATATTTATAAATTCTGTTAAAAGTTTTTCCATGTCCCTCTTCCCACTGACTTGCTAACAAATAGAGGATTCTGTTTCTCTCACTTTTGTTTACTTTTCAGTAGAACGTTTAGGAAAAATTAAAATTGAGTCACACCAAATGTTTTTTTGTGTTTTTTTCTAATAAAATATTTTAAATACACACATATACAGACTACACATACACATATATATTTTATCTATGTTTTTTCCATTGTCAAATACTTAAGGTCACCGGAAATATGACTTGATTGTTTCTTTTCACCAGGGCATTTGTTTTAAAAAGAATTGTCTTATATACATAAAATATTTTTATCAGGACTTGAAATCTGCAGTCATGAAATTGCTGCCAGCAACAACAACAAAAAAATTAGGATCTAACTAATTGGAAAGCATTGGAGCATGAGCATCTGGGTGTGACTCATTGTTGCTAATGATGTTCCCATAACTCACATGTATTTATTCATCCTGAATCATGGGAGCATGTACAAGGGGAAAAAGAGAAGTAGACAACATAGATTTTATATGTTTGAGTGTGGGTTAAGAGATTTGTAAATGCCTAACCATTCCCCTGTCCTTTACAGAAAGACAAGGTAGACTGTTTAAATCATTAATAATGGAGAAATATTTGCAGCCTGCTTGTGTGCATGAGAAACAGACTGGATTATATTGGAAGTTATCTCCAAACATTCCATAAAATTATAATCATATCAATTAAGTGCTAGTGGCAAATATTTCAATTACCCTTAATGGATACCGCTTAAAAATGAGCATACTGGGAGACTACTTGTACTTTATGTGTAGCCATTCTCTTCAAAAAGCAATGGTTATAGTTTTACTCGTGAAAATCAGTCCATAAAATGCAAATGTGCTACAAGCTTTGGAGTTTATTTTAATGTAACATTATCATACAGTATTATAATAGCCTTGCTATTTCTTTTTGAAAAGCTATAAAAATAATAATTTCAAGACATACATTAGTATGGTCTTTCATTAAAATGTCATCTTTAAGTGGACTCAGAATTTCTTTTGTAATTTTACTGCCACTCCTGGCTGTGTGAGATATCCAGCAACTTGATCCGGTGTCCACTGTTCAACATGCCCGGTTGGCCAACGGCAAAGGTCACAGTGGAAGTCCTGGACTTCTCATATAGTCCAGTCACATTTGTAAGCATCGGGTTATAATTGCTTTTGATTTTAACCTTTGCTTGTGAAAATATACTGCTCATTAGGAATCCTTCGCTTCCATGGAAGACAGATACATTTACTAATTCACTCAGTGAAAGAGCATCATTTCTCTTCAACATGCTTTCTTTAAATATATCAAGAGATTTAAATTTAGATATCCAAAGCTCCCACTAGATGACACATTATTAAAACATCTGCCTTTCCATAAGCCATTCCGCTCCTCGCCATTCCACATGTCCTTTTCTACTTCACCAGACAAAATTGCCCAATCTAAATTTCAGCTCAAGTGTTTGATGGTTTTCACGCTGAGCTCAAACTGTTAGTGCTTCCCTGAGAGAATAGAATTGAAACAGGATTTAATCTAAAATAACAAAATAGAATAAAGGTTTTACATATAAATAAGTAATGCCCTGCACATTCTTATGCAAGTTTATCTTTTCTAGATTTTGCACATAGTGGAGAGGAATGACAGATTGAAAAGATTCAGAATTTGACCAGATAGCAAACAACACTCTAAATAAATAAATACTTGGTGTTGTGTGTGATCAAATTAATGTACTTCCATCAAACCGAATTTAAAATTAAATTTAAATAGCTGTTTTTTTTTTTTAAATAAGTTTTTCCTAATATTAACTTTTAATTTCATATGGTTATTTTAAACAGTGACATTTTCAAATATCATGTTAGGTAACCATTAGGAACATCCTGGAAAATGCTAATTGGAATAGTGGATAATACCCTCGTTGGTAGACATGTCACAAAAGGCTTACACTTGCAACTAAGCATTTTCTTGTAGAACCCCATGCTTCAATTGACAACGTGTCACAAAGCAAATAACAAATTGCCTAAACATAGCATGGCTTCAAAAACTAGGAACAGGATGTGGGAGAGAAACCCTGTGGTCTTTGCCAGAAGAAATTAAAAAAAAAATATATATATATATATATATTATATATATATAAATATATATAATTATAAATATTATAAATATTATATAATAATATTTTATAATATATATAATATTTTATATATATAAATATATATAAATATATATATATTTTTCCACAGGTAGGCTTGGTATTGCAGTCACTTTTTCTAAAAAAATATATATATTTATTTATATATATTTATAAATATATATAATATATAAATATTTTATATATATTTATAAATATATAATATAATATAATATATAAATATATAATATAATATATAAATATTAAATATTATTATATATATATATAAATTTTTTTTTTTTTTTTAGAAAAAGTGACTGCAATACCAAGCCTACCTGTGTCTGGCACTCCTGTCTTCCTTTCTCTTACAAAAATATCCATGGACTTTATCCCACTCTCATAAATCTCATAAATATGATATCTCTTAGCTGCAAAACAGGGAAGAAATGTAGTTGCATATGGAAAAACTTAAAAGGACTCATTCTAACATAAAATTATGAATTTCCCCACTTTATTGAATTTGAAAAGATAGATTTTTAAATATAAGAAACATATTTCAGGATATAAATTCAGTTCCTTCACACATAATACGAGAAAAATTAAAACTACTCTAACTGACCTCACAGGGTAAAGGTGAGACTGAATGGTGGAGAGAATATTTGGAAAGTGCTTTGTATAATTTTAAGGTCTATGCCACTGTATATTGTAACTACTACCCAGCATTCATAGTGACAAATAATGTATATTTACCTTTTGTTAACATCACTTTGTGACTATACACATATAATTAATTTACAACTATTTGAAGATTCCTGTAGGAGCAGTTATGAAGGGACATTCACACTCATCTTACACAAAAACCTAACTCAATTACCGTCAATAGACTTGTGAAGGAGCCTACCATATGTATTTAAAATGTAGTTTTTCTTCCCCAGCTACTATCCATACTAAACAAAAACACATAGCATGTCTTTTCCATTTAGATGACTACCTGGAAATAGTTGTTCATGCAGAAGGTCATAAAAATTCTGAGAATGGGAACATGAAGCTGATAATTTTGTCTCAGTTTGTAAATATTGAGAAAATGCACGTATTTCAGCAAACTAGATATTCGTTGGGCAAGGTTAAAATCAACCATTAAATTTAGAGGTGGTCTCACCTTTAATTGACACTTGTATCATTGTTTGGTGTTAACCTAACACAAAATTGACTATTAATTTGAATGATAATTTGTGAGTTGGTGGTATTATTTAGAATAGAAATCTATTAATATGTTGGCTGTGCTATTTAGATGGAAGATTTTTTATTTCTTTCTGCCAAAATTAACATATGTATAAAGAAGCCCTCAAACTTTCTGGTGCAAGTTTAAAAATTAAAGTTTTATATAGCTAGATGGAGATAGAACTATATAGATTTAAAATTATTTATAGATTGATATGTAGACATAGATGTACATTGTAGATATAGACATATCTGTACAACTACATATATATGTATATATAAAACCAACATATCAGTTATATGATTTGTAGTGTTATAGCATATGCTTTATATAGTATGTGTATAATATTCAATAGTATGAATATGTAGTATATACATAAAAGCTATATTTATACAGATAAAACTATTCATATACAGAGATCTATGAATGACAAGGTTTAAGGATGTCAGCTACATTATCCATAGGATAAGAGAGAAGTGATAAAGGAAACAATTATGACAGAAAACTGAGATTAAATATTCAAAGTTGAACATTTTTCATGTGATAATCGTTATTTACCATAAAGTTACTAGAATAAAATTGGTTTTAAAATTCCCCAGAAATGAAAATTAAATAAATATACATGACTACTTTAGCATAAGACTTTAACAATTTTATAAATTGAGTTTTATGAGAAGAAATAATCGAAAAAACAGTGTTTTGTTTTGGTTTTTCCTTTCTCTGTGATCTTTTTTTGGTAAAATCTATTTATTATTTTTACTTAAATTTCGGAAGTAATACAATCACCTATGACATATGCACACCATGGAAAAATTTATCAAATAAGAAGTAAAAATATCCCACCACTATTCTCAAGTCCTCTTTCATGGCAAGACATGGACATGTAGATAGATGCTCATGCTCCAGGCTGTTACCCTGTAAATATATGGCTTAATGTGACAAAACAGAGGTTTTTTAATGGTTTTATAATTTCCATTTCCATGTACGTCCATACAGGAAGGCATTTAAGTTTGTGATGTTTTGCTTTTATAAACATGTTCAATAACATATACAATGAGGAATGGAATAAGTATGACTACTTACTGCTCATATTTCAACAATCCTATGAAATATTTATTATTATCTCAAATTTCAGTGATAAAGATACAGAGTGTTTAATTAACTAAGTCCACTCAACCAGAAAGTGGCAAATCTAAACAGCCTAGCTCTAGAATCCACATTTTAAGTACCTGCTCGCTTCCTGCAGGCAGGTTCAGCCTGGCCGGAACCTCAGAGCATCACCTTCTCTGTGAGACATTGAACATATTTTCTCTCTCTAAAACTGGTGTGCAAAAAAAGAAAAAGAAAAGAAAGAAAGAAAAAAAGATCATTATTCTACATGACTAGTATATAGTAAGTGCTCAATATAAGTCAGCAATCATTATGTTTGTAATTGACTTGACATTTATCTTCATATATAGTAGTATCCCTTATCTTTGGTTTTGCTTTCTGTGATTTGTTATGACAGTCAACCAGTCTGAAAATATTAATATTTGTTGTGACTCAAGAGAAAGAGTCCATATTCACATAACTTTTATTACATCATATTGTTGTTATTGTTCTCTTTCATTATTCAATATGTTATTAATCTCTTACTGTGCCTAATTTGTAAATTAAAGCTTTGCCTAGGAATATGAAAAATTATAATTTATAGAGGTTTTTGCTATCTAAAATTTCAGGTATCCATGGGGGTGCTTGGAATGTAACCCCTATACATAAGGGGAACTACAGTTTTCTTACAAAAATGTGTAGCAAATAGGTCCCTGGAAGCTGTGCTATTAGGTCACCATTGTATGTTTCAAATCTGATACTTTATTATGATATTATGATATTAATTAGCAAAGCAAAGGCAACAAGCCCTCTCCAGTAGAAATGACCATCAATGCAACAGAAAGGTTTTATAAATAATCATTTCTTCAAAAATTCAAGTTGACTGCCTTGATATTGCAGGGGAAATGTGCAATATATACTATTAAAAATAAAACAGATACTTTAAAAAGTAAATGATAGCTTTCCTTTCTACAATGAGGCTAAAAACTAGTTATATAATATTTGTTATATTTTCACTTAATTAACCAGTATAAAATACTCTTGGCCTTCACTTCCACAACCTCGTAAATTTATTACTGTCCATCCTCATCAGTGAGCCTATAAATAAAATGAATGTGATGGCTGAAACTTAAAAATGCATCTGCATAGATTGTACATTTGCTGTAGTGATGGTTATGATGGTTTCAGACTATTAATTCCTAAATGTCAGTTATTAATCTGTATGTATTTCATATTTATTCTTTTCACAGAAAAAGAATTTAAAAAGATGCTTTGTTGATAACTGTAGAGAAATTCTTCTCCCTTTTCCCCTCAAAAAGAAAAAAAAAAAAAAAATGCTCCCTTCCTATCAGTAAAGATATTCTCACCTTGCTTTTTTTCACTTTTGTTTTTACCATGTACTTTCTAGAGTACTCATTTCATGTTTTATAACTCTCTATTTTACCAGCCTTTTCTTATAAATGTATAATTTATAATTCTTTAATTTTATTCCCATCTGTTGACTAAAATCTAAAATAATCAAACATAAATACAAATGAATGAAAACAGTCCATTAAAAACAATGATTCTTCTGACATAAGATGTCCAAATACTTAGAGTAATATATGAAGAAGTCACTGTTCATGCCAACTAAACAGGATTTTGTTGCTAAAAACAATTACCACTATTCTTTGTATATGGTATTGCCCTTCTCAGGCAAAAGTAAGAAGATTTTACAAAAAAGTAAAATTATAATTGCAAAGATAAAAGTCCAAATTTCTTCTATCATACAAGTGGAAATTCATTTTTTATTTTATTCTCAAAGGACTTAATACCCATTTTCAAGTTGACATTGGACGAATATTTCCCTAGTAGTTTCAGACTGAATTGTCTAAAGTTTGTATCATACTTACCAGTAAATATTACTTTTGGTGAAAGTATTTTTCTTTTAATTATTATTTTTACAGCTTAAGACTGCTCTGACACGTCTCTGTGGTGAGAGGTGTCATTTTACCATTTGTGGTCACAAATAGTATTCTCACACTATGGTACTAATTAAGTGAACCACATCAGAGAGAAAGATAGGAAAAAAATTAGTCATTTCATGGATAAATCCTTAGCTTTAATAAGGCAGAACTCTTTCAAACTCACCTGCAGGTCTTAGAAATAATTTTGAGAGAAAGTTTAAAAAAAATCCTTAAGGATTAAAAACAAAAGATGATGAATATCCTTCATGTATCTCCACTAGATGTACAGTATTTAATAACAATTTAAAGTTAATTGTAAGCTAAATGCTTTTCTAGATACAAATCACTTTCCCTTAAATTTTCTTGAACATATTTCTGCTATATGTTTAATTGTATTATAGTTGATTTGATTATTCAGCCCCAGTCAAAATGTCAGAGGAGGTAAATTAAGGACAGTATCAATTTAAGCCCCTGCTGTGCTATTCATCTCATAAAAATTCTTCAAACTTCTCTTTTAAAGGCTATATGGTAATTGCTATGTTGTAAGTATTTCTTTATTTACAAATCTAAGCCACCCAAATATGATCAGTATTGAGTGTCTCCTTTATAGCCAAAGCTTTTCATGATCTCCTGATTTTTTAAAAAATGTATGTTCTGTGTTCATGCAATATTTTCAGCAAAGTAAAAGGTTCCCAATTTTTCAAATATTCTGTTTTTTTTTTTTTTTTTTTTTTTTTTTTTTTTTTATTACGGGGTTAGTTTAGTTTTGTTTTTGTTTTGTTTTTTTAACTGTAAAATGATCCAACCTGTGCTTAGAATGCTGCCTGTTTTCTATTTCCCAGCTCTCTTGCGTGTGTGCCTGCGTGTGTGTATTTTATCCCAGCTAGTTATAACCTGATAACCTGATTTCATACTGTGCTTTAGCACAACAATACAGTCATCAAACTAAAGCAACACAGTAAGCGGTCACATTAACCATCATTTTGTTTGATCACTCGGGAGAGATTAAATTTATTCATTTTTACTATAGATAATCAAATATTAAAACATGCTAAAGTAAAGGGAGGTAGAACTATTGAGCTGTAACATGCTCATTGCCAAAACAATATCTTCCATGTGATGTGTAACGCTTGTTGGCAAGATGTTTGGAGGAAATTTCATCAGGTCTTTTTTCTTCTCATTTGCATTTGGTTTATCTAAAGTGAAATCCATTCAATTTTATTGAACTGTAATTCTAGTAATTTACAATATTTACATGCTGTGGTTAGATTGAAATCAGTCCTTAATTCAAATTCAATCTAAATTTACTGCATAGTAATTAGGGCTTTGTAACTGACACTAGGGGCCTATTGATTTAATGAAAAACTTAACCTTACAGTAAGTGTTTAATTAGTTGCTGCAGTAGATTCTGTTCTGTCCTAAATTGTGGACTTTAGAGAATCAGGTACTAATTTAAATTACACAACTATATAAAGATCAGAACTAATTTTTTTTTTTTTTTACATGTAGCCTAACAGATGAATTAATTTCTTCCTCTTTGAAAAGGATAAGGGAAAGAGGCGGTAATGAAAGTAATTTCCTACCCTGCCTAATTTTATGTAAGGCCAGGCTAGCTATGCTGGAAATGATTACCTACTTCTGTTAAATATTGATATAAAGAGTTATGAAAATTAAAAGTCAATGAGATTTCTTCAAGGATTATTTTGTAAATGGAAAACTGAAACAATATACATATTTACTTTGAGCAGAAAACTCTTGATACAGGCAGAAAAATAAAAGATTACCTAAAATAAAACTGAAGGTGCTTTTCTTTAGGTAAAAATAATTGGCAGTCCAAAGCTTTGTTTTTAGCAATCATATTAATTTATGTATAAATGAGAATTTAAAACATAAATTTAAATCTCTGGTAGTGATTTTAAATGCTATCACTGACATTCTCTTTTCAGACAAATCTAAATCAGAAAAACCAATTTTAATTTTAGTCAATATTTTTTCTTGATTTATTTTAAGAATTGCAATGAAGCATTGAAATAGGGACACTTTTAAACTGAATTTTAACCTGTCTATAATCTGTCAGGTCTATAACTCATTTCTCTTAGTACACATTTGTGTTCTCGAAGCTAGAAATAGTAATGTTTCTATATAAAACTAAGAGATTAATGCCAAAGGAAAGAAGATTCCTGCTGGCACATTATTCATCACTTGTCTAATTTATATTAGATGTACTAAAGGTAGAGTGAAAAGAGGTTTTGGGTTTTTTTTTTTTTTTTTTTTTGTTTTTTTTTTTTTTTTTTAGTTTTTAAACTAGTCTCACTTCTGTTTTCCATTTCTTGTGAAAAACAGAATTATTTGACAAAAACCCCCAAAGATTTATAAAATTGAAACTTTAAATATTTTTATGTATATTTTCAAACAGGAAAGTAACTGTTAAAATGGTCTAGGTAGATAACATGGATAACATAGTTAACATACGAAATTGGTTTACAGAAATCATGAATACAGTTAATGTATTAACTGCATTGATGCCTAATATCACAGTGGGTGAACGAAGCATTTCAATGTTGATTCACGTGGAATTTGTTTTAAAAAATATAAAAGCAATAACTATTTAATAAGTAATATTTAAAAATCCAGATTATAGCTCAAAATGACAGGAACACCTGTTTCAAATGAACCGGTTCTTACAAAAATTTAAAATGTTTAATTCAAAGATCTCTCATTTTGGAAACTTCAGTTTTTACACAGAGCCATGAGTGAAGATTTTATTATAAGATTCAAAACTGCTAATATGAAGAGACGTTGTTAAGATGCTGTGCAAAAACTTGAAAGAATACTGCACTTGAGGTTACCTAAGACTTCATTTTGTGAAAAGGCATTGCAGAAATTTCTTTTCTTGACAATACGCCAGATTCAGACTTCACCACCTTGACAATACACCAGATTCGGACCTCACGCCCCCAACACACCTCAGCATGAAGGCAGCGCACACCAGGTACAGAAGGTTGAAAACCACAAACTCGTCTCCTTTTAATGCTCGCTCTGATGAATGGCACACACAGAAGCCATATTGCCCATCTCTCAGAGTGGCCTTCGCTGCCAGCACAGCTGAAATCTGGAAGCTTGCCGCATTCACATTGTCAGCTTAAATACCCAGTAAGGACTCAAACTGGGAATAAGACAAAGTACCATAGCATGTTGATCCACTTCACTGGCCCCACCAATTAGCTGTGAAGAATATGGCTCATTTGGAAGTGTATATGATAATACTGAAGCATAACTGAAAATTAGATATATAAAAAAGGAGGTCATTAGCTTGCACTTGTCTTATCTTCAGCTAAATGAATCGCAGATAAAATCAAATAGAATAAGTTAAGTCTTCTTAAGCTTTGGAGCCCTTTCTTGTGTACTTACATTAGATGGATCTCTATAAAGAAAGTTTATAGCACTGCTATTTACAACACCACAGTTAATGTTGTGTTACAGTTTTCATTACCAACCTCTATTTTCAGAGGTGCATAGCTTTAACATAAAAATTTGTTCTCGGTTAAAAAGAAAAGCAGCATGGTAGATTAAATCCAGAAAATAAGCCTGAAGACAATATCCCCACAATTTTCAAAGTGTTTGAATTCCAAGAAAACACACAATTACATTGGCATCTGAAATGTGTTAATGATTTCTTAATATATTAAATATCTAACTTCTAGTGGAAAATTAAATGTAATTTTCCTAAAACATAGTCTCCTGATATATTTTTGTTAGTGAAAGGTGTAAATGTGACTTATTATAAATGGAATCTAGTCAAAGGAAATACGAAGTTTTTAATTGGTTAAAATCATAATTTAAAAGGCACACTCATACATTGCAGGTGGAACTACAAAATGGTGCAGCCATTATGGAAGGCAGTATGGAAATTCCTTGGAAAACTGGGAATGTATCCACACAGAACTGATGAAATTATAACATATGCACTTGGTTTAGGGAGTATGGTAGATTGGCTGGTGATTTTTTTTTATGACCCAGCCATCCCACTCCTGGATCTATTCCCAAAGAACTTAAAAGCAACATACTACAGGGACACAGCCACATCAGTGTTTATAGCAGCTCAATTCACAATAGCTGGGTTGTGGAGCCAACCTAGATGCCCCTCAGTAGAGGAGTGGATAAAGAAAATGTGGTATATATACACAATGGAATATTACTCAGCAATTAAAGAGAATAAAATCATGGCATTCACAGGTAAATGGATGAAGTTGGAGAACATAATGCTAAGTGAAGTTAGTCAATCACAAAAATCCAAATGCCGAATGTTTTCTCTGATATAAGTAGGCTAATTACAGTGGGGTTGGGTTAGGGAACATAGGAGGATTAGAGGAACTCTAGAAAGGTCAATGGGGACAGAGGGGAAGGGAGGGAACAAGGGGTATGAAGGGAAAAAAAAGAAGATGGTAGAATGAGATGGATATCAGTATCTTAAACGCATGATTGAAGACATGAATA
Source organism: Tamias sibiricus (assembly GCA_025594165.1). Taxonomy (NCBI): domain Eukaryota; kingdom Metazoa; phylum Chordata; class Mammalia; order Rodentia; family Sciuridae; genus Tamias; species Tamias sibiricus. The sequence continues at coordinate 43,209,006 of CM046661.1, forward strand.
GTATGAATATTCTTTGTATTCAAACAGTGTTATGTTAAAAGGTGCTCTATATATGTAATATGAAATGTAATGAATGCTATTGTTATATATACAACATTGAATAAAAAAAAAAAGAATTAAATGCTTGTCAAGGGGCCGGAGTTCAGGCTACTATGACAAAATACAAAATACTGCATGGCTTATAAACAATAGAAATTTCTTTCTTAGGGTTCTGTAGGTGAAGGGAAATATGGTGTCCAGATTTCAACCAATACCTCCTACTGGTAGGACTTGCCTCTGGAGGACACCATGGACATATGAAACTTTCTGCTCTGATAATAGTGGTTCCTGAAAGCCATGACAATTTAGAATTGCATGCTGGGTTGGGTTTCAAGATCTTAGTAGATGCCATCAGGAAGTTAGTGGATTCTTGTCTTTGTCACTGAACCACTGCATAACTTCTCTGAGATTAGTTTCGTCTAAAAAGGAAAAATTATATTCACCTTGCATATTGACTTTGAGGACTGAATGGGAATTTAGAACCTTACCATATATTAAATATTCTGTAGATGGTAATTGTTGCTATCCCATCAGTGTAGTTGATGGGAACTGGGAGTTTGATAGAAAGCTTTTATATTTTCCTTAGGTCATCTCCAAGTCCTTTCCTATCTCTGAGAACCTGCCCCTCTCCTGAATTTCTTATCTAGGATTTTGGATATCATTAGGGAGCAAAGTCAAGACAAGCGCCAAGGTGAACTTCATCTCTTTCTCTTTGAGAGATTCATTTTGTGATTCAGCAATCAGCAGTTCTTTGAAATTTGATTTTGAATTAGGAGGGGATAAGAAACTGTAGGGAAATGTTGTCACTTTTATCATAGGATAATGATTGGATGAATTTTTAAAACTTTCATGAAATTTACTGGCATTTAATCACATAAGTGAGCATTTAAAAATAACTGTCATCTTAAGTAATATAATAAGTTGAACTAGATTTGATGTACATTTACAATTAATTGGTCCAAAACACTGGTTTGAACATTGTTTATTTACACATCCTAAGGGTGTTGTAACAAATTCAAACGTATTATGTGATTCATATTATTATGTCGCATGTTTAATGTACACAGTAGATAGTATTTCAGCCACCAAGTCACACCATCATTAAATCTGTCAAATTGCTAAGACAAGGATATTGGCCTCATCAGAACCTGGCTGAGATGCCTCTCTAGCTTTCTGTACTAGGCAAAAATAATACAGTAGCATTGTCTTCTTACTATGACTGCAATATCGAGATCAAGATCCTCAAAGCCTGGCAATTAATAATCTTCCAAGAACTCTACCAGACCCAGTGGCTAATGATCAGAGGGGACCCTCCCTTAACATTGCAGGATACTGAGAAAGACAAGCATTTATCTATAGGAAATGGCATTGCAATTCTGAAAATGCCCATTGTTTCTTCCCCCAGTCACCTCTGGCCTCAAAACCTCTCCTCTGCTCCATAAACAATATTAAGCATTAGGACTTAGCTGTATCTGGAAGAATCCTAATTCACACTACATTTAAGTTTCCTCTCATAGACAAAACTCTATGTGGCAACAGCTATTGGAAAGCTCCAGAATAAGCTACTGAAACAGCTTCGAAAATGGCCAGAAAACCTAAATGGGCTTTTGAAAGTACTTTTGTATGTGTGCCTGTGTGTACAAGTGCCTTTGTGGGCTATGTGTGTATGAGAGAGAGAGAGAGAGGGAGGGAGAAAGAGAGAGATGAAGAGAAAGAGAGAGAGAGAGTCAGTCAAATTTAGGTTAGGCTGGCTGGGTATGGAGTTGCATACCTATAATCTCAGTGACTCAGAAGGCTGAAGCAGGAGGATCTCAAGTTCAAGGCCAGCTTCAGCAACTTAGCAAGACCCTAAGCAACTTAGTGAAACCAGAGTTGTAGGTTGGGAAGTCCAAAGTCAAGACTGAATATCTGAGGAGGACCAACTTCCCAGTTAGCAGATTGCTTTGTCAGCATGTCTCCACATGGAGGAAGGGGCAAGGATTTCTTGGGGCTGTTGTATAAGGGTGCTAATCCCATTCATGAGGGCTCTGTGTTCAAGACCTAATGGCCTCCCATAAGTCCCAACTTCTTGATATTATCACCTTGAGGGTTACAATGTCAACATGTGAATGGGGGGTTAGGCTGGCTGGGTATGGAGTTGCATACCTATAATCTCAGTGACTCAGAAGGCTGAAGCAGGAGGATCTCAAGTTCAAGGCCAGCTTCAGCAACTTAGCAAGACCCTAAGCAACTTAGACCCTGAAACCATGTCTCAAAATAAAATATAAAAAGGTCTGGAGATGTGGCTCAGTTGTGGGGTTCAATCCCCAGAACCAAAACACACACACACGCACACACACATGCACACACACATATATTTCTCTCACACAAAGCTGAGTCTAAAATACTTAACTTACTCAGCAATAAGAGAATAAAATAATGGCATTCTCAGGTAAATGGATGAAGTTGGAGAATATAGTGCTAAGTGAAGTTAGCCAATCTCAAAAATCCAAATGCTGAATGTTTTCTCTGATATAAGGAGGCTGATTCACAGTGTGCTTGGGTCGGGGAGCATAGGAGGATTAGAAGAACACTATAAAGATCAATGGGGAGGGGAGGGAGCAAGGGGGTATGAAGGGGAAAACAAAAAGATGGTAGAATGAGATGGATATCATTACCCTAAATGCATGTTTGTAGACATGAATAGTATGAATATACTTTGTATACAAACAGTGATATGTAAAAAGATGCTCTATGTGTGTATTAGGAATTATAATGCATGCTACTGTGAAATATGCAACAACTTTGAATAAAAAAAATAAGTTAATTTATAAATTAACTTATAGGGCTGGGGTAGGGTTATGGCCTAGTGGTGTGGCTCTCCTAGCATGTGTAAGGCCCTGGGTTCTATCCTAAGCACCACATAAAAATAAATAAAATAAAGGTATTGTGTCCAACTACAGCTAAACAATAAATATTTAAAAATTAACTTATAATCATGAAGTCTCTTTATTTTTAGTTGTTTATTTACTTATAGTCATATTCCTAGTTCAGGTGCTCTAACATTTGACTGAGGATTAGTTTGAATTATCTAGAGAGCTTGTTATTTATTTTAAGATGTTATATAAAATATTCATCTATACACATAGAATATATAGCAGGATACATGATCTAATAACATATGTGTTTGTGTGTATATAAAATTAGAAATTCCATATATAGAAAGTGAGAATCTTTTCAGATTTTCCAAATAACAAACTTTACTATTTTCAATCCTAGTTTTAAAGATAATAGGAAAGCAAAACTCATGGAAAAGTTTATTTTCAGCACAACATGGCACATAATTTAGTAAGTTTTTCTCCACTCTGTATTATCCAACAGGATACACTGGTGGTATAGTAATGATTTTTGTAACATTTCTAAATTATGTGATCTGAGAATAGTTTAAATACAACTCATCACAATTTAGCAATTTATATCTTAGAATGCTTGCATGAGGTTAAGATTATATTTTGTATTCTGATAAGCTATTTTTTGCTAGCACTTTGATGAGGGAATATTTTACATGTATACCTAGGGATAACTCAGTATCACCAGATGGTATTTTGCCATCCACAGGTTCCACTTTGCCTGTTTTGCAAGTTTGTGACAGCCCACAGGGATGTGCTGAGGCATCCATCCAGTCAACAATGTATCTGGGACAACTCGCACGCAGCAAACATCTTCATGAGTTTAAACGGCATTCGTTATTCTTACTCTCCCCAAATTAAATACAATAAGCCATGGCATTCCATTGGAAAATAATGCACAGTTAATTGCCCTAATCTGGGGCAAGAGGACAGAATCAGTTATAGTCATTTTTATGGAGTTTTCAGAAAGAGCTATAGAAATCACACTTGTTTTATACTGATTCTTATCCTGAATACAGAAAATCATTTCAGTAGGAAAAGCCTGCATATTGGTAAGAATTATAATAATAAGAGTGATTTTTATTATTATCATCACTACCAGTCATGTTATTTTTAAAAATGGGAATCTATAATGGGATGTGCGCTGTGCAGAACTTTTACCCTTTGATGAGTCTCCAGAGTCTTGTGCTATGGAGCAAATAATTTTCCATCTGTCTTCAGATTTTCACGTATCATGCTCTCTTGTGACTTGAAATTTTCTAGGCATCCTTCCCTCCATGCCCCCCACAATGCAATTTTACGTTTTGGACATAAAATAAAGTAGCTGTTTAAATCTTTTAAAATTAAAGTTGCTTTGTTGACTCTATTCATAAGTTTGTTCTTTAAAATACCTTCTGATTTATTTAAAAATATTCATGGTCTGTCTGAAAACAGTTTTTAAAAATTTTATAGAGCCTGGCGCACGCCTGTAATCCCAGCACTTTGGGAGGCTGAGGCAGGAGGATCGCGAGTTCAAAGCCAAGCAATGGCGAGGCACTTAGCAACTCAGTGAGACTGCCTCTAAAAAATACAAAAAAGGGCTGGGGTTGTGGCCCAGTGGTCAAAATCCCCGGTACCACAAAAAAAAAAAAAAAAAAAAAAAAAAAAAAAAATTTATAGTATATCTGGAACTTATCTGTTCATTAAGAATAAATGGGACTGATAAATACAATGTAGAACAGGAAAAATTATAGTAAAATTTTGTTTGGTTATTGACTTATCTTTTTTATAAAATATAAATATAAAAGGGCTGGGGTGTAGCTCAGTGGTAGAACACTCGATTTGCATGGGCAAGGTCCTGGGTTTGATCCCCAGTACTGCAAATCAAAACACATAAAACAAATATGAATTGAATTCACTATGAAAGAGATAAAGAGATAATTAATCTTCATATTATGTAATATAAATATAAAGCAACTTAGGAAAAGTAAATGAATAGGTTGATTATTCACAATAAAATTGAATTGTGATATATACATATGCATATATTTTCATATACATTTCACCATATCTTTTCTCAGCTTCTCTTTTTCCAAATCTTAGGGAGAAAAAAAAAAAAAAAACTTCAGAACAAATAATAAGAAGTGGGTTAATCCTTATATTACTGAAATAAATATTTATATACATATTAATATTATATATATATATGCGTGTGTATATATACATATATATATGTATACACACACATACATATAAATTGTGCATGACAAAGTGAGAAACAGGTCATATTTCCCATTATGTACTTTAGGACTTCTTTAAAAAATACAGAGATAGTCCTACCAATTAATCATTTTTGAAGGATGTGGAATAGTGCTAAGTAATGATTCTCTTGAAATTCATTGTTGAAAGTTCGCAGAGATGAGTGCTATTAAAGTATATTATTCTATGTATGATTTTACTTTAAACCAGAAAAGTGGACATTAATTTGTAGTTTTCTACATTAGTAATTTATCTACTTACGTCGCTCAGTTCACTTAATATATTCTGACAGTTTGGTCTTCACAAAGGAAAAATGAATTCCACTTCCTTCACAATCCAAATTTCTAAAAATTGGAAATCATATATTGTAGTGAATGGCATTTTAGTAGCAAATGAACATTTAGCTGAGTAAGTCAAATTCTCCTGGTGATAGTAAGTAAACCCTCCTGTCCTTTTACTATTTCCAGACACACTTTTGTTTCTTTACTTCTACATTATTTAGACAATCATTAGTGGTCATCATTTACACTTAAAGTCTGAGCCAAAGATCTGTGTTTGCGTGCATGAAAGAAGCGCCATGCCACTATTCCTGAAAAGACCTCTTTAGGTTGAGGAATTTTGCATGTAACCACTGAGCCACATCCCCAGCCCTTTTTATGTTTTATTTTGAGACGGGTTATCACTAAGTTGCTTAGGGTCTCACTGAATTGCTGAGGCTAGCTTTAAACTTATAATACTTCTGCTTCATTCCTTCCTGCTGGGATTACAGGCATGTACCACCACACTAGGCTAGACTGAGAATTTTTATTTTAGGTGTGAAAAATTAAACTTGTACACACTTAGAGAAAGTTAAACATGCTTCTCTTTTTCACAAAAGTACCACATATTTTAATAAGTCTTATCAGAAGAGTCTGTGAAAACTCAGTTCATCCCTTTTTAACTAAAGGAGATATTGTTTTAGTTTTCTATTTTGTAAGTACAGAAGTAAAATCAGAAGAACTATAGCGGTCCAGTTCCAGCAGGTTAGCATAAAAACGCTTCTATTTGAATACTAGTAAAAATCTTGAGTTGTAATAAGAATGATGATTTTTCTGTGAATGTTTTCAGTTTCATCGTCACATTGGACATAGATTCTATATTTGTATTATTGATTTTGTATCCCCACTAAACAGTGCTATAAAATACAATCTGCAGAAAAATTCTGGTGCTTTCACAGGCAAGTCACTTTATCTTTCTGGGTCCACTGTTCCCATATATAATACAAGAGAAGTAGATTAGATAATCATTACTTCTCTTGAAACCATACTTTTTTACAAGTACCTATTCGATACTGCTTTCTCCTGTCAAACATGGAGATTTCCTATTTTTAACTCTGTGCGTATGCATGTGTAAACACACATATGTTACATATATATATATATATATATATATATATATATATATATATCTGTAAGGGTATGTATTTGGCTATAGTAAACAAGAAGAAATTTTTTATAAATATTATTTGATTAATTCCATGTTTTTCAAAAGATTCAAATAGAATCAAAAGCTATATGAATTAGTTCATAATGAGGAGGAAAGTTTGGGTTACCAAACTCAGAGCAGTAAAAGTGAAGCATAATAAAAACAAAACATCAGAGAGATTTTGGTCTAAAGGTGTAAGATTTCTTCTACTGAAATCAGAGATCACACACCAAAACATGCTAGGTGAGGTCTGCAAATGTAAGCATGCCAGGAGATGAAGGGAGCCAAACAAAGATGGTATTGCTGTTTTCTCGACAGGTGGCTTTTGATGTCTCTGGAGAGAAGGAGTGATAAAAGTTGTAAAGATAAATTAATTCATAATTTTTTTTTATTTTTATCTGTTCTACCCCTAAAGCTTTCACATTCCCCTATTATACAAATGCTCCAAAATGTATGTATTCATTCCAGATCTTTCTATAGGGCTCAATTAATCTAGCAACAACAACCACAATAACCATAATAATGTTGAATATTTATACAGAATGTACTACACTGTAGCATATAACACTAGATCCTATTCAAGGTACTTCACCTACATAACTTCATTTAATCTTCATAGCATCCCTGTGAAGTGGATTTTTTTTTCCCATTCCGTAAATGAGGAAACTAAGGCTCAGAACAGTTCAGTAACTTTCACAGGGTTACACATCTTATAAGTGATGGCATCAAGATCTAAACCAGTCTAGTTCCAGAATATTCACTACTAATGACTCAGATATGTTCCCTCTCAGCTGCCCATCCATGGTGCTCACTTAACCACCCCACTCAACAACTAGAAGCGCAGTAGCTGAGAACCCAGACCTGAGAGAGTCAGCTTCTATTTGTTTATGCTTGCTGTGGTGTCTTATACATGAAAATGTTCTCTTCCCTTTGCCTTGTCCTCAGCATCTAATAAGATGTTCCATTCTGCCTCATCTTCTTTTCATTGTTTATAAAACACACATTGTTTATAAAACACACGTCTTGTCTGAACTAATAAAACAGACTTCCAAGTTGTGGACACATAGCCCCTCATTTTCTTCCCATCTGCTTTCCATGTCCTTGTCTAGATCATCTTTATAAAATGCACATGCCCATGTTGTTTCCCCAATTAAAATTCATCAATAGTTCCCCTTAATCTTCAAGATACTGTTGAAACTCCTTCAGGAACTCCTGCATGCCACGCCAGTGCAGTCTTTCAAATTTATTCCCCAACTTCCACCTCCTTCTTCTTAACCATACACATTCTTGTTCTAATTGCCATTTAGTTTCTCTTATATGTTCTGCTCCAATACCATTTCTTTGTTTATTCATTCATTCAAAATTACTTAATGAGAATGTACTTAGTTTTGGACAGTGAGATAAAGATTAAGAACTGAAGGATAATCTACATAGACACGGATCTTTTCTTCCCTGTGTTTATAGTTTGGTTAATTATAAAGACAAACAGGTCTTTAGAGAATATGAGCTACAAAGTAGTAGAACCATGTTCTTTAAATACAGATTTAAGGGGAGAAATAGGAGACTTTCAGAAGTAAGTTAAGTCTTCCCTACAATCTAAATGATCAATAAGAGATCCTCAAGAATTTGAGGCAGCTGACCTTTAGACCTCAGGGTTAATGCCTGCCATGTTCTGGAGGGCTTCACTATCTCAGAGAAAAGGTGTGTACAGAAGCAAAAATCCTCTAGGAAAACATCTTTGTTGTCCCCTCTTCTGCACCTAGTGAGGTCCCTATCGAAGAAGAAATGTGGAAGTTACCAAGAACTAGAAAATACCCAGCAATATTGCAGGCACAGAAACCAACATAAACATGGTTCATCTATATGATATACCCCAGATTAATTCAGAGTGGCTCCCAGCAAAACATAAACAAGCTGCCAGAACCACCACAAAATGGCAAACCACAGAAATTATGACCCAGACATTAACAAGCAGGTATTGCATGTATTTTGTGATCATTTAGGGTGTTCACAAAAATGATCATGGATCCTTGGAGAAATCTGAACAAGACCAAGTGGGCAAAACAAGAGACTGATCTAGCAGATGGGATACTACCTGTGTGTTTCCTTTTGTGTGTGTGTTGTGGTGGTGGTGGGGGGGAGTTACTGGGGATTAAACTCAGGGGGCACTCAACCACTGAGCCACATCCTCAGCCCTATTTTGCGTTTTTTTTTTTTTTTTTTAAGAGATGGGGTCTCACTGAGTTGTTTAGTGCCTCACTTTTGCTGAGGCTGGCTTTGAATTTGTGATCCTCCTGCCTCAGCCTTTTGAGCCACTGGGAATACAGGCGTGCACCACCACCACCCAGTTTATCTGTGTGTTTTATGAACAATGTGATATTGAAAGTTACTCAATACTTCCTTTAGAGTTTACTGTGTTTGCCCACTTATGTTTAAATCTCTTCATGATTCATCATGTATTACTTAAAATATTTTTGGTGAACATTCTACACTTGCATATCAATTTAGGTGTGCTTCTTCAGAGATCAGTTACCTTAAGGCCACAGCAATTAAAAATTTAGTAAATTCATTTTGCTGCTCTTTCTTTTAGACCATTTTTTGCCATCAAACTAAAATGTCAATCTATAACTTTTCAATGTATGATTTTTCAATGCTCCTTTAAAAAAAAGTCAGTTTATCTGAATTCAACACATTCGTTAGCACTGATTTACAATGGAAGGTGTTTGAAAGTACATGTAATATGCACATGCCAAATGAATTCATTAAGACCAGTGTGATTACAGTGAATGTCAAATGAATTAATAATAATGGGACCTCTAAGTGTTACCATTACTTTCACAGTGTGTTACTGTTTTTATACTTGTGAGCCCTGAGGATAAATGACACTCACATATTACCCTTGTATATTAATTGCATCTTGATAATCAAAGGTGGATCTAGCAATGTTGTGGGCAGCAAAAATTTCTAGTCCCTGAAGCACAGAGAAATTACTATTATTTATAAGTTTCATTGAAGAGTGATTCAATATTTTAGATTCCAATTATAAATGGCATTTATAGTATGCCTCCTATACCTTCACTGAAATGTTACAGCATTTAGACACATTTTTCCATGACCAACATTTGAAAGAAGAATTTAAATTGTGAGAGACTTTTTTTGTAAGTTTGTTCCTTTACTGGAAAATAGGCAGCATATTAGAGATATGCACACATATACAAAATCCAGGAAAGGTCTTCAAATCCTTTGAGAAAGAAATCAGGAAAACAGAGAACTGTCTTCTTTTGCCTTGATACATCAGTACCTAATGTCCTTTACCTTTCAATAAGTACAGGATTCAATTGCTTGCTTATTTTAATGATCAAACAATACAACTGCAACCTCTCTCTGGCCCCTGTTCATTACTATTTCATATTTCTTGTTGATAGCCAAGAATGAGTGTGGTAAATGCTATCTCTATTCAATGGTAGGTACTGTATTGAAGAATCCAGAAGATCTAGAAACCCAACATTATTTATAATAGTTTCTCTAAAAGAAATCATTTTGCATTTCACACAGTCAGCTCATAAACACTCTTTAACAACACAACAATTTAAATATGGGTATGCTCTTCCCTGCTCCAAATTCCAATCAGTGACTTACATGTCATAAATAACATGTTTCTCACCAAGCGCAGTGGCACATGCCTGTAATCCCAGCAACTCCAAAGGCTGAAGCAGGAGGATCATGAGTTCAAAGCCAGACTCAGCAAAAGCAAGGCACTAAGCAACTCAGTAAGACCCTATCTCTAAATAAAATACAAAGTAGGACTGGGGATGTGGCTCAGTAGTTGAGTGCCCCTGGGTTCAATCCCCCCAGTACACCCCCTCCCCGAATAGCATGTTTCTCAAGTTTGTATGTAATTTGAAACTGTGGCCAATAATTTAGAGAATGGCAGCATCAGCATTCAGATTAAAAAAGATCTTTATGGACTTAAAGAATGGGAATACAGGAGCCGGGCGCGGTGGCGCACACCTGTAATCCCAGCACTTTGGGAGGCTGAGGCAGGAGGATCGCGAGTTCAAAGCCAGCCTCAGCAATGGCGAGGCACTTAGCAACTCAGTGAGACCCTGTCTCTAAATAAAAATACAAAAAAGGTCTGGGGATGTGACCCAGTGGTCGAGTGCCCCTGAGTTCAATCCCCGGTACCACAAAAAAAAAAAAAAAAAAAAAAAAAAAAAAAAAAAAAAAAGAATGGGAATACCCTCAAAACAAAATTATAGTCTTCAACCTATATTTCTTCCCCCCCAAAAAAGTTAAGTAAATTTCAAGGGGGAATCAATATGGCTTGGCAGGAATGTCTGCAATAATTATATTTTAATTTATTATAAATTCAATAACAGTCAACTCTATGACAAAGCCAAAAATACTAATCTTTTTAAAGTCATATTAACAGAAGCATGGCATAAGAGTCAAGGAGATGAAATTTTCCTCTGTAGTCAGGTTTGGCAGTTCAAATATGGAGACTGTACTTAGTTCTAAACATCCTATCTCAAAAAGGCATTTACACACTTGCTGTTTCCAGACAAAAGGAGCGATACGCTCAAGAGAATTATAAAAGATGCCATATGAAAAACTGCTGAAGAAAATAAAGATGTTAAAATTCAGTAGGAAAATTATTGAAATTGTCAAAACCTAAAGGCTAACATGTGAAAAGGGGTAAAAGTTTTAGTTGAATGCTCTTGAAAGTAGATCCACACCTAATGGGATATGGGTACAGCTTTTTGCCCACTAGAAGAAAGGACTGTAGTATTAAAGCTGAAAATAGAATTGACTATTTCATGAGTAGATATTAGCACCCTGGTTGAATTCAAGCAGATGTTTAAATACCACCCTATCAGGGGGAGGAGGGCTGGGGACTATTATCTAGTATTAACTAGTAAGTATTAATTACTAAAGCATTAACTAGAGGGGTGGGGTAAATACTGACTTTCCAGTATATATATATATATATATATATATATATATATATATATATATATATTTTTTTTTTTTTTTTTACTGTGACTCACAATAAGAAATTTTACATCATGAGTATTCACACACAAAAGTATAAATGACTGAAATAAAATGGTCACAACATAATTCACTCATAGATTCTATTTTCATCTGGCTTAACAGATTTCATTTTTCAATGATATCACATCTCTCTAGATTGATTTCACATCCCAATAATGAGTCATGGACCCACAATTTGGAAAACAATGACCTGAATGACCCCTTGTACCCCCATGACTCTGTCACTTTGGTCAGTGTAGTGGTGAGGGCAGACATCTCCCATGGTTAGCAGCAGAGGTGCCCTGTTGACTGACAGCCAGCCACAAGCAAGTAATGAACAACATCATGAATTACCTGGGAATTTTCTCTTTTGACTTCAATTAAATTTAGAACTATACTAATAAATAATTAGGAAGACATATTTACATATGTGGACACATATATAACCTATTCTTAGTCAATGACAATGTTCAGCCATGAAGCCTGACACCCAAAGAGACACCTCAGAGGTTTTCAGCAAGTTCTTGATAATTGCATATAATAACTCTTATCACTAACAGGGAAAATATAGTATAGTGGACTACATAGTTGGTAGACACAAAAGGACCCAGATGGGTGGAAGATAATTAGTGTCCGTAAGTTCTTATAACTAAAATGAAAGATGAAGGGGAGCTAGAATATAGGATTTAAAAATCTACCTATGTCTTATGCCAGCTTTTTAATAGAGCCTAGAGATTTACATACTTTATTTAGACATTCACATTGACCCTACCAGAAATAATTTAAGATAATGAAATTTTGGTGGAGTAAAGTACATGCCCAAAGCCATGAAATGAGAATTGGGTGTTATCTGCTGTCCATTAAAAATATTGTTGAAGAGAGTAAATGCTGAGGTGGGTCCTTGATTTGCCTCATACATTTATGGTTGGACTATAGAATATAAGTGGGGTGCAGTGGCACATATCTATAATCCCAGTGACTTGGAAGGCTGAGGCAGGAAGATTGAGAGTTCAAAGCCAGCCTCAGCAATAGCAAGGCACTAAGCAACTCAGTGAGACCTGACTCTAAATAAAATACAAAACAGGGCTGGAGATGTGGCTCAGTGGTCAAGTGCCACTGAGTTCAATCCCTGGTACATGTCCCCTGCCCCTAATAAAACACAGAATTCATAACTTCCCAGGTTGGAGATTTTTCAGGCAGGAGAGAATGAAAAAGTGAATTGTGAGTAGTGACGCAGAATAGAAAATTAGAACCATTATCTTCTTGAGTACATTTTTCCAAATGCTTTCTATCTTTGGTATTAGCAATTTTGCGTTGTTTCTTTAAAGAGAACAGTTTTTCACTGAAACCTTTGAAGAAACAAAATCCACTTCTTATAGGAGAAAATAAAAAAAAGCAGACTGTCTAAGGCAAATATCTCTTTTAAAACACACACAAACACTCCCAAGTCACAGTATGGTTTGTGGACATGGTTGAAAAGACGGCTAATCTGGACAGGTTGGTCTCTCTGTATCATCAATCAGATGTTCATACACTTGAGATGTTTACACTCCATAAATTTCAGTGGCTTCCATTTTGTAAATCAAATGTTTATTGTATATTACTGAGAAATATAGATAGAAAGGTGACATAAAGCAGTCATCCTCTCTGGTTTACTTAGTATAATCAAATTTGCACTCCACAATATCATATGCATGTGTTTACACTGTCTGTTTGTTCCCATTTGAATTTACGTTTATGGATAATAGTAGACAGTTCTTCTACTCAGAAATGCAGTTTTTATTCTCTCAGCCAAAGTTAGAACTGAATCACAATGTAACCCCCCTAGTAACTGCTGGGTGTTCTTTTAAGCTTGTACCGCCCTGGCGGGCCTGACCTTCCTTTAGTCATTGGGGAGAGATCTATTTTCAGAGACAAACCTGACTGTGCAGGGCTGGCCTGATGATTTGGGAACAGGACATCTCTGACCCACCTTTTGGTGCCCTTTTATCTCTTGTTGGCACTTTTTACCTGGGGGCCTCATAGCTAATGACCCAACTGTCCACCTGCCCACGCCTGGCTTCCCGCCCACCTCGTGGAGTCACCAGCTGCCCTCTCTGGGCCAATCAAAGAAAAGAAATTACCACAGCAGAAAATGACTTAGGGACTTGGCTGCGAGTGGCAACTTAAAGGGTTGGCACCATGTGTGGGCCTTGCTGGTGGTGGCAGGTGGTAAGAGAAGGCAGCTGCTTCAGACCTCCTTCGGGAATGGTGTTAGGGCACAGGGAGTGAAGATCTGGGAGATGTCCCAACCCTTGGAAAATGGATTTTCTTACCCTAGCTCCAAGTCCTAAGTGCTTCTTGATGATAGCACAGAATTGATTCTCCTTTCTATGCACAGGACAACTCGCAACCATAAATATCACCTTAGAAAGTGGTGAGTTCTAAGGGAAAAGCAGGATAATTAAATGAAATGATAAGACAAGACAATCCACTCAACCCTGAAGCAGGAGGATCACAAATTCAAGGCCAGTTTCAGCAACCCAGTGAGATCCTTAGCAACTTAGTGAGGCCCTGGCTCAAAACAACAAACAAAGGACTAGGGATACAGTTCAGTAGTAAAGCATTCTTGGGTTCAATTACTGGTACCAACGCCAAAACAAAACAAAAGCAATATAAAAGTTATGTATGTGGCTGGGGTAGAACACTGCCTACCTTTTGGAAGGCTCTGAGTTCAATCCCCAGCACAGACAAATTAAAAAACTAAGGGGAGCCTGTGTTAAGGAGCTAAATTTGGTAAGTTGATGACATTGTCTTAGGACACAGGTACAATAACCCAGACCAGGTCAGCTGCAGATTGTGTTGGAAACAAGAAAAAAGGGGAAGAATCCAGGAGGAATTGTAGGTCCAGCTGCAGGACTGGTCCATAATACACTCAGCCTTCTGAATCTAAAGGCCCTAAGTCCATGAATTCAACCAACCACATGTAGAAAATAGTCAGGAAAAAAGTTATTTCTGTATTAAACTTGGGCAGACTTTTTCTTGTCATTATTCCCTAAATAATACAGTATAACAACTAGTTACACATAATTTACATGCATTCAGTACCTAAGTAACCTAGAGATAATTTAAAATATGCATAAGCATGTACATAAGTTATATGTAAGTAGTAGGCATTTTCTTTAAGGAACTTAATCCTCTGCAGAGGTATCCTGGAGAGCAGAGCAGATTCTGAAAACAATCTTCTGAACACACCAAGTCACAACTGTTTTGCAAGCATACAGAGTAACAGGCCTGGACCTGTTTCAGGCTCACATCAATACCTAGCAGAATCCCAGACGGTGGGGCATAGCAGCCAGGATTTCAGGGCACAATTGATTCTCAGACTCAGGGAGTGACAGTATTAATATTCTGAGGATTGGTCAATTTGAAGCAAAAACTTGTTTAGCAGATGGAACACAGGATACTTTTAGGACAGTGAAACAATTTTCTACAATACTATCACACACACACATATATTTTTGTCAAAGTGCATAGAATGAATGACATCCAAATTGAACCCAGATGTAATCTGTGGATGGTTGTTGGTAACTATGTGTCAGTGTTTGGTCATCTGTTGTAACTCTGTACCACACAGGTGTAGAATAGTGGTAGCTGGGAGGCTGTAGCTAGTGGACACAGGTATGCCAGAACATTCTGCATTTTCCATTCAATATTGCTGACTAAAAGTAGTATAAAAAATAAATTCTATTAAAAAAAAAAAAAAAAAAAAAAAAAAAGCTAAGTTAGTCACTTAGCCCTGGGGACAGATAGTGGGACAGAAACTTGTATGGACCACTCCAGGTCAGGCTGCCTTCTCAATAGGAAATTTGGAGTATGATGAGAAAATCAAGAGGGCTAAGGGACCAGGCATGCAGTGATCCAAAGGATCTCTGTGGGAACACAAGAATAGAGCTCGTGGGACTTCTCCACAACTGTATCCTCTGTTGGTGGAGGCAATCCAACTCACATCTAGGAAAAAGGTACCACCACTGGCCAGGATCCTTCTGGGTGGCAGAGACTGGTTTTCTTTATCTGTGTAGGCTCAGCCTGTAGCCTGCCTGAACCAAGGGAGGCAGGGGAAAGCAGTAGTGGAGCTCAGTTGGTCTTCACTGTGGAAGGAAGTTCACATTCACATGTAGCAAAGGTCAGTTCATAGAGAAGCCTGTACCTGGCTAGTCAGGTAGGCAGTCTCATAAATGCGCTGCTGCTGGGTGCGGTGGCCTATGCCTGTAATGCTAGGGTCCCAGGAGTCTGAGACAGGAAGATCATGAATTCAAAGCCAGCCTCAGCAATTTAGGGAGGCACTAAGCAACTTAGACCCTGTCTCAAAATAAACTATAAAAAAAGGGCTGGGGATGTAGCTCAGCGGTTAAGTGCCCCTCGTCCAATCCCTGGTACCAAACAAATAAACAAAAAAAGTGTCTGCAGGCAAAGCGGACTCCATGAGGAAGCAGAGAAACAGTGCTCCTGCTCTTCATCAAGCAGCCAGGGAGGGGTTGTGGACATTGGCCATGATTAGTAGTGAAAGTACATGGTACTGGGGGTCAACCTTGGGCCACCACTCCCTGCATAAGGCCACTTACAGCTCCCTTCTCTGACCTTCAGTATCTTCATTAAAATGGGGAGGTGCTTTGAAAATTCTAACATGGATAAAAGATATGATCAGATACGATCATTTATATAAGTTAACTATACTGCTATAGGTATAAAAGTTCTTTCTGATTTTACCTATTTTTTATTGCTAGGATGCAAAAGCAAATGACTCAAATTACCCTCAGAAAGAAACCTGAAAAGATTAAAGGGGTAGATACTATTTTTAAAGCACATCATGAGTGAAGCATGTATCAGAGCTTTGCCTCCTTCCACAAACTGTTCTGACTGAGGGGGGTGGAGTGTGGATGGAGTTCCCTGGAGCAGGAAATAGCCCCCCCACCACTTGTTACCTACCTGTTTCTAAAGGAAACCGAAAACTCTCCACTTAAAGTCGGCGTCCCCGGAATGATATAAATGGGGACAGAAGCTTTTCCCCTACCAGGGGTTCTCAGCCGAGATTTCAGCTCTTAAGTCTAAGTCCTTTCCGCCCCTTCCTCTTTGAGGGCAGCAGCTGTGTTCTCGGCACAGCTGCTGCTCCGCTTGGAGGAGGCTGTCAGGCTCCTTAGAAACCAAGCCTTCCTTGGCTGGAAACGTCTCCAAGCAGTGAAGTTTCCTATTCTTTCCTAAGTGCCAGCAGCTTTTCCACTTTTCCTGCTGTTTAATCCAAGGTTTTAGTGACAAAACAGGCCCCACTTTAGCGCTGTGCCTTAATCGTCCTTTAAGTTCCCTGGTTTACACTTGAGCAGCACTTGAGCAGGGGGTTAGAAAGTTGTTAACCAGACATTTTCACAATTTGTCCTTGTGGCCCTTCCCTCACTGTCAAGTGCAATGAAACTGGAGCACAGACATTCTGAACAAAAGCAGCCCCTGACCTGGAAATACCCAACTTTCCCATAACACACAACTGGCCTACAGCTGCTCCTGATTGTGGAATGAGCCTCCACAGAAGTTGTAGCTCAGACACGTCTCACTTCTCTTCTGCAAGTCCCCTATCTTTCTTCTTCTACCTAACTCCTGAGAGCAGCCTCCTCCTATCAGACTAAGGGTCCAGAAGAGAAGAAAATGGGCAACTTTGCTCTTTTGGATTTATTTTCTGGAAAAGAACAGAAGAAAGTTCCTCCTCCTACCTACCTCCTCTTCCTCGTTTTCCCTCCACTCTTCATTTCCATCTTTTTCCTCCTGTCCCACAGTGTGGCCTCTTATTCTCAAGATCCAGAACTCAGGATAGTTCTACTAGCATTATAGATTAGCAATGTACCAATGAGCTGAAATAGGCTATAGCAGGAAAGCTAGGAACCAAACCACCTTGTGTAAGGGATTTATATGGGCAATGCACATTAATTAAAAAAAAAAAAAAATCCACTAAATGCTTAGAAATCAACTCACTTTTAAACTGGGTACACTTATAGTGCTGTGTGTATGTTCAGATGATTGTCTCCTATGGTTTAGAAATCAAGATAATTCCTGAAGTACACTAAAGTATCAAGCAGTTGTGTATTTTGCTAAATCATATTAATCTCTAATAACATCATAAATTTGTTTACTTAGCCCTGCCAGCCTGAGTGATGACATGCAATTGATCTTTGTCTGACAGAGCCTGAAACGCTGGCTCAAGACAACACACAGATTCAACTCCGGAAAAAGCATTTGGGGTTAAGCGTGCCAGGTGTGGGCCAGGCAGATGGCATAGCAGCGGTGCCTTGTGTTGTCATGCACATAATCTGATTTCTGAAATGACCTCGAGACACCAATTTGCTCTGCTCGATATCAGGTGTGCTGTGAGGGGCCCGGTCTCTGGGGAACGCTAGCACCACTTTTCAGCACTTCTCATCTGTGGGCTAATGGACAGCACTCTCATTGGAAATGGCACTGTTTGCTCTTCCAACAGGAAGAAATTGTTAAAATGCTGGTGGCTTTAGCAGGCAGCAGGTGTGGCATTGCATCCCGAGTAGATAATTGAAAAGAGTTTCTTTTCTTTTTTTTAGTTGCAACTTTGGCACCCAACAGTAAATTATACCATTCCAGCTTCCTACAAATGCACAAGGACTGAGTTTAATTTTCATTTGAACAACTGTTGATATCCACTTTTTTTCCTCTTCTTTCTTTTTCTTCTTCTTTTTTTAAAATCTCAGTAAATTGTTATTTTCCACGTTAAACCTTGGGGAGGAGATGAAATTGTAGTGACAGTTCACAGCATTATTTTCCTTTCAGTGAGTAATAGTAATAACGCAACTTCTGCATTTATTAAATGTGGAGTTTCTAGAACATCTAATAGGATAAGCTGTATAAAAAAAGTTGTCTATTTTTATTTTACTGAGAAAATTAAAAGAACCAGAGGCTTGAGCTGTCCAAATTTAATGATCCAAAAACAAAGGATTTTGCAGAGTACCAGAAATTCAATTAGGAAACTCTACCAACTTTTCCAATTTTCTTTTCAACATAGATTTCACTACATTTCTATGTTTTGCTTAAAAATGTCATATATTATGAAACTTTCAGCCAAAATTACACTTTTGCATTCTAAAACTAACAAATGGGAAGCCTCAGTTATCTGTCTGGATTTATGAGACCCTAAAACCACATACTTTTATCAGTTTTTTTAAGCACTTGGTTAATAAGTCAAACAATATTTCCAGTTCTAGAAAGAGAATTAATGATGAATTAATAAAATCCCTTTACTTTTTAACCACATGGGTTGATAATAGGAAGGACAAGAATTTAGTATCAGCAGAAACCTTCCATAACATGGGATCTTAAGAAATAGGACAATAAAGACAAATATATCATGTAAAATATGATCTAATAATATTATGTCCTAATAATGATGACCTTAATAGTATTAATTATCTAATAATACTATTACATAATAATATTATGTAAATAATGACCTAACACCAACAGTTTTAAACCACTTACTATATCAATGGAGACTATTTCTCCTGAGAACTTGGAACTCTAGACCTGTCATAAAGTTTAAGGACTTCTAGAGGTAGGACATGATTTTTATTTATCACAAAATCATTCTAAATTCCTAGCAAAGAAAAATCCATTTTAAATATTTGACATTTTTACTTGGTGATGTGTGATGAGGCACTGCTCCACCCACATCTGGGATAGCAGGTTCATTTCTGGCTGCCATATCTTAATTGTGAAATACCCTGGAATACATTCAGAGGGAAAGACTAAGATCTTGAAAAGCTCAGGAAGAAGTATCATCTGAAAAATGTCCATAACCTAAAAAATTAGGTTTTCATCATGGACAAGTCAAAGGGTAGAGACAACCTGCCTATGCCTTCAAGGACTGAAAGGCTGTCATGAGGAAGACTCTTAACTCCAGACTGTGGCTCTGTAAGACATAATTACCACCAAAGAGTGGGAATCAGAGAGAGACAGTGTTTAACTCCATGAAGAATGAAGTTACTCATTTGTATAACTATTGCAGATGGTGTGTTCCAGCAGTCTTGGTCACTATTACTAGAATTCCTGAAAGAGCAATACTCCAAGGGATCAGAGTAGAGGGGATGAGAACTTAGACCAGATCACTTTAGAGTTTCCTTCCCAAGGCTAAATTCTCTTCCAAGGAATCTGTGCAAATCCTTTGTCTTGGTGCCTGAATGTATTTTGGCATCTGTTCCTGATCCTGTGTTTTCCAGTCCCACCTTGTATATTTCTAGTCTATACTTGCTCTCAATAACCCTGCCCCTGAACTTGATTCCACAACTGATTTTACTGATTAATCTCCATCCCCCAAAAGTATTCACTTTCGAAGGGCTCAAATTGGGAGGAGAAAAATCGAAAATCAACACTTTTCAAAAAGCATGCAGGATGCAAATTTTCCTTTTGAGAAACTAGGAGTGTCTTAAATGGTAGACAAGTCTCACGTGTGTCATCTAAAATTACATCACGCCAGCCAATGGCACACTATTAAATGCATCTAAATTCCCTGCCTTCCTTTTGAGAATCTGTTTACAAAATGATTCCTAAACACAGATGGAGCCTTTTCTGCCTGCACATATTAATTTGTGTTTTTATTTATGCACTTCTGATCTTTGTGACGTTTTGTCCTTTAGTTTGACACCAAGTCATTTTTTATACATGTCCTGTGGAAAGGTGGCCCTTGCCCTGCAGTCAACCTCACAAATCCCTGACACACACACATGCATTTTTTATTGTTCTCACATGTTGCTTAACAGCCTGCATGATTACTGCTTTACAGCGCAGCAGATGGGTTCTTGCATAGCGGTGAAACAGATGAGATGCTCAAATCGATTGTTTTATCAACAATCAGTTGCAGATAAAAATCATTTTAATGAGAGAAATTAATGGTGTTTGCAAACATGATGTTAATTAAAGAACATTGCTTAGGCGTTTTTTTTGCGCCTCTTTTCTGCACACAATTTTTTGTTACCCATGACATCTTTCATTATTGACTCATGCCCCAAAGAAAAGGCGATTAAAATCTGCTTTTGTTTGATGTAGCTTTTATTGAAGAAAGAAATAGATCTTTCTGAAGCTTCCTGGTGAGATGAAAGTCTAATTATCTCCACAAATGAAAGGAAAAGCTTTAATTAGGCCTGTGCTGAATCTGCGCACTGTGAATTTGTGCATTGTGATGGATGGAGCCCGCATCTCCTCCGTGACTGCCGTTGAAATAATGAAGGAAGAGGAGAGGTAGCCCGCTCCCAAGATTCAGCTGGCAGAGTGGAATTGGAGGCACACCTGGGTTGTGAGCGAGTGCCCAGAGCAGCTGCCACAGGCCATGTTTCAGTGCTGTGCATTCGGCTGTTTTACAGCCTCCCTCTGAGCTTTGATCTCTTTTCAGACAGCAGGGGTCCTAACAAATCAAGCTTTTCATGTTTCACTCAGTTTCACTCTCTTTTGCTTCACCATTCACACTTGAACTCCAAAGAGGATGGATAAAATATTGTCTTTTTCTGAAGCAATTAATGATCAGCAGCTGACGTGATTGAAGTGGGTATTATGCCTTACAAGCAGTATTTTAAGGTTGACCGTAGGGAGGATGCTAGGAAAAGAACTGAATTATTTATTTAACTTTTTAGTTGTTTACTTCGCGGTTTATGATTTTACTAATCATTGGCACCTAAGACTTACTATGTGTGTACACTTTTGTAAATGTACTGAATGTCCACCGGGCAGGACGGGAGACATTGCAAATTATTTTAAACTGCTAATTGTCACATGGGAGAAAGCTAAAAATACCAAACATGGCTGGATCCCTTATTTTGTCCCACTTTTGCCATGTAGAATGCAGTTTGGTCTATTTTCATGTCAACCCACTGATGCTAGGAAGGTCACACCCCCACTTGCTCTCTCATGGCTAGCTGTTAATCTATTCTTTTCAGTGAATCCAAAGGCACTTCTGACATCAAGAGTGATGATGGGATTATTTCAAACACTTTTCTTTCTTTTTTGGCCAGGATTAAAAAAGAAGTTAGGAAGGGGAAAATGCTAACAAAATTGAGCAGCATGCATAGGCAATTTGTCCTCCCTCTGCCTGTCACCAGCCCCTCTTTAGTTTGGAATTCCTTATTATGAAAGAATGATGAATTTGTTTCACAGGCAAAATAAATCAAATCATCAACCCAAAATAACAAAAGAAATGAAATTGCATGTGGAACATGTCACTTTCACATACTTTTAAGTCAAAGTATATAGTGAAACTTTTGTAGTTAAAAGAAAAAACAGCTTATCTTTGGGCAACTTTATTTTATAGAGGTCAATATCAGGTGATAAAGGTGTTTGGAAAATAAAAGATGGTTGAATTACCTGAGAATTTCCAAGGTAGGGGTCTGACTTGTTGGAGAGGGAAAATTTGAAATGAGTATATTTTTGGATGGAGTAAATGTATCACTCTCCCAACGCCCATGAAACAGGCTTTATGGCTAAAGTGCAATTTTTTTAAACTTTATTTTTCTAAACACTTTCAGGATTTGTTAGAGTTCTTAGTAACTCTTTGGTCCTCCCTCTAGCACTGCTCACTCTTGTCTTTTGCAAGAAAACGTTACAACCTCTGGGTTTAGTCCTAGGGTGTGATTGCTACTGTTTATAGATTTCATCCAAACAATTGACCTTCTTGCAGGTGGTTGGCAGCCAGCAGGTGGGCCTTATTAAGGTAACAATAAGGAATCAGAATGGACAGAACAGAACTTGACAGCTGCCTTCTCCAAATTCCATAATGAAACCATGTCAGTTATGGTCCAAACAATGCGTAAGGAAGGAGGGATTTATTGACGGAGGTGCCAAGGGTGAAGGCGATCTAGAGAAAGTTGACACAAATTAGGGAAGAGTGGATGAAATCAAACAGTTCACCCAGTGGCACATTTGAAGTCCAGGCTGCTTCCCTAAAGTCAGAAGTGGGTAGGGAAGTGTGGGAACTTTCCAAACTCTATAATTTATTTCAGTGGAGTAGAGCATCCCAGTTAGATAGTACAATAAAACTAAAACCAAACGCCAGAGAACAGATGCCAGCAAACCCCCTAATTAAATGCTCACTTTCCTCCTTTCAAGCTTTATCTGCATCAACATTCAATTTCACTTTTTAGAGCTTAGCACCGGCTCCTCCATATGTGAGTTCAATAGTGATATAAATTGTCTTGCGTGGGTGTGTGTACGATGCTTATTACACGAAGTGGAAATAGTGACACAATGGCATCACAGAGCTAAGGAGACACTGAAAAGTTAGACCACATTTGTTGGTAGTTGACTTTCACTGCAGAAAATGTTTTAAAATTGACTTTATCCTTCTTTTTAAAAAATTGATATGGTATATAGGCCATTTAAACCTAAAGTCAGGACTCTTTGAAGAAGTAGGAAAAATAATCTGAAGTTTAAAAAAAATAAAAGAAATGAAAAGCAGAAGTCTTTGGAGATTCCTCTACGTCCCTCAGAGCATTTATAACTTTGGGTTCTGTTAATCCTAATTCTCCAAAGGAGTAAAAGAAACACTTTTACTAAATAAGTAAAACCTAGTAAAGAAAGGTAAATTGAAATTGCTTAACAAATAATTAATAATTACATTACAAAAGAAAAAGGAAATGAAACAGGAAGAAAGAGAGAAAGAGACTTTATTAAACATCCTAAGATCCTAAGAAAGAAAACAGAGGAAATTACCCAGGACTTCTTAGGGTTTGGTGTCAAAGCAACATTTAAGAAAGAGAAAGAACTTCCTGGTAAGTCTACTTAGCCAAAGGGAGATGTGTGTTCCTTGATTCAGGAAAGTTAAGTTCTGCTTAAGAGGAATCAATGTTCCTAGGGGAAACTCACAGTTTGTCCTTTTTCTCACTGTAAAGTATAATTTTGGAGCTATTGGTTCATGTTTCTTAAATTATCTCAAGTATGATATATTTGTAACTTTTTGTAAAACTTGTGTCCAGAACTGAAATCTGGAATGGTAACACTTCTTAGTCATCTTTTCTCCCCCTTTGCTAGAAGGCCTATGTGCATGTTAAGAAATGCATATTCACTTTGGGGAGGCAAAGAAGTAATCATTGAAGAAAATGTACTTGACCCTTTCTATTCACAAGTTCTGCATCTTTAGATCCCTCCAACTTCGGATTGAAAATATTCAGAAAAAAGAATCGTGTCTGCACAAAACATGTACAGGCTTCCTCCCTTGTCATATTCCCTAAATAATATAGTCTAACATCCACTTACATGGTGTACACATTATATCAGGTATTATGAGTTATCTAGAGATGATTTCAAGAATATAGGAGTATGTGCATAGGTTATGTGCAAACACTGAGCCATCTGATATAAGGGGCTTGAACATTCATAGCTTTTGGCATCTGCAGGGATCCTGGAATGCTGAGGGAGAACTGTGACTAAACTGTCAGATCATGAATGAGTGCTGGCAGCCAGAGACACCAAGGGAATGTGCAATGGGGAACAGAGGACCTTATCCTGGAACCAACCTCTGACTAGGAAACAATATTCATGAACAGGGCAGAGCTGTGGTGGACTGAGTTTACATCATAAGGGGAGCAACTATTTTTTTTATCAGTATGATAAAGCCATTTTCACTGAAATTGTGCATAATTTTAAAGCCTTATAATAGCAGCAATGGACAGACAGTGTGGATTATTCCTTTCCCAGGTAAGCGAATTTGCCCAGGAGATCCCAGCTTGGGCCATTGGAAGCTGGAGTCTGAGAGCCCTTTTTAATGGCTCTCCTTGAGGAGCAGGATACTAGGAATACACTCTATGGACACAGCAAGAAAGCATTACCCACATCCTACCTGTACCACCTCCTAAGAGAGACATCTGTTAGAGTTAGCAAACTTCTCTTTAAGAACGGAAGTTCTTCCTCCTCACTCCCAGAGTTGTACCTGTAACCTAATTCTGGGTGACTTAACTCTGACTCTTGGATTTCTGAAAGTATCTGTTCATATGAATATTTATTTAATTATTTATTTGCCTAACTGAAAGACCAACAAGAAAGGAGAGGTAACCAATGTGCTTGATCAATGTTCAAGATATTTTCAGAATGACCAAACCTAGGAACTGCCCCAGAATGAGTGTTGTTAGGAGACAAATAAGTGGATGACTATGGGTATCCTGTGGGTCTGAAATGACAGGTTTGGTATCTTGCAATAAGACAAAAGTTCCAAAAGGTTAGAATATGATATTGATAAAAATGCCTACCCATCAATACTGCACAGAATTGTGCTAAGTGTCATGTTCCAGTAAAAGTGTGTTAGGATGGGTACAAGTGTCACACCCAGGTTTAAAACCATTCAATGCATTCTCCATCCACTTTGGGATGAGGTTTAACATCCTCAGCACAGTCCTATAAAGTCCCCACAATCTGTTCCTACATTCTCCCTGTCTTTATCATTTGTTACTCATCCCCATGAAGCCAGTTCCCAGACATCCCAAACTCCTAGTGTGTATCCTTGATATTGGTGCCACTCTAACTGATCACCTCCTCCAGACTGGCAGCCTTGTGTCTACCCCACACTGCCTCTGTCTCTGCTGTGGTGCTTGTTCTGTGTCATTGTCATCTGTTTCTCTTTTGTAACAGTCAACCATGTTCCTTTGAGGTCACAGACTATGGAAAATTTCACTATATTTCAAAAGCATAATACAGTGGCTTTCAGGTGCCAGCAGTAGAAAGAAGTCCCACCCTGCCTCCTGCCAGTCTGTTTTTCTTAATAAGAAAATACCATGCAAGAGTGAATAAAGGGGGCTGAGGCTAGGGCTCAATGGTAGAGTGCTCACCTGTCACACGTAAGGCACTGGGTTCAATCCTCAGCACCACATAAAAATAAAATAATGGTATTGTGTCCATCTACAACAAAAATAAATAAATAAATAAATAAATAAATATATAAATATATATATGTGCACATATATATGTATGAGTGAAGAAATGTGTACAGTTGATATATCTTTATTGCATAAAGTGTGTATTTTAAAATAACTGCAACTCAGGTCTTCATACTGTCTGGTGCTTCAGCTATAGATTCCTTTTTGACATTTTAAATAGGAAAGCTCAATTCTTTTTGGAGCAGCTCAATGTTTGCTAATCCATTTATCACCCAGGCTCTTGTACTTCCACCTACATTTGAAACCAGAACATATTTCTGCTGCAGAGTCTATGAACCTACTTATCTATTGCACTTAAAAGTGTTTTTATAGGAAACAACCAAACATAAATAATAAATAGTGAGGCACATTTTACTCTTCTATCATGGTATTAATTTGCCCTCCAGTTCCTAGGTAATGCATCAGGTGTACAAGTCTAGACTCATTTAGATTAGAAAGAGCCCGGAATGTGTATTAGACACATATTTATCATCTTGATTTATTAAGAAGCAGCTGTATAATGATACTAATTAAGTGTCTATGCTTTCTTTTTGAGACTGTAATTGTTTTTTTGTAAAGAGCAGAAATGTAAGAAAACCAACAGGCAAGAGTATTGGGATACATTAACTCTCCATCCTAAAGACAATGTCACCTACATTTTCCTGCAGCTTACACATTTAAGGAGGACATTCCCATGGTTATAAAAGTTGTATTGGTGGACATTCCTGTAAAACTTTTTGGGGGACGTCATTTATACCATTTTCGTTTGCTTCACCTTCAGCTCCTGAGTATCTTTAATTTGCTAAACTCTTGGCTGGGTTTGGTGAGCTCCCCATTCCAAGTCCTCAATCATTCATATTTTTAGTTGAAATGATATGAATATTCACATCCAAGGAAAATGTAAATATCTTATAGGCTTTTTAAAATATTGTAAATATTTCATTCTTATTGCAGGTAAGAATTTCTGTAGAAATTATATACTTTTTGAGCTAGAAGCAGAACAACTAGAACTAAGTCCAAGTTTCCTTGAAAATAACCAAAAGCCCTCAGAGTTTGGCTCTGGGTTTTTAATAATACTACCTAGAAAACTCAAGTAAAATTACTTGGAATGGTGATGCTGATTCTGTTTATTTTATCATTGCCTTTGCATACATGTATCAAAATATTAGACTGTACTCCCACCAAAATAATAAAAATATATGTGATTCATTTTAATTATGTGATATATATATACATGCTATATATACATATGTATATACACAGATACATATTTTAAAAGAAATAGTTCTAATAGGTAAGTACAGAAAGTGGGAAGGATAAGAGAGCATTTCATTGAAAACTTCTGACAAAAAGCATAATAAATAGTCTTAAATCTCAGCTTCCACACTATACCCAAATACAATTTTATTTTTGGACCTGTTCATTTAAAAAGAAAATCTTGGTGGTTCATGCCACTAATTCCAGCGGCTCAGGGGCTGAAGTAGGAGGATCACAAGTTCAAGACCAGTCGCAACAACTTGGCAAGGCCCCATGCAACTTAGCAAGACTCCATCTCAAAGAAATAAAAAGGACTGGGGATGTGGCAAAGTGGTAAGGCACCCCTGGGTTAAATTTCCAGTACTAAAAAGAGAAAAAAGACTAATCTTTACATCATTATAAAGTAGCAGTTCTAGGAGGATGTCTTCCTTGCCTCTTACCCTGTTTCTTGCTTTCTTGTCCCTTTAGTTATTTTCATTTTAACTTTTATTCACTTTAAACATATCCTAGATACAGCAACCTACAAACCAACCTCTTGAGGTAGACAGCTCTTGGGAAGGGAAGTGTTCACATCACATTATTAAACAAGGTTTCCTTTTAAAACTTTCATTGAGTTTACTTTTAAGTATTACGCTAAAAACACAAAAATTGTATACATAACAATGGGGTTACCTATAATTTCTCTGTATTTTTCTTTTCCTTTTACAGAGGCAAAAACTGAGAAAATTAGTTTAACAGAAAATACTTTTTCTCATCTACTAGAAGATTTATATGAATACTTTTTAAATGAAACAAATACCATATGTTTATCAGCAATAATGCTGTCAACCCATAGTAAATAATAGGTCCTTCAAGTGTAATGTGAAATAAGAAATCAGAGTTCTGGAAACAATTATCACTCTTAATTCTTCAAAATGTTAACCCAAATAAGGCATTTGGAAATAGGGGTATGACTTCCATTTTTAACTTCAGACCATTTCTGTTGCAGTGATGTATGCTACTGTGAAGATGTAAGATTTGTGCTTACATTTTTAAAATTGCAGTAGCAGCATTTTTTTTTTTTAATTTAAAGCTTTGCTTCATTAACTTGCTCTGTGCCTACCTTATTAACATCATATGGAAACTTCCAGGTGTAGATGAAAGGTTATCATATGTTCAGAGCATTGAACCTCTTTCTTCAACTTTGTCTAATCTGTATTTTTGCTACAATTTTTCTTATGGAAAAAAAATGGCATAAAATTAGTAACGAGTAGATATATTTTTCCCATGAATTTTTTTTTAAATGGTAAGAGGTTTTGTTGTTGTTTGGGGGTTGTTTGTTTGTTTGTTTGTTGGTCTGTGGAATATTTTCATATTAGATTACCTGGCTTTGCAAATGTTTGTAAAATGCCCATTTTTGAAGTTACATAATGTGTGATGCTTCTAGACAGCAATGACCACCGTGAAAGCTGCATCTCATTGGGAACAAGATGGGGGATTCTGCCCAAATTTGACCCCTCTGAATTATCAGTCATGGATGTCATTAATGAATAGGGAATCCTTAGTCCTATAACTATCCATGCCAAAATCTAAGACAGAAACAAAACAATCTGCTCTAAAAGGCTACTCCTACATTTCAGAGTGTGAACTAAGGCTGACTTATTAAACATTCTGATATTTAATAATGCAAAATCTGGGCTATTTGAATAATGCATGTTGAATGGAATTCCCAAGCAACATACCTGATATTTCCCATATATTTTGGCTCTACTTGGTAACACATTTATGAGACAGGTCTTGGTTATCTCCATTTTAAGATCAGGTAACTGAGGTTAAGAGAAGTTACATGAATATCCTAAGGACACACTCCATTAATAAGTGGGGAAGCAAGGGTTGAAGTCCAAGTCAGATTCTGATTAAAGCCAGCACTAATTGCATGACACTTTCATGAGCATAACCATATACAAGCAACTTTCTGTAATACATAGTAGGGTTCCAGCATGCAAATCCAGTTTCTTACTAAGACATTAATGAGATGTTTTAACTGAAAGTGATAAAGGAATTGGACCTACCCTCTCCTGGTCCACATTTTTCTTTTGGGTTCTACCATTTCTTACTGTGTCTGTCTGCACTGGTCATTGCAAATAAGGTGGAGAAGGCTGGAATTGTCCCTTCTGTTGTTAAAGTTTATAGCACTTACTGCAAATTGTTCTGCTTTTTGTTTGCTCAATGCCCACACTTTAATCTAGAAGTCCTAAAAACTGTATTTCTAGGGCTTTTCTCCAATTTGCATTGAAAAGATCGTCACTGATAACCAAAGACTAGTTTTTTCTTTAGTTCACAGTCTCTTTTCCTGTTTTGTACTTGCTGTTTATGTTTTCTGTCCCATTACCAAAGTCCTTGCAGAAATGAAGAAAGGGGCTTCTAAATGCAATCTTCTGAGTTTCCTAGTGTGTCTGCTTTCCTAGCTTTCCTTATGCAAATGATGTTCTCTGAAGAGACAGGCTAGGCTGAGGTGAGTGAGACACTCATCTCAGACACAAAGTTTAAGAGTCATCAGAAAAGTTGTTAATCAAAATAAATGATGTTTTAAAGCCCCCCCCCCCCCCCTTTTGGTACTGGGGATTGAACCCAGGACCATTAACCACTGAGCCACATTCCCAGCCCCTCTTTTACTACTTTTTTTTTTTAAATTTTTGAGATAAAGTCAGGCTACATTGCTGAGGGCCTCACTTAAGTTGCTGAAATTGCTATGAACTTGTGGATCTTCCTGACTGAACATACCAATGAAGTAATTTCTTTAAAAAAGATCAAAATAAATAAAAAAATCCATGGCTGGGTGCAGTAGCAAATGTCTATAATCCCAGCATCTTGGAAGGCTGAGATAGAAGGATCACAAGTTCAAAGCCATCCTCAGCAAAGTGAGGTGCTAAGCAACTGAGTGAGACCCTGTCTCTAAATAAAATATGAAATAGGGCTGGGGATGTGGCACAGTGGTCAAGTGTCCCAGAGTTCAGTCCCCGATATACCCCCCCAAAAAAAAATCCATGATAAAAATCTCAATTTTAAATAAACACAGCATCAATATTTCCAATTGTTCTTTCTTATCTTAGTTTCCAAATGGCTTCTGCAGTGTGCTGCTTTGTATTGAAATAGATGTGAGTCCCAACCGACATGGAAACCAGGCATAGACTGAACAGCTAGTTGCTTAGTCCCAGTCCCCTTAATAATAATATTTACTAATATATTGGCCATCACCACATGTCAGTTTATATCCTAACCATTGTATAAAGTATTATTTCATTAAATACCTTAAAGTGCATATTACTATTATTTCCATTTCATAGATAAAGAAACTAAGGCCCAGACCCATTTACCAAGAAGTACAGTAGGATTCAAATCTCTGAGGCTGACTCCAGAGTTTGTGTCTTCAACCACCACCCTGTTTTGTTAAGATTCCCCCATTTAGTCATTTTAATGCCCTCTTAAAATCCTGGGCTTATCCTTCAATGTATATAATAACCAAGGAGCTACAATTATATTCTTAATAAACCAAACTCAATGGAAATGAGGAAATTGGAGAAAACTGGGGCGGGGGGGTGAACCCCACATGGTCAGTAGGAGATAGAGTGGAGAACAATACTGTTCTAGAAGCAGATGATTAGGCCATTTCAACCCATGATGCTTCTTTTTTGTTGTTTTAATGAGTAATTAACAATAACTTACTGAATGTCCAGCCCCTAGAATAATATGTGCAATGTCTATTTCTAAATCATTAATCTTTTCTAAAGTCACATAAAATTCTTATCAGGGAAGGAGATGCCCCTAGAGTGTAGAGAATAGGTACGTGTGTGTGTGTGTGTGTGTGTGTGTGTGTGTGTATAGTGGGAGGCACATGGAGATTTTGTTAAGCATGAAAGAGAGCATAAAAGTCAGCCCTGGCTCCACAGAGCAAGGCTGCACCTCTGCAAAATGCTTTTGTTACCCATTATTACAGAAATACTACAGGACTCAGGATATTAACAAAAAGATCTCTTTGCACGCACCTATCTATTGTAAGGTTTATTCCCCTAGCACATTCCAATTGTATTACAATTGGTTTGTTCATTTATTTTCCAATAACCAGAATGCTTTTTCCACTTCACAACTATTTCATAATAGTGCTGATGCCTGAACCATAGGGAAAAACCTGAACGCTTCACATATGCTAGCCTATGTACTAAATTTTCTCCCACACGGGGCTTTGAAAGTGATAATAGAATAATTCTCCACTTTTATCAAGCATGCCCTTTCACTTTGAGTTGTTTCAGTCTGAATAATATTTTGGTCTCTATTTCAGATTTTATGTAAGGAACGAGCATTGACTATTTTGCCGGGTTTTAATTAAGCCCTTTGCCGCACGCTCAGGTGCACTCATTCAAAGCTATCCATCACATCCAAGCAAATCAGGAGGAGGGTTTAACATGTGTTGAGTAGCAATCTTGTTGTATTTGTGTTCATCTGTTCATCAACGAAAAAAAATAGTCAATTTAAAGCAACATGGGAGTGGCAATCCTTGTCTTTAAGGCAACTGTTGTATAATTGACCTCCTTTAGCATTTAATTTCTCAAGCCTCTAGGAAGCTTAATTTTGAACATCAAAGAGGTACCTGTGGAAGAGACTGTTCCAGACTGGTGAGTAAACAAATTAGAGTTAATAGGGTCATTAGCTTTTGTGGTAAAAATTTTAGGCTGGGTATTCCTCACTAACGGATGTGTTAGCTGTCAGTATGTGGGCTGTTTCTTAAACATTTTAAAATGTAATCAGACCTAGAATTTGATAAAATGTTATATAGTCTTTGTTTAATGGCACTTCTTAGGTTTAGATAGTGCTTGGTTTTGAAAATGTTGAAGTGTTTATGAAAATCCCTTCTAGCCACATGTAGTCCATGCTAATAAATGTATTCCTGTATGTCCATGATTTATAGAACCCTGTGGTTGCAGCTGCACAGTGAGACTCATACTCTGCCATCCTGGGTGCCAGATATGTAACAAAGTGCCTGTGTTCTAATTATGCATAGCACAATGTGGACAGGGGTCTGTTTAAACTCATTGAGTAATTCATGAGGATGCAAGGTTAGGAAGAGGGTGATTAATAAAAGGATTTGTTTTGCATTAAACCTCAAGACTGATGAGGGGGAAAAATATATGTTTAACAGAAGAAAAGCAAATATTTGCTAGCTTTGACGAAGGAGACTTGCAGCAGTTATTTAGGTTGGAAATCTGCAGCTGGGCAAGTGCATCCAGTAGCAAACCACCTCCTCCCTGTGAAAACTTATTGTACCAGCAGGATACAGGAACTGAGAACAACAATGAAAGCTAAAGCAAAAAATAAAGGGAAAACAGAGTGAGGCAGAGATTAGGTGGCTCTCCTTGTTGTAATGTATGTTTTGGGAGCTGCATGATGTAATTTATTCATGAATGAAGATTTAAAAACATAATCTTACTTTTTCCTTTCTGATAACATAACTTACTCAAGTGCTGTTATAGCTATTCCTTTAATTAGTACAAATTTTAAACTAAAATTAGTCTCTTATTTCCTTTTGTTCACCTTCTAATATCTCTAAAAGAAAAATGTTCTATTTCCCATAATATTTGTATCAAAACATCAATTTAGAAATAAAACAGCTATAACTATGATGTCTTAGAGTTTTTTGATATAATTATTATGTTGGATTAGATAAAGTCTTCATATTGTGATGATGATATTTAATAACTATGCTTATAGGTGACTGTGTTACATTTTTATTCAGTGTTTAGTCATTCATTTTTGTACTTTTAAAGTAATATATTGATAATTTTTCGAAATTTCTTCTGGTTTGGAAGAGGAGCATTAGTGGTTGAATTTTCTGTGCTGGTGTCTCTACACCTCAAAAGCCTAAAAAAATAGAAATACCATACTAAGCAATGGTTGTTGAGAGCAAACCTCAGAGAAGGAAGTTTTGCAAGTCTCTAGGAGTCAAACACAGAGCCCATGTGACTCATTCAATACACGGAAGCTTTAGAATTGCTCAGGCCAGAATTTCTGTCATATTTCCCAATACATGTGGCAATAAATACCCATGTGGACTCATGCCTAGGAGGCTGCCTAGTTACTTAAGTTCATTCTGAGTTTGGGGTCAGCAAATGAAGCATTAAGCTCTTCTACAATATGGTGGTAAAATCCCAAATCCTGTACTCTTTTCAAGCTTTGCCATCCTTAGAGAGATAAACTCTGAGGAACCATAAAGGCTTTAAATTTACCACTTGTAAACAGCCTTATTATTTGATGTGGTACTGACACACCACTTCTGCACAATACAGCAACAACCTGCGCCCCACACAGCCGTGCTGTGCTGGCAAAAGGGAGAAAATGCTGATGTGCTTCTTCTGCTGGATTTATGGCCTGAATTTCAGTATATTTCTGCCCAGGAGATACTGCTGTCAATCCCTCACCTTTCCAACTGTCAGGGTGTGTATGTGTATATGTGTGTGCATGCCTGTGTGCATGAGTGTGAGTGTGGGCATTATATTCTAAGCGAATGAAAATAATGTGAAAGACAAAGAAATTATTTAGCAATCGGACTAAACAAGTAGCCACGTATAAACACAAAGCAAAAAATAATAATAATAATTTTTTTTTAATAAGAAAACAGTTTTACCCAAGAAAGCCCAAAGACTTTCAAGAAATAATAGAAGAGCTGAAAAATGGATCCTCAAAGACAAAGAAAATTTTATATTTTTAACAGATGGAGATTTCTCTTTCAATATCCACCTAATGAAAATTATTGCATAGAGAATTTTGAGCTCCAAATGTAGACTTTTGTCAGTCCATGTTGAACACCAAACAACAATTTCACAACCCCAGAAGTTTCAAGCATCTGCATGTTTTACCTGAATTAATCATGTGGCATAAATTAAAAGTAAATCATCAATCATCATTAATTATCTGTTCAACTGATGTCTGCACTTTCTTACACTTTAATCTTCATTAGCATGTAGGAAAGAGGAAATCCCAGAGGGCTTGCCACATGTGTTTCTGTGTTGTGCAGACGTCTCTGCAGAACTCTTAACCACTCAGAAATGTAGTTCCCCTTAATGTGAAACTGATACCACCAGGGCTTTTTCTCTGACTACTTCAAATTAAATCAAAAGGCTCAATTTGAGCAGCCTTGGGCCAAAGCAGGATTCAGCTCTTTACATCTGAGCCCTGGTGCTCCATCGCTGGAGCACCTTCTACAGCACTTGAACCATGTCCCGTGAGGCTGGCGCAGGTTGCATCAGCACATCCCCCAGGAGCACAACAGCCTCTCCATTCCAGATGTGGCTCTCTTACTCTTTGTGATGAGCTGTTCTGCGCACAAAATAATTCTTAAGAATGTCATTAGCTTTTTTTTTAGTTCCTGTTAAATATATAAGCTTTGTTAAGTGCTGTCTGGTGTATAAAAATGGCTTACAGTTAGGTTACTTTAAATAGTTTACTTGTAAAGGGAAAGGTAAAATGTGAAGCTATTTTAATACGACACATAATGAATGACAGATTTTATACAGCAGTTTCCTATGTTGCTTTGTATTATTTCTTCTACTGAAGGATATAGACGGGCTTGGCAAGTGAAATCATAACTCAGTGAAAAAAGAACAGATATTGGATGCAGCAATGTCCTTAAACATTGGAACCACTTTGAATCAGACTGTCCTCATGACCGAGTTAGTCTCTGACTGTAAACTGAAAGCGACACTATCCCTTGCTCAGCAGTTGATTGCTTCACTTGCAATTCTTCTCCCTTCTTTCCACTTGTCAGTCATTACCAAGCGCAAATGAAATGGTACATCCTATCCTGAAACAGCTGAAGTAACTTAAGGAGCTAATGCGGACAGACTGTATTCCTCAGGCTGGGTGCTATTTACAGAGAGAATGTATCATCATACTTAAAACATCACCATGTCATAATTGACATGATTTCACTTCAATGAGAAGTTCTTGCAAAAAATTCTAATAGTACTCTATAAAGCAGAAGACATTTTGTGGCTGGTACACAAAGCCAAAAAATGAGATTACTTTATTATCAGTTCTCAAGCTTTAAAATGTTCTGATGTGATTAGAATAATCTTATGAAAATGATTCGGTGGCACCCTGATTAGTTGAGCTAATCTTCCAGAAAGAACCTCCAACCTTTTCAGCAGACATCTTTCTTTTAAAAATGGTAATGATCACAAAAACTGTTGCTGTATGCCTTTCATTAATGATAGAAATATAAGGACTTCTTGTAGCACTGAACTATTAGAGGATCAGTAAATGTGGAGAAATAGGATCTATTCTTCTTTCTGGCTTGTGGAAATCTCTGATTTTGGTACAGCAGCAGTTTCTAAAATCATTTTCAAGGGACAAGGTGAAGACTGAAGAGAGAGGGCCAGGGAGGGACCAGGAAAGTAAAAAGGACTAGAAATAAGAACCAGCCCTGAGCTGGTTGTAAATGTTCACTCAGTGGCAATTAAAGCCTGAATTCTGGGAAAATGGGGCTGTACCTGAGTCTCTTCTTCAGTTAATTCTGGAACTTGATTTACCTGTCTCGAAATGTCCTTGGCTGGCTACTTCTACATCAAATTGATCAATTGACATCTAAATGTGTTTCCTTAAAGCAAGCTCTGAGAGAAGAGTATGATGTTCTTCTCCCAAGGATCAGAAATCCTCAGACAGGTCCCCTATGCACCACAAAGTAGTTTTAACCTTCAAAAGTAGCAGCGTCCTTTGGTGTACTTAGAGCGAAGCCACATAGAATACCGTCCTACAGGATTCAAACAGGAGCATGCAAGAGCTCAATCATCTCTGAAGAGCTTTCCTTTGACAAAAAGGGAAAAGGAAACAAGTCTTTGTTGGTTTCCTTTTTTTTTTTAAGAAACAAAAGACTATTCAATTCTCTCTTCCTTTTTCCTCTCCATATTACACTCCCAGAATTCCCCCTGGTTTGCTGCTGTAGAAGACAAAGGTTGCTAGCTCCTGTATTACCCACACAACACTAACCTTCTTAAAACCATGCAAATTTTTCTTTATAAAGAAAAACATGGGGGAATAGTACTTACAGTGATTTCCATGGATTTATTGGTTTAGGAGTATGGAATATTTGTCACTTCCACTTTACAAATATAAATGTAGGTGGAACAGTGACTCACCAATTTGTTACAAGGAGAAAATATGTCAAATAAATCAGTGGCTCATTTCCTAATAGATTTATTATGATAACAAAACTTCCATGCCTGGCAAACCTCTTTAGCAAATACAGAACACTACTGGAATTGAGAGGAAAAGTTTACATGAAAATTAAACTCAGCATTCTTTTATTCCTCTTTGGGTTGAAGGCATAGGGCTGCAATCAGCTATAGTATATGCACAAATTTAACTAGGAGTCTAAGAGACTATTTGATTAATCAGTTCCTAACAGGTTTGATGCATTAAATTTACTTTTACAAAATCCAAAAGTTATTCTTATCCATATCTCTCAGTTTGACTGATTAATTATCTATGGTTCCCCAGCACATACCATGATCACAGTAATGTTCTTTGGAGATATAATCATCAAAGAGCATCCCTTGGTTAGTGTGGTACATGAGAAGGGCATAAATAATGGAACAGAACAGGGGCCATTAATTCGTTCTGTTTTGTTTTCAGTGCTTGAAGCTTGGTTTACTAGGTAGGGGGTAAAGAGGAGATGGGAAGTGAGGGGGAGGAGAAGAGACACTATGTAACAGAATTTTGCACTGTTCTTTTCAGCCAGTCCTTCTCTTTGGACCATATTCCCTGAAGCCCTGGCAAGCCTTGAGGGCTTTCAAGTTTTCATTTTGGCTTTCCAAGCTCTGGGTATTCCAGGTCACAGGATTCTCACTTAGAGCTACATATGTATTCCCCCAACATCAGACAATTAGAAGAAATTACTTGCCTATGACTTCTTCAGTTCAAACACGAACCTATTGTTCCATGCATGTTCTTAAAAGGTTTATTTTAAATAGAATATCAAAACTTTGACATGTTATTTCTCATTAAGAATGCAAAACAGAGGATGAAAAGCCAACCTTTCCAAATGCATTTGCCCTTGACGAGGTTCAAGTACTGATACTGGGTTGTGATGAATTCCCCGGTTTTACTTGGTGGGCCTCTATTGTGTAATGTTCTTCCTCTCTTGCTTGCCTTCTGTGACATCCATGTCAAGGAATTCTGACAGTTTGATCTGTGGTATATCCTTTTGCCTATTTACCTCATCCCCCCAATGTTTTAATTTTTCTGTGACTTGAATGTTTCCATTGTAAGACATTTTAGAACAAAGCTGTGTCTGACCAGCTTGTTGAATACTGATCTTTCTCAAAGGCAACAGTCAAGGGCTGTGGCTTGGCAGGTCTTTTTAACACATACTAATGGATGCAGCTGGGTTAGTGCCCTCGGGCAGAACTAAGGCCTGCACAGCACCACTCCTCACATCTCCCTGTGGGTAATTAAGTGGTGTGGTGCTCTAGCCTTCTAAGGAAATGTCAGCCCTATGTATGCCTGGGTTGATTTTTCCTAGTGGAGGAGAGAAAAGCACAATAGGTCTTGACCAAGTAATGTAAATACAGGACATCTGGGAGAGGCATGTTTTCTAGAATCTCTACATTCCACTTTCTTGAAAACTTTTAAACCAAAATACTCCATAGCAGCCTTATGCTAACAAGTCCAAGGAAACAAACATTCAAACATGGAATGCTTCACTGGCACTTTGCTTTGTCATAACCTCTAATTTAAATGATGCTCCCACCTCCTCCCATTAAAGGAAATCATTCTTTCAGCCTTCTGAGAAAATAAAATCTATAGAATTTGATTATCTTTGCTTTATAATTCTATATGAACCAAAGAACAATGGGGAAAAAAAACACATTAAAAAAAAAAAAAAACAGAAAATTTGTGAGTTAGTAATAAAGACTCCAAACACTATAAAATGTAAAATCTACCAGCCATATATTCTTTGACCCTGTCAAATCCATATGTGACAGGTAAAGCAGTGTGTTATTTTTTTCCTTCAGGTGTAGATTCTACTTCATTTTACCTGCTTGACTTGTAACCAGAAGAGATTGGTAAGTTTTACAGTGTGATTCAAAAGTGCATTCAAATAGAAATAGTTACTGTCTGATTGCATCTGTGAAAGGGTTTGTCTTTTCTACCCATTGAAGTGCCACATGGTGAGTGCATGCCTTGGTCCTTTGCATTCTGTACTGGAGCTGCTTTTTAACCATGTTTTGAGATCCTTTGTGCAGTGGTGATATGATGGTGGTGGGGGTTGGGAGTGGTGGTGGAGGTGATGATGGTAATGGTGGTGGTAGTGGTAGTCATTCTTGTCATCCAAAATTGGGAATTAAAGACTAAAGTATTAGGAGGCATTGGATAAATATCATACTAAGAATTGTTTGTAGTTTAATAGCAGTTAATTGTCCTTCAGTTGTCCACAGAGATTCTCTCTAGATATATTTTCTCCAATGTGTTTCTCCTCCTCTCTCTGTCTGATTCTGAGTCAATTTGGCTATCAACTCTCTTTCTAC
Source organism: Tamias sibiricus (assembly GCA_025594165.1). Taxonomy (NCBI): domain Eukaryota; kingdom Metazoa; phylum Chordata; class Mammalia; order Rodentia; family Sciuridae; genus Tamias; species Tamias sibiricus. Next base: position 43,247,424 of record CM046661.1, read on the forward strand.
CAGTAGCAAAAATATATTAACATATCTATAGTATGATTCAGGAACAAATTCTGAAATTAAGTTCATGATCAGGTGCTGCCTCTGTTGGAATCCTAGGACCTGAGAAGAACCCCTTGGTCCTCCTTGCTCAGTGATAGCCAGGGGGTTATGGGGTTAGTCCTGCAGTATGCAATTCACTTGTCTGGCTTCATCCTTAACCCGCATACTGTGTTTGCTGGGAGAAGGAAGTTTCTAGGTTTACTACTGTTAAAAAGTGCAAAATAAAAAAAAAAATGTTTTCAGGATGTCTACTTTGTGGTTAGAAAATGTTAAATATGATTTTACAAATGAAAAATTTTAGAAAGGTCTGACAACTATATTTTAATGACTGTATAAATGTATTCCCACTTGGCATTTTATCTGTCTGTAGACAGAATAGGGTAAAAAGTTGACATATCTAGCAGCAGGTTTTTGAGGGACTTTCTTTAGTATAAAAGTATAACAGATTGAAAACTTGGAAAACACAAATATAAATATATATATGTAAATCTGTGTTTATGTGTATACATATTCAGAAAAAATAATGATACATTCATAATTCTCACACCATGAAAATTACATTTTGCATCCTGGTACATTTTCTTGCAGTTTTTAAAAATGTACCATATGTATATATACTTGCCATTTTATTCTATAAAGCCATTTGTAGATTACCTTTCTTTAAAAAATTTCAACATACAAGCATTTCTCAGTTGTCAAATGTCCTTCAAAAATGTTTTAATAGTTGAGGGATGGGGCTGTAGCTCAGTGGTAAAGCTCTTGCCTCGTATATGTGAGGCACTGGGTTTGATCCTCAGCACCACATAAAAATAAATAAAGATATTATTGTCCATCTACAACTAAAATTTTTTTTAAATGTTGTAATAGTTGAGTGCTACATTGTGTGAATGTATCACAATGTACTGAAAAATTTTTTATTCTTGTAGAAAAAGGGTTAAAACAAACTAGTATATAAATCCTTACACACATCTTTGATTGGTTTTTGGAAGAAACAGAAATGGAATTATTTTGTCAAATGAAAACATCCTGTTATTTAAATTCTACCAACTTCTACCATAGATATTCAATATATCTATTTGTTATTTTGACTTTTACTTTTTAGTGTATATCCACCTAATATTGTATTTTAAAATTAAGCCACCTTATTTCTGCATATCATTATTTATAACAAATGTCTTTTGAGTCAAGAATTGGTATAAAAATTATTCATTTTAAATAAATAAGTTCGACCTTGACATCTAGGAAAGGGAACTTCTAGCATAGAACTCTATAGTTGTCAGGCAAACAAAATTGAAAAATATTAGATATAACTTAGGACCTTCTCTTATAAATGTGGCTCATAAACCACCGGAAACTCTTTATTGACTCTTCACAATATAACAACACTACTAATAGCCAAATATTTAACAAATTCTCACCAGTGTCAGGCACTCCTCTGAGTGCTTTATATGAATTTAATTATTTAATCCTTCTAACAATCTTAAGAAGAAGGTTGAATGGTTAATTTTACAAATAAGAAAAGAGAGGCTCAGGGAAGTCAAGCAGTTTTCCCAAGGATACCCCCCCCACCATGTGCAGGAGGTGGTGTTCTGACCCAGGGAGTCTAGCCCAGAGCCTGAGTGTTTCAGCCCTGAGTAGTGCTGCCCCTGGTATGAGTGTGCATATGCCTCCAAGGGTCAGTCACCCAGGGGCTGCAGCTGAGAAAGAAAAGTTCTTAAAGGCAGAATGGTGGACAAATAACCAAACACACACACACATATGTGTATACATACGTTTGTATGTATAGATATATACTATATATGATAGAAATATACATATACTTATATGAGTAGAATAAATATATAAGAAAATATTCTACATTTATAATTGTTATACTTTTAAGTGTTAAAGAGCTTCTATTCATGTTTTCCCATCTGTGAGAAGATACAGCCAAGATTACTGAACTCATTCTTTAGGTGAGAAAAGCAAAGCTTGAAGTTAAAGTATCTTACCTGATGACTTACACATGAGAAGGCAGGGGGAGACAATTAGAAACCAGATCTCTGGACCTTAGTCCAGGGATCCTTCTACTCACTCACTCATCTGCAATAATGCCTCTTCTAAAGCATCCAAACACTAATGAGAGATACCAAGGCTGAGGGAAAAGAGTCAACTTTGTATGTATTTAGATCTAGAAGTCAGAATTAAATGACTGAACTGCTCCCTGAAGATGACAGGTTAGTTAACAGGGAACCACAGGAAGAAGGGGAGCTACTCAACTGAATTCAAGTTTTGCTTCCATCCTTTTCATGAGGATTAACTGCAAACAGAAAACTCGGGAAAATAGAAGTGGGTAATGTAAATACTAGAGGCATAAATTCTTTGAGGAAGGAACTTACAACTGATACCTAAGATAAATATAAACACATTGGGGGGATAATTACTGTTAATCCTAATGTAATCTAATGTTATCATTATTTCTGTTAATCCTAATGTAATCTAATGTTATCATTATTTCTAATGATAACAAGTACATTGGTACTTGTATCATGCTTCACTTGGAAATGAAGATACTACTTACTGACCAGATATCATGAGGCCCCCAAGTGTTGGCTTTCCATTGAGTCATTCACTGGCCATTTAGCCTCCCCTGTGGCTAGGGCAAACACCTGTGAGATGGCTACTTGGGAGCAGGGCTCTGTAGGCACAGTGCCTATGTACATAGTAGGTTTGATAAATGTGCTGAATTAAGCAGAATTAGACTAAACTTTTTCAAGAGGTTTTCTATACACAGAAGTTCTTTTTCTTTTTCTTTTTTTTTCTAAAATACAAACTTACTACATGGCCTTAAGAAAAAAGTCAGTCAAAATTTGTTGTGAAACATAGAAAAAAATGATTAGAAACAGGACACATAAAGAAGCATTTTGATGTCAAAAAGACTTGCCCTTCACTTACTACTCCTATCTTAGTAAACTAGAATAATAACTGTGTACAATTACACTTTAATTTATGCTGCAAATGAAAAAGTCCTTTTTAAAAAGTAGCATTTCGTGTCAGAGAAAAGGCATATTAAACTATTATTTCTTTCTCAGTGATCATAAAAACATGCATTCTCAAGTCAGGACAGCTAGATGCTTAAAAGCCCTACATACAGGGTAATAAATAAGAGGAATGAATAATTGAAATTTTGCATTATGTGGCACCAATAGATTAATTTTTACAAGGGAACTTATTTCCAGTAATGATCTTAGGAAGTGATCTCTCATTAGTAGCTGTCAGCGAATGGAGAAGGTGGCCGGCATTTACCACATAAAATGAAGCTGAATTCTGATCTCTCTTAAGAATATTCTACAGGTAACTCATAATCACTCTAACAAGCCAAACTGAGGCTAAGGTAGATCTTGCTGACAAAACATAAAACCCCCCCTTTTCCCCAATGCTACCAATCATATAATTTGTGAACCTAAGCAACTGTTAATGGGCTTTTAGGGGACTGTCAATCCACAACTTGGAAAATAATGCACCTTCTTTTTCAAATTCTATAAAAAATTTAATCCTCAAAACAGACATAACTATAAAAATAAAATTTTTCCTTAATGGATGTTGATTCAACAGCAAAGATACTGCCTCTCCAGATGTAATATCCTTTGGAGGAATAAATTTGGTGTGTGTGTGTGTCTGTATGCATGTACATGTGTGTGAGTGTGTTTGTGCTTCTAAAAACATGAACTCATCTAAGAAGTTACAGTTCCGGTTTTCTTCATAAGAACTCTGGATGCCAACACCTGTCCCACTTCTGTGTCTCACAAATGAGAAGGTGATTTTTGCTACTCTGAGTGTCAGCCCTAATTGTACAGGTCTTACTCTGATACCATTCCCAGTGGCTTTCAGGGTGTATCATGCCTTTTTATCCATAATGAGTGACTATTAGCATCAATTTTTATTACATTCAAAATAACCATCCATTTCTCCTTCAATTACATGTTTAAATGTCATGTGGTTATTTTCTGCCCTGTGGATGAGATAGATAGTAATCACAGAGTGACTTTCACTTTAACTGACCCATAGGATAAAAGTGGTTTGAATTATAGAAAAAAAGAAGGGAGAAAAATACAGAAAGATCGTGATCCTCTAAGAAGAGAAGAAAAAAAAAAAAAAAAAAGGTGGGTGAAAGATGAACTTTCAAAAACCAGAATGCCGGAGAAAATCTTCCTCTTCCTCAATTCTTGGTTTAGTCTTGTTATAACCATCCACATGTCAAGGGTCTGATGCATAAATGTCCTACAGTCTGTTTCTGTTGAGTCTTTGGCTTCATGTTCCTTCTACCCCATGTTCTCCTCCAGATGGAGCACATTAAATACTCCAATACACTATGTTTAAAATAAGGAGTTTCACATAGGGTATGAACTGTAGCAAATTATTTATCAAGCACCCACTAGTTCCAGACACTATGGAAGGCTCTGGGAATAAAGGAAACAACACAGCTGGGATTCTTACTTTATGGGGCTTTCAGTATAATGGAGAAGAAAGACATTAAACAAATAATTACAATGTTAAGTGCCGTAGATAAGAAGCCCAGGCTGCTGTGGAAATATAAAATGGAAGCCATAACCAGGTGTGTATCAATGTACGTGCACTGAATGAGGGAAAGGGAATAGGGAGAAAGTTTCTCCCAGGCACCATCTCTCAAGCAGAAACCTGAAGGACAGAGCAGAGTCATCTGGGCTGCAGGGTTTGTGTTCAGTTCTCAACTCCAAGAGGCACCATTAGCTTAGACCACAGTATCAGTTCAGGCATCACCCCACAGTTACAAGGCATGTAGCCACACAACTGACCACTGGTCAGTCTTTGAGGATAAGTAAGAGTTACCTGGCTGATTAGCATAACCAGATGGGAAGAAAATTATTAGAGCATGAAAAGCATTTTATCCTTGAGGTGGGAGAGAAAATGTGTTATAAGAGATGTGGAGAAATTGGAGACCCAGTGGCTGGGATTTTTACATTATTACTGATTTATGATTTTATCCTGAAATTTATAAAAATACATTTATCTGAACTGCATTGAAAATATTACTCAGAATTAATATCTAATTGAAGGAGGGAAAAATTGGATGTGGGGCTAAGATGTAGACTTTATAATAGTTACTATGAAAGCTCTTCATTTCCAGGATTAGGACCCTGGCAAATTCCAGAGATACATAGGAAGTTAGTATGCACCAGGGCAGGAGTAGGGTGAAGAAAATGAGGAATAAGAAGGACATGAGATTCTTGGCTTGAATTTGAATTCTTGGATTCCTGTACCAACTCCTAAATTAGGCATAATGGTGGTTAGTTTTTAATGGACTGAGTTTTAGTTACCAATGGGACATACAAATGGAAATATTAAATAGAAAATGATAGCTGGTTCTGAGGGGAAGATGAGAGAACTTGGTTAGTGATATAAATTTTGGAATAAAATGCACTGTTTGAGTGTGCTCATATCCTTTACTTGTGTCAAGACTTTCTGAGCTTGCCCTCCATTATAAAAGGATTAGAATTCAGTAGTATTAAAATACTTCAAGTTTTATGAAACCATCAAAGAGGAGAGGAAAATTTAATTTTACTTTCTAGTATCTTCTTTTTAACAAAAGTGATTCTTTTTTCTCTTTCCATATTTTTATTGGTTTGTTATAGTTATAAGTAATGATGGTATTTATTATTACATATTCATACATGCATACAATTTAACAATATAATTTGGCCAATATCACTCCCCAGACATAAAAATGATTACTAATTAATGCTATACTCTTATAGATTTTAAATCTATCTCCTATGCAATAATATACTTAATTTGCGGCACAAAACATCCCAGAGATTAGGGGCGAATCCTTGTGACAAATGTCTTCAGAGTAGAAGAAACTTATGAAGATCCTTTGTGCCTAGAGAACAGAATGTTCAGGATAGGGGAAGAAGCAAGAGTCCAGCAACTTAAGGCTACTCTGGGGTCTAAAGTGAGGGAACAGATGTGCCCTCAGTGTTCAGGTCTGTGCATGGGCTCAGAAAGAAAGAGTATTTCAGTCCTAAAGCCCTGCTCAGGATTAAAGGATTCACATGCCCCTCGCTTGTTCTGTAATAGGACACTACCATCACCACCCCTCACATTTTGGTCACATGATTCTGATTTTAAAAAAATAGATATCACAAGTGATAAAACCAAAAAGTTCATCCACTCCTATCTAAATCCTTTCTAATAGGCACAGTGGGTGATCAGTCATCCTGTGGGGAAGACAGGTGGACAGAAGGTTAACATTCACATTCATGTTCTCAATATTCACATTTCTTCCAGAGCCTTCCCTCCAGACATTATATATTGACTTGTTTTCTAGTCAATAGGCCCCACAGAGGTGAGGAAGCAGTGTCCAACACCCCTTTTTGGCTCTATAAAATTCTTTATGGCCAGGCACGGTGGAGCACGCCTGTAATCCCAGCGGCTTGGGAGGCTGAGACAAGAGGATTGCAAGCTCAAAGCCAGCCTCAGCAAAAGGGAGGCACTAAACAACTTAGTGGTACCCTGTCTCTAAATAAATTACAAAAATTAGAGCTGGAGATGTGGCTCAGTGGCTAAGTGCCCTCGAGTTCAATACCTAGTACCCCTCCTCCCAAAAAAATTCCTTTTGGATCTCCCTTATACCCCATACTCTCTCTGTCTTCTCCAACTAGCCCTCAACTGTAAATACAAAATAGCCATAAACTACCACAAAATCCATAGTGTACTTCCAAAATTTTGTCAGAACAACTTGTTTGCATGTTTATGGCTTAGCTTTTGAATACGGAAAAATTCTTTCATTTTTTTCTGGGATTGACAGACCTCCTCTCTGATCCATTCTTGCTCACGTTTCACTTCCATTCCAAGCAATGTCTTGTTGGATCCACCAACAGAAACTTCCATCTTGAGTTTACCATTATCATTGACAATTTTAACACTGTTGTTATCACTTACAGAGATAAAGACTTGTGTTTCAGTCTGAAACATAACTCAGATCTGCGGAACAGTAGTAATCCAATTGCATCATAGCAGATCTAGTGAATATTCCAAATCATTCTGAAATTCACACAAAGACTATGGGAAACCAAATGGTTATTTTAACTTAGAAATGAAATGATAGATATGCAGCAGATTTACCAAAAAATGATAACATTCAGGATGCTTTGCATTTATAAGAAAGATCTTTTCTGAATTGATTTAGACCTTAAAAAAAGAGAGACTTGTCAGAAGTGGTTAAACATTTACCACCAATTCCCGAACCCAATGATGAGGATAACATTTTAAACTAAGACAGTTTGAATTCAATTAGTGGTTGCGTGTTTTTTTTTGCCCAAATGGTGACTTTCCCCACGATCTTTTTCACCCAAATACCTTTACCTTCCTGACTTGGTACCTTGAATTTTCATCTCTGAAATGTTTTTGTCTTCTTTGCTTGAGTAATATCCACTTTATTCTCTGACCTGAGCCTAAGTTTCTCAGGAAAGCCTTCCTAACTTCCCAGATTGGATGGATTTCTTGTGCAATATTCCCAGAGTACCTGGCAATTCTCTTTCTTCCTCTTTATAACACAGATTATTTAATACCAAAACCACTGTTGCAGCGGATAAAGCAATGCCCCCTCCAAAATTCACTGTGTTTCCACCTTGCTTGGCCAAATTTCCCTCTCCAAACTACGAATGCAATCTTAGGAAAATCTCATACCTTTTCAGACATTGTGGGTCCTACAACTCAGGCTGGTTATCCTGAAAGTTCCAATCTTAATTCTGATTCAAAATAGCTTTCCTCCCTTCTATGCATTCTAGCTCTTCCAGAGGGTGAGTCCAAAGAGAAGAGAACCTTTCTAAACACAGCAGCCCTAGAGTTAGCACCTACCTAGCTACAGTTTCTGCCTCTGTGGCTTCCACTAAGTAGCTACCCATTGCTTCTGTGTGGCATGACTTCAAAGGTCAGCTCTCTCATGAGACATGTGGATGTCTTTAACATCTGAGAAGAGTCATGTGGTTGCAGTGTCTCAGGTCATCCCAGCTCTGGTTTCACCTCTTCTTCTCTCAGTTTAGACCTCAGTTGTAGATAGCATTTCACCTATAGCCTCTTGCTCCTGAGGCTTCCTCCCAACCAGTTCACCTTCCTGGGAGTTAGAATCAGTGCTATTCAATATCAACTATGTCTTGCTGTATCCCTATAACCTATCAGGACATTGTTACACTACCATATATGGATCATATAGCCCACTCCACTTCCATCACCCCTTCAATTTTCTTGTCTCCTGTCCAAATAGGTCTAAAGCCAGTCAGCATTATGGCCAACCTACTGTCTTTCTCCTAGACCCTTGTGATATCCTTCTGAGTTCCCACTGTCACCCTTGGTCCCTACAGTCTATCTTTATAATAAGCAGGGTATGACCCTGTAATAATGGAAAGTTAGAGCACATCACCTTTCTGCATAAAAACCTTTAAATGCTGCATTACATCTCATTCTAAGTAAAAGATTCTTCGCAAAGCCTTACAAGGCCAAGTGATTCTGCTTCCACAAAACTGCAACCTGGTCTGCCCCACATGGACCTTCTTGGTGCTCTTTAAACACCATGCATAGAATTGCCTCCTATTTCCTCCATCTGCCACAATGCTCTTTTAGTACTTGTTTGGCTCAGCCCCTGCTACCTTAGATATAAAGACCACCTTGTCAGAGGAATCTCCCCCAACCACTTATATTAAATGGTGCCCCGTTCTTTCACCCTGTTTTGTTTTCATCCCCACCATTTAACATATTATTCAAGAGTTCATTTATGTCTTTAGAAACTACATGCAAACACATAAACATACCACTATGTAAATGCATACTTCATTCATGAGTTGAGGGACTTTTATTTATTCCTTGCAAAATCAGTTCTCAGAATATTCCTGGCAAATATATAACAGGTCTTCAATAGTTATTTTTGTTTGAATAAATGAGTAAATAATTCAACTAATTAATAACTAAATATAAAAATCTAGTCTCTAAATAGAGATCTGAACCAGAAAGTAGAATGCCTATCTCTCCAACTTGCACAAGTCACACCAATATTTGCCTGGCTTTGGAGAGCTACTCGTTTCAACCTTCCACCAAGAAGGACAGGAAAGTCTCTCACTTGAACCCCAAATCCCCCACAGGCAAAGGATCTCCAACCACCCTTTTTCCTTCCCAGTTCTCTCCTCATATGTAGTGGTAGGAGGTAGTGAATAAGGTTTGGCAGCCTCTTATTAAACACATAGGGAGGGAGAAGGCTGACTCTAATTGTTGGCTATTCATGAAGGCTATTTTTAAAATGAAGGGTACTTGTCCCTACAATCTTCAACTTTGGATTTTAGCTGTATTCCCAGGATCAAGAAAAATTTCCATTTAACATCTTATTATAGACTTACAACTACTGGCAGTATGCCCACCCCAACTAGATTATAGGAAATGTGAGCCCAAAACCACATCTGACTCATATGCCAGTGAATTCCATATGCCTAGCATAGCTCCTAGCAAGTAATAGGTGCTCAATAAATATAATCTTAGGAGCCTAACTATGCAGCATCAGTATCTTTCCGCTTCTTCCTACTAGATGCCAATTTCCACCTCTCTTAAAGTCTCTGCTGCCTTTCAGATAGCTCCTTCACTGCTCTTTCCTGCCTGAGAAACAATTGCAGTGTTCAGCCTTTATGCAGATCAGAAAGGATTCATAAATTCTATGCCAACTTCTCCTTCTTCTTCATCTCAATTTGACAAATTCTGCCCAAGCTCCCTGAGAGGACACCACTGCAGAGCCTTTAAGAGAGGAACATTCTAGAATCTGATCACTATAGATTTCTATTTTCAAAAATATATACTTTAGAGTCAGAGATAAAGTAATGTAAAATAAGTAAATGCATTTCATCCTGTGGCTCCTTCAACTGTCATTTGAAAGATGAGAAACTATTACATCAGGAATAAATCCTCATCTTTCCTATAAGGAAGTCATCAATTTATTTATTTCTGCCATGTCATTAGTTCTTTAGACATTTAGACCATTGAATAATTTGACTCTTCTGAGACATTCCATACCATTAGGAGTTAATACAGCTTTGAAATAGTTTTTTCATTATTCTGTTCTATTGGTAGGTTCTATCATATAGAATTATTCAATAAAGAATATCTTTATAGAATAGGCACAATGGACTTTTTCCATTGGATTTAAAAAGGGCAACATTTCACGAAAGTACAGAATTAATTTGCAATAAGAAATATGGAATGAGGAAATAGAAAAGGACCCTTGTGAACCCTGCTCCATGTTACAGATTGCCTCATAAAACCTTAATCAGAACTTCATCAACTTACCCACTCCAGATAGGTCAACTGGTACTGATAAAGTAAGATTTCCCTCTAACAAGTACAGATAATTGTTTTTAAAGGTAATAAAATTTTATGTGTTTATATTTTTCTTTCCTGAGTGAGTTCAACGTCTTTTAGACACATAGCTGTCCTCCAAAAGAGGCAGAGAAAGATGACCTTTTTCAAAATAGTAAGACAGAGTATGGTTGGGCTTTGATTAAGAAAGGGTTTCTATGACTGAGTTAGAAATCACTTCCAACTTTCCTGACTCCTGGTTCAATGGTCAAGTCAGAATTTTATATTGCTCTTATGACTATAGTTTACCCTGGAAATTTGGCCAAGCATTTTCTGAGAAGAGATTCTCTGTGAAACATTCCACCACCACATAGGCACTACAATTTACAAATGTGGAATATGCATTCCAGGGAGGATAGGAAGGATAGGAACCAGAGCACCTGGTTCCTTGTGAAAACATGAAAAATTCAATAAACTTCACCAATTCAAACTTGAAGAAGGGACAGTCTGAATTAATAAACAGGCTGGATCAAAAGATCTTTTAAGTAAATTGTTATGACTTTAAAGTGTACCTGGAGAAAAGGGGATAGGAACTAGCTAACAGTCATTAAATACATTTTGTATCTCCAACACTATGTTAGCAACGTGCCTCTGAGACTAGAAACAAATAAACTCAAGGTAATATAGATATAATTGCCTTCACCTTAAAATTTAGGAAATAAAAGGCCAGAGAGGCTAAGTTATTTTCCCAGCATCACACAGCTAATAAAAGATAGCAGCTAAGAAAATCTATTTTCTACCACCATATACAACAGGCTTCCTAGTTATACTAATATGAAAACTAAGCCAAAGCTAATGAGAGAGAAGCCTTATCTTTATCTGTATTAATTTACAAAAGTAATACACTCACAATTAATTTTAATAGACATAAATTCTTAATGTAAATTTGCTTGAAGTATGCTTTTCTTAGATATAAAATATATTATTTGTATATTAGGTGGTTTAGGAAGGCTTTGGGATGGCAAAGACTTATTGATATACAGTACTTGGTGAAATTTTTGTTTCTACCCAGGCTGTAGACTTCATATTTAGAAGAATCGAGTATGAGACATGAATTTTCAATTCAATTTTCAGTTGTTTGCATGTTTAGTTGTTTTTAATCAATGGAATAAAATGGGTTTGATCACACAATGTGACTGGTACATGGCTTGTAGGAAGCATGATCAAAATTAGCTTCTATTCATTTATTCGTTTATTTATTTAAATATCTGCCTAGTCAGAAATAGATTATTAAGTGCCTAGTAGGCACTTGCAGGCACTTGGGATACAAAGATGAATGAGATAAATATTGGAGTTCCCTGCAAAATGGCATGGATGGGGAAGAGGATACAGTGATGGATGTGTGAATAGGCCCAGGGCAGTGTGGCAAGGAGAGCAATGGAGAACTTCAGGCTCTCTGGAGGCTGCATCTAGAGCACCTTTAATAGTTAGGTTCTGAAGGCCTCTAGGAACAAGTGCCCACCAAGCTGAGACTAGCAAACAAAAATGCATATATGATGTGTGTTGAAGCCTAAGCACAAGGTCATGCAGAGAGATCTCAGTCAATAAATGTGGCTGTTGGAGGGCCCTGTGCTCCCTGAGGCAGAGGCCCGTGAGTCTCCCCATCTCTCCCCTCAACCCCAATGTTCATTCTCCTCCTCCCTTTCAGATGAGAGATTTTGTAGTAGCTTTTCTTTACATTTGCCTTTCTTGAATCTTGGTCCTGAATAATCTTGTCCTTATTCTAAATAAATCTTGGATGAACACAATAGCAGGTGTAATCTAACTGGCTCAGCTCTTTAATCATCAATATTATACAAAACTATCTACTTCAGTTTTATTCCACCATTTGGGAAAAGGTGAGAAGTAACTACAACATTATATGTTTGACTCTATGTTGGGGATATAAATCTTTTCAGTTGTCCCGTAGATAGGCTAAAATCCACACCCATACTTCCCTCTGTACTCTCCCCACCCCCTCCAGCAAGTAATCCTAACAGGACTGTGCTGTGACAGTGACTTGGTCACCACTGAATCCTCAGCAGTGTGTTGTCAAATTATTATTTGTAAAGTTTTCTTCAGCATTGTAAGAACCAACCAATCAAGGAAAAGGAAAAGAAAGTTGTTGGAGTTGTACTTGCCTACATAATGTAAATAAAGTTCAAATTTACCAAAACTTCTTCAACTCTACCTAAGTTACTAAAAATTATTATATGCAATTTTTAACATTAAATTTACTTGGTATGGTTAAAATGTGAAAAAAAAATTATCATTATTGCTTAAAGCAAAGCAGTGGATGGCAGAAGATGTTATGCATTCTTAAAATTACTTTCCAAAGGGAAGATCTCATTTTACAAATAACAAGGAATTAAAGGAAGGATATAAGATTGTCTCTTCTTAATGAAATAATATTTTTCCATTCAATAAAACTTGATAGGTTTATGCTACTAACACATATTTTTAGTGGGATAAAAGATTTTTTTGTTGTTATTCATTTAAGGTATCAGAATAAATAGATAAATGATTTATTAAAGGGCATGTCCCAAATTTAGAAGCAGGAACATAATTGATGTTTGATTAATACAGATGAGCAAGAGAAAAATTTTTCTTTTATGTAGTTAACTGTTTTTCCTCAATTATTGATTTTTATATAAAAATGGACTTAAGTTAGCTGCTGTATAGTACATGATGAAATTATCCTTATTTTTATAGCCACTGATAAAAATATTGATAACTTTTCAATGATAGTTCAGAATGGATTTTTTATTTTTTATTTATAGCTGTAGCCATTTGGACATATTATAAATTATTTATCAAAATTCTTGTTTGAAATAAAAAGCACCCAGATCTTAGTTTCTTTTTTATTTGTTCTAATTAGTTATATATGACAGTAGAATGCATTTTGACACATAATATATAAATGGAGTATAAGTTCTCATTCTTCTGGTTGTACATGGTGTAGAATTATACAGGTCATGTAATCATATATGTACATAGGTTAATAATGTCTGATTCATTCTACTACCTTTCCTACCCCATATCCCCTCCCTTCCCCTCACTCCCCTCTATCTAATCCAAAGTACCTCTATTCTTCCCTACCCCCGCCACCCTTATTATGAATTAGCATTCACATATCAGAAAAAAAAAAAATTCAGCCTTTGGTTCTTTGGGATTGGCTTATTTCTCTTATCATGATATTCTCCAGATCCATTCACTTAAAAACAAATGCCATAATTTCATCCTTCTCTTAGGCTGAGTAATATTCCATTGTGTGTATATATCACATGTTCTTTATCCATTCATCTGTCAAAGGGCACCTAGTTTGGTTCCATTGCTTAGCTATTGTGAATTAAGCTGCTATAAACATTGATGTGGCTTCATCACTGTAATATGCTGATTTTAAGTCCTTTGGATATAAACCTAGGAGTGGAATAATTGGGTCAAATGGTAGTTCCATTCCAAGGAATCTCCATACTGCTTTCCATAGTGGTTTCACCAACTTGTGGTCCCACCAGCAATGTCTTAGTGTACCTTTTTCCCCATATCCTCACCAACATTTATTGTTGCTTGTATACTTGATAATTGCAATTCTGACTGGAGTGAGATGGAATCTCAGTATAGTTTTGATTTGCATTTCTCTAATGGCTAGATATGTCAAACATCGTTTTTTCATATATTTGTTGATCAGTTGTATTTCTTCTTCTGTGAAGTGTCTGTTCAGTTCCTTAGCTCATTTATTGGTTGAGTTATTTGTTATTTTGGTGTTAACTTTTTTTAGTTCTTTGTATATCCTGGAGATTAAGGCTCTATCTGAGGTGCTAATAGTAAAGATTTTGTTTTGTTCTGTAGGCTCTCTCTTCATGTTATTGATTGTTTCCTTTGTTGTGAAGAAGCTTTTTAGTCTGATTTTATTGTCCCATTTATTGATTCTTGATTTTACCTCTTATGTTTTAAGGGTCTTTAAATTAAGGAAGTCAGTTCCTAAGCCCACATGGTGAAGATTCCGGACTACTTTTTTTCCCATTAGGCACAGGGTTTCTGTTCTTGTGCTTAAGTCCTTGATCCACTTTGCATTAAGTTTTGTGCAGGGTGAGAAATAGGGATTTAATTTCATTTTACTAAACATGGATTTCCAGTTTTCCCAGCACCATTTTTTGAAGAGATTATCTTTTTTCCAATATATGTTTTTGACACTTTGTCTAGTATGAGATAATTGTATTTATATGGGTTTGTCTCCATGTCTTTTATCCTGTACCATTGATCTATGTGGTTGTTTTGATGCCAGTGCCATGCCATTTTGTTACTGTAGCTCTGTAGTATAATTTAAATTTAAGGGGAATAATCATGTGATTATCTCAATAGATGCAGAAAAAGCAATTGACAAAATATAGCACTGCTTCATGTTCAAAACACCAGAAAAACTAGGGATAGTAGGAACATATCTTAACATTGTGAAAATTATATATGATAAACTCAAGGCCAACATCATTCAAAATGGAGAAAACTTGAAAGCCTTCCCTCTCAGAACTGGAATAAGACAAGGATGCCCTCTTTCACCACTTTTATTCAACATTGTTCTTGAAACTCTAGCCAGAGCAATTAGACAGATGAAAGAAATTAAAGGGAAACAAATTAGGAAAAGCAGAATTGAAACTATCAATATTTGCTGATGATATGATTCTATAGTCAAAAGAACCAAAAAATTCCACCACAAAACTTCTGGAACTATTAAATGAATTAAGCAAAGTAGCAGGATATAAAATAAACACCCATAAATCAAATGCATTCCTATATATCAGTGATGAATCCACTGAAAGAGAAATTAGGAAAACTACCCCATTCACAATAGTCTCAAAAAAGAAATGACAAAACATTTGGGAATCAATCTAACAAAAGAGGTGTAGGACCTCTACAATAAAAACTACAGAACAATAAAGAAAGAAATTCAAGAAGAACTTAGAAGATGGAAATATCTCCCATGCTCTTGGATAGGCAGAATTAACATTGTCAAAATGGCCATATTATCAAAAGCATTATACAGATTTAGTGCAATTCCTATTAAAATCCCAGTGACTTTTTTTTTATAAAAATAGAAAAAGCAATCATGAAATTCCTTTGAAAAAATAAGAGACCCAGATTAGCCAAAGCAATTCTTAGCAAGAAAAGTTAAGCAGGAAGCATAACAATACCAGATTTTAGTTTCTAAAATATAATTTTATATTTATATATATATGTATATATATATATACATATATATATATATAATTTTTCAGTAAAAGGAACCAGAACTCCATGGAGAAATGGCTGATTCTAGGACTGGAACAGAAATTACAATATGGAACAAGAGCTCTTACAGTGCCAGAATGTAAGGAAATGCTAAAAAAAAAAAAAAAAAAAAAAAAAAAAAAAGCCAGAATATTGCAATGGGTTATGCCAAGAGCCTATAGGAGCCTCTTGTTAATTCTGGAACAATTGGAACAACAAAATAAACTAATAAAGCAGAGTTAGATTATAACCCAAAGTATAAAATACATATCCAAGAATCCATACTATCCATACTGATTAAATGATTAACTAAATATGATAGAAGAAACAAATATGTCATGGAGATAATTTCCAAATAATTTATGTAGATGCTCTGTCTGCCCATACAGAAATGGTACACAATGCCCTAGTCCTTAAGTGTGACCAGCACATAATGGCTTTCTTCCAAAGAGTCTAGAATGGAAAGAGAAAGGAAAAAGATTAACATTACAGTAGAAAATCCTCACAAACACTCTCCCAAGTCAGACAATCAAGGTTAATATCAACAATAATATTCCACATGAATTATATGTACCCTTTACATGTAACAAGAATGGTGCTTTATCTTTATGGTCTTCCTCCCCAGAACACATTATCCCGGTCTATTCATGAGAAAAACATTAGATGAATCCAAGTTGAGGGGAATTCTTCAAAACACCTGGTCAGTATAACTTAAACCTATTAAGTTCACCAAAACTAAAGTCTGAGAAACTGTCCCAGCCAAGAGAAGCCTTAGTTGACAATTATATATAACTTTTAGGCTAAAAGTAACATGGTATCCTAAAAAGGATCCTATAACAGAAAAATGACATTAAGGAAAACTAAAGCAATCTGAATAAAGTATCAACTAAAGTTGATAGAAATATGTCAGTATTGGTTCATTAGTTATAACAAAAATACCATACTAATACAGAGAACTGGATGTGGGTACACAGACACGCTGCGCTATTTTTGCAATTATTCTGTAAATTGAAAAATGTTCTAAAAGATTCATTTTTTAATGCTTAAAAAAGATAAATTCATTCATTCATTTTTTGAGTTTAACTTTTTAATTTATTTTTAATTACACAGCAATTGTGTATATTTATGGGATACAATGTGACACTTCAATGCATGTAAACAATGTGTAATGATCAGATCAGAGGGATTAGCATCTCCATCAACTCAGACATATGTAATTTCTTTATGTTGGGACTGTTCAAAATCTTCTCCACCCACTATTTTGAAATATTCAATTAATTATTGTCAACCATTGTGATATTACCATGCTATAGAACATTAACAATCCATTTAAAATATATGCTTACAGTTATAAATCTGGAACAATTGAGCAGCTACTCAAAATTCAGTATCAAACAATAGATAAGAAACCCACTCCTGCGTTTATATTAACTACTGACTGATTTGGATCATGGCAAGTCTCTGAACTTTCTGACTTTGTGTATGTTTTGAGGGCTCCAACCCCTCTGTTAAGAATTTTGACAAGAGTTGGGCACCATGGCATATGCCTATAATCCCAGTGTCTTGGTAGCCTAAGGCAGGAGGATCACAAGTCCAAAGCCAGCCTCAGCAACTTAATGAGGCCCTAAGCAACTGCAGCACCTCAGTCTCTGCCACCATGCAACATAGTTCCTTTAAAGATTACTTTCATTGAAGGGAATTTTCCATAAGAGGGAATTTAGACATCCTGCTCTGAGTCACTGCCTAGATCTACTAATTATTCCCTATTTGCTTTAACTGTTTGCCAGATAAGCAAAGTAGAAGTTAGTTACTTGGGGTCAAAGGAAGGGCCTCATGGAAAGATGTCATCTTTTATATGTTCATCCATCGATCCAGCAATGAGCATCACCTACATGGCAGGCCTTGGTGCAGGAGCTGAGGGAAGAAGATTTACAATCCCTCCATTATAGAGCTTACCTTTTAGTGTGGAAAGACACGTAATAGTGTAATAGTAATTGTAAACAACAAGGTATTTCATAGTATATTGGATGCTATGAAGCAAATAAAGTAGAAAGAAATTTTGGGATGGAATCACCAAAGATGAGCATGAGGTGTTAAAGAATTAGGTGAGGAACATTCCAGGCACAGGGAAAAACAAGACCCAGAGATCAAGGACTACCACCTTCATCTGGAGATCAGCTAGCCAGGCAGACAACTGTCTGAAGCAAGTTTACAGAATTAGTTGCTAAATCCTGCAACAAGTGCCTATTAGGCCCTGGTAGAAAGTTGGGGTTTTATCCTAGGGATGGTGGGAAGCATGAAAGGCTTTGAGTGGTGGACCTAATTGATATCTATGAAGGAATTTTGCAACTCTGTGAAGAATAGGTTGCAGGGCAAGCAAAGATACCTGCTAAAAAGCTATTGCAATTACTTTGGAGGAAAAAAAAAGCTAGTGGTAGCTTAGATTAGGAAAGTAGAAGTAGGAATGGAAAGAAATAGATATATTTAAAACATGATGGCAGAAAGATTGGATGTGGTAAAGAATGGAACAAAGAACAACTAGCTTTTAATCTCACCTGGAAAATTTTAGATTAACTGGCTTTGTCCAGATGTAGATAACTTAATCCAATCGTAGCAGAAGAATTGATTTATTTAAAAGCCTATCTAAGGTTTTCAGTCTTTGATTCCCAGCTAAAAGCATATTCTTTTTTTTTATAGCAAATTTCAAATATCTCTACACATTAAAGTTGGAGTGAGACTCTGTGTGTTATTTTGTATAGTCCTTGTTTCAAAAATACCAAAGGCCTTTCCCAGTCACTGGAATACATCAAGCTGCCAACATCCCCTGCACCCACCTACCTGTCCAAAGGGGATCTATAGAAGGATATAGACACTACCTAGTCTCCCCTCTCCATCCCATCTAACTCTCAGCCACACTGGCTATACTCAAGTCCATTTGATCAATTATGAATACAGACTTCAGAAGGTCGATTATCAAATTTGAACAAAGTAACTGAGAAAATTTATACACCTAAAAAGCTAGAACACCAAATACTTTTTCCCAGTTTCTACCTCAGAAAATGTATGCCCCACTGTCTCTCTTCTTCTCTCACAGGTTGTCTAGAAATTCTTCATCAATGTGCAAAATCTGGCTTTCTTTCATCTTGAAATTGGCATCTTGAGTATCAGAAGTGGTACAGAGTTCTCTGGATAGGTCTGGGGCTCCAAGAAAACACTGAGGATAATGAGGGTGGGGGGTAGGGAGTCGAGAAGGACAAGAGGATACAGAAATAGGAGACAAAAGAAGAAAAGCACCTTAAGATAGAGATTTAGGAATTGTCTGAACAGCTGTTTGTTCAAGGTACTATCAAAGCAGCTGCTTTCTTAGTGTAAGCTCTATCTGACTTAATGTCTGAAGGATTTCTCTTTGTGAAATGACCAGCTCTCTCAGTTTGCCTTAAACTGTGCTTTTCTGACTTGAACAATGCTAAGCCACCACCTGCCTTTTTCCAACTAAACTCTGCGGCCAGCCACCTGCTGTAGGTCAGGCGTGACGTGAACTTGCCTACTGCCTTATAAATCCAATACATAGCTGAGTATCAATTATAAAACAGGCACTGGGACCCCAATTCTTCAACCTGGTTTACAGGAGAAATTAAGAAATTATTTATTAAGCTGGTTTTGAGTGTTTGAATACTCACTGAGAAAGGACAAGTGCCAACATTAGCCATATTTTGATGACTAAGTTTTTATGTTTTTCTTAACTAAAATCATACCAACAAATAAACAGCACAATACTTTAAAACATATAATATGATTATATATTCTGTTTAAATAACAAGAAAACAAATATGATCTATCTTTCTGAAACTGAAATTTCAGGATGTCACAAAAGAATATCAATCAGTCCATTCATTCCACTGAATATTTACACAGTTTTTAAAAGTACAGTGAGAACAGAAATGAAAAAAGGGAATAGTCAATGAGGTGATTTAATTTTTAAAAATAGATTGAGTGGATTAGTTCATTATTGCCTTTAGTTCTAGTTTGGATACACCAGGATACCAAATAACACTTAAGAAATTAGCTGTTCATAATCAAGTCATAGTCAAGGCAAAAACATCATATCAAGGCAAAAATGATAGATATCTATTTTATAAAAATAAATTTGTAACTATAAATAGCCATTCACAAGAATGTTTTATATTTTCTGGTTGAAAAATACAAGAAATTCTGATTCATACCTAAATAGTTAAGCTAGCATGAAAATCTGGCTTTTACTTAATATTTTAAAATATGTTTTCTGCATTCAGATACTTCAAAGTGATTCTTTTTTCCTTCAGGAACTGGGGGAAAAAACTAATATGTAACCAACTCTCAATTACCCACATTTGGAAAACTCACATTGGCAATTCTTCATAGAAACATTTAATTTCAGTCTAGCTTACCCCTGCCACCCACTTCTGGGTTGCTCCCTACTGCTGTCAATTGGCATGAGTTCAAGGAATGCAAACATATTTTAATATTAGTTCTAGCAAAGCATTAGCAGGAAGGTAAACCTCCCAGGGAAAATTCATATAATGTATTCTAAAATCAAATATAAAATGATTTTGGATTACCGGTACCACCATAGGCTTCCATTCAGACAGATAATTGAGAATTGACTATACTACTGTGTTCATAAACTATGGACCACACGTAGTCCATGAAAAAATAGATGAGTTCAGAAACACAAATTAAAATAAGGAAGCCAGGAGGTGCTGTGAAAACAGTGGGTCTTCATAAAGAGAGAACTGGAGCTGACAAATGTTTTTACTTTTTCTTTCTCCATGAGACTATGAAGTTTTAAATGATATGCAGGCAGAAGCAGATGAAATTATAGCTCTCAGACACTTTATAATTCTGAAACAGATATGTGATTGATTGCAAGGTGGCATCGCTGCTGGCAGTTTTCGTCGGCACATTTTGATGATACAGTTTCTTAGGTGAACTTCAAGTACATCAGTGACACACACTACGTTTCAGACACATTGAATGATTTTGAAGCTAATAATTTATGAGAGCTTTTGGAGCAAGTTATTAGGTTTGAGTCAGGAGAGATTTATTTTGTTTAATCCTAGGTTTATGGCTGTGTGTTCTGTTTATCTCATCTTATTTTGCTAGTAAACAAATATGTAAAACTTTAATGTAGATGTATCCCCTTTATAACAGTGCCTCCTCTACCTGACAAGGTTTCTCATTTGAAACACTTTGACTACCTGGTGGTGTGGTAGACATTGTTTCTTGCAAAACAGATAGATAAAATGAGTCATCTTAATGCAATCCCATCAAACAGCAACTGAAAAGAAAATTAAATTATTTGTCCTTAATTATGAGATTAAAGGATCATCTATCCCAGAATTCCTGAAATTCCAGGCACTTTTATTTTAAGTTGAAGATAATAGTAGATTTTAGAAAATGAAGGACTCTTAGGTTTTTAGAGCTTTAAAGTCCTATCAACAAATAAATGGCAATTCAGTGCTTTAAAATACTATAATTATCTATCCCGTAGTAGTAAAGAACACATATGATCTTATCTTCCTGAACTTTAAAGTTCAGGATGTCACAAAGTATTATCAGTCCATTCATTCAACTGAATGCTTACACAGTTGCAAATCAAGAGGAAATGCAAATGTGTTGTGAGACTCTGTCTAAATCCAATTTTTCAGAAGGAGTCTGTAGACCATGTTTTATTTTCAGAAACTGCTGCATGCTACATACACAAAAAATTTTTTTTACAGTAAGAAATTTTGATTATTTTTGTTAGAGCTGAATAACAAAAAGAAATTCAGCATGCATAAATATATTTTATGCAATATTAACTCACTTTCCATATATTTTCTTAATAATGTTATATTTTTATTGTGTTAATTTGAAGAAAGAAGTATAAATGTGTGTCCTCATGTGTCTACAGCCATGTGTCGTTTTTTATAAAGAAGGCCCATTGGGAAGCACTATTATTCTTTGGAAAAAGTGCACATATGTACAATGCATAAATGGTGATGGGGCACGTCTCCATGCTTTGTCTTTAGAATGCATACTGGAGGCCTATCATTACCATGCTTTGCCTATCTGATATTTTCTCTCCAGTGGACACTGCAAAGGTCTCACGGAGTGCCAATGTGTTTTTCAAACCAGTATGGTGTGCATGTGAATGGCTTCTAGATGACTTGTCACATCAAATAGTCTCTTCCAGGCCAGCTCATTGTCTCTGTTCAAAAAACTGTTGTTGCTTTCTCTTTCTTCCTTATACCTTTTGATTACTTCAAATGTAGTAGAATATCTAAGAAACTTGTACTCACAGTACAAACACAGAACCATTATTAAGTCATCATCCTTGTGATTAGTTACTGTTAAAAACATTTCATTCATTAGAGTGAATATTTAATACAACCCTATTCTACTGAAATTGCACCATAGTGGTATTTAGATCTTTGTAGACAGAGATTAGGTGATACACTGTTTCTTTCCTTTTTCTTTTTTTCCCCAAGAATCTCCAACCTGCCCTGCAGCAGGGCTTTGCATTTGGTTTGACTTATTTAGGTTTTGGAAGACAGAGTTATTTCTATTGATCTTCTGCCATATTTCATTGCATTTTTTCTAAAACTTCTTTGTGGCAACAATATTCTTTGAGCTATGTAAATTCAAAACCCTAATCATCGGTCACTAAACCCTGTCCAAGTATGTAAGTAGCCAATCCCCACTTTAAAAAAAAATCTTACTCTTAAATATAATGAGATAGTCAGGAACCCCAATACATTTGAGAAAATCTCTAAATTCAAAAGGCAGAATGCCCCTGAGTTCAATCCCCGGTACCACAAAAAAAAAAAAAAAAAAAAAAAAAAAAAGCAGATCAGCAAACAAAATTAGAATAGAAAAATTGAAAAAGGAGAGAAGAGGAAGCAGAGCACTTCAAAAGAAATATGATTAATATCTTCAGAAACATAAAAGATATTTTATATAGAGAGAATCAAATGACTCTTTGAAAAAATGTCAAAGTGTAAAGATTAATAGTGCATTTGAAAAAAAATGAAGAAATCTCCCAGAAAAAAAAAAAAAAAAAACAGAAAGAAATGATCAATAATAGAATAAGTTATTCAGAGGGTCAACTCAAGACATACAATATCAAAATAATAAAAATGCCAAAAAATCCAAAAGCACTAAAAATATACAGAAACATGCAAGATATGAAACAGTTTCATGCCAAATAAAACTGTTGTTGAATTTCTGAACACCAGTGATAAAGAAATAATCCTTGCTGAGTTAATATTATTTATATTAAAGACAAGAACATTAAACTTCAGATTTTTTTAGATACTGAGTGCATGGAAGAGTACCTGAATTATTTCAACTTAACATTCAAGATCTTTAAAATGATATCTGTACAATGAAATCATTTAATTATTTTATTTTTATCTTATTAAAGAATGCCTGATTTAAAATTGATTGAGAGGAGATCTCAGGAAAAGAATTTCCCAAGTGCCTGCCGTAGAAAGTTTTTTGAGAATGTGTATCACCAAAGCAAGAGAGTAAGCTAAAAGAGGATATTTAAAAACTCAATCCCATGAGAAAGAGAAAGTATTCTCACAATATTAATAGGCACAACAGATGACAATGTGGAAGTAGGCCTAGAATATAAACATTTTGAGGTAGAGATGTTATTGGAGTAAATATGATTTTATTGCTAATGTTTATTGATGAGCTCTGCTTCAGGGCATTTTTATACTGAAAGAATAACTGAAAAAGGTACAAGGAGGCATATAGGCAAGTTAATAATAACATTTGTTCGAAGTATCTTTACCTTAAAATCAAAACAAAAACAAAATAACTGGATTCCCAAAGAGAATAGATATTCCTGTCAGCCAAGGAAAGCATCTTGGTAGAGTGACATCTATGTGATGGGCCACTGGTAACACAGACCTCTTTACAAACTTCTGTCCTTCCTTAGAGTGACCAAGAGAATCCTGGACCTTCAGCCTTGTTTTTCTTCAAGGCCACATAATTTTTTCAGCTCCTCCTTCATCCCCTTACCTCACACTCTGACCCCAGGAGGGGCTGCTGTACCGGATTCCTAATTGGTTCTGACCAGGGAGAGAAGGCACTGTTAAAGAAAACCTATCTGGATTGCAAGAATGAGGTTCAGCCCCAGGAGCAAGAAAATAAGACAAAGAGCTGCTGGCACTATTGCTGGGAAGAACGGCATGCATTCATTCTCAGCTTAATAATATGAATATGGAATGGTGCTGTTTTTCACCACACTCATCCTTGTTAATAACTTTCTGCTCTCACTGTGCCTCTGTAAACAAAATACCTATGGGGCTGAACAGCAGGCATCAGAACTGCCTTCAGCTTACTGCCCCTTTCTCTACCCTTTTCTCTGCCATGTGCCAGGCTCTATCTATGCTCAGCCCTTCAGATGTATACTGACACATTTGGTTGTTTTCCAAAAATGAATAATATAGCATGCTCATCTTCTAAATCATTTCACTTTTTTCTCATACCCCAAATTCTTAAATAATGACCTGATTTACTCCAGATAAACAGAATAGGCTTTAAGTGATCCCATTTCCTGTAAAAACATACTTTGGTTTTCATAAACCAAACTTTGAATATTCCTGCTCAAAATTTCCCTCTGCTTGGTGGGCAGACGTGTACACTTGTTAGTAAAACTTTGGGCAAGATAATCTTGTCCTGGTTTTCTCAGCCTACAAAATCAGGAAGCAGGATTAGATGTTCTATAAATATCTCTTCAGCACTAAATTTCTCTGATTCTGTTGCACCTAATACCCAAATGTGATTTTAAAAAACCACACACATTTTTTTTTTTCTTTTAACAACTTAAAGATATAATGCGTATAATGTGTCTCGTCAGCATTTCCCATGTGACAAGAGTGCTCCAAGTTCATTTTGCACTTCTGGTTTTCCAATAAAGTGTTAGGTAACACTTTCAATTGACTAAGAAATGTGGTAACCTAAACAAAGGAGTTACAGTATATGGGAGACAGAATATTTTAACTGAAATCACAAAATGTCTTATCATAAAGTCCACAGAAGGGTCTACAGTAATGTTTTTGAGAAATGGAATTTTTTTTTTTACCAACATGGGATTCAAGTTACAATAATACTAATATCCTGAATTATTTTAAGATGTCTAAATTACAATTTATGAAGATTTCCTAATTTGATCAAAACAAATGACTAGCAGCAAAAAGATTAAATGATCCCAACCAAAGGTAGTACCAAAGTGGAAATCCATTTCTAATATCTGTGGGCTGTAATCCTCTGTAACAGAATCATTGAAAGACTTACACCAAAAGAACTGAATGAGAAAGTGCTCTACAGCTATCTTTTTGTTATTGAATACTATAAATTGAGGGTGTGGAAGTATCTTACTAAGTCTGAAATTGTATTGCACACATTCAGATATTCAGTGCATGCTTAGACTGAAACATTGACACATATTGGATACCTACAGGGCAAAGGAACAGGAGATGACTAATGTAAAAAAACAAATACAGTGTGACCACAAAGCTTCAGAAGAAAGAAAATAGATATTTAAGTACAGCACAGTGTATGTCGGAGTCTTTTATGTGCTATTACATACATCCCTCAGAATATCACTAAGCAGTAGTTATCCCAATTTCATAGATAAATGAAGGAATTCTTGGAGAGACTAAGAAATTGCTACATAGTGTGCCCACAAGGGTAGTGACAAGTAGTGTTAGGGTGTGATTTCAGGTTTATCTGACATATGGATCATGTCCTACTGCAAGCTACCCATAATTTGATAATTAATATTTTTCTCATGATGTCCCTTCTCCTGTAAGTGTTCAGGCTCATTCACGATTACCTTTCAGATAACTGATGCTATTAAGTAGCTCAATCACCAGGTAAGAAGCAGAGTAACTCTACATGTATCAATAATACAGAACATCTCGATAGATTTTTACAAAAATTTTTTAACATAAATGAGGAATTTTCCTTTTCCTGTTTTCCTGGGAAACAAGTTATGGTGACATGTTGCTGTTCCCTCATGAAAGAAGCAGAAATGAATTCTTACAAGCGTGTATTGAATTATCCCAACTCACTTATCACTGCATTGACCAAACCTGTACTTTGTTTCTACTCTTTCTTCAAAATCTAATAAAAACTCCCAAGTAGGTAAACATGCATCTAGAAAATGAGAATGTGCTTTTGTAGCTATAATTAATAAAGGTCTTACTTGACATAAATGTTGTGCCATTTGCAGTAGATACACACTCAGAAGCTGAACACTCAGTGCGCCCGCTTCACATGATAATGTTTAACATGGGCTGGTACTTAGGGCTTCCTGGAAATATGTTTTGATCCTTTTTGATCACACTAATAATACACTATGAGGCGTAGCTCTGTGGGATGTAGTTAAAGCTTATTTGAGCTTTGGAAAACCACTGGCACTTTCCTGGGGGGAAATATCAGAACATTTTTATTTTTATCTCAATCATTCCAGAAAACTTCATGGAGAATAGTCTCTGTCAGTGATATAGGGCAATTGTCCCAAATAGTATTTGAAAAGAGATGGCCTAAATCGTCAATACACTTTGCTGAGAAATGATGAATAAAAAGATTTGGTGGTAAATCTAAACTTTCTTTGAACTGAATGTGCTGGGTTAGTTTTTTTTTTTTTTTTTTTTTTTTTCCTTTTTGGGGGGGTTGTTTGTTTGCAAATAAAACAGTTAATACATGTTTTTATCCATAGTATTTCCAGAAAAGGTTGTAACAGAGAAGTTTTTCAAAATATTTTAGGTGCTTTTTTTGATTTTCATTCTTGATGCAACTGCTTTGGGCATAAATTACTTATATATGTGTATGTATCAAGGGTTGGTAAGTGAGCATATATGGGTTAATATATTTGAAAGTAAAGAACTTTAATTCTCATGACTAAGTAAAAAAAAAAAAAACAGAATAACTTTATTCCTAATTTTGAATACAAGACATTAGCAAATATATTCTAGCAATTATCAAAGAAAATAAGGAAAGATTTTCAAGATTTTCTTAACTTATTAAAAAATGCTTATGACATATTTGGTATCTGAAATAGTCAAATTGGTAATACCTCATTCTCTATTTTTTATTTTTTTAAAATTCTAATTTGTTATATATGACAGCAGAATGCATTACAATTCATATTATACGTATAGGGCATGATTTTTCATATCTCTGGCTGTATACAAAGTATATTCACTCTATTCATGTCTTCATACATGTACTTTGGATATGATGTCCATCTCATTCCACCATCATTTCTAACCCCCTGACCCCACCCTTCCCCTCCCACCTCTTTGCCCTGCCTAGAGTTGAGGTCTTCTATTCTTTCCTTGCTCCCCCTCCCTACCCCACTATGAATCAACTTCCTTATATCAGAGAAGACATTCCACATTTGGTTTTTTGTTGTTGGCTAACTTCACTTAGCATTATATTCTCCATCTTCATCCATTTACCTGCAAATTCCATGATTTTATTCTTTGATTGCTGAGTAATATTACATTGTGTGTATACACCACATTTTCTTTATCCATTCATCTACTGAAGGGCATCTAGGTTGGTTCCACAGTTTAGTTATTGTGAATTGTGCTGCTATAAACATTGATGTGGATGTGTCTCTGTAGTATGCTATTTTTAAGTCCTTTGGATATAGACTGAGGAGTGGGATAGCTGGGTCAAATGGTGGTTCCATTCCCAGTTTGCCAAGGAATCTCCATACTGCCCTCCATATTGGCTGCACCAATTTGCAGTCCCACCAGCACTGTATGAGTGTACCTTTTTCCCCACATCCTCGCCAACATTTATTGTTGTTTGTATTCTTAATAGCTTCCATTCTGACTGGAGTGAGATGAAATCTTAGAGTAGTTTTGATTTGTGTTTCTCTAATTGCTAAGAGATGTTGAACATTTTTTCATATATCTGTTGATTGATTGAATATCATCATCTCAGAAGTATCTGTTCAGATCCTTGGCCCATTTGTAGATTGCATTTATAGATTGGATTATTTGCTTTTGTTTTGTTGGTATTTAGCTTTTTGAGTTCTTTGCATATACCCTTGAGATTTGTGCTCTGATGTGTGAGGAGTAAAAATTTGCTCCCATGATGTAGGCTCTCTATTCACCTCACTGATTGTTTCTTTTGCTGAGAAGAAGCTTTTTAGTTTGAATCCATCCATTTATTGATTCTTGATTTTAGTTCTTGCGCTATAGGAGTCTTATTAAGGAAGTTGGGGCCTAATCCAACATGTTGGAGATGAGGGCCTACTTTTTCTTTTATTAAACACAAGGTTTCTGGTTTAATTCCTAGGTCCTTGATCCACTTTGAGTTGAGTTTTGTGCATAGTGAGAGATAGGGGTTTAATTTCATTTTGTTGCATATGGATTTCCAGATTTCCTAGCACCATATGTTGAAGAGGCTATCTTTTCTCCAATGCATGTTTTTGGTGCCTTTGTCTAATATAAGATAATTGTAATTTTGTAGATTAGTCTCTGTGTCCTTTATTCTGTATCATTTGTCTACCAATCTATTTTGATGCCAATACCATGCTGTTTTTGTTACTATTGCTTTGTAATATAGTTTAAGGTCTGGTATAGAGATGCCACCTGCTTCATTCTTCTTGCTAAGGATTTCTTAAGCTATTCTGGTCTCTTATTTTTCCATGACTTCTTTTTTATTTCTATAAGAAATGCAATTGGGATTCTGATTGGAATTGCTTATGACATATTTGGTATCTGAAACACTCAAATTGGTAATACCTCATTCTTTAACAGATAACTACACTTATTTTTTCCCCAGAATGGCATGATTACATTTATTGAGGAGAACAGATTAAAAAATCACTGCATATCATCTCGTAAGCCTTTCCTGTGTCATTATTGTTCACAGTATCTTTCCAATATCTCTTTATTGTTTGGAAAATAAGGGTGCCATAGAAAGCCGATTTGCTTGTGAATGCAAAGGTTTTAATCCCTGACTCAGAGTCAGCATTAGTTCCCCCATCAGAGCTCCCTCAAAGCACTCACTAAAGTCCTGTCAGCTTGTAATGATTTTCTATAAACCAAAAGCTTCTGTGAGTTATTATTTTGAGGACATGCCATATCATGTCCTGTAGCTTAAGCTTTGTATATTTTCTGCATTTTTCATCACTGGAGGAAAAAACAGATTTTATTGTTCTTCTAGATAATTGAGAAGAGAAAGATTTACTGTGTAAAGAGATTTAGGGAGAGAAATTGCTGGAGCAGGAGAGAAAGATAAGGCAACAAAAGCACGTCCTCAGAACAAACTTCAAAAGTACTGGAAGTTTTTCCATATTCAAATTTGGGCTTCTTCATACTGGCTCAATCCCAACCAGTTTGGTCATTCGTTTGATTGCATAATTTAAAGAGCTCCCTGGTGGGCACAAGCACACATGCGCCCACTCATGCATTCACAGGCACGCTCTTCCTCTGGTGAGTCAGGATGAGCCAAAGTATGTTGATGGTGTTCCTGTCTCCCTGGCGAATAAAAATAACCCCATGCAAATCTTGATGAATTTTTGCATTGCTGAGGCTTGATGGATTGGAGTTATATTGTTCCTTACAGAGACATATCTTTTAATAAATGGCCTTGGGACAATGAGACTGGTCTCTATATCCTAGATCCTGAAGATCTATAGAATTAGAACTCTTTTAGCTCTCTCTCTCTCTCTCTGTGTCTGTGTGTGTGTGTCCTTCCCTCCCTCCACATGTGTATATTTATATTACATTGCATGACAATTTGGTGATGAATGAGATAGATGTGGTCCTTGTCCTTGTGGAGTTCAGAGTTTAGTGGATCATGCTGCCAAGTAGTTAGTAAAGGGAATAAATGAAACAGAAGAAACACTCATAACCCTGATGACTAAGCTGAAATTCATGCCTTTTATCTTCAAGTGGCTCCTAATGCTGAGCAGCCATCCTACTCTATCTGCCCACTGTCCTAGATGACTGGACCCTTTTCCCTCACTCCCAGCTTCTCCTGCCCCTCCACCACTGCCTTTGCCTCCATTTTTCACCTCTCCTCTCTGGTGCTATTCTAACTATGCAGAAACTTAACTCAGTGTTTTAGTCAACTTTTTCACTGCTGTGACCAAAAGACCTGACAAAAACAATTTTAAAAGAGAAAAAGTTAATTTGGTTTCAGAGGTTTCAGTCCATAGACAACCAACCAACTCTACTGCTCTGTGCCTATGGTGAGGCAGAGCATCATGGTGGAAGGAGGAAAACAGCTCAGGACATAACAATCAGGAAGCAGAGAGAAAGTTCACCTCACCATGGGCAAAATATATGCCCCAAAGATACACCGCCAGTGACCCACCTCATCCAGCCACAGCCTACCTGCCTATAGCTAATACCCAATTAACCCATTCAAGTGGATTAATGCACTAATAAGGTTAAAGCTCTTATAACCCAATCATTTCACCTTGAAACTTTCTGGCAATGTCTGACACATGGACTTTTGGAGGACATCTCATGTCTATACCATAATACTTAGTGATCCTGGGTTTGAGTAATGAGGAAGAGGAAGATAACCAGGACAGCACAGTGCAACAACACAGTCTGAAGCCAATCCAAGATGAGGAGAAACAGATGCTTTCAGCTGAATAAATATTTGGAACTCATGTAATTCTTTGAAATCCAAAGCACTCTGATCTGCACGTGTATTATCTAAGACCTTGCAGAATAGTATTGGGGTCCTGCCTGGTTGGTCAGTTGTGTACAGGTAAAAAAAAAAAAATTGACAGAAACAAGTTTAATAGGAAGGACTGAGAAAGAGTAAACTTGCTTCCTGTTTACAACTTATTCAAGTTAAGTTTCATCAACAAACTGGTTATATACCATACACAATTGCATGTGTAGAAATACTTGAATGATGTGCAGGATAATTATGTTACTGTTATTTATGATGAGAGCATAAATTGAAATGATCCAGAAGAATTTAGTCTATCTTTGAACCTAAGAAATATTCTCCCTAGAATTTAAAAAAAAAAAAAAAAAAATTACGCATGATTATTGTCCTGACCTAAAAATTCTGTTCATTTCCAATGTCTACTTCCCATTTCACTCAGTGGATATTTTAAAATTGTTTGTCATTAGTCTTCTGAATTGTTTCAGGGAGAAAAAAAGTGTGTCAATGAGAAGAAAATGCTTGATGCACAGTAATGAATCTCACACTTTTAGAGAGGAAAATGTTTCTTATTGAAGTTAACAACCTGTTGAACAGTCATTTTGAAGTATGAGCCCATCTGAAGCAAGTTGTCTTTAAAGAAAAGGACTTCAATGGTCACTCTAGCCCCCAGAGCTTTACTCCAGAATGAGCCTTCAGCTCAATTTTTTGTATTGGGATCTACTGTAAAATCACCTTACTTTGTGTACCTTATCCAGATTAAATGTCATCACTTAAAATTAGTAAGATGTGGAATTTAACTAGTAATGATTTTACATTTTTTATCACTTTTCGTGGTATTTGTGTTTAAATATGAACCTTTCCTAGCATATTAGTTTTTATTAATGGTAACAGTGATGAGTGCTGACACTTACTTACTGAGCCATTCCTATCGTGGTAGGTGGACAAAGTGCTCTAAACATCACCACATTTCAACCTTACAGCCACAAGTAGGGACTATTATTTTTCTCACCTAACAGATGAAAAATCTAAGAATTTCAGAGCCTTATAGAGTCACATTGCTAGTAACTGCCTGAGTTGGGATAGTAAATAAGTCTCATTCTAGGATAATGTTATCTTAGCCACTAAAAATTAGCTATTCTAAGTGTATTTTTTTAAAGTATCCATTTTAAAATGTTTTCTTTAATTGTCTTAATTCTTATGATTAATTTAATATTTCTTAGGTTCAAATATTCTTAGAGGAATACTTCTTAGGTTCAAAAATAGACTAAATTCTTCTGGATCATTTCAATTTATGCTGTCATCATAAATAACAGTAACATAATTATCCTGCACATCATTCAAGTATTTCTACACATGCAACCAGTATATAGAAATTTGAAAACAAATTTCAATAACTCAATAGGCAATCCTAATTAATTAATAAAAACTTAACTATAAAATAAAAGTTTATTTACAACTTTATATAGAAAATGACCTCTGTTCCCAATCTGGACTTTGTAACAAACACCCCCATCATTTCAATGGCTAAATACAACAAAGGTTAGTTCAAGTTCAGATGGTAGTCCAACAGAAATAGGTGCATTTTCTGCTCCAAGTATTCAGGAATACTTGCTTCTTTTATCTGTGATTCTAGCAGCTGTTAGGGCTTTGGAATTTTCTTACTATTCTGTCGATTTGACCAGGCATTGTATGAAAAGAAAGAATGTAGAAGTTCAGGCTAAAAGAGACCTGGAATTGGCATCCATTGCTTCTGCCCATACATATTAGCCAGAACTCAGTTTAGCCTGTCTCTGCCATGGTTTCATATTGACAGGAAGATTCAAAAGTATTCAGAGATCCAAAAACAATTTCCCAGGTTACCATGTGTTGACTAATCCCTACAGATTGTATTAGCAATAAATTTAAAAGCTACAGATAAAAATTTAAAAATTTATTTTTTGTTTTCTTCCCTAGACAAATTTCCCATAACTTTTATACCTACATATATCTTCAGTACCCTACAGATATATATATATATAGATATATATATATGTATATATGTATATATATACAGAGAGAGAGAACAAGGTTTTATCTATATATGTATGTGTGTGTACATATATATATATATGCATATATATATATATATATATATATATATATATAGTAAGGCTGTATATATAGTAAGGGTTAGGGTTTGGGTTAGGGTTAGTGTTAGGGTTAAGTTATATATATAGTACAAGGCAAATGTATGGAATTGAAGTGGGATTTTATGCCTAATGGCTTACTAACTGTGTGTTAAGTATATTCTAATTTATTTTTTAATTAGGTAATGTATGGTATATAAATTTTGCAACATAACCTCATGAATATTTGACAGTAATTTATAAACTTTAATTCACATTAACATACCCATGTACATTGATATTCTAACACTGAGTGAAGTAACTACATGTTGAGAATCAAGAACTTAAAACTGTTTCAAGATTTACATCATTTTAAAAACTGTGTACTCTGAATTACTTTTCTGTCACAACTTATTTTAAATGTACTTTCATAGTATAAACCATTATTTAGTATTTGAAGATAGGCAATGTAAGTACATCTACTGCTTTATTTTTCATCCCCCACCTCAGTACTGTTTTTTTTTTTTTTTTTTTTTTTTTACTATGGATTATTTATACTGAGGTGTTGATGCATTTTTGGTAAAATTAATCTGTTATTCTTTTCTCAGTGGTTCATTACCATGAGACTTCATAACATTTTTTCATTTGTTCTTTTTTGGAAATTGTGCATTGTCTTCATTTTTTAAGTTGAGACTTTATAACTTGCAACATCTCAAGTGCATAGTATACCAAATTCAGTTTAATGAGAAAATGTAACATTTTTTACCCTATGAAATCTCTCACAAACTCTCTGATTTCATATAATATTGCCTATTTCCCCTACAGCCTTGATATAAAAATCGTTATTATTAATGATGGTTTAGTCATAGATGTATCTGAAAGTTTGACTCTAATGTTAAAAATTCCATATTCTGGACTATTTCCCTAGCCCTTTTGGTCAAAATTTAAAATAGATATGACCAAAACAATAAAATTGGACAATGATATCATTGTTATGTGCTGCACAGAACAAAACAGGCACATAGTATTAATTGCTTAATGAATAAATAAGAATGGAGAAGGGTTAGGTTAACTCTTTTTTTTTTTTTTTTTTTTTTTTGTCTCCAAGTGTGTACAGGAAACAAGGTCAATGGGCCAAAGGTCAGGATTTAAAAGACAATGGCTAGCCCTGTATTGCCATTGAAGCCCATTCTTACTTTGGGCTGCATTTATATATGCCACAAGATTCAAAAGTAGTAGACTGTCTGAATGGTGGCAAATGCCTTTAATCAGCTTGGCAGTCTGAGAGAGGAGGATCACAAGTTCAAGGCCAGCCTCAGCAACTTAGTGATTTAGTGAGATCCTGTCTCAAAATAAAAAACAAAAAGGGTGGGGAATGTAGCTCAGTAGTAAAGCACCCCTGGGTTAAATCCCCAATACAAAAAAAAGTAATAGACGGTTTTTCAACTTTGGTGTATTTGACTGTACTTAAAAATAAAATTAATGTATCAAAACTATTATTTTTAAGCAATTTAAGATGTGGATTTATTCCATGAAAACTGAGTGTGGTAGCAAAGTGCACCCCTCTCTAAATATTTCTACATGAATTGAATTTTGAAAATTAAAATAAAGCAAAGTTTCCTGCTGGATTTTCAGAAGTAAAGCCATTTTGGGAGAGTGAGGAACTCCCAGGTCTGCAAAAGCTTAAAGGGATATACAGTGGTTCATGTATTCTTCCAGTAATTACTGAGCCAACTGTATTCTCTTCAAATGAGACCATGAATCTGTTCTGTTTAATGGTCTCCAAAGCAGTTGGGAGATGTGACCCTCTGAAGATTTTGACAGGATTTGATTTTTGATGCCTAAGTACTATTGAGAAAGTTCAGGTATTGAAGGAGTGTATGAGAAAATCTATATGGAAGATCAATTTCACAAGTACTTTGTAAAAGCATCAGACAAGAGTCTCACTTGACACAGAATATAGAAGTTCTATGCCAAAAATTTGTCAACACACTCGATCTTGTGGACAAAAATATAGATTTGAACTTACAGAGTATGATGTCCTGTCAAAGCACTGATCACCCCACAATTGAGTTCAACAATGAATTCCAAGAGGCTTGTAAAACCCACTGCCGATGGGATTACCAACATGAATAAACAGTTCAGTCACAGCACGGCTGAGATATGAATTTGGATCATGACATGAGTAATAAATTAGTATATGAACGATTCAATACAGGATTATAAACTATTAGCCAAGCACTTATGAAAACACTCTTTCATAAACCATTCTATAATCCAAGCAGACAGCTTTCTGTCAGTCCGAATGGATGCATTTATGGAGGTACAATGGGAGGAGCCCTCCATATATTAGTGGTGGCAGCAAGGCCTCTGTTTTGAGGATGTAATGTTTATCAACAGTCAGTGTTCTGCAAAGAACATGGACCTACCTGGCAATTTTCCAAACGCATAAAGAGCAGATATATATGGCTGACTGCAGTGTAGCATGGGCCAGGCAGAAGACATTTGAGTTAATCAAATTTTATGGTTAATAGATACCTTGCATACATGGACCACTTTCAAGGAATTAAAATCCAATAAAAATCTAATTTATGCAAAAATATTATAATCATGTCTTAATATTTGATAATTTCAAAAGCATTTGGGGAACGTACAAAGCCTCAGGAATATAATTATGAATCTTGGAGACTATTTTACTGTAAATATGTTGTAGTGCTTGTTAGTTGAGCTTTCTGACAGCTAGCACACAGAACCATCCAACCTTTGTTTACCTTTTATCATTGATATTTCAGAGGGAGTGGCTGTGAAGACTTACTTTAAGGATTTGATTGGCTTTTCATATTAAAGAAAAGATCCACAATTCCAGTAAATATGGATAAGCAAAGTGCTTCCTAAAGGGTAATTGGAGTAATTATCCACTACTGAGGAAGGAGAAAATACAAGGATTTAAATTTTGGTTCTTCTGATTCTTTCTTATAATCTATTGAATATTCAATGATTTAATCTTGCAAACTAGGAAAAGTGTTATTTTAAAATTATAGTTAAATAAAGTATGGGCATACTGACCCATAATGGCAAGTATATCTAATCTGCTTGCCTATTTTAAATTATGGCTTATATTTTTCTCATATTCTTTTTCCTATGAGATTTTACACAGTGGCAGCACAGAGTAGTGATAAAAAGTGTTTCTAAGCCCAAAAGGACTATATTTGAATCCCACCCAGCTCTATCATTTACTGTTTCTGTGATGGGGGCAATCTATTCAAGTTCTTCCAGTCTCTATTTTCCTTGTATTAATATTTGCAATAATATTTGTCCTTTATTAAAATGATAAAATCAGTTAATACTATCTAAACCATCTAGAACAGGGCCTAGCATATGTTAAGTGATCGATAAATGTTAGCTATGAATATATTATCATTATGGCTACTACGGTATCAATTCTGAAAAGACAACTTCATGCCCATGCCATTCTGTCCATATCTGTGCATTGACACCTACCCTTTCCTCCACCTGGGAACCTGCGCTCAACAGTTTACCAGCCAAGCTTCTGCTGCATCTTCAAGATGCAATTCTGACCATTCTTGGTTAATCTTGCCTGTGTAGAGGATTAGTCACTACCTCCTTCATGTCTGCACTCACCTTACATAAGCCTTTCTTATATTTAAAATATCTTTGGATTTGAAGTGTCTATTTACTTGTCCCTCTCATGAGACTCTGGGCTTCCTCTGGATGGTGAACATTCTCTCACATATAGAGGCACTTAATAATAACCACAGGCTTCCTTGCTTGCTGAAAAAGAGGCATGAACAAAAGTTGTGCCCACTAATTTAGTGAGCTTAAAGACTTTTCATGTTAAAATGTGGATCTTGTTATTAAATGTGGTGGTCCTCGTTTTCTAGGATAACAATGGCATGGTCTGTCTTTTACTTAGTGGTTTAGTTGGACTACAATAATGAGATCCCATAGACTTAGGGGCTTACCGACCAAAACCACAGTCTTCTCAGTGTGTCCTCACCTGGCAGAGAGGCAAGGGAGTTCTCCTTAAGAAGTCTACTCATTCCATTCAAGAGGGCTTCACCCTCAAGACCTAAACATCTACATAGGCCCCACTTCCTAATACCATCACATTGGGAGCCCTGATCTCAATGTATGAATTTTGCAAGGACACAAACTTTCAGTGCATACCATGGGTATTGACTTGTTGGCTTTTTAAAAATTTATCTTTATTAGTTCATTATAGATACACGTAATATTGGGGTTCATTTTGACATAATTATACAAGCATGGAATATAATTTGTTCTAATTCCATCCCCAGTACTTCCCCTTTTCCTACCCTTCTCCTTATTTATTTATTTATTTATTTAAGTTTTTAGTTTTAGATTATATGTACACAGAGAAACACTCCAACACCACATAAGGTCATACAGGGAATGTCATCCTCTCCTCCAGCCATGTGCCCATTCCCCTGTTACATCCCAGGGATGAGCTCTCCATTTCTGGGCTGAGGGTGATTGTGTGCGTCTACCACACACATGTTCTTATACAACTGGGTGCCCAGTGGGCATGGCATGTATTACCTTATTTTTTTGTGATGTTGTTTTTCCATACTGGCAGCACAATTGATTGACCCATTTGTTAATAGCTTCATGGTATTCTATTGTGAGAGAGGCCACAGCACCAGAGTGAAGTTCCCTTGGCATAGGAAGCCCTGGGGAAAGCAAGGCCTTTTCACCCAGAGATTTTCCTCAGGAGCTTCTGCGTGGTTGTGTTATATCCTTTTCCTACTCATAGTACTCAAAGGGGAGAACATAAGAGGGCATTGCTCTACGGGTCTGTGGACAGTAACATGGCCAGGAAGATGAAGACTGTGACAAGTGAAAAATGTTTAGCCCTTAGTGTTAAGAAACTCAGATAGTATGTAGTTTACATGATTTGGAAGTTTATAATTTAAAGAAAGTTTCAGTTATATGCTATGTGGAAGAACCAAAAATTTTTTTTGAGTGTAATATTAAAATTGGAATTGGGGGCCTCATGGTGCAGCTCAGTGGTAGAGCTCATGCTTAGCATGCCCAAGGCTCTGTGTTCAATCCCCAGCACCAAAAAACAAAGAAAAACAAACACAAAGTGAAATTGGGGCTAAGTGTAGCCTTTTTGGTGAGCAGTTAGATTTTTTTTTTCTGATGAAAAAATTTCATGGTAGAAAATTTAGATATCAAAAACAAAGACGATGTTAAAGATCTATGTATGATATATCACAGTATATCACAGTGCACAAATGCATCTAATGCCATGTATAACTAAAACAAATAAAAAAATTTAAGAAAAGATGTAACCAATATTAACTTTCATAAGTTTCTGTATATTACCACATTTTAAGTTGCTGCTTCACTTAGATGTTTTGAACATAGCCAATTTAGAAAACCTAATGTTAGGCTTTTATTTGTAACTTATAATAGATCATCATTAATAACAGCAATGCGAGCAGGCCTCTTCTGTTACTTGAAGAGAGAGTCTTTATTATTATTTACTAAAAGCAGAATTTTTTGCTTCAGAGTATGAACAGCATGTTTAAAGCTTTGGATATTGATTCATTTTCTGAATGTTCAATTCTATTCTGTTGGCCTTGTCTACCATTTGGTAGAAACACAAAGTTTTTGTATCTTGTAACTCAACAATAGAGAAAAAATTATTATTGTAAGTATTTCAGAAAGAACTGAGCCATTCATTATAATATTAATAACATATATTCAGTAATTACTAAACTCACAGCAAACTTATAAAGTGGGTACTATTTTTGACTCTAAGAAATGATGATAATGAGGCACATAGAGGTTGAGTGACTTGCCCAAAGATGCAGAGCTATTAAATAAATTAGTAGTATAGCACAGGTTGAAATCTAGGTACAGCCAACTTCAGGAACTAAGCTTTTAAACACTGCACAACAAATTTCATATTCAGTATGCTCAACTTTAAAGTGATACCAACAATATCTACTTACAAGTATGCCATTAAACAATGTGTCTATCACTTCTCAGTATCTTTCATGAATAGGAATTTCAATAAAAACATCTTTCCCTACTGTGTCCATTTCTGGCCAGATCAACTCTCTGGTCTGAAAATATAGCATTTTAAT
Organism: Tamias sibiricus; assembly: GCA_025594165.1. Taxonomy (NCBI): domain Eukaryota; kingdom Metazoa; phylum Chordata; class Mammalia; order Rodentia; family Sciuridae; genus Tamias; species Tamias sibiricus. The sequence continues at coordinate 43,286,050 of CM046661.1, forward strand.
AAGAGTTCACAGTTAAATTCAGTCAATCACTATCTTTGACCTCCCATAATTTGCAAAATATTTTTGTGTCCTTAATGAAGGCACCCATTTACATAAGCCACAGTCTCCTGCTGTGCAAGTCATTGGTATTAGGCAGGTTCACCTTTAAAGTATTAATGAATCTCTGCTTTTTTCTGTGTAATATCTCAGTGGGCAGCTTTGAGGCTCTCTGATCAAACTAGTCTCTCATCAAGGGAGTTATCAGTGGAATTCATCGATATATGTCTAGTCCAGTCTGATATCCTTTTATCCAAGGGCCGCCAAATCCTCAGATATATATCAAGTGAATAGTTCAGCTTGCTTATTTATTTTTGACTGTCACTTTGTACCTAGAGAATTTATAACCTGTTTATACTGTTCACAACCATGGCATTGTCCAAAGTGGAATTTTTGTTATTAATCAAATGATTCCCTAAGTTACAGGATACATTTTTGCCCTAAAACTGTTTCATGTTCTTCATTGGAGAGCAAACTGCAGGACAGGGGAGTGTGGGAAGCCAGAACTAACACCCTTCTTGCCACTAGACAGAAACACCAGACATAACTTCGGTTTTCCATTAATTTTCAAAGTCAGTTGTATTTAAAGTCAGGCATTATAAGAAACATGTATAGAGAATGAGTTTTTACTAAATGGCTACTCTATGCCACATAGTATGTTTAGTCTTAAAGATACATCAATCAAGACAATCCTGGTCAAGAAAAAAATAAATCTTACAGCATAACAAACTGATATATAAATTGATAACTACAACACAATAAGTTCTCTGATAGAAGCACACATAGGACATCATAGGGACACAGAGAGTTAGAGGGTAGTACAATGGTTTCCAATAAAAAGAAACACTGAACTAAATCTTAAAGAATTTACCTACTATGTACATGCTTTAACAATCTATTTAAAAATATTCCTGTTTGTTATTCTATTTCTATATTATCTAGAACAGTTTCCTACTAGAGAATTATTGTAGTTAAGCAATTCTTATATACAAAAAATTCATGATACTAGTGACTAAAAATGAAAAATACATATTTTTTAGGCACAAAGCAATCATTCAATCCATTAATAAAACCTAAAGAAGTTTTTAAATGCTGGAATGAAGCGCAGTACATAGTAGGTGATCACAAAATACTTGATGAAGTAGCTCATACAAGATTAGGCAGAAATTTATCACAAACATACCATTTTAAATTGGGGACCTGGGGGTGGAAATCATACTCCTACATGCAGAATAGCATTGTCTAAACATTTCCATAGGACACTAGTTTCCTCATAGACATTTACTGATGTTTGGCAAAGAAAAAGAAATGTTTTACATTCAAGTGTTTTAGGAAAATATGAGGTGAAATAAAATTAATAAGATTTTCTTTGTGCAAGATTTCTTAGAACTTTAATATCATGCCATAAATATTATGCCAAAAATATTATGCCATATTTTTCTGCAATTATTGATAAAGGAAGTGGAAGCTTCCCAGAATACCTACTAATATGTAACATAATTAATTTTCAAGAATACTCTTTGGGCAATCCTGACATGGGAAATGAAGGACACATTTCTGGAAAGTGAACTACATATTTGCCAATGAACTCAACGTCCTCCAAACCCATGTTTAGAAAAAAGAAGAAGAAGAAAGAAACCCTTTTCTCTGTTACTAAATTGAAACTCAATCCTAGGCTTTTATTCCACTTGATTGAAGAGATCTTTATTTAGTCAATTCCGGGTAAGCTCAACTTCAGGTTATAATACTATCAGTTTGAGATTTTCCTCTTCCCCACCCTTCTCAGAATGGCATCAAAGTGCTGGGGAGCTTACGTGGGATCACAGCCCTGGGAGGGGACATATGGTTCTCATCTGGTAACTGTCCACACAGCTGCCAGCTGTGGTTTACACAGACCCAGCTGGTTTTCAGTTGTTGTTATTCTTCTCTGAGATGTCTGCCCTTACATCTGGCTGCCTTGCCACATGTTCACACCACATTCACTCCAACAGCACCTCCTCTTGACTCAAAGGCCCCTTCAGGTCAGCCAGCTCACTCTTTGCTGATTTCTGGGACTTTCTCAAACTTGTGGGAAAATGAGGCTGCTCCGCCATACCATTTTAAGTCCTTGGGATGTTTGCTGAGGCTGCCTAAGACTCTCTCTGCCTCTAAGACTGCTCCCATGGCAACCGGTACAAGCAGCTGCCTATGAAGACTCTACATAGGAAGCCTCCATTCTGGTCTCCCCAGACTTACTGGCACATCGACTCATCCAACCTCATAAAGAAAAGTTGAATGGTAGTAGGGTTGGGGTGTGAGGAATTATTGTACATAACTGCTGTGTATTTGGTGCTTTCCAATACAGGAGCTATCTGAGCCTATGGGCCAGGTGGAGCATGTCTAAAAGGCATACTCCTTTATCACCTGGAAGAATCACATTTAAGAAATTTATTAGTATAACTCTAGTTTTATGCCTTTAATAAATTCTAAAGATTTAGTTTACAATTTATAAAAAGACTTCACAAAAATATATTTATGTGCATTCTGTGCACATCTTTTGCGAACAAAGAAACTTTATCTTGTCTTACATACATTTAGCAAAAGAGTGAAGCCTAATGGACACTAACAAATTATTTGATCACCACATTAGGCAGAGATGCCTTTAAATGGATAGCTTTGTAACTAAGCAATACTAATTTCTCTTACACAGAGATTTTTGCCAAGACAGCAAAAGTGATTTTAAGAAGACAATTCTGATCTGGGTGCTAAACAAGTCAATGAAACATCCTTTATTGCTCTCAATACAACTCTTTAGTTAGGGTTTAAAAGAAAGCAGAAATATTACCATACATGGGTGGTGTGTGTGTGTGTGTGTGTGTGTGTGTGTGTGTGTGTGTGTTTACTGGGGATTGAACACAAAAAGAGTCTGCTACTGAGCCACATCCCCATCACTTTTTATTTTATTATTTTTTTTTTATGTTGAGATAGGGGCTAAGTGAGTTGCATAGGCTGGCCTTGAATTTATGATCCTCCTGACTCAGCTTCCTGAATAGCTGGGATTACAGGTGTGCACCACCATACCCAGCAAATATCTTTGTGAACTAGAAATTGATAGTAACCCATGGGATAAAAATAGACTAACACGTTTTGGGTGTCTGCTATGTACATTTCTATGTAGAATATTGAAATCAGGTGGGTACTGTTACTCCTTATTGTACAGGTAAGGAGAATCAGGATTAGAAAAGTGAAATAGGATGGTGAAGCTTTTATCTCCATCTGCTGTTGAAAAATCCCAGGGCTCTTTCTACCAACTTATCAGAAACTCATGTTCCCCGGAAGATGAAAAAGGTGAAAAAAAAAAAAAAAAATCACATGCAAGGAAACTCACTCTTCAGATTTGAGTAAGGAATTATCAGGCATCTAGAAGCCTTCTTCACCGGCCCTTTTTGAACTGGTAGGTTTCGGGGCATAATGTTCCCATGTGAGGGGTTGCAGACAGCCATTTGTGCTTAGTGCTCCCTAAGTATTTAAGTATTGCCATTCAGAGGTCCACAGGTCCACGTTTGTCCCTGTCGTCTCAGGTCCTGGTTGACCCTCCCTATCCCACCCAAACTCCTCTGGGAATTCTACTACTTCGAAACTTTTTCTGCCCTCTAGAACTATCTTTTGCTGATGTCTATGTTGGCCTCAGGCCCTAGAACCCTCAAAAAACAGTCTGATCCTTTATTCAATTGTAAAACAGACCCCATTCCCATAATCCCTTCTGAGCTACCAAGATTTCTCCTAGAAGCAGACTTTGTCTCCTCTTACACAAACAGCATGTCCTTGTCTCACTAAGGCATCTTGTGATATCAGAACACTTTGTGGGAGGAGAAAAACAAGAGACCCTCCAAGGGCAAGGACTGTTCTTGTCTCTTCTGTTCCTTGGTATGACCCAAGTGCCTAGAATAGTGCCTGGGACACAGTTTGCACTTAAAAACTATTTCTCGAATGCATAGTGACAGAAGGCAAAAAGATCCTGAAAGGAAGTTTTCCCTGCCACCCAGGTCTTTCTGGGCCCTCCATGTTAAGAACGTGGGTATATCATTCACCAAATTCTTATTTAAGCTTTTTGTTGAAATCAAGTGGACTTGTGGCCATTATTAAACTGAGAATTAAAACATGATATTCATATCCTAAATCCTGTTGTCACTATACTGCAACTTTGGAAAGTTTTGTGTGTTTTAGTGTGTACCTGTTTATTTCCACGAGTGGATAGTTCCATGAGAGTAAGTGAGGATTATAGAATCTTCGTAGTGAAGAGTCAGCCTGGTCTCTAACTCACTCCTCCACCTTGGGCTGGTTCTGCTTTCTCATTGGATTTCTGCCCTACATGGTAGCATTTACTTGAGTTCTTACCTATGACTATATCACATGTTAAGTATCTAATAGGTACACTAACCCTGGGAAGTTTTTGAAGCCCTAAAGAGCAGGGCCTTTTGACATTTTCTATTGTTTGGACTTTTGCCAGCCAATGCAATTACTTGGGTCTCAGGATAGTTTTTCATCCTGCCACTAGATGTCAGGAACAATAAGAGTCAGCTTGCATCTGCATTATCAGAAAAGAACTGTATCCTGAACTGTGTCTTTTAATCTTTCTCAGGACTGACGTTCATTTATTTGGTAACTAATTATTTATTGAGCACTTACTATGTGTTTGTTAGCCACAGTTTTTAAGCATTAGGATGCATCAGAGAACTGTAACGGCAATAGAATTAATTAAAACAGGGAAAGAATAGTGGGGTTTCCTGGTGCACAAAGACAAGAAGGGGTTAGGAAACAGAGAGGTGGTAATGATGAGAAAGGAAGCTTATGGTAGGTTAGGCAGAGATGGGTAGCAAGCTCCCTAAGCCAGAGGGCACAAAAGGCTGGTGTTAGTTGGAATCTTTCCCTACATAGACATCCAACAAAGAATGAGGTCTGCAAGAGACTGGGGGAAATTTCCTCTAAAGGGAAAAGGAGATAGAGCAAGAGAAGGTGGGGAGAACCTTGAGGCCACTATGAAGTTCTGGCCCTACAAGTAGAGGGAGAGGCAGGAACACTGGGCATTGGGCAACAATGTCTTACTTTGTAGGGTACTTCAAATGCCAGACCCCCAAGCCCAAGTTGTACAGCTGAGGAATATGTGTCCTTTAGGAATGGGGTGATACTAGTCCTTTTCTGGGCTGTCTGAGGACATGCTGGGGATTTGTGTGCTCACTGGGAAAGAAGATAGAGAGAAACCATAGCAAATGCTGTTCCTCAAATGTGTTCATCATAGAAGAATCTGAAAGGTACAAATTTGGTGGGAAACTAGAGATATGAAAGTAGGAAGGTAAGGGACTAGGAATGGACTGGATACATTCACCAGATAAAGCATTTCTGATTCGGTGAACAGAGTAGGCATCATTAAATGCTGTTGATTTTTTTTTTTTTACAAAAATTATTCTTGTTATTAATCCTCAGTAAATAGAACTATATATTCTTGGATAGTAATTAAAATGATAAAACAAAGCAAATAATTTATTCCTCCTAATACCAATTTCTATTTTCATTAAGCATAACTTTCAGTGTATTTTATTCCATCCTTTATGTCATATGAGACTTCATTACATTTATGACATCACAGATGTAGCCAGAAATCCCACTTTCATGTTCCACACATTGCTGTCATCTTCCTTTTACTTTTTGAGAATAAAAAGGTAAGAAAGAGAACATGCCTATATGTTTGGCAGCTATGATTATGCTCTTTATAAATACTGGTCAAATAAGAAGTGGGTACTTTTATGGTGATAACACAAGTTTATCTTACATTTTATCTACAAAGATGCTGCAAAAGCTTGCAAACCATGCATACATTGTTAGTATAAAATGTGAAATTAAGCAAGTTTGTAAATAATTTTCTACTCAGAATGTGCTATCAGTTTTGGAGATTTGCTTTAGCAGTTCCCAAAGTTTGAATGCTTCAATAAAACTTCCCTAAAAACAGTCCTGAACAAATGGGCTGAGTCTCATGAGAAGTAACCTGTCAAGACTCTCAGTACTTCCTACAGTGGCTCAGAGAGAAAATCCCAACAGGCTATGACTTTTATTTTTAATGTATTATCAACTTTTTTTTTTCCCTATTTGGAAACATATTAAAAAGAAGAAGACAAATAAAATAAAATACTAAAGTTTGCAAAGCAACAGTATGTTTATATTTAGAGAAAAAAAAAACAGAGTAAAAAAATGGTTTCAGTTTCCTTATAACTGCCTTATCACTGAAAAAAGCAATATGCTCTTTAAATACTTTTTCTCAAAGAAATATGAATTTTTAAATTAGTTTACATGATCACATGACTAATCATTGTTTTATTCACATAAAAAATAATTATCTGGTAATAATCATATAAAATTGTGAATCCTTGCTGATAACATAATTAGTAAAAACATAAAATATAGAAATTGAATGTTTAAGAAACTATACTCAAGTGCCACCTGGCCAAGTTCTTCCCTCCCTCTCTCCATCTCTCTCTCTCTCTCCCCTTCCCCTTCTCCCTCTACCTTGCTTTTTTCCCTTCCCCGCTTTTCCTTAACGCACAAGAATTTACTGTCAAAATTTTAACCCACCCAGTAATAGACATAGTTATGTTAGAAAATGAATGCTTTAGTTTTTAATAGATACTTGTTAAGTGCTTAAAATATTTTGTTCTTTGAAAGTAGATAAGCATTGAAATTATACTCTTATTCCTAACTTCTGCTTACTGAGCAAGCCCCTTGCTGCTATAAGTATATTCTTCAGAATGAACCTGTCCCAAACATCTCAAATTACAAGTTGATGGAATTTGAAGAAATGTGCTTTCACAGTCAGGGGGAAAAAAAAAAAAAAAAAAAAAAAAAAAAAAAAAAAAAAAAAAAAACCCAAACCTTCAAGATAGCATATGGGCATAGTTTACACACTGAGGAACTTGGAGATGTATTCATAAATCCTACAGAAATTGAGGACTCAGAAAAGAGGCCATTAATAAAATTGAAACTCCTCAAAGATATAATATTGTGAAACACACAGTTTGCGATTCTACAGCTACCTCCAGTGCCTGCTTTAATGCTTCTGCTCAGTTGAGGGGAAATTATTTGAGAATTTCCTGCCCAATTGCTCTTCTTTTCTGTTTGTTTTTGTGCTAATGGGGATTGAACTCAGGGGCTCTCTACCACTGAGCTTCAGCCCTTTTATTTTTTATTTTGTGATAGGGTCTCCTTAAGTTACTGAGGTTGGCCTTGAACTTGTGATAAACCTCCCTCACAGCTGGAATTACAAGTGTGAGCCATTACACCTCGCTTCTGATCACATTTTTTGAGGTCTTGGCAATCGGAGAAAATAAAAATCTCTTACCCTTCATGTAAATATTGTCTTATTTATTAGGATGTGATCATTGATTTAGAAGTAAATCAGTTCAGTGAAGGCCACAATAGACAATCTCCCTCTGAAAAGATGAAAAGATGTGTTATGCCACCACAATAATAAAATTACCTGTTTGCCTTTATTAAAGTGAGAATTCTTTTATTTGTAAATGTATCATCATTATATAGAAGTCAGACCTAGAGTGGAAGGAATTTGGGATGATTTAGATCAAGAACTTCATTTTGTAAAACTGAAAATATATTAAAGAAGGTAAATTGCTAGATTCAGGTTTAGTTGCAACAGAATCAAAGGTTAGGTAAGCAGGGATGGAAATGCCAATATATTGTTACAGTTTTGAAAGGAGTTCACATCGAATTTTAATTTTAAGACATTTAAGATGTTATTATTACTAATAAACTGAGTGGATTTATTTTTGGGTAATTTGAATTCTAGAGGTAACTCATACAAATAGTGTTTTTAAAAATGCTAGCAAGGCAAAAAGATATAAAAGGTTTCAGTATATTTCTTATAGCAGCTACCATTCTTTTCCTTTCTAGATTTAATTTTTTTTTTTAATTTTAAAATTTCCTCTCTGTCCTTGGAGTTGTGAAATGTCTCAAGATATGGCTTTGACACACCTGGGTTTAATTTTTCATGCATCCTGATCAGAACTTGATGGGTTCTTTCAGTTAAAATGATTGAAGGCAACATTTCCACTGTTTCTGTTTTTTCTCCCAGTGTTATCTCTGCTCACCCCCTCTAGAACACCTACCAGATAAATGTTGAACTTGAAAGTGCCTCCAACCCTGCACACTGACCCCTTTGTCTTTTCTGTTGTGTATTTGGTACTGACTGCCTCAGCTTTATCTTTGAGATGTCCAGCAAAGGTTTTAGCTGTTTGTATTTTTTTCTCTTCTATCCCTTTTGTCAGGACTGAGAGACTGGTGAGTATAATTTCTAATCTCCAAGAGCTCTTTCTACTCTGCTCCTTTTTTCTTTCTAATATCCATTTCATCTATCCTCAATGTATATTTTCTACTCTGAAAGCTGTTTAAGAATTTTAAGTTTTAATAATATTTTTTCTCAGCTCCCAGGTATAATTCAGATTCCTCTAAGGGATGTTTCTCTCTGTTTTTGTCCTCTATCCTTCTCGTTTTCCTGAGGCTTCTACCCATCCTTCATTGTTCTTTCACATTGATTGAGAAACAAGTTTCTGTCATAGCTTTCTACAGCTTCAGGGTCTTCCCCTGCAAGCCCACACACTAAAAGGTAAGGAGGGACACCCATAGTTCTGGGTAAGGAGACATGAGAACTAGCCAGGCCTCTATGTTGGGAAGGTAGCCAGGGAACAAGCAGGAGGCCAGGGACTCTGTCAGCAAAGAACAATTAAGGAAAGCTTTTCTCAGAGGATAAAGTTATTAGGGACATTTCATGGTTGTGGAGATGCCTTTTCTTTTGTCTCTTTATATCAGGGCCCAGTGTGCAAGTCTGCCTTTCCCTGGAAGTCTGCCCTCATTCTTCCTCATGTCCCAAACCCTCTCCGATTGGGCTTCCTTGCTAAGAAGCTCCCCCAGCTTATGACAGCAAAAGCAGCAGCCACTAGCCCCCGCTAGAGTGTGGGGGGAGAAGAGTCAGAATCTGGGTCTTCCAACTTGAGTGAATGCTTATCTAGGAGCTTCCTGCCTGCTCCTTCCAGGACTTTCATTCAGGCATGGAGGCCCTGCCTAGCAGCAGGGCAGACTGGCTCCCTGAGAGCAGGCTGCCAGCACCCAGAGTAGACTCACCACTTGCCAGGGCTGGGACCATTCCCAGTTTCCTCATCTCTGTGTGTCACATTTTGCATCTCTAAAGCAGATCATCTTGGCATCTACACCAAGGATCTGCAATGGACAGTCAACTGCTGAACACAGGTCTTAGGTCTGCTGGGACTGTCACAACAAAACACCAGACTGTGGCTTACAACTACAATCGAGTTTCTCACAGTTTTGGAAGTGAGGAGTCTGAGATCAAGGTACTGGCAGAACCAACTCTGTCCTTGGCTGGCAGATCTCATTTTTTGTGTTCCTGCGTGGTCACCTCTGCATCTGTCTGTCCTAATCTCTTCTTTTTTTTTTTTTTTTTTTTTTGTACCAGGGATTGAACTCAGGGGCACTCAACCACTGGGCCACATTCCCAGCCCTTTTTTGTATTTTATTAGAGACAGAGTCTCACTGAGTTGCTAAGTGCCTCGCCATTGCTGAGGCTGGCTTTGAACTCGCGATCCTCCTGCCTCAGCCTCCCAAGTGCTGGGATTACAGGCGTGCACCACCGCACCCAGCTTCTTTTTTTTTTCTTTTTTGTGGTGCTGGGGATTGAACCCAGGGCCTTGTGCATGTGAGCCAAGCACTCTACCAACTGAGCTATATCCCCAGCCCCTGTTCTAGTCTCTTTTTACTAGGACACCAGTTATACCAGGTTAGGGCTGTCCCATAAGACCTCCTTTTATCTTAAATACCTCTTTAAAGGCTCTATCTCCAAATCCATTCGATATTCTAAACTATAGAGGTGTAGAACCTTGGTATAAATTTGGGGTATAGGTACTACTCTGCCTGTAAGGTTCTGGAAAAGTCTCTGCACATAGTGAGCTGCCTGTAAATATGGATATTATTATTATTCACAGAAAAAAGCAGTCGCCCTCTCTTGGCTTTGGTTGAATGTCCTGCTCATCTGATTCTCTCTCAATGATTCTTCATTGCTTTGCTCAAATCCAGGCCAGGCGCCTACTCACTTGTTGACTGGGGATAGGGAAGTGAGGATCAGCAGTGAGCAGCTAAGCCCACCATGACCCAGGCAGAGGAAACCCCCACATACATGGACACAGGGCTCATATATGAGGAACTTCCCGAATATCTCCCCACATCTATTCTTTTTTTTAATTTTATTTTTATAATTTTTAATATGTACAACTCATAGTGCATATATTTAGTATCTTTTTACATACAACTGTTTGTATACAGAGTATATTTGTACAATTCAGGTCTTCAATCATGCATTAAGGAAAATGATATCCGTCTCATTCAACCACCTTTCCCACATCTATTCTTTCTAATTCACAATAAATTCTCAGCACTTGTAGCCATAGTGAGATTTTTAAAAATTTCCTAGCCTGAATTTTTTTAACTGTAGAAATCTGAAAAATAGCATATTTTTCCAGAATATTCCTCGATATGCTGTGTCTTCTGAGAAAATTCTAGAAAATCTAAAATATTCCCAAATGCTTCTAATTCTTGCATATAGATTATCTTCTTTGTGGAGTTAGGTAGGCAGACAATCAGATGAGGAGGTTGAATGTAGTCGATCTTATCTTCAGAGAAAAACTTGATAAGATGTGGATTGCTCTGTGAATCTTTATAACCATACCAAATTGGTCACTTGAAATTTTGAAATGTAGATTATCTCCAAATCCTTATAGTAACTTTCAACTCAGCATCTTTTCTGAGAAACACACAGATGGCCAGAATAATAGTAGCCTTCAGATTAAAAAAAAAAAAAAAAAAAATGTTTGAGAATGAGGGGAATTCCTAAGGCAGAATTTTAGAGTGGCTTTTTCTTTTAGTTAGATGATTCCAGGAAGAAATGAGTAGGTCTGTCAAGAATGGAGATGTTTTCGCCTTTAATTCTCCATCTAATCACTTGGGTTAAGGGGACAGTCCTACAGCTGGCAGGGTGGAGAGGAAGTTTGGGAAGCCACTACCCTGGTTCCCCCTTAGAAACACCTCCAAGGGTAGAGGGACAAATGGTAGTGACTTCTCCTTCCTCAGTAGTTCGTGAGCACAGGCAAAGTCCTCTCCACTGCCCTAATCCTGGTTGTGGAGACTGAATACCTCCTCTCCACACCAACCTGAGGGAAGAGAGCAGAGAGGCTCTTTGTAAAGTAACTCTCTCATAGAAGGGGTCTCCTAAAGTAAGTGATGCTTTGGAAAATGAGATAAACCCCTGTCAACTGCTCAGAGATGATATTTAGGGGCCCTAGCTTCAGACCATGCTTAAGATGATCAGATTGCTTTTTCTAAGGGAGCCAAGAAAAGGGGAAAAATTGGAATCCCAGACACCCCTGAGGGGTAGAGGGTGTTACAGTGATGAGAGAGACAAAGAGAAAGGTGAGGAGAAAGAAACAAGAGCAGGAAGAGGAACAGATGCCTCATGTTCTTCATTTTGCCTGGGCCTGCCCTTATGCAAAGCCATAATAAATCTGACTCAGAATTCATACAGGCAGGACATGAGCCAGACTTTGTACCCTCCCTTAGTAAACTTTACATTCTTACAGAAACTGGTGGTCCATATAGCTTCAGAATTGCTCAAAGCCAAGGAGGTAAGGAGAGGAGATTTTGGCCAAGTAAGAGACAAAATGATATGTGTGTGTGTGTGTGTGTGGTTTGGTTGCCTAAAACTACCCAAGTGACCAAATTGTATTTTTAAAATAACATTTTCATCTTTCATTGACACTTTATAATTGAATATATTTTATGGGGCCAGGTTGCCTTGTACTTATTCTTTTTCTTGTAAACTCAGGGCACATAAGCAGGGACTTATCATTTCCACCTCTGCTACTCAGCTCCAGGCAAATAGGAGGTATGGTGCAGGCAGCAAAGAAAGGCAAGGGTAGCCCCAGGAAACTAATTGGAAGAAGGAGGAGTTACAGCAAGAAAGCCTCAGTTGGTTCTTCAAAGACCCCACTTTTCATACTCTCTTGCATTTAGCAGTCTTTTGTAAGAAGCAGCACAAAAGACCAGACTTTTCCCCTCTCAAACTCTCAAAGTACCACTGCATTTATTAAAAATTTAGCAGAACACATCCTTGGCTCCTTAGTAGGGCCTGCAGAAAAACTGCTCGACCTGCTACTTTCTGCTGTGAAATTCTTCCTCCCGTTCCCCTCTTGCAAACAGTTCGCTTCCTTAAGTTTACTTCTGTCAAGCAATTAATTCTCAATGCACACAGGCTCATCTTGTAAGCACATATGCTTGCTTTTGAAATAAAGTTGTTAATGGCTAAATGTATTCCTTGTTCCTGGTTTCACAAGCTCATGATGGCAGGCACCATAATGGTTTCCAAGTAGTGGTGACTGTTTTCTTTGCACAGGGCACTGGCCTGTCTCTCACATTCACAGCTGTTGTACATGCTTTGCATTGAGAAAAAGAAGAGGGAGTGGAGAGAGAGAGAGAGAGAAGGAAAAAAACAAATCATTTGTGACTGGTGTGTGAACAAGTGTTAGCTTAGACTCTCCCTCTGCAGAATGAGTCTGAATTGTCCTATATGGATGTACTTGACTGAAATGAACTGGAGGGAGTCCACACAGGTACAGGTGCACTAGGTTAATCAAGACAAAGTTGCAGCGACTTTAATCTACAAAAATAGCATCCCACCGTCAGTATAGTGAAATAAAACTCCTTTGCTGTCAGTAGTGAGAAAGGAACTAAGAGGAACAGCCCAGGGTCACAGCATCGGGCTACACAAGGACTCCCCCCTACTGGTGTCCAAGGTCCTCAGAGTGTGAAAAGGAAAGCTGCCACCCCTTTGGTGAGGTCACTGGCCTTAAAGTAGGAGAGATTTTGTTAATTCACCTTTGATGAAAGTTACTTGTCCTGAACAAATACAATTCACTCTAAATATGCTTATTTATCAAGAGGTAGGGATTACATTATTACACATGTAGCATTAATCACTCTCTCTCTCTCTCTCTCTCTCTCTCTCTCTCTCTCTCACACACACACACACACACACACACACACACACTCAAGCAGATATTCAAGAAAGTGTCATCCTGTGCAGAGGGACTAGGAGAAGAAGAGAATTTTACTTTTTGTTTTTATATCCTTCTGTAGTGTTTAAATTTTTTACTTCATGCAGGTATGATTTTCATCATAAAAGGGAAGCAGTAATAGCCATGAGATGTCCCTTCTACCATCCATCTAATTTAAAGTGATTGGTGTTATCAGAGTTTTATTATTTCAGAATATCCTAGGCATAGTTCCAGCAAGCTATGTTATGAAACATAGTTCTGAGGGATTTAGTTGCACTTTATGTATACAACATGGAATTTTGTTCATTGCTTTTCAACATTATCTCTGCTGGTCAATATAGTACACATACCAGTTTATACCTCTTGTCCCAGAATACTCCAAAATGTCTTGTTCTAGACAAAAAATTTTCTGGTTACTCTAGTTCTGAGTAACTATGTGGAATGTTCATTGTATATTTAATCCACCCTTGAAAATTATACTTCAGATTTTAAAAAATGAGCACACACTAGTCACTATAATAGGTGCTTTGAAGATATACATTATTTGATTTAATGTCTATGGCCACACAATGTTCTTCTGAGGCAGGGAAATTATACTCATAGAAAAACAGGATTAGAAAATTACCCATGGATTTATTTTAAAGTTTGACTATCTTACCTTTTTCAGAAATGTAATCATACTCTGTCATTGATTATGTCTGTCCTTTCAAAACATTTGGACATACATAAACTCCAAATGTCTGTGTAATTCCTCTAATAATATCCTTCTACCACTAATATAAATTTAATACAGATTTCAGAAATAGACATTGCTGTCATTCTCAACTCAATATCCATTCCCTCCCGGAAGCTTTCCCTGTCCCCTTAGCCTAAATCAATTTCTCTTGTTACTCTCATAGCCCTTTTCAAAGCATTTATCTGTTTATAAAGATTTATTTGATTAAGATCTGTATCTCCAATATCCTAAGCTCCTTTCAGCCAGAGAGCATGCCTGTTTGCTTTTCGTATTTCACCAGCACCAAGCACATTACATTAATACAGCTGACACATTGCTAGACACAAATTATTGGCAATATCTTGCTCCAACAGCCATTAGAGGGCCTCTAGAATCTCACATATATACCCACAATTAAAAAGTTGGGGAGACAGAAGAGTGACCCATTTTTTTCCCCAAGGCTCAAATCCTGCACAAATGGTCAGAAGACCTTAAATTTGTGAAGCAGGGGTGAGCTGTTCTGTCTTCAGTTATACCTCCTGAAGAAGGCTTTGCTAGATCATATGGTTTTGGTCCTCTGACTTTCCTGTCAAGATCAACCTCTACTCGGCTCATTTTCCATGTCATAGTCCCAATAACCATGCTTAGTCTTAATGGCAACACTTTTGTCATAACGCAATTATTTTGATATTTTCATCACTGTGTGATTTAGGAATGGCAATCTCAAAGGAAACACTCAAAGCTACTTTGAGAGAACAATTATCCATATTGAATAGTGGGACAGGGGTGGGAATGACTAAGATGATTATGGGGTAGCTAAATGCCTCCCACCCCCAGCTAACGCTTTTTAATGCCAATCTTATTATTTTTAAGTTGCATTATTATTGCCATTTAGTAGCTGCATAAATTATATTCCATTTAAATAAGGGCGATAAGAGAAACCAAATGCTCTCATTGGTTAGAATTTTCTTCTCCTTTTAAATATCCACCTACTTAAATAAATATTCTAAATTAATGCAGAAAACTTAATATTTCTATTATAGTCCTGCCTGACCCTAAGTGAAAGAAATCCAGATGGGTGCTACTCCAGGACTCAAAATTCCATCCAACTTTTTCTATCTTAAACAATACTGGTGTTATAGATTTTTAAAATAAAATTCAGGGCTTCTTTGAAATTATAATAATGCTTCATTTTCTCATCAGCAATGACAGCAATATGCACAAACATAGTTCCTAATGCATGTTTTTCCCTTTGAATAAAGCTGGCTATATCTTCAGCAATAGAAGGCAAGGCCATAATGGATAGGTTCTTTGGCATTGTTATTAGACTTGATTAATCCATAGGGATGCAGTACAGCTAGGCGTATGAATCCTCATGTAGTCAAATTAAGGGAGTAAGACCAAATAAACATGTTCAGTGGTGAAAGATTCCTCCTTTTTCCAATCATCCAATTATTTACCCTAACAAAGATCTTCATTATATGTGGTTTGATCACTAACTACCTTAGCAGCTTTTCCTGTGGGTAGGAAAAGTGCAGGACTTGCTAACAAAACATGTATGTTTTAGGTGTTTTTTTTTTTTTTTTTTTTTAATTATTCTTTTAGAAGCCACAAAGTATCTTGTATTTGATTCACAGATGGACAAACGTTCTTTTTTAAAGCCATTATTATTTACAGTTTCCAACAAAGGGATACTACATTAAGTATGCAGAGAAAACAAATGTAGTGTCTGAATTCAATTCTGTTTTGCATTATCTCTTATTTGTTGTTCTTATTTGTACACCACAGCCTGAAGCTTTTGACATTGTTTGTATATTCATCTATCAAACAAAATGTTTGGGGAAAGGAATCACAAAGTCCAATAAGAATATACACTGAGATTTTGAGGTTAATTTAATGTAGAGAGAAAACTCTATTTTAAATGTGATGATATATTTTTTAAATGAGACTATTTAGCATGGTACTTTCCCTCCAGCAAGGCAAAAGGGCATGTGGTCCTGTGTTTTCATTTCTTTTCTTTTTTAAAGTATTATTTAAACAGGACCAAAAATAATGTAATGCAGAGCAAATGTCATTGACTCTGGAAACTAAATAGCAAATGAGTCCATTTCAATCAAATGCTTAAGATTCTTTTAATCAAGTATCTGTTGTCAGCAGGAAAGTGTATTTATCCTTCATAAACCACTTTGAAACCATTAGTAACATTTATTTCAATTTTTTCCATATATATTCTGCTTTTTTCATATAGTTTTCATTCTTTCCATTTATACAAAAGATAATCTGGCTTGGATTTTTTTTTTCACTGACATTCTATCTATTGTCCACTTTTATTATTGATTGACTGAAGTCCAGAGAGGCTAAGTAAGTAGGCTCAGGTACCCCAGGTTTGGAGGCTCAGCAAGAATTAGAATTCAGGAAAAATTTGCCTTCCAGCTTTGCTCAAATCATTATAATGTCAGGTTTGAATGCAGAATTTGCCAAAACAAACTGGAAAATAATCCTTTATTTTTCACCTGTGTTGGGTGAAATAAAGGGAAAGACTTGAACTCTCTCGCCATGCCAAAGTTTCACTGTGATATATCATTCTTAAGTATGAATGGACTTTTAAAAAATTTACCTGATGAGCAAATTCCTATGCAAGGTGCCTATTCACATACAAGCAGGAGATCACAGAATGTAATGGAATATCCTCAGCTTTTCAAAGGATGCCTTTAAGGAAATCCCCAGGTTCCTCACAGATTCTGACTGTGACAGTTCCCTTTGCTTGGAAAGAGAAATAATAATTCTATCTACTTCACATAATTGTGAGGACTAAACAGACAATGAGTCAAAGGAAAACAAGAGTGCTATCATGTAGTTCAATATTTGGACAATCTGCTAATATCAGGAAAATGAGGACTACTTCAAAACTACCTCAACTCAAATCCAAAGCCAAGGGGTGGAGTTCCTTTAAAAAATTATATATATACATATATATATGTGTATATATATATATATGTATATATATATATATGTGTATATATATATATGTATATATATATATATATATATATACATACACATGTATACACTGTTAACCAGACTCTACACCTTAGCCTCTCAATTACATGTATGTATGTATATATATATATATATATATATATATCAATAACAATGAATTAACTCAACCCAACTCTATTTTCCTTTACTCTTCTTATCTGCATGTATTAAGTGACAGCTACCTTCCCCTACTATCTTCCATTATATTGATCATTCCTTCCTGCTCAATCCTCATCCTGTCCAACCATCAACCCATACCTTTTTATGTAATAAGGTATATCTAGGTCAATGTAATAGGCATCAGATTCTCTAAAGGGCTCTATACCTCCTACAGCCACTCCTATGCTGCAGGAAGACCTGCCCTATTCCCTCCTCCCCAGTGCCAAAGGTCTAGAAAATGTTACTCTAATTTGCCACCTCTTATTCCTAAGCCATGAGAATAACACTTTACACTATTAACTTTGTGCAAGACATTTAGGCCTGTGTTGTTGGTACTGTCCCTATTTTGTGGATGAAGAAACTGGAGATAAAGAAATTGAGTGATGTTCCCAATTATGATTACCAAAAGTGAAGAAACAAAGAATCAAACTTGACCCTTTTGGCTCTGGGACCCCACTGTTAACCAGACTCTACACCTTAGCCTCTCAATTACTAAGTTGAATACTGAAGATTTCTTAAATTTGCGTACCTAGCTTTGTTCCAACCTTGCTTCCATAGCCTCAGTAACTTCAACACAGCTTTCTAATCTGATTGGGGGGAGAATGACCCTCAACAGTATTCTTTAGACACCTACCTGCCTTTGTTATGGTGTGGCGATTTGAACACTTATATTCTAGGGGATGTTGAAAGGAATCGCTTGGGCCTGTGGCAATAACTTGGAATAACAGGGATAAGGGTTGTCCAAGGTAGTCCTGAGACAGGAAGAACTAAGCATGCTTCTTCTCAGGGAAGGGCAGGATGGAAGAGAGAGGTGATCTGCACATGAAGGGAAGCAGGGAGCATCCAGGCATGGGAATATGCCTTTTAGATGAGACAGGCCAAGCCGCCCTATGGCCACTCATTTCAAGCCAGCAGGGATGGGGGTGGGGAAGCTGTCTTTGCTCATGGGGTCCTGAGAGAACACACTCTGGTGTGATGTGAACTGAACACTCCAGGAAGGCAATCTCTCCCCTCACATCAAACACATTTAAAGTTCACATGCCCTAGGAAGGGATACTCTTTAAGCTGTATCTCCTAACATTTAATTATCTCTAAATCCTTTTGAAAGGATTCTCTGACACCTAAAAGAAACTTAAGGATAATAATTTATACGAGTCATAGTCACTTCGATGTCCCTGGACAGAGGAAAGAAAAAAAGTGAGCCTTGTTCAGAATGTCATCATGGTTACCCCAAATCCCGTGATGGGGCAGGTGGTCAATTACTACCATTGGGAAGGATAGAGATTCCAGCTGGGACCGAAAGTACGAATAGTTGAGGAATGAAATCCTTAGTGTCTTAACCAAAACTGTGCTTTCAAAGTTGCTTTGAGAAATACTATGAAATAATTAATGACTAGTTTTAACAGCTTGTTGAATTTTATGTTTTAGAAGGAGGAAAAGAAATCGGGGGGGGGGGGAATAGAATTACAAATTCAAGGAAACTGTATTTTTTAGGAAGTGAAATTCATCTATTTTGATTTGTTAAATTTACAAATATTCTTAGGATATTCAGTAGACAATATCCTGTGGGAAATAAGAATTATAGACTCATAAAGAGGGTGAGAGGTCAGGGATGGAGATGTCAACCCCATATAGAGAATAATTGAATCATGTGTCTCATTGAAAAATTGTTTAGGTCTAGAAGCTATGAGAGTTAAAATTATCTTCCCTATTTCACTGAGTGTATTTCATTATTTAGATATCATATATTAGACATAAGGAAGAACGTCTTGAGTGTAAGAGTGATTAAACACTGAAACAGACTACCAAAGGAGCTTGTGAAATTATCGACTCTAGAACATTTTAAAAATAGAGGCAACCATCTGTCTTAAATGATTTGGGTGGTAATTCTTCTTGGAAAAGGAGACTGGACAAAATAATAAACTTGATAGGAGAATTTTAAGTAAATAATTTCCTGAAAATTTTCTTAATTTGGTGGCCTCATACAAAAATACCCTGTATGTTTTGATCATGAACTGTTCTGACTTTTTATCAATATAGTGACTTTGATTTATAAACTATTTTATACAAAGTGGTAGAAGATATTGTTATATCCCTTGTGTTTGATGTTTATTAATATTGCTCAATATCTGAATTTTCTGGAGAATACAGCATGCTGTGTACAGTATACAGACTTTATAGAGAGAACATTTGTTAAAAAATACTGCAAAAATCAAAATATAAGTGTCTGGATTGGAGAGATGAAACTAAAATTGTAAAAGGAAGAAAGATATAGAATGTACAGAGGAGGCAAATTTTACTTTTATCCTTTTATAGTTTTTTGGCTAGGCCTGAGAATTAAATTGACATAAAACTGATCAACAGGGAAAAAGCAAACGGATTTATTTCATGCACATCTCATGTGGCCTTGGAGCCTTCCTAAAGTAATCAAAGACACAGAGCTGAGCATTTATACACTGAAGAGAACAAAAATTAGTAAGTTGTGTGTGTGTGTGGTGGGGGACAACTAAATTATGTAGGGAGGATAAAAGATAAGTTATTTTTACAAGATGTGTATGAAATATTCTCAGCTTCAATTTCTAGACCTTGATGATAAGAATGATACTTTCCTCCTAGTACAGGGAGGAAAACTTCCAAATGGGATTTTCATCTCCTACTTTTAAGGGACAGAAGGAAGGTCAGAGTGACCTTCTTGCACCTGCTGTTTCTCAAGTGCCCTTGACTCAAATAGTCAATATACCAGAGTGGCATTTTGGGGCTGGCAAGTTTTTAATTTCTGCAAATATTAGGACTGAGGGAGAAATATTTAATAAAATTTAAAAACTGACCTTGAAGCACAACTGGCAGAGATCATTTCAATTTGTACCCTCAAATTCTTTTATTCCACCCTTTGTCCTATAGAGCTGTTACCAAAAAATTTGCACATAAGAAATAGTGCCAAATAGGCCAGGCATGGTGGCACATGCCTGTAATCCCAGCTGCTCCATAGGCTGAGGCAGGAGGATCACGAGTTCAAAGCCAGCCTCAGCGAAAGCGAGGCACTGAGCACCAGATAAAAAATAGGGCTGGGGATGTGCCTCAGTGGTCAAGTGCCCCTAAGTTCAATCCCCAGTACCCCCTTCCCCCCAAAAAAGAAAGTGCCAACTAGAAGGGGTAAAGAAATACCACCTGGTGGCTAGCTCCTAAATGGCCTAAACAGGGCTCCCAGTTAAAAGCATCATTGGAAAAGATAACTGTAGCCAAGGAGCTTGAAGGAAACTTGTGTTTCCTTCTCTCTCCTCATCATCTAATGCTCCTGGCTGTCCTAGGCAGACAGGACATACTCCTGTCAGATTTACTCAGTCACTGATGGTGATTTAGGAACAGAAAATGAGTGGCAGGTCTCTGCTAGGAGCTTGGCCCACCCAGCCTTATGGAGCTTCCTACTGAGGAAAGAGTAAGAAAGGACAGTGAGGGCCATCATGTGGGGGCACTGTCCTCTAACACATGGTGATTCTCTCCGTGAATAAAATGTGCCTCAGCAAGTGGGCTGGTCTAACCAACCACATCATCAGCTAGTTCTCCTTTGGGAGAAATTAGAAAAGAAGAACAGAGTAATTTCATTCCCAAAGGATGAAAACATAGATGTCTAGAATAGACTAGAATAGACCCTCTCTCCAGGAATCCACTGAAGAATTTCAGATATTTGAACTGTATTTCCAAGGAGCTATTGCTGTACTTCTTTATAATTTTGAAGATAAATTATACAAGGATAAAGAGCAAAACAACACCAACAATAAAAATTAATTTTGTTCAATTTTACCATGAAGAAGTTGTTTTACTCCCTAAAGGGATAGGAATGCATGCAATAGGGATACATCGTTGCCAAACATGGGATGATATCTAAAATTTATTTGATGGAAATAATCTACCCTTATTTTTATTGACATTATGCTTTATTTACATCAATCCTGGAACACACAGAGTCCTATCAAAGGAAAACAAATACAATAAACTTTATGCAGACTTTGAATATGTATTGGCAAGCATGTTGGGATACCAAAGCCTCAATAGGACTTGCTTAACAAAGTTTTTGCTAACAAAATGTAAAACCAAATATTAAAACTATAATGATTCTAGATTGCCTAAATGTATTAGCATACCTAAAATTAAAAAGACTCACCATACCAAGTGTTGGCAAAAATGTGGAATGACTATAATGCTCAATATCTGGCTGATGGGAAAGTAAAGTGGGATGTGAATTTGGGATAATAGCTTAGAAGTTTATGAAACACTGAAAGATTCCCTTTCCCTATGACTTATCTATTCTACTCCTAGGAATTTACTCCAGAAATATAAAAACAAGTGTGCATAGAAAGAATTGTGTATGAAAGTTCATAGCCATTTTATGTTAATAGCCCCAAAGTAAAACAATCCAAATGTCCATCAGTAAATGAATAGATAAATAAATTGTGGTAAATATGCATACTATACAATACCACTCAGCACTACAAAAAATTAGTTTATTGACACACAAAACAAACTTGTTGAACATTAAAATAATTATGCTGAATGGGAAAAGCCAAAACAAAACAAAAGGGCTCATACTGTATTATTCCATTTGTATTAGGATTTGGGCTAGGCAAGCTAAGCTATAGTAACAGAATGCAGATTAGGGGTTGCTTAGGAAAAAGGGTCTGAGGAGGACACAAGGGAAGAATTACAATGGAGCCTCAGAAAATTTGTGGAGATGGTACACATGTTCACTGTCTGGATTGTGGTGATAGTTGCCTGCGTGTGTATAGAATTTAGATTATTTTTTAAAAATATGCATTTTCTTGTGTTAATTTTACCTAAAAAAAGAAAAAAAAAAAAGAAAAAAAGAAAAGCTCATTACATAATGCTCAAAGCTGACAAAGCTCAAGAAATCCCTGATATCTGCCCTTCCTCAAATACAACAGACTATGTAGTTGTTTTTTGCTGTTGTTGTTTTTTGAGGTGACTAAGTTTACAGATTCTGGAATTTATCCAGAACTTAATTTGCCTGATCACAAATGCCTACTCTTGAAATGCTGTATCAGGTCACATTACACAGAAAGCCCTGAACTGAACTATGGGCCGAAGTTCTGTTTGTTTTCAGAAAGAAAAGCACCCTATTCTCAGAACTGCGTGTCAGGAAGGAGCTTGTTCCTGATGGGAGTACTTGGCTGGTATTTTCAGCTACAAGAATGAGTAAAACTTTTGATTCAATTCTCTGAATTTTCTTTTGGAGACTGCTGAAAATCTACTTCCTTTTGTCTGGGCTACCTCTCCGGAAGGAGAGATTGGAAGTGGAGAAGAATGCAAACTTTTCAACGTGGAAGAAACATTTCTGGAGGCTGGTGTCAAGAGGAAAGAAGCCTTTCAATTTCTCAGCAGGCAGAAATCTGCAGAACTTTTCTGAAGGTTACTCCTGCTCAGAAGGCTTTAACATTGAATCGCCGAATTGTAATCCTTTCGCTGTTAACACAGATGGTCTCAATGATTCAGCCCTTACCACAGTGTTGTCTTTGACTTGGATACAAAGGACATGATGGGCAGGGTATCCTTGTGCTCCCTGACAAACCTACTCCTCCTAGGACAAAGTCAGCCATGGGAGTTTGGTTTCTATTTGCTTCTGCCTGCCTTTGTGAGTACAGATTTCCTTCACTTTTTCTATCAAAGCCAAAATCCTCAATCAGTTGGCTTTCAAAGATTATTTACTCGTTTCCAGTTATGCCACAATCACTTCTTATACAAACCAAACAATATGCCTCTTCATTAAAAGTTGTTTTGAGCAGAATTAAAGCTTATTTTGTTTTAGTTGCACAGTTTGGAGCCATTTCCATTTTACGATTAGTAAGTGATCATTATGAAAATCAAGAGTGAATGTGACCTGATGTTTCATAGGCTTTCATAATCTAGTTCTGTGGTGGAAATGAACATGGAGTGAAAGAAAATTAAGCTGTCGAAAATATTTGCATATGTATTTACGTGTGGTTTTTTTAGAGGTCTATAGGCTTCGTCAGCTTTTCAGAGATACTTGGTCCAAAATAGTTTTAGAACCGCTGGTCTAAAAGCAACACTGCTTTGTTAGTGAAAATTGATGAGTACGGTTGTGGATGTGTGGCTCTGGAAATGATGACCAGATCTTAAAATGGAAACACGCAGTACACATCACTGAATAAAACATAATTTAAGCGTTAACACCCAAAAGAATATTTTAAAGAATACATTTGATATATTTTTTTAATTATTGAAAATGAGGGAAAAGAACAGAATAGTTCTGTTTCTGAATATTGTAATATTGTTTTATTTAGAAGTTCATAGATGGGAAGGGGACCATGTTCTTTTCTTAATCCAGCCCTGCTTGCCGGCCATCAGAGCACATCAAAATTGGGGGACAGAAATCACTGGAGAAAAAGAATCAGGCAGTATATGTTCGTGTGATTATTAAAGCCATGGAAAATAGTACTAATAGTAATTAATAATTTCTTTCCAGTTTTCTTACTTGTGTTAGAAAAAATCCTTAAATGCTGAAGAAATATTAGCCACGACATAGCCATTTTCTGCTAATCTCAACACAATGGCCATTAAAATATATAAAAAAGGCTATGGATATGGTAGCAGGTATTATGGCTCTCTCTCTCTCTTTTTTTTTTTTTTTTTAATTGGTGATGCCTTCTTCACTGTCTCCATTTATCAGTGAATACAGAAATGACAATCAACCTAATAAGGTAGCTGTGTAAGAAGAATCATTTGATTAATTCATTCTAGGTGAAGAAATCATAAAACAATTTAAAAATAGGAAATCTTATGCTTTTCACAAACTGTGAATAAGCATGATAAATAAGGTAAAGTGTGAATTATCTACCCAATAACTTAATGTTTTCATAGTTTCTCAGCTGAAATTTTCTAATTTGCTTGTATTTTTACAAAGAAAATATGTAATTTGTGTTTAAAAGTTAAGCAGCTAGAACTTAAAAAAAAAAAAAATGCTTTATCTGTTAGAATCTAATCTGACCTCTCCAAATTATTGGTCAGTTCTCAAGTTTGATGTTACTTAATCTTCCATCAGCTAGTGTCCACCCCTTTCTTAATAAAAAATTTTCCCCAGGTGTTCCACACAAAACATTCTCCTACTTTCCTTCCCACTTCTTCAGTCACTCCTCAGACTCCACGTCTGAATTTTCTCTGTCCCCACAGACCTCTCAGTGTTGGGGAACCCCAGAACTCTACTTGGTCATTTTCCTTTACTACCTATAATTCTATCTAAGAAGCTTCATTCAATTCTATGTCTCTAAAATGCCATCAATATGATAAAGATTCCTAAAATCCTTTCCATGAGTGCTGATTTATCTCCTAAATTCATTCACATCCACAGCTACCTTCTAGATATTTCCATTTAGATGACCATTAGGCATCTAAAGCTTAATGTGTACAAATAGAATTATTACCAACCCACATGAACACACACACATAGCCCTAGGTTAAAGCAACAAGCTTTTTCCAAAGTTTTCTCCATCACAGAAACTGGTCCTACCACCCTTCTAGTTGTTGAAGCCAAAAAATACCACATGATTCCACCCTTTCCTTTGCAGTAGGGTTTCTCAGGTAGGCCCATTCCTCTGTGCTCTCAGTACATAGACTTCATCTCGATCTCTCCTCTGAACTGATGAAACTTCCCAGATGGGTGTGCCTACTGTTTTAACCCTGAATGATTTTCTGCTAAAAGTACAATTACATTCAACTCCTCGTCGTTGTCTAACACTTCACTATTAAAAGTAGGATGGGAGGAACATGAGTTTCAGCTAAAATCTTATTAAAATTACAGAATCTCAGGCATAATGAAGAAAGAAAATTGTGTACTAAAAAGACTTCCCCAAATTATTCACATGTGTATAAAAGTTTTTAAAATGCTGGTTTGAAAGGCCCTATAAAATCTGAGTCCCGATTTTCTCTCCAAGTTTATTCTCCACTCTTTCCTCTTCTCTCACCATAGCCAGCCACAATGGCTTCAATATTTTGGTGTAACACAGTAGGAGGACTCTATCTTAGAGCACTTTTCCTTGCTTATCTTTCTCCTGGGACCTCACTGTCCCTCATCTTGGCATGAACTTAATGCATGTGCCATTCATGTATCAGTTCAGATAACCCCTGCTCAGAGAGTGATTCTGGACCACTTGTGCTAGAAGGATCCTACCAAGTATTCAATCACATTCTGGACCTTTCCATTGCACTAAGAAAGTATTTGGACATTTCTTATTTATTTGTCTTTGTGGATTTTATTATCACTTTCCACTAGATGTTAGACACTTTGAAGACTTTGTTTGATTTTTCTCTTTTTTCATCTCTTCCTTATCTATAGCACCTACAATAGCTCCCAGCACAGAACAGATGCTTAATAAAATCTTGTAAAAGATCAACTCCTTATTTTTGTAGCCAGTCAAAAAATAGATGCAAGTATTATTTTAGTTAAAGAAAACAATGTGAATATCATGTAAGATTTCCTATGTTTAAATTGTTATGTGATTTATTTCTAAATTTCTAACATGGGAAAATACTCTCTAAATCTGATCTAGAAGTAGCTGATATTTTGCCTATAGGTATGTTCTTGCAATCCTGCATAGTTTGGTTGTAAAGCCATACCAAATATAAATTTTACCTAAAAGTTCAGATTTTTAGCATCTTTATAATTTTGGAACTTTTGGTAACATTGGGTCTTTCTTTAGAGCCACAGTAAGAAAAAGTTGAGCAGCTGCCCACAAGTATCTGTCACTCACTGAGATGCAGCCTGTGCTCTACCTGATGTTCATTCATTAAGAGGACTTAACTATTAAGTCTGTGACCCCTGATCCTGATCCCAATGATCAGCTTAACATTTGTAGCTTACACACACACACACACACACACACACACACACACACGGAAAAAAAATATCAGACCCTCAGAGATACAATTTGTATGTATGTTAACATTGTTCTAAGACACTTGTGTTTAAGTAATACTATGTGGGTGTGTTGCCTAATATTAAACCCACACTTATCTTTCTGCTAAGGAATAGTGAGTTCTTAAATAAACAATAGGAATTCATTTCTTTAGGAAAAAATTAGATCCAGTCTTATTGTTTAGTGATTGAAGTCACTTAACTATAAATCAAATTTACCCACTTTAAGCCTCCCCTAAACTGTACTTGTGACATGGTGCTAGATTTAATCTCAAAAATACCTGACAATTCAGTGCCTCTATCTTTAGGACTAGGAGCAGATACCAGAGCTTCTTTTTATAATATGTTCCCCTTTATCTTTTATCTGCCAACATATCTATGTTATCTTTTATTAAATTTCTCCCTGTTGAAGACACATTTCTCTTTTTACATTTTTTAAGAATTAGCATATCTGAAGTTATATTTTAATCCCTTTTAAATATTCCTTAACAGTTGTCGATAAAATATTTTAGTATGTCACATATTGCCTAATTGATATACCACTGAGTCTCCCTGGAGAAAGAGTGTTGTAAAATAGCTTACCATTGGTTCTCTCGATAAATCAGTGTTCCTGTTGTTTTGAAACACACTGGGAAGAGCAAAAGCTGTAGTTTTGATTAACATAGACAGGTCCAAAATGTTTCTCAGTTTTGAATGTTTCCATTAATCAATAATTCTGTTCCAGAGTTGCCAGAGGTTTCAGGAAAAATCTTTCTGCCTTTCCAGTGCCAGGGTGCTGTTTCTGGAAGGTTATGTTTTTGCCACTGTTTCTAATGTGTCTCACCCTAAGAATGGTATTGATAATATCCAGCCATCAGGCCCAAGGGGTAACTTTGATACCATCCTGTGGGTTGCTTCCAGCTAACAGCTCTTCTCTACAGGCTTCTCGAAGATGTATGATACAGGGAGCATGGCTGAAATTTCTGTTAAGGTACCAGCAGAGATTCTTCCTCTGTCATTAAATAGAAGAAATACTGATGTAATTCCTCTTCAGAATTTTTTTAATTAAGAATATTTTTAGAGAGATAACAATAATGCACCATACCTTTCAAAAAGCTAAAGGAAAGAATTTTGAATGTTTTCACCATGTGAACTGATCAGTGTTTGAGAAGATAGATATGTTTAACCTGATTTAAACATTACCCAATGTGTATTTACAGTAAAATTTCACAAGGTACCTTATCATTATGAATAATTTTTATGTAGCAATTAAAATTATTTAAATTTTATAAAAAATATTTTTTTTTTAAAAAGGACAAATTTTAACAATTTATGAGACACAATGAGGAGATATTTTGACAAAAGTGAATATCTGAAACTTAGGAAGAAGCTTTTAGATATTGCCTAGGTTACACTTCCTCCAACAAAGAAGACCAATATTTAACATATCTTGATTTAATCATTAAACAAGCATAAAGAAGAAAAAAATGAGACAGCTATGAAAGTGGAAGAGATTACATCTTGTAATAATACAGCTATGAAATTCTGACCAGAATAAAAATATGAGTATGAAGAGAGTAATCATTTGCTTATTAATTCAAGGAACAATTTACCAGTTTTTTAAGTATTATGAAAATGGAGATTATGGGACCCTGTTTTTACCATGCAGGTTTTTCAAATGTATATGTAATAATCTCATTATACCTGCAGTGCTGATTCAGATGAAAGCAAATTTTCCTCTTTTTTTATTTTTTACATGCTTTGCTTCTTTTAAAAAATCATTTAAAGTAAACCAGTAGACAACTAAACTATCTGGAACATTTCATTCAGCTCTATTTTCTCAGGAACCATGGTTGAGACTGGAAAGGCAAAAGGTTGTGTAAATATCTAGGCAGGGGCAAAACTATCTAGTTATCCCCCAATACTAACAAGCACATTAGTAGAATATTTCTACCATGTTGAGAGGGAATGAAGGAATCGCATTGAGCAGAGGTACCTTTTTTTTAAGTACCTCATTATCTCAAGGCACCGATGGAAGGAGAGTACCGTTATTCCTTTCGTTATGTGCAAACACAAGTTATAGCACAAAGAGAGATGGTTCCAGTGATTCACACAGTAATTACAAGTGCCACATTCAAAAATGGGACAAAAGTAACAGCAGGACACTGTAACCTCAATGGTTGTTAAGGAGGACAAACAGGGGAACTTCTTCAAAGGCCACAACAAATTGCAGGATCCAGTCCTTTGTCACAGGCAAATTATTCAGCAACAGGAGTGGTGTAAAACACAACTTGTGTATAGTAAAAGAATTTGCACATATTCTCCTACTGCTGAAATATTCCTGTTACCTATACAACTGGATTTTATATGTAACCAGGAATACTGGTTGCTTGATCCATTTTTGGTCCAGTACTATGTAATTATTATAGCTCTCTATATTTTTATTAACTCTCTACTTGCTCTATTAGGGCAAGGTTCTTTCTAAGGCATGGTAATACCTGAACAACAACAAGATAAGACTTGTAAGTGAAGAACACTATAGGATAAAAGATAATTGCTTTTTTCTTATTATAATTCTTTGCCCATATTTGAACAAAATTAGATAGTACTTCCTTCTTTGTCCCTCCCTATCACTTACTCTTCTATGAACTTATTTTATCATTCATTCCTTTATTTAAACTTAGTTATTACAAAAATATATTCTCTCAGAAACATATACCACAAGCCCAGATCTAGACCATTTCACAGCAATTTACCTCTACTCTGAGAAACTTCTCCATACTGAATCCTCTGTACCCCAACCTGACAAACCAGTCTACTGAATCTTATATGTGTCCTTCTCACATGTGAATCTTATATATGTCCTCTTTCTTTGAACACAGATCTGTGTGCCATTCAAAACCATATACTTTTGTTTTTTGTTGTTTTTAAATTTATTATACAGTTATGATATGTGTAATCTGTTTACTTTAGTCACTAAATATTCTGTTGCTAAGATTAATGCAACCATTCAATCATTCAGACTGTTACATAGTATAGCAGTCCCCCCATCTGTTATTACATTTTTCATGGTTCTGGTTACCAGCAACATAATAAACTATAGTTCAAAATATTGAGTGGGAAATCTCTAAAATCAATAAGCTATAAGTTTTAAATAATTTTTATTAAAATCGTTGTTATAATCATTGTATTTTATCCTGTATTAGTTGTTATTATTAATTTCTTACTAATCCTAGCTTATAAACTAAACTTTACCACATGTACATATAGGAAAAAAATATGATTTATATAGGGGTTCAGTACTAACCACACTTTCAAGCATCCATTGAGGTTCTCAGAATCTATCACCATAGATACTGGGGGGAAAACTATACAAATATATATATATTTTTTTCAATCACTGTGAATTCACCCATTCTTCTACCATGGACATTTGAGTTGTTTTCAAGTTTTTCATATTACACATAATGTTGTTATAAACATTCTTATTTATATAGCTTTGCCTCTAAAAATTTGGGGACTCCAGAGCAGAGTATAAATGGAGCCCCAAACACCAATGTCTCAAAATATGAAATTTTATAAATCCAGCTACTGCTGGACTCATATTTTTGCCCAGGGACCCACAGTGTGTTCTCCAGGAAGAGACCTCTAATCCATAGGCTAAAGGACTATCCTATACCCCGAGCCACATGTCTCTGTGACCTGAGAGGCAAAATAAGTGAATCTGAATCTTGGGTCCAGCACCCCTGGGAGGTGATGGGACCTACCTGAACCCAAACTGGGACTAGGTAAATCTTCCTTTCTAGCCAAGGCAGGCAAGTTTCTTCCTAGCTCCTTGATGTTTTTTTTTACTTCAGTTTACAAGTAGCTCTCACTGCTTCTCAAATTCTTCCCTGTTTCATACTGCTCTCCTAGTTTTTGGAAGACACTGGCCATCCTTGGGGGTTTAATTTGTAATATTTTCATAGGAAAATATCACAGATGGGTGTTATGGTTTAGATATGAGGTCTCCCCACAAAGATCATGTGTGAGACAATGCAAGAAGGTTTAGAGGTGAAATGATTGGGTTATGAGAGCCTTAACCTAATCAGTGCTTTAATCCTCTGATAAGGATTAACTGCATGGTAATTGTAAGTAGGCAGGGTGTGGCTGTTGAAGCCAGATTGATGAGGACTTGCCCTTTGGGTTTATATTTTGTCCATGGTGAGAGGAGTTCCTTCTCCACCCCACCCTTCCTGGAGCCAAGTCCTGAGCCACATCCTCTGTCACACCCTTTTACCATGATGTTCTGCCCATCTTGAGCCCAGAGCAATGGAGTCAGCCATCTATGGACTGAGACCTCTAAAGCTGTAAGCCCCAAATAAACTTTTCCTCTAAAATTGTTTTTGTCAAGGTTTTTGGTCACAGCAGTGAAAAAGCTGACTAAAACAATGGGAATGACTTAAAAAACAGAAATTCATTTTCTCACAGTTCTGGTGGCTGAAAGTCCAGGATCAAGATGCTGTCATGGTGGAGGTCCTCTGAGGCCCCTCACCTTGGCTTGCAGTTGGCTGCCCTCTTGCTGTGCCCTCACATGGTCACCCTATTTTATATGCATGCCCTGGTATCTATGCCCTAATTTCTTCCTCTTAGAAAGACATTAGTTAGATTGGATCAGGGCCCACCCTTAATTATATTCCTTTTAAATTAATGAACTCTTACCTTCAAATTCAGTCACATCTTGAAGTACTAGAGGTTTTGGCTTCAATATATGAATTTTTGGTGGGGACACAATCCAGTCCATAGCACTTGATATTTCTTGTCTTATAGATGCATTATTTCAATTTCTTCCTCAATCTTCACATAATTTTCTCCTCTATGTGCCTTCTTTTCACTTATTCAGTCACTTGTCCTTAGATTTAGTGAAAAATCTGAATCCAGGATGATGTCACCTAGAGATCCTTAATTTACATCTACACAGATCCTTTTTCAAAATAAGGTCACACATTTAAGTTCCCAGGTAACTTATCCCTTGTGGGTTGGATTAAAGCCACTGCAGTACCCTTTCATGAAATAAAAAGCACCTAAACCAAACAATGTATCAAAATGGAATTTCTGGGTAGGAAGATCTTGAAATGTTCTACTTCATAACATAACACATTTTCCAAAGTGGATATACCAATTTCTACTCACACATCAATATGAAAGAGATTCCGTTGATTCGTATCCTGTTACTCACTACATATTCTTCCTCAACATTTTTTTTTCCAATTAAATGGAGGTTAAATGGCATTTTATTGTTACCTTTGATTTGCATTTCCCTGGTTCCTCCTGAAGTGATTGCTTTTGAAGATATTTTCCTTCATTGTAGTTAGTATTACATATTGAAAATCATCATTTGTATGAGACTTTGCCGATTCTTTTTTTTTTTTTTTTTTTGAGTCATTAGTGACAAGTTTTATATTAAATCTGGACTTGAAATGAAAATTCTACAACATCAGAAACTGAAAGAGCCTTAATATCTGTCAGAAATCGTCTTGTGTGATATGAGGCAAGCCATCCACTCTTGAGAACGGCTTTTCTCAATGTTTCTTTTTCTTTTCATTTTTCTTAAGAGGTAGCAAATAAGAGGTGATGAATACAGAATAAGAGGTGGCAGTATTATCCTAGTTTTCTTTGTATGATACTTCTAAAATTCAGGATTTCAGTTTAAAGAAATAGATTTCAACATCTCTTACCAACTTTAGACACATGGTCCCCCACAAGAGCTTGCTCTCAACCTGATACATCCTGAATGAAAAGAAAAAAAAAAAGAAACATCTGACCACATATAATTGTTATATTTTGGCTTAATGCATATGCCACATATCTGCTTTTGATCACCAGCAGCATCTTCTGCATACTAACGGGAGAAATTAAAAAAAGAAGAATCACAAATGCACAATAGGACCAATCAGTGGTTGCACATTCATCATGCAGCCTTCAACTGTGTTGCCTAAAGAAGGTTCAGAAACTGCAAATATGTGCCATGCCACCTGCTGAAAAGGCTATTTCCTGCCACTCTCCAAACGTTTATTAGGAATATAACGGGGCTATCTGGATGACTCAACATGCAACTCCTAGGAAATGAAGAGCCTCTTAATGACGAAATGCCATCATTGTTGAAATTACAGCAATATTCATTTACTGACTCTATATGAAGCAGTAAAACTTTTTGATTTTCAGTTGAGACAATCAGCTGATCTTGCATCTATCATGGTGGATACTTGAGAACAGAAAATTCTGAAGATCCAGCTATAACAATGACTGTGGTCACAGCATCTGTGGAAATGAAGTGAGCCTGATGGAGATGAAAGAGAACTGTGGACTTTGAAGTGGAATTTAAATGCTTATTAATATTGTTATGCCGAGCCACTTCAGTTAGGACTGGTTTGTGGGCACCAGTGAAATAGACTCTTACGTAAGAGAAAGACACCAATGTCATCAGGGCCTCACAATCCTGAACAATAGTCAAGTCCAAGAAGAAAAGGAAAATCAGCTACAGTGGGCATAGAAAAATTAGCCCTCAAATGTTTCTCTGATGTCTTAGTAAAAATGATATGAAATATCATAGAAATAATGAAATATTAAAGTGCTGCTTCCCATCCAACGAGCACCTACTGCCCACAAGGAACTACAGAAGCTGCTTTGATAAGTATAAAGACATAATCCTGCCTTCAAAAATCTTAAAACCCATTGGAAATAAAATCATAGAGAAAAATAAAGCTTTCATTACTAGCTTCAGAAGAGAACCTGCCATCACCAATAAACTGTCTGAGCAAAGGCTAGAAATAAAGATGACTTAAAGTTGCCTGAAGAAATTTGTATTATGGTTAGAGCTTTGGCTCTATCGGGGTTATAACAAAATAGAAGTCTTCATTGAAAGAGGGGTGGGCCTGGCCTTAGATATTTGAATGGCTTTAGTCAATTATGGGAATTCCTCTTCTAACAAACAGGCATTCACAACAACAAAACAAAACAACTACTTAATGGAAAATGCATTTGCATAGAGAAAAAACTTGGAAGGCATTGGGTACTCTTCAAAATACACATCCCCTCCTTACTGTTCCCTAGGAGAACAGTAAGTGCTCCCTACACTTCAGTACTCCCTACCTTCTTTTTCTGGCAGATGTTTTTCTGATTTACACCCCAAATGGCATAGCTCTGCTTCTGTTAGGGCCACTGGAGATAACACACAGTGACTTATGAGTGTCCAAGCCAGTGTGTGGCCATCCTGATCCGTGTGGTGCTACTGCCTCTTCTGCTGACATTCTACTAAAATTTTATTCTCAACCAAATAGAAAGGTAAGAAAGCTTTCTGTGTGGCATTTCCTTGCCCTGCTTATTTACCAAGATCTGGCCAAAGTGGTGTGGACTGAATTCTAATTAGATGTCCCAGTAGCACAGAATAAGATTCTGGATACAGACTAAGTTAAAATTTAGCCTTCTATGACCTTAAGATGTTACTTAATCTCTCTGCACCTCAAATTTCCTCATCTTTAAAATGAGCCAGTAAGACTACCTTACCTAGTTGTTGTGGAGATTGAATTTTTGTACATTATTTTACAGAGTTTTTTAAATGAAGGCTGTACTTATGCCTATGGTATAACACAGTCATGGAATTTTAGAGATACATGGACATGGAATCACTTGAGATTAAAAACACAGGATTAGTTATATGGTCCCATTAGGTCATATGGTAAGCAAAGAAATACACAAAAGAACAAACAGGAACCCAAGCAAACCAGCACAAGAGAAGACATGCATAAAAATCTACTCATATTCTTAAGCATGAAAGAATGAATAGCAAGCAAGAGTACCAGAAAAGTACTAGAATAGAATCAAACTCTCATCTTAGAAATGATATTTTTGGAACATTATTATAATCTAATAAATGGTACCCTAATTGTCCAAAAACAAGTTAGCAGTTAAAATCTTTTGATAGTATTGGGCCTATGGGATTCAAGCCTAAGTTAAATTGTGACTAGATGTTTCCTCAGGGCAATTTCCAGCTCTAAGAGTATAGGATTCATTTGGAAGTTTGGATTTAATTTGGACCGTCCACATTATCCTTTTCATCAAATGACTTGGGGGTGCAACAGTGAGTTGTACTATCTCCAGCCTGAGTCCCTCATCTTGGTAAATGAGCTTCCACCCAGGAGAACTAGCCAAAATTCTTAATTCTGAGTCCATTTGATTCTCCCCTCAGATGACATTGAACGTCAACCTGCTTTTCTCTTATCTCCCAGCTGTCATCCTGTTCCAATCCATGAAAATCACCCACCTGGGTTCTTAAATCACCACTACGTTTTCGGTCTTGTTGTTCTCCAGTTTACTGGGAGAGCCAAAGGGACATGAACTGACTGGAAAGAGCCATTTCATGTATTGCCAATGCTCATAAAATAAACCCCAAACTCAATATCGTGTCTCTGCATGTTGCCATGCCCCTCCAAGCAACCCAGCTTGTAACCCTTCAGCCACACCACCCCTTTGTTCTTTTAGTTTGTCAAGCGTTTTCCTGTCCTAGGATCTTTGCCAATGTGCCTCTTTCTGCTGGGGAATGTTCATAAAACTACTCAGTGTTGTAATTTATGCAAAGTTTAGGTTTAGTTGTGTATCTCTCCCTTTCCATATACATGTGTGTATATAAATTGTGTGTGTGTGTGTGTGTGTGTGTATGTGTGTACAAAAGATGTGATCCATGTAGAAATGGAGAGAATTGTATTAACCATGTAATGTTTGGTGTCGAGCATGAATGGGTTCATTGCTTCACACACAGTCACCAGAATCTGGTCTCTCACCTCTGCTTTTGCTGTTCTCTTTGTAGCCCCCAGACCCAGGCAGCCCTTTCTGTGTAAGATGGTTGCTAACCTTGTGTGCCTTAAACTCAGCCTCTCTAGCAAAAGGGAGAGGAGTTTCCTATCCCAGATACTCAAGCAAAAGAACAGAATGTCCCCTCATCATACCTGATCACCTGGCTTCGCGGGCAGAACAGTTTGCATCTATTACTGTGGCTTGGGAGTTGCAAGGTTCTAGTGCCCCAGCCCATGGTTGTTTCCAAGAGCCAGGAGTAGAACCATCTCTGCTTACACCTCTGGGCTGAGAATAGTGGAAGGATGACTGTTGCCAGCAGAGGCAAAAGTGGATACTAGTCAGCCAAACCTGATGAATAGGATGAAATGACTGTTCGCTTATATAAAACCAAGGGAACCAAAATTCACAATTAACATTCAAATTTCAAAATTAACATTCAGCTAATGTTTCATACTAATGGAAAGGGCTGTTTTCAGCAAAAGTATGAGGGGTTGGAATTTGGTCCTTTGCACTTACCCTGCCTAACTTGGGTCTTTTCTTTCCTTAATTTCAAGAATAGTTCTGTACATATACTATCGTTTCCCTTCTTATTTCAAGATTGTCCAAAAGAATTGCTTGCAACAAGAGAGATCCTTTATATCAGTGCTGTGCCATAAGGTATTCACTGGCTACATGTGGCTATTGAGCACTTGAAATGCAGCTAGTGTGACTGAGAAAAGGAATCTCTAGGATTTTACTGAGTTTTAATTAGTTTGCATTTAAAATTCAATATCCACATGTGGCCAGTGGCTACCAGACTGGCCAGCACAGCTGTAGATCTCTCCTGCCTTCCACCCTCACATTAGAACTTTCAAGCCAAACTATTCTGCCAAATCAATCATCAGGATGAGTTAAAAGTGACTTACTTCATTAATACTTTCAAATTAATTGCTTATATTCTATCAGGAATTTTCAGAACCTTAAAGGAAGAGGGACAAATGGTGACATTAGGAACATTTTTTTCTTTTTGATGCACAAATCTTCTTGGTACCTTTAATACCAATGTTTTGCTGCCTTACACTTACATTTCCAAACTTATCACTGGGCAATTGGCATGTGGCACTGTGAGGTATAAAGACACATACTTATTTATTGTCCTTAGTAAGCTATTTATATTTTACAAATGCTTATTTCTTTAAAATTATATTTTGGCCTTTCTAACTTCGATTTTTACTAGAGAGAGAGAGAGAGAGAGAGAGAGAGAGAGAGAGAGAGAGGAGAGCACGAGCGCATGAGCGCACACACACACAAGCTGCTGGGGAATCAATTTAGAGGAATTTGCAAAGTACCTTTTAAGAGATGAATGAGCACGACATTAAAGTAAACATGCATAATTTGAAAATAATTTGGGGAATTTGCATTGTTTTGACAAATTGAAATCTGCCCCTCTCCATGAGGTTCCAGGGAGACCAGATGGTAGCGGGTGTATTGGAGGGGGTCCAGAATTGCTTTTGTGTTAATTGATATAGTGTACTAAGAAAGGTCTCTGGGGAAAAGTATCCCCAGGTAGTTGATTGCTTTGGAATTCCAGCAGAGAGGAACTGTGTCAGATGAGAAGGGAAACATAAGTTATTGAGGACTAATGCCTCAGATTGGACCAGCTAATTTTAACATTGAAAATTCAGGACAATGTTTCAAAAAATATCAAAAAGATATTTCTGAGACAGGAATAGGAATTGGTAAAGAACTGCAGTAAATTAGCAGCATGCAGGCCCAGTTTGACTTCTCTTTGGTGTGTGGAAGATCCTTTAATGTTAGCAAGTGTGTCTATAGCTGTGACAAGGGGTTCAAGGGCTTCGTTTTCTAATTTTAAAGTGCTGACCCTAATCAGCTGAGCGGGGAAAGGTAGTGGATTGGGATGGAGCCTGATGTGGTAAAGGCTCTCAGGATGGCCTCGGAAAGCATTTGCTATTTAATTGGAACATTCACACCTGCTAAATAGCAGTTGTTTAAAATGACACATCGCAACAGAGATCAATCATTTGGAGGTGTCCAAAGAGGAAAATGCCCAGACTGCTCAGACAACTCTGCAATTTTATTTAATGGGGAGTTGGGGTTTTGTTTCATCTTGGGGAAAGTACGCATCCTTCATTCTGCTCTCTTTGTAAACCTTTCCAAAAGGAAAGAAAGACGGACAGAGGGAAGGGATGGAGGGACAGAGGTAAAGAAGGAAGGAGAGAAGAGAGGAAGGCAGGCTGGGGATGTGGGTGTGGAATGAAGAGCTGGAGGAGAGTAACGGTAATGAGGAGACCTTTTCCATGAGCTCCCATTTCTTCTAAATATACCTTTTCCATGGTCTTTCTCTTATCCATTTATTTTTCGTTCTATTCCTTTTTCCATAAGGTTGGACAGAAATGCTTACTGCTGAAAAGAAAATAAGACACTCTGTTTTTCATAATGGTCAATGAAGAGGGGCTTTTTTTCCACATCACTTTGCAAGCTTTTTAATACAATTGCTTAATATACTTCCAGGATATATTGCAGGTTTTTTGCATTTCTCTTTTAGCCTTTTTCACATAGTGTTCTAGCCATTAAGGGAACGGTTGTCTGACCTTTTTCCAGGAGGTTAATAAAGAATGCACAGCCTCATAAGCCTGATTCAATTTCCTTTATGTGAGCATGCTGCATAAGTGACCATTATGGTATTTGTCTGGTTCGCGGTGCTTCGTTTTGCAGAGTACCAGCCTTTTAAATGAATGACCACATATGTTGTGCATTTGGCCACATAAGGTGAGAAAAAGCAAAATAGATTTTCCTGAGCATTCAATCAAATTTCCACACAATGGACTCTCTAATGTGATGTGAAATGTATCTGGTCATATATTATTTAACCGTATTGTATTTTGTGTTTTAAAATTTTCTATCACATATTCAGTTTTAATAAATGCATGAGTAGATGCAATATTTGAGCTCTATATTTTAGAAATTCAACACTTTCAACAGATTCTTCAGACTTCAAAGAATTTAATATTAGTATCATAAAAGGTCCTTTGAAGAATAATACTGGAACATAAGAAAAATGACTGCCTGAGTGTACCCTATCATTTTGAAAGTGTTTTATTGCTTTAATTTCCTGTCTTAGTAAAGTAACAAGTGGCATAATAGAAGATATATTGTTACAGAGTTTGCAATTTATTAGAAGGCTTGAGCAAGTTGAAGACTTTATGTGAAGTGAAAAAGAAAATCCCTATTTAGCTGAAAAATGGAGACAAACCACATCAATGTTGCAGGAGCTTTAAATGGAGCCCTATCTTTGACTGATAAGTTGTCTTTACACCCCTTGTATGTTTGCATGAAATAAATCCGTGGGCACAGTCCTTATTCCGTGCTAGCTGTGTGTCATTAGGTTCCTAGAAGTCTAATGTTATTGCATTTGTGAGGCGTGTATAAGATGACTGTTGCTATTTGGATTCCATAGCACAAAGGTACTATTAAAGCAGAAATGACCCATAACATACATTTTCATTCATTTATTACATTTTTTGCATGCGTGACTGAATTTTAATCCCGAGCTTTGTCAACCTAGTGTAGTTATATTAAGCTTTTTAACCTAGTTTCATGTACCTCAGTTCGCTGTCTTTTACACAGTGGCATAAAAGCATTAAAAAGGAAGGCATTTATTCCACTGAACTACAGAGAGACAATTCATTTCTGCATCTAAAATAGTAGAAATGAGTGATGTGACACTATGACTAACCTGTAAAAATATGTTGTAAAATTACCTCATAAATAACTGCAGGGGAAAGGGAAGCGGAGTACCTAGCAAGTTTGGGGGGGGTGATCTGTTTGTTTTTGAAATTCACTGCAGGTACTCAGCTATGCAGACATCAAGCAGCAGTCCTGAAATTTGAGCTCCATGTTTACCAGGGCAGAGCAAGGTGTACAAGAATCTTCAGGCTCCTTAATTACGCCACCGTTCCACCACCAAAAGACTAGGAAACATCTGTTCCTAACAAATTGGTTGGTTTTTCTACACAACAGAACAAAATAAGATATATTGCCATATGGACAGCCCACTTGAAAAGACCAAAAGGACAACAGATCTCAAGTGTTGGTTAATAATAATGATTTCAATCAATTTGGGGGTTTCACAAGTCAGGGACTTCCCCTTTACCACCATTGATAATATTTTAAACAACGTAAGTGATGTGTTTTTTCCATGTTAATAACCTAAATTTATTGACTGATGGGGTTATGTGAAGAAGGGTTTATGGGATTTAAATTAGAACACCTGTTAATACCTCGCCCCTGTTTAGGCAACAGAGTTAAGACTACTTGTAGGCTGACTGTACAAATCAAGTGCCCAAACATTTCTGATTTTCTCTGTTATCTATGTTCATCTTTGAAAGAATAATGATTTCCAAGCTTTATTGCTAACTGAAGCACAAAAGATTTCCTCTGGGCTTGCCACAGACAATCCTCAGGCACATTAGAGGAGTCAACTAGAGTTAGTTCAAAGTGAATTACTTCATTTTAATCATGGTGACTTTACCAGCTCAGTCAATATGCTGTAGTGGCATATTGTCAGGCTTTTATTCCCCCTGTTCATTGTTTTTTCTCTTTCTCCTCTTTAAATGATACCCAGGTCACTGTATTTTAAGGCATATTTTTGAGTCTCTTCAAGATTTATGGATTTAGCAGCCCTTCAAAATGACTCATCTTGTTTTACAACATTTGAAGTTTTGTTTGGTAACTCCTTTTCCTCTTAATCCTTGGCTAAAATCTGTTGAGATCTTTTTTTTTAACAACCAAATGAGTCCTTAGTATGAAGCATTGCCAATTATAGAGTTATAATGAGTGCGAACTTTAAAATGCAAATAAATAAAATGTTGCACTGAGGATTACTGGAGACTAAATATTTACTTCATCCTCACTCATTCACAAATGGGAAGCTGGGGTATACAGGGCATAGGCTCATAGGCATATAATAGTCATTTAATTCACCAATTAAAAGACAAATTTTGTCATTTGGAATTCACTCTAAATTCTGTATCAAATCATTTTAGAAACCTCGTAGGGAGTGTGGCATTTCACTATCAGAGACCATACATGCATAATATGTCTATTTTTTCTCTTATACAATTATTTTCTCATTTATTTCATTCTTGTCATGAAGATTAATGATGAGGGTGGCCTTTTTACCCCAGAAACAGTTATTTTTTCTGAAACTTATCAGGGGCCTCATGTTGTGGTGTTACATTTCTTCTGTACAGAGGATCCATTTGCCCTCAAATCTCTACCCTGTAAAGTGCCAGTGGTCCTCTGTGTCTGAGTTTCATTCATGATTTCTGAGCATGAGGGTCCCCTCACCCAGCACACAAAAGCTCTATAATTACTTTCATTTCTTGGTTAGCATAGGTCATAGAACTAGTGTTAATAATAATCTTTCCCTCTGGACTTCTCTGTATTTATATATCTCTGATCCAATAACCATTGGGACCATAGAGGTGTATTTTATCTTCATTTCAGTCCTCTTGGTATTGTTTTAGCCCAGGGGGGAAATCAAATGAGGTACAGAACATGGTAAACTCACACAACTCTGAGGTCATTAACACCTAATTAGAAACAGCTTAGAGATCGAAATGATTCTTTGGTTAAGATGTGAGGGAGATCAGAGAATATTTAACTTCTTCAGCACCAATGTGGTCTTTATCACCCACAGACAGAGCTCTACATCATTAGATTTTTTTTCAGACTTTAAGAAGAAATGTTTGTGTATGTGTGTGTGTGTTATTTTTCTTTTCTCTTTATATGATAGAATATGCAGTCTGCTAAAAGACTGAATAGCAAGAAGAGAACTATTTACCCAAAGGCCTAACATAACTAATTGATTTTTCCTTAACTGTAAGTCACAATATTGCTTTCAGTGGAGACCTACATAACCTAAAGTGTTTAAAATATTATGTGATGAGAGGAAACATTACTCAGTTCAATAAAAAGATACAACACTGTTTTGACCAGTTTTAGAGAAGTTAAATCACATTTTGTCAAGATGAGAAAATATTTATATCTAAGAATATTACAGCTATATATTTATATTAAATTTTTAATAGATTTTAAGTTTCCTTTTCCTAGCAACTTTTAGAAGTTTCTCATGAATTTTTTGTTATAAAGATGTAGTTATTCTAATTCCCATGTTTGTGACTGGTATGTTGAAAAGCCCTGAAAGAATTCATGCGTTTATGAACACCACTCTATGGAAGGTCCTTGTTTCTCTAGGAAGGTTCTATATAGAAAAAAAGAAATGTAGTATAGAAAACACTGCAGCCTCTAGTCTGGGAGATAAACAAATGAAATGAGAACCTCTCCCTCTCCTGGTACACAGATTTGCAACTCGGTATTTTAGATATTCACAGTGCACATTCTGCCAGATTTGTCCTTAACCTAGAGACTGAACCTATATCAGCAGAGCTAAGCTGGGTCAGAGCCTGGGAGTGCCTGGCTGTGGGGGAAGGAAATTTGGCTTTTCAGTTCCAGGATCCTCTCTCAAGCCTCTGCTAATTGCCCAAATTCTTATTTCAGAGGCTCTGGGAATAAAGCTGCTCTCAGCTTTCTTAACCTGTATGCAGCATGGCACCAGGCAATGGACTAGGGTGCTGGGAAAGAACAGATGATTATGTTTAAATTCAGCTGTGCTGCTAACTTTGTATAATCTCTCTTTGCCTCAGTCTCTTCCATTATAAAATGAGGAAAAGTATAATAATATTATGTCCCTCATTGTGTTGCTATGAGTTAATTAATATAAAGAGCTCAAAACTGTGTTGGCTTACTATAAGCCATTAATTCTCAAACTCTGGTTGGGGGACCCCTTTTAGTAGGTCAAAATCAAGACTATTTTCATTATAATGCTAAGATGTTATTGCACTTTTTCACTCTTATTTTTTCCTTAGTGGACAGAGAGTGTACAAAAGCCATATGACCTCTGATTTCACAACAAATTAAATGCAAAAGCATGTAAAAGAATCCAGCTGCCTTCTATTTAAACCAGATAGGGAAGATATTTACAAAAATGAAAATAGTGCCACTTTTCTCACTATATTTTTAGTTTGGAAAATATAGGGTTTTTTCACTTAAAATGTTATTTATGTTAATGGGTCTTTTATCGTAAATAAATTCACATTTTTTATTTCTCAAATAATTCTTAAAATGATACATACAAATAGATGTAAACCACATACACAAAAATTCTTTAGGGTCTTCAAAGTTTTTCAAATATGAGTCCTGAGACAAAAACTATTTATGAATGACTAATATTACTACTAACAATAAATGATCATTTCTATCAGTTCCTCCCATTTCTTATCTTTGAACTTTCTCCTGCAAACCTGTCAACCTAGTTGAATGCTGTCTTTATAGCTCTAACTTCAAGGAGAAGCTCATCTTTTCACTCTTTCTATTTTTTTAAACTTATTCTCTTTGTGGAAAAGGAGGTCCACCAAGCACGATCAACCCAATTTGTTTACAAATCTAAGACTCACATCAGAAATTCTGATTCCAAAACTTTAGGTGAACCCACACACCTGAATGTTGAACCTCTAAGTGATTCTGAGCCGTTACTGTGTTTTAAAAGGCAATATTGCCCAAGGAACTCCTATTTCATCTCTTTTTTTTTCTTTCTTTTTTTATTTATAATAGTAGTATGTATTACAATTCATAATGCACATATATAGCATCTTTTTACATGCAACTGTTTGTATACAAAGTATATAAGTACCATTCAGATCTTCAATCATGCATTTAGGATAATGATATCCATCTCATTCAACCACCAATTTCCCCCCCCCCTCCCCCTTGCTCCTTCCTTTCCCTTCCCTTTCCTTTGACCATTCTAGTGTTCCTCTAATCTTCCTATGTACCCCCATCCAACAACACTGTGAACTAGCCTCCTTATATCAGAGAAAATATTCAGTATTTGGATTTTTGGGATTGGCTAACTTCACTTAGCATTATATTCTCCAACTTTATCCATTTACCGGCAAATGTCATTATTTTATTCTCTTTTATTGCTAAGTAAAATTCCATTTTGTATATATACCACATTTTCTTTATCCACTCATCTACTGAGGGACATCTAGGTTGGTTCCACAACCTAGCTATTGTGAATTGTGCTGCTATAAACATTGAAGTGGCTGTGTCACTGTAATATGCTGTTTTTAAGTCCTTTGGGATGCAAGAATTATTACCAAGAATTAACGAATGGGATAGATTTAAACTAAAAAGCTTCTTCTCAGCAAAAGAAACAATCAGTGAGGTGAATACAGAGCCAACTAATTGGGAACAAATATTTAATACGTGCACATCAGATAGAGCACTAGTTTCTAGAATATATAAATAACTCAAAAATCTTAACACCAAAAAAACAAATAACCCAGTCAATAAATGGGCTAAGGAATTGAAAAGACACTTCTCAGAAGAAGATACACAATTAATCAACAAATACATGAAAAAATGCTCAACATCGCAGGCAATTAGAGAAATGCAAATCAAAACTACTCTAAGATTTCATTTCACTCACTCCAGTCAGATGGCAGCTATCAAGAACACAAACAACAATAAATGTTGGAGAGGATGTGGGGAAAAGGCACACTCATACATTGCTGGTGGGACTTTAAAATGGTGCAACTGCTATGGAAAGCAGTATGGAGATTTCTTGGAAAACTGGGAATGGAACCACCCTATGACCCAGCTATCCCACTCCTGGGTCTATTCCCAAAAGATTTAAAAACAGCATATTACAGTGACACAGCCACTTCAATGTCTATTTCATCTCTTTAAATGTCACAAAATCTCTTTGTTTCAGCTTTTACCCTTCAGTGTGAGCTTATCACCATTTTCATGGATGGACAGGATGACATGTGGTCTTCTTAGTAGGTATATTAATTACATTGAGATCTGTCACAGAATTTTCAGGACAATTTGCAAGTTTGAGGACTGTACAAACTTTCCACTGGTTCTCTTGGCCTCTGCATGACCCAGAACTACTTAACCATGTGGCCATAAGTACCTTCTTTGATTGCAGTTTTCTAGGGGTTAATTTAGGCTCGGAAGATGATGGAGGTAAAACATCAGTGAAAGGGCAGGATAGAGAAGATCCAAGGGAAAGGAGTGAGCATAGACTCTGCTAGTTTGTAGGTAGAATTGAATCATACTCCTGGAATGAGATTCTCCCAGCAAGAGAGACTTTTTGTATATGTGTTGGAGATGGAGGGCAGGAAAGAGAGAAAATACATAGAATCCAAAGCTTGATGCTGAAATTTTGGTTCCCAGCTTATGACTGTTCACCCTTTGTACAAATTTACATTTATATTCTTAAATCACAATTCCACTTTCAGGGAGGTTCATCTGTAAGCTTATATTTTCAAGACTTTCTAGAACTGGAGTGTGAGACTTTATGCCTTCAAAACCATTCTCCAGTTTAATTTTCTAAATAGCAGTTCTCTAATAGACTGATTGATTCATGACTGGTTATGAACGATCCACCAGAGAAAGACACATTAATCCCAGATAAAATTTACAAAAAAAAAATTCCAGACCACAGCTTAGTATCTTTCAAAAGAAAAATGTCATGAAACCCACTATCGCTTAATGAGCACCCTACCCCTCCTTTAGCTGCCATCCACCACCCCCTACCTTCACTCTCTAAAATTTTCTCTACATCAATCCTTCAGTTATAACCATGTGCCCTTGGATGTATTACCATTTTTATTAAGTATTTTCATGATTCCATTTAGAAGGCAAATGAATTATTTCAGA
The DNA here is from genome assembly GCA_025594165.1 of Tamias sibiricus. Classification (NCBI taxonomy): domain Eukaryota; kingdom Metazoa; phylum Chordata; class Mammalia; order Rodentia; family Sciuridae; genus Tamias; species Tamias sibiricus. The sequence continues at coordinate 43,330,703 of CM046661.1, forward strand.
GGAAAGCAAAACAGAATGGGTACATCAAACATCCAATATCATAACTTCCAGCGGCTCCAAATACATTATAAGGGCTTTATATACCAGCCAAGCTCCTACTAATGCTTACAGAGAATTTTTCACTAGCTTAAAATATGTATTAATTCAACAAGGTCAGAGGTTACCTCATGAACAAAATATGTTAGTTGATTGTGTTGGTAGTGATTGTGGCAATAAGAAAGAAGTAAGGACGTGAGACCTTTGAGAAAGTTGCCTTCAGGGAAGATATTTTACCATCTACTAGGGAATAATACGTCTTGCTTTGAGAAAGTTATTTTATTACCCACATAAAGAAGGAATTTTACTCTGAGAAAATTAAGAAAGGAAAATTTTAAGTAGTTTTTTAATAACCAAGGGTAACTAAGAGTCTTATTTTCTGCATTAGTTTCTTGGTTATTAGAGCAGATCTTCTTAACTTTTGAATGAGAGGGGTAAAAAAAGGAGAAAGAGAGGGAACTTGTTTCTCTCTCTTTTTTCAGGGATGAGGTTTTAAATTTTTAAATGGTAACAACAGAAACAAGGAATGTCCATAGTGATAAGGATTTTCCAACTTGGTTTAATCAGTTAGGTAATTTCTAGTGTGTAATGTAAATGCATGTAAAAATGAATACATATGTATGCTGAAGGGAGAAAGAATATGTTCTATATGTTAATGTTTCTCAAATATAAGAAAGTGGTAGACCCCCTCCCCTGTATTAGTCAAGGTTCTCCAGAGTACTGAAACCAATAGAAGAATGCATTTATTAGAGGGATTGACTTATACAATATTAGAGGTTGATTAATCCTATGATAGAGCATCTATAAGCTGGGGAACCAGGGAAACTGGTAGCATGGCTCAGTACATGTCCAAATGCCTGAGAAGCAGGGGAGGTTGTGGTGTAACTCTCACTCTGCAGCCAAAGACCTGAGAACTTGGAGGGCCACTGGTCAAGTCTTGGAGTCCAAAACCTAGCGGACCCCAAGTTTCAGTGGCCATGGACATGAGAAGATGAGAGACCCCACTCAAGAAGAGAGGGAGATAATTCACCTTTCCTCTCCTTTTTATTCTATCTGGGCTCTCAGGATTGCATGTTGCTTGTCCACGCTGGATGGGTGTGGATTGTCCTTACTGAGCCCATTGATACAAATCTCTATCAGAAACACCCTCACAGACACAACCAGGAATAATGCTTCACCAGCAACATGGATATTTCTTAATCTAGTCAAGGTGACACCAAAAATTAACCGACACACTCTCCTTCTACAAATGGGGTCATGTCTTTAGTCCTCTCTGTATTCCCATCATTTCAGTAACCATGTGCCCATTATCAAACACACTACGGCACAGATCTTCAGAAAACTTGGCACCTAAGTATTGCAAACAGATTGAGGTACATATATGATAATGGCCCAGTGGAATTTAGATTTACAGAAATGCATTCAGCAAATACTTAGTGAGTACTTGATGTTTGTTAAGAATCGTGCTGTGAACATGATTCTGAGGGGAACAAAGTGAAGGTGATAGTAACTAATAAAATGTTTTAAAGCTTATTTCAATTTTAGTAGGTATTATGAAATTCATATATAGGGTTATATACTTGGGAGTGGCAGGAAGCAAGGAACAAGTCTAGATTAGTTCTTAAGAGCTAAGAACTGGACCAATGAGGATGAGCCAGAGGGACAGGCTGCAGAAAGTCAAGCACCACGGGTCAAAGTGAGAGAAAACCCTGATGGAAAAAAAGATGTGTGTGTGAGTGGAAAAAGACACAAGGCATGAACTTTGCCTGCCACGATTATGAGTTGGAGATTTTCTTCTATTTACCTTTTGGAAGATTTAAGCTGGGAGTGACACGATTGTCAATGAGCTAGTAAACAATGATTAGTAATATGGATGACCTCATTCCAACCATGTGAATTACAGTAAAGAAGAATTTATTCCCTGCAGTTTATTTGTGGGCCTATGGAACCATCATGAGTAAACTGAATACCCTATCAATTTCCATTAGTACAGCCAAATCAACTCTGAAAGGATTTCTGGAAGAACATGTAAATAGCAGCAGCCACAATTCACAGGCAGCCTGTGAGTACCCAGTATGGATTGAACTTGAAGTCTTATATGGGTATCCAGCCTCTCTGCACTCGCACAGCACAATCAGCAGCAGCAGCGTCATCTTTGAAAACTTAAGTACAACAATATAAAGCTTGCAGCCACTGGCTTCGATTTTGACATTTACTTCTGCTGCGTGTAGCAGGCTCCTTATCTAAGGAGTCTGCACTTGTGAGAGAACGTGGTCCTTATGAGTTTCTGCAGGCAGTGTAGGGTGAGTCTGGAGTCAATTTATCAACATTGCTGGCTCACTCTGATTTCAGTCCTATCATCACTCTTTGGCTGACTCACACAGCTAGCAATTAGCTGTGTCCTCTTAGCAGTGCTTTCTTTGGGTAAAGCATAGGAAACTTCCTAAGAGGACTGAAAGCGCTCCAGGGAAGGTGGAACCCCTTAGCAGCCATAAGCAGCCCATAGCATGGCCGCTGCTGGGAAATGGGAGTTGGGGGCATTTGCCTATCAGTTGTTGACCAGGGCGTGATTTTACTCTCTGGAAGTGTCACTTTTAACTTTCTATAAGTTGCTGATGTCTGCAGCTGCTATGGTATAGTAGAGTCTATTTTTGGTCAAAGATTTAGGAGGCAATAGCAGTTTTGAAATGCCTAGGGCCTCTGAGCCAATTCGGAAAATTCAGGGGATTTGAATTGAATAAAGTTCTATAGATAGAACTCATCTTAGAAATATTTTCATTGCAAAGAGAAGGCCTAAAACCCATTTCTCTTGGGGTTTCCTTGTCCGAAGCATGTAATAAGTTATTCATTGGTCTGACTAGTGTTTGTGGATGCAATTTTCACATGAGAGATCCCTACAATAAGAAATTGGTTAGGTGTTTTAGAAGGAATCAGGTTCCCACTTCAGTGTTTTGTTTATGGAAAATAGGAAGGAAGGACAAATGTGTTGGTAACATTAATGAACACCAACTCCACTATGAGAGTCAAACTAGAGGATTTGGAGCAAAACAAAACTGCTTACTGTCAGGGGCATTTTTGCTGGCCACTGCAGATCCACCTTTAACACCCTGCTTGGTGCACCCACAGTCTCTCTTGACATCTATCTTCCAGCTAGGTTTAGCCAAGGGGAAATCAGCAAATCAGAGGGAGGAAAGTCAATGTGATTAAAATGTGAAATTCTTAGGGTTCTACAAAGTGGACTGGGGAGTGGCACTATCCCTCTGCTAAGGCCATGGGTCCCGGTTGGGTGGCCCTTTTCTTTACTTGAGGCCATTTTCTCTAGGTGTCACTAAGTGTTCCTCAACTTTTCAGGCCTTGGGTTGTTTTCCTTTAGCCCTGTTCATACCTTTCTACATAGCCCTTTATTAAACTCTCCTTGGTTATTCTATGTCATTTATTTGTATTTCCCCTCTTTTTATATATATTAACCACATCAGCCAAATATATTAACCATATATGTATAAAATCTATGGTTAATTTGTATAAAAGAAAACATATTTATGACCTCCAAACTCAATACCCATTTTAAACAAACCAAATTCAAGTTGCATTCTAAACACAACTGGGAGATCTGCAGAGTCACTTGGAAAGTTAGAGGAAAGCCCACCTAGGGCTTGCATACCTCAGATGTCCCTGGCTTTAAGAGCTGTCGTGTTATTGCATTCAAAACATGACAACTACTGTGTGTCAGTCAGGAAATGAAGCTTTAGACACTTGACATCCTAACCTGAGTGTTTCTTACCTATGTATGTGTTTTACTTGTTTTTGTTACCTTTTAGGAACTTGAGAGGAGATTTTGACTTGACATGTAACAATTCTTTTCATTTAAAATAGATGGAAATGGGCTCTTCATTCTTCCATGCAGAAAGCTTATGTTTCAGGAATAGATTTCTGACATCAGGCAGGAAATGCCTACATGAGAAGAGAAAAAATGGTTTACAGCAATTGAGCACCTAAGACTCAATTTCATTATTAAGTAGGAATAAGAACAACACTGACCTCATACAATTGTAGGAATTAAAAATAAGGAATATGTGACTGGGACCCATGATTTCAATAAACAGCTATTACTGTTTTTTCTGTATTGACTATTTTACTCACTTTTCAAATGGAAACTTTTATATCACCCCTAAGAGCAAGGTAGGAAGTATTTGAAGATACTTTAGTCATTTATGGGTAGATATTGTACTTTTAAAATAAATAAAATTCAACTGTCCTATTGATTTTTGCAGGTAGTTAATTTTTTTAGCATAGACTTACTGTGAATCATTTTAGCTACAATTTTTTTCTTTGTGTGCATGTTGAAGATATGGAAGGAATAGGAAAGAAGAAAAAAAATAACATAGTTTACAATAATCAAAGAGGTCAAATTGCTAAAATGGCTAAGGAACTATAGTTGAAACTTAATGTGAGTGAAATCATTGACAAGAGACTCAAGTGTCTCTTAATTTAATTCCTTCTTTTATAATCAGAAACCACCATTTTAAGTAAATCTGTACCCTTTAAAGTACATCTTAAATGAACAGGCAATTTTCTTTATGCCTTATCACACCACTTGGGGAGAAGACTACATATTTAAGCCAGGGTCAAGCAAAATATTCATTTAATACCTTCTTCATATCTTTGTTTTCAGTTTTGTTACATAAAAGAGCAATTTGACAAGTTAACACTGATTTTTTTCCATATTTTAATGCTACAATACAGAGAACAATAACATATCAATTAACTTTAATTACTCTCCTGCTTGCTTCTTCAGATACCTGCCATTGTAAGCAGTGTGCTTTTATGAATAGCCTCCTGACAGTGCAAACCTCAGAAGGTCTATAACTCCTTTCACAATTTCTGCCCTGGGTCTCACAAAAAAAATCATTTAATATATTCTTGTATGTTGCCTCATTTCTCCAAAATTCTCAGAAGTCAGAATCTTATCATTTATAACTGGATATTAACGATAGAGTCATAGAGCCACGAATGGAAGAGATCCAACAACAGTAAAATGAATACTCTTTGCCTAGGCAAGGAACCCTGTGCTCTACCAACTCCTTAGTTTATGCTAACTGAGATTCAAGGGTAGGAGGTTCACAGTGTGTCAGGATTATAAAGCTTGGGCTTCTGGGAAGCAGCCCTGAGAATCAAGTGTCTTTTCCTGCCGGGGTCCAGCCCTAGCAGGGTCGGGGGTCTTCCTGGTCCAGGGGATGTGACGGGGTAAACAGCATCGGCGATGGATGGACAACAACCACACAGACTCACAAGCCAGTGCAGAATGCTGACAAGTTTATTGAGTTCACACACAGTTTTTATACATTTTTTAAAGTATAACATGCCAAGAATGTAGTTAACATAAAACCCATAGAATTCCTGGTACAGAACAGGCTTACTGGAAAAAGTGATCATATGAGACAATAACATCCCCTACTATTGTTCTGATTTAATATCTAAGCTATGAACGTAATCAGCAAAGTTGATCTTAAGTTTCTATTTCATCATAAATGCTCTTGACATAGTGCTTAGCTGTGGTAAACAAGCTAGACTCTTAACTCTATTAGCCTAAGTTAAACTTTAAGTTCGGGCTAGCAAGAGGGCAGTGATCTCAGTGGTTACCATGGCAAATTTCCTTGTAGATAATTGCCATATTGTTTAGTAAAGTAAATCTTACTAGAACGGGGTCACAGGTACCAGAATCTAACATTTAACTTATGCCTATGAATACTTTTACCCCTCCACCATATAACATTTCCTGATTCTGGATCTAACTAACCCATGGGACACAAGAGAGGGTCTCTGTAGTAGGAAGCACTATAATTTTATTCTGTTTCTGATTACTAACAGTGAGACTATGTGCTTTTTGCAAACTCATGACTGGAGAAACAGGTGGCTCTGTGACTGTTCTCACACATAGCAATACTTGTTTAAAACAATCACCCCAGGAAAAAGACACATCACACGGTGGCAGGAAATTATTTACTATTTGTGGTAGGGAAGGGGCTATGGTTTCCAATATATTATTAATATTCTCAGAAAATGCTGTAGAATTCCCCTCACCCCCAGCAATCACCACTAGAAAATTTATTGAGTATTATATTAATAAGAAGATAGTGCAGAAAAGGCACCAGGACCCAGAGGCAGACATCTGGCATTTTCCCGAGATGATGAGACCTTGCAAACATCATTCTCCCAGTGGATCCTTGTCAAACACTGGTTGGATTGCCAGGCGCCCTCGCATTTTCCCATTCTCACATTGCAAATCCATTGTATGTATGATGCCTTCCAAGCCAATTTACCTAGCTCACATAGCCATGAATTTAAGGTAAAATCTAAATAATGCATTTAGGCAGATTAAAAATGGCACATCCTGGGAATTATGATCTTTGAGCAGTGTTAGGGTGTTAATTCCCTCTCTCATAAACTTTTCCAAGATAGTGACTTCTCTAGATGGACCTATCCAGAAATGCCACATGTGGTCTAGAGACTAGCTGTGAAGCAGTGGCCATTAGGGTAGGACATCAGGTATATGTCCTATGCCCTTCCTCCCTGCCTCATTTCCTTTTTCTTTCCCTCTTGCTGCTATTGAGTTGCACTTGTCAAATAAAAATATGAATCAATCAATCAAAATCTAGAGTCAGAACATGTTTCTTGAATCCTTCTACTTATAATAAACATTGCAGTAGTCCCCACTTATCTGAGGCTTCTCTATCTCAGGTTTCAGTTATTCATGTCAATTGCAGATAATATCAAACTCTATAAATACAGTACAATAAAATATTTTGAGAGAAACTACATTTACATAACTTAGTGACAGTATATTGTTTTTATTTCCTATTTTTATTATTGTTGATCTCTTAGAAACTTCATCATAGGTACATAAGTATAAGAAAAAGACATAGTACATATGGGATCCAGTACCATCTGTGATTTCAAGCATCCATTGTGGATAGTACAAAATATTCCATCAGAATAAGGGGGGATTACTCTGTAGCTATTATGAGTTGTGTATGAGATGAGAAGAGTTTTTTAAGCACAGAATTAACTCTAAGATAATGGTCATATAAATTAGGTTTTCTGTAGGTCACAGCTTCCTGCACTTCCATTCTCTGGTACTTTCTGGTTTTTGTTGAATCACTGGCTTCTAGGTACCTAGTAAATTCATTCTGCTTTAACTCTTCCAATATTCATAACTTAGTACACATAAACTCATTCTGCCTGTAACTCCTCTAAAATTCATACCTTAGTACACATAAATAACTTACTGTGTTACCTCTTTCTGTAGCATCACATTTCTTTAAAAGAACTCATGGCAAGGAAAATGATTAACCCAATGAATTCATTTCTAATAGTAAAATTTTAGGCATTCTGGTATAGATGTCATTGTGGGCATGTGTTTAGGTGAGGAGAAAATTTGTTTGATGCCATTTAAATCATACAAAGTCGATGAAAAGTTCAGGCTCTGGAATTTATCACACCTGAGCTTGAACATCAGCTTTGGACCAATGTCTAATGTATCACCACTCACCGGCAAATAAAAGAGATAGGTTAAAAACTATGTGATCACACATACTGGCTCTTAAGATTACCGCCTACATTTCAAGGATCAAAGTAAATCCCATGGCTACATCTAACTTTAAGGAAGCAAGGAAGGAATATTTTATAATGTCCCCAAAGGAAGAGAGTAGAAACAATGGAGCACAGCCTCAGGATAGCAACAATAATTTTCCTCTTCTGTTTTCAGTCCTGTGCTCTGTATGTAAGATCATTTTCTCACATAAGCCTGGGAGATATGTAATACACTCAAGATCTTCATTTTGAAAGAAGCAAAGGACAACATAGGAAATGATTTTATGAAACTAACAGAAATAGAGTATTTACAATCAAAAGAACTGTGGTAATAACAGGTGGTATTCACCTGTGCCTTTGCTTTATATGTTTTACCCTATTCTCTATTGCTGAATAATAAACCACCTTAAAACTTTATAATTAAAAAGCACCACTAATTTGTTCATAATTCCACAATTTGGACTGAGTTTCACTGGTGATTCATATTCTATTGGTCTCGGCTGGGATTGTTCTTGTAGCAGCAAGAATGGTTGCAAGGTCCAAGATGGCTGCATTCATTCTTCTGGGGGATTGTTGGGTCTGGGCTTCTTTTCAAGAATCTTTTATCCTCAAGGAGTTTAGCTTAAGACACTTTATACAGTAATCCCAGGGCAATAAGCAGGAAAGAACAAAAGTCAAAAGCATCTATGAGAGGAAGATAAGAAGCCACTCAATACTGCCAAACCATGTACCGGACCATCTCTGTTCAAAGTTAGGGAAACAGACTCTTGATGGATGAGCAGCAGAGTCACATGACAAAGACCAAGATCCAGAGAGGGAAGGAACTGTTGGTCTATCTTTGCAAGCAGTCTACCACACTTGCAGAAGAAGGGGACCATCAGTGGCTTTAGGAACCTTCCTGAGAATGTTCATGCAGCCCAGAAAACATACCACCATTTTCCAGACATTTCTCAACAGGTTTTCTCCTGCTGCAGCTGGACTACAGTCTGGAAAACAAGGGGAAAATGTGAATTCTATTTTGTGGGAAATGAGGAACTTCTCCCTTGATTATTTCTACATATCCTGCCAGTCAGTACCTTTCTCCATCAGAGCAACTCGCCTATCTGCTTGCTCAGTTAGTATATGAATAAGCAGCTCTTTGCAGTTTCTGATTCTAGTTTCCTTTTTTGTTGTAATATTTATTTCCTATGGTGAAACCACCTCCAAAATTTTACAAAAGTAGTGTGAGAAGAAAATCCTCTACACCAATACAGTAATCAATGCCACCCATTTCAAGTATTCATGCTGTGGATATTTCTTTTGAATCTACATAAGCAGTGGAGATATGAATAACCAAACTCTAGAGTTTTCCTATGACCTCATGTGACAGAGAAATAGGAAGCAAAGCTAACTATGCAAACCTTTACCAATGGAGCTTATACAATCTTCAAATAACACCAGGTTCTGCCACAGCTGGGTCAACTGAAGGGTAAGGAGGGTGAAGCCAGGCAAAAGTGAGTAGGAGAGTGCAGTGGGGGAGGGGATGCTGTGTGGGTGACAGCTTTTATTTAAGAAGCAGCACAGCATGGCCAAAGAACAAGAAGGTCAATGTGGCTGGAGGTCACTGGACCAGCTGGGAGTGACAGAAGCTGAGAAGAGAAAGGTAAATACAAACCATTACAACAGGTTTGGGGTTTTAACCTGAGAATTTATCCTGAAAAGATTTGAATTAGAAAGTGACATAGTCGGGTTTGTATTTAAAAATTATTAAATGTTGTGTGAACAATAGGTTAGACCAGGGCACAATGGAGGGAGGACAAGTCTGTTGTCTGGAACACAGGGGAGACATGCTGGTGCCTTAGAACTGGACAGGTGGCAGAATCAATAAGACTTCATGACAAAATATGTTTAGGCTGAGAGAAGGGAAGGTGGCAATTATGACTCTCTACAGGAGAAACATGGAGATCCTATCTGACTTTATTGGGTAGTTAAGAAGGGCCAGGGAGGAGGAATTTTCTAAACACAGTCCACTTTCCTTACCTTCTAAGGCAAAGTAGCTATACTATACCCCAGGGGTGCTTAATACATTGGATTCCAAAACAAAATATTAGACCAATTGTTCATTACTTTGAGATCCTTAATATTTGATATTAAGATTGATAGAAAATATGCTATTTTGTGGGAAATGAGGAGCTTGTGTGCACACAAATATTTTCCTAATAGTTGTGATACGTTCATTTTCTATCGTTGCATAACAGTATACCACAAACAGTAACTTGTAACAATACCTATTTATCAGCACGCTTTTATAGATGAGAAATCTGGGCACAGGTTAGCTGGTATCATTGATCATGGTCTCAGTAGGCTGAAATCAAGGAGTTATCTAGCAGTGTCCTCATTCAGACGTTAAAAGGGAAAGATCCATTTCTAAGTTGCTTCAGGGTGTTTGCAGAATCCATGCCCCTGTGGCTGGGAGATGTCAGTCCTCAGTACCTGTCTGTTGACTTTAGCCTGGAAAGGCCTATCTCAGCACCTTGCTGAGCTCCCCCATAGGTTCTCTTGTTTTTCCAGTCTTTTCCTCCAAGAAGGGCCCATTGCTTTCAGGGGCTCACGTTATAAGTTCCGGCCTATTTAAGATAGTCTTTCTTTTGATTAATGCAAAATCAAATAAATGGATAACCTTAACTACATCTGCAAAATCCCTTTACCATTTGCATAATGTAATTGAATTATCATTTTCACGTTCCCACTAAATCAACAGGATGGGATTCCGTAGGTCATGGACACTGTTCACCAGGGGCAGGAATCTTGGGAGCCAACTCACAATTCTTCTGACTATACGTGCATTATCAAGAAAGTATACTATTCATTGCTCTAATGTATCAACTTTATAGCTGTTTTTATGGACCAGTCATCTAATCTCTGTGACTATGTAAAAGTTGGGAAGAAAAGTGATTTCTAAAATAATTAGCACACACACAAAAAATGGAGTTTTATAAAGTAAGTGAAACCTCTTGCGATTACATTAATCCAGATTGCCACTACCTGCTAAGCGTGAGATCTGGGTACATTTTACATCTTAAAAATAGACTGGGGCATTCTACTCCCAACTGCCTGAAGTTAAAAAATAAAAACAAAAAAAAAAAAAAAAAAAAGGAAAAGGAAAATAAAGTTTTGATAATATTAAGTAAGCCATGTTTCATTATTCCGGTTTGGATGCACAGATACGAGAAAAGAGAACTGTAACATAATGGAAAGTCAAATTTGCCATTAAAATCGTGCAAAAGTAACAGGATTTTTAACTCAGTCTTCTCTGTGAGATCTAGGTTTTGTCTCAGTATGAATCATGTGTGATCCCTACTTGAACAGGTACTTATCTAGAGGAACATCCTTGAGCTTATTTATTCTTGGACTTCACCTCCCTGATTCCCTAAATGTTGCTCTGTAGAGGACTCCTCCATTAAAAAGTGGCCAGTTCAGAATATGGCCACATTATGCTATAGTGTGCACTCTTTTAGGTTGAAAATCGTAAACTCCACCCATGGGTAAAATAAACCTTCACATGTTGTTCTGCAACCTAAAACAATAATTGTCATATTGGATCTGCTGTTTCTCTGAAATTAAGTGATAAATTAAGTGGTAAGTAGCAATTTAGATGAGAGGTCTTTCCATTAGGGGAAAAAGAAAAAAAGATTCCTGTCTGAAATTTAGTTACCCTTCAAAAAGTGGTCCTTTTCCCTGGGGGAAACCCACTCCATTCCTGCTGTATGATTGTTAATTTCATTGGCTGTTGAGGACAGGATTCTGAAGTTATCACTTTACAAATTTTCCTTAGCCATAACTTGTACTAGTAGGCTGAGAATAAAATTTTGTTGATTCATTGTCTAATATTTAAAAATTCAGAGGCTACTTTTCCAAAGAAAATCACCAAAGATAAGAAAGCTTACATAGTCTGTAGAGAAAGGAAGGATAAATAATTCCTAGTTTGGCAGCTGTTTGAGATCCTCAGGTACAAATGAGTTACAGTGCATTAAAGAACTTGTGTGTTGGCCAGTAATGCACCTAGCTTTACTTATTTGTTGTGTTGTATTAAGGTGCAACAGTTCCCTAGAGATGTCACGTTCCTGAAAGTGGAGGATACTTCTAGAAATATTATGGTCTCTGTACTTTTCCATGGAACATACTGAATGAGCCTGATTAAGAATTTAAAGATATCATAGTCTAGAGCTAATCCAAAAGATGTTGCACAGATTTAGTCAAGGGCCTGAGGGTTATGACTACTTGGAGATATTTAGAGAAAAGGGGATCCTATAGACTCAGAATGAATGTCTGAAGACCCATTTTCTCAAGAGATTCCAAAGAAGATCTCCAGAATTGATTTGGGGAAGTTGTGTCCTGAATGCTTTAATACATGGAGCATAAATTTGGATCAATAACTTTTGTTCCCACCCAAAAAAATGGGTTCAGCAAATCATATAGTTGTCCACTTTGAGTTGTGAAATTTATTCATGTCAACCTCTGCAGGACATCAAACTATGTTCTTTATCAATCCCTTTATGCAATGTGTTAATTTATATTTAAGGTCATGCTGACATTTTATCCAGGGAGCAAGAAAAATACCTTCTTTTTTTTTTTTTTTTTTTTTTTTACTTTCTTCTACATTTGTGATTTGATCTTTAGGGAAAAATGTGCCTTCCATCTTCAGTTCAGCCACATTGATAGTCATAGTCTAACACGTAGATGGGAGGTAGCATTTGGCACTGATCACATTCAGTTAACAGATATTCTGTCTTGTCACAATTTAGAATGCCTGATGTTTGGAGGAGCTATAAACCTTATTTACATATTTGCCTTTGCCAACTGTAAATTTCCCTTTTATTGTTGTTGGCCTTATGGGGCCATAAACATTTGCCATTTGCTCCTTGAAAGTTCACCGCGGATGAGAAATATTGAAGTAAAAATGTGGTCCTGTTTCTCCAATCCTTTGAAAGAAATTCAGCCTCTCCAAGTGATCCATTTGCACTATATATATATATATATCTAGTTGAGCCTTTTCTTTTTAATTCAGGTTTTCTGCAAGAGTCTTTCTTTTAAAGCCATTTATAATTGAGGGGAAAGGTGTGAAATACTTTTTTTTTCACACAGCATACCTTGCAAAGGCAAACCATATGTTATCTGTTTCCTATGTATTTTGTATTGCAAGTACCATATGCCTCAAGTGATTGATCTTACCGTTACAAGGAAGCTACGGATACATATATTTAAGTCTCTCTTGTAGGAAATAAGATATCCCTCTATAGCTCTTGCAGATTAATGTTCTAAAAGCCTCTGATCATCTCTAATGGATGATCCATAATTTACATCAAAATTTCAATCACTTTAAATTAATATAGCCATTTCCTTAATGAAGCTTGCTATTAGGGCCTGCCCTGATTTTCACAAAATAATCCAGTCATAGGTGTTTACAATTTTTCATTTAGCTTAGACTATATCTTCAGGTTTGCTTTTTTTAGTTTAGTTTTTTAATTAATAAATTACTTATATTAAAATAAATATCAACTGTACATTCCTTTATGAAAAATATATTCTGTATTCATCTTCACTGTTTCCATCTTCTATTGGATTCCATATGATGCAGGAACAATAAAAATATATGTATTCTGCTAACAGATTTATATAAATATTGTGAGAGTCATCTCTGAGAATAAAGTTGTTTACTTCTTATTTGTACCCATGAGACTTACAAGAGTAAGTCACATTAATTCTGATGGGATTTAGCAGTCAAAATTTTCACACATCAGCAAAAGGGATGTATGTGGGCATAGCAAATGAGGTAGCTGAAAAATGAATCTCTATGACCTAAATTTTTTATTGTACATAATTAATATTGCACCTTAATACTTGTTCAGCTAATTGTAGGCATTAATATTGGGTGCGTGTTTACTCCATAGTAAAAATAAACACTTGTGTACTAGTCATCATTAAACATAGGGTTGAAAAACTAATCTGGCTTCATGAGGAATACCAGGATTCAGTTTACATCAAATGATCAAATTGAATATAACAGAATATTTCAGTACATCCTGAAATTGATGTGTGGAGAAAGGATTTGGTGTTGTTAGCTGAGATGGTCTTGGGTCCAAGGATCTGATCTAAATGGAAATGTGGCTCTAGCCATACTGATTTCCCATGAGGTCTAGTAGGGGGATTCCTTGCCTAACACAGTGGTTTCCAAACTAGGCTCAGGAATCCACTGCACTACCTTGGAAACATCTAAGGGTTAAGGAGGTAGAGTGTATAGGAACAGGAAGGACTGAGTCCTAGCATGTCTTCTTTTAAGATGGGCAGCTCTTCTTGTACCTTGTTTACATATTAGATTCTTTGTGGGATTTCCTCTGGAGAAGAGATCAAGAGCTTTAAAAAAGAATTATTGCAAAGAACTATAATAACATAGGCTTCTAGATGAAGTCAAGACATCCTCAGATAGATGAAATCACAAAAGAAAGGCCACAGGGCTGCCAAGGACTTGGCCATTCCCACATTGGGATTAAATCACATTATGTTCTGTCTTTTCCCTGCTAAAATATGAATGTGTGTGTGTGCACATGTATCTATGTATGTATGTATACACATATATATGCACACACATACATACACAAATATGTATGTGTTTCTCAGTTCTAGTTTAGATTCTGTTATTAATAGTCTTGTGTGGTCTGGTGAGATGTAAAAGTACTTTCACTCTGGAAAAGTTAGGGACACTCCTTGGCATGCTTCATGCTGTTTTAAACTCAACCTAACAATTCTTAACTAGATATGGGCATAGATGCCCTCCTGTGAACAGCTAAGAAAAAAATATATAAGTTGAGAAGATTTTGCTAAGGTCAAGGATAAGGCCAGCAAAGACTCACAGATGTTGTGGTTTCCTGATCTCCTCAGCATTTTGATGATTTTCTGAAACTGGAGCCAATGTTGTTGTTCTGATTTCCATCCATAAAGCAATCTTAGAGATTATCGAGGCAGGCAGAGTCACAAATAAAGTGTCTCCACACATGAGGCAGGTAGAGCAGGAGGCAGGCAGTGAGGAGATGGGATTGAAGAGCCTAAAAAAAGACTCTCACCCCTTCCAGGCAGGTAGCTAATTCTGGCCATGTGGGGATGCAGGCACAGTGCTGCCAGATGTTATGGTTCAAAAGGAGCTAAGTATCCAAATGTTGCTGAAAAGTTTCTCACTTTTAAAAGTGGGCAGCTGAGGCTGGGGTTGTGGCTCAGTGGTAGAGCGCTTGCCTAGCATGTGTGAAGCACTGGGTTTGATCCTCAGCACCACATATAAATAAGTTAAATAAAGGTCTACGGACAACTAAAAATAAAAAAAAATTAAAAAAATTAAAGATGGCAGCTAATAAAAAGATTAACACTGTGGGAAATAATTTTAGGCTAGATTCATAGAATGAAACTCAAGCTCATACATACAATCTAATTTATTCAACAAACCCCTCCCTATTTTCCAACAAGTAGGAAAAGTATAAGGACATTAAGTGCTTTCCTTGGATATGGACATACAGGAACTAGCCAAGACTAGAGCCTTCATCTCTGGATCCCATCTGGAGATTTGTACCTCCACTTTTCATCATTTCCAGGGAATTAGTATCTGGCACACATTCAAGGAATTGCTACTATATCCTCAGTTTAGGAACTATATTTGACTTAAAAAAAAAAAAAATCCAAAACCAAATCCTGACATGCCCCAACCCAGAGAGGATAGGAAGACCTGAATTGCACAGACAGCAGAACATAGAGATAAAAACAATTTCACAGGGGGATTTACAGGTTTTAGGATCTCATTGCATCTTGAAGACAGTGTTAGAAGGAACCAGAATCGCTTTGAAGTTTATTTTGTTTTCTGAATGGACAATTTCAAATATTTATGCAAGTGGAAAGAATGGAGTGATGAACCTGAACATATGCACCATGGATTTTAAATTATCAATGTGTAACCAGTTTTGCTTTTATTTGCTCTCCTACTTTTGGAAGGAATTTTCACCATAAATATTTTGTTCTGAGGTTCTGAGGTTCCGGAGCCCAGTTTGGAAACAAGGAAGCTGGAGAGAGATAGCTTTTAGGTGTGACAGTGGGTGAAGGGGTGTAGGTGGGGGACAGGAAAGCACTGAGAGGAAAATACTATGACATTTATTTCTGATCATGGGTTTGCAACGGATGTCTATATGGAGCAGAATAGAGAGTTCAGGAAATCTGTGCCTCCTCCCATAGGGATGATAACTGGAGATAAGGATATAGATTAAATTCTCAGATGAAAATGTGCTTAGAGGACAGGAGAAGGCAGTAGAGGAGGAAGGGGAGGAGGAGAAAGAGGATCCTGTGACAGACTGGTGTGGACATTTCTGACATAATCGAAAGAATTTTCACAAGCTTCTCTCACTTCATCTACCTCCTGTCTGCTAGTCCATTCTTGCCTGTCACTGAGAACAAACTGGAGCAGTTCTCCTAGAATAGGACCCCACCCCCACAGGGTCACAGGGGATCCCAGATCCTCCCAGCACCATTACAAGGATTATGCCTCGCCCTATTCTCCCTGCAGTGTGAATTCACCCTCTTTATCTTGCCATCAGCACATTGACAGGCTGTTATCTCTTCCTCCAGCTAACACCTTCTTCTTTCCTTTCTCTTACAGCAAACCTGTTTGAAAGAATTGTCAATATGTGCTTTCGCAGATGCTCCCCTAGAATCGAGGTTTCCCTTCCATCATTCCCCAGTCACTGATGTTTTTGTGAGATGCGAAGAACCTGAATTTAATTTTTGATTCTTAGTCCTCAGTCCTTACTTGACCTCCCAGCATTATTGGAAACATTGATCATTTCCTTCTCCTTAAAGTGCTTCCTTTGCTTGGCTTCTAGGACATCACACTCTCAGTCTTCCTCCTCCTGCTGTCTCTCTGCTGAGTCCTTGTCAGTCTCCTTTGCTGGCTCTTCTTCATCTTCAGGTGTTTAATGCTGGAGTGTCCCAGACCTCACTCAAGTCCTGAGATCTTTTCTCTTCTCTATCTGCATCCACATCCTTCTTGATCTTAGCAACTGTACTGGCTTTAAGTCAGCAGCCAGGTATATGTTGATGATTCTTGAATTTCAATCTTGAGTTTAGATTCCTTTCTTACACTTCAAACTTCCAAATAGATTGTCCTTCCCAACAGCTCCTTGTAACCTGTAATAGAAATATCAATATATCAACGTTAACATGGCTCCAAACTCTCCTTCCTAAATCAAAGGCAACTAATCTGGTTGCTCAGATCAAAATCTTCCTTTGTGTCTGTACCAATCAGAGTTCTCTAGATAAAGAGAACCAATAGGAGATGCATATGTATACCTGTGCATTTGTATTTGTACGTGTGTGCATGCTTGCAGTATACAGGAAAGAAAGAGATTTTAGGGAATTGGCTCATACAATTGTGGGAGTTGGAAAGTCTAAAATTTGTAGGGCTGGAAACTCAAGATATATTTCTGTGTTCCAGGCTTGAGGCACAATTACTTCTCTGGGTAACCTGGTTTTGCTATTAAGCCCTTGACTGATTGGATGAGGGCCACCCATATTCTGGAGGGTAATTTGCTTTATTTAAAATCAATTTATAAGTGTTAATCACATCTACAAAATACTTTGTTATGACATTTAAACTAGTATTTTACCAAACATCTGGACATCATAGCCAAACCAGATTCACACATAAAAGAAACCCAACACTGTGTTATCCTGGACCCCCTCTTCCTCACATACCCAGCCAATCCATTAGCAATTACTCTCTTGGCTCTTTCTTCTAGGTATAATCCACTGTCTGCTCATTTCTCCCCATTTGTGCTGCAGTACTCTGGTGCAAGCCATCATGGTGTCTAATTGAGTGACTGGAATAGCATCTGGATAGTTACAGTGGCTCCAATGCCCTCCATATGTAACCCTACCCCATCACTTCTCTGACCTCAGCTCCTACCCTCTTGGTTTTCATCACTTCAACCATTTGGCTTTACTTGATATTGCTGGAAAATTTCTACTTCCAGACCTGCTTACATATAGCACACACTCTTTCCCTCCTTCAAGACTCTACACAAAGCTCATCTTTCCAGGGAGACCTTCTCTGACCACACCATACAAACTTGGGAAGCCCCTCCTCATTCCCCAGAAACACCTGTTCTTTTTTCCCTGAAGAATTATATTAGTTTCTCTAACAACTCAAAAAACAAAACTCCCAAAATTTCAAAATGGTCAAAACCTTCTTTTGTGTCTGTACCAATCGGAGTTCACCAGATAAAGAGAACCAATAGGAGATGCATATGTATACCTGTGCATTTGTGTTTGTACATGTGTGCATGCTTGCATATATGAGAAAGAAAGAGAGGTTTTAGGGAATTGGCTCATATGATTGTGGGAGCTGGAAAGTCCAAAATTTGTAGGGCAAGAAAGGGTGTCTTTTTCAGGGCACTAATCCCATATTTGAGCACTCATATTGATTAGCAGCAACTTTCTGCCATATTATGATTAAGAAACACAACACACACTTTGGGTTCCAGCAGCTTCTGGGCTCTGAAGTCTAATGCATCTAGTGGGTGGATGGGGAAAGAACATATGGGTAAGTGATACCTACTTCTTAAACCCAATTATGACATACGTCACTTTTACCCGTATTAAGGTCACAAGAACTTTTCGACTTTTCGGTGTTCCTACCTAGACATGAGGAAGGTGCCTGGAAGGTACTTCCCAATAACAACTTTACATCGTGGAAGGAAAAGCAAAAACTTTGGCAGGATAGAATTTTCTCTGAACTCTCCCATATCTGCTTATTTTTCCTCTAGTAGCATAGTCTTAGTCTATTTGGACTGCTAAAAATAAAAAAGAAAGAAACAAAGGAAGGAAGGAAGAAAATCCATAGATTGAGTGGCTTTATAAGCCACAGTGATATATATAGATATAGATAGAGATAGAGATAGATGTAGATATTTTTTCTTCTATGGTTATGGAGCCAAGGAAGCCCAAGATCATGGGACCAGCGCATTTTGTGTCTGGTGAAGGCCTGTTTCCTGATTCATAGACTCTTTCTAGCTGTGTCCTTGCATAGTGGGAAGGGCAAGTGAGCTCAGAGGGTATCTTTTTAAGGGCACTAATCCCATTCATGAGAGTTTTGCCCTAATAATCTAGTCACCCCTCAAAGGCTCCACCTTCTAACACCATCACATTAGACAACAGAATTTCAGCATAAGAATTTTAGAGGGGCAAAAACACTGTGTCCATAGCAAGAAATTGTTGAATGGTAACATTTTACATTTTTATTTTCCTTTTTGCTGTTGTTGTCTGTCACTCCCACTAAAATGCCATGATTCATGAGACATAGATTCTTGCTTGTTTTAGTCATTGATACATTTCCAGAGCCTAGAACAGAATTAAATAATTTGAATTAATAAATTAATCACTGGCTGGCTGGATGAATATAGGAGTTGGAATGACATGATATATGCTACCCAACTGTGTTTGATCAATATGAGGGATTTGGACCAAAAGTAGTCATTCTGGATGCAAAAATGAAAGGAGTTAGAAGACAACCTAAGAAACCCATTTAACACTTGATGACTTTATCCTACTGTTGTTATCTAGGAAGTGTTATTATTACTTAACTTTTAAAATTTGGTTTACTTAAAAATGAAACGTGGTTATCATTCTAGTTAAGCTAATTGTTGGTAACAGAACCTATGTACCACACAGTCTTGCATGGCCTAGACGGAGACACACTTAATAGATATTGGCTGAAGAAGTAACTAAATCATGGATAAAAAGTTATTGAGTTAGGCTTCCTTCAGTGTACACACTGAGATGCATTAATTCTTTGGCAATTAAGTACAAAAAGGTTGTTAAAGTTTTGAACCTTTGTTGCATAGAAAAATACTGTCTTAGTTGGTTTCCTGCTACTCTGTCAGAATACCACAGACTAGGTAATTTATAAACAAAAGGAATTTAGCTCATCATTTTGGAGGCTGGGAAGTTGAAGCTCATAGTACAAGGAAAGACTTTTGTGCTACATCATAACATCGTATAAGGGCAAGTGAGTATACATGAGACAAAATATGGGCCAAGCTCATCCTTTTTGTAAATAGCCCACTCTAATGACAATTAACCCACTCCTGAATTAAAAGTATTAATCCCCTTAGGAGGACAGAGCCCTCATGGCATAATCACTTATTAAAGTTCTTACCTCTTAATACCATCACAATGGCAATTGAATTTCTTTCTTTTTTTTTTTTTTTTTTTTTTTTGTACCAGGGATTGAACTCAGGGGCACTTGACCTCTGGGCCACATCCCCAGCCCTTTTTTTTTTTTTTTTGGTATTTTATTAGAAGCAGGGTCTCACACTGAGTTACTAAGTGCCTCGCCATTGCTGAGGCTGGCTTTGAACTCGCAATCCTCCTGCCTCAGCCTCCCAAAGTGCTGGGATTACAGGCGTGCACCACTGCGCCCGGCTGGCAATTGAATTTCAATATGAGTTTTTTGAGGGGGCATTCACATGCCATAGCAACCTCCCTCAGTGTTGTGTGATCTCTCAGTGTATCTTTTAAGAATGATAAAAATCAACATCAACACTTCTGACTTCTTGCTGTCACCCTCATAGTATGTTCCATTTGTGAAACAAATCCAAATTGGAAGTTGAAATCCCGAAATTGAAAGGTAATTTGTGTGTCTGTATCTTTTCACTGTATTAGAACCTTAAGAATTCATCATGAGGTCCTGGGGCTGTGGCTCAGCAGTAGAGCACTCTCTTGCATGTGTGAGGCCCTGGGTTCGATCCTCAGCACCATGTAAATAAAAATAAAGGTATTTTGTCCACCTACAACTAAAAAAAGTATTAAAAAAAAAAAGAATTCATCATAAAAAAGATTTGCTGCTTCTTCTTCTTCTTTTTTTTTTTTTTTTTTTTTTTTTTTTTTTTTTTGCTATTGTACTCAAATTTGTCTATAGTAGAAATGCAAACTTTATTGGAAAACACAATCAATACATCAATTCTAATTATCATCCTAGTTTGAGATGACATAATTTTTTAATGTTACTTTACTTAAAACCATCATATACAAAAAAATGCAAAGATGTATATTCCAGGGTGCCTTAAAATGAGCAGAAAGGCACCAGCATATTTTGATCTCATATGTTACAAAAAAGCAATAAATTTATAAATCAACATATCCATGTAAAATAACTACCATTTTGTAGTAGTAGCCCAAAGGGCAAACTGAAAGATTCTGTTCATGTATGAAACTGTGGAACTTACTCTGGTCCCACCATATCAAATGGATTTACAGATGGTCTATTTGGCCAAATTGTTAAAGAAAAAATGACTTGGAATATATGTTATTTTTATTTTTCGTATTGTTTGAAAAATGTTTCAAGTGTATTTCTAAAGCACTTGTCCTCATAGCATTCCATGAATGTTACATAGTAGAAAGTTTTGGGGACTCTACTTAGATATTAAGAGAAATAAGCAATGGAAAATCAAGTACTAGAAAACAAAATAAGCACAGCAAAAGAGTACGCAAGGCAATAATCCAAATGAAATTATAAATATAATCATGGCACATGGAAGTTAGAGATGTTTTATTTATTCAGTGAGAATTTTTATAAGTATAAATCAAGCCCATTAAACCCTAGTTAATTATACAAATGGACAGTTTGAAGGTGACCATCCAAATAAAACCAAATTTAACTCTATCCTCTCCAGCACTATGTTATCATTTCATAACAGTGTCCTGATAATACATTCTGCCATGCTCTGAGGGTACTCTTGCTTAACTCCTCCACTGTTACACACTTCTGATTTGGGTGTTACCTATCAACCAATGAGAGCCACCAGGACAGACAAAATGAAGGTGAGGCTATTCAGCTACTAAGTGTGTCCCTGTGGGTTGGGTGAGTGCCATCTCTTGTATCGTTAACCATGCTATGTCTTTCTGCCATTTGTGTTGTGATGCAGTGGATACATCTTTATTCATATTAACTGGCAAAAGGCATTCCAATGTGTCAGTCATGTTCTGGTAGTACGCAAATGGCACACACTGAAAGGAGCAGCTGAAGAGAATGTAATGAAGAGGTGGCAGAGCAAAGAGAAACCAAAACAGAGGTGATGTTTACAGTGAGGTCTTTGCACCAGCAGTAGCAGCATCACCTGGGAACTTGTTAGAAATGCAAATTATCAGTCCCTACCCTGGACCTACTGATTCTGCAACTCTAAGGATGGAACCCAGCAACCACACATTAACATGCTCCCCACGTTGATCTTGCTGATTGCTCTTGCGGAGAATCACTATAACAAGAATGATGTTCCATACTAGGGATAGAAGCAACTAGAAAGAACAAGAGGGAAAGTGGTAAGAAAAAATCCAATGAGAAATAGAATTAGAAAAAAAGGTTGCCAGACCAGAGCTGTGTGTTTTCTAGGGTGAAAACTTGAAAAAAAAATTCCTTGAATCAAGGATCTTCAGGAGGAAAAATAAATAAACTTTAGAAGCTTTTGGAAAACCTCTTTACAAAATTATAGTTGTAGGCCTGAGTTTTCCACCTTGAACCTGCTTTTCCTCATGGCCACCCATCAGCAGGTTTCCCTGGATTCTAGTCATGGAAGGGGAAGAGCAGCATTCTACTGTTTCACTGTGGCCACAATTGAGAGCCCTGGAGCAGGTGGATTATTGGGCTCAGGGGGAAGAACCTAGAGCCTGTAGGTGATCCAATTCCCAGCACTTCAAGCATTTAATGTAAGGGGTCATCCTGAGTTATCCCACCCTTTTAGCAGGACAATAGTCAAATTTCTCACTTATTCTTAAAATTATTGTTGAGCTTGTTACTCTTAGCTATTGTTGAAGGTGAAATGCTTAAAAATATGGAGGGGAGGGGAAGTGATGGAGCAGCTCAAAAAAAATCACATTGCAATAAATCATCAGCTGGGTGGAACTCATCCAAGTGATGAGAAGGAACCACGGAATGAAGTAGCTGTGCTACCAACAAAAATATGTAATTTATCATTTAAAACAGCCACTGAACTGGAAGACTGGAAGACTGCCAAGGTGATACCTATCTTTTTAATAGGACCAAAGGTGATCCTACAAATTATACATCTGTGAGTTTCATATTGACGCTAAGAAAAATGTCTTTACAATGAAAATGATCTCCTGTGTAGCCTCGCACATTGTTTTAAAAAAAATCACTCAGGCTTCAAAATTGTCATTAGGTCTAGAAAATTTGCCTGTGTGCCACCCACAATATAATGGACAAGTTCTACTTCCATGTCCCCAGCCCATGAGGCCCAGATCTCCACAAGCATAGGCAAAGTATGGGCACAGACATTTGTGAATTAAATGGGCCAGTACATGCAAAGTCCCAAGCACAGAATGGTCTGGCAGAGCACAGAGATAGTATTATTGCTCTTGTTTTGCAGTTGTTGTCAAGAACCAGATCTACAAACAGCAGAAGACACATGAGAGGTGATATGAGCGTGCCCATTCTTACCTCATCTTGCCCCACTCAGTTCTTCTTTGTGCTGTTATTAGCACATCCTTTTTTTCATCCTGTGTGAAAGAACAGGACATTTTATCTCAAGAACGAAAGACAGTGTTGTGTCATATGGTATAGGAATCTAGAGAAAGTATGACCTTTCTTGGTGTGGTAGTCTGATGACACAAAAGGTAATATGGAAAGATGGTCTTTCAACCATGTTGTGTGAAAAAGAGTGACATGGAAGCTGCCAGAATGATTTCTAGAATCATGGGGCAGTATGTGTTCCTGTGCAGTTCATGGTCACTCGTTTTACTCAGCCCCAAATCTAAGAAGGGGAGAGGATTCCTATTTGTTGAGTAATCATTATTATCCCATTAATTCTTCTGAATATCCAAGAAGGGAGCACATTCTAAAGATGTTATTTAAATTAAGGTCCTAAAGGAAGCTACTGGGCCAGGATCACAGTAGGCAAGGGTAGGGATTCACAGCAGTTGTCTCTGACTCTGGGGCCCATTCTACTATATCAGCCCACCTCCCCAAAGTCCAATATGAACACAATGGCAATTTTGATAACGCTTTGTGAATTTCTGATAGCTGTAGCAGCAGTTAAAAAAAACAGAATTATCTGAACATAATGTATTTAAACACTGACATCTTATGATGCATTCTCTCAGGAGACTCTGTTAAGAAAATTGAAGCAACAAAGGGAAATCAGAAGTTTTGTTTTGGATTAAATAGCAAGGAAAAGAAACCTCATTAAAATGGCACATTTTCGTCAAGAAAGATCGTGAGTAAGGGAGTCCAAGGATATAGACTAAGTATTGTGCATATGCTGCCTGTATTGATGACTCAGAAGACATGTGGAATATTAAGTATCAATATCTGCTGATAACACACTTTTAGGAGAAGTTAGGAGATAAAATATGATGAAAGTCTCAAAAAAAAAAAAATACATGATATGACAGCCCAAGACAGAGCACAATCTGACAGATAAATTAAATCCCACGTAGGCAAGTGCAAAGCAACATATACATTGAATGTCACATAAACATTTATTTTGTTTGATGGAACATTTAGCAATCCTGTATCCAAGATGAATTCCAAATTATCTTTAAACCTCTTAAGGCAAAAATAGGAGCATCAGTTCTCAGAATTGCATAAAAATAGCCATTTCACGTGCAGCAGCTGTAGGAGGGGAAAAATTATGTCTCCACCATATGTAAATTAATATTAGGCCACATTAATTAAGAAGTGTAGCAAAATGGTGCAATATGCCTAATATGCCTAATATTCTCATGTACAATTTTGGGAATCTGTTGTATGTTCACACTTTGATCCTATGTTTACTCTTGTCACTCCGTTCACAAATGAAACAGTGACAGGAGAAAAACAACAACAACAACAAAAAAAAAAAAAAAAAAAAAAACAGTCCAGAAATGTGTCATGAAATTTGCAAGAGCTGTGAAGGGGGAATAGCTCCTTCAAGAAGAGAAATAGGAGCGATGAATATAGAAACAGGGGCAAGCAAAAAGGACATGCCGTGGGATGCGCTGTGGGAAATAAGGGATAGTGTTAAGAAAACAAGCTGAGACCCTTATTTTCTTTTCTCAGTAGCAAAGAAACAGGAAGGCGCTCAGGGAAACCAACCCGCAGCAAATCTAAAGGGAGACAGGGAAACAGACTCAGAATAGCGTCTGCAATTCCAGCGTGGTGCTAGTTGGGTTGCAGCTTGACTCCGACAATTGGAGGAGGTTTGAGAAAGGGATTCCAGGCTGCTAAGAGTTCTGGCAGTTTATTGTCAAGACTAAAATTACAAGGATGCTCAACTCCACTGCTTCAGGGCACACGCTGCTGATCACCAGCCAGAGAATGAGAGAAATGTCCCCCTGTAGTCCTGTGTTGCACAATTAGGTGTATTATGGGGGTTTTACATCTTCTGGAGCATGTGGCATTGGCCAGATTGGCGACAGGGTACCAGCCCCCCTGTTTCATTGGTCTGTTCTGGTATGGTAATTATTATGTCCGCAGGCTGCTCTTTTAGGTTTTACAAGTTTCTAATTCACAGGGGTGCTGCTAAACACTAGAATGGAGATACGACTCTCATCCACTACTGCTGCAAAGTTTGCACAAATTGTAAAGTAATGTCGGGTTTCCTAAAGAGGGTTTCCCTGGCCATGGGTGAAAGTTGCCTGCTCCACTCTCTGCCTGCTCCTCTGAGCCATTAAATTGATTCATGTCCAGCATACCAGCCCTCAGATGCCATTTCCTGTAACAGGACCCTTTGACTGAATGGGCAAATACCAACAGATTGTCCCAAAAAGAAAGAAAAGAAAAACAAATACTGGCTTTTGTACAATTTGAAGTGGCTACTAAGACTCTCGTTGTGGTTTTCTGAGTTCCCTGGGTTTTATTTTGTATTTGGGGAGCTCTTTGTTCAGTTGTCAAAAGGATTCTGCTTTGCCAAGAACTCAGGTAAGGAAACTTGATATTCTTTTCTGAGTTCTCATTCTCTCTGACAGTGAACATTGGACTATTAAGGTAAATCCTGTACTGTCCACATAAGGGAACTAATTCTGAGCCTGTGTTTTTCTCCTGCTGAATAACAGGAAAACATGGTACCCATCCTAAGTGATTACTGGCTGAGTTACTAGCAAATGTGCCGGTAACACCTCTAGTCAAGATCTAAGTGATTACTGGCTATGCTACTAGCAGAAGTGCCTGGGTCAAGATCACCCAGCAAATTGAGTCTGTACCATTTGCCATGCCATTCCAAACCATGATGGAGTTTGGTGTATAAACACCGACAGGATGAGACTGTCTTGTACAGTAATTATAAAAAAATAGAAAACAGTACTGACATTCCTTAAAATGACCCACAATTCATTTGTCAACCTTTCTTCTATATCTGATGCACTACCAAAAACAAAAAAGTTTTAATTTTTTTGGAAAGTATTCTGATAGTTATTTTGGCAACTCAAGACCTTTACATTTGAGGAATATTTATTTGTACCTGCCCTCAGCTCCATTTCTAAGAGAGAAGAAACATTCTAATGTTTGGAAATGCATCTGACTGGGTATCTGAATAAATGGTTAACTGCTGCATGAAAACAGTTTTCATTGGCTCCCTATTGCCAGAGCCGAGCCTCTTTTCTGTCAATTATTGAGGCTGGTGATTACAGTGACTAATGGAAAGCCTACGGCCATTCTTCTCCACACGTCCATCAATACCAGCATGAGGCATATAAATGGGATCAGGTGGGAAAAGGCAATAAGTCATATTTGATGCAGCCCTTCCCCACCTCCCTGTCATCTTCAAAATGACTATTTTTGTGTTGGCCCAGACTGGCAATATTATAATGCTATGCTATCAGGCCTTACAATTTAACTAGTCCTTATCAATATTCATATTTCTTCTTCTCTTGACTAAAAGAAACCAGAAAAATCTTTAGGGAACTGCTGAGCAAAAACGCAGGACAATCTGGGTGTGGTAGCACACACCTGTAATTCCAGCTACTCAGGAGATTGAAGAGGAGGATGAGGCCAGCCTGAGCAACTTAGTAAAGCCTCTGTCTCAAAATGAAATTAAGGGACTAGGGTTGTGGCTCAGCAGTAGAATGCTTGCCTAGCATGTGCAAGGTGCTGGGTTCGATCCTCAGCACCACATTAAAATAAATGAATAAAATAAAGGTATTGTGTTCATCTACAACTAAGAAAGAATTTTTTTTTTTTTTTTTAATGAAATTAAAAGGGCTGAGGACATAGCTCAAAGGTAGAGCGAAGCATAGTTGGATTCCATTTTGGGAAGCAAATAGAAGGGGTAGATATGTTTTTACTTGTAAAAGGAGGGGAATATCTAAGAAAAGCAGTGATTTGTTTGTTTGACACTCGCATAAGTGTAGTTATCATAAAAAATGCAATTTCAGTACCACTCAGTAAATTTCATTCATTTTTCCATCAACTAGGGGTAAATAATGTTTGACATTGCAAACACTGGGTGATATTTTATAATAATATCATTGTCTACAGTCTCTGTTAAGCAGAGCTGTTGCGGTACAGAGATAATGTGTCATCTCAATCAACTTGGATCAAGAATGGATTGTAGGTCCTTAAAAATTTGTACCTCAGAGGAAATAGGAGCTGAAATTGATGGAGTTCTGGTAGGAGTGATTATCATTGGGTGATGATGGATTTTGACAGCAGAGACAAACTTTAGTTTTTGAGAAGTCACTCATTAGACAAGTCAGGTAGACTTTTTCAGAGCATGTGGGCTTCTGATTAGAAAAATCTGAGCAGATCTGATAGCAGGAAAGGAATACCTGTCACTCAAAGATTATGCATGATAGCCTCAAACTGGCATATCACACTGGCTGTTTTTAAATTCCCAGGATACTACATTTCTTAAAACAGATTTACTAAAAGTTTAATTTGAGACCTGTATGAGTCAACAAAGTCTCCTTTGTAATCCCATTAGCATTTCTTGGAATTCTGCCTCAGATGAGGTGCTCAGAACACAAATTAATGAAGAGAGTATAAAAAAGCATGTAGGAAATCAGTATACAAAACAAACATACCAGGCATATTGTCATTAACTATGCTTGTCTATCACACAGAGGTGATGTAGGGTTTGTTAAACCTTTTAAACATGTCTAGAAACTTCTTAGGAACAATCTTCACTTTCAACCTAATCGTGTGAAGACAGGGTATTCATCATCTGTTTTGCTTTCTTCCTACTTCAGTTGTCATGACTACAATCACTTTGTTTCCCTGTCACCTGTAACATTGCAGGTCCTCATTAGCAGTACTTGTAATAGATCATTGCTGCTTAACATGTATAGGAAAATATATAGTGACTCAGTAGTTGCCTACCTTGGATGTCATTTCATACCAACCACTGAATAACAGAAATCTAGAAATTTCTACAGTGAATACAGAAATAGAATGAGGTTAAAAAAAAATGGGGAATAAAACAATAGCACACTTAATGTTATTTAAAGGGCAAGGGTCAAACTCCTATTCTTAAAATGCTACATGGAATTTGGAGAGTGAAAGGATAGTTGTATTCTTATCTTTACTTGATTTCATATTTGATTAACATATATTTTGTGAATACATGAAAATGCAGTTTACTATTCTATAAATAACTTAATGAGTCTTAAGCTCTTCCAGCTCCTCTCTCCCATTTGCAATTTGTTAAAATTTAAGGCATTTCTCCTGCTAACAAAAACAATATGTCTTCCTGTCCAGATTGCTGAGGAGGGGATTGAAATTTGAAGAATAGAAAGCATCAAAGTGAAAGCAAACACTCACCTATGGTTAATAAGTACAGCAATGAACTTCAGAACTCCTATTGATGGCATTAATTTAAAGACTATAAAAGGAACATGGGTATCAGCATTGAAATGGAAATTAATATGAATTAAGTTTGCCAAAATTAACCTTGATAGGAAATCATTTTTAATAATAGTCCAATGCAATAAAAAGTAGCAGTGTACAATTCCAACCTAATATCAATATTTTTATAATTCATATTAGGTAAGTAGATAGAAAAAATATGACATTAAAGCTAACATCAGGGAACACTGAACTTTTAGAATTTTCAGAAATATTGTGATTGAGTTTGTATTGTGTTAAAGGTGATATTTGGACTTGTTCATCAATAATATATTACAGAATAATCCCAACAACTATTGCAAATAAGAAATATATTCAAATAAATCTGATCTGCACTTCAACAAAAAGTGACTTGTACAGATGAACTCAAGTCACTTTGATTCAGGTTTTCACTTCAAATATTGTCATTGTTCAAATATTATATTCTATAGATTCTGATTTTTCAATTTTCCTCTTCACATATAATACTTACTCATCTCAATATTTATACCATGTAACATAAAAATCATTATTTAGCATGTACTCGACTGTTCTGTTGCACTGAATCAAATTGCTTCTCTTCTTTCAATTCTATTTTTCCTCCTTTTGGCAAACCACAAGCACTTGAGGGAACAGGAACCACCTCAGGTCATTGTAGTCTTCTATGGGATGTGGTTGAAGGAAGCCCATAATTCATTCTGGCATTTCTTCAAAGGAGAAGGTTTCCAAAGTCATAATTATTTGACTGATAATAAAGTCACTCTTTGCAGAAGTCAGTAGGACCACACTAGACTGCTCTACAGGTTGTGGCTCCTTTCCTCCCCACGCTCTCTTTTTTTATGCCCTGCACTCTGTCTACAACAGACCAGTGCCTCCATCTTTAAGACCAGGCCCAGTGATGTGACTAACGCCATTTTCTTTATTTTTACTCCCAAATTGCCTTGCATCTTATTTACATTTGCATTATCATGTTTGGTCATATAAAAGATACTACATATTAACTGAATGGCATGGATCCCACATTGAACTGCCACCATTCCAACTTTTTCTAGGAATTACCTCATCTTGCTCATGCATCTTAAATATGTCCAATGATTTCTAGTACTTTGTCTCTTTCCCTTTAATCTAGAAACATATTGCAAATCTCCCATCCTTAAAACACAAAAACAATACCAACTTTCTACTCTGCTAAAGGTTAAAAAAAAAAAAAAACAGCATTTATGAAAGCAAATTCAGTCAATTCCTTTCACCCTCAAACAACATCCTAATGTGATAAATGCCCAGATTCTAAAGTCTGAAGATTAATGCTAACACCAAGTCTTCACCATACTACCAGCTATGACCTTTGCAGAGCTTTTAAACACTCTAAAAGTTTTCTCTCTTGTAAAAATTTTAAAAGGGAAGAAGAGAGATCTTACATCATTGGATTGTTGTGAAGACTAATTCTTTATATATATATAAAATATATATATATATATAGACAGATATATAGATATATATATATTCAATGATTTAATATAAAGCACGACACATAATAATTTCTCAAAATTAGCAGCTAACATTATTCCATCTCTGTAGAGTTAATCATCAAGTGCATGGTCAATGCCAAGCACTATGTCAGACACTGGGAGGGAAGTGGTGGGGAGGACCATCTGGGACCCACCGGACCCTGCTCACAAGTCCATTCAGTCTAGGCTAGTGATTCTCAGAATTCCTCATGCCTCAGTATCACCTGGAACACTTGTTAAAACAGAGATTGCTGGGCCCCACCAGAGTCTCTGATTCACTAGGTCTGGGGAAGGACCCACATATTTGCATTTCTAACAAGTTTAAAGAAGCTACAGATACTACTGGTCCAAGAACCACTCTTCAGAAGTCACTGGTCCTGTCTGGTACTTCCATCATTGTTTTTGTAGCCCTAATTCCTTCCTCTCTTTTGTTGGTGCCACCATATTCCCAGTCAGTTGGGCTGGAAAATTGAGTGGCATCCTTCCTTATATCTCCTTTACTTTCTCACTATGCTCCCCTCTTTTTAACCTCTTTTCAGAACTCATATAAAGTGTCTCTAGCTAGTCTCTTTCTCTACATACTACTCCCAAATTAATATTCCTAAAATAAAGTTCAAAATGTGCTCATTCCCTCTCCCAAACTTTTCTTCAATTCCCTTCTGCCTTCAGGGAAAAAAGAAAAGCAGCCCAAACTCATGACCCCAGACCTTTCAGATTTCAGTGATTTGTCCTCAGTAATAACACAGATGGAATAAATAAAGCTCCACAGAGTGTAGAGACATCTGAGCTTCATTGGACCAGAAGACTATTCCAGCATGCAAAAATGGTATGTGCTCATTCTTGCGAAATAGCATATGTTTATCTGGATTACATCAAGAAGTTCCTTTTGGTTAAACTAATGTTTCTCAGATCATCCATTCATGTTTGTTACAAATTCAGATGTGTTGGCCTCAAACACATTCTGAGTAGTTGAGGCTTAGTAATCAGCATTTGTAACAAGCCCCTTCAGTTCAAGGTGAGAAAACCACTGGCTGAGATCAAGATCAGGAAAGAGGTGAATGTAGAAACCTAACATGAGACCAGGTTTAAAGACAGACAGAACTGTTAACTGTTCTCAGGTCCCTGCAATAGAGTTGGAAAGTATTTAAGAAGTTGAGGATAATCAGTTGTGTTCATTCAGGGAAGGAGCTATGATAGAGGAGAGAGGAGGACCAGGTGTGGGGACAGCTGCTGGGATTCAGCTACTGGAAAAGTCCAGGCAAGAGAACAAAGCAATAGGAATCAAAAGTCAAGATCACTTAGGAGGCTATTCAGAGTGATACTGAAAAATAACTCCATGTCCAGGCAGAGTGAGAAGTGAGGAAAGGGGTGGAGTAAGGAGTGAGAATACTAAATATTCTACTTGGGGTAACTGGAGAGATGGAATTGCCATTAACTAAGACATAAATCACAGGAGAGGAAGCAGTTGGGGGCTAAAGAGAGAAGATAATTAACTGTGTTTTGATCATGCTGAGATTGAATTGAATCTGATACAAAGATGTATTGAGGATCTATTATGTGCCAGACATCATGCAAAGCAGTGGGGAACCAACTGTGAGCAAGAGAGGGAGTCCCTGAGTTCGTAAAACCAACCATACAACACTGGAGATGGTTAAAATAATATATATTAAAAGAATGTTGGGTCAGTGCTATGGCTGGTGAAGGACTAGGTGGCTTAGGACTACAGGGCCGAATTCCCTCTCATGGTCTGCATGAAGGGAGATAGTCCCTGAAGATTTCCCAGAGGAAGTGTCACTCCACTAAGACCTGAAGGATATCCTGGAGTTTCAGGTGACAGGGAGACAGGTAAAAGGGAAAACATATGCCAAAAAAAAAAAAAAAAAAAAGAAAGAAAGAAAAGAAAAGAAAAGAAAGGATGATATATTGCAAGGTCCAGAAGTGATAAGTGCATGGTACCTTTGAGGAACTGAAAGGATTTTGTGAGAGCTGGAGTGACGTAGTGACTCCAAGGGGACAGATTAGCTAGGGAAATGTCTATGCCGCAATCACAATAAGACCATAAACAAAGTGTTTAAACATGGCAGACTCTTCTTTCTAAGGAGAACAATAATGACCCAGAGATGAGCAGATCAGGGAAGAGAGTGCACACAAGAAGGCTCTGCCATCCTGGCCATGTGGGTTTCCAATTCTGGGCATAAGGCAGATGATCCAGTTCTTGTCATTTCCTGCCAGAAAGATGCAAAAAGGGGACTAATGACCACATGTCCAGTTGTTACAATGGCAAGATCTGGGGGTGGCATATACCACTTCTGTTATCTGGTTAACTAGAACATATACCTGTGTGATGCCCAGCTGCAAGGCAAGTCAAATAGCTACACAGAAGTCATCCAGGGAGGAGATGCTGAGAAAAGGTGAGGAGCTCAAACTACATCCAAAGGATGCTGGATAGACTCAAGAGTGTAACATGAAGAGATTTATAGGGAGAAGGATGAGAAATGGTTTAGAGGACAAATGTTTAATCAGGTGTGTTTGTCACAGCATTAGGCTAATGAGGTATACTGGGACAAAATAATGCAGTGGTCAAATGAATTTGGGAACCCTAGATGCCAACCTCTTCCCTTTCCCAAGAGCTTATCATGCACACTGACTTAAGAAATATGTGAGAAATTCAGTAGAAAAAAAAATTTGTTTGACTCCATGTTTTCCATACTGATTTGATCATAGAGATATTTTCTTTCATACTATATTAAAATAAGAATCACATGTTGAAAAATATATCAGGAGAGCAGTGGGTAAGTGGTCAAGCGGTGAAAATTGGAAAATTAACCTCAATAGATTGGCAAATTGAAGGAAGCACAGAGGAAAGGTAGTGGCCTTTCCTCTGGGGAAACTACCACTTCCCTTAGTCCCTTAAGCAAGAAGAAAATCTCTGCTAGATCCCCACCTCCTCTACTATGAATGGTGATCACCCCACATACAGTGTATTATTTTACTTGCTGCATACAAATGCTGTTCTATGCTCTATGAAGGCAGAGTTTTGTTATACGGCATTGAGTTTCTCTTGTACAATTAACATTTGCTACCATGTGCCAACACTTCACATTCATTAGGTCATTGTACCTATGTAACAGATAGGTGAGATAAGGTAACGACTCCATCTTGCCAATGAAAAAACTGAGACAGGTTAAAGAAATGATCTGAAGTCACAACTGGTGAGAGATGGAGCCTTTTTATTTTTCATTACTTTTTTTTTTTTTTTTTTGATACCAGGGATTAAACTCAGGGGCACTGACCCACATCCCCAGCCCTATTTTGTATTTTACTTAGAGACAGGGTCTCACTGAGTTGCTTAGCACCTTGCCATTGCTGAGGCTGGCTTTGAATTCATGATCCTCCTACCTCAGCCTCCAGAGCCACTGGATTACAAGTGTGTAACACCACACCCAGAGATGGAGCCTTTTGAGTTGAACCCTGATCTCCGTGACCCTCAAGTCTGTGCCCACCATCATCATTATCTATAAAATAGGATCAAGGAATCATTTCCAAATGAGTGAAGAAACATAAATAATTTCTAGTAGCCTTATAGCCAATTTTCTGAGTGTATTTCCATTAAAATTAAAATTGAGACTATTCTTTCTAACTAAACATCAATCAATGAAAGTGTAAGGTAATTCTTCTGACAGTAGCTCATTCCTGAATTACATGAAAATTACTCAGGAGGAGTATGGAAGTGTTTAGCCAGCAACAGAGTTACTAGCTACAGAATTACCTCTAAGCAAAGAGCAGTTTTTCATCTGCTCTTGAATATTGGTTTGAAGCTTCCCCATAGCCCTGGATATGAAGGGAGTCACAACTAAACAGGGGCATGTTGACTGGATAAACATCATATTTCCTTTTTATCGCCTTTTCCCCCCAAGTAGTAGTGTATTGAGTTACAACCTTATTCATAGTTCCTACAGAGACACTTTGAAAAACTGGGCCTTTATAGTAATATTGACAACAAAAGCAGGTGTTGTCACCTCCCATTAGCATTAATTTAATTGGTGATTCACTACAATAAGAAACTAATACCTCTCTGTGGTGGGCCTTCCTACCAGAAATGGGGAGCAACAAAAAAAAAAAAAAAAAAAAAAAAAAAAAAAAACAGTGCAGAAAATGTAGTGAGACACCTTTTTGGGAATATTAAATGTAAGCTGTATAAACATTTGTTTTCCTTTTATCAGTAATGAAAAGTTCCTAATTCACTCTAGCTGGGAAGACCATTGTGGGGTATGGTTAATTGGTCTTGAAAGACAATTAATATCTGTCAGGAACATGTACCAAATACACAGGTTTTGCAAACAGTCAATCCCTTTGCCCCCTTTTTCTCTGTTGCTCTGTTTATTGTGCCCAGTTAATGTGCTCTTTTGCCATAATAATCTCCAGCTAAATCGTAATTGCTCTATTGACGGCATTACTGTACATTTTTGACAGATCATTATTCATACTTAACCACTTGACCTGGAATAAATGTTAAAGCAATTACCACTGAGAGCTTTTCTATGAGAAAATTGAGGCAAAGTTTAGAGATAATCAAAATGCAAAGCTGATCATGATAGCAATTGGAAAAATGGCAAATCCTATTAAACAGATTTTTATTAGCCAAGTTGATGCCAGTAGATATTATCTGGTAATTTAGTCTTATTAAAAAGAAAATAAAGCAGCTAATTGTTTACTATTCTGGAACTTATTCCAGCTTGCAATTTGCAACTGAAATTAGGCTTTATGTGGCTCATCTATTTTGTCACATTGAAATATGAAATCGTTTGGTACAAAGCACATCTGCTCGGTGCCTCTTACATTACCAGAAAAATCCCTCATTCAATATGTTTTGTACCTGTTGAGGCATTATGGATGGATTAATTTACAGCAACCGATATAAAAGCTAATATTCAGTATGTTTTTATTATGTCAAATATTTTAAAGTCTGTACTTCCAGGGATTAAATTTTATTCCTGTTTTATCTCACTTTATATTCAAACATTGACACAAATGATTTTTTTTTCCTCATTAAGTCAAAGGGCAATGGACTTCTGAAAGCACTACAAATGTATGTTCTAGTCTTTAGAAATAAGAAATCATCTTTTAATTTGGACCCCAATCTCAAGCATAGAAGGAACAATGAAAAAATTTTCAACATATTTGAAGATAAACAATTTTTAAGTTTTGGAAGCAAAATGCTAAATCAATTGTGTAAAGGTGAAAATATATTTAATGTCCTAAAAATTGATTTTAACATCCATGAACACAATTTATTCCTTAATCTTGCTATATTCTTTGAAAACCTGCACATGTTTGTGAGCTACTGAGAATGAGTCAAAATAAAATTCACAACTATTTCATTACTCAAATGCCTGGTCAGAAAGCCAGTGGATAACAGAGTAACGATATTTAGAAAGTTGTCTTTCGTCTTCTCACATGATCTTTCCATACAAAGTTGAGAAATTATTTAAGACAACAGAACTTGACAAAAGTCCCATTTTAATTTCTGTACAAAATTCCCTTTTCCCCTTAGTTCTTAAAAACTGTTCAGTTAAAAGTTTGGCGTGATTCAGAGTCTTTGGACTAATATCTTGAGCAAAGCTGTAATCAAAAATGTGCACCAAAGAGACAGAAAGTCTTAAACAGATAGTGTAAAGTTTTACTGGCCCCTACTGAATCATGAGCCCTGTTTGAAAACTATCATTAAAATTCAGAAAACCGATTACTGATATGAGGATATTGTTATCTTGGGAGGTGCAGTTATCGGGGTCTACTCCAGTTGGTTCCTGTAGTTTCTATATTAATGGAAGTTTTTTTTCACAGTTAATGAAAGGAGAGACTTTCTTTTAATAAGTCCATAAAACATTAAGTAGATTTTTCCCTCTTTCTTCTGCCATTTTCCTCTCCCAAAAGAGTCCTTTTGAAAGTCCAAAAGGTACACATTTGGCAGTCAGATAAGGACTGGCAGTTTGTAAAAAACTCATTCTGCTTCTCTGTTCTTAGAGTTGGCCTTATCAAACTGATGGTGTTTGAGATAACAGACTCTAATTGTTTCAAAATTTTTCATAGTGTAACATCACTTCTTTATAAGAGGCATTTTGTGGAAGTTTTCCAGATGTTCTTAATGTGTGAGAGCCAGAACAGCAAAGAAAGTCACAGGATTGAAATTCTTCTTTTGCCATGTTTGTTAACTTAAATTTATTGTCAATAGAACATCTTTATTTTAAAAGTCAAATGGAGTTTTTATAATCCACTCTGGCTTATATAAGGTCAAGATTTTTCCAATATTTTTATTTAATTCTAAGTTTATGTGATACATAGTAAAAGTGAGTTAAGATGACTGAGTTATAGCTGAGTTTGATAATTTAAGAAAATCCATAGGTCATTGTACTTTAATGTGTGTCAATTATTTCTACAGACTTTATTTGTTCTTTTAATACAGAATTTGAATCAACATCCATTGTCCCTCTTTTCTTTGATATTGGCATCCCAGGAATCTGAGTGTGGGACTTTCTCCCTGACCTTGACCTGGGCATAAACCCAATACTCTATTCTCCTATTAGGGCATCATGTCATGATTTTAATGTATGCTTTCTACTGAATAATTTTAGTATTATTAAGTCACAAAACAATCAAACCATATGTGTCTCATATCAGCCACATAGTGAAAGGGCTGAAGGAAGTCACAGAATAATAAACAACTAAGTTCTTTGTATTTTTCCCCTTGAAGGATGTTATAGGTCAATTCTGCCCAACTTATTCTAAGAGGACTTTTTGTGTCTTAGCACCACTCTGACACTCTCTTCTAGAATCTATTAATAGGCTAGGAAAAGAGGATTCAATGTTCCAGCAGCTGCCAAACTGTACTGGTAATAAATACCATGAACCGAATGCAGTATCCTTGAAAACCAACTATACCCTGAGCCTAGAACTTGCATGCTTCTGTTACATTGGCCAGCAGATGTTTCTGGACAAATTTTTCCCCCTGTTTTCAAATTTTAGGTCTAATTCCTAATTAGCAAAATCTTGTCAAACTTATGTTTTCAGCTGCATGTGAAAAAAAAAAAAAAAAAAAGATCCTTGATGACCTAGTCAAACAAATATTCTGTTTGAACATTTTCCATGAGATTGGAAGGCTTCCTTTCCAGGTTCCCAAAGTACCTTTGGGTCCTCAGGTATCCTCCTGCATTTGTGTCCCCAGAGGCCCTAGGCTGGTAGAAATGGAAGGTGACTCTACACTAGATACTACATATTTTAGCCTTGGAATCTCCTGGACACCTCATTTCCATTCTCACTAGAAGTCTCATTGGTAGGAAAGACATTATAGAGTTTGGGGAACAAAAAGTTGGGAAACTTTTCAAATTTCAAATGGGAGTATTGAGGAATGTTTTACAAAAGACAGATTTTTAGCCTTCAAGTACTATAGATTTCAACAAGCAAGGATAGGGTGAACATGCTTCAAATTTAAAAGAAGGTATTTGCAGAGTGAGATTTGATTCCTACCTCCAGTGTTAGAACAGGAGATGAGGGATGAAAGGAAACACACAAGGGAGAGTCAACTTTGCCTTGGTTCATGCTGCTTACTACTTCCTGAGTCTCTGAATGACAGGCCTTTTCAGTTATTAATGTTATCATCCATCCTGTCTCCCACAGTAACTGTTTTCATCTTTCTAGGTGATTCCACTGTTTTCTTACTCTTTTCTTCTACCATTGTCCTTAATGATTTCAGTTGTTCAGATGTCATTTTGGAATATTGAACACATAATTCTTCATTATCAATTAGATAATTTAGTGTCATGGTTAAGAGTCTGGCCACTGGAGCTCAACCACTTGGATTCAAATCCTGCCACTTACTAGCTAAATAATCCAGGGCAAGTCTCTTGCCTTCTCTTTAATTCAGTTTTCTCATTTGCAGATAGGAATAATAATGGTAGATAGTACAGAAGAATATTGTTGTGAGGCTTTAATGAATTAATACATGAAAAATGCTTAGAATGATAATCTGTCATGTAGCATTAGCTATTACTGTTAGCATCATCGATGTCTCTAAAGACATTTAATTTCATTGATCAGCTTTTATACCTGACCACACCTTATCAGTACATTGCTTCAACAGCCAGAGGTCTGAAGTTTGGTGTGTCTCTGTCATTCCTAGCTTCCTTGCAAAACTCACCTACTGTTGCCGCCTGCAGCTATTGCCGTCTGCAGCAACGATACCACGGGAAAGAATTCGGAGGCAGACTGAAAATGAATAGGTTCTTTATTCTTCCTTCTTCTAACTTCTCTCTCCGGCTCCAACAACCTCTCCAACTCGAACCACCCCCTCTAGCCAACCTCACCTGGTTAAATACTTAGATAAATGCATGAATATAAGGTGAAAATACTTAAACACCTCTTATGGCTCTCAGCTAACTTAAGTATCTCTTTACTCTTACATTTCCCCCCTTTGTTTGAGAGGGAAAAATAGATGGGTGAGCTCTCACCACATCAGGATCCCTGGTTAAATACTTTTTGCCTTAACACATTTACATGAAATCGTAGACAAGCACACAGACATAAAAGACATATATAAGAAAGAAAAAATATAATTGTGTGCACACTTAAAAGAGCGATCATCTCGTCCCGGCTGGAATGAGACTTAAGTTGTGAATTTATTGAAGGAAAAAGGGCGCAGCTTAAAAGTTTCTTAGCTGAAAAAGCAAAGATTTACCCATAGTCTGAAAAGAGCGACGAACTCGCGCAGGTGTGCGGATTGATAACTCTTTTAAGGGAATCATTCCACAACAACTTCATCTTGGTCCTTTTGATTTGGCACTTGTTTTATTAATCTTGATGGTATCCATACTGGGGAGGGACTCATGGAAAAACACAAACAGATCCTCTCCCCCAAATTAATACTGGATCTGGGACCTTCCATGTGCCTGAAAGAACATCCTTCCAGGAAACCAAAGGTTTATGTTGTTGGTGTGGATTCCAGTGTCTGTCTCTAGCGAATATCCTTTGGAATCCAAAGTTAAAAAAATTTAAAGTAAAAAGGGCAACGGAAAATCTGTCCCTAGGATTTGTCCAATTTCCTTCTTTTTGTTTCAAAAGCATAATTTTGAGTGTGTGATTAGCTCATTCAATTATACCTTGGACTTTAGGCATTATACAGAATACCAGTCTTATGGAGTATACTGAATTTTGTGCAAAACTGTTTGAAAGATGAGGATGTATATGCAGGGCCATTGTCTGTTTTAAGCATTTTGGGAATGCCCAATGCAGCAAAAAGCTTGTAGACAATGAGATGTAACATCTTTAACTTTTTCTCCAGCATGTAAGGAAGCAAAAATCATGCCTGAGCATGTATCTATGGTCACATGAATAAATCGCAATTTTCCAAAACTTGGCTCATGAGTGACATCCATCTGCCCCAAATGATTGGGCATTAATCCTCTTGGGTTAACCCCATAATGTGGATTGGGCAAATGTGTCACACAAGATTGACAAGCCTTCACAATTGTTTGAGCTTGATCTTTAGTTATTTTGAACCTTTGTTGTAAAGTAGTACTATTAACATGAAATTGAGAATGAAAAGAGGTAGCTTGTTGGACCTGCTGAAAATATAAAGATTGTTTGAGTGAGGGCATTGGCCTTTTGATTACCTTCATGGAGAGGACCAGGCAAAATTAGTATGAGCAAGTATACACATGTTAACAGCTCAAACTTACAGGTGTGTCACATAGTGTTCACGGGCATAGAAAGATTCTTAGATAAATGCATGAATATAAGGTGAAAATACTTAAACACCTCTTATGGCTCTCAGCTAGCCACCATCTTAGCTATCTCTTTATTAGGGCTCTTACAACCTACAGAACAGCTCAACTCAACAGTGCCCTGGTTCCTGAACTCCTCTGTCCACTATATACTAACCATACATTCACCACCCTCTTTCCCCTCTTGCTCTCAGTTTTTATGCTCTACTGGAGAATCAGGAAGAATCCTGTAGATGCTCCATGCTACTTGTCTTCATACTGTTTGTCAATGCCTTTAATTATTATGTTCCTCAAGAAACTTTTTTCTTTTCTTAAAATGGGATGGTATTTGATTAGGCAGTAGCATTAACAGTTCCAATATTTGATAGGAATTGAACCAGTTCATCTCTATTAGGCAGGTGCCACTTTATACCATTTCACTAAGAAGCTGAGGCTCAGATAGGTGAAGCAGCACCTCAATGTCCCCAATTTTCAGTCAACTTGTTGGCCAACTCAGGTTCCCAGACTTGGGCAATCAGGAGCCATAACCAGTACCCATTAGACACCATGACATCATCATGGTGAACTTCCTAACAAATACCCAAAACTTCATTGGTGGTAAATGCTAGATTATTTTCTCATAAAAATTAAGTCTTCAAAATATTACTAAAGCAATATATAAACTGTTCAACATGCAAATAGAATATATATAAAATGAAAAGTCTTCCTCTCTTCCCACCAATCCCATTTCTTAAAAGAAATATATTTTGGCATGCCCTTCCAAAATTCTCTATACACCTAACTAAACCTTGACACAGATGTATATTTACATATGTGATAGACATGTGTTACTTGTTCATGAATAGAATCATTACATGTGTGCCCATGTGTGATATATATGTATAAAATATGCATATTTTATACATACCTTTATGTAAATGCACAAGTATACTATTCTCTATAGAAACCTTGCACATTTGACCCCTGGAGACAAGTTTTACACATCATTCTTTAGTTTTGATAATCATAAAATTAAAACCAATGTTCAAGAAAGAAATTCAAAAAGTGAAATTTCATATTAAACTTAATATATAACAAAATCTAAAAAAATAAACACTATTTAATTTTATAACTTTTATTTTACTTTATAACAAAATAAACACTATTTACTTTTATTGGAATACATTTCCCCAAAGTATCCATTGGAAAGTTAATCCCCAGTGCAACAATATTAAGAAGTGGGATCATAGGAGGTGATTAGGCTATAAGGACTTCACACTCCTCATGCGTGCATTAATACCATTAATATGGGAGAAGGTTTGCTAATGTAGGAATGGTTCCTTATGGAAGGACAAGTTCACCCCCCAACACACTCTATGGCCCTTTCACCTTCTGCCATGGGATGATTAACTAAGAAGGCACTCACTAGATGCTACTTCCTCCATCTTGAACTTTCGAACATCCGGAACCAAGAGCCAATGAACTTCTATTGATTGCAAATTACTCTGTCTTAGATATTTTGTTATAGCAACACAAAACATACTGAGACACTCCTTGTCCTTGAGGGAGTAAACTTGGAAAATCTTGAAGTCAGTTGAGGACCTATTCCTGGGATATCAAGTTGTGAGATGGACCACCTGTCCCTTATTTACCCTCTCTCTAACCTCTTCTACCAGAGCAATTTCACTGTGTTGGTCTACATATAAAACTTCTACTTAACATTTCATTTGAAGAAATAGTTCTGAGAAATCTGTGTGGCTCAGCCAGAACACAAATATCACAATGTGAAAAATTTTGATCAGTATGATAATTTTATTTTGAGCCCAATGCGTCCCAGGTCCCTATAACAGTACCTGGCAAATAGTAGATGCTCAAATATTTGTTGAATGGATGAATATGTGAATATGAATACATCTTTGCCTATACCCACAGCATGTTAAAATGTGAAGTTCATGCTTCTCTTTGACTTGACTTTTCCTCCACAGTTTCTACCCTATCAAGGCCCACTTTCCACCAATTCTACTAATCTAAACTCAGACCAATCTCCTGCATGCTCCATCTTTTTTCCTATATTGATTTTCTAGGGCTGCAGGTACAAAATATCAAGTGATTAAACAATAGAAATGTATTTTTCCAGAGTTCTGGAGGTTGGGAGGCTGAGATGGAGGTGTGGGTAGGGCCATGTTCCCCCTGAAGTCTAGGGAAGGCTCTGTCACTGGGCCATCTCTTTGCTACTCATAGTCTCCTGGCTTATGGCAGCATAAGTCTAATCATCATGTGGTATTTTCCCCCGTGGGTGTGTCTGCATCCAGATTTCCACTTTTTGTACAGATGTCAGGCATTTTCATTAAAGACCCATGCTACACCAGTATGATCTCATGTTAACTAATATCTATGAGCTTATCTGGAATAAGGTCACATTCTAAGGTAATGGCCTTAAGAGTGAGTTTTGGAGAGTTCTGGAGAGACACAATCCAAATGACTATTTCTCTTTTTCTCTCCCTCTCCATTTACTCTGCCTTTGCTCTTACTGTTTCTTCTCCCTGGAGTGGCCTGTTCTGCCCTCTGACTCTTACTCAAAAACTTCAACTCTCATAATATCAGAAAGCTAAACTTAACTTACACCTTAACAGCTTGATAACTTTTCGGGGTCCTTGAAAACAGAATCAGAGATAGATGATCTTCCCCAATGCCTATTTTGGAGCTCTTGGCTCAAAACAACTGCCAATAACAGATAAGTAATTACTAATTGTGGCTTCCTCACAATTCATAGCATTGACAGGAACAAAGAGGACACCTGATTATAATTTTGCCTGCAATAATCTATCCTTGTTTAGATAGCAAAGATTTAAATCCCTCACCTTGCCAAGAATATTAAATAACAGTAATGGTAAAGCCCCACTGTATGCTGGATGCTGCTCTAAATTCTTTGCATACTAGTTCAGTTAGTCCTCACCACAATCCTGGGAGTATAATTATCATCTACCTTTATTTGATGAAGGGATTCCAAGAAAGGTTAAGTAATCTGTTCAAGGTCCTACCCTACTTAATGATTTGTTGGGAGTTGTAACAAGGGTGGCTCCAGATGCCAGGTACTCCAAATGACTACTCTAAACTTCCTGCCTTTTCAGGACCTACACAATGTGTTCCTATGTCATATATTTTATAATGGGCATTTTTAAAACAGAACCTTACTGGAAGTCTTAGGGAGCAGGTTAGAGTTTTGACTAAGGAGGGTTTCTTCCTCTTCTTTCCGCCACCATACTTTCTTTCCCAGTGTTTCCCCACACAGACTTGAAAATAGCTTACACTGGACCAGGTGCCCCCAGAATACCAGCACCCAAGTAACCCAAGAGAACCAATTGCTTCTGCTCTCTTTCTGACCTGCAAACCCAGAGACATGTCTGTCTAGTACATTGGCTTACCTGGTTGCCTATTCAGTGGACTAGTCTAGCCTTGACTTTGCAGTCTACAGGTAAAGCCCAGTCTGTTTAAGAATGTCATGAATGTGTTGAAAGTTTTGTTTGATAGGACCTCTAGGGAGATCTCAAGTCTGCATCTGTCTGCTGAAAGATTTCAACACACAGCAACAAGTTGAAAGCTTGCATAGAAAGCATGTAAAAGATGGCTTTACTAGAAAGTTATAAATAAGAACCATTTCATGATTATTCTGTTAAAAGGCAGTTTACACTTTCTAATTTTAGATGGGAGATTTGCTTTCATAGATTATCCAAAAGTACATCTTAGCCAAGAAAAATGTGAAAGACAAACAGCTTATAATACTACTTCTAGAAATTGATCTCTACATTCAAGGTAAACGGATTGCAAGTATTGATTAATACTTTGTAATGAATACCATTTCATAATTTTTAATTAACCACTAGGTAATATTTAATGGAAACTACATAATGTAATATATGTGAGTTTGAAAAATGGGAAGGCAAAAGGGTTCTGTCCTTTAGTCTCATTGTGGTAAAAAAAGTAATTGCCCAGAGTGACCAGTTTGTTATCATGTTTTCTTCACTGGTAATTCTAGATTATTAATGTCCCAAAGCACAAAGTGATACTGCTATATTAATTCTCTTGGCCTTGAAATGATCTATGACACAATTTAAGAACCATGCATTTTGTCACCAGTTAAAATTGATTGTAACCCAGTGAAAGAAAAAAGACAAGGAATCTTGTGGAACTAGAGAATAAATTCATCCATAATGTGTATTCTTTTGAAAATATTAGCAATACTAAATAATGTGAATTTTGCTGCAGACACCTGGCAGTGAAGTAAGAGGGAAAAGATTTATACTTGGTGGTACAGCATTAAATACTGAGGGTAGAACATCAGCAGAAAACATTCAAGTAGAATTGGAAACAATAAAAGTCCAGTCTTCACATACAGAACTATTAGAAGTACTGTGTGTGTTGTAGGAAGAGCCCAGAATTTAAATGAACCATTTATGCCTGGGCTGCCCTAGGGCAAGTACAAGGTACATTAATAATGCAGTGTTTATTTGAAATATTTTATTATAGCACACATTTATTACTAAAAAAGAAAAAAGTCTAAACAGCAGGAAAAAAGCCAGGTTTGCACAGGTTCAGCATTCTGTACAAGTTATTTTCAAAATAGGATTCCTAGAAAAATTATATCATTTCTTTCAATACTTCACCTGTGACACTATAAATAATACATATTTATTTAAGTAGTGGTATTATATACTACTACTTGTGTTGTACATAATTTATAGAAAATGATCTACCAACATGGGTAGGTAATGTTCTCCACGAAAGTAAATGATTAGAATTAGAAAGTGATGAAGAACTCTAAGGGTCGCCTAATATGAGGTAGAGTAAATTAGACTTCTTAACAAGTGCCTTCATGTTTTCCAAAAATCATAATCAACTTGCCTTCTAGTATAAATATGAGGAAATTATTACTAGCTATCGTCATGAATAAATTGACTCATATGTTAAATATACATAAGTAACAGGAGAATGCCATTACACTTACTTATACTTATTCCTGAGAAGGTTGCCACACACAAGCTGTGTTTACTTGCACAGAACACTGAAGAAAGTTGAGGATCATCCATGTCTCCCTGCAGTAAGTGGGCAGAGCATCATCTTGGGAGCAAACCGACCTAAATAA
Organism: Tamias sibiricus; assembly: GCA_025594165.1. Taxonomy (NCBI): domain Eukaryota; kingdom Metazoa; phylum Chordata; class Mammalia; order Rodentia; family Sciuridae; genus Tamias; species Tamias sibiricus. Next base: position 43,375,616 of record CM046661.1, read on the forward strand.
CTCCTGGCTTAATTGTTTATTACTTGCATGATTTGTAGCAAGGTTTTTCACCTTTCTGAGTTTGTTCCCATGTCTGAACAATAATACCCACTTCTCAGAGGCAGTAGAGGAATAAAATAAGGGAAATAGTGACAAGCGCCTGAGCACTTAGTGCTGAGCAAACTGGCTTTAGTTCCTGCTATGGCTCTTTACACCCAGGCAGAGTACAATAATTACTGTGTAGCAGTTCAGTGACTGTTTTTTGTTTTTTTGTTTTGTTTTGTTTTGTTTTGTTTTGTTTTGTTTTTTTGCCTATTCTTCCCTAGCAAGTTAGTTACTTCTAGGAAGAAAACTTTGCCTTTCTTATCTTTGCATTTCCAGCAGTGAGTTAAAGGCCAAGCACCTGGTACTTCTGGTCCATAGGTTAACATGATTCCCTATGATGTACTTTGCCGTCTCAGATAGAGACAGCCTTCAGTCTGGCTCAGGAGCATTTCTTACATATCTCTGGCATAAGTGCTAGATTATTGCCCAAGATGGAAAGGAATAGGTCTTTTTTCCTCTTTCATTTTCTTAACAAAATAATAGCATCCCTTGAAATTATTTAACTTCTAATTTCTGTTGCAGAATTCCAAAATATATTCTTCTAATATACTGCTTTGGAATATTCACCCCTTTAGAGAAGTCAATAATCATGTCTGCACGTGTAGAATGTATTGCAAATGTCACATATATTTCTGCTGTACTTCTACTAGTAACACTGTGGTAGTCTGTCTAGAAAGCTGTGTAATATGGAAAAAAAACATGACACAAAACTCCCTCTCTTGCATATAGCTTTTAGTCTCTCAGCGCCTCACTTCTTTTTTCTGTGAAGTAAGTAAATAATGGAAAAGCCACTATGATTTTTAAGTGAGAGTGTGTATATGTTAGATACTCTATAAATACAAGATTCGCTTTATTTGTTGTTTACATATTTGGTACTAACACTAGTTTTTGAGGCAAAAGCAGAAAATTAACATTTATTGCACAAACTCTGCCAGCCAAGCACTAAGCTGAGGAGTTTTTCATTTACTATCTCATTTAAACCCACATAGCAGTTCTATGAGGGAGGCGATAATAACTTCCTTAAAATCCTAGGAAACTCTATTTAGTGAAATTAACAAAGATCACATGGTAAGAAGCAGCTTAGCCTAACTTTCTTCTCTTGTCACACATATAAGAGTACTCAAATTAAAGGGAATAATATTCTATTTGTAAGCATGGTATGTTTCCATAATGAGAATTGCTAATTGTATTTTTTGTAAGAGTTTACAAAAGAGCTTTCACATGAATTATAGACTCTAGCGGTAACTCCCTGCTATGTGCTAGTAACTGTGCACATAATATGATCAATCTGTGTAATAAATTACAGGATTTTCAATAACATGGAGAGCCTACAGAATGGGGAAAAAAATCTTTACCACATGCACCTCAAATAGAGCACTAATCTCCAGGATATACATAAAGAACTCAAAAAACTTAACACCAAATAAATAAATAAATAAATAGCACAATAAATGGGCTAAGGAACTGAACAGACACTTCTCAGAAGAAGATATAAAATCAGTCAACAAATGTGGAAAAATGTTCATCATCTCTAGCAGTTACAGAAATGCAAATCAAAACTACTCTAAGATTTCATCTTCTTCCAGTCAGATTGGCGATTTTCAAGAATACAAGCAATAATAAGTGTTGGCGAGGATGTGGGGAAAAGGTACACTCATACATTGCTGTTTGGACTGCAAATTGGTACAAACATTATGGAAAGCAATGTGGAAATTCCTCAGAAAACTTGGAATGGAACCACCATTTTACCCGTTATCCTACTCTCTGGTCTAAACAAAGAACTTAAAATCAGCATTCTACAGTGACACAGCCACATCAATGTTTATAGCTGCTCAATTCACAATAGCTAAACTATGGAAACAACCTAGATGCCCTTCAACAGATGAATGGATAAAGAAAATGTGGTATATATACAAAATGGAATATTACTCAGCCTTAAAGAAAAAAGAAATTATGGCATTTGCAGGTAAATGGATGGAACTAGAGAACATCATGCTAAGTGAAATAAGCCAATCCCCCCAAACCAAAGGCCAAATGTTTTCTCTGATAAGTGGATGCTGATCCATAGTGGAGGGGTTGGGCGTGTATGGAAGAATGAAGGAACTTTGGAATGTGCTGTGGGGAATGAGGGGAGGGGAGAGATGTGGGGATGGGAAGGACAGTAGAATGAGACAGACATTACTACCCTACATATGTATGATTACACTCACCACTGGTGTGACTCTGCACCATGTACAGCTAGAGGAATGAGAAGTTGTGTTCCATTTGTGTACAATGTATCAAAATGCATTCTAGGGCTGGGGTTGTGGCTCAACAGTAGAGCATTCACCTAGCATGTGCGCACAGCCCTGGTTCGATCCTCAGCACCACATAAAAATAAATGCATTGTGTACAACTAAAGCAAATAAGTATTTTTTTTTAAAAAAAATGCATTCTACTGTCATGTGTAACCAATTAGAACAAATTTTTAAAAATAGAAGGGAAACCAGTAGAATAGGCGAAGAAGATCAGAGGGACAGGGAGGGGAGAGAAGGAGAGGTACTGGGGAATGAAATTGTTCAAATTATACTGTTTTATTGTGTACATGTATAAATATAACAAATCCCAATGTTATGTATGGTTATAATTCACCAATAAAAATAAAAAAAAATAAAAAGAATTTCAGGATTGTGTGATCCTCATTTCATAGAAATAGAAGGAGTGAAGTGCTTTGCCCTTGCCATGGGCCTTATGAAAGTGGGGGCTTGCACTGCCTTTCAGGTCACTCTTTCTGGAGCTGGCTGTTACCTCATTTGACCATTATAATAAAAACTAATCAGATTATCTGGTCTCTAGCCACAGATAGGGACATCAAAACTCAAGGAAATATCCTGAAGATGAAAATTCCAGAACTAAAACCCAGAGCACAGTCATATTTTGGCACATGGTGGGCATTCAAGTGAACTTTGTAGAAACTTGGCATATATTCCAGGTCATGAAATTCCCTATCTTATACTATATTTCTATTATCACATTATAAAAAAATAAATCTCTTATTGAAAGTGCCAATGTGTTTTCATAGAAGATGTAGGTTTTTCTACATCCTATAGCCTTTACTACAGATTCTGCCATCCATTGACTCTTTCTTTTTAGCTGTGTCTGAACCAACCTACTGCCTCAGAATATGCATTATATAAAGCTGTCTTTGTTTTAAAACCTATGTATCTAAGAATAAAGGAAAAACACATAAAAATGTTTCAGTAAAGATTAGTGGTTGATAAGAACAATGGGAATTTTTAAAAATTTCTTTGGATGTAGTAATCATGTATTGAGTACCTATAATATTCATATGAAGATATGCAATGCTTAAGAAAGACCAATTGCAAATAAGCCAGTTCCCACAAAGAACTAGCAGTTTATATCATATTTTTAAATTTTATTTTTTTTTTTTTGGTTCTTCTTAGTTAGACATGACAGTAGAATCCATTTTGGTAAACGTATATACAAGCATAGGATATATATCATTATAATTAGTACCCCATTCTTGTGGGTGAGCACCATGTTGGGGTTCACTTAGGTACTACCATATGTGTACATAGGAAAATTATGTTAGATTTATTCCATTGTCTTTCCTATTCTTATCCCCCCTCCCTTCCTTTTGTTCCCCTTTGTCCAATCTACTAAACTTCTCTTCTTCCTCTCTTCTACTTTATTGTGCTTGGCTTCCACATATCAGCAAAAACATTTGAACTTTGGCTTTTTGGGGATTGGTTTATTTCCTTTAGCATGATATTCCCCAGATCCATCCATTTACTGGCAAAATATCATAAATCGTTCTTCTTTACGGTGTAGTAATATTCCATTGTTTATATATACCACACTTTCTTTATCCACTCATCTGTTGGTGGGCATCTAGATTGGTTCCATAGGCATCACTATTGTGAATTGTGCTGCTATAAACATCAATGTGACTGTGTCACTGCAGTATGCTGATTTTAAATCCTTGAGATACATGCCAAGGAGTGGGATAACTGGGTCAAATGGTCATTCCATTTTTAGTTTTTTGAGGAATCTCCATAATGCTTTCCATGGTGTTGCACCAATATGCATTCTACCAACAATGTATGAGGATTCTCTTTTTCCTACATCCTTAGCAACATTTATTGTTACTTGTATTCTTGATAGTTGCCATTCTGACTAAAGTGAGATAATATCTCACTGTAGTTTTAGTTTTAATTTGCATTTCTCTAATTGTCAGAGATGAACATTTTAAAATATATTTACTAATCATATTTCTTCTTCACCCGTTTATTGTTTGGGTTATTTTTTGTTGTTGTTGTTTTGATTTGGTTTGGTTTTGGTGTTAAGATTTTCAAGTTTTTGTATAACCTGGAAATTAATGCCATCTCTGAGGGGGCAAAGATTTTCTCCCATTCTGTAGGTACTCTCTTCACACTCTTGATTGTTTCATTTGCTGTGAAGAAGCTTTTTAGTTTGATGCCATTCCATTTATTAAGTTTTAAAATTTTATTCCTTTTGCTTTAGGAGTCTTGTTCAGGAAGTCAGTTCTTATGCCAATATGTTGAAGTGTTGGGCCTACATTTTCTTCTAGGTACAGGGTTTCTGGTCTAATTCCTAGGTTTTTAATCTATTTCAATTTGATTTTTGTTCAGGGTGAGAGATAGTGATTAACTTTTATTCTATGGATTTCATTGCAGATTTCCAGTTTTCTCAGCACCATCGATAAAGAGGCTATCATTTCCCCCAGGGTGTTTTTTTTGGTGCCTTTGTCTAGTGTGAGATAACTGTATTTATGTGGGTTTGTCTTTATGTCTTCTATTCTGTTCCATTGGTTTTCTTGCCTATTTTGGTGCCAATCCATGCTGTTTTTGCTACTATATCTCTGCAGAATAACTTAAGGTCTGGTATTGTGATGCTTTCTGCTTCGTATTTCTAGCTAAGGATTGCTTTAGCTACTCTAGGCCTCTTATTTTTCCAAATGGACTTCATGACTTCTTTTTCTATTCCTATGAAGAATGTCATTGGAATTTTGATGGGAATTGCATTGAATCTGTATAACACTTCTGGTAGTATGGCCATTTTGACAATATTGATTCTGCCTATCTGAGACCATGGGAGGTTTTTCCATCTTCTAAGGTCTTACTGAATTTCTTTCTTTAGTATTCTGTAGTTTTCATTGTATACATCTTCACCTCTTTTGTTAGATTGATTCCTAAGTATTTTATTTTTTTGAAGGCTATTGTGAATGCGATGATTCTCCTAATTTCTCTTTCAGTTGTCTTATTATTGGAGTATAGAAACACAATTGACTTATGGGTGTTAATTTTTTATTCTGCTACTTTGCTGAATTCATCTGAGTCTAGAAGTTTACTCATGGAGTTTTTTTGGGGGGGGCAGGGTTAGAATCATGTCATCAACAGACTGTTTGAGTTCTTCTTTTCCAATTTGTACCTTTAATTTCTTCCTTTTGCCTAATTGCTTTAGCAAGAGTTCAAAGGACTATGTTGAATAGAAATGGAGTTTGTCTCATTTTAAAGTAAATATTTCCACAACATACTATTTTAGGGAACTAGTCTACCACAAACAATTTTTTCTAAAAAGAAGAATTGAGAGTAATAAAAGAAATATTTTACTTCCTGTTATTGCTTCTTAACATGTGTATCTTGTAAATGGTTTCAATACAAAATTTTTGTTATACTTTATATGTTTTATTCAGCCATAAAAAAGAACAAAATTATGTCATTTACTGATAAATGGATAGAACTGGAAAATAGCATACTAAGTGAAATATGCCTCATCCAGAAAATCAAGGGCCATATGTTTTCCTTTGTATGTAAAACCTAGAGAGAGAAAAAGGGAAATAAAGGAATTTATGAAGACAGAAGGCATGACAATAGAGTAGAGAATGGAGATGAGGCAAAGTAAGGTGGTAAAGGACAAGGGAGACCCTGTGAAATGAAATGCACCAAATTATGGTATGTGTATGTAGGATACATCTTGTTAAAGCCTACTATTATGTATAATTATAATGTACCAATAAATATATAATTGATACAAAACAGATAAGAAATCCTGTTTTTCACTTCTTTTTTTAAATTTATTTTTATTTTTTTATTTTTATTAGTACTGGGGATTGAACCCAGGGACTCTTTACCTCTGAGCTATATCCTTAGCCCTTTTTATTTATTCATTATTTTTGTTTATATATATATATATATATATGCATATATATATATATATATTAACTTTAATTTGTTATATGTGACAGCAGAATGTGACTGGAACCACCATTTGGCCCAGCTATCCTACTCCTCAGTCTATACCCAAAGGAATTAAAAACCAGCATACTACAGGGACACAGCCAATTCAATGTTTATAGCAGCACAATTCACAATAGCTAAAATATGGAACCAACCTAGATCCCCTTCAGTAGATGAATGGATAAAGAAAATGTGGCATATTATATACAGTGGAATATTGCTCAGCACTAAAAAAGAATAAAATCATGGGATTCACAGATAAAAAGATGGAGTTGGAGAATATAATGATAAGTGAAGTTAACCAATCCCAAAAATCCAAATGCTGAATGTTTTCTGATTTAAGGATGTTGATTCATAATATGGTTGGGGGAGGGGACATGGGAGGATTAGATGAACTCTAGATAGGGCAAAGGGAGGGAGGGAAAGGGAGGGGGTATGGGGGTAGGAAAGGTGGTGGAATGTACCTAAGTACATGTACCCTAAGTACATGTATGGAGACACAAATGGTGTGACTACTTTGTGTACAACCAGAGATATGAAAAATTGTGCTCAATACAAAATTTTCTAGATTATACCACTCTCAGGAAATCTGTGATGGGAGGGATGGTGGAAAAGAGAGAGTATGTATGGGTGCATCAACATTAAAGAGGTTATTATGTTACACATGATCATATAAATGAGCATTTTAGTTAACTTTTTGTTCCTATGACCAAAATACCCAACATGAACAACTTAGAGGATGAAAAGATTTAGGGCCCATGGTAGCAGAGGACTTGGTCCATAAATGGCTGATTCCTTTGCTTTGAGCCTAAGATGAGGCAGACTGTCTTGGTGGAAGGACTCAGCAGAGGGAAGTTTCTCAGCTCGTTACAGGGTCAGGAAGAAAAGAGAGGAGGGGGAATGGGCCACAGGGAAGATGTACTCTTCAGGGCTCACCCCCAGTGACCCTCCTCCTTCAGCCATGCTCCACCTATGGTAACTGCCTACAGTTACCATTCAGTCACTCCATTCAAACTAAGAAGGACTGACTAGGTTACAGCTCTCACAATCCAGTCAGTTCACTCTGAATATTCCTCATTAACACAAGAACTTTGGGGGGCACCTCATATCCAAACTATAATTCTAGGATATGGAGAATTTCTACGCAGCACAAAATAGACTCCACAATGACAATAATAATCTTACCAATGTACCTAGTTCAAGTTTTCAAAACTGGAATTTATTGGATGTTAATAAATGGTCTGTGAAAAATGTTTAATTTGGTTTTAGAAATGCTGAATTAGACAAGGTCAAATCAGTTTCTTTTGTGCAGGACTTCTCAGAATCCTTATTAAGCTACTATGCATTGTGAAATTCCAAGAAAGTAACTCAGCAGGCAGCATTTCACAAAATTACTAGAATATGTAACTTTTTCCCACAGACTTACTATTAAGTCTTCCCCAGAAGAGAATCTTAGAAATGCTGACATGGAAAAATGGACAGTTGAAGCCACTGATGAATTTCTTGGACCAGAATCATTCTCAGTGGACCATACCGTCTTCAGCAGGTCAATATGTATACTCTATCCTATTAGTGTTTTGGACCATGGTTAGAATAGCACTGTGTTTCTAAAAAACTTTGCTTTTGTTAAAATATGCTTACCAGAAATTATACAAAAATTTACATTTGGGACTTTTTACATGTACTGTATTGTCATCAAGTTTTCCCAAATTGCTACCACATCTTTTTTCACTCCAAAGTTAAATTAGAAACAGATTTCAATATTTTTAACACTGTGCCATAAATCACTCTAACACCTAGGTGTTATAGATACAGAATGTCCTCAAATAAAATCTATTTGATGATAATGATTTATGATCCTTAAATACTTTTCAGATGGACTACAAGCTAACCTCTGAGTCAGAGCCTGCCTGTCCTGGTGCACTCACCTGGATCCAGGTTTATTTGAATTGAAATTATTTCCCAGAAATATTATCAAATCGAAGAGCAGATAGCATGCCCTTTTGAAATCATAAGATATAAGACTGGTGCTTTATGTGGAAGACAGAGCTTTTTTTAAGTAATCATTCATATTTTATAACGTGAACCATTTCCTTGCAGTTTGGAAAATGAGTTATATTGGAAGAATTGTGGCTTCTAGGTAGTAATAAATATGAATGTTTTATATGGCCTTTTCTATTGTTTCAGAACTTAGCAATATACTTTTAAATTTTTTCTCTAATATGATTTACAAACTTTTATTATATGATTCTTACTCTGTCACAATTTAGAAAATAAACATTAATTAGACATAAGGCAATATAGAATGAAAATATGCAAGGAATTTTGAATGTGGCAGTGTATTTTATTATCTTTTTAACATGTGCATTAAGTGCTCATTGTGCCAGGTACTACACTGGGCACTGCAGAAATATATATGGCAGAGACATGCTCATGTCCTCAAAAGGCCATCGGGATAGTTTTTCTGTTATGTGTAGCCAGAGAGCATCAAGTCTGCTTTGCATATACCACATGAAAATTGTTATCTTTGCTTACAGCTTCAGGATGAGGGTAAACATTTTTCTCTGAAAATATTTTTTTGCATATAAAATGGAGGTGAAATTGGTGAAGAAATGTGGTTGTACTTTTTTGATTCAATTACTTCAAGTCCCGTAGTAACTGCTCCAGTTTGAGTTGAGTTAAATTGTACAGTTTGATAAATAAAATTCCTTAGGGAAATACTGTAAAATCTAATGTAGAAAAATATCTTAGAAGAGAGTATATACACAAATGTTGCATTGTAAGTCAAATTTTTTCCTCATCCATTAATTTTCAATACATTTCCAATAGTACCATTACTAATGATCTCAGAGTAGTATTATGTGAGGCTTGGAGGCCATTCCTTTTTCTAAAGGTTGACAAGCACCATTTTTTTTTAGGGTACATTTGAGCCTCAAAGTATGCCATTAAATTGAACTTATATTATTAAATTGCATTACAATGAAATGCATACCAACCTAAATTATAATTAATATTGGATCTATATAAGAAAAGATTCACAAACAATAGATAACATGGAATATAAGTAGTGGCAGGCTAGGCTGGGGGCAACATGATTAGAAGTAGGGATACCTGACTCTATTTCCGATACCTTGGGTGACTGTAGCCTTGGAAAAGTGCCAGGACTATTTTTTTCTTCATCTTGTTTTCCCTTCTATAAAAAAGAGTCTGGCTTAGAAATGATCATCCTTTTCATTACTAAAATGTAATGAGTCTCTTTCCAAGTATAAACCAGAAACTCTTCTCAAAGTAAAAGATCACTAACGTAGTATTAAAGTTAAGACATTTGTATTTGGTTATAGGTAAAAGCTATGTTAGATTAATTCCAAATAATGAAGCTAAAACATTCCTTCACTTACCTCACTCATGTGGGCCCAAAATAAGTGACCAAAATACCTCTCCCAAAATGGATCAATGCCATCCAGACCATTCAACCTGGGAGGGCCTTATTCAAAGGAAAAAGCCCTTCTGGCAGAAGTATGAGTGTTGAGAAGGTCTCTAGGCAGGAAGTAGTTTAGTTTATGCGAAGACCCAAATGGAGCCTTTTTATGTCTGTTCTAGTACACAAGCTTTGAGGAGGAAGGGGAAGAGCTGTTTTTCTCTGTGTTAAAACTCTACTGCAAAAACCCGATAGCTGGCATACACTTGACTGAAAGAAAATAGACACACAGGTACAACGCACTTTACCAAATGACTTCATTCTAAACAAAGTGTGTAATTAAAATTTAAAATGTACCATTTTATAATTACTTAACTCATTAAGAAAACTTCCAAAATCTTAAATTGTTATTCATATGCTCAAAGAATATATTTGCTTAATTTTCTTTAAAATGTCTATGTTGAATCTATCAATATCATGTCTCTTATGCTATTTAAATGGCAGGAAGGTTAAAAAAAAGGAAAACATGATTTCTGATTAGCATTGTCTAGCAATAAAATCTATAAATAATAGCAATAGTGATAATATCAAACTATAATCTTTCATACATTATTTTGTTTGAATTTATATCAATATTTCTCTGTAATAAATTATAAACCTTCCTCTTGACATATCAGTTTAAAATAAAATTTAAATATTTACTCTTACATAATGAAACTTAAGCACATTTTAGATGAGTATAAATAAGCAAAGTGTTTTTATAGCACTTGAAATATATTCATGATCTGATTCACTGTCCTAGATAGAAATCAAATTAAACTGGTATTCCAAAGTATTTTTACTATGGCTAAATCATTCTGATAACAACTCACCTTCCTTGTAAAGGAACATTTACAAGAATCTGATTTAAACCATTTTAAAATGGCATAACTTCATAAATTATGATGAGCTAAAACATTGGATCAAGTATATTATTGAGACTAAATTATGCTAAATAGTACATGTTATAATACTATAAATAATATATAAAACTAAATCTCTGTTCAAAATAAAATGGGAGATTGTCTAGATAATTTAAACATTTTCTTCTGCATTATTTAGTTAGTTCAAAGTAGGGTTCAGGTGGATGAGACTTGATACACAAATCATTGTCTGAGTTTCCTGGCTGGTTTGACTAAGATAACAGAGTTTTACCTGGAAAATTACTCATGAATATCATGGTCATGTCTAATCAATTTTCTTTCCAAATTATTTCTCAGTATTGTAAATATTTTTCTATATAAGAAACGTCAGGTGTAGCACTGAGCTATACCTGTCTACAGCTTGCAGCCACACTATATCATATTTTAAAATTCTATTTTATAGCTATGAAATTAAACCTGTTTCCTCCTAAAACTTTATTTCTGGACAAATATCCTTTATAAATACATCTAAACTCTTTAATCTGTGAATTACCTAATTATAATTATAGATTATTAAATCTATAATTTTTGTGGGCTACAAACAATAAATACATTTAATGTAATTCCTTAGTTTTTTTTTTTTTTTTTTTTTTTTTTGGTACTGGGGATTGAATTCAGGGGCACTTGACCATTGGGCCATATCCCCAGCCATTTTTTGTATTTTATTAGAGACAGGGTCTCACTGAGTTGCTAAGTGCCTCACCATTGCTGAGGCTGGCTTTGAACTCACATCCTCCTGCCTCAGCCTCCCAAGTGCTGGGATTACAGGTGTGCACCAACCCACCCAGCTTCCTTAGTTATTTCCTGTTATGTCATTGTGGAAATCCCAAAGAATATTAAATATGTAACTCATATTTTCAAAAATTGTTTTTAATCACTTTTTTTGGTCAAAAACATTTTTTAAACTGAAAATTGGCTCTTAAATGTGTTTGAACAACCAATCAAACTACAGGTCAACAAAGGAAAAAATTCATAAGGATATGCTTGCCAAAGCAACATGGTAGACCCAAGTTGATCACAGCCTTTTGTTTCAGAGCACCATGACATTTCTTAATCATCATGGCGATTTTTTTTTTTTTTTTTACAAAATACATGGCTTGGCCCCAAATATCCCATGGATTATTGTGATTTTTTTTTAAAGAGCATCAAAGATAATTCAGATGAAAGTTAAATTAGTAGGTACAATTTAGGCTTATAAGTTTAACCAGAAGTCATTCATTGGTAACTAATCAGGTTATTTTAGTGAGAATATTCCTTATTCAAAAGCAATGGGGCTGGGATTGTGGCTCAATGGTAGAGTGCTCACCTAGCATGCATGAGGCACTGGGTTTGATCCTCAGCACCACATAAATATAAAATAAAGATATTGTGTCCACCTAAAACTAAAAAATAAATATAAAAAAGCAATTACAAACCTTTACAAATGAGAATAATATTTTTAAAAAGGAAGAACCAAGGATTGGTGCTAGCTACAACAAATTGTTGTTAGGTTTTTGTTTTTAATTGGCCAGATTGTTTCTCCATCTTGCCTCTGTTTTTGATAATCTTTAATATGATGTGCTCTATTTTGCAGTTCAAATTACCAGAGATTCAACAGTAGAACAACTCTAGATTATAAAGATACCATAGCTTAATATAGTTTTTCTTCCTCTTACAAAAAAAAAAAAAAAATTGTCAGGAGGAACCAAGTTGCTCTGTAAACTCTAAAGTGCTATGTTCATATGAGGTACATTATGCAAGTAAATCAAATCACTAAGTTTCATAGATGTATCCTCAATGTCAATATTCAACATTTTCCACTAACTTTGTTTTCCAAGAGGGTATTCTACCTCAGTTATCCACATCATTATCAAGTTGTCTATGAAAATAAATATTGCTTCATGTGGGAAGGGACTATGGAAATTGGGGTAACTTAAAGCAAAAATCTGAACTATGAAAAAAAACTGAGTATTAGTTTTCATGTGTAATTGTATATGTGGAGGTATGGTAAATGTTATTATATTGGTAAATTCTTACCAATTTGTAAATTGGTAAAACTGGCCAAGATATGTATATTCTTGTTAAATGGAAATAGTTCATATGCAAAATTTCTATCCAGACAGAAGAGTGGGGGAAAAAGAGAAAAGGAACAAATGCACTTGAAAAAGATTTTGCAAATCTAATCTCATAGTCTGCCAGGATTGTGAATTGTTCTAACTGGAAATAAATGAAAAGATTACTGTATTTCATTTGTGTTTGGGGGTTTGTTTTTTTTTTAAAATAGAAATAGCTAACATTTAACATGAACCTTAATATTTTCTTTTGGAAAGAAACCACTTCAGTGCTAACACACAGGTGTAAAGAACACCAGTCTTTTGTTTCCTTTGTTCTGAATGCATTTATCACTAAAATTGTTCAACTCTGAAAAGCCTTGGGGTTCCAGTTGGCCATTATTGTATGAGTACTGTTTTTACTATTCACAATAGACAGTATTTTTCTTTATTGCCTAGATGTAATATCCTTTCTGTATAAGTAACTTTACAATAAAGGCAGCTAAGTTTACTGTCTAGTCCAGAAATTCTTCTTTACTCCAACAAAAATATTACTTCAACCTTAGGGTGGTAAAGATTCAAGAAATTTCTAACTCATGACTACACCAACCAAATACTTTCCATTTCTATGAGCAAAAATTGGTTTTAGGTAGCTACAGCTCTTTGTTCCAGTTGGGATTAGACAATATAAGGCAGGTTCATTTTTAAAATAGTTTATAAATATTGTAAGTAATTTATTTTTAAATATGGCAGCATTGTGATGAAATGTTATGCCTATGTTAATCAGTGTTTCCAAAACTACCTGCACATGTGCGATGGAACTTGAGGGAATACTGGAATTCATTATACTATAACCTCAGATAATCTCACACAAAATGAAAGCTTGATGCCTTTTCTACAACATGCATAAAGGATGAAGAGTTCCTCTTAGCTTAATTTAAGAAAAAATATCTTGTAACAATATTGCTCAAGTCTTAAAACCTGCTAGATGCGAATTATCAGACACTTAAATATGATGAGTACAGAAGTCCCCAAAGTGGAGCACAATATAATTCAAATCAACTGCAACAATTAACAAAAAGAGAATTCAATAAATAGTAAAACAAAAAGTCCTTGTGAGTATTCTGCCACAGCCACAGAGGCTGTTTATATCATCGACTAAAACTCTCATTAAACCAGTCAGAGCCTTTACTTTGAATTTCCCTTTTTGTGGAGATTTTGTGTTCAGTGACAGCGGGTTTTCATCCGACATTTTCTCATTGTTTTTGCCTTTAAGTTTATACCTCTAGGCAGCTTACCAAGTCAATTCAGCGAAATATGAGAAAAAGTGGTTGATTCACCAAATTGACTAGATGATTGTTTAGATAGTTGATCCCATGACTCTTCTACATTATAAACAAGGGAGTTTATTGTGATCCCTGAACATGGCCTCTATTATTAAAATAAAGCAAGTGGACTTGGTTTTGGATCTGAGTTGAAATCATGTTGTTAAGTTAGGGGAAAAAAAAAATATATATATATATATATATATATAACACATAGACTCATAAGCATGTTGACTTGTACCACACATAAAAGAATTAGACTTTAAAATGACCTTGATACATCAGAAGAGTAGTCAGAAATAAGTAGAATGAAATTAACTAAGATAAAGGTAGTGCAATTCACTTGGGATGTGGGGAGGAGAAAGAATGAGCACAAATTCCTGAAACATGATTAAATGCTAGAGCTAAGCCAAGTAAAGAGCAAGGACTAACTAAAATACATGTGAGGGAAGCATATACCCATCAGCCACTGTTCAGTGGGCTCCCAGCTAAAAGGATAGGGTAGAATCCTGTGATTTCAGGGATGATTTATAAAGATTTTATAATAGAATATACAATCTACTAGAAAACAGGATAGGCTCCTTACAATTATAAGATTTACATTTTTTAATCTTAGCTACTATTTATATGAACCTCATATCTACCCTTAAGAGAGAGAGGACAACATCCTTTTTTATATGTAGATGCAGTATGTTTCAGAGAGGTGGGGTGGCTTTTCCTAAGGTCACATGTTGAGTAGAGACTCTCACATCTGGAGGTGAGATCCAGCTCTTTTGTGTTCAGGCTTTCTCTTCACCAACTATATGACCCCAAGCAACTACCCTAGGAGCTCCAGTTAGGAAAAAGGGGTTGTCCAAGATAGGCGAGGTTCTACAAGAGGAGCTTAGGCGGGACTGGGAATCTAGTACTAGCATCTAGTACTGGTGCTGTACTAGATGCTATAGTAGAGTACAAATAGTAGAGCACTCTTTGGTAGAAATTTAACAGGATGCAGAAGGAGAAAGATTAAAGTAAGAGGTGAGCTCAGACAAATCTAATTTTGGCCTGGCCCATAGTGGGCTTGAGATCATAAACCAAACCTCTGTACCACTACTACCTTCCCAATCTTGAAGCTATGGGGCTGGCCTTTTGTATATCCTTCATGCAGTCAGTCCTTGGCTGTAAGCCAGCTGACTCACTGGTCCAGGTGACTCCCTACAGAAGAGGGCAGTTCTCCTAAAACTGGGGCAGTCTTAACAGCCAACACTGAGGGCATGTGTGGAATGGGGGAAACAGACCTGATAAGGAGTGTTTGTGTTGCTGTCACAGGAGTAGATTGAAGATATAGAAGACTGTGCAGGAAAAATGATACAAGAGAAATGATAAATAAACCAAGTGATTGTATGTGACAAATGTTAATTAGAACTAGTTTTGGTTTTAGTCTTAATAAAGAAATGGCACTGTTTACCATCAATAAGATCTTTGGAAATTAGATTTTTCAAAAGTCACTAAATATCTACTACGTAGGGTTAGGTGAAGGCAGATATCAATGATAAGAAAGTTGTACAACACAGAAAAAGCTCATTGTCAGAGTAGGATGCAGATTTGAAACAAATTATAAGACAGTATGGAAGTATAAAAATGAAGGGTTGGAAGTAGATCAAAGATAGAAATTAGTAATTCTATTGAGTGAAATAAAAGACCTGTAAGTTTTTCTAGAAGAGGCAATTTTTCTACTTGGTTTGAAATGACAAGTAGACTTTTTTTTTTTTTTTTTTTTCTTGTGGCAGAGGGTACAGACAGGCTTGTGTAAGAAGAGCAAGTATATCCCATGTGAAGAAGCATAACCCAGAGATTGCAGAGTTGCAAAATGTAGTATGTTTCGGGCAATATAAAGAATTTGAAAGTGTCAAAATTTAAAGTTGAAAGTAGGGAGTGACAAGAAAAGGAGAATTAATAATAACAATATTCTTAACATGTAGTGAGCACTCATTTTATACCAGTCACAGAACTATTGTTAATCTTATGAAACAGCTCACCCTCATTTTATAGCTAAGGAAACTGAAATGCAATTGTGATTCACCCAGGGTCACAGTCTTTAAAGGAGCAAAGATTCAATTCAAACCATCTGACTCTGGAATTTACACTTCAAACCACTGTTCTATTGGACTCCCAGAATTCTACTGATCTCAAATGTTTTGCTTAAAGCATCCAGAATCACTTGGAAAGCTTGTTATGACACAGATTACTGGGCCCACTCCCAGATTTTCTGATTCTTCAGTTGATCCAGGTTTGGTCCCAAGAATTTGTGTTTTTACAAATTCCCAGGTAATGTTGAAACTACTAGTCTTCAGGCCATACTTTGGGAAATGGTGCCTTAGAAAACAGAGGTCAGGTGAAGCTACTTAATCACAAGACAAGATATATCAGATGAGATATTCAGTTAGTCAAAGTGATCTAAGAGGAAGAGGAAGCTGTCTGAAGCCAGAGCAGCACATGTCTTCAAAACGGAGGAAAGTGTCATTCAGGAGTAGAAGAAAGATCATTCTACCTTGTGCTACCTTGTTCTAGCTGGACAGGTGATGTGCTTGTCAAGAGCCTGTGTTAGGGGGCCAGGTGTTCCATTACCTGAGTAGCCTCTGAGCACATGACTTGACTGAGTCTTCCTGTCTTTAAGCTAAAGTTAAAAATTAATGTTGTTTTTGTGAGAATAAAACTGGTTAATCCCATAAAGATATTAACACAATGCCTAGCAAAAGGGGAGGCATTTAACAAATATTAGTTGTTACAGGAAGGAGGAAGAGTCTAAGATTACTCCAGATGGCTTAAGTCTAAGTGAATTGGATAGCTTTACTTAGTGTTCTCGTATACTGGTAGTTTTTTGTTTATACTATGTCCCAAATTCCATCCTTCCCAGCTTCTATTTGGTATTATTCAAAAGTCCATAGGAGATGGAAAGGGGAATGGCAGGAGTTGAACACAAACTCTGAACTTGTTACCAAACATATCACAGATTTAAAAATTGGGATTTACATTCCATGTGTTTAATGTGATCTGTAGAAGCCTCGTATTCTCATTACCTTCCTACCATCTCATTCCTCGACAAATAAGGAAAATTAATACTATGACATTTAATCTACTATTTTCACATTTTTATTTATTGAAATTGCTTCTTGAGAATGTGTGTGAAAATATGAGGAATGTGCTTTTGAATGAAATGAATGTTGATGTAAGTGACACATTAGGTTTCTTAAATCCAATCTCAGTGCATTAAAATACTGTACATCAAGGGCTAGATTGTATCATGGGTAATCTAAATCTGATGGACAACTTATTATATAAGGACTGACGTCAGTGATGTTTTAAGATTCAGAGAGAAAAAGAAAAGTAGTGTATAATACCATTTCTTTGGGGAATTAAGGATATACTTGAATGCTTGTTTTTAAAATATAGTCATATAAAAAAGATGCCAAGAGATAATTAAGTATATGAAATATGATTAAAATAATTTCCCTTAGTTTTCAGTGTTTGGTAGACTTTATTATTCCTTCTTTTCTGGTAGAGATTTTTATTTAAATAGGATGTTTTGATCGTTGAGATCCAACATTTCATAATTATATCTCATTACTTTTATATTTCTAAAGATGAAATTGTAAGTAAAACTGAAGTTTTCAAATGTGCTCCAGTAAAATTCATATCTACAGGAACACAGTAACTCATCTCAATTTATTCAGAAGCAATCCCTTTTGTATATTAGTTGGCACTGTACTAGATGCTATAGTAGAGCACAAATAAAATGTTGACATTTCATTAATCTGTTTACATTTGTAGTGTTTAAAATCACTTTTAATTCTTCTAGTCAAGAAATTTTTAAAAATTTCTCAGATGTATTTCACTTCTTAATGTTTTTAGTGTATTATCATGATACATAATAGTGGGGTTTATTGTGACATATTCATATATGCCCATAACATAACTTGCTCCATTTCAATCCCCAGTACTTCCCCTTTCCTCCTTCTCCTCTCTTCTCCCATTATTTTCCTCTATTATTTTCATCTTCATTCTATTTATTTACATATATATTTTGTTTCCATTGGTGCATTATAGTTATATGCAGGGTTCATTTTGGTATATTCACGCACACATATAGGATGATTTGGTTCAATTTATTCCCCAATTCTCCCCATTCCCTTCCCTCCTCCCCCTTGATCTCCTACCTCTTCTCAACTGATCTCCCTTCTATTTTTATGAGATTCCCCCCTTTTCTTTCAGTGCCTTTTTTCTCTAGCTTTTGCACATGTGGAGGAACACTTGACCCTTGACTTTCTGAGTCTCAGGCATACTTTAGAAGAAATATCTCAGCAGTGTGGCTAGGAGGTATCACATGCACACTCACATAGAACACCCTTGTGAAAAGAGCTTCAAAAGTACAAGACTAATCCAAACTGAATAATATTCAAAGAGCAAACAGTCCAGAATAACATTAAAAAAAATGAATTCCTGCTCTGCCCCACCACCTCAGGGAATGAATTTTTGACATTGCAAATGTGATTGTGTGTTCTCTGTTGCTAGCAAGGTGGCATGTGATGAATAAGTCTTTTGCTAAAATGAATAGCAGTTTTTCAGAGATTGCCAGTATCAGAAACCATTAAACGAAATCCCTGCACATTTTCTCATCGGCTAGTGGGTGTAACCAGAATGTATGTTTAATTGTACCTTGTAAAGTATTGTTTTCAGGGCATTAGTATGACTTCTCTGTATTGTTCTGTCATTGTAACGATGGGAGGGTGTTTGGGAAGAAAAGGTAGGATGACAAATGAAAATCCACCAAGTGGAATCAGTATGCATATTGTCTCTGAGTCACCATGCCCTTTGCTGGGTTCTGGCAAATGAGTTTTACTCATCTTTGTGGGCGAAGCACAATAAACAAAGACTGTAACATCTAGAGTTTCCAAATCAGCAGCTGGGAAATAGTAAAATGACTCAAATGCCAACACGTGTTCCTGAGACACCCTGACAGCATAAATAACAGGGAGCAAGATTTTCCAGTTAGATGTTTCAAGTTCACTCCAAACTTCTGACTTGAACATTTTCTTTGTGATAATTCAGTCTTTTTCAGAAGAATACTCTAGAAATCTTTTGAGTTCGTGATTTAAGCAGTGCCACTTAAATGCTGTTGAGCCAGAAATATTTTTTTCCCTCAGTGAGAAATACTAAAATTGCTTTTCCTCAGACAGAACTTTATATTGCAGGCTCTGTTTTTAACAAAAGTTAAAGGACAAAAGTTCCCCATAGCCTTCTGTATTCTTTCAGTAAACATTTATTGAACCCAATTATGTTGAAAGCACCACACTAGACATTATGCAAATTCACAAATAAGACATGACACCTGGTCTTAAAAGATTTACAATTTAGCCAGAGACAAAACATATTCATGCACTTCAGAAAGAAATGGATGATTCTATACAATTAATGCAAATACTTCTAGGGGTAATTGTTTTCATTTAATTCACTTGTTATCTTCTTTTATGAAATTACTTAGTAACTCCTTTGTTTGTTTTTTAAAACTATTGTAATTTTTTAATTAAAAAAAAATCCACGGACATCAGATGGTCATTTCTTTACTATGTTTAAAATAGAGCTCACAATATTGTTTTCTGAAAATGCTTCCTCATCTAGAATGAACTATATTTCTTTTGTTCTCCTTTTCAGAACTACATTTTTTCTTTTTGTGGTTTTTTATTCATTAAATTAATATTTGTTTTCTATTTTAACAAAAGATTTCTGCTTACCATATAATTGCCTGTATGCTACTTTGGGTCTCCTTATTTAAAAAAGAGAGAAAACTTGGAGTTTATATATTGAATGAGTTTTGGAAATATACCCTGTCATGCCAAATTAGTAATTTTATAGACCTTCCAAATAAAATTTCATTAAGCCATTTCATAGTCATATAAAGGAAGAAGGATACCAATTTAAATAAGACTGACCATTACATGTGTTAATACAAAGACATTAAGGCAGCTGTTTCTGAAAATGACTATTATTTAGTGGTTATTTTGTTCCTTTTTGCACTGTAATGAAACTATTTAATCCCACACTCTAATGACTAATCTGTGGGGTATATTTCCATTTCATCAAAATTAGCTTTGCCAAAAACCAAACTTTTTTTTTTTTTTTTTTTTTTTTTTTAGAAACCGAGTTGTTTTCTTTTGTTCTCCCCTTCACAGCAGCTACATAGGCTTACTAAATGCTGGCTTTTAAAAATTATTATCAATTTTTATATTAAAAAATTCAGTATCTCCCTGAAAGGCTTGTTGTTATTGTTGTTGTTTCCTGTTTTCCCATGTTGAAAGAGTCACACATATATGAGACATTGATGATGACTTTGGCCCCTTGTTTCTAGGTATACTGCCAATATATACTATGCCAGCCTAGGCCAAGCCCAGGATGAAGGTACATTTCTTTCAGAGCAGAGCTCAGAGGACCACTCAGAACTGAGTTATTCCATGTCAAGAATTCCCTTGTGGTTTTTACCTCTGCAGGACAGAGGGGAGACTTTCTTCTCTGAATTCCTCAGTGCTAATGTCTGATGCGCCTGAGACTCTTCCAAAGATAAGGCACCAGCTTGACCTCCAACATAAAGCCAGCATTTCCAGACCCACACAAGGGCAGACCCTTTATATTGCACTTTGTAATAATGTAGATGAATAGAGTGGCAAACATTAAGCATATTCTATAAATAATAATGCAAGTGAACATTTACTGAGTGCTTACTATGTACTGTTTTAAGTGGTGTTGTGATTCACATAAACTCACCCACAAAATCCAGCAATACGAATGTCTGCTGTCCATACTCTGTTCTTCAAAACCCATAAAATGAAATTCCTAAAGTTTGGACAAATGAATTCCATAATATATATATAGGGGTAGTGTACTCACATTCATGTGGTTCTGGAAATATTGTCATAATCTTTCAGCCAGAGTAAAAGTAGTATTTAATATCCCAAACTCAAACATGATTGTAAATCTGTTCCTCTGGATAAGTCTCTTCACCCAAGTCTAAAGCCTTCTTAAAGTTTGTATATCAGTTCTACCTATTTCACAAAGCAAATTTTATTTTTCTTGCATTGATAACAATTAGGGGAAAAAAGGAAAAATCTGTATTTTGTGGTCCAAGTCATGTCATCAAACTCAACAAAGTTAAGTTTTTCTCTTGATAGAAATCAATTCATGTGCTGCAGTCTGTGGTTAGAAAAAAAAAAAAAAATTTTTTTTTATCTTGTTCAGAGTCAGCCCTTAGGGTTTTGCAAGTAGGTGTCATTGTGTGTGACGTCTCCTACTGTGAAAATCAACTTGCATTTGAATGTGCATCTTGACCCATAAATGTCACTGTGGTCCACTGAGCATCTGACTTCAACATTTCCTGTTGTAAAATGGACAATGGGAAACAATATTTTTTTCTTGCAAAGGGGGTGGCCACAGAGCACGTGTATAGGTCCCCATGAGTGTGTGTCGCACTGACAGGAGAAACTGCAACACTCAGGGCTTAAGTGCCTGTCTCCAGCTATTGAACAAGATGACACAGGCAACAAAGTTTTGAACAGCTTTTTGAAAAAAAAAAAAACTTCCAGATTATCCTTTCTGTTTCCAATTCACTTGTCCCTTTCACAGGATTGCATTTATCTTGGATACCCTTAGTCTCTAACTTAACAATTTGCCTCAAAGTGAGGAGTTATCAAATTCTTTCTCCATTCCTTTTGCTACTTTCTTTTCCCCTCTGCTTGACGCCCATGAACTTTATGTATCTTTAAATTCATAATTATACTCCTTAGAATTGTAGGGCCATGTTGAGAGAATGATTCAATAAAAGCATGCACAAACAATGCAGGAAGTAATTTTACCCCAACATGCTTTATTCCTGGTGTTAAATATCTAGCACTTAAATTTAGAAATCTGGTTCCCAACAATTTATTGTAAAGAATCTTAGTATTGTATATCAGCATTTTAGATCCAGCAAAGTCATCTGAGAATGAGAACACAGACCTGCTTTTAAAAATCTAATTTCTGACAGGGCCTGTTTATATATAATTAAATTTGATTTATCAGTATCATTATCATTTGGCTTGAAATCTGGCAGAAGTATTTAACCCAACTGGAAATTTTATCCAACTTGGAGAAGCCATACATGTCAAGATGGTTTTCCTGCTGGGTCTTCAAGTCAAAGGGCACAGAAAGAAAATTGGCATTTATTGAACACAGACTCTGTGCATAGGTACCTTCCTTATGCCTAGGGTTCCCTTGACAATATTTAGGTTTCTGGTGAAGTAAGGTCAGCAGAGAACAAAGCGGGTACCAGTTACACACATTGGTGACTTTAAACTGGTGAATAATCCAGTTTGTGGTAAGAATAAGGCATAGCCCTCTACTGAATAAGGCATAGCCCTCTAAGAATGATCTTTGGGACATCCTTACAGCCTTTCACCAAATAATGGGCAAAAGAGAAGGGGGTTAAAATCACATAATGATTGATAAGCACTGTTCATAGCAAATGTTTGATAGACTGGAAAATAAAACTGGCTAAGATGTGCTTTTCTTCGTATCCATAGCTGTCTCTGAGGTCAATTAAGAATATATTCTGCTACAACACCAAGGCAAGCTTAGATGGCAAATGTATGCATCCAAATCTATAAACATTGTAAGTCAAGGTAAAAGTTATTAGTAAAAGAAAGGAGTAAAGATGGATATGGATGGTGAGGCAGATTCAATTGCCTTTGAAAAGATTGCCACGTGCATATTGGACATGTCAATCTGAAATAAAATGTGATTCCCAGGCACCCAAAATGGTAACAGAGTTTAGTTGATGGGGCTCATTAAAGCAGTTTGAAACATCTGCTTTCCCTGTTCAAAGGACTAAAATTCAGGGACTGATGTTAGTCATTCCCAGAAAGGGCAGGCCTGTGAGCATTCAAGAACCAGCAGGAAAGGACAGGAACGCATGCACGTGTGCCCATACACTCACGCAGCAGGGCTGTTTGGCACTTTCTCACACGAGGAATTAGACATCAAGATGTTCTGTGGTCTTAAATCACTCAAACCGAGGCCATCTACTTTGTGGGGGGGGGGGACCTCTGATTGTGTCATATCACCACCAATAACCGTTGTCACTGCATCTTGTCAAAGCAAAGACCATTTGTTTCAGAAAGAATAGCCTGGAATATATAACTGAGGTAGGCAAGGATTTTTTAATGGAAATATAAGCCTTTAAATAAATAATTGTCTTTTCTGAGCACTTTAAAAAAAACATATGTATAAAAAATCATACTGAAAAAATTTATACTCAATGAAATTGTGACATTCACTCATCTAAAAAGCTTTGCTCATTCAAACCAGAGAGATTAATCACAGAAAGGAGATAAAAAAAAAAAAAGTTCCCTGAAAAAGAAGGGAAATAATTTAGCAGTAAATCATAGAGCTGGGCCAACATGAATCACAGAAAAAGGTACCAGCTCCTGTGATTTAGGTGACATATAAAAAATAGCCCTTCGTGGATTGACAGTTATAGGTATAAATGATAAAATTATTCAGCAGTGGTATGTTCTTTTCTTGCCATTTGTCATTTTGCATCTGATTACTTCTAAGAATTTAATTAAAGGGGCAACAGAACCATATAGACCTTTTGTAACTCTTAACAATCAAGATACCTTTTTAAACCTTTTTAAAGAAAAATATATGGCTGTTCTATCCTTTCTGCTTTGTTTGTACTAGACGCTCTATGCATCTCCATGCATGTTATTTTTCTTTATGCCACTTTAGGCTTGCTAGAAAAATTTAATAAGGAACCATTAAGATTTAAATGAAAAGTCAGCCATTGCAGTTATTAGCAGAAAAAATATTTTAATTTAAACATACACTGAGAAATGATGAATAAAACAGCTGCAAAACTGATTTTTGTCAAAATCGGCTAAACCGGTTGTATTTCTGAACTAAAAGATCATTGCACTTTTCCTCTCTGGCTCCCTAGCTCAATGGAATGTAAATGAGCTTGTGTGTGATTGTGTGTGCGTG
This sequence comes from Tamias sibiricus, assembly GCA_025594165.1. Classification (NCBI taxonomy): domain Eukaryota; kingdom Metazoa; phylum Chordata; class Mammalia; order Rodentia; family Sciuridae; genus Tamias; species Tamias sibiricus. The sequence continues at coordinate 43,399,742 of CM046661.1, forward strand.
CATGAAGTTACACACAAGTCCTAACATTTTATATCAGCATTATTTTTCTATGGAAGAAATAAATCAAAACCAAGTGCTTAATGTAGACGGTAAAGGACTTCTTGTATAAGTGCATGTGAAATGAAGTTTTAAGATAAAGGGCCCCTTTTATGTGAATCATGCTTGATTTAACATCCCTAAATGGGAGGTTTTTCCCCCCCTCATACTGTATATTGTAGAGGTATGGTAAGTTTTATAAAAAATAAATCCTCCAGTAATGTCTTCACCGTGAAAATTCTTGCCTGGAAAATAAGTTTCAAGAACTATTGTGACCATTATACAATATGCCCAACCAATACATTTTTTAAAATACACCTGTGCATGTATTTTTATTTGCAATTAAGAACAGTTAATACTAGAAACCCAATTCATAGTCACTTTAAAGTTTTGCTTCCAAACAACTTCAGTGTTTTAACTGACTAAATTAAGGCTTTTCTATGTTTCCCCCCATCTCCCAGAGCAGAAATTAAATCAGTTTTAATTTATTTTATTTGCTAACACTGTGGATATAATTATTGCTGCCGAGTCTTTTTAATTGTTTTCAACTAGGTGCTTGTCTTTAAGTTGCAATAGACTTCTAATTCCACATTGTTGATATTCCCTGGTTAATTCTGACAAAGCATCATAAATCCAGGTATTTAGGTTTATTGAATTTTGAAATGAGGTGATTAGTTGGCGCATGGATGAATGAATTGATGCAAAGCAAAATGAATTTTATGATTTACTATGGTTTACAAGTTCCCTTGGAACCATTATGTGCAAATTGTAAAATGTATTAAGAGGTAAGATATCACATTTATAATCAACTTGGCAAATTTTGCTCAAGTAAAGATATTCAAGCATTCTGCAAAAGAGTCACTGTTGAGTAAGTGTTTGGCATACACAATTAATTTTCACTGTGTTGTCTTACACTCTATCATTTATAAGTCTGAGAAGCTAATGTAGAAGATGTCAGAGGCTTCGCAATCAATGGGGAGCACTGTGTGTGTCATGTTTTAGGGTTTTAGGTTGTAGTCTAATGTTCAAGGTAATTACCAGTTTAAAGTTCTAATAAGATGCATGCAACAGCATTTTACTTTAAAACAAATCTTCCTCACGCATATTTTCTCACTGATGGAGGCCATTAGCATATGAATTTTACTTATTTCTCTTATCCATGTATTTAGTTTGGTGTTGCATTAATGCTTAAAATCCATGCCCCTGAATCCATAGACCCAGTTAATTTAGATGCAAAATATTCATATCATGTTATCACAGTAATACTAAAGGTTCTAGGCAGGTCAGGATCTCTCTGGAAAGAGTAGGCAAGCAGATCCAGGATGATGTGAGAGGCATCTGAGGGTCTTCACTGCTGCTGAAATTCTACCACTAGTAGTTTGACTCTTAATAATATTACTGACCTCCAAGGTGAAGTACCATCCCGCACAGCTGGCTATCATGAACTGTGCTGGGAGATGCTGCTTCTGCCAAACATGCCTGAATGTATGGACTTGGCAATGACAGGAGGGGGGCTCAGTTCTAGAAGAGAAAGGTACTGTTACAGGGCATCCTGGGCAGTTTCATCCCCTCTGAGGAACAAGAGAGAGGAGAACCAGAGGAGTGGATGGGGAGTCTGTTTGTCCTTTTTCCTGTCCCACGCTGCAGTATCACTGCCCAGAGCACCTGCAGCACATCAGGTACAACACCCAAGTTCTTACTCTTGCTTTCATGCAATTCTTTATAATTATTTTAACCAAATGTGATCCACAAAGAAGCTTACTGTAGTTAAGAGTAAACAAGCCATTCTGTATACCCCATTGTACATTTTTAGGTTAGTGTCTATTGTATTCAAACCCAAAAATACTCATTTCTCTGACTTGTCTTGGAGACTTCACAAGCCTTCAGGGGTGACCTGTGAGGTTTATTTGTGTCTAATAAGATCCATCATCCATAATTTTATTTTGTGTGTGTGTGTTAATTACCACTGACAGTCCATTCCTTAGACTCCCAGTAGACACGGCCCAGAGTGCCAGGTGCTCATGATACCTGACTGAAACGTGTAGCCATTATAGGAAGACTATAGTTAGTTAAGTGATCCCCTGATTTTGACTCTAGAAACGAAGTGGCGAAAATGAATCATTTTTGTTCTCAGGGAAGGAAAAGGAACTGTCAGGTGTCTCCTTTTAAAGCCCTGGAAGCTCAGAGCTTGGGAACTGGAAGTCTATAATAGGAGAATGGGCAAAATTCCTCCCCACTCCATGCTCACCATGGTACCGAGTTCCATAACAGCATGCCCCTCTGGAAATCCTAGTTAGAAAGAAGGACTTGGGATATGATTTTCCCTCTGAAGAGAACAGAGAGAATAAGAATTGGCTTGCATGTACTAGGCACCAGTAGGTGTTTGGTTGGCTGATTATGTCTTCTTGAATACAACTATAATGGGCATTGCTATTTTGTTCATTTGTAGTCTGTACTCAGAACATGATGATATTCTGGCTGGTCCAAATATAGTTGCTGAGAACGCAAAGTCTATATTCAGAGTGCCAAGGTATTTTGGAGAAATTTCTTAATCCTACTAAGCTTTCACTTCTTTATCTAAAAATGGAGATAATCATAGAACCTCTTCCACAGGATTTAGATTTTTCTGTTAGGTTGATTCCTTACGCATGGTAAGGATTCAGTAGAGATCAGCTGTTATTAGGGGAAATAAAGAAGAATGGAAACAAGTTAGTTTCTGACCTATGCACATAAAGTCTACATCAGAATAACCTGGGATTTGGTTTTAGGTTTGCTACTGTTCAAACTATTGCTACAAAACACCAAATCTACTTATCAATTGAATTTTTTAAAATATGCATATCAACACAGAGCATCTTTATTGAACATCTACTCGAATGCTATCTGAGGATCCAGGATAAATAAGACATAATCCTCACTTTCAAGGAATTAATGGGCTGATGATGGACATTCATAGGTAACTCAATAATCAAGCTACAATTTTAAAGGGGAGGTTAGCTTAGAATCAGGTTATGTGGAGCACACCCAGGATCCGATCCAAGAAGGGAATGGACATGGAGTACGATGGACATAACTTTGCTTTCACACCAACCAATTTGTTCAACCCAACCTTCCCTTACTAGGTTCTTTTATTTACTTCAGAGAAAAGACTATTTACCACTTTTTTGGTGGTTTATTTAATATTCTGCTATCCTAGGAGAAAGAAAATTATCCCTCAACTTCAGTATTAATCTGCTTGCCTCTTTTACCTTGACTTCAAAGCCAAACTACTTCAAAGTCAGTATTTACTCCTTGTACTCTCCAATACAACCCACAATTAAGATTTTGATGAATTAATTTCATTTCAATTCTATTGTAAGCATTTAGTTTACTTCAGAAGGTCTGAAAAATGAGTGTGATAAAGTGACTGCTTGCTATCATTCTGTTCATTATAATTGACTAGTACTTTACAACATTCCAGGAAATGCTATTTGCTTACTCAGTAATTTTGCTGGTAAATTATTTGTACCAAAAATTGTTTAATAATCCAAAATTTACATGAAGACAATTTAGCATATAGATTCAACTCTTGGGTAATAGACCCACTGGATTGGAGCAGTGATGTGGACAATTCAAAATTATGAGTAATCCTCAAATCAATTAAATGTCACTCTCAAATGTGTTTTTTATTACTTACTGTATATTTAAACATAGTATTTAGGGATTTTACAGAAGAGCAAGCAAAAGAATAAAATCCTTGGATCTTAGTTTGATTAGCCAACTTTCTTTCCATTAGCATATCCTCTCCCACTCCTGACTATACATTGAGGATGAACTATCCCACTTCCCCAACTGATGCTAAAGTTGGAGCTTCTTTACAGTATTTGCTTATTCATATCTTCTCTAGGGCAGAAAGATAATTGTCTTGACTTGAAAGACTTCCAGATACTGAGCCAGAATAGACAAAGATCCTTTTATGTTAACAAAGTACTCCATTAAGCAAAGTATTTAACTTTGCAGATTTAAAAAAAAAAATAACTGCTAATCTACCAAGTAATGGGGACCTGGCCATAGCCAATTGCCAACTTGCTCAGGAGAATGAACAATGTATGTCAGAGAAATAGTAATACTGATTGTATTCTTTTTATATAATAAGGATTTTCTGAAAGAATGCTGTGGTTGGGTTTTTTTTTTTTTTTTTTAATGTAAGGGGTAAAAACTATACGTATGTGCAAATTTGTATATATATTTTTAATATTTTGGAAATGTTATTTAGAATAAGTAAATCCAGGCATGAATGAGTCCCCTAAAACTAGAAATGTGTTTGCATTTGCAAAGACTATGATTCTGGCATTTTGTGACAGTGCAATGTGGTGAATTAGAAGGCTGGTGGAATTACATGACAGGTATCAATGTGCATTAAGAACCAATAGAATGAGACATTTTAGCTGACAGACATAGTTTTATAGCATGTATAAAAGAAATTTGTAATGATGAAGTGTATCACCATTAGAGTGATAGCACACAGCAAAGAAGGCAACACTTCTATCCCTTGCTACCTTGTTGGTCTTCTTCCATCCTATCAATACTTCCTTTATTACCTGGCAATACAGTGGTGACACTGTATTGAACAAAGGGAAAATTGGCTCTAGAAAGCCACAGTGTTATGCTGTACATATGAAAAATGTATCAGAATGCCCTCTTATCAATAAACATATTAACATGAAACATCATGTCCACTCTAATAACACCACAGATTTATGTACATATCATTGTATATTTCAACAGTTCACATAGATTAATTTGTCACTTTTCACATGTTCCCAATAAATATCTGATTAGGTGGAGTGTTCAAGATATGAGCCAAATTTGATTTAATTTTATATTCTCAATACCTAGCATAGGACCTCATTCCTAAAACTGTACATACTCAGTAAATGGTAAGCTAAAATATGAGTTTTATGTTAAGAAAGAGGGTGCTGAAATTCAAGAATTTAAGCCTACAGAGTAACAGTTGCTGAATTACAGGGACAGAGACTAAATTCAGAACTTTTAATATTAGTGCACAGGGCTTTTTGCATTTTATCACTGAACCTCATCAAGCTACACAGGGAAAGTTGGAGAGTACAGTCCTAGGCAGCTAGCAGACACAGGGGCAGTGCCTGACACATGAAGAAAGAAGGCACTTTCAGAAGTCAGCTTTCATCTTTTTGTATTGTTATACATTCCTGGGATAACCTAACTTCTCCTTTCATGGCTTTCATCCCTGTCTTCTTTCCCCCACTTATTAGGAGATCGTGATTAATAATCATTATCTGCTCTTACTGAAAGTTTTCAAAAAACAAACAAACAAACAAACAAACCATGGTCTCAAGAATCTTCTAATAGAACTACATCCAGGCCCAGAATAGACATGGTCTTTTGTTTTGGAGTGACTGACTGCTGCAAGAACCCTATCATTCCATGGAGGCCAGTGAAGACTGTGGAGTAGGGTTTAGGGTCTTCCTGAAATATCAGACAACTTAATCCAGATGGAGGGTCTTTACCTGTGAACCTGTCTTGGATGTTTGAAGTGCATTACTTCAAGGTCATCTCTTCCACTTCCTGGTTTTATAATGATATATTTCTGGGCAATTCTCACTTCATTTATATTATTAAACACTCTTATGTGAAATGTGTGGAATAATCAGATTTCCCTGCAGATTGTATTAGTTTGTAAAAGCAAAGAAGAAGAAATTAACATGTTTAGAATGCCTGCAATAGGCAAGGGACTCTTAGATACATTTTCTGATTCTAATCATTAAAAACAAATAAAATTACAAAGCAAAGACAAAAATCTCTTAAGCTAGAACTTACTCCTCTTACTTTGTGAATAAAGATCCAGAGGCTCAAAGACAGAAATGAAGTGCCCAAAGCCAAAAACTAGCCAGGTACTGTTGAAACCTGATTCCAGAGATCCCTGATATTCCCATTGTCTATTTCAGGTCTTAAAGATATTTCTAGTTATATATTTTAATGCCAAGAAACTTTCCCACATAAATTCCCCATAAGCCATACATTAGAGGCTTATTTTAGAAAAATTACTCTGGCATGCTTTGACTACAAAACTATACTTCAGAATAGTAGCATTCTTATTCAGCAATCCCAGGGCCTTAATAAATTATATTTTTGGTTTCAGGATTAAACACTAAAAAGCAATATGGAATAGAGAGGAAATATAACAGTGTAATGGAAACTAGCAGATCAAGATTCTGATCTGAAATATGCCAAAAACTAGCAGTAAGATCTTGGCACATCACCTAAATTCTTTGGCCCTCAATTTCCATTCTAATATTATCAAGATGATCTTGAAGTTGCCTTCTAATTCTGAACATTATCTACATATTTTACTATCTGTCATTTTTTAAATGGATTTTTCAATAATTCATTGAAGTCACAATTTTACCTAGCTTTAAAAAATAAAATAAGCAAAGAATATGTCTATTGTTTTGAATCCCTTCTGATATAATTCACTGATGTTAACACAATAATGGAAATGAAAATGGCATCAATTTTAACTTTTCTTTATATGAACAGTTTAGGTGAGACTGTTGCTGGAGACTGTTAGAGAGATAAATTTGCCTTTAATAAAAAAGAATGAAGGAGAATGCTATTGAGATAAAGCCCAAATTAACTTATGATATAAATCAGATGCATCAGTGGGTCCACTCCAGTACCTGACCAGTTCTTCCATCAAGAGTAAGGCTAAAGGCAACAAAGAGAATATTCTAGGTCTATTGCTAACACATCATTATACAACTTATGGAGAGTAATTGGCTGAGGACTCTTTCACAGTTGAGGTGGGTGCAAAATATAACTTCCTTTACATTAATAAGGGAATTTAGGATAAGAACTCCAAATATATGTATTTTATACAATCTTGCTTTAAGGCTTTGAATCAGACATAAGCCTATAGTCATCTCACCTAGACACTATTTTGTTCAACCAAAATCTTTATGGAAACTATTTGAATTCTAACAATTGCAAAAGGAAAATTGGATATGCCCTTTGAGACAATTAACACCTATTACTTTAACCTCAACAATTAAGGAATGGCAGCTTAACTAAAGTTTACTTAAATTCAGATGAAGATTAACAATCAAGTCCTCTGAAAAGGATTATTTTTCTTTCTTTTAACAAAAATTAAATTGACAAACAAGTGTAATGTAGCCCTGGTAAGCTAGGTGTATTTGTTTAGTTATACTTTAATCTTTCTGGATAATTCTACAGAAAGATAGAAAATTCTCCTGAAAAGTTCAAAAGTGATCCTCCAGTGAGGCTGTCCCGTCATCCGCATTCAGAATCAGCAAGAATTTCCAATAAACTAGACATTGACCACATGAAACAATGTCGCTAGATTGTGCAGATTGCATAAAATGCTCAAGAAAATTGCCTTCTCAAAATGAATGTCAGCATTTCTAAGTTTGATTTTTATTTTATTTTAGAGTCATTTTTCCCTTTGAGAAAGCATTCCTAATAGAAGTTAGTGACAAAATAATATGTAATATTTTATTTCTCAGAGAGATATTTATTTCTTAATTTTAATCAAAGTAAAAAGAATCAATTTCTCCTAAACAGAGTTGTAAATACTGATCCAATGAAGAATTGGTATGCCAAAATTTGTAGAACATAAGGGAAGGAGCAGATATATTTGAATATCTGATCTCAGGAAGCATAGATTCCAACTTGGGTATTTTTTTCAGAATTAAAGCAATGTCTTTAGTCTTGTCTTATTTCATTGCAACTTGCTCTTGTTTGAGTTTTCCAATTGCAACTGAGAACTTGAGAAGCCTGAAAATTTTGATGAAATATTTAGTCTCCTCAAAGATCATCATCTTTTCCCCTCTCCATACTTTGTGACCTACTTATACTGCTTTGCTACAAGAAACAATGAACCATTTTTGGTCACAAGACATATTGTAAAAAGTTAAGTTCCGTTAACAGTAGCATTCACCATCACTTTGTCAGCTTGGTGTTGTGCATGGACACAGTGGAATAAATAAGAAAGATAACAGAGTTTCAGTCAGAAGAATGGGGGTGGAGTAACATTTTTAACATGAACTAGAAATGGAGAATATTGAAGCAAATCATCTGATGTGTTCGGACAAACTTAGATTTCCTACTACTTCTTTTGAATAGGGACAAACACCATGTCAAATCTCCAATTTCTATACTTTACACATTTCAATAGAAAACATGTCATCTTTTGTTTTTAATTCCACCTTTACTACAGAGGTGAGAGCAGTGTCATTCTATTTAATTGGCTACCTGCAGTTCATTAGTGGAGGCAGCGTCATTAAGTCATGCTGGAGCATTTGTAGGAGCTAATCTTCTAGGCACTTAGCATTCTCGTTGACCTTGTTAAAGGTAAGGGAGGTCAGACTTGGGTTCAACAGAGCCACTCTCTCGCCAAGGAGACTGGCATGACAAAGTAATCAGTGTGTGTCACTTTTCATTAATCACACCACTTTCCTTTTCATGAAATACCAGCAGATAATTGTTACTAAATGCGATTCGCAACACTCTGTGCAGTGGTTGAAGAACCAGAAATAGGCAAACAGATAAAAACATTGTTTAGCTTGCAGGCAGCAAGTGTTTGCTATTCAGAGGTACATCATGCATAAACATTGATTTAGCCATGAGCTGACACTTATAAAGCTTTTGCTGTTTCCAGAAAGCCCTGTGGTCAGGCTAAGTAATAGCCAAGGGCAAGCGCTTTTACCTGTATGGCAAGGTTACATTCTATTTAAATTTCCTGGTCTCAAATAAATCAGTTTCTCTAATGTTTGGCCACTGCAAGATTGCCATAGGTGAGAACCAAGTGCACTAAATAAAATGTTTGCCTTTATAGCGAAAGACTCCTAGAGGGCAGTTTGTTGATTTTGAATAAATATTTTCATTAAATCCAAGTTTCTGCACATAATTTGGAAGCTAAGGGTTCATTTAAATCAATGGAGGTGTCCAGCTTTTCTTAATAAATGGATACATTTATGCACAATGAGGAAAACTTTCCTTACTGAGGGTGTCTAAATTTTAAACCCCTCCAAAGTGATTAAGACTTTTGAATATACCTGTGGGAACTTGACACATTTTGTATATGATGGTTTATGCTTCTCCTATAGCTAGTTCCTTCTCCAGCTTGCCACTAGCATAGGATCCATTCATAGGAAGTGCTTGGTTCTTTTCCTTCTGCCTAGATCAGAGGTCCTGGGCACAGAAGATGTATGTGCAGCATATACACATGTCACAGCTATGTAAATGTTGCTGGGCATGCACTGAAGCAAATGGTGCAGTGAGTCTCTCCCCACACCGTGGTGTTATTAACCCAACACCAAAGGCACATGGCAAATAGAAGTTAGCTGCAGAGATGATGTAAAGCAGGAGATGGAACCAGCAGTCTGGACCATGTTTCCAGCCTCCTCCTGCTGACTGTCATTCATTCGGTTTTCTCTTTCCATCTCAGAGAGTTGGGATCTATTCAAGTGTGTGCCTACCTTATTTGATATTAAGATAACATAAACAAAAGGGAATACTGCAATGCTAACAATACATGCTAACTGCCAAGGGGATTTCTGGAAGAAGATGGATTAAAATTAGAAACTTTTTTTCCAAAACTTTTTTTTAATATTTATTTATTTGCTTTAGTTGTACACAATGCCTTTATTTTTATGTGGTGCTGAGGTTTGAACCCAGGCCATGCACATACTAGGTGAGCACTCTACCACTGAGCCACAGCCCCAGCCCCCAAAATGTTTTTTAAGTCCGATTTTTCGAAGTTTTCTCAGCAAATAACATGCTTGTCAAACGAAAGTCACAATCCATGGCATGGGGGAAAATGATATTTTGGCATAATGAAAAAAATTGAGCAGATATATAGAGATTTATTTGTAAATAAAAATGGAATCTTTCATATGAATCTATTTTTGCAAAGAGTTTGATTCTAAGAATTTTCATGAAGCAAGTTAAAATTTAAAATTTCAGTAATGCATAATGCAAATATATACAAACACTGTTATAATGAATGGTAGGATTCTCCCTTATCTATGTAGGTATAGTATTTTTTTATGGAACTCAAATTTCCTCATGTGTTCACCTTTTATATTAGAGTAACTTCTGTGGTTGTTAACCTTTATCATGTTTAATTTTTAGACAGTTATTTTAGAGCATTTAACATCTAATGAAACTAACACTTTATATGCTTACAAATGTGAACCATCCCTAACTGGCATGAAAAAGAAATAGCTAAAACTTTATTAACCACTGACTGTACCCTAAGTACTCTATGCACATAAACTCAATCATTGCAACAACACATGAAGGAGAAGATCTCATCACCATTTCACAGGAGGAGCAAATGGAAGGAAGGTGCAGAGGGATTCAGTATCTTGCAGAGGACCACACAATAAGCACTGAGCAGCATTCAAGCCAAAACAGATTAGCCAGAGTCTACACATTCAACCACTAAATTACACTACCCCCACACATATTCACACATTCCAAGTTGACACCCCACATACAAGCTGGATCCCTCTCGATTTTAGATGTGGTAGTCGTGTGTATCACAGAAACAGCACGATCCCTTTCAATAGAATACACACCACAGTTGAGAGACTTCTATTCTCTGCTAAGTGCTTGGGGATTTGAATAACTTAACCTCTGGCTTTCCTTCCTACAGTATAAAATATTATTTCTAATATACATAAAGTAAGGTTGTATAGTTTTAACATAAATTAATGCAAACAGATCGAAGAGGAAAAATAGATAAGGCCTTGTAACTGAATGATAGATTTTGTCTTTAGATATGATATTGGTGCATTAAAACTTTGTACCACTATGTTCCCACTATGACTTTTCTCCCTCCAGTTCAGAAACCCTGTCAGGTTCACAGTAAAGCAGAGCAAAGTGGAGGGGCTCCTGTGAGGTTGCTTCCTCTTCAGAACAGCTGAGTTGGCTAACTTCATGTTTCCTGTGTTGAGCAGGTGGAAGCAAATGTCTGTCTGCCTAGCTAAGCTAATTTTCCTTTTCCTCTTGGCATCCAGGACTTATCTTCCTTCCTCTTTAATGGATGGAAGTTCTTTGGGGAGTTTTTTTTTTTTTTTTTTTTTTTTTCCTTCCCTGTGTAAGTATACAGAAAAGCAGTGTAATGTGTTCTTCAACTTTATTAAATTGCATTTCACCCTTGAAAAATGACCCAGTGGTTTGGTGACTGCTTCGGTGTGAAATATGACAGAATACTCTGATGTCTGGAAAGTCTTGTCTCAGGCACGCTGTCCAGAATTGGAATGACACACAGAGACATGACGGCAGCACTCTTCTCTGAAAGTACACTTCTGCAAAAAGGTAGTTGGATGTGGCCATTTGGCACCACAGAGAGCTCAGTTTAACAACACTAAATAAAATCAATTCAGATTCTTTTAATTTCTTGAGGCTATAAAGTTATCACAGAGGCCACGCCCTTTAGGCAATGCTTATATTTTCCTTTTCAGTCTCTCATTTATTACCCTCTTCCTCGTCCCCCTTCCCTACCCTTGACCTAAGAAGAAAAATTTCCTTGGCCCCAGGTGCCAATCCACCTTTCTGGGTAGTAGATTAAGAGGGAAAAAAGTTCTCTTTAGCAGGTTGAAGAAAGGAAAAATTAGAGAATTCTCATGTTTATATATTTTATTGCTCATAAGTCTATCATCTCTCTCCTTTTCCCACATCCCCTACTACACCCCTAAGTCAATCCAGCCAAGAGGCAGTTTTGTTAAGGTAAAAATCATTTTTTTTTTCCTTTCTGGTGGACATGTGAGTTTATAAACAAACTGAAATCATAATGGATAGACCCATAAAGAAATCCCATTTCTATATTTTTTTTAGTTTCTCATCCCATAATATTTATGATTTTTTTATATGATCCTACAACATGCTGAACTAGATGTTGGGGTTTTATTGATAAAGAAGAGACCCACTTGTCCTCATGGGATGTGGGATGAGTGGAAAAGCAATGGTCATTAAATTAGTTATCATTGGTATAATGTTTTGAGTTATTATACACAACTGAAAGAAAAATAGTCTGCAGTGAAAACTACAAAAATGGGAAGGGGGCTATTACTATACCAACTCACTGAATACATGTATCAACACATTCAGATATTACATACAAGGCTTTGGAGAACTCTAATTTATTGGAAGATCTGATTTATCTTTTCTGTGTTCTCCTTTGAACCCATTATTTCCACTGTAAAACACTTCAAAGAGAAAGCTGGTAAGTCACTGTAGCAGGAAAAATCAAATCTAAGTTCCAGTTCACTGCTATTGGAACCAATATTTTTGTTGATAAGAAATGCCTTACTGTGTTGTTAACATGGTTTTCCACATTGGTTGACCAATAAAACCAATGCCATTAAATATTAAGGATTTTAGGTCTTGACTTTCTCTTTCTGCTAAAATTTAGATAAGCCGCTTTAATTGTCACATTACCTCCATCTCACCCATGAGGAAACAAGTTTAGAGAGGTTGAATGGTAAGGCCCCATTCACAGAGAATTGCCACCCTGGACTCCTGATCCTACATGATCGTGTATCAGTTTTGTTTTACACTTTAGTCATTGCATTAGTTTGCTAGAACTGCCATAACATAAGGACCAGAATGAGTAGCTGATGCAACAAAAATTATGGGGGCTCATCATTCTGGAGACTAAAAGTCCAAGATCAGGCTTTTGGCAGGGTTGGTTCCTTCTGAGAGCCACAAAGGAAGGATCTGTTCCACACCTCTTTCCCTGACTTGTAGGTGGCTGTCTCTCCTGTGTCTTGACAGTGACAATGTCTTCTCATTGTCCTGTTTGTGTGCAAGTTTTATAAGGACACTGGTCATATTGAATTAGGGTCCATCCTAGTGATCTCATTTTAAGTTAATTACCTTTGTAATGACCCCATCTCCAAATAAGGTCAGGAGTCTGAAGTTCTGGGGGTTAGGAATTCAGTATATAAATTTGAAGTGGGGACAAAATTGAGCCCACAACAGCTATCTTCTCAAAATGTTCTACAGAATGGTTGTGACTTAAGAATACAACATTTTGACTTTTCAGAATATTAAAGTCAGATAAAAGTTGTAGTCAAGTATGTGGAAATAGACAATATAATTTTGTCTCATTAATGGATAGTATTCACTAGATAAACATTCTTTTTTTTTTTTTTTTTTTTTTTTTTTTTTTTTTTGGTACTGGGAATTGAACCCACGGGTGCTTAACCACTGGGACACATCCCCAGCCCTTTTTTTTTTTTTTTTTTTTTTTTTTTTTTTTGTGTATTTTATTTAGAGACAGGGATCTCACTAGGTTGCTAAGTGCCTCGCCAAGTTGCTGAGGCTGGCTTTGAACTTGCAATCCTCCTGCCTAAGCCTCCTGAGTCACTGGGATTACAGGTATGCACCACCACACAGGGCTGATAAGCACTCTTCATTGAAGTAGAATGAATGTTAAAGTCTTTATAATGTTGTGTATGTATACTGTATATTTATTAAATGTGATAAACTAGGGGAAAAGAAGAACCTGACACAATAGGATGATTCTGCACTGGGGAACCTCACTGTACTCCAGAAACACAGAGTGTCCACTATACTGTCTAAGGTCTGGCAATGTCATAGATACGTCCTCAGTTATGAGAAGTTAATACCGGGATGAGTGAATAAGTGCATGCTTCTGACTTGATTGTTCCCATCTGGGGGCTGCCAGGTGTTCTGGTGTTTATTAGCCTATTCTTCCATTGCTGGTCACTTCTTCTGGCTACTGATCTCCTGAGCCCCAACACAGGCTGACTTAGTTATTGATGAGGATGCTATCTCCCTTGTCCAGATAAGCATGTTCAGTGGGTTTTACTTCTTGATCTAAATAGTGAGAATTTGATGAAAGTGGCAGATTACAGGGTACATCATTATGTTCTCTAGGAGATTCACTAGGAAATACTTTTGCAGATGAATGGGAAGGCTGCCAGGATTTAGGAAAGGAGGACTTTCTGGCTGACAGCTTTGTTTGACCCCAAAACAAATTACATAGAGAAGCAAAAGCATGTAGTGAAATTTAGAAACAAAACAGACACACAATACATCTAGAAGCAGAGGATGACTTTGTAGGTTTTATTTTGTGGTACGTTTGAATAATTACTTTCTGCTGAACCCATTTTTCTTTCTAGAGTGAAAAGAATCTGGCATCTCAGTGACAAATAGGAGAGTTTAACTTGAGAATAAACTAGATAAACACCATCTTTGGAAAAAAAGAGTGACACTAGGAGATAAATTAAACAGATCACTGGTGTAATGAAACTAGAGTTCCTGGTACAGTCACTTTTCCCAGTTGATCTTGGTTCTTATGAATATAATGAGTTTTTTTTAAAAAACTTTATTTTATTAGTTTATTTTTTTAAGTGGTGCTGAGGATCGAAACCAGTGCCTCACACATGCTAGGTAAGCACTCACAGCCCCAGCCCTACTTAGTTTTTGAGACCTCCTTGGCTCAGTTTCCAAGAGTGGTATAAAAAACTGTGAATGTCCATACATGCATTAATTTTTCTGTATAGAAAGTTCATAATTTTTTTCCAGATTATGAAAGGTTGTCACTCACCAAAATAGTCTAAGAAATATCTGGTCTAGATGGCCTCAACCCTCTCTAGTATTTTTCTATCTCTAACATTCAAAATGAATACACACAATACTACTTACCTGTTTTTAATTTACTTTTAACCACTGTTACTAAAGGATTTATCAGTGGTAATGTTAAGTACAAACTCAAAATTAGCATGCAAAATGGCTCATTGATTTTAAAAGAATCTAATAGCTGATTCATAAAAGAATAATGAAAAGATAAATTATGGAAAAATTTATAGGCTACAGAAGAAGTGAGCAAATACATAATAATTCTTAATCTTTTTGTCTGTTTATGACAAATGATTCATTAGCAGGACATGGTCCTATTAGAGTCTTCAGAGCTATTAAAAATTCCTAACATGCTAGCTGTGATTTTGCTTTTCTTCTCATTCCAGAAAGTATGTTAGAGTGAAAAACTGTAGCATTAGTGCCTATATGCTATAAAACTCTTTTAACAATAGAGTTAAGAATCTAAAAAGACAGTATAAATTACATAGTAATTCCCATTTGTGTTTTCCTAAATATTTTTGTCTAATCATAGCATATGTTATTTGTTCTTAAGCCCTAAATAGAATGATAAGATGAAAAATGAATTGTGGATATGGTTCTAATATGCCCAGTTAAGATATTAACATGCTTAAGAAAATGGAATGTTCTCAATATTTTAAATAATATAATTTACAGACATAATTTGGTCTGGCAATATATAGCACAATATTACCTATGCCAGATATGAAAAGCTGGTACTTTTAGAAGTGTATTTAAAAGTTGTTTTTTTTTTTAATCAGAACAAGTAAGAAAGAACTTGGTTGAATAAATAAAAAATATAAACATGAATTCAACCTGCATTAAGAAAATATTTTTTTCTTGATTTTCTGTCTTCGAGAACTGAAGAAGTTCTTGGGTCATCTATCCTATAATCAATACTCAATGTGTCCTTATTACTCTCCTGGTTTGAGTCTCCACTATTGTTCTCAACATTGGCTATACCTCTGGGAAAAAGTACTGATACCTAGATCCCATTGCTGAGATTGTGATTTGAGCTGTTGGGATTTTTTAAAAATCCTCAGACGTCTTCAATGCACAGCCAGCCATGCTGAAGAATCATTGCTTCAAGAAAGCGATTCTTTTTTTTTTTTTTTTTTTTTTTTTGGCAGGGGGGAGGTAGTGCTGGGGATTAAACTCAGGGACACTCAACCACTGAACCACATCCCCAGCCCTATTTTGTATTTTATTTAGAGACAGGGTCTCACTGCGTTGCTCAACACCTGGCCATGGCCTTGAACTCCTGATCCTCCTGTATCAGCCTTCTCAGCCACTGGGATTACAGGCATACACCATAGCACCCAGTGTAAGAAAGCAATTCTTGAAGGACATCTGATTCCACAATTGCAGCAAGCAATATCTACATAAACCTAGAACATTTGTGTTGTCAAAAGAGCAAAGTAAATTTCACTCTCTGGAATAGGGCTATAACAGAATCCAACTTCTAAGAACTTCTAAAAGTGCTGGAATTTGAATATGCAAAAAACAGTCATTTGGAATAAAGAGAACCTAAAAACACCAAGCCCATAATAATAATTACAAAAGGTGTGGGGGTGGAGTTAAATATAAAAATTATACTAAAGGAAAGACATATTTCTGATAATATTTATAGAAAATACTATTGATCAACTCAAGCTAATTTCCTAGTTTCCTTATTCATCAAAAATTTGGCAAATTTTTGAAAATTAAAGAAATGCAAAATTATACCAGGTATTGTTCTAGACACTAGAGATACATTGCTAGTTTCAGCAAAGTCTTTTACTTCGAATTGTATCCTAGTTGGAGCAAACTGGAGTGATAGACAAATATAATAACACATCAGCCAGTGCTATGAAGAAAAGTAGCCCAGGGTAAGGGGGTAGAGAGGTAGGACTGTGAGACCCTTAAAAGATTACTGTTGGGAAAGTGCCTCTTTGAGTATTATTTCTATCATCTTTTATTTTAATTTTTGAATTTTTATGTTGATCAAGTCAGCTGTAGGCCAGAATATTCCATGGAATGCCAGTATTCTTGTGTTGAATATAATGTGTTTGCCAAAGTTAAACCAGGTACTTTGTGACGTTTTTAACATTTTCTTTGCATCGTGACTTATAGTGAAGAACACACCCATCCTCAGATTGACACACTCACTTAGCAAAGAAACCCTTTCTATATAGACCCTTTCTATTTAGTACTCCTGGGAGTACTGGTCCATCAAAAGCATTTTGGGAAACACAGAGAACACTTAGCATACATGAGATGGTACATTGAAAACTGTACCTTGGCCTGGCACTAAGTGTCCATTCATGTTCCCTGAAGAAATGAGTGACTCATACAACCAATATGGCAAACTCTCCCATGAGTGGGACAATATCAGGAGGGGCCCAGTCCTTGTGGCTGTGACTACTATACCTTTTCCCCAACGCCCTCCCTTTTAAGGACATACTAAAATTAATAAAATATATTTCCTTCATAAGCTAATCCTTTCAGCTATTAGAAATTCTAATGTGATACTAGGACTTTTTAAATGAAATTTAAATATTGATAAATATATGACACATAACACTGTTCATTTGTTTACCTTTCACCTTTAAATGAATTTCATTGATAGCTGTCTGTGCTTAAAAAAAAAAAAACAGAATAAAGATAAAATGTGTATTGCCTGTGAGATTCTAGTCAAAAAATTTCATAAAGTATTAAAATCTATAAAAAGGTAAATGTTCATTTCTATTGCAACTCTTAGAGGTGATGAACTCAATATTAATGCCAACTAACAATTTTATAGCACTTTAAAAAACATATTCACATATAATTCATTAAGGTATTGCAAGTATGTTCTATCTGGAAAAAAAAAAAAAAAAAAAAAAAAAGAACTAAAGCTTACCCAGATTTGCTTCATTTCCTTGATGGCAGAGCAGGGTCTAGTCACTAAGGCTGTCTTTGAATTTGCAATCCTCCTGCCTCACCCTCCAGAGCTGCTGGAATTATAGGTGTGCACCACTGAGCCCAGCTGCTTCAGTGTTTTTTAAAAAGAGTAACTATTACTGGTTATATGCAGTAGTATGAAGTGAGAGCATTTTTGTTTTTACTCAATATGATTTGCTTTGTTTAATTCCATACTGTTATGAAGGCTTCTTTGCCTTCTGATGTGATAAGATGGCTTGGTACACATTTTCTGCCCCAGACCTAAATTCAATTATTTCTCAGGGAGCCCAAGTCCTTAAAAAGCTGTAGGATTTTGATACCGTAGCTGTATTCCAAGGATATACAGCTGTTAGTGAATTGGTCACTGGTTTCTCAGCCTACATATTGGACAGCACAAAGAAATATTTTTATATGTGTTGTAGGTCATTTGTTTTTTTATATGTGTATATCAAGAGGACATACATCATAGGTCACAATAATATTGCCAGTTTAAGTTTAATATCATATTGTCCTAACATAAATTGTTTGATTCTATATTTCTCTTTAATCAAATCCTAAATTCCTAATGATACTAATTTAATTACTTTATTTAGTAATATATATAACAGTTTGAAAAGAGTAATATCAACATTATTGCTAAAAAAGGATTGCTGAAAAAAATATGATATCATTATAGTTCTTTTGTTCTCCTCATATCTTGAGCACAAATTACTGTGCTTTAAAATCCCTAGAAATAATTCTCTGAGCCACTAACTTAATACACAGGTTCATTTATTTTTATTTTGTGCTGTATGTTTTTTATTTCTCATATATGTAACATAAATCTAAATATAAATCACAAATCAAAGTTGCCCAGTGACATCTGGCTTCTGTGCATGTCTCCTCAACCATAATCCTTTCCACCTTCATGGGTAACCATTTTGTGTATTTTAATTACCTCTGGTTAATTTAATGTTTCAATCTTCTGTCTCTTTAAAAATATTAACAAACATAAATATATGTGTATAGTATATTATGTATGTGTGTTACATTCTCTTTTCCTGTTTTGATAAGAAGTAGCATGCTGTGTAAGTACAGCTTTCACCATTTGTTGAAGAGGCTATCCTTTCTCCACTGTACATTTGTGGCGCCTTTGTCTAATATAAGATAGCTGAAATTATATGTATTAGTCTCTGTGTCCTCAATTCTGTACCATTGGTCCACCAGTCTGTTTTGGTGCCAATACCATGCTGTTTTTGTTACTATTGCTCTATAGTATAATTTAAAGTCTGGTATGGTGATGCCCCCTGCTTCACTTTTCTTGCTCAGGATTGCTTTGGCTATTCTGGGTCTCTTATTTCTCCAGATGAATTTCATGACTGCTTTTTCTATTTCTTTGAAGAATGACATTGGGATTTTGATTGGAATTGAATTAAATCTGTATAATGTTTTTGGTAGTATGGACATTTTGACAATATTGATTCTACCTATCCAAGAGCAAGGTAGGTCTTTCCATCTTCTGAGTTCTTCTATGATTTCTTTCTTTAGTGTTCTATAATTTTCCTTATAGAGCTCTTTCACCTCTTTCGTTAAGTTGATTCCCAGGTATTTTATTTTTTTTGATGCTATTGTAAATGGGGTAGTTTTCATCATTTCCCTTTCAGAGGCTTTGTCACTGATGTACAAAAATGCCTTTGACTTATGGGTATTGATTTTGTATCCTGCTACTTTGCCAAATTCATTTACTAGTTGTAAAAGTTTTCTGGTAGAGTTTTTTGGGTCTTTAGGTAGATTATCATGTCATCAGCAGCTTTCAGTGTAGGCTGTGTCAGCACCACCTGGAGGGCTCCTTAATACAGATTTCTGGGTTCCACCCCCAGAGTTTCTGATTCAGAAGGTCTAAGACAGTACCTGATGGTTTGCATTTCTAAGAAACGTCTAAATGCTGCTGCTGCTGCTGCTGCTGCTACTACTACTACTGTTGCTACTGCTGGTCTGGGGACCACACCTTGAGAACCAGTGCTGTATATAGTATTTCTTACTTGGTTTTTCTAATTATGACTATATTATGGAAGTCACCCAGCAATATAAATGATATAGGTCATTTGCTTTTATAGCTGCAAAGTTATCCATTGTGAGAATAAATCACTTTATTCTATCAGTTTAATAATTTTATTATTTTTAAATCTATTTTTCCTTAATGATATACGTTCAAAATTTTCACAGATCCTACCCATAAAAGCAAAGTAAATATTTTCCTATGCAGAGAGTATTAAAGATACCAATTTGGAATAAATCATATTTTATAAGCAACAAAATTCAATAAGTAATATTTTAAAATATGTTCAAAGTTGGATTACTTTAAGTGAATTTTTTAAATAGTTAATATTAAATATAAGAAGATGAGCTGGGTGTGGTAGTGCATGCCTGTAATCCTTGGGAGGCTGACAGGAGAATTGCACATTCAAAGCCAGCCTCAGCAACGCAATTTAGCAAGATCCTAAGCAACTTAGTGAGACCTTGTCTTAAAAAATAAAAGGGGGCTGGCATTGGCTCCATGGTTCAGCATCCCTGGGTTCAATTCCTGGTACAAAAAAAAAAAAAAAAAAAAAGATAGGACATGATCAACGAATGATGTATGAATATTGAAATGTCACAGTGAACATGATTTGTACAGCTAATGCCTGCTGATAAAAGATAAAATGTAAAAAGGTTTATGGCAAAACAAAGATGACATATGGTTAGAATTAACTCAAACTATCTTTGAAAATGACAAATTCATAGAAGTACACACTATTTTGTCATCTCAATTTCACAGATAAAAAAAACTGTGGCTTAAAAAAAGATTAAATATTTTAATTATTCATGTCAATATCTAGGATACAAAAATAGTAAAATCTTTGTCTTAATCTATGTTCTAACCAATATGTCATCTTCGTATGTTTAATGTAGATCCCCATATATCTTAGAAAATCTAGCACAGGTTAAACTGTGCAGAAAATATTTTACATTTTGTTTTAGGTTAAGCCAGTTAGACTGGGGTGATTACGAAATAATGTCTATATAGCAATATCCAGTGGGAATTTTCACTGTGTAGTATTGAATTTAGTGGAAGGACACCAGTGGCACAAGAAGTACCACTACATTCCAGGAGCATCCATCAATCACTGAAACAATCAAATGTGTCCAAAAGTTTCCATAGTGATCTAATGGGCAGTGCCAACCCTGCTGATGGCATTGGCTTTGTCCAGTACTTGTTTTGTTGTCAGTGCTTAATAGATGTTAGGAATTTGATAATTATTATTTTTATCAGTATCCCTACAGATAGCAAAAGGATCACATTTACTCCTCATACTGATAACCCTGCTTGACTCCACTGTTTGCCAAATTATATTGTCATCAACAACCTGTGAACATAACTAACTCTATAGTTAGTCCTATGAGTGGTTTCATGTAAAAGTTCGGTTTATATTTTTAAATTTGAAGAGATCATACTGTTATTCATATAGAACAAATCCACGTACAATGAAGGAAGCATGCATGTTTGGGTCACCAGTTAGCAGTATGGCAGAACAATTAAGAATCTGGACCACAGTCGTGATTAGAAATATAGAGCTGGAGGTGTAGCTCAGTGGAAGAGTGCATATTCTTTAAAAATTTTGTTCTAATTAGTTAATGACAGTGGAATGCATTTTGACACATCATACGTAAATGGAGTACAACTTCTCATTCCTCTGGTTGTATATGATGTAGAGTTACACAGGTCATGTAATCATATATGCACATAGGATAATAATGTCCAATTCATTCTACTATCATTCCTACCCCGATACCCCCTCCCATCCCTTCTCTCCTCTCTGTCTAATCCAAGTACCTACATTCTCTAGCCCCTCACTTATTGTGAATTAGCATCTGCATATCAGAGAAAACATTCAGTTTTGGGTTCATTGGGATTGGCTTTTTTCGCTTAACATGATATTCTCCAGCTCCATCCATTTACTAGCGAATGCCATAATTTCATTCTTCTTTAAGGCTGAATAATATTCCATTGGGTACACATACCATGATTTCTTTATCCATTCATCTGTTGAATGACACCTAGGTTGGTTCCATAGTTTAGCTGTTGTGAATTGAGTAGCTATATTGATGTGGCTGTGTGACTGTAGTATGTGGATTTTAAGTCCTTTGAGTATAAACCTAAAAGTGGGATAAGTGGGTCAAATGGTGGTTCCATTCCAAGTTTTCTGAGGAATCTCCATACTGCTTTCCAGAGGGGATGCACCAATTTACAGTCCCACCAGCAATGTATAAGTTTACCTTTTCCCCTACATCCTCACCAACATTTATTGTTGCTTGTATTCTTGATAACTGCCATTCTGACTAGAGTGAGATGGAATCTCAGTGTAGTCTTGATTTGCATTTCTCCAATTGCTGGCCATGTTGAACATTTTTTCATATATTTGTAGATCTATTGTATTTCTTCTGTGAAGTGTATGTTCAATCCCTTAGCCCATTTATTGATTGCGTTATTTATTTTTTTGGAGTCCTTTTGAATTATTTATATATTCTGGAGATTAATGCTCTATCTGAAGTATGCATAGGCTCAGAAGAGTGCATACTTAGCATTCATAAGGCTCTGATTTCATCCCCAGCATCACCTAGAAAGAAAGAAAATAGCCACATATATAATTTTTAATTTTCTAGTAACTTCATCAAAAAAGTAGAAAGAAACCAATTTTAATAAAGTAATGTTATATTCTAAATTAATTCATTTAGTAATACATGTTATTTATTCCAATAAATCTAAAATGTTATTATTATTGTTTAGATATAAGGTATCCCCCAAAATTGTTTGTGCGAGATTATACAAGAACATTTAGAGGGGAAGTAATTGGGTTAGGAACGACTTAACCTAATCAGTGCATTAATCCATTGATAGGGATAAACCTAGTGGTAACTGTAGGAAGGTAGGGGGTGACTGGAGAAGGTAGGTCACTGGAGGTGTGCTTTTGGGATTTATATTTTGCCTCTGGTGAGCAGAGTGCTAGCGCTCGCATTCTCTCTCTCCCTCTCTCTCTCTCTCTCTCCCTCTCTCTCTCTCTCTCTCTCTCTCCCTCCCTCCCTCCTTCCTGATTGCCATGTCCTGAACATCTTTCCTCCTCTACATCCTTCTGCTATGATGTTCTGGGATAATGGAGCTAACTGCCTATGAACTGAAACCTTTGAAATTGTGAGCCCAAAGTAAACTTTTCTTCTTTTAAAATTGTTCTCGTCAGGTCCTTTGGTCATAGTGATGAAAAAGCTGACTAAAACAATTATCATTTAAACATGTAGTCCATATAAAAGGTATTAATGAGACACATTGCTTTATTTTCTGACAAAGTACTGTGTATATTTCATATTTGCACAAATCTCAATTTCCATCAGTTGTATTTTTAGTGTTCAGTAACCCTTTGTAGCTGTGGTTACAACATTGTCCATCACAAGTCTAGTGACACATAGACTTCCTGGTTGGAATCCTATCTCTATTTACTAGCTATGTGATCTTGGACTATTTTTCTTAACCTCTGTATGCCTTCATTTCATCATCTATGCAATAAAGATCATAAAAACAGAATGTATGCCAAAGAATTCTGTGGGAATTTATTGAGTTAATAGATATAAAGAAACTTATAAAAATAAGTCCTCAATAAAAAGTTAATATCAAACAGGTTTATTTAGTTTATCAAAAGTAACAAAAAATATCAAAAACAAGGAGAAAAACAAAAACAATTCAGTTGATATCATAACACATACAAGTTCTCCTTTCTCAATCTACCCCCTACATATGTACTTCTCACAAACAAAAACTATTCCTCATAATATTTCTTTCAGTTTGGGATTATTAGCACATATTCTTGCCAACTTTGGTGGATAAACAAGAGCACAGAATGTACTGGTCTTTTAGCCGCTCCTGATATTGAGTATTAGAGCTTTGATTTGATTTTGATCCCTCACCACATATCATATTTGGGAGATGTATGGATTTGAATCTAGAAGTTACCTGCTGACTTCTAAATAAACAGGAATTTATGCAAGCAAGTCACTTAATTATTTCCTTGTTGAGCCCCTTGCTAAATCACACATTAGAAGCATGCAAATGATATGGTAGTTGGATATGGATACACAGTTATAGTCAGGTCTCCTGTAACAGGAGTTATGTTCTTATTCTTTGTCTATGACAAACTTTTTCATGCCAGAGAGAAAATTGCAGGTGATGGTCATGGATTGTGAAATGTCCCAGTGGAGGTTTTTTAAAATTTCCTTTTATTCTATACACAACAGACATTCTTTTATTTTCAACCTGATGGTGCCATTTCTATTTTCTAGCACTAGTGATAGGCACCATAAGTAAACCAGATAATAGACTCTTAAAGTTTCTGTGTGCAAATTGAAAGAGCACATTATAGTGCCTGCCTTTCCTGAGGTCTCACAGCCTAACCAATATGGTATATAAATACAACACTAGCAGAAATTATAACAATAGTTTCTGTCAGCCTGTCTGAGATGGTTAGAGAATAGCAGTAGGGAATAGCACAGTAACCCAGAAATGTCCAGATTCTCTTGGCCCCTTTTATTGTGATAAATCTCTTGTGAACTTTGCAGAGAAGTATTGTTTGCATCTGGTATATCTCTGTCTAGAATGTGGCTATGTGCATCTATTCCTACTTACTTAACTGTGCGGCACAAAGACTGATTCAATTATGTGTGGAAAAATATAAAACACTGTGTAGGAGGGGAATAGAGATAATATATTTGAATAAGATAAATTAACCACTTTTTATATTTTTGCCATATAATATGTGAATAGCGCAAGATTGTGTGCTTAAAAATCTAAGTGGTGTTCTCTTTCATACTAGAAGAATAACTCTCACATAAGCTGGTGTACTGTAAGATACATCAGATAACGTGCAGCTGAGAAAATTGGGGTTTTGCCTTACATAAAATTCTGTTGTTCCTTAATAAACTAAAAAAGGAAGTAATTACCATAAATGCTGACAAAATATTACATTCAATTAAGTATTTCTGTGTGTCTGGAAGAAATTAGTGAAGAATGTAAAACGATAGAATAAAAGCTTGGAAAGATACTGTGTCAATCGTTTATGAAATAGAGCCTATGATCTTATAATTTGATATCTTTTTCTTCATGTCCTGAAACCTCTATAGATAATAGCTTTTATTTTACATACATGCATATTCCCTGCTCTGAAACCTGTGTTTGTACCTCATATCTTTTAGTTCTTTTTTTTTTTTTTTTCTTCTTTTATACCAGGGATTGAATCCAGGGGCATTCAACCACTGAGGAACATCCCCAGCCCATTTATTTTTTTGATTTTGAGAGAGGGTCTCTCTAAGTTTCTTAGGGCCATGCTAAATTGCTGAGGCTAGCTTTGAATTTGCAATCCTGCCTCAGCCTCCAGAGCTACTGGAATTATAGGTATGAGTCACTGCACCTGACAAGTCTTCTTAATTCTTAGAAGCCATCTCACCCATAAGTCTTCCCTCGCTCCCATAGCTCACTCCCACTTATTATAATATTTTGTAGATTACTTTGTTAAGCACCTACTATAAGGTCCAGGTCACACAGCTAGGAAAGGATTACACCAGGATTTGAATTCAGAATAAATCCAAGGTTTACTGAGGGTTTGATCTCAAAGGAAATTGCATATTTCAATCCATAATTGCATAATGACTATCAGTTAATTCAGAGTTTTCAAGCTGAAGTGGGCCTGCCAGACTCTCATCTGAATTTCACATTGTTCATCCTTATCTTTCTGTTTTAAATGATAACAGACTATGTCTAGCTGCCCCACTGGGCCTTCATGAAGGTAAGGACTGGATCTTGATTTTCATCTTTTTACCTCAGCAATAGGAAACTGAAGCCCTTAGCTGTGTTCATTAAAGTTTCAGTGAAATACACACTTATCACATGGCTGTATTTTCTCCTTTATTTCTTATACATGGAATATACGTATACTCAGGCATCAGGATTTCCCTTGAGAAAGCACTTGCCCAAACCAAAATGGGAACAAGGCCAAAGTCAAACTGAAAATTCTTCACTGCTGTCTTCCTCTGTCCATGCTATCAAAATAAAATTTCTATAAGGTGGGAAGCTTATAAGCAACAGAAGTTTATTTCTCACAGATCTGGAGGTTTGGAAGTCCAAGAAAAAATCACCAACAGATTCAATATCTGGAAAGGGCATTCTTCCTCACAGATCATGCCAACTAGCACTGTCCTCACTTGGTGGAAGAACTAAAATAATTCCTTTGAGCCTCTTTTAAGAGGACACTAATCCCATTCTTAATGACCTAATCATCTCCGCAAAGATCCTACCTTCTTGCACCATTGCTGAAAGGCCAGGGTTTCACTGTATGGGGGGAGACTGCAGACAAAAACATTTAGACCATAGCAGATGCTAGATATTTCTAAGCCTTAGAAGATAATTTTCCAGGGACTGGGAATGTAGCTCAATAATGGAGTCCTTGACTAGCATTCTGGATACTCTGGGTTTGATTGAAAAAGGAGAAATAATCTATATGAATAAATTCAACTCATATAGAATTTAAGTGATGTATGGTCAGTCATTAAAATGATTTCTGAGGAATCTCTGCATTGTTTTCTATAATGGTTGCACCACTAGCAATGCATGAGTGTACCTTTTGCCCCATCCACGCCAACATTTATTGTTGCTTGTATTTTTAATAATTGCATTCTGACTGGAGTGCCATTTGACCCAGCTATCATACTTCTCAGTTTATACCCAAAGGACTTAAAATCAGCATACTATAGTTATACAGCTACATCAATGTTTACAGCAGCTCGATTCACAATAGCTAAACTGTGGAACCAACCTAGATGCCCTTCAACAGATAAATGGATAAAGAAATGTGGTATAAATATATAAAAAGTGGAATATTACTCAGCCTTAAAGAACAATGAAATTATGGCATTTGCAGGTAAATGGATGGAACTGGAGAATATCATACTAATCGAAATAAGCCAATCCCAAAGAATCAAAGGCTGAATGTTTTCTCTGATATGGAGATGTTAATTCACAAAAAGTGGGGAGCTAGGGAAGACTAGAGGTACTTTGGATGAGGCAGTGGGAAGTGAAGGGAAGAGAGAGGGTTAGGGGGTAGGAAGGATAGTGGAATGAATCAGACATTATTACCCTATGTACATATATAATTTCACCACTGGTGTGATTCCACATCATGTACAACCAGATTATACTGTATATATGTATGATGTGTCAAATGGCATTTGACTGTCATATATAACTAATTAGAACAAATCAAAAAACTGATCTCTGAAGTCATAGAAGCAGTGACTCTGTCAATATTTTTGGGTCTCTGCAGATTCATAGCCACTGCCCCACTTGATTTACATTTGGCATTCAACTTCATAAACATGTATTAAATGTTTGCTGCATGCATTTATCATTTGTTTTATATTCATGCAATTCCTGTACTGTGTGACATTCTTAAAAGACCTTGATACTTTAATGTGCCGGATAAATATTTTTTAAAAAACAGCTCCTTCTGAATCTGTATAATATAACTATTTTACTTTTTATCAGATTTAAAATATTCAAACATTGAGCAACAAATGCTTCTAAATAAGTATTTCCTTATTCCTTTTCTCCTCAAATGATGTTATTTGAGAGAAAATACTAATAACAAATAACAGCTTTGAGGCCATAATAATTTTGATACTAGAATAAAAACAAACATTCAGAACAATGTGTTGAACTTCCATGTTAGTATGATTATATATCCCCATTAATATTCTAAGTTTGTTATATCATTCTCCCAAAATATTCTTACTTGGTGCATTTTTATTTCATGTATTTCTTAGTGTAATTATTTTGATGCATATTTATACTATATTCTAAATACTTGTGAAGTTAGGTGCTATATTTTCATTCCATTTTTCCTTACCCACTGATTAAAGGAATTTTTTAGAGGGCATCAGCATCCTGAAATTAAAAATTATCTTGGAGTTTTCACTTAGAACTATTTTTATTTATTTGATGTTTTTCTTTAATATACATTGGGTGGCATATATACATTGAAAACTATAAGGTATTTTAACCAATTTTAAAAAAACATTCAAGAATTCTTACATCTGACAACAGTTCTTTGAATATTCTCAGTGGGAGGAAGTCTTTGTCCTTTGAAAGCATATTTGAATTTTTTGAAATAGCCAAAAGTTATTCAATGTCAAATCTGTTAAATAATTTCAATGATCATACTGGGCAATACTATTTTTGAACAAAAATGAAGTTAGACTGTAAAGATAATTTTTCTTGTGTGATTCATAAACTAATTCTGAAGGAACTCTCTCCTGAGGAATTCTAGTGAGAGATGTATCATTGAAACAAGGTTTCCAGTGGGATTACCTTGAAGTGAGTTTGATAAGGCTCTAAGAGAGGTATGTTAAAACAGAAACTGATGGAAGCACAGAGGAGAGGGGCCTAATCCAGACTAGCAGAAAGGAGGGGTGAGAGAAGGCTTCTCTGAGGAAGAAACTTTTGAATTCATGAATTATGAATAACATTTAGATGAATACGGACAGGTGAGAGAGAAAGGTCATTCCGGAGGGGTAAGCATTATGAACAGAGAGGCAGGAAAATATTTAAAATGCAGTTCTATAAGAGAGGAGTATAACATTAGTAGATGATGATAATCAAAGAGGCAGGGTCAAGGTGAAGAAGGATGTATTAGTATGAAGTTTAGACATTTTCCTGAAGTGATTTAGAAATGTCTTGATTTATTATAAGCAGGTACCCTAACATGGTCAAGTTGACATTCTAGAAAGATGACACTGGCAGTCATTTAAAAACAGAGTGGGCAGAGAGAGATCTGGGGAGGGGCAGGGACAGTAATGGAATCAGAGAAGATGGAAATCAAACATAGGTAGAGGTGGACAAAAAGGAGTAGTTACAAAGACAGAGGTAAAATTAACATATTTGGTAGGTCAGTGTGGGAAATAAGAAAATATAAAGACGAGAAATGTAGGATGCCCTTTTCCCTCCTGGCTTGGCCTACTAGGCAGATGTTTTAGTAGCTGCTGACTTAGAAAACATCAGACAAGAAAAAATAGAATTTTTTGCCTTAATAATTAATTCAGTTTGGGATATGTTGAATCAGTAGTAACTGTGGGAAATACGTATGGACCTGTCATGGAGGTTATTTAGTTTTTGGCCTGGACAATGGGGGAACAACGTGACAGGACATAAAAACTTGGAGTCAACAGTGAACAGTGAATGAAGCCATGGAGTAAACAAATATAAACTATGGATTCAAAGGTTTGTAAAATGAGAAGGAAAAGAAGAACAGAAAAAATCTCTAGAGAGAACCAATATTCAGGGTAATGTGGGATGAGTCAAAGGGCACAGAAAAAATGGAGAAGTAGAACTGGAGACTAGGGTGATATGGAATTCAAGGGAAATGAGTATTCTTTTGTTGTATTTTTGTTGTTGTTGTTTATTGGTTCTCATTAGTTTTACATGATAGTAGAATCCATTTTGATGTAATTATGCCACCATAAAATACACCTTTAATCTAATTAGGACCCCATTCTGTGAAGGTACACAATAGTAGGTTTCACTGTGGTGTATTTACATATGTACATTATATCAGATTCATTCCACAGTCTTTTCCTATTTCCCTACCTTCCCTTCATTCCCCTTTGTCTAATCTACTGAACTTCTATCTTCTTCCCACCCCCTTATTGTGGGTTAGCTTTTACATATTAGCAAAAACATTCAATCTTTGGTGTTTGGGGATTGGCTTATTTCACTTAGCATGATAGCCTCCAGATCCATCCATTTACTGGCAAATATCATAAAGTCATTCTTTATGGCTGAGTAAAGCCATTATGTATATGTACTACATTTTCTTTATCCATTCATCAGTTGAAGGGCACCTAGGTTGACTCCATAGCTTAGTTAGATATTGTGAATTGTGCTGCTGTAACATTGATGCAGCTGCATGACTGTAGTATGCTCATTTTAAATCCTTTGCATATACACCATGGAGCTGGATATCTGGGTCCATTCCTAGTTTTCTGAGGAATCTCCATACTGCTTTCCAGAAGGGTTGCACCAATTTACAGTCCCATCAGCAATATATGAATGTACCTTTTCCCCATATCCTCACCAACATTTATTATTACTTGTATTCTTTATAATTGCCATTCTGACTTGAGCAAGATGAAATCTAAATGTAGTTTATTCTAAGTCAGAAGAAGTGGTCAATGGTATCAAATACTTAGATCATTTTTTGTCACATAGTAAGCACTTAATAAATATTGGCTGCATGAAATTCCTAGATGGAAAAAATTAAAGAAAAAAAAAAAAGAAGACTTAAAAATACCCATTGGTGATATTTGCTAGAGTATAAGTTGTGGAGTGTTTCAGTAGCAGCTATATTGCAATGAAATTTAAGAGTTAATGGGAGGGTTGAAATTAGAGGAATTGACTGTAGACCCATCTTCCGTGGAAACAATTATAAAGAGAAATAAAGGCTATAGCTGGAAGTATGAGGATCAGAGTAGAAATTTTGTAATATTTGTGTTTAATACATTTTATAGATTTTAAAATTAATAATTTACAGTAGTACATATGGGAAAAAAGTATGAAAAATAAAGTAATTTAGTATATTTATACATTCCAGTGTATAATGTGTGTGCATATGTGTGTATGTATGTGTGTGTGTGTATATTTCAGACAATACCTTTTTAAACAAAATTTTCATGATACTGTGCATACAATCTTATGTCTCCTTAATTTACTCTTTATATTTTATTATGATTATTTTTTTCTTAATTATTCTTCAAAAATAAGATTTTCATTGCCTGCAGACTATTCAAGAGCACACTCTGGAAAAGTCACCAGCTCAGGCCATAAGTGAATCCTTTGTTTACCAGGATTCACCTTTTAGGCATCTAGAAGAAGCACAATGTCCAGGCTAGACGGACAATAGCTTCCAGGGAAGAAAGTTAACTATTTTTGGCTTTTGATTTTACTGTTGACTATCTCCTTTCAAGTACTGGGTCATAGAATACTTCCTTTCAAGTACTTGGTCATAGAATACTGACTTGGTAATATGTGTGTACTCAACTAACACAGAAAACAAGGACAGGGAGGGGAGACCAAAAATATCATTTGCAAATGGTCAAGATAAAGAAAGTACAGATCTAGATCAGACTTACCGAAGTAGCCACAATTTAAATAATCATACAATGTTGGTTATGTGGGTGAAGTCAGCCCTCTACATTGTCTCTTAAATAAATCACTGTACTCTAGACTGATTTTCAGCTATCCCTAGTGTAGAGCTGTCTTCCTAGAATCTCCATTTGTTAGCCTCCTGGGAATGCTGGATGCCTTACTTCTGTGTTTACTTTCTTGTTTCTGCAAACCCATTTCTTTTCATTTTCTTCTCTCTCTCTCTCTCTCTCTCTCTCTCTCTCTCTCTCTCTCTGGTAAAGTGCATTCTTCATTAAGTTAAGCAGGAAGGAACACAGGAAGCCAAATTTTTATTTACATTGGTCATCTGAAATTACCTTTATTCTACCTTCAGTTGACTGATCATTTAGCTGGGTATAGAATTGTAAATTGGAAAGACTTCCCCTTCAGAATTTTAAAGACATCTGACTCATTGTTACTAGTTTCCAGCATTGAAGTTCAGCAGTTATTCTGACTTTGTATATGACCAGTTTCTATTCTCTTTGGAAGTTGGTTAAAGTTTGTCTTGTCTACCAGTTCTGAAGCGTCACATAATGTGCCCTGCTGAGAACCTATGTTCATCTAGAGGGCTAAGAACTGAATTGAAATTGGGAATTTTATTGAATTATTTTAATTGTTGTTAGGAGACAATGCTCCATGGATTTCTTATAGTTCAGATCTGAACAGTTTGGGCATTCTAAGACAGCATCATTTTCTATTGGAAACTAGAGATAGTGTATCCTTCCAGGAAAATTTAGAGACATGTTTCCCCAGGAACATTTCAAGGAAGTAAAGATAAAAACTTTTACATCCTTACTGGAAGTCTTTACTTACATTCCAGGATAATGAACAATCTCTCCCTTTCTGGAAGAGAGCAGATGTGCCAAAGTACTATAGAGTCTTGTAAAATTTGGTATGCCTCTCCAATGGGCCCACACTGCACACAGGGTTAAATCCAGTCCTCATCATGTCACCCTGTGGAATTTGGAGCATAGGGAACCAGTAAAAGATGCATTCCCACTGTTAGTTTTCCTATGAATAATAAATGATTTGTTTCTGTCTTGTCAGCTACTGTCTGGCAACACATGTGTATGAATTTGTAGTATGATACTTTCTTAGCTTTTAAGTAAAATAAAATCTCAAATTTTCACTATTTTCTACCTCAGATTACCTTCATTTTGTTTTCTAATATTCTATTAAGTTTTGTATTTCTGCTATTGTAATTTTAATTTCTAAAAATTCTTTGTTTTCTAAATGTACCTTGTTTTTAATATCTTGTTTTTCTTCATGGGTGAAATATCTTCCCTTACTCTATGAGGAAATTAATATATTTTAAAGATTCCTTTTCCCTGCACAGTGCCTGTTTGATTTTATTTTTGTTTGTTTTATTTTGATCTCTTTCATGCTAAAATCTTCTTTATATGTCTAGTCATTATTGGTTAATAGTGCACATTCAAAAGTTGGAAACTAAAATACAAAATAAAAATTTTACTCCTTTAGGTAGAATATGTTAACTTTGAATTTGACCTGAGGGCAATCTGGCTGTCATTATTGCTGTTTGATGTCAATCAGTTGTATTTGATATTTCTTTTTTTTAATGTTTATTTGTTTGTTTTAGTTGTACACAATGCCTTTATTTTTAGGTGGTGCTGAGGATTGAACTTGGGCTGCACATGTGCTAGGCAAGCGCTCTACCACTGAGCCACAACCCCAGCCCCTGTATTTGATATTTCTTAAGCAGGACAAAATCTCCATAAAACATAAAATACATATGTGTATATATATATATATATACACATATATATGATATTATTTATATATATTTATATATATTTATATATATATCATACACACATTTTATATATATATATATATATATATAATATATATATATATATATATATTTAGTTCTTGGTGGTACTGGGATGGAACCCAGGGTCTAATACTGACTATACCCCCAAATCCATCCATTATTGTTGGGTTTGAAAGGCAAAAGCCAGATTGCTACCTTCCAGGGAATGGGGAAAGTGATGGGTAAGAAAGAGATAGTCTCAGCATTCAGTATGTATGTGTTTTCTTAATGTTTATTGGGTGGCTGCCTCCACTCTCTGCTGCATTTGGTGTACTCCAGTGTTGAATTCCTGTTTTATTCTCCAGTCCATCTCCAGATGCAGGGCACAGTGCAGAACAAATCAAGGCTGTTTCACAGTTTTCCCAACTGTCAGCTTAGGTTTTTGCTTCCCTGGGTCTCTTAAACCCATTACCACTGCCATGCTTTGGCTTTTGGTCTCCAAGTTATTGTTGCTATTCCCTCCTCCTCTCCCACTCTTCCTATTCTTGTGAATTTATGTTGTAAATAGTTTTTTAAACTAATGTTTTAGGGGACATCAGAAGGGGAAAGTATTGAATGTTTTTATGCAAATTGCCATCTTTCTCTGAATCCTGGTTCATTTCTTTGAATTTCAATTTCACATTTGATTTTTTAATCTATTGGAAATTGTAAAACACAGATCCAGCCTTAGTTTTTCATTCTTTTTAAAAACAGCCATATTTTCAGAATCATTTTTAAATGATCAGTTCTTTGATCTTTGCCTTCTGATTATTAAAAGGTAAGATCTAATTCAAGACTACCAATTGCATTTTATTTGTTAATTTACTCCATCCTAAAGCCAGTATTATAGTAATTTAATGATGATACTTTAACAAAAAGCTTTAATATCTTCAATGCCAAAATTTTTTTAAAAACTTTCAGATATTTTTGTTTCTTGTTCAAATCATGTAGATATTTTAAAGTGTTTAAATGCTAACAGGAAAGTGGGAAAGAAGGAATAATATGTTAATGATAAGTAAGGAAAAAATAGTGTTGAAAAAAATTTTGAATACTTATTTACTTGAAAATAAAGTTATTTAAATTATGCATTTATGGAAATGTAAATATATTTTACAAATACCAAATTTTATAAATAATTATGGAATATAATGACTTAAAATATGAATATATTAACTTATTCAAAAATTTTAAAATATCTAATTCTTAACTACTCACTATATGTTAAATGAGGTCTTTCAGTAGTTGCAATGAGTAAAATAATACCAGGGTTTGTTTGTTTTCAAATATGTAGAAATCTCAGGGAAGTTTATATTTAATAAGTGTCTATCCTTTCAGTCCTATATAGATGTTTTACATAAAGTTTCACATTTATATTTTATACTAACTAATGCTTTATGTAGGTATTATCCTCCATCTTCAAAGATAGAGAAACTGAAGTCCAGAGAGTATAGGTAACTTGAGAAAACTCTATCAGTTATGAAATGTTACTGCTGAATCTCATACTCATGTTCTTCCAGTCCCCCAAACATAAGAAATATGTTTGAAAAAAAAATAATTAGATGATTTTATAATGTAATGCTCTCTAATTCACATAATATACTGAGAAGCATACATTCCTTCAGCCTTGGAGGAAGTCAGCATTTCAAATGTTAGAGAAAAACAATATTTCCTATATTTATTAATTGTCAGACTTACTAGAATATATTCAAATAAGAGCATTTGAGAATTGAGAACATAAAATCCATAAATTCATTATGAAGCCCATTTCACATTTCTTCTTTGAAGTACTGAGGGCAAGTTAAAATGTTATAGATATATTAAGTCCACGAAAAAGTTCATTGTTCAGGAAAAGATGACTCTTCACACTCCATTAGATTGAACTAAGTATGTGGCCATACTCCCTTAGCCATCTCTCTATATACCTATCTATCCCTTTTAATTTTACTGGGGTTCAGCTAATAAGGATCAACTGACACACAGATTTGATAGCAAGGCCTAATATTAACTTCAGAATCAATTAAGAATCTACTATGCCTTAATTGAGAGGTGGCACATGATTTGATCTTATGAAGCCTAGTAAATAATATAACCACAGAGTAAATATCAGACATATTTTTAAAAACTCATTATAGATTTTCCTAAAAATAGATCAGATCAGTCTGAACTTTCTGTGATTAACAACATAAGGTACCTAGCATTTGTAGTAGAGTCATTCTCTAGCCTTCTAAAAATGTTATATAGTAATAGTTAAAAAGAAATGGTGGTGTTCAATTTAAAAGAAAATTATTATTTCTACCTGATATTATGCCATTTAGTCATATCTAAATTGAATGACAAAAGCACTATTATTAGTTTAGATGGCTTCCAGATGAGTGTAAAAATGTTTTTTACATCCAAGACACATTATTATGTTGTTGTTCCCTTAAGCATAGTAAGGACTGTTTTATTACTTAATAAATGAGAAGTTATTATTCACTACTACAATCTACATATATTTATGTTGCTCTAAGTACCTGGAAACACTGAATTCTACAAAATAAATCAGATATAAATCCTCCACTGAGGAACCTTACATTTTAACAGAGGACAGTAAAGATACACATGTAATTATAAGAAATGCTGGAAAGTCCCATGCACAGTTACAGATGGGTTTTTAAAAAAAGTCACATCTAGTTTTAAAAGTAGTAATGTTTCTTCTAGAGGATGTGATATTTGGTCTGGGCTTCAAAAGATCCTCAGGGACCATAAAAGTTATGTGAACAATAAAAGGGGTACAACACAATCTAACTGTGCTGCTCACAGTTTCTCTGGAAGTGAAGTGGTGATGTTGCTCTGCCTTCCTCCCATCCTTTCCTTGAAGAACAAATGAAAAGAACTTAGCAGATGCCCAGTAAACATGAATGCACTCTAAAACTTGAAAGCTCATAAATGCATTCTTAAGAGGAATCTGAAAATACGACCAGGTTATTTTTATTTATTTTATATTTCTGAAGAAAGCTTTAAAGCTATAGAATTAAGAGGCATAAAGGTTAAAAGTTAAGTTAAATTACAAAGGAAACACAAAGTGATGTCTTAAGTAAGACAGGATATGTTATTCTTCTTTTTGTCTAGGCTTACAGGACACCTCTTCTCCACTGAGTCACTCAGGGAACCAAGTGCCTCTACCTTGCTTTGCCAGGAAAGCCAAAATCTGGAGAAAGATGACTGTTCCCCTTCCATTAGACTGAATTAAGTATGTTTAAATATGTGATCACACTACCTCAAGGTTAGGTTGGAAAATTCTTCTATACCTAGACAGCCATGTTGCCAGGAAAATAAAGAGAACAGATTTGGAAGAATTGAAGGGAAACTAGCCATCTGGTGCAGTAGACTTCTCTTGTTTGGTTTTATGATTTCTCAGAATTGTTAGAAAACTTACCATTCAGATAGTTTTTACACTTTTACAATTTACCATGATCTAAATCATAAGCAATACAGAAAGCCACATACACTATAATTACATAATAAACTTTTAAGAGGTTTTCAGAATGACTTGTACATGTGGCTAATGCAATGCTCAAAACTAAGTTGTGAGACTGAAGGTATGCAGGCACCAAAGTAAAAATGTGACTCAGACTCTGTTTATGTATGTAACAAGATAAGATCTATGATCCTAGTATTTATTTGACTGTTGCTTCAATAGCAGTTTTCAGTATGCAAAATGGGCATTTCTGAAGATAACACAAAGATTATAAAAATCCTGTTCCAGATTAAGCATTGTAGACCACCCAGATAAAAGCATGAATTTGATACACATTGTGATTATTTATATTATTTTTGTGCAAATGATTTGTGTCACAACCACAATTTAGAATCTGTCGATTCTTTATTAAGATTATACCAATTGTGTTTTGGGGCAAAAAACAAAACAAAACATACTACATAAGATACGTTAAAAAAATCAGGGGCTGGGGTTGTGGCTCAGCGGCAGAGCGCTCGCCTAGCACGTGCGTGGCCCAGGTTCGATCCTCAGCACCACGTAAACATAAATGCATTGCATTGTGTACAACTAAAGCAAATGGATAAATATTTTTTTTAAAAGTCAGCACAAATAAGTACTTCAGATGTTGTATACTTTATGAAATAGGCAAATGTGCTAATATTAAAAACACAGACTACATTTTAATATTAATGAAGATTCATTTTAAGGTGTGAATAAGCATTTTTAATAAGCCAATATATTTTTATAAAATTCAGTTCAACAGGTATTTATTAAATACCTACTCTATGCAAGACAATGAGTAGTTTTAATTTAACATGTTGAATTAAGATGGCTTTTCACTTGGGCTTTCTTATCCCCAAAGTTTGGATGATTAAAGGGGAATATTCTCTTTGCTGGGCATAAATATTTAAAAAATAAAGTTAAGTACAATTAGCACAGTCTACTATGCTATATATCAACAAAGTAGTTAAGAAACAAATAAACATTTTATGAATAAATGATTGTACGAAAATGAATGTTCCAATGGCCCTACCACCCTGGGCACAGGAGTGAGTTCTATAACTTAATGGAACATATAAAATGAAAGGAATATGGCCAGGTTTTTATTTACATATCAATCTCAAACTTACATTAAAAACCTAAAAGGTAGAAGGAATCTAAAATTAAATGGAAAAGGAAAAAGAATATGAGTTCAAGGGGAACAAAAAACTGTGCATATATTCTACTTATCAGGCACAAAATTTATTGTCAAAGTTTCCCCCAGTTCATCTTCCAATGTGCTTTAATTACAACCTGAAGAAGGAAACTCCAAAGCAATAGTGATGACAGAATCAACTATATGGGTAGGGAGAGAAGGCGCTATAAGAATAAAAAATAAATAAATTTAAAAAAAAAAAAAAGAATATGTGAGATGTATAGGAGGAACAAATATACCAGCTTATCTTGACAAGAAATGACTGTGGAACTTAGAAATGACCTCAATAAGAGAATAGTATTCAGAAGCCATTCAGTGAAAGGACAAAATGTCACCCACTTCAACAGGTTCTAGAGCAATTCTATTAACTTAATTCAGGTTATCCTGATTTTATTTTTTATGTCAATTTCTTAATGTACAGAAAAGTGTCATGCCTTAATGTTTTTAATATTCAAAAAAACAGATAAAATAGGAACAATGATAAATGGTTAAGCAGCCATTATTTTGAAAGTCTATACACCCCAAATACCCTATTCATAAATCAGGTCAGTACAGATGCTATATTGTTATCAGTTGTATTTTCCAATAAAAGAGTTTTACATTTAAGATTTGCATGGCATTTATATTTATACTGTTAATATGTCTGTTAGTTCCAATTAGTGAAAAACTTGATAATAAAGTAAGAAAAGAGGGGCAAAAATAATCAAAGGAGTTTATAGCTGCCTCAGTGTGATGGAGCCTGTTTTGAGGTGGGGATGAGAGAGGGTGGACACAGAGCAGGAAGATGAATGGAATGATTAATTGACTCAAAAATAAAATAGAACATGTACAGCATCTTAAGAACCACCAAATTACTTTCAAACCACTTGCAGACTATTGTATAGACATTAATTTATTTCCAGGAGATAATTTTTGTATATTAGAAGAATTAAAAAGTCAGCAAAGACCCATTGTTGCTTTATCCATTATTTATTGAGAAGGAAATGAAGGAGGAGAGTGGACACAAATTAGAGTTCCTAACTGTTCTGAGAGTACTCTAAAGTGTTGTGATTTTATATGGCCTGAAATGCAGATGAAGGTTGGGAGTTGCATAAAAAAAAAAAAAAAAAAAGAGGTCCTCTATAATTAAAATCATTACATAAGCAATTTCTGAAGTTACAATTCCTACAATGAATGGAGTGACCATGGAGTGAATCAGAACCGTTCCTTTGACTTTGGAAGATAGATAGATAGATAAATATAGATAGATGTAAATAGACAGAAATATGTGATTAAATATAATCTCCTGTAATCTACTTATGTCAAAATGTGACCTTTAAAACGGGTTTTTCCTCAAAGCCTTCTCTATAATCAATTTAGGCTATGTTTTTGGAAAGATTTGGCAAGTTTACATATCTTTGTCAGCCCAGCTGTTGCTTATATCTATGAACTAATGTCATTTTTCTGTGATCATTTTATCAATAAAAGGGTAACAAAATTCACCAGAATCTTTAGTTGCTATTGCATGCCTCCTCTTAGGCTCTCCTGTTTTTTTGCCTTACATAAAACTTGAGCATATCAAAGTCTGTGGATCAACATCAGTACGGTCCACAGATGACCATTTCCTCTTGTGGGTGTCCTTTGTTGCCAGCTCTGGATTTGTCAGTAGAAGGCAGAAAAGACTCAGGATCTGACTATCTTTTAGGGCACAGGGTGAGTAACTTTCGGGGCAAAGCCTAGGGGAAAAAGGAAGGTCCCAATTTGAGATCAAGAAAAGTGGATCTTACTATTTTATGCTCTTAGAGTCCCCAGAAAGGTGATATTATGTTTTTGATTCCTATTCTTTATTTTTATAACCTTTTGAGTTATACTTGAATAATTATTCAAGACTCCTTACCAAGGAATTCTGACATTATGCATCTTAAAATGCAAAATCCATTAAATACTAATATGCTGTGACTCAAATCTTTGAAAGAAAAAGTTCTTTGTTTGCGATTTGAAACCTGCCATTCTATTTTATTATTGCAGAAGTTCCCAGCAGGCACATTCACCCAGATTTAATTATTAAGCCATAAACATATCTTTGAAAATTTTCCCTTTATATGGAATGCCTAGAAGTAATGTAAAATTGCTTTTTCAATCATTTTATGTGGCAAATCAGACTTCAATACAAAGTATGTTTTCAGATGTTTTGAGGAAATGAACATCACCGAATTGATAATAGTATCAGGAAGTCATGGCAAATAAAATAGGTAAATAGGGAGACTGAATGGGTAAAAATATATTAAGGTCTTAGGTAACAATTATTCCTGTATATCTACTAAAATGGAAGCTTAATGAAGTGAGGGTCCTCATCTGTTATGCTCATTTTTTTAAAACCCAGACCACAAGTAGTACTTGCTTCTTATTTAGGGGCTCAACAAAAATTCACTGAATAAATCTATGTGTAAATGAATCAATCGAGCTTCGCTCATCTCACCCACATCACCATATACACACATTCCTTAATACCAAGAAGGAAGTTGAAAAAATTTTTGTTCGGCATTAAAAATACACATATGTATATTAATGCATACATTTGAACTTACATTCAATTAAGGATTTGTTTTTTAGCTGATGATGATTCTAGAACACAATTTTCAAGGAGATTTGCTCTTACATGAAAATGTAATTGGTTAAACATTACTTTAAGAGTCAATATCTTCTGGAGCACTGAAAACTAAATTCTCTACTATTTGTTCCCTTGTTTCAAGTTGTTGATAATATGAGAAATACACCTTAACTGTTGCCAGAGAGTAGACATGGACTGTGGAATAACCCAAAACTCTCTTTAAAATCTCCTGTGTATAGTTTCTGCAGGAACTTCAAAGACAGAGCCTCATAAAAGCAAAGCTTTTCAAATGTCATGACATTTACAAGATTATTTGGAAATATCGAAAATTTGTTGAATATTAAAAGTTCTCCACTTTCAGGTGTTCCTTAAAAGGAAGTCATTTAAATTAGTAAAGATACAATTAACAGTTATGAGTAATGTGTGCTAATATAGTCACATATACACTTTACAAAGAAATGCAAAATACTTAGTATATAAAACAAGCATTTTATTTTTAAAATAAATATGAACTTCACCACTCTTGACTTCACCAATCAAAATGTGTTTGAATAGTTTGACTATTGCCAAATTGTTTTTATCATAAGCGTTGATATTTTAATTCAAAAGTTAAAATTAGAACCTGTTTTTAAAAGAGTACATCACTTATACCCCCATCTTATTATTATTAAGCTGGTAAACTAATTACAAGAAAACAGTGTGGTATATTTAACATTCCATACAAGTAGATAGTAGTTGATATCACTTATATAACCTAATACCCTTAAAATTTAAGGATAATTCACCTAATAATGTGAACATTAAGAAAGTCACTAGACACTAATCATTTTTCCTCTGTCATTATTGGGAAAAGGTTTAAAAATATGAAACTTACTACAACCTGACATTAACACTGGACTACATCATCATTTATTTATTATTCTGTCTTATAAACATATCAAAGCAGAAAACCTCTAGGCTCATGTACAATAAAATATCTCAGCATTAAAACTAAGTAATAAAATGTCAAAAATAAAAGACTGATAATCCACCCAGACATCTCTCCTATATTGCCCAGGGGGAAAAATATCTAAACAAGTAGATTTTGCAACTCCTAACCCAGTCCTATTCCCAAACCTACATATTCTAGAAGGTACTAGAGCAGGACCTGGTTTGTTTTTCTTGGCACAGGATTGAATTAATGCCTGTAAACACTGTTGTATGGAATTTCATTAATAGAAATAAATTATCTGATAATACATTTCACAATCACTAATCTGAAATATAAAATAAACTCAAATGTGTTTTTGTTATTTAAAGGCTTCTGGAAGTACCAGTATATGCTATTTATGCTCCATGCATTTTTAAACCCTAAGTTCTAATTTAATGCCTATATTTTTTCTCATAATGTGTTCAATGAGAAATTTTCCTTCCTTCTAATACAATTTCTTGAAAAGAGTAATAGAGGTCAGACAATAAACCTGCTCTTCCACACTTAATCACCAATGATAAGACAACATAGAACTGGGTCATTTTAGCTACAGCTTCATTATAGCTTGCCTTCAGACATAAGTCCCATGAGTATTTTAAAAATGTGGCAAATTAATATATACTAGGTTTGCTGATTTCAATAAATGAATTAGCTAAGAGTTCAAAAAAATTTACTGGTCTGCCTGGTAAAAACCATTCTATGAGTAGATCTTTTGATCTTTGCCATCCAGAGCCACATAGCTTCATATGAGTGTACACACCCAAATATCATCAAGAAAACCCATAATACCAACTCTGCTGTGCTGTTTGTTCAAAATGAACAAATAAAAACTTTGAAGAGAAACGGACTGAGCCTCCATTCTGTCACTCTGCATACTCACTGTTCTGTAAACCTCAAGTTCATTAAAGTGATACATAAAAAAAAAAAAAGAAAAAAGAAAAAAACAACTCTGCTTCATTGACAGAAACTAGGGGAGAATCATCAAAATCTTTGAAGGAAAACTGGGCTCAGTAGCATACACCTGGCACCCCAGCAATTCAGAAAGCTGAGGCAGGAAGATTGTAAGTTCAAGGCCAACTTCAGCAACTTAGTGAGACCCTGTCTCAAAAAAAAAAAAAAAAAAAAAAAAAAAAAATCTCTGTAGAAGAAGCAATGTCACATGCCTTTTTTGTGCTGCAACCGCCAATTTGGCTGCTAAAAGGGATACGGAAGAGAAGCACATCACCACTTAACACCAAGTCACTTTCTGGCTAGAAGAGAGTCTTAGCCAAGGCAAGGATCTGGTAGAGTGTGAAATTCCAAGAACCTTTGAAAACATATGTGTGTTTCCTATAATATGTGAGGACAAGGGGAGATAGTGAACTTGGGTCTCCTGTAAGCGGATCATCTCTGACATAGAGCCAGGGAACTTCCTTAGAATACAATGGCACCACTGCAATGAATTTCAGAGCAATTCACAAAGCCTAGTATGGACGTGCTGTTCCTCTTATAACTTGACCTGAACCTTTATTTTAGCTAACTACAAAAGGTCCTATTAAGTTGAGAAAGTTTTATGTGATCCAATTTACATTCAGGAAAAGGATTTTATCCAAAATCCTAAAGTTGGGTAAAATTAAACAGTAAAGAGATTCATATCTTTGGCTACAATCACAAAACTTCATGGCTGCTCTGAAGCCTATTCCGTCTGTCCTGTTACTCAGGAAACATGGACCAAAGGAACTGATAAGAAGAGTATAAAGGAATGGCCAAGGTCAATGTTACTGGAAAGAGGCTTCAGATCATAAGTCTAAATGTCACTACTGCAGGGGTAGGGGGGCAACACCTGAAGAGATATACCATGTTTTTCTCTTTTAAAAATATCTGCACTAAATATCCTGAGGTAAACAAATTGCACACAATCATAATGCACAATACTGCACATGTTAATATTATCATTTGGTAATCCTTAAGTACCATATGCCCAAGAGGTAATTTGACTTTGTAATTTACCCTGGCTTAAATGCAAATGAAAAGATGCACTGAAAGACACAATAATGGCCCTCAATGCTGGATGTTGTATTACATAAATTTATCAAGCACACAAGATTGGTGTAACCAGCACAATTGCCAACTTGTATCTAGGGAGTGCTACTATATGTATTGCGCAATAAACATTATACTGCACAATAAATGAGGCAAAATAACTGGGAAATATGTAAGGGGAAAGAGCTGAGAAAGGATTATAAAATATCTTTATGAACATTAACATAAATGATGGGTTACAATTTTCCAGCTTTATTCTTCTGACAAATTGTCTATACAGTAATGTTTTCATTGTACACTATCATTTAGAAGCATAGTGCACAGACCATATACCTGTAAAATCTATAGTTTCTTTTGTCATGTTTGTTGCTGTTATTCAGTACACGTCAGGGATGCTAGTTAGGTGGCAAATTTATAGTGTATACAGTAACTGGCTTTCCTAAACACCCTCCCTTAGAAAAACAAAATGAAATGTAATGGCAATGAGAAACACTGGGATACACGTTCTGTTATTTTGAGCCAGAGAGCAGAGTTTTCCTTGCTTTCTGCAACATCTGCCCATTGCACCAGTCCTGTTTGTTAGAAACACCCTCATGATTATTACATCATTTATTTTGTGCTCTTTGTGCTTGGGTTTGTATTTTCCCATTGTCTCTACCTTTCCAAAAGCAGAAAATTTGTATCTCTTGCTTTTTCTGGTGCCGATTTTTTGGAATATTTAGCTTTAGGAAATGTACTCATTATTCTTAAGATGTATTGCAATGTTTCTACTGTTTTGATTTTTCCCCCTTTTGTTTGCACTTTTTGCTTTTTCCTTGGTATTGGCAAACTCCTTTGTTTTTGTTCTCCCAAGCATGCATTCTGACCCGAGCTCCTTAATTATGGAGGGGGAGGGGTTAATTGCTATTAGGAGATATATTTCCCTTCTAGAATCTGAACTAGCTTTTAAAATTTGTTTTCCCTCCCTTAATTTATAAATATTTTAATCAATAATGTATCTATTATTTCCCAAGTGAGCCCTAAGGAGTATGTTTGATGGCCTCACAAAAGCCATTCCAGGAGAACAGCCTCTCTCAAGCAGCTGACACCAGTGAGCCCAGCTAGTTTTTACCTCTTTTGAGTCCCTGGGTTTTTAGGTTAGCCAGCAACGGCACACTCTCTCCATCACTGAACCAGTGAAATTGATGTGTTGTGCAAGTTCCCTCACTCCCTTTTGCTGAACTTGCATTGTATTGTCCATTGCATATTCAGTCAGAAGCTGGCCTGGAACAAAAAAGCCAGTCATCAGAGAAAAATACTGTCTGTCCTCAACGTTGTAATTGCACTCGATCAGCATCAGCTCTGCATCAATAATTAGACAGGGGTCCAATAATTATGTTGGCAATGAAACAACAGAGTCAAAACTTCCGTGATTTCCATGAAGTGATTGTCCAAGGGTGGAAACCCGTGTTTCAGACTGATGCTCCTTCTCTTACTCCTAACATCACAGATCACTGAGAATTGGTGCCCTTTGTATTGTTTGGAATATTCCCTTCCAGTTGTTGCCTCTCCTACCAACTAAAGAACTATACTTGCTT
Source organism: Tamias sibiricus (assembly GCA_025594165.1). Lineage (NCBI taxonomy): Eukaryota > Metazoa > Chordata > Mammalia > Rodentia > Sciuridae > Tamias > Tamias sibiricus. The sequence continues at coordinate 43,444,285 of CM046661.1, forward strand.
TCATATATGACATACTTGCTTTTAAAAATCTAATTAAAACTTTCTTTTTGGTCCTTAGGTAGAAAGATGGCTCTGCTGAGATGAGCTCTTAATTAATGCACTGAGAGCCTGCGAGTCCCACCTCTCAACAGGAATGATTGACGTCCAAGGATACATAAATTACACTAATTGAGCTCTGCCTATGTATAGGCTTTCCTCAGCCAACTCATCAGAGAAGCTAGGTGAGTAGACCAGCATAAAAAGTTATCTCAATATGTTCTATGCCCTCCCAAAGGGTGGGAGAGGAACTTTCCAGGCTGTTGCACATTTATTATCACAGAAGGTGGTTCTTTTCTTCAGTTTTAAGATGTAGGTTTTGTGTTGTCGTTATTTTTTTTAATTATAAAAAATTAGCATTTTTAACATAGCCATTTAAATTTAAATAATCGCATTCTCTTTACAATTTCCAAGCAGCAAGACTTGAAAGCCAATTACAGTATGCAAAAATCACTTGGCATCATTTGTTGATATTAAATTGTGTTGCATAGCAACCAATGCATATGCTATGGAGAGATTGTTTGAAATCAAATCCAATCTTAGTCCCTGAATTTAGTTTTCAGAAATTTACCTAATTGTAAACACACCTAATCCCCAGTTTTAGTCAAAGACCATACTGAAATGTTTCTTTTAGGTTTATTTCATTCTGAAAGAAATTGATATGTGTTCTAAGACTCCTACTTTTGTGAAATCTAATAAACCACTTGGTACAATAAACTACTAGGTAGTTTATTAGTCTAAAATAAAATTCAAAGACAGGGCTATTTGCTAAAAATGAGTACATTTACTGTATTAGACTTCCCCTGTCTATATTTTAAGTTTTTAATGATAAGTTTTTAATGCCTCAACTATTATGAAAAACCCACTGTTTCAATTATTTTCAAGCTAAATATGAATAATACAAGAATTTTAGGGCATTAAGTTATTTTTAAAATATATCACTAAAAATTTATGTGTTATTCAGGCAAAATATAAATAGGGCTTGAGGTTTACCATATAAATTTTTTAAAAGAGAGAAGGAATAAAAACTTAAAGCTACATTAAGAGATTATTAACCATAAAGTGATACATCATAAGGAATAGAATTGGGAAAAGCAAAGAATGGAAACAAAAGAAAAAAGTACTCAACAATGGAAATACAGTAACTCAAGAAATAATAAATAACTGACCAAACCTAAATGTTCCAAAAAGTTAACACTGAAAAAATGTAGAGAGAAGAAGATGATAGAAGGAAACAAGACTAGAGTCAGAAAGTATTTAGGGGGACCACCAGTAACAAAAATCAGAAAGGGCTCTTTTAAGAATTTTGAAGACTGAAATACTGGAGGACAATATGTAGCTTCCACACTGCCTCTTTTCTACCCCTCTGCTTGTGTTGTGTCTACTGTTTCAAATTGTGAAAATACGGAGCCTCACTTAAGAAGAAAATCACATGATGGCTACATTTCTAGAAAAATAGCTTTATTATTACCTGTGAGAAAAACCTGAAGTGGAGAAAAAAAATTGAGAGATATCAGAAAATCCTGAGCTGCTGATCTCATAAAAAATATAAAATGGTTTTAACATCAAGATTCTCTCACTATGGCTGAAATGGAATAAAAATAGAACATCTTTGCTGAATTACCTTTTTATAATTTTGTGGCTAACAGTAACCCAAATAAAATATGTAAAGACCTGTGAAATACAAAAATATAACATGTCTTTAAAAATTATTTAGGTACAAGGAGCATGAAAAACTTCTAAAAGTCAAAGTGTTTGCTTTGTTCATTTGTAATTGGATGTTCCTAACACATCACTTCATTCTAGATTATATGCTAAGGTGTGATATTCCGAGTGGTTTTCTATGAAATTATGCTTGAAATGACCTAAATCTATTCATATCTCTTGAGAATTTATGTATTTAATAACCATAAAAAGGCAGTATTACTGTGTGCTTCATTAGTCTCATATCTGTAGAAATATTTATTAGTAGAAAAAGTAACCATATGTTCCTCATATTGGCAGATAATTCTACTTGAACTTGCTTATTTTTAATTGCATTAACAGAAAACTTAAGACACTTTAACGACACTATGTTGGCGATGCTGCTGGATATAAGTTGGTGAAATGTACTTGAATTATTACCAACTTTTTTCTTCATGTGTGTTAGGTAATTATAGTGCTGACGCCCGACAGAAAGCCATAAGTCATTACCAAATGAAGCCCAGTCAGCACTATGACAAACAAGGGCCACCTTGCCTCCAATGGAACCATTAACCTAATAGCCTATCACTCAGTCCAATAAAATCAGCTCTTACTCTATTCTGTTTCTGAACATGCACTACTAGATCCAAGTTTCCAAATGCTACATTACATCACAATCATATTATTATGAGTTGATGCACGAGTGAACATAGCAAGAGACCTGTTGGTCACCAACACAATATAATAAAAACTCAGTAAACTCCTCAGACCTTCAAAAAAGAACATTTATCCTGTGCTTATTGCTCTGGTCATTTGTTAGGCATCTTATTTCTTCATTTAGAAATCATATAATTTTTTAGATGTAGGGCTGTCCAGTTAGCTGGGGAATCCATTAATACACTACAATTTGATCTCTGGGTTAATTATTTGCTTATAACTTTAATAGCAAGTTTAAAGAATGTGTGAATTTATTTAAAACATTTGTTGCTTTTCAAAAAACAGAAGTATATAGAAAAAAGCTGTAAAAGACCTATAATGTTCTGTAATGCCTGCCAATATAATTTACGGTGTCATATTTTTAACATGGAAACACAATGTTGGACATGGTTAAGAAAAACACAGAAATTCACAAATGTCTTTCTCCTCTAAAATAATTACTAATTACAATTTCTTAATATTTTCCATAGAAATGCATATTCCTTTAAATATCTATCATCTATGCAGTCTCTTTCCAAATACTTAGTAATGTTTTTCTATGTATCAGTCACTCTTTCTGGGGCTAAGATTCTAACACCAGCAAAACAGATAAAAAGACCCCCTGGCCCTGACATTCTTTTTTTTTTTTTTTTTTTTTTTTTTTTTTTTGGTACCAGGGATTGAACTCAGGAGCACTCGCCCACTGGGCCACATCCACAGCCCTTTTTGTATTTTTATTAGAGACAGAGTCTCACTGAGTTGCTAAGTGCCTCGCCATTGCTGAGGCTGGCTTTGAACTCACAATCCTCCTGCCTCAACCTCCCAAGTGCTGGGATTACAGGCATGCACCACCGGCCCGGCTTGGCCCTGACATTCTTATGGGGAGGAAAAGAACACTATAAATAGGATAATTAAGTGTGTGTGTGTGTGTGTGTGTGTGTGTGTGTGTGTGTGTGTGTGAAGGGGGGGAGTTGGGGGCTGATGAATATTATGGAAAAAATAAAATAGGGAAAAATTATTAGAGGTGTCACTAACGTTTTATTGAGGAAGTGATATTGAGCAAAGACTTGAAGAAAGGCAGGAGAAGAACCCATAGCTCTCATGGGAAAAAGTTCCCCCAGAAAGAAGAGCATGTGAAGAACCTCTGAGAAAAGACCATCCAAGTAGGGGAGAATAGCAAAGGGGCAGGAGAGTTGGAGTATGTATGGACAGAAAGGTAAGAGTAACAGAAGGATCAGAGACAGACAACTGGAGATCATAGTACCAGACTTTAATTTTTAATCTCTGTAAGATTGGTAGCCTTAAAGAATATTTTTCTGGGTGTGGAATATAGAAGGACTTTGGAGGAGAGGTCAGACATGAACTAATATGTATTTTTAAAGTACATTCCTGGTTATGTTAAGGATGTATGAAAAAAGAGGAAGGACAGATAGAGATCCAAATTAAGTGACAATTTTAATAATCTAGACAAGGGGTGATGGTTGTTTGGACTAGCATGATAGAGAGAGAAGTGATAATATATGGTTTTACATTCCAAATACAGTTTGAAAATAGTACTAACAAAATTTGCTGAGGTATTGAAATGAGATGAGGAGTTATAAAGAGTCAAAGATGACTCCAAAGTGTTTGGTCTAAGATACTAGGAGGATGGAGTTTTAATATTATTAATATCAAGAGGACTGGGTCAGAACAAGTTGGTAGAAATTCACTTTGGACCTGTCTGAGATGCCTATAGGATGGCCAATTGGAAATGTTGGATAAACAGCATAATTCATGAGTGTGTACTTCACATTTGGTTGGAGGAAGAATTTAGGAATTCTAAGCATATGGATGATATCTGAAGTCATCTGGCTGGGTGAAATCACTAAAGGAGTGAGTATGGCTAAGAAAGGAGGATCAAGGACTTACCCATGGATACCTGAACATAAAGAACTGAGATTTCTGAGGAACAGCCAAGGATATAAGAAATGGTTGGGATCCTGGAAGCCAAATACGAACAATTTGTAAAATACTATACTTTTACCAGGGAATATGAAGATTGTACTGGATTAGCAATGTCGGATCACTGATGGTGTGGTAGATGAGAAAATCTAATTGAACTGAGCTCAATAGAGAGACAAAAAAGAAATCAGGAATAATCTGTACAGATTATTCTTTGAAGGGATATTGCTAAAAATAGGAATAAAAAATTAGTTGGTAGACATAAGCAGAAGGGTTTTCTTTTTTTTCCTTAAGAATAATGATTCATATTTGTGAAGAAGGAGTCAACTATTGGAGAAATTGATGCAAAAATAGAGAACTTCTGAGGTTCTCCAAAGGTACATGAGAGGGAACCAAGTCTATGCAGAAGTGGAGAGATGAGCCAGAGAAGAAACTGGAGTGAGTAAGCACCAAGGGGGAAAGGCAGGTGGGTGTGGAGAGATTGTAGAAGATCCTTCCTAACTACTTCCTTATTTTATTTATTTCTTTATTTCTTTATTTATTTATTTATTTTGGGGGGTACCAGGGAATTGAACTCAGGGGCACTCGAACCCTGGGTCACATCCCTAGCCCTTTTTTTTTTTTTTTTTTTTTTTTGTATTTTATTTAGAGACAGGGTCTCACTGAGTTGCTAAGTGCCTCACCATTGCTGAGGCTGGCTTTGAACTCGCGATCCTCCTGCCTCAGCCTCCCAAAGTACTGGGATTACAGGCGTGCGCCACCGCGCCCGGCTATTTATTTATTTTTAATGCAATAAGCAAGGTCATTGGTTTAGAGTAAAGACTGAAAGAGATTTGAAGGTATAAAATCTGAAAAAAAAGTAAATAAAGAAACAGTGATTGAAGTGGGGAGTAAACAGTGGAGAAGTAATAAAAAAAACCTGGAAGCATAAAAGTACCATGGAGGTTGGTGGTCACAAATTTAGGTGAGACCAGTCCTGATGGTTGTGTTGTTTCATTCAGCCCACCCAACTCTGCAGTGTAGAAGGAAAGGGGGTGGAGATCAGCTTCAACAGCGGCTGGCATTTTGCCAAGTAAATATTAAGATATATTCCATACTTGTATAATTATATCAAAATAGACTCTACTGTCAGGTATAACTAAAAAGAACCAATTTAAAAAAAAAAAAAAAAAACCTCAATTAGGGCAACCGAATTGACCATGTATGCAAAGGAGTGATTATATTGCAGGATCATGGAATTTGAACTGGGTAAGCAGATAAACAAGTGGGTGGGAGACAGAAGCATGGTGTTCAGATCAAAACACTAGAGGTACAATTGCAGGATGAGCTTGAGTCCTCTAGCAAAGGAGTTACAATGACAGGAAGAGGTGGGTGTTAAAGAATGGGATGCTAAAATTTGAAGTAATGGAGATGTTACAGTTATTTATAATAAAAATTCTAGACTGTGACCACATAATTGGTTAATCATGGAATAAAAGAACTTTGGCACTCAGAAGTGGGAGGCCAGTTGTACACATCTGTAATCCCAGTGACTCAGGAGGCTGAAGCAGGAGAATCAAACTTTCCAGGCCAACCTGGGCAATTTAGTGGGATCCTGTCTCAAAATAAATTTTATAAAAGAACTGGGGCCGGGCATGGTGGCACATACCTGTAATCCCAGCACTTGGGAGGCTGAGGCAGGAGGATCACGAGTTCAAAGCCAGCCTCAGCAATGGCGAGGCACTTAGCAACTCAGTGAGACCCTGTCTCTAATAAAATTGAAAAAAGGGCTGGGGATTGTGGCCCAGTGGTCGAGTGCCCCTGAGTTCAATCCCTGGTACCAAAAAAAAAAAAAAAAAAAAAAGAACTGGTAATGTAACTCAATGGTACAATACTCTCCTAGCATGCACAAGGTCCTTGGTTCAATCCCTAGCACAATAAAGGAAAAAAAAAAAAAAAAAAAAAAAACAGTGAGATGCCAGAATACTAGAAGGACCAATATGGATATTCAAATCACTCAAAATTTTGATAGGAGTAATATTGGACAGAGTGATAAGAAACCAGGATGGAAGATCTCCATGGAACATAAGTGCATAGTCTGGGATTTTGTATGTAATTACAAAGAATAGCTATAAAGGATGAAGTAGTCTAATGTTGTATGATTCAAAGATGGTATCCCATCTTTGAGGAGTGGTAGGGGACAATTGGTCTACAAGTAGTAATAAGGAAAAGATAGGAATATTTTTCTCTTTGGTTGTAAACTCCCTATTCATAGTTACTTAGTGATCTGCCTATCTTTCTCTACCTGTATACCTATGCCTCTACTTACTTAGATACCACACTCTTTTTCATTTATTCAAAAAAATTTTTAAAACTTAGTTTCCTCTTTCATTACTATCATATTTACCTCTTGACCTACTTCCTTACAGATTGGCTTAGAAGAAAATTCAAAAAAGATATTTAGACACATTGTGTTTGTTGTATATATGTGTTTCTTACCCTTACTTTTCTTTCTTTGCTCTGCTGGGTTTCAAACCCAGGATCTCCCACATGTGAGGCAAGTGCTCCACCACTGAACTATGGCCCCAGCCCATTCTCTTACTTTCAATGTATACTATTAGTACACAAAAAAATATTTGACACATTCTTTTTAATAACTGCCAACACTCATTTAGTCAATATTTTCCCATTAATGTACCCTTTTGTTGTTTCCAATTTTTCATTATCACAGTTCTATTATAAGTCTCTGTATATATGTGCATAAGTTGAGTACCAGTACTCTTAAAATTTGAAATGCTCCAAATCTAAAACTTTTTAGGGGCCAAAATGATGCTACAAGTAGAAATTTCATACCTGACCTCATATGATATGACAGTCAAAACACAGGGATACTAAAAATATTATATAAAATTACCTCCAGGTATATATTTAAGCTGCATATGAAATATAAATGAAATAGTGTTTAGACTCAAGTGTCCTCCCAAAGATATTTAATTATGCATATCAAATATTTCAAAATCCAAAAGTGCCTTGGTCCCAAGCATTTTGGGTAAGGGATATGTGACCTGTACCTGAGGAATTTTACTGGGGTACTCATCAAGTAAATTACCTCAGTGTGCCAAAGAGCACATGCATTTAAAATTTGTATAGCCTAATTGCCTTAAGTAAGATTATACAAATGTATGTGTCCACCAATAGTGAATTAGAGATCTTTTCCTCACACTCTTACCCATATCAGTACTGGGTATTAAACATTTTAGAGTTTCATTAAATTGATATAAGAGGAAAAATGCTTTTCATCCCTTTTCACTGGTGTATTAACTTAAAATAAATATATTTTCCTCTATTGGGCATTAGAATTTTCTTTCTTCATAAATTGCCTTTCCTAATTTTTTTCTGCTTTTTAAAATTAAATTAAACTTTTTATTTTGAAGTCATTACAGATTCTCATACAATTTTTAAAAATAATGCAAAGAATCCTGTGCACCTTCTACTCTGATTTACTCAGTGGTAACATCTTTCAGAACTATATTGCAATATCACAACCAGGATATCAACATTAATACAGTTTTCCTAAAAAAAAAAAGTTTTCTAGATTTTCACCCATTTTTCGATTGAGGCAATCATTTTTAAAGTGATAAAGTGAATGTTTTCTTTGAAAATTAAGAAAATTGTTTTTTTCATGCATGCTATGTAATTTTTTTCTCAGATTTTCTTTTCATTTGAATGTTATTTATGATATCCTTACCTAATTGTTTCAATCTTTGCTTTGTTACTTCTGGGATTTGCATCCTGATGGGAAGTCCTATCAACTTCATTAATAAATTTACCTTTTAGAACTTTTGTAGTTTCATTTTTCACATTAAAATTTTGATCTATTTGAAATTTATTTTGGTAAAAGAATTAGTAAGAACTCAGATTTTTTTCCTTCAAATAGCTAACCAGTTGTTTCTATTCAATTTATTTCAAATATTAGTTATATAATAACCAAATTTTCATATGCATTAGTGTTTATTTCCAGACTCCCAGTGATCTCTATTATATCTCCTCCAGTAACAAAACTCTTTTAATTATTCTACCTTTCTAATCTATTTTACTACATGATAGTATTACATGATCCTCATTGCTTTTCTTCTCTGTACCCCAGAGATCTTCTAGTCATTTTTGAAAATTTATTTGTTAACCTAAAAATTTTTGTATCACTTTAAGCTAAAAAAAAATTCTGTTGATTTTTAAATTTAAATTAAATTATTATTAAATTCATTGATGAAGTTGAGAAAGTTCAATATATTTGCACTGCGCAATATTCTTATCCAAGTATGTTGTAGATTTTATCATTTGTATATTCTCTTTTGAGGTCTTCAGTAGTGCTCAAGTTTTCCTATGTGGGACCCATGCATTTTTTAAATTTACATTTATTTTACAAGTGCATGCACATAAGTATATTATGAATGTTAATTTGGTCAATTATAGAACAGAGACAATATTATGTTATGTGCCATCCCACATAGATTATGTTACTTTGTGGATATGGAACTAGTATTCTATATCTAAATTACTAATTCCTAACATATAACACTTTCCACATGAATTTGTACAATATCCACAAAATAAGTTTAAAAAAAGAGATTTTTTTTTATGTTTTCAGGGGTTGGTATACCTGAAATGAGTATCCTATGTACATAAAAAGAGTAAGCTGTAAAAATAAAATATGTTAGGTTGGATAATCATCTATAATGTTAACAGTCCAATTGCTTGTCATGTAGAGGAAGGTTGTGCTTTAATTAAGCAATAAGACATGACAGGGTGTGAATTATGAAGTAATAATTCTTGTCTAGTATATTGTTAGACAAGAGGCCGAGGGCCAGGTGTCACTACATACACCATGCATAAATTATTACACTGTAATTTAAATCTAGAACATTACAGAATAACTCTAAAATATTGTTCAAGTAGTTTTGCTAAGTGAGAAATACAGGTTAAATACAGTTCTTAAATTTTAGGTGAGAGGACATCTACTATGATTCTGTAAAATCAAGATGCTGAAGAAAAGTATTTACTTCCGAGAATATGCAGCAAGAAAATATAGTAAAGTTGACTTAATAATGGATTATTCCCAAACAATATTGGTATAGAGGAGATTCCTAGGAAGAAGATAGATTAATTTGACTTTTCCCTGTATGAACAGAAAAAGATAGTGAGAGCTTAGTTTTGAGAAATTTTAAAAGGTGTCCTTTGGGGGTTTTTATTCACAAAGCAGAACTAACTAACAAGTAACTCTAATGTAAATCTCCTTGAGGGGGTAAAAAAAAAAAAAAAAAAAAAAATCTCCCTGAAAAAACTTGGCAGGGGTGGAACAATTTTTACAGAATTTTGGGTTCTTTTAAAATCAGGGTGGTTTGTAATCCTAACGTTTTTTTTTCCCCTGTAACATACCATTTTGAAGGTCCTCTTTTGTAAAGACATTAAAACAGATCTCTTATCACAAGAAAACACATTGTTTGAAATACGGCTTTTTAAAAAAGAAAACTCATTTCTGCCCATTCAAAAGAAAAATGTCTGAGGGCGAGTATGTGACTGTAATAAAGAGAAAGTCGCTCCCTGCTTTTCATCCGCAGAACACTCTGGCTAGCAGTGTTTGAAAAGACGATTTCTTTTTAAAGGTATTATACTTTCCTGCTTTTATTGCCAATATTGTATACTTTTTGGATGGTTTATGTGTTAACAAGTTCAGATTCTTTTGTGAATTTGCAAGATGAAAGTTATATTACAACCTCAAACCATTCATTTTGTCTCAGGGTCTCTCCTTTAAATTAACGTACTGTATCATCAAATTTGACCTCTTCCTCTAAGTGTGATAATTAGAGGTAGCTTGGTATATAGATCAAATAGTCTTTAACAAGGTGCTTTTCAAGGGGCTTCAGAAAGATACCCTGCCCCCAAAATATGTCTCTTAGTATCTTACCACAGGTAAGATTGAGCATTAATTATTTATTCCTCCAGATTAATATTTGTGTCTCTAAACATCCTTTATGAAAATAACATCCCTCCCAAGTCAATGACATAGAATCTAGTTATCAGTTATTAAGGATTAGTTCATCTGTTTGCTTTAGTCTATGTAGGAAGCACAGAGAAAGGAGATATGGGAAAGACATGAAAAGAGAAAGTTTCCAGCTATGAAACTTGGGCGAGGCATCGCTGTAAGTGACAGATCCTTAGCTACTGGAAGGTGGCTCTAAAGCACACTCTGTTCATGGCTGAGGGGTAGAAGACCCCCCAGAGAAAGGAACACAATTACAAACTCTTCAGACAAGTATGCACTGTGTCTTATTTGCTGCCTAGGATGTGTCCTAAATGATGAAAAAGATAAAAAAAAAAAAAAAATGAAGATTTTATCTTTGGAACATTTTTACCAACTCACTTGTATAGGTGTAGCACAACATGAAAATAAGGGCTGAGAATATAGCTCAGCTGGCAAAAACACTTGCCTAAAATGCCTAAGGCCCTGGGTTCAATCCTCATCACTACAAAAAAAAAAAAAAAAAAAAAAAAAAAAAAAAAAAAAAACACTAAAATAAAGCCACTATCAGCATTTTTCCTAGTTGCTGTTCAGTTCAACTAGGCAGGACAGACTTCTCTACACAGTGGTTCCAATTGCTCCTTTACTCCATGTACATCTCAATAGGATTTTATTCCAAAATTTTGGTTGTGTCAAGTCCACCTTAAGATAGCACTTGTTCTAATTAAATTCAGGATGTTAAGCAGCCTGAGATGTTCACTTGAGTAACATCTAGTAGATATTCAGACAGAATCCCCCCCCAAATACCACATGGTAGGTAGCTAGCTATCCCAGTAAGTTGAAGAAATCACAACACTCCTTGGGGTTTCATGGATCAGTTTGGACCACCTACATGTGGATGATTTTTTTCAAAGTATAACAACCATCTGTGGAATTATTTTTACAGGACCATGATATAAAATTATGCTGTACATTTGCAGTAAGGATCTCTATGTGACAAATATAAATCAAGAGCACCTCTGTATTTTTAGAACGGGCAATCATTGCTTTGCTTTAATTTCTATGCTAGCATGCCCTTGACTTAAGCTATATTACTTCCACAAAGATATAACTATTTTAAAATATTTCAGCATACCATCATTTACAAAAATATTTGTTTCAGTAGGAGATTTCTTATTTGAACTGGCAACACAGTTTCAGGTAGTCATATCACATGGTAAGATGAACAGCATTGTTTTGTGTAGGTTTGTGTTTATTAGGATTATTATCAGCACTTGGTTTGTGAAAATGTCAATGATTGAGATTTACCATCATGATCTCATGAATGTTAACAATAATATAGGATTGAAGAGTGAGGGAATGGGTCCAATCTATTAACACAACTATATGATTTGAAAACCAAAATTATTTTCAGCGAACCATATTGTTTCCTATTAAAATTAGAGGCAGAATTTTTTTTTAGATGTTGATGGACCTTTATTTTTGTTTATATGTGGTGCTGAGAATCGAACCCAGGGCCTCACACATGCTAGGCAAGTGCTCTTACCACTGAGCCACAACTCCAGCCCCCAGAATATTTTTTTTAATGGAATTTAGCCAGGACCAAGATCTTCCAAAGAAAAAATGCAACTGCAGTTTTCCCAATTTTTTTTTAATATTTATTTATTTACTTTTAGTTGTACACAATGCAATGCATTTATGTTTACGTGGTGCTGAGGATTGAACCCGGGCCACGCAAGTGCGAGACGAGCGCTCTGCCACTGAGCCACAACCCCCACCACAGTTTTCCCAATTTTTGATCCAAGACTATTCATTTCCTTCTATTTGCCAACTCTGGGAACTTTCTCTTCAGTGTTGTTTGGTGCCTCCTGCTCCAGAAACAATCACATGTTTTCCTAAGTACGATAGGAGAAAGGAAACCCTGGAGTAACAGGCAGGAGCACAGACCTTGTCACATCAAAGAACCAACAGCCATTTCTACAGAAATGGTCCCATGATCATAACCACAGAGCAGAGCTCTCCCTTTCCCTCACCACACTTAAATTTTATTTTGTGTATTTCAGCAGCTATCACATATTATATGATAGGAGTTTTTGATTGAGTACTTCTATCATGATCTCCTCTTTGGAGTAGGTAGGAGGAAAAGACTGACTTGTAAATTAAGGACAGAGAAAAAGAGACATAGAGACAGGGTCCAGAGTTACCTGCATGTGCCTGAGCCTGTTCCACCTGAACCCTTGCATCTCCAGTCCCCTCAATTCTTAGCTCCTATTTCCTAACATCACTTTCCTACTTATTGTTATTTCCATTTTCTTCATCAGATTCAGTGTTTTTAAAGTCTTCAGCTTCAAAACAGCAGCCTGGACTCACATTCCCAATTTCTATCTTCTATAGGCAGTTGCTTTTGATATTCTCAATCTCGGACTGTTCCCGGTGATTTCACCATAACACAAAAAGACAGGAGCCCTGATTCTGACAAGGACATTCATAATCTAAGTTGTTGAAATTCCTCGTTACTATATTTGGATTTAAAATGGAATGCAGTTATCAATCAAGAACAAAATAGACAATGTAATGGTTATTAGCTCACATAACAATGGTATCATTTTATATTTTGGAGTAATAATCATTAACAACAAACCCTCAGTTTCATGTTCTCAAATCTCTGCTGCGTAGACTGTGCAGAACAAAAAGGAATTTTTTTTTTCAAAAAGTAAAGTCAACAGTTGCTAGAATTTTTTTTCCTTCCAAAATAGAAAAAAAGAAATTAGATCTTTAAAGACCATGGCATGTAATGTGACCAAACCAGGGATAGGGGGGCACTAAAAAATGTAAGAAACTGAAAATAAATCAGTGATGATTTAGTACCTGAAAAGACTTATTTCATCTGTTAGAAAGGGTTTAAAACCTTTCCCTACTGCCACTCACACTGTAGATTTAAGTGCTCATAGCTGAAACCAAATATCAGATGTGGAAGTACATGATTAAGATTCACCTGCAAATGCACTTCCCTACCTAGTAAGTGTTACATAATGGTTTAAAAGAAATAGGACTCCTCAAGTATAAAAAAAATAGACACAAAGGGCGGGAAAGAACTAAAATACACGTGTACAAATAGCATTAGGACACCTGAAGGTAATCAGATCTGCACCTGGTACTCAGAAAACTATAGGTCAGGTGTTCTTCACACAGAAATACTTTAAAAGTGAGGAGGTTGGTTGGAATCCTATATAAACAGCCACTGTCGAAGCATAAAAGAGAAAAATATCGCCCCCATGAAAGCAAGAGCAGAGGCAACCTATGCCGTTGAATCCTTATCTCTTGGATTCCCCTCCCAGCTCTCCATAATTCAAAACAGGCAGGCAGCAGGCTGTACAGATGGAGACACACCAGCCAGAGTCCGCATGGAGCATTATAGATCTGGCTAGTTGTCTAGTTAACAGTCAGCTATTTTTGGATAATACCCACAGTTGTTTTGCAAAAATGAAAAAAAAAGATATATTTATCCTGTGTTCAATATATAAAAATATTTTTACAGGTTGGTGCTGGGCTTGAGCCATTTTTCTGAGATTTAGACTCTGCTGATTACTCAGACTGACTTCCTTTGCCATTGACAGCAAAGAGACAGTTGAAATGATACTGTGGGTCACATCAGTGGCATTTCACACAATTTTAGGTCCCCAAAGAAATGTTTTAGGCACTGATTATTATTTGTGTGTAGTTTTGTTTGTTTTTTTCTCTGAACAAGCAGATGGCAGAGTGGCTTAGAGACTTCCTTGCACATCACACCAATACATGGTACTAGGTACAAAGGAGGCACTACATAAGTTTGTGTACATCAAAATGATGGACTTGGATTCCTCAGCCAGCAGGCAACACTGAAGAGAGCTCTCCAATTAATAGAACTGGGGAGTTTAATGAGGCTTAATTCATTTAGTAGTGAAACAATGCAGGGAAAGAGTCAACTGTGTGAGATTGACAAGCACGCTCCTTGCAAAACACTTTTTAGAAACATAGTTATGTTGGTAGATATTTCAGCTATCTTTTAAGCCATATATCAGTTTAGTATTCACAAATCTTCAAACTAGAAAACACACCAACAGTGACTGTGGCATATTTGGCAAAAGCAAAGTTGAAGTTATCTATGATGTTATGAATAAAATAGAAGGATCAATGGTAATGAAGAAAGAAATTACCATAGTGTCTCCTACTTGCTAGCACTGTGTTCTATATCCCAGTGACAACAAATATTACATATGTACTACATATACACATATGCATGTGTGTATGTGTGCATGTGTGTGTGTGTGAATCACATAGTCCTTGCTTTCAACTTGCTCATAATGCAACAGAGAGAAAACAGTTAAAAAATTAACCTATTTTTGTAAGGAAAGTACAAATAACATGATTTAGATGCTTCAACAGCCTCTATTGAAACAAACAAATTAAGTGAGAAATGAAGGAAAGTCTCATGGATAAGAAAGTTTGTGAAATCAGTCTTCCAAACATGGGCAACATTTTAAATGAGAAGGAAATGAAGAACATTTCAACAGGAAGTGCCATTAACATAGACTGGTATTGGGGATGTATCAAATATGCTGGAGAAAAAATTACTAAGCCAATCTGGATGGCACACAAGGATTGTGACCACAAGGTGACTGGAGATAAGCTGGACTATATTCCAGAGGGTCTTGGATGACAGATAAACATGACTTCAGTCGTGACTTTCATTTCAGAATTGGATAATTCTAAAGAGTTCCTAACTGTCTTATGAAAATCCATGCCTGACATTTCTATTCTATTATTACTAAAGACCCTTAACTAATTAGTAAAGACCCTTAACTAATACAACCTGCAACCCCTGGCACACTAAAATGTTATTATATGGGACAAAGGATTCCTCTGCCCTTGATTATTATTACATTTATGAAGGCATTATCAAGGTCATGTGTTTTGTTAGATTTTAGGAGGTCAGCTCTCAAGTGCAAACCTGTCTCCTGCTTGAGTTCTTCCTGGTTCCTTTTGCCTCAGATTTGAGGTTCAGCTCAGTGCCAGTCACTTCGACATTTCTATTACTAGGAGGGCAGTAAATTAGAATGACAGAGTCCATGTCTTTTAATATATCCAAGACACAAGGTTGTTTTTATTGCTTTTTATTCTAACACTAATTAAAGTGGAGGGGGAGAGTCTAATTTTGTGCCCAGCTGTCCAAGTTCAATTATTTGCAGAGTATTTGGTTCATGATTGTTTTTATTGTGATCTTTTTTTTTAACTTTTCAAAGTGCTAGCATCATAAAGAATCTTTCCTTTCATGCAGCCTTAATTTTTTTTTATTCAATAACATAAAAATGAAGAAATGATATCTCTGGTATAATGTGATTGTAGAAAAGGAACTCAGATTGCTCTAGTCATAAATCAATCATCTTTGATAAACTAAGAAATTTGTGTGAATCAACAAAAATATTTTGCATAAATATGCTACACTAGATGATTTGAATCTAAATATAGGAAGTCCAAGTGGCTATTCAGAAACCACACCAATTATTTACATTAACTATGTTATGTCATTGCTCTTGGCTGAAACCAAGCAACTTCTAACTCAAACATGTATTCCTAAAGAGATACTTCACTTGTGACTAAGTAATCTGAAAGCATAAAATCATCATTTTATCCTTAGTAAGCTGCCCCCCATCACTTTCTAGTCCTGTGTATTAAGGTGACTGACTATACATTATTACAGGGCTCTGTCAGTGTCAGCCGATGTTTCTTGGATCTTGATGTGTTCAATACTAGTGTTCACAAGACAGCCTGGATTTCTTTTCATTGTGGTAGGGAATGTTGTACTTGATTCTCGTCCTTGATTCTTGTTTTAAATGAAAAACAGTCTAGTGATGCAATCTCTGGTGTCATGTCCCCTCATCAACTGCAGTAGAGAGACCTTTCTTGGGAAATATGTGATGATGTACCAAAAATCTAATAATCTTCAGTGAGTGTCTTTGTTGCCAAGTAGCTGGCTACTCACCAGGTGAGGCTCTCCTAATTTCACAGATTGGAGAAAAGCAAATAAATGAGCATGAAGCTATTGGAAAGAAAGTGTGACTGGGGGGAAACTGGCTAATGTTTTTGCCTCTATGCTTTCTGGAATCAAGAAATAACCACTTCTCTTCTACCTACTCCTCCTAGTGAAACAAAGGAAATGTTACCTCCTTTCTTGCCCAGTAGTATAAATAAGGAGATAAACAGTTTGCAACTTGAAGAGGGACAGAAAGGAACTGCAGTTTCCTTTTGGTTTGGTTCATAGTTGATGAATTTTAGTACTGTATCTTTAGCAAATAAATGAATTTATTCTGTTTTTTTTTTTTTTTCTCATCAAAAATAGCGTAGCTCATCACTCTATTTTTTAAAAAATGAAACAACTGAAGCTTATGAAGCAGGTGCTGTCGGCAGGGTAAAATTGTATGCTATGTGCTTCAAGGTGGCCTGTGCAGGCAACAGGAGTAATAGGAATGATTAAACCCTGTCGGATGGGGTTAGGATTTTAGAGCTTTCTTGCCTCATGACAGGCTGTGACAGTCAAGTGGCACTGAAGCAGAACAAACTACGATGGCAGTTTGCTGTGAGCAGTGCAACTGTCAAAACTGCTGTACAAAAGCAAATGTTAGGGATAACAACTAGCAAAGTTTGCAACCCGACTCCTCAAATACTGATGGCCAAAATGTCTTCACAAGCTAACTCCAGGTTATTCTCCCTTCTGGGGCATTGGGCTATCATGCACAGGACTGCTTAGAGCCTTCATGCTCTGGGTATAGTCGACAACTTTCCATATCATAGCAAAGCATACTTTCTTTGGAAAAGTACTTACTAGTCCTCATAACCCAGAGTGCCGATACTCATGCTAATATGCAATCCATGTGTAGTTTATCAGTTTTGTGTTTGGAGCAATCATGCAATCAGTACAGAGAAACTCTGTCCATGTGTGCAATCAGGTTCCAATTATGTGTCTGTAAGAATAGGTTACAGCACAGACGTAAACCTGCCATCACAAATAGGGTGAAATACTTCACACCCAAAGCTATAACAGTGAACTTAGCATTGTCACCAGTTTCTTGAAATGTTGAAAAAAATTTTACTTTACACCCATGTGGTTTCACAGGTTTATATTAGAAGCCACAATAGACACTTTGCAACAGCAGTAAATGAGAAACCTTTCAACATTGTAACAACATGAAGAGAGTTTCTCAGCCTGTGCCACCCTGTGGGAATTCTCCCATTGAGTTTCCATAGGTGGCAGGCAAGGAGGAGGCAGCCCACGGTGTCTCTGTCATCAGTGGACTCAATTTGAGCATCACACTCTATTGTCATCTTTTTCATGTTTCGGGGAGTCCAAAAGGGAGGGTGTGAGTCAAGTCTGCAATCTTCTGGGTGCTAGGTGTCTGACCTCCTGAGAGGTCAGAATTGTCTAGGTGTGATATACACTAGGAATTCTTGTCAGATCCTAAAATCAAGTTTTCTCTCTAAGAAAGTTAATCTGAAAGACTTCATGCATGTATCACTCTCAGCTTTGACAAGCTGGTGTGCTCACCATCGTAATGCTCAGAGTAAACAAAAGGGTTACCACTGACATCTAGTTAGTAAAAGTAATGACTATTAATTTATAAAATACTCCTAAATGAAAAATAACCTACATACTTATGTGACTGAAGTAATTCACAAGACCTATCATTTAGGAGTTTCACCTTCCTTACCTGAAGCTGAAGAGGCAAATGAGATCATTCTGCTTTTATTGTTGGGGTGGAGAACATATTTTTTAAAGGGTAGTAAATTAGCTGTGATAGAAGCATCTATTTTATCACCTTCATTGCTGCCAACTTTCTCTGTTTCCTTTGATCAATGATTTGCAAGCTACTATTATTATTTATGAGTTCTACAATTACGACCAGTGACACCTCCCCTTCTCCAGCCCTAAGCCACAAATATGAAAGGAATAAATGCTGTTTATTGTGACAGTCTGCCTTTTGTCCATGAAACAATGACAAACTACACCACTGACAGCTCGCCACTAACTGCTCCCACCTCACTTCTCAAGTATTCTCCAGAATATGACAATAGATAGACGTGAATAAAAATGTTTAGTGAGACTCTTGCGTTCATTTACCTCCCAATGAGCTCCTCCGGAGACCTATGTGGAAGGAGGGACAGAAGGCCCAGTAGTGTGTGGATGGTTTAAACTTTTTTATATCTTTGAGAGAGGAAAGAGGCTTCTTAGCTTACTTAACAAGGATCTCTAACCAGTTGTGCACTTTTCAAATGTATTTTATTCTAAAATCTCACAGTGTGTAGGTAATGTGAAGAGGGAATGTGGATCAGAGTCATTTAGGAAGTATTGGAAGGATTTCCATTTTTTATCAGCCTGGGAACTTCTAGCAGAACAGCAGTTTAGTTGCATAGAACCATTGGAAGGACCCAAATGTTGGAGGTTTTGCTAAGGGCCTGCACTAATTAGCCTTCTAAACTATGTTAAGATGATATGTTTACTGGATAATTGCACCTTATGGAACAGAATAGATTAATAAATGAAAGAACCACTACAATTTTTGTATATGCAGCTTTGGGCTAAGTGCAAGCTTGTAAGTATTTGACAGCCAGTTGCTTTCCTCTAATGTAATTAGAAAAGATTACTAAAAGCCAACACCTAAATCTGACCTCACAAAGAGATTGCATTTAAGGACATGAAGTTCTGTTTCCCTTTTGTTTTCTGTGGTTCATGAGGAAAATAGTCACCATCCTCTGGAATTTCACTTATAGAAGTAAGTTTTATAAAACTGTATTTTCTTTTTTTCTTTTTATATCACATTTTCTTTGTACATTTATTTATACGTTCATATATCAACTGAACAAAATTTAGGTTGTTTCAATACCTTTTTTATTCATTTTTTTTAATTCTAATTTGTTATACACGTTTGAAGAGTACATTTCATTTCATATTACATATAAAGAGCACAATTTTTCAAGTTGCTGGTTTAATATAAAGTATTTTTACAACAATTGTGTCTTCATACATGTATTTAGGGTAATCATGGATAACTCAGTCTGCCATTATTTCTAGAGCTTTAAATAGAACAATGAGGGGGGAGGGGAGGGAGTGGACAAGGGGATAAAACTGTATTTTCTACCAAATTTCTATTTTAGAACACAAATTAGAAAATCAATAGCAACTATCTCCATTACTCTAAAAAAATCTCTCATAACTTCCAAAAATTGTTTAAATGTCTTATCTTATTTTCATTTTTTGATATAAAAATCTTTTTCAGAAACCCTAAAATATTTAAAATACAGTTTAAACATTTAAAATCTGCAATTCTTGGAGGGAGAAGGAAGTTAATGAACCCAGCAAAAGTAAGACTTAAAAAATGAGAAAACTAAGCAATGTATAATATTAAATAGTTTATTCAGGGTAGGGGGTGTAATCAAATCCAACATGTGACAGTAAATGTAAAGGAATTTCCCAAAGAGAACCAAAAACAAAACCCAACTGCATATATAGAACACATTATTAAAATAAAGCTTTAAAAAATGCTTGGAAATATAAGAATACACAAGAAGTTCCTGGAAGGTGTAAAATAAGAAAGTTGGAGTTCCATATCAATATCATCTAACATGTGATTCAAGGTTATGATCATTATACAGAAAAACGTATTGTTAATGAAGTGTAAAACCTAATATTCATAAAGGTAAAGAATTAAAGCCAGGTGTGGTGGTGCACACCTTTAATCCCAGCACTTAGGAGGCTGAGGCAAGAGGATCTAGAGTTCAAAGCAAGCCTCAGAAATGGCGAGGCACTTAGCAACTCAGTGAAACTCTGGCTCTAATAAAATACAAAAAAAGGGCTGGGGATGTGGCCCAGTGGTCGAGCGCCCCTGAGTTCAATCCCTGGAGAAAAAAAAAAAAAAAAAAAAAAGAATTAGAAACTTTTTGTACAGAGCAAATAACTGTGGAATATACATATCTCAAAACCTCCCACAAATACAGTTAGATAAAATCAAATGATTATAGGGACTTGGTTTTCAAAATATTGGAGTCATAGTCGTGTAGATTTTAAAATATAAGAATCCAAACAATATAAACAACAGATGTGTATATGTGTATGTATGCATTCATGTGGATAGACAGTAGGAAGATAAAATGATAGATATTTAATAATTACATCATGTTTATGGTACTGTGCATTGGTTCTCTTCTAGGTTTCACCTAATAAATTGCATAATCCTTATAACAGATTTATAGATTAAAAAAAAAAAAAAACCGAGGCACTGAGTGGACAGGTAACTTTCTCACAACTATCTGACCAGAATAGCAAAGCAGGAGTTCACCTGCAAAATTCTGTGAATGGTCTGACTCTGGGGCCTGTGGTCTTAAGATTCTAAAATGCCATGTTGCCTACAAAGAATATACACTTTTTTCTTATTCCATTAAAAAATAATAAAACTACTTATGAACTTCACAAAATGAACTTCAACAAATTCTAAGGCATAGAAATTTACAAATCATATTACCTGATCATAATTCAGTAAAACCAAACCCAACCAATAAAATACTCTCCTCTCCTCCAAAAAACAATTCACAAAACAACAAAAAATTAAAAACCAAAACTTCACCTGTAGATTTAAAATTTTGCAATTGTAATTTGTATTACAATTTATATTATAATTAGATGCTGGATCAAAAACACTTTTCAAAACTAAGAATGAAAATAATTTAGTAATTAAATCTGCCATAATTATTCTTCTTAAGACATGACACTTTTCACTCCCTACTCTATTGTTTTTAAATTGCTAATAAAATTTCTAAACATTCTCCCTAATTCCCTTTATTTGCACTAATCTAGTCACTTAGGCATATCTATGTTAAATTTAATAGACCAGGATTGGATAATTTCCCACTGTTAACACAGAATTAATTTTATACCTTTATAAGTACATATTATTCTAAGCCTAATTTCTCCTAACTTGGACCCATTATGGTTATGATAATGGAAATTGTAACCTAAAAATTTCAGTGAGTTCCACTCTGGAAGTCATTCCAAAGCTTCAAGGGAAGAGGTGGGGCTTTCTAGACCCCACCCAGAAGTTGGATGAATACAATGCTGGGAATTTGATGAATTCTGTTACCCCTTTATGGTTGCCTATCTTTGTCCACTACCTTCTTTTTCTTCCCTCCTGAGAATCATATGAGTGATGATTATACCTTCTGACATTTTGCTACCTTCTGTACCTGAATAATTATTTTGGTAAGACTGTTCTATATCACCCACAGTTCAATTAGTTGTTCATCTTTTAAGCAAATCACTCTAAACATCTCTACATCATCAGTTGCTTATTCAAGGCAAAGAGTTCACTATTTTATTGATCTTTTTTATTTTTACTACCAATTATACTAAGCTGGTTGGAGGAAAAAAAACTCATCATGATCAGTGCTACAGCCCATTATCATTGTCATGGTTATTGATGGCCAAAATTAAAAATGTGTTCATACAGGGGAGATGAGTCATTTCTCATAACTGCAAAACAAAGTAAATAGCAAGTTAGTGACATTTAGAAATGACATCCAACATAAACAAATATGCAGCATCAAATAGGCTCTTTAGCCACTTTTGTTTGTACACAATATAAGCACTGGTAATTTGTGTGCCACAGTTCACTATTTTAAAAAATGGAAAAATAACTCAGATTTTCTGAGGACTTTATCATTAGTAAGGTCTAAGGAAAAAAATGATCATTTTGAAGCCTGATTTTTTACGTATTCTTTTGCTTCCTACAACCATAGTCTACTAAATTTATACATCTAAAAATGTATATATAATTCTAAGATTGCATCTAAAAATGAGTGTTTCAAAAACGTATTATAGTCATTTGATTTTACCCTTCACAGTTACATTTGAGGAAATCCTTACAGTCTACATATGATTTACTAAATGTTTTCAATTACATGCTGCTTCCTGTCAAATGTTCCTAAGTATTGGATATATATATGTTATATATACAGGTTTTGAAAAAAATTAAAGATTATCTATTTTAAAGTGTCTAGCACATTCCCTGGCACACAGGTTTCAAAATTTAAAGCATGTATCTAACTGTCCAATATATTCATGGCATTTGGAATATAAATCATTCATCATCTTAAATACCAGTTCAAGAAAATACTCCAGGTCATAATGATGTTCATAGTTGAAGGAGCCCTAATTAGGAAGGGCTGTTGTAGCTAGCTGGAAGCCATGGGTTCCACCTGATATGTATGTGACGCACCTGTAGGCACCCGCAAACCTGAAGGTATATAACCGGGTGAAAGCGGTCCGAGTTAGGAGAATGGAGAATTCAGTCAGCCGGGCAGTCACTCGGTCGGTCAGAAGAATCAGAGCGGCCAGAACGTAGGCAGAGCGGTTACAGAAGAGAAACCAGATAGAAGAAGTAATGACTGGCCAGAGTTAGGCCGAGGCTCCAGAGGACTGGTCAGAGTAAGGCCGAGGCTCCCGAGGAAGACAGAAGACAGAAGAAGGAAGAAAGAAGAGAGAAGAAAGAAGCTCTAGTCTTTCTCTAAGCTAAGCTCTATCTTTCTTTACTCTACTCTAAGCTAAGAAGAAAAGCTAAGCTCTATCTTTCTTTACTCTAAGCTACTCTAAAGAAGAGAGAAGAAAGAAGCTCTAGTCTTTCTCTAAGCTAAGCTCTAAAAGCTAAGCTCTATCTTTATCTTTCTTTCTAAGACTCTAAGCTAAGAAGACAAGAAGAAATCTTTCTCTAAGCTAAAATCTTTCTTTCCCTCTCTAAGCTCTAAGAAAGTAGAAGTAAAAGTAGTAAAGAAAAAAGCCATGAGCTTAAAAGAAAATAGAGAATTAAGCAGAGTAGCCGGCGAAAAGCCGAGCCGGCCAAAAGCCATAAGAAGCCAGACTCAGTTGAGACCAGCAAAAAGAGTAGTAAACAAGAGAGCATAGCCTCTGACTCAGTTGAGGCCAGTTAAGAATTAAGCTGAAGCAGAGTAGCCAGTGAAAAGCCGAAGCAAGCCGGCCAAAAGCCGAAGCAGAGTAGCCGGCCAAAAGCCATAAAAAATATAGAGAAAAAGCCTTGAGCTTTAGTATAAAAGCTATACTCTGCCTCCGAGAGTTTTTATCCCGGTTTACGGTACCAGGCAGCTTACACATAGTAGTATTTTTTCTCTTCATTTCCAGGTTGTAGTATCTACTTTGCCAGTCCACTTGGATTCCTATAATGATAAAATCTCAGAAGCAATTCTTGTATACCAGCACACATTAGGAATACCAGACTACCACCACTCCCCTTTCAGAACCATAGCCCACAATGAAGTGTTTCTCACAACATGCAAGAGAATAAAGGAATCATACAGTTTGAAAATGCCTCCTGGGTCATTTTGAAGTTATGTGAAAGGTGAAATATCTTCTGGTCTAATGGGTGCAATTTCCAAGGATGGAGTTCTGGTAATTAGTAGTAGAACTAGGTTCCATGGTCATAGACCATCTCTCCCTCACTGCCAGTCATGATAAAACAGAATTAAAAACTTGAATGAGCAAATGAATGATGCAATGGACCTGGACTATACAAATATTTGTTTAAATGTCACTGGATTTTCTCCCTTTCCTAACCTCCACACTCCAAACTGCTTCTTGGGGCATTGATGTTTAATGCAACATTTTCTCAGTTAGAAAAGGTCAGTTTGGATAGAACATGCCATGATTTGAAGACTCCATCATAATGGCAGTTGATTTGGGATGACTATTTTGCCTTCGGCAAGCAGGTCAGCTTTATTTTAGGCCCAACTAATGACAGCAGGAAGAGTTTTAACTCTGGCTGCAGTTCAGCTTCCCCAATACTGGGGTAAGGAGCAGGGCCTGACAAAATGCTCTTTTTCCACAGCATCAAAACTGGTCAGGACAATAGCAAAAGGGTCTAAGTTCTCCCCCCATTATCTAAACCTCTTCCATTATGGTGACTTTTACAAATTGAATCAATCACCAGTAGGTTACAGTAACTAGAGAATGATATGGCTGGACTGGATGCCAACTCCTTGGTTAATTTTAAGTTCTCTGGTTGCATTTGAATTAAGTTCTCTCTGGTAGGGAGATATTATTACTTGGAGGAATTTCAGGTAAAAAATCACATATGGATGATAGCTCTGCCCTACAGTGTGTGTGTGTGTGTGTGTGTGTGTGTGTGTGTGTATGTATATATATATATGACAGTGGGATTATAAAATTGAATTAATACATATATTTATTAACAATCTATATTCAACTTTCAGTAAAAAGAAATTTATATAAAGGGGAAATGTGATTGAAAACTGTGAAACCAATTATAAATTGTTATACCTTAGCAAGTAGACAGTGATAATTATGAATGATAATGACTATTTATAAGTGAAATGAAAATAGAAATTTTTTATGTAAGGAATTGGTAAACAATCAAGCAAAATTAAATACCACTGCAAAAAATCAGAAAATTTTATTATGGGAATTGCAGCATGAAATCAAGAAATTTGAACTTCATATTGTAAATGGTAGATGGATAGATTATTTCTCATGTTCACTGCAATTATCTTCTTAGTCATGATTATCACCACTATAGTAATCATCTTCTTCCTCATTACCATATCACACACATTATTTGTCAAATGCCTATTGAAACAATTCATATAATTTCCTAAAGTATGAGAAAACTATAACCCTTGGACATAATCTGCCCTATCAACAGATTTATGTAAAGGTCCGTGAGTTAAGAATTTTTTTTTTCATATTTTATATGATTTAAAAAGTAATAAATCCTACTTTGTATCATGAAAATTATATGAAATTCAAACTGCAATGTATATAAATCAAGTTTTATTGGAACAGAGTCACACCTATCACTTATATTGTCTAGTTAGCTCTTTTTGTTTTGGGGTTTTTGTTTTTGTTTTTGTTTTTGGTACATCTTCAGAGCTGAGTGATCACAACAGACATTATATGCCCTGCAAGCCCTAAAATATTTCTGATCTGCCCTTTAAAGAAAAAGTTTGTCCATCCCTGTCCTACATGATTAATATTTCTTTTAGCACTGACTCAAGTTAAATCAAAACCAGAGTCAAAATTATTTGGCAAAATCAGGTTACTGTCTATTCTAGGAATATTTAATTTGGGAACTTTAATTTGAGTTCTTATTAAATTGTGCAAACGTTCATGGGCACAAAGAGTATGTTGACATACGCACTGGCAGAACTGTTATAGATCATTTTGATTATGACTTTCTATAGAGCCAGTGTTGTTGCCTAGAGCTGATTTGTCCAACTGAAAAATATAAATGAATAATTGTTATTATGCTGTTTCCTTGGTTATAGAACAGTGTACATGTAGTGGAACAATTCTCACTTGACTCAGGGCTATATTATAACATTCCACTCTTCTAAAAGAAAGATTTTTCAAGTGGAAAATTCAAATTAAGATTTCATTTGTCATGTCTTTTCTTAACAAAAGAAAAAACTTCATATTATATTAACAAATTAAAAAATGTCCTAATAATTATAAAACGTACACTAAGAAAGAGAAATATGAGAAGAGAGAGATTTGTTCCTTAATCATGGGCAAGCATTGTGAAATGAATAATCTCTGAAAGGCCTTTTCATACTTTCTCTTGATTTGCCTGCTTACACATGATTGCATTTGCTTCCTGTTAAAAGTCCAACTTTATGACACTGATTATTCCATCCCAGAAATGTAAGCAATAGTGATTTTGGTTGGTTTCAACTAACAACAAAAACCAAACCATTAATTTCAGAATGTCTGTTTGTTTTTAATATTTATTTATTTGCTTTAGTTGTACACAATGCGTTTATTTTTATGTGGTGCTAAGGATCGAACCCGGGCCCGCGCATGTGCTAGACGAGCACTTTACCACTGAGCCATAACCCCAGCCCCAGAATGTCTGTTTTGAATAATTATTTTAGAGTTGGTACTTTGGTCATCTTATGGTTAATGTGGTTTTAAATCCATTTTAATTTATTTACATTCTTCAAATAATTATAAGTATTTTTCAACAACTATTCCATACACAGATGGCTTTTTATATTTGTTTATCTAAAATGTTTATGAATTATTAGAAAATGAATGCAAATATGTAAATAGGACATGATCCAGAAGTATACTTCTTAAAACTGATTTTCCAGTTTAAATCTACTTAGAACATTCTTTTTCAAGAAAAACAGAATTGGGAATTTTTAATTTTCTCCTATATTATTTGATTCAGAAGGATATGCCTAAGCTTTGTGTTATTTTCCAATAAGTTTCTATTTTGTCATTGTTCTTTTTTTTAACATTGTTCTTTTGTTTAACGTTGTTCTTTTTTTTAATGCCTTTATTTTAGTTATTTGTTTATGTTTATGTGGTGCTGGGGAATGAACCCAGTGCTTCATACATGCTAGGCAAGCACTCTACCACTAAGCCACAACTCTAGCCCCATAATATCCATAACATTGTTCTTTACAAAATGCTTTACACAGAACTTTTTTTCTGATTGTGAGGTCTGATCTCTTGGGAAATGTTTCATATGTATAATGTGTAAAACTAACATACATATAAATATAAAAAATATGATCTGTGATGTGAAGTCCTCTGAGTATGATAATGAAAAAATGGGATTATTTCTTACTTCATAAAAATTAATTTCTTTCTTGTTCATTTGAAAGCAAATGAAGCATTCATAAAATTACCACACTGATATTGATGATTACTCGAACAACCTTTCATGAATCTCTGCTTCCATAAATGAAGACTAAAAAGGAAAAGGAGAAAAGATCAGTAAATTGATACATATAATAATACTATTTAAGAAACTTAACACACATCAATTCAAGAAGAAGCAAACTATTTTCAATGACTTTGGGGGGAAAATAGCTAGCTATATTGAAGTCAAGTCATCATAATATACTGTTGAGCTTTCTTCAGTCATCAATGAAAGTTGAAAATACATAAATAATGAGGCACAACAGAAATATACTTATATCGCAGAGGATGTGAAATTATGTTCAGATTAAACCCCCAAACATCACTGCCAAAATGAAGTACAGCTGCAATCTTGGAGGAAACAGATAGAAATGAAAATATATGCTATTGATGCTGTTATTTTCTTCCAGGATTTAAAGAAGTTGTACAGTGTAGTTTAGCATTCATATATGCATTTGAGTTTTACAGAGTGTTAAGATATGTGGACAACAGACCAAAAAAAAAAAAAAAAAAAAAAAAAAAAAAAAAGTGGATCAGTAGGAAGCAGAGGAGAGTATTTTTCAGGAAGACCTGATAAAGAAAGTTTCATTCTGAACTAAGAACAGTGATCTACTTAATTGACATCAGAGAAAAATATAGGAAATACAATCATGATGGAATGGGCCAAAGTAAATAAACAGGTGCTCTTAAATTCCTCCCCATTATCTTGACTACCAGATACACTACCATGCCTGGACTGTAAGAGTGTGCTACCTCCTAATTATCAAGTGGGAACTAGTTCTCTCCATAAATAATTTTTAAAAATAAAAAAAATATTAAGGAAAACAAATAAAATTGCATTTTACCCATGGCTTTTACATTACTAGTACAGAGCAAGTATTAAATCCCTACAGAGCTTCTACTATTGCCACAAGCTGGTGGAAGTAGAGATTGAGGAAGGGAGAGCTTCAGTGCCTCCAGTGCAAGAAGCAGCATGGTCACTGTGACCACCAGAGAGGAAAGTCCAACCTACGCTGTCAAATAGCAAGCACAGATCTAGAACTCATGGGTCAAGCACCAGGAATCTGGAGTGAGCAGAGCAAAGGTATGGGCTTGAAGATGTGTCCCTTCTGAGAGAAAAGGAGAGGAAGAGAAACATGTGTATATTCCTCAGAAGAGTGAGAGCAAGGGGAGAAAAAGGAAGTCACGGGAAACAATGATTCCTCAGAAATATACATTAAAATAAACCAAACACTAAACCCACAAAAAAGGGTATGCTTGAACAAGGAACCCTAGCATGAGGTAACTAAAACAAACAAAAAATAACAGTGAGATTCTATACAAAGATACAATAAGAAGAAAACACATGATGTACATCAAAACATTTCACTGAAAATTATCTCCAGAGAAGAGGCACGAAACAAAGAAGCAGAGAATTGGAAACACATATTCTGATTTCAATTTAAGATCATTAAATTCTAGAAATAGAGATATTTCTAGAAATAGAATCAGAAATTCAGAAATTAAAACAAGAAAAGGAAAGGGGAAAAGCCAGTGTAATGAAAATTAATTAAATTCAGGAAATTTATTGTAAAGAAAATTTAGTAGGTGTCAAAGAGAAAATATATTTATATGAAAATCTGATAAAGAACATCAAAGGAAGGCAGAGAAAAGTTGAAATAAAAAAACAGACAAAAAAGATCAGAGAAAAAAATTATTGAAATGGAAGGGAGGCAGAGAAGTCCAATGCATGTGTAATTGGAGGAAGTGAAAAAGAATAGAAGAATAGAACAGAGCTAATACATAAAAGTACAACCCAAGAAAATGACCCAAAAAATTTGACCCTGAGTTCTGCCATATTGAAAGGGCTGAACATATCCCTGGGGAAATTGTCATGTAACAACTCCCAATACAAATTCTAGTATTCTAGACTTAAAAGAGAAAAAAAAAATTCTCATACTCTTCAGAAATTTATCGAACACATAGGGATATAAATATTCAAGTAACTCCATATTTTTCAAGAACAATATCTTCAAGTAACTCTAAGAATATGATTTTTTTTTTTTCATACTCAGTCAAACCTTCAATTTTCAGACTATAGAAAAGCCTTTTTAAATGTGAAAAAACTCAGGGAGTACTGTACTCATAAATTTTTCTTTACCAATCTACTAGAGAATGTCCCCTACACCTAAGAAATAATTGGGGAAATATTATCAAAAATTGATGGAGACTAATTACTCTATTTGATCGTAGAACTAGAATTACAATAAATGTGATGGGATAGTTAGAAAATAGTATTAAAGCATTGTATAGTCTCAGAAATTGTATAGTCTGATGGGTTTTTCTTAACTTTAATTTTGTACTTAGCCTTACAAAAATATATTGTCATCCTTTTATTATTTTTATCAGTCTTATCAAAAAGTTTATGTAACCATTCTTCCAATTCTTACGGTAATTAATTTGAACTTCGGTTGAAATGAGCTAAAAATGGAAAAATTTCCCTTTCTTATTCTCTACAGAGCCACCTAAAACATCTAAGGTTTAGGTAGAAGACAATAACTTATTTTATTCCTTTATTTCAGAAAAATGAATGGAAATACCTATCCATTAAAATATATATTTTAAATATTTATATAAAAGTACAAAATTACATTTGGTAAAATTGAGTCTTATGAACAATTATTTGAAATACATTAAAATTGGAAAACTGACATGGAAAGTTGTATTTTGCATCCTTAGTTCCTTTGAATTTTCAAGTATTTTAAAATAAAACACAATTATTGGTTTAATATAAATCAGTTGCATAAATTTTCATAGATAAGCAACTATGTTATTTTTTATCAATGAGCTAAGCAGATCAATGAAGTCTTTTGGCTTAAATGTTATCCAACAAAGAAGAAGCCTGAGATATGCATATCCTGAAATTGGAAAATTTCAGTGAAAGAGCTCTAGTGTTTATTATCAGTCAATATAAGGTGCTATGATATACAAGTTGGAATCAAATTGGGTCTAACAAAAAATAGAAACAATGAAATAAGCAAACCCAGAGAGTTTAGAGGCAGGTGGAATATTTTCTCTCGGATGTGGAAGCTAGACCAAAATAAGGAGAAATAAAAAAAAAAAAAGAGGTGAGGGAATTCCATGAAAATAGAAGAGATCACTGGAATAGAGGAAGGGAATTGAGGGAGAGGGAAGGGGGACAGAAAAAGGGAGGAATGGTGGAATGAAACTAATCAAACTTTCCTATATACATATATGAATATACCACAGCAAATTTTACCTTTATGTAAATCTATAATATACTAATTTTAAAACAAACTATAAGTAGTTAGAAGAACGGTCAATAGAGTAGAGGAAAAGAAACAAGGGAGAAGGAAAGGAGGAAAGAAAAGTACTGAGGATTGAATTGGAACAAATTATATTCCGTGCTTGTATAATCACATCCAAATGAACCCTAATATTATGTATAAATATGATGAATTAATAAAAACGGATAAAATAATAATTACATTGTCATTGCAGTAGGCTGAGTAATGGCCTCCCAAAGATGTTCATGTCCTAATTCCCAGATCCTGTGAATATCTTACATGGTGCAAGAAACCTTGAAGATTGTAATTAAGGAATTTGAGATGAGGAGATTATTCTGGATTATAGAGATGAGCCTGATGCAGTCAAAATTGCCCTCTCAAATGAGAGGGAAGATGGTCAGGGATTAGAGAGTAGATGTGGGCATGGAAGTAGAGATCAGAGAGTGGAGAAGCTGCTACCCCTCCAACTCTGAAGAGGGAGGAAGGAACCAGGAACCAAAGAATGTAGATTGCCTTCAGCAGCTGAGAAAGGCAAGAAAACAGATCTCATGAAACATCCAGAAGAAATACACTGCGTGGACCCATTTTAGACTTCTGACCTTCCGAACTATAACAGAATAAATTTATGTAATTCTAAGCCACTAAATACTTTTTTTAGAGAAGCAATAAGAAAATAATACAGTGTCAGAGACATACAATGGAATTGTACAAGTAATGAAATTAAACTACAACCACATACTAAAACAATAGAAACATAATTTCTTCTGAATGTGCTACTTCAGTAATACATAGCTTTTCTTGTCTCTATAGTCTATGCATGTGACTTTTGATTAAGGGGGCTTTATAATCACCTGGGGGGGCGGCTTATTAAACTGTGGGACACTGGATTCTTTTCCAGAGAGTCTCACTCAATAGGTCTAGGAAAGGTATCAATAATCCAAAACATTAGCAAGAATCTCAGGTCCTTCAGAGATTGGTGGTTCACAGACTACACTTTTGTTGTTGTTGTTCTAATTGGTTATATATGACAGTAGAATGCATTTTGACACATCATACATAAATTGAGCAAAACTTCTCATTCTTCTGGTTGTACATGATGTAGAGTTACACAGGTTATGTAATCATATCTGCACGTAGGGTAATAATGTCAAATTCATTCTATTATCATTCTTACCCCCATACCTCCTCCTCTCCCTCTACCCTCCTCTGTCTAATTCAAAGTACCTCTATTCTTCCACAGAATACACTTTAAAGAAACACTGGTCTAGACATTGGTTTCTAAAGAAAATTGTGATTTTGGATAATTGCGAAACAGTTTATCTTTAAGGCATATGTTTCTTAGTCTATTGATCTAAATGAGAAAGGGAAATTCTTATCCATCTGGAAAGAAAGATTAGGAAAAATAAGTGAATAAAAAGGACCTTCATGAAGATGATTAGACATCCTCAGATTTAAGAATAATCTATTGTGTGTAACTAAGTCTCAAATCTGAAATGATGCTTGTAACAATTTCAATGTAAATGTGAAAAACAAATGCCCATTCAATTGAAAACTGGGAAAGGTAATTTATACTGGTGGGCATGCAGACACAAATATAAAAATTAGTGAATGTGAAGATAATTTAACAGATAACTGACATTATCATTTATTATTACTGAAATGAGTTCAGTTATTTGCCCTTTTAGACCATTACTTGAAGAGTTGTTATCCACAAGGAATAATATTATATTTCCAAGGGACATTCCCAAAGTCTGGAAAGACTTTTGGTTTGTCAGAAATTGAGAAGAGACTTGCACTTTGCTATTGAGTATAGAAAAGAGGTCAGGACTGATGCTGAACCTCCCACGAGTCACAGGACAGCTCTTCTGCCAGGAGCTGTGGTACACACCTGGAAACCCAGCCACTGGGGAGGCTAATGCAAGAGGATCACAGGTTTGAGGACAGCTTCAGCCACTTAGAAAGACCCTGCCTCAAAATAAAAAAAATAGAAAGGGCTGAAGATGTAGTACAGTGATAAGTATCCCTGGATTCAATCCCCTGTATCAAAATATCAAAAAACAAAATAATACAAAAATAAAAAGAAAGAAAGAATGAAAAGAAAAAAGAAAAAACAGGACAGATCTTCACCTTAAGTTATCCAACCCAGAAGAACATCAATACTGCCAAGGACAAAAATCTCTGCTTTACAGTCTTACTTTAATTAATGTATGTTAAAAAAAAAATCCTGCCTAAAACATACAGATTCTTACTGATAATCTTAGAAAAGTATAAATTTGAATTTATCTAGGTAAATTCAATGCTGATTCACCATAGAATTTTAATTTTTTCCTTCATTAACATGGTATTATGTTATAATACCACTGGCAATTTATATTATAAAATACCATGTCTTTTTTTCTATCAAACCAAAATTTATTCATAAGTATGCTTTTATTATTACATTGACTACAGTTCTATCAAAGATAGAAATATCAAATGATTTATTATAATGTGTTAGCAAGAGGCACAAAATATTTATGGGCCTAAATATTTTCAGAACCTTATTGGCAATTAAAATATAAGAACAACATGAAAACATAAAATGTCTAAAGAAGATGAGACCAATCTTGCCATCTCTCTCATTTACTTTATTTCCATATCTTTTTCTTTTTTAAATCATGAATTAGAAATTTTGTTTTGTTGTGAACATTTGAAAGCTTTCAAGATAATGACCTTCAT
Organism: Tamias sibiricus; assembly: GCA_025594165.1. NCBI lineage: Eukaryota > Metazoa > Chordata > Mammalia > Rodentia > Sciuridae > Tamias > Tamias sibiricus. The sequence continues at coordinate 43,477,403 of CM046661.1, forward strand.
TGCAACTCAGCCCATGTTTTCAAGAGATTTTTCCTCTTTGAGCAAGGAGAGCTTATCTGTGCTTTTTGAATTATGAATTTCTTTATGAAATTGGTAATTGTCTGATTGGGTTTTAGAGGGTAGACACCATTTTAAGAAGTTCATTTAAGTCAGCTTGACTCACTATCTTTAAAAGATTTTCATTCAGATGATCAAACTCCTCTCTTGTGAAGAATCTCCTAGAAAAAGCATAGAAACAGTAGTCATAAGACTTAAGCTCATCAATAACAAATTGTACAGCGTTGGCTGTTAAACATGCTAAGTTTAAACTTCCACATGCAACATAGAGGCCACCATGTTTAAAATTTAAACTTTAGACTCACACAGCCTGGGTCTTATCCTAAATCACTTTCTATATGTGATCTGGGCACTTTACCTTTCTATACCTCAAAGTCATCATTAACAAAATGGGAATAAATGGCTCCTCCCTCATAGAGTAAAACAATAAACAGTTGGTAAGTATTTAAGCTACAGTTATCACTTAATAAAACTTGTTTGTAATTTTTATTGAAATAGTTTGTTTCTAAAATCAGGTAATACATCAATGGTTTAAAATATTGAACATCTACATGAACCCATCACTTATATTCATATTCAAGTATAAGCAAATTTAATTGGTTCAAATCATTTACAATAATTCTCAGTGGTCTCATGTAACTAATTCATTGACTTTTCCCTTCACTCTCAATCACTTCTCTTGGGAATGAAATACAGTTGAAATATATTGTTTGTAGTCATAATTTATGGGAGGGATTGCATATTGTTGCTAATTGTCTAATCAGTACCATTACCCTTCCTTGGAGATTATCTTTATAATTCTTCAGTTAATATTTGCTAAATTTATAGAGGCCACAATTATAAATGAAGGTGTTTTATCTATGTTTAATATATAATAATGTATACATCAGCAGCATGGTACAATTTTTTAGAACATAAAAATGCAATTGTGTTGAGTAACAATGACATAAACTGGAACCCTTAGTAGTGTGGGAATCTGTAGAAACTAATAAACTTTCACTCTTGAATGTACAACTTGGGGTAGTGGGAAGACGGGAAAGCATAAAGGGAAAATTCATAAATACAATTATGATGTGACAGAAAAAAACCTTTGAAGAAGATGTTTTTTAATTACCATGTAAAATAGAAGATTCTGCAGGTACATATATGAAAAAATAATTTACCAAGAATGTTGAAGATTCATATTTTTTAAAACAAACTTAAAAATTGGTTATAGGACAACTGAAAAAAAAAAATGACTGTGAAATTGACTGTGATAAGATTTTCACTTACCAGAACTACCTTAAAAGTGAGGAAACTCATAGATGATTTAACCTTTGCACTCAAGAAATATACAATCTTGTTTGATGGAAAATGGACACATATCCCCACAGTCTCTATGACATGTATGACAGTGCATCAAAGCTCAAGATTGTTCTTATGACAATTAATAACATATCCATTGTGAATGTACCATGTGCCACAAACTGTTCACATGTTGTAAGCATTTTTTTCTAATCCTCACAATAATCCTGTAAGATACTATCATTTTCTCCATTTAACAGATTAAAAAAAAAAAAAAAGTAAGAATTCAACTAGTTAAGAAAGTTGACCAAGATCACAGATCCAGTAAAGAATAGTTGTTCAATCCAAGTGCCTGGAACTTCAGAGTTCTTAAACATTATATATGTAATGATAGAGGTGCTATAGAAGCTGAGCATGGAAGTACATGCTTTTAATCACAGCAACCAAGTTCAAGGCCACTTGGAAACTTAGCAAGACCCTAAGCAATTTAGCAAAAAACCGTCTCAAAAAATAAAAAGGGGGCTGGGGATATAGCTCAGTTGGTAGAATGCTTGCCATGCATGCACAAGGCCCTGAGTTCAATTCCCAGCACCATAAAAACAAACAAACAAATAAATAAATAAAATAAAAAGGACTAGGGATGTATTTCAGTAGTAAAGAACCCCTGGGTTTAATCTCTAGTAATGAAAAGAAAAAAAAGTTATGGCAATGCCTGGTAGAATCTGACTAATAATAATTAAGAAAAGTTTTCATGGTGGAAATAATTTTTTTTTTTTTTTGGTACCAGGGAATTGAACTCAGGGGCACTCGAACCCTGGGTCACATCCCTAGCCCTTTTTTTTTTTTTTTTTTTTTTGTATTTTATTTAGAGACAGGGTCTCACTGAGTTGCTAAGTGCCTCGCCATTGCTGAGGCTGGCTTTGAACTTGCGATCCTCCTGCCTCAGCCTCCCAAAATGCTGGGATTATAGGCGTGCGCCACCGCGCCCGGCTGGAAATAAATATTAATGTGTGCCTTTAAAGATGTGAAGAATTGCTGTAGAAATAAACAGGAAGAAAGAAATTTCAGGATGAGGAAAAAGGCATGATCAGACTCATAGATTAGAAATGGAAAGTATGTTGAATGATAAGATAAGGGGTACAGATGGTGGACAGAGAGATTAGAATGTAATAGGTGATACACTAGAAATGTAATGGTAAATATTATATATGATATGTTACATGTACTTTGGATGTATTCTCTAGGCTAATGATTCCCAAAGGAAGGAGAAAGGCAAGCATGGTAAAGGCATATCCTTGGTACATAAGAGGCTTCCATGTGAAATTCACTAACAAGGGACCAATGTCAGTGATAGGAATGGTTCATTCAGCCTCTGATGAGAAAAAATACAACTTTACCTTTTCTTCAGATTCTCAACAAACTCTGCACGTCTACCTTTCTTTTACTAGATACCAACACCCTTGTGCTTTTGAGAATCATTGAATGTAAAGCTTCTAAAATTTAAATGTACATACAGATCAACTGATTGTCTTTATAAAACAGATCTGGTCAGAGTAGGTCTGAGATCTACATTTCTAACAAGACACCAGTGATGCCAGTTTCACAGACCACATTTTGAGAAGCAAGCCTTTGGGTATGTAGCAGCAGGAAGAATCACCTACCAAGCTGTCCTCTCAAATTATAATGTTGGCACATTCACCTAAGCCAAAATTTGTTCATGTCCAAAACGTCTGGTTTCATGTTCTGAAACAAATTCTCTCTGTTCTTTTTACTTTTTCATTTATTTTTATTTGTGATTATAATTTTACATCATAGTGGGATTCATTGCTACATATTCGTACTTGTGTATGATATAACAATATAATTTTATCATTCCCCAGTATTTCCTTTTTCCCTCTTCTCCTCCCTGCCCCCATCCCTTTCCTCTCACTGTTCTGTCTCCCTTCACTTTTCATGAGAGTCCCACATCCACACATACCTTTCTTTTTTCTCTGTGTTCAAAGCCTTCAAACATAATCTATATTTTTACATATGCCCTGAAATAAAAAAAAATATTATTATGTAAATGGAATAATACCTACTGTGCAATCGGTTCTGTGCAAAGAAAACAATATGTGGTATGAGTACACCAAATGATAATTTTAAAACTGGAAAATGTTTTTAAACTATATGAGCTACCTATTATGAAGAATTAAGTATTATCACTGTAGCTTCTTTCCTAAATATAACACCAATTTTTAAAAATTCTAAATGTGGTAAATAAAAAGAAAGTAAAATGCAAAAGCAATTTCATGTACTTCAACTTTATTGATGAATATAGAACTTTTAAAATATTTATTTATTTGTTTTAGTTGTACACAATGCCTTTATTTATACATGGTGCTGAGGATAGAACCAGGGCCACGCGTGTGCTAGGCGAGCGCTCTACCGCTAAGCCACAACCCCAGCCTCAGAACTTTTATCACAGTACTTTCTGGATTTTTTTCAACTACGGTAAAAATGTACTCAGCTCTGACTTTGGGGAGAATAAGTCATTTTTTAGATACTAAAGTCAGACAATCAGAGTCCTGAAGATTACATTTTTTAAAAACCAAATGAAGTCACAGCATCAGCAGCCAATGTGCTACAAGCCTGGGTTCCTTTTAAGATGGACCTCTTTGAATTCCATGTGTTATCTGAATTTTCAAGTTACTATATGGTAATTCTGTGGAAAATATCACATATCACGAGGTCATCTAGAACTACACTTGCATCTGGCAGTGTGTGCCCTGCAATTTTTCTTAAAATCTTCAGATAAGTAGATTGGTCAACATTCCCCAGTAGCATATTTCGTTATCTCAAAGACATTGAGACACATAGGGCATCGGGGGAGAAAACAAAACACGTCTTCCGATTTAATTTAAGTCTCTAAATCCATTTCTCCTGTTCTGCTCTCCTCTGACACAGAAACAGCTGCTCACCAGCATTCACATGACTTCCTCTTCCTGATTATTGTTAGCCACTCACCCAGAGTTTTCTTCTTTGGGTTAAGTCTCTCCTTAGCCTTTTCTCAAAGACTCCTTAGCCCAAGAAGTATTTCCTTTTTCAGTCCAACATCAGATAGACTTAAAATTATCTATTTCCCTTTGCTTTGTGGAGTCCCAAATCAGCCATGGAACTCTTAAGATACAGCCAGTCACAGTAGAGTGAGAGTCTTGGCTTTGTAGAATATGCTCCTATTTCTACATCCTAGAATCCTATTAGTATTTGCTGCAGTTGATATCAGGAGTTCAGCTATCATTTAGAACAGGCTGTTTATAAATTTATAGCACTGAGAGTTGAAATCTACCTTAAAGGCCATCTGTTCCAACTTTCTCATGCTGTAAATGCTATACGAGAGGCCTCACAAATTTAAATTGCTTGCTGTTTTGATCACAGGTTTTAGAACGTTGAGATGAAAACTCCTGCCTCTTAACTTTGAATTGCTGGACTCTCCAACCCACCAAGAGTACTGAATTAGAAATGAATAATTAGCTGAGCCCCTGAAACAAATACTACTTTACCCAAATAAAGTCAAGCTTGTTGTATTTAATATTTGTGTGTGTTTTCTAGCATGTTTTATGTTTACCATTCAAGATCTTATTTATAACTTCCTACTTCTTTAAATTTTCAAAGTATGTTGAACAACCATGACACTGGATAACAAATACAATGGTCAATTTTAAGTGGCATTTGGCATGTATCCTATCAAATTCCCAGCTTGAATCACCCCTGCACCATCCTCAATGAATAGACATTGAATCTCTCCTAATTTAAACCCAACCAAATCTGCATCTACTTATTAATTCTCAAAGGATTCCTTCTGACTGTATTTGTCGACATCTACTATGAGACAAAAATCTGAAAGTCCTTTAGCTGAGGTTGCAGTCTTCATATCAATCCACCCATTCTCTGCACTGATCCCTATAAACTGTGGAGTTCTGGATAGAGCACGGGCCCCACTAGGGTGGTACCTACCACAGCTCTCCTTACTCTTGATATTGAGTTTCCCTGACTATGTTGAATATCATGGTAGTTTCCACCTCTCTTCTTTTCTCCACAAGAACTATCATTAAATCCTTCTTAGTAAGAATTTTCTCCTGCCTTAATGTATATGTAGATGTTATTTCTGTTTGATTTCCTCTGCTTTGTAAATGAAGGTTTTGTTTCAGGGTGGGTTTCTTGTATTTAAGCAGAGTATTAGTACATGTGCCAATTAGATTTCATTTTATTTGGTTGCAGCCCAAAATCTCAGCTGGTTGATATCTTTTTGGATCTGAGATTTGTCACATAATAGATTAATTGCCTCATTTGACTTAATGATATTATTGGGAAATTTAATAAGCTCACCAACTATGTTTTCTACCAAGTTATTAAACCATTAAACAGGAAAGATGGAAGACATAGTCCAACAATAGACTGGATTTCTCTCTACAAGTGCATACTGAGCCATCAATAAATCCTAGTTGACAGTGTGGCCATTTGTACAATTGCAAAGCTGCCTTCACCATTTCACACCCAGCCTACATATTCTCCGTTTTATCACCAAGATTATTTTGCAGGGCTTTGTCAGCCACCTTGATTTTTAAAAACTGAAGTACATATATGCCCTTAGTAACTCCATGACTGTTTTAGGTGAATATTTGTTGATTTCTATTACTAATTGTTTCAACTTCATATATCACTGGATATACTTTAATAGAATTGTATAGACATTGTTAAATATTTATATCAGACATGTCTAAAAGATTAGGCACCCTCCTTCTTCCCAATTTTGAAAATCATGACAGTTGCCTCATTCTACCTCACTCAGCATTCATCTGAGTCCTCCACATTTCCTCAGAGATCACCAGTAGCTAATACGTAATCTCCCTGACAAATGATCTTCACATCCCAAAACACCATCAGTTTGTGACAGGAGACTTGGCTTATAATTAAACACAATTAAATTGTATGTTACTCTTTGCCTTTACTCATGACAAGCAATTCTTGTCCATAAAGGAATCAAAGCAAAGAGAAAAGAAAAATCATTCACTCGATAATATGTATTCAACTTTTATAATGTGCCAGTTACTATTCTGAGAACTGCATTTTATTTTATTTTTTAAACTAGTAATTTCATAAAAATGCCCTCACAATTTATATCGTTTATTTAGCATATGTTTCCTTTAATGGCACTTGTTTTTAAAGCTTATAACAGTTTATAAGTATTTTCACACAAATTATCTAATTCAATGCTGACACAATTTCTACTACAAATTACTCTCCTTAGTTACATATACAGAATCTGAGTTTCCTTGAGATTAAGTGAATAGCTAAAAATCACAGTCCCTCAGCAGCAAGAAAAGGATGGCCTCTGGTCTAATGCATTCTTCACAATTCACAGCCACCTCCCCAGCAAGTTTTTCCTGTTTTTAGTTTAAATCAAGATTCACTGATGTATAGGCACTTGTATTAGAATTAGTAACTTTATCGGATAGTATTGCTATTGTAAGAATTTCATTTTTGAAGGTGTCCTCTTTGATGTGTCTACCTTTCAGAGATTAAGAAAAGGAAAACTGATCCCCTTTTACCTCATTAAATTATTTTTTGCTGCTTGGGCCATACATTAGATCCTGCCCTGTTCCCTTGATTCGACTTAGGCTCTTTGTGTGGGGATGGCTACTTTCTTCTAATGTTCCATTGCTTCTACTTCATAAGTTACGATTGCCTTGGAAATTAGGATTTGGTCCAGAAATAAGTCTTTTCTTCCACTCTCTGCTCAGATATCTTTAGCAAGTCAAGAAAGGCATAGTCACAATCTTTGCATAGAGCTAGATCAGGAATTCTTGGTATTCTCACTGTGAAAAGAAATCCAGTTTAAGTAAACAGCATCCATTTCTTTGAATAAAATTAGCTTTGCTTGGGCTGGGATTGTAGCTCAGTGGTTAAGCACTTGCCTTGCATGTGTGAGGCCCTGGGTTCAATCCTCAGCACCACATAAAAATAAATAAATAAAAATGAAAATATGAAAAAAAAAATTAGCTTTGTTCCTAGAAATTTTCCTTTTTAAATCCCAGAGTTCCTTACTGAATTCCATCCACATGTTGGTGGACATCTTCACTGGGTGTGATTTTGACTGAAGAAGAGGAACTAATACCAGTATTATGGAATAAGGATTTATATAGCAACTAGGTCTTCCATAACCAAGGGAGAAATAGAAGAAATAAGTGTCCTAGTGGAGATGCAGGAGGATTGGGAGAAATCATTAACAGTTCTCCTGAAGCCAGGCATATCCTGGTGCTGGAATGAGTCCACCCAGGACAACAGTGGACAGATCTCTGGAGGCTTTGTTTATGCAGTGGGTGGTGACCAGCAGTTGAGAGAATTGGTTAAGGAGTTGGGAGGACAAGCTAGAATCATTAGCATCAATTTGCTTGTATTTTATTTATAATTTCTACATCTTATATTCACAGGTGAGACTGGTGAATATTGTTTAGGTTTGTTTTTCAATCTGTTCTTGTTTTTTGTTTTTGTTTTTGTTTTTGTTTTTTTTAATAGCTATACTGGTCTTGTCAAATGAATCAGAACGCTAGCTTTCCAATAATTTATACTTTGTCCCTTCTATTATTTTCTCCTGAGAATTCCTGGGCATCAATTTATTTGAATTTTCAAACTCTAATTATTTTTTGATGGGAGGATTTTTTTTTCCTTTCCTTATTCTAAGCAAACATGCCAATTTCTCATGAGTACTGTTTCATTTTAGGACAAGAGATTAATAATCCCTGACTGAAAAAACACAGGTACTCTCTCCTCAATTGCCCCATCACCATTTTTTTTAGTGTATTCAACTAACACTTGTTGCAGGATGCACAAGGTATAACACAATGAGATCCTAGGTGTTTAGGAGAAGTTGTTTCAAGATAGACTTTAAAAGAGATTACCTGTTAGAAACTGCAAATTTGGTTGGAGAAATAACATGCACTTCTGAAATAATTTAATAAAAATACAAATAAACGTATTCATAATACTTCATGATAAAGCATATAATGAGTATGGAAATGCAGAGAGGATGTGCCTAAGTGCTAAGTGACAAAAGTTAAGAGGAATTAGTCAGAAAAGGTTTAAGAGGAGCATGAGTCCCGAGCTGAATGTGAAATGAGGGGACACATGTGAAGTGTGAGCCGTGGGATAGTGTTTTGAATGAAAAGGCAGGCAAACAATACTAAGTAGATTCATAGGTGACTGATAACATAAAAATTTGTTTATTTGCAATAATTAGAGGCATCTTAGAAAGTTTAAGATATAAAATCAAAAAGAGTGGTATGGTAATTGTGGTAGGACCCATGGTTAGGGTCAGGCCTTGCCTGCCCCCAAATATCATTAGTACTTTCATACTGTGCCATAACATTCCACTGGGTTTTGTTCCCTTAGGTACAAGATCCAGAAAGAAGTAAGTCTACTGCAACATACCTATAAAACTGGGTCCATATTTGGCTTTGAATTGATACAGATTCTCATAATGAATATGAGTGTACATATCTCACATACATATATGTTCTGTTTCTGAATAAAGCAGAATAGCCTTATAGTGTCTTGATGTGGAATTAGGGAGTAATTTGCCTTAATAAGCATGATTTAAGGATCATCATGTGTAAATGAAACAATGCCATAACTAAGGCCATAAAGAATATGGCCTCCACAGTGTAGAAGTGGGGGAAAAAACCTGTATTTGTTTGTTTGTTTGTTTGTTTGTTTTGTAACTGTACACATTAGTTAACCGTAAAAAATTGTAATTTAGAAGATAGAAGAAACTATGTGATATTATCACATCATTTTTATGATTCCATATTTATGCCAAACTATGAGAAGCATTAGTGGTATCAATTTATTTTCTGTTGCTATAACAGAATACCTGATACTGGATAATTCATAAAGAAAAGAGACATATTTTGCCTTCCAGTGGGGAGATTAGGAAGTACAAAAATCAGACAGCCACATCAAGTTCCATGCTGCTTCATGACATGTTAGAAATGAGAAGGACAATGGGCACATGAAGAAGAGGCCAAGCATGAGGGGTGGGGTTGCTTGATAACAACTCACTCTCTCTTGGTAGTAACTAATTCAGCCACACAAAGAGCAAGAATTCCCTCATTACCAAGAGAATTAACCCAGTGCCATGAAAAAGGCATTAATCCCTCTTAATGACCTGGTCCTCTCCAAAAGACCCATCTCCCAACATCAACACAGTGACAATCCAAAGTCAAAATGAGTTTCAGAGACAAACTACCACAGCAAAAGGAAAAATGGTGTACCAGTTGATTTCTCAGAGAAACTGCTACATAAAATAAAAATATCTGATAATAATGATTAACTGGTACTTACAAACTTTAAACAGTTACCTACACAAATCGGGCCTGATTTGCATAGTCATGTGACACCAAAGAGCCATTGTACCTTGTACACTTGTGCCATTGTACCACAGAAGTAACAAAAGTACACAGAGGTAAATCTGCTTTCAACTGTCCTTTGACCAAAAAGTACTTTCTAGGTATTAAGGAGTGTTGTAACAAGTAAGGATTGCCTTACTACATGGCACTATCTCATGTTCCCATTAAAGAAAGCACTAACTAGGGAATTCCGTAGATCTAAATCTAGATCCTTATTATGCCCTTATTTGCTTCTGATCTTGGGTGATGATTATTAATAATGTATGTTAAGTACTTAGCATTGTGTCGGAGAATAAGAGCTTAATGAATGGTGGTTCTTTCATTTTCTTCATCCTTATCAAGGCAAACACTCAAAGAGCACTTGCTAGATGCCAAGCTCTGATCCAAGCACTTTACATATGTCTCCTTATTTAATCTTCACAACTACCAGATGAGGTAGTATTCCTATTAATACCCTGATTTCGTGGACAGGAAATTTACCCAAGGAAACACCATTTAATAGGAAGAAGAGCCAGGATCAAAACCAATGCCATCTGGCTCTACCACTGTATTTTCTAAGTACAGAGCAGAAGGTGCCTCCCATTTTTTAATTTTGACCATATCATACCTGCATATTATGTAGCAGAATTAAATCCACCAGTTCCACCTCTGGCCAGAGTCTGTCAAACTCTAACATTATTAATTTTGGCCTTTAAGTGTACAGGAAAAGCCTTACATATGTCTCCTTATTTAGCACTGTTGGAATTCTGGCTGAGTGGTGTGGTATGTATTGAAATACGTATATTTGATCTTTGTCCCAGGTTCCTATCACAAAGCTCCTAAAATTTTTGAAATTTCCTCAGTGACAGGATATTGTCTTTTATTTTTCATAATAAACTCTTTTGATAACACCTGAGTTTATGCTAATGAGGTGATTTAAGGTGGGGCCCCTAGGTATCCTGAAAACTAGTCACCAGAAAGACCAAGCAACTACAGCATTATAGCATTGAAATTTCTAGCTCCAACCACTAGTCTCCAGGAAAGGTCGGGGTGGGAAGCTGGAGATCAAGCTCCATTAACACTCTTGGACAAGAAGATTTGCTAAACTTTTTTGGCTGAAAATAGGGAAGTCCTGAGAAGGTGGTATGCCCAGAGAGGGGATAGGAGCCCTGTGTTCCACACTTCACCACAATACTAGCCCTGTGCATCTCTTCTTCCAGTTGTTCATCTGTATCCTTTGTTATAATATTTACAATAAGACAAGTAAACCTGAGTGTTTTCATGATTTCTTGAAGCCATTCCAGAAAATTATCAAAAAATTTATAAGGAACCCCAATTTATAGCTGTTCTTCAGAAGTAATAGGTGACAACTACTACTGAAAGTTGTCATCTGAAGTGGGGAGCAGTCTTGTGGGACTGAGCCTTCAACCTGTGGCATCTGATGTTTTTTCCAGGTTAACAGTGTCAGAAGTGAATTTAATTCTAGGACTCTCAGCTAGTGTTCATTGGAGAATTGTTCAGTGTGTGGGGAAATACCCCCATAATCAGTCATAAACATGTTCTGTGTTTACTGTGTGAGGAGAGAAAAAACATAGTTTGTTCTTTCCTTCAGAGGTGGTATTTAATGTGACTTGCTTTTCTCTATTCACAGAGAGCAATTGGTTTTGCTAAATCTTAAGTGGAAAGTTGTTCCTAAAAACATTTTCAAGATTGTGTCTGCAATGTGGTACTATTTCAAAACAAATGATAATAACAATTAGTTGCACTGTACATACTGTCAGTTATCATTATTTGTTAAATCTCTTCAGTGGTTAGAGTCAATATAGTAGAAGTTGCAAAGTATGATTCCCATCCTTAAGGATAGGACGGGAAATATAAAGAGAATATTTACTGCTTATGAGTAGAAACAAGAAACTTCTTAGCACAGAAGTAAAGATAATAGGAGGAAGGTCAAACATCACATCACAGACATTTTCATCTAGACTCAGGAGAATGAAACTATTTTAGCTTCTTAAATGTTCAACATTTTTTCAGACAAGGACAATGAAACATTCAGAGGTATCCAATACCAACATCAGACTATATACCCTATTCTTCTTAGCCTATGTTCATGGAATAAGAAAATGAAGACTGCTTTGAGAATCTTCCTCATTGGGAATTTCTAGTGATTATTTAACAGCAAGTTACTACCTTTTTGTACTTGCTGTATGCTAGAACCTCTATTTGGTCATGGATTCAAATATGAGTAAACCTGGCTGCTGTTCTTCCACCAAGAGTCTAGCTGTTGGAACAAGCATGAAAAGGAGATTGCATGGCCATATGGTAAATGCTTTAATAGGGGCAGGTACAGAATACACTGGAAACCTTAAGAAACATGTTAACCATTTTCTCTGGGAAGAAAGTCAAATTCAAATGAACAGGAGTTAGATAACCTGCAAAGTGGGTGCTATGGTTCGTATCATGTTCCCCAAAGTTCATGTAGGAGAAGCTGGGTCCTCAGTGAGCCAATGTTGAAGTGGTGGAAACTTTAAGACCTAGAGCCTAGAGAAAGGTAATTGAACCCTCAGGCGTGGATTAATGCTGTTGCTCAAAAGTGGGCCAGGTCTTGTATGAATAGCTTAGATCTAAGAAAGTAGGTATTATTAAGCAAGGTCACCACTCACATTTGACCCTTATACATGTGGCCATTACCCTTTCCCCTTCTCCACCATGTTGTGACACAGCCAGAAGGCCCTCACTAGGATGTAGACATGAAGCTGCTTGGAGCCTCCAGCCATCAAAATCATGAAACACATAAACTTCTTTCCCCTATAACGTGCCCTACCTCCGGTTGCTTTTTATGGTAACATAAAATAGACCAAGACATTGGACAAATCACCTTGAGGAAAAGAACCTTGTCTTCAGGATACTTTAGAGAAACGTTAACTCCTCTCTGCTACCCAAGCTTCTGGGCTCCTTATTCCAGGGCATTCATTGTTTTTATGGCCATACTCACATGAAACATTTTACAATTCTTTGTTTCTTATTTTTTCCTCTTAATGCAACAAGGGTATATTTGAAATAATTTTTGAAATGCTATCCTTTGCTTCATCATAGCAAAATTCGAATTCCAAACAATGCATTCAAATCATAGTTTTAACAAATGAAATATAAAGGCAGAGATGGGCATCTGGGGTGGTGTTGGTAAATAATGTATGAACTATTTCATTTCCTGTGATTTCTGGCCTTTTGGTGACCAAATAGAAGTCTCGGAAAAGTAAAATGAAGATAAAAGTAATTAGTAATTTTGTCCTACCACTAACCCCTAATTCCTTTCACCTGCCCAGCACATTTTAAGAAATGAGAGAGTAAATAGCATTCAGCAATCAGCAATTAGTTATCATTGAGAACTATGTTGAGTGTGAATGCAATTTTACTCAATTAAAACTTAAACAACTGATGCAGGCAAATGCAGTCCATGCACTAGAGACCCTTATTATATCTAATATAAAATAGTTAATTGCTTCCAAATGAAGCTCAAATCAGACAGAGAAATGTCTATTCTGACTATTACTAAAATAAAAGTAGACAACGGGCACTGTTGTGTTTTTGCCTGACTATGTGGATTCTCTAGAATATCCATTTACTTAATAGGCAAAATTAAGGCATGTGTCCTCCAGGGACTGCCACTTTTAGGACACGTGGACAGAAATGCAATTTTCTCTGTAATTTCTTTGATGGATTCAGTAAAGATTCCTATTAGTCTATATGATAACATTTCTGGGCAGTGTCGCCTATTGCATTTTGACTAACATATATTAACCATATTCGAATTGTTCTATCAAATCTTGCTTCCAAAATAATCCAAAATCAATCACATGATTGTATGACATTGTTATCATTTAAGTCATCAATAGAACAATATAGTGTGGTTTTTTCTCTTAAAATTGTTAAGGTCGAGAGTATATCCTTAAGATAAATTCATTAGAAGAACTTTTCAACTACATGTAAATAGGGAAACATAAAAATTTTTTGTGTATTTTGAAGCCTTTATTTTTGGTTCAAAAATGGAACTTAAATTTTCATAAAAGTCATTTAATGCTATAAGGAAATCCTCTCAACATGTTCCCAATTTACTGTTTAGCTCTTCATGGTGAATTATGTTTACTAAATCTCAAAAGCAATATAATGGAAAAGAAGATAAAAACATAAATAAGTCTACATTGTGGTATTAAACTAGGTCCTGTCAACATAAATTGATAGGGGAAAAATACATATTTTTTAGTGTACAATTATGTTTGAAAATTTGATTGCTAATGGATTTCTGTATTCATATCAAGGTCAGATGGGCAATTGTTTATGAGTAATCTGAAATCTCTTATAGCCTCTTCCAACAAGTTTTATAGCATCTATTTATGTTAGACATTTTGCCATTTCAAGTGTGGCTCCCTCCTAGCTTTTTCCATAAGAGCACTGCAATACATTTTGTCAGATTTGCACTTGTTTTCAAAACCCTCCTTTATTTTGCTGGAGAGCTTGCAATTAACCCACTTCTCCCTATTGAGAAGCATCTTCGTAATAACAGCTTTCCTGGCAGAGCTTTTGTTAGGCAGATTTTAAAATCAAGAGCCCATAAAGGTTGGAAAAAATCCAGTCATATTAAAGTTCAGTAAATCTCTTTCAAGGTCATATCCCTTAAGTTTATAGAGTTGTTGTTTTTTTTTTTTTTTTTTTTTTTCTTTCCCATGCAAAAAGATTGCTAAGTCATTTTCCACATCTAAAACAACAATGGTAATAATAAGCACTGTTACCTGTTTCACCAAATGTTGAGAGAAAGGCTGAGAGTTTACTTCTTCCAGGGAATCAACAAGGAAGGAATTTTCTGCTCCCTTTGCCACTTTGAAGCATGGTGGTAGGAAGGGCGAGGACTCTGTAAAGTGCAGGAAGGCCTCATTCATGAGGCAGGGCTGGCCAGCCATCCAGCTGCATGAAAGAGCTTAGTAGTCAAAGGGCATGGTAATTCCCTCCATCTGCCTTTTCTTTCTTCTAAGGCAAAATCTTCACCTGGTGTTTTTGATTCATGTGTTCTGATTATGATGGCTGCCATCAGCAGCCCTGTGGGGTGACACCACAAACTCCCTGAGCCCACAGAGCATACTGAAGCTTGTTAAGCGACCATGTCAGCCTGATTTTAGGGCCCATTTTGCAGCTCTCCACAGGCCTATCTAAAAGCATCAGGAGTCTCAGTCTTGCAGGACAAGTGCATTGTCTTTCTAAATGTCTCTTCCTGATAAGCAAATCCAAATATGGTTCATTCACTGTGGCTTTGAAGGCACAGTGGGGAACTTGGCTTGCATGGTGGATACAACAAAATGCTTAATATTATCACTTGGTATAGAGCTAAAGAACTCAATTTCCAATTCCAAGATAAAAACCTTTGCTCCCCAGCTATGATCAAGAGTTTGAAATTTAAATCAGGAGTCTTGAAAGCTATTCTAACTCTCAAAAGGGCTGGCTTTCCCATACATACAAAGAAGAAAATGCTGTGCTTGCATTAGTATCTGAATCAGGAAAAGCTCACATCATTTTAGAAAATGTAATACTTGCCTCTTTCAATTGGAATGCTGTTGAGTATTTTCAGTGTTTTCAGTTCATTTGTTTTATTGTATTTCCCATTATTTAGATTATGATTAAGGCTGGTCCCACAGTCCTTTTTTATTACGTTATATGCCTCCTATTGTTTTAGTGTTTCCACACTAATAACACCTGGCAACATCCAAAAACATTTTGATTTATTTTAATGTAAGTACAAAAGAAGCATCAAAAATAAACTTAGAAACCTCCTTAACATTCAACCTCACTCTATCATTATATTTTACGTGTCTTGTATCATGACTTCTATTTTTCCCAGTTTTACTGAGGTATAATTGACAAATAAAAATGTATGCATTTATTCTGTGCAACATTATGTTTTGATATATGTGTACATTGTGAAAATGTTGCCACAATAGAGCTAATTAACATATCTATCACCTCTCAGAGTTATCTTTGTGCGTGTGTGTGTATGTTTATGAGTGGTAAGGATATTTAAGATTTACTCTCAGCAAATTTCAAGTATACAATGCAGTGTTGTTAACTATAGTCACCATGCTGTACATTATGTCTGTAGATTCTTAATCATCTTGCATATCTGAACTCACTAGTACAGGTTGACTAGCACCTCCCATTTCTCCAACTTCTTAGCCCCTGGCAGATCCCATTCTACTCCTTTGATTTGTTTTTTTTAGATTCCCCACATAAGCGAGTTCATACAGTACTTATGTTTCTGCACCTAGTTTATTTAACTTAGCATAATGTCCTCCAGATTTATTCATGTGATCTCAGTGACAGGATTTTTTATTTTTAAGGTTGAATAATTCAGTGTGTGTGTGTGTGTGTGTGTGTGTGTGTGACAAACAGACAAACAGACTGCATTTTCTTCTGCCATTCATCTCTCAGTGAACCCAGGCTGGTTCCCTAACGTGCTATTGTGAATAATGCTACAATTGACATTGGAGTGCAGACAGCTCTTCAAGTCTCAAGTCTTGTTTTAACCACCCTCAAATTCTAAAATGGGAGCAGCCCTCTTTAATTACAGGACACTAGTTATAGGGCACTAGTTCCTTTTTGGTCATGTTGGATTAAGTAAATTTAATTGATATAAGAAAATCACCTTTAGGAACTTAACATGAACAATCTGTAAGTGGTGGCTCGAGGCACTTCAGAACAACTTTTCTTAGGCCATGCTTATTATTCCCACCCTAGATTCCAATCATGTCAGTCCACTTGCTAGTCTACAAGATAATTTGTATTGGCAAACTGTTCTATATTTAATATCCAAACTAACAATAATAAGAACCTGTAATTCCTTAACTACCTGGCTATTCTGGCAGTTGATTTAAGCAGAGTCATTGCTACCCTCCAGTGCTTGCTATTGATTTCCTTTTTCTTTCAGAGTTCACTTTTGTCTTAGTCAGGTTGAGCTGTTATAACAAAAATGCCATGTTCTGGGTGGCTTACAGGACAGAAACTTATTGCTCACAGTTCTGAGGGCTGTGCCATCCAAGATCAGGGTGCAGGCTGATTTATTTCCTGGTGGGAATCTCTTTTTGGTTTGTGACAGATGCCTTCTTGGTATATCCTAACATGACAGAGAAAGAGAGAGAAAGAGAAAGATTATCTCTCCTGTGTCTCTTTTAGTAATGAAACAAACCTTGTTCACAAGTACTTCATGTTCATGACCTGATCATTTCCAAAAGGCCCCATATTGAAGTACAAATCACATTGGAGAGGAGCTCTTCAACATATGAGTTTGAGGGATATAAACACTCAGACCATAGCTACTTTGCCCTCAAAGAAGAGTTGTGTTAGGTGTAGTGTCTTGGAGGCTGATTGATGTCAGTTGCTGAGCTATGGAACCACCACCAAGTAGCTGATATGGTTCCTCAGGAATTAGAGGTAGCTCAGTGGTAGACCATGTACTTGGCATGAGCAGGGTTCTGGGTTCAATCCCTAGCACACACATGCGCGCGCACACACACACACACACACACACACACAAAATCTTACCTCAACTGATTTTTCAAAACAAATAACAAATAGATAAATCCCTCTTTCACTTTCCAAATCAACAATTCCAGTCATTTTTTGCCTCCAAAATATTTCTCAAACCTATCTCTTTTCTCTTCCTGACCACCACTACCCTAATTGTGGTTTTCATCTTTTCTTGCCTCACTGTTGCTGGCATCTCCCAATGGATCTTTCTGCTTCTCATCTTTTACCCTTTAGAATCATCCCCTTAAGAGTTACCAGAGCAATCTGAATAAAACACAAATGTGCCATGTCATTTCCTACTTAAAATCCTTCAGTGGCCACCATCTGGCCCTGTGACCTTTTCAGTCTTAGGTCTCCCTGTGCACTGCCACTACTTCACATGTTTTATACTTCAACAAACAGTGAGGATGGTTCAACCCACATTAATTTAATGTTCTCTTTAATTTCTTTAGAATGGTTATATTATTTTTGTTGGTTCCTAACAATAAAGGTCATGTTTTATTACCAATGTTCAGATATTCATACAATGTCATATTAATATTCATTCATTCAGCAAACTTTGAGCATTCATTATATGTTGGTCAGTGCACTATGTGTTAGGTATTCAAAGGCATATATCCTCAAAGAACTCAAATACACACTTCTAGGCAGGTAATTATAATAAATTGGGTAAATGTGACAGCATATAGCTAGAGAGGTTGTTATGGCAGGACATTAGGGGAATCTAACAACTTAGGAAATGGAGGAGTGAAGGTGTGCAGGAATAGCTATGTAGATGGCATGATTCTTAACGAATGAGTAAAAGCCATAAGACAAACATGTGATGTTAGGCAATCCAAACAAAGAGGGAGGTATGAGTAAAAAACAGTATGGCACATGGGGAGAGAATAGGGTTTGAAATTAACCTGGAGAGGAAGAGATTGTGCCACAGGTTATTAAATGCAATGTAAAAATAACTTGAGATAATGAGAAACCATGGGGAAGTATAACCTAGAAGTGACATGGGTGATAGTTGTTTTAGGTAGATGATGTTGGTAGCTGTGCAGAGAATGAATCCAATAGATAAAGCAAGGAGTAGGGAGACCCAGTAAGGGACTATAGAGTATCCAGACAAGACAAGATAAAGGTCTGAATGTGGGAAGGAAAGGAGTAGAATAGGAATATTTGGCAACTGATTCGATATAATAGGCTATGAAAGAAATGTGGAATGAGAAATGGTTTGTGGTGGTCATTATGAATCACAGATGCCAGCAACTAGGAGACTTGAGAAGGAGAAGCATGTTAGTATTAAATACAGCAGTTAGTTCAAACATCCTGTTGTCACATATGTTCCTTATAGATATTTTTCCCTTCCTTTACTTATCAAAAATGTGTTAGACAGTCACTAGGTTCAGAGTTCAACCAAAGCAGATCCAACAAATGAGTCAAACAGGTGCCCTGCTCTTACTAGAGGGCATATTCTTAAATACCAGGATGCAAGATAGAAAGGGATATATAATGCAGGTAAAGCACCCATAGAAATCTGTGATGTCCAGTGCAGGAATGGTTACTTTCAGCTGGGGGTTCAGTAGGGGTGAAGGTAGCTCTTGAAATTTAAGTAAGATTTAAGCACATGAGATTGACCTGAGGAGATTCTAGGCAGAAAGAGTAGCAAAGGTGGCTTTTGTCATGGGCTAGAGAAATGGAGATGAACTCCTGCACTGGAGTGTGGGTCCCAGGAAGAGAAAGGGTAGAATAATGTGAGTGGCGGAGTAGAAGTACATCAACAGGATTATTCAACCATGGAGGGCAAGGGAGAGTCGAATGTAATGCATCTTGGTCACATGTAGAAATAAGTTCACAAAATAAGAATAGAAGCTTTTGGGAAACTATCTAGACAATGACCTTGGATGTGAATTGACAACCACAATGACAACATTTATCCTTCATTCTAAAGGCTGACTATGTGTATAACCAACCACTTCCATTCAGTCTTACCTGGACATATTAATGTATTTTTAAATCTCAGAAAAATTTATATTGCATATCCATGTTGAATGATTTGGGGGAATTGTGCAGTTTTAGTTTTGTGGGTTAGTTTATTTTAGATGATGATGAAAGGAGGTGGCCCATAGGCCAGTATGAGCCCCTTGTAATCCAGGATCTGCATAATGCCTGATCAAATGAACTTTTACTATCTCAAAATATGCTCCCTCCCTTTTCTTTATATATTATCTTGACTTTGTCAAAAAGGGGCCTCTCTCTCTCTCTCTCTCTCTCTCTCTCTCTCTCTCCCTCTCCCTCTCTCCCTCTCTTTCTCTCCCCCCCACCTCTCTCATTTAACTCTTCTTTCCTCCCAATTCTACAAAGAGACTGTGATGCTTACCTTGCTATTGATAATGTGAACCCATGGCTCACCATACTCAATATCCCTTTCAGTACTGAACTTCAGGGCTGAGTTACACAATGGCAAAAGGGGCACTCAGGAGAACAGAGGAAAGCTCTTGGACTCCAGCCATGCCTCCTGAGGCTTTGTCTTCTTGCTCACCTTCTCCTTTCTCTCCTTTTCTTTCTGTATGATTTTGATTTCTGATTTCATAGTTTAGACTCTGTTGGCATGGCTAACTCAGTGCTCTAGCAAAATCTACACATATATGTTTACATATGTATTCTTACTGCCTCAGCTTTCTCCATCAGAGCATATGCACAAAGTATGCATGTTAGGTCCATAGGTATCAACAAGTAAAATTAGTAGAAGAATCTGAGCACAAGAAATGTACCCCACACATGAAGCATCTGAATATATGTTTTTAGCTTAGTACCTTTAGGCTTTGCAGTGATCATTTATTTTTAATGAAGGAGCAGTACTAAGAATCAGACTGCAAATGTGTTCCTCCATTGCCATTCATCACTTTCTAACATGGGGCTTCTCTCTGGCACAGTCACAAAGTAGCCTAGATAATAATTTGAAAAGAAAACAAGCAAAACTGTGAGTCAGTAACCCTACCTATGTTTTGCAACTACAAGGATAAATTTGAAACCAGCTTTCTCTGTGGATTTTCTCTGGTGACATTTATGGTTCACAAAGGAAGAAGGGCAAAGGAAATGAAATATACATTTTTCAGCAGTTCTCACTGTTCTACCATTTACTACATTTATTCTTTCATTTTTCCTTCCTCACTTGAGAAGAATATAAAGCACATATTAAAATAGGAATGTGTATATAGTTTTGTCTTTTCTATTCTTGGGAATCAGAATCTAGAGATTTTGAGCTGATAGTACAAAAGCAGGTTTTCACCAGCCTCTTGCTTTACAAATGAGGAAACTGAGGCACAGCTAAGAGACAGAGCTGGAGTCAGACAAGAGCAGAAGCTGAGTGGGAACCCAACTTTTCTTTGAGTTTCCATCAGCACAACTGGGACAATATAGCAGTGTTTGGGAAAGACTTGTGAGTTCCATAGGAAGAAAAGACTCAAACATTTATCTTCTTTTCAGAAATTCTAGACGTTTTAAGATGCCTTCCTTTTCTAAAGCCAAAAATCAACTCAGGCTGGTAAAACTCTGTTGTTTCATATCACTTCATATATCTCTGATTCCTAAGTGATTTTTCTTATTATTTAGACTTTCATTTTCCTTCTTTATAGATTTGGGTTAGTGTATATTATGCTGCCTTGTTGGGCTGATACTATACATTGAAACTGGCAAAAATCCAGAGGCAACAAATTAGAAATATTGACTTTTCTACTGGGCTAATAAAATGATGGTATATGAGTTAACAAATGTAGTTTTAATTTTATAGCAAATTTAACTGTGCCTGCCAGGGAGATCCATGGAAATATGAGAAAGGAAAATCTTTCTAAATCATAATAATAAGAAGAAGATGGGATGCATAAAGAAAGTCAACCACCCTCTCTTCATGAGAATAACCTCCTAAACCAAAATCTAGAAGGCCATTCATGTACTGTTTTCAATTAAAATATATATATATATGTACATATATAAGTATACACACAAGTGTGTGTATATGTGTGTGTGTATCTACACACACACATACATACATACACACAAATTGGAAGCTTCCATTTTCCCAATAACAAATATAACATTCTTATGAACAATAATTCCTCAAGGGAGCTGGTATAACTGCATTACTGATTTCTCAGTTTCTGAGCAGCAGCAATTAGATAAACTTGAAACCGGTGGCTATAATCCTCAAGGTTGGATCTGATTAATAAAGCAAGTGATAGCCTGCTGATTCTAAAATAAAAAGCTAAATAAATACATGTTGCCATTTTCAGCAATAAAGTAATAAGCAGTTTGTGGTAAATGTGATTGGCATAAAACAATGTAGAAAATAATGTCAAATACATCCAGAAAACAGCTATTGCTGTCAAATTTGCAAAATAGGATGGTGCTTCCACAAATGTATCCACAATTTAAAGCTCCTGAAATAGGTTGACAGATACGCTAACAAATTATTCATGTTATATTTAAATTGTGTACCTAACTCCTCAAAAGCATATTTATTTAATCAAAGTGTGATCATTTCTGACAATTACTTTTATCGACTTTTATAAAATATACCAGAAAACATTTGCAGACACGTATTACCTAAGTCATGCAAGCAGTAAAAGCTGACACAGCTATTCAAAACAGCGAAGGAACAGAAAGAGTCTAGCACATTAAGATACCGCCAAATGCTTCCTTAGCTGGCAAATGGCTGGGATAATAGATGAGGACAAAGGAAAGGATGGGGAGGTTATTAAATTATTCTACCAGGATATAAGTCTCTAGCATGACATGCTTTGACTAGGTCTATACATTTTCCAGAAGAATCGCAACACAATGTGCTCTATTTGGGTGAACAAGTCAGAAGCAGACTGTCTGTTAAGAGTGGCAAACTCAAAAGCCCTCAGGAGTGAAGCCAATAATGCCAGTGAGTGGAGAGGTCTGTAGAGTCAGGCAACAGGGGAAGCATTTGCCCATGACACAGGCGACTTGATGGAGGCAATTATCACTGTCCCCAAATACAAGTCCAGGATTGCCAGAGCTTCTGATTCTTCAGAGCCAGAAATTTAGATTTTCCTGAAATACATATATTTTTCAGTGTTGGTAACTAAGTTATTAAAAACAAGCACAACACTGATAATGATGTGGACTAGATTCACCTGTGTGTTAACTATTGACCACATGATGATATGACCAGTCTATCTACATATTCTATGTAGACTGCACCATGTCCACCAGTTGAACAAAACATGGTGAAAACCATTCAGGATACAATTAAATACTAAGAACATCAATCCAACCACAGTTCACTTTGAGCCTATGGAAAATAAAAAGTTGGTTTGAACTCAGAATTACTTACCTATACCATGGCATAGAGGGACAATTTGGGGAGCTGTGGTTGACTCCTTGCCTCTCAATTCATTTTTCTGTGAAATGCAAAGAACAGTAGCACCTGCCTGTTAGGATTATTCTGAAGATTAAATGAGTTATTTATATAAAGACCTAAGAAGAGCATCTAGCATATACTAAGTACTCCATAAATGTTACCTATTACTCCATAAATGTTACCTATTTTTGCTCTTGCTATGAATAAAATGTGT